>OX467082.1:7500000-10000000 GCA_950106755.1 Climacium dendroides | reverse complement strand
CCGAAGCCAAAGCGGGGAGATTACACCTCAAGTAATTTTCATGTAGATTCCTTTGTAGATGGCAGCCACTGTGAATTGCTGCGTCTTGCAGCTCAGTAATAGCAGCTGGTATGGACAGGGAGTTGTCATTAATTCACGGCTGCTGGCATGGAAACGGAGGGACAATATTCTCTGCTACTGCATTCCGCACCGCTTTTTTCATGCATGCGACTTGCATAGTTAAAACATGCAGCTAAGCATTCCTTGTTCACGTGGCTCCCTATGTCTCACGTACTGCTCAACTTGTTCTTGTCAGTAAGAAGCTTTTTTGACCAAGACCAAGACTTGAGTGACACCTTTTTCAGAAGTGCTAGTTTGAAAGACGATGGTGCTGTACTACCGTGGTGATTCTGCACAAAATTTCCCGGTCAGATCTATGAGTTTGAAGTAAAAATGAATCATCTACCGATCTTGCATTTGAAAAGAGTAGTTCACGGGTCAGTCCAGTCCTCAAGTTTGATCCATCGGGTACTTCGGAATTGGTGGGATCAATATTGTCAGTACATTTCAATGTCCAGAAAACTAGCGCCGAGGTCAACTGCCTCCCAACGAGATGTTACTGAATGAGGTTTCTACGAGTTCAGATTTAGATTGTAAACTTGAAATTGGAGTCATGCGAGTTTAATTTGTGCACAACCACCTTCTCCGTTGGGATCATGGATTGGGATCAAAAGTAAACTATTGTTAACAAAAGAGAGATTTCTTGTAGACTTTGGGATTCGATCCTTGATTGCCAAATCAAGGCTGAACTGCCAACTCATGGAGGAGTCAAGTTGGGTAGAGCTTCAATAATATCAAGCCCCAAGTTTCCCAAGCCTGCAAAGGGATGCAGTCAACAAGAATTTATGAAGATGACCAAGTTAGGTACAAGCACGGTGAGAGCTCACGGGTATGTGAGGTGCACACAAGAACGACTCGAGTACGACATTCATGTTCGTTAAGAACTTCTGGCTTCTGGCGTGTCCAATCCCTTGTGAAGATACAGTCTTCTGTGAGAATGCCTAGCTTGTCCGCTTTCTAACTGGTATGGCGGTTGACATATTCACAATCACCAACTTTCTTTACTGTCATTGGGGGCAGATGCAAGTGGGATTTCACTCTAGAGAGGCAGGAAGGGCAAACATGGGTAATCAGGTAGCTGAGGCGTAACACAATTCTTCCACAGGTGTTTCCGGGTTGGAAGGTGCTGCAAGCGCGGCACTTCTCATGGAGGATTTTGGATTCTAGCTGGCGTATGGTTTACCGAGGTCGTTTCGAGAGTGAGGGTGGAAGGAAAACAAAATTGGCTACACGTACTGCGGACCTCTTTCAGCCTGCACCCGGAAGCATGCAAACAAAACTTGCGGCCTGAACGAAAGGTTGGATGGACATGTGGGGATTGATTAACACTATGGAGACACCATTCTGGAGAATTTTAAAAGAAATTTTGATCGGTTCACCACTTTAACCAACTTCGTTGCCCCTTGAGTTTTCACATTAGAATGCATACATGGCATACTTTTCAAATGTTTTGGAGCCTTGGAGAAGACCATTTGCCTTTCCACCTTTGTGCCAATCTATAATCTGAAGTTGTGAACCTGTGGAGCGTCTCTCAGAATTTAATTTAAGCCTAATGTGTGTAAGAACAGGCCATCTAAGGGCCAGAACTAAATTTTTTTTGAAGGCGGGGTGCAACATCTTGAAATATTTTTGAAATATTTTTTGAAATATTTTCAGTAAGTTTTCTTTGAAAGACAAGTGAAATTGACATCTAAGCCAAGTGGTTTCACATTGTTTGGAGCTTTGTGGAATTAGTTATAAAACTTTGAAGTTGAAATGGCTCACCTCCTAAAATATATATTGTTTGTATATTGTTGAAAGTTATGAAAAAGCAACATGTGCAAGTAGTACATGTTTAAGGAGGTGAGCCACTTTAAAGCATGTGTGCTTTTAGAACCTACCTATCTCAAAGTGGTGGGGTCCCACCTTCAAGTGAGCGGCCAGTTTTTTGCACTCTTGGTTCAAACCTCTAACTAGATTCAATGTTGCCTAAACTTAAAGCATCCCCACCCATCTTGTAAGATGGATGACTGGCTTGCAAAAGTGCCCCACCAATCTTGCAAAACGGATGACTTCTTAAGAGGGAGGGCTTGGATACTGGGGTCATTTTGCAAGCCACCCATTGGGGTGCAAAACAACAAAGGACAAGAAGTGGTCCCCTCCCCAAATCTCTCATCCAATCATAATTTTTTTTAATATTGTCAAAACTGAAAATGAGCTATAAAAATGAGCTATGAAAATAATTGCCTCCCGACCTGCAACCAGTGAGACTCACTGCTCCCCCGGCCTGCAAAATGGAATGGCTGGCATTTTGCTCTTATTACATCCAGGCTGGCCCTTGACTCCGTCCTCGCCCTTACCTGAAGGTTTCCAGACTTCCCACGTTTCCTGCGTAACCAAAGAATAGTCTGTACATGGTACCCACGGTAGTTTGCTGGCAGTCGGCATCTTCTTCTTCCTTGAGTTCCTGATTTACAAGCTCGGCTGCTGGAGGAAGGACGAGGTCACAGCGCCAGTCCAGGTGGTGTTTTGAGTCAGACCGGCAGAAGAGCTCGGAGCTGCTCGCCCTTGCTTGCGGGTTGACGCAGTTTCAGGCAGTCTCGATTTTCTGTCGGTAGGTCGTCTTCGCCATAGTTGTCACGGGAGAGATTTGTCATGTCAGCCTGAAGAGAGCTTTCGAGGGTCAAGACTTCTGGAAGCCGAGCTTGGGGAAGGTGGCAGCCGCGCGCGGAGCCGACCCAAAGCAGAGCGTCTGAAGCTTCTGTGCGGGACTCTATGCATGGGACTTGTGTGTGCAAGATGTCCTTCGCCGTGTTTCGCCACCCTTGGGCGTTCAGTCCTTCGCCACTTCACCATGTTGTGAGTTCCTCGTGCTTTGCTTGTTGCTTAGAGTTTTTGTCCTGTTGGGGTTCCGATCATATGCAGCTTTGAGCTTACTGGAGCTCTGTGCGGGAGGGTTTGTACTGTACGAAGGTTTTTATCGATCTTTTCGTCGGTGTGAGCGTGTTCGGTATCCAGAGATGGTGCGTTTCTTACTTGGAGTTGAAGGCCGCGCTCATTAGTTCTTGCTCTTACTTTACTGCTACGGATTTGCGGTTCTGTTGGATGTTCCCTGTTTGACGCGTAGGGTGTGAACCAGTGCAGTTCGATCTGGAGTCTGTTGTTGTGTGTCTGCTCCTTATTGTTACTGTTGCGGATTCATAACCCTAATCAGAGTACTATTGTGCATTTGTGTCATTTTGATGTCCACGGATATGATGAGGTTGTGAGCCTCTGAACGAATCTTGTAGCGGCAGGATTATCGATGAACGGAATCTGTTGTTGATTTTTCATTTTTGAATTGCGTGTCTGATTTGCTTAGACTGCGTTTCCTTCATTCCATTTTTAGAAGAGGCTGTTTCGAAACTCTAGTGAGACATATAAAGATTCGTCTTCTGGTAACCCTGGTTCAGCTCGCCATCCCTTGCCATGCTGTGCTGGTCGTTTTGCTTGTGAAGTTGGACGCCTGATATGGAGGTGTGACTTTGTGCAGCATCCAACAGCATCTGATTTTATTGAACAGATTTGCCGAAATGCTCGTGACTCGTTTGCTCTTATCTAGCTTTGCAGTCCATTTCGTATCTACTGCCTCTGAATTGAGGAATCGGTTTCCAGTGTGCATATCCAGGCATGCAGATGTAGAGGGAATGATGTGTGGAGTGTCCTTCAGCTGGCAACTCTTGCGCCACTGCTTCTGGCGAAAAGATCGATAGTTTCATGAATGTTCCTGTTTCGGGATGCGCTCAGTTATGGGACATCTTGGTTGACATTGTCGAAATGGTTTAGATGATGTCAGCACTGTTTGAAAGGCGTGATCGAACCACCAATATAGGTTTGCCAACACCTGTTGTGAGCATTAGTTCTGTGCCCCCCCGCCGTGCTGCTCCTGAGCACTCATGCATGAAGATTTCGGAGTTGAATGAAATCGTGGCGTCTGCTGTAGCTCATTTCGTTACCGCCGGTTTTGAGTCTGTCTTCATCGGTGGTTCAATGTTGTAGGTCAGCTTTGTACTGTTGGGCGAGGATACGATGATATTGATTCCATGTGGTGCTTTTGAACTGGTAGCTGCAAGTCGGTGTATTCGTGATTCGTAGTTTGTTCGAAAGCGAGGCTGGTTGAATTGTGAAGCATTTCCTGTGCTTCTTCCCTTCGTTTTTGGGTTTGGCAATATCATTTTTTTGCGTGCTTTTCATTTCAAGAGCTCTTCTGTTCGCTTTGAAAAATAGCTTAATCAATCGATTCCTTCATTCCGCTGTTGAAAGTACAGCATCGAAGACGTCTTGCGGTGTAGATTACATCATAATAGACGAGATGATGCAGAGGTTAGTTGTCTGATCTTGCAGGAAATTTAGCTGATGAAGTTGATGATAGGACTAGTGTGACGATAATTCTATGTTCCAATCAAGGATGCAGTTTTGAAGTTGTGGTCAATGTTTGTTTGCAGATGTAGAGTTTAAGCTTGTTCCAAGACGAACTTGGAGCAGTCCCTATACTTGACAAATTCGGATGCATGCATCTCCAGTCAAGGCTGTCGATGTACTGTACATGTCAAGGAGGTGAAAGAGACTGTGATTGGGAACATTGCTAAAGACTGTTCCGGTATGTTTTAAAACCTCACAGTTTGAGTTCCACGTTCTCTCCTTTTGAATGCATGCTTCTCTGGAAATAATTGCCGCTGGATGATCTTCTGATAACTTGGGTGGGGCATGTAGTTGAGCGCATTTAAGTTTTGTCCAACACCTTGTAAGCAATTAGGGGGTTAAGTGGTATTTGAATGCAGGTGCTTGAGCTGTTGTATTTTGGTTCCTCTATGTGATCCAGAACGTCCCTCGTAACCCTAATTTTATATCTGCTGGAGAGCCAGTTCAAATTTTTAGGATGATAGATACCTTTTTTTGAAAATATGCATTATTAGGATTCAGTATCCTATGATTATTTTTGACTTGCCGACAGAAATTGTCATTTTGTAGAAGTGTTCCTATGATTTTTGTATTTGATATTGTTTCATGGTTTTGAACAGCCCAAGACAAAGGTGCAGCCGCCTAGGAAGCTGTGCAAGCCAAACAGCCCTGGTACATTCTGACTTCGAAACGTTGTATAAACCATGTCTTGGTTTGTCAAACAATTGTGTTTGCTAGATCTGTAACATTTTGGGGGTAGGGTTGTTAGCTGAGAAGGATTTGTTTGTAACTTGATTATGTGTGGACAGTAGATTTTGTTTTTATGAGCAACTCCCTTTCCATTTACCAGATGTGTTTGGTTGAACATGAACCATAACTATGTCGTTAGTCGTGATCTTTTTGTAGAACAGTGTTTAGGGTCTTCCTTTAGATAACTGATTATGCTCATAGTCAAATATGGAGTTGATTTTTTGAAGTCATGTTTGATCAATCACCTTCATGTTATTATCGGCTATTAGTTTATGTCTTCGTAGTATCTTTAGGCACGCATGCTATGCTTCAGGTGGTATGATATTAATTCAACAACAAAGTTATTCCTAAAATATTTTTTGAAAGCATCTCTTAAAGTGTGGTCTTTTGTGAGCTCATATATTGTCTCACATCTTGTAGATTGCCTTGAGCTTCAGCCTGTTGTGAGAATGTGATCGCCATTAGGTCAGTGGTATCTGAATATTGTTGTGAATGCTTCAATGCCTCCTTGAATCTTCCAATCTCTTCTTGAATCTCGGAACTTTTTGTTGTTGATTACTTGGACGTCCATTCCTGCTACTCTCATTCAGCACAACAGTCATGACTGAAATAGTAACATCACAGCACCTTATCTGTATCTTGTTCTAGTTTGTACATATCCTTGACTTGAATAATATTATCCTTAGGTTGAAGATAGTTTTCTTGCATTAAAAATTGAACTTTTGGAAGTGGTCTAAAATGATCTTGGAATTATCAACTTGTCTTTGACTTGCAAATAATCTTTATTCTTAAAATTAGATTTAATCATCTCAATAACATTAATTGATTTTTGAATCAATGATACTTTTTCAAGTTTTTACATATTTACAATAGCTTTCCCAATGTCCTTGCAAATTGAGGTGGTGTAGGGATACTAATCAATTCAACTAATACAATGAATGACCTTGGATTGATTCAACTAATACAATGAATGACCTTGAAATCCAAAGACAAAAGTTGAAAGTTAACATTGAATATGGAAATTGAGTCCATTATAAAATTCATGTTATCTTTGATTTGTATTAAAAATTAGGTCAATGAGAATTATATATCACCAATTATATAATGGATAATACCAATTGTCTTGCGTTAAAAATTGAACTTCTAAAAGTGGATTAAAGTGATTTTGGAAGTGAAATTTTTTATTAACTTGTCTTTGACTTGTTGATAATTTTCATCCATAAAATTAGACCATTTGAATAACATCAATTGATTTTTGAATCAATGATACTTCTTTGAAGCTTTACATATTTACAACACCTAATTCAATGTCCTTGCAAATTGAGGTGGTGTAGTGATACTATTTATTTCAACTAATAATGTGAATGATCTTGAATTCTAAAGTTAAAATAGTTTAAGACAAAAGCTTAAAGATAACTTTGGATATGAAAACCTAATCTACTATACGATTGGAAATGTATTCAAAGAATATCTTAGAATGAAGTCAAATGAGGTACTAATGTAAATGATCTCTAAAATATTATTCTAAAGTCAATAATATTTCTTAAGCAAATTTATCAAAGGTAGAAATAATCCAATAGATAAATCAAGAGTATTCAATGAATTAAGTAGGTCACTAGATTTTCAAGGCAAGTAAAGCCCTTAAAATTGTATATTTATCTTTGATATGAAGATTAGTATATGTACAATGAAATAGAAATCTCTATAATGTTTGTATACAAATAATAAACAAATGTCTAGAAATCCTACATTGATGGTTAGAATGTAATATTAGAACCTAAAAATGACTACTTTTGTCTATAAAAAATAAGAATTATATTAAAGCCAAGAATTTAGTGATTCATTTCAGAAAGATCACCATCTTCATTAGAGATGTAGTTCATATTTGTCTTTATTTTTGAACCAAGGATATTCTAGATTCCATTGATTCAAAAGAATGTGATAAATGGGCATTTGAAAAGTCTAGTAGATTGAAATTTAGATCTAAATTGTAGGTGTGAAGAACTTGAGATAGGGTAGGGGATGTAGGACTACAAGTCACTAGAAGAAACCTGCGTTTTAAGTGACGTTTTGTAATTTTTTCAGACGGATTTTAGGTAACGTCGGAAAAAACAACTTGTGTTTTTTTGTGTCTAATATAACATCTGGATGTTATATTAGATACAAAAAAACACAAGTTGTTTTTTCCGACGTCACCTAAAATCCGTTTGAAAAAATTACAAAACGTCACCTAAAACGCGGGTTTCTTCTAGTGAGTCTTTATTAAATGCATGATTTATTCTTTGTGCATGAAATATACATGAGACTAAATTTAAAGATGCATACTTGATGTTTTGTTATTGTCAATGTATTTTTTTGTTCAACCCAAAATGCTAAAAAGTATGCATCACAAGTTTGTCTTAAAACAATTAAGTAGTGTACTTGGTTTCTAGTCATTTTTTGGGACTTGATGTTTTTCTTCACTTACTTTTATATGTCTTTGCTTTTGTGTTTGAATAGGTAACTCCATTTATTCCAATTTTTGCTTTGATAAAGTTGTGTCGTAGTGTAGAAGAGATATTATATCGCGGAGTGTGTTGTCTTTAGGGTCCAAACATGATAGAAGTGGTTCATTAATTAGTTTTAACTTGAACTACAATCTTTGTGAATGTAGTACATCTATATCTTGGAATTCCACAATCACATTCCACTTGCTAAAAAGAAACAAGTTGACGTTATATAAGAGTATTCATGCCATTCACAATTTTTTCTTGATTATATTGTATATTATTTTAACGTGAATTCCTTTAGAATTTGGCTTTTCAAGGCCACAAGAAGAACGACTTGTGTGTACATTCAGTGAATTATGGCCTTATTTGTTAAAATGAGACAATCTGCACATTTTGAGACTACAACCCTAAAACAATTATAGTGATTTATCCTCGAGTTGAGGATAAGGTGAGCCTACAACCTTTGGGAAATCAAAGGTTTTTATATATATTAATACATTGAAATCTCAACTTATCAAATAGTCTTAAAATTGAACAGTTATTATGAATTTATCTTCGAGTCGAGGATAAAAATGAGACTACCAAAAGTCTCAATATAACGAATATGGCCTTAATTATAGACTCTTGCATTTTGTTACAAATGGAGATTCCATTATTGTTTCATGTAATTATTGGTGTGTATTTCAATTGTGTAGTAGCAAGCATAACAATTGATAAGGAGAGTGATGATATGGACAATGACACAAGGCCTACCAAGAGATTGTGTGCAATGGGAGGTATGTTTGGTTTATACTTGGTCTCACTACGAATGTGTTCTTTTCTTATTGAATTTTGAAGTATCATCATTTACATTTTCATAAAGTTCACCTTTGTATGCAATTGCAATTATAATTTGATGAAATTTGAATGTATTCACTTGTCTATAAGATTGTTCATTGGTTGCGGTGCAGCTGAATTTGGGAATTATGATGTTTTCATAAGTCATAGAGGCCCTGATACCAAGACAGGGTTTGTGGGCTTTTTATATGAAGCCTTGAAAAGTGTTGGGTTGCTTCCCTTTTTGGATTGCAAATCCATTGGTAAAGGCCACGATGCTTGGGAATGCATTGGCCATGCAATCCAAACAACACCTCTAGCCCTCGTCATCTTTTCAGAGAGTTTTGCACAATCAGAGTGGTGTTTGAAAGAATTACATGCAATGTTGAATTCTCCTTCAATGAAGGTGCTCCCTATCTTCTACAAAGTTCAACCTTGGGAAGTGAGTTTTCCAGAAAAGGGTCAATTAGCTATGGGATTTTCAAAGTTGGAAGAAAGGCATGATAAGACTCTTGTGGAAGAATGGAGGGTTGACATGCAGACAGTCTCCAAGCTCCATGGTTGGGAGCACAAAGTGGGTGACCAAAGGTAAATGTGGGAGTATTTTCTTTTTTACAAAGATTGTTGTAGTTGAACTTGACATTGACATTAGTATCGGTGTTAACAATATCTTTTCAATTTTATTTGCAGCTTGGAAGTGGAATTGGTGCAAAAGGTGGTTGACAAGGTTTGTGAGTTGGCAAACAAACTTGTTCCCTTGGTTGTGGGTGATTATATTGTGGGCGTGAAGCAAGTTGCTAAGGACCTTATTCAAACTGTTGTTGAAAAGAAAGTGTTGATGTTGGGATTGTGGGGAATGGGTGGAATTGGGAAGTCCACTTTGGCTCGGGAGTTATACAACCAATTGAGGAGAAGATTTGATGCAAGTTGTTATGTGGAGGATATAGTTGAGAAGGTGAATCAAGGTGGTGTGGCAAGTGTCCAAGATCACATTTTGAAGGCCTTATGTGAGAATGAGCCAATGCCAAAAAGTGTGGACAAATCGGGAAGGAAGGGTATTCTTGAGGAAAGATTATCGAAGAAACAAATTCTTGTGGTTTTGGATGATGTTCGTGAAGATGATCAAATGGGTTATTTGATGTCACGCAAAATGTTGAAGGAAGGTAGCATGTGCATTGTCACTTCTCGAGACCGTCGTGTATTTGAGAAGTCAACTTCATTTCACCTTGATGATATGGTTTACACTCATGATGTTCAATTATTGAGCCCAAAAGATTCTCAAAGTGTCCTTGTATATCATGCATTTGGAGGTGATAGTGATGTACCTCAAGAATTTGGAGGTCTTGTTGGAGATGTTAGTAGGGCATGTGGTGGTGTTCTATTGGTGTTGAAGGTTATTGGATCTTGTTTGAGGGATGAAAAAGATGTAGAGATTTGGGACGACATTTTGAGGAAGTTGAAACATGGCTCTATAATGGATGAAAAGAAGATATTTGATTGTCTTCGGATTAGCTATGATGCTCTTAAGGAAGAATATCAAGAAATGTTTTTGGATATTGCATGTGCATTATTGGGAGAATCTATGGAGTTGGCTAAATTTGTTTGGAACTCCCAAGGATGGTCAACACCATTGGGTGTGCGAACCCTTGTTGAGAAGGCCTTAATTAGAGTAGATGGAGAAGGTAACTTTCATATGCACGACCACTTACAAGATATGGGCCGAGCAATTGCCAAGCAAGAAAAATCAAGTATGGGCAAACGGTTATGGGGATTTGAATGCTTGGCATTGTTGAACAAGGATGAGGTATGCTTGGAAACCATTGAACTTGAGTTTGTTTAACTATTCTAATAGAATATAAGTATGTTTTTTTTAGTGTGGCCAATTACAACGAGAACTTGAAGAGCATATAGGATTAGTGTTTGCTTTGTTTGATTGTTTGAGGATCTTTAAAGAGCTATGTATTAAACCTTCTTTTGGTTTTAATAATGAAAGCATGTATATTCTCTTTTAGTTGACATATGCCTTGTTTCATCCAAAAAATATATGTATATTGAAGTTTTTCAGTTGTTTTGACTATTTTGAATTTGTCTTTGCAGCCACTACCAAATTCTCTTCAAACCTTGATCCTTCCACGAGGAAACAAAATTCAAGATGACCTTTCTCTCATGAAAAATTTGCGTATATTGAAATGCATACATTGCTCGATTTTTATGTCATCACTTCCTGTAAATTTGCGTTGGCTTCATTACATCAATAAGACGCATGCTTGGTTGAAAACATTTCCAGAGGTACTTGAAAACAATGAATTGGTGATATTATTTTGGGAGAATTATTTGATGAAAAGTTTGCCAAAATCTTTTGGATTGTTGAACAAGTTGAAAGTATTGAACTTTGGAAGGTGTGGTAATCTTCAAGAGCTACCAGATTCATTTGTAGGTCTCCAAAATTTGGAGGACTTGGATCTTTGGGAAAGTGGAATCAAATGTATATCCAAATATTTTGGAACATTGAACAAGTTGAAAGTCTTGAAACTTCGATGGTGTGGTAATCTTGAGCAATTACCAGATTCGTTTGGAGGCCTCCAAAATTTGGAGAACTTGGATCTTCAAGGAAGTGGAATCAAATGTCTACCTCAATCTTTTGGAAAGTTGAGGAAGTTGAAAGTGTTGAAACTTGCCTATTGTAAGAAGTTGGAAGAGTTACCAGATTCATTTGGAGGCCTCCAAAATTTGGAGGACATAGATCTTCTAAAAAGTGGAATGAAATGTCTACCCAAATCTATTGGAAGTTTGAGCAAGTTGAAAGTATTGAACCTTGAAAGCTGTGGTGATCTTGAGGAATTACCAAATTCATTTGGAGACCTCCAAAATTTAGAGGACTTGGATCTTCAAGGAAGTGGAATCAATTGCTTGCCCAAATCTTTTGGAATGTTGAGCATATTGAAAGTGTTGAAACTTGCATGGTGTGGTAAGCTTGAGGAGCTACCACATTCATTTGGAGGCCTTCAAAGTTTGGAGTACTTGAATCTTGAAGGAAGTGGAATCAAATGTCTACCCGAATCTTTTGGAATGCTAAGCAAGTTGAAAGCGTTGAAACTTGCTGTTTGTAAGAAGTTGGAAAAATTACCAGATTGGTTTGGAAGCCTCAAAAATTTGGAGGACTTGGATCTTCAAGGAAGTAGAATCAAATGTCTACCCAAATCTTTTGGAATGTTGAGCAAGTTGAAAGTGTTGAACCTTGTCTTTAGTCGTATGCTAAACGAGTTACCAAGTTCATTTGGAGGCCTCCAAAATTTGGAGAATTTGGATCTTCAAGGAAGTGGAATCAAATGTCTACCCAAATCTTTTGGAACGCTGAGCAAGTTGAAAGTATTGAAACTTGGATGGTGTGGTCATCTTCAAGAGCTACCAGATTCATTTGGAGGCTTTCAGAATTTGGAGGACTTGGATCTTTGGGAAAGTGGAATCAAATGTCTACCCAAATCTTTTGGAACGTTAAGCAAGTTGAAAGTCTTGAAACTTACTGGTTGTAAGAAGCTGGAAGAGCTACCAGATTGGTTTGGAAGCCTCCTGAATTTGGAGGACTTGGATCTTCGAGGAAGTGGAATCAAATGTCTACCCAAATCTTTTGGAAAGTTGAGCAAGTTGAAAGTGTTGAAACATGTTGGTTGTAGTTAGCTTGAAGAGGTATCAGATTCGTTTGGAGGCCTCTTAAATTTACAAAACTGAAATACTTAGGAAGTTGAATTAATTGTTCATGGATTTTTCTAGGATGTTAAGCAGTTGAATGTGTTAAATCTTGCTAGTTGTGTTTAACTTGTAGAACTACTAGATTCATTTGGAGGCCTCCAAAATTTGGAAAACTTGGATTTTTATTATTCAAGGAAGTGGAATCAAATGTTTATGTAATGTTTTTGGAAGAATGAGTATGTTAAAAGTACTGAAACTTGCCAATTGTGGTTAGCTGGAAGAGCTACTAGATCATTTGGAGGCTACCAATTGTATTTTTTATATTTGAGTCGTTGATCTTTTGTTGTAGTGAAAGTTCTTTGGAATCTTTTCATTTCTTTTTTAGATGAACTTAGTCCTAGGTACATAAATGGGAGTGACAAGAGGCATTCAAGAATGTTGACAAACAAGCAAACTAGCAAATGAAAATTTGCCTTGAAACATTATGATAATGTGCCCATCATGTAACCTTTTGATGTAGTTTCCCTCTTATAGTAAATGCAAATTGTATCACCATTTCTTTTTTTAGAATCTTCTTTATATAGTTTTTCTTTGAACCAATCTTGGTAAATTCTAATGACATTTAAACATCTTCTCAATGAAACCTTGCACCTTGATGAATTTTTTTTGTATTGTTGCATTAATTTTACTATATTGATCATATTCCTTGGATCAATTTGACATTGATGTTAAGGTTGTTGCATAAATAGATGTTCAAACTTCTAAACAAATTGCTTTTCATCTACATTATTGTGTTATTCTAAGTGAGAATGTCCACCTCCATTGCCCTCTCAACTTTCTAGAATATTTATTTTCCTACTTTCTTGAGGGTCCATTTTAATGGGATTGTGTCAATTTGATGAAATGGAAGTTTCACACAATTGTCACTATTATCCAAAACTAATGAAGTGTTTGTGGAATAAATGTACAGTGGATTGGCAATACAATGTTGTGTTATACAACCACTAGTATTGCAAAAAATAATGGTCACAGCAATATTGTAATTGGGTGTCTACTAGATTCTACCACTAAAAGTGAAGGCATTTTTTTTCACCAAAGACAAACTCTGTCATCATTCCTTTACACTCAGACTTCAACTCAAGGTTAATGTAGTGAAGAGGTAAAGAAAGTACAATAAACCAATGATGCTCATCCTTAAGGGATGAAATCAACTTTGATATCATCACAATTTTTCTTTACATTGTAGGACAATTTTTTAATCAAAAGTGTAGGGATTTTGGATTATATGACCAGACTTTCCTTAATTAGCCACACTAACTATCCATGCTTTGGTGGATGCTCATTGCTTTGGATGTCATAATGAATGGAGAGTTTAGGAGAGAACTCAACTTTTTGTCTTTTTTTCACATGTTATTTAGTAGTTTTGTATAGTTATTATGTTGTTACCTAAACTTAGCCATTCAATTCAATAAAAATCCTAATATTTTAAGCATTTTGGACATTTTCCTTAAGTTTATAAAAGTAATCAGTCAAAAAACCAACATATAAAATTGTCAGTTAATTTAAATATCAATTTGAAGGGAAGTCATCAATTCAAGGCACACTACTTTACTTGGATAGCTAGTTCAACTTAACCTCTAAAGGACCAAACTACGTTTTTGTGGCAACATAGCGATTTCTAGCAATTCATAGCAAATGGAATTTTTATTCATTTTATTTGAAGTTTTCATACAACATGTGCCAAAGGACTAGCTTTAAGGCCCAACAAACTTTTGACTATATGGATAAATAATTATTGTATGGTATGTAAATTTTTTAATGGAAAAATGAAGGAACTACTTCATTGACATTTAGTGAGAATGACAAGTGGAGAGGCCATTTTTCTAAAGAAATCCATTGTCTATCATGAATCTTGAAAAGGTATGAGACAATTTGAAAATGAAAGCTTAACTACTCAATGTCAATAACAAAGGAATTGTGTTCAAAACAAAACTTTAAACTTCATTTAGATATAGTAGAATACCTTTTTTAACAACCTTTGAACTAAAAAAAGTTGAGAAAGGAAGACGAATTTTAACTAAAGAAATCCACTTGAGATTTTGAACCTCCAAAAACAGTTATAGACAAAATTTAGAGAGTATTAGGAAAAAAGGGAACCCTCAAAGGGACTGTATGAGTTTGTAGACAGTGGAAACAATATGGAACAATAGGTTAAAAAAAATTCAATTTTTTTTCATCTAGCAAACTAGAAGGCTTGATCAACTCGAGACAATTCGCTCAAATAATTTTAAAGATATTTTAAAAATATTATTAATATTATTAATAAAATAAATACAAAATTACAAATTTTTAAAATTTAAAGTAGCACAAGTGTGACTACTTTAGACTACTATTTCTGAATTTATTTTTTTATTATTACTTTAATATCATTTTTAAAATTTTAAGTTTTTAAATTTTTAAGTTTTAAAAATTTTGACTACCTCTGTCCTAAAATGATCTTCATATTAGACAAAATGTTATAGATTAAGGCTAAAAATAACATTTTAAGGACTTGCTTTGCACTATAATAGAATATGGTGCATTCTTGGCATCCAAAAAACTTTAAGCTCCAAAGCCCTTTTCAAATGTAGTTGTGGAGTATTGAAAAGTAGAATTCGGGGGGCATTTTCAAAGGACACTAGTAGACATCTAATTGTTGAGTGTGAGGTTTTCATTTGATGGGCATTTAATACTTGTCCAAGACTATGTTTGAATCTCTATTTTGCCTTCCAAAGCAAAAATTAGTTGCTTTTTAAAGATATTTTAATTTTTTACAATAATAATGATAATTGCCAAAATCCTAAAATTTGATATCGCCAATTGCCGAAATCAATGGAAATATGTCTATTTTAGGGTTTAGTTTCCTGCCAAATTTAGCAAGAATCAAATGAATAGGTTGTGGAAAAGAAATGTACAATGTTAGTAAGAAAATTCAAAGTGAAGTCTAAAGGCTAAGTTATGTACCATCAAGAATTTTTTTGGTGCAAACACCATTTAATAGGAATGAAGAACGTAGAGGTTGTTTCATAATAAATTCATTGTCCATCATGAACCTTCAAAGAATATGGGATAATTTGAAGATAAGAGTTTGATCCCTATTGTTAAAAAGTAATCAATAGTGTTCAAAGTAGAATTTCAAACCTCATTCTAACATAATTAAATTAAATTAAAAAAAATTTGAACTTATAAAACGTTGAAAAATAAATATAACTTTCATCTTCAAAAATCTATTTGTAATTATAAGCCTGCAAAAAAAGTTATGGACAAAATTCAAGGGGAATGTTTGAAAATGTTAAAAAAATATTACTTTCAACTTCCTCCCTAATATTTGTCCACAACTTTTGATTGGAGGCTCGAAATCTAAAAAAAATAAATTTGTAAATGAAAGCTAACTTGATTTCCAAGTTGATTTTCCACATTAAATTAGTTCAAAGTGTTTTAAGAAGTTTGCCTAAATGAGGTTTAGAATTCTAATTTTAGGGCCTTTAACTCCTAAAGTCCTAAACAACCTATTTCTTTGAGAACATAGCATTTTTTTTTCGTCAGGCCAATACTTGGCAAATAATGGGTATTGTCACAAAATGTTCTGAGGATGAGTGTCCAAGGAGTATCTTTCCAGTAAGGACAATTTTTTTCATAACCAATTGTTGACTTTTCAATGCTAATGTAGCACTCTCCCACTGACAACCTGTCACCATTGCCATTACTAGTTGCAACTCATATCTGTCTTTCCTTTCAACTCACTTTCTACACCATTGGATCATGAAGATCAAAGGTTGTGATTGAAGAATGTACAACTAGTTATGTATGATAACCTATTCGCCGCTACGTGGCTCATCGGTTATCTAATACATAACTATCCAATTCATAGAGAAAAAGTTATTCCAAGAGAAGTTGTTTTGTTTGTTTGAAGGGTAGCAAAGGCACATCCATTTACATTGTGCCTGAAATTTAGTGTTCTTGCCCAAACGTGGAAAGCCGGAGGTCAAGGCACGCTTTGGAGATCACTACAAAATGGATTCCTATTATGCTACTGCTAACACTAAAATTTTTCCTCGTTTACAATTGTGCAAATTTTGTTTAGAGTTTGTGGAGGGAACCTTGTTCCATGTGAGTGTTGGCCTACTGTTAGGAAGGATGAATTGAAGTGTACTGAATCAAGATAATCCCATTAAATGTCGGGAAATTTTGTAAACAAATTGTAGCATAGCATTAGTTTTTATGAATGTAGTTGTCGTGCTTCAAAATCATTACACAGTTGTTGTGTCCATTTTCTCTTTCCTGCTTACAAAACTAAAAGTAACTCCTTTGAATGCAACAATTGGAGTACGACTTGTATAACAACAAATTGAAAAAGGCTTAGATCTATGGTGTTGCACATCAATGTAGTGCCCACAACGTGAATTTGCACTAATCCCTACAACGTTTGACGATTGTGAAAGATTAAATGTCCACGTACCCTATCTTACTCCATGGATTACGAATGAATTGTGGGGAAAAAAGAAGTCATGACATCATTCAACACCACTCTTCATGAAACTGAAAAAAAATGGAGGAAAGAAAACAATGTCCCTTTCTTGTTGGCAGTTGTATTCATGATCACAACAAGAATGCAAATACAATTCAGTCCGTCAAGTATTCCCCACATTTGAAAGTACAACCAACCAAGTACCATTGGCAATATGACCAAATTAATCCGATAGGGAGAAGCAAGTAGTTTGACATTGATAGGGAGCCAGTAGACGTTAAGGAAGTGGCAATTGGTTGTTTTCACTCTGCAAAGTGGAAGGGCTAGTGATCAGAGATCGGTGATAGCAGACAATCACCAAGCATGCCAAGAATTGCCACTATAAGAAAACTGCGTTTGCCTAGACATCTAGCCCAAAACGACGTATGTCCGCGAAAACACGATACGTCACAGAAGATGTTGAGGTGTCAGGCCGAAAAAGTGAAGATTTTGCTCTAATGTCTTTAATAGCATTGCTAGATTTTAGTCATAATATACTGATGCTACGAAAAACAATGATGCAATGTAAGACATCCAAGTGGACACCAGATGTTTCCAAGGATGTCCATAATAACATGTTCAGCCATGTCACCATCTTTGGTCAAACTTAGCTGAGAAGTTGATTTAGAATTTTGTTCCAGTCAGAGGTAAAGTGACTGCTCAAGGTTAAAAAGAGGACAACGGGCAGGTGGTGACTCCTAAAAGCTTATGTGGCATCTGACGTGGCATGATGAGGTGGAAATTGTGTGACGTAGCATGATGACGTAGACATGGGTGATGCCACGTCAGCATACTTGGTTTGTCTATGTTCCGATCTTGGATGTCTCCGTAGACGTCACAAGTGACGTACTGACGTCCACATTAACGTCACTTCTGACGTCAACATTTTGTACTTATTACAAATGTAACTTCAAACCACATGCTATCCACTGTGCGTTTCATTACGTTTGACTAAACGTGTGGATGTTGTGGAAGCAATTGTAGGCATCTTCTTTGATATCAAAATGACTATAGATGCATGACATGACTTTATGCCCAAGGTTGAATTTGCACATGATGCACGTCCTTCCTATGTAGTACAAAATGACTTATGTGTTTACTTGGTTTAGGTTCATTTTGGGGCTATTAAAGTCTTGCAGCACTAAGTAAGACAGACTCTGCTACAAAATGCACATTCAAGATGCAACGGGTCTACTTGAAAGACATGAACATGCTGATGGCTTTGTATTTCTCAAACGTCCTACGTGATGTCAAAATGCTGGCACAGCAAACACATGTCAGTGATGTGAACACCCTATGTTTCCTCCTCAGATGCAATGTCATTGCTAACTACAGCAACATACTCTCCACCATTGTCTATTGGTTGGCGGACGAGGTCTACGATTTGTTGCAGTGGTTGTAGGCCATCGAAGTCTCTATCATTCACCAACTGCACCATATAAGAAAATTGTGTTTTTTCTGATATCAGGCCAAAAACGTTGTACGTTTAAGGATAACATCATACGTCTGAAAAAACATTGGGATGTCACATCGACGGACGTTGGAAAAGCAAAAATTTTGGTTTGATGTTGTAGAAAGCATTGCTAAATTTTAGTCACAGCATATTGGTACTATGAAAAACAATGATGCAATCTAAGACATTGTTGTGGACATCAGATGTTTTAAAAAATGTCCAGAAAATTTTTCAAAATGTTATAAACTATATAGATTTAATTTGTATAACAAATTTATATAAATTAGATGAATGGATTTGTTATGAAAAAAGGTTTACAAAATCATATCAATATTATATTGTATAAAAATATTGATTTTTAACTTAAGATTTAAATTTTAAATTTTATTAGTTTAAAATCATAAATTTTGCATCAAATTTTAATAATTTTTATTGCTATTTCACCTTCTTAACTTATTATTTTCAAATCATTCATATCTAATGTGGGGTGATTTTCTAGTGTTCTTGGACTTTGAGATATTTGACATCTTAACCCTTAAAGGACCAAGGCCTTTTTTTTGCTAGAAAACATTGAAAATTGCCATTTCTGTAGCAAAGAGTAAAAGAAATTTTAATTTTTTTTCACATCTAACTATAGGATCTTACACCTAACAAGTAGAAAAAATTGTAGAAAAAATTTCAGAATTTTTGACCGCATAGATTTAAAGTGAAAAAAACAAGTTTTTTAACACATTGAGGGACTAGATTTTTTGACTTTGTAAAATTTTTGCACTACAGAGTTTTGAGATTTAAATATTTATAGTAGAGAATTGAGTTGAGAGTTCAGAAAAATAAATTAAAAAATTAAAAAAACTTAAATTTCATTCTTTAAAAAATTATTAAGTAGAAGTAGGTATGAGATAGAAGGAAAATCTAAAATATTAATATATTTTAGATGGAATTAAAATGCACTAATCCCAATGGTGAGATTGTTCTAGCAAGTAAACTAAACCACGTGAAATTTTTATTTTGAAAAAATTGTAAAAATTGCATTTAGAAATGCATCCAACAAGTTATTTCTTTCAAGAAGATGCTCTAATTGCCCAAAAAACAAAAATGTCCATAACTTTCTCATAACAAATCCAAATGAAATGAATCAGAGCTTTCCAAATAGACAAAATTATAATCTACAATTGAAATTCCATGTTGGATGTATTGTTGTGACGTTGTGTCATACTATATTGAAGTTGATGTTGCAAACAACCTAGATTTAATAAATGTGACTTTATCAATTAAATGTTCAAGGAGACATCCCCATATATGTTGGAAATGACATGCAAATGTTCATCATGACATCATAAACAACAAATAAGACTTGTAGAAAATTTAGAAATGGTTGAAGCAAATGTTTAACACAACATTGATGTGAATGTCTAATTTCATACTACAGATGTTCTTTTGAATGTTTACAATGACGTCGAAAAAAACATAACTAAGACATGTACATGTTTTTTAAAACATCATTTCAAACATCATTGTATTTATGTTGCTACTCATATTTTAGTTTTGTATATCCCATATGGTTTGTCATGCCTCCTACACCCCACTAATATAAAAGGCTTGTCTTTTCATTACTTAATGAGTAGATTTTTGAGCCATTCAATATACTTGATAAATATAGTGTATGGCATATTGTATGGCATATTGTATATATATTGTATTTTGTATGGTATATTTCGTATGGCATGTTGTATATATTTTATATGGTGTATTTTATATGGCATGTTGTATATATATTGTATTTTGTATGGCATGCTGTATATATTTTGTATTTTGTATAGTATATTTTGTATGGCATGTTGTATATATTTTGTATGGTGTATTTTATATGGCATATTATATATATTATATTTTGTATGGCATATTTTATATGTTGTATTGCATATGATATACCATATATTGCATATTTTATATTGTGTACAACATATTACTACATTGACAACATTAGAACGTCCAATACAATGCATATATGCGTTCCAAGAGATGTCCCAAAAAATAAGTGTGTTCATAATTGCATCTTTTTCTATAAAGATCAAACAAGTGGACATCGCCGCTAACATTCTACAATGCAAGAAGCCATCTGCTACCCCAGCATGTACTTGTGCTAGCTTGTGTAAGCAGACATCTCCTATGAGAGGGTATGCTTTAAGAAGCACGCATGTGCAAACTCCACACGCTCGGATGGACATTTCAATCAACATACAACTGTTTCACTTGACGTCATTTAAGACACCTGAATGTCCACAGCGATGTCTTAGAAGACATCCTAAAATGCTAGGTAGACCAGGCAAGTGGCCCTCCAAAGTGCGATGTTAGCATCCGCAGATGCCACGTCAGCCAATTTCGTCAGCACTGATGTGGCATACCACGTCAGTTACATGTCAGATGCCACATCATAGACGGGCAATGAATGAAAAAAATGACACTTTGGCTTTCCCGCGCTTAGGTGGCAGCCACATGTCAACTTCTGAAGTTACCCGTTGACTGATATTTTTTCAGACATCACGATGCTGGGCCTGCAAATCTATTGCAACGTACCATGTTTTTGGCATTTCCACAGCATCACGATGTAATTGAACATCAGTCCAGACATAGAAGACGTCACACGCGATGTCCGGGTGTCCAAAATTGCAATGTCGCGGCAGACACAGTTTTCTTATAGTGTTGCCATGCGGAACTCCAAGAATTGCCATGCGGGTCATTGACGTCGATGACTTCCAGTCCGGGGAGCAACAAGCAGGGGTCTAGGAGCACAACGACATCCTGAATTACAGTCATTGCGCTAGAACACTAGACGGCATTGCAGCAACTTCAGTCCTCCCAAGTCATCTACAACAAAGGTCTTATTGAGTGAGCATGCAATTCCATTACTTCCCTTATTTGTTTCTCTTGTATTTTTGTTCCATTCTAGTTGAAGAATATTCAAACAAAAGGTACGTGAAACTAGTCAATCCTCACATGCATGAGCTACACAAATGAGTAATATCAAATGTAATGAAAGCTATATCAACGAACTAGTGAACGCAAACAATATTAAATGAATGTGGCACAAAGTAAAGATGCCAATGGAATCAACATACACATGAAAAAATCATATTGGTCAGCAAGTCTTGATGGGCGACTAGTCCAATGGGCGTTTGGGTTCTCCATTTCTTTGTTTGCATTAGAGAAATTTTGGACTCTTTAGAGGGTTGCTTAGGTGTGACAAACTTGTCTATTATTAGAGTCCTACTGGAGCCTTATAATGCTGCAAAAAGAACAACATTTTTGACGTTATAAGATATTCACCTTTGTGTAAATATTATATTGTCAAAAGGTATATCTGCTTTTTTTACTCCGGAATGTCAAACACATGCCTTAGTTTAGTTTCAGGTTGAATTCCAATTTAATGTGTCTTTGACCATAGCAATAAAAAAAACTATAATTATTTCTTTGTTTATCATTTAACTATCATTTTGTATCATTCAATGCTCTGAAGATCTTTTCGGTTGACAATGCACGTGAATAGGGGGAAAACTTACGTGTAGACAAATTAGAAGTAATGGAGGGGTCCTTCAAGCACTTCTTAAGTGGCCCTCTGGATAGTCCATATTCTCTCTAATGCAACATACGGGAAAGTTTGGTATCCAAGTCTTGTGGGTTTTTGTTGGCCTCCCAAGTACAAACACAATCAGTACAATAATAAGATTTTCTCTACGGTTCACATGGTCACAATTGCAATTGTCTACTTCTGCTCTATTAGAGCTTAGAGAATAAATAATAACGGGATAACATTCACAAAATGGTACATCATTCCCTGTTTGATTGGTGATGTGAAGACACTTCACCTTCTTGAAAACAACCTCAAGGTTATTGAAGAGATGCTGCTCGTTCAAAGCATGCAATACATTGGACAACTTGCACACCTTTTCCAACTACTCACTAGACATAAGGGAGCATCTTCATTGCAAACCAATGAAGTGGTGACCTTGCTCAACATCTCACACTTACATTTGTTGCTTGTTTCCAAGGATACCTCAAAGGAGCCTACCAATTTACTACCAAGTATTATCCATCACTACTTCTAAAGGTAAGTTGCACGCTACTTGGAGTGGTTCCAACGGCGACAAATCAATCTACAAATTCCTTTACTAATCAAGGAACGAATATGGCCTGATCTTCCTATGAAGTGACCTACAAGAAACCTCAAATGATGTGCCTGAGATTCCTCTCTTCAAGAAGGGTAAATAGATAAGCCCAAGTGGAATACCTTCACATCATGCTTGTACTATGCATGAAGCAGATTTGACTTTGATGTTTTCAAAAACAAAAATAATGCACACATTATTGACCTTCAAAAGTTGTTGGTCAATAGCTTGTAAGGGATCATCTTTCTCCACGACACAATGAACACCTAGACTAAGTTCGGTACGAGGAGCTCCTAAAAGAAATTGTTAGTTCAAAGCCTCTTGAGGTCCTACTAATTGACAACAATTTTTTTGATGGCAAATACCCACATAATTTTCTACACAATGCATACTCCTATGTGACATGCCCATAGGGTATCCCAATGAGGACCTTGTTGAAAGCTAGGAACAAAAAGACGCATAATTTGCAGTCGCTCGAGATTCACCAATTGAATGGTACTCTATAGACTTTGAAGATGAAGAAGAAGGTTTCAACATGGAAGAAGAAGGGTGGCCATCTGAGCTTCTTCACTCTCAATATTTTTTCAAACCAAGTCAACGACGGAGCAAGACATGAAGGCAGGCAAGGAAAGAAGGTAGAGAGAGGGAAAAAAATTGCTGCCAACGAAGGGCGAGACATTGATGAAGCTGATTTGACACCCAAAGTCCATGTCAATGTCTTTATATATATATGGAGCGATTTGGGCAATGGTGGATGGGAGGAGAAGGTGATGCCACCCATGTTGACTTGCGGTTTGGGAAGGCAGCAATGGTTTGTGCAATAAGGCATAGAAGGGCATGGCATATTGCACAAGACTAGGCTTTAGATTTTTTCACAAGAGGTGGATGAAATTCTTTGACCTTGCTAATTGAAGAGACTAAGTGGAGTAGACATTTCCAGTTTACATAATATATTGTGTTCCATTGTATTCTTGGATAGTAAGTTTAGGAAATGAAACATTAGGATACCAAATGCAAATGTATAGAGCTCTAAGAGTTTTTTGATTAAATTAGACAAATTTATTTTTCATAAGACAAACTTTTTTTATACCCATATGCATTTTACAATTCAATGACAAATGATGGGGTCTTTACAAAATCTTTTCTTTGGTTCATGATAGGTAACCAAATAATGTACATATGGAAAATAATGAGTAAAAAATTAATCCTCACTAGGAAAAAATCATGAAAATCATTTTAAAAATGAATCTCCAAAATTATAGATACATCTATAATAAAAATTAAATTTAAAAAAAATAATTTTAAAACTAGAAAAAATAGATACCTTCAGGAATTCTCTAAGTATGAATTCCATGCACACTTTGGAATGCGAAGAGTCAATAACAGAATGGCATATACCCTTGTCTGTGATCCTGAAAGTAGTGAAGTAGGCTGAATTGGTTGCACAACGCAGGTGTCATTGACAAAGAGAAGTTGCTCATGAGTACCCTTGCACGGGGAGGTCATCTGCCAGCATTCGAGGTAATACATCAATTAAACCGTGAGGCGGATCTTTCGAGTTTTCATTGAGCAACCTCCGAGGGAGTTTGCTTCTTTGTCGCTTGCAAAGAGGTTCTTATTGCTTGGAATCGTGCAGGGAACGAGAGAGATGGGAAAAGATCTTCAGTATTATTGCTTCAGCTGTCTGAGTCCCAAGGCTGGGGTTCCATTTGAATGTCTCAAGATTCGACGAGTAGGCAAACGAATGTGGGCCAATCTGGGTGCTCCGATTGGTGGGTATCTTCTTAATTCCTGAAGTCTGCCACTATTTTATCTTAGCTTTGGCTTAGAAGCGATAAACTCGTGAATGTTTTCCCATTTTATCGGTCGCCTGATACTGTCAAGGGCCAAGTCGATGCCGCAGACGATTGAATTGAATTTTAGTAGATTTATTTTTTAATTGCGCGTTCCAACTCTGATGACCATATCATCCAATCCCATGATTAATTTTAGAGGGTATTGTACTCCAGATGGTGGAAGAGAATGGAAGGGGGTTCGGAAAGTAAGCACTCGCATCAAATCAAGGCCTCTCGACTGGTGGAGGGGCGAAAGGATGTTATATGGCTGTGTTCACAACAGTAAGTCTGTACATATGACACATGTATAGTACATTGGACTTGAAACTGACATGTATGAGATCTGCTTCATCTTTCTGTTTTGCTATCTCATGTGCTACCCCATGCTGAACCTCATTGCAATTACTCTTTAATCAAATTGTAACTGTCTTACATCGACTTTTTCCATGTTGTACGGAATTAGCTGTTGACAATTTGGATTCAGCTTGATTTTGTGATTCTTGGTCTTCAACACTGTTGTATAACGTCAAGAGAAAGATAAGGAACATCAATACGGCTCTCTAATAACTCAAGCGATTTGGAATGTTCAGCTTTATGTACACTAATAGGTATCAAGACCACCTCACCAGATCCTGTTTGGCCAAGGCCGAAGCCAAAGCGGGGAGATTACACCTCAAGTAATTTTCATGTAGATTCCTTTGTAGATGGCAGCCACTATGAATTGCTGCGTCTTGCAGCTCAGTAATAGCAGCTGGTATGGACAGGGAGTTGTCATTAATTCACGGCTGCTAGCATGGAAACGGAGGGACAATATTCTCTGCTACTGCATTCCGCACCGCTTTTTTCATGCATGCGACTTGCATAGTTAAAACATGCAGCTAAGCATTCCTTGTTCACGTGGCTCCCTATGTCTCACGTACTACTCAACTTGTTCTTGTCAGTAAGAAGTTTTTTTGACCAAGACCAAGATTTGAGTGACACCTTTTTCAGAAGTGCTAGTTTGAAAGACGATGGTGCTGTACTACCGTGGTGATTCTGCACAAAATTTCCCGGTCAGATCTATGAGTTTGAAGTAAAAATGAATCATCTACCAATCTTGCATTTGAAAAGAGCAGTTCACGAGGCAGTGCAGTCCTCAAATTTGATCCATCGGGTACTTCGGAATTGGTGGGATCAATATTGTCAATACGTTTCAATGTCCAGAAAACCAGGGTTGTCATAACGGGCGAGTTAGGGTTGTCGGACATCCCGGACGGATGGGCAAACCGAACCGGACGGACGGTTCGGACCAATTGGACGGCTTTAATTTTTCAAAGTTGTGGAATTTTTTCAAATGACACGTCACCTCAGACAGCGAATCCAGGGCGCGGACGTCATGTGTGGGCACGGACGTCACCGTGCCACCGTCAGGGCGTGGACTCGTGAAGTCAGGGCGCGGACTTGTATAGTCAGGGCGCGGACTTCAGCGTCAGGTCGCGGACTTCAGCGTCAGGGTGCGGATTCGTACAGTTAGGGCGCGGACTTCACCGTGAGTGTGAGGGCGTGGACCTTAACGTCACAGACAGGGCGTGGACGGGTAATCAAGTAATGGTGGATTTTATTTATGTGTTCTACAATATATGTAATATATATACATATTTTTTTTGAACAAGGTAATGACCCCACTGCGTTTAAAAGAACCAGTAACTGCAATATATTTTACATGATTGCATTCACCAATGTTTCTAACATGCACGTCAAATACAAAAATACAAAAAGAAATAATAGTAGGCTGCAATGTTTGTGATAACCAAAACTATTTATAAAATTCATGCATTGCAAAGTACAATATCAATACAATGAATCTATACTTCCAAAATACGCCCACTTTCTCATAGGTTATCTAAGACAATCCTTTGGCTTCTTGTCCATCTTTCTTCCAATTGCTACAATTCTCTTCAACTCTTAAAGACCCGAGATCTACCATCGATGCAACTCTATAACCTCAATTATTCAAACGACTTGACCTACGAACTTCTTGGGCGCCTGGATTCGCTGCATTAGCATCTCAAATGACAACATCATCATCCTCAGGTGCCTCGTCATGGGCATCTTCGTTGCTATCATACATCTTCTGCTTCACCATTGTCTGTGGTCCAATGTCCTTCAACTTCCGAGTTTTCATTTCGAAGTTCTACAGTAGTTTAACCTTGACTACGTTTGCGCTTCAACCTCTTATGTCGTTGTGCGTGGGGATCTTCTCCATTTGAATTTATAGTGGGCCCACCTAGAATTGTAATTGTTGGAACAACAAATGCCAGGGTTGACCCACTAGGTCCTGGTACGTATGTACTTAGGAACAGTTCTACCACCCTATTTGGATCTCTTGCCCCAATTCCGAGAAGTGGACGATTAGTAGGCCTTGATGATGATGCTTCTCCAATTTGTTGACCTTCTGTTCGTCCACGGTCTCTAGTCCCTCCACGGCCTCTAGTCCCTCCAATCCCTCCACGGCCTCCAACCCTTCCACGGCCTTGTTGATATTGCCCTACTTCATGACGAATGAGGGGCCGAGGAGCTATAGGTGGTCTACCCCCAGTAGTACCACATGAAACGCTTTGAGGAGTCAAATGAACATTCCCCACTGAGCCTAACCTTTCTTGAGAAGGTCTTCGGATGGCATTGAAAGTTGTTATTGAAGATGGGTCTACGGAATGTGGTGTTTGTGTACCTTGGTCTAAAATAGCAAGATGGCCCGCAATTGGAGCAGGTACACGGGCAAGGTCTTCTACAGGGTCTACAAATGCAAAAACATCATCAGGGTCTACACGCTCTGGATCAAAAGGCCTTCTCACATTACCATCCGGTTGATTTCTTGTAATAGGGCGTGCCATTCTTGCATTTCTAACGTTTCTGTCATGGTGTCCTTGAATAGCTCTAATGTTACAAGTTGATGGCTTCACTCCTGTAAGCCCTGTATTGCCATCTCGATTGTGAGAAGATCCTCTACAATTTGGATTTGCATTCTTCCCCCTGTTTCCGTTGCCATCTTCATTTCCACCACCATTTCCATTTCCACCAGCATTTCCATTTCCACCGGCATTTCCATTTCCACCGCCATTTCCATTTCCACCGCCATTTTCTAGAGGGAGGTTGTCATCATCGTCGTTGTTGTTATGGGAAATACCATCATCGACGTTATCGTCATTTGGATTGTCGGTCTCTAAAGAAGACGACAAAGCTTGGACTTCAGCATTCCCTTCATTTTGAGGAAGTAGAGGTGAAGGATGGCGACGTGGATTGGGTGGAATGGGTGGCCCCCAAGGACCCCAACGACCATGAAGGAGTTCCTCCTCTTCATCGTCATCATCTCCATAGTAGTTCCTCGCTTCCTCAAGGTGATCAGCTCCTCGCCTCCAAAGATCTGGGTTTGCCGGATACTCTTGAGGGTTTAGATAACCTCTTCTTCTTCCTCTACTTGCATTGCATCGAATTCCCGATTGCGTTCATTCACCGGGATTGGACCAAGGACATCTGGATCGGAATCCTCCGAGTATATATTTGCATTATACCAACGAACTGGATTGTCTCCTGGTCGCTGCTGAAGTACATGGCTATTGGTATAAATATATACCAATGACTCTGCCTTTTCGGGGGCTAATCAATTTTGGACCTTATTGTGAACAAAAGAATAGTTACTCCAATTCCTTTCACAAGAGCTTGCGAAACATATGAGGGATAAAAGACGCACGATAATTTTAGGAAGAGCTCGATCTCCAACCTTGTACCACCATTGATGGGGAAGCATTTGTGTCACACGGATGCTGGGTGTCTCAGTTGCACTGTATGGTCTAGTACCCTCCTCAAATTGTGTTAATTCCGCCAGCACATCATCGAAATCCACACCCACTAAATCTGCCATCTTACGGATGACTTTGTACAATGCACGTAGGGCAATTCCATCCACCCTGAGCGCCACATTATCCAAGAGGTATGGATTCAAAAGGGCCGCAACGTAGTGTGTATCTTCAAAAGGCATCTCCCACCTTTCATTGAAAAATTCTTCCAAAGTGACTACTATGTCATTACGTAAGCTGAAAGGTGGTTCTCTTAAAGAATACACGTGCCCTCGCAAATTGTGCATTACGAGCCATGCCCGACCCATGGCTAGTTCTCGTCCATCAAACACACGCAAAGCCTTCAATACGTCTTCAGTCATGTACACATAATTCACACATCGTTGCCAGAAGGCCACATCTTGAATGGTGTTTCTGACATTACGTGCAGCGGTAGCTAATTGCGGGTCATTTTGTTTGTTCCGTAAAGTATCAAAGTAATTTAGAACACGCGGGTGGTTATTCAACCGCTTCAAGACGCTCTGAGTCTCACCAGGCGCTGCAATAGGAGGAAATTACAAGCAAAGCGGGTTTAAGTAGGCACTACGAGTTGCAGATTCGGACTCAACTTACGGAAAACCAACATGGTCGCATGATGGTTTCGAATGTATTGGCACAATCTTTTTGCCCTGACAATCAAATCAGGAAATTCCTGGATTTTGGCCCAATCTTCCAACATGAGATCTAGTGCATGTGCCATGCAGCCTTGCGCAAAAATGTGCGGGTATGTTCGAGTGATGTCTTGCAATGCCCCAAGCATGTTTGTTGCATTATCTGTGTACACTTGTGTCACATATTTGGAACCCACCTTCTCAATGTACACTTTCATTTGATCCGCTATGTAGTGCATGTTTTTTTTTTGTGAGGTAGTATCAATCGACGTCAAAAATACATCACCTGCGGGGCATGACATCATCACATTCATGAGAGGCCTCCGATTGACATCATCCCAACCATCGCTGCATATCGTCACCCCGTAGTGCTTCACAGCAAAACCAACCTTCTCTTCAATCTGCTTCTCGATTTGTAACCTCCTCGGTTCAATTAAATTAGTCCTGCACTGATGGTAAGAAGGTGGACTATATTTAAACCTCGCCAATGAAGTTGCCCTCACAGCCTCAAAGAAGGCTGGATGCCTTACCACATTAAATGGCACATTCGCTTCATAGAAAAAACTTGTCCACTTCTCATCCAACTCCTTCTTCTTTGCAATGTTGAATGCGTCCACCATGCGCTACTGACGTAATGATCCAGATCTCGTAGAATTTGATGCAGCAAGGCTATTGGACGTTTGTAGGGTTTCATTTTCTTCTGAAACGTTTGCCCCTTCTTCCGCTCTCCCACCATTGACCCCATTCGTCACCTCATTTTCTGTGGCTTCACTTGAACTTGCAAGTAGAGTTGTTCTAGATGGTGCACTTTGAATTGGTTCTCCTTCATACATGTCCCCAGGATCCATTCGTAGCGGGACAAAACCTGCACAATTGGCAAATCTATGGCGCACTGTACGAGGCATACTTCGACAAATTGACCTCTCTAATTTTGAGCCATATCCGAAATTTGCAAAAGCACGCTCACGTTTATAACTGAAGGTCCCAGCACAAAAAACACAAGTCACCTTCGTCCCATTCTCCACAAAGTTTAGCCACGGTTCCCATTCCTTGGTTTGCTTCCTTTGACTTGCCATTGCGTTCAACCGTTCACAAATAATTTCAAATGTCTTCCTCCTCCTTTGTATTGAAGTTAAAAAGACCAAAGATATATTGAACAAAGTATCAGTAGTTAGCGCTAATCCACTGCTTGAACTGATTTTGACATCACCTCAGTAGCAAACTAGGGCCATCTGCCACCCAAGTAGACTCACAAGGAGCTCAAAATGAGTTGAAGTCCAAGAGATAGAGGCCAGGTGACAAATGTGGGGAATGCTCGATCTTCGTTTTCTATATATACTTAGGGAATGCAGGGGGCGTGGACTTCATCGTTGTGCGTGCTAGTAGGGCGCGGACGCACAATCTGAAAATTTGTGAAGGACGTTCACAACGCACACCTGAATTCCTGGCATCAGGGCGGGTATAGGAAGGTAGGGTGCGGACTCCAGAATAGGGCGCGGACTTTAGAACAAGGTGCGGACTTCAGGGCGTGACACCATTACAGAAATGGGGGTGCGCACATAGGGATGCACTGAAAAGTAAGTTGACCTCTGGCATGGAATCCCTCCTTCTTCCTATTTAATGGTCTTGGAAGATGGTGTCCCTCTTTTTCATGGAAAAAGGGAAACATTAAATGCTGACACACCTTGTTTTGGATTCCTCATATCTGTGGGGAGAGAAGTTGGCAAAGTTAAACATATGTTTTCGCTGAATGGGCTGTGTTAGGGCGCGGACATAGGGCGCGAACTCTAGGGCGGACAATTCACAGAGGCGGAGAAACTTGAGAGAGCGCAGCTGAATCACAGACTCCATGGCTTGGAGTTAAAGTCAGGGCACGGATTTGAAGTCAGGGCGCGGATTTGAAGTCAAGGCGTGGACTCCAGGGCGTGAACTTCAAGTCAGGGCGTGGACTTCAGGGCCTGGACTTCAAGTCAGGGCCTGGACTTCAAGTCAGGGCCTGGACTTCAAGTCAGGGCCTGGACTTCAAGTCAGGGCCTGGACTTCAAGTCAGGGCCTGGACTTCAAGTCAGGGCCTGGACTTCAAGTCAGGGCGCGGACTTCAAGTCAGGGCGTGGACTTGAAGTCAGGGTGTGGACTTTAAGTCAGGGCACAGACTCCAAGGCGTAGATGTGGTCGTCCAGCACAGGAGGCATGACTTTGAAATGTGCTTGGACTTGACATCCTTCAATCCGTCCTATTCTTGGAGCAGGGGAACCATTAATTTCAGCCTCAACAACTTGTTTTGGATTCCGACAAGTCAATGAAAGCAAGAGGCCAAATTAAAAGTTCCACGGACTAAGATTTGGAAGAAACTTCATGGAAGAGCATGTCCCATCGTTGTGGTAGAAAATGTTTCTCCTTACTTCTTCTAACACTTCAAACTACTTTGAACCAACATATACTTTAGGGTGTAAAACAAAGACTCTAAATTCTTTGATTTAGAAAATGGTTAGGACACTTTGAGGAAATATTTTGGAAATGTTTGGGAAATGTTTAGGCAATATTTTGAAAATGTATTGTACTCGATAAAATCATTATTTTCTTATTTTTCTTGCTTCATTAATTAGAAAAACTTTTCTATTTTTTTACTCCAATCCTAAAATTCTTTTATTCCAACTCATTGTCATTCTTTTTTTTTGGTGAATCATTCCTTGTCCTATTTTTGTTGGCTATATTCCTAAAACTTTTCCATCCTAAGTCAATGCCATTTTTTATTTGTTCCATCGTTCCCTTTCCTATTTTTTCCATGAATTAGGAAAGCTCTCCCATCCCAACTCTATGCCATTCATTTTAGGTTGGATCATTCTCTCTCCTATTTTTTTTGCTTCAATCCTAAAACTCTCCCATTCCAACTTGTACTTATTTTTTTTCTTTTGGTTGAATAATTCTATTTTCTATTTTGTTCCTAAAACTCTCCCATCCCAATTTATAGTTCCTTTTTTTCCCTAAATTCATTCCCTTTCCTTTTTTTTTGGGCTTCATTTCTAAAACTCTTCCATTCCAACTCAAAGCCAAATGTTCTGTTTTGGTTCTATCATTCTTTTCCCAATTTTTTGGATCATTCCTAAAACTCTGCCATCCCAATTTATAGTTATTTTATTTGGGCTTGAATCATCTCCTTTCCTATTTTATTTTTGTTGATTTCCTAAAGTTCTCCCACCCCAACTCAAAGCCATTATTTTTTTGTTCCATCATTCTCTTTCCTCTTTTTTTTTGTTTCTGCTTCATTCCTAAAACTCTTGCATTCCATCTCCATGCCATTTTTTTTGGCTTCATCAACTCCTTAAACACTTCCATTTCAATTCAATGCCATTTGTTTTTGGTTCCACCATTCCCTTTCCTATTTTTTTGGGCTTCATAAATTTCTAAAACTCTTGTATCCCAACTCCATGCCAATATTTATATATTGAATCATTTGCTTCCCTATTTTTTTTTTTTTCCTATTTTTTTTTCTTCATTAATTTCTAAAACTCTTTTATTCCAACTCCATGCCAATTTTTTTTGGTTTTGTCATTCCCTTTCCTATTTTTTTTCTTTGCTTCATTCCAAAAAATCTACCATCTTAATTCATTGCCATTCTTTATTTGTTGAATCATTCCCTTTCTTATCTCTTTTGCTTCACTAATACCAAACTCTTCCATCCCAACTCAAACATAAATTTTTTTATGGTACCAAATTGGAGTCTTTGCATTCACTTCCCATTTCTCATATATAAAAATAGGTAATGAAAAACAAGATTTGTTTCATAATTTTTTCACATTTGTTTGCTTTTATTAACAACATTTAAAATGCACTTACACTCCAATGGATTGACATTCCTTTCCGTTCCATGTATGGTATATGGGACATTTTATTAGGAGGCAAAAGCAATTTTTTTTCTTTTTTTCTTTACAAGAAAAACTCTTCCATTTAACTCAATGTTTCAATGCCATTTTTTTCTCTTCACATGTCATAAAAAAAATAGAACATCAAAAAAATATGAAGTTAGTCTAGCAATCACCTCAAAGCCAAATTTAGCTATTTAAGGGGTAGGGTTGAGGGTTTAGATTTAGGTTCACTCACTCACTCCATCCCAACTCCATTCCAACTCAATGATAAACTTTTTTACAATACCTTTCCATTCTCTTCACATGTCATAAAAAAATAGATAATAAAAAAATGAAGTTAAAGGCCATCACATGCATTAGAAAATCAAGAATGACATACTTTGCATTAAATCTTTCGTACCAAAATTTAACCCATTTGTTTATAGTACATGGGGCAAAAGACTCTTTAAAAAAAGGAAAATAGGTGAAACAATTTTTTCTATTGGTTTAGTTCCCATTTTTTTATAAAAAAGAATTGTAGGGCCTTACATCGGATCCTACCCTTGGATTCCCTGCTTGCCTTTAATTCTCTTCCTTGGATTTGTTTCTCACCATTTTTCTTTCCTAGAATTATATTTTAGCAAAAAAGCAAATTCAAGTATTTGTATTTGGGATTTAGGCCATTAGGCTCCAACATTTTAATTTGTAAATAAAGTTTTGAATCATACCGATGATAAATTTACAAAAGTTGGGTTGACTGTGGGAATGCGATCCCACATGCTAGACCCATAATACTAGCATAGGACGGAAAAATTCAAAAATTGTCTCCTTCAGAGGGAAAGTTTTTGAGTTCTCTTAGGAAGTTAGGGCAAATTAAGAAAACCGGATTTCCGGATCCGGAAAAATTTCATTAGGGCTAAAAACCTAAAATCCGGAACTCTAGAAAGTTCCGGAAATCGGATGACGGCGCCGGCCCTAAAAACCGGAAACCGGATCCGTACTTGGGATAGGGTTTTGCCGCCAAAACCTGTCCCGTACATCGGGCCAGTATAAGAGGGGGACTGTAGCCGGCCGCGGGCACACTTATCTTCTTTCTTTTGTTCTTCCGCCGGCATATTCCGTTTTCCTCGCTTTGTCAGAATTCCGGTAGACTAAGGGACTGTGTAAGTTGCGATCGTGCAGGGGTTACCGGAGTGAAAGTTGTGAGCAGAGATTTAGGGAGAGATTGTGTGAGGATTGTTCGTAAACACAATGGCTTCTAGGGCAAGCTGGCGGAAGTTGAAGGACTTGCCTGAGGATTCGGAGGACGAGACGCCGGCACCGGCACCTCGACCAAGGACCATCCCGGTGATGAAGGTGGTTCCGGAGGTTCCGACGGAGGAGGACCGGCTGGCGCGCCTACGGGAGCACCTCCACAACATGGGGTGTGACGGACTCCTAGAGGTGCCGTGGGGGATCCGAGAGGAGAGTCTGGTTTCGGACATACTTCGTCCGGAAAGTGGTATCTTGGATACTACCATTTGGACGAAGCCAGACCTATGGACGGTGAACACTTGGAGGGCCGTCTACAAGTTCCGGGAGGTGCCGGACAAGGTCATGGAGAAGAACCAGGAGGTGATGGAGGGCGAATTCCGGGCGCCCACCAACCCGAAAGAAGGTCACCAAGTTTCCGACCTGGTGAATCTGGAGTACCGGGATGTGATAGCGTTTCTCAACCCTATCCTCCATCCCACCAAGCCGCGGCGAGTAGTAGCGAAGGTGGCCTCCACCATCTTGGGGAGCCTCCAAGGAAAGATGATGATGGACTGGGCAACCATCATCCATAAGTTAGTCGGAGACCTGGTGCGTGCCCTCCGGTTCGGAAAAAAGAGCTAGAGTCCTCTTCCGGCGTATTTGTCTCATTTGTACGCTCACCACTCTTTGCTCAAGGCGAACGAGGAGAGTGCATATCAGGACCTAGTCCAACTCCAACAGTACGGAGGAGAGGAACCCTCGCCTCGAGACGGACCGGACGATGAGGACACAGAAGAAGAGGAGCCAGTCTCTCCGCTAAGGAAGAGGAAAAGGCGGAATAGGACGCCGCCGGTAAGTCCGTCAGAGGAGTCTCCTACACCAGAACCACAGGAAGAGGTTCAAGATGTAAAGACGGAGACCGGACCTGTTCCGAAGGAAGTCCAACCATCCATGCAACTGGTTGGGCCGGTACGACCGCACACCGTCGCCACTCAAGCCGAGGCCGGACCCTCCCAGACCCGAATGATGGAGATAGAGGAGAGGGACCGGACCACCATGCGATTGGGAGGGACGCCCCTAGAAGACATCCAGGAGATGGCTCAACATCTGGTGTGGCAGGCAGACGATCTCACCTAGATCTGCGAGAACTATGATGGAGCCCTCAAATGAGTGTGCCGGAAGATGGCACTAACCGACTGGAACGCCATCTTCTGGAGGACGGATGCATTGGTGGCAGCGGAGCAGCAGAACAGCCTCCTCATAGAAGAACGGAAGACTTTGGTGACGGAGTTGGGGACGTTGCGCATAGAAAACCGGACGTTGCGAGACCAAGTCTGGAACTCAGAATCCTGCTGTGTGGATTTAGAGAGCACCCTCCGCACAACCCAGGAGACGGCCCAGCTTACAGAAGAAGACCATCGCCGGCAGATAGTGACATTGTGCCAAAGTGTAGTTCAGCTCCGGAGCTCTTTGGATGTGCCGGCGGATTATATCAACAAGGCCCGGCTGTTTGAAACTAATCTCGATGCAGCCGCTAGCTCAAGCCGGGTTCCTATCGTCAAATGTTTACTAGAGCAGGCAAGACGAATGGATACATCCCGGGCCGCGATGAGGGAGATGATGGAGTACTTTATTTCCACGGAGTCGGATCCGGCACCTCAATCTCCCCCGTCAACGCACACTTTGGTGGTTCCGGAAAGCATCAATCCGGAATCTATGGTTACGGAGGTCTCACCGGTGGTACCGGTGAATCCGGAACTTTCACCACCAGCCGGAAGGCCAGAAGGAGTAGATTGGGGAGCAGTGGTACCTCCGGGAAGTGAAGACCTGCTTCCGGTGACTCCGACCATTGACCTGACAGGTGCTTCTCCGGAAGTTCACGCCGGACGGACGGTGCAGTCTTCTCCGCGTCATAAGAAGACCTAGAAGGATTTTTGGGGGAGTCCGGACACTCAGGTAGTCGGGACCCGGAGTGTAGACAGGGACACCAGTATTGTGGAAGTCCAAAGATGGGGCCAAAGGGGTCTGAATTTGTTTTCTCTGGAGAGTAGCCGAAAGGAGGTAAAGCTGGATCTTCTGAAGGACTATGTTCCTCCCAAAGATCCGGATTCCAAGGAATAGTATGCAGTAGTGTAGTATAGCGGCAATACCGGAGTCCAGCCGTTAAGCCAGAAAAATAGGATCTGAGATTTTCCGGAAATCTAGCGGACCAATAGGAATGTTTTGTAGGATTTTTAGGATGATGTTAGTCTTAGTATAAGTAGGAGTTTTAATGGCCTTTCTGGTCATTCACAACCATCTCATAGTTTTAGCATTGTATCTTTTTCTGAGCTTAATTCTAAAGTGTTTGGAGTATCCAATCTCTTATCTTTCTTGTGTACGGTATATGTTTGTGAGAGGTGTAGGTCCGTTCTTACGTTTCCGGAACTAAGAACTTACCTTGTGTGGCAAGAGTTGATTTTGTGAGAGTATCCGAATGTATTAACTTGAGGGGAGATAAACCGGATAGTTCTGGCAGTAGAGTTAGTGTAGTACTGCTCGGATGCCGGTATAGCCTGTGTGTAGGATACAACCTTAGGTGAAAGGGGTATCTGAGAGGCTGCTAGCAACTTCCGTGTGCGGAAGTATTACCAGAAGTGCCCGAATTCCAGATTGCCGGAATTCCCCGTAGAACAGAGTCAAGCCCCGGTGCAAGCCCAAGAAAGTACAGGAAAAACCATCCGGTCGACAGGAGGCTCAGTGTTCGGTTAAAGGTTAGAATGTCGTTGTAGTTCTTGACCGTCCCTGGGTGACCTAATCCGGATCTTTCCGGATTTGTGAGGCGACGGAACAGGAGGACACTTCCGGTCCTTGAAGAATCAGTTTAGTATTAGTATTAGAGAAAGAGAGAGAGAGAGTGAAAGAGAGCGTGTTTCCGAACACGGTAAGCATCCGGACGGTGGATCTAGCCACTCGTCATCCAAACCCAGGGATCCCGGAAGGGGCACTGAACGGTTTCCGGAAGATTCCGGAACCCATCCGGCACTAGAGTCCGGACCGGACCTAAAGTCCGGAAGAGTCTAACGGAGAGAAAAGTGAATGCTTAGATTGGGATAGCCTATAAAACTGTAATCCACAAGTCCTCGTGGGAATGATTCTGGAGCGATTTACTCTAAGAAGGCCTTTGGTGTGAATTAAGGGCTAACTAGAGGAATACTGGTCTGACTAATTACTACAGTGACACCATCCCTCTTTGGCGGCATTGAATTTCAAAGAACTTACATTCGAAGTCAATGCCATTTTGGGGGGTTGGATAACTTGGAAGGGAACCATTTCTAAAAAAATAGCTAGAAGGGATTGTTGAATGGAAACTTAGATCTTCCATTTTTTTGGATTCACGTGAAGGGACTAATATTTGAAAATCCTTCATACGAGGATTTTTTTTTAATGTAATCTGTAAGTTTCATTCTTTTGAATTCGTTATTCTTAGAAAGGGATTCATTCTTGAACAATTTCACTAATAGAGATTGTTTTTGAATGAGAACTTAGAGCTTACATTCTTTTAGATTCACGTAAAGAGATTCATTTTTGTAGATGCTTCATGCTTGTTACAAGTTGTTTTTTTAAGAACCTCAAAGTTTTGTTTACTTAGATTCACGTGGAAGGGGGTCAATTCTCAAAAGTAATTGATAGATTGAATTTTATTAATCAACCCATAGGTTTTATTTTTTCAAATCCATTATTCATAATTAAGGATTCAATTTTAGGCATATTAACTACAAGAAATTTATTTGGGAAACGAGAAATTATAAGTTATATTTTGTTCTAAACGTAAAGGGATTCTTTTTTTTAATACTTGGCACAAGGGACTCTTTCTTAATTAAACATACAAGTGAAATTGAAATAGAGTGATTGTGAATGCCAATCCAAAATTATGAATCATTGCTACAAGAAATTCATTTTCACATGAACTTACAAGTTAAATTGATTTCGATGCATGAGAAAGGTTCTTTTCTAAAGGTAATTGCTACATCGATTTGTTATTTTATCTACCCTAAGCCATTAATTCAAACCCTAAACCCTAAACCCTAAACCCTAACGCTGCACTCTTGAAAATCTTGCCCACGATAATTCAAGAAGTTGGAGGCTGCAACTTCACTGCGCTGGCGCTACTCAAGGCGCGGACATCATCATAGGGCGTGGACTCCAGGGCGTGGACTTCTAGTGAAGGCGTGGACTCCAGGGCATGGACTTCTAGTGAAGGCGTGGACTTCAAGCGAGGGCGTGGACTCCAGGGCGTGGACTTCAAGTGAGGGCGTGGACTTGAAGTCAAGGCGTAGACGTCATCAGAGGGCGTGGACTCCTGAATAGGGCGCAGACTTCAAGGCGTGACTTCACTACAGAAATGGGGGTGCGCACTTGGGGATGCAATGAAAAGTAGGTTGACCTCCGGTATGGGAGCCCTCCTTCTTCCTATTTAATGGTCTTAGAAGATGGTGTCCCTCCTTTTCATGGAAAAAGAAAAACATTAAATGCTGACACACCTTGTTTTAGATTCCTTATATTTGTGGGGAGAGAAAATGGCAAAGTTGAACATGTGTTTTCGCCGAATGGGTTGTGTCAGGGCGCGGACTTGAAGTTAGGGCGCGGACTCCAAGGCGTGGACGTGATCGTCTAGCACAGGAGGCATAACTTTAAAATGTGCTTGGGCTTGACATCCTTCAATCCGTCCTATTCTTGGAGCAGGGGAACCATTAATTTCAACCTCAACAACTTGTTTTGGATTCCGACAAGTCAATGAAAGCAAGAGGCCAAATTAAAAGTTCCACGGACTAAGATTTGGAAGAAACTTCATGGAAGAGCATGTCCCATCGTTGTGGTGGAAAATGTTTCTCCTTACTTCTTCTAACACTTCAAACTACTTTGAACCAACATATACTTTAGGGTGTAAAACAAAGATTCTAAATTCTTTGATTTAGGAAATGGTTAGGACACTTTGAAGAAATATTTTGGAAATGTTTGGGAAATGTTTTGGAAATGTAGTGTACTAGATAAAAGGGTAAAAGCGCATTGTGTTTAAAATGAAAGAAATAGTAGGGAGTTATCCAAAATTCTAGGCCTTCGATACGCCACTTGAATTTTTAATTCCATCATTCCCTTTCCTAATTTTCTAGGCTTCATTCCTTAAACTCTTCCATCCTAAGTCAATGCCATTTTTTATTTGTTCCATCATTCCCTTTCCTTTTTTTTTCCATGAATTAGCAAAGGTCTCCCATCCGAACTCTATGCCATTCTTTTTGGGGTGGATCATTCCCTCTCCTTTTTCTATAGATGCTTCATTTCTAAAACTCTCCCACGGCAACTTATACTTAATTTTTTTCTTTTGGTTGAATAATTCTATTTTCTATTTTGTTCCTAAAACTCTCCCATCCCAATTCATAGTTCATCTTTTTTTGTTGAATCATTGCCTTCTCTATTTTGTTTTTGTTTATTTCTTAAAATTCTCCCATCCCAATTCCAAAATTCCCAACTCAAAGCCCTTATTTTATTTTTGCTTATTTCCTGAAGTTCTCCCAAAGCCATTATTTTATTTTTTCTTATTTCCCAAAGTTCTCCCACCCCAACTCAAAGCCATTATTTTTTTGTTCCATCATTCTCTTTCCTTTTTTCATTTTTGCTTCATTCCTAAAACTCTTTCATCCCACCTCAATGCCATTAATTTTTTTTGTAAATCATTGATTAGCAAAATCGATTCTTCTCAACCCAAGGCCATTTAATTTTTGTATTTCCTAAATCCATTCTTTATTTTTGGGGCTTGATTTGTAAGATTATTCTATCCCAACCAAATGCCATTCATTTTCTTGTATACCATTCCTTCCCAATTTTTTGCTTTTATCCATCATTCCTTTGCCTATTTTGCAATTAAATACGTACCTATTTGACTATTTTCATTCCATATTTTTTTGGGTTCCATCATTCTTTATTTCCTTTGCATGCATATATATATATTTCCATTAACAACATTCCAAAAGCGTTTTTTCCTAGTAAATGACATTTGTGGTCATTTTCTAATTTTATTCATTGATTTGTGTTTGGGAATGAATTGTACTCCAATTCAATGACATTTTCTTTCATGGTATAAATAATTTTAATATGTATGAAGTGGACAAGTCGTTCCAAATGAGTACGTGCAAAAAATGAACGAAGTCACTTTGGACAAAACCATTCAAAACAAAATCATATATATTTCATATGCATAGTGTAATACAAAGTAGGAAAGTATATAAACCTATATAATGCTAGGAAAGTAAGTCTTCTAAGAAAACCTAAGCTCACTAGCTAAAACACTCTAAACTGTACTCAGTCCATGTTCATTGGACTGCTTGCATTGCCACTTGGTCCAACCTCATTGTCATGTGTCCCGGCGCGGACTGGAAGGTCTTCATCTGAGCCCAAACGAAGTCTACGAACTGCGGATCGGGTTCTCCTTGCTGGTCCGTCTTCCTCTAATATAACCCTCAATATTTGTGATTGTTTGAGGCTCTCAAGACATTGCAGAGTTCCTAGGCTATGATGTTCTATCAAATAGTCCATCACTTCATCTCGAAAGGTTTCTCTCCACTCTGACTTTGATAGTAGTGCAAGTTCAGTTGGGTCTGGCATGTCAATGTCTCCCCCGATACGCATCCCGTGGTCATCAGTAATGCAACGTCCATCAACGCCCCACAACCATCCACGAGGATGAGGGCCAAATTGGAAGTATTGTCCAGCCTCATTCCAATGCCCATTGAAGCATTGGAAAAAGAAATTCCGTCGTCCTTGGCTGAAGTTGTCCTTTAGTAGAACCAAGTGGTGGCACACCTCGACAATTTTAGATGGATCTGTTTCCCAACCCCATTCGGTACAAAGGTGTTGTTTGCCCAACGAATGGATGTTCAATTTCCAGCTCCACACCAAGTCTATTCCCCACTTCGACGAATGATCAGGGGCATTTTCTTCATTGTATTCCCAATGCGGTGGCATGTAGGGAACTAAGCCAAATAACTCATACAAGCGCTCACGGAAAGGAGCTTTGCACAATGAACAACGTCGGCGAACAATCATCAAGCTAATTAGGCAGAATGGATGGTACAAATGTTCGCACGTGCTTAGGTGCATTCCACCTTCCGGGCCAAATGGATTAAGGCAAATGGGACATGTAGTTCCATCATGCACGAAGGTTGAAGGGTTTGGCCACAGTAGTAATGGATTGCCTTGATGGTCGACGGTAGTGCCAACTTGATTCTTGAAATCCCAACCATATTTGGACCAATTGATGGTTGTTGGTTGACCAGTAATGTCGATGGTCGCCATTTCATCCATGTTGAAATGATCATCCACTAGGGCCCACGATGTCAATCCAAAAACCCTCTCCTGATTGTGTACGCCGTAATTGTGGTCAATTTTTTTGAATTCTTCCACCATTTGCCTAGTCCTGTCAACACTGAAGACGCATGCCATCTTCCATTGATAATACTGCTCCATCAACGCATGCAATAGACTTTTCAATCTCAAATTCTTTGCAAGCACGTCCGTCAGTTGGGTGCTTTGGTCAACAGACATTGCTGCAACTTCATTCGTGGGTAATTCTTCGAAGGACAATGAATCATCTTGAGTATTCATTGTTGCACCAACTTCTGCATGTTCTAATGAAATTTGAGAAGTATTCAAAGGCCCTTGTGCTTCCCCTCGTGGATCTTGACCAGCATTGGCCATTGTTGCTGCCTGGAGAGTGTGTCGAAGTGCCTCCATGTCACGTTGTTGTTGATTAATGATGTTGTCGTTCTCTTGGATTTCTTCCCTCAATTTGTTAACATCATTATACAAAGAACGCAATTCCACATTCTTGTCATTCACTTCAGTCAGCAAACTTTGGATTCGGTTTGCAGCAGCTGTAACATGGACAACTCCTACTACTAGTTCGTCCGTAGGTGGCACCTGTCCTCTACAACATTTTCAAGTAAAACCTCAGCAGTTGCACGTGCAGCCCTTTTCCTTTTAGCACGTTGTTGTTGTGTTCTATGGCTAACTGGAACTACCACACGAGATCCATCAGAGTCGCTGTCCGTAGATGAGTCCGGCGTCTCATATGTTGGTGGTGGTTAAACTTGTGTAGTTGTTTTCCCTAGACCACCTTCCGGATATCTTTTTACCCCCCTTGGAATGAATCCATTTGCTAGGGGTAGGAATATTGACATCTTTTCCCATTGTCTTCAAAGTTGACCAATCTACTCTCTTGTTCAACTTCACCTCCGCATGGACCCCTCGTGCAATGAAAAGATGCACTTCATTGTGCGGGACAATCGCGACATCATACAACACTTGGACCACCTCAATGCATCAGGTGGTGAACTCCTCGTCAAGGCAATGTTTCAAATTTGCCTTGTGGAAGCGTCTGTGGAAATTATGGCGCTCTTTTGGGAAGACCTTGTCAATGTGGCACTACTCGATGTAATTGACACAGTCATCAAAGGTCCATGGATCAGGCACATCCTCCCACCCCTTGAATGCAAGCTTGGCAAGATTACGTAGAACATGTAGTCGCTTACGATGTTTATTTCCTGGTCGAAGTCGAATCTTGTCTCGTTCCTTATTGGTCATTCTTGGTGGCGTAGCCATTTTTGCAGAAAAAATCGAAAACCTCCCACGTAGCAATCAAGAGGACCCCGCACAACGCTCACAACCAACTCAATGAAGAGGTGGAAGGCTGAGAGTATGTAGGGCGGGAACGAATGGGGCGGGGACGGCTTTATATAGTGGGAGGTGGGGGACGCTAGGGCGCGGACGCCATCGAATGGGGGCGCGGATGTAAAACCAGGGCGTGGACGCCATCGAGCGGGGGTGCGGACGTAAAACCAGGGCGTGGATGCCATCGGTGTGGGGGCGCGGACGTGAAGTCAGGGCGTGGACGCCACGTGCCAGGGCGCGGACGTCATCACAGTTGGGGCACGGACATGTGGGAACGGGGCGGAAACGTGAAATGATGGGGTGTGGACGGGAAGAGATGGGGCGGGAACGCGAGAGGATGGGGCGTGGACGTGAGGGGGGGACTATATAAAGGGAGTCCCCGCCCTCATTTTTTTGCCAAGTCCGCGCCCTATGCCTCACACGCTAGTTCTAATGGCCTATGCGAGTGAGTTTGGTGGGTGGTGGGCTTGGCCCGCATATGTGACTTGGTTTTGTTTTTTTAAATTTGAACTTCCGTGCTTGGGGAGAGATACGGAGGCCCATCGTATAAAATATTCTTCATTATGACAGGGGAAGGGAGTGGATCGGCGGAGAAACGTCCCATGTTCATAGATTTGGATGACGTTGGTGAGATGGTAATTCCATCCACGAATACACTGGTGGCCTCAAGTTCATCGAGTCCTTCCTCATCGGGCCAAAAGAAGCGCAAGAAAGCTCCCAATCCCCATATGCCTCCACATGAATTCATAGTTGAAGGGAGAGCAATAGTTGTGGTATTCTACACTCGTCGAAGTACAACTATGTTGACCAGGGAGTATGTGGCGTACAACGAAGAAGAATACCACAAACTGACAAGGGACCTGCGAAGGGAGCTGGAGTCCAAATTTGAATCATCAAAGAAATTCAACAATTTCTCTAATTATTGGTTGCACCCAGACTAGCTGGATAAACAGGTGGTTGCCTTCACAACTAATATAGTGTCAAATTGGTGTTACCACATAGGGAAGAAAGAAGATGGTAGCGATTGGGACATGCAGAATAAAGAGGTGGTTGCAAAGTTGAAAATCATTCAAAACTTTGCTCAACAATTTTCTTCATCGCGTAAGAAAAAACAAGCACCATTGAAAGCGACAATTGAAGACGCCATAATGGCTCATTGTGTGAGTGGAACATTCAAGTGGCTTGAAAGTACAGTGAAAATCATCCCCATACCGGAACATAGTGCGGTTGGTTCATATGGGACCGTGAGGAAGGTGATGCTTACAAAACTTGAGAGCATTCCTAGTTGGATATTTTTTGCTGGGAAGAGCTTGAAAACCACAAATGAAAAGGAGAAGCGCCAAGGAATCATCAATGAGGCGGGAGGGTGTCCAGTGATACATCCTGGCATCATTCGAATTGCGTACATCCACCCTAAAATGATGGAAGGATATACCCTATGGTGGAATGGAGGATCTCTAATTTCTTTCTTATCCAAGTACAATTCGAAAGTGAACGAATTAGTGGATGTGGATGACATTGAGCGTGAACAAGGTATGCTGCTGACAAAAGAAGAGCTTGCATGGGTTGCAACTTACTGAAGGAACCGAGTGAACTTGACACTCTCCTTGCTTGTCATTGTGGGGAAATGCCACAATGCGCAGTACATGCACAACGACATAACTCCATCCAATGTTTTGCTCCATTTTGATGATTGGAAAGAGCACAGGGTGTACATAGGGATATGTGATTGGGGACTTTCTAGCCGAGTTGTAGAGAAGAAGCCATCAAGGTATGGCTTTCCCAGCATGGAGACCCTAACAAAGGAAAAGGAAAAGCGAAAGTTTGCAGCCCCTGAGTTGTTTTATGTATACGGAGAGCAGGGTTCAGCTAATTCAATTGAGGCCATGCAGAAAACGCATTTGTACTCCATGGCAACTGATGCATATGCGGCGGGATGGATAGCAGCTGCAATTTGGCAAGAGGAGTAGAATCCCAAATACTTTACAACAAAGAATCCAGAGCAATATGTGAACCTCAGGATCAAATTGAGAAGCCTCATCAAAGATGATGTGAGTGAAAGGGCGACAGTGCAAGATGTTCTGGACACATTGAAGAAGGCCCCCCACTATTGGACTATGCCAAATTGTTGTTATCGTATATAGTATTTAGTTTTTTTAATTTTTGTAGTTTACCATATAGTTCAAGCATAGAAGGTAAACCATCCTCGTAGAGGACCATGTGTACATATTTGGCAATTGCGAAACATCTCAAATATATATAAAATCAGATGTATTCTCTACTCAAAATGTCATAATATATTAATATGCCATATCATTGTTCTTTCTCATTGCATTTTTATGAATTCTATGAGTTGATGGTAAAACCTCTATAAAAACAGTGAATGCAGTAGTTTGGTATAAAAATACATACACTGTATTTTTTTAGTAGGTCTATATTTTTTTTTTTTTTTAACAAATGGAAAAAACAATGCATTAAAAAAACAGATCTATGTTCTAGAAGTTAATGAAGCCCCCCCTCCAAAAGAAAAATAATTGATCCAACAAAAAAAAGAATGACATTGAAGTAGATTGGAATAATTTTAGTAATGAAAAAAATAAATAAAAGGAAAGAGAATGATGGAACAAAAAAATAAGAATAATGGCTTTGAGTTGAGATGGAATAACTTTAGTGAATTAGAAAAAAAAATAGGGAAGGGAAAGATTGAACAAATAAAGCAGAATTATGAGTTCAAATAAAATAGTCTTCCTAATTAATGAACCAAAACAAAATAGAAATTGGAATGTTAGAACATGAAAATTGTCCATTTCTTTCAAAAAAAAATGTTCAAAAAGAAAAGAATAACTATCTGTTGGGATGGGAGAGTTTTAGAAATGAAGCAAAAAAAAAGAGAGAGAATGATCCGAACCAAAAAGAATGGCATAGAGTTGGGATGGGAAGAGCTTTGTTCATTAATGGAAAAAAAATAAGAAAGGAAATGATGGAACAAATACAAAATGGATTGGGCTTGGGTTGGAACAATTTTGTGAGAGAGATAAGCCCACAAAAAATAGTGTGTCAAAGTGATTTCAACTAACAGCCCCAAAAAATTACCATTTAGTTCAAATAGAGTTGGGATACCACAAAAAATAAATGGAATTCACTTGGGATGAAAGAGTTTTGCTATGGAGCAAAAATTGAAAGGAATGGGAATGATCAACGAAAAAGAAATGGCCTCGACTTGGGATGGAACAATTTTGCTAATCACGGAAAATAAAATAGGAAAAAAAGTCATTCCACCCTACACAAGTGGCATTGAATTCAAATAAAAGACTTTTGATAATGATGCAAAAAAATAGGAAAGAGAATGATTCCGCCCAAAAAATAATGGCAGTCACTTGGAATGGAAGTGTGCTTTAAAAATCAATGTCCGAAAGGGGAGATGGGGTGACCAAAGCTTTTGTGAAGCATACCAATTTATTTTAGGGTGGCCAATTATTTTGAAGGAGTTATATAATCTAACATTAAAAGAAATACGAATGGTGGAGTGCTTTCGAATATGAAAATGCTTTGGGTGTCAGTGTAATATAATGTAACACCCAAAAAATTTATAGAATGGTGGATTGGTGGAGTGATTTGGACGTGGAAGTGGTTTGGGTGTTACAAACTTATAATGAGGTAATTTAACACTCCGCAAAAATATGGAATGATAAATTGATTAGGATATGGAATTTATTTGGGTGTTACAGTGATATGATCTAACATTAAATAAAAATATGGACTGTTGTAGTGACTTGGAATATGGAATATGAAATGGAAATATGTAAAAGCATATTAATTTAGTATATTTATTAAATCCCGTCCGCGCCTTGACGTTCACGTCCGCGCCTTGACAATCACATTTGCGCCCTGACGATCACGTCCGCACCTTGACGATCACGTCCACGCCCTGACGATGGCATCCACGCTCTGACAATGGCGTCCGTGCCCTAACAATGGCGTCCGCGCCCTGCATGTTCCAGAATCCATGTGGCATCCATGTGGCATTCCAGTGGCATCCACGTGGCCTATTTTTCCATTTTCATAAAGTCAACTTTGTGTTGACTATATCGGACGGGCAAGCCCTCTAATGGACGGGCGAACCGGACGTCCGTCCATTATGACAACCATGCAGAAAACTAGCGCCAAGGTTTCAATTGCCTCCCAACGAGATGTTACTGAATGAGGTTTCTACGAGTTCAGATTTAGATTGTAAACTTGAAGTTGGAGTCAGGCGAGTTTAATTTGTACACAACCACCTTCTCCGTTGGGATCATGGATTGGGATCAAAAGTAAACTATTGTTAACAAAAGAGAGATTTCTTGTAGACTTTGGGATTCGATCCTTGATTGCCAAATCAAGGCTAAACTGCCAACTCATGGAGGAATTAAGTTGGGTAGAGCCTCAATAAAATCAAGCCCCAAGTTTCCCAAGCCTGCAATTTATGAAGATGACCAAGTTACGTACAAGCACGGTGAGAGCTCACGGGTATGTGAGGTGCACACAAGGACGACTTGAGTACGACATTCATGTTCGTTAAGAACTTCTGGCTTCTGGCGTGTCCAATCCCTTGTGAATATACAATCTTCTGAGAGAATGCCTAGCTTGTCCGCTTTCTAACTGGTATAGCAGTTGACATATTCACAATCACCAACTTTCTTTATGCAAAGGGATTTCACTCTAGAGAGGCAGGAAGGGCAAACATGGATGATAAAGTAGTTGAGGTGTCACAAAATTCTTCCACTGACAGGTGTTTTCGGATTGGAAGGTGCTGCAAGTGCGACACTTCTCATGGAGGATTTTGGATTCTAGCTGGCGTATGTTTTATGGAGGTCGTTTCGAGAGTGAGGGTGGAAAGAAACAAAATTGGCTACACGTACTGCAGACCTCTTTCAGCTTGCACCCGGAAGCATGCAAACAAAACTTGCGACCTGAACGAAAGGTTGGACGGACATGTGGGGATTGATTAACACTATGGAGACACCATTCCGGAGAATTCTAAAAGAAATTTTGAATGGTTCACCACTTTATCCAACTTCGTTGCCCCTTGAGTTTTCACATTAGACTGCATACATGGAATACTTTTCAAATGTTTTGGAGACTTGGAGAAGACCATTTGCCTTTCCACCTTTGTGCCAATCTATAATCTGAAATTGTGAACGATTGAACATGTGAAGCGTCTCTGAGAATTTAAGCCTAATGAGTGTAAGAACAAGCCAACTAAGGGTCGGAACTAAATTTTTTTGGGAACTAAATTTTTTTTGTGGATGCAACATCTTAAAATATTTTTCAGTATATTGTCCTTGAAGGACAAGTGAAATTGACATCTAAACCAAGTTGTTTCATATTGTTTGGAGCTTTATGGAATTAGTCATAAAGCTTTGAAGTTGAAATGGCTCACCTCCTAAAATGTATACCAAGTGTATATTGTTGAAGGCTATGAAAAAGCAACATGTGCAAGTAGTACACGTTTAAAGAGATCCCGAAGGAGGTGAGCCACTTTAGAACTTACGCACTTTTAGAACCTCCTACCTTTGAAAACCACCTACCTCACAACAGTGGGGTCCCGCCTTCATGTGGATGTCTAGTTTTTTGCACTCCTGGTTCAAACCTTTGACTGGATCCAGTTTAGCCGGAACTTAGTGCATCCCCACCTATCTTGTAAAACAGATGACTTCTTAAGTGGGAGAGCTTGCAAGTCGGGTGGCCCTTGCATATTGGGGCAATTTTGCAAGCCACCCATCAGCTTGCAAAACAACAAAGCACAAAAAGTAGTCACCCCCTCTTGAAATCTCTCATCCAATCATAAAAATTTTAAATATTATTAAAACTGAAAATCAGCACTACAAAATAATTGAACCTCACTAGGTGACCTCTCAACTTGCAACTAGTGATGCTCATTGTTGCCCCTGGCCCATATAGTGGAAGGGCTGGCATTTTGCCAGCCACATTTTTGCAAAGCAAGTGGGCATGCTTTTAGAGCATCCCCACTTGTTTTGCAAAATGAATGACTTCCTAAGAGTGGCTTGCAAAAGTGTCCCATCCATCTTCCAAAATGGATGACTTATTAGAAAGTCAGGCTTGCATGTTGGGCTTGGCTTGCAAATTGGTGTGGTTTTAATTACAAGCCTGGAACTTGGCTTGCAAAACAACAAGGGACAAAATGTTTTGTCTTTCCATATGCTACACGACAATTGTTTTTCACTTGCGCAACACCTGGTTTCAACTTCCTTCAAGATTTTATTGAATTTCCAAGTCGGGTTGGCAAGGTAACAATAAACTATGGAGATTAAACTGAAATTGATTGGAATTAATTGAAATGGATTAGAATTAAACTGATCGGAATTAAAACGGATTGGAATTAAACTTATCACAATTGAAATTGCTTGGAATTGAAATTCATCAAAATTGAAATTGACCAAAATTGATCAAATTGAAATTGGTCAGAATTGCCCCACTGAAAATTGATTAATCAGAGATTCAAATTCAAATTGATTGGTATAAATGAAAATTGAAATCAATTAGTACAAATTCACATTGAAATTGATTGGAATTGAAATTAAAATCAATCAATACATTTTTGGACCTTCAATCCTTCACATTTCAAAATAAAAAAATAATTTAATAATAATAATAAATAATCTAACTAGACAAAGAGGGCCAAGGTGAATTGACCCCCTCATTGCCCTATTTTACCCTTGGGAAAAAAAACTGTGGAATTTTTTATTTGCAACAAGATAATTTATTTTGCAAATTCTGAATTCAGATTTGCAATCAACAGCCCAAATTTGATAGAGACGGTGTAGAAATGCAAAAATCATGACAAAGAAATAGGGGACTTTTTTTCACATTTAACCCTGGCCAGGGTAATGAGGCCAGATGTTACCCCCCCCCTTGAGCAAAAGGGGGGGTGTTAGTGGGTCCACCTAGCAGGTGGCCCCTTCCCTCAGCCCAGCCCCATCCTGTTAGCCCAGTCCCATCCTGCCCCCAGCTCAAGTCTAACCTCTTCAAGCCTCCCAGCGGTCTTCAAGCTTCCCCAATCGCGATCCAGATCTAGATCTAACTGACTCTCCTTGTATAAACCCAAAACAAGACTCACTATCTTGCTTGTGTATTTGTGTGCAATGTCTCTTGGTTTATTTTTTTGTAGCGGCCTTGAGTTGGAGAGTTATGTTGAGGAAATATTATGGCCTTGGAGTTAGAAAGTTATGTTTTGAAGACATCGTGGCTTTGAGTTAGAAGCAGGGTTGTCGTGGATGTGCGTCCGCGGTGAAATTGCGTCCGAACCCTGCAGACGCAGACGGACGGTCCTCGGTTGCCGTTCTGTGGTCGGTCGGTCAGTCGGACGGGCAAACGGATTGGCGGACGGGCGGACGGGCAGGCGGACGAGCGGGCAGACAAGCAAACGGTTCAAGGGGTTTAGGGAGTGACCGAGTGAGTGAGGGTTTGTAACTTTGCATTTTGCAATTTTGCATGGTTTTCATTTTGTTTTAGAGTTCTTTTTACATATTTGTGAATTTTGACGCTTCAAAAATTTTTACGTGCTATACACTTGAAATTGAGAACAAAAAATAACACAATGAAAATTTCTTCAATATCACTTGGGACAAAATCCCCCCAAAATGATAGTTTGATTAATTTTTTCAAGATAATTTGGCAACCTTGTACTACTAAGAAATGCTCCAAGAATTAATAAATCTTAGCTATTCATCTCTCTAAATCGTAAGCATTTGAGCACCAAGTTCTGTAAATGTTCTTGATTCAAATCCTTTCTAAATTTGAATGCCTAGGGGTGGTAATCACTTTTTCCTTTCACCTCTGCCCCGCTACTGTACTCTCTTGATTGGAATCCATCATCTTCATCATTTATGGTGTTGTCTTCATTGTCTGATGAAAGTGTTTGATTTCCCCCTCTTTTTTCTTGTATTGTTGAAGATACACGAGCTTTCTTAGACTAGCCCATCATTTGCTCCTTCTTTGTTTTCATCAAGGTTTTCCCTACACGTTCACAGAGGCGATCAACCGCTTTTCCTTTTCTCAAGGGAAGTTCTGGAATAGGCCAATATACCCGTCCGCTCCCAGACCTAAAAGAGGCCCGGGACCGGACCTGTCCCAGACCACGTGGACATGGCCCGAGCCGGTAGACGAGCGGACGGAGCTGCCCCGTCCGCCGCCGAAGCGGACAGGCGGATGGCGGACGACCCGATTGCATCCAACCGCCCTGTCCGCCTTGTCCGCCCCATCCGCCTAGTCCGTCGCCTAGTATTTCGAGGCGTCCAAATTTTTTCCATATTGGCATGAGACATAGTATTCTTCTTGTCCGCCTTTACTTACTGTCAGATTTTTTGGGTCAATTAAAGTTTCAGCATCCTATACTTTTGTCATTAACCTAGAAAATAAAAAATAGACAAGTTATAATTAGATTTTAAATAATCATTTAGAGGTCTTTGAAGTTTACAGTGAGACCCTAAACTCTAAACCCTAGAACCCTAAAACCCTAAAACCCTAAACTCTTAGTCTCCTACATTTCAGATTACGCCATTGTTTTGAGCAAATTGTAAATTTGTAATATTCATTTGAAATTGTATGCATACAAATTTTAACTAGACATAAAGGATATTATTTATTTATTTATTTTTTCATCATGTAGGATATTTCAAAGGGAAATAAAAAAACAAGAACATGATCAATATTAGTGATGAAGTGAAACGTTATAATTTACAATTGACCGAATTGAGATGGTGCTACAATCACAACAATTACTTGAAGGGGTTTGGTTTTGAACCTCATGGACAATTTCCATTGACTTCAAGGTGTTTTGTACATATGGACTTATGGAGAAGCCAAAAATGTATATAACTTATGCATGTCACACACTTCAACGTCATCTTTGTACTTTATTTTGTAATGCCCTTTTTTAATTAGGATTGTTTTAAAAGTAAGGGTATACAAAGAGTGTAAGACTTCACAACATTTCTAGAATTAGTAGAACTCTAAAACCCTGTCGTAATGAGAAAAACATTATAATCTTCTAATCCATAAAAGATATGTTTTTGGGTGGGTTTTTTTGGGTTTTTTTTGTTTTGTTTTGTTTTGTTTTTTTTCCTGGAGAATTTGAAACGTGAAGCAATAAAACATATTTAGTTTCCATTTGTATAAGTTCTTCTTTTATCTAAGGGTGGGTTTATACTGTACCTAAGGCCGGATGGAAGGCCGGCTGGATTTGCCTTTGATTTAGCCTTCAATCCGGCCCGAGTTTTTTCCATCCGGCCCTACTTAATATAAACCCCTTGGGCCGGATTCTAGGGCCGGATTTTCAATTCATGTGCTCTTCAATTTTCTCAAGGCTCAATTAAAAAAATATATAAAAATATGCATGTTTATCTTTTTTTTCTTTTTTAATTAAAAACAAAGATTTTTTTCATTTTTTTCATTTTTCTTTTTGTTTCTATATATTTTATTTCTAAAATAAAAAAAGAAGTTTATTTATTTATTACTTAAAAATAAAAAAGAAATTTAATATTTTGGTTTTCCTCTTATATAGAATATGCATTTGTAATCAACATGTTTAATGCTAAAACATAGGTACTTTATTGTAGTCACTTAGATGATTTTCCTTTAAAATTAAAAAAAGTAAATCCATAAGGGAGTTTGCTCTAAAAACACCCATGCTCTAAGAGTGATCATGACGGAGAGGTACATTTTACTTTATTGAATGTACTAGCACATTTTAGGACATGGTCACTTTTAATGACCGTTGCCTTTCAACTTAAAAAAATTCACAACTAATTACAGAAAGATCTAAAAAATATGAAAGAAATCAAGTCACTAAAAAAATATGAGGATAAAGGGCTTAACATGCATTTCAAAATCTACTCTACAATTTTTTAAATGAATCTTTAATGTGGTTTTTTCTCCAAGATTTAGTGTATTTGAGGCTCATTTCCAAAAGCCCTCAACACTATGAAAGTCAAGTTTGTGATGGACACTCTTGTACAAAATCTTGAATAAAAAAAATCATAATCAATCATTTTGAAAATTGGATTTTTGATGCTAAAATTAGATTTAAAATAGACTTTAATATATATATATATATATAAACTACTAAGAATAGCAACTTGGTTAAGTATTATTAGACTTCAAAGTATAGTTCACACCAAAATTTTGTGCCTTGGGATATTTAGAAATTTAGAAAGATTTGGAAAAATGCCAAATAAAAAAGAAATTGAATTTCTATTCTCATAGATAATTTTCTTTCTTATTTAGTATTTAGGAAGCTTTAATTCATTTAATTAGGATTTGTTATGAGAAAGTTATAGACATTCTTGTAAAATTGGGAAATTAAAGCATCTTTTTAAAAAAAATAACTCACAAGATTCATTTGTGAATGCAATTTTTTCATTTTTCCAATTTTCGATGTAATGCCCACAAAATTAAGTTTTTTTTAATTTTTGTTTTTTTCTTAGATTCTCAACTCAATTCTCTACTATAAAGATTTAAAGCTCAAAACTCTATAGTGCAAAAATTTGAATTCAAAAATGTTCTAAGTCAAAAAATGTAGTTTTTGCATTTACAAAGTGGTCTTGGTACCGTACGTTGAGGTTAGGTTTGTCAGAGCCAAAACGAAATTGTTTCTTTTTTAATTGAATTATCTTTCATTAATTGGATTTTGAATTTCAAGATTTCATATATTTCGAATTTTCGATTGGGAATATTTAGTTAATTGTAGCTATGGTCCTCCTTTAATATGGAATTGCAAACTCAATATGACACAAGGCATCACGGAATCTTGCTTTGGGTGGCTAAATTCAAGACATACTTTTTCAAAATTTTGTTTTATTCAAGCTAAATCAAGCCTTATTGCAATGAAGGCCTTAATGCAAGGAAGGCTGGTAATCCATTTTAGGCTCCAATTTAAATCACCATGATTTCTGAAGCCAAAATTAAGTCTTCACAAGTAAAGCTTACAATAAGGTAATCAAACTTTACAAGTAAGGCTTTATAGCATAGTTCTCTATGTATGGAATATTATTTTATATTATTTTATATTGTTCTTTTTATTTTTTAAACACATTGACAATACTGTTTTTCATTTTTCATCATTTATGAAGATCTTTTTTGAGATTTCAATTTGTTTTCATCAATTTTTTTTGAGATTTCAACTTATGTCCTGTTATAAATTCTGAAAATTTCACTACATGCCATATTTATTTTATTTTTTAATTAATTTTTAACGAATTTGACTCTCGCATAGTGTATTCCAAGTGATGAACTTCAATGTGCTAGAAAAATGGCCCGTCCGCCGTTCGCCTGTTTGCCCGTCCGCCGCCCGCTGTCCGTCCGCTGTGAATGAATTAATTTAATGCAATGGGTTTGTCGGCTTCATTAAGATGTTAAAAAAATAGTAATTACCCCTCTAAATGCTTGAGGCACCAAAATATTAAATATGGTGTTTGCAAAACTTTGAATTTCAATAAAACTTAACTATTTTTCATCATTTTAGTAAGCTAATAATTTTGGGAAATTCTTTTTGAAGTCTACTTTTGGCTCCAGAAGTTCGATCTTGAAATTAAATGACAATGATTTTTCTAAAAGAGATTTTATGCAAGGGTATTTTGTGCAATCTTGACTTTTCTTTTGTGTTAAGAGCTTTTGGAAATGAGCCTCAAATACAGTAGATCTTGGAGGAAAATTCACATTGGAAATTCATATTAAAAAATTATAGAGTAAGTTTTGTAAAGCTGTAAATTGATTGGGGTTGTGCAAGTTCGGCCCATTAACCTCATATTCTTTGGGTCCCCAACATTTTAGATTTGCCTTGCCAAAAAGGCTTCAACTTTTTTTTGCGATTTTAATAGCATCATAGTCAAATGTTATAATTTTTCACTCTACAAGTGATATTGTTGTGCTTTCTTTTCCTATGCAATCTCTAACAAGTCTAGTTTGAATTTGTATAGTTACAATTCCAAAAAAATTGATACATCTTACCAAAATGTGGGCTCTTTGTTCAATTTAGAGCAAATTAGAGGAAGTTGAAATTTAAAAATAAGGCTTGGGTATGTAGGGGTTACAACATCCTATGGTTATTTGGATGATTGGATTTGTCTGAACCATTGGTTTTTTTGGGGCAATTGAAGGTCCAAATGCCTAAAAAAAAATGGACTGCACCAAATCTATAGGTTAAATTTGAAGAAAAATTGGATGATAATGCCAAATTGCTCGAATTTGAAAGGAAAAAAATTGGATGAAATTGTGCACATCAAATGAAACTCATCTAAATATGTGGATGAAAAGATAGTTCTATCCAAAATATAGATGAATACTAAAAAATTTAGTAACATTATTTTGTCGTATATTGCTACTTTAGCAGTTCTCCAAAAATTGGAAAAAAAACCCATGGTTTCATCCCTACACCGAAGTTTACCCCATTTTCCGCCCGATCGGACGACCCCACACCGGCCCGCCTTCTCGTCTGCCCCGTCCGCCTCCCTGTCCGCCCTCCCTGTCCGCCTCGTTCGACTTCCCGTCCGCCCCGTCCAAATCCTTGTCCGCCTTCTTGTCCGCCAATCCGCCCGTTCGCTGGACGGGGACAGTCGGAACGTCCTATGTCGGCGGACGTTCGGGAACCGGCGGACGCGGACGCTGGACGTCCGTCCGAACGTCCGGACGTCCATGTAACCCTGGTTAGAAGAGTTATGTTTTGAAGACATTGTAGCCTTGAATTGGAGAGTTATGTTTTGAAAACATTGTAACCTTGAGTTGGAGAATTATGTTTTGAAGACATTGTAACTTTGAGTTAGAAAAGTTGTGTTTTGGAGACATTGTGGCCTTGGAGTTGAAGAGTTATGTTTTGGAGACATTGTGACTTTGAATTGAAGAGTTATGTTTTAGAGACATTGTGACTTTGAGTTGGAGAGTTATGTTTTGGAGACATTGTGGCTTTGAGCTGAAGAACTTTACTTTGGAGACATTGTGGCCTTGAAGGGAGAACTTTACTTTGAAGACACTGCGGTCTTGAATTGGAGAGCTTTATTTTGGAGACATTGTGGGCTTAAGTTGGAGAGCTTTATTTTAAAGAGGTATTATTCATTGCAACATGATAGTTGCAAAAATATTATTGATGTTGTTATGTTAGCTAAAGTGAGCAAATGTGCACTTGTTTTTCTTTTAATTATTTGTATTGTAAATGCTTTCATTGTACTCTTGTAGTGAAATGATTAGCTTTGAATTTAGTAAATCATTTGTCAATGAAGGTGGCTAAAAGTACTACTTTATCTTAGTATGATTAGTATGATAGTAGATGTAATAGAAATGATGTTCAATTTTGAACTTATTTATCATTTCCAAACATCCTTATGCACTTATATGTACACCTTGGGAATCATGAAGAATTAAAGATTTTTTTTTCATATTGTATTTGTGTATTAATTTCTTCTTGCAATACATATTATTTTGTATTTAAATGAGGGTTTAGGGTCATTCATTTAGGTACAAAGTCTAAAAGCTTATAATTATGTAGTACTCACTTTTTGGAAAGCAAATATGAGGTTCTCATCTACCAAGTTTAAGAACTTTTATGCATTGCTAAGCACACATTATGAATGAATATATTTCAACCTTTCTAAAATGCCTTTGTTGTTTACATATTTTAAGCTTTCATAATTTATGTGTAATGGAGTTATTATCATGTGATGATGTAAATGGACTCTAATGAGGTCCTTTTTCAATAACAATTGTTATTCTTGTTTGTTCATAATCAATTTCAATATGAATTTTGTCCTTGTATTTTATAGAAATTATTGTAAGAAGAAAGTGTGTATTGATTTGTGTATTGTGATTTCAATCATCGTGCATATCAGGGAAGTGGAACACATCTTCACAAACCCACAATAAAAGTGTATACTTTACATCTTGCAAATATAGGGTTCATCATTGTATTTGTGACACCTAAATATGGCGAAGAAAGAAGAAGGGCTATTTAAAGGTGATCACTATGATTATGAGGACGATACAAACTTTATGATTGGCTCCAGTGTTGGATATACTTCACAATTGGGTCCTCTTCAAACTACAAACATGGGAATTGATTTCACATGGACTGATATGGATTCTATCACATCAAGAAATGATGAGAGTAATATGCATTTGCCAATGGACAGGAAACAAGTTATAGATGACGATGATAATATACAACCTAGATTGTAGACAATTGATATGACCAACAATGAAAAAGAACCACTTTTTCCAGAAAGGGAAAGTGAACTAATTCATGCTTTGGTTAAGAATGTCCAACATCCACTTCATGGACCATTTGAACGGGAAGATTTGATTTGGAAGGCCCATTGAACTTCTAGTCGAGGAATTTATCAAGACTGTAAAATTGTTGTCATTCCATGGAGTCAACTACAAGATTTCATAGTTGGAGAACAAACCAATAAAAGTTTTCCATGCAAATTCACTAAGGAGACCTTGAAGATCAACAAACCTGGAACTTTGCTGAAACCTCGAGCAAATAGTGGCTCCAAAATAATAAGGTAATACATCATGTTTTGTATTATATTTCTACTATTATGCAATATTTGTTTTTCAAATACTGTAATATTTACTATTGAATATGATATCCTTTGCTTCACATTCAACTGATGATTTCACTCAAGTATTAGGAACTTTTTTAAACAATTAATTTAGGGTGAATATATATATATATATATATATATATATATATATATATAATACAATTAAATTTCAAGTAGAAATTAAAAATCATAGTTGTAATAAAATATAATAATTCTATAATAATTCTTCTACCTATATTTCATTTACTTATACATTTATATTGAAGTCATACATCAACTTTTGATTGCTAAATTATATTAACTTCAGAAGCTTCATAATATTTGTAAGAATTCTTTATGTTATATTTCATTTCTATTTCTACAAGTCATTTTTTGACTTTTTTATACAGATACAGGTGTCATTTTGGTCCTGAAGACCACTTCGGGGGTGCATCAGAGGATATGGAAGCCTTGTTACATTCTACCCAAAAGAAGCGCAAGAAGATGGTCAAGAAAACAAAACAACAAGGTAAAAAAGTCATCCTGGAATATGATGCCTTCAAAGTACAGAGTATTTCAGGAGGTAAAAAAACACACATAGGAAAGACTGAATCTGGATAGTCTATCAAGCGAGGATGCCAAAGGTCTTTTATTGTTAAGAAACCATATTTGGATAACAATCTTTGTCAAATTGTTTATTACCAAACACAACATATCAACAAGGCGGGCGAATATTGTCACGGGAGTACTATAGGAGGATTTCGTCATGCCATGGGTGGTTTTCTTTTTGAGAATATGAAAAACCGCTTGTCTACAATGCTAAGTCTTGGATTATCACCATCCCAAGTGATGGCTCAACACAAAGCAGACATACGAGAGATGACATTGTTGAATATGCCTGTTACTCGGGATACATTTGTTATGCCCCAAGATGTGCGGAATTTATCTAATAAGTGAGCAGCTGAGCTTTGGCAAAAGCACCCCAGTGACCCTATGAGTGTAAGCATGTGGGTGAAAAAAAATTCAACAAGTGTTTTCTACTACAAGAAACACGCATTGCTAGATTTGAACAATACAGTTCAAGATGATGCCCCATTCACGTTAGGAATACAAATAGAATGGCAACTTGAAATGATGGTCAAACATGGTGATGGAAGTGTAATTGCATTTGATGCTACATCTGGTACTAATGAAAGCAGGGTAAGCTATTGTATTTTGCCCTACATGGCCATATTCGTTAAAATGAGACAAAATGGTCATTTTGAGACTTCAACCCTAAAACAATTATAGTGATTTTATCCTCGAGTCGAAGATAAAATGAGAGTACAACCTTTGGGCATCAAAGGTTTTTATATATATTAATGTATAAAAGTCTCAAATTATCGAATAGTCTCAAAATTGAATAGTTATAACGATTTATCTTCGAATTGAAGATAAAATTGAGACTGGAGCAGTCCCCGTACTCGACAAACTCGGATGCATTCAAGGCTGTCGATGTACATGTCAAGGAGGTGAAAGAGACTGTGATTGGGAACATTGCGAAAGAGTGTTCCGGTATGTTTTAATTCCTCACAGTTTTAGTTCCATGTTTTCTGCTTTCGACTGCCTGCTTCTCTGGAATCATTGCCGTTGGATGATCTTCTGCTAACTTGGGTGCGCCATGTAGTTGAGCGCATTTAAGTTTTGTTTAACACCTGTAAGCAATCAGGAGTTAAGTGGTATATGCTCGAGCTGTTGTATTTTGGTTCCTCTATGTGATCCAGAACGTCCCTCGTAACCGTAATTTTATATCTGCTGGAGAGCCAGTTCAAATTGTATAGGATGATAGATACCTTTTTTTGAAAATTTTCATTATTAGGATTCAGTATTGTATGATTATTTTTGACTTGCCGACAGAAATGGTCATTTTGTATTTGATATTGTTTCATGGTTTTGAGCAGCCGTTGGTAGGAGGCCACCCCTCAAGACAAAGGTGCAGCCGCCTAGGAAGAAGTGCAAGCCAAACAGCCCTGGTACATTCTGACTTTGATACGTTGTATAAAGCATGTCTTGGTTTGTCAAACAATTGTGTTTGCTAGATCTGTAACATTTTGGGGGTAGGGTTGTTAGTGAGAAGGATTTGTTTGTAACTTGATTCTGCATGGACAGTAGATTTTGTTTTTATGAGCAACTCCCTTTCCATTTATGAGATGTGTTAGGTTGAACATGAATCCATAACTATGTCTTTAGTCGTGATCTTTTTGTAGAATCGTGTTTAGGGTCTTCCTTCTAATAACTGATTATGCTCATAGTCAAATATGGAGTTGATTTTTTGAAGTCATGTTTGATCAATCACCTCCATGTTATTATTGGCTATTAGTTTTTGTATTAAAAATTGAACTTTTGGAATTGGACTAAAATGATCTTGGAATTATCAAGTTGTCTTTGACATGCAAATAATCTTCATTCATAAAATTAGATTTAATCATCTCAATAATGTCCATTGATTTTTGAATCAATGATACCTTTCCAAGTCTTAACATATCTACAATAGTCAAGGATATTTTAGATTCCATTGATTCAAAAGAATGTGATAAATGGGCATTTGATAAGTTTAGTAGATTGATATTTAGATTTAAATTGTAGATTTGAAGAACTTAAGATAGGGTAAGGGATGTAGGACTACAAGTCTTTATCAAATATATGATTTATTCTTTGTGCATGAAATATACATTAGTAAATATGCCTACATGATGTTATGTTACTACCAATGTATTCTCTTATTCAACCAAAAATCCTGAAAAGTTGGTCCTAAAACAATTAAGTAGTGTACTTGGTTTCTAGTGATTTTTTGGGACCCAGTGTTTTTCTTCACTTTCTTACTTTTACATGTCTTTGCTTTTGTGTGTGAATAGACAACTCCATTTGTTTCAATTTTTGCTTTGATAAAGTTGTGTTGTGGTGTAGAAGAGACATTATATTGTGGAGTGTGTCCTCTTTAGGGTCCAAATATGATGGAAGTGGTTCATTATTATTTTTGACTTGAACTATAATCTTTGTGAACATAGTGCACTTGTATCTTGGAATTCCACAATCCCATTGTGAAGGCTACCACTTGCTAAGAAGAAACAAGTTGACATTGTATGCGAGTGTTCATGCCATTTACAATTTTTTTTTATTATGTTGTATATTGTTTTGACATGGATTCCTTTAGAATTTGGCTTTTCAAGGCCACAAAAAGAGTGATTTGTGTATGTGTGTTGGGTGAATTATAGACTTTTGTATTCGTTAGAAATGAAGACTCCATTGTTGTTTCTTGTAATTATTGGTGTGTATTTCAATTGTGTAGTAGCAAGCATAACAATTGATATGGAGAGATGATGATGCAAGGCCTCCCAAGAGATTGTGTACAATGGGAGGTATGTTTGGTTTATACTTGGTCTCACTACCAATGCATTCTTTTCTTATTAAATTTCAAAGTATTGTCATTTACATTTTCATAAAGCTCACCTACGTATGCAATTGCAAACATTGTTTGATGAAATTTGGATATGTTGATTTGTCCATAAGATTGATCATTGGTTGTGGTGCAGTTGAATTTGGGAGCTATGATGTTTTCATAAGTCATAGAGGCCCTGACGTCAAGGCAAGTTTTGTGGGCTTTTTATATGATGCCTTAGAAAGAGTTGGGTTGCATCCTTTTTTGGATTGCAAATCCATTGGTAAAGGCCAAGATTCTTGGAAATGCATTGACCATGCAATCCAAACCACCCCTCTAGCCCTTGTCATCTTTTCAGAGAGTTTTGCGCAATCAGAGTGGTGTTTGAAAGAATTGCATGCAATGTTGAACACTCCTTTAATGACGGTGCTCCCTATCTTCTACAAAGCTCAACCATGGGAAGTGAGATCTCCGAAAAAGGGTCAACTAGCTATTGGCATAAAAAAGTTGATGGAGAGGCCTAATGTAACTCTCCGAGAAGAATGGAGGGTTGATATGCAAATAGCCTCCAAGCTCCATGGTTGGGAGTACAAAGTCGGGGACAAAAGGTAAATGTGGGAGTGTTCTCTTGTTTTACAAAAAAATTTGTAGTTGAGCTTGACATTGACATTGTCATTGGTTTTTAACAAAATCATTTTCAATTTTGTTTGCAGTTTGGAAGTGGAATTGGTGTTGGAGGTGGTTGACAAGATTTGTGAGTTGGCAAACAAGCTTGTTCCCTTGGTTGTGGGTGATTATATTGTGGGCGTGAAGCAAGTTGCTAAGAACCTCATTCAAATGCTTGATGAAAAGAAAGTGTTGATGTTGGGGTTGTGGGGAATGGGTGGAATTGGGAAGTCCACTTTGGCTCGAGAGTTATACAACCAATTGAGGAGAAGATTTGATGCAAGTTGTTATGTGGAGGATATAGTTGAGAAGGTGAATCAAGGTGGTGTGGCAAGTGTCCAAGATCACATTTTGAAGGCCTTATGTGAGAATGAGTCGATGCCAAACGGTGTGGACAAATGGGGGAGGAAGGGTATTCTTGAGGAAAGATTATCAAAGAAACGAATTCTTGTGGTTTTGGATGATGTTTGTGATGATGATCAAATGGGTTATTTGATGTCACGCATTATGTTGAAGGAAGGTAGCATGTGCATTGTCACTTCTCGAGATCGTCGTGTCTTTGAGAAATCAACTTCATTTCACCTTCATGATATGGTTTACACTCATGATGTTCAATTATTGAGCCCAAAGGATTCTCAAAGTGTCCTTGCATATTATGCATTTGGAGGTGATAGTAATGTACCTCACGGATTTGGTGGTCTTATTGGAGATGTTAGTAGGGCATGTGGTGGTGTCCCCTTGGTGTTGACGGTTATTGGATCTTGTTTGAGGGGTGAGAAAGATGTGGAGATTTGGGAAGATAGGTTGAAGAAGTTGAAACATGGCTCTATAATGGACGAAAAGAAGATATTTGATTGTCTTCGGATTAGCTATGATGCTCTTGATGAACAATGTCAAGGAATGTTTTTGGATATTGCATGTGCATTATTGGGAGAATCTATGGAGTTGGCTAAATTTGTTTGGAACTCCCAAGGTTGGTCAACAGCATTGGGTGTGCGAACCCTTGTGGAGAGGGCTATAATTAGAGTCGATGGAGAAGGTAACTTTCACATGCACGACCACTTGCGAGACATGGGCCGAGAAATTTCCAAGCAAGAAATATCAAGTATGGGCAAACGCTTGTGGGGATTTGAATGCTTGGCATTGTTGAACAAAAATGAGGTATGCTTGGTAAGCATTGAATTTGAGTTTGTTTAATTATTTCAATAGACTATAAATATATAGTTTTAGTGTGGCCAATTACAACGAGAACTTGAATAGCTTATAGAATTAACATTTTCTTTGTTTGATTGTTTGAGGATCTCCAAATAGTTATGTATTAAGCCTTCTTTTTATTTTACATTTGCTTTGTTTCATTCAAGAAATATATGTACATTGATGTTTTTCAATTTTTTTGACTATTTTGAATTTGTCTTTGTAGCCACTACCAAATTCTCTTCAAACTTTGATGCTTCCATCGGGAAGGGCAATTCAAGATGACCTTTTTCTCATGAAGACCTTGCGTATATTGCAATGCATAGATTGCTCAATTTTTATGTCATCACTTCCCATAAATTTGCGTTGGCTTCATTACTCCAATATGATGTTTACACTGTTGAGTACGTTTCCAAAGGTACTTGAAAACAATGAATTGGTGATATTGTTTTGGGTGGATTATTTGATGAAAAGTTTGCCAGAATCTTTTGGAAGGTTGAGCAAGTTGAGAGTGTTGAACCTTGCCCATTGTGGTAATCTAGAGGAGTTACCTGATTCATTTGGAGACCTCCGAAATTTGGAGGACTTGGATCTTGAAAAGAGTGGAATCAAATGTCTACCGGAATCTTTTGGGACGTTGAGCAAGTTGAGAGTGTTGAACCTTGCCTATTGTGGTAATCTAGAGGAGTTACCTAACTCATTTGGAGACCTCCAAAATTTGGAGGACTTGAATCTTGAAGGAAGTGGAATCAAATGTTTATCGAAATCTTTTGGAAGGTGGAGCAAGTTGAGAGTGTTGAACCTTTCCATTTGTGATAATCTGGAGGAGTTACCAGATTCATTTGGAGACCTCCAAAATTTGGAGGACTTGGATCTTTGGGGAAGTGGAATCAAATGTCTACCGAAATCTTTTGGAACGTTGAGCAAGTTGAGAGTGTTGAACCTTTCCTATTGTGGTTATCTAGAGGAGTTACCTGATTCATTTGGAGACCTTCAAAATTTGGAGGATTTGTATCTTCAAGGAAGTGAAATCAAATGTCTACCGGAATCTTTTGGGACGTTGAGCAAGTTGAGAGTGTTGAACCTTTCCTATTGTGGTTATTTAGAGGAGTTACCTGATTCATTTGGAGACCTCCAAAATTTGGAGGACTTGAATCTTGAAAGAAATGGAATCAAATGCCGGAATTTTTTGGGACGTTGAGCAAGTTGAGAGTGTTGAACCTTGCCAGTTGTGATAATCTGAAAGAGTTGCCAGATTCGTTTGGAGGATTTGGATCTTCGAGGAAGTGGAATCAAATTTTAGCCAAATCTTTTGGAAGGTTGAGCAAGTTGAGAGTGTTGAACCTTGCCTATTGTGGTAATCTAGAGGAGTTACTTGATTCATTTGGAGACCTTCAGAATTTGGAGGACTTGAATCTTGAAGGAAGTGGAATCAAATGTTTATCCAAATCTTTTGGAAGGTTGAGCAAGTTGAGAGTGTTGAAGCTTACCTATTGTAATAATCTAGAGGAGTTACCTGATTCATTTGGAGGACTTGAATCTTGAAGGAAGTGGAATCAAATGTTTATCGAAATCTTTTGGAAGGTGGAGCAAGTTGAGAGTGTTGAACCTTGCCTATTGTGGTAATCTAGAGGAGTTGCCAGATTCATTTGGAGGATTGGGATCTTTGAGGAAGTGGAATCAAATGTTTACCCAAATCTTTTGTAAGGTTGAGCAAGTTGAGAGTGTTGAACCTTGCCTATTGGGGTAATCTGGAGGAGTTACCTGATTCATTTGGAGACCTCCGAAATTTGGAGGACTTGGATCTTGAAGAAAGTGGAATCAAATGTCTACCGGAATCTTTTGGGAGGTTGAGCAAGTTGAGAGTGTTGAACCGTGCCAGTTGTGATAATCTGGAGGAGTTACCAGATTCATTTGGAGACCTCCAAAATTTAGAGGACTTGAATCTTGAAGGAAGTGGAATCAAATGTTTATCGAAATCTTTTGGAAGGTTGAATAAGTTGAAAGTGTTGAATCTTGGTGGTAGGTTAAGGAAGTACCAAATATGTTTGGAGGCCTCTTAAATTGACAATAATAAAATAGTTTAAAATGTAGAATAAAATGTCTACAAAATTTCTTTGGGATGTTAAGCAGTTGTTAGTGTTGAAATTTGTCCATCATAGTCAAGTTGAGGAGCTACTACATGCAAATTTGGAAGACTTGGATTTTCATTTTTCAAGGAAGTGGAATCAAATGTTTATATAATGCTTTTGCAAGACTGAGCATGTTAAAAGTATTGAAACTTACCAATTGTGGTTAGTTAGAGGAGCTATTAGATTTATTTGGAGGCTACCAATTGTACTTTTTGTGTTTGAGTCCTTGATCTTTTGTTGTTGTGAGAGTTCTTTGGAATCTTTTGATTTTTCTTTTAGATGAAGTTAGTCCAAGGTACATAAATGGGAGTATCAAGAGGCATTCAAGTATATAGACAAGCAAGTAAACTAGCAGATGAGACTTTGTCTTGGAATATTATGATATTGTGCCCATCATGTAACCTTTTGATGTAATTTCTCTCTTATAGTGAGTGTAACTTATATCACCATTTCCTTTTATAGAATCTCTTTTATATAGTTTTTCTTTGGACCAATCTTGGTAAATTCTAATGACATTTAAACATCTTCTCAATGAAACCTTGCACCTTGGTGAAATTTTTCTTTTGTATTGTTGCATTGTAACAAACTTTGTTCAAGTTGACAATATATACAAATTTTGTCCACAATTGCAAGACACATAGTTACATAAGTTGATTACAAGTTAAAAAGTTGTGTGGATTGGTGACATTTAGCATTAGTAACCATCTTGCTCTTGAATGTTGCCAAGTGCATATTTGTATCATCAATTTTACTATATTGATAATATTCTTTGGGTCAATTTGATATTGACATTAGGTTATTGCACAAATAGATGTTCAAACTTCTAAACAAATTGCTTTTCATCTACATTATTGTGTTATTCTAAGCTAGAATGTCCACCTCCATTGCCCTGTCAACTTTCTAGAATATTTATTTTCCTACTTTATTGAGGGTTCATTTTTATGGAATTGTGTCAATTTGATGAAATGGAAGTTTCACACAATTGTTACTATTACCCAAAACTAATGAAGTGTTTGTGGAATAAATGTATAGTGAATTGGTGATACAATGTTGTGTTTTACAACCATTGGTCTTACAGAAAATAATGGTCACAACAATATTGTAATTAGCTGTCTATTAGATTCTACCACTAAAAGTGAAAGCATTTGTTTTCACCAAAGACCAACTCTGTCATCATTATTTTACATTCTAACTTCAAGTGGAGGTTAATCTAGTGAAGAGGTAAAGAGAATACAATAAACCAATGATGCTCATCCTTAAGGGATGAAATCAACTTTGATATCATCACAATTCTTCTTTACATTGTAGGGCAATTTTTTAATCAAAAAGTGTAGGAATTTTGGATTGTGTGACCAAATTCTCTTTAAATAGCCACACTAACTATCCATGCTTTGGTGGATGCTCATTGCTTTGGATGTTACAATGAATGGAGAGTTTAGGAGAGAACTCAACTTTTTGGCCTTATTTTCACATGTTATTTAGTAGTTTTGTATGGTTATCCTAATGTTACCTAAACTTAGCCATTTAATTCAATAAAAATCCTAGTTTTTTAAGCATTTTGGTCATTTCCCTTAAGTTTGCAAAAGCAATCGATCAAAAAACAAACTTATAAAATTGTAAGTCAATTTAATTATCAATTTGAAGGCAATTTATCAATTCAAGGCAACTAGTACACTACCTTACTCGGATAGCTAGTTCAATTTAACCTCTAAAGGACCAAACTACGTTTTTTTGGCAACATAGCGATTTTTGGCAATTTACAGGAAATGGAATTATTATTTGTTTTATTTGAAGTTTTCATACAACATGTGCCCAAGGAGTAGCTTTAGCCTTTAAGGCCCAACAAACTTTTGACTATATGGATAAATAATTATTGTATGCTATATAAATTTTTTAATGGCAAAATGAAGGAACTACTTCATTCCCATGTAGTGAGAATGACAAGTGGAGAGATCATTTTTATAATGAAATCCATTGTTTGTCATGAATCTTCAAAGGATATGAGACAATTTGAAAATGAAAGCTTGACTTCTCAATGTCAAATAATAAAGGAATTGTGTTCAAAGCAAAACTAAACTTTAAACTTCATTTGGATATAATAGGATATTTTTTCCAACAACCTTTGAACTAAAAAAAATTGAGAAAGGAAGTTGAATTTTAACTAAAATAACCCACTTGAGAGTTTGAGCCTCTAAAAAAATTTATGGACAAAATTCAAAGAGTATAAGGAAAAAATGAACCTTCAAAGGGACCGTGAGTCTGTAGACAATGAGAACAACAAAGAACAATAGGTTGAGAAAATAAACTCAATTTTTTTTCGTCTAGCAAACTAGAGGGCTTCATCAATTTGAAACAATTTGCTTAATTCATTTTAAAGATCTGAAAAAAATTAAAAATATTATTATACATAATTAAATTTTTTTTAAATTCGATGTAGTACTAGCATGACCACATTAGACTATTATTTTTTAATCTATTTATTTTATTATTATTTTGATATTATTTTTAAATTTAAAATTTTTGACTACTTGTATCCCAAAATGATCTTCATATTGGACAAAATGTTCTAGATTAAGGCTAAAAATAACATTTTAAGGACTTATTTTGCACTTTAATAGAATATGGTGCATTCTTGGCATCCAAAAAACTTGAAGCTCCAAAGCCCTTTTCAAATGTAGTTGTGGAGTATCGAAAAGTGGAATTTTGGGGGCATTTTTAAAGAACACCAGTGGACATTTAATTGTTGAGTGTGAGGTCTTCATTTGATGGGCATTTAGTATGTGCCCAAGACTATATTTGAACCTTTGTTTTGCCTCCCAAAGCTTCATCTCCTTCAATTCAAAAATACTCAAAGGGATGCAAAAAATAAAAACAAGCAATGATGATTGATTCTTACAATCATTTCATTTGTCTTTTTATTATAGTTGTATGGATGGAGAGGGAACTACTCTCAAAGTTGTTTTGTTAGTCCCCCAAAGCAATCAAAAGCCAAATTTGACATATTCCAATGTCACAAAGTGTAACAAGAAGATTATTTTGGGACAAAAAATTAACGTCAACAAGATCATTATGGGATGGAGGGAGTAATTTTCTTTAATATTTTTTTAATGCAAACACTATTCATCATTGATGATGAACAATGGCCATTGTCCTTCAAAGGGGTTGTGAGTTCCATTGAAAGGAACTTTCATTGTGAAGCTATCTTTTTGAGGGCTCATTTTTTTCCTAATGGATGTTTTAGAATATCAATGAAAATGTCCCTTCCAACCTTTCTTTGAATTCTATCTAAAATTTTGAATTAGAGGTTTGAAATCTTAAACAAGTTTTTAGAGATGAAATTTATCTTGTTTTTTGACATTAATTGTAATTCAAAGTTTTATGAAAAAAATATTTTGCATTGCTTGAATAGGTTCTAAAATTCTACTTTGAACACAATTCCTTCTTTTGACTTAATTATGAGCAATTGAGTACTTGAGTTCCTACTAATCCTAATTTATATATCCAACATGGGGTTGTTTCACCTCTTAACACTTCACATGGGATTCCAATACTTTGGTGGTGAAAGTGATGTTAGTACTTTTTGGCAAAAATTAGTTGATTTTTAAAGATATTGTAATTTTTGAAAATAATAATGATAATTGCCAAAATTCCTAAAATTTGAGAGCTCCAATTGCCAAAATCAATGGAAATATGTCTATTTCAAGGTTTCTTTTGTGCCAAATTTAGCAAGAATAAAATGAACAAGTTGTTGTGGAAAAAATAGTGTGCAATGTTGATAAGAAAATTCAAAGTGAAGTCCAAAGACTAACTTATGTACCATCAAGAATTTTTTTGGTGGAAACACCATTTAATAGGAATGAAGAACGGAGAGGTTGTTTCATAATAAATTCATTATCCATCACAAACCCTCAAAGAGTATGGAATAATTTGAAGATGAGAGTTTGACCGCTATTGTTAAAAAATAATCAATAGTGTTCAAAGCAGAATTTCAAACCTCATTCTAGCATAATAAAATAACATTTAAAAAAATATGAACTCAAAAAACGTTGGAAAGTAAATCTAAGTTCATCTTCAAAAATCTATTTGTAATTATAAGCTTGCAAAAAAAAATTATGCACAAAATTCAAAGGGAATGTTTGAAAATGTAAAAGAAAATGTTATTTTCAACTTCCTCCCTAATATTTGTCCATAACTTTTGATTGGAGGCTCAAAATCTCAAAAGAAATTTTTTGTAGATGAAAGCTAATTTGATTTTCCACATTAAATTAGTTCATAGTGTTTTAAGAAGTTTGATTAAATGAGGTTAAAAATTCTAATTTTAGTACCTTTAACCCCTAAAGCCCTAATCAACCTATTCCTTTGATAATATAGCATTTTTGGTTTTTGACAAGCTAGTACTTGGCAAATAATGGATATTGTCACACAATTTTCTGAGTATGAATAATCAAGGAGTATCTTTCTAGTAAGGGCAAATTCTTTCATAACCGATTGTTGACTTTTCAATGCTAATGTGTCACTCTTCCATTGGCAACCTGTCACCATTGCCATTACTAGTTGCAACTCATATCCGTCTTTCTTTTCAACAAGCTTCCTACACCATTGGATTATGAAGATCAAAGGTTGTGAATGAAAAATGTACAACCGGTTATGTATGATAACCTATTCACTGCTAGCGTGGCTCATCAGTTATCTAATACATAACTATCCAATTCAGGGTGATTGCAAGAAACACTTGTACTATTTGTTGCATTTTTCAATAGTACTCATGAAATCTTTAGGAGTACTTTAAAATTAGAAAACTAATTTTTAAAAAATCTTTAAAATATGACTTATGTATATACCTCTAAAAAGAAGGTTTTCACCAAAGGAAATGTGTAGAAAAATTCTCTAAGTAGGAGAACTTGAAAAGTGCCAAATCTCAAGAAAATAGGACCTTTGATTCAAAAATTAGTTAAAAATAGTAAAAATAAGTAAATACAAAAAATAAAAAGTGGCCATTTTTAAGAACTTTATGAAGATGGTCATTCACCAAAAAACTTACAAAAATAATATTTTATATGTTTCAAAATGCAAGCAGAAGGAAGCTCTCTTCATGGACTTCCACACCACACAAAATTAATTATTTTTAAAAACCCTTTAGTGAAAAGTTGTATTTATATGTAAGGAAGAACTCCATATAATTTTCTTGATGTAGGGTATATGAAAAAGGTACTCAAAAGTACTAAAACCCTCCAAATTGGCAAATGTGACATTTATTTTGGACTTATTTTTGGATAGTAAATTATTTTTGAAAATTACCAAAAAATCAAGGAAGTTGTAGGATAGTCATGAGTACCTTCTTTGTAAATCTTAAGTAATTCAAAGTTAAAATACAAAAGTTATGGCCAAAAAACAACTCAGTCCGCAACGTGTGACAGAAAATAGTACAAGTGTTTCTTGCAATCACCCTTCATAGAGAAAAAGTTATTCCAAGAGAAGTTATTTTGTTTTTTCGAAGGGTAGCAAGGGCACATCCATTTACATTGTACTTGAAATTTAGTGATCTTGCCCAAACGTGGAGGACTGGAGTTCAAGGGAGGCTTTGGAGATCACTGCAAAATGGTTTCCCGATGGTAGATACCTACAATAATTTTCTACACAATGCATACTCCTATGTAACATACCCATAGGGTATTCCAATGAGGACCTTGTTGAAGGCTAGGAACAAAAAGATGCACAATTTGCAGCCGCTCGAGATTCACTAATTGAATGGTATTCTATAGACTTTGAAGATGAAAAAGGTTTAACATGGAAGAAGAAAGGTAGCCATCTGAATTTCTTCACTCTTAACATTTTTTCAAACCAAGTCAATGATGGATCAAGACATGAAGGTAGACAAGAAGAGAAGGTAGAGAGAGTGAGAGAAAATTGCTTGCCAACGAAGGGCGATAGACTAATAAAGCTGCTTCGACACCCAAAATCCACGTCAATGGCTTTCTATATATATGGGGCTACTTGGGCGATGATAGATGGGGGGAAGAAGATGATGCCATGTATGTTGACTATGGTTTGCGAAGGCAACAATACTTTGTGTAAGAAGGCATGGAAGGGCGTGGCACTAGGCTTTAGGGTTTCTCACAAGAGGTGGATGAAATTCTTTGACCTTGTTGATTGAAGAGACTAAGTGCAGTAGACCTTTCTAGTTTATATAATATATTGTGTTCCATTGTATTCTCAGATAGTAAGTTTAGGAAATGAAACATTAAGATACCAAATGCAAATGTATAAAGTTCTAAGAGCTTTTTGATTAAATTAGACAAATTTGTTTTTTATATCCATATACATTTTACTATTCAATGACAAATGATGGGGTCTTTACAAAATCTTCTCTTTGGTTCATGATATGTAACCAAATAATATACATATGGAAAATAATAAGTAAAGTGAATTCTCATTAGAAAAAAAAGAATGAAATCATTTTGAAAATGAATCTCCAAAATTAATGATACATCTACAATAAAAAATGAAAATTTTAAAATTTAATTCAATTTCTTTTTTAAAAACTAGAAAAATTAATTATATATATATAATTAAAGAAAGAATTTAAAAATTATAATTTGATTTTTCACAAATTAATATCAAAAATAAAAAATACAAGTATTGTAGAAGGAAACGGAGTTTTGAAAAGGCAATTCAATTTTTAGGAACAATTAGGAAAAAAAATAGTAGGAAAAAAATTAGAAAGACATATAAAATTATGTACACCCGTGACTCTTATTTCCTTTAAGTATTATAGCTATTGTATACATATTTGTTTCAAGAGAAAAGCTATTCATGACTACGATTCGATTTTCTTTATCAATTCTTGAAGACATGCAATAAATAAAATAATTCAAATTTATTCCTTTGAGAAAGGGGAAAAAACCCATTATTCCTTCATTGTATGTGAACTACATTATTCAATTTCAAAATTTGTGTAATCAAACAGGAGCTCAGTTACCTAAATTCAAAGGATACCTGCAGGAATTCTCTCAAGTATGAATTCCATGCACACTTTGGAATGCGAAGAGTCTATAACAGAATGGCATATACGCTTGTCTGTGATCCTGAAAGTAGTGAAGTAGGCTGAATTGGCTGGACAATGCAGGTGTCGTCGACAAAGAGAAGCTGGTCACGAGTACCCTTGCACGGGGAGGTCATCTGCCAGCATTCGAGGTAACACATCAATTAAACCGTGAGACGGATCTTTCGAGTCTTCCATGAGCAACCTCCGAGGGAGTTTGGTTCTTTGCCGCTTGCAAAGAGGTTCTTATTGCTTGGAATTGTGCAGGGAACGGGAGAGATGGGAAAAGATCTTCAGTATTATTGCTTCAGCTGTCTGAGTCCCAAGACTGGGGTTCCATCTGACTGTCTCAAGATTCGACGAGTAGGCAAACGAACGTGGGCCAATCTGGGTGCTCCGATTGGTGGGTATCTTCGTAATTCCTGAAGTCTGCCACTATTTTACCTTAGCTTTGGCTTAGAAGCGATAAACACGCGAATGCTTTCGCATTTTATCGGTCGCCTGATACTGTCAAGGGACAAGTCGATGCCGCAGACGTTGAATTGAATTTCAGTAGATTTATTTTTTAATTGCGCGTTCCAACTCTGATGACCATATCATCCAATATATCCCATGATTCATTTTAGAGGGTATTGTACTCCAGATGGTGGAAGAGAATGGAAGGGGGGCCGGAGAGTAAGCACTCGCATTAAATCAAGGCCTCTCGACTGGTGGAGGGGCGAAAGGATGTTATATGGCCGTGTTCACAGCAGTAAGTCTGCACATATGACACATGTACAGTACATTGGACTTGAAACTGACATGTATGAGATCTGCTTCATCTTTCTGTTTTGCTGTCTCATGTGCTACCCCATGCTGAACCTCATTGCAATTACTCTTTAATCAAATTGTAACTGTCTTACATCGACTTTTTCCATGTTGTACGGAATTAGCTGTTGACAATTTGGATTCAGCTCGAATTTGTGATTCTTGGTCTTCAACACTGTTGGATGAATAACCTCAAGAGAAAGATAAGGAACATTAATACGGCTCTCTAATAACTCAAGCGATTTGGAATGTTCAGCTTTATGCACACTAATAGGTATCAAGACCACCTCACCAGATCCTGTTTGGCCAAGGCCGAAGCCAAAGCGGGGAGATTACACCTCAAGTAATTTTCATGTAGATTCCTTTGTAGATGGCAGCCACTGTGAATTGCTGCGTCTTGTAGCTCAGTAATAGCTGCTGGTTTGGACAGGGAGTTGTCATTAATTCACGGCTGCTGGCATGGAAACGGAGGGACAATATTCTCTGCTACTGCATTCCGCACCGCTTTTTTCATGCATGCGACTTGCATAGTTAAAACATGCAGCTAAGCATTCCTTGTTCACGTGGCTCCCTACGTCTCACGTACTGCTCAACTTGTTGTTGTCAGTAAGAAGCTTTTTTGACCAAGACCAAGACTTGACTGACACCTTTTTCAGAAGTGGTAGTTTGAAAGACGAAGGTGCTGTACTAGCGTGGTGAAAATTTCTCGGTCCTCCGATCTATGAGTTTGAAGTAAAAATGAATCATCTACCGAGCTTGCATTTGAGAAGAGCAGTTCACGGGTCAGTCCAGTCCTCAAGTTTGATCCATCGGGTACTTCGGAATTGGTGGGATCAATATTGTCAGTGCGTTTCAATGTCCAGAAAACTAGCGCCAAGGTTTCAACTGCCTCCCAACGAGATGTTACTGAACGAGGTTTCTACGAGTTCAGATTTAGATTGTAAAGTAGAAATTGGAGTCAGGCGAGTTTAATTTGTGCACAACCACCTTCTCCGTTGGGATCATGAATTGGGATCAAAAGTAAACTTTTGTTAACAGAAGAGACAGAATTCTTGTAGACTTTGGGATTCGATCCTTGATTGCCAAATCAAGGCTGAACTGCCAACTCATGGAGGAGTCAAGCTGGGTAGAGCTTCAGTAATATCAAGCCCCAAGTTTCCCAGGCCTCCAAAGGGGTGAGAATTTATGAAGATGACCAAGTTACGCACAAGCACGGTGAGAGCTTACGGGTATGTGAGGTCTCGAGTACTATATTCATGTTCGCTAAGAACTTCTGGCTTCTGGCGTGTCCAATCCCTTGTGAAGATATAGTTTTTCCGCTTTCTAACTGGTATGGCGGTTGACATATTCACAATCTCCAACTTTCTTTACTGTCATTGGGGGCAGATGCAAGTGGGATTTCACTCTAGAGAGGCAGGAAGGGCAAACATGGGTGATAAGGTAGCTGAGGTGTAACAAAATTCTTCCACTGACAGGTGTTTTCAGGTTGGAATGTGCTGCAAGCGCGGCACTTCTCATGGAGGATTTTGGATTCTATCTGGCGTATGTTTTATCAAGGTCGTTTCGAGAGTGAGGGTGGAAGAAAAAAAAAAATTAGCTACACGTACTGCGGACCTCTTTCAGCCTGCACCCGGAAGCATGCAAACAAAACTTGCGGCCTGAACGAAAGGTTGGACGGACATGTAGGGAATGATGAACACTATGGAGACACCATTCCGGAGAATTTTAAAAGAAATTTTGAATGGTTCACCACTTTATCCAACTTCGTTGCCCCTTGAGTTTTCACATTAGAATGCATACATGGCATACTTTTCAAATGTTTTGGAGCCTTGGAGAAGACCATTTGCCTTTCCAACTTCGTGCCAATCTGTAATGTGAGGTTGTGAAAGTGTGAAGCGTCTCTGAGAATTTAAACCTAATGACTATCAGAACAAGCCATCTAAGGGTTGGAGCTAAATTGGGGGGTGAAATATTTTTGAAATATTTTTCAGTAAATTTTCCTTGAAAGACAAGTGAAATTGACATCTAAGCCAAGTTGTTTCATATTGTTTGGAGCTTTGTGGAATTAGTTATAAAACTTCAAAGTTGAAATGGTTCACTTCTCACTTCCTAAAATATATACTATTTGTATATTGTTGAAAGCTATGAAAAAGCAACATGTGCAAGTAGTACACGTTTACATAGTTAGCCACTTTAGAGCCTACGTGCTTTTAGAACCTCCTACCTTTGAGAATCACCTACCTTAGAGTGGTGGGTCCCGCATTCATGTGGGCAGCTAGTTTTTTGTACTCCTAGTTCAAACCTCCGATTAGATTGAGTGTTGTTGAAACTTAAAGCATCCCCACCCATCTTGCAAAACGAATGATTTCTAAAGAAAGAGGGCTTGCAAGTGTTGTAATTATAAAGAAATACACGCGACAAGGATGAAAACTAGTTGTATATATTAATATAATAATAATATATGATTGAGTACAAGCCTTCTTGTAAAAGGAGAAACACCATTTGAATAATAGAACAGTGTGTCTGTAGCTATTCACCATAAAGTATATAACGTTTATAATCTTTATAACCTAACATGTCTCTTTCAGCTACAAAGCTGAATTAGTAAAACTCAAATTCAAACTTTGAAAAGAACTCTTACATTGAGGTAAATCTGTTCAACTTTAGAGGGAAAGCAACATATAACGCCCCCTTGCTACAAAGCAAAGGAAGCTGATGGATCAAAGCTATGAAGACAAGTATAGTACTTTAACTTGGAAAGTGATTTAGTTAAAATATCAGTCAACATTGTAGTTGTAGAAATAAACATAAGTTGGAGTAACTGAGATTGGACCTTCTCTCGGAGGAAATGAAAACGCAAGCCTATGTGCTTAGAACAATCGTAATGCTTGGGATTCTCACTAAGAACAATACAGGATTGGTTATCTAAGTAATGAATACTTGGAAGACAAAGAGTATATTTTAACTCGAAAATGATCGATTGAAGCCATATCAACTCTTTGACAGTTGTTGCTGCAGCAATATATTCAGCTTCAGTAGAGGAAAGAGCGACAATAGACTATTTTCAGCTTTGTCAAGAAATAATATAGGCAGAATCAAGTTGAAAAAGATATCCTGAGATGGAACGCCAAGAATCTAGGTTGCTAGTCCAATCAGCATCACACCAGCCAGTAAGAATATGAGAACCCAAAGCATTAAAGTGAGCACCACTATAGAAAAGACCAATATGCATGGTGCCTTTTAAATAACGGAGAATCCATTTTATGCCAAGCCAATGTATTAGGGCAGGATTGAACATAAATTGAGATATATGGTTAACTGGAAACACAAGGTCCCATCTGGTGCACAAAACCAAGTACTATAAAGTGCCAAGCACTTGCTTATACAACACAGAAGCCATAGCAGTGACTTCGGCCTGGATGAAATTATCACTCTGAGTCCGGGAATAATGGATTCTAGCTTCGAGTAGTGTAGCGACTGAATTGCAAGCAGACATATTAAATTTACTTAAGATGTCTTTAATATATTACGATTGAGTTAATTGAAGAGTCTTATTAGATTAATCACGAATTATTTGAATGCCAAGAATATAGACAATTTCCTTATTATCTGTCATTGAAAATCTTTGAGAAAGCAAGGCTTTGTGAATGGAAAGATATTCCAAATCATTAGAAATTAAGACAAGATCGCTAATATACAAGCCAAATAATATTATAAAAGATTTATGGCATTTAAAGTACACAATAGGATCTGCAACACATTTGAGAAAGCCTTGGGCTAGTAGAAAAGTGTCAAGCAAGTCATACCAAACTCGTGGGGCCTACTTGAGTCCATAAAGGGATTTTAAAAGACAACACACTTTGTGTTTGTCATTAGGCTGAATATATCCTTCTAGCTAAGAAATAAAAATTTCTTCTTGTAAATTCACTACTAGAAAATTTCATTTTTCTGTTGTTTTGGTTGCATTGATCCGGTCAAAATCTGACAGAAATCTGTTGAAACAGATTTCTGTCAGATTTTGACCGGATCAACGCAACCAAAACAACAGAAAAATGAAATTTTCCAATAGTGACTACCATACAAAAATGCAATAGTCACATCTATTTGATGGATAAAATAATTGTATAATGTTGCAAGAGCAGGTAACAGTCTTAAATAAGTCATTTTGATGACTGGGAAAAAAGTCTCATAAAAATCTAGACTTGGTTGCTTGGAAAATCCGTGAGCAACAAATCACGCTTTGAAGCGAGCAATTGATCCATTTGCATGGTACTTGCGCCGGAAAAGCCATTTTGTGTTGATGATGGATCGATGAGGCGAAGGGTCCACAAGCTCCCAAGTCTTGTTTGCAAGCAAGGAATTATATTCCTTATCCATGGCAATTTTTCAGGTGTTGGCTTTGTCACTAGAAAGGGCTTCGGAGACGATTATTGGCTCAGCAATTTGAGCTAATAGGCCAAAACTATAAAGATTCATATCATAGAATCGGGAAGTGCGCCTTTGGCCTTTGGTAGAACGTTCAGAGACTCAACGTGGTGGACTTTGATCAAGTTGATCTTGACGAATACGGGCTCTCTGATGTGAGGACAAAATAGTCAGAGAATCGGGTGGAGATTCAAAAGAATCAGGAGGTGGCGGAGGAACAAGTGGGCCCGACTGTACACTCAAAGTGGAATCGGGAACAACTGGTTGGCAATTGGGGGTTGCAGACTGCAAGGTCAAAATGTCAAGGACCAAATAAGGTGTATCAGGATTTTTAAGTTGATTGTGGAAACCTAAGGAATCAGAAGAAGCATCACCAAGCTGGCTATCAAATAATAATAAATCCTCACAAAAAACAACATCATGACTGGTGAATATCTTTTTAGTTTGAAGGTTGTAAAGGCGATAACCTTTGATTCCAGTAGGAAAATCATAGCCAATAAAGATACTTTTAATGGTTTTAGAATCTAATCTCTTGCATTGCTCATCCAGGAGGTGAGTATAAGCTAAACATCCAAATATATGAAGGTGACTTAGGTCAGGCTTAAGACCTGTCCATAACTCATAAAGAGTGACATTTATTAATGTTGAAGTATAAGAACAGTTCTACAAGTAATAAGCAGTAGTAACAACTTCAGCCCAGAATGAGTTATTAAGGTGAGCAATATTGATCATGCTACGAGCAGCTTCAACCAAAATGCGATTCTTTCGTTCCGATATACCATTTTGAGCCGGGTTGTAGGGGTTAGTTAGTTGACATTGAATGCCGTGATCTTAGCAAAATCAATTCAAAACATGTGATATGAATTCTCCTCCATTGTTAGAACGTAGAATAAGAATCTTACAATCACTAAAGTGATTTTCAACGAGTATTTTATAAGCTTGAAAGTGGGATAGAACTGCTGATTTCTTCGATAAGAAGTATATATAGGTAAACCGAGAGTAATCATTGATAAAAACGAGAAAATAAAGGGCACTGCCAAGTAATGGCATGCTCATAGGTCCGTACAAATCTGTATGTATTAAGGCTAGCGGGACTGTGGCTCAAGTAGCAGCAGTACTAGGATATGATATCTTAGTTTGCTTACCAAAAAGGCAGCCCTCACAAGGAGGCAATATAGATTTTATTGAAGGTAATCCATTGACTAAATTATTAGTCTTTATAAGATTCAAGGAGTGAATGTTGAGGTGTCCCAGACGATAATGCCATTTGACAATCTCATAATCAGACTGATTGATAGCAGTAGTTAGATAATTAGAGTCCGAGAGTGCTAGGCCAATATCCAGAAAGAATAAGTTTTCTTCTTTGGGAATGCGATATTGCATGCGTTGTTTTAATTTTGGAGATTTTGTATTAATAATACACTCTGTTTGAGTGAATGTAAGCACTATATGTCTTGTAGTAGTAAGTTGACTTACAAAAATTAGGTTTCTGGTAAGACCAGGTACGTGTAAAATATCTAGAATAAATAGACTTTGGCCACCTAGTATTTTAAGAAGCACAGAACTATAGCCCAAGGCATTGTGTGAACTATTATCACCGAGCAGAATAATTCTTGGAGTATCCAAAGTGTTATAATCTCAAAAGAGATCTTTGTACGGAGACATATGTTGACTGGCACCTGAGTCGAGGTACCAGAATAAAGAAATAGCTGATGTATCAAAGGTAGCAAAGAAAAGGATTGACGGAAAATCAATAGAAAGGGCTTTATGAAATTGGTGCCCATATCTGGATTGCTCACACTTCTTTTTATAGCAATCAGGTGCTTTATGGCCTGGAATTCTACAATAGTGACAAATAATAACGAAAGAATTAGAGGATGAATTAAAACTGGAAGAACTTTGTTGTGTAGAGTTATTAAATGGGGGTCGAAACTTGGACTTACTTGATTTTTGAAATCAATTTGAAGAAAATCTTTTATTATTAGTTGGTTTAATAAACTTGCCCTTCATGTAAAAGGCACTAGTTTTAGGTGTGTCAAGCTTTGAAAGATTGATCGTATTTTGTTGCAAGATATTAGAAATAAGACTAATTAGTATTTAGGTATATAGGTATTTAGTATATAGGTATTCAATACTTTTTTCTAAATTCAAAAAAATAGTTTATTATTTTTAACAATTGCCAATTGGATGTTTACATTTTCCATATTTAAACCAAAAAATGCAAATTTGAAGGTCAAAATTAGAAGACAAGGATTTTTATTAAAATTACATTAGCATATTTTTTTAAACAATACAATGTCCACATGAATTTAAAGTGTACTACTGCTATATAAGTGCAAAGATTACAATTTTATTAACAAAGCTCAAAATAGTTGGAAAAGAACATCTTCAAATTAGAAAAAATATATTCTTTTAGTTTATTTTTATAAAAGAATGTAGAATCAAAAGAGAATAAAAGAATTCAAAACCTTTTGGTTTACAAGTTGGTTTAGACTGCTAGTGATTTAAAAGTAATTTAGTAGCGTTTACAGGTGTTTGGAGTAAAGGAGTCATAGACAGTGTCTTCAGAGGTGCCCCATGATGTTTTTTGTGAAATTGTGATGTGTTTGCTATAGTACTTTGTGAAGTTTTGAGCTTTGTTTGGGTTTTTTTGTAACTGCTATGACACGTTGTTAGTTGAAGACACCTACCTTATACATCCTAACTAGCTGTGTGTTTGTTGGATTGTATAGGGTACATGTGAGGTTGACAACCTCCATCTTGGGTTAGTGTACTAATTTGCAAGTTATGTCTAAGTCCATCTCTCTATGGCTACTTTCTATCAATTTGTTGGGGGAATACTAAATCCTATTGATTGGAGGATTTAGACTATATGATATATGGAGTTTTTTAATCTCTTGTGTTTTCACACTATACAATGCTAGAAATTCTACCAGAAGAGGATCTCGATACTTGTTTAGTGAGATTAAAAGATTAATTCCAGTGATGTTTGTGCAAGAAAGAAGCTCAGTCTTGGATGCCTTGCCCAATGAAGACTTCCATTAGTTCGTCTCTATGTTGGTGCGGTGTCTCAACTTCTGTGGAGGAGAATTTGCTGCATTGAAGAATTGTTGCACAAAGCATCCTAAAGTTATGAATGTGAAGAAGATGAGTTAGTGGGAGTGGAGAGAAGAACGAGACACCTGCGCAAAATACTATGGCGTTGTCCAATTGCGATGTCGTGGGGGGTAACTCTGTAGGTCTACCCTTAGAAACCCTAGCTGACCTCCATTGCACCCTATCTTTGCTTTAAGAGAAAGCAAACTTCAGAACTCATATAATAAATCTCGAACTCATGGAAACAAGCTAACAATAGAGCTGCGCACATGGGGCCTTATGGCTCCGTGAGGGACCCCAAGGGCCGAAAAGGGGGGGTTCAGGCGGGGGAGCCCAACCGGTCTGGCCCGATGAACTATGCGGGATCCGCCTTCTCTATGTGTTTAGCATGCAAAGTTACCGCACGCAGAATTGGATGTACGAATTTTTTCCACCTTTCTTCTCATCTCCTTCCATTTCGAACGTTCTCCCTCACTATCTATTTGATTGGTTCAAGTTGAAGTTAAATGAATTTAAATGAATGAATTGAATTGGATTTAAATGAATTTTAAGTGAATTTTCAGGAATTTTAAGGAACAAATGAATTGGATTTAAATGAATTTTAAGTGAATTTTCAGGAATTTTAAGGAACAAATGAATTTAAATTGATTTAAACATATGAATTTTGAATGAATTGAATTTAAGTGTATGAATTGAATTTAGATGAATTTAAATGAATTGGTTTTAAATTGAACTTGAGTGTATGAATTGAATTTAACTGAATTTAGATAAACTGAATTTAACTGAATTTAGATCAATTATATTTAAATGAATTTAAGTAAATTATATTTAAACGAATTTAAATGAATTATATTTAAACGAATTTAAATGAACTATATTTAAACAAATTTAAATGAATTATATTTAAATGAATTGAATTTTAGTATATGTTGTTTGAATTAAATTTAAATGAATTTGAATGAATTGAATTTAAATTCAATTTGAATGCATGAATTGAACTTAAATGAATTTGAATGAATTGAATTAAAATTGAACTTAAATGTATGAATTGAATTTAACTGAATTTAGATAAACTGAATTTAACTGAATTTAGATCAATTATATTTAAATGAATTTAAGTAAATTATATTTAAACGAATTTAAATGAATTATATTTAAACGAATTTAAATGAACTATATTTAAACAAATTTAAATGAATTATATTTAAATGAATTGAATTTTAGTATATGTTGTTTGAATTAAATTTAAATGAATTTGAATGAATTGAATTTAAATTCAATTTGAATGCATGAATTGAACTTAAATGAATTTGAATGAATTGAATTAAAATTGAACTTAAATGTATGAATTGAATTTAACTGAATTTAGATAAACTGAATTTAACTGAATTTAAAGAAGCTGAATTTAACTGAATTTAAATAAATTATATTTAAACGAATTTAAATGAATTGTATTTAAACGAATTTAAATTAATTGAATTTTAGTACATGTTGTTTGAATTGAATTGAATTTGAATTTAAATGAATTAAATTTAAATGAATTGATGTTGTTTGAATTTAATTTAATTTGAGTTTAAATGTATGAATATAAATGTATGAATTTAATTTAATTTAATTTAATTTATATTAAATGAATTAAAATGAATTAAATTAAAAAATTAGAATGAATTTAAATGATTTTTTTTAATCAAGTAATTTAAATGAATTAAATAAAAAAATATAGATGAATGAATTAAAATACATTAATTTAATTGTCATATGCAAATGAATTTAACCTGAATTTACCGCTGAATTTAAACCCTGAATTTAACCTCATTTCAAATGAATTAACTGCTGGTGCACCGGTGGTGGGGCCCGCCCTTCTCTGTTGGAGGTCGGAACCAACCCTCACCAGACCCTTAAACCGACCTGGTTCTAAAACCGATCTTGTACATTTTACTTCTGAAATGTACAAATGCGTATATTTCGGAAGGGGGTCGGTTTTAGAAACCACTGCGTTTCAACTTCAAAAATTTGTAACTAATTTCACAAAGGTCCAAAAAATATGAAACGACTTGGATTAGATGCCTATTCCTTTTTTCTTCCTACCGAAATTCACTGAAAATTGTTTTGAGATGTTTAGCTGTCCCCAAAATGCAATCAGCTCTTCAAGGGTCGGTTTAAGAGCCACCTACCTTAATGCCGATCATTACCTAAGAAACTACTCACCCCAACGCACATGCATATTTTAATGGCGAGGGGTGGCGGAATCCGCCAGGTTCCACCCAAAGCGGGGCGGAGGGAGAGATTACTTAGCGTGGTAAACACAGTTGGGTCGGGAAACTTTCATTTTTTTACATCTCTGCATACCTCCTTCCTTTGTGCGCCTTCGAAGAGCTGATTTGCCTTTTGGGGCAAACAGAATTCCTTCAAATAATTTTGAGTAATATTTAGTTGGATGAAAAATGGAATTGATATCTAACCCAAGTCATTTCATATTTTTTGGACCTTTGTGGAATTAGTTATGAATTTTGGAAGTTGAAATGTAGTGATCACTAAAAAATGTTTCATCAATTTTAAATTTTGACATTAAAACATTTGCAATACATATAGGCTACAAAATTTCAATATTTTGCATTTGCAATACATGTGGAATTGGGGAGGAGGAATTAACATTATTTATTTGCTTAAATAATAACTCTATTTGCTCATATTGGTTTACTCCATTTGACTTAATGCAATTGTCACTAAAATGTTTCCTTTAACTCTTGCTCCATTTTTTGGGGGCAACAAAGTAATTTTGGGCAACCCACTATAAATGGAAACTTTTTTTTCTATTCTTTGAAATTTTCACACAACATTGAGACCAGTTTTTTCTTTAAGGCCTAACAATTTTTATAACTTTTGACTACATGGTGGTCTAGTTATTGTATGATATGTTTTTTCTTTCCTTAGGCGTCCAGTCCGAGTATATTAGAAAAAATTGCTTTTTTCATAAATAACAAATTTGAAGTTGGTCTTCTAGATTTATATATACATGAAAAGCTTTGAATCATTCCATTTTGATTAATTAGATGAAAGCTATGAGGAGTTTTTGTTTGCAAGCAATTATGGATTTTCTACTCTAAAACAAACTTTGAAGTCCTCTATTTTAACTCCATTTTCCATATATTTTGAAAAAAAAGAAATATAGGATGTAGATTTTTTATATTCTTAATATTACAACATTAAAATCATTGGAATTGACACTTTTCAATTCTATAACAAAATTCTTAACAATTTAGCATTTTGAATCATTTTCTACTTTTTTCTACTTACTATTTATTCCCTATATGTTGTACAATTCCAAATGATTTGAATATTTTCAAGTACATAGCCAACTTGCCTTGAAGAATGAATCCAAAGAAACACCACCAATTTGGACATTTTTTCATACAAAATGGGTAATTTTTTGGATTTCTTATAGCTCACAAACCCTTTTCCAAGCCTTCTTAGAGTGGGTTTGCTGTTGGTTTTTCTTGTGCAGTTGAGTTTATGTTTAGGGTTTTGGTTTTTGTATGTTTAATAATCAATATTTAATTGCTTTGCTAATCAATTTCTATGTATTATCAATTTCTCTGTGAAGCAATATTATCAATTGCTTTGTATTATGAATTGCTTTGTTAATTAGTATTATTATTAGTTTGATTAATTAGTTGTTTTGTTAATAAGTATTATCAATTGCTTTATTATTCAATATTCAATTGCTATGCATTATGAATTGTTTTGTTGGTTAGCATTCAATTGCTTTGTTCAATTTTTAGTATTCATTTGCTATGTATTTTAGTGGTTGTAAGAGGTGGTTGTCTTTTCGGGTCAGCTAAATTCCATGAAACATTTTCATAAATTTTCATAGAAACTAAAATGGAATTAACATCTAATCCAAGTCGTTTCATATTTTTTAGACCTCTAAGAAATTAGTTACAAATTGTTGAAGTTCAAATGATGTAGCGGTTACTTTACCTTACAAACATGAAAAATAAATAAATAAAAGTGAACAGGTGCTATTGTTTTTAACTGAAGCGTGAAGGCATGGCAGGGCGTGGCCAAAAGCTTGTGTGCGTAAACGCAAAGGCGCCGATGCATTCCACCACCAGTAATCCCGACGTCTCCAGTAGCGCCCCACCACCTGGCCAGGCGGATGGCGGGTGGTGGGTCTGTTTGCAAGCATGTGCGTCGCGTAATCGTCTCCATCTACTCTGTTGCTATCTGCCCCGTTGCGGCGCTCATCCAAGCCTGTGTAGGCGTGGTGACTTCAGTTGGTTTCTGGTGTCTGGAGTTTGAGGTAGTGAACCCTAATTGAAAACGCAACTCCTGTTTCTTCCACTGCGGCTTCGAGGGCTCAGATCAACTCGGATGGTGGCGTGATCAATGGTGCTCTATTTTTTAGTAGAAGGCCAAATCGACGGTCTTGAAAGGGGTCCTTTTTTTCAAACATTCCATCGACAGTTCGTATATTTTGGGCTGGAGTGCGCAAGAGTCTCTAAGTTCATAATCAGGTAAAGGAGGGTGGGCGGATATGTAGCTCATTTGCATCTTGGGTAGGTGTTAGGTAGCACGAGGGGTGCTAGGGGTGTCACGAGGGTTTGCCGCCTCTCTAGTGTGTTCACTGTCTCTCGCCACCTCTCCAACATGGTCGCCGCCTCTCACCACCTCAACGTTGTTGCCATTCTCAAGCTTGTGTTTCCATTTTTTGCTTCACTTCAATTATATGTTTCATTTCGATCAATGTAGTATTGTGCTTTGATTTTGTGCAATACTTTTTTCTTTCTTTAGTATCTGGTCCTTGTGATTCTCATCTTTGTTTGTGTTTGGATGCTTTTCCAGTGCATCTCTATTGTTGTGGAGGTGAGTTTTTCAGTGTTTTGAGCTAAGGTGCTATGCATTGGAGTGAATTGGGTAGGTATATTGTTTTTCTTTATTGGTGGTAGTCAGGTGAATTTCTTGGTAAGAAATTTGTACGCTACACTGTTGATAATGGTGCTTGCACAGTGTTGCGATGTTTGTGGTACTAGATTTGTCAAAGAAATTTTAAAGTTTTGTATTGTGTGTGGGAAGAGGAAAATAGAACAAGAAGATGTGGAGGAAGATGAACATTTGATGGTGGAAGAGGAAGGTAGTATGAGGGGACCTCCTGCACGAATTGCACTGCATGAGAGAAATGTAAATAAGTTAATTTACATTCAAGTTTTTGCTCCTCTTGTTTGTTGAAATGAGAATAAAAAATACAGAAAGAGAGCTTTATTAGCTACAAATATGGGTATTCAACATAAAATAATGTTACATAATTATGAATAAGCTAAGAAATGGTTAAAAATGTACAAAAAATTGGGAGATTGCCTCAAGGAGTATTCAATTTAGAAGAACAAGAACTACAAAAATCTTGGAAACAAGTAATTAAAAAAACTATGCAACATTGCAAGAAATAAAATTAGATAAAAAGAATTACAAATGGGATGAAAAAGAAATTTACAAGTATTTGAAGAAGCATTTGAAGTACCTTAGAAGAAAAAAAAAAGAAGTAAAAGAATTGAAAGGTAATGAAGTAAATGAAAGAGAGGAATTTGATGAGGTGAATAGTAATCCTATAACAGGACAGAGGGTTTTGTCCTCGATGGTCGAAGAGACATCAAGAGCTACCGATGAAGTAGAAACACAAGTACTTCGAATAGAACCTCCTTGAAGTGTTGAAGATGATGAATCATTTTTGTTATTGATGCTCTCATTACCTACTGTTGATGTAATGAAGAAACATTTGAGGAAGGTGATGGAAGATATAAACACAAGAGTCAATCCCAAACTTTTTGGAGTAGGGTATCGCAAATGGGACAAAGAAAGACAAGTTAGGGAGGTTGCAACGTACTATTGCAAACAATCTTTGATGGTATATACTAGAGCTTTCCAAAGTCCTTCAATTTGAGGTCATAGGGAATTTGATGCAAAATTGCATCTGAAGATGAGGAAGGTAATTTCAATGATATATTCATTCTTTTGGCTTTAATCCCTTACCTCAATTTTTCTGGTTTGTAGCGTGGCTGAATCTGGTAGTCTTGGCAAGAATGATCTCTATAAATAGGGTGATGGTATTTAAATTTTTTTTGCAATCAAACATTTGGTACAAGTGTAGTTTGTATTTCTATTTTTGAAGGATTTTGGAGACTCAAATCTTAGGTTTGGGTTAAAATCTCTACTATATGGAGTAATAGTACTTTCTTTCAAACTTTTATTTTTGGAGGAAAGAAAGTATCTTAATGTTTGGTTTTAGAAGTCTTTGGAAAGATTAGAGTGGACTTTCCTTTAATGACTTGCAAGCCTTATTTGTAATTTAATAAGAAGCTTAGTCTTGATGTACGATTCTGTAATGTATTGAATTTGTTTATATGTCGTGAAGAGTGAAACTACACTTTCCATCTTCTAAATATTCATGACATTCAGTTTAGCCAATCTGTGTACACCAAATTATGATACTGATTGTTAATGGTCTCAGTTGATCCTTTGTTGAGATTTAATGCATGCTTTGATCTTTTTAGATGCATTAGCAACAATAGAACAAATGTTGCTATGAACACTATGAGGAATGAGGAAAGGGTGTAATAAAGAATCCCAACAATGCCCTTGAGTAGCAACTTCTGGATGTTTCCAAGAAAAGGGAACAACTTCAGCAAGCAGAACTAGAGTTAAGGGCACAGTTTATTGTACGATCAAAGATGTATCATATGTAGAATAGTTATGGAGAGCAGTCTAAACAACATATAGACATTGTGGCAAATTATTTTATGCATCCTATATTCATGCTCAAATTGGCAAATAATGAAGTTTTTTCCGTCATTTCAACGTTGTGGAGCTTGGTTTTCTTTAGGATTTGTTGTAGTTGTTGGGTTTTAGTGTAGAGATGTATTGTCTAGTGGTTTGGGTGCCATGGACAACTTGTGGTTTTTGAAGTTTTTCTAAAGTATATTCGATTTGTAGTCTTATTTGTCTACATGTAGCAATCCACGGGTGAGTCTATTGTCTTGAAAACTACATGACAATGAAAAGGAGTGAAAGTAAACACAGGGACACTTTCTTGAAGAGTTTCAAAGGTAGCACGTTTTCCTTGATTCTTTATAAGTTTTATTGCTTGACTTTGTATAACAAGGTTATCTTGCATGTTGTAGAATGAGATTCATGATTGAGATCAAAGAGTACATTGTCTTGAATAGAGCGTTGAAGAACGACAACAATTTAGGGTAAATCAAATGCAAGCAACTGAAGCTATGACCTCATTTTCCTGATCCAAAAACTTAACGGTCTGAGGTGAAGATCTGAATGTTTTTGTTCACTAAATCTCTGAAGTTTTTTGATTATTTAAATACTAAAACCTAGGTGTTAGTTGAAGTTGCATATTAGCTTGGAATGATTCATTGTTGATTGTGCTTCAATAGGTAAGAGGAAGGCATGATGTTCTATTTGAGCAGACTAACGAGCTTGCATCTTTATAGTATGTTTTTTGATTGTCTGTGGTAAGCATGGCAAACCAACAATTGTGGTGGTTTTAAGGGTTCTTATTCATTTCTATATGCACCATTCTTAGAAAAGCAATTTCCTTCAAAATATGTATCATATTATGTATTTCATGTATGCAGCCGTAAATGTAGTGCTGCTGTAGTAGAATATAAAGCAACAATTACACAATTTGAGGTAGACAGATCAGATTGTATTGCACAAATTGAGCATCCTAAGCAGCAAGTGCATGATACAGAGTGGCACCAGTAGGAAGTTGAAGAACAGGTATCTAGGTGTCGTTTTCCTTTGGCACAATATTTTATTAGTGCTTGATAATTATTCATATGGGATTAGTTTGGTAGAGTTGCATTGTACTAACATTTTATGTTCAAAGAGAAAACATTACTTCTAGATATTTGTAGTTTAAATTTTTTCTTATTCTTTTCTGAAACTACTTTCTAGTAGAATCGAACGTCAAAAGACGTACTTTTGTTCAAAGGTGGTCAACTGCAGGATGCTTAGGCTTGGATGGCTAGAGCCCAAGAGCTTGATGCTTATCATATCAGTAATAATAATACCCTGCATGTTGAACTTCGGGATTGCAATGAATAGTTGAATGAACTTTGGATGGGATTCTAGAGGCAGGTATATGCTTTGAAGGATTATTTCTTACTCAACATGAATTATCTCTCTTTGATGTCGATTGTTCACAATGAAATTGCAATTCATTTGGCATATTCAATGTTGTGTTTATATTGTTTGACTTTTCTGTCTTTATTACAATGTAGTTTATTTGAAGGCTGCAAATTCATATCCAAGAACCAATTCGTGTGTGAATGTTATATATTATGAAATAATGCACCTTACTAGGCAAAATGTCAACATGTAATTTTAGATTGCAGATATAGAAAGATTTCATATTCAAGTAGTTCAGCGGTTGCAAGTTGAGCTCAATGAAGCTAGAGAGGCTCAAATGCCAAAAGGCTCTTGTAAAGAACATCTTGGAGCAAGAGAAAAATGGCAAGCTCATGCTGCCAATCACATAGACCTTCTTTAGTGTGAAGTAGTTGAAGTTCTAGAGCTAAAGCTTCCATAGTAATCAATGGTGGAGTTGTGCGCAGGAACCCAATTATTCTTTTGCACAAGATATGGAGGCAGTTGTGTCGATGTAAATTCCTTTTGACAATTCCATCAAGGTTGTTGGATTAATATTAACCCTTTCCAATTTCTCATTCTTCTGTTTATATTTGAGTCTGTGAAGTGAAAAGATTATTTCTTGTAGTCGAGTTATACTTTCTTTCACGACCTCAAGTAGATGCAAAACTAGAGCTGTTGTAATAATGATGAACTTTGACTAATTGTTGAAAACACTGTGGTAGAATAATTGGTCTTTGTCAAACTTCTTGAGATTGTTATGGTATATGATATCAAGCATGTATGATCGCTTTAAAAGAAAATAAGTTTAATTAGTTTGTTTGAATTTTGTTTCTACAAACTAATTATTCTTTTTTTGACCCTTGGTGTAGTCTTATTTGATCATCCATGAGGGTTCTGAGATTCTTGTCCGTCTCAACTCTCCGCTAGGTGTAGTGTCGACATGTTTTATTTGCCTTGATATATTATATGGAAATTATACAGGTGGAGCATGCCACAGAGCTTTCCGTTGTATTGTCATGTGGTGGTAGGCTCTAATCCTATAATGACCTCTGTTGGAATGCTAGTAATTCAACAATTTAGTCTCCAGCAATAGTCTTTGGCTTTTGTTCCTCAGACTTCTCCCATTTTTCAAACTTCCTTTCCTCAACTCCATATGCATCCTCCTCTATTGTCTACACCTCAACATCTTTTTGCACAATAACCAGTTAATATCAGAACCTACTATTCATGTTTGTAATGTTTTATGTCTCACAAGAAAAAACTTTCTGGAAAACACTTTTTTGTATGTATGACACCTAACTGGGGTCTACAAATCAGTCCAATCTATTGCTATTGTAATAATCAATAATCTTTGGTTTTACCTCTCAAGAATGATCCAAATTTTTCAATTCAGTTTTATTCAATCATCATGTTTGCTTCAAATTCATAGAAGTTTTTATACATTTTGAAGACATTTCTTTAGTATTGCCTCTAATGTTCTCTTTTTGGTTGTGCACATTAAAAATCCTCAAAACCCTCAGCTGCAGCAACAACATTGATCAATTAAAGTTTGGTTAATTCAAAAGGAGCTTCTTATTAGGAAGTTTTCTACATTACTAGACAGTACTTCTAGAAAAGAATGAAACTAAAGAAACTCTTAAGATGTGTTACTAAACTTTACTTTTTAAAACTTTGTTGGTCTCCTTAATTGTACTTCCTACTTACATGGCTTGTCGAATGCATGTTACAGAGACAAGAACAACAACAACATTCTCAAAGACACAAACATGTGGTCATTCAGCATTATGATAAAGCATGCTAGTTGCAACATGAGCATGGCATTTCAACTTCCATGTATAATCTTTCTCAAATTGCAACCACTAAGACTGAGGAAGATCAACTGGAATAGAAACCATTACCAAGTAAGATCATCATGGCCAAGCAAATCCAAGGCATCCTATTACTATCCCATTGAATTTTGAATACCAGACTATTCTTGAGCTTTTCAAAAATCCGAAACCTGTCCTTTTGGATGAAAGAGCTTTGCTCATCTGTTTTGTATATGCTGTACCTGCTGAAGCTAATTCCAAGAGCAGTTTGAAATCTACAGTGAGTGTTACTCCAATCCCTCCAATGAGTGTCCATGTAGGTGGTCAGTGGATTGTATTATGTAGGAATGCTATTGTCGATGCATGAAGATTAGTAATTGGAGCTATTGATGTGGAGGTCAACAACTTGAGGTTTTGGGAGCCAAAAGTGTCTGATATTGTAGTGCTTTTCTTTTGTATGCAGCTACCAAATCATCTTAGAAAAATGATCCCTCTTCTTCATTGGCAGTTATATCGGAAGCAATATGGTTGGCTTCATGATTTGAGTTTGCATAAAGAGGTATTTTTTGATTCTGTCATCTACTGCTGCCAAGTATCTATTTATTGTTACTGTAGTTTGACTCAAATACATGTGTCTTGTTGAATCCTTGGAATTTGATCATATAATTAGACACTAGAATGTCATGGATTTGTTTGATTTTATTGTGCAATTCTTTGTAATTGAAGAGGACTACATTTATTTGAGAAAAGGAGCTCATGCCAAAATTTCTGCTACGACAACTATAGCCAAAGCAGCTATGGCTGCTGTAAGCTACGAGTCTGGTAAGATTAGATAGCTTCCCTACTGTAGTAGTGACCTCAATGGCTCATGTTTCTCAAATGCAGAGGAAGAAGAATTGAAAACCTTCATGAGAGGTGACAACTACGACACAATTACAACAAGATAGCCTAAATATTCACAAATAGAGATCAACATCCTCGCATCATCCAAGTCAAAAAGTACCCGATAGAATTTATAGAGTAGCATCTCAATGTTGAGCTATTATTTTTTGAATAATTTGTGCATTCATACAATTGATTTTTCATCATTGTCGTTTCTCATTTTCATCCATTTTGGCATCTATAATCCATCCAAAAAGTTCATCCAAAAGTTCATTCAAAAGTTCATTCAAAATTCATCCATTTCATCCAAATTTGTAATGACATTCATCCCATTGCATAATGAATGTTATCCAATTTTTTAAATGAAATTCATCCAAAATTGACTAAATTCCATCCAAAATCCATCCGTATCACTATTACACTAAATAATATATTTAGTGTTGGATTACATTTAGTGTAATTACCACCCTATTCCACACAACACTAAATCTCAACTTTGGAGGAATTAGTGTAGTACAAAACTTGACTATGTCGCCTCCATCTTTTGTCATCTCCTTTCCTGGCTTTTTCTACTTTAATGTGTTCCAATACTGAATGTAAACCTTTTCAGATTTTAGATTTACCATAGAGTACATTTAATGTTAGAAATTAGATTTAATGTTATTTACTTTAGTAGAATTAATGATATTTAATGTCATGATTCATAAATAGTGTTGCTAATACTAAATAGTAGTGAGTAGAAATTAGGCCACCCTAAAACGTACAAAAATGGGAGTAAAGGTGGGGCTAAAGTTTAGGCCCCCCCATCTTGTGCATCAATGCTAAGGGGGGATAAATGGGGGCCTAAATCTTCCCCAGTTAGCCCGCCCTAAACCATTCACAGTGGGACCTCTTTCAGCCTGCACTTAGAAGCATGCAAACAAAACTTGCGGCCTGAACAAAAGGTTGGACGGACATGTGGGGATTGATTAACACTATGGAGATACCATTTGGAGAATTCTAAAAGAAATTTTGAATGGCTCACCACTTTATCCAACTTCATGCCCCTTGAGTTTTCACATTAGAATGCATACATGGAATACTTTTCAAATGTTTGGGAGACTTGGAAAAGACCATTTGCCTTTCCAACTTCGTGCCAATCTATAATGTGAAGTTGTGAACATGTGAAGCGTCTCTGATAATTTAAGCCTAATGTGTGTAAGAATAGGCCATCTAAGGGGTGGAACTAAATTTTTTTTGGGGGGGTGAAACATCTTGAAATATTTTTCAGTATATTTTCCTTGAAGGACAAGTAAAATTGACATCTAAACCAAGTTGTTTCATATTTTTTGGAACTTTGTGAAATTAATTATAAAGCTTTGAAGTTAAATTGGTCCATCTCCTAAAATGTATACTGATTGTATATTATTGAAGGCTATGAAAAAGCAACATGTGCAACTAGTACACGTTTAAGGAGATGAGCCACTTTAGAACTTGCGTGCTTTTAGAACCTCCTATCTTTGAGAACCACCTATCTTACAGCAGTGGGGGCCCACCTTTACATGAGTGTCTAGTTTTTTGCACTCCTGATTCAAACCTTTGACTAGATCCAGTGTTGTTAAAACTTAGAGCATCCCCACCTGTCTTGTAAAATAGATGACTTTTTAAGAGGGAGAACTTGCAAGTCGGGGGGGCCTTGCATATTGGGGCCATTTTGCAAGCCACCCACGGGCTTGCAAAACAACAAAGGACAAGAAGTAGTCTCCCTTCCTGAAATCTCTCATCCAATCATAGATTTTTAAAATATTATTAAAATTGAAAATGAGCACTATAAAAATAATTGAACCTCACTGGTTGACCTCTCGACCTGCAACGAGTGATGTTCATTGTTTCCCTTGGCCTGTACATTGGAAGGGCTGTCATTTTGCCAACCACATTTTTGCAAGGCAAGTGGGCATGCTTTTAGGGCATCCCCACTTGTCTTGCAAAACGGATGAGTTCTTAAGAGTGGCTTGCAAAAGTGCCCCACCCATCTTGGAAACTGGATGACTTGTTAGAAGCTCGGGCTTGCAAGTTGGGCTTGGCTTGCAAATTGAGGTGGTTTTGCAAGCTTTGAACTTGGCTTGCAAAACAACAAGGTACAAAATGTTTTGTCTTTCTATATACTACACAACAACTGTTTTTCACCTGCACGACACCTCGTTTCAACTCCCTTCAGTATTGAATATCCAAGTTGGGTTGGCAAGGTAACAATAAACTATGGAGATTAAATTGAAATTGATTGGAATTGAATTGGAATGGATCAGAATTAAACTGATTGGAATTGAAACGGATTGGAATTAAACTTATTACAATTGAAATTGCTCGGAATTGAAATTCATCGAAATTGAAATTGACCAGAATTGATCGGATTTGATCAAATTGAAATTGGTCGGAATTGCCCCACTCAAAATTGATTGATCACAAATTCAAATTCAAATTGATCGGTACAAATGAAAATTGAAATCGATTGGTACAAATTCACATTGAAATTGATTGGAATTGAAATTAAAATCAATCAATACATTTTTGGACCTTCAATCCTTCACATTTCAGAATAAAAAAATATTTTAAAAAATTTAATAATAATAATAATAATAATAATAATAAATAATTTAACCAGACAAAGAGGGCCGGGGTGAATTGACCTCCTCATTGCCCCGTTTTCTCCATGGGGAAACGCTGTGGAATTTTTTATTTGCAATTGGATGATTTTTTTTGCAAATTCTGAATTCAGATTTGCAATCACCGGCCCAAATTAGCTAGGGGCGGTGTAGAAATACAAAAAATCATGGCAAAAAAATGAAGGCTTTTTTTCACATTTAACCCTGGCCGGGACAACGAGGGTCAGTTCTCCCTGGCCGGGATAGAGGGGTCGTGCCCCCCCGTTTACCTCACTGGTGGGCCTCCCGGCCTCCAACCAGTGAGGCGCCTTGCTCCCCGCGGCCTGCAAAACGGAAGGGCATTTGCCAGCCACATTTTTGCAGGGCGGGTGGGCATGCTCTTATTACAAGCAGGCTGGCCCTTGACTCCGTCCTCTCCCTTGCCTGAAGGTTTCCAGACTTCCCGCGTTTCCTCCGTAACCAAAGAATAGTCTGTACATGGTACCCACGTTAGTTCGCTGGCGGTCGGCATCTTCTTCTTCCTTGAGAGTTCCCTGATTTACAAGCTCGGCTGCTGGAGGAAGGACGAGGTCACAGCGCCAGTCCAGGTGGTGTTTGGAGTCAGACCGGAGCTGCTCGCCCTCGCTTGGGGTTTGACGCAGTTTCAGGCAGACTCGATTTTCCGTCGGTAGGTCGTCTTCGCCATAGTTGGCACGGCACGGGAGAGATTTGTCGTCCTGAGGAGAGCTGTCGAGGGTCAAGACTTCTGGAAGCCGAGCTTGGGGAAGGAGGCAGCCGCGCGCGGAGCTGACCCAACACACAGCTTGCGTGAAGCTTCTGTGCGTGGGGCTTCTGTGCCGGACTCTATGCACTGGACTTGTGTGTGCAAGATGTCCTTCGCCCTGTTTCGCCACCCTTGGGCGTTCAGTTCTTCGCCACTTCACCATGTTGTGAGTTCTTCGTGCTTTGCTTGTTGCTTAGAGTGTTTGTCCTGTTGGGGTTCCGATCATACGCAGCTTCGAGCTTAGCTCTGTGCGGGAGAGTTTGTGCTGTACGAAGTTTTTTATCGACCTTTTCGTCGGTGTGAGCGTGTTCGGTATCCAGAGATGGTGCGTTTCTTACTTGGAGTTGAAGGTCGCGCTCCTATTGCTACGGATTTGCGGTTATGTTGGGTGTTCCTTGTTGGACGCGTAGGGTGTGAACCAGTGCAGTTCGATCTGGAGTCTGTTGTTGTGTGACTGCTCCTTATTGTTGTCACTGTTGCGGATTCTTAACCCTCATCAGAGTACTATTGTATATTTCTGTCATTTTGATGTCCACGGATATGATGAGGTTGTGAGCCTCTGAATGAATCCTGTAGCGGCAGGATTATCGATGAACGGAATCTGTTGTTGATTTTTCATTTTTGAATTGCGTGTCTGATTTGCTTAGACTGTGCGTTTCCTTCATTCCATTTTTGGAAGAGTCTGTTTAGAAGTTGTAGTGAGACATATAAAGATTCATCTTCTGGTAACCCTGGTTCAGCTCGCCATCCCTTGCCATGCTGTGCTGGTCGTTTTGCTTGTGAAGTTGGACGCCTGATTGGGAGGTATGACTTTGTGCAGCATCCAACAGCATCTGATTTTAATGAACAGATTTGCCGAAATGCTCGTGACTCGTTTGCTCTAATCTAGCTTTGCAGTCCATTTCGTATCTCCAGCCTCTGAATTGAGGAATCGTTTTCCAGTGTGCATGTCCAGGCATGCAGATGTAGAGGGAATGATGTGTGGAGTGTCCTTCAGCTGGCAACTCTGGCGCCACTGCTTCTGGCGACAAGATCGATAGTTTCATGAATGTTCCTGATTCGGGATGCGCTCAATTATGGGACTTCTTGGTTGACCATTGTCGAAATGGTTTAGATGATGTCCGCAGTGTTTCAAAGGCGTGATCGAACCACCAATATAGGTTTGCCAACACCTGTTGTGAGCATTAGTTCTGTGCGCCCCCGCCGTGCTGCTCTTCTGAGCACTCATGCATGAAGATTTCGGATTTGAATGAAGTCGTGGCGTCTGCTGTAGCTGATTTCGTTACCGCCGTTTTGAGTCTGTCTTCATCGGTGGTTCAATGTTGTAGGTCAGCTTTGTACCTTTGGGCGAGGATACGGTGATATTGATTCCATGTCGAGCTTTTGAGGTGGTCGCTGCAAGTCGGCGTATTCGTGATTCGTAGTTTGTTCGAAAACGAGCCTGGTTGAATTGTGAAGCATTTCCTGTGCTTCTTCCCTTCGTTATTGGGTTTGGCAATATCGTTTTTTCGTGTGCTTTTCATTTCAAGAGCTCTTCTGTTCCCTTTGACAACTAGCTTCATCAATCGATTCCTTCATTCCGCTGTTGAAAGTACAGCATCGAAGACGTCTTGCTGCGTAGATTACATCATAGCAGACGAGATGATGCAGAGGTTAGTTGTCCGATCTTGCAGGAAACTTAGCTGATGAATTTGATGATAGGACTAGTGTGACGCTAATTGTATGTTCCAATCAAGGATGCAGTTCTGCAGTTTTGAAGTTGTGGTCAATGTTTGTTTGCAGATGTAGAGTTTAAGCTTGTTCCAAGGCAAACCTGGAGCAGTCCCCGTACTCGACAAACTCGGATGCATTCAAGGCTGTCGATGTACATGTCAAGGAGGTGAAAGAGACTGTGATTGGGAACATTGCGAAAGACTGTTCCGGTATGTTTTAATTCCTCACAGTTTCAGTTCCATGTTTTCTGCTTTCGACTGCCTGCTTCTCTGGAATCATTGCCGCTGGATGATCTTCTGCTAACTTGGGTGCGCCATGTAGTTGTGCGCATTTAAGTTTTGTTTAACAGCTGTAAGCAATCAGGGTTTAAGTGGTATTTGAATGCAGATGCTCGAGCTGTTTAGGATGATAGATAGCTTTTTTTGAAAATGTGCATGATTAGGATTCAGTATCCTATGATTACTTTTGACTTGCTGGCAGAAATTGTCATTTTGTAGAAGTGTTCCTATGATTTTTATATTTGATATTGTTTCATGGTTTTGAGCAGCCGTTGGTAGGAGGCCACCCCTCAAGACAAAGGTGCAGCCGCCCAGGAAGAAGTGCAAGCCAAACAGCCCTGGTACATTCTGACTTTGAATCGTTGTATAAACCATGTCTTGGTTTGTCAAACAATTGTGTTTGCTAGATCTGTAACATTTTTGGGGTAGGGTTATTAGTGAGAAGGATTTGTTTGTAACCTGATCATGCATGTAGATTTTGTTTTTATGAGCAGCTCCCTTTCCATTTACCAGATGTGTTAGGTTGAACATGAATCCATAACTATGTCTTTAGTCGTGATCTTTTTGTAGAACCGTGTTTAGGGTCTTCCTTTCGATTACCGATTATGCTTATAGTCAAATATGGAGTTGGTTGTTTAAGTCATGTTTGATCAATCGCCTCCGTGTTATTATCGGCTATTAGTTTTCGTATTAAAAATTGAACTTTTGGAAGTGGACTAAAATGATCTTGGAATTATCAACTTGTCTTTGACATGCAAATAATCTTCATTCATAAAATTAGATTTAATCATCTCAATAATGTCCATTGATTTTTGAATCAATGATACTTGTTCAAGTCTTAACATATGTACAATAGTCAATTATATTTTAGATTCCATTGATTCAAAAGAATGTGATAAATGGGCATTTGATAAGTTTAGTAGATTGAAATTTAGATTTAAATTGTAGATTTGAAGAACTTAAGATAGGGTAAGGGATGTAGGACTACAAGTCTTTATCAAATGCATGATTTATTCCTTGTGCATGAAATATACATGAGTAAATATGCTTGCTTGATGTTTTGTCATTGTCAATGTATTTTCTTGTTCAACCCCAAATGCTAAAAAGTATGCATCACAAGTTGGTCCTAAAACAATTAAATAGTGTACTTGGTTTCTAGTCATTTTTTGGGACCCAATGTTTTTCTTCACTGTCTTACTTTTATATGTCTTTGCTTTTGTGTGAAGAGGCTATTCCATTTATTTCAATTTTTGCTTTGATAAAGTTGTGTTGTGGTGTAGAGGAGACATTATATTGTGGAGTGTGTTGTCTTTAGGGTCCAAATAGGGTGGAAGTGGTTCATTATTAGTTTTGACTTGAACTACAATCTTTGTGAATGTAGTGCACATGTATCTTGGAATTCCACAATCCCATTGTGAAGGCTATTACTTGCTAAGAAGAACCAAGTTGACATGATATAAGAGTATTCATGCCATTCACATTTTTTCTTATTATGTTGAATATTGTTTTGACATGGATTCCTCTAGGATTTTGCTTTTCAAGGCCACAAGAAGAATGACTTGTGTATGTGTGTTGTGTGAATTATAAACTTTTGTATTTGTTAGAAATGGAGACTCCATTGTTGTTTCTTGTAATTATTGGTGTGTATTTCAATTGTGTAGTAGCAAGCACAACAATTGATATGGAGAGTGATGATGATGCAAGGCCTCCCAAGAGATTGTGTCCAATGGGAGGTATGTTTGGTTTGAACTTGGTCTCACTACCAATGCGTTCTTATCTTATTGAATTTTGAAGTACCATCATTTATATTTTCATAAAACTCACCTTTGTATTCGATTGCAAACATTATTTGATAAAATTTGGATATGTTGATTTGTACATAAGATTGATCATTGGTTGTGATGCAGTTGAATTTAGAAACTATGATGTTTTCATAAGTCATAGGGGCTCGGATGTCAAGACGGGTTTTGTAGGTTTTTTATATGAAGCCTTGAAAAGTGCTGGGTTGCATCCCTTTTTGGATTGCATATCCATAGGTAAAGGCCAAGATGCTTGGAAATGCATTGACCATACAATCCAAAGAACACCTCTAGCCCTCATCATCTTTTCGGAGAGTTTTGCACAATCAGAGTGGTGTTTGAAAGAATTGCATGCAATGTTGAACACTCCTTCAATGAAGGTGCTCCCTATCTTCTACAAAGTTCAACCTTGGGAGCTGAATTTTTCGGAAAAGGGTCAATTAGCTATGGGATTTTTGAAGTTGAAAGAGAGGCATAATAATACTGATGTTGAAGAATGGAGGGTTGATATGCAAATAGCCTCCAAGCTCCATGGTTGGGAGCACAAAGTGGGGGACAAAAGGTAAATGTGGGAGTATTCTCTTCTTTTACAAATATTTTTGTAGTTGAGCTTAACATTGACATTGTCGTTGGTTTTAACAAAATCTTTTTCAATTTTGTTTGTAGCTTGGAAGTGGAATTGGTGCAAAAGGTGGTTGACAAGATTTCAGAGTTGGCAAACAAGCTTGTTCCCTTGGTTGTGGGTGATTATATTGTGGGTGTGAAGCAAGTTGCTAAGAACCTCATTCAAATGCTTGATGAAAAGAAAGTGTTGATATTGGGGTTGTGGGGAATGGGTGGAATTGGGAAGTCTACTTTGGCTCGAAAGTTATACTACCAATTGGGGAGAAGATTTGATGCGAGTTGTTATATGGAGGATATAGATGAGAAGATGAATCAAGGTGGTGTGGCAAGTGTCCAAAATCAAATGTTGAAGGCCTTATGTGGGATTGAGTCATCGCCAAACAAATCGGAATGGAAGGGTATTCTTGAGGAAAGATTATCAAAGAAACGAGTTCTTGTGATTTTGGATGATGTTGGTGATGATCAAATGGGTTCGTTGATGTCACGCAAAATATTGAAGGAAGGTAGCATGTGCATTGTTACTTCTCGAGATCATCGTATCTTTGAGAAGTCAACTTCAATTCCCCTTGATATGGTTTACACTCATGATGTTCAATTATTGAGCCCAAAAGATTCTCAGTGTCCTTGCATATTATACATTTGGAAGTGATAGTAATATACTTGAAGAATTTGGAGGTCTTATTGGAGATGTTAGTAGGGCATGTGGTGGTGTTCCCTTGGTGTTGACAGTTATTGGATCTTGTTTGAGGGCTGAGAAAGATGTGGAGATTTGGGACGACCAGTTGAAGAAGTTGAAACATGGCTCTATAATGGATGAAAAGAAGATATTTGATTGTCTTCGGATTAGCTATGATGCTCTTGATGAACAATATCGAGAAATGTTTTTGGATATTGCATGTGCATTATTGGGAAAATCTATGGAGTTGGCTAAATTTGTTTGGAACTCCCAAGGTTGGTCAGCAGCATTGGGCGTGCGGACCTTTGTGGAGAGGGCTTTAATTAGAGTCGATGGAGAAGGTAACTTTCACATGCACGACCACTTGCGAGACATGGGCCGAGAAATTTCCAAGCAAGAAATATCAAGTATGTGCAAACGTTTGGGGATTTGAATGCTTGGCATTATTGAACAAAAATGAGGTATGCTTGGTAAGCATTGAATTTGAGTTTGTTTAATTATTCCAATAGACTATAAATATATAGTTTTAGTGTGGCCAATTACAACGAGAACTTGAATAGCTCATAGAATTAATATTTTCTTTGTTTGATTGTTTGAGGATCTCCAAATAGTTATGTATTAAGCCTTCTTTTTATTTTACATTAGCTTTGTTTCATTCAAGAAATATATGTACATTGATGTTTTTCAATTTTTTTGACTATTTTTAATTTGTCTTTGTAGCCACTACCAAATTCTCTTCAAACTTTGATGCTTCCATCGGGAAGGGCAATTCAAGATGACCTTTCTCTCATGAAGGCCTTGCGTATATTGCAATGCATAGATTGCTCGATTTTTATGTCATCACTTCCTGTAAATTTGCGTTGGCTTAATTACATCAAGATGATAGATGACCTGGGGAGTACGTTTCCAGAGGTACTTGAAAACAATGAATTGGTGATATTGTTTTGGTACAATGATTGGATGGAAAGTTTGCTAGAATCATTTGGGTTGTTGAGCAAGTTGAAAGTATTGAAACTTAAATCGTGTGATAAGCTAGAGAAGTTACCAAATTCATTTGGAGGCCTTTAGAATTTGGAGGACTTGGATCTTGAAAAGAGTGGAATCAAATGTCTACCGGAATCTTTTGGAGGTTGAGCAAGTTGAGAGTATTGGGACTTATATGGTGTGATAAGCTAGAGAAGTTACCAAATTCATTTGGAGGCCTTCAGAATTTGGAGGACTTGGATCTTCGAAGAAGTGGAATCAAATGTCTACTTGAATCTTTTGGAAGGTTGAGCAAGTTGAGAGTGTTAAACCGTGCCAGTTGTGATAATCTAAAGAAGTTACCTGATTCATTTGGAGATCTGCAAGGTTTGGAGGACTTAGATCTTCAAGGAAGTAGAATCAAATGTCTACCAGAATCTTTTGGAAGGTTGAGCAAGTTGAGAGTGTTGAACCTTGCCAATTGTGATAATCTACAGAAGTTACCTGATTCATTTGGAGACCTCCAGAATTTGGAGGACTTGGATCTTCACAATAGTGGAATTAAATGTCTATTGGAATCTTTTGTGAGGTTGAGCAAGTTGAAAGTGTTGAAGCTTGCCAGTTGTAATCTAGAGAAGTTACATGATTCATTTGAAGACCTGCAAGGTTTGGAGGATTTGTATCTTGAAGGAAGTGGAATCAAATGTCTATCGGAATCTTTTGGAAGGTTGAGCAAGTTGAGAGTGTTGAAGTTTGCCGGTTGTGATAAGTTAGAGAAGTTACAAAATTCATTTGGAGGCCTTCAAAATTTGGAGGACTTGAATCTTGGAAGAAGTGGAATCAAATGTCTACCGGAATCTTTTGGAAGGTTGAGCAAGTTGAGAGTGTTGAAGCTTGCCAGTTGTGGTAATGTAGAGGAGTTACCCGATTCATTTGTAGACTTGGAAGGTTTGGAGGACTTGTGTCTTCAACAAAGTGGAATCAAATGTCTACCGGATTCTTTTGGAAGGTTGAGCAAGTTGAGAGTGTTGAATCTTGTCTATTGTGGTAATCTAGAGGAGTTACCCGATTCATTTGGAGACTTGCAAGGTTTGGAGGACTTGAATCTTCAAGGAAGTGGAATCCAATGTCTACCGGAATCTTTTGGAATGTTGAGCGAGTTGAGAGTGTTGAAGCTTGTCGGTTGTGGTAATCTAGAGAAGTTACCTGATTCATTTGGAGACCTGCAAGGTTTGCAGGACTTGTGTCTTGAAGGAAGTGGAATCCAATGTCTACCGGAATCTTTTGGAAGGATGAGCAAGTTGAGAGTGTTGAACCTTGCCTATTGTGGTAATCTGGAGGAGTTACATGATTCATTTGAAGACCTGCAAGGTTTGGAGGACTTATATCTTGAAGGAAGTGGAATCAAATGTCTATTGAATTCTTTTGGAGGGTTGAGCAAGTTGAGAGTGTTGAACCTTGCCATTTGTGATAATCTAGAGAAGTTACCTGATTCATTTGGAGACCTACAAGGTTTGAAGGACTTGTGTCTTCAAGAAAGTGGAATCAAATGTCTATCGGAATCTTTTGGAAGGTTGAGCAAGTTGAGAGTGTTGGACCTTTTCTATTGTGGTAATGTAGAGGAGTTATCCGATTCATTTGTAGACTTGCAAGGTTTGGAGGACTTGAATATTTGGAAAGGTGGAATCAAATGTCTACCGGATTCTTTTGGAAGGTTGAACAAGTTGAGAGTGTTGAACCTTGCCAATTGTGGTAATCTAGAGAAGTTACCTGATTCATTTGAAGACCTCCAAAATTTGGAGGACTTGGATCTCAAAGTGGAATCAAATGTCTATCGGAATTTTTTGTGAGGTTGAGCAAGTTGAAAGTATTGAAGCTTACCCATTGTGGTAATCTTGAGAAGTTACCTGATTCATTTAGAGACCTCCAAGATTTGCAGGACTTAAATATTTGGGGAAGTGGAATTAAATGTCCTCCAGAATCTTTTGGAAGGTTGAACAAGTTAGTATTGTTGGACCTTAGTAATTGTAGTAATTTAGAGGAGTTATTTGATTCATCTGGAGACCTCCAAAATTTAGAGAGCTAAAATCATTGAGGAAGTGGAATCAAATGTCTATCCAAAACTTTTGGAATGTTCAGTAAGTAGAAAGTATTGAAACTCGCCATTTGTTGTATGGTGGAAGAGTTACCAAATTCATTTGGAGGATTTAGATTTTTGAGGAAGTGGAATCAAATATCTACCTAAATCTTTTGGAATGTTGAATAAGTTGAAAGTGTTGAATCTTGGTGGTTGTGGTTTGCTTAAGGAAGTACCATATATGTTTCTAGGTCTCTTAATTTGACAATAATAAAATACTTAAAAATGTAGAACGAAATGTCTACAGAATTTCTTTGGGACGTTAAGTAGTTGTTAGTGTTGAAATTTGCCCATTATAGTCAAGTGGAGGAGCTACTACATACAAATTTGGAAGACTTGGATTTTCATTATTCAAGGAAGTGGAATCAAATGTTTATGTATTGCTTTTGCAAGACTGAGCATGTTAAAAGTATTGAAACTTGGCAGTTGTGTTTAGCTAGAAGAGCTACTAGATTTATTTGGAAGCTACCAATTGTACTTTTATAGTTTTTTTATTACAAGTTTGCAATGCATTATTTTTGAATGTATTGCAAAAGCATTGCAAACTAAGTTCCGTTACACATCAATCCATTTCAAAACCATTGCTAATGTATTGAAACAATGTTGCAATCACTCCTTTCTGTAGTAGTGATTTGTTGTCATTGACAATTGTACAAATTCTGTTTAGAGTTTGTGGAGGGAACCTTGTTGCATGTGAGTGTTGGCCTATTATTAGGAAGGATGAAATGAAATACATTGAATTCAAGATAATCCCATAATATGACGGGAAATTTTGTGATCAAATTGCAATACAATATTAGTTTTCATAAATATAGTTGTCATGCTTCAAAATCATTACATAGTTGTCGTCTCCATTTTCTCTTTCCCGTTTACAAAATTGAAAATAACACCTTTGAATGCAATAATTGAAGCACGACTAATATGACAACAAATTGAAAAAAGCTTAGATCTATGGTGTTGCACATCAATTTAGTGCCCACAATGTGGATTTGCACTAATCCCTACAAAGCTTGACGACTATAAAAAATTATATATCCACGTTTCTCATACCCTATCTAACTCCATGGAATACTAATGAACCACAGGGAAAAAAGAAGTGATGACATCATCCAACACCACTCTTCACAAAATTGAAAAAAAAAATGGAGGAAAGAAAACAATGTCCTTTTCTTGTTGGCGGTTGTATTGATGATCGTAACAAGAATATAAATAGAATTCAGTCCTTCAAGTATTCCCCACATTTGAAAGTACAACCAATCAAGTAGCATTGGTAATATGATCAAATTAAACCTATAGGGAGAAGCAAGCAATTCGACATTGGTAGGAAGCCAACAGACGTTAAGAAAATGGTAATTAATTGTTTGTCTTCACTTTACAAAGCAAGAGGGCTAGCGATCAAAGATCGACGACAACAAACAATTACCAAGCATATCAAATCTAGTGGAACTCTAAGAATTGCCATGCGGGTCATTGACGTCGATGACTTCCAATCTAGGGAGTTGCAACAAGCAGGGGTCTAGGAATACAACAGCATCTTAAATTACAGTCATTGCGCTAGAATACTAAACAACATTGCAGCAACTTCAGTCCTCCCACGTCACCTACAAACGAAGGTCTTATTGAGCATGCAAGTAATTCCATTACTTCCCGTTCTTGTTTCTTTTGTATTTTTGTTCCATTTTAGTTAAAGAATATCCAAACGAAAGGTGAAACTAATCGATCTTCACATGCATGAGCTGCACGAATAAGTAATATCAGATGTGATGAAAGTTGTATCAACAAACTAGTGAACGCAAACAATACTTTAATCAAATGTAGCACGAAGTAAAGATGCCAATGGAATCAACATGCACGTGAAAAAAACGTACTGATTAGCAAGTCATAATTGGCGATTGGTCCAATGGGCGTTTGGGTTCTCCATTTTTTTATTTGCATTAGAGAATCTTTAGATTCTCTAAAGGACTGTTCAAGTGTGACAAATCAATCTATTACTAGAGGCCTATTGGAGCCTTATAATGCTGCAAAAAGTACAACATCTTTAATGTTATAAGATATTCACCTTTGTGTAAATATCTTACCGTCAAAAGGTATATTTGTTTTTCTTATTCCGAGATGTCAAACAAGTTCCTTAGTTTAGTTTCAAGTTAAATTTCAATTTAATGTGTCTTTGACTGCAACAATAAAAAAAACTATAACTATTGCTCCGTTCATCATTGAACTATCGTTTTGTATCATTCAATGCTCTAAAGATCTTCAGGGTTGACAATGCACGTGAATAAGGGAGAATTTACGAGTAGACAAAATAAAAGTAATGGAGGGGTCCTTCAAACACTTTTTAAGCAACCCTTTGAATAGTATATATTTTCTCTAATGCAACATACGGGGAAGTTTGGTATCCAGGTCTTGCGGTTTTCCGTTGGCCTCTCAAATACACAAGCAATCGGTACAACAATAAAACTGTCTTTGCAGTTCATATGGTTACAATTGCAATTGTGTATTTTTGCTCTATTAGAACTTAGAGAATGAATAATAACGGGATAACATTCACAAAATAAATACGTACTTCATTTCTTGTTTGATTGGTAATGTGAAGACACATCACCTTCTTGGAAACAACCTCAAGGCTATTGAAGAGATGCCCCTTGTTCAAAGCATGCAATGCATTGAACAACGTGCACATATGATTTTAATTGGAGATCAGCTTTTCCAACTACTCACTAGACATAAGGGAACATCTTCGTTGCAAGCTAGTGAAGTGGTGCTTGTCTCCAACGGTACTTCAAAGGAGCTTGCCAATCCACTACCAAGTAATATCCATCACCACTTCTATAGGCAAGTTGCATGCTGACTTAGAGTGGTGCCAACGGCGACAATTCAATCCACAAATTCCTTTACTAATCAAGGAACTAGTATGGCTTGATCTTTCTACGAAGTGTCTTACAAGAAGCCCAAGTGATGTGCCTCACATTCCTCTCTTCAAGAAGGAAAAATGGATAAGCTCAAGTGGAATACCTTCACATCATACTTGTACTATGCATGAAACAAATTTGACTTTGATACTTTAAAAAATAGAAACAAAAATAATGCACACATTACTAACCTTCAAAAGTCATTGGTCAACAACTTGTGAGGGATCATCTTTCTCGACATCGCAATGAACACCTAAACTAAGTTCAGCACCAAAAATTCCTAAAAGAAATTGTCAATTCGAAGCCTCTAGAGGTCCCTTTAATTGACAACAGCTCCTCTGATAGCAAATACCCACAATAATTTCCTACATAATGTATATTCCTATGTGACATGCCTATAGGGTATTCCAATAAGGACCTTGTTGAATGCTAGGAACAAAAAGACGCACAATTTGCAATCGCTCGAAATTCACCAATTGAATGGTACTCTACAGACTTTGAAGATGAAGAAGAAGGTTTCAATATGGAAGAAGAAGGGTGGCCATCTGAGCTTCTTCACTCTCAATATTTTTTCAAACCAAATCAATGACGGAGCAAGACATGAATAAAAGAAAATTGTTGCCAACAAAGGGTGACAAAGTTATGAAGTTGCTTTGACACCCAAAGTCCATATTAATGGCTTTCTATATATATATGGAGCGATTTGGGCAATGGTGGATGGGGGAGAAGATGATGCCACCTATGTTGAGTGCAGTTTGGGAAGGCAACAATGCTTTTTGCAAAAAGGCATGGAAGGACGTGGCATATTGCACAAGGCTAGGCTTTAGGGTTTCTCACAAGAAGTAGTTGAAATTCTTTGACCTTACTAATTGAAGAAACTAAGTGGAATAGACATTTCCATTTTACATAATATATTGTGTTCCGTTGTATTCTCGGATAGTAAGTTTAGGAAATGAAACATTAGGATACCAAATGTATAGAGTTCTAAGAGCTTTTTGATTAAATTAGACGAATTTATTTTTTATACCCATATGCATCATATTATTCAATGACAAATGCAAATGTATAAAGCTCTAAGAGCTTTTTGATTAAATTAGACAAACTTTTTTTTATACCCATATGCATTTTACAATTCGTTGACAAATGATGGGGTCTTTACAAAATCTTTTCTTTGGTTCATGATATGTAATCAAATAATGTACATGTGGAATATAATGAGTAAAACTAATCCTCACTAGGAAAAAAGAATGAAATCATTTTTAAAATGAATTTCCAAAATTAAAGATACATCTACAATAAAAACATGAAATTTTTAAAAATTAGTTCAATTTTTTTTTAAAACTAGAAAAAGTAATTATAAATATAATTAAAAAAGAATTTTAAAATTATAATTTGATTTTTGAATAATTAATATCAAAAGTAAAAAATACAAGTATTGTAGAAGGAAACATAGTTTTGAAAAGATAATTCAATTTGTAGGAAAAATTAGGAAAAAAAAGTAGAAAGACATATAAAATTGTGTACACTAGTGACTCTTATTTCCTTTAAGTATTATAACTATCATATACATACTTGTTTCAAGAGAAAAAGCTAAAATAAATAATTCATGACTACGATTCGATTTTCTTTATCAATTCTGGAAGACATCTAATAAATAAAATAATTCAAATTTATTCCTTTGAGAAAGGGGAAAAAAACCCATTATTCCTTCATTGTCTGTGAGCTACATTATTGAATTTCAAAATTTGTGTAATCAAACAGGAGCTCAGTTACCTATCTTCGTAATTCCTGAAGTCTGCCACTATTTTACCTTAGCTTTGGCTTAGGAGCGATAAACACGTGAATGTTTTCCCATTTTATCGGTCGCCTGATACTGTCAAGGGACAGTCGATGCCGCAGACGTTGAATTGAATTTCAGTAGATTTTTTAATTGCGCGTTCCAACTCTGATGACCATATCATCCAATCCCATGATTCATTTTTAGAGGGTATTGTACTCCAGATGGTGGATGAGAATGGATGGGGGGCCGGAGAGTAAGCACTCGCATCAAATCAAGGCCTCTCGATTGGTGGAGGGGCGAAAGGATGTTATATGGCCGTGTTCACAGCAGTAAGTCTGCACATATGATACATGTACAGTACATTGGACTTGAAACTGACATGTATGAGATCTGCTTCATCTTTCTGTTTTGCTGTCTCATGTGCTACCCCATGCTGAACCTCATTGCATTCATCATCACTTACTCGTTAATCAAATTGTAACTGTCTTACATCGACTTTTTCCATGTTGTACGGAATTAGCTGTTGACAATTTGGATTCAGCTTGAATTTGTGATTCTTGGTCTTCAACACTGTTGGATGAATAACCTCAAGAGAAAGATAAGGAACATTAATACGGCTCTCTAATAACTCAAGCGATTTGGAATGTTCAGCTTTATGCACACTAATAGGTATCAAGACCACCTCACCAGATCCTGTTTGGCCAAGGCCGAAGCCAAAGCGGGGAGATTACACCTCAAGTAATTTTCATGTAGATTCCTTTGTAGATGGCAGCCACTGTGAATTGCTGCGTCTTGCAGCTCAGTAATAGCAGCTGGTTTTTGACAGGGAGTTGTCATTAATTCACGGCTGCTGGCATGGAAACGGAGGGACAATATTCTCTGCTACTGCATTCCGCACCGATTTTTTCATGCATGCATGCGGCTTCAATAGATAAAACATGCAGCTAAGCATTCCTTGTTCACGTGGCTCCCTACGTCTCACGTACTGCTCAACTTGTTCTTGTCAGTAAGAAGCTTTTTTGACCAAGACCAAGACTTGACTGACACCTTTTTCAGAAGTGCTAGTTTGAAAGACGAAGGTACTGTACTAGCGAGGTGAAAATTTCTCGGTCCTCCGATCTATGAGTTTGAAGTAAAAATGAATCATCTACCGATCTTGCATTTGAAAAGAGCAGTTCACGGGTCAGTCCAGTCCTCAAATTTGATCCATCGGGTACTTCGGAATTGGTGGGATCAATATTGTCAGTACGTTTCAATGTGAGTCCAGAAAACTAGCGCCAAGGTTTCAACTGCCTCCCAACGAGATGTTACTGAACGAGGTTTCTACGAGTTCAGATTTAGATTGTAAACTTGAAATTGGAGTCAGGCGAGTTTAATTTGTGCACAACCACCCTCTCCGTTGGGATCATGGATTGGGATCAAAAGTAAACTATTGTTAACAAAAGAGAGATTTCTTGTAGACTTTGGGATTCGATCCTTGATTGCCAAATCAAGGCTGAACTGCCAACTCATGGAGGAGTCAAGCTGGGTAGAGGTACAGTAATATCAAGCCCCAAGTTTCCCAGGCCTGCAAAGGGGTGAGAATTTATGAAGATGACCAAGTTACGTACAAGCACGGTGAGAGCTCACGGGTATGTGAGGTGCACACAAGAACGACTCGAGTACGACATTCATGTTCGTTAAGAACTTCTGGCTTCTGGCGTGTCCAATCCCTTGTCAAGATATAGTCTTCTGAGCTTGTCCGCTTTCTAACTGGTATGGCGGTTGACATATTCACATTCACCAACTTTCTTTACTGTCATTGGGAGCAGATGCAAGTGGGATTTCACTTTAGAGAGGCAGGAAGGGCAAAAATGGGTGATAAAGTAGCTGAGGTGTAACAAAATTCTTCCACAGGTGTTTCCGGGTTGGAAGGTGCTGCAAGCGCGGCACTTCTCATGGAGGATTTTGGATTCTAGTTGGCGTATGGTTTATCAAGGTCGATTCGAGAGTGAGGGTGGAAGAAAAACAAAATTGGCTACATGTACTGCGGACCTCTTTCAGCCTGCACCCGGAAGCATGCAAACAAAACTTGCAGCCTGAACGAAAAGTTGGACGGACAATCATGTGGGGATTGATTAACACTATGGAGACACCATTCCGGAGAATTTTAAAAGAAATTTTGATCGGTTCACCACTTTAACCAACTTCGTTGCCCCTTGAGTTTTCACATTAGAATGCATACATGGCATACTTTTCAAATGTTTTGGAGCCTTGGAGAAGACCATTTGCCTTTCCAACTTCGTGCCAATCTATAATGTGAAGTTGTGAACAACTGAACGTGTGAAGCGTCTCTGAGAATTTAAGCCTAATGAGTGTAAGAACATGCCAACTAAGGGTCGGAACTAAATTTTTTTGGGAACTAAATTTTTTTGGGAACTAAATTTTTTGGAGGGTGCAACATCTTGAAATATTTTTCAGTATATTTTCCTTGAAGGACAAGTGAAATTGACATTTAAACCAAGCTGTTTCATATTGTTTGGAGCTTTATGGAATTAGTTATAAAGCTTTGAAGTTGAAATGGCTCACCTCCTAAAATGTATATTGGCTGTATATTGTTGAAGGCTATGAAAAAGAAACTTTAAGTAGTACACGTTTAAGGAGGTGAGCCACTTTAGAACTTGCACGCTATTGAACCTCCTACCTTCCAGAACCACCTACCTCATAATAGTGGGAGTCCGCCTTTACGTGGATGTCTAGTTTTTCACACTCTTGGTTTAAAACTTTGACTAGATCCAGTGTTGCTGGAACTTAGAGCATCCCCACCTGTCTTGTAAAACAATGACTTTTTAAGAGGGAGAGCTTGCAAGTCGGGTGGGCCTTGCATATTGGGGCCATTTTGCGAGGCACCCACTGGCTTGCAAAACAACAAAGGACAAGACGTAGTCCCCCTCCTTTTGAAATCTCTCATTGAATCATAAATTTTTTAAATATTATTAAAACTGAAAATCAACACTACAAAAATAATTGAACCTCACTGGTTGACCTCTCAACTTGCAACCAGTGATGCTCATTGTTCCCCATGGCCCGTATAGTGAAAGGACTGGCATTTTGCCAGCCACATTTTTGCAAAGCAAGTGGGCATGTTTTTAGAGCATCCCCACTTTACTTGTAAAACGAATGACTTTTTAAGAGTGGCTTGCAAAAGTGCCCCACTCATCTTGCAAAATGGATGACTTGTTAGAAGGTCAAGCTTGCAAGTTGGGCTTGGCTTGCAAATTGGGGTGGTTCTGCAAGCTTGGAACTTGACTTAGGACAAAAATGTTTAGTCTTTCTATATGCTACACGACACCTTTTTTTTACCTAGGCTGTTTCACCTCGTTTCACCTCCCTTCAATATTTTATTGAATTTCCAAGTTGGGTTGGCAAGGTAACAATAAACTATGGAGATTAAATTGAAATTGATTGGAATTGAATTGAAATGGATCAAAATTAAACTAATCAGAATTGAAACGGATTGGAATTAAACTTATCACAATTGAAATTGCTCGGAATTGAAATTCATCACAATTGAAATTGACCAAAATTGATCGGATTTGATCAAATTCAAATTGGTTGGAATTGCCCCACTGAAAATTGATTGATCACAGATTCAAATTCAAATTCAAATTGATTGGTACAAATTAAAATTGAAATCAATTGGTACAAGTTCACATTGAAATTGATTGGAATTGAAATGAAAATCAATGAGTACATTTTTGAACCTTCCATCGTTCATATTTCAGAATTAAAAAACAATTTTAAAATGTAATAATAATAATAATAAATAATTTAACTAGACAAAGAGGGCCAGGGTGAATTGACCCCCTCATTGCCCTGTTTTACCCCTGAGGAAAAATGTTGTGGAATTTTTTATTTGCAACAAGATGATTTTTTTGCAAATTCTGAAATCAGATTTGCAATCAGCAATCCAAATTAGCTAGGGGAGGTGTAGAAATACAAAAAATCATGGCAAAAAAATAGTTTGTTTTTTTTTCACATTTAACCCTGGTCGGGGCAATGAGGGGATCAGTTCTCCTTGGCCGAGAAAGAGGGGTTGGGATAAATTGGCCCCCCCACGTTTAACTGCCTAAAATTTGGAAGTTGAAATGGCTCACCTTCTAAAATGTATATCGGTTGTATATTGTCGAAGGCTATGGAAAAGCAACATGTGCAACTAGTTCACATTTAAAGAAGTGAGCCACTTTAGAGCGTGCAGGCTTTTAGAAACTCCTACCTTTGAAAACCATCTACTTCATAGGCTCATAGCAGTGGGGTTTCACCTTCATGTGGGTGTCTTGGTGGGGCCCGCCTTTATGTGGGTGGCTAGTTTTTCGCACTTCTAGTTCAAACCTTTGACCGTGTATCCAGTGTTGTCGAAACTTAGAGCATCCCCACCAGTCTTGCAAAATGGATGACTTCTTAAGAGTGGCTTGCAAAGTGCCCCACCAATCATGTATAATAGATGACTTCTTAAGAGGGAGGGCTTGCATATTGGGGCCATTTTGCAAGCCACCCACCAGCTTGCAAAACAATAAAGGACAAGAAGTGGTCCCCCTCTCATAAACTCTCATTGAATCATAAATTTTTTAAATATTATTAAAACTGAAAATGAACACTACAAAAATAATTGAACCTCACTAGTTGGCCTCTCAACCTCCAGTGAGACTCATTGTTCCCCCCGCCCCGCAAAATGGAAGGGCTGGCATTTTATCAGCCACATTTTTGGAAAGTAAGTGGGCATGCTTTTAGAGCATCCCCACCTATCTTGCAAAGTAGATGACTTCTTAAGAGTGGTTTGCAAAAGTGACCCATCCGTCTTGCAAAATAGATGACTTGTTAGGAGGTCGGACTTGTAGGTCGAGCTGGGCTTGCAAATTGGGGTGGTTTTTGCAATTCTCGAACTTGGCTTGCAAAACAACAAGGGACAAAATATTTTGTCATTCCGTATGCTATGTGACAATTGTTTTTCACCTACGCGACACCTCGTTTCACCTCCCTCTAATATTTTATTGAATTTCCAAGTCGGGTTGGCAAGGGCCAAGGTGAACTGACCCCCTCATTGCCCCGTTTTACCCTTGGGAAAAACGCCGTGAAATTTTTTATTTGCAATCAGATGAATTTTTTTTGCAAAATCTGAATTCAGATTTGCAATCAGCAGCCCTAAATTAGCTAGGGCGATGCAGAAATATAAAAAATCATGGCAAAAAATAGGGGGCTTTTTTTACAATTAACCCTTGCCTGGGCAATGAGGGTCGGGTCAAGCCTAAAGAAGTCTTACGAGCTTCTTCCGGGGGCAGGCGTCCCTGCTGGGCAACTCCCGGGCAAAAAAGTTGAGGTCCCGCCCCGAGCTCCGTTCCCCTGCACACGTTCCCTTCCTCCGAGATCCACTTTTTTCACTCAGCTTGCGTCGTCCTCCTCGTCCCAACAGACCGCTCGCAATTCTTGATCGCTCCTCTTGCTGGAGGCTGCTACTCCTCCGTCCGGCTTTTGCAGCTCCAGCTCATGAGATTCCGATTAAAATGTCAATGAATCGAGCATTTAAGAATTGGAACTGATTTTTGGGAGGTGAAACTTCTTCTAATATTTTTCAATTAATTTTCCTTGGAAGACAAGGTCAATTAACAACTAATCCAAGTCGTTTCATATTATTTGGAGCTTTGTGGAATTACTTATGAAATTTTAAAGTTGAAGTGGCATAGGACTTTCAGAGCGTCCACCTCTTGAAATTTATATTGTTTGTACATAGCTAAAGGCTACAAAGAAACAACATATACATGCAGTGTACATTCAAAGAGGTGAGCACTTTTAGAGCCTCTTAACTTACTATATTTTATTCCATGTTCATGTGGTAAACATGAACATGCAATTAATGAAATAATACCTCTTAAGTGTTTAATTGGTTTTAGGTAACATATGTCACATTCAAGTGAAAATAGCACCAATGGTTTCATTCAAACACCTCTTGGCATTTCTTTTATAACTTCCTAGTTTTTCAAGAGAATTTTCATTGGGCATTCAAACGTTACAAGCTTTGCATTGTGAAGTGAAATTACATATTGAACTTCTTGAAATGTGTCCCAAGAGAGTCATTGAAATTTCAATGTTTGAAAAATAGAAATTTTAAATTACAAACTAAGCATTGAACTTATCAAATTCAAATCCCAAGAGAATTAGGGACATTGAAAATTTGAGAACACTAATTTCTAACACAATAATGAACTTATGAAATCCAAGTCCCAATGTAGTCATTAACATTGAAGTTTTAAAATACTACACAATTTTAATTAAAGACATAAAATTGAACATCTTCAATCCGATTCACAAAGAAAAACACAACTTGTAAACAAATATTAATATGAATATGTTTTGCACAAAAGACAAAAGCAGACAAATGCAAGCCTTCATACAAAAAAGTAGGCAAAAAAAGGCAAATTCACAGACAAGAACATTTGAATGGCAATAGACAATAGACAAAAACTTATTTATTGCATAAACATTAAAAAAAAATAATCTTCAGAATACTAGTATACTACCATCAAACTTGCTTATGAAGTGCACATCGCAACAAGAAATAAGACATTGAAAATAGTGATGAAATCACTATGTTGTCTTCTTGTTTTTATCCATACGTGGCTTATATTCTAAAAAACTTCTATATCTCTTCAAATTTCTATCTTGCTCGCTAGGGCCAAAAGAAGGTTGTGACAATGGGTGAAGAATGCCAACATTGGACTTTGTTTCAATCTCCAATAGTTTACCCTTTGCCACATTCAGGGAAGACAACACGTGGTTTCGCAAAACTTCGTTTCTTGTAGCAAAGTCAACAATATCCTTCAACAAGTCCATAATAGATGCAAGTTGCTTCTCAGGCGTGTCCAAAGGAACTTTACTTGTGTGCGTACCCTGTTTGGTATCCATCTTTGTTTCTCCCTCTTCAACCGAAGTCCCAGATCTAAATGAGTCCATGCTCAAAACATCAAAGCCCCCTGCAATAGTACCTCAGAGAGTCCCCGCATGTCGAATTATCATAGTGTCATGAATTTCAGGATTTAGCATCTTAAAAACCTTTACGGAGTGTTTACACACATTTCCATGTTGTTCCATTGGGCAATCACAATGCGCCCAATTACTATTTGGTGCAATGATTGTGTACACCTTAGGAAAATTGTTCACAGATGTACAAAAAGCTAGATCTTCTCCGTTAGGGTATAAGACTACACAGCCATTGGGAATGTCAAGACTACGAAGGACAATACTAACAACAATACCTTCTGCTTTACCATTTTTCACAAAGCCATAAATGCGGCATTGCACAGCACACCAATAGTGCGTAGTCACATACTTCTTCAACATGTGGATAAGCCAATCAAGGCGTCGACCGCTGTAACGTTGCATAGAAGTAGACAACACTGTTTTCAAATTGCCATGATTATTTTCAATGGCAGCATTTGTGTTTTGGTTGGCATGTGGGAGCCTGTAACCCACATTTCAATTTTCTTCATCCATGTTTGTTGAAAATATGCCATGAAAGCTTCTGCTTCTGGATACATAGTCTTCAACTTTTCAAATGTTTGTTGAGCATGAAGGATAGCATCTTCTCCCATAAGGCCGTCAGATGTGTACATTATATCTCCAAGGGCCTTGAGGACAAGTAGTCTAATATGCTCCATTTGAATCTTTGAAACAACATTTTCCAACCAAGCCTTGCGGACATGCCACAAGCAAAGCATGATCTTGGAGTGCGGAAAAACCGTCCTAAAAAAATAATGACATAATGCATTACGTGAATGTATTAGAAGCTTTGCAATGATTGGCAATACATTTTTAAAAGTTCCTTCAATTGAGATAAAGTACTTTTTTCATGTAATTTCAGAATTTTAGGAATTTCTTTTTTGCACTTTCAATGAACCTTGTATACTTTACATTCAAATTATACATTTGAGGTTTTAAAAAGAAATCATTACACTACAAGGGATATCTATACAATATGCTCAATGACAAATAATAAATGATTCTGAAGTGTTTAGGACTTTGAAGACAATTGAAATAAAGAAGAAGCATATATAGGACATATATTGTCAAAGTGACTTACTTGATTGCATTCAACTCAGCTTGTGCATTGTCAACAACAATGGCATTTGGATACCAATCAGATTGAACATCAACACACTTCTTTTGCAATGCAGTTAACCATGGTAGAATATCTGCCTCCCTAGACCTTCCAACAATAATGTAAGCCATTGGAATTCCACTCTCCCATTCATCAAATACCATAATAGTATAAAGAGGATACTACACCAACAACATAGAAAACAACATCAATAAAATGATTAAGTACTTAAAAGAAAGCTTCTACTAAAAGAAAACTTAGGATGCATAGAAGGCTTAAAGAAAAGACTAACCCGGGCTTCATTAGTGCCAAATGTAGAGTCCATTGACAAAGCCTTCTTGTGACCAAACTTTAAAAGCATTTGAAATTGCCATTCACTTTGGATTGCAAGGCAAAAAGGGTGTTCTTCTCCTAGACACTCATTGAAGTCTATGGTGCCCCATTCATAGTAGTAGAACCATTCTTTGGGCTCTTTTTGTGTCCATATGCGTACACTAAGTGCATTACGGGGATGACGCTCTCATTTTTCCTTTGCAATCCCTTTGGCCAAATTCTAGATGTCCTTTGGCATAATGAAGGTGTCACGACTAGGACTCATGCCTTTCTCAGCCAATTCAAGAACCTCAGCTTTGTGAGCAGTCATGATCTGACTGGGAGATAGGTTCATATGCAACATGGACAAAATCCACGCACGTGTTTTTGCAGATAGACGTCCTGTGAATGCAAATTTAGTTCCTGCAAAGCTTGAACCATGACACTCATTACCAGCAACATTAGTATGTGACATACAGTGAAAACAAATTTTGCATAATTCGTTGTCAAGATACAACTGCTTTGCTGTAAAATTACATTGGCAACCTCGTTTCATAGACATTCCAGATTGTATCTTCCCTAAACGGGACTTTCTTGTTGGCTTCATGTTGACCGGAAGAGGTGTGCCGGGAATTGCAGCGTTCGTCAATATGTGACTAGGACAAGAGTCTAATGTGGAAGTAGACTCCTCCAAAATTACCATAGGTTCCTTCTGTGTCGGTTGAAGTGCTTTCACTGCCTTTGCCTTTGCCTTCTCTATTTTTTCTTGTACTTAGCATTGGCTTGATGATTTTTTGTTTTCTAAGGTATGAGCAAAAAGCTTTTCAACCTCCCCTTTTTTGCCTCTAGAATGATCTTGAAGTCCATATTCACACCAATATCTGCGAGACAAAACCTCATAGATCATTGTTAGAATTGGTAATGGTGTTGAAAGAATCCCAAATCCAAAATAATATAGGAATTGAAAACAATAAAAAGGTATACAATTTTTATTTTCAAAAAAAAAATAAGAAGATATATTATTACAAAGCAATATTAAAGGCAATTACAGTTTCAAAAAACACACAAGTAGGAAGCACTAAATGAACTTACAAAAGAAATTTATACCAAAAAATATTCACACTAATATTTGAAGGACAACCCTTTTATAGAAGTAAATTGAATGTAACTATAGTGTTAAAAAACTCACAAATGATAAGCACTAAATCAATATAGTGAAATAAAGATATAGCCCTAAATCCATAGACTTGTATTTGAATGACATACATTCATAGGTCAATGATGAAGATGACCTTAATTTATAAAAAACTCACACAATGATTAAGAAATTGTTATGGAAATAAACTAACCTGATTTCGAAGGTAGATGTGCCTTCTTTAGCATATGACACACTTCCGGGGGCCTTTTTTGTTGTTAGAAGCTCCAAAAATGTGCATGGCCAATCTCTTCTATTAGATTCTCCATCAACAAAATCGTCCAACCGACTCCAAGGAATTATTGCCTCCATAACATCTCTTTGGCGACCCTTCCCATTTGTCTTCTTTGGCTCCCATTGAAGGTCATCTCTATCAAATGGACCCTCTGGAGGAATTTGAAGCTTACTTTGTACCCTCATAATTGTTGTCTTTTGCGGTATAGGTGGTTTCAGGTGTCCACCCGTTGGACACCTATGTGGAAGGTCAATGCTAGTTCCACCATCAATAGAGGATTGGTCATGGCCCAACATAGGATTTGTTGCACAATCATCAAAGAAATTGGTATTTTCTTCTTGGAAAATAAAAGGTACCGAGGCATTATTAGAAAGTGGCCTGGACGTTGGCTCCATGCTCATTGAAGCATGAGAAAACCTGGGAAAATCACGGAGCTTTAAGAATTCAATAATCCACTAATTGGGAAGAAATTTATCTTCAAATTTTGTTCAACATCCATAATCATAAAAATAAATCCTTGACTGGAATATACAAAGGCTAATGAAAATATCGAGAACAAATGTGTGAGGAAGGATCCATGTGATCAGTAAGTTACGTACCTTCAGCTAGTTGGGTGAATGTAGCCTTCTGTACTTCATTAGACAATGCATGAGCTCCAATGTGAAGATACTATCACCAAAGCAAACACAACTCAATGTGCAAACACCTCCCTCATAACACAAAAATCAATTGAGAATTGGAGATATGAACTTACATAGTCAATTTCATTAAAATGGCGGTATTCTTTTATAATGGCGCAACATTTCATTAAAATGACACTGAATTTGTCAAAAGTAACACTACATTCTGTACAAATGGCATGGAATGTGTTACATATGGCCAAAAAAAACACTGCCATTCTAACGAAATTGCCTATTCACACAAAAAACTCTCACAGAATCAATCCGTCTCTCTAAAGATTCGAGCAAGGTAATCAAACCAAGCATGATTTTCTCCACATAAGGCACATGGGGCACAATATTTTGAGATTCTAAAGTTACATTCTGAGAAAAGGTCAAGAAAGTTCTAGTGTCCTACAACAACTGAAATGTTAGCTTCACAAATCGCCGCAAAACTCAGAAGCTGCAGACTCACCCACGAATAATGCCATGTACAGTACAGTACAACAAAACATTCACCAAGATCAGATTAAAAACAATAAACTGGAAACCTTTGATCACACCTAAACAATAAGTAACCTCTCAAGTCTACAGAGGGGTGAGTGGCAACCACTGTGCACATTCTGTAAGATGGTGGAATAGCAAGCCAAGCTAATAGCTTCAGTTCTAATGGCCACTGTTCGTCAAAGGGTCAAGAGCTCCACGCCATTAAGTGAGGTCAAAGGAGGAAACAACTGCACGATGACACAAAACACCAAGATAATTCCAGGGAGCATACCGGAGCATTAATTCCAAGAGCGTACCGGAGCTGAGTTCGAGCTACGGAAGGAAGAAGGAGGAGTTGCGAGCAGTCTATTGGGACGAGGAGGATGACGCAGATTGAGCGAGAAAAGTGGATCTCGGAGGAAGGGAACGTGTGCAGGGGAATGGGGCTCGGGGCGGGACCTCAACTTTTTTGCCCGGGAGCTGCCTAGTAGGGACGCCTACCCCCGGAAGAAGCTCGTAAGACTTCTTTAGGTTCGACCATGAGGGTCGTACCCTTTACCTCACTGGTGGGCCTCCTGGCCTCCAACCAGTGAGGCGCCTTGCTCCCCCGGCCTGCAAAACGGAAGGGCTGGCATTTTGCCCAGCCACATTTTTGCAGGGCGGGTGGGCATGCTCTTATTACAAGCAGGCTGGCCCTTGACTCCGTCCTCTCCCTTGCGTGAAGGTTTCCAGACTTCCCGCGATTCCTCCGTAACCAAAGAATAGTCTGAACATGGTACCCACGTTAGTTCGCTCGCAGTCGGCATCTTCTTCTTCCTTGAGTTCCCTGATTTACAAGCTCGGCTGCTGGAGGAAGGACGAGGGCACAGCGCCAGTCCAGGTGGTGTTTGGAGTCAGACCGGCAGAAGAGCTCGGAGCTGCTCGCCCTCGCTTGGGGTTTGACGCAGTTTCAGGCAGACTCGATTTTCCGTCGGTAGGTCGTCCTCGCCATAGTTGGCACGGCACGGGAGAGATTTGTCGTCCTGGGGAGAGCTGTCGAGGGCCAAGACTTCTGGAAGCCGAGCTTGGGGAAGGAGGCGGCCGCACGCGGAGCTGACCCAACGCACAGCGTCTGAAGCTTCTGTGCGTGGAGCTTCTGTGCGGGACTCTATGCACTGGACTTGTGTGTGCAAGATGTCCTTCGCCCTGTTTCGCCACCCTTGGGCGTTCAGTTCTCTGCCACTTCACCATGTTGTGAGTTCTTCGTGCTTTGCTTGTTGCTTAGAGTGTTTGTCCTGTTGGGGTTCCGATCATGTGCCGCTTCGAGCTTAGCTCTGTGCGGGAGAGTTTGTCCTGTACGAAGTTTTTTATCGGTCTTTTCGTCGGTGTGAGCGTGTTCGGTATCCAGAGATGGTGCGTTTCTTACTTGGAGTTGAAGGTCGCGCTCCTTAGTTCTTGCTCTTGCTTTACTGCTTCGGATTTGCGGTTATGTTGGGTGTTCCCTGTTGGACGCGTAGGGTGTGAACCAGTGCAGTTCGATCTGGAGTCTGTTTTTTGTGTGTCTGCTTCTTACTGTTGTCACTGTTGCGGATTCTTAACCCTAATCAGAGTCCTATTGTACATTTGTGTCATTTTGATGTCCACGGATATGATGAGGTTGTGAGCCTCTGAATGAATCATGTAGCGGCAGGATTATCGATGAACGGAATCTGTTGTTGATTTTTCATTTTTGAATTGCGTTCCTGATTTGCTTAGACTGTGCGTTTCCTTCATTCCATTTTTGGAAGAGTCTGTTTAGAATCTGTAGTGAGACATACAAGTATTCGTCTTCTCGTAACCCCGGTTCAGCTCGCCATCCCTTGCCATGCTGTGCTGGTCGTTTTGCTTGTGAAGTTGGACGCCTGATTGGGAGGTGTGACTTTGTGCAGCATCCAACAGCATCTGATTTTATTGAACAGATTTGCCGAAATGCTCGTGACTCGTTTGCTCTAATCTAGCTTTGCAGTCCATTTCGTATCTACTGCCTCTGAATTGAGAAATCGTTTTCCAGTGTGCATGTCCAGGCATGCAGATGTAGAGGGAATGATTTGTGGAGTGTCCTTCAGCTGGCAACTCTGGCGCCACTGCTTCTGGCGACAAGATCGATAGTTTCATGAATGTTCCTGTTCGGGATGCGCTCAATTATGGGACTTCTTGGTTGACCATTGTCGAAATGGTTTAGATCATGTCCGCAGTGTTTCAAAGGCGTGATCGAACCACCAATATAGGTTTGCCAACACCTGTTGTGAGCATTAGTTCTGTGCGCCCCCGCCGTGCTGCTCTTCTGAGCACTCATGCATGAAGATTTCGGATTTGAATGAAGTCGTGGCGTCTGCTGTAGCTGATTTCGTTACCGCCGGTTTTGAGTCTGTCTTCATCGGTGGTTCAATGTTGTAGGTCAGCTTTGTACCTTTGGGCGAGGATACTATGATATTGATTCCATGTCGTGCTTTTGAAGTGGTCGCTGCAAGTCGGCGTATTCGTGATTCGTAGTTTGTTCGAAAGCGAGGCTGGTTGAATTGTGAAGCATTTCCTGTGCTTCTTCCCTTCGTTATTGGGTTTGGCAATATCGTTTTTTCGCGTGCTTTTCATTTTAAGAGCTCTTCTGTCCCCTTTAACAAATAGCTTCATCAATCGATTCCTTCATTCCGCTGTTGAAAGTACAGCATCGAAGACGTCTTGCTGTGTAGATTACATCATAGCAGACGAGATGATGCAGAGGTTAGTTGTCCGATCTTGCAGGAAACTTAGCTGATGAATTTGATGATACGACTATCGTGACGATAATTGTATGTTCCAATCAAGGATGCAGTTCTGCAGTTCTGAAGTTGTGGTCAATGTTTGTTTGCAGATGTAGAGTTTAAGCTTGTTCCAAGGCAAACCTGGAGCAGTCCCCGTACTCGACAAACTCGGATGCATTCAAGGCTGTCGATGTACATGTCAAGGAGGTGAAAGAGACTGTGATTGGGAAAGACATTGCGAAAGACTGTTCCGGTATGTTTTAATTCCTCACAGTTTCAGTTCCATGTTTTCTGCTTCCGACTGCATGCTTCTCTGGAATCATTGCCGCTGGATGATCTTCTGCTAACTTGGGTGCGCCATGTAGTTGTGCGCATTTAAGTTTTGTTTAACAGCTGTAAGCAATCAGGGTTTAAGTGGTATTTGAATGCAGATGCTCGAGCTGTTTAGGATGATAGATACCTTTTTTTGAAAAGGTGCATTATTAGGATTCAGTATCGTATGATTATTTTTGACTTGCCGGGAGAAATTGTCATTTTGTAGAAGTGTTCCTATGATTTTTATATTTGATTCTGTTTCATGGTTTTGAGCAGCCGTTGGTAGGAGGCCACCCCTCAAGACAAAGGTGCAGCCGCCCAGGAAGAAGTGCAAGCCAATCAGCCCTGGTACATTCTGACTTTGATACGTTGTATAAACCATGTCTTGGTTTGTCAAACAATTGTGTTTGCTAGATCTGTAACATTTTGGGGGTAGGGTTGTTAGTGAGAAGGATTTGTTTGTAACTTGATCATGCATGGACAGTAGATTTTGTTTTTATGAGCAGCTCCCTTAACATTTACCAGATGCGTTAGGTTGAACATGAATCCATAACTATGTCTTTAGTCGTGATCTTTTTGTAGAACGGTGTTTAGGGTCTTCCTTGGGATAGTTGTTTATGGAGTTTGTCAAATATGGAGTTGGTTTTTTGAAGTCATGTTTGATCAATAGCCTCCGTGTTATTATCGGCTATTAGTTTTCATATTAAAAATTGAACTTTTGGAAGTGGACCAAAATGATCTTGGAATTATCAACTTGTCTTTGACATACAAATAATCTTCATGCATAAGATTAGATTTAATCATCTCAATAATGTCCATTGATATTTGAATCAATGATACCTTTTCAAGTCTTAACATATGTACAATGATTCCATTGATTCAAAAGAATGTGATAAATGGGCATTTAATAAGTTTAGTAGATTGAAATTTAGATCTAGATTGTAAATTTGAAGAACTTATGATAGGGTAGGGCATGTAGGACTACAAGTCTTTATCAAATGCATGATTTATTCCTTGTGCATGAAATATACATGAGTAAATATGCCTGCTTGATGTTTTGTCCTTGTCAATGTATTTTCTTGTTCAATCCCAAATGCTAAAAAGTATGCATCACAAGTTGGTCCTAAAACAATTAAATAGTGTACTTGGTTTCTAGTCATTTTTGGGGACCTAATGTTTTTCTTCACTTTCTTACTTTTACATGTCTTTGCTTTTGTGTGAATAGAGAATTCCATTTATTTCAATTTTTGCTTTGATAAAGTTGTGTTGTGGTGTAGAAGAGACATTATATCGTGGAGTGTGTTGTCTTTAGGGTCCAAATAGGATGGAAGTGGTTCATTATTATTTTTGACTTGAACTACAATCTTTGTGAATGTAGTGCACTTGTATCTTGGAATTCTACAATCACATTGTGGAGGCTACCACGTGCTAAGAAGAAACAAGTTGACATTGTATGTGACTATTCATGCCTTTCACAATTTTTTCTTATTATGTGGTATATTGTTTTGACATGGATTCCTTTAGAATTTGGCTTTTCAAGGCCACAAAAAGAGTGATTTGTGTACGTGTGTTGGGTGAATTATAGACTTTTGTATTTGTTAGAAATGGAGACTCCATTGTTGTTTCTTGTAATTATTGGTGTGTATTTCAATTGTGTAGTAGCAAGCATAACAATTGATATGGAGAGTGATGATGATGGAAGGCCTCCCAAGAGATTGTGTGCAATGGGAGGTATGTTTGGTTTGTACTTGGTCTCACTACCAATGCGTTCTTTTCTTATTGAATTTTGAAGTACCGTCATTTACATTTTCATAAAACTCACCTTTGTATTTGATTGCAAACATTATTTGATGAAATTTGAATATGTTGATTTGTCCATAAGGTTGATCATTGGTTGTGATGCAGCTGAATTTGGGAGCTATGATGTTTTCATAAGTCATAGAGGCCCTGATGTCAAGGCAAGTTTTGTGGGCTTTTTGTATGATGCCTTGGTAAGAGCTGGGTTGCATCCCTTTTTGGATTGCAAATCCATTGGTAAAGGCCAAGACGCTTGGAAATGCATTGACCGTGCAATCCAAACAACACCTCTAGCCCTTGTCATCTTTTCGGAGAGTTTTGCACAATCAGAGTGGTGTTTGAAAGAATTGCATGCAACGTTGAACACTCCTTCAATGAAGGTGCTCCCTATCTTCTACAAAGTTCAACCATGGGAAGTGAGTTTTGTGGAAAAGGGTCAACTAGCCATTGGATTTTCAAAGTTGGTGGAGCGGCATGAGATAATTATCACGGAAGAATGGAGGGCTGATTTGAAACAAGCTTCCAAGTTGAATGGTTGGGAGTACAAAGTAGGGGACAAAAGGTAAATGTGGGAGTGTTTTCTTGTTTTACAAAGACTTTCGTAGTTGAACTTGACATAGTCATTGTTGTTGGTTTTAACAAAATATTTTTCAATTTTGTTTGCAGCTTGGAAGTGGACTTGGTGTTGGAGGTGGTTGACAAGATTTGTGAGTTGGCAAACAAGCTTGTTCCCTTGGTTGTGGGTGATTATATTGTGGGCGTGAAGCAAGTTGCTAAGAACCTCATTCAAACGCTTGATGAAAAGAAAGTGTTGATGTTGGGGTTGTGGGGAATGGGTGGAATTGGGAAGTCCACTTTGGCTCGAGAGTTATACAACCAATTGAGGAGAAGATTTGATGCAAGTTGTTATGTGGAGGATATAGTTGAGAAGGTGAATCAAGGTGGTGTGGCAAGTGTTCAAGATCAGATTTTGAAGGGCTTATGTGAGAATGAGTCCATGCCAAAAAGTGTGGACAAATCGGGAAGGAAGGGTATTCTTGAGGAAAGATTATCGAAGAAACGAATTCTTGTGATTTTGGATGATGTTCGTGGTGATGATGATCAAATGGGTTATTTGATGTCACGCAAAATGTTGAAGGAAGGTAGCATGTGCATTGTCACTTCTCGAGATCGTCGTGTCTTTGAGAAATCAACTTCATTTCACCTTCATGATATGGTTTACACTCATGATGTTCAATTATTGAGCCCAAAGGATTCTCAAAGTGTCCTTGCATATTATGCATTTGGAGGTGATAGTAATGTACCTCAAGGATTTGGAGGTCTTGTTGGAGATGTTAGTAGGGCATGTGGTGGTGTTCCCTTGGTGTTGAAGGTTATTGGATCTTGTTTGAGGGATGAGAAAGATGTAGAGATTTGGGACGACAAGTTGAAGAAGTTGAAGGGTGGCTCTATAATGGACGAAGGGAAGATATTTGATTGTCTTCGGATTAGCTATGATGCTCTTGATGAACAATATCGAGAAATGTTTTTGGATATTGCATGTGCATTATTGGGAGAGTCTATGGAGTTGGCTAAATTTGTTTGGAACTCGCAAGGTTGGTCAGCAGCATTGGGTGTGCGGACCCTTGTGGAGAAGGCTTTAATTAGAGTGGATAAGGGAGGTTACTTTCACATGCACGACCACTTGCGAGACATGGGCCGAAAAATTTCCAAGCAAGATATATCAAGTATGGGCAAACGCTTGTGGGGATTTGAGTGCTTGGCATTGTTGAACAAAAATGAGGTATGCTTGGTAACCATTGAATTTGAGTTTGTTTAATCATTCCAATCGACTATAAATATATAGTTTTAGTGTGCCCAATTAGAACGAGAACTTGAATAGCATATAGAATTAATATTTTCTTTGTTTGATTGTTTGAGGATCCCCAATTAGTTATGTATTAAGCCTTCTTTTTATTTTACATTTGTTTTGTTTCATCCAATAAATATATATATATTGAAGTTTTCCAATTGTTTTGACTATTTCAAATTTGTCTTTGCAGCCACTACCAAATTCTCTTCAAACTTTGCTGCTTCCACCGGGAAGGGCAATTCAAGATGATTTTTCTCTCATGAAGGCCTTGCGTATATTGCAATGCAAATATTGTTCAATTTTTATGTCATCACTTCCCGTAAATTTGCGTTGGCTTAATTACCACAATTGGTTTCAACCGTTGAGTACGTTTCCAGAGGTACTTGAAAACAATGAATTGGTGATATTGTTTTGGTACAATGATTGGATGGAAAGTTTGCCAAAATCTTTTGGGTTGTTGAACAAGTTGAGAGTGTTGAACTTTGTGGGTTGTGTTAATCTAGAGGAGTTACCTAATTCATTTGGAGGCCTTCAAAATTTGGAAGATTTGGATCTTTCTAGAAGTGGAATCAAATGTCTACCGGAATCTTTTGGATGGTTGAGCAAGTTGAGAGTGTTGAAGCTTGCCTATTGTGGTAATCTAGAGGAGTTACCAAATTCATTTGGAGGCCTTCAGAATTTGGAGCACTTGGATCTTCAAGGAAGTGGAATCAAATGTCTATTGGAATCTTTTGAAAGGTTGAGCAAATTGAGAGTGTTGAACCTTGCCAATTGTAATAATCTAGAGGAGTTACTTGATTCATTTGGAGGCCTTCAAAATTTGGAAGACTTGGATCTTTCTAGAAGTGGAATCAAATGTCTACCGGAATCTTTTGGATGGTTGAGCAAGTTGAGAGTGCTGAACCTTACCTGTTGTGGTAATCTAGAGGAGTTACCAAATTCATTTGGAGGCCTTCAGAATTTGGAGCACTTGGATCTTTCCGGAAGTGGAATCAAATGTCTACCGGAATCTTTTGGTAGGTTGAGCAAATTGAGAGTGTTGAACCTTGTCAGTTGTAAAAATCTAGAGGAGTTACCTGATTCATTTGGAGGCCTTCAGAATCTGGAGGACTTGAATCTTTTGGGAAGTAGAATCAAATGTCTACCGGAATCTTTTGGAAGGTTGAGCAAGTTGAGAGTGTTGAACCTTGCCGTTTGTTGTAATCTAGAGGAGTTACTTGATTCATTTGGAGGCCTTCAGAATTTGGAGGACTTGGATCTTTCCGGAAGTGAAATCAAATGTCTACCGGAATCTTTTGGAAGGTTGAGCAAGTTGAGAGTGTTGAACCTTGCCGTTTGTTGTAATCTAGAGGAGTTACCTGATTCATTTGGAGGCCTTCAGAATTTGGAGGACTTGAATCTTGAAGAAAGTCAAATCAAATGTCTACCGGAATCTTTTGGAAGGTTGAGCAAGTTGAGAGTGTTGGACCTTGCTCGTTGTGGTAATCTAGAGAAGTTACCTGATTCATTTGGAGACTTGCAAGGTTTGGAGGACTTGAATCTTTACAAAAGTGGAATCAAATGTCTATCGGAATTTTTTGTGAGGTTGAGCAAGTTGAAAGTGTTGAAGCTTGCCCGTTGTGGTAATCTAGAGAAGTTACCTGATTCATTTGGAGGCCTTCAGAATTTGGAGGACTTGAATCTTGAAGAAAGTCAAATCAAATGTCTACCGGAATCTTTTGGAAGGTTGAGCAAGTTGAGAGTGTTGGACCTTGCTCGTTGTGGTAATCTAGAGAAGTTACCTGATTCATTTGGAGGCCTTCAGAATTTGGAAGACTTGGATCTTCAAGGAAGTGGAATCAAATGTCTACCGGAATCTTTTGGAAGGTTGAGCAAATTGAGAGTGTTGAACCTTGCCAATTGTAATAATCTAGAGGAGTTACTTGATTCATTTGGAGGCCTTCAAAATTTGGAAGACTTGGATCTTTCTAGAAGTGGAATCAAATGTCTACCGGAATCTTTTGGAAGGTTGAGCAAGTTGAGAGTGTTGGACCTTGCTCGTTGTGGTAATCTAGAGAAGTTACCTGATTCATTTGGAGACTTGCAAGGTTTGGAGGACTTGAATCTTTACAAAAGTGGAATCAAATGTCTATCGGAATTTTTTGTGAGGTTGAGCAAGTTGAAAGTGTTGAAGCTTGCCCGTTGTGGTAATCTAGAGAAGTTACCTGATTCATTTGGAGGCCTTCAGAATTTGGAGGACTTGAATCTTGAAGAAAGTCAAATCAAATGTCTACCGGAATCTTTTGGAAGGTTGAGCAAGTTGAGAGTGTTGGACCTTGCTCGTTGTGGTAATCTAGAGAAGTTACCTGATTCATTTGGAGGCCTTCAGAATTTGGAAGACTTGGATCTTCAAGGAAGTGGAATCAAATGTCTACCGGAATCTTTTGGAAGGTTGAGCAAATTGAGAGTGTTGAACCTTGCCAATTGTAATAATCTAGAGGAGTTACTTGATTCATTTGGAGGCCTTCAAAATTTGGAAGACTTGGATCTTTCTAGAAGTGGAATCAAATGTCTACCGGAATCTTTTGGAAGGTTGAGCAAGTTGAGAGTGTTGGACCTTGCTCGTTGTGGTAATCTAGAGAAGTTACCTGATTCATTTGGAGACTTGCAAGGTTTGGAGGACTTGAATCTTTACAAAAGTGGAATCAAATGTCTATCGGAATTTTTTGTGAGGTTGAGCAAGTTGAAAGTGTTGAAGCTTGCCCGTTGTGGTAATCTAGAGAAGTTACCTGATTCATTTGGAGGCCTTCAGAATTTGGAGGACTTGAATCTTGAAGAAAGTCAAATCAAATGTCTACCGGAATCTTTTGGAAGGTTGAGCAAGTTGAGAGTGTTGGACCTTGCTCGTTGTGGTAATCTAGAGAAGTTACCTGATTCATTTGGAGACTTGCAAGGTTTGGAGGACTTGAATCTTTACAAAAGTGGAATCAAATGTCTATCGGAATTTTTTGTGAGGTTGAGCAAGTTGAAAGTGTTGAAGCTTGCCCGTTGTGGTAATCTAGAGAAGTTACCTGATTCATTTGGAGGCCTTCAGAATTTGGAGGACTTGAATCTTGAAGAAAGTCAAATCAAATGTCTACCGGAATCTTTTGGAAGGTTGAGCAAGTTGAGAGTGTTGGACCTTGCTCGTTGTGGTAATCTAGAGAAGTTACCTGATTCATTTGGAGACTTGCAAGGTTTGGAGGACTTGAATCTTTACAAAAGTGGAATCAAATGTCTATCGGAATTTTTTGTGAGGTTGAGCAAGTTGAAAGTGTTGAAGCTTGCCCGTTGTGGTAATCTAGAGAAGTTACCTGATTCATTTGGAGGCCTTCAGAATTTGGAGGACTTGAATCTTGAAGAAAGTCAAATCAAATGTCTACCGGAATCTTTTGGAAGGTTGAGCAAGTTGAGAGTGTTGGACCTTGCTCGTTGTGGTAATCTAGAGAAGTTACCTGATTCATTTGGAGGCCTTCAGAATTTGGAGGACTTGAATCTTGAAGAAAGTCAAATCAAATGTCTACCGGAATCTTTTGGAAGGTTGAGCAAGTTGAGAGTGTTGGACCTTGCTCGTTGTGGTAATCTAGAGAAGTTACCTGATTCATTTGGAGACTTGCAAGGTTTGGAGGACTTGAATCTTTACAAAAGTGGAATCAAATGTCTATCGGAATTTTTTGTGAGGTTGAGCAAGTTGAAAGTATTGAAGCTTGCCTGTTGTGGTAATCTAGAGAAGTTACCTGATTCATTTGGAGACCTCCAAGATTTGGAGTACTTGAATATTTGGAGAAGTGGAATTAAATGTTTATCGGAATCTTTTGGAAGGTTGCACAAGTTAGTATTGTCAGACTTTGGTAGTTGTAGTCTAGAGGAGTCATTTAATTCATTTGGAACCCTCAAAAATTTGGAGGACGTGGATCTTCCGGAAGTAGAATTGAATGCTTACCGGAATCTTTTGGAAGGTTGAACAAGTTAGTATTGTTGGACCTTCATAATTGTAGTAATTTAGAGGAGTTACCTGATTCATTTGGAGACCTCCAAAATTTAGAGAGCTCAGATCATTGAGGAAGTGGAGTCAAATGTATATCCAAAACTTTTGGAATGTTCAGTAAGTAGAAAGTATTGAAACTTGCCATTTGCTATATTGTGGAAGAGTTACCAAATTCATTTGGAGGATTTAGATATTTGAAGAAGTGGAATCAAATGTCTACTTAAATCTTTTGGAATGTTGAATATATTGAAAGTGTTGAATCTTGGTGGTTGTGGTTAGCTGAAGGAAGCACCATATATGTTTCTAGGTCTCTTAATTTGAAAATAATAAAATACTTAAAAATGTAGAATGAAATGTCTATAGAATTTCTTTCGGACGTTAAGCAATTGTTAGTGTTGAAATTTGCTCGTTATAGTCAAGTGGAGGAGCTACTACATGCAAATTTGGAAGGCTTGGATTTTCATTATTCAAGGAAGTGGAATCAAATGTTTATGTATTGCTTTTGGAAGACTGAGCATTATATTGAATACTTGAATCTTGGTCGGTTGTGGTTAGTTATAGGAGCTACTAGATTTATTTGGAGGCTACCAATTGTACTTTTATAGTTTTTTGATTACAAGTTTGCAATGCTTTTGTAATGCATTATTTCTGAATGTATTGCAAAAGCATTGCAAACTAAGTTCCTTTATACATCAATCCATTTCAGAACCATTGCTAATGTATTGAAACAATGTTGCAATCACTACTTTCTGTAGTAGTGATTTGTCGTCATTGACAATTGTACAAATTTTGTTTAGAGTTTGTGGGGGGAATCTTGTTCCATGTGAGCGTTGGCTTATTGTTAGGGAGGATGAATTGAAGCGCACCAAATTCAAGATAATCCCATAATATGACGAGAAGTTCTGTGAACAAATTGTAGCACAATATTGGTTTTCATGAATGTAGTTGTCATGCTTCAAAATTATTATATAGTTGTAGCCTCCATTTTCTCTTTCCCATTTACAAAATTGAAAATATTACCTTTGAATGCAACAATTGGAGCATGACTAGTATGACAACAAATTGAAAAAGGCTTAGATCTATGGTGCTGCACATCAATTTAGTGCCCACAATGTGGATTTGCACTAATCCCTACAAAGCTTGACAACTATAAAAAATTATATGTCCACATTTCTCATACCCTATCTAATTCCATGGAATACTAACGAACCGTAGGGAAAAAAAGAAGTCATGGCATCATCCAACACCACTCTTCACAAAATTGAAAAAAAAATGGAGGAAAGAAAACAATGTCCCTTTCTTGTTGGCGGTTGTATTCATGATCATAATACGAATGTAAATACAATTCAATCTGTCAAGTATTCCCCACATTTGAAAGTACAACCAACCAACTAGCATTGGCAATACGATCAAATTAAATCGATAGGGAGAAGCAAGTAGTTCGACATTGGTAGGAAGCCAACATACGTCAAGAAAGTGGTAATTAATTGTTTGTCTTCACTTTGCAAAGCAAGAAGGCTAGCGATTAGAGATCGGCAACAACAAACAATCACCAAACATGTCAAATCTATTGGAACTCTAAAAATTGCCATGCGGGTCATCGACGTCGATGACTTCCAGTCTGGGGAGTTACAACAAGTAGGGGTCTAGGAATACAACGGCATTCTAAATTACAGTCATTGTGCTAGAATACTAAACAACATTACAGCGACTTCAGTCCTCCCACGTCACCTACAAACAAAGGTCTTATTGAGCATGCAAACAATTCCATTACTTCCCGTTCTTGTTTCTTTTGTATTTTTGTTCCGTTTTAGTTGAAGAATATCCAAACGAAAGGTGAAACTAATCGATCTTCACATGCATGAGCTGCACGAATAAGTAATATCAGATGTGATGAAAGTTATATCACTGAAGTAGTGAATGCAAACAACTTTTTAATCGAATGTAGCACGAAATAAAGATGCCAATGGAATCAATATACACGTGAAAAAAACGTACCGATTAGCAAGTCGTAATGGGTGACTAGTCCAATGGGCGTTTGGATTCTCCATTTTTTTGTTTGCATTAGAAAAATTTTGGACTCTCTAAAGGATTGTTCAAGTGTGACAAATCAGTCTATTACTAGAGCCCTACTCGAGCCTTATAATGTTGCAAATAGTACAACATCTTTAATGTTATAAGATATTCACCTTTGTGTGAATATCTTACTGTCAAAAGGTATATTTGTTTTTCTTATTCTGGGATGTCAAACAAGTGCCTTAGTTTAGTTTCAAGTTAAATTTCAATTTAATGTGTCTTTGACCGCAACAATAAAGAAACTATAACTATTGCTCCGTTCATCATTGAACTATCGTTTTGTATCATTCAATGTTCTAAAGATCTTCAGGGTTGACAATGCACGTGAATAGGGGAGAATTTACGAGTGGACAAATTAAAAGTAATGGAGGGATCCTTCAAGCACTTTTTAAGCAACCCTTCGAATAGTGCACATTTTCTCTAATGCAACATATGGGGAAGTTTGGTATCCAGGTCTTGCGGGTTTCCATTGGCCTCTCAAATACACAAGCAATCAGTACAACAATAAAACTGTCTTTGCGGTTCACATGGTTACAATTGCAATTGTGTATTTTTGCTCTATTAGAAATTAGAGAATGAATAATAATGGGATAACATTCACAAAATAAATACGTACTTCATTTCTTGTTTAATTGGTAATGTGAAGACACCTCACCTTTTTGGAAACAACCTCAAGGCTATTGAAGAGATGCCGCTTGTTCAAAGCATGCAATGCATTGAACAACGTGCACATATGATTTTAATTGGAGATCACCTTTTCCAACTACTCACTGGACATAAGGGAACATCTTCGTTGGAAGCTAGTGAAGTGGTGCTTGTCTCCAACGGTACTTCAAAGGAGCCTACCAATCCACTACCAAGTAATATCCATCACCACTTCTATAGGCAAGTTGCATGCTAACTTGGAGTGGTGCCAACGGCGACAATTCAATCCACAAATTCCTTTACTAATCAAGGTACTAGTATGGATTGATCTTTCTACACTATAAGAAAACGGTGTCCGCTTGGACATCCAACCAAAAACGACGTATATCCGCGTAGACACGATACGTTGCACGAGACGTCAAGGTGTCAGGTCGAGAAAGTGGAGATTTTGCGATGATGTTTGTGTTAGCATTGTTAAATTGCAGTCACAACATATTGATGCTACAAAAAACGTGCATGCAATGTAAGGCATCCAGGTGGACATCAAATGTTTCCCAGGATGTCCACAATAACATGTTTAGTCACGTCATCATCTTTGGTCAAACATACCTTACAAGTTTAGATAGGATTTTGGTGCGGTCAGAGGTAAAGTGACTGGCCAAGGCTAAAAAGAGGACAACAGGCAGGTGGTGACTCCTAAAAGCTTATGTGGCGAGATGAGGTGGTTATTGTGTGACGTGGACCGATGAGGTGGCGAGATGACGTGGCTATTGTGTGACGTGGTATGATGATGTGGCATGATGACGTGGCTATTGTGTGACATGGATAAGGGTGATGACATGGCATGCCACGTCAACAGCCGCGACCAATCCATGTTCCGACCTGGAATGTCTCCGTGAACATTACACCTGACGTGCTGACGTCCACATTGTACTTCCTGCGACTATAACTTCAAACCACATGCTATCCATGGTGCGTTTCATTACGTCTGACTGGACGTGTAGGCGTTGTGAAAGCAACTGTAGGCGTCCACTTTGATGTCAAAAATGACTCCAAATATTCATTTGAATGTTTACAATGACGTCAAAAAAAATATAACTAAGACATATAGATGTTCTTTTGAATGTTTACAATGACGTCCAAAAAAACATAATTAAGACATGCAGATGTTTTTTAAAACATCATTTCAAACATTATTGTATTCATATTCCTACTCATATTCTAGTTCTGTATATCCCATATGATTTGTCATACTGTCTACACCCCACTAGTATAAAAGGCTTGTCTTCTCATCGATTAACAAGTGGATTTTGTATTTTGTATGGCATATTGTATTTTGTATGGCATATTGTATATATTATATTTTAAATGACATATTTTGTATGCTATGTTGTTATATTGCATATAATATACCATATATTGCATATTTTATATTGTGTACAACATATTGCTACAGTCTTTTATAACATATCACATGATATAATAAAATATACCTCATGTCATTGTTGATGTCAGACGAGACATCATGAGAAGCATACAGTTGTTTCACCTGATGTTATTCAAGATACTCAGATGTCCACATTGATGTCTCAAATAACATCATTAAATTTTAAAAAGATAGTTTAGGAATCTCTAAGAAATGCCACGTCAACATCCGCGGATGCCACGTCAGCCAATTTTGTCATCATTGACGTGACATGCCACGTCACGTCACTGCCACGTCGTTGCCACGTCATAAACGGGCAATGGATGAAAAAAATGACACTCTAGCTTTCCCGCACCTATGTGGCAGCCACATGTCAACTTCCTAAGCCCTCCGTTGACCGAAGTTTTTTTGGACATCATGATGTCCAACCTAAAAATCTGCGTGGACGTAGCATGCAAAATGCATGTCTATGGCAGCGTGGTCTAATTGGACGTCCACTCTGACGTAGACACGTCAAGCGCGATGTCCGGATGTCAAAATTGCGATGTCTCGGCAAAGACAGTTTTCTTATAGTGCTACAGAGTGTCCTACAAGAAGCCCAAGTAATGTGCCTTACATTCCTCTCTTCAAGAAGGAAAAATGGATAAGCTCAAGTGGAATACCTTCACATCATACTTGTACTATGCATAAAACAAATTTGACTTTGATACTTTCAAAAATAGAAACAAAAATAATGCACACATTACTAACCTTCAAAAGTCATTGGTCAACAACTTGTGAGGGATCATCTTTCTCTACATCGCAATGAACACCTAAACTAAGTTCAACACAAGGAATTCTTAAAGAAATTGTCAATTTGAAGCCTCTTGAGGTCCCTTGAATTGACAATAGCTCCTCCGATGGCAAATACCTACAATAATTTTCTACACAATGTATATTCCTATGTGACATGCCTATAGGGTATTCCAATAAGGACCTTGTTGAATGCTAGGAACAAAAAGACGCACAATTCGCAGTCGCTCGAAATTCACCAATTGAATGGTACTCTATAAACTTTGAAGATGAAGAAGGTTTCAATATGGAAGAAGAAGGGTGGCCATCTGAGCTTCTTCACTCTCAATATTTTTTCAAACCAAATCAATGATGGAGCAAGACATGAATAAAAGAAAATTGTTGCCAACAAAGGGCAATAAAGTGATGAAGCTGCTTTGACATCCAAAGTCCATATTAATGGCAAATGAGGGGGAAAAGAAATGGGGAGGAAGGAAAAGGAAATACTCTCCCACTTGTCAGTAAGGATGATCACAGGAAAAAAATAATTCCCTTTGTCTCTCTCGTGCACCATGGGAATTGATCCATATTTCCCATTTTGCCTTGTGGGAATGCTCTAGGAGCTCCTTGTGTATCAAGGGACAGTCGATGCCGCAGACGTTGAGTTGAATTGAATTTCAGTAGATTTAATTTCTAATTGCGCGTTCCAACTCTGATGACCATATCATCCAATATATCCCATGATTCATTTTAGAGGGTATTTTACTCCAGATGGTGGAATAGAATGAAAGTGGGGCCGGAGAGTAATTAAGCACTTGCATCAAATCAAGGCCTCTCGACTGGTGGAGGGGCGAAAGGATGTTATATGGCCGTGTTCACAGCAGTAAGTCTGCACATATGATACATGTACAATACATTGGACTTGAAACTGACATGTATGAGATCTGCTTCATCTTTCTGTTTTGCTGTCTCATGTACTACCCCTCATTGCATTCATCATCACTTACTCGTTAATCAGATTGTAACTGTCTTACATCGACTTTTTCCATGTTGTACGGAATTAGCTGTTGACAATTTGGATTCAGCTTGAATTTGTGATTCTTGGTCTTGAACACTGTTGTATGAATAACCTCAAGAGAAAGATAAGGAACATTAATACGGCTCTCTAATAACTCAAGCGATTTGGAATGTTCAGCTTTATGCACACGAATAGGTATCAAGACCACCTCACCAGATCCTGTGTGGCCAAGGCCGAAGCCAAAGCGGGGAGATTACACCTCAAGTAATTTTCATGTAGATTCCTTTGTAGATGGCAGCCACTGTGAATTGCTGCGTCTTACAGCTCAGTAATAGCAGCTGGTTTGGACAGGGAGTATGTGGAGGATATAGTTGAGAAGGTGAATCAAGGTGGTGTGGCAAGTGTCCAAGATCACATTTTGAAGGCCTTATGTGAGAATGAGTGCATGCCAAATGGTGTGGACAAATCGGGAAGGAAGGGTATTCTTGAGGAAAGATTATCAAAGAAACAAATTCTTGTGGTTTTGGATGATGTTCGTGATGATGATCAAATGTGTTATTTGATGTCACGCAAAATGTTGAAGGAAGGTAGTATGTGCATTGTCACTTCTCGAGATTGTCGTGTATTTGAGAAGTCAACTTCATTTGACCCTGGTGATATGGTTTACACTCATGATGTCCAATTATTGAGCCCAAAAGATTCTCAAAGTGTCCTTGCATATTATGCATTTGCAGGTGATAGTAATGTACCTCAAGGATTTGGAGGTCTTGTTGGAGATGTTAGTAGGGCATGTGGTGGTGTTCCCTTGGTGTTGAAGGTTATTGGATCTTATTTGAGGGGTGATAAAGATGTGGAGATTTGGGATGATAGGTTGAAGAAGTTGAAACATGGCTCTATAATGGACGAAAAGAAGATATTTGATTGTCTTCGGATTAGCTATGATGCTCTTGATGAACAATATCGAGAAATGTTTTTGGATATTGCATGTGCATTATTGGGAGAGTCTATGGAGTTGGCTAAATTTGTTTGGAACTCGCAAGGTTGGTCAACAGCATTGGGTGTGCGGACCCTTGTGGAGAAGGTTTTAATTAGAGTGGATAAGGGAGGTTACTTTCACATACACGACCACTTGTGAGACATGGGCCGAAAAATTTCCAAGCAAGATATATCAAGTATGGGCAAACGCTTGTGGGGATTTGAGTGCTTGGCATTGTTGAACAAAAATGAGGTATGCTTGGTAACCATTGAATTTGAGTTTGTTTAATCATTCCAATCGACTATAAATATATAGTTTTAGTGTGCCCAATTAGAACGAGAACTTGAATAGCATATAGAATTAATATTTTCTTTATTTGATTGTTTGAGGATCCTCAAATTTCTATGTATTAAGCCTTCTTTTAGTTTTACATTTGTTTTGTTTCATCCAAGAAATATATGTACATTGACGTTTTCCAGTTGTTTTGACTATTTCAAATTTGTCTTTGCAGCCACTACCAAATTATCTTCAAACTTTGTTGCTTCCACGGAGAAGGGCAATTTAGGATGACCTTTCTCTCATGAAGACCTTGCGTATATTAAAATGCATAGATTCCTCAATTTTTATGCCATCACTTCCCATAAATTTGCGTTGGCTTAATTACATCGATATGACGTTTGCACGGTTGAGTACGTTTCCAGAGGTACTTGAAAACAATGAACTGGTGATATTGTTTTGGAATGATTATTTGATGAGAAGTTTGCCAAAATCTTTTGGGATGTTGAGCAAGTTGAAAGTATTGAAACTTGCCAATTCTAGTAAATTAGAAGAGTTACCAAATTCATTTGGAGGACTTGGATCTGTCAGAAAGTGGAATTAAATGTCTATCTGAATCTTTTGGGACGTTGAGCAAGTTGAAAGTGTTGAATCTTGCCAATTGTCATAATCTAGAGAGGCTATGTGATTCATTTGGAGGACTTGGATCTTCAAGGAAGTAAAATCAAATGTCTACTTGAATCTTTTGGGACGTTGAGCAAGTTGAAAGTGTTGAGCCTTGACAGTTGTGGTAATCTAAAGGAGTTACCTGGTTCATTTGGAGACCTTCAAAATTTGGAGGACTTGTATCTTGAAGATATTGGAATCAAATGTCTACCCAAATCTTTTGGAAGGTTGAGTTACCTTTTAGAGGAGTTACCAAATTCATTTAGAGACCTCCAAAATTTGGAGGACTTGGATCTTTGGGAAAATGGAATCAAATGTCTACCCAAATCTTTTGGAACGTTGAGCACGTTGAAAGTGTTGAAACTTGGATGGTGTAGTAAGCTAGGGGAGCTACCAAATTCATTTGGAGGCCTTCAAAATTTGGAGGACTTGGATCTTCAAGGAAGTAAAATCAAATGTCTACCCAAATCTTTTGGAATGTTGAGTACGTTGAAAGTGTTGGAACTTAGTTGCTGTCTTAGTTACCAAATTCATTTGGAGGGCTTGTATCTTGCAGAAAGTGGAATCAAATGTCTACCCAAATCTTTTGGAAGGTTGAGCACGTTGAAAGTGTTGAAACTTAATTGCTGTCTTATGCTAAAAGAGTTACCAAATTCATTTGGAGACCTCCAAAATTTGGAGGACTTGAATTTTCAAAGAAGTGGAATCAAATGTCTACCCAAATCTTTTGGAAGGTTGAGCAAGTTGAGAGTGTTGAACTTTGCCATTTGTGGTGATCTAGTGGAGTTAGCAGATTCATTTGGAGACCTCCAAAATTTGGAGTACTTGGATCTTGAAGATAGTGGAATCAAATGTCTACCCAAATCTTTTGGAAGGTTGAGCAAGTTGAGAATGTTGGACTTTGCCATTTGTGGTAATCTAGTGGAATTACCAGATTCATTTGGAGACCTCCAAAATTTGGAGTACTTGTATCTTGAAGAAAGTGGAATCAAATGTCTACCCAAATCTTTTGGAAGGTTGAGCAAATTGAGAGAGTTGAACCTTACCTATTGTGGTAATCTAGAGGAGTTACCAAATTCATTTGGAGGCCTTCAGAATTTGGAGCACTTGGATCTTCAAGGAAGTGGAATCAAATGTCTATCTGAATCTTTTGGAACGTTCTGCAAGTTGGAAGTGTTGAAACTTGCCAGTTGTAGTAATCTAGAGGAGGTACCTGATTCATTTGGAGACCTCCAAAATGTAGAGAGCTTAGATCTTTGAGGAAGTGGAATCAAATGTCTATCCAAAACTTTTGGAAGGTTCAGTAAGTAGAAAGTATTGAAATATGCCATTTGCCATATGGTGGAAGAGTTACCAAATTCATTTGGAGGACTTAGATCTTGGAGGAAGTGGAATCAAATGTCTACTTAAATCTTTTGGAATGTTGAATAAGTTAAAAGTGTTGAATCTTGGTGGTTGTGGTTAGCTTAAGGAAGTAGCATATATGTTTCTAGGCCTCTTAAATTGACAATAATAAAGTACTTTAAAATGTAAAACGAAATATCTACAGAATTTCTTTGGGACATCAAGCAGTTGTTAGTGTTGAAATTTGCCCATTATAGTCAAGTGGAGGAGCTACTACATGCGAATTTGGAAGGCTTGGATTTTCATTATTCAAGGAAGTGGAATCAAATGTTTATGTATTGCTTTTGGAAGACTGAGCATTATATTGAATACTTGAATCTTGGTCGGTGTGGTTAGTTATAGGAGCTACTAGATTTATTTGGAGGCTACCAATTGTACTTTTTATGTTTGAGTCCTTGATCTTTTGTTGTTGTGAGAGTTCTTTGGAATCTTTTGATTTTTCTTTTAGATGAATATAAATGGGTACATAAATGGGAGTATCAAAAAGCATTCAATAATGTTGACAAGCAAGCAAACTAGCAAATGAGAATTTGCCTTGGAATATTATGATATTGTGCCCATCATGTAACCTTTTGTCGTAGTTTCCCTCTTATAGTAAATGCAAATTGTATCACCATTTCATTTTTTTAGAATCTCCTTTATATAGTTTCTCTTTGAATCAATCTTGGTAAATTCTAATGACATTTAAACATCCTCTAGCTAAAACCTTGTACCTTGATGAATTTTTTCTTTTGTATTGTTGCATTGTAACAAATTTTCTTCAAGTTGACAATATATACAAACTTTGTCCACAATTGCGAGACACATTGTTACATGAGTTGATTACAAATTAAAAAGTTGTGCGGATTGGAGACATTTAGTATTAGTGACCACCTTGCTCTGGAATGTTGCCAAGTACATATTTGTATCATCAATTTTATTATATTGATAATATTCCTTGGGTCAATTTGACATTGACGTTAGGCTGTTGCACAAATAGATGTTCAAACTTCTAAACAAATTGTTTTTCATCTACATTATTGTATTGGTCACTACAATATTGTAATTGGGTGCCTATTAGATTCTACCACTAAAAGCGAAAGTATTTGTTTTCACCAAAGACCTACTCTGTCATCATTCCTTTACACTCTAACTTCAAGTGGAGGTTAATCTGGTGAAGAAATAAAGAGAATACAATAAACCAATGATGCTCATTTTTAAAGAATGAAATCAACTTTGATATCATCACAATTCTTTTTTACATCGTAGGGCAATTTTTTAATCAAAAAGTGTAGGGATTTTAGATTGTGTGACTAAACTCTCCTTACATAGCCACACTAACTATCCATGCTTTGGTGGATGCTCATTGCTTTGGATATCACAATGAATGGAGAGTTTAGGAGAGAACTCAACTTTTTGGCCTTATTTTCACGTGTTATTTAGTAGTTTTGTATGGTTATCCTAATGTTACCTAAACCTAGCTATTTAATTCAATAAAAATCCTAGTTTTTTAAGCATTTTGGTCATTTTCCTAAAGTTTGCAAAAGCAATCGGTCAAAAAAACAACATATAAAATTGTAAGATAAGCAAATATCAATTTGAAAGCAATTCATCAATTCAAGGCAACTAACACACTACCTTACTTGGATAGCTAGTTCAACTTAACCAAACTACGTTTTTTTGGCAACATAGCGATTTTTGGCAATTTACAGGAAATGGAATTATTATTTGTTTTATTTGAAGTTTTCATACAACATGTGTCCGAGGAGTAGCTTTAGCCTTTAAGGCTCAACAAACTTTTGACTTTTTGATAAATAATTATTATATGCTATATAAATCTTTTAATGGCAGAATGAAATATTTACTTCATTCCTATTTAGTGAGAATGACAAGTGGAGAGGTCATTTTTATAACGAAATCCATTGTCTGTCATGAATCTTCAAAGGATATGAGACAATTTGAAAATGAAAGCTTGACTTCTCAATGTCAAATAACAAAGGAATTGTGTTCAAAGCAAAATTAAACTTTAAACTTCATTTGGATATACTAGAATATCTTTTCCAACAACCTTTGAACTAAAAGAAATTGAGAAAGGAAGTTAAACTTTAACTAAAATAACCCACTTGACAGTTTGAGTCTCTAAAAAAATTTATAGACAAAATTCAAAGAGTATTAGGAAAAAATGAACCCTTAGAGGGACCGTGAGTTTGTAGACAATGGGAACAACAAGGAACAATAGGTTGAGAAAAAAAATTGAATTTTTTTTAGTCTATCAAACTAGAAGCCTTGATTAATTTGAAACAATTTGCTTAATTCATTTTAGAGATACTAAAAAAATATTAAAAATATTATTAATAAACTAAATACAAATTTACAAATTTTTAAAATTTGATGTAGCAATAGGATGACCATGTTAGACTATTATTTTTGAATTTATTTATTTTATTATTATTTTGATATTATTTCTAATTTTTTAATTTTTAAATATTAAAGTTTTAAATTTTTGACTACTTGTATTCCAAAATGATCTTCATATTGGATAAAATGTTCTAGATTTAGGCTAAAAATAATGTTTAAAGGACTTGTTTTGCACTTTAATAGAATATGGTGCATTCTTGGCATCTAAAAAACTTTAAGCTCCAGAGCCCTTTTCAAATGTAGTTGTGGAGTATCGAAAAGTGGAATTTGGGGGGCATTTTTAAAGAACACCAGTGGACATCTAATTGTTGAGTGTGAGGTTTTCATTTGATGGGCATTTAGTATATACCCAAGACTATATTTGAACCTTTATTTTGCCTCCAAAAGCTTCATCTCCTTCAGTTCAAAAATACTCAAAGAGATGCCAAAAATAAGAACAAGCAATGATAATTGGTCCTTACAATCATTTCATTTGTCTTTTGATTATGGTTGTATGGATGGAGAGGGAACTACTACTCAAAGTTGTTTTGTTAGTCCTCCAAAGCAATCAAAAGCTAAATTTGACATATTCCAACATCACAAAGTGGAACAAAAAAATTATTTTGGGACAAAAAATTAAGGCCAACAACAAGATCATTATGGGATGGAGGGAATAATTTTTTTTAATATTTTTGTAATGCAAACACTATTCATCATCCATGATGAACAATGGCCATTGTCCTTCAAAGGGGTTGTGAGTTCCATTAAAAGGAACTTTCGTTGTGAAGCTACCTTTTTGAGGGCTCATTTTTTCCTAATGGATGTTTTAGAATATCAATGAAAATGTCCCTTCCAACCTTTTTTTGAACTCTATCTAAAACTTTTAATTAGAGGCTTCAAATCTCAAATAAGTTTTTGGAGATGAAATTTATTTTGTTTTTTGACATTAATTGTAATTCAAAGTTTTATGAAAAAACATATTTTGCATTGCTTGAATGGGTTCTAAAATTCTACTTTGAACACAATTCTTTCTTTTGACTTAATTATGAGCAGTTGAACACTTGAGTTTCTACTAATCCTAATATATATATCCCACATGGGGTTGTTTCACCTCTTAACACTCCACATGGGATTCCAATACTTTGGTGGTGAAATATGACGTTAGTACTTGATAAGATAGCATAGTGCCTTTCCTTTTTGGCAAAAATTAGTTGCTTTTTAAAGATATTGTAATTTTTGAAAATAATAATGATAATTGCCCCAAATCCTAAAATGTGAGAGCGCCAATTGCCAAAATCAATGGAAATATGTCTATTTTAGGGTTTCTTTTCGTGCCAAATTTAGCAAGAATCAAATGAACATTTAGAAAAAAAAATGTACAATGTTAGAAAGAAAATTCAAAGTGAACTCCAAAGACTAACTTATGTACCATTAAGAAAATTTTGGGTGGAAACACCATTTAATAGGAATAAAGAACAGAGAGGTTGTTTCGTAATAAATTCATTATCCATCACAAACCCTCAAAGAGTATGGAATAATTTGAAGATGAGAGTTTGACCGCTATTGTTAAATAGTAATCAATAGTGTTCAAAGTAGAATTTCAAACCTCATTCTAACATAATAAATAACATTTAAAAAAATATGAACTTAAAAAATGTTGAGAAATAAATCTAACTTTCATCTTTAAAAATTTGTTTGTAATTATAAGCCTGCAAAACAAAGTTATGGACAATATTCAAAGGGAATGTTTGAAAATGTCAAAGAAAATGTTCCTTTCAACTTCCTCTCTAATATTTGTCTATAACTTTTGATTAGAGGCTCAAAATCTTGAAAGAAATTTTTGTAGATGAAAGCTAACTTGATTTCCCACATTAAATTAGTTTAGAGTGTTTTAAAAAGTTTGATTAAATGAGGTTAAGAATTCTAATTTTAGTACCTTTAACTACTAAAGCCCTAAACAACCTATTCCTTTGAGAACATAGCGTTTTTGTTTTTTGGCAAGCCAATACTTGGCAAATAATGGGTATTGTCACACAATTTTCTGAGGATGAGTAATCAAGGAGTATCTTTCTAGTAAGGGCAAATTCTTTCATAACCGATTGTTGACTTTTCAATCCTAATGTGTCACTCTCCCATTAGCAACTTGTCACCATTGCCATTACTAGTTGCAACTCATATCCGTCTTTCCTTTCAACTCGCTTCCTACACCATTAGATCATGAAGATCAAAGGTTGTGAATGAAGAATGTACAACCAATTATGTATGATAACCTATTCACCGCTAGCGTGGTTCATCAATTATCTAATACATAACTATCTAATTCATAGGGAAAAAGTTATTATATGAGAAGTTGTTTTGTTTGTTCAAAGGATAGCAAGGGCACATCCATTTACATTATGCTTGAAATTTAGTGTTCTTGCCCAAACATGGAGGGCCAAAGGTGAAGGCAAGCTTTGGAGATCACTGCAAAATGGGTTCCCATTTTGCTACTACTACCACTAGATTGACTACTACAAAATGTATAGACTGTAACAGCTTTTGGAATGGTTTTGCAATGCCCACAATCTTGATTTGAATAAGTTTGCAATGGTTTTTATTAGATTATTTCACAATATTTGTAATGCTTTTGAACTTGCAACAGTTTTGGAATACAATAGCATATATTCTTTGTCCAAGACTTTAATAGTTTTTTTATTACAAGTTTGCAATGCTTTTGCAATGCATTATTTCTGAATGCATTGCAAAAGCATTGCAAATTAAGTTCCATTACACATCAATCCATTACAGAACCATTGTTAATGTATTGAAACGATGTTGCAATCACTACTTTTTGTAGTAGTGATTTGTTGTCATTGATAATTGTACAAATTCTTTTTAGAGTTTGTGGAGGGAACCTTGTTCCATGTGAGCGTTGGCCTATTGTTAGGGAGGATGAATTGAAGTGCACCAAATTCAAGATAATCCTATAATATGGCGGGAAATTCTGTGAACAAATTGTAGCACAATATTGGTTTTCATGAATGTAGTTGTCATGCTTCAAAATTATTACATAGTTGTAGCCTCCATTTTCTCTTTCCCATTTACAAAATTGAAAATATTACCTTTGAATGCAACAATTGGAGCATGACTAGTATGACAACAAATTGAAAAAGGCTTAGATCTATGGTGTTGCACATCAATAGTGCCCACAACATGGATTTGCACTAATCCCTATAAAGCTTGAAGATTGTAAAAAATACCACGCCGAGTAACGGCTCCTTAGTAAGTAATGCCAATCATTACCCGGCGTGGCATTACTTACTGAGGAGCGTGGTAAATAGCGCCAGTTCACAGTTGGGTCGGGAAACTTTCATTTTTTTACATCTCTGCATACCTCCTTCCTTTGTGCAACCTTCGAAGAGCTGATTTGCCTTTTGGGGCAAACAGAATTCCTTCAAATAATTTTGAGTAATATTTAGTTGGATGAAAAATGGAATTGATATCTAACCCAAGTCGTTTCATATTTTTTGGACCTTTGTGGAATTAGTTATGAATTTTCAAAGTTGAAATGTAGTAACCACTAAAAATGTTTCATCGACTTTACATTTTGACATTAAAACATTTGCAATACATATAGGCTACAAAATTTCAATATTTTGCATTTGCAATACATGTGGAATTGGGGAGGAGGAATTAACATTATTTATTTGCTTAAATAATAACTCTATTTGCTCGTATTGATTTACTCCATTTGATTTAACACAATCGTCACTAAAATGTTTACTTTAACTCTTACTCCATTTTTTTTAGCAACAAAGTAATTTTGGGCAACCCACTACAAATGGAAACTTTTTTTTCTATTCTTTGAAATTTTCACACAACATTGAGACCAGTTTTTTCTTTAAGGCCTAACAATTTTCATAACTTTTGACTACATGGTGGTTTAGTTATTGTATGATATGGTTTTTCTTTCCTTGGGCGCCTAGTCCAAGCAAATTAGAAAAAATCACTTTTTTCATAAATAACAAATTTGAAGTTGGTCTTTTAGATTTATATATACATGAAAAGCTTTGAATCATTCCATTTTGAATAATGAGATGAAAGCTATGAGGAGTTTTTGTTTGCAAGCAATTATGGATTTTCTACTCTAAAACAAACTTTGAAGTCCTCTATTTTAACTCCATTTTCCATATATTTTGAAAAAAAAGAAACATAGGATGTAGATTTTTTATATTACAACATTAAAACCATTGGAATTGACACTTTTCAATTCTATAACAAAATTCTTAAGAATTTAACATTTTGAATCATTTTCTACTTTTTTTCTACTTACTATTTGTTCCCTATATGTTGTACAATTCCAAATGATTTGAATATTTTCAAGCACATAGCCAACTTGCCTTGAAAAATGAATCCAAAGAAACACCACCAATTTGGACATTTTTTCATACGAAATGGGTAACTTTTTGGATTTCTTATAGCTCACAAACCCTCTTCCACGCCTCCTCAGAGTGGGTCTGTAGTTTTTTTTTTCTTATGCAGTTGAGTTTATGTTTAGGGTTTTGGTTTTTGTATGTTTAATAATCAATATTTAATTGCTTTGCTAATCAATTTCTATGTATTATCAAATTCTCCGTGAAGCAATATTATCAATTGCTTTCTATTATGAATTGCTTTGTTAATTAGTATTATTAGTTGTTTGATTAATTAGTTGTTTTGTTAATAAGTATTATCAATTGCTTTATTATTCAATATTCAATTGCTATGCATTATGAATTGTTTTGTTGGTTAGCATTCAATTGCCTTGTTCAATTTTTAGTATTCATTTGCTATGTATCTTAGTGGTTGTAAGAGGTGGTTGTCTTTTCGGGTCAGCTAAATTCCATGAAACATTTTTGTAAATTTTCATAGAAACGAAAATGGAATTAACATCTAATCCAAGTCGTTTCATATTTTTTAGACCTCTAAGAAATTAGTTACAAATTGTTGAAGTTCAAATGATGTAGCGGTTACTTTACCTTACAAACATGAAAAATAAATAAATAAAAGTGAACAGGTGCTATTGTTTTTAACTGAAGCGTGAAGGCATGGCAGGGCGTGGCCAAAAGCTTGTGTGCGTAAACGCAAAGGCGCCGATGCATTCCACCACCAGTAATCCCGACGTCTCCAGTAGCGCCCCACCACCTGGCTAGGCGGATGGCGGGTGGTGGGTCTGTTTGCAAGTATGTGCGTCGCGTAATCGTCTCCATCCACTCTGTTGCTATCTGCCCCGTTGTGGCGCTCATCCAAGCCTGTGTAGGCGTGGTGACTTAGTTGGTTTCTGGTGTTTGGAGTTTGAGGTAGTGAACCCTAATTGAAAACACAACTCCTGTTTCTTCCGCTGCAGCTTCGACGGCTCAGATCGACTTGGATGGTGGCGTGATCAATGGTGCTCTATTTTTTTAGTAGAAGGCCAGATCGACGGTCTTGAAAGGGGTCCTTTTTTTCAAACATTCCATCGACAGTTCGTATATTTTGGGCTAGAGTGCGCAAGAGTCTCTAAGTTCATAACCAGTAAAGGAGGGTGGGCGGATATGTAGCTCATTTGCATCTTGGGTAGGTGTTAGGCAACAGGAGGGGTGCTAGGGGTGCTAGGCGACAAGAGGGTTTGTTGCCTCTCCAATGTGTTTGTTGTCTCTTGCCACCTCTCCAATATGGGCGCCGCCTCTCACCACCTCAACGTTGTTGCCTTTCTCAAGCTTGTGTTTCCGTTTTTTGCTTCACTTCAATTGTATGTTTCGTTTCGATCAATGTAGTATTGTGCTTTGATTTTGTGCAGTACTTGTTTTTTTCTTCGATATTTGGTCCTTGTGATTCTCATCTTTGTTTGTGTTTGGATGGTTTTCTAGTGCATCTCTATTGTTGTGGAGGTGAATTTTTCAGTGTTTTGAGCTAAGGTGCTATGCATTGGAGTGAATTGGGTAGGTATATTGTTTTTCTTTATTGGTAGCAGTTAGGTGAATTTTTTGGTAAGAAATTTGTACGCTACACTGTTGATAATGGTGCTTGCACAGTGCTGTGATGTTTGTGGTACTAGATTTGTCAGAGAAATTTTAAAGTTTTGTATTGTGTGTGGGAAGAGGAAAATAGAACAAGAAGATGTAGGGGAAGATGAACATTTGATGGTGGAAGAGGAAGGTAGTATGAGGGGACCTCCTGCACGAATTGCACTGCATGAGAGAAATGTAAATAAACTAATTTACATTCAAGTTTTTGCTCCTCTTGTTTGTTGAAATGAGAATAAAAAATACGGAAAGAGAACTTTATTAGCTACAAATATGGGTATTCAACATAAAATAATGTTAGATAATTATGAATAAGCTAAGAAATGGTTAAAAATGTACAAAAAATTGGGAGATTGCCTCAAGGAGTATTCAATTTAGAAGAACAAGAACTGCAAAAATCTTGGAAACAAGTAATTAAAAAAACTATGCAACATTGCAAGAAATAAAATTAGATAGAAAGAATTACAAATGGGATGAAAAAGAAATTTACAAGTATTTGAAGAAGCATTTGAAGTACCTTAGAAGAAAAAAAAGAGAAGTAAAAGAATTGAAAGGTAATGAAGTAAATGAAAGAGAGGAATTTGATGAGGTGAATAGTAATCCTATAACAGGACAGAGGGTTTTGTCCTCGATGGTCGAAGAGACATCAAGAGCTACCTGTCGCGACCCAAATGACACCTACCAGCTCCCAGCAGCTCATTAGGTTCACCCCAGTCTACTTACAGCATCACTTGGTCACCAACTGCCTAACACTGCACATGCCAAGCACCCATAGTGTTAGTCTCCATTTCCAACTCATTTGCCAAGTCCCAGTCACCGGGACTACTAGCACACACTCCCATCGTGACATCGGGCATGTCACTTAGTAACATGAGGCGGAACTTCCACCTTAATGTGCAAGGACCCATAGTGGCACTATTCACCATGGTCCTAATCGCCCTTGAGTGTCACCCCGCTCAATGCTAGCCCTTTTGCATTTGCTACTCATCCACTAGAGGTAACCGACACTCACAACTCGGGACACATCCAAGGAGGCTTAGCAAGGAGTGGAACTCCACCCAACCGATGCCACGGGACACATCCAAGGAGGCCTAGCAAGGAGTGGGACTCCACCCAACCGATGCCACGGGACACACACAAGTGTCCCATGGTGCCTTGAAGTGGTGGTGAAGTCACCACCACCAACCATGAGTCACTGGGACTCACCAAGGCTTCAAGAGGGAGGGAGGAGGGAGACCAACCCCTCTTATAGTACTCTCTGTGGTATTCGGCAGACCCCCCCATCCTAGGTCGAAGGAAGTCCTTGAATAACCTTGGGTTGTGGAAGACCATCCACTTCCAACCCAAATCGCCAAGTTACGTCACCATTTGGACTCCCGAACTTCCAACCGTCGTAACTTTATGCTCCGAGCTCCAAATCCAACATGCGAGCCCATTTTAGACATCTACGCGACGAGTAGATGCTGATGGACTGCTCACTCGTTCCATTTGGACAAGTTCTTGCAAAGTTATGGCCCTCTAAAGACTCGGATGCATCGGGGGAGGCGTCACGCCTTCACCACGGCTCTTCTTTTGGCCATAACTTTTGACTCATGTCTTAGAACCTCGTAATGCTTGTCATTCTAGGTTCCTTGTGTTCATAGCTTTCCAATGATATGCCACATGCCATACTTTGTTGTGGGATTCATTGAGAACCCCTCACACCTAGCCCTCAAGTGTCCCGGCGCCGCTGGGACCCAGTCAACTTTGAGCGGCCATAACTTTTCGCTCACAACTCCAAATTGCGCGTTCTTTGCGCCATTAGAAGCGTATTGTCAAGAGCTTTTCAAGCATGTGTGACACTCTCATGTTCATTTCAAAACCAGGGCGCTATTGCGCCCTGTTTGATCGGGAGTCTCTTCATTCTCCCTACCTAGTCTATTGCAAGGCTTGGGAAGTCACCCCCAAGGTCCCCCTTGCGCACTAAGGTTCCTTTGGGCGCCCCAAGTAGATAGGGGCGTGACACTACCGATGAAATAGAAACACAAGTACTTTGAATAGAACCTCCTTGAAGTGTTGAAGATGATGAATCATTTTTGTTATTGATACTCTCATTACCTACTGTTGATGTAATGAAGAAACATTTGAAGAAGGTGATGGAAGATATAAACACAAGACACCCAAACTTTTTGGAGTAGGATATCGCAAATGGGACAAAGAAAGACAAGTTAGGGAGGTTGCAACGTACTATTCACTATAAGAAAACTGCGTTTTTGACGATGTTTTGACAAAAACACGTGACGTCCAGAAAAACGTCACATGTTTTCAAAAACATCCGATGTTTGCCAAAAAACAAGTACTGGGTAATGAGATTTCAATTGATGTCAACGACAACAAGGCAACAAAATTCAGAGAATAAGTGAATGTCACTTGCAACGTCACATGTCTTCCATGACGTCAAACACAACAGAATATGTTTTTTTTGACATCACAAAAAACATGAGAAATCCACGTCAACAAGTAAACTTATTTTGATTATGGCTAAATTAGTAAAAATTGTTTTGAAATGTTGACCACATATAAAAATTTAAGGATAGGACAGCCACGTGACATACCTTGCAAAAAAAAGGACATGGATGTGCACCATGGATGAGAAGAGTTGGTTTTTATACTAGTGGGGTGATAGAAAGAGAAACAATCCATATGGGATAAGTACAACAAAACTTGTGTTCAATATAAAATGTGTAAAAAAACAAGACTCGTTGATTCTGATGTCTAGATCAACATGTCACATGTCTGAAACAACATCTACATGTCTAAAACAACGTCAAAATGGACAATGTTCAAATTCCCATTCTCCATTTATCCCATATCTTTTGTCTCATCATGGACAGAGAATGAATATAAATAGGACCCCTTTACCTTCATTTCTAATAAATTTTAATGACTTATTTCCTTCATTTTGCCATCAAAAATCCTTTTGATCGTACATGGTAAGTTTTCTTTATATTTTTTTGAATTAAAATTTTTTATATGTTTATTTTATTTTATTTTTTCAATAGTTTTTTTGTACTGACCTTGTTTAGGGTTTTTTGTACTGACCTTTGCATGACATAAAGGTTGTTCACAATGATGTCAAAATGGATACGTCTACATTTTATGAGACGTCATGAACAACAGGACTTTAGAATTTCAACTCACCCAATATTGTTGACGTGGCATCTGACGTGGCATGTCCACGTCAAAAAATGCCACGTCTGATTTGAAAGGGGTCCACGTCACCGCCCCGGGCAGGAAGGGGTTGGGGGAAAAAAAATACACGTGGCAAAAACTGCCCAAACAAAAGTTGAGTTGGCATTTTGGACCCCTCTACATGTCACACTTAGAGAAGTTTGGAGGCCTTGAATTTTTTTGACGTCACAAAAAATCGTCATGTTATTGGTGACGTTCACAAAAATTTTAGCATGTTTTGGACGTTTCTTTTTTGACGGATTTCAGAGGACATCAACGTCAATGTCAAACCCGTTTTTAAAAACACAAATGCCTGTTTTTTGTGACATCCAAAAAAACTACGTTTTCTTATAGTAATTGCAAACAATCTTTGATGGTGTATACTAGAGCTTTCCAAAGTCCTTCAATTTGAGGTCATAGGGAATTTGATGCAAAATTGCATCTGAAGATGAGGAAGGTAATTTCAATGATATATTCATTCTTTTGGCTTTAATCCCTTACCTCAATTTTTCTGGTTTGCAGCGTGGCTGAATTTGGTAGTCTTGGCAAGAATGATCTCTATAAATAGGGTGATGGTATTTAAATTTTTTTTGCAATCAAACATTTGGTACAAGTGTAGTTTGTATTTCTATTTTGAAAGGATTTTGGAGACTCAAATCTTAGGTTTGGGTTAAAATCTCTACTATATGGAGTAATAGTACTTTCTTTCAAACTTTTATTTCTAGAGGAAAGAAAGTATCTTAATGTTTGGTTTTAGAAGTCTTTGGAAAGATTAGAGTGGACTTTCCTTTAATGACTTGCAAGCCTTATTTGTAATTTAATAAGAAGCTTAGTCTTGATGTACGATTCTATAATGTATTGAATTTGTTTATATGTTGTGAAGAGTGAAACTACACTTTCCATCTTCTAAATATTCATGACATTCAGTTTAGCTGATCTGTGTACACCAAATTATGATACTGATTGTTAATGGTCTCAGTTGATTCTTTGTTGAGATTTAATGCATGCTTTGATCTTTTTAGATGCATTAGCAACAATAGAACAAATGTTGCTATGAACACTATGAGGAATGAGGAAAGGGTGTAATAAAGAATCCCAACAATGCCCTTGAGTAACAACTTCTGGATGTTTCCAAGAAAAGGGAACAACTTCAGCAAGCAGAACTAGAGTTAAGGGCACAGTTTATTGTACGATCAAAGATGTATCATATGTAGAATAGTTATGGAGAGCAGTCTAAACAACATGTAGACATTGTGGCAAATTATTTTATGCATCCTATATTCATGCTCAAATTGGGAAATAATGAAGTTTTTTCCGTCATTTCAACATTGTGGAGCTTGGTTTTCTTTAGGATTTGTTGTAGTTGTTGGGTTTTAGTGTAGAGATGTATTGTCTAGTGGTTTGGGTGCCATGGACAACTTGTGGTTTTTGAAGTTTTTCTAAAGTATATTCGATTTGTAGTCTTATTTGTCTACATGTAGCAATTCACGGGTGAGTCTATTGTCTTGAAAACTACATGACAATGAAAAGGAGTGAAAGTGAACACAGGGACACTTTCTTGAAGAGTTTCAAAGGTAGCACGCTTTCCTTAATTCTTTATAAGTTTTATTGCTTGACTTTGTATAACAAGGTTATCTTGCATGTTGTAGAATGAGATTCATGATTGAGATCAAAGAGTACATTGTCTTGAACAGAGCGTTGAAGAACGACAACAATTTAGGGTAAATCAAATGCAAGAAACTGAAGCTATGACCTCATTTTCCTGATCCAGAAACTTAACGGTCTGAGGTGAAGATTTGAATGTTTTTGTTCACTAAATCTCTGAAGTTTTTTTATTATTTGAATACTAAAACCTAGGTGTTAGTTGAAGTTGCATATTAGCTTGGAATGATTCATTGTTGATTGTGCTTCAATAGGTAAGAGGAAGGCATAATGTTCTATGTGAGCAGACTGACGAGCTTGCATCTTTATAGTATGTTTTTTGATTGTCTGTGGTAAGCATGACAAACCAACAATTGTGGTGGTTTTAAGAATTCTTATTCATTTCTATATGCACCTTTCTTAGAAAAGCAGTTTCCTTCAAAATATGTATTATATTATGTATTTCATGTATGTAGCCGTAAATGTAGTGCTGCTGTAGTAGAACATAAAGCAACAATTACACAATTTGAGGTAGACAGATCAGATTGTATTGCACAAATTGAGCATCCTAAGCAACAAGTGCATGATATAGAGTGGCACCAGTAGGAAGTTGAAGAACAGGTATCTAGGTGTTGTTTTCCTTTGGCACAATATTTTATTAGTGCTTGATAATTATTCATATGGGATTAGTTTGGTAGAGTTGCATTGTACTAACATTTTATGTTCAAAGAGAAAACATTACTTCTAGATATTTGTAGTTTAAATTTTTTCTTATTCTTTTCTGAAACTACTTTCTAGTAGAATCAAACGTCAGAAGACGTACTTTTGTTCAAAGGTGGTCAACTGTAGGATGCTTAGGCTTGGATGGCTAGAGCCCAAGAGCTTGATGCTTATCATATCAGTAATAATAATACCCTGCACGTTGAACTTCGGGATTGCAATGAACAGTTGAATGAACTTTGGATGGGATTCCAGAGGTAGGTATATGCTTTGAAGGATTATTTCTTACTCAACATGAATTATCTCTCTTTGATGTTGATTGTTTACAATGAAATTGCAATTCATTTGGCATATTCAATGTTGTGTTTATATTGTTTGACTTTTCTGTCTTTATTACAATGTAGTTTATTTGAAGGCTGCAAATTCATATCCAAGAACCAATTCGTGTGTGAATGTTATATATCATGAAATAATGCACCTTACTAGGCAAAATGTCAACATGTAATTTTAGATTGCAGATATAGAAAGATTTCATACTCAAGTAGTTCAACGGTTGCAAGTTGAGCTCAATGAAGCTAGAGAGGCTCAAATGCCAAAAGGCTCTTGTAAAGAACATCTTGGAGCAAGAGAAAAATGGCAAGCTCATGCTGTCAATCACATAGACCTTCTTCAGTGTGAAGTAGTTGAAGTTCTAGAGCTAAAGCTTCCATAGTAATCAATGGTGGAGTTGTGCGCAGGAACCCAATTATTCTTTTGCACAAGATATGGAGGCAGTTGTGTCGATGTAAATTCCTTTTGACAATTCCATCAAGGTTGTTGGATTAATATTAACCCTTTCCAATTTCTCATTCTTCTATTTATATTTGAGTCTGTGAAGTGAAAAGATTATTTCTTGTAGTCGAGTTATACTTTCTTTCACGACCTCAAGTAGATGCAGAACTAGAGCTGTTGTAATAATGATGAACTTTGACTAATTGTTGAAAACACTGTGGTAGAATAATTGGTCTCTGTTAAACTTCTTGAGGTTGTTATGGTATATGACATCAAGCATGTATGATCGCTTTAAAAGAAAATAAGTTTAATTAGTTTGTTTGAATTTTGTTTCTACAAACTAATTATTCTTTTTTTGACCCTTGGTGTAGTCTTATTTGATCATCCATGAGGGTTCTGAGATTCTTGTCCATCTCAACTCTCCGCTAGGTGTAGTGTCGACATGTTTTATTTGCCTTGATATATTATATGGAAATTATGCAGGTGGAGCATGCTACAAAGCTTTCTGTTGTATTGTCATGTGGTGGTAGGCTCTAATCCTATAATGACCTCTGTTGGAATGTTAGTAATTCAACAATTTAGTCTCCAGCAATAGTCTTTGGCTTCTGTTCCTCAGACTTCTCCCATTTTTCAAACTTCCTTTCCTCAACTCCATATGCATCCTCCTCTATTGTCTACACCTCAACATCTTTTTGCACAATAACCAGTTAATATCAGAACCTACTATTCATGTTTGTAATGTTTTATGTCTCATAAGAAAAAACTTTCTGGAAAATACTTTTTTGTATGTATGACACCTAACTGGGGTCTACAAATCAGTCCAATCTATTGCTATTGTAATAATCAATAATCTTTGGTTTTACCTCTCAAGAATGATCCAAATTTTTCAATTCAGTTTTATTCAATCATCATGTTTGCTTCAAATTCATAGAAGTTTTTATACATTTTGAAGACATTTCTTTAGTATTGCCTCTAATGTTCTCTTTTTGGTTGTGCACATTAAAAATCCTCAAAACCCTCAGCTGCAGCAACAACATTGATCAATTGAAGTCTCACACCACAACCTTGCTTCATCCGTACCTAAGCATACCATGCCGTTAGGTCAGCTACAACAAAAACTATTAGATCGTGAAGAAGGCCGGCAACATGGTAGGATTGAACTCTCTCATTTGTCCTTGAAAGTTCAAACTCCTGTATCATCTGCGCAATCCTCTACACAGAAGGCTCAAGAGGAAGCTGTAGTTCATGAGGCTGTGAAGCCTTTGCACAGAGTTCAGAAAGTCCAGGTACTGTCACACTTTTGTCAAGATTAGAAGCAAGCTGAGCACACCATGCAACTCCACCCGCATTCTTCCTAGCCAGAACATCAGGTTTGAGTTCAATTCTACCCAAAGAACTGTTGCTTCATTGTTGTTTGACTCATTAATGTCATGAACTTATTTGAAAGCCATACAAGGAGTATAAATTTTGCTAACATAAGGATATAAGCTTTAACTAGACATGAAAATATTTATTGTTTTTAATGATGACACTCTCTTAGGAGCATATTTGTAGCCCTCTCTATATGAGTAAGAAATAATGGCTTCTTCAATGAGTCACTCTTGTATATTTATGTTGTTGATATTAGCATCTAAGGGATGCTTGTATGTCGCTTTTAGTTTAATTGGTTTGATTCATAGGTTGGACACTTTTTTATATAGCCTTGCATTTTCCATTGCTTTCAGTCTTTGATGTTGTCAATAAAGTTTGGTTCATTCAAAAGGAGCTTCTTATTAGGAAGTTTTCTACATTACTGGACAGCACTTCTAATAAAGAATGAAACTGAAGAGACTCTTAAGATGTGTTACTAAACTTTGCTTTTTAAAACTTTGCTAGTCTCCTTAATTGTACTTCCTACTTACATGGCTTGTCGAATGCATGTTACAGAGACAAGAACAACAACAACATTCTCAAAGACACAAGTAGGTGGTCATTCAACATTATGATAAAGCATGCTAGTTGCAACATGAGCATGGCATTTCAACTTCCATGTATAATCTTTCTCAAATTGCAACCACTAAAACTAAGGAAGATCAACTGGAATAGAAACCATTACCAAGTAAGACCATCATGGCCAAGCAAATCCAAGGCATCCTATTACTATCCCATTGAATTTTGAATACCAAATTGTTTTTGAGCCTCTCAAAAATCCGAAACCTGTCCTTTTGGATGAAAGAGCTTTGCTCATCTGTTTTGTATATGCTATACCTGCTGAAGCTAATTCCAAGAGCAGTTTGAAATCTATAGTGAGTGTTACTCCAATCCCTCCAATGAGTGTCCATGTAGGTGGTTAGTGGATTGTACTATGTAGGAATGCTATTGTCGATGCATGAAGATTAGTAATTGGAGCTATTGATGTGGAGGTCAACAACTTGAGGTTTTGGGAGCCAAAAGTGTCTGATATTGTAGTGCTTTTCTTTTGTATGTAGCTACCAAATCATCTTGGAAAAATGCTCCCTCTTCTTCATTGGCAGTTATATCGGAAGCAATATGGTTGGCTTCATGATTTGAGTTTGCATAAAGAGGTATTTTTTGATTCTGTCATCTACTGCTGCCAAGTATCTATTTATTGTTACTGTAGTTTGACTCAAATACATGTGTCTTGTTGAATCCTTGGAATTTGATCATATAATTAGACACTAGAATGTCATAGATTTGTTTGATTTTACTGTGCAGTTCTTTGTAATTGAAGAGGACTACATTTATTTAAAAGAAGGAGCTCATGCCAAAATTTTTGCTACAACAACTATAGCCAAAGCAGCTGTGGCTGCTGCAAGCTACGAGTCTGGTAAGATTAGATAGCCTCCCTACTGTAGTAGTGACCTCAATGGCTCATGTTTCTCAAATGCAGAGGAAGAAGAATTGAAAACCTTCATGAGAGGTGACAACTACAACACAATTACAATAAGATAGCCTAAATATTCACAAATAGAGATCAACATCCTCGCATCATCCAAGTCAAAAAGTACCCGATAGAATTTATAGAGTAGCATCTCAATGTTGAGCTATTATTTTTTGAATAATTTGTGCATTCATACAATTGATTTTTTATCATTGTCGTTTCTCATTTTCATCCATTTTGGCATCTATAATCCATCCAAAAAGTTCATCCAAAAGTTCATTCAAAAGTTCATTCAAAATTCATCCATTTCATCCAAATTTGTAATGACATTCATCCCATTGCATAATGAATGTCATCCAATTTTTTAAATGAAATTCATCCAAAATTGACCAAATTCCATCCCAAATCCATCCGTATCACTATTACACTAAATAATATATTTAGTGTTGGATTACATTTAGTGTAATTACCACCCTATTCCACACAACACTAAATCTCAACTTTGGAGGAATTAGTGTAGTGCAAAACTTGACTATGCCGCCTCCATCTTTTGTCATCTCCTTTCTTGGCTTTTTCTACTTTAATGTGTTCTAATACTAAATGTAAACCTTTTCAGATTTTAGATTTACCATAGAGTACATTTAATGTTAGAAATTAGATTTAATGTTACTTACTTTAGTAGAATTAATGATATTTAATGTCATGATTCATAAATAGTGTTGCTAATACTAAATATACTATTTAGTGTAGTGAGTAGAAATTAGGCCGCCCTAAAACGTACAAAAATGGGAGTAAAGGTGGGGCTAAAGTTTAGGCCCCCCATCTTGTGCATCAATACTAAGGGGGGATAAATGGGGGCCTAAATCTTCCCCAGTTAGCCCGCCCTAAACCATTAGAAGTTCACAATGGGACCTCTTTCAGCCTGCACTTAGAAGCATGCAAACAAAACTTGCGGCCTAAACAAAAGGTTGGACGGACATGTGGGGATTGATTAACACTATGGAGATACCATTTGGAGAATTCTAAAAGAAATTTTGAATGGCTCACCACTTTATCCAACTTCATGCCCTTTGAGTTTTCACATTAGAATGCATACATGGAATACTTTTCAAATGTTTGGGAGACTTGGAAAAGACCATTTGCCTTTCTAACTTCGTGCCAATCTATAATGTGAAGTTGTAAACATGTGAAGTGTCTCTGATAATTTAAGCCTAATGTGTGTAAGAATAGGCCATCTAAGGGGTGGAACTAAATTTTTTTTGGGGGGGTGCAACATCTTGAAATATTTTTCAGTATATTTTTCTTGAAGGACAAGTAAAATTGACATCTAAACCAAGTTGTTTCATATTTTTTGGAACTTTGTGAAATTAATTATAAAGCTTTGAAGTTAAACTGGTCCATCTCCTAAAATGTATACTGATTGTATATTATTGAAGGCTATGAAAAAGCAACATGTGCAACTAGTACACGTTTAAGGAGATGAGCCACTTTAGAACTTGCGTGTTTTTAGAACCTCTTATCTTTGAGAACCACCTATTTTACAGCAGTGGGGGCCCACCTTCACATGAGTGTCTAGTTTTTTGCACTCCTGATTCAAACTTTTAACTGGATCCAGTGTTGTTGGAACTTAGAGCATCCCCACTTGTCTTGTAAAATAGATGACTTTTTAAGAGGGAGAGCTTGCAAGTTGGGGGGGCCTTGCATATTGGGGCCATTTTGCAAGCCACCCACGGGCTTGCAAAACAACAAAGGACAAGAAGTAGTCTCCCTTCCTGAAATCTCTCATCCAATCATAGATTTTTAAAATATTATTAAAATTGAAAATGAGCACTATAAAAATAATTGAACCTCACTAGTTGACCTCTTGACCTGCAACCAGTGATGTTCATTGTTTCCCTTGGCCTGTACATTGGAAGGGCTGTCATTTTACCAACCACATTTTTGCAAGGCAAGTGGGCATGCTTTTAGGGCATCCCCACTTGTCTTGCAAAACGGATGAGTTCTTAAGAGTGGCTTGCAAAAGTGCCCCATGCATCTTGCAAACTGGATGACTTGTTAGAAGCTCGGGCTTGCAAGTTGGGCTTGGCTTGCAAATTGAGGTGGTTTGGCAAGCTTTGAACTTGGCTTGCAAAACAACAAGGTACAAAATGTTTTGTCTTTCTATATGCTACACAACAATTGTTTTTCACCTGCGCGACACCTCGTTTCAACTCCCTTCAGTATTGAATTTCCAAGTTGGGTTGGCAAAGTAACAATAAACTATGGAGATTAAATTGAAATTGATTGGAATTGAATTGGAATGGATCAGAATTAAACTGATTGGAATTGAAACGGATTGGAATTAAACTTATCACAATTGAAATTGCTCGGAATTGAAATTCATCGAAATTGAAATTGACCAGAATTGATCGGATTTGGTCAAATTGAAATTGGTCGGAATTGCCCCACTCAAAATTGATTGATCACAAATTCAAATTCAAATTGATCGGTACAAATGAAAATTGAAATCGATTGATACAAATTCACATTGAAATTGATTGGAATTGAAATTAAAATCAATCAATACATTTTTGGACCTTCAATCCTTCACATTTCAGAATAAAAAAATATTTTAAAAAATTTAATAATAATAATAATAATAATAATAATAATAATAATAATAATAAATAATTTAACCAGACAAAGAGGGCCGGGGTGAATTGACCTCCTCATTGCCCCGTTTTCTCCATGGGGAAACGCTGTGGAATTTTTTATTTGCAATTGGATGATTTTTTTTTGCAAATTCTGAATTCAGATTTGCAATCACCGGCCCAAATTAGCTAGGGGCGGTGTAGAAATACAAAAAATCATGGCAAAAAAATGAAGGCTTTTTTTCACATTTAACCCTGGCCGGGGCAACGAGGGTCAGTTCTCCCTGGCCGGGATAGAGGGGTCGTGCCCCCCCCCGTTTACCTCACTGGTGGGCCTCCCGGCCTCCAACCAGTGAGGCGCCTTGCTCCCCGCGGCCTGCAAAACGGAAGGGCATTTGCCAGCCACATTTTTGCAGGGCGGGTGGGCATGCTCTTATTACATTCAGGCTGCCTCTTGACTCCGTCCTCTCCCTTGCTTGAAGGTTTCCAGACTTCCCGCGTTTCCTCCGTAACCAAAGAATAGTCTGTACATGGTACCCACGTTAGTTCGCTGGCGGTCGGCATCTTCTTCTTCCTTGAGAGTTCCCTGATTTACAAGCTCGGCTGCTGGAGGAAGGACGAGGTCACAGCGCCAGTCCAGGTGGTGTTTGGAGTCAGACCGGAGCTGCTCGCCCTCGCTTGGGGTTTGACGCAGTTTCAGGCAGACTCGATTTTCCGTCGGTAGGTCGTCTTCGCCATAGTTGGCACGGCACGGGAGAGATTTGTCGTCCTGAGGAGAGCTGTCGAGGGTCAAGACTTCTGGAAGCCGAGCTTGGGGAAGGAGGCAGCCGCGCGCGGAGCTGACCCAACGCACAGCTTGCGTGAAGCTTCTGTGCGTGGAGCTTCTGTGCCGGACTCTATGCACTGGACTTGTGTGTGCAAGATGTCCTTCGCCCTGTTTCGCCACCCTTGGGCGTTCAGTTCTTCGCCACTTCACCATGTTGTGAGTTCTTCGTGCTTTGCTTGTTGCTTAGAGTGTTTGTCCTGTTGGGGTTCCGATCATACGCAGCTTCGAGCTTAGCTCTGTGTGGGAGAGTTTGTGCTGTACGAAGGTTTTTATCGATCTTTTCGTCGGTGTGAGCGTGTTCGGTATCCAGAGATGGTGCGTTTCTTACTTGGAGTTCAAGGTCGCGCTCCTATTGCTACGGATTTGCGGTTCTGTTGGGTGTTCCCTGTTGGACGCGTAGGGTGTGAACCAGTGCAGTTCGATCTGGAGTCTGTTGTTGTGTGACTGCTCCTTATTGTTGTCACTGTTGCGGATTCTTAACCCTCATCAGAGTCCTATTGTACATTTGTGTCATTTTGATGTCCACGGATATGATGAGGTTGTGAGCCTCTGAACGAATCTTGTAGCAGCAGGATTATCGATGAACGGAATCTGTTGTTGATTTTTCATTTTTGAATTGCGTGTCTGATTTGCTTAGACCGTGCGTTTCCTTCATTCCATTTTTGGAAGAGTCTGTTTAGAATCTGTAGTGAGACATACAAGTATTCGTCTTCTGGTAACCCCGGTTCAGCTCGCCATCCCTTGCCATGCTGTGCTGGTCGTTTTGCTTGTGAAGTTGGACGCCTGATTGGGAGGTATGACTTTGTGCAGCATCCAACAGCATCTGATTTTAATGAACAGATTTGCCGAAATGCTCGTGACTCGTTTGCTCTAATCTAGCTTTGCAGTCCATTTCGTATCTCCAGCCTCTGAATTGAGGAATCGTTTTCCAGTGTGCATGTCCAGGCATGCAGATGTAGAGGGAATGATGTGTGGAGTGTCCTTCAGCTGGCAACTCTGGCGCCACTGCTTCTGGCGACAAGATCGATAGTTTCATGAATGTTCCTGTTTCGGGATGCGCTCAATTATGGGACTTCTTGGTTGACCATTGTCGAAATGGTTTAGATGATGTCCGCAGTGTTTCAAAGGCGTGATCGAACCATCAATATAGGTTTGCCGACACCTGTTGTGAGCATTAGTTCTGTGCGCCCCCGCCGTGCTGCTCTTCTGAGCACTCATGCATGAAGATTTCGGATTTGAATGAAGTCGTGGCGTCTGCTGTAGCTGATTTCGTTACCGCCGGTTTTGAGTCTGTCTTCATCGGTGGTTCAATGTTGTAGGTCAGCTTTGTACCTTTGGGCGAGGATACGGTGATATTGATTCCATGTCGTGCTTTTGAAGTGGTCGCTGCAAGTCGGCATATTCGTGATTCGTAGTTTGTTCGAAAGCGAGGCTGGTTGAATTGTGAAGCATTTCCTGTGCTTCTTCCCTTCGTTATTGGGTCTGGCAATATCGTTTTTTCGCGTGCTTTTCATTTCAAGAGCTCTTCTGTTCCCTTTGACAAATAGCTTAATCAATCGATTCCTTCATTCCGCTGTTGAAAGTACAGCATCGAAGACGTCTTGCTGTGTAGATTACATCATAGCAGACGAGATGATGCAGAGGTTAGTTGTCCGATCTTGCAGGAAACTTAGCTGATGAATTTGATGATACGACTATCGTGACGATAATTGTATGTTCCAATCAAGGATGCAGTTCTGCAGTTCTGAAGTTGTGGTCAATGTTTGTTTGCAGATGTAGAGTTTAAGCTTGTTCCAAGGCAAACCTGGAGCAGTCCCCGTACTCGACAAACTCGGATGCATTCAAGGCTGTCGATGTGCATGTCAAGGAGGTGAAAGAGACTGTGATTGGGAACATTGCGAAAGACTGTTCCGGTATGTTTTAATTCCTCACAGTTTCAGTTCCATGTTTTCTGCTTTCGACTGCCTGCTTCTCTGGAATCATTGCCGCTGGATGATCTTCTGCTAACTTGGGTGCGCCATGTAGTTGTGCGCATTTAAGTTTTGTTTAACAGCTGTAAGCAATCAGGGGTTAAGTGGCATTTGAATGCAGATGCTTGAGCTGTTTAGGATGATAGATACCTTTTTTTGAAAATTTGCATTATTAGGATTCAGTATCGTATGATTATTTTTGACTTGCCGACAGAAATTGTCATTTTGTAGAAGTGTTACTATGATTTTTATATTTGATTCTGTTTCATGGTTTTGAGCAGCCGTTGGTAGGAGGTCACCCCTGAAGACAAAGGTGCAGCCGCCCAGGTACATTCTGACTTTGAATCGTTGTATGAACCATGTCTTGGTTTGTCAAACAATTGTGTTTGCTAGATCTGTAACATTTTGGGGGTAGGGTTGTTAGTGAGAAGGATTTGTTTGTAACTTGATCATGCATGGACAGTAGATTTTGTTTTTATGAGCAGCTCCCTTAACATTTACCAGATGCGTTAGGTTGAACATGAATCCATAACTATGTCTTTAGTCGTGATCTTTTTGTACAACCGTGTTTAGGGTCTTCCTTTCGATTACCGATTATGCTTATAGTCAAATATGGAGTTGGTTGTTTAAGTCATGTTTGATCAATCGCCTCCGTGTTATTATTGGCTATTAGTTTTTGTATTAAAAATTGAACTTTTGGAAGTGGACTAAAATGATCTTGGAATTATCAAGTTGTCTTTGACATGCAAATAATCTTCATTCATAGGATTAGATTTAATCATCTCAATAATGTCCATTGATTTTTGAATCAATGATACCTTTTCAAGTCTTAACATATGTACAATAGTCAATTATATTTTAGATTCCATTGATTCAAAAGAATGTGATAAATGGGCATTTGATAAGTTTAGTAGATTGAAATTTAGATCTAGATTGTAGATTTGAATAACTTAAGATAGGGTAGGGGATGTAGGACTACAAGTCTTTATCAAATGCTTGATTTATTCCTTGTGCTTGAAATATACCTGAGTAAATATGCTTGCTTGATGTTATGTTACTATCAATGTATTTTCTTGTTCATTGAAAAATACTAAAAAGTATGCATCACAAGTTGGTCCTAAAACAATTAAATAGTATACTTGGTTTCTAGTCATTTTTTGGGACCCAATGTTTTTCTTCACTTTCTTACTTTTACATGTCTTTGCTTTTGTGTGAATAGGCAACTCCATTTATTTCAATTTTTGTGCTGATAAAGTTGTGTTGTGGTGTAGAAGATACATCATATCGTGGAGTGTGTCCTCTTTAGGGTCTAAATATGATGGAAGTGGTTCATTATTATTTTTGACTTGAACTACAATCTTTGTGAATGTAGTGCACTTGTATCTTGGAATTCCACAATCACATTGTGAAGGCTACCACTTGCTAAGAAGAACCAAGTTGACATTGTATGTGAGTTTTCATGCCATTCACAATTTTTTCTTATTATGTGGTATATTGTTTTGACATGAATTCCTTTAGAATTTGGCTTTTCAAGGCCACAAGAAGAGTGACTTGTGTGTGATGGATGAATTATAGGCTTTTGTATTTTGTTAGAAATGGAGACTCCATTATTGTTTCTTGTAATTATTGGTGTGTATTTCAATTGTGTAGTAGCAAGCATAACAATTGATATGGAGAGTGATGATATGGACCATGATACAAGGCCTACCAAGAGATGGTGTCCAATGGGAGGTATGTTTGGTTAACACTTGGTCTCACTACCAATGCATTCTTTTCTTATTGTATTTTGAAGTATCATCATTTACATTATCATAAAACTCGCCTTTGTATTCGATTGCAAACATTATTTGATGAAATTTGGATATGTTGATTTGCACATAAGATTGATCATTGGTTGTTATGCAGTTGAATTTGGAAACTATGATGTTTTCATAAGTCACAGGGGCTCGGATGTCAAGATGGATTTCTAGGTTTTTTATATGAAGCCTTGAAAAGAGTTGGGTTGCATCCCTTTTTGGATTGCGTATCCATTGGTAAAGGCCAAGATTCTTGGAAATGCATTGACCATGCCATCAAAACCACCTCTCTAGCCCTTGTCATCTTTTCGGAGAGTTTTGCACAATCGGAGTGGTGTTTGAAAGAATTGCATGAAATGTTGAATTCTCCTTCAATGAAGGTGCTCCCTATCTTCTACAAAGTTCAACCTTGGGAGGTGAATTTTCCAGAAGGGGGTCAATTAGCTATGGGATTTTCAAAGTTGAAAGAGAGGCATGATAAGACTCATGTGGAAGAATGGAGGATTGATATGCAAACAGCCTCCAAGCTCCTTGGTTGGGAGTACAAAGTAGGGGACAAAAGGTAAATGTGGGAGTGTGTTGTCTTTTTACAAAGATTTTTGTAGTTGAGCTTGACATTGACATTATCGTTGGTTTTAACAAAATCATTTTGAATTTTGTTTGTAGGTTGGAAAAGGACTTGGTGTTGGAGGTGGTTGACAAGATTTGTGAGTTGGCAAACAAGCTTGTTCCCTTGGTTGTGGGTGATTATATTGTGGGTGTGAAGCAAGTTGCTAAGAACCTCATTCAAATGCTTGATGAAAAGAAAGTGTTGATGTTGGGGTTGTGGGGAATGGGTGGAATTGGGAAGTCCACTTTGGCTCAGGAGTTATACAACCAATTGAGGAGAAGATTTGATGCAAGTTGTTATGTGGAGGATATAGTTGAGAAGGTGAATCAAGGTGGTGTGACAAGTGTCCAAGATCATATTTTGGAGGCCTTATGTGAAAATGAGTCCATGCCAAAAAGTGTGGACAAATGGGGAAAGAAGGGTATCCTTGAGAAAAGATTATCGAAGAAACAAATTCTTGTGGTTTTGGATGATGTTTGTGATGGTGATCAAATGGGTTTTTTGATATCACACAAAATGTTGAAGGAAGGTAGCATGTGCATTGTCACTTCTCGAGATTGTCGTGTATTTGAGAAGTCAACTTCATTTGACCCTGGTGATATGGTTTACACTCATGATGTCCAATTATTGAGCCCAAAAGATTCTCAAAGTGTCCTTGCATATTATGCATTTGCAGGTGATAGTAATGTACCTCAAGGATTTGGAGGTCTTGTTGGAGATGTTAGTAGGGCATGTGGTGGTGTTCCCTTGGTGTTGAAGGTTATTGGATCTTATTTGAGGGGTGATAAAGATGTGGAGATTTGGGACGATAGGTTGAAGAAGTTGAAGAAGTTGGGACGAAAAGAAGATATTTGATTGTCTTCGGATTAGCTATGATGCTCTTAACGAAGAATGTCAAGAAATATTTTTGGATATTGCATGTGCATTATTGGGAGAGTCTATGGAGTTGGCTAAATTTGTTTGGAACTCCCAAGATTGGTCAGCAGCATTGGGTGTGCGGACCCTTGTGGAGAAGGCTTTAATTAGAGTGGATAAGGGAGGTTACTTTCACATACACGACCACTTGCGAGACATGGGCCGAAAAATTTCCAAGCAAGATATATCAAGTATGGGCAAACGCTTGTGGGGATTTGAGTGCTTGGCATTGTTGAACAAAAATGAGGTATGCTTGGTAACCATTGAATTTGAGTTTGTTTAATTATTCCAATCGACTATAAATATACAGTTTTAGTGTGGCCAATTACAACGAGAACTTGAATAGCATATAGAATTAATATTTTCTTTGTTTGATTGTTTGAGGATCTCCAAATAGTTATGTATTAAGCCTTTTTATTTTACATTAGCTTTGTTTCATTCAAGAAATATATGTACATTGATGTTTTTCAATTTTTTTGACTATTTTGAATTTGTCTTTGTAGCCACTACCAAATTCTCTTCAAACTTTGATGCTTCCATCGGGAAGGGCAATTCAAGATGACCTTTCTCTCATGAAGGCCTTGCGTATATTGCAATGCAAATATTGTTCAATTTTTATGTCATCACTTCCCGTAAATTTGCGTTGGCTTAATTACATCAAGATGATGGATGACCTGGGGAGTACGTTTCCAAAGGTACTTGAAAACAATGAATTGGTGATATTGTTTTGGTACAATGATTTGATGGAAAGTTTGCCAAAATCTTTTGGAAGGTTGATCAAGTTGAGAGTGTTGAACCTTGCTTATTGTGGTAATCTAGAGAAGTTACCCGATTCATTTAGAGGCCTTCAGAATTTGGAGGACTTGGATCTTGAAGGAAGTGGAATCAAATGTCTATCGGAATCTTTTTGATGGTTGAGCAAGTTGAGAGCGTTGAACCTTGCCAATTGTAGTAATCTAGAGAATTTACCTGATTCATTTGGAGACCTCCAAGGTTTGTACGACTTGACTCTTTGGTATAGTGGCATCAAATGTCTACCGGATTCTTTTGGAAGGTTGAGCAAGTTGAGAGTGTTGAACCTTGCCTATTGTGGTAATCTAGAGAAGTTATCCGATTCATTTAGAGGCCTTCAGAATTTGGAGGACTTGTATCTTGAAGGAAGTGGATTCAAATGTCTACCAAATTCATTTGGAAGGTTGAGCAAGTTGAGAGTGTTGAACCTTGTTGGTTGTGTTAATCTAAAGGAGTTACTTGATTCATTTGGAGACCTACAAGGTTTGAAGGACTTGGATCTTCAAGGACGTGGAATCAAATGTCTACCGGAATCTTTTGGAAGGTTGAGCAAGTTGAGAGTATTGAAGCTTACCAATTGTGGTAATCTAGAGAAGTTACCTCATTCATTTGGAGACCTCCAAGATTTGGAGAACTTAGATCTTCATAGAAGTGGAATCAAATATCTACCAGTATCTTTTGGGACGTTGAGCAAGTTGAGAGTGTTGAAGCTTGCTAGTTGTGATAAGCTAGAGAAGTTACCTGATTCATTTGGAGGCCTTCAAAATTTGGAGGACTTGGATCTTGGAAGAAGTGGAATTAAATGTCTATCGGAATCTTTTGGAAGGTTGACCGAGTTGACAGTATTGAACCTTGTTTGTCGTAATCTAGAGGAGTTATCTGATTCATTTGGAGACTTGCAAGGTTTGGAGGACTTGGATCTTTGGTATGGTGGAATCAAATGTCTATGGGAATCTTTTGGAAGGTTGAGCAAGTTGAAAGTATTGAAACTTAAATTGTGTAATATTCTAAAGAAGTTACTTGATTCATTTGGAGACTTGCAAGGTTTGGAGGACATGTGTCTTCAAGGAAATGGAATCAAATGTCTACCGGAATCTTTTGGAAGGTTGAGCAAGTTGAGAGTGTTGAATCTTGCCTATTGTGGTAATCTAGAGAAGTTACCTAATTCATTTGGAAACTTGCAAGGTTTGGAGGACTTGAATCTTAAAGGAAGTGGAATCAAATGTCTACCGGAATCTTTTGGATGGTTGAGCAAGTTGAGAGTGTTGAACCTTGCCAATTGTGGTAATCTAGAGAAGTTACCTAATTCATTTGGAGACCTCCAAAATTTGGAGAACTTGAATCTTGAAGAAAGTGGCATCAAATGTCTACCGGATTCTTTTGGAAGGTTGAGCAAGTTGAGAGTGTTGAACCTTGCCTATTGTGGTAATCTAGAGAAGTTACCCGATTCATTTAGAGGCCTTCAGAATTTGGAGGACTTGGATCTTAAAGGAAGTGGATTCAAATGTCTACCAGATTCATTTGGAAGGTTGAGCAAGTTGAGAGTGTTGAAGCTTGCCGGTTGTGATAAGCTAGAGAAATTACCTGATTCATTTGGAGACCTCCAAAATTTGGAGAACTTGAATCTTGAAGAAAGTGGCATCAAATGTCTACCGGAATCTTTTGGAAGGTTGAGCAAGTTGAGAGTGTTGAACCTTGCCTATTGTGGTAATCTAGAGAAGTTACCTGATTCATTTGGAGACCTGCAAGGTTTGCAGGACTTGTGTCTTCAAGGAAGTGGAATCAAATGTCTACCGGATTCTTTTGGAAGGTTGAGCAAGTTGAGAGTGTTAAAGCTTGCCAATTGTGGTAATCTAGAAAAGTTACCTGATTCATTTGGAGACCTCCGAGATTTGGAGGACTTGGATTTTGAAGGAAGTGGAATCAAATGTCTACCGGAATCTTTTGGAAGGTTGAGCAAGTTGAAAGTATTGAAACTTAAATGGTGTGATAATCTAGAGAAGTTACCTGATTCATTTGGAGACTTGCAAGGTTTAGAGGACTTGACTCTTAGAGGAAGTGGAATCGAATGTCTACCGGATTCTTTTGGAAGATTGAGCAAGTTGAGAGTGTTGAACCTTGCCAATTGTGGTAATCTAGAGAAGTTACCTAATTCATTTGGAGACCTGCAAGGTTTGCAGGACTTGTGTCTTCAAGGAAGTGGAATCAAATGTCTATCGGAATTTCTTGTGGGGTTGAGCAAGTTGAAAGTGTTGAAGCTTACCCATTGTGGTAATGTAGAGAAGTTACCTGATTCATTTGGAGACCTCCAAGATTTGGAGTATTTGAATATTTGGGGAAGTGGAATTAAATATCTACCAGAATCTTTTGGAAGGTTGAACAAGTTAGTATTGTCAGACTTTGGTAGTTGTAGTCTAGAGGAGTCATGTGATTCATCTAGAGACCTCCAAAATTTGGAGGACTTGGATCTTTCGGAAGAGGAATTAAATGCCTACCGGAATCTTTTGGAAGGTTGAATAAGTTAGTATTGCCGGACCTTGGTAATTGTAGTAATTTAGAGGAGTTACCTAATTCATCTGGAGACCTCCAAAATTTAGAGAGCTCAGATCATTGAGGAAGTGGAATCAAATGTCTATCCAAAACTTTTGGAATGTTTAGTAAGTTGAAAGTGTTGAATCTTGGTGGTTGTGGTTTGCTTAAGGAAGTACCATATATGTTTTTAGGTCTCTTAATTTGACAATAATAAAATACTTAAAAATGTAGAACGAAATGTCTACAAAATTTCTTTGGGACGTTAAGTAGTTGTTAGTGTTGAAATTTGCCCATGTTAGTCAAGTGGAGGAGCTACTACCTACAAATTTGGAAGGCTTGGATTTTCATTATTCAAGGAAGTGGAATCAAATGTTTATGTATTGCTTTTGCAAGACTGAGCATGTTAAAAGTATTGAAACCTAGCAGTTGTGTTTAGCTAGAAGAGCTACTAGATTTATTTGGAGGCTACCAATTGTACTTTTATAGTTTTTTGATTACAAGTTTGCAATGCTTTTGCAATGCATTATTTCTGAATGTATTGCAAAAGCATTGCAAACTAAGTTCCTTTACACATCAATCCATTTCAGAACCATTGCTAATGTATTGACACAATGTTGCAATCACTCCTTTCTATAGTAGTGATTTGTCGTCATTGACAATTGTACAAATTCTATTTAGAGTTTGTGGAGGGAACCTTGTTGCATGTGAGCGTTGGCCTATTATCAGGAAGGATGAAATGAAGTACATTGAATTCAAGATAATCCCATAATATGACGGGAAATTTTGTGATCAAATTGCAATACAATATTAGTTTTCATAAATATAGTTGTCATGCTTCAAAATCATTACATAGTTGTCGTCTCCATTTTCTCTTTCCCGTTTACAAAATTGAAAATAACACCTTTGAATGCAACAATTGGAGCACGACTAATATGACAACAAATTGAAAAAAGCTTAGATCTATGGTGCTACACATCAATTTAGTACCTACAATGTGGATTTGCACTAATCCCTACAAAGCTTGACGACTATAAAAAATTATATGTCCATGTTTCACGTACCCTATCTAATTCCATGGAATACTAATGAAACGCAGGGAAAAAAAGAAGTGATGACATCATCCAACACCACTCTTCACAAAATTGAAAAAAAAATGGAGGAAAGAAAACAATGTCCTTTTCTTGTTGGCGGTTGTATTGATGATCGTAACAAGAATGTAATTACAATTCGGTCCGTCAAGTATTCCCCACATTTGAAAGTACAACCAACCAAGTAGCATTGGCAATACGATCAAATTAAACCAATAGGGAGAAGCAAGCAGTTCGACATTGGTAGGAAGCCAACAGACGTCAAGAAAGTGGTAATTAATTATTTGTCTTCACTTTACAAAGCAAGAGGGCTAGCGATCAGAGATCGGCAACAGCAAACAATTACCAAGCATGTCAAATCTAGTGGAACTTTAAGAATTGCCATGTGGGTCATTGACATCGATGACTTCCAGTCTAGGGAGTTGCAACAAGAAGGGGTCTAGGAGTACAACGACATCCTAAATTACAATCATTGCGCTAGAATACTAAACAACATTGCAGCAACTTCAGTCCTCCCACGTCACCTACAAACAAAGGTCTTATTGAGCATGCAAGTAATTCCATTACTTCTCGTTCTTGTTTCTTTTGTATTTTTGTTCCATTTTAGTTGAAGAATATCCAAACGAAAGGTGAAACTAATCGATCTTCACATGCATGAGTTGCACGAATAAGTAATATCAGATGTGATGAAAGTTGTATCAACAAACTAGTGAACACAAACAATACTTTAATCAAATGTAGCACGAAGTAAAGATGCCAATGGAATCAACATGCATGTGAAAAAAAATTTACTGATTAGCAAGTCGTAATTGGCGATTGGTCCAATGGGCGTTTGGGTTCTCCATTTTTTTGTTTGCATTAGAGAATCTTTGGATTCTCTAAAGGGCTGTTCAAGTGTGACAAATCAGTCTATTACTAGAGCCCTATTGGAGCCTTATAATGCTGCAAAAAGTACAATATCTTTAATGTTATAAGATATTCACCTTTGTGTGAATATCTTACCGTCAAAAGGTATATTTGTTTTTCTTATTCCGAGATGTCAAACAAGTGCCTTAGTTTAGTTTCAAGTTAAATTTCAATTTAATGTGTCTTTGACTGCAACAATAAAAAGAACTATAACTATTGCTCCGTTCATCATTGAACTATCGTTTTGTATTATTCAATGCTCTAAAGATCTTTAGGGTTGACAATGCACGTGAATAGGGGAGAATTTACGAGTAGACAAAATAAAAGTAATGGAGGGGTCCTTCAAGCACTTCTTAAGCAACCCTTCGAATAGTATATATTTTCTCTAATGCAACATACGGGGAAGTCTGGTATCCAGGTCTTGCGGATTTCCGTTGGCCTCTCAAATACACAAGCAATCGGTACAACAATAAAACTATCTTTGCGATTCATATGGTTACAATTGCAATTGTGTATTTTTGCTCTATTAGAACTTAGAGAATGAATAATAACGGGATAACATTCACAAAATAAATACGTACTTCATTTCTTGTTTGATTGGTAATGTGAAGACACCTCACCTTTTTGGAAACAACCTCAAGGCTATTGAAGAGATGCCCCTTGTTCAAAGCATGCAATGCATTGAACAACATGTACATATGATTTTAATTGGAGATCACCTTTTCCAACTACTCACTGGACATAAGGGAACATCTTCGTTGTAAGCTAGTGAAGTGGTGCTTGTCTCCAACGGTACTTCAAAGGAGCTTGCCAATCCACTACCAAGTAATATCCATCACCACTTCTATAGGCAAGTTGCATGCTGACTTGGAGTGGTACCAACGGCGACAATTCAATCCACAAATTCCTTTACTAATCAAGGAACTAGTATGGCTTCATCTTTCTACAGAGTGTCCTACAACAAGCCCAAGTGATGTGCCTCACATTCCTCTCTTCAAGAAGGAAAAATGGATAAGCTCAAGTGGAATACCTTTACATCATATTTGTACTATGCATGAAGCAAATTTGACTTTGATACTTTAAAAAATAGAAACAAAAATAATGCACACATTACTGAGTTTCAAAAGTCATTGGTCAACAACTTGTGAGGGATCATCTTTCTCGACATCGCAATGAACACCTAAACTAAGTTCAGCACCAAGAATTCATAAAAGAAATTGTCAATTCGAAGCCTCTAGAGGTCCCTTTAATTGGCAACAGCTCCTCTGATGGCAAATACCCACAATAATTTCCTACACAATGTATATTCCTATGTGACATGCCCATAGGATATTTTAATAAGGACCTTGTTGAATGCTAGAAACAAAAAGGCGCACAAATTTGCAGTCGCTCGAAATTCAACAATTGAATGGTGCTCTACAGACTTTGAAGATGAAGAAGAAGGTTTCAATATGGAAAAAGAAGGGTGGCCATCTGAGCTTCTTCACTCTCAATATTTTTTCAAACCAAATCAATGACAAAGCAAGACATGAATAAAAGAAAATTGTTGCCAACAAAGGGCGACAAAGTTATGAAGCTGCTTTGACACCCAAAGTCCATATTAATGGCTTTCTATATATATATGGAGCGATTTGGACAATGGGGGATGGGGGAGAAGATGATGCCACCCATGTTGAGTGCAGTTTGGAAAGGCAACAATGCTTTGTGCAAAAAGGCATAGAAGGGCATGGCATATTGCACAAGGCTAGGCTTTAGGGTTTCTCACAAGAGGTAGTTGAAATTCTTTGACCTTATTAATTGAAGAAACTAAGTGGAGTAGACATTTCCAGTTTACATAATATATTGTGTTCTGTTGTATTCTCGGATAGTAAGTTTAGGAAATAAAACATTAGGATACCAAATGTATAGAGTTCTAAGAGCTTTTTGATTAAATTAGACAAATTTATTTTTTATACCCATATGCATTTTATTATTCAATGACAAATGCAAATGTATAAAGCTCTAAGAGCTTTTTGATTAAATTAGACAAACTTTTTTTATACCCATATGCATTTTACAATTCAATGACAAATGATGGGGTCTTTACAAAATCTTTTTTTTGGTTCATGATATGTAATCAAATAATGTACATGTGGAATATAATGAGTAAAAACTAATCCTCACTAGGAAAAAAGAATGAAATCATTTTGAAAATGAATTTCCAAAATTAAAGATACATTTACAATAAAAACATGAAAGTTTTAAAAATTAGTTCAATTTTTTTTTAAAACTAGAAAAAGTAATTATAAATATAATTTAAAAAAATTTAAAAATTGTAATTTGATTTTTGAATAATTAATATCAAAAGTAAAAAATACAAGTATTGTAGAAGGAAACGGAGTTTTGAAAAGATAATTCAATTGTAGGAAAAATTAGGAAAAGAAAATTAGGAAAAATAAGTAGAAAGACATATAAAATTGTGTACACTAGTGACTCTTATTTCCTTTAAGTATTATAACTATCATATACATACTTGTTTCAAGAGAAAAAGCTAAAATAAATAATTCATGACTACGATTCGATTTTCTTTATCAATTCTGGAAGACATCTAATAAATAAAATAATTCAAATTTATTCCTTTGAGAAAGGGAAAAATACCATTATTCCTTCATTGTATGTGAACTACATTATTGAATTTCAAAATTTGTGTAATCAAACAGGAGCTCAGTTACCTAAATTCAAAGGATACCTCTAGGAATTCTCTCAAGTATGAATTCCATGCACACTTTGGGATGCCAAGAGTCGATAACAGAATGGCGTATATCCTTGTCTGTGATCCTGAAAGTAGTGAAGTAGGCTGAATTGGCTGCACAACACAAGTGTCGTCGACAAAGAGAAGCTGCTCATGAGTACCCTTGCACGGAAAGGTCATCTGCTAGCATTCGAGGTACTACATCAATTAAACCGTGAGGCGGATTTTTCGAGTTTTCATTGAGCAACCTCTGAGGGAGTTTGCTTCTTTGCCGCTTGCAAAGAGGTTGTTATTGCTTGGAATCGTGTAGGGAACGGAAGAGATGGGAAAAGATCTTCAGTATTATTGCTTCAACTGTTTGAGTCCCAAGGCTGGGGTTCCATCTGAATGTCTCAAGATTCGACGAGTAGGCAAACGAACGTGGGCCAATCTGGGTGCTCCGATTGGTGGGTATCTTCGTAATTCCTGAAGTCTGCCACTATTTTACCTTAGCTTTGGCTTAGAAGCGATAAATATGCGAATGTTTTCGCATTTTATCGGTCGCCTGATGCTGTCAAGGGACAAGTAGATGCCGCAGACGTTGAATTGAATTTTAGTAGATTTATTTTTTAATTGCGCGTTCCAACTTTGGTGACCATATCATCCAATCCCATGATTCATTTTAGAGGGTATTGTACTCCAGATGGTGGAAGAGAATGGAAGGGGGCGGGAGAGTAATTAAGCACTCGCATCAAATCAAGGCCTCTCGACTGGTGGAGGGGCGAAAGGATGTTATATGGTCGTGTTCACAGCAGTAAGTCTGCACATATGATACATGTACACTACATTGGACTTGAAACTGACATGTATGAGATGTGCTTCATCTTTTTGTTTTGTTGTCTCATGTGTGATAGAAAAATTGACTGTCATACAGAAATGTCTCATAAGACCAGTGCATCATAAGGAGAAGGACAAGGTACAAATACACGTGAGATCGAAGTGATGAAGTAATAGTAACTAATCTACAGTGACAGGTGAATGATTTCTGATTGTACAGTAACCTCTACGAGAGAAGTCAGATCGATGTTGAGGGCGTTTTTTAACACCTTCCCTCGCTCTCAACGTCACTACTACTTTTAAAAAAAAATATGTCTCGATACAATTTGCTGCCGACGGATATTCTTCAAAATTTGTGACAGTTCTCTGATGATCTCTCACTGGTGGGCAAGCACGTCGAGTTTCTGCTTCTGAATTGTACAGTTGATCGATAGTGAAGAAATTGATTCATCAACGTGTTGTGGTTTGAAGGTGTAGTTGATTTGTGTGTTGTTCCTCTGGGTCGCAATCGTGGTGCGACAGTTGTGTGATGGGGTCCTGGATTTTTGTACATGCATATTTGTGTTCTTGCAGGGAAGATCGATCGAAGTAGCCCAATCGGATAGTACTGAGCCTAGCAAAACTAGAACTGAGATTTCGGGAGAAAGCAGTTCCATAGGCAATGATGAAGAGACTTTCGATGAGCATTACTGGAGGGACCTGTATGAGAATTCGGGTCAATGGTGGGATAATCGACAGTCAAAGAGAAACCCCAAGGCACCTGATTTTAAACACAAGCTTTCAAAGAAGGCTTTGTGGATAGATGGTTGGTATACACCGACTTGGATTAGGAGCAAGTTTCAAGGCTAGATCTAAAGAGATAATGTTCAGACGATCTCTGTTGGTTACGAAACTGTTGTAAGGTAGAGGTTTGGTCAAGCAGTCGGCTTGTTGGTCGGTAGTCTTAACATAATAAACTTGAATTTTGCCTGACTTAGAAACTTCACGGATATAATGATGTTGTATCTCGATATACTTTGTTCTTGCATGCATCACAGGGTTGTCAACGAGCTTGATACAAGATTGGTTGTCACTGTATAGCTCAATAGGTGTGCAATGATCAATGCCTAGTTCTTCTAACAATCGTCTGAAATATACTATGTCTTTAGCTGCATCAGTCAACACTCGATACTCTGATTTGGTACTGGAAAGGGACACAATCGATAGTAGTTTACTACTCCAACAGATGCTTGATGAGCCTAATTCGTGAACTAATCCAGAGACAGAACGTCGGGAATCAATATCCCGTCCCCAATCAGCATCAGCGTAGCTGTGGAATTTATCAATATCTGTTGCAGACATAAATAATCTATAATCACGAGTGTCGCTAAGGTATCGAAGGATACGTTTTGTTGCTTAAAAGTGTGCAGTTTCTAGGTTCTCTACAAAACGAGAAACACATCCTACAGCAAAAGAGATGTCTGGCCGTGTATGAGTAAGGTAAAGTAAGTTGCCAACTAGCGATTGGTAGATCAGTGGATCGACTGCTGCTGTCCCCATTTCTTTCTATAACTGTGAGTTGGGGTCGATAGACAGTTGTGCGGGATTGCAGTTTTGCAATTGAAATTTATCGAGCAGTTTGGTGATGTATCCATTTTGTCTAACAAATATGCCGTTTGAATTTTGATAAATCTCAACTCCCAAGTAGTTGCTAGCTTGCCCTAGATCGGTCATTTCGAACTCACGTTGAAGATCAAGTTTCAAATTTGCAATATGTTGTTGGTTGTCGCTCGTGATTAGTAAATCATCGACGTAGAGAAGCAAAAGAGTCATTTTTCCATCATATTTGTAATAGTAAAGGTTGGGGTCGCTATCACTACAAGTAAGTCCCTATTTCAAAAACCAAGTATTGATTCTTTCATATCAAGATTTAGGAGCTTGTTTCAAATCATAAAGGGCTTTGTCAATTTTACACACTTTTGTCGTGTCACCCGCGCAAGGAAAGCCATCTGGAATCTCCATAAATACTTCTTCGATAATTGTGCCATTCAAGAAAGCTGTGATAACATCCATCTGTAATAAGGTCCAGTTTCTTTGGGCGGCTAGTGCTAATATTAACAAAATTGTCGACCATCGAACAACTAGCGCAAATATGTCTTGATAATCAATTCCCTCTTGCTATTGGAACCCTCGCGCAACAATCCTGGCTTTGAGTTTGTCGATACCGCCGTTCATATTCTTCTTTGTCTTGAATAGCCATTTTGCAGTAATAGGTTTCTTGCCAATTGGTCGATCAACAACTTGCCAAGTTCTATTTTTGAGAATAGAATTGATTTTGCTTTCAATCACTTTCTTCCATCCTTTTTGTTTTATTGTGGTGAAGAAGTCAAGTGGTTCCTTATTTAACTATGATGCAAGGGTCCAAAAATCCTTCAACTTAACAAAAGAAATCCTATTTCTAGTTGGGTATCTTCTGACAACTGGGCCGACATTTCGGTCCACTGGAATGGGGCGTGGTGACCTAAATAAAGCTCGGGTTTGTATTGGTGATATCCCCGAAGATGAAGATTCATTGCGGGTCCCTAAAATAGGATCCTGTAGAGTATCGACATCCGTCGAGTGGTCAAGCTGCTGAAAAACCTGAGGTTCGATGATATTGCCACCTTGATTTTCTGTGCCCTCATTAATGTCTTGACTTTCAGGACCTATATTCCGGCTTTGTGGGCTGTAAGAATCATGATGATTTTCGAGATTGATGCTAAATATGTCCTCTACTGGGGTTTGTGATTGCAGGTGGAAAAACCCGACTTTTAATTCGTCGAAAATTACATCTTGACTAAGAATTACTTTCTTGCTAGTTGCATCGTAAAGTCTGTAACCTTTGGTCTCACTATTATACCCTAAAAAAAGGCACTTGAGAGTTTTACTGTCAAGTTTGCGTCGATTTTTTTTCGAAATGTGTACGTAAGCAATGGATCCAAAAATTCTCAAATTGGAGATATTTGGTCTTGTACCTGAAAATAGTGCTTCTGGGGTCTGTCCTTTGTTGGCGCGCGTGGGACTCCTATTGATAAGGTATATGGCAATTGCGACGACTTCAGACCATAAGAAGGTTGGAAGTTGGCAGTCGTGAGAGATGCTTCTGGCGCGCTCCATGATTGTTCTATTTCGTCGCTCTGAAACCCCATTTTGTTGAGGTGTATGCGCCTGAGTAAGTTCTCGGTGAATTCCATGAGTTTCACAATACTTGGAAAATTCTTCTGATAAATATTCGCCGCCTCTATCTGTTCTCAATATTTGAATTTTGTTGCCAGTCAAATTTTCAATCATCTTTGTGAAGATACAAAACTTGGAGAAGGTTTCGCTTTTATGCTTCAAGAAATATACCCATCCTTTCCGAGAAAAATCGTCTGTCAAAACAAGCACATATTTTGAACCACTTAATGAGGAGATACTTGGTCTATCTGATCGAGTTTCTGTTTTGCGTGGAAAACGCTCCCGATGGTGTCTTCCGACTAGACAATAATGACAGATTCGATGTTATCGATCAATGTTCGGAATGCCATCAACATTTCCTGATGACGACAAAACATGGAGTCTTGGGAAGTTGAGATGCCCTAGACGTCTGTGCCATAAGGTAGCAACGTCTGGGTGAGCAATTGTTGAAGTTGCCATCAATGCATGTTGAATGTTATCAAAACAGAAAAGTTTGTTTGATGGGTCTCTACGACCGCTTCCTACAATGTAGTCGTGTTTATCAAGTATCCAACAGTGCTTGTCGGAAAAAATGACCTTGTGTCCACAATCAGCAATAGCACCAACAAAGATTAAATTTTTTTTCATATTCGGAACATACGAAACTGAACTTAAGTTTATTGCCCCAGATTCGGTTCGCACAATTGCATTCCCTGAACCTTTAACAAGATGAGATTCTCCTCCACTTGTTTCAATCTCCCTAATTTCTACTCCCAAAGTACTAGGTTGTTGATCAAGTTTATGGTAGTCAGAGGCTACATGCCCTGTTGCACCACTGTCTAAGTACCACGGTCTGTTATCCCAAGTAGCATGGTAGTAATATGGGTTGTAATACGATTGATCCATATGAAAGTCAAAAAACTTAGCTGAGTTGGCAAAGTTTGTACCTCCTTGCGAATTTTCGACGTGTTGTTGATTTGGTGGAGTTCGACAGTCCCTCGCTATGTGACCCGGTTTTCCACAGTTGTAGCAGATTATCGGAGGCCGGGTTGAAAACGGTGGTCTGGGGTATTCGCGTCCTGGGTAGCCATGAGCTGGGAAACCTCGTCCTTGATAGCCACGACCTGGGAATCCGTGATGTTGATATCCCCGTCCTCTGTAGTATCGCCCGCCACGTCCTTAATTTTGTGGTTGTTAAGTCTCCCGTTTGTGAGTTGCTGATAATGCCTCTTCTTCTCCAAGTTGTTGATTGCGATGTTGCCTTCGATGAGATTCTGACATCAAGGAGCACTAAGTTTTTCAAATGTCATCGATGAGTTCAAGTGAATAAGAATTTGAATTGTGCTTTCATATGACCTCTGCAGTCCGTTTAGAATTATCTGGTTTACGTTGCGGTCCGACAACTTCTCTCCCATGTTTCCGAGACGGTTCTTAAGTTCCCTGGCACGTTTAATGTACTCTTCGACCGATCCACCTTCCGTCATCTTCATCGACTGAAGCTGACTCATTAACGTGAGAATCTGGGATTGATCCCCTGATGCAAACTGTTCTTTCAGCACCTTCCACGACTGAGTAGGATTGACGTGTTCTGCAATCAAATCAATCAGGTCGTCAGAAACTGAAAGCAAAATTAGCCTACATGCTAGTGCTTTCTTTTTCTTGAGTTGTGCTTCTGTAAACATCTCTCCTTCTATTGTAATCGGAAATACAATGTGAGCTTGTACTTCATCCGTAATCCCCCATTGGCCCTCCGCTCTAAGCATTGCTCTCATTTTTAGCGACCAAACATAGTAGTTTGAGAGGCCCTTTAACTTATCAACTTCTCTAAAAGCGACGCTGGATCCTTCTGCCATTTCTACGATTTCAGTCTGTCAACTCTAGGAGCAGCGCTTCACTAGGTTGTCCTCTTTCTCTCCTCGATATCTCTGATTCTCTGATACTCACTGATCACTTAAACTACAGATTTGAGTCTCTCGTATGATCACTAGCTCTACTTGCTACTGCCGCTTTGATACCATGATAGAAAAACTGACTGTCATACAGAAATGTCTCATAAGACCAGTGCATCATAAGGAGAAGGACAAGGTATAAATACACATCAGATTGAAGTGATGAAGTAACAGTAACTAATCTACAGTGACGGACGAATGGTTCTGACTGTACAATAACCTCTACGAGAGAAGTCAGATCGACGCTGAGGGCGTTTTCTAACAATGTGCTACCCCATGTTGAACCTCATTGCATTCATCATCACTTACTCTTTAATCAAATTGTAACTGTCTTACATCGACTTTTTCCATATTGTACGGAATTAGCTGTTGACAATTTGGATTCAGCTTGATTTTGTGATTCTTGGTCTTCAACACTGTTGGATGAATAACCTCAAGAGAAAGATAAGGAACATTAATACGGCTCTCTAATAACTCAAGCAATTTGGAATGTTCAGCTTTATGCACACTAATAGGTATCAAGACCACCTCACCAGATCTTGTGTGGCCAAGGCCGAAGCCAAAGCGGGGAGATTACACCTCAAGTAATTTTCATGTAGATTCCTTTGTAGATGGCAGCCACTGTGAATTGCTGCGTCTTGCAGCTCAGTAATAGCAGCTGGTTTTTGACAGGGAGTTGTCATTAATTCACGGCTGCTGGCATGGAAACGGAGGGACAATATTCTCTGCTACTGCATTCCGCACCGCTTTTTTCATGCATGCGGCTTCAATAGATAAAACATGCATCTAAGCATTCCTCGTTCACGTGGCTCCCTGCGTCTCACGTACTGCTCAACTTGTTGTTGTCAGTAAGAAGCTTTTTTGACCAAGACCAAGACTTGACTGACACCTTTTTCAGAAGTGCTAGTTTGAAAGACGAAGGTGCTGTACCAGCGTGGTGATTCAGCACAAAAATTTCCCGGTCAGATCTATGAGTTTGAAGTAAAATTGAATCATCTACCGATCTTGCATTTGAAAAGAGCAGTTCACGGGTCAGTCCAATCCTCAAATTTGATCCATCGGGTACTTCGGAATTGGTGGGATCAATATTGTCAATACGTTTCAATGTGAGTCCAGAAAACTAGCGCCAAGGTTTCAACTGCCTCCCAACGAGATGTTACTGAACGAGGTTTCTACGAGTTCAGATTTAGATTGTAAACTTGAAATTGGAGTCAGGCGAGTTTAATATGTGCACAACCACCTTCTCCGTTGGGATCATGGATTGGGATCAAAAGTAAACTATTGTTAACAAAAGAGAGATTTCTTGTAGACTTCGGGATTCGATCCTTGATTGCCAAATCAAGGCTAAACTGCCAACTCATGAAGGAATCAAGCTGGGTAGAGCTTCAGTAATATCAAGCCCCAAGTTTCCCAGGCCTCCAAAGGGGTGAGAATTTATGAAGATGACCAAGTTATGCACAAGCACGGTAAGAGCTCACGAGTATGTGAGGTGCACACAAGAACGACTCGAGTACGACATTCATGTTCGTTAAGAACTTCTGGCTTCTGGCGTGTCCAATCCCTTGTGAAGATATAGTTTGTCCGCTTTCTAACTGGTATGGCGGTTGACATATTTACATTCACCAACTTTCTTTACTGTCATTGAGAGCAGATGCAAGTGGGATTTCACTCTAGAGGGCAAACATGGGTGATAAAGTAGCTGAGGTGTAACAAAATTCTTCCACAAGTGTTTCCGGGTTGGAACTTGGAAGGTGCTGCAAGCGCGACACTTCTCATGGAGGATTTTGGATTCTAGTTGGCGTATGGTTTATCAAGGTCGATTCGAGAGTGAGGGTGGAAGAAAAACAAAATTGGCTACATGTACTGCGGACCTCTTTCAGCCTGCACCCGGAAGCATGCAAACAAAACTTGCAGCCTGAACGAAAAGTTGGACGGACAATCATGTGGGGATTGATTAACACTATGGAGACACCATTCCGGAGAATTTTAAAAGAAATTTTGATCGGTTCACCACTTTAACCAACTTCGTTGCCCCTTGAGTTTTCACATTAGAATGCATACATGGCATACTTTTCAAATGTTTTGGAGCCTTGGAGAAGACCATTTGCCTTTCCAACTTCGTGCCAATCTATAATGTGAAGTTGTGAACAACTGAACGTGTGAAGCGTCTCTGAGAATTTAAGCCTAATGAGTGTAAGAACAGGCCAACTAAGGGTCGGAACTAAATTTTTTTGGGAACTAAATTTTTTGGAGGGTGCAACATCTTGAAATATTTTTCAGTATATTGTCCTTGAAGGACAAGTGAAATTGACATCTAAACCAAGTTGTTTCATATTGTTTGGAGCTTTATGGAATTAGTTATAAAGCTTTGAAGTTGAAATGGCTCACCTCCTAAAATGTATATGGGCTATATATTGTTAAAGGCTATGAAAAAGCAACATGTGCAAGTAGTACACATTTAAGGAGATCCCGAAGGAGGTGAGCCACTTTAGAACTTGTGCACTTTTAGAACCTCCTACCTTTGAGAACCACCTACCTCACAACAGTGGAGTCCCACCTTCATGTGGATGTCCAACGAAGCTAGTATACGAGCGTAGAGCGTGGAATTGGAGCATGGAGCATGGATTTAGGGCCTTTTTCTGTAATTTGGTGCGGTTTTAGGATATTTATTTATTTATTTATTTTGTTAAATTTGGGTGTTTACTTTCAAAAGTCAACTATAAGTTTTGGGCCTTTTTTCCATAAATCAACATACTTTGAGGGTAATAAAAAATCCAGTCTAAAAATTTGGGGATTTAAAAAGTCTAACCTCAAAAGTTTAGGGTGGACTAATATTTGAATATGTGTGAAAATATTTTATGACCATTGACCACATGGAGGGAAGGGTTATATTCATTGAACTTAGAAGAATTATTTGTTATTGTTGGTGAGTAACTTCAACAATGACATTGGACACCTCTACGGTGGGATTATGACAAACCAATTTGTGTAGGGGATCGGTCTTTTAATGCTATATCAATTTATTGGTTCATGTGCCAAAGCTTAGTGGCCTATCTTTTGAGTGGATAGTGAGAATGTCTCCCTATCCACTCCCAAAAAAAAATGAAATTGAATTTTTCTACCTCCCACCAATAAGGCAATAAGCTCAAATTTTTGGTATATTAAATTTCTCGTTTCCCCCTCTCCCCCCCTTCTCTAATTTTTAGGTGGGGCTAGGGATAACATTTGATATGGGATATATCCGTATCCGTACCTCATATTTTGTATCTATATTGTATTGTATTTATATTGCATTTGAACTATATTCCGTATCTCATATCTGTACCGTACTATATTTGTATTGTATTTGAACTATATCTTGATTCTCGTATCCGGATCGGGTCTATATTATATCATATTTGTCTGTGTATAGTATCCCTACCCATATCCAGATCAATGGCATGGGAGGGAGAAAGGAGTTTAGGGTCTTCAAAGATTGGCCTTCCAAAGTTTTACAAAGTAGAACATGATGACTTTATATTCATGCCCCCATGACCGTGAAAATGGACCTATCACCGTGGATCCAAGACAGGAGACCCGAAATCTACACCAAAAAAATTATTTGGGTGTAAACCTATAACCGTGGTATCAAGCCACATAATATAATCTTTCACCACGGTTTTAAGGTTTAGGTGTGCCCCTATAGCTGTGGTTTTAAGATCTCAATGTAATTGTGGACTTCAGACTGTGAACTAGTAGAACTGCTCCTTTAAAGGTGAAAGAAAGGTATACTTCTAGGGTGAGGGTTCAAGGTGTAGGGTATTTATGATTGCCTTCATGGCCTGTTTATAGAATATCTGTTAAATTTTTTAGGAGGATTATATTTAGGGTTTAGGGTAACTTTCTTTTGTTGGATGGACATTTGCTTATTGTATTGTTAAATGTATGGTTAGGTGAACAATTTAACTTAAACTATTGAACAACCGTAGTTAGAAGGCTTGGAATTAGGCTATCATTTCTATATGATAGGGTTTAGGGTGATTAATTAAGTTCATCCATGCGCGACCACTTTACCAATTTATCATATAAAAGGCATTAGCATGTTGCCAAACTTCCTATTGATAATAATGCATTTCAATTATGTTTGCAATCATGTCATCAATAATTAGTACTCATATGTATTGCAAGGGAAGCTAACTTCTACCAATGCTAGCATGAGATAGTACTAATAAAAAATGGGTTTACAACCATAGCAAGTTTAGATAAATGTTGCAGAATTTTGAATGCATAAGGTGACCACCTTTAGGTTACCTCTCAGTACCGAGAGGAACCTTAGAAGTGGTCACCTTATGCATTTAGAAGTTTGCCGTTGTCCTACTCCATTCATTGTGAAAAGAAAATTCAGGCAAGGTCATTTTTAGTGGATTGGGACGAGGGAAGGCCATTTTATTTTGTTGCAATTATCAATAACAATCTAAACAACCCTCTATGAATATTTTATATCCATATATATATACAAATCATACTAGAGAGCGTGGATGGGCAATTATGCACGAATGCATGATAGTGCAAGGTGCAATGGACAAATGACAATTGAAATGAAGTAGTGGCCCTTTTAGTCTCACTACAATTCTTACATGAAACAAGTTTGGAGCACATCATCCAAAGCTACACTACAATATGCTAGCACCAACCGGCAAGAAGTAGAAATGTATACTAATTTGATTTAAGCTTCAAGATACCACTCTGAAGTATGCATTTCACTTCGTTAAAGCTAAAGCTTAGAGCATGAATAAAAAGATCTACTTCTGCATCCAATTGGCAAACTCCAGTGAACAAAAAGTATAAGTGCTTGCAATTAGCCCATTGCCCTCTTTTTCCTAGAGCCTTTGTTGCCATCTCCTTGAAATAAGGGCAAGTGCATTCAGGGAATGCACTTACAGTGATCATGTAACGTTCAATGGCAGGCGGTGTACCTGAGTCTAGGGCAATGATGCATCCGAAGCCTGGATGCGGTACCATAGTAACTTCACGAACCACTGCTTTCATTGTAAGTGCGGAGGCACAATTGTTTGCTTGCTTTGTTGTAGGTGCTTTTGGATTCCTCCGAATCTTCTTTCCTGACCGTGTGCTAGGGTGCTCTGTAGGTGACTCTGGAACTTGAAGTCCCAAAACATTAGGTGGCAGATCATGATTTCCAAATAGCCTACGAGGGGAAATTTCAAGACGCTACGGAAGACAGAACCCTGCATTTTGAAGATCTAGGATCTCTTTGGGCATAAGATTGGTTCCAACTTGCATCGGCCATATGTCTGGTACTTCCGGTTTTGATAAAACCCATTTCCGTCGAGAACCTTTGACGCACCGCGATATATCATCATTGCAGAAAAAGAATTGCATTCTCTCAATCCTATTTTTCTTATAGTTGTCCATGCTGCCGGTATATGTAGGTGCAACTGTTCCCCTATTGCCTTACATTATCTTTGCAACACACTTTTTTCGCGTAATGGCCTGCAATGCAAAACATGCCTTTGAAGACGTCTTAGGCAAGCGGGCAATATGCCATTCAGACTCATCACAAATTGTTTCTTGAATAGTCCTCACATGGGAGGCCACCTCAGTTGAAGGAATTGACCTTATCTTAGGTGATTCCAACAAATCCGGATAATCTTCATGCGTCACAGGCCATGATTCTTCAGAAATCCGATCCAAGGAAATGACCGATGTGGGTGCAAGGGTGGCCCTTGTTCCAACACGGGGTCAAGAGAAATTCACTTTGTCGGGACGATGTGAATCATATTCAGAACCAGGTGGAAGATTGGGCATTCGCTTCTCAGATCCAAAAACTTCCTCACCTTCCAAATGGGGCTTCCTAGTGTAGTACTCTTGAACACCTAGTACAGATGCCATGGCATCATTCAATCCTTTCGGATTACCGGTACGCTGGGCATATCTCTGTGCTACACGAAGCAAGAGCTCTTCTTTTCCTGGACCAGTTCCCGGCTTCTCACCTTTTAGAAACTGGTAATATCTAACCATTTGCATGAACGTCCGAACATAGTCATCCACAGTGGCGACATACAAATCAGAGCCACGTTTTCCAGATTGTTGCAACCATTTGTTATGTACGGTCTCCGCGAGGTTGCAAGTAGGAATAAACCCGAGTTCATCTTCAGTGAGTCCTTGTTTTGTGGAGCATGGATTAAAGCTATTACAAATAAAGAGTACCACTCTTTCCTTGATTGAACGTCTACAGGGCAGGGTTGTTACATGAAGTACTTCAATAATTGAAGATAGGAAGCATTTATGGAAGAAACGAATAGCAATGATGTAAGATAACCTAAAAATCTGAATCCTAGCTTGGCAAAACAAACAAATGAAGGATAGGATGATTAAGAATCTTACAGTGTCCATGAATGCTCCCCATTGTCTATACCGGAAGTGCCAAAACGCTAACCACAACTCCAAACGACGAAGCCCCTCTTCGGTTGTGGCTCCAAATGAATGCCACCACGTTCGAATTGCATGAAACCTAATCTCTGCCTGTGCTAAGGAATTTGCATCCTTATATTGTTTGCACAACTTTCGATGTTGGTCTTGAAGGTCACTGCGAATGTCTGCTTTCGTGTGTTTCTCCATTGACTGAGTCCAATGAAATAAACATGTACGTTCTCGATTGGGCATGGGCTCTATTGGGTCACCACTTCCGTAAACAATGCGCACCGCATTCCAGTTTGCTTGTGCCGAATCAGCCATGAAGCCTTTAAAATAGGGCAAGGTGTTTCCATGTCTATCCATCACGACGTTTAAGTTTTTCCAAAAGTCGCATTGGGCAACTACATCTTCTGATTGCATATCGCAAACCGCAATAGTCATAACTCGGCAATAGGTCGTGTCATAAACATGACACGCAATTGTAGTCCAGAGCTTCACTCGCCTAACATGATCAAACATGATCAAACATGATCAAACATGATTCATGCGTCCTCAAGGTCACCACTAGGTTGCATATGTGATATCAAGTCTACGCCACTTCTAGGGCCAACCTCCGACATTTTGAACACGAAGACTTTGTCAGAGTCAGATCCCTGTCCAGGGAATTTGTTCTCTTGTACAAAAGCCCAATTGCTGCAGCCACGAAGCTTTGTGATGCTGTCCATGACTCCAAAGCGGCGAAAGTACTTGAATGTACTAACTTCATTGCGAATACTTGGAGAACTCATGAATTTGCATTTCTCCAAAACAGGCATTAATTCTTGTAATCCGAATGGAGCAGGCGTAGCTCCTTCGGCTCGAAGTAGCATCTCTCCAAGGAACTCCTTGCTAGCCTCTAGGACAATAGCAGAATTTGTTCCAGAGGGGTTCCGCTCAACTTGGTCTGATATCAAGGACCGAGTTCTCTCCTTGGAGTCCCGGCAGTCTCCATCTTTCATAGGGTGGTTGTAAATACCGAAATGAACACAAGCCCGAGTCATGTCCTGTGACCCAACTACATAATATATTTTCGCAAGACAACTACCAATACACGATGGAGCAATCGCACAAATCTTGCATGTGATAGTGGAACCAATAGGAGGAATGGCACAAACCTCAAATGGAGCAGGAGAACAACCATCCCATTCAGTCTCGTTGATAAGAGCTACACGGTGCTTTCGAATTAGGTAGTCACAACTCGGGTTGTCACATCGTAGGTGGCCCACACAAGATGCCAACCGAAATGTCAGACCGTCTGCATTCTTTATATTTGTCGTATGAAGATTTGTCCAAACGTGACCATCGTAGCGTTTCTCCATTCCGGTGAGAAGCTTAGCCTGACTGTTAATTCCCGAAACATCTCCGACGGGTGGTAATTCAAATATCACATCACCATTGAACAAAGGTGGAACAAATTGGACTACACAGACTCTAATTGAGTTCCAATCGACCTTCTTAAACGGATTCCTAGAACCTTTGGTGTAGCACAACTTCTATAGATATGAAATAATAGAGGATCCACGAGAAGTTGAGGATGGTGTCCCTAAGACTAGAGTAGGCGAGATAGATGAGGATGCCCCATGAACTCCTAAAGGCAGAGTTGGTCGTAGAACTTTATAGGGTGGCGACGAACCATCAGAATCATCACTATCAATGGCAATGACCTCAACACTTGGCTCGATCTTTACAGTGTTAAGCAACGCTGTCTCAAAAGTACTAGTGCTAGATATTCTAGTGGTACCTTCTAGAGCTGGTGCTCCAACCATGGATTTGGATAAGCCATATGCTAAATACCTACCCGGATGCAGATGCCACTGCCTCAGTGGGGAAGAGACAATCGGCTCTTGACCTATAGTATGCGTGAGTTCACCACTTGAACTATCAAAAACTTCCTCATCAATATCTAACGAGTTTTCAGTAAGAAGAAAGCGAGCACTTAGTCGAGAGGAACTCACAACAGTGTATCCCAAATCACCAATCGGAAAAGAAATTGGAATCCCTTGTCCATTTGCCCTAACAGTTGCCATTTGATTGTATTCCATTTAGACGCTTCATGCACTCTACTTCTGAAGCACAAAACTGCATCAATCGCATACCGCACGAGCTACAATAATCATACGACAAGGAACTCAGTGAACCTGAGTGTCACTGCTTCAGTTGCTTTGGTATTAACCGAAACACCTTCTAGAACACGTAAATCTGCTGAGAATGTAGGGAGGACCGCTAGAGTTGTAATAAATGAAATCCGTGCAAATATACAAAAATAGAATACAAGATTAAGAGATGTTCACTTGGCGCTCTCAGCAATAACTAACATTAAAAGTACAATATTTCATTTCAATGAGAATCAACCATTTAATATTTTAGACTAGATTTGTATATCAACGGCAACAATCATGACGGTCATTGGCTTTAATGACTAACGAAAAGAAGGACAAGAACCACCAATGATTATGAGAAAAGGTACGATGAAGAAGCCGGTGCAATATGAGTCAGGGAGCTCAGTTCAGGAGTTTGGTAATGTGGTGCTCATACATTCAACGAGATCAGGGTTTTAATCATCACGGCAGATTGTGTCTGGAAGTATACAGTGTCAGTTAGATTGTAGTGTCCAGTAGATTGCAATGTCTAGTGATGGATGCTAGACGTTTGAATTGATAATGTCCTGTACGAAAATATTACCTAGCACAATTTTTTGTTATTGATAACTTGCTCACCATGTGACAATGGGAATTTATATTGAGCACAAGTGTTAACAAACTTGGAGAAGAAGTTTATTAAATGCCCACAAACACCGCCACTTTAAAGCTAATAGGGCAATGGCATTAAAATCATAAATCCACTTCAGAAAGAATATGGAGAGTAAGACGACCAGAAATCACAAAGCACTTATTAATAGGAAACATATAACATGTCTTCTAGTTGCAACAGGAAAATTCCAAAATACATGAAGACTAGGAACTATACCAACGTTATAGGGGATCATACACTCACAATGAAGCAGTAGTTCCTGCCTAATGATTATAGTTAGATGTATTCTATTCCAACAATAATTCCAAATACTGAATTCAATTTTACAATTCACATAAGCCTTGAAGTACAACTGAGATTCACCAATTTAATTCAAGAACACGATAATTCTGAAAATGTAAAATAATATATAATAAACCTCCACATGCCCAATCTAGAACACCACACAAGTTTGTTCCGAACTAGAAATCCAACCCTCCCAACTACAAGACCTAATCGTGCGACCCCAAACTAAGAGACCCAAACAAAGAGATCCAATCGTACACCTTCAATCCGAAACTCCCAGGTAATGTCCAAACATGAATTTTTATATCATTCTTGTGAACCCTATGTTGGTATTTGTCGTGGTCCTGGTCGTGTCGCATACTGCGGGTGCCCCGAGGAACCTCTCGGTGTCGAGAGGCATCTAGGAGGGGATGGGGGCATACGCCTTGTCCCCAATTTTTTTTTATTTGAGTTCGGGAACCCTGACTGGTGCTCGTCATGGTCCCGCTCGTGTCGCATACTGGGGGTGCCCCAAGGAGCCTCTCGGTGCCGAGAGGCATCTGGGAGGGGAGGGGGGCATACGCACTATCCCCAATAATTAATTTGGTTTCATTAGGTGTTTACAAATTGAATGCAATGGAGAAAACCTTTCAGACCAATCTAATTGTAGGTCATTAAGTTTGAATAATACATCATTGAAATATCATTAGACACGAGAAGCCCCATGACAAATTGAGAATTCTGAGTAATACAATTATTTCATATGAACACAGAGTACTAATAGGCCTTATATATGATATAGAGTTGAACAAAATTCTCTATACTAGTGCAATTATATGTATAAATAATGCCTCCATTTCAAAAATGTAGAATCCGAGTTCGACATTGAAAGTAATCAAAGCATCAATGACCAAAAAAATGAAGACAACATCATGAGGTCAATGCTAAGCACCCAATAACAGTGATGTAGTGTATACAATACATCAAATAGAGCTATTCGACATTGAACTATCCTCTGTAGCCGATGAATCCAAATCTGTCTCTATTGCATAATCATCTATAAATTTTAAAGCTCGAGGTTGCACTGAACGTGCTCGTGAAGTTGGATTTGGATCCATTGCCACAAAGTCTTGTGACAACGCCTCAGCATATACAGGTAGGTGAAAAGATTTGGGAGGACTTGGAAAAAATCCTGGTCTTCCAAAAAAAGGCACATGCTGGAAGTTCCTCACTTTTTGGGCTTGCCTTTAAATCCAAAGAAACAGGAAATTAGACAAAAATTCCCAAATTGATTATATAACAAAAAATGCATCAATAGCAAGATAGACTTACTTACTGAATCGGGCTGTCTTCACGATACGATCAGGAACAACCACTTCTTCATCCACGTCAAATGTTGAAGGAGTTGATTGGGCTGGTTCGGAAGGTACCATAGTTTTGCGCATGACAGGTGCAATGAGGGCATCAAATATCAATTTATCCTCCTCAAAGGCTAGTATATGTCGTCGAGTTGCACGACATGCTTGAATAGTTGAACCTGAAATGAACCAAACATAGATAAGAAAAATATAGTATGAACACATTTCAAATTACATAAGAGTCCCACAATTACTAAATTCAAAGAAGGAATTACCTGTAGTTGCTGCGCAATCAACAACAACGTCGTCTGGTTGTGATAGCCCTTCTATAAGCATTTGCATGAAGTGTCGAGATTTTTCCCGAGGACCTCGCCACGGAATGTCTCCATTCATGGTTACATCATCGCGGTTGCAAAAGTTTTGCAAGATGTCATCACGAGCAATATTGACACCTACCTCTTCATGGGAAGGAACATGTTGGAATGAAAAATCAATATCAGTCTTTGGCCCAGATTCCCTCACAAGAAGAGAGATAGAAAATCGCATCGTCTGCAAAAATTCAGAAGTTAGAAAGTAGCACAAATGCAAATCAATTGTAAATCAAAGGAAATAAAATACGAGGTTACGATTAATCATACCGTCTTCTTTGGATCGGCTGGCGATGTCAAATGCAGATGATTCATCCCTAACCATGTCATGATTATTCTAAATCCGTAGGTTTCACAACAACCAAGAAGAAAGCTTCTGTGACGAACAGAAGCTGTTGGATACATGGTAAGAAGGCCCCCCTTGTCATGGAGATATTCCTGAGCATAGTCAAAAATAGGAACCAATGAATCTTTTTTGAACTCATTCCATTCTGGAATAGGGCTCGGCGGAGCTGAAACCGTTGGAACATGAAGGCCTTCGGGGACATCCACGATGATGAGGTCCACCGCCTGCTTTGTATTTAACATACCATCAAAATATCTATCCTTATTGCTAGAATGCTGTAGAAGACATTAATGTTTAAATATCGTTAGTTCCAAATGAATAAGAAACTAAAATAATATGTAATAAAGCACATTTAAATTCTAATTGAATTTGGAAACTACTTAACAACAAATTGGAACACAATATTAAAAGTATACGAAATAGAAACTTACCATGTCTAAGAATGTCAAGACCGCATTAAAGGCCTTATTATCACTCGGGAGACTCTCCACCAATAAGTTGAGAATGCACTCGTCAATATCAGGTATAGGGCCGAAATTTTGAATGGTTGTTGTCAGACCATGTACTAAAAGATCCTGTGTGAGGGAAAATCCGGATGAAGTATCTTTCATTCCAATGCCACTTGTTGCTGGTTCATGCATCGACTCCTCTGCCTTTCGTTTTGTGCCTTTTTTCTTGGACTTCTCCTCTTCTCTATCAACCTTCTTGGCCAAGCGCTTCTTCTTGTTCTCTTCCATCCGCTTCTTTGTCTCCTCCAATCGATCCACTTTTTTCTTGTCAGCTCCTTCTCGTCTGATTATAGCTTTGGCTTTGGCCTCCGGGTCCAATCCAGCAAATTCATCGAACTCCGACTCCGTAATAGCATTCTCTGTCAATGTCTTGAAGAGAGCTTCTTCTTCAGCAAGAGTACATCCTATATTGCATTCTAAGTACCATGGGCAAGCTTGGAGATGTGGAGTCGTCCAATTTCGTAGCTGATAAGCCGAGAACATACAATCCGATGATGATCTATCTAACCATGTTGTAAGAAAAGGTGGCAAATCCTTCTTCTCGATAGCTTTCTTGGCGTACAACTCAAACTTGAAATACCTATTCATATTAAATTCAAAATCAATTACCTAAATAAAATAGTATATAAAGTCCATAGAGATTCCAACATAATTATTCCAAGAATATGAAAGACAAGAACTACATTAAACAATGAAAGCTACATTGGTTAAGCTACAATTTGACGTCCTACTAGCTAGTTCATCTAGATGTGCCTGTAATCCATAACATCAGCCTCAAAACATAAGTAAGTAAAATGGCAAGTTTTCAAACCTATATATCAAGCGCTTGACAGCGAGCATAGCCCCTTTGAACTCTTTGAAATTATCGGATTTTTTAAAAGTATCTCCTCCCTTGAAAACACCTGTATAAGCTGTCTCCCAAAGTTTCATTCTCCAACCTTCAATATACTCCATCAATGATTCTGGCTCGGCAGGAACGGACATGTTGATTGGAATATTGTCAGATTGAACAATGTTGTCGAACATTTCGCATGATGCCTCTTCCATCTAAATACAAAGTTAGACATCAATTTTAGGTCATTCCTGTACGTTATACACAATCATACTAATATAATTGAAGGATATTGAAATAAAATATAATTAAACATTTATCAAAAGAAAACTTACCCCAGCATACCAAGAGGCCTTTGCCAAAAAAATCAGTAATTTCTCTTCATTGACAGGACGAGAAGGAAAGCGTCGGGCCTCTCTAGTAGGACCGGATGCATTCATCCACTTGAGCCACTTAATCTTGTTTTCCGCACTTGTAGAGGCTGTGGCTATCATTTGTAATTTTTCTAAGGTTAATTCCGGAGTTGCAAAAAGGTTCCAATGCCTTTGGATCTGCAAGAATGCAATGCATGAGAATTAGAACTCAATATACATCATGTATGAAGATATGAGCAGATTTGATCAATGATGGTTTAGGCATACCTCAAGAAGCCAGTCTTTTCCCAGAGCCAGATTAGCAACAGCCACCATCTTTGACATTTTTTTATAAAACTTCTCGGTGGAATCCTTGATAGAGCTCCTCATTGCGGCTGCAACACCATCTAACGTCACCTCTTCACAAGGAGTGTCCTCTTTGTATTTATGAACAGCAATATCGGCTGCTGCAGATATGTCTTGCTACAAAATTGCAAATAGACACGAAAAGAACATAAACATAAACATTTTTATATCGACATATAAAAATTCATATAAAAACACTTGAAATCATTACAAAAACATGGTGGAAGTAATACCTTGAAAATGAATGATGTAAAGACTTCGAGGGACATAGAGTACCACTTAGACCGGATAACCATCAAACAGGTGTTCACATCTTCCGGTGATAGAAGTTCTTTAAACTTCTCAATGTCCATGACACCATACTTCTGAACTCGATATAACGTGTGTACGAGATTGGTCTTCACATGATAACTCTCTGTTTGCCTGTCACACCATGGGAAGAAAATCATATTATATCATATTACAATTCATAGAATTTAAGTACATCATAGAAATGCAAGCATAGTGGAGAATGGAACACTCACATGTTAATATCATGCATCGCCTGCATCGTCAGACCAATTCGATTCCGTGTGTCTAAAACGATTGAATCCACAAAGATGTGCCATATTTTCTCTGTTGCATGCAATCGCATAATGTGATTCATCCATGCAATTCTTCTATGATTTCCATCACATACATAAAACTTGTGATCCACCAAATGTCACAATGCTGCCTGTGACATGAGATAAGTGTTGAAATCATGGTTGATTTCATTCCAAATTGGTCCCCACTCGTCTTTCTCGGCAGGTGTGAAAACACCACTCTGGCCATCTTTGTTTGATATAGAAACATAGAAGACTCTAGCTCCTTCCTCGTAACCTCCACTGAATTGATTTTCCAGCAAAGTCAAGTCACAAGCAAGAGTAGGTCGCACCATTGGCATCGGAACCAATCTACATAAAGGAATTTTCATCCGAGAAGTATCATTAGACGTCAATCTCAATCCATGAAGGATGGACATAGTGTCAAGCTTTTGGGACCGCCTGATGTCATCTTCCATTGCATCCTTGGGCACTCCTTGAATCTCATAGTCCTCTAACTCATCATCGGAAATAATCTCCGGTTGGAGACTACCCTCTTGTAATATAGATCCAGACACTTGGTGAGAAATTGGCATTACTTCTGAGTCTTCGGGGCGTCCATCATGCACCATTGCTTCAGGTACCACATCAATAAGTACTACTGGATGTTCCTCGGCCACTAGGGCTTCAACCTACAACACAATCCAAAACAAATCATTGGCCTATTTGTAATTATCTTGGACAAATGCAAATATCAGGTGTTTCAAATAGTCTTCTCCGAAAGAGGCCTCTCGGGCCCGAGAGTGTTTTCAAAGGACACTATCCTTTGCACATATCAAGGCTTCAAACTAACAATAATCACTTTTCAAGCTCTACATAATGATCCAAATAAATCCATAAACATCTAGTGAAGCTCCAATGATGTTCACAACACAAGCTTTCAGCACCTTCAAAGCTCCACCTTAGCTAGAATCTTCAACATTAAACAAACAAGATACATTCTCCGAAACTAGACCTCCCGAGAAAGGCCTCTCGGTCCCGAGACGGTATTGGATAGTCATTAGTGTTTACGCATGGACTGAAATCAGATTGAGAATTAATTTTTTTGATGTTGTATATAAAGCTCCAATCAACAATATTGTACTGCATTTGTACTCATCTAGGACCTCACATCTCATAGACAAATGCAGAAGAGAGTGTGCGTTGAGGCAGACCCCTATAAAGAGCCCTCTCGGGACCGAGAGCATACTTTACTGTCTCCTACCTTCGAGCATTTCACAACTAGAAGCTTAAAAAGAATTTGTTACTATATCCCAATGCACCGAAACCAATCATGTAGCTCTATCGACGGTTCTTTATATTCTGAGAAGGACATTTCACGAGACAGGGTTGTCTGTGCCTGAGTCCCCGAGAGAGCCCTCTCGGTCCCGAGACGGTAATTTCAAGGCAGCAGACTTTGCGCAATATTGAACCCAAATACTTTTCACGAGACAAGGTTGTCCGTGCCCGACTCCCCGAGAGAGCCCTCTCGGTCCCGAGACTGTATCCTCAGGCAGTGGACTTCGCGCAATATTGAACCCACATACTTTTTAGAAGACAAGGTTGTCTGTGCCCAACTCTTCGAGAGAGCCCTCTCGGTCCCGAGACTATAACCTCAGGGAGTAGACTTTGCGCATCATGGATCCCACTTACCTCTGATAGCACGCTGGGAGCAGTCTTCTCCGCTTCACCGCCCTTTTCTAGCACGCTGGGAGTAGTCTTCTCCGCTTCACTGCCGGAAGTTTCCCCTCGTTGCGCGCTCCTCGACCTCAGGACCCTCTCCACCATCTTCACAACTATATCCACAACTAGCCCTATTCGAGAAATTTGGAGCATGTACACTGCAGTCCGCAATTGAATTTCGATGGCCGAAGTAGAGTCGATGCAAGAGAAGAAGAAAGCGGTGGGGAAGGGTGGTAGAGCAAGTGTAAGTGAAGCCGTAATCGTCGCATGAGGTTAGGGTTACCTGAAAATGGATGAAGTCTGTCCCGCGTCCCATCTCAACATTTCAGTGTTTGTGGAGCACGATTTGTGGTGTCTACTCAATTGCTGCATTTCAAATTCGAACCCTGACTCGCGAATTTTTGGTGACTGATTGAGTGAAGAGGGGTTGGCCATGATCGTAATAGGTCTCCAGCACCAACACGCGGGGTCTCCAGCACCAGCAGCGCCCGCGCCAGAATATTGTATGAACCATGTCGTTGTAATCACATGTTCCTACTTCTGTAGCTGTGGCGACTTGTTATAATGCGAAGCCTTCCAAAAGGTCTTTGAGGCTAAATGTTGTAATTTGACAGGGTTCTTGCGCTGCAAGTGTTGCGCAGAGTAAGGCGAAGTATAAATTATGGCTACTGCAACTGAGCGTGCAGCTTTGGGTGCCGAGGAAGGGCTCCTGGAAGGCAAGAGTCCTGTAGGCCAAGCAGCAGACGCTGCCAAAGCAGCAGCCACTGGTCGGGTCGATCATCCAGAAGTAGCTCCCTTCAACAACGGCGATAACATCTCTGTTGTAGACAAAGGTCTCTTGAATCACGACCACCACAATCACTATGGCGGAATGCTGGGCCACACTGATGAGGAAATGGCCAAGTTGCGAACCCGCACCCTTGTCACTCACGAAGGCGAAGCCTATTGCCCCAACCCCAATATCCGAGACCTCGTAAGTCCCACTGTCCCATTACATACATTGAGAACATGCTGCCGGTAGAAGAAGAAGATGATGGGTTCTTGAGTTCATGTAAATTTAGGGTTTGTCTTTTATCTGTCCATTAGGCAGAACTTCTTCACGTTCCCAATTTAGAAAAATTAGATTGTCATTTGGACTTCCTACCAACTTGTGAGGCGGAAGTATGTTCAGTTGTCTCCTCTCAGGCCTGAATTTTTTTATGAACGTTTTTTCTGTTTATTTCAGTTTGATGCCTCCATTGACTGGTTGGGGAGGTGCGGGACTTTCATTTGAAACAAACGTTGATGCAAACTCACCGGCATTGTTGGGTGTTTCTTCTACTGTGTTTGATGTGGCTGCTATGTGCTTGCGCGTTGCAAGCGAAAGGTGCAGATACATTGGAGAGGTGAGCCTTCAATCTTCAACATGACTGCTTTCAGTGGTCTGTTTTGGTTAGTTTATGTAATGCCTTGTTGTTGATCTTTTGTGTTGCTTTTTCCATATAGTACTGATGGTTATGATAATGGCGTTGGCGATGACGGTGAAGTTGTAGTTATCTGTGAAGCAGTCAAATGTTTACGATTTTGAATGTAAGGTTAAGTATTGTTTCTGAATGTGGAGGATTTCCATGTCATTTACTTGGAATTAGGGTGCAGTAGGGTTGATGTTGATAGAGAAAGATGAGTATACTGATTTTTGTGGCACAAATTATTACAGTTCAGAGTTGCCAGTACTAAAAGTTGGAGAGGAGAGAATACAGGAAAGTCTCGCATTCTTCGATGGGAGCAGCTGCGAATATGAAGTTCAGGGCTTGCAAAATGGCAAGTGGTACGAAATCAAGATATCTTACCTTGCCTCTGTATGTTCCTTCTCTCCGCTTGCTACGAATATTAACATTGCATTTTGGAAGTTTTCTTTGATCCATCTCGCTCCAGAAATGAACTTATCCCTGTACACTTTTTAGACTCGTGAGCCTCGAGTTTGGCAGTGTATCAAGTATTTTTGCCAAAGCCTTGCTAGTGGTCATCGCTAGATTCCCTTTTGGGGTAGAGGTACCCAATTGCGACGCGTACCTAAATGTGACACTCTAAAATCTTGCACGATAAGTACATATTGATCTTAACACTGTATTCCACTCTAACATCAGAACTCATGAACCCATTAATGACTAATTGCTGGTGCCGGTAGAAGAAGAAGATGATGCGCAGCTAAGACCCAACGATTGTGCCATTGCATCCCACTCCTGGCCGGATTTGACGAGCATTTGTTCGTGATTTATAATGTATTCGAGAGGTAATTCGTGCATCTTTTTTGATTTGATGAGGTTTTGGTCGTGACAACTCGAATGGTGTGTCTGAGCAGACAAAGGCGATTGGGGATGCTGCTCCAATTACGAGGAGTTGCTTTCCAGATTCCCAACATCAGTACAGTTCTACATATTTTACCATGCACCTGTCATGTCCAATGTCTGCGATTCAATAAGCAATTATTTGAGGAGATTGTTCAGCAGCAAACATTATCAAAGATTGGACCTTAGAAGTACTCGCATGAACTCTTGGAAGAGCACTTGCAGCTACTTGTTTTAGAAAAAAGTGGAGATTACATGAGACTTACAAAGGTTTATTTGCAGGCGAAGTTCTGAAGACTTTATGTAGAAGCTCAACTTCCAGCAAACGATGACGATGTTGTCAAACAGATTTTTTGTTAGCGACCTGGGTCTGCTAGAGTGGTTTGATATGGCATGTTCCCGACTGTATTCCGTTTGAATTATTCATAGAAGTTCAAGTCAGAATTGGACCTTCAACTCTAAACCTTGGATATGAGTATTATTAATGTTGTTTGGGGCGTCTTGCAATTATTCAATGAGGGAAAGTGAATTACTGATTTGATGGTATTCCAGGAGAGCGTATCTACGGTATATGCGGATAGTGAACGACAGTAGAGGTACCGAAGGGCGCGACGAGATGAAGAAGGCATTCTTGTTTATGCTTGGCCATATTGGTGCATTCTTCATCTTTGCAAGTTCGATGTTTTTTTCTCAGGCATCTGAATATACTTGAATATCATGTTTCCAGTTCTGGAATAGAAACTTTACCAGGGTGGCGTACAGTGGGATATTCTGACCAGAATAATATGTGGATGTAAAACAGGGTTTGATATTAATGCAGGTCCCGTTTGGCTTGAATATATATCATTTTTGAAAGCTGCCCCTGTAAGTTCACAGTTGCCTGAAAGTGGTTTGACTATTTCTTTTGGTTCTTCTTAACTTTTCTCTTCGTTTCCACTTCCCGTCAGGTAGCTTGAGATCCATTTCTGGTTTCTTAATTATCCCGATGTAGGGATTTTAGCTACCTCACAAATCTGATCTTGGTACTAGATCAATGTGATGAGCAGGCTGTGACTCCGCAAGAAAAGTCATTCAGGATGACGACAGTGCGTAAGGCTTATCAGAAAGGTATTTTGGCCCCTATTCACATGGTTGAGCAGATTTGGAAGGAATATGAAAGTTTTCAGAATTCCGTCAACCGTGCCCTGGTTGGCTACTTGCCCTTTTATGAGAGTCAGAGTCTAGGAGTGAAACAGCCACCAATTGTGATGCACTTATGGGGTTCAACAAAATTGAATTTTTCAAATGGCCATCCTTTGTCTGGGTTGTACATGCTTCAATACGGGGTACCATGGCTTGTCAAGGTGGTGGTATGATATATCTTGTCAATCAGAGTGCCAGATTTGTTTGTGAATTGTGGATAACTCGTTCACTGTGGAGTTTATGAATGCTTGTTGTTCTGATTTTGAGTATTGTATAACTTGTCTTTGTACCTCAATGACTCATGGCTGAACATGCATTATTTAGTGACTAAGCTTAATGACATGATTGAAGAATAGACAAAAAATTATTTCTTTATCAAATTGAATTGTATTTCATTTATTTGGTGTAACTCTTTATAGCATGTTCTTAAAATGCAGGAATTTCAACAGAATTATGTTGTTTCATTCACATTGTTTTGGTCACTAAACAACAGATTTCTGTTGAAATTAATCTGTTAATTTCAACAGAAATTTGTTGTTCAGTGACCAAAACAACGCGACTGAAATAACATAATTCTATTGAAATTCCTACATTTTCTACTAGTGAAAGGCTCACAATCTATCCAATGCTAACACTTTAAACAATAAGATGTCTAAGAAATAATCAAGCATAATTTATCATGAATTAAAAGGTATTTTTTATATACAAAATTCTTTGTAGAGGATGTATAGTATCTTTAAATTTGATAATGTTAAATTGATTTTTCTCTTTAAACCCTTTAAACCCTAAAGGACTAGGGAATCATCCAAATTGTAAAAATTGTAAAGATGTATTATAAAATACAATTTAAAATAATAATTTTAATAATGACTCTCAAACAATAGTTGTAAAATGTGACCCACAGATCATATCCATATAACTAGATCAACTAGTACACAATCCAATATTTCAAGAACTCAGAAAGAACTTGTATTGTTACTTGTATGATTTGAAGTACTTCTTTGGATTGGCTTTTGACTGTGCTATTCATAAAGGCAGTCCAATACCTCATGAAGTTTGACCAAATTTGTAATGTGTACCTTACAGACTTCACTACAATTATGGTTATAACTTGTCAAGGAAAGATCTAGGCAATGTATTTAGATTCTCAAACACAATTTTGGTCTAATGCTTTTTGTTAGTATAGAAATTTATGCAATCAAACTTCAGTTTCCACAAAAATGAAGTAGATCATTGATCTTAACATGGAATGGAGCACTTATTCTTTGAAAATTTACATGTTTTTTCCAACATTATATATACTACATATGATGACACAAATCTTTCTATGGTCCATGTGGTCATTGCAAGAAACACTTGTCCTATTCTTCATCATAGTTGGAGTGATTTTTCTCTTCTGCTATAACTTTTGAATCCTAAGTCTCAAGAACATGAAATAATTAGTGGACTTGTCTAACTTGATGGCACTCACATCCCTTATTTTCTTAAATAATATTTTTTAAAACTATAATTGAATATTCATAACTTATAACAATTTGAGGTTTAGAGGTTCTTACTACATTCATTGTATTTAAATTGAATGATCTAGATTTGAAATTTTGGTAGTCTATTTCCACAAAAGGTAGGCATAGGCCTACCAAAGGGCATCTAAAAATATATTATTTTATTTCCTCTAAGTCTATGCAAGTCACAAGTTATGAGCATTTTTAGTACGCGAGTAGATAAGGATTCTACACTCTAAAATGAACTTTGGAGTTCTTTATTTAACTCAATTTTTAATATTTGTTCAAAATTTGAAGTCTTTGGGTTTTGATTTTTTATTAAAACATCACAACCATTGGGTTCGGCATTTTTCAATTCCATAATTGAATTCTTAAGAAATTAGTATTCTGAAACATGCTCTACTTCTATCTATTCTCTATTTTTTTCCTATATGTTTCACAATCCTAAATATTGTGGAATTTTTGGAGCAACTACCCAATTTTCTAAAATAGATCAAAAGAATTCAACCATTTTGGACTTTTTTTCATTCAAATGTGACCTTGTGAAGTGCAAGCTTCTCAAGTTTTTGCAAGGACTACAAAAGGTACTTTGGTAATTCAAATGTTAATATCTTGAAATCTATATAGTAGAAATTTCCTCACCTTTTCAAAATAGTGTACTACAAGTTCCTATAGTCACATGTGTCCAATAGTAAATTTAAAAAACTATTTGGTACTTGTAGTAGAAATGGCAATTCTGAAGTGGTTTTGATAAAAACATAGTTAAGAACCTTTAGGGGTTAAACATTCCCACGGTGATAGGATCCTATATTACTATGGACTATGGCCTTGTAGTATAAAAAACACCAAGGTGCAATTCAACAATGGGAATGTCTTTAACCTTGACTGATTTTCATCTATTTTATTATATACTTTCATCCAAATTTTCAATCACACTCACCCACTTTTTCATCTACATTCATCCAAAATCCCAATAACTTTCATCCATTTCTCATCCATGTTCATCCAAAATCCAACTACATTCATCCACTTTCATCCACTTTCATCCAAAAACCCAACTACATTCATCCATTGTCATCTACTTTTTCATCCATTTTTCAAAACCGCTTTCATTCCTTCTTTCATCCACTATCTCATTTTTTTAATCCTATTTTTTTCTTAAACCCATTCTTTTTTCTTCCAATATTACCACTCCTTGCTCAGTAATGCCCGCTTCCAGCTCGCTGCTCACAGACCCCCGCTCGCATACCAGCATTCCCCTGTAGATGTCTAGTTTTTTGCACTCCTGGTTCAAACCTTTGACTGGATCCAATATTGCTGGAATTTAGAGCATCCCCACCTATCTTGTAAAATAGATGACTTCTTAAGTGGGAGAGCTTGCAAGTTGGATGGACCTTATATATTGGGGCCATTTTGCAAGTCACCCATCAACTTGCAAAACAACAAAGCACAAGAAGTAGTCCCCCTTCCTGAAATCTCTCATCCAATCATAAATTTTTTAAATCTTATTAAAACTGAAAATGAGCACTACAAAAATAATTGAACCTCACTGGTTGACCTCTCGACTTGCAACCAGTGACGCTCATTGTTCCCCCTGGCCTGTACAATGGAAGGGCTGGCATTTTGCTAGCCACATTTTTGCAAGGCAAGTGGGCATGCTTTTAGAGCATCCCCACTTGTTTTACAAAATGAATGACTTCCTAAGAGTGGTTTGCAAAAGTGTCCCATCTGTCTTACAAAATGGATGACTTGTTAGAAAGTCAGGCTTGCATGTTGGACTTGGCTTGCAAATTGGTGTGGTTTTACAAGCCTGGAACTTGGCTTGCAAAACAACAAGGGACAAAATGTTTTGTCTTTCCATATGCTACACGACAATTGTTTTTCACTTGCGCAACACTTGGTTTCAACTCCCTTCAATATTTTATTGAATTTCCAAGTCGGGTTGGCAAGGTAACAATAAACTATAGAGATTAAACTGAAATTGATTGGAATTAATTGAAATGGATTAGAATTAAACTGATCGGAATTGAAACAGATTGGAATTAAACTTATCACAATTGAAATTGTTTGGAATTGAAATTCATCAAAATTGAAATTGACCAAAATTGATCAGATTTGATCAAATTGAAATTGGTCGGAATTGCCCCACTAAAAATTGATTGATCACAAATTCAAATTCAAATTGATTGGTACAAATGAAAATTGAAATTGATTGGAATTGAAATTAAAATCAATCGATACATTTTTGGACCTTCAATCCTTCACATTTCAGAATAAAAAAATAATTTAATAATTTAATAATAATAATAAATAATCTAACTAGACAAAGAGGGCTAGGGTGAATTGACCCCCTCATTGCCCTATTTTACTCCTAGGGAAAAATGCCGTGGAATTTTTTATTTGCAACAAGATGATTTATTTTGCAAATTCTGAGTTTAAATTTGCAATCAGCAGCACAAATTAGTTAGAGACGGTGTAGAAATACAAAAATCATGACAAAGAAATAGGGGGCTTTTTTTCACATTTAACCCTGGCCAGGGCAATGAGGCCAGATGGCCCCCCCCCCGAGCGAAAGGGGGGGCTGTCAGTAGGTCCACCTGGCAGGTGGCCCCTTCCCTCAGCCCGGCCCCATCCTGCCCCCAACTCAAGTCTGGCCTTTCCAGCGGTCTTCAAGCCTCCTCAGTCACGATCCAGATCCAGATTTGACTGACTCTCTTTGTCTAAACCCAAAACAAGACTCACTATCTTGCTTGTGTATTTGTGTGCAATGTCTCTTGATTGATTTTTTTGCAGCGGCCTTGAGTTGGAAAGTTATGTTGAGGAAACATAATGGCCTTGAAGTTAGAAAGTTATGTTGAGGAAACATAATGGCTTTGGAGTTAGAAAGTTATGTTTTGAAGACATTGTGGCTTTGAGTTAGAAGAGTTATGTTTTGAAGACATTGTGGCCTTGAAGTTAAAAGAGTTATGTTTTGAAGACATTGTAACCTTGAATTAAAGAGTTATGTTTTGAAGACATTGTAACCTTGAGTTGGAGAGTTATATTTTGAAGACATTGTGACTTTGAGTTGGAGAATTATGTTTTGAAGACATTGTGACTTTGAGTTAGAAGAGTTGTGTTTTGGAGACATTGTAGCCTTGGAATTGAAGAGTTATGTTTTGGAGACATTGTGACCTTGAGTTGGAAAGTTATGCTTTGGAGATATTGTGGCTTTGAGTTAAAGAGTTATGTTTTAGAGACATTGTGGCTTTAGAGATGAAGAGTTATGTTTTGGAGACATTGTGGCCTTAGAGTTGAAGAGTTATGTTTTGGAGACATTGTGACTTTGAATTAAAAGAGTTGTGTTTTGAAGACATTGTGGCTTTGAGTTTGAAGAGTTATATTTTGGAGATATTGTGGCTTTAAGTTAGAAGAGTTATATTTTGGAGACATTGTAGCCTTGACTTGAAGAACTTTACTTTAAAGATATTGTGGCCTTGAAGGGAGAACTTTACTTTGAAGACATTGCGGCCTTGAGTTGAAGAGCTTTATTTTGAAGACATTGTGGGCTTAAGTTGGAGAGCTTTATTTTAAAGAGGTATTATTCATTGCAAAAATATTATTAATGTTGTTATGTTAACTAAAGTGAGCAAATGTGCACTTGTTTTTCTTTTAATTCTTTGTATTGTAAATGTTTTCATTGCACTCTTGTAGTAAAATGATTAGCTTTGAATTTAGTAAATCATTTGTCAATGAAGGTGGCTAAAAGTACTACTTTATCTTAGTATGATAGTAGATGTAATAGAAATGATGTTCAATTTTGAACTTATTTATCATTTCCATACATCCTTATGCACTTATATGTACATCTTAGGAATCATGAAGAATTAAAGATTTTTTTTCATATTGTATTTGTGTATTAATTTCTTCTTACAATACATATTATTTTGTATTTAAATGAGGGTTTAGGGTCATTCATTCAGGTACAAAGTCTAAAAGCTTATAATTATGTAGTACTCACCTTTTGGAAAGCAAATATGAGGTTCTCATCTACCAAGTTTAAAAACTTTTTTGCATTGCTAAGCACACATTATGAATGAATATATTTCAACCTTTCTAAAATGCCTTTGTTGTTTACATATTTTAAGCTTTCGTAATTTATGTGTAATGGAGTTATTAACATGTGATGATGTAAATGGACTCTAATGAGGTCCTTTTTCAATAACAATTGTTATTCTTGTTTGTTCATAATCAATTTCAATATGAATTTTGTCCTTGTATTTTATAGAAATTATTGCAAGAAGAAAGTGTGTATTGATTTGTGTATTGTGATTTCAATCATCGTGCATATCAGGGAAGTGGAACACATCTTTACAAACCCACAATTAAAGTGTATACTTTGCATCTTGCAAATATAGGGTTCATCGTTGTATTTGTGACATCTAAATATGGCGGAGAAAGAGGAAGGGCTATTTAAAGGTGACCACTATGATTATGAGGACAATACAGACTTTATGATTGGCTCCAGTGTTGGATATACTTCACAATTAGATCCTCTTCAAACTACAAACATGGGAATTGATTTCACATGGATTGATATGGATTCTATCACATCAAGAAATGATGAGAGTGATATGCATTTGCCAATGGGCGGGGAACCAGTTATAAATGACGACGATAATATACAACCTAGATTGCAGACAATTGATATGACCGACAATGAAGAAGAACCACTCTTTCCAGAAAGGGAAAATGAACTAATTCATGCATTGGTTGAGAATGTCCAACATCCACTTCACGGACCATTTCATTGGGAAGATTTGATTTGGAAGGCTCATAGAACTTCTAGTCGAGGAATTTATCAAGACTGTGAAATTGCTGTCATTCTATGGAGTCAACTATAAGATTTCATAGTTGGAGAACAAAACAATAAAAGTTTTCCATGCAAATTCACTAAGAAGACCTTGAAGATCAACAAACCTAGAACTTTGCTGAAACCTCGAGCAAATAGTGTCTCTAAAGTAATAAGGTAATACATCATGTTTTGTATTATATTTCTACTATTATGCAATATATTTTTTTCAAATACTGTAATATTTACTATTGAATATGATATCCTTTGCTTTACATTCTTATTGATGATTTCACTCAAGTATTAGGAACTTTTTTAAACAATTAATTTAGGGTGAATATATATATATATATATATACACAATACAATCAAATTTCAAGTAGAAATTAAAAATCATAGTTGTAATAAAATATAATAATTCTACAATAATTCTTCTACCTATATTTCATTTACTTATACATTTATTTTGAAGTCATACATCAACTTTTGGTTGCTGAATTATATTAACTTCAGAAGCTTCATAATATTTGTAAAAATTCTTTATGTTATATTTCATTTCTATTTTTACAAGTCATTTTTTGACTTTTTTATACAGATACAGGTGTCATTTTGGTCCTGAAGACCACTCGGAGATTGTATCAGAGGATATGGAAGCTTTGTTACATTCTACCCAAAAGAAGTGCAAGAAGACATCTCAAACTTAAGGATAGACGGATTGTTAACAATTATCGTGTAGTTATCGTTGTTTTATGAATTCGTACCATAATCGCATTGACTCAGTGTATTTCTACGCACTGAATCAATGCGAAAACAATAAATATTAATAGCACATGGTTTATGTACTTTAACATTGCACAGCAATCATATAGTTAAAGTACATAAACCGTGCGCTATTGATATTCATTGATTTCGCACTGATTCAGTGCGTAAAAATACACTGAGTCAATGCAATTATGGTACGAACCCATGAAACAACGATAACTACAAGATAATTGTTGCCAAATCGTAGGGTCTAATCTTTGTGATGGATGGTCAAGAAACCAAACAACAAGATAAAAAAGTCATCCTGGAATATGATGCCTTTAAAGCACAGAGTATTTCAAGAGGTAAAAAAACACGTATAGGAAAGACTGGATCTGGAATGTCAAAGACTGGATGAAGCGAGGATGCCAAAGGTCTTTTATTGTTAAACAGCCGTATTTGGACAACAATCTTTGTCAAATTGTTTATTACCAAACACAACATGTCAACAAGGTGGGCGAATATTGTCACAGGAATACTATAAGAGGATTTCGTCATACCATGGATGGTTGTCTTTCTGAAAATATGAAAAACCGCTTGTCTACAATGCTAAGTCTTGGATTATTACCATCCCAAGTGATGACTCAACACAAAGCAGACGTACGAGAGATGGCATTGTTGAATATGCCTGTTACTCGGGATACATTTGTTATGCCCCAAGATGTGCGGAATTTATCTAATAAGCGAACAGCTGAGCTTTGACTAAAGCACCCTAGTGACCCTATGAGTGTAAGCATGTGGGTGAAAGAAAATTCAACAAGTGTTTTCGACTACAAGGAACAGGCATTGCTAGACTTGAACAATACAGTTCAAGATGATGCCCCATTTACGTTAGGAATACAAACAGAATGGCAACTTGAAATGATGGTCAAACATGGTGATGGAAGTGTAATTGCATTTGATGCTACATTTGGTACTAATGAAAGCAGGGTAAGTTATTGTATTTTGCCCTACATTCTTTAGTTTCTAGTATATGGTGAAATGATTTCTAGTTAAATGTTGGCTTCTTAAAAAATACTTATAATTTTTTTTGTTTGGGATGTAGTATCCACTCTATACAATTATGGTCTTTGATGAGTGGCGGAATGGAATACTGGTTGGTTTCTTCATCATTTCAAGAACACGTGAAAAAAACTTGCAAATTATTTTAGAAGAACTCAAAGTCACAGTGCAAAAACAAGCTCCAGGATGGGCACGAACCTCACTTATAGTGGATAATGCACAAACAGAGATTAATGTCCTCAGGTTAGTTTTACAACCCCTTTTATTTTAACTACAATTATTATTTTTTTCATTTTCTATGAGGCTCTTTCTTCATTTTAACTTAAGATCTTTGGTTATAATTATGATGTAGATCACTATGGCCCGAGGCAAAGATATTTTTGTGTCTTTGGCATGTTCGCAAAAATTGGGCTGAGAATGCAATTAAGAAGATCAAGACAGTGGGAGAAAGAGCTTTTATTCTGAAAGCACTAGGAGATATTATGTATGACAAAGGAATGTTAGTTGATGATTCTTCAATTGAGTGCATACATCAACAACTTGACTATCTTGCTTCAACACGACTAGCAACTACGATATTTATGAAATACATTATAGATCATTGGCGTGGCAAAGTTGAAATGTGATGCACTAGATATCAGAGCATTCTTCATGCTGGTCAAAATACTAATGCGGCTATTGAGTCCTATCATGGAAATTTGAAGAGTATTCTACACTTTGCAAAAGAAAAATTCAATGGTAGACGTATGGACTGGCTAATCTACCACTTGGTAGGGGATGTACTATCACATTATTGGTATAATGTACACTTGAAGAAATCTGGATTTGTAAAAAATACTCGACAGGAGTTCATAGTTGTATCTGCCATCATCTATGCGAAGTCTATTCTAGATTCACATGTTTTGCTCTATCTAGACGGTGAAGATATAGCTTTGGTGGCGTCTTTGAACAATAAACCAAAAGTATGGACAATACATTCTCCTAATTCAGAATGGGCTCAATGTGACTACCCAATTGCAAATGAAGGTATGATTTGCAAACATTCTATGAAAGTATTCCAGATGCTCCATCCGGACATAGAAGATGGACTCATTGTTAGGGAAACAGGAACTCGACATGGTGTGAACAAAGACATCCCTTTGTCACAACAATTATCTTCACCTTCAAGAGGGCATTCTAATGTAGATATCTCGGTCTTCATTGATGATGATGTGGAAGCAATAGATATTTGATCTATTGAAAAAGAGCCCTTAGTCTTGAAAGAAAAAGATCATGAAGTGTTTAGGGTAGCTTAACATAATCCTCATATTCTTTTTGAAGAACTCCTAATACTAATAGACGAACATGGATTGCATGATCATTTGGTATCTGATCTTCAAGCTATTAAAGGGAAGTATAAGGGCATGGTGGCAAGGGGTATGGCCAATATAGGAGGATTCAATAGTACTCATTTCTTCCCTGAATTGCCAGGTGATAATAGTTTGATACGGCGTAAGGGATTTCTAGAACCAAAATCTAGGAGAGTTAAAAATTAGTATGTTGTTGACAACATTATAGGCAAAAATGTAGCCTTCATATTATATGTCTACATATATTATTTATGGACACTATGTTAAAAGAATTGAAGCAATATGTTTTTATGAAATTCTTAAGCAATTTAGTGCTTTAACCTCATTTGTGAATTAAAATTTCCATATGATTCAATTTTTTTACTTCCTCAACATCATAGGTAGAATTTATTGATTTCATTTGTATTTCAGAGCCATGAAGAATTCAATATTGTTTCTTATATTGTATATAATTGAATTTAATTATTTTTAAAGAAAGAAAATAATAGAGTTCTCATTAAGTTAGTTTCTTCAAATTCTCAATGAATATTTGAATATGATTTTATGAAAATTCAAAATTCTTAATGCTAAAAATTTCAAGTATCCCCTAAACAACCAACAAACATATGTTGGTCTTTATGAGAACTTAGACAACCTCCATTGACTTTATAATTTGGAATTTTTACATGAAATTATTAGAGTGTATGGTACTCTTCATAATGTACAACTTGAGAAGCTTTGTTTCATGTCATTTTAATAATTATTGCAAAATTTAGAAGGATATTTTTCTTTTGAACCTTAAACAAAGTAACTAAATATACATTGTAAAAAGATACTAATTACTTTTGGGGTCTTCTGTAGATTCATAAGTGCTCAAAAAACATTCAATTCCAACTAATGACATTCAAATTATGAAGAGTATTAGTTTGCAAATAATGAAGGTAGAAAAAATATAGAAAGTCATCTTTTGTTATCAATTTTGAAAATTTGAAAATTAAAATTAAAATTAAAATGTGTTAATTATTTACTAGGACATTGTCATCCTTGGGTTTAAGAATTTTTAATTTCTTGTAGAAGCTCTTTACAAATTAGTTATTTCTTTTATTCAATACTTACTTGTATTTTATAAATTTCTTAAGATGAAGATGAAAATTTTTTGGGTAAAAAATTTTTACATATGTTTTCAATCCATTTTCCTACATATTAACAAATTGCACAAGTTATAGGACATACATGTTTTTTTTAATAATGTTGAAAGGCAAGATTTCAACTTTGCAAAGGGCTACAAAAGCTTACAATTCTAAGTTTTGGCATATTTAACTTCCAATCTACAAGGATATTCATTTATAAAGTTTGAAACAATGTACTTGGACAAGTTAACGTTTGAACGTTGAGGGGTAACCCTAAAAATCTTCATTTTGTATAACCGCGTGAATCATTGGATTAAGAAATAGCAAAAGCACCTATTGGAAGTCATAATATTGTATGAGATTTTCCCTTTGTAAATCCAATTCCAAAGATGAATAGTTACACTTTTATCCTACATTCAAACATTCCTTATCATCCATCGCACATCTAGGGTCTGTGTTGACATCCAAGGGTTAACCAAAGGACACTATGGTTGAATTTCTTTAAAAAAAAAATTCAAAAACCATTAATATGTCGAGAAGTAATTGAAATGGATTGATACATCCAATTTTTGAAATGGATCGATACATCCAATTTTTGAAATGGACTAGCGGTTGGCGCTTGCTATGCTATGCATTTATCATTAGAATTTTATAAGAATTTTCATGTATTGGATAGAATGCAAAACAAAATTTTTAATAAATCTTCAAATAAAAATGACTAAAATCTTTGTATAATTTTTTTTAAGTAAGTATATATTGAAATGTACAATAGAAATTTATTGAACGATGAATGAAACATATGCAATGGTAAATACTATAAAAGATACACATACATTAGAAATTTGACTCCATTGTTACAAACAATGACAACCCAAATAGAAGAATTTAAAGGATAAACTTGTAAATCTCAAAACCTTTGTGAACAACTTAATTGTTGTGGAATCCAAAATCGCTACAATTGAATAAATTTCTCAAAATCATTTGGTAGTAGCAATAGAAAATTGAAATTATGAAAGCTCAAAACTCACAAAAGCACAAAATCATAAAAGTGCAAAGAAGTGTAAAAGCCAAGAGACGCAATGGATTTGTTACCTCTATAATATCATCTTATAGATCCTTTTTAATATCACCTCAATTGCAATGACTATATTATTTATATAATATCACCCTTTGTAAAAAGTGATATTATAGAGGTGATTGTGAATTGCTACTCTAATTCAGTAATATCACATTGTGTGAAAAGATGATTTCAATGTATGCATGATTGGAAATATTTTTATGAAATAATTAAAATAATTATTTTAAAGACTTATCGAAATCATTATCATACATTCTATTCAAATATATCAAATTTTTACTAATATGTGATACAATGAATGCTTAGCATAGCACAAGCCCCTAGTATTAATGGTAGTATTTGTGATATTACAAAGGGAGTTATGATATTAGTAGTATGATTGATACATCCAATTTTTGAAGTGGATCGATACATCCAATTTAGTATCCAAAATTGATATACCTTAGATGGTGTGAGAGATGATCTGGACTTCTGGAACGCCGGGTCTGAGAGGCAGGGCAGAAGACTTGGGACGGCTGGAAGGGGGAAGACTTGGAAGAGGGAGACTTGGCTGAGCCAGGCTGGCAGGATGGGGCCGGGCTGGGGAAGGGGCCACCTGCCAAGGTGGACCCACTGACACCCCCCCCCTTTTGCTCGAGAGGGGGGTTAACGTCCGGCGGTCAATGAGGGGGTCAGTTCTTCCTGGCCGACAAAGAGGTGTCGGGATAAAATGCCCCCCCCCGTTTACCTCACTGGTTGGCCTCCCGGCCTCCCACCACTGAGGCGCCTTGCTCCCCCCCGGCCTGCAAAACGGAAGGGCTGGCATTTTGCCAGCCACAGTTTTGCAGGGCGGGTGGGCAAGCTCTAATTATTACAAGCAGGCTGGCCCTTGACTCCGTCCTTGAAGGTTTCCAGACTTCCCGCGTTTCCTCCGTAACCAAAGAATAGTCTGAACATGGTACCCACGTTAGTTCGCTGGCAGTCGGCATCTTCTTCTTCCTTGAGAGTTCCCTCATCTACAAGCTCGGCTGCTCGCGGAAGGACGAGGTCACAGCGGCAGTCCAGGTGGTGTTTGGAGTCAGACCGGAGCTGCTCGCCCTCGCTTGGGGTTTGACGCAGTTTCAGGCAGACTCGATTTTCCGTCGGTAGGTCGTCTTCGCCATAGTTGGCACAGCACGGGAGAGCTGTCGAGGGTGAAGACTTCTGGAAGCCGAGCTTGGGGAACGAGGCAGCCGCTGACCCAACGCACAGCGTCTGAAGCTTCTGTGCGTGGAGCTTCTGTGCGGGACTCTATGCACTGGACTTGTGTGTGCAAGATGTCCTTCGCCCTGTTTCGCCACCCTTGGGCGTTCAGTTCTTCGCCACTTCACCATGTTGTGAGTTCTTCGTGCTTTGCTTGTTGCTTAGAGTGTTTGTCCTGTTGGGGTTCCGATCATATGCAGCTTCGAGCTTAGCTCTGTGCGGGAGGGTTTGTCCTGTACGAAGGTTTTTATCGATCTTTTCGTCGGTGTGAGCGTGTTCGGTATCCAGAGATGGTGCGTTTCTTACTTGGAGTTGAAGGTCGCGCTCCTTAGTTCTTGCTCTTACTTTCTTGCTACGGATTTGCGGTTATGTTGGGTGTTCCCTGTTGGACGCGTAGGGTGTGAACCAGTGCAGTTCGATCTGGAGTCTGTTTTTTGTGTGTCTGCTTCTTACTGTTGTCACTGTTGCGGATTCATAACCCTAATCAGAGCCGTATTGTACATTTGTGTCATTTTGATGTCCACGGATATGATGAGGTTGTGAGCCTCTGAACGAATCTTGTAGCGGCAGGATTATCGATGAACGGAATCTGTTGTTGATTTTTCATTTTTGAATTGCGTGTCTGATTTGCTTAGACCGTGCGTTTCCTTCATTCCATTTTCGGAAGAGTCTGTTTAGAAACTGTAGTGAGACATATAAAGATTCATCTTCTGGTAACCCTGGTTCAGCTCGCCATCCCTTGCCATGCTGTGCTGGTCGTTTTGCTTGTGAAGTTGGACGCCTGATATGGAGGTGTGACTTTGTGCAGCATCCAACAGCATCTGATTTTGTTGAACAGATTTGCCGAAATGCCCGTGACTCGATTGCTCTTATCTAGCTTTGCAGTCCATTTCGTATCTACAGCCTCTGAATTGAGAAATCGGTTTCCAGTGTGCATATCCAGGCATGCAGATGTAGAGGGAATAATGTGTGGAATGTCCTTTACGTGGGAACTCTTGCGCCACTGCTTCTGTCGACAAGATCGATAGTTTCATGACTGTTCCTGTTTCGGGATGCGCTCAGTTATGGGACCTTCTTGGTTGACCATTGTCGAAATGGTTTAGATGATGTCAGCACTGTTTCAAAGGCGTAATCGAACCACCAATATAGGTTTGCCAACACCTGTTGTGAGCATTAGTTCTGTGCGCCCCCGCCGTGCTGCTCCTGAGCACTCATGCATGAAGATTTCGGAGTTGAATGAAGTCGTGGCGTCTGCTGTAGCTGATTTCGTTACCGCCGGTTTTGAGTCTGTCTTCATCGGTGGTTCAATGTTGTAGGTCAGCTTTGTACCTTTGGGCGAGGATACGATGATATTGATTCCATGTCGTGCTTTTGAAGTGGTAGCTGCAAGTCGGCATATTCGTGATTCGTAGTTTGTTCGAAAACGAGGCTGGTTGAATTGTGAAGCATTTCCTGTGCTTCTTCCCTTCGTTTTTGGGTTTGGCAATATCATTTTTTTGCGTGCTTTTCATTTCAGAGCTCTTCTGTTCGCTTTGACAAATAGCTTCATCAATCGATTCCTTCATTCCGCTGTTGAAAGTACAGCATCGAAGACGTCTTGCTGTGTAGATTACATCATAGCAGACGAGATGATGCAGAGGTTAGTTGTCCGATCTTGCAGGAAACTTAGCTGATGAATTTGATGATACGACGATCGTGACGCTAATTGTATGTTCCAATCAAGGATGCAGTTCTGCAGTTCTGAAGTTGTGGTCAATGTTTGTTTGCAGATGTAGAGTTTAAGCTTGTTCCAAGGCAAACCTGGAGCAGTCCCCGTACTCGACAAACTCGGATGCATTCAAGGCTGTCGATGTACATGTAAGGAGGTGAAAGAGACTGTGATTGGGAACATTGCGAAAGAGTGTTCCGGTATGTTTTAATTCCTCACAGTTTGAGTTCCATGTTTTCTGCTTTCGACTGCCTGCTTCTCTGGAATCATTGCCGCTGGATGATCTTCTGCTAACTTGGGTGCGCCATGTAGTTGTGCGCATTTAAGTTTTGTTTAACACCTGTAAGCAATCAGGGTTTAAGTGGTGTTTGAATGCAGATGCTCGAGCTGTTGTATTTTGGTTTCTCTATGTGATCCAGAACGTCCCTCGTAACCGTAATTTTATATCTGCTGGAGAGCCAGTTCAAATTGTATAGGATGATAGATACCTTTTTTGAAAATTTTCATTATTAGGATTCAGTATCGTATGATTATTTTTGACTTGCCGAAAGAAATTGTCATTTTGTAGAAGTGTTCCTATGATTTTTTGTATTTGATATTGTTTCATGGTTTTGAGCAGCCGTTGGTAGGAGGCCACCCCTCAAGACAAAGGTGCAGCCGCCTAGGAAGAAGTGCAAGCCAAACAGCCCTGGTACATTCTGACTTTGATACGTTGTATAAAGCATGTCTTGGTTTGTCAAACAATTGTGTTTGCTAGATCTGTAACATTTTTGGGGGTAGGGTTGTTAGTGAGAAGGATTTGTTTGTAACTTGATTCTGCATGGACAGTAGATTTTGTTTTTATGAGCAACTCCCTTTCCATTTAGCAGATGTGTTAGGTTGAACATGAATCCATAACTATGTCTTTAGTCGTGATCTTTTTGTAGAATCGTGTTTAGGGTCTTCCTTCCGATAACTGATTATGCTCATAGTTAAATATGGAGTTGATTTTTTGAAGTCATGTTTGATCAATCACCTCCATGTTATTATGGGCTATTAGTTTTTGTATTAAAAATTGAACTTTTGGAATTGGACTAAAATGATCTTGGAATTATCAAGTTGTCTTTGACATACAAATAATCTTCATTCATAAAATTAGATTTAATCATCTCAATAATGTCCATTGATTTTTGAATCAATGATACCTTTCTAAGTCTTAACATATCTACAATAGTCAAGGATATTTTAGATTCCATTGATTCAAAAGAATGTGATAAATGGGCATTTGATAAGTTTAGTAGATTGAAATTTAGATCTAGATTGTAGATTTGAAGAACTTAAGATAGGGTAAGGGATGTAGGACTACAAGTCTTTATCAAATATATGATTTATTCTTTGTGCATGAAATATACATGAGTAAATATGCCTACCTGATGTTATGTTACTACCAATGTATTCTCTTATTCAACCAAAAATCTTGAAAAGTATGCATCACAAGTTGGTCCTAAAACAATTAAGTAGTGTACTTGGTTTCTAGTGATTTTTTGGGACCCAATGTTTTTCTTCACTTTCTTACTTTTACATGTCTTTGCTTTTGTGTGTGAATAGACAACTCCATTTATTTCAATTTTTGCTTTGATAAAGTTGTGTTGTGGTGTAGAAGAGACATTATATTGTGGAGTGTGTCCTCTTTAGGGTCCAAATAGGATGGAAGTGGTTCATTATTAGTTTTGACTTGAACTACAATCTTTGTGAATGTAGTGCACTTGTATCTTGGAATCCTACAATCCCATTGTGAAGGCTACCACTTGCTAAGAAGAACCAAGTTGACATTGTATGTGAGTGTTGATGCCATTTACAATTTTTTCTTATTATGTTGTATATTGTTTTAACATGGATTCCTGTAGAATTTGGCTTTTCAAGGCCACAAAAAGAGTGATTTGTGTATGTGTGTTGGGTGAATTATAGACTTTTGTATTTGTTAGAAATGGAGACTCCATTGTTGTTTCTTGTAATTATTGGTGTGTATTTCAATTGTGTAGTAGCAAGTATAACTATTGATATGGAGAGTGATGATGATGCAAGGCCTCCCAAGAGATTGTATACAATGGGAGGTATGTTTGGTTTATACTTGGTCTCACTACCAATGCGTTCTTTTTTTATTGAATTTCGAAGTATTGTCATTTACATTTTCATAAAGCTCACCTTTGTATGCAATTGCAAACATTGTTTGATGAAATTTGGATATGTTGATTTGTCCATGAGATTGATCATTGGTTGTGGTGCAGTTGAATTTGGGAGCTATGATGTTTTCATGAGTCATAGAGGCCCTGATGTCAAGGCAAGTTTTGTGGGCTTTTTATATGATGCCTTAGAAAGAGTTGGGTTGCATCCCTTTTTGGATTGCAAATCCATTGGTAAAGGCTAAGATTCTTGGAATTGCATTGACCATGCAATCCAAACCACCCCTCTAGCCGTTGTCATCTTTTCGGAGAGTTTTGCACAATCGGAGTGGTGTTTGAAAGAATTGCATGCAATGTTGAACACTCCTTCAATGAAGGTGCTCCCTATCTTCTACAAAGTTCAACCATGGGAAGTGAGATCTCCGGAAAAGGGTCAACTAGCCATTGGATTAAAAAAGTTGATGGATGAGGCTTGATGTAACTCTCCCAGAAGAATGGAGGGCTGATTTGAAAAGAGCTTCCAAGTTGAACGGTTGGGAACACAAAGTGGGGGACAAAAGGTAAATGTGGGAGTATTCTCTTTTTTTACAAAGATTTTTGTAGTTGAGCTTGACATTGTCATTGGTTTTAACAAAATCATTTTCAATTTTGTTTGTAGTTTGGAAGTGGAATTGGTGCAAAAGGTGGTTGACAAGATTTGTGAGTTGGCAAACAAGCTTGTTCCCTTGGTTGTGGGTGATTATATTGTGGGCGTGAAGCAAGTTGCTAAGAACCTCATTCAAACGCTTGATGAAAAGAAAGTGTTGATGTTGGGGTTGTGGGGAATGGGTGGAATTGGGAAGTCCACTTTGGCTCGAGAGTTATACAACCAATTGAGGAGAAGATTTGATGCGATTTGTTATGTGGAGGATATAGTTGAGAAGGTGAATCAAGGTGGTGTGGCAAGTGTCCAAGATCACATTTTGAAGGCCTTATGTGAGAATGAGTCGATGCCAAACGGTGTGGACAAATGGGGGAGGAAGGGTATTCTTGAGGAAAGATTATCGAAGAAACGAATTCTTGTGGTTTTGGATGATGTTTGTGATGATGATCAAATGGTTTATTTGATGTCACGCAAAATGTTGAAGGAAGGTAGCATGTGCATTGTCACTTCTCGAGATTGTCGTGTATTTGAGAAGTCAACTTCATTTGACCTTGGTGATATGGTTTACACTCATGATGTTCAATTATTGAGCCCAAAAGATTCTCAAAGTGTCCTTGCATATTATACATTTGGAGGTTATAATAATGTACCTAAAGAATTTGGAGGTCTTGTTGGAGATGTTAGTAGGGCATGTGGTGGTGTTCCCTTGGTGTTGAAGATTATTGGATCTTGTTTGAGGGGTGAGAAAGATGTGGAGATTTGGGAAAACAGGTTGAAGAAGTTGAAAGATGGTTCTATAATGGATGAGAAGAAGATATTTGAAGGTCTCCGGATTAGCTATGATGCTCTTAAGGAACAATATCAAGAAATGTTTTTGGACATTGCATGTGCATTATTGGGAAAATCTATGGAGTTGGCTAAATTTGTTTGGAAGTCGCAAGGTTGGTCAGCACTAGTGGGTGTCAGAACCCTTGTTGAGAGGGCCTTAATTAGAGTAGATGCAAAAGGTAATTTTTGCATGCACGACCACTTGCGAGACATGGGCCAAGAAATTTCCAAGTAAGAAAGATCAAGTATGGGCAAACGCTTATGGAGATTTGAATGCTTGGCATTATTAAACAAGAATGAGGTATGCTTGGGAGTTATTGAACTTGAGTTTGTTTAATCATTCTAATAGAGTATAAGTACATAATTTTAGTGTGGCCAATTACAACGAGAACTTGAATAGCATATAGAATTAATATTTTCTTTGTTTGATTGTTTGAGGATCTCCAAATAGTTATGTATTAAGCCTTCTTTTTATTTTACATTTGCTTTGTTTCATTCAAGAAATATATGTACATTGATGTTTTTCAATTTTTTTGACTATTTTGAATTTGTCTTTGCAGCCACTACCAAATTCTCTTCAAACTTTGATCCTTCCATGGAGAAGGGCAATTCAAGATGATTTTTCTCTCATGAAGACCTTGTGTATATTGCAATGCATAGATTGCTCAATTTTTATGTCATCACTTCCCGTAAATTTGCGTTGGCTTGATTACTCCAATATGATGTTTGCATTGTTGAGTACGTTTCCAGAGGTACTTGGAAACAATGAATTGGTGATATTGTCTTGGGTGGATTATTTGATGAAAAGTTTGCCAGAATCTTTTGGGATGTTGAGCAAGTTGAGAGTGTTGAAGCTTGCCTATTGTAATAATCTAGAGAAGTTACCTGATTCATTTGGAGACCTCCAAAATTTGGAGGACTTGAATCTTGAAGGAAGTGGAATCAAATGTCTACCCAAATCTTTTGGAAGGTTGAACAAGTTGAGAATGTTGAACCTTGGCCGTTGTGGTAATCTAGAGGAGTTACCAGATTCATTTGGAGACCTCCAAAATTTGGAGGACTTGAATCTTTGAAGAAGTGGAATCAAATGTCTACTCAAACCTTTTGGAAGGTTGAATCTTGCCTATTGTGGTAATCTAGAGTTATCAGATTTATTTAGAGGCCTCCAAAATTTGAAGCACTTCGATCTCTAGGGAAGTGGAATCAAATTTCTACCTAAATCTTTTGGAATGTTGAATAAGTTGAAAGTGTTGAATCTTGGTGGTAGGTTTAGAAAGTACCAAATATGTTTGGAGGCCTCTTAACTTTACAATAATAAAATAGTTCAAGATGTAGAATAAAATGTCTACAAAATTTCTTTGGGATGTTAAGCAGTTGTTAGTGTTGAAATTTGCCCATCATAGTCAAGTGGAGGGGCTACTACATGCAAATTTGGAAGACTTGGATTTTCATTCTTCAAAGAAGTGGAATCAAATGTTTATATAATGCTTTTGCAAGACTGAACATGTTAAAAGTATTGAAACTTATCGATTGTGGTTAGCTAGAGGATCTATTAGATTTATTTGGAGGCTACTAATTGTACTTTTTGTGTTTGAGTCCTTGATCTTTTGTTGTTGTGAGAGTTCTTTGGAATCTTTTGATTTTTCTTTTAGATAAACTTAGTCTAAGGTACATAAATGGGAGTATCAAGAGGCATTCAAGAATGTGGACAAGCAAGGAAACTAGCAAATGAGAATTTGTCTTGGAATATTATGATATTGTGCCCATTATGTAACCTTTTGATGTAATTTCCCTCTTATAGTGAATGTAACTTATATCACCATTTTCTTTTATAGAATCTCTTTTATATAGTTTTTCTTTGGACAAATCTTGGTAAATTCTAATGACATTTCATCATCTTTTCAATGAAACCTTGCACCTTGATGAAATTTTTGTTTTGTATTGTTGCATTGTAATAAACTTTGTTTAAGTTGACAATATATACAAACTTTGTCTACAATTGTGAGACACATTGTTACATGAGTTGAGTACAAATTAAAAAGTTGTGTGGATTGGGGACATTTAGTATTAGTGACCATCTTGCTCTGGAATGTTGCCAAGTGCATATTTGTATCATCAATTTTATTACATTGGTAATATTCCTTGGGTCAATTTGACATTGATGTTAGGTTATTGCACAAATAGATGTTCAAACTTCTAAACAAATTGCTTTTCATCTAAATTATTATGTTATACTAAGCGAGAATGTCCACCTCCATTGCCCTCTCAACTTTCTAGAATATTTATTTTCCTACTTTATTGAGGGTTCATTTTAATGGAATTATATCAATTTGATGAAATGGAAGTTTCACACAATTGTCACTATTACCCAAAACTAATGAAGTGTTTGTGGAATAAATGTATAGTAAATTGGTGATACAATGTTGTGTTTTACAACCATTGGTCTTACAGAAAATAATGGTCACAACAATATTGTAATTGGGTGTCTATTAGATTCTACCACTAAAAGTGAAAGCATTTGTTTTCACCAAAGACCAACTCTGTCATCATTATTTTACATTCTAACTTCAAGTGGAGGTTAATTTAGTAAAGAGGTAAAGAAAATACAATAAACCAATGATGCTCATCCTTAAGGGATGAAATCAACTTTGATATCATTACAATTCTTCTTTACATTGTAGGGCAATTTTTTAATCAAAAAGTGTAGGAATTTTGGATTGTGTGACCAAATTCTCTTTAAATAGCCACACTAACTATCCTTGCTTTGGTGGATGCTCATTGCTTTGGATGTCACAATGAATGGAGACTTTAGGAGAGAACTCAACTTTTTGGCCTTATTTTCACATGTTATTTTGTAGTTTTGTATGGTTGTCCTAATGTTACCTAAACTTAGCCATTTAATTCAATAAAAATCCTAGTTTTTTAAACATTTTGGTCATTTCCCTTAAGTTTGCAAAAGCAATCGGTCAAAAAAACAACTTATAAAATTGTAAGTCAATTTAATTATCAATTTGAAGGCAATTTATCAATTCAAGGCAACTTGTAGGCAATTTATTTTATTATTATTTTGATATTATTTCTAAATTTTAAAATTTTAAATATTAAATTTTTTAAATTTTTGACTACTTGTATTCCAAAATGATCTGCATATTGGATAAAATGTTCTAGATTAAGGCTAAAAATAACATTTTAAGGACTTATTTTGCACTTTAATAGAATATGGTGCATTCTTGGCATCCAAAATACTTGAAGCTCCAAAGCCCTTTTCAAATATAGTTGTGGAGTATCAAAAAGTGGAATTTTGGGGGCATTTTTAAAGAACACCAGTGGACATTTAATTGTTGAGTGTAAGGTCTTCATTTGATGGACATTTAGTATGTGCCCAAGACTATATTTGAACCTTTGTTTTGCCTCCCAAAGCTTCATCTCCTTCAATTCAAAAATACTCAAAGGGATGCAAAAAATAAAAACAAGCAATGATGATTGATTCTTACAATCATTTCATTTGTCTTTTGATTATAGTTGTATGGATGGAAAGGGAACTACTCTCAAAGTTGTTTTGTTAGTCCCCCAAAGCAATCAAAAGCCAAATTTGACATATTCCAATGTCACAAAGTGTAATAAGAAGATTATTTTGGGGCAAAAAATTAACGTCAACAAGAAGATCATTATGAGATGGAGGGAGTAATTTTCTTTAATATTTTTTTAATGCAAACACTATTCATCATCGATGATGAACAATGGCCATTGTCCTTCAAAGGGTTTGTGAGTTCCATTGAAAGGAACTTTCATTGTGAAGCTACCTTTTTGAGGGCTCATTTTTTTCCTAATGGATGTTTTAGAATATCAATGAAAATGTCCCTTCCAACCTTTCTTTGAATTCTATCTAAAATTTTTAATTAGAGGTTTGAAATCTTAAACAAGTTTTTAGAGATGAAATTTATCTTGTTTTTTGACATTAATTGTAATTCAAAGTTTTATGAAAAAAATATTTTGCATTGCTTGAATGGGTTCTAAAATTCTACTTTGAACACAATTCCTTCTTTTGACTTAATTATGAGCAGTTGAGTACTTGAGTTCCTACTAATCCTAATTTATATATCCAACATGGGGTTCTTTCACCTCTTAACACTCCACATGGGATTCCAATACTTTGGTGGTGAAAGTAATATTAGTACTTTTTGGCAAAAATTAGTTGATTTTTAAAGATATTGTAAATTTTGATAATAATAATGATAATTGCCAAAATTCCTAAAATTTGAGAGCTCTAATTGCCAAAATCAATGGAAATATGTCTATTTTAGGGTTTCTTTTGTGCCAAATTTAGCAAGAATCAAATGAACAAGTTGTTGTGGAAAAAATAGTGTGCAATGTTGATAAGAAAATTCAAAGTGAAGTCCAAAGACTAACTTATGTACCATCAAGAAATTTTTGGGTGGAAACACCATTTAATAGGAATGAAGAACGGAGAGGTTGTTTCATAATAAATTCATTATCCATCACAAACCCTCAAAGAGTCTGGAATAATTTGAAGATGAGAGTTTGACCACTATTGTTAAAAAGTAATCAATAGTGTTCAAAGTAGAATTTCAAACCTCATTCTACCATAATAAAATAACATTTAAAAAATATGAACTCAAAAACGTTTGAAAGTAAATCTAACTTTCATCTTCAAAAATCTATTTGTAATTATAAGCTTGCAAAAAAAAATTATGCACAAAATTCAAAGGGAATGTTTGAAAATGTAAAAAAAATTGTTCTTTTCAACTTCCTCCTTAATATTTGTCCATAACTTTTGATTGGAGGCTCAAAATCTTAAAAGAAATTTTTTGTAGATGAAAGCTAACTTGATTTTCCACATTAAATTAGTTCAGAGTGTTTTAAAAAGTTTGATTAAATGAGGTTAAAAATTCTAATTTTAGTAAATTTAACCCCTAAAGCCCTAAACAACCTATTCCTTTGATAATATAGCGTTTTTGGTTTTTGACAAGCTAGTACTTGGCAAATAATGAATATTGTCACACAATTTTCTGAGTATGAATAATCAAGGAGTATCTTTCTAGTAAGGGCAAATTCTTTCATAACTGATTGTTGACTTTTCAATGCTAATGTGTCACTCTTCCATTAGCAACCTATCACCATTGCCATTACTAGTTGCAACTCATATCCGTCTTTCTTTTCAATTAGCTTCCTACACCATTGGATTATGAAGATCAAAGGTTGTGAATGAAAAATGTACAACCGTTTATGTATGATAACCTATTCACAGCTAGCGTGGCTCATCAATTATCTAATACATAACTATCCAATTCAGGGTGATTGCAAGAAACACTTGTACTATTTGTTGCATTTTTCAATAGTACTCATGAAATCTTTAGGAGTACTTTAAAATTAGAAAACTAATTTTTTTTAAATCTTTAAAATATGACTTATGTATATACCTCTAAAAAAAAGGTTTTCACCAAAGGAAATGTGTAGAAAATTTTTCTAAGTAGGAGAACTTGAAAAGTGCCAAATCTCAAGAAAATAGGACCTTTGATTCAAAAATTAGTTAAAAATAGTAAAAATAAGTAAATACAAAAAATAAAAAGTGGCCATTTTTAAGAACTTTATGAAGATGGTCATTCACCAAAAAACTTACAAAAATAATATTTTATATGTTTCAAAATGCAAGCAGAAGGAAGCTCTCTTCATGGACTTCCACACCACACAAAATTAATTATTTTTAAAAACCTTTTAGTGAAAAGTTGTATTTATATGTAAGGAAGAACTCCATATAATTTTTTTGATGTAGGGTATATGAAAAAGGTACTCAAAAGTACTAAAAACCTCCAAATTGGCAAATGTGACATTTATTTCGGACCTATTTTTGGATAGTAAATTATTTTTGAAAATTACCAAAAAATCAAGGAAGTTGTAGGATAGTCATGAGTACCTTCTTTGTAAATCTTAAGTAATTCGGAGTTAAAACACAAAAGTTATGGCCAAAAAACAACTCAGCCCGCAACATGTGACAGAAAATAGTACAAGTGTTTCTTGCAATCACCCTTCATAGAGAAAAAGTTATTCCAAGAGAAGTTGTTTTGTTTTTTCGAAGGGTAGCAAGGGCACATCCATTTACATTGTACTTGAAATTTAGTGATCTTGCCCAAACGTGGAGGGTTGGAGTTCAAGGGAGGCTTTGGAGATCACTGCAAAATGGGTTCCCATTTTGCTACTATTGCCACTAGATTGACTACTACAAAATGTATAGTTTGTAACAGTTTCTAGAATGGTTTTGCAATGCCCACAATCTTGATTTGAATAAGTTTGCAATGGTTTTTATTAGATTATTTCACAATATTTGTAATGCTTTTGAACTTGCAACAGTTTTGGAATACAATAGCATGGATTCTTTGTCCAAGACTTTTACAGATTTTTTATTACAAGTTTGCAATGCATTATTTTTTAGTGCATTACAAAAGCATTGCAAACTAAATTCCGTTACACATGATTCCATTACAGAACCATTGCTAATGTGTTGTAATGTGTTGAAATGGTGTTGCAATCACTACTTTCTGCAGTAGTGATTTGTCCTCATGATAATTGTACAAATTCTGTTCAGAGTTTGTGGAGAGAACCTTGTTCTATGAGAGCGTTGGCCTACTATTAGGGAGGATGAATTGAAGCACACCGAATTCAAAATAATCCCATACTATGACGGGAAATTTTGTGAACAAATTGCAATACAACATTAGTTTTCATGAATGTAGTTGTTGTACTTCAAAATCATTACACAATTGTCGCCTCCATTTTCTCTTTCTCGTTTACAAAACTGAAAATAACATCTCTGAATGCAACAATTGGAGCACGACTTGTATGACAACAAATTGAAAATGGCTTAGATCTATGATGCTTCACATCAATTTAGTGCCCACAACGTCGATTTGCACTAATCGCTACAAAGCATGACAACCGTAAAAAATTGAATGTCCACGTTTTCCATACCCTAACTAACTCCATGGATTACTAATGAATTGCGGGAAAAAAAGAAGTCATGACATCATCCAACACCACTCTTCACGAAATTGAAAAAAAAAATGCAGGAAAGAAAATAATGTCCTCTTTTTATTGGCGTTTGTATTCATGATCACAACAAGAATGTAGATACAATTCAGTCCCTCAAATATTCCCCACATTTGACAACACATCCAACTGAGTACCATTGGCAATACGATCAAACCGATAGGAAGAAGCAAGTAGTTCGACATTGGTAGGAAGCCAGCAAACATCAAGGAAGTGATAATTAATTGATTGTCTTCACTCTGCAAAGTGGGAGGGCTAACGATCAGAGTTCGGCGACTGCAGACAATCACCAAGCTAGCACGTCAAAGCTAGCTTGGAACTCTGAGAATTGCTAGGTGGAAAGGAACGAGTCATCGACGTCGATGACTTCCAGTCCGGGGAGCTGCAACAAGCAGGGGTTCAGGAACACAACGACATCCTGAATTACAGTCATTGCATGCGCTAGAACACTAGACAACATTGCAGCGACTTCAGTCCTCCCACGTCATCTACAAATGAAGATCTTACTAAGCAGGCAAGCAATTCCATTACCTCCTGTACTTATTTATCTTGTATTTTTGTTCCGTTTTAGTTGAAGAATATTCAAACAAAAGGTACATGAAACTAGTCGATCCTCACATACATGAGCTGTACAAATGAGTAATATCAAATGTGATGAAAGCTTTATCAACGAACTAGTGAATGCAAACAATATTTTAATTGAATGTGGCACATAGTAAAGATGCCAATGGAATCAACATGCATGTGAAAAAAACATACCGGTCAGCAAGTCGTAATGGGGGATTGGTCCAATGGGCGTTTGGGTTCTCCATTTCTTTGTTTGTTAGAGAAATTTTGGACTCTCTAGAGGGATGCTTAGATGTAATAAACCAATTTATTACCAGAGTCCTATTGGAGCCTTATAATGCTACAAAAAGTACAACATCTCAAATGTTATAAGATATTTACTTTAGTATGAATATCTTACTATCAAAGGATATGTCTATTTTTCTTATTTTGGAATGTCAAACATGTGCCTTAATTTAGTTTTAGTTAAATTCGAATTTAATGTATCTCTGACTATAGCAATAGAAAACTATAACTACTACTTCGTCAATCATTTAACTATCATTTTGTATTGTTTAATGCTTTGATGATCCCTTAGGTTGACAATGTACGTGAATAGGAGAAAATTTATGAGTGGACAAAATAAAAATAATGGAGGGGCCCTTTAAGCACTTCTTAAGCCCTCCAAACAGTCCATAATTTCTCTAATGCAACATACGGGGAAGTTTGGTATCCAGGTCTTGTGGGTTCTCATTGGTCTCCCAAATACAGAAGCAATCAATACAACAATAAGACTTTTTCTACGGTTTACATAGTCACAATTGCAATTTTCTATTTCTGTTCTGTTAGAACTTTGAGAATGAATAATAATGGGATAACATTCACAAAATGGATACGTACTTCATTCCTTTTTTGATTGGTAATGTGAAGACACCTCACCTTCTTGAGAACAACCTCAAGGCTATTGAAGAAATGTTGCTTGTTCAAAGCATATAATGCATTGAACAACTTGCATATAGGATTTTAGTTGGAGATCACCTTTTCCAACTACTCACTGGACACAAGGGAGCATCTTCATTGCAAGCTAGTAAAATGGTACTTGTCTCCAAAGGTACTTCAAAGGAGCCTACCAATCCACTACCAAGTAATATCCATCACCACTTCTATAGGTAAGTTGCACGCTATTTGGAGTGGTGCCAACAACGACAATTCAATCTACAAATTTCTTTACTAATCAAGGAACTAGTATGGCTTAATCTTCCTACGGAGTGTCCTACAAGAAGCCTCAAGTGATGTGCCTCACATTCCTCTCTTCAAGAAGGGAAAATAGATAAGTCCAAGTGGAATACCTTCACATCATGCTTGTACTATGCATGAGGCAGATTTGACTTTGATGCTTTCAAAAATAAAATAAAAAATAATGTACACACTACTAACCTTCAAAAGTTGTTGGTCAATAGCTTTTGAGGGATCATCTTCCTCCACAACGCAAAGAATGCCTAGACTAAGTTTGACACGAGGAGCTCCTAAAAGAAATTGTCAATCCGAAGCCTCTTGAGGTCCCTCTAATTGACAACAGCTCCTCCGATGGCAGATACCTACAATAATTTTGTACACAATGCATACTCCTATGTAACATGCCCGTAGGGTATTCCAATGAAGAACTTGTTGAAAGCTAGAAACAAAAAGTTGCACAATTTGCAGCCGCTCGAGATTCACCAATTGAATGGTATTCTATAGACTTTGAAGATGAAGAAGGTTTCAACATAGAAGAAGAAAGGTGGCCATCTGAACTTCTTCACTCTTAACGATTTTTCAAACCAAGTCAACGACGGATCAAGACATGAAGGTAGACAAGAAGAGAAGGTAGAGAGAGTGAGAGAAAATTGCTTGCCAACGAAGGGCGATAGACTAATAAAGCTGCTTCAACATCCAAAATCCACGTCAATGGCTTTCTATATATATGGGGCTACTTGGGCGATGATGGATGGAAGGAAGAAGATGATGCCATGTATGTTGACTACGGTTTGGGAAGGCAACAATGCTTTGTGCAAGAAGGCATGGAAGGTGCGTGGCACTAGGCTTTAGGGTTTCTCACAAGAGGTGGATGAAATTCTTTGACCTTGTTGATTGAAGAGACTAAGTGGAGTAGACCTTTCTAGTTTATATAATATATTGTGTTCCATTGTATTCTCAGATAGTAAGTTTAGGAAATGAAACATTAAGATACCAAATGCAAATGTATAGAGTTCTAAGAGCTTTTTGATTAAATTAGACAAATTTGTTTTTTATATCCATATGCATTTTACTATTCAATGACAAATGATGGGGTCTTTACAAAATCTTCTCTTTGGTTCATGATATGTAACCAAATAATATACATATGGAAAATAATAAGTAAAGTGAATTCTCATTAGAAAAAAAAGAATGAAATCATTTTGAAAATGAATCTCCAAAATTAATGATACATCTACAATAAAAAAATGAAAATTTTAAAATTTAATTCAATTTCTTTTTTAAAAACTAGAAAAAATAATTATATATATATAATTAAATAAATAATTTAAAAATACGTATTATTGCTTCAGCTGTCTGAGTCCCAAGGCTGGGGTTCCATCTGAATGTCTCAAGATTCGACGAGTAGGCAAACGAACATGGGCCAATCTGGGTGCTCCGATTGGTGGGTATCTTTGTAATTCCTGAAGTCTGCCACTATTTTACCTTAGCTTTGGCTTAGAAGCAATAAACACGCGAATGTTTTCCCATTTTATCGGTCGCCTGATACTGTCAAGGGACAAGTCGATGCCGCAGACGTTGAATTGAATTTCAGTAGATTTATTTTTTAATTGCGCGTTCCAACTCTGATGACCATATCATCCAATATATCCCATGATTCATTTTAGAGGGTATTGTACTCCAGATGGTGGAAGAGAATGGAAGGGGGGCCGGAGAGTAATTAAGCACTCGCATCAAATCAAGGCCTCTCGACTGGTGGAGGGGCGAAAGGATGTTATATGGCCGTGTTCACAGCAGTGAGTCTGCACACATGATACATGTACAGTACATTGGACTTGAAACTGACATGTATGAGATCTACTTCATCTCTCTGTTTTGTTGTCTCATGTGCTACCCCATGCTGAACCTCATTGTATTCATCATCACTTACTCGTTAATCAAATTGTAACTGTCTTACATCGACTTTTTCCATGTTGTACGGAACTAGCTGTTGACAATTTGGATTCAGCTTGATTTTGTGATTCAACACTGTTGTATGAATAACCTGAAGAGAAAGATAAGGAACATTAATACGGCTCTCTAATAACTCAAGCGATTTGGAATGTTCAGCTTTATGCACACTAATAGGTATCAAGACCACCTCACCAGATCCTGTTTGGCCAAGGCCGAAGCCAAAGCGGGGAGATTACACCTCAAGTAATTTTCACGTAGATTCCTTTGTAGATGGCAGCCACTGTGAATTGCTGCGTCTTGCAGCTCAGTAATAGCTGCTGGTTTGGACAAGGAGTTGTCATTAATTCATGGCTGCTGGCATGGAAACGGAGGGACAATATTCTCTGCTACTGCATTCCGCACCACTTTTTTCATGCATGCGACTTGCATAGATAAAACATGCAGCTAAGCATTCCTTGTTCACGTGGCTCCCTACGTCTCACGTACTGCTCAACTTGTTGTTGTCAGTAAGAAGCTTTTTTGACCAAGACCAAGACTTGACTGACACCTTTTTCAGAAGTGGTAGTTTGAAAGACGAAGGTGCTGTACTAGCGTGGTGAAAATTTCTCGGTCCTCCGATCTATGAGTTTGAAGTAAAAATGAATCATCTACCGAGCTTGCATTTGAGAAGAGCAGTTCACGGGTCAGTCCAGTCCTCAAGTTTGATCCATCGGGTACTTCGGAATTGGTGGGATCAATATTGTCAGTGCGTTTCAATGTCCAGAAAACTAGCGCCAAGGTTTCAACTGCCTCCCAACGAGATGTTACTGAACGAGGTTTCTACGAGTTCAAATTTAGATTGTAAAGTAGAAATTGGAGTCAGGCGAGTTTAATTTCACTAGTGCAAAAGGGTGGTTGAACTGACATGTTGAAATGACATTTTTTGAAAAATGTCATTTCCACCATGTTTTGGAGAATTGTCATTTCAACCACCCATGTTGAAATGACATTTTTGACATTTTGGTAGATTTTAGAAGAAGAATTGATTCCATTATGTATGTTTCAATCAAGAATGAAATTAATGTCATTTCAACCAATAAATTTGGTAGATTTTAGAAGAAAACATTATCCCATAACAATTGCCATGGAGAAGACAAGTAGTAGAAATAAATAGTGAGTAGAGTCTAATCTTAATGATACATTTCTTCTTCTAAAGAATGAATGTGAAGAAATGTACTTATGTCCAAAGCAGATAGATTTAGTGGAGAAATCTACATTTTTGTAGGTTTGGAAAATCTACATTTTCATAAGATTTCAAAACCTAAAATTTATATTTTTATAAGATTTCAAAACCTAAAATCTACATTTTTATAAGATTTCAAAATGTAAAATCTATATTTAGTAAGATTCCAAAATCTAAAATCTACATTTTTGAGATTTCAAAAACTAAAATCTACATAAGGGTAAGATTTTAAAAAGTAAAATCTTCAATCTGGATAGATTTTGAAATCTAAAACCTCTTTTTAAATATGATTTCAAAGAGCTAAAATATACACCATCAATATGTTTAAATGACATTTTCAAAATGTGATTTAAAGCTACATGCTGATATGACATCAAAAAAATGACATTTTAAATGACATTTTGATGTCATTTCAACCACCCTTTTGCACTAGTGTTTGTGCACAACCACCTTCTCCGTTGGGATCATGAATTGGGATCAAAATTAAACTTTTGTTAACAGAAGAGACAGAATTCTTGTAGACTTTGGGATTCGATCCTTGATTGCCAAATCAAGGCTGAACTGCCAACTCATGGAGGAATCAAGCTGGGTAGAGCTTCAGTAATATCAAGCCCCAAGTTTCCCAGGCCTCCAAAGGGGTGAGAATTTATGAAGATGACCAAGTTACGCACAAGCACGGTGAGAGCTTACGGGTATGTGAGGTCTCCAGTACTATATTCATGTTCGCTAAGAACTTCTGGCTTCTGGCGTGTCCAATCCCTTGTGAAGATATAGTTTGTCCGCTTTCTAACTGGTATGGCGGTTGACATATTCACAATCTCCAACTTTCTTTACTGTCATTGGGGGCAGATGCAAGTGGGATTTCACTCTAGAGAGGCAGGAAGGGCAAACATGGGTGATAGGGTAGCTGAGGTGTAACAAAATTCTTCCACTGACAGGTGTTTTCAGGTTGGAATGTGCTGCAAGCGCGGCACTTCTCATGGAGGATTTTGGATTCTATCTGGCGTATGTTTTATCAAGGTCGTTTTGAGAGTGAGGTGGAAGAAAAAAAAAATTGGCTACACGTATTGCGGACCTCTTTCAGCCTGCACCCGGAAGCATGCAAACAAAACTTGCGGCCTGAACGAAAGGTTGGACGGACATGTGGGGAATGATGAACACTATGGAGACACCATTCCGGAGAATTTTAAAAGAAATTTTGAATGGTTCACCACTTTATCCAACTTCGTTGCCCCTTGAGTTTTCACATTAGAATGCATACATGGCATACTTTTCAAATGTTTGGGAGACTTGGAGAAGACCATTTGCCTTTCCAACTTCGTGCCAATCTATAGTGTGAAGTTGTGAACGACTGAACGTGTGTAGCGTCTCTGAGAATTTAAGCCTAATGAGTGTAACAACAGGTCAACTAAGGGTCGGAACTAAATTTTTTGGAAACTAAATTTTTTGGGGGGTGCAACATCTTGAAATATTTTTCAGTATATTGTCCTTGAAGGACAAGTGAAATTGACATCTAAACCAAGTTGTTTCATATTGTTTGGAGCTTTATGGAATTAGTTATAAAGCTTTGAAGTTGAAATGGCTCACCTCCTAAAATGTATACTGAGTGTATATTGTTGAAGGCTATGAAAAAGCAACATGTGCAAGTAGTACACGTTTAAGGAGATCCCGAAGGAGGTGAGCCACTTTAGAACTTGCATGTTTTTAGAACCTCCTACCTTTGAGAACCACCTACCTCACAACAGTGGGGTCTCGCCTTTATGTGGATGTCTAGTTTTTTGCACTCCTGGTTCAAACCTTTGACTGGATCCAGTGTTGCCGGAACTTAGAGCATCCCCACCTATCTTGTAAAACAGATGACTTCTTAAGTGGGAGAGCTTGCAAGTCGGGTGGGCCTTGCATATTGGGGCCATTTTGCAAGCCACCTATCAGCTTGCAAAACAACAAAGCACAAGTAGTCACCCCTCCTGAAATCTCTCATCCAATCATAAATTTTTTAAATATTATTAAAATTGAAATTTTCCTTGAAAGACAAGTGAAATTGACATCTAAGCCAAGTTGTTTCATATTGTTTGGAGCTTTGTGGAATTAGTTATAAAACTTCAAAGTTGAAATGGTTCACTTCTCACTTTCTAAAATATATACTATTTGTATATTGTTGAAAGCTATGAAAAAGCAACATGTGCAAGTAGTACACGTTTACATAGTTAGCCACTTTAGAGCCTACGTGCTTTTAGAACCTCCTACCTTTGAGAATCACCTACCTTAGAGTGGTGGGGTCCCGCATTCATGTGGGCAACTAGTTTTTTGTACTCCTAGTTCAAACCTCCGACTAGATTGAGTGTTGTTGAAACTTAAAGCATCCCCACCCATCTTGCAAAACGAATGATTTCTAAAGAAGGAGGGCTTGCAAGTGTTGTAATTATAAAGAGATACACACGACGAGGATGAAAACTAGTTGTATATATTAATATAATAATAATATATGACTGAGTACAAGCCTTTTTGTAAAAGGAGAAACACCATTTGAATAATAGAACAGTGTGTTTGTAGCTATTCACCATAAACTATATAACGTTTATAATCTTTATAACCTAACATGTCCCTTTCAGCTACAGAGCTGAATTAGTAAAACTCAAATTCAAACTTTGAAAAGAACTCTTGCATTGAGGTAAATCTATTCAACTTTAGAGGGAGAGCAACATATAACGCCCCCTTGCTACAAAACAAAGGAAGCTGATGGATCAAAGCTATGAAGACAAGTATAGTGCTTTAACTTGGAAAGTGATTTAGTTAAAATATCAGTCAACATTGTAGTTGTAGAAATAAACATAAGTTGGAGTAACTGAGATTGGACCTTCTCTCGGAGGAAATGAAAACGCAAGCCTATGTGCTTAGAACAATCGTAATGCTTGGGATTCTCACTAAGAACAATACAGGATTGGTTATCTGAGTAATGAATACTTGGAAGACAAAGAGTATATTTTAACTCGAAAATGATCGATTGAAGCCATATCAACTCTTTGACAGTTGTTGCTGCAACAATATATTCAGCTTCAGTAGAGGAAAGAGCGACAATAGACTATTTTCAGCTTTGTCAAGAAATAATATAGGCAGAATCAAGTTGAAAAAGATATCCTGAGATGGAACGCCAAGAATCTAGGTTGCCAGTCCAATCAGCATCACACCAGCCAGTAAGAATATGAGAACCCAAAGCATTAAAGTGAGCACCACTATAGAAAAAACCAATATGCATGGTGCCTTTTAAATAACGGAGAATCCATTTTATGCCAAGCCAATGTATTAGGGCAGGATTGAACATAAATTGAGATATATGGTTAACTGGAAACACAAGGTCCCATCTGGTGCACAAAACCAAGTACTATAAAGTGCCAAGCACTTGCTTATACAGCACAGAAGCCATAGCAGTGACTTCAGCCTGGGTGAAATTATCACTCTGAGTCCGGGAATAATGGATTCCAGCTTCGAGCAGTGTAGCGACTGAATTGCAAGCAGACATATTAAATTTACTTAAGATGTCTTTAATATATTACGATTGAGTTAATTGAAGAGTCTTATTAGGTTAATCACGAATTATTTGAATGCCAAGAATATAGGCAATTTCCTTATTATCTGTCATTGAAAATCTTTGAGAAAGCAAGGCTTTGTGAATGGAAAGGTATTCCAAATCATTAGAAATTAAGACAAGATCGCTAATATACAAGCCAAATAATATTATAAAAGATTTATGGCATTTAAAGTACACAATAGGATCTGCAACACATTTGAGAAAGCCTTGGGCTAGTAGAAAAGTGTCAAGCAAGTCATACCAAACTTGTGGGGCCTACTTGAGTCCATAAAGGGATTTTAAAAGACAACACACTTTGTGTTTGTCATTAGGCTGAATATATCCTTCTAGCTAAGAAATAAAAATTTCTTCTTGTAAATTCACTACTAGAAAATTTCATTTTTCTGTTATTTTGGTCGCATTGATCTAGTCAAAATCTGACAAAAATCTGTTTCAACAGATTTCTGTCAAATTTTGATCGGATCAACGCAACCAAAACAACAGAAAAATGAAATTTTCCAATAGTGATTACCATACAAAAATGCAATAGTCACATCTATTTGATGGATAAAATAATTGTATAATGTTACAAGAGCAGGTAACAGTCTTAAAGAAGTCATTTTGATGACTGGGAAAAAAGTCTCATAAAAATCTAGACTTGGTTGCTTGGAAAATCCGTGAGCAACAAATCACGCTTTGAAGCGAGCAATTGATCCATTTGCATGGTACTTACGCCGGAAAAGCCATTTTGTGTTGATGATGGATCAATGAGGCGAAGGGTCCACAAGCTCCCAACACTAAAAGAAAAAAGGGGGTTCTGCGACTACGCTACGCAACTGGTTTTTCAGTTGCATCGGACATTTGCGACTGGATTGCAATTAGTGATAATTTGGAATTTTGTAGTCGCAGTGGACATTTTAGAATCTAGGAAATGTTTGTAGCAATACACCTTATCTGTGACTCATTTGCAACTTGTTTGCAACTTGTAAATTTGTAGATTATTAAAACATTAGTCTTGATGATTTGTAGATTTCAAAATTTCAAATCTACCTTTTTTTAGATTTTAGGATTTCAAATCCACCTTTTTGTAGATTTTAGGAATTTAAATCTACTTTTTTCTAGATTTCTAAATTTCACATCTACTTTTTTCAAGATTTTAGAATTTCAAATCTACCTTTTTCTAGATTTCAAAACTTTTGAACTACCTTCTTCCTAGATTTCAAAAATTCAAAAATTGGTATTTAATAGATTTCATTAGTTTAGGAAACTTTACAATTGTATAGATTTTAAAATTTCTTAATATTTTAAAAATTTCTATTGGTTGCAGAATTTTGTATTCTATAGAATTCTAAATATTGTAGAAATCTACAAACTGTAGAAGTCTTAGAATTCTACCAACACAATTCATCGCATAAGACAACAATAGCTTACAAGTCTTATATGTCCAACTTTAAGGTACTCTTGACAATAGATATGGGACAACTGAGATACTAAAAAATGACTAAGAAGCAACTAAGATATTGAAAAACAACTAAGAAACAACTAATGTATGACTTAACAATGACTAGGAAGCAACTAAGACAACTAATGTATGACTTAAAAGTGACTAGGAAACAACTAGTTTTACTACTACAAAACTCAATTTTTAGTAGATAAATGAAACAAATCTATATAGTCAAATCAACAAAATAGTTAAATTTTCTAAGAGTGTAAAATGACTAAAAACCAAATGGGCAATTTCATTAAAATGGAGACATTCCATTATTTGGCACTTTTAACAGTTTAGACTGTGCAATCTGAAATCTATATCCATCATAGATTTCTAAAATCTATAAAAGTCCTAGATATCTAAAATCTAGATTTTTACTAATTTTTAAAAATCCCGTAGTCTAAAATCTATATCAGTCCTAGATTTTTGAAATCTATAAATGTTCTAGATGTACATAATCTATATTTGTCTTAGATGTCATTTTGCAATTGAAACCCCACAGATTGAAAAATTGCACAGAGAAATATAGAATGCTACCATTTTAATGAAATTTGCCATACAACTAAAGTACAACTAGGAAGCAACTAGGAAACGACTAGAAAATGACTAAGAAATAACTTTGGTCATTTTATAGTTGCAATTTTTCTCTAGTTGTTTCCTAGTCATTTTTACAACTATAGATTGACTGCTTTGCGACAAAAACAATAATATAAAACAATTAAATTAAATTTGGTGCAAATAGAGAGGATTTCAGTCGCAGGATAGTTGTATAGGACACTAGTCGCAGAACGGCCGGTTGTGGCGGACACGTTTTTCTTCTAGTGCAAGTCTTGTTTGCAAGCAAGGAATTATATTCCTTATCCATGGCAATTTTTCAGGTGCTGGCTTTGTCACTAGAAAGGGCTTCGGAGACGATTATTGGCTCAACAATTTGAGCTAATAGGCCAAAACTATAAAGATTCATATCATAGAATCGGGAAGTGCGCCTTTCACTAGAAGAAAAACGTGTCCGCCACAACCGGCCGTTCTGCGACTAGTGTCCTATGCAACTATCCTGCGACTGAAATCCTCTCTATTTGCACCAAATTTAATTTAATTGTTTTATATTATTGTTTTTATCGCAAAGCAGTCAATCTATAGTTGTAAAAATAACTAGGAAACAACTAGAGAAAAATTGCAACTATAAAATGACCAAAGTTATTTCTTAGTCATTTTCTAGTTGTTTCCTAGTTGATTTCTAGTTGTACTTTAGTTGTATGGCAAATTTCATTAAAATGGTAGCATTCTATATTTCTCTGTGCAATTTTTCAATCTGTGGGGTTTCAATTGCAAAATGACATCTAAGACAAATATAGATTATGTACATCTAGAACATTTATAGATTTCAAAAATCTAGGACTGATATAGATTTTAGACTACGGGATTTTTAAAAATTAGTAAAAATCTAGATTTTAGATATCTAGGACTTTTATAGATTTTAGAAATCTATGATGGATATAGATTTCAGATTGCACAGTCTAAACTGTTAAAAGTGCCAAATAATGGAATGTCTCCATTTTAATGAAATTGCCCATTTGGTTTTTAGTCATTTTACACTCTTAGAAAATTTAACTATTTTGTTGATTTGACTATATAGATTTGTTTCATTTATCTACTAAAAATTGAGTTTTGTAGTAGTAAAACTAGTTGTTTCCTAGTCACTTTTAAGTCATACATTAGTTGTCTTAGTTGCTTCCTAGTCATTGTTAAGTCATACATTAGTTGTTTCTTAGTTGTTTTTCAATATCTTAGTTGCTTCTTAGTCATTTTTTAGTATCTCAGTTGTCCCATATCTATTGTCAAGAGTACCTTAAAGTTGGACATATAAGACTTGTAAGCTATTGTTGTCTTATGCGATGAATTGTGTTGGTAGAATTCTAAGATTTCTACAGTTTGTAGATTTCTACAATATTTAGAATTCTATAGAATACAAAATTCTGCAACCAATAGAAATTTTTAAAATATTAAGAAATTTTAAAATCTATACAATTGTAAAGTTTCCTAAACTAATGAAATCTATTAAATACCAATTTTTGAATTTTTGAAATCTAGGAAGAAGGTAGTTCAAAAGTTCTGAAATCTAGAAAAAGGTAGATTTGAAATTCTAAAATCTTGAAAAAAGTAGATGTGAAATTTAGAAATCTAGAAAAAAAATAGATTTAAAATCCTAAAATCTAGAAAAAGGTAGATTTGGAATTTTGAAATCTACAAATCATCAAGACTAGTGTTTTAATAATCTACAAATTTACAAGTTGCAAACAAGTTGCAAATGAGTCACAGACAAGGTATATTGCTAGAAACGTTTCCCAGATTCTAGAGTGTCCACTGCGACTACAAAATTCCAAATTATCACTAGTTGCAATCCAGTCGCAAATGTCCGATGCAACTGAAAAACCAGTTGCGTAGCGTAGTCGCAGAACCCCCTTTTTTCTTCTAGTGTTTGGCCTTTGGTAGAACGTTCAGAGACTCAACGTGGTGGACTTTGATCAAGTTGATCTTGACGAATGTGGGCTCTCTGATGTGAGGACAAAATAGTCAGAGAATCGGGTGGAGATTCAAAAGAATCAAGAGGTGGCGGAGGAACAAGTGGGCCCGACTGTACACTCAAAGTGGAATCGAGAACAACTGGTTGGCAATTGGGGGTTGCAGACTGCAAGGTCAAAATGTCAAGGACCAAATAAGGTGTATCAAGATTTTTAAGTTGATTGTGGAAACCTAAGGAATCAGAAGAAGCATCACCAAGCTAGCTATCAAATAATAATAAATCCTCACAAAAAACAACATCATGACTAGTAAATATCTTTTTAGTTTGAAGGTTGTAAAGGCGATAACCTTTGATTCCAGTAGGAAAATCATAGCCAATAAAGATACTTTTAATGGTTTTAGAATCTAATCTCTTGCATTGCTCATCCAGGAGGTGAGCATAAGCTAAACATCCAAATATATGAAGGTGACTTAGGTCAGGCTTAAGACCTGTCCATAACTCATAAAGAGTGACATTTATCAATGTTGAAGTATAAGAACAGTTCTACAAGTAATAAGCAGTAGTAACAACTTCAGCCCAGAATGAGTATTAAGGTGAGCAACGTTGATCATGCTATGAGCAGCTTCAACCAAAATGCGATTCTTTCGTTCCGATATACCATTTTGAGTCGGGTTGTAGGGGTTAGTTAGTTGACGTTGAATGCCATGATCTTGGCAAAATCAATTCAAAACATGTGATATGAATTCTCCTCCATTATTAGAACGTAGAATAAGAATCTTACAATCACTAAAGTGATTTTCAACGAGTATTTTATAAGCTTGAAAGTGGGATAGAACTGCTGATTTCTTCGATAAGAAGTATATATAGGTAAACAGAGAGTAATCATTGATAAAAACGAGAAAATAAAAGGCATTGCCAAGTAATGGCATGCTCATAGGTCCGCACAAATCTGTATGTATTAAGGCTAGCAAGACTGTGGCTCAGGTAGCAACAGTACTAGGATATGATATCTTAGTTTGCTTACCAAAAAGGCAGCCCTCACAAGGAGGCAATATAGATTTTATTGAAGGTAATCCATTGACTAAATTATTAGTCTTCATAAGATTCAAGGAGTGAATGTTGAGGTGTCCCAGACGATAATGCCATTTGACAATCTCATAATCAGACTGATTGATAGCAGTAGTTAGATAATTAGAGTCCAAGAGTGCTAGGCCAATATCCAGAAAGAATAAGTTTTCTTCTTTGGGAATGCGATATTGCATGCGTTGTTTTAATTTTGGAGATTTTGTATTAATAATACACTCTGTTTGAGTGAATGTAAGCACTATATGTCTTGTAGTAGTAAGTTGACTTACAAAAATTAGGTTTCTGGTAAGACCAGGTACGTGTAAAATATCTGGAATAAGTAGACTTTGGCCACCTAGTATTTTAAGAAGCACAGAACTATAGTCCAAGGCATTGTGTGAACTATTATCACCGAGCAGAATAATTCTTGGAGTATCCAAAGTGTTATAATCTCAAAAGAGATCTTTGTATGGAGACATATGTTGACTGGCACCTGAGTCGAGGTACCAGAATAAAGAAATAGCTGATGTATCAAAGGTAGCAAAGAAAAGGACTGACGGAAAATCAATAGAAAGGGCTTTATGAAATTGGTGCCCATATCTGGATTGCTCACACTTCTTTTTATAGCAATCAAGTGCTTTATGGCCTGGAATTCCACAATAGTGACAAATAATAACGAAAGAATTAGAGGATGAATTAAAACTGGAAGAACTTTGTTGTGTAGAGTTATTAAATGGGGGTCGAAACTTGGACTTACTTGATTTTTGAAATCAATTTGAAGAAAATCTTTTATTATTAGTTGGTTTAATAAACTTGCCCTTCACGTAAAAGGCACTAGTTTTAGGTGTGTCAAGCTTTGAAAGATTGATCGTATTTTGTTGCAAGATATTAGAAATAAGACTAATTAGTATTTAGGTATATAGGTATTTAGTATATAGGTATTCAGTATATAGGTATTTAGTACTTTTTTCTAAATTCAAAAAAATAGTTTATTATTTTTAACAATTGCCAATTGGATGTTTACATTTTCCATATTTAAACCAAAAAATGCAAATTTGAAGGTCAAAATTAGAAGACAAGGATTTTTATTAAAATTACATTAGCATATTTTTTTAAACAATACAATGTCCACATGAATTTAAAGTGTACTACTGCTATATAAGTGCAAAGATTACAATTTTATTAACAAAGCTCAAAATAGTTGGAAAGAACATCTTCAAATTAGAAAAAATATATTCTTTTAGTTTATTTTTATAAAAGAATGTAGAATCAAAAGAGAATAAAAGAATTCAAAACCTTTTGGTTTACAAGTTGGTTTAGATTGCTAGTGATTTAAAAGTAATTTAGTAGCGTTTATAGGTGTTTGGAGTAAAGGAGTCATAGACAGTGTCTTCAGAGGTGCCCCATGATGTTTTTTGTGAAATTGTGATGTGTTTGCTATGGTACTTTGTGAAGTTTTGAGCTTTGTTTGGTTTTTTTTGTAACTGCTATGACACGTTGTTAGTTGAAGACACCTACCTTATACATCCTAACTAGCTGTGTGTTTGTTGGATTGTATAGGGTACATGTGAGGTTGACAACCTCCATCTTGGGTTAGTGTACTAATTTGCAAGTTATGTCTAAGTCCATCTCTCTATGGCTACTTTCTATCAATTTGTTGGGGGAATACTAAATCCTATTGATTGGAGGATTTAGACTATATGATATATGGAGTTTTTTAGTCTCTTGTGTTTTCACACTATACAATGCTAGAAATTCTACCAGAAGAGGATCTCGATACTTGTTTAGTGAGATTAAAAGATTAATTCCAGTGATGTTTGTGCAAGAAAGAAGCTCAGTCTTGGATGCCTTGCCCAATGAAGACTTCCATTAGTTCGTCTCTGTGTTGGTGCGGTGTCTCAACTTCTGTGGAGGAGAATTTGCTACATTGAAGAATTGTTGCACAAAGCATCCTAAAATTATGAATGTGAAGAAGATGAGTTAGTAGGAGTAGAGAGAAGAACGAGACACTTGCGCAAAATACTATGGCGTTGTCCAATTGCGATGTCATGGGGGGCAACTCTGTAGGTCTACCCTTAGAAACCCTAGCTGACATCCACCGCATCCTATCTTTGCTTTAAGAGAAAGCAAACTTCAGAACTCATATAGTAAATCTCGAACTCATGGAAACAAGGTAACAATAGAGCCGCGCACATGGGGCTTTATGGCTCCGTGAGGGACTCCAAGGGCCGGAAAGGGGGGTTCGAGCGAGGGAGCCCAACCAGTCTGTCCCGATGAACTATGCGGGATCCACCTTCTCTATGTGTTTAGCATGCAAAGTTACCGCACGCAGAATTAGATGTATGAATTTTTTCCACCTTTCTTCTCATCTCCTTCCATTTCGAACGTTCTCCCTCACTATCTATTTGATTGGTTCAAGTTGAAGTTAAATGAATTTAAATGAATGAATTTAAATGAATGAATTTAAATGAATGAATTTAAATGAATGAATTTAAATGAATGAATTTAAATGAATGAATTTAAATGAATGAATTTAAATGAATGAATTTAAATGAATGAATTTAAATGAATGAATTTAAATGAATGAATTTAAATGAATGAATTTAAATGAATGAATTTAAATGAATGAATTTAAGTGTATGAATTGAATTTAAATGAATTTAAATGAATTGGTTTTAAATTGAACTTGAACGTATGAATTGAATTTAAATGAATATAAATGAATTGGTTTTAAATTGAACTTGAACGTATGAATTGAATTTAAATGAATTTAAATGAATTGGTTTTAAATTGAACTTGAACGTATGAATTGAATTTAAATGAATTTAAATGAATTGGTTTTAAATTGAACTTGAACGTATGAATTGAATTTAACTGAATTTAGATCAACTGAATTTAACTGAATTTAGATCAATTATATTCAAACGAATTTAAATGAATTATATTTAAACGAATTTAAATGAATTGAATTTTAGTATATGTTGTTTGAATTAAATTTAAATGAATTTGAATGAATTGAATTTAAATTCAATTTGAATGCATGAATTGAACTTAAATGAATTTGAATGAATTGAATTAAAATTGAACTTAAATGTATGAATTGAATTTAACTAAATTTAGATAAACTGAATTTAACTGAATTTAAAGAAGCTGAATTTAACTGAATTTAAATAAATTATATTTAAACGAATTTAAATGAATTGTATTTAAACGAATTTAAATGAATTGTATTTAAACGAATTTAAATGAATTGAATTTTAGTACATGTTGTTTAAATTGAATTGAATTTGAATTTAAATGCATTAAATTTAAATGAATTGATGTTGTTTGAATTGAATTGAATTCGAGTTTAAATGTATGAATTTAGTTTAATTTAATTTAATTTATATTACATGAATTAAAATGAATTAAATTAAAAAATTAGAATGAATTAAATTAAAGGAATTTAAATGAATTTTTTTAATCAAGTAATTTAAATGAATTAAATAAAAAAATATAGATGAATGAATTAAAATACATTAATTTAATTGTCAAATGCAAATGAATTTAACCTGAATTTAACCTTGAATTTAATCTGAATTGAACCTGAATTTACCGCTGAATTTAAACCCTGAATTTAACCTCATTTCAAATGAATTAACTGCTGGTGTACCGGTGGTGGGGCCCGCCCTTCTCTGTTGGAGGTCGGAACCAACCTTCACCACAGACCCTTAAACCGACCTGGTTCTAAAACCGATCTCGTACATTTTACTTCTGAAATGTACAAATGCATATATTTCGGAAGGGGTCAGTTTTAGAAACCACTGCGTTTCAACTTCAAAAATTTGTAACTAATTTCACAAAGGTCCAAAAAATATGAAACGACTTGGATTAGATGCCTATTCCTTTTTTCTTCCTACCGAAATTCACTGAAAATTGTTTTGAGATGTTTAGCTGTCCCCAAAATGGAATCAGCTCGTAAAGGGTCGGTTTAAGAGCCACCTACCTCAATGCCGATCATTACCTAAGAAACTACTCACCCCAACGCACATGCATATTTTAATGGCGAGGGGTGGCGGAATCCGCCAGGTTCCGCCCAAAGCGTGAGATTACTTACTGAGGAGCATGGTAAACACAGTTGGGTCGGGAAACTTTCATTTTTTTACATCTGTGCATACCTGCTTCCTTTGTGCGCCTTTCGAAGAGCTGATTTGCCTTTTGGGGCAAACAGAATTCCTTCAAATAATTTTGAGTAATATTTAGTTGGATGAAAAATGGAATTGATATCTAACCCAAGTCATTTCATATTTTTTGGACCTTTGTGGAATTAGTTATGAATTTTGGAAGTTGAAATGTAGTGATCACTAAAAAATGTTTCATCAATTTTAAATTTTGACATTAAAACATTTGCAATACATATAGGCTACAAAATTTCAATATTTTGCATTTGCAATACATGTGGAATTGGGGAGGAGGAATTAACATTATTTATTTGCTTAAATAATAACTCTATTTGCTCGTATTGGTTTACTCCATTTGACTTAATGCAATTGTCACTAAAATGTTTCTTTTAACTCTTGCTCCATTTTTTTTGGGCAACAAAGTAATTTTGGGCAACCCACTATAAATGGAAACTTTTTTTTCTATTCTTTGAAATTTTCACACAACATTGAGACCAGTTTTTTCTTTAAGGCCTAACAATTTTCATAACTTTTGACTACATGGTGGTCTAGTTATTGTATGATATGTTTTTTCTTTCCTTAGGCGTCCAGTCCGAGTATATTAGAAAAAATTGCTTTTTTCATAAATAACAAATTTGAAGTTGGTCTTCTAGATTTATATATACATGAAAAGCTTTGAATCATTCCATTTTGATTAATTAGATGAAAGCTATGAGGAGTTTTTGTTTGCAAGCAATTATGGATTTTCTACTCTAAAACAAACTTTGAAGTCCTCTATTTTAACTCCATTTTCCATATATTTTGAAAAAAAAGAAATATAGGATGTAGATTTTTTATATTCTTAATATTACAACATTAAAATCATTGGAATTGACACTTTTCAATTCTATAACAAAATTCTTAACAATTTAGCATTTTGAATCATTTTCTACTTTTTTCTACTTACTATTTATTCCCTATATGTTGTACAATTCCAAATGATTTGAATATTTTCAAGCACATAGCCAACTTGCCTTGAAGAATGAATCCAAAGAAACACCACCAATTTGGACATTTTTTCATATGAAATGGGTAACTTTTTGGATTTCTTATAGCTCACAAACCCTCTTCCACGCCTCCTCAGAGTGGGTCTGCAGTTTTTTTTTTCTTATGCAGTTGAGTTTATGTTTAGGGTTTTGGTTTTTGTATGTTTAATAATCAATATTTAATTGCTTTGCTAATCAATTTCTATGTATTATCAATTTCTCCGTGAAGCAATATTATCAATTGCTTTGTTAATTAGTATTATTAGTTGTTTGATTAATTAGTTGTTTTGTTAATAAGTATTATCAATTGCTTTATTATTCAATATTCAATTGCTATGCATTATGAATTGTTTTGTTGGTTAGCATTCAATTGCTTTGTTCAATTTTTAGTATTCATTTGCTATGTATCTTAGTGGTTGTAAGAGGTGGTTGTCTTTTCAGGTCAGCTAAATTCCATGAAACATTTTTGTAAATTTTCATAGAAACTAAAATGGAATTAACATCTAATCCAAGTCGTTTCATATTTTTTAGACCTCTAAGAAATTAGTTACAAATTGTTGAAGTTCAAATGATGTAGCGGTTACTTTACCTTACAAACATGAAAAATAAATAAATAAAAGTGAACAGGGCTATTGTTTTTAACTGAAGCGTGAAGGCATGGCAGGGCGTGGCCAAAAGCTTGTGTGCGTAAACGCAAAGGCGCCGATGCATTCCACCACCAGTAATCCCGACGTCTCCAGTAGCGCCCCACCACCTGGCCAGGCGGATGGCGGGTGGTGGGTCTGTTTGCAAGCATGTGCGTCGCGTAATCGTCTCCATCCACTCTGTTGCTATCTGCCCCGTTGCGGCGCTCATCCAAGCCTGTGTAGGCGTGGTGACTTCAGTTGGTTTCTGGTGTCTGGAGTTTGAGGTAGTGAACCCTAATTGAAAACGCAACTTCTGTTTCTTCCACTGCGGCTTCGAGGGTTCAGATCAACTCGGATGGTGGCGTGATCAATGGTGCTCTATTTCTTAGTAGAAGGCCAAATCGACGGTCTTGAAAGGGGTCCTTTTTTTCAAACATTCCATCGACAGTTCGTATATTTTGGGCTAGAGTGCGCAAGAGTCTCTAAGTTCATAACCGGGTAAAGGAGGGTGGGCAGGTATGCAGCTCATTTGCATCTTGGGTAGGTGTTAGGCAGCAGAAGGTGTGCTAGGGGTGTCACGAGGGTTTGCCGCCTCTCTAGTGTGTTCACTGTCTCTTGCCACCTCTCCAACATGGTCGCCGCCTCTCACCACCTCAACGTTGTTGCCATTCTCAAGCTTGTGTTTCCATTTTTTGCTTCACTTCAATTATATATTTCATTTCGATCAATGTAGTATTGTGCTTTGATTTCGTGCAATACTTTTTTCTTTCTTTAGTATCTGGTCTTTGTGATTCTCATCTTTGTTTGTGTTTGGATGCTTTTCCAGTGCATCTCTATTGTTGTGGAGGTGAGTTTTTCAGTGTTTTGAGCTAAGGTGCTATGCATTGGAGTGAATTGGGTAGGTATATTGTTTTTCTTTATTGGTGGTAGTCAGGTGAATTTCTTGGTAAGAAATTTGTACGCTACACTGTTGATAATGGTGCTTGCACAGTGTTGCGATGTTTGTGGTACTAGATTTGTCAAAGAAATTTTAAAATTTTGTATTGTGTGTGGGAAGAGGAAAATAGAACAAGAAGATGTGGAGGAAGATGAACATTTGATGGTGGAAGAGGAAGGTAGTATGAGAGGACCTCCTGCACGAATTGCACTGCATGAGAGAAATGTAAATAAGTTAATTTACATTCAAGTTTTTGCTCCTCTTGTTTGTTGAAATGAAAATAAAAAATACGGAAAGAGAGCTTTATTAGCTACAAATATGGGTATTCAACATAAAATAATGTTAGATAATTATGAATAAGCTAAGAAATGGTTAAAAATGTACAAAAAATTGGAAGATTGCCTCAAGGAGTATTCAATTTAGAAGAACAAGAACTGCAAAAATCTTGGAAACAAGTAATTAAAAAAACTATGCAACATTGCAAGAAATAAAATTAGATAAAAAGAATTACAAATGGGATGAAAAAGAAATTTACAAGTATTTGAAGAAGCATTTGAAGTACCTTAGAAGAAAAAAAAGAGAAGTAAAAGAATTGAAAGGTAATGAAGTAAATGAAAGAGAGGAATTTGATGAGGTGAATAGTAATCCTATAACAGGACAGAGGGTTTTGTCCTCGATGGTCGAAGAGACATCAAGAGCTACCGATGAAATAGAAATACAAGTACTTTGAATAGAACCTCCTTGAAGTGTTGAAGATGATGAATCATTTTTGTTATTGATGCTCTCATTACCTACTGTTGATGTAATGAAGAAACATTTGAGGAAGGTGATGGAAGATATAAATACAAGAGTCAATCCCAAACTTTTTGGAGTAGGGTATCGCAAATGGGACAAAGAAAGACAAGTTAAGGAGGTTGCAACGTACTATTGCAAACAATCTTTGATGGTGTATACTAGAGCTTTCCAAAGTCCTTTAATTTGAGGTCATAGGGAATTTGATGCAAAATTGCATCTGAAGATGAGGAAGGTAATTTCAATGATATATTCATTCTTTTGGCTTTAATCCCTTACCTCAATTTTTCTGGTTTGCAGCGTGGCTGAATCTGGTAGTCTTGGCAAGAATGATCTCTATAAATAGGGTGATGGTATTTAAATTTTTTTTGCAATCAAACATTTGGTACAAGTGTAGTTTGTATTTCTATTTTTGAAGGATTTTGGAGACTCAAATCTTAGGTTTGGGTTAAAATCTCTACTATATGGAGTAATAGTATTTTCTTTCAAACTTTTATTTTTGGAGGAAAGAAAGTATCTTAATGTTTGGTTTTAGAAGTCTTTGGAAAGATTAGAGTGGACTTTCCTTTAATGACTTGCAAGCCTTATTTGTAATTTAATAAGAAGCTTAGTCTTGATGTACGATTCTATAATGTATTGAATTTGTTTATATGTCGTGAAGAGTGAAACTACACTTTCCATCTTCTAAATATTCATGACATTCAGTTTAGCCAATTTGTGTACACCAAATTATGATACTGATTGTTAATGGTCTCAGTTGATCCTTTGTTGAGATTTAATGCATGCTTTGATCTTTTTAGATGCATTAGCAACAATAGAACAAATGTTGTTATGAACACTATGAGGAATGAGGAAAGGGTGTAATAAAGAATCCCAACAATGCCCTTGAGTAGCAACTTCTGGATGTTTCCAAGAAAAGGGAACAACTTCAGCAAGCAGAACTAGAGTTAAGGGCACAGTTTATTGTACGATCAAAGATGTATCATATGTAGAATAGTTATGGAGAGCAGTCTAAACAACATGTAGACATTGTGGCAAATTATTTTATGCATCCTATATTCATGCTCAAATTGGGAAATAATGAAGTTTTTTCCGTCATTTCAACGTTGTGGAGCTTGGTTTTCTTTAGGATTTGTTGTAGTTGTTGGGTTTTAGTGTAGAGATGTATTGTCTAGTGGTTTGGGTGCCATGGACAACTTGTGGTTTTTGAAGTTTTTCTAAAGTATATTCGATTTGTAGTCTTATTTGTCTACATGTAGCAATTCACGGGTGAGTCTATTGTCTTGAAAACTACATGACAATGAAAAGGAGTGAAAGTGAACACAGGGACATTTTCTTGAAGAGTTTCAAAGGTAGCACGCTTTCCTTAATTCTTTATAAGTTTTATTGCTTGACTTTGTATAACAAGGTTATCTTGCATGTTGTAGAATGAGATTCATGATTGAGATCAAAGAGTACATTGTCTTGAATAGAGTGTTGAAGAACGACAACAATTTAGGGTAAATCAAATGCAAGCACCTGAAGCTATGACCTCATTTTCCTGATCCAGAAACTTAACGGTCTGAGGTGAAGATCTGAATGTTTTTGTTCACTAAATCTCTGAAGTTTTTTGATTATTTAAATACTAAAACCTAGGTGTTAGTTGAAGTTGCATATTAGCTTGGAATGATTCATTGTTGATTGTGCTTCAATAGGTAAGAGGAAGGCATGATGTTCTATTTGAGCAGACTGATGAGCTTGCATCTTTATAGTATGTTTTTTGATTGTCTGTGGTAAGCATGGCAAACCAACAATTGTGGTGGTTTTAAGGGTTCTTATTCATTTCTATATGCACCATTCTTAGAAAAGCAGTTTCCTTCAAAATATGTATCATATTATGTATTTCATGTATGCAGCCGTAAATATAGTGCTGCTGTAGTAGAACATAAAGCAACAATTACACAATTTGAGGTAGACAGATTAGATTGTATTGCACAAATTGAACATCCTAAGCAGCAAGTGCATGATACAGAGTGGCACCAGTAGGAAGTTGAAGAACAGGTATCTAGATGTCGTTTTCCTTTGGCACAATATTTTATTAGTGCTTGATAATTATTCATATGGGATTAGTTTGGTAGAGTTGCATTGTACTAACATTTTATGTTCAAAGAGAAAACATTACTTCTAGATATTTGTAGTTTAAATTTTTTCTTATTCTTTTCTGAAACTACTTTCGAGTAGAATTGAACGTCAAAAGACGTACTTTTGTTCAAAGGTGGTCAACTGCAGGATGCTTAGGCTTGGATGGCTAGAGCCCAAGAGCTTGATGCTTATCATATCAGTAATAATAATACCCTGCACGTTGAACTTCGGGATTGCAATGAACAGTTGAATGAACTTTGGATGGGATTCCAGAGGCAGTTATATGCTTTGAAGGATTATTTCTTACTCAACATGAATTATCTCTCTTTGATGTCGATTGTTCACAATGAAATTGCAATTCATTTGGCATATTCAATGTTGTATTTATATTGTTTGACTTTTCTGTCTTTATTACAATGTAGTTTATTTGAAGGCTGCAAATTCATATCCAAGAACCAATTCGTGTGTGAATGTTATATATCATGAAATAATGCACCTTACTAGGCAAAATGTCAACATGTAATTTTAGATTGCAGATATAGAAAGATTTCATATTCAAGTAGTTCAGTGGTTGCAAGTTGAGCTCAATGAAGCTAGAGAGGCTCAAATGCCAAAAGGCTCTTGTAAAGAACATCTTGGAGCAAGAGAAAAATGGCAAGCTCATGCTGCCAATCACATAGACCTTTTTCAGTGTGAAGTAGTTGAAGTTCTAGAGCTAAAGCTTCCATAGTAATCAATGGTGGAGTTGTGCGCAAGAACCCAATTATTCTTTTGTACAAGATATGGAGGCAGTTGTGTCGATGTAAATTCCTTTTGACAATTCCATCAAGGTTGTTGGATTAATATTAACCCTTTCCAATTTCTCATTCTTCTGTTTATATTTGAGTCTGTGAAGTGAAAAAGATTATTTCTTGTAGTCGAGTTATACTTTCTTTCACGACCTCAAGTAGATGCAAAACTAGAGCTGTTGTAATAGTGATGAACTTTGACTAATTGTTGAAAACACTGTGGTAGAATTTGGTCTTTGTCAAACTTCTTGAGATTGTTATGGTATATAATATCAAGCATGTATGATCGCTTTAAAAGAAAATAAGTTTAATTAGTTTGTTTGAATTTTGTTTCTACAAACTAATTATTCTTTTTTTGACCCTTGGTGTAGTCTTATTTGATCATCCATGAGGGTTCTGAGATTCTTGTCCGTCTCAACTCTCCGCTAGGTGTAGTGTCGACATGTTTTATTTGCCTTAATATATTATATGGAAATTATGCAGGTGGAGCATGCCACAGAGCTTTCCGTTGTATTGTCATGTGGTGGTAGGCTCTAATCTTATAATGACCTCTGTTGGAATGCTAGTAATTCAACAATTTAGTCTCCAACAATAGTCTTTGGCTTCTGTTCCTCAAACTTCTCCCATTTTTCAAACTTCCTTTCCTCAACTCCATATGCATCCTCCTCTGTTGTCTACGCCTCAACATCTTTCTACACAAAAACCGGTTAATATAAGAACCTACTATTCATGTTTGTAATGTTTTATGTCTCATAAGAAAAAACTTTCTGGAAAACACTTTTTTGTATGTATGACACCTAACTGGGGTCTACAAATCAGTCCAATCTATTGCTATTGTAATAATCAATAATCTTTGGTTTTACCTCTCAAGAATGATCCAAATTTTTCAATTCAGTTTTATTCAATCATCATGTTTGCTTCAAATTCATAGAAGTTTTTATACATTTTGAAGACATTTCTTTAGTATTGCCTCTAATGTTCTCTTTTTGGTTGTGCACATTAAAAATCCTCAAAACCCTCAGCTGCAGCAACAACATTGATCAATTGAAGTCTCACACCACAACCTTGCTTCATCCGTACCTAAGCATACCATGCCATTAGGTCAGCTACAACAAAAACTATTAGATCGTGAAGAAGGCCGACAACATGGTAGGATTGAACTCTCTCATTTGTCCTTGAAAGTTCAAACTCCTGTATTATCTGCGCAATCTTCTACACAGAAGGCTCAAGAGGAAGCTGTAGTTCATGAGGCTGTGAAGCCTTTGCACAAAGTTCAGAAAGTCCAGGTACTATCACACTCTTGTCAAGATTAGAAGCAAGCTGAGCACACCATGCAACTCCACCCGCATTCTTCCTAGCCAGAACATCAGGTTTGAGTTCAATTCTACCCAAAGAACTGTTGCTTCATTGTTGTTTGACTCATTAACGTCATGAACTTATCTGAAAGCCATACAAGGAGTATAAATTTTGCTAACATAATGATATAAGCTTTAACTGGACATGAAAATATTTATTGTTTTTAATGATGACACTTTCTTAGGAGCATATTTGTAGCCCTCTCTATATGAGTAAGAAATAATGGCTTCTTCAATGAGTCACTCTTGTATATTTATGTTGTTGATATTAGCATCTAAGGGATGCTTGTATGTCGCTTTTAGTTTAATTGGTTTGATTCATAGGTTGGACATTTTTTTATATAGCCTTGCATTTTCCATTGCTTTCAGTCTTTGATGTTGCCGATAAAGTTTGGTTCATTCAAAAGGAGCTTCTTATTAGGAAGTTTTCTACATTACTAGACAACACTTCTAGAAAAGAATGAAACTAAAGAAACTCTTAAGATGTGTTACTAAACTTTGCTTTTTAATACTTTGCTGGTCTCCTTAATTGTACTTCCTACTTACATGGCTTGTCGAATGCATGTTACAGAGACAAGAACAACAACAACATTCTCAAAGACACAAGCAGGTGGTCATTCAGCATTATGATAAAGCATGCTAGTTGCAACATGAGCATGGCATTTCAATTTCCATGTATAATCTTTCTCAAACTACAACCACTAAGACTAAGGAAGACCAACTGGAATAGAAACCATTGCCAAGTAAGACCATCATGGCCAAACAAATCCAAGGCATCCTATTACTATCCCATTGAATTTTGAATACCAGACTATTCTTGAGCCTCTCAAAAATCCGAAACCTGTCGTTTTGGATGAAAGAGCTTTGCTCATCTATTTTGTATATGCTGTACCTGTTGAAGCTAATTCCAAGAGCAGTTTGAAATCTACAGTGAGTGTTACTCCAATCCCTCCAATAAGTGTCCATGTAGGTGGTCAGTGGATTGTACTATGTAGGAATGCTATTGTCGATGCATGAAGATTAGTAATTGGAGCTATTGATGTAGAGGTCAACAACTTGAGGTTTTGGGAGCCAAAAGTGTCTGATATTGTAGTGCTTTTCTTTTGTATGCAGCTACCAAATCATCTTGGAAATATGCTCCCTCTTCTTCATTGGCAGTTTTATCGGAAGCAATATGGTTGGCTTCATGATTTGAGTTTGCATAAAGAGGTATTTTTTGATTCTGTCATCTACTGCTGCCAAGTATCTATTTATTGTTACTGTGGTTTGACTCAAATACATGTGTCTTGTTGAATCCTTGGAATTTGATCATATAATTAGACACTAGAATGTCATGGATTTGTTTGATTTTATTGTGCAGTTCTTTGTAATTGAAGAGGACTACATTTATTTGAGAAAAGGAGCTCATGCCAAAATTTCTGCTACAACAACTATAGCCAAAGCAGCTGTGGCTGCTGCAAGCTACGAGTCTGGTAAGATTAGATAGCCTCCCTATTGTAGCAGTGACCCCAATGGCTCATGTTTCTCAAATGCAGAGGAAGAAGAATTGAAAACCTTCATGAGAGGTGACAACTACAACACAATTACAACAAGATAGCCTAAATATTCACAAATAGAGATCAACATCCTCGCATCATCCAAGTCAAAAAGTACCCGATAGAATTTATAGAGTAGCATCTCAATGTTGAGCTATTATTTTTTGAATAATTTGTACATTCATACAATTGATTTTTCATCATTGTTGTTTCTCATTTTCATCCATTTTGGCATCTATAATCCATCCAAAAAGTTCATCCAAAAGTTCATTCAAAAGTTCATTCAAATTCATCCATTTCATCCAAATTTGTAATGACATTCATCCCATTGCATAATGAATGTCATCCAATTTTTTAAATGAAATTCATCCAAAATTGATCAAATTCCATCCAAAATCCATCCGTATCACTATTACACTAAATAATATATTTAGTGTTGGATTACATTTAGTGTAATTACCACCCTATTCCACACAACACTAAATCTCAACTTTGGAGGAATTAGTGTAGTGCAAAACTTGACTATGTCGCCTCCATCTTTTGTCATCTCCTTTCCTGGCTTTTTCTACTTTAATGTGTTCTAATACTGAATGTAAACCTTTTCAGATTTTAGATTTACCATAGAGTACATTTAATGTTAGAAATTAGATTTAATGTTACTTACTTTAGTAGAATTAATGATATTTAATGTCATGATTCATAAATAGTGTTGCTAATACTAAATAGTAGTGAGTAGAAATTAGGCCACCCTAAAACGTACAAAAACGGGAGTAAAGGTGGGGCTAAAGTTTAGGCCCCCCCATCTTGTGCATCAATGCTAAGGGGGACAAAGGGGGGCCTAAATCTTCCCCAGTTAGCCCGCCCTAAACCATTCACAGTGGGACCTCTTTCAGCCTGCACTTAGAAGCATGCAAACAAAACTTGCGGCCTGAACAAAAGGTTGGACGGACATGTGGGGATTGATTAACACTATGGAGATACCATTTGGAGAATTCTAAAAGAAATTTTGAATGGCTCACCACTTTATCCAACTTCATGCCCCTTGAGTTTTCACATTAGAATGCATACATGGAATACTTTTCAAATGTTTTAGAGACTTGGAGAAGACCATTTGCCTTTCCAACTTCGTGGCAATCTATAATGTGAAGTTGTGAACATGTGAAGCGTCTCTGATAATTTAAGCCTAATGTGTGTAAAAATAGGCCATCTAAGGGGTGGAATTAAATTTGTTTTTGGGGGGTGAAACATCTTGAAATATTTTTCAGTATATTTTCCTTGAAGGACAAGTAAAATTGACATCTAAACCAAGTTGTTTCATATTTTTTGGAACTTTGTGAAATTAATTATAAAGCTTTGAAGTTAAATTGGTCCATCTCCTAAAATGTATACTGATTGTATATTATTGAAGGCTATGAAAAAGCAACATGTGCAACTAGTACACGTTTAAGGAGATGAGCCACTTTAGAACTTGCGTGCTTTTAGAACCTCCTATCTTTGAGAACCACCTATCTTACAGTAGTGGGGGCCCACCTTTACATGAGTGTCTAGTTTTTTGCACTCCTGATTCAAACCTTTGACTAGATCCAGTGTTGTTGGAACTTAGAGCATCCCCACCTGTCTTGTAAAATAGATGACTTTTTAAGAGGGAGAACTTGCAAGTCGGGGGGGCCTTGCATATTGGGGCCATTTTGCAAGCCACCCACGGGCTTGCAAAACAACAAAGGACAAGAAGTAGTCTCCCTTCCTGAAATCTCTCATCCAATCATAGATTTTTAAAATATTATTAAAATTGAAAATGAGCACTATAAAAATAATTGAACCTCACTGGTTGACCTCTCGACCTGCAACCAGTGATGTTCATTGTTTCCCTTGGCCTGTACATTGGAAGGGCTGTCATTTTGCCAACCACATTTTTGCAAGGCAAGTGGGCATGCTTTTAGGGCATCCCCACTTGTCTTGCAAAACGGATGAGTTCTTAAGAGTGGCTTGCAAAAGTGCCCCACCCATCTTGCAAATTGGATGACTTGTTAGAAGCTCGGGCTTGCAAGTTGGGCTTGGCTTGCAAATTGAGGTGGTTTTGCAAGCTTTGAACTTGGCTTGCAAAACAACAAGGTACAAAATGTTTTGTCTTTCCATATGCTACACAACAACTGTTTTTCACCTGCGCGACACCTCGTTTCAACTCCCTTCAGTATTGAATTTCCAAGTTGGGTTGGCAAGGTAACAATAAACTATGGAGATTAAATTGAAATTGATTGGAATTGAATTGGAATGGATCAGAATTAAACTGATTGGAATTGAAACGGATAGGAATTAAACTTATCACAATTGAAATTCATCGAAATTGAAATTGACCAGAATTGATCGGATTTGATCAAATTGAAATTGGTCGGAATTGCCCCACTCAAAATTGATTGATCACAAATTCAAATTCAAATTGATCGGTACAAATGAAAATTGAAATCGATTGGTACAAATTCACATTGAAATTGATTGGAATTGAAATTAAAATCAATCAATACATTTTTGGACCTTCAATCCTTCACATTTCAGAATAAAAAAATAATTTAAAAAATTTAATAATAATAATAATAATAAATAATTTAACCAGACAAAGAGGGCCAAGGTGAACTGACCCCCTCATTGCCCCATTTTACCCTTGGGGAAAAGGCTGTGGAATTTTTTATTTGCAATCAGATGAATTTTTTCTGCAAATTCTGAATTCAGATTTGCAATCAGCGACCCTAAATTAGCTAGGGGCGATGTCGAAATATAAAAAATCATGGCAAAAAATAGGGGGCTTTTTTCACAATTAACCCTCGCCGGGGCAATGAGGGTCAGTTCTCCCTGGCCGGGATAGAGGGGTCGTGCCCCCCCCTTTACCTCACTGGTTGGCCTCCCGGCCTCCAACCAGTGAGGCGCCTTGCTCGGCCTGCAAAACAGAAGGGCTGGCATTTTGCCCAGCCACATTTTTGCAGGGCGGGTGGGCATGCTCTTATTACAAGCAGGCTGGCCCTTGACTCCGTCCTCTCCCTTGCCTGAAGGTTTCCAGACTTCCCGCGTTTCCTCCGTAACCAACGAATAGTGTGTACATGGTACCCACGTTAGTTCGCTGGCAGTCGGCATCTTCTTCTTCCTTGAGAGTTCCCTCATCTACAAGCTCGGCTGCTCGCGGAAGGACGAGGGCACAGCGCCAGTCCAGGTGGTGTTTGGAGTCAGACCGGAGCTGCTCGCCCTCGCTTGGGGTTTGACGCAGTTTCAGGCAGACTCGATTTTCCGTCGGTAGGTCGTCTTCGCCATAGTTGGCACGGCACGGGAGAGATTTGTCGTCCTGAGGAGAGCTGTCGAGGGTCAAGACTTCTGGAAGCCGAGCTTGGGGAAGGAGGCAGCCGCGCGCGGAGCTGACCCAACGCACAGCTTGCGTGAAGCTTCTGTGCGTGGAGCTTCTGTGCCGGACTCTATGCACTGGACTTGTGTGTGCAAGATGTCCTTCGCCCTGTTTCGCCACCCTTGGGCGTTCAGTTCTTCGCCACTTCACCATGTTGTGAGTTCTTCGTGCTTTGCTTGTTGCTTAGAGTGTTTGTCCTGTTGGGGTTCCGATCATACGCAGCTTCGAGCTTAGCTCTGTGCGGGAGAGTTTGTGCTGTACGAAGGTTTTTATCGACCTTTTCGTCGGTGTGAGCGTGTTCGGTATCCAGAGATGGTGCGTTTCTTACTTGGAGTTGAAGGTCGCGCTCCTATTGCTACGGATTTGCGGTTATGTTGGGTGTTCCCTGTTGGACGCGTAGGGTGTGAACCAGTGCAGTTCGATCTGGAGTCTGTTGTTGTGTGACTGCTCCTTATTGTTGTCACTGTTGCGGATTCTTAACCCTCATCAGAGTACTATTGTACATTTGTGTCATTTTGATGTCCACGGATATGATGAGGTTGTGAGCCTCTGAACGAATCCTGTAGCGGCAGGATTATCGATGAACGGAATCTGTTGTTGATTTTTCATTTTTGAATTGCGTGTCTGATTTGCTTAGACTGTGCGTTTCCTTCATTTCATTTTTGGAAGAGTCTGTTTAGAAGTTGTAGTGAGACATATGAAGATTCATCTTCTGGTAACCCTGGTTCAGCTCGCCATCCCTTGCCATGCTGTGCTGGTCGTTTTGCTTGTGAAGTTGGACGCCTGATATGGAGGTATGACTTTGTGCAGCATCCAACAGCATCTGATTTTAATGAACAGATTTGCCGAAATGCTCGTGACTCGTTTGCTCTAATCTAGCTTTGCAGTCCATTTCGTATCTCCAGCCTCTGAATTGAGGAATCGTTTTCCAGTGTGCATGTCCAGGCATGCAGATGTAGAGGGAATGATGTGTGGAGTGTCCTTCAGCTGGCAACTCTGGCGCCACTGCTTCTGGCGACAAGATCGATAGTTTCATGAATGTTCCTGTTTCGGGATGCGCTCAATTATGGGACTTCTTGGTTGACCATTGTCGAAATGGTTTAGATGATGTCCGCAGTGTTTCAAAGGCGTGATCGAACCATCAATATAGGTTTGCCGACACCTGTTGTGAGCATTAGTTCTGTGCGCCCCCGCCGTGCTGCTCTTCTGAGCACTCATGCATGAAGATTTCGGATTTGAATGAAGTCGTGGCGTCTGCTGTAGCTGATTTCGTTACCGCCGGTTTTGAGTCTGTCTTCATCGGTGGTTCAATGTTGTAGGTCAGCTTTGTACCTTTGGGCGAGGATACGGTGATATTGATTCCATGTCGTGCTTTTGAAGTGGTCGCTGCAAGTCGGCATATTCGTGATTCGTAGTTTGTTCGAAAGCGAGGCTGGTTGAATTGTGAAGCATTTCCTGTGCTTCTTCCCTTCGTTATTGGGTCTGGCAATATCGTTTTTTCGCGTGCTTTTCATTTCAAGAGCTCTTCTGTTCCCTTTGACAAATAGCTTAATCAATCGATTCCTTCATTCCGCTGTTGAAAGTACAGCATCGAAGACGTCTTGCTGTGTAGATTACATCATAGCAGACGAGATGATGCAGAGGTTAGTTGTCCGATCTTGCAGGAAACTTAGCTGATGAATTTGATGATACGACTATCGTGACGATAATTGTATGTTCCAATCAAGGATGCAGTTCTGCAGTTCTGAAGTTGTGGTCAATGTTTGTTTGCAGATGTAGAGTTTAAGCTTGTTCCAAGGCAAACCTGGAGCAGTCCCCGTACTCGACAAACTCGGATGCATTCAAGGCTGTCGATGTGCATGTCAAGGAGGTGAAAGAGACTGTGATTGGGAACATTGCGAAAGACTGTTCCGGTATGTTTTAATTCCTCACAGTTTCAGTTCCATGTTTTCTGCTTTCGACTGCCTGCTTCTCTGGAATCATTGCCGCTGGATGATCTTCTGCTAACTTGGGTGCGCCATGTAGTTGTGCGCATTTAAGTTTTGTTTAACAGCTGTAAGCAATCAGGGGTTAAGTGGTGTTTGAATGCAGATGCTCGAGCTGTTTAGGATGATAGATAGCTTTTTTTGAAAATGTGCATTATTAGGATTCAGTATCCTATGATTACTTTTGACTTGCTGGCAGAAATTGTCATTTTGTAGAAGTGTTCCTATGATTTTTATATTTGATATTGTTTCATGGTTTTGAGCAGCCGTTGGTAGGAGGCCACCCCTCAAGACCATGGTGCAGCCGCCCAGGAAGAAGTGCAAGCCAAACAGCCCTGGTACATTCTGACTTTGAATCGTTGTATAAACCATGTCTTGGTTTGTCAAACAATTGTGTTTGCTAGATCTGTAACATTTTTGGGGTAGGGTTGTTAGTGAGAAGGATTTGTTTGTAACCTGATCATGCATGTAGATTTTGTTTTTATGAGCAGCTCCCTTTCCATTTACCAGATGTGTTAGGTTGAACATGAATCCATAACTATGTCTTTAGTCGTGATCTTTTTGTACAACCGTGTTTAGGGTCTTCCTTTCGATTACCGATTATGCTTATAGTCAAATATGGAGTTGGTTGTTTAAGTCATGTTTGATCAATTGCCTCCGTGTTATTATCGGCTATTAGTTTTCGAATTAAAAATTGAACTTTTGGAAGTGGACTAAAATGATCTTGGAATTATCAACTTGTCTTTGACATGCAAATAATCTTCATTCATAAAATTAGATTTAATCATCTCAATAATGTCCATTGATTTTTGAATCAATGATACCTGTTCAAGTCTTAACATATGTACAATAGTCAATTATATTTTAGATTGCATTGATTCAAAAGAATGTGATAAATGGGCATTTGAGAAGTTTAGTAGATTGAAATTTAGATTTAAATCGTAGATTTGAAGAACTTAAGATAGGGTAAGGGATGTAGGACTACAAGTCTTTATCAAATGCATGATTTATTCCTTGTGCATGAAATATACATGAGTAAATATGCTTGCTTGATGTTTTGTCCTTGTCAATGTATTTTCTTGTTCAACCCCAAATGCTAAAAAGTATGCATCACAAGTTGGTCCTAAAACAATTAAATAGTGTACTTGGTTTCTAGTCATTTTTGGGGACCCAATGTTTTTCTTCCCTTTCTTACTTTTACATGTCTTTGCTTTTGTGTGAATAGGCTACTCCATTTATTTCAATTTTTTCTTTGATAAAGTTGTGTTGTGGTGTAGAAGATACATCATATCGTGGAGTGTGTCCTCTTTAGGGTCCAAATAGGATGGAAGTGGTTCATTATTAGTTTTGACTTGAACTACAATCTTTGTGAATGTAGTGCACACGTATCTTGGAATTCCACAATCCCATTGTGAAGGCTATTACTTGTTAAGAAGAACCAAGTTGACATGATATAAGAGTATTCATGCCATTCACATTTTTTCTTATTATGTTGAATATTGTTTTGACATGGATTCCTCTAGGATTTTGCTTTTCAAGGCCACAAGAAGAATGACTTGTGTATGTGTGTTGTGTGAATTATAAACTTTTGTATTTGTTAGAAATTGAGACTCCATTGTTGTTTCTTGTAATTATTGGTGTGTATTTCAATTGTGTAGTAGCAAGCACAACAATTGATATGGAGAGTGATGATGATGCAAGGCCTCCCAAGAGATTGTGTCCAATGGGAGGTATGTTTGGTTTGAACTTGGTCTCACTACCAATGCGTTCTTATCTTATTGAATTTTGAAGTACCATCATTTACATTTTCATAAAACTCACCTTTGTATTCGATTGCAAACATTATTTGATAAAATTTGGATATGTTGATTTGTACATAAGATTGATCATTGGTTGTGATGCAGTTGAATTTGGGAACTATGATGTTTTCATAAGTCACCGGGGCCCGGATGTCAAGACGGGTTTTGTAGGTTTTTTATATGAAGCCTTGAAAAGAGTTGGGTTGCATCCCTTTTTGGATTGCATATCCATTGGTAAAGGCCAAGACGCTTGGAAATGCATTGACCATACAATCCAAACAACACCTCTAGCCCTGATCATCTTTTCGGAGAGTTTTGCACAATCAGAGTGGTGTTTGAAAGAATTGCATGCAATGTTGAACACTCCTTCAATGAAGGTGCTCCCTATCTTCTACAAAGTTCAACCTTGGGAGGTGAATTTTCCAGAAGGGGGTCAATTAGCTATGGGATTTTCAAAGTTGAAAGAGAGGCATGATAAGACTCATGTGGAAGAATGGAGGATTGATATGCAAACAGCCTCCAAGCTCCTTGGTTGGGAGTACAAAGTAGGGGACAAAAGGTAAATGTGGGAGTGTGTTGTCTTTTTACAAAGATTTTTGTAGTTGAGCTTGACATTGACATTGTTGTTGGTTTTAACAAAATCATTTTGAATTTTGTTTGCAGGTTGGAAAAGGACTTGGTGTTGGAGGTGGTTGACAAGATTTGTGAGTTGGCAAACAAGCCTGTTCCCTTGGTTGTGGGTGATTATATTGTGGGTGTGAAGCAAGTTGCTAAGAACCTCATTCAAATGCTTGATGAAAAGAAAGTGTTGATGTTGGGGTTGTGGGGAATGGGTGGAATTGGGAAGTCCACTTTGGCTCGGGAGTTATACAACCAATTGGGGAGAAGATTTGATGTGAGTTGTTATGTGGAGGATATAGATGAGAAGGTGAATCAAGGTGGTGTGGCAAGTGCCCAAAATCAAATGTTGAAGGCCTTATGTGGGATTGAGTCCATTGCCAAACAAATCGGAACGGAAGGATATTCTTGAGGAAAGATTATCAAAGAAACGAATTCTTGTGATTTTGGATGATGTTGGTAATGATGATCAAATGGGTTCGTTGATGTCATGCAAAATGTTGAAGGAAGGTAGCATGTGCATTGTCACTTCTCGAGACTGTCGTGTATTTGAGAAGTCAACTTCATTTGACCCTAGTGATATGGTTTACACTCATGATGTCCAATTATTGAGCCCAAAAGATTCTCAAAGTGTCCTTGCATATTATGCATTTGCAGGTGATAGTAATGTACCTCAAGGATTTGGAGGTCTTGTTGGAGATGTTAGTAGGGCATGTGGTGGTGTTCCCTTGGTGTTGAAGGTTATTGGATCTTGTTTGAGGGGTGAGAAAGATGTGGAGATTTGGGACGACAGGTTGAAGAAGTTGAAACATGGCTCTCTAATGGATGAAAAGAAGATATTTGATTGTCTTCGGATTAGCTATGATGCTCTTAAGGAAGAATATCAAGAAATGTTTTTGGACATTGCATGTGCATTATTGGGAAAATCTATGGAGTTGGCTAAATTTGTTTGGAACTCGCAAGGTTGGTCAGCAGCATTGGGTGTGCGGACCCTTGTGGAAAGGGCTTTAATTAGAGTCGATGGAGAAGGTAACTTTCACATGCACGACCACTTGCGAGACATGGGCCGAGAAATTTCGAAGCAAGAAAGATCAAGTATGTGCAAACGTTTGTGGGGATTTGAATGCTTGGCATTGTTGAACAAAAATGAGGTCTGCTTGGTAAGCATTGAATTTGAGTTTGTTTAATTATTCCAATAGACTATAAATATATAGTTTTAGTGTGGCCAATTACAACGAGAACTTGAATAGCTCATAGAATTAATATTTTCTTTGTTTGATTGTTTGAGGATCTCCAAATAGTTATGTATTAAGCCTTTTTATTTTACATTAGCTTTGTTTCATTCAAGAAATTTTTGTACATTGATGTTTTTCAATTTTTTTGACTATTTTGAATTTGTCTTTGTAGCCACTACCAAATTCTCTTCAAACTTTGATGCTTCCATCGGGAAGGGCAATTTAAGATGACCTTTCTCTCATGAAGGCCTTGCGTATATTGCAATGCATAGATTGCTCGATTTTTATGTCATCACTTCCCGTAAATTTGCGTTGGCTTAATTACATGAAGATGATGGATGACCTGGGGAGTATGTTTCCAGAGGTACTTGAAAACAATGAATTGGTGATATTGTTTTGGGTGGATGTTTGGATTGAAAGTTTGCCAGAATCATTTGGGTTGTTGAGCAAGTTGAAAGTATTGAAACTTAAATGGTGTGATAAGCTAGAGAAGTTACCAAATTCATTTGGAGGCCTTCAGAATTTGGAGGACTTGGATCTTGGAACAAGTGGAATCAAATGTCTACCGGAATCTTTTGGAAGGTTGAGCAAGTTGAGAGTTTTGAACCTTGCCAGTTGTGATAATCTAAAGAAGTTACCTGATTCATTTGGAGATCTGCAAGGTTTGGAGGACTTAGATCTTCAAGGAAGTAGAATCAAATGTCTACCGGAATCTTTTGGAAGGTTGAGCAAGTTGAGAGTTTTGAACCTTGCCAGTTGTGATAATCTACAGAAGTTACCTGATTCATTTGGAGACCTCCATAATTTGGAGGACTTGGATCTTCACAATAGTGGAATTAAACGTCTATGGGAATCTTTTGTGAGGTTGAGCAAGTTGAGAGTGTTGAAGCTTGCCAGTTGTTGTAATCTAGAGAAGTTACATGATTCATTTGAAGACCTGCAAGGTTTGGAGGACTTATATCTTGAAGGAAGTGGAATCAAATGTCTATCGGAATCTTTTGGGACGTTGAGCAAGCTGAGAGTGTTGAAGTTTGCCGGTTGTGATAATCTAGAGAAGTTACTTGATTCATTTGGAGACCTGCAAGGTTTGGAGGACTTGTGTCTTAAAGGAAGTGGAATCAAATGTCTACTGGAATCTTTTGGAAGGTTGAGCAAGTTGAGAGTGTTGAAGTTTGCCGGTTGTGATAAGCTAGAGAAGTTACCGAATTGATTTGGAGGCCTTCAGAATTTGGAGGACTTGAATCTTGGAAGAAGTGGAATCAAATGTCTATCGAAATCTTTTGGAAGGTTGAGCAAGTTGAAAGTATTGAAACTTGAATGGTGTGATAATCTAGAGGAGTTACTTGATTGGTTTGGAGGCCTTCAGAATTTGGAGGACTTGAATCTTGGAAGAAGTGGAATCAAATGTCTACAGGAATCTTTTGGAAGGTTGAGCAAGTTGAGAATGTTGAAGCTTTTCTGTTGTGGTAATGTAGAGGAGTTACCCAATTCATTTGTAGACTTGCAAGGTTTGGAGGACTTGAATATTTGGAAAGGTGGAATCAAATGTCTACCAGATTCTTTTGGAAGGTTGAGCAAGTTGAGAGTGTTGAACCTTGTCTATTGTGGTAATCTAGAGGAGTTACCCGATTCATTTGGAGACTTGCAAGGTTTGGAGGACTTGAATCTTTGAGGAAGTGGACTCAAATGTCTACCTAAATCTTTTGGAATGTTGAATAAGTTGAAAGTGTTGAATCTTGGTGGTTGTGGTTTGCTTAAGGAAGTACCATATATGTTTCTAGGTCTCTTAATTTGACAATAATAAATTACTTAAAAATGTAGAACGAAATGTCTACAGAATTTCTTTGGGACGTTAAGCAATTGTTAGTGTTGAAATTTGCCCATTATAGTCAAGTGGAGGAGCTACTACATGCAAATTTGGAAGATTTGGATTTTCATTATTCAAGGAAGTGGAATCAAATATTTATGTATTGCTTTTGCAAGACTGAGCATGTTAAAAGTATTGAAACTTGGCAGTTGTGTTTAGCTAGAAGAGCTACTAGATTTATTTGGAGGCTACCAATTGTACTTTTATAGTTTTTTGATTACAAGTTTGCAATGCATTATTTTTGAATGTATTGCAAAAGCATTGCAAACTAAGTTCTGTTACACATCAATCCATTTCAGAACCATTGCTAATGTATTGAAACAATGTTGCAATCACTCCTTTCTGTAGTAGTGATTTGTCGTCATTGACAATTGTACAAATTCTGTTCAGAGTTTGTGGAGGGAACCTTGTTGTATGTGAGTGTTGGCCTATTATTAGGAAGGATGAAATGAAGTACATTGAATTCAAGATAATCCCATAATATGACGGGAAATTTTGTGATCAAATTGCAATACAATATTAGTTTTCATAAATATAGTTGTCATGCTTCAAAATCATTACATAGTTGTCGTCTCCATTTTCTCTTTCCCGTTTACAAAATTGAAAATAACACCTTTGAATGCAATAATTGGAGCACGACTAATATGACAACAAATTAAAAAAAGCTTAGATCTATAGTGTTGCACATCAATTTAGTGCCCACAATGTGGATTTGCACTAATCCCTACAAAGCTTGACGACTATAAAAAATTATATGTCCACGTTTCTCATACCCTATCTAACTCCATGGAATACTAATGAACCACAGGGAAAAAAAAAGGGATGACATCATCCAACACCACTCTTCACAAAATTGTAAAAAGAAAGGAGGAAAGAAAACAATGTCCTTTTCTTGTTGGCGGTTGTATTGATGATCGTAACAAGAATGTCAATAGAATTCAGTCCGTCAAGTATTCCCCACATTTGAAAGTACAACCAACCAAGTAGCATTGGCAATATGATCAAATTAAACCTATAGGGAGAAGCAAGCAATTCGACATTGGTAGGAAGCCAACAGACGTCAAGAAAGTGGTAATTAATTGTTTGTCTTCACTTTACAAAGCAAGAGGGCTAGCGATCAAAGATTGACAACAACAAATAATTACCAAGCATGTCAAATCTAGTGGAACTCTAAGAATTGCCATGCGGGTCATTGATGTCGATGACTTCCAGTCTAGGGAGTTGCAACAAGCAGGGGTCTAGGAATACAACAGCATCCTAAATTACAGTCATTGCGCTAGAATACTAAACAACATTGCAGCAACTTGAGTCCTCCCACGTCACCTACAAACGAAGGTCTTATTGAGCATGCAAGTAATTCCATTACTTCCCGTTCTTGTTTCTTTTGTATTTTTGTTCCATTTTAGTTAAAGAATATCCAAATGAAAGGTGAAACTAATCGATGTTCACATGCATGAGCTGCACAAATAAGTAATATTAGATGTGATGAAAGTTGTATCAACAAACTAGTGAACGCAAACAATACTTTAATCAAATGTAGCACGAAGTAAAGATGCCAATGGAATCAACATGCACGTGAAAAAAACGTACTGATTAGCAAGTCATAATTGGCGATTGGTCCAATGGGCATTTGGGTTCTCCATTTTTTTGTTTGCATTAGAGAATCTTTAGATTCTCTAAAGGGTTGTTCATGTGTGACAAATCAATCTATTACTAGAGCCCTATTGGAGCCTTATAATGCTGTAAAAAGTACAACATCTTTAATGTTATAAGATATTCACCTTTGTGTAAATATCTTACCATCAAAAGGTATATTTGTTTTTCTTATTCCGAGATGTCAAACAAGTGCCTTAGTTTAGTTTCAAGTTAAATTTGAATTTAATGTGTCTTTGACCGCAACAATAAAAAGAACTATAACTATTGCTCCATTCATCATTGAACTATCGTTTTGTATCATTCAATGCTCTAAAGATCTTCAGGGTTGACAATGCACGTGAATAGAGGAGAATTTACGAGTGGACAAAATAAAAGTAATGGAGGGGTCCTTCAAGCACTTTTTAAGCAACCCTTTGAATAGTGTATATTTTCTCTAATGCAACATACGGGGAAGTTTGGTATCCAGGTCTTGCGGGTTTCTGTTGGCCTCTCAAATACACAAGCAATCGGTACAACAATAAAACTGTCTTTGCAGTTCATATGGTTACAATTGCAATTGTGTATTTTTGCTCTATTAGAAATTAGAGAATGAATAATAACGGGATAACATTCACAAAATAAATACGTACTTCATTTCTTGTTTGATTGGTAATGTGAAGACACCTCACCTTTTTGGAAACAACCTCAAGGCTATTGAAGAGATGCCCCTTGTTCAAAGCATGCAATGCATTGAACAACGTGCACATATGATTTTAATTGGAGATCACCTTTTCCAACTACTCACTAGACATAAGGGAACATCTTCGTTGCAAGCTAGTGAAGTGGTGCTTGTCTCCAACGGTACTTCAAAGGAGCTTGCCAATCCACTACCAAGTAATATCCATCACCACTTCTATAGGCAAGTTGCATGCTTACTTAGAGTGGTGCCAACTACGACAATTCAATCCACAAATTCCTTTACTAATCAAGGAACTAGTATGGCTTGATCTTTCTACGGAGTGTCCTACAATAAGCCCAAGTGATGTGCCTCACATTCCTCTCTTCAAGAAGGAAAAATGGATAAGCTCAAGTGGAATACCTTCACATCATACTTGTACTATGCATGAAGCAAATTTGACTTTGATACTTTAAAAAATAGAAACAAAAATAATGCACACATTACTAACCTTCAAAAGTCATTGGTCAACAATTTGTGAGGGATCATCTTTCTCGACATCACAATGAACACCTAAACTATGTTCAGCACCAAAAATTCCTAAAAGAAATTGTCAATTCGAAGCCTCTAGAGGTCCCTTTAATTGACAACAGCTCCTCCGATAGCAAATACCCACAATAATTTCCTACACAATGTATATTCCTATGTGACATGCTTATAGGGTATTCCAATAAGGACCTTGTTGAATGCTAGGAACAAAAAGACGCACAATTTGCAGTCGCTCGAAATTCAACAATTGAATGGTGCTCTACAGACTTTGAAGATAAAGAAGAAGGTTTCAATATGGAAGAAGAAGGGTGGCCATCTGAGCTTTTTCACTTTCAATATTTTTTCAAACCAAATCAATGACGGAGCAAGACATGAATAAAAGAAAATTGTTGCCAACAAAGGGTGACAAAGTTATGAAGCTACTTTGACACCCAAAGTCCATATTAATGGCTTTCTATATATATATATGGAGCGATTTGGGCAATGGTGGATGGGGGAGAAGATGATGCCACCCATGTTGAGTGCAGTTTGGGAAGGCAACAATGCTTTGTGCAAAAAGGCATGGAAGGGCGTGGCATATTGCACAAAGCTAGGCTTTAGGGTTTCTCACAAGTAGTTGAAATTCTTTGACCTTGTTGATTGAAGAGACTAAGTGGAGTAGACATTTCCAGTTTACATAATATATTGTGTTCCGTTGTATTCTCGGATAGTAAGTTTAGGAAATGAAACATTAGGATACCAAATGTATAGAGTTCTAAGAGCTTTTTGATTAAATTAGACAAATTTATTTTTTATACCCATATGCATCATATTATTCAATGACAAATGCAAATGTATAAAGCTCTAAGAGCTTTTTGATTAAATTAGACAAACTTTTTTTATACCCATATGCATTTTACAATTCGTTGACAAATGATGGGGTCTTTACAAAATCTTTTCTTTGGTTCATGATATGTAATCAAATAATGTACATGTGGAATATAATGAGTAAAAACTAATCCTCACTAGGAAAAAAGAATGAAATCATTTTAAAAATGAATTTCCAAAATTAAAGATACATCTACAATAAAAACATGAAAGTTTTAAAAATTAGTTCAATTTTTTTTGGAAACTAGAAAAAGTAATTATAAATATAATTAAAAAAGAATTTTAAAATTATAATTTGATTTTTGAATAATTAATATCAAAAGTAAAAAATACAAGTATTGTAGAAGGAAACATAGTTTTGAAAAGATAATTCAATTTGTAGGAAAAATTAGGAAAAAAAAGTAGAAAGACATATAAAATTGTGTACACTAGTGACTCTTATTTCCTTTAAGTATTATAACTATCATATACATACTTGTTTCAAGAGAAAAAGCTAAAATAAATAATTCATGACTACGATTCGATTTTCTTTATCAATTCTGGAAGACATCTAATAAATAAAATAATTCAAATTTATTCCTTTGAGAAAGGGGAAAAAAACCCATTATTCCTTCATTGTCTGTGAGCTACATTATTGAATTTCAAAATTTCTGTAATCAAACAGGAGCTCAGTTACCTAAATTCAAAGGATACCTCCAAAAATTCTGTCAAGTATGAATTCCATGCACACTTTGGGATGCGAAGAGTCGATAACAAATGGCGTATACCTTTGTCTCTGATCATGAAAGTAGTGAAGTAGGCTGAATTGGCTGCACAACGCAGGTATTGTCGACAAAGAGAAGCTGCTCCCGAGTACCCTGCACGGGGAGGTCATCTGCCAGCATTCGAGGTAACACATCAATTAAATCGTGAGGCGGATCTTTCGAGTTTTCCATGAGCAACCTCCGAGGGAGTTTGGTTCTTTGCCGCTTCCAAAGAGGTTCTTATTGCTTGGAATCGTGCAGGGAACGGGAAAGATGGGAAAAGATCTTTAGTATTATTGCTTCAGTTCTCTGAGTCCCAAGGCTGGGGTTCCATCTGAATGTCTCAAGATATTCGACGAGTAGGCAAACGAATGTGGGCCAATCTGGGTGCTCCGATTGGTGGATATCTTCGTAATTCCTGAAGTGTGCCACTATTTTACCTTAGCTTTGGCTTAGAAGCGATAAACACGCGAATGTTTTCCCATTTTATTGGTCGCCTGATACTGTCAAGGGACAAGTCGATGCCGCAGACGTTGAATTGAATTTCAGTAGATTTAATTTTTAATTGCGCGTTCCAACTCTGATGACCATATCATCCAATATATCCCATGATTCATTTTAGAGGGTATTGTACTTCAGATGGTGGAAGAAAATGGAAGGGGGGCCGGAGAGTAAGCACTCGCATTAAATCAAGGCCTCTCGACTAGTGGAGGGGCGAAAGGATGTTATATGGCCGTGTTCACAGCAGTGAGTCTGCACACATGATACATGTACAGTACATTGGACTTGAAACTGACATGTATGAGATCTACTTCATCTCTCTGTTTTGTTGTCTCATGTGCTACCCCATGCTGAACCTCATTGTATTCATCATCACTTACTCGTTAATCAAATTGTAACTGTCTTACATCGACTTTTTCCATGTTGTACGGAACTAGCTGTTGACAATTTGGATTCAGCTTGATTTTGTGATTCAACACTGTTGTATGAATAACCTGAAGAGAAAGATAAGGAACATTAATACGGCTCTCTAATAACTCAAGCGATTTGAAATGTTCAGCTTTATGCACACTAATAGGTATCAAGACCACCTCACCAGATCCTATTTGGCCAAGGCCGAAGCCAAAGCGGGGAGATTACACCTCAAGTAATTTTCACGTAGATTCCTTTGTAGATGGCAGCCACTGTGAATTGCTGCGTCTTGCAGCTCAGTAATAGCTGCTGGTTTGGACAAGGAGTTGTCATTAATTCATGGCAGCTGGCATGGAAACGAAGGGACAATATTCTCTGCTACTGCATTCCGCACCACTTTTTTCATGCATGCGACTTGCATAGATAAAACATGCAGCTAAGCATTCCTTGTTCACGTGGCTCCCTACGTCTCACGTACTGCTCAACTTGTTGTTGTCAGTAAGAAGCTTTTTTGACCAAGACCAAGACTTGACTGACACCTTTTTCAGAAGTGGTAGTTTGAAAGACGAAGGTGCTGTACTAGCGTGGTGAAAATTTCTCGGTCCTCCGATCTATGAGTTTGAAGTAAAAATGAATCATCTACTGAGCTTGCATTTGAGAAGAGCAGTTCACGGGTCAGTCCAGTCCTCAAGTTTGATCCATCGGGTACTTCGGAATTGGTGGGATCAATATTGTCAGTGCGTTTCAATGTCCAGAAAACTAGCGCCAAGGTTTCAACTGCCTCCCAACGAGATGTTACTGAACGAGGTTTCTACGAGTTCAAATTTAGATTGTAAAGTAGAAATTGGAGTCAGGCGAGTTTAATTTGTGCACAACCACCTTCTCCGTTGGGATCATGAATTGGGATCAAAATTAAACTTTTGTTAACAGAAGAGACAGAATTCTTGTAGACTTTGGGATTCGATCCTTGATTGACAAATCAAGGCTGAACTGCCAACTCATGGAGGAATCAAGCTGGGTAGAGCTTCAGTAATATCAAGCCCCAAGTTTCCCAGGCCTGCAAAGGGGTGAGAATTTATGAAGATGACCAAGTTACGCACAAGCACGGTGAGAGCTTACGGGTATGTGAGGTCTCGAGTACTATATTCATGTTCGCTAAGAACTTCTGGCTTCTGGCGTGTCCAATCCCTTGTGAAGATATAGTTTTTCCGCTTTCTAACTGGTATGGCGGTTGACATATTCACAATCTCCAACTTTCTTTACTGTCATTGGGGGCAGATGCAAGTGGGATTTCACTCTAGAGAGGCAGGAAGGGCAAACATGGGTGATAAGGTAGCTGAGGTGTAACAAAATTCTTCCACTGACAGGTGTTTTCAGGTTGGAATGTGCTGCAAGCGCGGCACTTCTCATGGAGGATTTTGGATTCTATCTGGCGTATGTTTTATCAAGGTCGTTTCGAGAGTGAGGGTGGAAGAAAAAAAAAATTGGCTACACGTACTACAGACCTCTTTCAACCTGCACCCGGAAGCATGCAAACAAAACTTGCGGCCTAAACGAAAGGTTGGACGGACATGTAGGGAATGATGAACACTATGGAGACACCATTCCGGAGAATTTTAAAAGAAATTTTGAATGGTTCACCACTTTATCCAACTTCGTTGCCCCTTGAGTTTTCACATTAGAATGCATACATGGCATACTTTTCAAATGTTTTGGAGCCTTGGAGAAGACCATTTGCCTTTCCAACTTTGTGCCAATCTGTAATGTGAGGTTGTGAAAGTGTAAAGCGTCTCTGAGAATTTAAACCTAATGATTGTCAAAACAAGCCATCTAAGGGCTGGAGCTAAATTGGGGGGTGAAATATTTTTGAAATATTTTTCAGTAAATTTTCCTTGAAAGACAAGTGAAATTGACATCTAAGCCAAGTTGTTTCATATTGTTTGGAGCTTTGTGGAATTAGTTATAAAACTTCAAAGTTGAAATGGTTCACTTCTCACTTTCTAAAATATATACTATTTGTATATTGTTGAAAGCTATGAAAAAGCAACATGTGCAAGTAGTACACGTTTACATAGTTAGCCACTTTAGAGCCTATGTGCTTTTAGAACCTCCTACCTTTGAGAATCACCTACCTTAGAGTGGTGGGGTCCCGCATTCATGTGGGCAACTAGTTTTTTGTACTCCTAGTTCAAACCTCCGACTAGATTGAGTGTTGTTGAAACTTAAAGCATCCCCACCCATCTTGCAAAACGAATGATTTCTAAAGAAGGAGGGCTTGCAAGTGTTGTAATTATAAAGAGATACACACGACGAGGATGAAAACTAGTTGTATATATTAATATAATAATAATATATGATTGAGTACAAGCCTTTTTGTAAAAGGAGAAACACCATTTGAATAATAGAACAGTGTGTTTGTAGCTGTTCACCATAAACTATATAACGTTTATAATCTTTATAACCTAACATGTCCCTTTCAGCTACAGAGCTGAATTAGTAAAACTCAAATTCAAACTTTGAAAAGAACTCTTGCATTGAGGTAAATCTATTCAACTTTAGAGGGAGAGCAACATATAACGCTTCCTTGCTACAAAACAAAGGAAGCTGATGGATCAAAGCTATGAAGACAAGTATAGTGCTTTAACTTGGAAAGTGATTTAGTTAAAATATCAGTCAACATTGTAGTTGTAGAAATAAACATAAGTTGGAGTAACTGAGATTGGACCTTCTCTCGGAGGAAATGAAAACGCAAGCCTATGTGCTTAGAACAATCGTAATGCTTGGGATTCTCACTAAGAACAATACAGGATTGGTTATCCGAGTAATGAATACTTGGAAGACAAAGAGTATATTTTAACTCGAAAATGATCGATTGAAGCCATATCAACTCTTTGACAGTTGTTGCTACAGCAATATATTCAGCTTCAATAGAGGAAAGAGCGACAATAGACTATTTTCAGCTTTGTCAAGAAATAATATAGGCAGAATCAAGTTGAAAAAGATATCCTGAGATGGAACGCCAAGAATCTAGGTTGCCAGTCCAATCAGCATCACACCAGCCAGTAAGAATATGAGAACCCAAAGCATTAAAGTGAGCACCACTATAGAAAAGACCAATATGCATGGTGCCTTTTAAATAACAGAGAATCCATTTTATGCCAAGCCAATGTATTAGGGCAGGATTGAACATAAATTGAGATATATGGTTAACTGGAAACACAAGGTCCCATCTGGTGCACAAAACCAAGTACTATAAAGTGCCAAGCACTTGCTTATACAGCATAGAAGCCATAGCAGTGACTTCGGTCTGGGTGAAATTATCACTCTGAGTCCGGGAATAATGGATTCCAGCTTCGAGCAGTGTAGCGACTGAATTGCAAGCAGACATATTAAATTTACTTAAGATGTCTTTAATATATTACGATTGAGTTAATTGAAGAGTCTTATTAGGTTAATCACGAATTATTTGAATGCCAAGAATATAGGCAATTTCCTTATTATCTGTCATTGAAAATCTTTGAGAAAGCAAGGCTTTGTGAATGGAAAGGTATTCCAAATCATTAGAAATTAAAACAAGATTGCTAATATACAAGCCAAATAATATTATAAAAGATTTATGGCATTTAAAGTACACAATAGGATCTGCAACACATTTGAGAAAGCCTTGGGCTAGTAGAAAAGTGTCAAGCAAGTCATACCAAACTTGTGGGGCCTACTTGAGTCCATAAAGGGATTTTAAAAGACAACACACTTTGTGTTTGTCATTAGGCTGAATATATCCTTCTAGCTAAGAAATAAAAATTTCTTCTTGTAAATTCACTACTAGAAAATTTCATTTTTCTGTTGTTTTGGTCGCATTGATCCGGTCAAAATCTGACAGAAATCTGTTTCAACAGATTTCTGTCAGATTTTGACCGGATCAATGCGACCAAAACAACAGAAAAATGAAAATTTCCAATAGTGATTACCATACAAAAATGCAATAGTCACATCTATTTGATGGATAAAATAATTGTATAATGTTGCAAGAGCAGGTAACAGTCTTAAAGAAGTCATTTTGATGACTGGGAAAAAAGTCTCATAAAAATCTAGACTTGGTTGCTTGGAAAATCCGTGAGCAACAAATCACGCTTTGAAGCGAGCAATTGATCCATTTGCATGGTACTTGCGCCGGAAAAGCCATTTTGTGTTGATGATGGATCGATGAGGCGAAGGGTCCACAAGCTCCCAAGTCTTGTTTGCAAGCAAGGAATTATATTCCTTATCCATGGCAAATTTTCAAGTGCTAGCTTTGTCACTAGAAAGGGCTTCGGAGACGATTATTGGCTCAGCAATTTGAGCTAATAGGACAAAACTATAAAGATTCATATCATAGAATCGGGAAGTGCGCCTTTGGCCTTTGGTAGAACGTTCAGAGACTCAACGTGGTGGACTTTGATCAAGTTGATCTTGACGAATGTGGGCTCTCTGATGTGAGGACAAAATAGTCAGAGAATTAGGTGGAGATTCAAAAGAATCAAGAGGTGGCGGAGGAACAAGTGGGCCCGACTGTACACTCAAAGTGGAATCGGGAACAACTGGTTGGCAATTGGGGGTTGCAGACTGCAAGGTCAAAATGTCAAGGACCAAATAAGGTGTATCAAGATTTTTAAGTTGATTGTGGAAACCTAAGGAATCAGAAGAAGCATCACCAAGATGGCTATCAAATAATAATAAATCCTCACAAAAAACAACATCATGACTAGTGAATATCTTTTTAGTTTGAAGGTTGTAAAGGCGATAACCTTTAATTCCAGTAGGAAAATCATAGCCAATAAAGATACTTTTAATGGTTTTAGAATCTAATCTCTTACATTGCTCATCCAGGAGGTGAGCATAAGCTAAACATCCAAATATATGAAGGTGACTTAGGTCAGGCTTAAGACCTGTCCATAACTCATAAAGAGTGACATTTATCAATGTTGAAGTATAAGAACAGTTCTACAAGTAATAAGCAGTAGTAACAACTTCAGCCCAGAATGAGTATTAAGGTGAGCAACGTTGATCATGCTACGAGCAGCTTCAACCAAAATGCGATTCTTTCGTTCCGATATACCATTTTGAGTCGGGTTGTAGGGGTTAGTTAGTTGACGTTGAATGCCGTAATCTTGGCAAAATCAATTCAAAACATGTGATATGAATTCTCCTCCATTGTTAGAACGTAGAATAAGAATCTTACAATCACTAAAGTGATTTTCAACGAGTATTTTATAAGCTTGAAAGTGGGATAGAACTGCTGATTTCTTCGATAAGAAGTATATATAGGTAAACCGAGAGTAATCATTGATAAAAACGCGAAAATAAAGGGCACTGCCAAGTAATGGCATGCTCATAGGTCCGCACAAATCTGTATGTATTAAGGCTAGCAAGACTGTGGCTCAGGTAGCAGCAATACTAGGATATGATATCTTAGTTTGCTTATCAAAAAGGCAGCCCTCGCAAGGAGGCAATATAGATTTTATTGAAGGTAATCCATTGACTAAATTATTAGTCTTCATAAGATTCAAGGAGTGAATGTTGAGGTGTCCCAGACGATAATGCCATTTGACAATCTCATAATCAGACTGATTGATAGCAGTAGTTAGATAATTAGAGTTCGAGAGTGCTAGGCCAATATCCAGAAAGAATAAGTTTTCTTCTTTGGGAATGCGATATTGCATGCATTGTTTTAATTTTGGAGATTTTGTATTAATAATACACTCTGTTTGAGTGAATGTAAGCACTGTATGTCTTGTAGTAGTAAGTTGACTTACAAAAATTAGGTTTCTGGTAAGACCAGGTACGTGTAAAATATCTGGAATAAGTAGACTTTGGCCACCTAGTATTTTAAGAAGCACAGAACTATAGTCCAAGGCATTGTGTGAACTATTATCACCGAGCAGAATAATTCTTGGAGTATCCAAAGTGTTATAATCTCAAAAGAGATCTTTGTACGGAGACATATGTTGACTGGCACCTGAGTCGAGGTACCAGAATAAAGAAATAGCTGATGTATCAAAGGTAGCAAAGAAAAGGACTGACGGAAAATCAATAGAAAGGGCTTTATGAAATTGGTGCCCATATCTGGATTGCTCACACTTCTTTTTATAGCAATCAAGTGCTTTATGGCCTGGAATTCCACAATAGTGACAAATAATAACGAAAGAATTAGAGGATGAATTAAAACTGGAAGAACTTTGTTGTGTAGAGTTATTAAATGGGGGTCGAAACTTGGACTTACTTGATTTTTGAAATCAATTTGAAGAAAATCTTTTATTATTAGTTGGTTTAATAAACTTGCCCTTCACGTAAAAGACACTAGTTTTAGGTGTGTCAAGCTTTGAAAGATTGATCGTATTTTGTTGCAAGATATTAGAAATAAGACTAATTAGTATTTAGGTATATAGGTATTTAGTATATAGGTATTCAGTATATAGGTATTTAGTACTTTTTTCTAAATTCAAAAAAATAGTTTATTATTTTTAACAATTGCCAATTGGATGTTTACATTTTCCATATTTAAACCAAAAAATGCAAATTTGAAGGTCAAAATTAGAAGACAAGGATTTTTATTAAAATTACATTAGCATATTTTTTTAAACAATACAATGTCCACATGAATTTAAAGTGTACTACTGCTATATAAGTGCAAAGATTACAATTTTATTAACAAAGCTCAAAATAGTTGGAAAAGAACATCTTCAAATTAGAAAAAATATATTCTTTTAGTTTATTTTTATAAAAGAATGTAGAATCAAAAGAGAATAAAAGAATTCAAAACCTTTTGGTTTACAAGTTGGTTTAGACTGCTAGTGATTTAAAAGTAATTTAGTAGCGTTTACAGGTGTTTGGAGTAAGGGAGTCATAGACAGTGTCTTTAGAGGTGCCCCATGATGTTTTTTGTGAAATTGTGATGTGTTTGCTATGGTACTTTGTGAAGTTTTGAGCTTTGTTTGATTTTTTTTGTAACTGCTATGACACGTTGTTAGTTGAAAACACCTAACTTACACATCCTAACTAGCTGTGTGTTTGTTGGATTGTATAGGATACATGTGAGGTTGACAACCTCCATCTTGGGTTAGTGTACTAATTTGCAAGTTATGTCTAAGTCCATCTCTCTATGGCTACTTTCTATCAATTTGTTGGGGGAATACTAAATCCTGTTGATTGGAGGATTTAGACTATATGATATGTGGAGTTTTTTAGTCTCTTGTGTTTTCACACTATACAATGCTAGAAATTGTACCAAGAGAGGATCTCGATACTTGTTTGGTGAGATTAAGAGATTAATTCCAGTGATGTTTGTGCAAGAAGGAAGCTCAGTCTTGGATGCCTTGCCCAATGAAGACTTCCATTAGTTCGTCTCTGTGTTGGTGCGGTGTCTCAACTTCTGTGGAGGAGAATTTGCTGCATTGGAGAATTGTTGCACAAAGCATCCTAAAGTTATGAATGTGAAGAAGATGAGTTAGTGGGAGTGGAGAGAAGAACAAGACACCTGTGCAAAATACTATAGCATTGTTCAATTGCGATGTCGTGGGAGGCAACTCTGTAGGTCTACCCTTAGAAACCCTAGCTGACCTCCACTACATCCTATCTTTGCTTTAAGAAAAAGCAAACTTCAGAATTCATATAGTAAATCTCGAACTCATGGAAACAAGGTAACAATAGAGCCGCACACATGGAGCTTTACGGCTCCGTGAGGGACCCCAAGGGCCGGAAAAGGGGGGTTCGCGCAAGGGAGCCCAACCGGTCTGGCCCGATGAACTATGCGGGATCCGCCTTCTCTATGTGTTTAGCATGCAAAGTTACCGCACGCAGAATTAGATGTACAAATTTTTTCCACCTTTCTTCTCATCTCCTTCCATTTTGAACGTTCTCCCTCACTATCTATTTGATTGGTTCAAGTTGAAGTTAAATGAATTTAAATGAATGAATTTAAATGAATGAATTTAAATGAATGAATTTAAATGAATGAATTTAAATGAATGAATTGAATTGGATTTAAATGAATTTTAAGTGAATTTTAAGGAATTTTAAGGAACGAATGAATTGAATTGGATTTAAATGAATTTTAAGTGAATTTTAAGGAATTTTAAGGAACGAATGAATTGAATTGGATTTAAATGAATTTTAAGTGAATTTTCAGGAATTTTAAGGAACGAATGAATTTAAATTGATTTAAACATATGAATTTTGAATGGATTGAATTTAAGTGTATGAATTGAATTTAAATGAATTTAAATGAATTGGTTTTAAATTGAACTTGAATGTATGAATTGAATTTAACTAAATTTAGATAAACTGAATTTAACTGAATTTACATCAATTATATTTAAATGAATTTAAGTAAATTATATTTAAACAAATTTAAATGAATTATATTTAAATGAACTTAAGTAAATTATATTTAAACAAATTTAAATGAAATGTATTTAAACGAATTTAAATGAATTGAATTTTAGTACATGTTGTTTGAATTGAATTGAATTTGAATTTAAATTAATTAAATTTAAATGAATTGATGTTGTCTGAATTTAATTTAATTCGAGTTTAAATGCATGAATATAAATGTTTGGATTTAATTTAATTTAATTTAATTTGTATTAAATGAATTTAAATGAATTAAACTAAAAAATTAGAATGAATTAAATTAAAATAATTTAAATGAATTATTTTTAATCAAGTAATTTAAATGAATTAAATAAAAAATATAGATGAATGAATTTAAATACATTAATTTAATTGTCAAATGCAAATGAATTTAACCTGAATTTAACCTTGAATTTAATCTGAATTTAACCTGAATTTACCGCTGAATTTAACCCTGAATTTAACCCTGAATTTAACCCTGAATTTAACCTCATTTCAAATGAATTAACTGCTGGTGCAGCGGTGGTGGGGCCCGACCTTCTCTGTTGGAGGTCGGAACCAACCCTCACCACAGACCCTTAAACCGACCTGGTTCTAGTACATTTTAAGTTGAAATGTACTGATCAGTGATCACTAAAAATGTTTCATCGACTTTAAATTTTGACATTAAAAAATTTGCAATACATATAGGCTACAAAATTTCAATATTTTGCATTTGCAATACATGTGGAATTGGGGAGGAGGAATTAACATTATTTATTTGCTTAAATAATAACTCTATTTGCTCGTATTGGTTTACTCCATTTGACTTATCGCAATCATCACTAAAATGTTTCCTTTAACTCTTGCTCCATTTTTTTTAGCAACAAAGTAATTTTGGGCAATCCACTACAAATGGAAATTTTTTTTTCTATTCTTTGAAATTTTCACACAACATTGAGACTAGTTTTTTCTTTAAGGCCTAACAATATTCATAACTTTTGAGTACACGGTGGTTTAGTTATTGTATGATATGTTTTTTCTTTCCTTGGGCGTTCAGTCCGAGCAGATTAGAAAAAAACACTTTTTTCATAAATAACAAATTTGAAGTTGGTCTTCTAGATTTATATATACATGAAAAGCTTTGAATCATTCCATTTTTATTAATTAGATGAAAGCTATGAGGAGTTTTTGTTTGCAAGCAATTATGGATTTTCTACTCTGTAACAAACTTTGAAGTCCTCTATTTCAACTCCATTTTCCATATATTTTGAAAAAAAAGAAATATAGGATGTAGATTTTTTATATTACAACATTAAAACCATTGGAATTGACACTTTTCAATTCTATAACAAAATTCTTAACAATTTAACATTTTGAATCATTTTCTACTTTTTTCTACTTACTATTTATTCCCTATATGTTGTACAATTCCAAATGATTTGAATATTTTCAAGCACATAGCCAACTTGCCTTGAAGAATGAATCCAAAGAAACACCACCAATTTGGACATTTTTTCATACGAAATGGGTAACTTTTTGGATTTCTTATAGCTCACAAACCTTCTTCTACGCCTCCTCAGAGTGGGTCTGCAGTTGTTTTTTTCTTGTGCAGTTAAGTTTATGTTTAGGGTTTTGGTTTTTGTATGTTTAATAATCAATATTTAATTGCTTTGCTAATCAATTTCTATGTATTATCAAATTCTCCATGAAGCAATATTATCAATTGCTTTGTATTATGAATTGCTTTGTTAATTAGTATTATTAGTTGTTTGATTAATTAGTTGTTTTGTTAATAAGTATTATCAATTGCTTTATTATTCAATATTCAATTGCTATGCATTATGAATTGTTTTGTTGGTTAGCATTCAATTGCTTTGTTCAATTTTTAGTATTCATTTGCTATGTATCTTAGTGGTTGTAAGAGGTGGTTGTCTTTTCAGGTCAGCTAAATTCCATGAAACATTTTCGTAAATTTTCATAGAAACGAAAATGGAATTAACATCTAATCCAAGTCGTTTCATATTTTTTAGACCTCTAAGAAATAAGTTACAAATTGTTGAAGTTCAAATGATGTAGCCAGTTACTTTACCTTACAAACATGAAAAATAAAAAAATAAAAAAAAGTGAACAGGTGCTATTGTTTTTAACTGAAGCGTGAAGGCGTGGCAGGGCGTGGCCAAAAGCTCTGTCGCTATCTGCCCCGTTGCGGAGCTCATCCAAGCCTGTGTAAGCGTGGTGACTTCAGTTGGTTTCTGGTGTCTGAGTTTGAGGTAGTGAACCCTAATTGAAAATGCAACTCCTGTTTTTTCTACTGCGGCTTCGACGGCTCAGATCAACTTGGATGGTGGCGTGATCAATGGTGCTCTATTTTTTAGTAGAAGGCCAGATCGACGGTCTTGAAAGGGGTCCTTTTTTCCAAACATTTCATCGATAGTTTGTATATTTTGGGCTGGAGTGCACAAGAGCCTCTAAGTTCATAACCAGGTAAAGGAGGGTGGGCGGGTATGTAGCTCATTTGCATCTTGGGTAGGTGTTAGGCAGCAGAAGAGGTGCTAGGGGTGTCAGGCAACAGGAGGGTTTGCCGCCTCTCTAGTGTGTTCACCGTCTCTCGCCACCTCTCTAACATGGGCGCTGCCTCTCACCACCTCAACGTTGTTGCCTTTCTCAAGCTTGTGTTTCCGTTTTTTGCTTCACTTCAATTGTATGTTTTGTTTCGATCAATGTAGTATTGTGCTTTGATTTCGTGCAATACTTTTTTCTTTCTTTGATATTTGGTTCTTGTGATTCTCATCTTTGTTTGTGTTTGGATGCTTTTCGAGTGCATCTCTATTGTTGTGGAGGTGAATTTTTCAGTGTTTTGAGCTAAGGTGCTACGCATTGGAGTGAATTGGGTAGGTATATTGTTTTTCTTTATTGTTGGTAGTCAGGTGAATTTCTTGGTAACAAATTTGTACGCTACACTGTTGATAATGGTGCTTGCATAGTGCTGCGATGTTTGTAGTACTAGATTTGTCAGAGAAATTTTAAAGTTTTGTATTGTGTGTGGGAAGAGGAGAATAGAACAAGAAGATGTGGGGGAAGATGAATATTTGATGGTGGAAGAGGAAGGTAGTATGAGGGGACCTACTGCACAAATTGCACTACATGAGAGAAATGTAAATGAACTAATTTACATTCAAGTTTTTGCTCCTCTTGTTTGTTGAAATGAGAATAAAAAATACGGAAAGAGAACTTTATTAGCTGCAAATATGAGTATTCAATATAGAATAATTTTACATAATTATGAATAAGCTAAGAAATGGTTAAAAATGCACAAAAAGTTGGGAGATTGCCTCAAGGAATATTCAATTTAGAAGAACAAGAACTGCAGGAATATTTGAAACAAGCAATAAAAGAAAATTGTGCAACATTGCAAGAAAATAAAATTAGATAAAAAGAATTACAAGTGGGATGAAAAAGAAATTTACAAGTATTTGAAGAAGCATTTGAGGTACTTTAGAAGAAAAGAAAGAGAAGTATAAGAATTGAAAGGTAATGAAGTAAATGAAAGAGAGGAATTTGATGAGGTGAATAGTAATCCTATAACAGGATAGAGGGTTTTGTCCTCGATGGTCGAAGAGACATCAAGAGCTACCGATGAAGTAGAACACAAGTTGTCATGGACACTCTAGGACCTTCTAAGCTTCTCCATGGTCTTTTAGTACCTTCTAGAAACTTCCACAAGCTTCTATAGTCTTCTAAGAGTGTTCCAGAAGCTTTCATAGTGTTCCAGAAGCTTTCATAGTATTCCAGAAGCTTCCATAATGTTCCAGGAGCCTCCATAATATTCTAGAAGATGATATATTGCATTGGAAGTTTCCAATAGAGTTCTAGAAGCCTCCATAGAGTTCTAGAAGCCTCCATAGAGTTCCAGAAGAACCTCTTAGGTAGTAGTATATAAGGAGTTGAGATTGAGGTAGTCTTCAGTCTCGACAACACATCTCTTGAGTGTTATTCTTGTTATTCAAGTTCCAGCCTTGTACTCTTTTGACTCTAATAGCAATCTTGTTTCTAGAAACTTATCTTGTCTTGTTCTTCTTGCTGTCTGTAATAGTTTGTCGAGACTGCTTTCAAAACTTTACTTGCAAAGTTTTTTTTAGATTTTCTTGTTCTAGCAAACGGACAAGTTTTAGTTTTGTTCAAGGCCTATTCTAATTCTTGTTTTTTGATACAACCAAGTAGAAAACAAATACTAGAACTTGATTTTTTCTTGATATTGTGTGAATTATCCCTCTTCTTGAAAACTTTGAAGTACTTAGGGGGTGCGGATTACCCTCCTCTAAACTAGTATTATTTTTTTTCAACAAAGTTTTTTCTCGATTGTGAGCGATTCACCGCCCTTCTTGAAAACAGCCTTGACATTTAGAGATTGTGGATTACCCATCTCTAAATTGGTTTATCAAATTAGCTAGTCATCTCTGCCGAGTGATCTAAGATGTCAGGAACTACAAATACAAATACCGCGGAGACTAAGTTAGACCTTATACTGAAAGCCATTGAATCTCTGTCTATGAGAACAAATATTTTAGAGGATTTTGCGGCAAAAGTTGATACCAATCAACGAGCAGTGGAGTCACCAGCTACCTCAACACCAAGAGCAATGATGCCTACTCAAGGCTTCGATCCAATTCTATCAACTGCAAAATAACCAAGAATTAGTCTTCCCGAAAAATTCGATGGTTCTCGCTCTAAATTTCGAGGATTTGTAAATCAAATTTAGTTGATTATTGCCCTCCAACCTCAACGGTATCCTACGAATGAATCATGAGTCGACTTGATTGGAACTTTGCTTACTGGATAAGCCTTGTCTTGGTTTGCACCACTATTTGAAGCAAGGTCTCCTATTCCTAGCAACTTCAAAACGTTTCTAACAACATTTGCTGAAGCATTTGGAGAACATGATAAAAATCGCTAGGCAACAACCAAGATTCGTATTTTGCGACAAGGATCACACTCGGCTTCACTATATGCATCCAAATTTCGGCAGTTGGCTTGTGACATCAACTGGGACGAAGAAGCACTCATAAGCCAATTCCAATGGGGCTTACGCGACGATGTGAAGAATCTATTATTATCGTTTTCTGATTCTCAAACATTGAATGAAGCAATAAGTCAAGCTGTGAAGTGTGACAATCGATTATTCCAACGGCGTCAAGATCGACATTCTTAGACCGCACCAACTTCATAAACATTTCCTTCGGTCAAGGCAACACATGTCACAAATATATCTTCTCAAGGACCAGAAGATATGCAGATTGATGTAGTAATATTTGGGCCTCTTACTGCACAAGAAAAGAAACGACGACTTGATGAAGGCTTATGTCTATATTGTAGAGACTCTGGCCACAAGGCAATCAATTGTCCTAAGAAGCATAAAACAAGGCCTTTCAAAACTAGGAGTGTATAAGTATCGCAAAACGAGGATGCTCAGCCACAATAGGGACCGTGCGGCTTAAGCTTTTTATTGAACAAACCAACTCAAGTCCTCATCTTTCTGCTCAACCTTCCCACTGCTTTCTTATACCTTTACGCTTGGGCTACAAGAAGAAATTGCGAATTCAAGCCCTTTTAGATTTAGGAGCTTCAGCTTGTTTCATAGACAAGGAATTTGCCAAATGCCACAAGATTCTTCTAGTCAATAAATCAACTCCAGTACATGTGGAAGCCATCGATGGTCGAGCTTTATCTTCAGGAGATGTCACACATGAAACCAATCCACTGGAAGTTTCAATTGCAGGACATACAAGTACAATTACATTCAATGTGATTAGTACTCCGTCTAATCCTATAATATTAGGACTATCATGATTGGAGAAATATAATCTAGTTACAGTCTGGAAAAAGCGAAGCCTATCATTTTTGTCAACTATCTCTACATCAAAATCTTTTCCAATACAATCTACGACTAAGCCTGTACTTGTGGGAGCTAAAGCTTTCTTGAAAGCAGCAAAGGAAGGCAAATCTTATGTTATTTATGTCACTCCAATGCGTAAAGAAAGCAATGTCTCTTCGAACATTCCAGTTCAATACGAAGAATTTAGCGACGTATTTGAAAAGAAGAATGCTGATATTTTGCCAGAACACCGACTATATGATTGCGCCATCAATTTGGAGGATGGAACTCAACCACCATTTAGCCCGATTTACAATCTGTCGCAAAATGAACTTTCAACATTGAGGGAGTACATCAATGAAAATTTGGCAAAAAACTTCATTCGACATTCAAAATCTCCAGCAGGAGCACCAATACTCTTTGTAAAGGAGAAAGACGGTTCTTTACGAATGTGTGTAGACTATCGTGGCTTGAACAAAATAACAATGAAGAATCGATATCCGTTGCTGTTGATATCTGGACTTCTTGATCAACTTGGCCAAGCCAAAATCTATACCAAAATTGATCTTTGTGGAGCGTATAATTTGGTACGTATTAAAGCTGGGGACGAATGGAAGACAGCATTTCGAACAAGATACGGACATTTTGAATATAACGTTATGCCGTTTGGTCTTACGAATGCACCGACTATCTTTCAGCATCTAATGAATGATGTTTTTTGCGAATTTTTAGACCAGTTTGTCGTATGTTATCTTGACGACATTTTGATCTATTCGAAGAATCTCGAAGAACATAAAAAACATGTTACACTCGTATTACAAAAGCTACAAGATACAGGATTATATGCCAAGCTGGAGAAATGTGTATTCCATCAACCGCAAGTGGAGTTCCTCGGGTACATCATCTCTAACAAAGGGTTATTGATGGATCCAAAGAAGATTCAAGCTATCACAGACCGGAAAACTCCTAGAACCATACGCGATGTACAATGTTTTCTTAGATTTGCCAATTTTTATCGGATCTTCATCAAAAACTATTCACAAGTAGCAGCTCAATTAACGTGGCTAACATGCAAAGACAAACTTGACTGGGGATCTGAAGTAGAGAAGACTTTTCAACAGTTGAAGTCGGCTTTTACAACAACTCCAATCTTGATCCATCCAGACTTTTTCAAGCCATTTTATATGGAAACGGACGCATCAGACTTTGCATTGGGAGCAGTTTTTTCACAAATGGGAGAGGAAGGAAAACTTCATCCAACCGCATTTTATTCAAGAAAATTTTCAGCTGCTAAGATTAACTATAAGATTCATGGCAAGGAACTTCTTCTTATTGTGGACTCATTTCAAGAATGGCACTACTTACTTGAAAGAGCGTCTCATCGGGTAATTATATATACAGATCACAAAAATCTTGAGTATTTCATGACTGCTCACGTCTTAAATCAACGTCAAGCCCGCTGGAATATGTCATTATCTCATTTTGACTTCATCATCACGTATCGTCCCGGAAAGCAACAAGGATTGTTAGACGCCTTGTCTCGGAGATCATATTTGATACCAAAAGAAGGAGAAGCGGCATATGACCAACAACAAACAACTCTTCTCAAACCTGAACAATTCCATCTTCGTGCAACAACTATGGTATTGCTAGTTGATTCTTTATTTCTTAATCAAGTCCGTACAACATCGAAAACGGATCCTTTAGTTCTTGATATCAAGCGTCGATCTGATTATGACGACAACAATTTCAAGTCATCAAACAACCTCTTGTATTTTGAAGAACGTCTATACATTCCAAAAGGCCCTCTACGGCTTCAAGATCTTCAGACGCAACATGATTTTCCTACTGCTGGACACTTTGGATTCAACAAGAAGTTAGAACTTGTGTCTCGAGACTTTTGGTGGCCTCAAATGTGGAAGGCTGTTAAAGAGTTTGTACTTTCATGTGATACTTGTTCAAGATCCAAAAATCCAAGACATTGACCGCATGGACTTCTCCAACCGTTACCAATTCCAAAGCGGCCATGGTCTTCAGTTTCTATGGACTTTATTACGGATTTACCTCCATTAGCATCTTTCGATTCCATTTGCGTGATCGTAGATCGTTTTACCAAAATGGCTCACTTTTCACCATGTTCAAAAACAATCACCAGTGAAGAAACAACAAGGCTATTTTTTGACACTATCTATCAATATCATGGCTTACTTGATGATATCGTATTTGATCGAGGACCGCAATTTGTCTCCAAATTTTGGAAATCTCTCTTTGAAACCTTGAAGGTGAAAATTAATCTTTCTTTTGCTTTTCATCCACAGACTGATGGACAAACAGAACGTGTGAATCAAGTGCTAGAGCAATACCTACGTTGTACCATCAACTACCAACAAGACGATTGGATTTTACATTTGACTTTGGCGGAATTTGCATACAACAATACCATCCATACTTCTACTCGTGAAACGCCATTCTACGCTAATTATGGATATCATTTCAAATTTGATTTACTCAATGTTTCTCAGATGGACAATCCAGCAATCGAAAATTTAACTTTAAAGTTATCAAAAATTCAATAAGTTATGAAACTTCATCTTCAAGAAGCTCAAGAACGTTACAAAACAGCAGCAGATACGTTGCGTAAGGAATCGCCTTCATTTCAAGTTGGGGACAAAGTATGGCTTTTTCGATGCAACATCAAGACTACTTGACTGTGTGACAAATTGGATTATCGACAACTAGGACCGTTTCCTATAGTCAAACAAATCAACGTTGTTGCCTACCGTTTAGAGCTTCTAGCCGCCATGAAAGTACATCCAATCTTTCATGTTTCTCTTCTTGAACCATGCAAAGAGTCTAAATTACCTGAGCGAAATCAACCGCCACCGCCTTTCATTGAAATTGACAATAATGTAGAATATGAGGTGGAAAAGGTGCTTGATTCACGATGACGATGTGGCAAATTGGAGTATCTTGTTGATTGATGTGGCTATGATATTAATGAGCGAACATGGGAAGCAACAAAAAATTTAGTCAACGCGCCGCAAAAGGTACATGAATTCCACCAACTTTATCCTGATAAGCCACGACCTATATAATTAGTAGCTTCTTTAAGAAACTTTCTCTTCTGAGACTTGATATAAGAAGGGGAGAGTCACTACAAAAATATTCACTTCAAAACTTCAATAGTTCTTAGATATCTATCATAGTATCTCCAACATGTCTAATTGGAGGATTTTTAGAGACTCTTTAGAGCCTGAGGTAGAACCCGAGCTTGAGTTAGAACCTGAGCTTGAGCTTTCTATGTCACAATTACTAGACCGACTTTTACAACTTTCGGCTCCTTTAGCACCACAATCTGAAGAGGAAGGTGGATTTTCGGCACAACGAAAGCGAACTCACATAGATCAACCCTAGCACGCCAACATGGCAATCTTCAACCCGATGCAAGAGCCTTAGTAATATTGTTGCAAGTTGATAGTCTTGAGCCCAACAGTCCAGAAGTAACATTCCAAGGATGTTTTGAAGGTTTGAATATTGAGCACTATCGCCCTGGAGTTCGCCCTATGAAAGAAGATCGTGGTCACAATCGTTGGCTTCAAGGACTAGTACATCTTCTACCACCGGAGCAAAGAGCAACTTATATTGTAGATACTTTTCTTCGTATGCTTAATTTCTTACAGATGTGAAGCATGTATAACACGAGCTCCTCTTGAAACTTGTCACTAGAGAGGGAGGTGATGTCACGGACACTCTAGGACCTTCTAAGCTTCTCCATGGTCTTCTAGTACCTTCTAGAAACTTCCAGAAGCTTCTATAGTCTTCTAAGAGTATTCCGGAAGCTTCCATAGTGTTCCAAAAACTTCCATAGTGTTCCAAAAACTTCCATAGTGTTCCAAAAACTTCCATAGTATTTTAGAAAATGATATATTGCATTGGAAGTTTCCTATAAAGTTCTAGAAGCCTCCATAGAGTTCCAGAAGAACCTCTTAGGTAGTAGTATTTAAAGAGTCGAGACTGAGGTAGTCCTCAGTCTCGACAATACATCTCTTGAGTGTTATTCTTGTTATTCAAGTTCCAGCCTTGTACTCTTTTGACTCTAATAGCAATCTTATTTCTAGAAACTTATCTTGTCTTATTTTCCTTACCGTCCGTAACACAAGTACTTCGAATAGAACCTCCTCGAAGTGTTGAAGATGATGAATCATTTTTGTTATTGATGCTCTCATTACCTACTGTTGATATAATGAAGAAGCATTTGAGGAAGGTGATGGAAAATATAAACACAAGAGTCAATCCCAAACCTTTTGGAGTAGAGTATCGCAAATGGGACAAAGAAAAGTAAGTTAGGGAGGTTGCAACATACTGTTGCAAAAAATCTTTGATGGTGCATGTTGGAGCTTTCCAAAGTCCTTCAATTTGAGGTCATAGGAAATTTGATGCAAAATTGCATCTGAAGATGAGGAAGGTAATTTCAATGATATATTCATTCTTTTGGTTTTCAACCCTTACCTCACTTTCTCTGGTTTGCAGCGTGGCTGAATCTGGTAGTCTTGGCAATAGTGATCTCTATAAATAGGATGATGGTATTTAAATTTTTTTAGCAATCAAACATTTGGTACAAGTGTAGTTTGTATTTCTATTTTAGAAGGATTTTGGAGACTCAAATCCTAGGTTTGGGTTTAAATCTCTACTACATGGAGTAATAGTGCTTTCTTTCAAACTTACATTTCTGGAGAAAGGAAAGTATCTTAATGTTTGGTTTTAGAAGTCTTTGGAAAGATTAGAGTGGACTTTCCTTTAATGACTTGCAAGCCTTATTTGTTATTTAATAAGAAGCATAGTCCTGATGTACGATTTTGTAATGTATTGAGATTGAATTTGTTTATATGTCGTGAAGAGTGAAACTACACTTTCCATCTTCTAAATATTCATGACATTCAGTTTAGCCAATCTGTGTACACCAAATTATGATACTGATTGTTAATGGTCTCAGTTGATCCTTTGTTGAGATTTAATGCATGCTTTGATCTTTTTAGATGCATTAGCAACAATAGAACAAATGTTGCTATGAACATTGTGAGGAATGAGGAAAGGGTGTAATAAAAAATCCCAACAATGCCCTTGAGTAGCAACTTCTGGATGTTTCCAGGAAAAGGGAACAACTTCAACAAGCAGAACTAGAGTTAAGGGCACAGTTTATTGTACGATCAAAGGTGTATCATATGCAGAATAGTTATGGAGAGCAGTCTAAACAACATGTAGACATTGTGGCAAATCTTCAGGTATTATTTTATGCATCCTATATTCATACTCAAATTGGCAAATAATGAAGTTTTTTTCCGTCATTTCAACGTTGTGAAGCTTGGTTTTCTTTAGGATTTATTGCAGTTGTTGGGTTTCAGTGTAGAGATGTATTGTCTAGTGGCTTGGGTGCCATGGACAACTTGTGGTCTTTGAAGTTTTTCTAAAGTATATTTGATTTGTAGTCTTATTTGTCAGCATGTAGCAATCTACGGGTGAGTCTGTTGTCTTGAAAACTACATGACAATGAAAAAGAGTGAAAGTGAATGCAGGGACACTTTCTTGAAGAGTTTCAAAGGTAGCACACCTTCCTTGATTCTTTACAAGTTTTATTGCTTGACTTTGTATAACAAGGTTATCTTGCATGTTGTAGAATGAGATTCATGATTGAGATCAAAGAGTATATTGTCTCAAACAGAGCATTGAAGACCGACAACAACTTAGGGTAAATCAAATTCAAGCAACTGAAGTTGTGACCTCATTTTCCTGATCCAGAAACTTAACGGTCTAAGGTGAAGATTTGAATGTTTTCGTTTACTAAATCTCTGAAGTTTTTTTATTATTTGAATACTAAAACCTAGGTGTTAGTTAGAGTTGCATATTAGCTTGGAATGATTCATTGTTGATTGTACTTCAATAGGTAAGAGGAAGGCATGCTGTTCTATGTGAGCAAACTGACGAGCTTGCATCTTTATAGTATGTTTTTTGATTGTCTGTGGTAAGCATGGCAAACCAACAATTGTGGTAGTTTTAAGGGTTCTTATTTATTTCTATACGCACCATTCTTAGAGAAGTAGTTTCCTTCAAAATATGTATCATATTATGTATTTCATGTATGCAGCCGTAAATGTGGTACTGTTGTAGCAGAACATAAAGCAACAATTACACAATTTGAGGTAGACAGATCAGATTGTATTGCACAAATTGAGCATTTTAAGCAGCAAGTGCATGATACAGAGTGGCACTAGTAGGAAGTTGAAGAACAGGTATCTAGGTGTCGTATTCCTTTGGCACAATATTTTATTAGTGCTTGATAATTATTCATACGGGATTAGTTTGGTAGAGTTGCATTGTACTAACATTTTATGTTCTAAGAGAAAATATTACTTCTAGATATTTGTAGTTTAAATTTTTTCTTATTCTTTTTTGAAACTACTTTCGAGTAGAATTGAACGTCAGAAGACGTGCTTTTGTTCAAAGGTGGTCAACTGCAGGATGCTCAGGCTTGGATGGCTAGAGCCTAGGAGCTAGATGCTTATCATATCAATAATAATAATACCCTGCTGCACGTTGAACTTCGGGATTGCAGTGAACAGTTGAATGAACTTTGGATGGGATTCGAGAGGCAAGTATATGCTTTGAAGGATTATTTCTTACTCAACATGAATTATCTCTCTTTGATGTCGATTGTTCACAATGAAATTGCAATTCGTTTGGCATATTCAATGTTGTGTTTATACCGTTTGACTTTTCTATCTTTGTTACAATGTAATTTATTTGAAGGCTGCAGATTCATGTCCAAGAACCAATTCGTGTGTGAATGTTATCCATCATGAAATAGTGCACCTTACTAGGAAAAATGTCAACATGTAATTTTAGATTGCAAATATAGAAAGATTTCATACTCAAGTAGTTCAGTGGTTGCAAGTTGAGCTCAATGAAGCTAGAGAGGCTCAAATGCCAAAAGGCTCTCGTAAAGAACATCTTGGAGCAAGAGAAAAATGACAAACTCATGTTGCCAATCACATAGACCTTCTTCAACGTGAAGGAGTTGAAGATCTGGAGCTAAAGCTTCTATAGTAATCAATGGTGGAGTTGTGCACAGGAACCCAATTATTCTTTTGCACCAAAATATGGAGGCAGTTGTGTCGATGTAAATTCCTTTTGACAATTCCATCAAGGTTGTTGGATTAGTATTAATTCTTTCCAATTTCTCATTCTTTTGTTTATATTTGAGTTTGTGGAATGAAAAGATTATTTCTTGTAGTCGAGTTATACTTTCTTTCACGACCTCAAGTAGATGCAGAACTAGAGCTGTTGTAATAATGATGAACTTTGATTAATTGTTGAAAACACTGTGGTAGAATAATTGGTCTTTGTCAAACTTCTTGAGGTCGTTATGGTACATGACATCAAGCATGTATGATCGCTTTAAAAGAAAATAAGTTTAATTAGTTTGTTTGAATTTTGTTTCTACAAACTAATTATTCTTTTTTTGACCCTTGGTGTAGTCTTATTCGATCATCCATAAGGGTTCTGAGATTCTTGTCCGTCTCAACTCTTCGCTAGGTGTAGTGTCGACATGTTTTATTTGCCTTGATATATTATATGGAAATTATGTAGGTGGAACATGCCACAGAGCTTTCCATTGTGTTATCATGTGGTGGTAGGCTCTAATCCCGTAATGACCTCTGTTGGAATGCTAGTAATTCAACAATTTAGTCTCCAGCAATAGCCTTTGGCTTCTGTTCCTTAGACTTCTTCCATTTTTCAAACTTCCTTTCCTCAACTCCATATACATCCTCCTCTGTTGTCTACGCCTCAACATCTTTCTACACAAAAACTGGTTAATATCAGAACCTACTATTCATGTTCGTGATGTTTTATGTCTCATAAGAAAAAACTTTCTGGAAAATACTTTTTTGTATGTATGACACCCATATGGGGTCTACAAATTAGTCCAATCTGTTGCTATTGTAATAATCAATAATCTTTGGTTTTACCTCTCAAGAATGATCCAAATTTTTTGATTCAGTTTTATTCGATCATCATGGTTGCTTCAAATTCATAGAAGCTTTTATACATTTTGAAGACATTTCTTTAGTATTGCCTCTAATGTTCTCTTTTTGGTTGTGCACATTAAAAATCCTCAAAACCCTCAGCTAGAGCAACAACAATGATCAATTGAAGTCCTACACGAGAATCTTGCTTCATCCGTACTTAAGTATACCATGTCGTCAGGTTAGCTACAATAAAAACTACTAGATCGTGAAGAAAACCGGCAACATGGTGGGATTGTACTCTCTCATTTGTCCTTGAAAGTTCAAACTCTTGTATCATCTGCACAATCCTCTACACAGAAGGCTCAAGAGGAAGCCGTAGTTCCTGAGGCTGTGAAGCCTTTGTATAGAGTTCAGAAAGTCCAGGTACTATCACACTCTTGTCAAGATTAGAAGCAAGCTGAGCACACCATGCAACTCCACCCGAATTCTTCCTAGCCAAAATATTAGGTTTGAGTTCAATTTTGCCCGAAGAACTGCTGCTTCATTGTTGTTTGATTCATTAACGTCATGAACTTATCCGAAAGCCATACAAGGAGTATAGATTTTGCTAACATAAGGATATAAGCTTTAACTGGACATAAAAATATTTATTATTTTTAATGATGACGCTCTCTTAGGAGCCTATTTGTAGCCTTCTTTATGTGAGTAAGAAATAATGGCTTCTTCAATGAGTCACTCTTGTATATTTATGTTGTTGATATTAGCATCTAAGGGGTGCTTATATGTCGCTTTTAGTTTAATTCATATGTTGGACACTTTTTTATGTAGCCTTGCATTTTCCATTGCTTTCAGTCCTTAATGTTGCCGATAAAGTTTGGTTCATTCAAATGGAGCTTCGTATTAGGAAGTTTTCTACGTCACTGGGCAGCACTTCTAGAAAAGAATGAAACTGAAGAGACTCTTAAAATGTGTTACTAAACTTGTTGCTTTTTAAAACTTTGTTGGTCTCCTTAAATGTACTTCTTGCTTACATGGCTTGTCGAATGCATGTCGCAAAGACAAGAGCAACAACAACATTCTTAAAGACACAAGCAGGTGGTCGTTTAGCATTATAAGGTCATATTCGTTATATTGAGACTTTTGGTAGTCTCATTTTTATCCTCGACTCAAAGATAAATCATAATAACTGTTCAATTTTAAGACTATTTGGTAAGTTGAGATTTCAGTGCATTAATATATACAAAAACCTTTGATTTTTCAAAGGTTGTAGGCTCATCTTATCCTCGACTCGAGGATAAATCACTATAACTGTTTTAGGGTTGTAGTCTCAAAATGTGCAGATTGTCTCATTTTAACGAATAAGGCAATTTATGATAAAGCATGCTATTTGTAGCATGAGCAGGGCATTTCAACTTCCATGTATAATCTTTCTCAAACTGCAACCACTAGGACTAAGGAAGCCCAACTGGAATAGAAACCATTGCTAAGTAAGACCATCATGGCCAAACAAGATCCAAGACATCCTATTACTATCCCATTGAATTCTGAATACCAAACTATTCTTGAGCCTCTCAAAAATACGAAACCTGTCCTTTTGGATGAGAGAGCTTTACTCATCTGTTTTGTATGTGTTGTACTTGCTGAAGCTAATTCCAAGAGCAATTTGAAATCTACAGTGAGTATTACTCCAATCCCTCCAATGAGTGTCTATGTAGGTGGTCAATGGATTGTACTATGTAGGAATGCTATTATCGATGCATGAAGATTAGTAATTAGAGCTATTGATGTGGAGGTCAGCAACATAAGGTTTTGGGAGCCAAAAATGTCTGATATTGTAGTGCTTTTCTTTTGTATGCAGCTACCAAATCATCTTGGAAAAATGCTTCCTCTTCTTCATTGGCAGTTATATCGGAAGTAATATGGTTGGCTTCATGAGTTTGTGAGTTCGCATAAAGAGGTATTTTTTAATTCTGTCATCTACTGTTGCCAAGTATCTATTTATTGTTACTGTAGTTTGACTCAAATACATGTGTCTATTGTTGAATCCTTGGAATTTGATCATATGATTGGACACTAGAATGTCATGGATTTGTTTGATTTTATTGTGCAGTTCTTTGTAATTGAAGAGGACTACATTTATTTGAGAGAAGGAGCTCATGCCAAAATTTTTGCTATGACAACTATAGCCAAAGCAATTGTGGCTGTGCAAGTAGCTAGTCTGGTAGGATTAGACAGCCTCCCTATTGTAGCAGTGACCCCAATGGCTCATGTTTCTCAAATGCAGAGGAGGAAGAATTGAAAACCTTCATGAGAGGTGACAACTACAACACAATTACAACAAGATAGCCTAAATATTCACAAATAGAGATCGACATCCTCACATCATCCAAGTCAAAAAGTACCCAATAGAATTTATAGTATAGCATCTCAATGTTGAGCTATCATTTTTTGAATAATTTGTGCATTCATACAATTGATTTTTCATCATTGTCGTTTCTCATTTTCATCCATTTTGGCATCTATAATCCATCCAAAAAATTCATTCAAAATTCATCCATTTCATCCAAATTCGTAATGACATTCATCCCATTGCATAATGAATGTCATCCAATTTTTAAAATGAAATTCATCCAAAATTGATCAAATTCCATCCAAAATCCATCCGCATCGCTACTACACTAAATAATATATTTAGTGTTGGATTACATTTAGTGTAATTAACACCCTACTCCACACAACACTAAATCTCAACTTTGGAGGAATTAGTGTAGTGCTAAATTTGATTGCGCCACCTCCATCTTCTATCATCTCCTTCCCTAACTTTTCCTACTTTAATGTGTTCTAATACTAAATGTAAACCTTTTCAGATTTCAGATTTACCATAGAGTACATTTAATGTTAGAAATTAGATTTAATGTTACTTACTTTAGTAGGGTTAATGATATTTAGTGTCATGGTTCATAAATAGTGTTGCTAACACTAAATATACTATTTAGTGTAGTGAGTAGAAATTAGGCCGCCCTAAAACGTACAAAAATGGGGGTAAAGGTGGGGCTAAAGTTTAGGCCCCCCTATCTTGTGCATCAATGCTAAGGGGGACAAAGGGGGGCCTAAATCTTCCCCAGTTAGCCCGCCCTAAACCATTGGAAGTTCACAGTGGAACCTCTTTCAGCCTGCACCCGGAAGCATGCAAACAAAACTTGCTGCCTGAACGAAAGGTTGGATGGACATGTGGGGATTGATTAACACTATAGAGACACCATTTGGAGAATTCTAGAAGAAATTTTGAACGGCTCACCACTTTATCCAACTTCTTGCCCCTTGAGTTTTCACATTAGAATGCATACATGGAATACTTTTCAAATGTTTTAGAGACTTGGAGAAGACCATTTGCCTTTCCAACTTTGTGCCAATCTATAATGTGAAGTTGTGAACATGTGAAGCATCTCTGATAAGTAAAGCCTAATGTGTGTAAGAATAGGCCACCTAAGGGGTGAAACTAAATTTTTTTTGGGGGGGGGGGCAATTAAATTTTTTTTGGTGTGTGTGTGCAACATCTTGAAATATTTTTCAGTATATTGTCCTTGAAGGACAAGTGAAATTGACATCTAAACCAAGTTGTTTCATATTGTTTGGAGCTTTATGGAATTAGTTATAAAGCTTTGAAGTTGAAATGGCTCATCTCCTAAAATGTATATTGACTGTATATTATTGAAGGCTATGAAAAAGCAACATGTGCAACTAGTACACGTTTAAGGAGATGAGCCACTTTAAAACTTGTGTGCTTTTAGAACCTCCTATCTTTGAGAACCACCTATCTCACAGTAGTGGAGGCCACCTTCACATGAGTGTCTAGTTTTTTGTACTCTTGGTTCAAACCTTTGACTGGGTCTAGTGTTGCTGGGTCTAAGAGCATCCCCACTTGTCTTGTAAAATAGATGACTTTTTAAGTGGGAGAGCTTGCAAGTCAGGGGGGCCTTGCATATTGGGGCCATTTTGCAAGCCACCCACGGGCTTGCAAAACAACAAAGGACAAGAAATAGTCTCCCCTCTTGAAATCTCTCATCCAATCATAGATTTTTAAAATATTATTAAAACTAAAAATGAGCACTACAAAAATAATTGAACCTCACTGATTGACCTCTTGACCTACAACCAGTGATGTTCATTGTTCCCCTGGCCTGTACAATGGAAGGGCTAGCATTTTGCTAGCCACATTTTTGCAAGGCAAGTGGGCATGCTTTTAGAGCATCCCCACTTGTCTTGCAAAACGGATGAGTTCTTAAGAGTGGCTTGCAAAAGTGCCCCACCCATCTTGCAAACTGGATGACTTGTTAGAAGCTCGGGCTTGCAAGTTGGGCTTGGCTTGCAAATTGGGGTGGTTTTGTAAGCCTTGAACTTAGCTTGCAAAACAACAAGGTACAAAATGTTTTGTCTTTCTATATGCTATACAACAACTGTTTTTCACCTACGCAACACCTCGTTTCAACTTCCTTCAATATTGAATTTCCAAGTTGGGTTGGCAAGGTAACAATAAACTACAGAGATTAAATTGAAATTGATTGGAATTGAATTGGAATGGATCAGAATTAAACTGATTGGAATTGAAACGGATAGGAATTAAACTTATCACAATTGAAATTGCTCAGAATTGAAATTAACCAGAATTGATTGGATTTGATCAAATTGAAATTGGTCGGAATTGCCCCACTTCAAAATTGATTGATCACAGATTCAAATTCAAATTGATCGGTACAAATGAAAACTGAAATCGATTGGTACAAATTCACATTGAAATTGATTGGAATTGAAATTAAAATCAATCATTACATTTTTGGACCTTCAATCCTTCACATTTCAGAATAAAAAAATAATTTAAAAATATAATAATAATAATAAAATAATTTAACCAGAAAAAGAGGGCCAGGGTGAATTGACCCCTCATTGCCCCGTTTTCTCCATGGGGAAACGCTGTGGAATTTTTTATTTGCAATCAAATGATTTTTTTTGCAAATTCTAAATTTAGATTTGCAATCAGTAGCTCAAAATAGCTAGGGGTGGTGTAGAAATACAAAAAATCATGACAAAAAATTAAGAAGTTTTTTTCCACAATTAACCCTGTCCGGGGCAATGAACAAGTCAGTTCTCCCTGGCCAGGGAGGACTGACCCCTCTATTGCCCCAACTAGGGGTAAATGTAAAAATTGCCCCCTATTTGGGACCATTTAAAATTTGTTTCTCTACACCTCCCTAGACTAATTTGGGGTCTCAAATATGAATTCAAAATTTGCAAATTTTTTCATGGATGGCAAATAAAAAAATTCCAGTGTTTTATCCAGGGGTAGAAAACGGGGCAATAGAGGGGTCAGTCCTCCCTGGCCGTTCTCCCTGGCCCACAAAGAGGGGTCGGGATAACTTAGCGGTTGGCCTCCCGGCCTCCAACCAGTGAGGCGCCTTGCTCCCCCCGGCCTGCAAAACGGAAGTGCTGACATTTTGCCAGCCATATTTTTGCAGGGCGGGTGGGGATGCTCTAACTATTACATCCAGGCTGGCCCTTACTCCGTCCTCTCCCTTGCTTGAAGGTCTCCGACGTTTCCTCCGTAACCAAAGAATAGTCTGTACATGGTACCCACGTTAGTTCGCTGGCGGTCGGCATCTTCTTCTTCCTTGAGAGTTCCCTCATCTACAAGCTCGGCTGCTCGCGGAAGGACGAGGTCACAGCGCCAGTTCAGGTGGTGTTTGGAGTCAGACCGGAGCTGCTCGCCCTTGCTTGGGGTTTGACGCAGTTTCAGGCAGACTCGATTTTCTGTCGGTAGGTCGTCTTCGCCATAGTTGGCACGGCACGGGAGAGATTTGTCGTCCGGGGAGAGCTGTCGAGGGTCAAGACTTCTGGAAGCCGAGCTTGGGGAAGGAGGCAGCCGCGCGCGGAGCTGACCCAACGCACGGCGTCTGGAGCTTCTGTGCGGGACTCTGTGCATGGGACTTGTGTGTGCAAGATGTCCTTCGCCCTGTTTCGCCACCCTTGGGCGTTCAGTTCTTCGCCACTTCACCATGTTGTGAGTTCTTCGTGCTTTGCTTGTTGCTTAGAGTGTTTGTCCTGTTGGGGTTCCGATCATATGCAGCTTCGAGCTTAGCTTTGTGCGGGAGGGTTTGTACTGTACGAAGGTTTTTATCGATCTTTTCGTCGGTGTGAGCGTGTTCGGTATCCAGAGATGGTGCGTTTCTTACTTGGAGTTGAAGGTCGCGCTCCTTAGTTCTTGCTCTTACTTTACTGCTACGGATTTGCGGTTATGTTGGGTGTTCCCTGTTGGACGCGTAGGGTGTGAACCAGTGCAGTTCGATCTGGAGTCTGTTTTTTGTGTGTCTACTCCTTATTGTTGTCACTGTTGCGGATTCATAACCCTAATCAGAGTCCTATTGTACATTTGTGTCATATTGATGTCCACGGATATGATTATGTTGTTAGCCTCTGAACGAATCTTGTAGCGGCAGGATTATCGATGAACGGAATCTGTTGTTGATTTTTCATTTTTGGATTGCGTGTCTGCTTTGCTTAGACTGTGCGTTTCCTCAATTACATTTTTGGAAGAGTCTGTTTAGAAGCTGTAGTGAGACTTATAAAGATTCGTCTTCTGGTAACCCTGGTTCAGCTCGCCATCCCTTGCCATGCTGTGCTAGTCGTTTTGCTTGTGAAGTTGGACGCCTGATTGGGAGGTGTGACTTTGTGCAGCATCCAATAGCATCTGATTTTGTTGAACAGATTTGCCGAAATGCTCGTGACTCGTTTGCTCTTATCTAGCTTTGCAGTCCATTTCGTATCTACAGCCTCTGAATTGAGAAATCGGTTTCCAGTGTGCATATCCAGGCATGCAGATGTAGAGGGAATGATGAGTGAAATGTCCTTTACCTGGCAAGTCTGGCGCTACTGCTTCTGGCTAAACGATTGATAGTTCCATGACTGTTCCTGTTTCGGGATGCGCTCAGTTATGGGACCTCCTTGGTTGATCATTGTCGAAATGGTTTAGATCATGTCCGCAGTGTTTGAAAGGCGTGATCGGACCACCAATATAGGTTTGCCAACACGTGTTGTGAGCATTAGTTCTGTGCGCCCCCGCCGTGCTGCTCCTGAGCACTCATGCATGAAGATTTCGGAGTTGAATGAAGTCGTGGCGTCTGCTGTAGCTGATTTCGTTACCGCCGGTTTTGAGTCTGTCTTCATCAGTGGTGTTGGGTGAGGATATGATGATATGGATGCCATGTCGTGCTTTTGAACTGGTAGCTGCAAGTCGGTGTATTCGTGATTCGTAGGTTGTTCGAAACCGAGCCTGGTTGAATTGTGAGGCATTTCCTGTGCTTCTTCCCTTCGTTTTTGGGTTTGGCAATATCATTTTTTTGCGTGCTTTTCATTTCAAGAGCTCTTCTGTTCCCTTTGACAAATAGCTTAATCAATCGATTCCTTCATTCCGCTGTTGAAAGTACAGCATCGAAGACGTCTTGCTGTGTAGATTACATCATAGCAGACGAGATGATGCAGGGGTTAGTTGTCCGATCTCGCAGGAAACTTAGCTGATGAAGTTGGTGATAGGACTAGTGTGACGATAATTCTATGTTCCAATCAAGGATGCAGTTCTGCAGTTCTGAAGTTGTGGTCAATGTTTGTTTGCAGATGTAGAGTTTAAGTTTGTTCCAAGGCAAACCTGGAGCAGTCCCCGTACTCGACAAACTCGGATGCATTCAAGGCTGTCGAGGTACATGTCAAGGAGGTGAAAGAGACTGATTGGGAACATTGCGAAAGAGTGTTCCGGTATGTTTTAATTCCTCACAGTTTGAGTTCCATGTTTTCTGCTTTGGAATGCCTGCTTCTCTGGAATCATTGCCGCTGGATGATCTTCTGCTAACTTGCGCGCGCCATGTAGTTGAGCGCATTTAAGTTTTGTTGAACACCTGTAAGCAATCAGGGGTTAAGTGGTATATGCTGGAGCTTTTGTATTTTGGTTCCTCTATGTGATCCAGAACGTCCCTCGTAACCGTAATTTTATATCTGCTGGAGAGCCAGTTCTAATTGTTTAGGATGATAGGTACCTTTTTTTGAAAATTTGCATTATTAGGATTCAGTATCCTATGATTATTTTTTACTTGCTGACAGAAATAGTCATTTTGTAGAAGTGTTCCTACGATTTTTTGTATTTCATACTGTTTCATGGTTTTGAGCAGCCGTTGGTAGGAGGCCACCCCTCAAGACAAAGGTGCAGCCGCCTAGGGAGAAGTGCAAGCCCAATAGCCCTGGTACATTCTGACTTCGAAACGTTGTATAAACCATGTCTTGGTTTGTCAAACAATTGTGTTTGCTAGATCTGTAACATTTTTGGGGGTAGGGTTGTTAGTGAGAAGGATTTGTTTGTAACTTGATCATGCATGGACAATAGATTTTGTTTTTATGAGCAGCTCCCTTTCCATTTAGCAGATGTGTTAGGTTGAACATGAATCCATAACTATGTCTTTAGTTGTGATCTTTTTGTAGAACGGTGTTTAGGGTCTTCCTTGGGATAGCTGTTTATGGAGTTTGTCAAATATGGAGTTGGTTTTTTGAAGTCATGTTTGATCAATCGCCTTTGTGTTATTATCGGCTATTAGTTTTTGTATTAAAAATTGAACTTTTGGAAGTGGACTAAAATGATTTTGGAATTATCAACTTGTCTTTGACATGCATAAAATTAGATTTAATCATCTCAATAATATCCATTGATTTTTGAATCAATGATACCTGTTCAAGTCTTAACATATGTACAATAGTCAATTATATTTTAGATTGCATTGATTCAAAAGAATGTGATAAATGGGCATTTGAGAAGTTTAGTAGATTGAAATTTAGATTTAAATCGTAGATTTGAAGAACTTAAGATAGGGTAAGGGATGTAGGACTACAAGTCTTTATCAAATGCATGATTTATTCCTTGTGCATGAAATATACATGAGTAAATATGCTTGCTTGATGTTTTGTCCTTGTCAATGTATTTTCTTGTTCAACCCCAAATTCTAAAAAGTATGCATTACAAGTTGGTCCTAAGACAATTAAATAGTGTACTTGGTTTCTAGTCATTTTTGGGGACCCAATGTTTTTCTTCCCTTTCTTACTTTTACATGTCTTTGCTTTTGTGTGAATAGAGAATTCCATTTATTTCAATTTTTGCTTTGATAAAGTTGTGTTGTGGTGTAGAAGAGACATTATATCGTGGAGTGTGTTGTCTTTAGGGTCCAAATAGGATGGAAGTGGTTCATTATTAGTTTTGACTTGAACTACAATCTTTGTGAATGTAGTGCATGTGTGTCTTGGAATTCCACAATCACATTGTAAAGGCTACCACGTGCTAAGAAGAAACAAATTGACATTGTATATGAGTTTTTATGCCATTCACAATTTCTTCTTGATTATGTTGTATATTGTTTTGACATGGATTCCTTAAGAATTTGGCTTTTGAAGGCCACAAGAAGAGTGACTTGTGTGTGTGATGGATGAATTATAGGCTTTTGTATTTTGTTAGAAATGGAGACTCTATTATTATTTCTTGTAATTATTGGTGTGTATTTCAATTGTGTAGTAGCAAGCATAACAATTGATATGGAGAGTGATGATGATGCAAGGCCTCCCAAGAGATTGTGTCCAATGGGAGGTATGTTTGGTTTATACTTGGTCTCACTACTAATGTGTTCTTTTCTTATTGAATTTTGAATTATCATCATTTACATTTTCATAAAGCTCACCTTTGTATTCGATTGCAAACATTATTTGATAAAATTTGGATATGTTGATTTGTCCATCAGATTGATCATTGGTTGTGGTGCAGTTGAATTTGGGAACTATGATGTTTTCATAAGTCATAGAGGCCTTGATACCAAGTCAGGGTTTGTGGGCTTTTTATACCAAGCCTTGGATAGAGTTGGGTTGCATCCCTTTTTGGATTGCGAATCCATTGGTAAAGGCCAAGATTCTTGGAAATGCATTGACCATGCAATCCAAACCACCCCTCTAGGTGTTGTCATCTTTTCGGAGAGTTTTGCACAATCGGAGTGGTGTTTGAAAGAATTGCATGCAATGTTGAATTCTCCTTTAATGAAGGTGCTCCCTATCTTCTACAATGTTGAGCCATGGGAAGTGAGTTTTCTAGAAAAGGGTCTATTAGCTAAGGGATTTTCAAAGTTGATGGAGAGGCATGATAAGACTCTTGTGGAAGAATGGAGGGCTGATTTGAAACGAGCTTCCAAGTTGAATGGTTGGGAGCACAAAGTGGGGGACAAAAGGTAAATGTGGCAGTATTCTCTTTTTTTACAAAGATTTTTGTAGTTGAGCTTGACATTGACATTGTCATTGGTTTTAACAAAATCTTTTTGAATTTTGTTTGTAGTTTGGAAGTGGAATTGGTGCAAAAGGTGCTTGACAAGATTTGTGAGTTGGCAAACAAGCTTGTTCCCTTGGTTGTGGGTGATTATATTGTGGGCGTGAAGCAAGTTGCTAAGAACCTCATTCAAACGCTTGATGAAAAGAAAGTGTTGATGTTGGGGTTGTGGGGAATGGGTGGAATTGGGAAGTCCACTTTGGCTCGGGAGTTATACAACCAATTGAGGAGAAGATTTGATGCAAGTTGTTATGTGGAGGATATAGTTGAGAAGGTGAATCAAGGTGGTGTGGCAAGTGTCCAAGATCACATTTTGAAGGCCTTATGTGAGAATGAGTCGATGCCAAATGGTGTGGACAAATGGGGGAGGAAGGGTATTCTTGAGGAAAGATTATCGAAGAAACGAATTCTTGTGATTTTAGATGATGTTGGTGATGATGATGATCAAATGGTTTATTTGATGTCACGCAAAATGTTGAAGGAAGGTAGCATGTTCATTGTCACTTCTCGAGACTGTCGTGTATTTGAGAAGTCATTTTCATTTCACCTTGATGATATGGTTTACACTCATGATGTCCAAATATTGAGCCCAGAAGATTCTCAAAGTGTACTTGCATATTATGCATTTGGAGGTTATAGTAATGTACCTCAAGGATTTGGAGGTCTTATTGGAGATGTTAGTAGGGCATGTGGTGGTGTTCCCTTGGTGTTGACGGTTATTGGATCTTATTTGAGGGGTGAGAAAGATGTAGAGATTTGGGACGATAGGTTGAAGAAGTTGAAACATGGCTCTATAATGGACGAAAAGGAGATATTTGATTGTCTTCGGATTAGCTATGATGCTCTTAAGGAAGAATATCAAGAAATGTTTTTGGACATTGCATGTGCATTATTGGGAAAATCTATGGAGTTGGCTAAATTTGTTTGGAACTCGCAAGGTTGGTCAGCAGCATTGGGTGTGCGGACCCTTGTGGAGAGGGCTTTAATTAGAGTCGATGGAGAAGGTAACTTTCACATGCATGACCACTTGCGAGACATGGGCCGAGAAATTTCCAAGCAAGAAAGATCAAGTATGTGCAAACGTTTGTGGGGATTTGAATGCTTGGCATTGTTGAACAAAAATGAGGTATGCTTGGGAATCATTGAATTTGAGTTTGTTTAATTAATCCAATAGAATATAAATATATAATTTTAGTGTGGGTAATTACAACGAGAATTTGAATAGCATATAGAATTAATATTTGTTTTGTTTGATTGTTTGAGGATCCCCAAATAGTTATGTATTAAGCCTTCTTTTAGTTTTACATTTGCTTTGTTTCATCCAAGAAATATATGTACATTGACATTTTCTAGTTGTTTTGACTATTTTGAATTTGTCTTTGCAGCCACTACCAAATTCTCTTCAAACTTTGTTGCTTCCACCGGGAAGGAAAATTCAAGATGATTTTTCTCTCATGAAGGCCTTGCATATATTGCAATGCAAATATTGCTCAATTTTTATGTCATCACTTCCCGAAAATTTGCGTTGGCTTAATTACTTTAAGATGATGGATGACTTGGGGAATACGTTTTCAGAGGTACTTGAAAACAATGAATTGGTGATATTGTTTTAGAAGGATTATTTGATTAAAAGTTTGCCAGAATCTTTTGGGATGTTGAGCAAGTTGAAAGTATTGGAACTTAAATGGTGTCATAAGCTAGAGAAGTTACCAAGTTCATTTAGAGGCCTTCAGAATTTGGAGGACTTGGATCTTTCTGGAAGTGGAATCAAATGTCTATCGGAATCTTTTGGAAGGTTGAGCAAGTTAAGAGTGTTGAACCTTGCCTATTGTAGTAATCTAAAGGAGTTACCTGATTCATTTGGAGACCTGCAAGGTTTGGAGGACTTGAATCTTCAAGGAAGTGGAATCAAATGTCTACCGGAATCTTTTGGAAGGTTGAGCAAGTTGAAAGTGTTGAAGCTTGCTGATTGTGATAATCTAGAGAAGTTACCTGATTCATTTGGAGACCTCCATAATTTGGAGGACTTGGATCTTTATAATAGTAGAATTAAACGTCTATGGGAATCTTTTGTGAGGTTGAGCAAGTTGAGAGTGTTGAAGCTTGCTGGATGTGATAATCTAGAGAAGTTACCTGATTCATTTGGAGACCTGCAAGGTTTGGAGGACTTGAATCTTCAAGGAAGTGGAATCAAATGTCTACCGGAATCTTTTGGAAGGTTGAGCAAGTTGAGAGTATTGAAGCTTGCCAGTTGTGATAATCTAGAGAAGTTACCTGATTCATTTGGAGACCTGCAAGGTTTGGAGGACTTGGATCTTGGAAGAAGTGGAATCAAATGTCTATCGGTATCTTTTGGAAGGTTGAGCAAGTTGAGAGTGTTGAACCTTGCCAGTTGTGGTAATCTAGAGAAGTTACTTGATTCATTTGGAGACCTCCATAATTTGGAGGACTTGGATCTTCACAATAGTGGAATTAAATGTCTATCGGAATCTTTTGTGAGGTTGAGCAAGTTGAGAGTGTTGAAGCTTGCTAGTTGTTGTAATCTAGAGAAGTTATATGATTCATTTGAAGACCTACAAGGTTTGGAGGACTTATATCTTGAAGGAAGTGGAATCAAATGTCTATCAGAATCTTTTGGTACATTGAGCAAGTTGAGAGTGTTGAAGTTTGTCGGTTGTTATAATCTAGAGAAGTTACCCAATTCATTTGGAGACGTGCAAGGTTTGCAGGACTTGTGTCTTCAAGGAATTGGAATCAAATGTCTACCGGAATCTTTTGGAAGGTTGAGCAAGTTGAGAGTATTGAACCTTGCTTGCCGTAATCTAGAGGAGTTATCCGATTCATTTGGAGACTTGCAAGGTTTGGAGGACTTGAATATTTGGGGAAGTGGAATCAAATGTCTACCAGAATCTTTTGGAAGGTTGAACAAGTTGAAAGTATTGAAACTTAAATGGTGTAATAATCTAGAGAAGTTACCTGATTCATTTGGAGACTTGCAAGGTTTGAAGGACTTGTATCTTCAAGAAAGTGGAATCAAATGTCCATCGGAATCTTTTGGAAGGTTGAGCAAGTTGAAAGTATTGAAACCTAAATGGTGTAATAATCTAGAGAAGTTACCTGATTCATTTGGAGACCTGCAAGGTTTGAAGGACTTGTATCTTCAAGAAAGTGGAATCAAATGTCCATCGGAATCTTTTGGAAGGTTGAGCAAGTTGAGAGTGTTGAAGTTTGCCGGTTGTGATAAGCTAGAGAAGTTACCAAATTCATTTGAAGGCCTTCAGAATTTGGAGGACTTGGATCTTAGAAGAAGTGGAATCAAATGTCTACCGGAATCTTTTGGAAGGTTGAGCAAGTTGAAAGTATTGAACCTTGCTTGTCATAATCTAGAGGAATTACTTGATTCATTTGGAGACCTGCAAGGTTTGGAGGACTTGAATCTTGAAGGAAGTGGAATCAAATGTCTACCAGAATCTTTTGGAAGGTTGAGCAAGTTGAAAGTATTGAAACTTAAATGGTGTGATAATCTAGAGAAGTTACCTGATTCATTTGGAGACTTGCAAGGTTTGGAGGACTTGAATCTTAAAGGAAGTGGAATCAAATGTCTACCGGAATCTTTTGGAAGGTTGAGCAAGTTGAGAGTGTTGAACCTTGCCAATTGTGGTAATCTAGAGAAGTTACCTGATTCATTTGAAGACCTCCAAAATTTGGAGGACTTGGATCTCGAAGTGGAATCAAATGTTTATCGGAATTTTTTGTGGGATTGAGCAAGTTGAAAGTGTTGAAGCTTACCCATTGTGGTAATCTAGAGAAGTTACCTGATTCATTTGGAGACCTCCAAGATTTGTAGGACTTGAATATTTGGGGAAGTGGAATTAAATGTCTACCGAAATCCTTTGGAAGGTTGAACAAGTTAGTATTGTCAGACTTTGGTAGTTGTAGTCTAGAGGAGTCCAAAATTTGGAGGACTTGGATCTTCCGGAAGTGGAATTAAATGCCTACCGGAATCTTTTGGAAGATTGAACAAGCTAGTATTGTCGGACCTTGGTAATTGTAGTAATTTAGAGGAGTTACTTGATTCATCTGGAGACCTCCAAAATTTAGAAAGCTCAGATCATTGAGGAAGTGTAATCAAATGTCTATCCAAAACTTGTGGAATGTTCAGTAAGTAGAAAGTATTGAAACTCGCCATTTGTTGTATGGTGGGAGAGTTACCAAATTCATTTGGAGGATTTAGATCTTTGAAGAAGTGGAATCAAATGTCTACCTAAATCTTTTGGAATGTTGAATAAGTTGAAAGTGTTGAATCTTAATGGTTGTGGTTTGCTTAAAGAAGTACCATATATGTTTCTAGGTCTTTTAATTTGACAATAATAAAAAACTTAAAAATGTAGAACGAAATGTCTACAGAATTTCTTTGGGACGTTAAGTAGTTGTTAGTGTTGAAATTTGCCCATTATAGTCAAGTGGAGGAGCTACTACATGCAAATTCAGAAGGCTTGGATTTTCATTATTCAAGGAAGTGGAATCAAATGTTTATGTATTGCTTTTGCAAGACTAAGCATGTTAAAAGTATTGAAACTTGGTTGTTGTGTTTAGTTAGAAGAGCTACTAGATTTATTTGGAGGCTACCAATTGTACTTTTATAGTTTTTTGATTACAAGTTTGCAATGCTTTTGCAATGCATTATTTCTGAATGTATTGCAAAAGCATTGCAAACTAAGTTCCTTTACACATCAATCCATTTCAAAACCATTGCTAATGTATTGAAACAATGTTGCAATCACTACTTTCTGTAGTAGTGATTTGTCGTCATTGACAATTGTACAAATTCTATTTAGAGTTTGTGGAGGGAACCTTGTTCCATGTGAGCGTTGGCCTATTATTAGGAAGGATGAAATGAAGTACATTGAATTCAAGATAATCCCATAATATGACGGGAAATTTTGTGATCAAATTGCAATACAATATTAGTTTTCATAAATATAGTTGTCATGCTTCAAAATCATTACATAGTTGTCATCTCCATTTTCTCTTTCCCATTTACAAAATTGAAAATAACACCTTTGAATGCAACAATTGGAGCACGACTAATATGACAACAAATTGAAAAAAGCTTAGATCTATGGTGCTGCACATCAATTTAGTGCCCACAATGTGGATTTGCACTAATCCCTACAAAGCTTGACGACTATAAAAAATTATATGTCCACGTTTCTCGTACCCTATCTAACTCCATGGAATACTAATGAACCACAGGGAAAAAAGAAGTGATGACATCATCCAACACTACTCTTCACAAAATTGAAAAAAAAATGGAGGAAAGAAAACAATGTCCTTTTCTTGTTGGCGGTTGTATTGATGATCATAACAAGAATGTAATTACAATTCGGTCCGTCAAGTATTCCCCACATTTGAAAGTACAACCAACCAAGTAGCATTAGCAATACGATCAAATTAAACCAATAGGGAGAAGCAAGTAGTTCAACATTGGTAGGAAGCCAACAAACGTCAAGAAAGTGGTAATTAATTGTTTGTCTTCACTCTACAAAGCAAGAGGGCTAGCGATCAGAAATCGGCAACAGCAAACAATTACCAAACATGTCAAATCTAGTGGAACTCTAAGAATTGCCATGCGGGTCATTGACGTCGATGACTTCCAGTCTAGGGAGTTGCAACAAGCAGGGGTCTAGGAGTACAACGGCATCCTAAATTACAATCATTGCGCTAGAATACTAAACAACATTGCAGCAACTTCAGTCCTCCCACGTCACCTACAAACGAAGGTCTTATTGAGCATGCAAGTAATTCCATTACTTCCCGTTCTTGTTTCTTTTGTATTTTTGTTCCATTTTAATTGAAGAATATCCAAACGAAAGGTGAAACTAATCGATCTTCACATGCATGAGCTGCATGAATAAGTAATATTAGATGTGATGAAAGTTGTATCAACAAACTAGTGAACGGAAACAATACTTTAATCAAATGTAGCACAAAGTAAAGATGCCAATGGAATCAACATGCACGTGAAAAAAAATGTATTGATTAGCAAGTCGTAATTGGCGACTGGTTCAATGGGCGTTTGGGTTCTCCATTTTTTTGTTTGCATTAGAGAATCTTTGGATTCTCTAAAGGGCTGTTCAAGTGTGACAAATCAATCTATTACTAGAGCCGTATTAGAGCCTTATAATGCTGCAAAAAGTACAACATCTTTAATGTTATAAGATATTCACCTTTGTGTGACACCCCGTACTCGACAAACTCGGATGCATTCAAGGCTGTCGATGTACATGTACGGAGGTGAATGAGACTATGATTGGGAACATTGCGAAAGACTGTTCCGGTATGTTTTAATTCCTCACAGTTTCAGTTCCATGTTTTCTGCTTTCGACTGCCTGCTTCTCTGGAATCATTGCCGCTGGATGATCTACTGCTAACTTGGGTGCGCCATGTAGTTGAACTTTTTGAATTGGACTAAAATGATCTTGGAATTATCAAGTTGTCTTTGACATGCAAATAATCTTCATTCATAAAATTAGATTTAATCATCTCAATAACATCCATTGATTTTTGAATCAATGATACCTTTCCAAGTCTTAACATATCTACAATAGTCAAGGATATTTTAGATTCCATTGATTCAAAAGAATGTGATAAATGGGCATTTGATAAGTTTAGTAGATTGATATTTAGCTTTAAATTGTAGATTTCAAGAACTTAAGATAGGGTAAGGGATGTAGGACTACAAGTTTTTATCAAATATATGATTTATTCTTTGTGCATGAAATATACATTAGTAAATTTGCCTACATGATGTTATGTTACTACCAATGTATTCTCTTATTCAACCAAAAATCCTGAAAAGTATGCATCACAAGTTGGTCCTAAAACAATTAAGTAGTGTACTTGGTTTCTAGTGATTTTTTGGGACCCAATGTTTTTCTTCACTTTCTTACTTTTACATGTCTTTGCTTTTGTGTGTGAATAGACAACTCCATTTATTTCAATTTTTGCTTTGATAAAGTTGTGTTGTGTAGAAGAGACATTATATTGTGGAGTGTGTCCTCTTTAGGGTCCAAATATGATGGAAGTGGTTCATTATTATTTTTGACTTGAACTACAATCTTTGTGAATGTAGTGCACTTGTATCTTGGAATTCCACAATCCCATTGTGAAGGCTACCACTTGCTAAGAAGAACCAAGTTGACATTGTATGTGAGTGTTCATGCCATTCACAATTTCTTCTTGATTATGTTGTATATTGTTTTGACATGGATTCCTTTAGAATTTGGCTTTTGAAGGCCACAAAAAGAGTGATTTGTGTATGTGTGTTCGATGAATTATAGACTTTTGTATTTGTTAGAAGTGGAGATTGCATTGTTGTTTCTTGTAATTATTGGTGTGTATTTCAATTGTGTAGTAGCAAGCATAACAATTGATATGGAGAGTGATACAAGACCTTCCAAGAGATTGTGTACAATGGGAGGTATATTTGGTTTATACTTGGTCTCACTACCAATGCATGTTTTTCTTATTGAATTTCGAAGTATTGTCATTTACATTTTCATAAAACTTACCTTTGTATGCGATTGCAAACATTGTTTGATGAAATTTGGATATGTTGATTTGTCCATATGATTGATCATTGGTTGTGGTGCAGCTGAATTTGGAAGCTTTGATGTTTTCATAAGTCATAGAGGCCCTGACGTCAAGGCAAGTTTTATAGGCTTTTTATATGATGCCTTGAAAAGAGCTGGGTTGCATCCCTTTTTGGATTGCAAATCCATTGGTAAAGGCCAAGATTCTTGGAAATGCATTGACCATGCAATCCAAACCACCCCTCTAGCCGTTGTCATCTTTTCGAAGAGTTTTGCACAATCGGAGTGGTGTTTGAAAGAATTGCATGCAATGTTGAACACTCCTTCAATGAAGGTGCTCCCTATCTTCTACAAAGTTCAACCATGGGAAGTGAGATCTCCGGAAAAGGGTCAACTAGCCATTGGATTAAAAAAGTTGATGGAGAGGCTTGATGCAACTCTCCCAGAAGAATGGAGGGTTGATTTGAAAAGAGCTTCCAAGTTGAACGGTTGGGAGCACAAAGAAGGGGACAAAAGGTAAATGTGGCAGTATTCTCTTTTTTTACAAAGATTTTTGTAGTTGAGCTTGACATTGTCATTGTCATTGGTTTTAACAAAATCTTTTTGAATTTTGTTTGTAGTTTGGAAGTGGAATTGGTGCAAAAGGTGCTTGACAAGATTTGTGAGTTGGCAAACAAGCTTGTTCCCTTGGTTGTGGGTGATTATATTGTGGGTGTGAAGCAAGTTGCTAAGAACCTCATTCAAACGCTTGATGAAAAGAAAGTGTTGATGTTGGGGTTGTGGGGAATGGGTGGAATTGGGAAGTCCACTTTGGCTCGAGAGTTATACAACCAATTGAGGAGAAGATTTGATGCAAGTTGTTATGTGGAGGATATAGTTGAGAAGGTGAATCAAGGTGGTGTGGCAAGTGTCCAAGATCACATTTTGAAGGCCTTATGTGAGAATGAGTCGATGCCAAATGGTGTGGACAAATGGGGGAGGAAGGGTATTCTTGAGGAAAGATTATCGAAGAAACGAATTCTTGTGATTTTAGATGATGTTGGTGATGATGATGATCAAATGGTTTATTTGATGTCACGCAAAATGTTGAAGGAAGGTAGCATGTTCATTGTCACTTCTCGAGATTGTCGTATCTTTGAGAAGTCATCTTCATTTCACCTTGATGATATGGTTTACACTCATGATGTCCAAATATTGAGCCCAGAAGATTCTCAAAGTGTACTTGCATATTATGCATTTGGAGGTTATAGTAATGTACCTCAAGGATTTGGAGGTCTTATTGGAGATGTTAGTAGGGCATGTGGTGGTGTTCCCTTGGTGTTGATGGTTATTGGATCTTGTTTGAGGGGTGAGAAAGATGTAGAGATTTGGGACGACAAAATGAAGAAGTTGAAACATGGCTCTATAATGGACGAAAAGGAGATATTTGATTGTCTTCGGAATAGCTATGATGCTCTTGATGAACAATATCAAGGAATGTTTTTGGATATTGCATGTGCATTATTGGGAGAATCTATGGAGTTGGCTAAATTTGTTTGGAACTCGCAAGGTTGGTCAGCAGCATTGGGTGTGCGGACCCTTGTGGAGAGGGCTTTAATTAGAGTCGATGGAGAAGGTAACTTTCACATGCACGACCACTTGCGAGACATGGGCCGAGCAATTTCCAAGCAAGACGGATCAAGTATGGACAAACGCTCATGGAGATCTAAATGCTTGACATTGTTGGACAAAAATGAGGTATGCTTGGTAACCATTGAATTTGAGTTTGTTTAATCATTCCAATAGAATATAAATATATAATTTTAGTGTGGCCAATTACAACGAGAACTTGAATAGCATATAGAATTAGTATTTGCTTTGTTTGATTGTTTGAGGATCCCCAAATAGCTATGTATTAAGCCTTCTTTTAGTTTTACATTTGCTTTGTTTCATTCAAGAAATATATGTACGTTGACATTTTTCAATTTTTTTGACTATTTCGAATTTGTCTTTGCAGTCACTACCAAATTCTCTTCAAACTTTGATCCTTCCATGGGGAAGGGCAATTGAGGATGACCTTTTTCTCATGAAGACCTTGCGTATATTGAAATGCAAAGATTGCTCAATATTTATGTCATCCTTTCCCATAAATTTGCGTTGGCTTGATTACCTCAATTACCTGTTTACATGGCCGAATACTTTTCCAAACGTACTTGAAAACAATGAACTCCTAATATTGTTTTGGGAGGATTGTTGGATTAAAAGTTTGCCAGAATCTTTTGGTTTGTTGAGTAAGTTGAAATTATTGAAACTTGTCAAGTGTGTTAATCTAGAGAAGTTACCAAATTCATTTGGAGGCCTTCAAAATTTGGAGGACTTGGATCTTTCTAGAGGTAGAATCAAATATCTGCCCAAATCTTTCGGAAGGTTGAGCAAGTTGAGAGTGTTGAACCTTGCTAGTTGAGGTAATCTAGAGGAGTTACTTGATTCATTTGGAGACCTCCAAAATTTGGAGGACTTGGATCTTGAAGAAAGTGGAATCAAATGTCTACCGGAATCTTTTGGGACGTTGAGCAAGTTGAGAGTGTTGAACCTTGCCTGTTGTGATAATTTGGAGGAGCTACCTAATTCATTTGGAGACCTCCAATATTTGGAGGACTTGAATCTTGAAGGAAATGATATTAAATGTTTACCGGAATCTTTTGGGACGTTGAGCAAGTTGAGAGTGTTGAACCTTGCTATTTTTGGTAATCTAGAGGAACTACCTAATTCATTTCGAGACCTCCAAAATTTGGAGCACTTGGATCTTTGGGGATTTGGAATCAAATGTCTATCGGAATCTTTTGGGACGTTGAGCAAGTTGAGAGTGTTGAACCTTGTCAATTGTTATAATCTAGAGGAGCTACCTAATTCATTTGGAAACCTCCAAAATTTGGAGAACTTGAATCTTGAAGGAAGTGAAATCAAATGTCTATCGGAATCTTTTGGAAGGTTGAGCAAGTTGAGAGTGTTGAACCTTGCCTATTGTGGTAATCTAGAAGAGTTACCAGATTCATTTGGAGGCCTCCAAAATTTGGAGGATTTGGATCTTCGAGGAAGTGGAATGAAATGTCTACCCAAATCTTTTGGAAGGTTGAGCAAGTTGAGAGTGTTGAACCTTGATGATTGTGGTAAACTTGAAAAATTACCAAATTCATTTGGAAACCTCTAGAATTTGGAGGACTTGAATTTGTGGGGAAGTAAAATCAAATATCTGCCCAAATCTTTTGGAGGGTTGAGAACTTGAATGTGTTTATCCTTAAAGATTGTGGTAAACTTGAAAAATTACCAGATTCATTTGGAGACCTCCAAAATTTGGAAGACTTGGATCTTTGGGGAAGTGGAATCAAATGTCTACTTGAATCTTTCGGGACGTTGAGCAAGTTGGAATTGTTGAACTTTGCCAGTTGTGGTGATCTAGAGGAGTTACCTGATTCATTTGGAGATCTCCAAAATTTGGAGTACTTGTATCTTCAAGGAAGTGGAATCAAATGTCTACTCAAATCTTTTGGAAGGTCGAGCAAGTTGAAAGTGTTGAATCTTGTCTATTGTGGTAATCTAGAGTTACCAAATTTATTTGGAGGCCTCCAAAATTTGGATCACTTGGATCTTTAGGGAAGTGGAATCAAATTTCTACCTAAATCTTTTGGGCCAATGAGCAAGTTGGAAGTGTTGATCCTTGCAAGTTGTGGTAATGTTGATCAACTATAGGAGTTGTTTATTTGCCTCTAAAATGTGGAGAGCTCAAATCTTTGAGGAAGTACAATCAAATTTTTATTGGTGAGTGCAAGAAAGACTCACCTGTTTTCGTAGCATTTTACTTAGTATCTAGTTTCAGCGACTCAGTACTATGAGTACTACAGTACTGTACTACACAAAATTAGAAAGCATTGTGAACTATTGATAAAACTGCAAATTGAGGTTACAATTGACAAGTGTCTAGCTACTGTACACTTGGGCAGAACTTGATGAAGGCGAGTAGCTATAGGAGTATTACCAAATATTAGATGTTATCTAGTACCAAATACTATGTTGTCTTATAGTGCTGTTGTATCCTAGGGTCCCAGTTTCTCACTGAAAATAGTGAAGTCCACTTTTAAATTTTTTTTTAAAAAAGATAACCATTATTTTAAAAAATAAAAAATGGCCATTTTGATAGACTTTGTCCTCATTACATTTCACCCACCCACCCCCAAAAAAATCATCTATATTGTTCAAAATGGCGCACGCAAGTGACCTTTATTCGAGCACTCCTAACGCACTTGAAATTGAGTTTTCTTTAAAATCCTTTGGTAGGATCATGCAAATACATTATAGGAAGAGCCCATAAAAATTTCAGCTCAAAATGATCGAAATTGAATACTCCCTAGTACTAAAAACCCCTAAACTACAAAGTGTGACAAATTAGCTAAATTAGAAATTAATTAGAATTTGATTTTTTTTTAATTCTTAAAAAATATGGCCTCTCGTGGCTATGGAGTTCTCCACCTCCCAAAAAAATTTCAACTTCATTTTCTTGAACCTCCAAAAGTTGTGGCCAATGACAACTCTATCACTCGAAGTGTGACGCAAAAAAGGACTAGTCTTTCTTGCACTCACCCTTATCCAAAAATTTTGGAATGTTCAGTAAGTAGAAAATATTGAAACTTGCCATTTGCCATATGTTGGAAGAGTTATGAAATTCATTTGGAGGACTTAGACCTTGTAGGAAATAGAATCACTTGTCTACTTAAATCTTTTGGAATGTTGAATAAGTTGAAAGTGTTGAATCTTGGTGGTTGTGGTTAGCTTAAGGAAGTACCAAATATGTTTGGAGGCCTCTTAAATTGACAATAATAAAATACTTAAAAATGTAGAACAAAATGTCTACAGAATTTCTTTGGGATGTTAAACAGTTGTTAGTATTGAAATTTGCCCATCATAGTAAAGTGGAGGAACTACTACACGCGAATTTGAAAGACTTGGATTTTCATTATTCAAGGAAGTGGAATCAAATGTTTATGTATTGCTTTTGGAAGATTGAGCATATTAAAAGTATTGAAACTTGGCAATTGTGGTTAGCTAGAGGAGCTACTAGATTTATTTGGAGGCTACCAATTGTACTTTTTGTATTTGAGTCCTTGATCTTTTATTGTTGTGAGAGTTTTTTGGAATCTTTTGATTTTTCTTTTAGATGAATTGAGTTTAAGGTACATAAATGGGAGTGACAAGAGGCATTCAAGAATGTTAATAAGCAAGTAAACTAGCAAATGAGACTTTATCTTGGAACATTATAATATTGTGCCCATCATGTAATCTTTTGATGTAGTTTCCCTCTTATAATGAATATAACTTGTATCACCATTTCTTTTTATAGAATCTCCTTTAGATAGTTTTTCTTTGGACCAATATTGGTAAATTCTAATGACATTTAAACATCTTCTCATTGAAACCTTGCACCTTGATGAAATTTTTCTTTTGTATTGTTGCATTGTAACAAACTTTGTTCAAGTTGACAATATATACAAACTTTGTCCACAATTGCGAGACACTTTGTTATATGAGTTGATTACAAGTTAAAAAGTTGTGTGGATTGGTGACATTTAGCATTAGTGACCATCTTGCTCTAGAATGTTGCCAAGTACATATTTGTATCATCAATTTTATTATATTGATCATATTCCTTGGATCAATTTGACATTGATGTTAGATTGTTACACAAATAGATGTTCAAACTTCTAAACAAATTGCTTTCATCTACATTATTGTATTATTTTAAGTAGAGATGTCTACTTCCATTGCCCTTTCAACTTTCTAGAGTATTTATTTTCCTACTTTCTTGAGGGTCCATTTTAATGGGATTGTGTCAATTTGATGAAATGGAAGTTTCACACAGTTGTTACTATTATCCAAAACTAATGAAGTGCTTGTGGAATAAATGTACAATGGATTGGTAACACAATGTTGTGTTTTACAACCATTGGTATTACAGAAAATAATTGTCACTACAATATTGTAATTGGGTGTCTATTAGATTCTACCAATAAAAACGAAAGCATTTCTTTTCACCAAAGACCAACTCTATCATCATTCCTTTACACTCTAACTTCAAGTGGAGGCTAATCTAGTGAAGAGGTAAAGAGAATACAATAAACCAATGATGTTCATCCTTAAGGGATGAAATCAACTTTAATATCATCACAATTCTTCTTTACATTGTAGGACAATTTTTTAATCAAAAAGTGTAGGGATTTTGGATCGTGTTACCAAACTCTCCTTAAATAGCCTAAGAAATAGCCACACTAACTATCTATGCTTTGGTGGATGCTCATTGCTTTGGATGTCACAATGAATGGAAAGTTTAGGAGAGAACTCAACTTTTTGGCCTTATTTTCACATATTATTTAGTAGTTTTGTATGGTTATCCTAATGCTACCTAAACTTAGCCATTTAATTCAATAAAAATCCTAGTTTTTTATGCATTTTGGTCATTTCCCTTAAGTTTTGCAAAAGCAATCGGTCAAAAAACCAACATATAAAATTGTAAGTCAATTTAATTATCAATTTGAAGGCAATTCATCAATTCAAGGCAATAAGCACACTACCTTACTCAGATAGCTAGTTCAACTTAAGCTCTAAAGGACCAAACTACATTTTTTTTGGCAACTTAGCGATTTTTGGCAATTTACAGGAAATGGAATTATTATTTGTTTTATTTGAAGTTCTCATACAACATGTGTCCGAGGAGTAAGGACTTTAAGGCCTTTAAGGCCCAACAAACTTTTGACTATATGGATAAATAATTATTGTATGCTATATAAATTTTTTAATGGCAAAATGAAGGAACTACTTCATTCCTATGTAGTGAGAATGTCAAGTGGAGTGATCATTTTTATAATGAAATCCATTGTTTGTCATGAATCTTCAAAGGATATGAGACAATTTGAAAATGAAAGCTTGACTTCTCAATGTCAAATAACAAAGGAATTGTGTTCAAAGCAAAACTAAACTTTAAACTTCATTTGGATATAGTAGAATATCTTTTCCAACAACCTTTGAACTAAAAAAAGTTGAGAAAGGAAGTTGAATTTTAACTAAAATAACCCACTTGATAGTTTGAGCCTCTAAAAAAATTTATGGACAAGATTCAAAGAGTATAAGGAAAAAATGAACCTTCAAAAGGACCGTGAATTTGTAGACAATGAGAACAACAAAGAACAATAGGTTGAGAAAAAAAACTCAATTTTTTTTTGTCTAGCAAACTAGAGGGCTTCATCAATTTGAAACAATTTGCCTAATTCATTTAAAAGATCCGAAAAAAAATTAAAAAAATTATTAATAGACTAAATACAGAATTAAAAAAAATTTAAATTCGATGTAGCACTAGCATGACCACATTAGACTATTATTTTTGAATCTATTTATTTTATTATTATTTTGATATTATTTCTAAATTTTAGATTTTTAAATACTAAAATTTTAAAATTTTTGACTACTTGTATCCCAAAATGATCTTCATATTGGATAAAATGTTCGAGATTAAGGCTAAAAATAACATTTTAAAGGACTTATTTTGCACTTTAATAAAATATGGTGCATTCTTGGCATCCAAAAAACTTGGAGCTCCAGAGGCCAGAACCCTTTTCAAATGTAGTTGTGGAGTATTGAAAAGTGGAATTTTGGAGGCATTTTTAAAGAACACCAATGGACATCTAATTGTTGAGTGTGAGGTCTTCATTTGATGGGCATTTAGTACGTGCCCAAGATTATATTTGAACCTCTCTTTTGCCTCCCAAAGCTTCATCTCCTTCAATTCAAAAATACTCAAAGGGATGCAAAAAATAAAAACAAGCAATGATGATTGATCCTTACAATAATTTCATTTGTCTTTTGATTATGGTTGTATGGATGGAGAGGGAACTACTACTCAAAATTGTTTAGTTCGTCCCCCAAAGCCAAATTTGACATATTCCAATGTCACAAAGTGTAACAAGAAGATTATTTTGGGACAAAAAATTAACGTCAACAAGAAGATCATTATAGGATGGAGGGAGTAATTTTCTTTAATATTTTTTTAATGCAAACACTATTCATCATTGATGATGAACAATGGCCATTGTCCTTCAAAGGGGTTGTGAGTTCCATTGAAAGGAACTTTCATTGTGAAGCTACCTTTTTGAGGGCTCATTTTTTTCCTAATGGATGTTTTAGAATATCAATGAAAATGTCCCTTCCAACCTTTCTTTGAATTCTATCTAAAATTTTTAATTAGAGGTTTGAAATCTGAAACAAGTTTTTAGAGATGAAATTTATCTTGTTTTTTGACATTAATTGTAATTTAAAGTTTTATGAAAAAAATATTTTGCGGGTTCTCATTGGTCTCCCAAATACAAAAGCAATAATTTTTCTAATACAACAATAAGACTTTCTCTACGATTCACAGTCACAATTGCAATTTTCTATTTTTGTTCTGTTAGAACTTTGAGAATGAATAATAATAGGATAACATTCACAAAATGGATACGTACTTCATTCCTTTTTTGATTGGTAATGTGAAGACACCTCACCTTCTTGAGAACAACCTCAAGGCTATTGAAGAGATGTTGCTTGTTCAAAGTATACAATGCATTGAACAACTTCCATGTAGGATTTTAGTCGGAGATCACCTTTTCCAACTACTCACTGGATACAAGGGAGCATCTTCATTGCATTGGATCTTTTCATTCAATGGGGTGGGATTCTAATACTTTGGTGGTGGAAAATGAAGCTAGTATTTGACAAGATAGCATAGTCTCTTTTCTTTGTTGGCAAAAATTAGTTGCTTTTTAAAGATACCGTAATTTCTGAAAAGAATAATGATAATTGCCAAGAATCCTAAAATTTGATAGCACCAATTGCCGAAATCAATGAAAATATGTCTATTTCAGGGTTTCTTTTTGTGCGGAATTTAGCAAGAATCAAATGAACAAGTTGTTGTGGGAAAAAAAATGTACAATGTTAATAAGAAAATTCAAAGTGAAGTCCAAAGACTAACTTATGTACCATCAAGAAATTTTTGGTGGAAACACCATTTAATAGGAATGAAGAATGAAGAGGTTGTTTCATAATAAATTCATTGTTCATCATGAACCCTCAAAGAATATGGGATAATTTGAAGATGAGAGTTTGACCGCTATTGTTAAAAAGTAATCAATAGTGTTCAAAGTAGAATTTCAAACCTCATTCAATAAAATAATAAAATAACATTTAAAAAAATATGAACTTAAATGGGGAATTTCGTTAAAATGCTAGCATTCCATGTGCCATTTTTAGACCACCCGCTCTGAATAGTAAAAATGACATCTAGGACAAGTATAGTTTTCATAAATCTTGGATTCTTATAGATTCTAGAAAATCTATGATTGATATAGATTTCAGATCGCACAATTTGAATTGTAAAAATAACATCTATCACAGGTGTAGATTTCACACATATTAGAATGTTGTAGATTTCAGACATGTAGGACGTTTGTACACTTCAAATTGCCCACTCTGAACTGTAAAAACTGCCAAAGTAGCCGAATTTTTCCATTTTAACGAAATTGCCCATTTATAAAAATGTTGAGAAATAAATCTAACTTTCATTTTCGAAAATTTGTTTGTAATTATAAGCTTGCAAAACAAAGTTATGGACAAAAATCAAAGGGAATGCTTGAAAATGTCAAAGAAAATGTTCCTTTCAACTTGCTCCCTAATATTTGTCGACAACTATTGATTGGAGGCTTGAAATCTCTAAAGAAATTTGTTGTAGATGAAAGCTAACTTGATTTCCCACATTAAATTAGTTCAAAGTGTTTTAAAAAGTTTGCCTAAATGAGGTTTAACCCTGGAGCGCTCCATGTCTTTTTTTTGGACGATGAACAAATTGAAGTTCTTGTTTCTGTCTCGTTCTTGCTTGGATGAAAGTCAACCTAATTTTCGGTGATACTTCATCAAGTTCTTGTCTTATCTAATGGTTGGATTTGGTATTACTAAAATACAAATTTTTCTAAAATTACAAATATGGAAGTGTGTCAAGTGATCAAACTGCATTGACTTTAGTTCAAAACTAGGTTTGCAAAAATGAGGTCGTAGATGTAAAGAACACAATTTTTTTTTAAAATCACCATGTGAAGAGAACCTCATTTTGAATCCATTCCAATAAGTTTTGTTCAAAAAATAATAATATTTTGCCTGTAATCAAATTTTGAAGCAATTTTGAAATTTTCCTTTCCAAATTTATAGAAAAATATTGGTGATAGCATTGGTGAATCTGACCATATGGGTGGAATCTAAAATTTGAAATCTACAACTTTCCTTTGTATATCACTTCTAAAATACTCTTCCAAATAGCACTTTATAATGATTTTCTCCAAATTGTCAATTTTGGAGAAGAGTCCTGATGCTCCAGGGTTAATATTCTAATTTTAGTGCCTTTAACCCCTAAAGCCCTAAACAACCTATTTTTTTTTGTGAATATAGTGTTTTTGGTTTTTGGTCAAGCCAGTACTTGGCAAATAATGGGTATTGTCACGAACTTTCTAAGGATGAGTGCCCAAGGAGTATCTTTCCAGTAAGGAATCGTGCAGGGAACGGGAGAGATGGGAAAAGATCTTCAGTAGTATTGCTTCAGCTGTCCGAGTCCCAAGGCTGGGGTTCCATCTGAATGTCTCAAGATTCGACGAGTAGGCAAACGAACGTGGGCCACTCTGGGTGCTCCGATTGGTGGGTATCTTCGTAATTCCTGAAGTCTGCCACTATTTTACCTTAGCTTTGGCTCAGAAGCGATAAACACGCGAATGTTTTCCCATTTTATCGGTCGCCTGATACTGTCAAGGGACAAGTCGATGCCGCAGATGTTGAATTGAATTTCAGTAGATTTATTTTTTAATTGCGCGTTCCAACTCTGATGACCATATCATCCAATCCCATGATTCATTTTAGAGGGTATTGTACTCCAGATGGTGGAAGAGAATGGAAGGGGGTCGGGAGAGTAAGCACTCGCATCAAATCAAGGCCTCTCGACTGGTGGAGGGGCGAAAGGATGTTATATGGCCGTGTTCACAGCAGTAAGTCTGCACACATGATACATGTACAGTACATTGGACTTGAAACTGACATGTATGAGATCTACTTCATCTTTCTGTTTTGCTGTCTCATGTACTACCCCATGCTGAACCTCATTGCATTCATCATCACTTACTCTTTAATCAAATTGTAACTGTCTTACATGAGTCACCACGTACACTTTTTCCATGTTGTACGGAATTAGCTGTTGACAATTTGGATTCAGCTTGATTTTGTGATTCTTGGTCTTCAACACTGTTGTATGAATAACCTCAAGAGAGAGATAAGGAACATCAATACGGCTCTCTAATAACTCAAGCGATTTGGAATGTTCAGCTTTATGCACACTAATAGGTATCAAGACCACCTCACCAGATCCTGTTTGGCCAAGGCCGAAGCCAAAGCGGGGAGATTACACCTCAAGTAATTTTCATGTAGATTCCTTTGTAGATGGCAGCCACTGTGAATTGCTGCGTCTTGCAGCTCAGTAATAGCTGCTGGTTTGGACAGGGAGTTGTCATTAATTCACGGCTGCTGGCATGGAAACGGAGGGACAATATTCTCTGCCACTGCATTCCGCACCGCATTTTTCATGCATGCGGCTTCAATAGATAAAACATGCATCTAAGCATTCCTTGTTCACTTGTCTCCCTACGTCTCACGTACTACTCAACTTGTTCTTGTCAGTAAGAAGCTTTTTTGACCAAGACCAAGACTTGACTGACACCTTTTTCAGAAGTGCTAGTTTGAAAGACGATGGTGCTGTACTACCGTGGTGATTCTGCACAAAATTTCCCGGTCAGATCTATGAGTTTGAAGTAAAAATGAATCATCTACCGATCTTGCATTTGAAAAGAGCAGTTCACGGGTCAGTCCAGTCCTCAAGTTTGATCCATCGGGTACTTCGGAATTGGTGGGATCAATATTGTCAGTATGTCCAGAAAACTAGCGCCGAGGTCAACTGCCTCCCAACGAGATGTTACTGAACGAGGTTTCTACGAGTTCAGATTTAGATTGTAAACTTGAAATTGGAGTCAGGCGAGTTTAATTTGTGCACAACCACCTTCTCCGTTGGGATCATGGATTGGGATCAAAAGTAAACTATTGTTAACAAAAGAGACAGAATTCTTGTAGACTTTGGGATTCGATCCTTGATTGCCAAATCAAGGCTGAACTGCCAACTCATGGAGGAGTCAAGCTGGGTAGAGCTTCAGTAATATCAAGCCCCAAGTTTCCCAGGCCTGCAAAGGGGTGAGAATTTATGAAGATGACCAAGTTACGTACAAGCACGGTGAGAGCTCACGGGTATGTGAGGTGCACACAAGAACGACTCGAGTACGACATTCATGTTCGTTAAGAACTTCTGGCTTCTGGCGTGTCCAATCCCTTGTGAAGATATAGTCTTCTGTGAGAATGCCTAGCTTGTCCGCTTTCTAACTGGTATGGCGGTTAACATATTCACAATCACCAACTTTCTTTACTGTCATTGGGGAGCAGATGCAAGTGGGATTTCATTCTAGAGAGGCAGGAAGGGCAAACATGGGTGATAAAGTAGCTGAGGTGTAACAAAAATTTTCCACTGACAGGTGTTTTCGGGTTGGAAGATGCTGCAAGCGCGACACTTCTCATGGAGGATTTTGGATTCTAGCTAGCGTATGGTTTACCGAGGTCGTTTCGAGAGTGAGGGTGGATGGAAAACAAAATTGGCTACACGTACTGCGGACCTCTTTTAGCCTGCACCCGGAAGCATGCAAACAAAACTTGCGGCCTGAACGAAAGGTTGGACGGACAATCATGTGGGGATTGATTAACACTATGGAGACACCATTCCGGAGAGTTCTGAAAGAAATTTTGAACGGTTCACTACTTTATCCAACTTCGTTGCCCCTTGAGTTTTCACATTAGAATGCATACATGGCATACTTTTCAAATGTTTGGGAGACTTGGAGAAGACCATTTGCCTTTCCAACTTCGTGCCAATCTATAATGTGAAGTTGTGAACGACTGAACGTGTGTAGCGTCTCTGAGAATTTAAGCCTAATGAGTGTAAGAACAGGCCAACTAAGGGTTGGAACTAAATTTTTTGGGAACTAAATTTTTTTGGGGGTGCAACATCTTGAAATATTTTTCAGTATATTGTCCTTGAAGGACAAGTGAAATTGACATCTAAACCAAGTTGTTTCATATTGTTCGGAGCTTTATGGAATTAGTTATAAAGCTTTGAAGTTGAAATGGCTCACCTCCTAAAATGTATACTGAGTGTATATTGTTGAAGGCTATGAAAAAGCAACATGTGCAAGTAGTACACGTTTAAGGAGATCCCGAAGGAGGTGAGCCACTTTAGAACTTGCGTGTTTTTAGAACCTCCTACCTTTGAGAACCACCTACCTCACAACAATGGGGTCTCGCCTTCATGTGGATGTCTATTTTTTTGCACTCCTGGTTCAAACCTTTGACTGGATCCAGTGTTGCCGGAACTTAAAGCATCCCCACCTATCTTGTAAAACAGATGACTTTTTAAGTGGGAGAGCTTGCAAGTCGGGTGGGCCTTGCATATTGGGGCCATTTTGCAAGCCACCTATCAGCTTGCAAAACAACAAAGCACAAGTAGTCACCCCTCCTGAAATCTCTCATCCAATCATAAATTTTTTAAATATTATTAAAATTGAAAATGAGCACTACAAAAATAATAGAACTTCATTGGTTGACCTCTTGACTTGCAACCAATGACACTCATTGTTCCCCCTGGCCTGTACAATGGAAGGGCTAGCATTTTGCTAGCCACATTTTTGCAAGGCAAGTGGGCATGCTTTTAGAGCATCCCCACTTGTCTTGCAAAACGGATGAGTTCTTAAGAGTGGCTTGCAAAAGTGCCCCACCCATCTTGCAAACTGGATGACTTGTTAGAAAGTCAGGCTTGTATGTTGGGCTTGGCTTGCAAATTGGTGTGGTTTCACAAGCCTAGAACTTGGCTTGCAAAACAACAAGGGACAAAATGTTTTGTCTTTCCATATGCTACACGACAATTGTTTTTCACTTGTGCAACACCTGGTTTCAACTCCCTTCAATATTTTATTGAATTTCCAAGTCGGGTTGGCAAGGTAACAATAAACTATGGAGATTAAACTGAAATTGATTGGAATTAATTGAAATGGATTAGAATTAAACTGATCGGAATTGAAACAGATTGGAATTAAACTTATCACAATTGAAATTGCTTGGAATTGAAATTCATCAAAATTGAAATTGACCAAAATTGATCAGATTTGATCAAATTGAAATTGGTCGGAATTGCCCCACTGAAAATTGATTGATCAGAGATTCAAATTCAAATTGATTGGTACAAATGAAAATTGAAATCGATTGGTACAAATTCACATTGAAATTGATTGGAATTGAAATTAAAATCAATCAGTACATTTTTGGACCTTCAATCCTTCACATTTCAGAATTAAAAAATAATTTAATAATAATAATAAATAATCTAACTAGACAAAGAGGGCCAGGGTGAATTGACCCCCTCATTGCCCTGTTTTACCCCTAGGAAAAAACGTTGTGGAATTTTTTATTTGCAACAAGATGATTTATTTTGCAAATTCTGAATTCAGATTTGCAATCAGCAACCTAGATTAATTATAGACGGTGTAGAAATACAAAAAATCATGACAAAGAAATAAGGGTCTTTTTTTCACATTTAACCCTGGCCAGGGCAATGAGGCCAGATGTTACCGGCCAGGGAGAACTGACCCCCTCATTGCCCCGGCCAGGGTTAATTGTGAAAAAAAGCCCCCTATTTTTTGCCATGATTTTTTATTTTTCTACATCGTCCCTAGCTAATTTGGGGCCGCTGATTGCAAATCTGAATTCAGAATTTGCAAAAAAAAAACCTCTGATTGCAGCGTTTTCTAATAAAAAATTCCACAGCGTTTTCTCCAAGGTTAAAATGGGGCAATGAGGGGGTCAATTCACCCTGGACAGATGTTACCCCCCCCCCCTTGAGCAAAAGGGGGGGCTGTCAGTGGGTCCACCTAGCAGGTGGCCCTTTCCCTCAGCCCGGTCCCATCTTGCCCCCAACTCAAGCCTGGCCTCTTCAAGCCTCCCCAATTGCGATTCAGATCCAGATCTGACTGACTCTCCTTGTGTAAATCCAAAACAAGATTCACTATCTTGCTTGTGTATTTGTGTGCAATGTCTCTTGGTTTATTTTTTTGTAGCGGCCTTGAGTTGGAGAGTTATGTTGAGGAAACATTATGGCATTGGAGTTAGAAAGGTATGTTTTGAAGACATTGTGGCTTTGAGTTAGAAGAGTTATGTTTTGAAGACATTGTGGCCTTGAAGTTAAAAGAGTTATGTTTTGAAGACATTGTAGCCTTGAGTTGGAAAGTTATGTTTTGAAAACATTGTAACCTTCACTATAAGAAAACCTTGTTTTAGGTGGCATTCAAAAAAACAATCGACGTCAAAGAGAACGGATTTTAGGTGACGTTGAAAAAAAAACCCTATATTTTTCATGTCAATAATGATGTCCAGTGGAGATAATTGTTGTCAGAAAAACATGGGTTGTTTTCTTCAACGTCACCTAAAATCTGTTCCCTTAGACATCAAAAATTTTGGTTTCTTCTAGTACTTGAGTTGGAGAATTATATTTTGAAGACATTGTGACTTTGAGTTAGAGAGTTATGTTTTGGAGACATTCTGGCCTTAGAGTTGAAGAGTTATGTTTTGGAGACATTGTGACTTTGAATTAAAAGAGTTGTGTTTTGGAGACATTGTGGCTTTCAGTTAGAAGAGTTATATTTCAGAGACATTGTAGCCTTGAGCTGGAGAACTTTACTTTGGAGACATGATTGTGGCCTTGAAGGGAGAACTTTACTTTGAAGACATTGCGGCCTTCAGTTGGAGAGCTTTATTTTGCAGACATTGTGGGCTTAAGTTGGAGAGCTTTATTTTGGAGACATTGTAGGCTTAAGTTGGAGAGCTTTATTTTAAAGAGGTATTATTCATTGCAACATGATAGTTGCAAAAATATTATTGATGTTGTTATGTTAGCTAAAGTGAGCAAATGTGCACTTGTTTTTCTTTTAATTCTTTGTATTGTAAATGCTTTCATTGCACTCTTGTAGTGAAATGATTAGCTTTGAATTTAGTAAATCATTTGTCAACGAAGGTGGCTAAAAGTACTACTTTATCTTAGTATGATTAGTATGATAGTAGATGTAATAGAAATGATGTTCAATTTTGAACTTATTTATCATTTTCACACATCCTTATGCACTTATATGTACACCTTGGGAATTATGAAGAATTAAAGATTTTTTTTTCATATTGTATTCGTGTATTAGTTTCTTCTTGCAATACATATTATTTTGTATTTAAATGAGGGTTTAGGGTCATTCATTTAGGTACAAAGTCTAAAAGCTTATAATTATGTAGTACTCACTTCACTACAACAAAAGCAGTGTTTTATGACTGCAAAATATGACTGCAAGCAGTCGTAAAATCAGAAAATATGACTGACTCTAGTCGTTTACGACTGTTTGCAGTCATATTTTGCAGTCATAAAACACTGCTTTTGTTGTAGTGCTTTTTGAAAAGCAAATATGAGGTTCTCATCTACCAAGTTTAAGAACTTTTCTACATTGCTAGGTACACATTATGAATGAATATATTTCAACCTTTCTAAAATGCCTTTGTTGTTTACATATTTTAAGCTTTCATAATTTATGTGTAATAGAGTTATTAACATGTGATGATGTAAATGGACTCTAATGAGGTCCTTTTTCAATAACAATTGTTATTCTTGTTTGTTCATAATCAATTTCAATATGAATTTTGTCCTTGTATTTTATAGAAATTATTGCAAGAAGAAAGTGTGTATTGATTTGTGTATTGTGATTTCAATCATCGTGCATATTAGGGAAGTGGAACACATTTTCACAAACCCACAATAAAAGTGTATACTTTGCATCTTGCAAATATAGGATTCATCGTTGTATTTGTGACACCTAAATATGGCAAAGAAAGAGGAAGGGCTATTTAAAGGTGACCACTATGATTATGAGGACGATATAAACTTTATGATTGGCTTCAGTGTTGGATATACTTCACAATTGGATCCTCTTCAAACTACAAACACGGGAATTGATTTCATATGGACTGATATGGATTCTATCACATCAAGAAATGATGAAAGTGATATGCATTTGCCAATGGGCGGGGAACTAGTCATAGATGACGACGATAATATACAATCTAGATTGCAGACAATTGATATGACCAACAATGAAGAAGAACCACTCTTTCCAGAAAGGGAAAGGGAACTAATTCATGCATTGGTTAAGAATGTCCAACATCCACTTCACGAACCATTTCAATGGGAAGATTTGATTTGGAAGGCTCATAAAACTTCTAGTCGAGGAATTTATCAAGACTGTGAAATTGTTGTCATTCCATGGAGTCAACTACAATATTTCATAGTTGGAGGATAAAACAATAAAAGTTTTCTATGCAAATTCACTAAGGAGACCTTGAAGATCAATAAACCTGGAACTTTGCTGAAACCTTGAGCAAATAGTGGCTCCAAAGTAATAAGGTAATACATCATATTTTGTATTATATTTCTACTATTATGCAATATATTTTTTTCAAATACTGTAATATTTACTATTGGATATGATATCCTTTGCTTCACATTCTTATTGATGATTTCACTCAAGTATTAGGAACTTTTTTAAACAATTAATTTAGGGTGTATATATATATATAATACAATCAAATTTCAAGTAGAAATTAAAAATCATAGTTGTAATAAAATATAATAATTCTATGATAATTCTTCTACCTATATTTCATTTACTTATACATTATTTTGAAGTCATACATCAACTTTTGGTTGCTGAATTATATTAACTTCAGAAGCTTCATAATATTTGTAAGAATTCTTTATGTTATATTTCATTTCTATTTCTACAAGTCATTTTTTGACTTTTTTATACAGATATAGGTATCATTTTGGTCCTGAAGACCACTCAGGGGTTGTATTAGAGGATATGGAAGCCTTGTTACATTTTACTCAAAAGAAGCGCAAGAAGATGGTCAAGAAAACAAAACAACGAGGTAAAAAAGTCATCCCAGAATATGATGCCTTCAAAGCACAGAGTATTTCAGGAGGTAAAAAAACACGCATAGGAAAGACTGAATCTGGAATGTCTATCAAGCAAGGATGCCAAAGGTCTTTTATTGTTAAGCGACCGTATTTGGACAACAATCTTTGTCAAATTGTTTATTACCAAACACAACATGTCAACAAGGCGGGCAAATATTGTCACGAGAGTACTATAGGAGAATTTCGTCATGCCATGGGTGGTTTTTTTTCTGAGAATATGAAAAACCGCTTGTCTACAATGCTAAGTCTTGGATTATCACCATCCCAAGTGATGGCTCAACACAAAGCAGACGTATGAGAGATGGCATTGTTGAATATGCCTGTTACTCGGGATACATTTGTTATGCTCCAAGATGTGCGGAATTTATCTAATAAACGAGCAGCTGAGCTTTGGCAAAAGCACTCCAGTGACCCTATGAGTGTAAGCATGTGGATGAAAGAAAATTCAACAAGTGTTTTCTACTACAAGAAACACGCATTGCTAGATTTGAACAACATAGTTCAAGATGATGCCCCATTCACGTTAGGAATACAAACGGAATGGCAACTTGAAATGATGGTCAAACATGGTGATGGAAGTGTAATTGCATTTGATGCTACATTTGATACTAATGAAAGCAAGGTAAGCTATTGTATTTCGCCCTACATTCTTTAGTTTCTAGTATATGGTGAAATGATTTCTAGTTAAATGTTGACTTCTTAAAAAATACTTATAATTTTTTTTGTTTGGGATGTAGTATCCACTCTATACAATTATGGTCTTTGATGAGTGGCGGAATGGAATACCAGTTGGTTTCTTGATCATCTCAAGAACATGTGAAAAAGACTTGCAAATTGTTTTAGAAGAACTCAAAGTCACAGTGCAAAAACAAGCTTCAGGATGGGCACCAACCTCACTTATAGTGGATAATGCACAAGCAGAGATTAATGTCCTCAGGTTAGTTTTACAACCCCTTTTATTTCAACTACAATTATTATTTTTTTCATTTTCTATGAGGCTCTTTCTTCATTTTAACTTAAGGTCTTTGTTTATAATTATGATGTAGATCACTATGACCCAAGGTAAAGATATTTTTGTGTCTCTGGCATGTTCGCAAGAATTGGGCTGAGAATGCAGTTAAGAAGATCAAGACAGTGGGAGAAAGAGCTTTTATTCTCAAAGCACTAGGAGATATCATGTATGGTAGTAAAGGAATGTTAGTTGATGATTCTCCAATTGAGTGGGTACATCAACAACTTGACTATCTTGCTTCAACATGACTAGCAACTGCAATATTTATGAAATACATTATAGATAATTGGCGTGGCAAAGCTGAAATGTGGTGCACTAGATATCGGAGCATTCCTCATGCTGGTCAAAATACTAATGCGGCTATTGAGTCCTATCATGGAAATTTGAAGAGTATTCTACACTCTGCAAAAGAAAAATTCAATGGTAGACATATGGATTAGCTAATCTACCACTTGGTAGGGGATGTACTATCACATTATTGGTATAATGTGCACTTGAAGAAATCTGGATTTGTAAGAAATACTCGACAGGAGTTCATAGTTGTATCTGCCATCATCTGTGTGAAGTCTATTCCAGATTCACATGTTTTGCTCTATCTAGACGGTGAAGGTATAGCTTTGGTGGCGTCTTTAAACAATAATCCAAAAGTATGGACAATACATTCTCCTAATTCTGAATGGGCTCAATGTGACTACCCAATTGCAAATGAAGGTATGATTTGCAAACATTCTATGAAAGTATTTCAGATGCTCCATCCGGACATAGAAGATGGACTCATTGTTAGGGAAACAGGAACTCGACATGGTGTGAACAAAGACATCCCTTTGTCACAACAATTATCTTCACCTTCAAGAGGGCATTCTGATGTAGATATCCCGGTCTTCATTGATGATGATGTGGAAGCAATAGATATTTGATCTATTGAAGAAGAGCCCTTAGTCTTGAAAGAAAAAGATCATGAAGTGTTTAGGGTAGCTCAACGTAATCCTCATATAATTTTTGAAGAACTCCTAATACTAGTAGACGAATATGGATTGCATGATCATTTGGTATCTGATCTTTAAGCTATTAAAGGGAAGTATAAGGGCATGGTGGCAAGGGGCATGGCCAATATAGGAGGATTCAATAGTACTCATTTCTTCCCTGAATTGCCAGGTGATAATAGTTTGATACGGCGTAAGGGATTTCTAGAACCAAAATCTAGGAGAGTTAAAAATTAGTATGTTGTTGACAACATTATAGGCAAAAATATAGCCTTCATATTATATATCTACATATATTATTTATGGACACTATGTTAAAAGAATTGAAGCAATATGTTTTTATGAAATTCTTAAGCAATTTAGTGCTTTAACTTCATTTGTGAATTAAAATTTCCATATGATTCAATTTTTTTACTTCCTCAACATCATAGGTAGAATTTATTGATTTCATTTGTATTTTAGAGCCATGAGGAATTCAATATTGTTTCTTGTATTGTATATAATTGAAATTAATTATTTTTAAAGAAAGAAAATAATAGAATTCTCATTAAGTTAGTTTCTTCAAATTCTCAATGAATATTTGAATATGATTTTATGAAAATTCAAAATTCTTAATGCTAAAAATTTCAAGTATCCCCTAAACAACCAACAAACATATGCTAGTCTTTATGAGAACTTAGGCAACCTCCATTGACTTTATAATTTGAAATTTTTACATGAAATTATTAGAGTGTATGGTACTCTTCATAATGTACAACTTGAGAAGCTTTGTTTCATGTCATTTTAATAAATATTGCAAAAGTTAGAAGGATATTTTTCTTTTGAACCTTAAACAAAGTAACTAAATATACATTGTAAAAAGATACTAATGACTTTTGGGGTCTTCTGTAGATTCATAAGTGCTCAAAAAACATTCAATTCCAACTAATGACATTCAAATTATGAAAAGTATTAGTTTGCAAATAATGAAGGTAGAAAAAATATAGAAAGTCATCTTTTGTTATCAATTTTGAAAATTTGAAAATTAAAATTAAAATTAAAATGCGTTAATTGTTTACTAGGACATTGTCATCCTTGGATTTAAGAATTTTTAATTTCTTGTAGAAGCTCTTTACAAATTAGTTATTTCTTTTATTCAATACTTACTTGTATTTTATAAATTTCTTAAGATGAAGATGAAAATTTTTTGGGTTAAAAATTTTCACATATGTTTTCAATCCATTTTCCTACATATTAACAAATTGCACAAGTTATAGGACATACATGTTTTTTTTAATAATGTTGAAAGGCAAGATTTCAACTTTCCGAAGGGCTACAAAAGCTTACAATTCTAAGTTTTGGCATATTTAACTTCCAATCTACAAGGATATTCATTTATAAAGTTTGAAATAATGTACTTGAACAAGTTAACGATTGAACGTTGAGGGGTAACCCTAAAAATCTTCATTTTGTATAACCACGTGAATCATTGAATTAAGAAATAGCAAAAGCACCTATTGGAAATCATAATATTATATGAGATTTTCCATTTGCAAACCCAATTCCAAGGATGAATAGTTACACTTTCATCCTACATTCAAACATTCCTTATCATCTATCGCACATCTAGCGTCCGTGTCGACATCCAAGGGTTAACCAAAAGACACTATGGTTGAATTTTTTTTATAAAAAAAAATTCAAAAACCATTAATATGTCCAGAAGTAATTGAAATGGATTGATACATCCAATTTTTGAAATGGATCAATACATCTAATTTAGTATCCAAAATTGATATACCTTAGGGCGCGCTTACATGCTGGATCGGTGGGGCAGAATTGGCACTACAGTCCAAGCCACCAACCCACCCACCAGCATGTAAGCGCACCTTAACGCGCCGCTCGGGGAACGTGTGGATACCAATGAATCGGCAAAAGAAATTCCTCCATTCTTGCTTACCGATAGTGGGCAATCATTTTGATTGGTTGAATAGCTTATAATTAGCTAGCAACTTGTTGTGGACGGTCGTTGTGAATGAGGTCAACTTGCTTTTGCAGGTTAATGGAGACTATTAATGAAAACTCTTGAGGATTAGTTCTTTCTTTTGGGCTCCCAGGTTCGGGAGTGTTGTGTTTGGCAGCTCTGAAGTTGAAGCTCTGAAGCTGGTGAAGCTCTGAAGTTGGTGAAGCTCTGTAGCTGGTGAAGCTCTGAAGCTGGAGCTTGCTGTGAAGGTGAGCATTGTTGGAAGATTTTAGTGGGAGGAGTTCTGGATTTTACTTCAAGCACTGGAGCTCACTTCGAGGAGCGTTGGAGTTTACTAGTTCGGAACGTGAAGCTCTGGAGCTTGGAACGTGAAGGTATCTTGAATCTTGAATCAATATTTTAAGTAGTATTTGTTCACAATGCTTGATTTTGTAGTTTGAAGTTGTTGAATTTGTTCACATTACCTGTTCATTCTTATCGTTTTGATTCAATTCAAGATAACTCAATTTAAAAAATACAAGAATAAAACAAATTCAATTTTTTTTTAAAATTCTATTTAATTCAATTCCATTTAATTCAATTTCATTTCATCCCGTTTTAAAATTTTCATACCATTTAATTCAGTTCCATTCCATTTTATTTTATTTTATTCTAATTCGTCTCAATTCAATTTATTACATTTCGATTTAGTTCAATTCATTTTATTTATATTTAATTCATTTTATTTATATTTTCTTCATGTTATTTCAATTTATTTATATTTAATTCATTTTATTTATATTTTCTTCATGTTATTTCAATTTATTTATATTTTATTCATTTTGTTTCAATTAATATTATTTTAGATAAACTGAATTCAACTCAATTCATTTTAATTTAATTCAATTACATTTGATTCATTTTAATTTAATTCATTTACATTTGATTCATTTTAATTTAATTCATTTACATTTGATTCATTTAGATTTAATTTTTTTCAATTTAATTTGATTCATTTCAATTGAATTCATTTCATTTCATTTCAATTCAATATATTTTCAATTTGATTCAATTTTTTTCAATATGATTTAATTCTTTTCAATTCTTTTCAATTTAATTTGATTCATTTCAATTCAAACGAATTCATTTCAATTCAATATATTTTCAATTTGATTCTATTTCTTTGAGTTTGATTTAATTCATTTAAGTTCATTTCAATTTAATTTGAATCATTTCAGTTCAAATGAACCCATATCATTTCAATGAGTTATATTTTCAATTTGATTAATTTTTTTCAGTTCAATTCAGTTGAATTTGATTCAGTTTAGTTCAATTGCATTCATATAATTTTAATTCAATATATTTTTTCAATTTGATTCAATTTATAAACAAAGGGAATAACCATTTTATGAAGAAAAAAAATTAATAATTGAATTAAATATTAACTTAAATAGGAGCATATTCTTATATATTTTTTAAATTATGAACAAGGCATCTTCATGTTTCCTTTAGAATTATTCTTCATTAGCTACTTTTAAAATTTATATTACAATACCATCCACCTTGAATTTATGAATGCTGGATACAAATTGTTGATTTACTTGTACCCTAAACATAATATTGGCAATATGAATTTTTATTTTTTACCTATTTTATTGTATTTTTTTGTTGTTTTCAATATTGCTTTATTATTATTGCAAATACAAATTGTCCATTAGTGTTTCATTAGTGTCTTCTAGGCTTCTAGGAAAAAATGTTGTTTGGATTGGGGTTCAATGCGTTTAATAAACATATTTGTTTGGATATTATTCAATAGTTCGTAATTGGTGCACATAAATTATTTAAATACATATGTAAGGATTTTCTGTGTGTGAACAAAAAAAATTCTAAACTATCTTCAATTTGAATATTTAATTATGGAGCCTTCTTTTGATGGTTTACATGATTTCAAATATAACTTTTTCAAATCGAAATTCAATCACTTTTCTTTACATAAATTTAAATTCTTCACATAATGGTACACTTCTAAATCACTATGTATTATATATATTTTTAGATAATTAAGGGAGTTTACAACAATTAATAATTCTAATTTGATTATATAAAAATCCCCCGTTATTGAATTTTGTTGATATACATTAATAATTTCGTGTTGTAGAAAATGGAGTCTCAGAGAACTCCTATTGATTTGAACTGGAATCCTGAATCCGTAAACATTGAGGACCTAGTACAAGATGACGTTCATGTGGAAATGGAAGAGCCTCAAGGAGGAGTGGATGGTAGAGTGTATGCCAATGGAAGATGGTCGGTAGCACACATTTTACTTTTGTGTCATGCAAAGAGATTGGACTTTGAGAAACATGGACCCTCGATGAGTCTACGCAGTCAAATGACCTCAGCACTCAAAAGATGGAAGGCTATGGGTGATGATTAATGGGAAAAAGGTGTTTAGAAAAGTGAACAACAAATTCAAGACAAGTGGGAACAGTTGTCTCCAGACTTCAAAAAAGTTTATGACTATGAGAAAAAAATCCCCTCAGGTCAGAAAAGTTATTTTGCAATGAGTCCATTGGAGAAGAAGAATCATGTAAGAAGGTTTCCACGAGCTCCCTTGGAGGAGATTGTATACCATGCTTTGCTGGAATGGTATCCAAGTATGTCCAATGCAGTGGATCCTAGAGACCTTCCACTTGATACTAGTCTAATGACTCCATTCACTGGTATGTTTATAATCTCTTCATTTTTTTTTATTATATCTTCATCATATTTGCACGTTTTGGGGTTGTATTGATAAGTTTTTAATATAATTTTTTATATTGCAGAACATGGCGAATCATCCATGAATTTTTCAACAAAGAAACGACGTTTATCAATGAAGGCTGCAGATGGTGCATTGGCATCGATGGATAAAACTAGACTTGAGTTTGTTCAATCCATAGCTTCTAGGCACGATCGTGAGGATGAACGTCATAGAGAAACTATAGAATTGGATAGACAAAAGCTACGGTCAGAAGAAGTACGCCACTCTGATTTGATGAGGCTGGAACGTGAACGAATGGAGAGCGCTAGTAACACTGGAAAGGGTTATGTGGATTCCTTGTTGAGCTTGAGTGATGCCATGAAAACAATTGGCAATACGCTTTCCAACAGGCGTTAGATTAAAACGCTACTTCATATGTGACATGGCAATCCACAAATCTTTGTTTACATATGTTATTGAACTTCAAAAATGTGTTTACTACTATTTGGAATTTCTTTAACACCTACTAATGGATTAATTTTAATTAAAGTTTATCACAATTTCAATTTATTTTTCCAAAAAGTCTTTTGAATTCAATCTGTAAAGTCTTTGGATTTTTTACATTAAAATTTGTTGGTTTTGTTTTCAATTGAATTCATTTTAAATGGATTTTTTAATCCATTGTGATTAATAGTCAAATTCATTTTATAATGCATGTCATCTTAGTATTACATTTTTTGTTTACTATACAAAAATGTTTGATTTTAGTACATGGCTAATTTAATCGTGTTTTTTAATGTAAAGCTTATGAAATATGGAGGAACCGGATGTTGGAGCTGCACTTGCAGCGATGGGGGTTGCAAATGCAACGGTTGGGACAATGGTACAATTGGCTACACAAGGGATGTTTAAGAGGAATCAAAGATGTATAGCATCTAGAGTATCAAGCTCAAAGCATTCAAAGCGAAAAAATAAAGATGGAGAAGAATTGTCAATTTTGCATTCGGTTATGGAATGCAATGAATTATTTCAACAAGTTTTTGTTGAGAAACATGGCAAACGAAAAATATTTGGATCAGAATGTGGTCCATATTACATTAAACCACGTTCAATTCATTGGTGGGATCAATTTTCATCTTCAGTGATGTGTGAAAATCTAGAGCGGTTCAGACAATTTTTTCGTTTATCAGTGCCCACTTTTCACTATCTTTGCAGCTTGGTCCACGATGAGTTACAAAGTAATCCCCCGCTAGGATTCACCAATATCATTGGGAGATTGATAAATGTTCCTAAACAAGTCGCTATTTCATTACGAAGACTAGGGACTGGAGACACTCATGCTTCAATAAGTGAACTTTTTGGCGTAGCTAATTCAACAAGTGTGGTAGTTTGTCAAAGGTTCATTGTTGCTTTGATAAAGGTAGCATTACCTTTACATTTGAAGTGGCCAACAGGAGACAGTTTATCTAAGGTGAAACTTGGTTTCAAAAACTTGCATGGCATTCCACAACGTTGTGGTGCTCTTGATTGCTCTCACATTCGATTTGACTTACCAGCAAATACCAGATCAACTGACTGGTACGATCGTGATCATAACTACTCTACAATATTGCAAGCTATTGTAGACCACGAGGCTCGATTTACAGATGTTTTTGTTGGGGTTCCTGGATCTGTACATGATTCTCGAATTCTATTGATGTCAAATCACTTTCAAGAAGTGATAGCGGGAAGACGATTGAATGGACCGACAATTGAGATTGAAGGTGTGGACATCTGTGAATTCATCATAGGTGATGCAGGTTATGTTGGGGATAAAAACTTGTTGGTGCTTTGGCCTGGGATCCAACTTCCTCTATTATACAGTGAATACAACTTCAAGCATTCATCTACCCGTATGGTGGTGGAACGTGCTTTTGGAATCCTTAAAGGAATGTGGAGGATTCTCAAAAATCCTATCACAAATCCTGATCTCAAAAGAATTCCAAGCCTAATATTAGCATGTTGTTTACTGCATAATATTGCCATTGATAGGAAGGATACAATTGACGAGTCAATTGTTTTATGGGGACACCATGATTTAGGATATTCGCAATAAATAGTGCGAAGTCCACCACAAAGTGATGGTGAACAATTTCAAATGGCAATTGCAAGACACTTGTACCTCTTAGAAGCTATGCGCTTCAATGAATAAAATGTTTAAGTCATTTTTTTATTGTACATCATTATTGATTCTTTGGATTTGTAAAAAGGATGTTAAAGATACAATTATCACACATTTAACATTGTGCACCTTATTAGTTGTAATCATACTTGTAGGATGTAAAAGATTTAGAAAAAAACTTATTACCAAAATCACAATGTTGTAATGTATTGTACTAAATTAGTATGAATTAGTTACAAAAAGTGAATAGGTTGTCTAAATTAGTTTCCTAAAAATTTATTGGAATTTATGTAACCCCTAAATACCAAAGACAACAAATTATGGTGTTGGTAGTACTTTAAAGTTCAAAAAACAAACACTAAGTTCCTAGTTATAGTAGTTTATATTCATGAAAATTCTTTAAAAAATTTAGTTTTAGTATTCTAAACCCAATTTTGAAAATAACTAATTATGATTTTTCTATTTAAGGTATTATGCAAGGGTGCTTATTAGAATATAGACTTTATGTAGTGTTCATAACTCTTAGAAATGAGCCTCAAATACGTTAAATCACGAAGAAAAATTCACACAAGAAATTAATTTTTCTAAATTGTATAAGAAATTCTAAAAAGTTATAAATTGATTGGGATTATGCATATCTTGTTCTTCACCTCAAAAAAATTTGTGACCAACTTTTAAGATTTGACATGTAAAAAGAGAATGGAAAGACTTCAAATTATTTTCATAATTTGAACATCCCAATCATTAAACATTGTAATCTTTCAAATTGTAAGTGATATTATTGTGCTTTCTTTAACATGATCTATAACATATCAAGTTTGAATTTGTACAAATACAATTAAAAAAAATTGATGCAATTTATCACAGTGTTAATTTCATGTACAATTTAATACAAATTTATAGAAGCTCAAAGATGGCTCAGATCATTTAGAGGTTAAATCATGAAATTAGATTTTCACTTGTAAATTAGAGCATTGGATATAAATTATAACATCAAACTCATTTAGAGGTTAAATCATGAAATTAGATTTTCACTTGTAAATTAGAGCATTGGATATAAATTATAACATCAAACTCATTTAGAGGTTAAATCATGAAATTAGATTTTCACTTGTAAATTAGAGCATTGGATATAAATTATAACATCAAACTCATTTAGAGGTTAAATCATGAAATTAGATTTTCACTTGTAAATTAGAGCATTGGATATAAATTATAACATCAAACTTATTTAATCATATTTTTTCATCCTCGATATTCATGAATAGTTGTCTGAATAAGAATGATTCTTTTGGATGCGAAAAGCCCCTAATTGAGGCAAGTGCTACAAAATATTCAAAAGAAAAAGATGCATGAGTTATGGATCACAAAAAATGCTTTTTTTAGTGTACTTTGCAACTTTGAATTCTTTGCATTCGATAATAATTCTATTCATGAACATGATTTTTTTAAATTTGAGATAAATTTATAAAATAAGCTTATAAAGTATAATTTGTACAATATTGTGAATGAAAGTTGAAAGAATCCAAAATTTGAAAGTTTTATTTCAATTTGAATTTAGGCCTAAGCCATAATCTATTAATTAGAAGAGTGACACAAAATTATAGAGTGACACAAAATTGGGTTTCCACGATGATGTTCTAAACTATTATATACACATATGATGAAGTTTGTAAACTTATTATGCTTATTTTGTTGCCTTTTTTTTCAAAATGAACCATATAATCAATACCTTAAATGATATTTTTATTTTATCATACAAGAGATGAAATGACATCTCTTCTATGTATATGAAATTTTATCTTACAAGAAATATCATTTCTTGTTAATTTCATTTTTTAAATATTTTTTTTATATAATGAGATCCAACACATTGTAAAGCATCCTATACCGTTCTTCATATCGCTAGAATGCTCTCTTCACTTGGCTTAAAGCTATGTGTGAATTTAGAATACTTTTAATTTATTTTATTTTGGCTATTGTCGTGGCAACAACATAGGCACCCTAGTATGTTTTACAAATATAAGATTGTTTTCTAAATATTTGAAACTATAGTGAATTTTAAAATTCCTAAATGCCTAAAGGCCTTTTTTGGAGCTTTTAACATTTTGTTTTAAATTGAACAAAAGCCAACATTTTGATAAGTTGTATCAATTTAAAAAAATTTGTAAGCATACAAATGCAAACTATTTATGTTAAAAATCACATAGGAAACAAAAAACAACAATATCATTTATGGATTGAAAGATTTCAATGTTTAATCATGATAGTGTTCAAACTATGAAAATGATTTGAAGTCTTTCTATCTTCCAATCACATGTCAAATTTGAAAAATAGTTCACACACAATGAGGTTAAAAGGCATAACATGAATAACCTTGATCAATTTAAGACTTTTAAAATTTTTTTAAACAATATTTTAAAGTGAATTTAAAAAAGTTTATGAATTTTTCTAATTAAGGGATCTTGTGTATTTGAGATTTATTTCCAAGAGCTCTTAACACTAAAAGTAAAGTCAAGACTGCAGTAGACACCCTTGCACAAAATCTTGAATAGAAAGTCATTATCAATTGTTTCCAAAATTGGATTTGAGATGCTAAAAAAATCCAAAAATGCAAACTACAAAAATCTTCAAAGTATTGTCAACACCAAAAGTTGGTGCCTTGGACATTTATAAGATAAAATTTTAAAAAATTATTGACATCATATAAAAATTTATTGTCCATATTTATAAGATTGAAAAATCAAGATCTCTATAGCTTCATACTTATGTTACTATTGCATAAAGTTCATTGTGACATAATACATATTGAGAAATTAAAATCAAGAATACAGCATTTAGAGAATGCATTTGCAAACCAAACCGGTGGGCAAAATAAAATGGCCAACCATCATGGTCACATCCCTGGAGGTCCCGTAAGACCAAATGAATCGTTCACGTTTGAATAAAAATAAAAAAAATAAAAAAATAAAAAAAACATTCACTACTGTACTGTACCATCCAATGACTTGGGCAGGTGACTTGTGCCCACCGGGCTTGTCCATAAAAGTGATTTTCAGGTGGGTGGGCAGAGGATTCCCCACCGGGTGTGGGCAATGCACTGTTCCACTTTGCCCACCCACCGGAGCATGTAAACAGGCCCTTAGGTGAGCCGGGCTGGGGGAAGGGGCCACCTGCCAAGGTGGACCCACTGACAACCCCCCCTTTTGCTTGAGAGGGGGTTTAACGGCTAGGGGGATTGACCCCTCTATTGCCCCTGTCAGGGATGACAGGGGGATGAGAGGGGTCCATTCCCCGTCCGTCCCCCAACTCCTGCCCTACTGCCCGTCGAAGTTCCCCCTACCTGCGACTACGATCTCCCCCGCTTCGACCTCCTTCCCCCACGACCTCCCCTTGCGACCCCTACGACCTCCTTGACCTCCCTCCCGGCCTTGCGACCTCCCTCCCGGCCTTGCGACCTCTTCCCCCTCCGGCCTCCCCTCGACACTTAGTAGTAGGGATTTCTTTTTCATTTTTAATGAAATGCCATAGTGGCGATATGTTTATTTGGAATGTACTTATAATTATTTCAGGAACCCAACATGTAGAATTATTTTGGTGAATATATTCAAGAAACTCAAAATGTTATAAGGTAAACTAGTCCATTGTGCTCAAATGTCCTATAGTGACTACACCTACTAAATGACCCTATCATGATATTTCAATTATTTCAGATTTTGGCTTCAATGCATGTCTTAAGGTCTGTTTCCACTAGGCATTAGGTAAGTTGTTTTTGATAACAAAAAGCGAAGTAAATGTAATGTGTTCCCACCAGTGTTGAGCCACTGAAGCTAAGCCACTCTGTCTGAGTGAAGGGGTATAGAAAATGACAATAGAAATTAGGGAGAAACTAATTAAATTCATATATCAATTATATAATATATGAAAATAATCTGTAATTTTTACCATAAATTAAGGATATAATGAAAAATATAATTTTATAATTTAAATTTCAAATACATTTTCAGAATATAAAATATGAATGAAAAACACACGGTATTATGTTATTTAGATTCTAATACATGAAACTTTCAATTGCAATAACTCTTTCAATTTTTGACATTTCTCCAAATTATAATATGGAGTAGGAATAAAACTTACCAAGTTTCATTTTCTTAGTTGAAATCAAATTCTAAAAATAATTATTTTGAAAGTTGCAATCGAGGGTTGACCAAGGCGCATCCACTTTTGGGATGCCTAGAACTTATTTGAAGTCTATTTATAGTCCAATTGTACCTTCATTTTCAAAATGAAATGATTTTTTTACTTTTATTCTACAGTAAAAGAACATTTTCTACATTTAAATTGTTTACTTTACAATCCTAAGAGTAATTATGACTACAAGGTTTTCCTATAATGAAAAAGGAATGATTACAATAATATTTTTTTTTAAATTCATAGAAGAAGTTGTTATAAGAAGTTTTTAGTTTGAGCACTTTAGTTCTTTGACTGGAAACTATTATTTGTAGGACAAGTAGCAACTTTTGCAACTTCTTCTCCAAAATGTAACAGTAGGATTGTTGAGTAGAATGGTTTGAGAAGACATTGGAAATGTGCTTTGGCAAATATTAGCATTTTCATTCACAGAAATCATTTTTAGTCCTTTTCCAAAAACAATACTGCTACACATTACAAATTCACTTTTCTATAGAAAAATCTCCAAATAGGTGGATCTTTTTAGGATTATTTTTTGTACACAAGTTGGCCATATGCTTGCAATTTCATATGTGCTTAACTGTTTTAAGTCCACAAATAGAGGTTAAAGCAGTTAGTGACATGCATTTTACTTGGAATTTCATATGTGCTTAACTATTTTAAGTTTACAAATAGAGGTTAAAGCAGTAAGTGACATGCGTTTTACTTGGAATTTCATATGTGCTTAATTGTTTTAAGTCTACAAATAGAGGTTAAAGCAATTAGTGACATGTCTTTTACTTACAATTTTATATGTGTTTAACCATTTGAAGTTCACAAATAGAGGTTAAAGCAGTTAGTGACATGCGTTTTACTTGGAATTTCATATGTGCTTAACTGTTTTAGGTCCAAAAATAGAGGTTAAAGCAATTAGTGACATATCTTTTACTTGCAATTTTATATGTGTTTAACCGTTTTAAGTTCACAAATAGAGGTTAAAGCAATTAGTGACATGTCTTTTACTTACAATTTCATATGTGCTTAACTGTTTTAGGTCCACAAATAGAGGTTAAAGCAGTTAGTGACATACATTTTACTTGGAATTTCATATGTGCTTAATTGTTTTAAGTTCACAAATAGAGGTTAAAGCAGTTAGTGACATGTGTTTCACTTTGGATTTCATATGTGCTTAATCGTTTTAAGTCTAAAAGTAGAGGTTAAAACAATTAGTAACACTTGATTTTTCTTGTATTTGTAGAAATTATTTGGACTGAAATCATTACAAATTCACGGTTCAATGAAGACAAGACAAATTGAATATCGAAAGAAACGAAATTGTTTTTTCCAATTTTTCTTATGACTAAAATTCAGTGGAAAATTCAAAGCCTGATTCCATTTTTATGAACCCAAGCATATACATGTGGAATACTTTTTTGCAAATAGGGAATTAGTGAAGTTCATAGGTTGAGCAAATTGGTTGAAGAAATGTATTTAAACGTTCCTTCCATTGGAAAATCATATGAGGAAAAAGACAAATTCAGCTTCGAAAACTTTCTTGGATTTAAAAAAAAACAAAAAAACGGCATACCACAGCTGAATTTCCTGTTTGGTAAATGGACACCCTCAACAACCCATACCTCTGCCTCTCTATCTGGAACCTCCAATCGGGCTCCAATAGTACTGACATGTGAAACTTAAGAACTCTTGCTTCGGCCTTGTGCTTAGCATTTATCCTTTTTTCCTACCTAACATCTGGTGGAAACAAACCTTTACATGATAGTAATGAAGTAGTTAGTGATTTCATTAGGAACTTCTAAATTTTCAGTGAGAATTCATTGGGAGAATTAACTTTTAGGCCTTCCATGTTAGAAAAGACTTTGGTTACTTTAGGTGAGCCAAATAAGCATGATGGATTTAAATTCTGTTGGTTCTAAGGTAGTCTACAGACTCTTATGGACAAAGATGCATTGAACATTTCAGAAATTCATAGCAAATTTACACCTAGAAGCCAGGCCAATTTTCCTTGAGACAAATTGCACCAAATTTCAACCACTCTTGGGCTAGAGGCCATCCTCAATCCAAATTGTTTTGAATGTTTGGGAGCAATTCAAAGTTTAAAATCTAAACATTTGTGGATTATGGTGAACTTTGGTAGCTTCATTTTTATTCATATAGTGCTTGTTGTTATTTTCTTTAAATTGCGCATACTAGTTTAGTTTATGTGGCTAAAATTTCATATCAATCCAAGAAGCTATGAGTGATTGTGAAACATCTTGGTAGAAAGGGCTTCAACCTTGTGTGTGTTTTTTGCAACTTCTTTTGTTATTTTTTGACATCTCGAAACCTTTTTGCAAACACAATGAGTCCATTGAAAAATATTTTTTTCTGCCAATGTGTTTTATGTTGCCTTTGAATCACTTTATACTTTAAAGTTTTTTCAATAGAGTAGGTTTATAAATTAAAGTTCACCTCCAGATGTATTGCTAGTAAAATTCATACAACCTTTTTCAATATTAGAACATTATAATCATGCAATCTATATGGCTAAGCGGCTCTAAATTTGATTCACATTATTTACAACATTTACACTACAAGATTGTACGATTTCAATATCTTTAACTTAGTGACTTTTAGATCTATAACACTTCAAAAGCATTGATATTTTTGAATCCAAAAACACCTTGGGCTTTGAGGGATAAATGATTTAAAATAATACGAAATAAAAGTAGAATCATACTACTAAAATCATAAGTCCCTTTGTAATATCACAAATGCTATCATTAATATTAGGGGCTCGTGCTTACTATACTACGTATTCATTATATCACATATTAGTAGAAATTTGATATATTTGAATAGAATACATGATAATGATTTTGATAAGTCTTAATAATAATAATTTTAATTATTTTATTAAAATATTTCCAATCATGCATACATAGAAATCATATTTTCAAACAATGTGATATTATTGAAATACAGTAGTAGTTCACAATCACCTTTGTAATATCACTTTGTACAGAGGGTGATATTATAGAAATAATATAGTCGTTGCAATTGAAGTGATATTAAAGAGGATCAATATGATGATATTATAAAGATAACAATTCCATTGCTTTTCTTGGCTTTATACTTCTTTTGCATTTCTATGATTTTGTGCTTTTGTGAGCTTTGAGCTTCTGATTTGAATTATCTATTGCTATTACCACATGATTTGAGAAATTTATTAGATTGAATTGATTTTGGATTTCACAACAATTAAATTGTTCACGAAGTTTTTGAGATTTACAAGTTTTTCCTTTAAATTCTTCTATTTGGGTTGCCATTGTTTGTAACAATTGAATTGAAATTTCTAATGCATTCTAATGTATGTGTATCTTTTACCATATTCATCATTGCATGTATTTCATTCATCATTCGTTAAATTCCTATTGTTTATTTCAGTATATGCTTATTTATTTAAAAAATTATATGAAGTTTTTAGTAATTTTTATTGGAAGATTTATTGAAATTCTTGCTTTGCCTTCTATCTAACATATAAAATTTTTAATGAAATTCTAATGGTGAATGCATAGCATAGCAAGTGCCAACCGCTAGTCTTTCAAAAAAAATCTAAAAAACTTCATCAATTAGCTTACAAGATTATAGCATTTCAAGTTAGAAGAAATAGCTTAGAGGGGCCCTTGAATTTAGTTTAATTCAATTTACTATGAATCACTTTGAGTGAGACATAAGGGCCATTTAAAATTTTTGTTTTTGACCATTGCTTATTATAACACACTACTTACATTCTTCCCAAAGTTTAAAGATATAGAGTTCACAATCTAATATATTTATTTCATCTTCCTATTATTTTAAACTTCTATTCATAAATACCATTTTCTGAATTTAAAAAAAATGTATTTATTATTTACATCTAACTACTTTTCAATTTTATTTACCATATGATTTTTTTTAAATGGAAGAAAAAAATTCATGACTTAATTGTATTTCTAAAAGAATGGTCAATCTCATACTCATTCTAGTTTACAATAATATTTAATATATATTCCAATCACCTTCCCTCCATTGCTTTTATAGAAGTTGAATTTTGCAATTAGACACTATGATAAATACTATGTATTTGATTTCACAATACATGTGCCTATTTAGATCCAAATGATTATATGGTTTAACCAACTGTACTAAAATAACCACCAATTACCTAAAGAATTCATAGTTGAAACTCATCAAAGTTACTAAATTACCATTACACAAAATTAATGTTCACTATAATGTTTGAGAGAGTTAGGTAGTTGTGGCTTATTCAATTCTTAAATATTATTTCTTTCTATTGGTAACACCTAGCAAATACTTTAGTAGAATTAATGCTAATTTCATTGAACAAGATAAGGGTTATAAAGTACTCTTTCACTTCTTTTCTCCAGAACAACACTATAAAGGTTGTTTCATTATCACAACCATGAAAGCCCAAGCTATTATATGGAGGCTATATAGGTAGATTTTGTGCATTACAAATGGGCTCTTTTTACCTACATTTCTAATTTTTATTTATTTCACGTCTTGTATACCGTATCTATCTTTCATTTACTTTTTCTCTACTATTGTTGTGTACCTTATGTTAATTCTCTATATATAAAGAAATTAAATTTCTTAAAATCATTACAAAAACATTGGATGGAAAAAATTTGCACTAGAAATTGCTCATATATAAAATGACATGGACATGGTACAAAGAACAAGAACATTTACGCATTACTTTGAAACAAAATCCATAGAAAAACTATATCCACATATAAAACTATATATAAATTGGTACATGTTTAAGTTTATAGGCTAAAAGCAATGTGAAAAAAATAGTGCATGGGTTAACAAACATAATACACTATACGTATAGAATGTTCAAAAACTTAAGGCTACAATGTAAAACATTTTAGATTTCTTTTCAATATTCTAGAACAAAGCACATCTGTACTACAAAATTGAGCTTCTAAAAATTGAACAAAAACAAGCAGAAAAGGTAGCGTACTAGTGAGTGCACCACATGCAATGAACAAATATAATGCTAGCAATCTAAAGCACATGTCATCCTCCTAGCTTCATTGACTACAGCTATATATTTAGTATTGGAGGAATAGTGGACATCGGATCGTATAGTGGAGGATTATAGCAAGTCTATTGTATTTAAAAATTAATTAATTTTATTAATATTTGGAAAGGTTATTTCATATAAAAAATAGAATTAAATATGATCTTGTTCCCTTCATTATTTATAAACTTTTAATATCCATTATCATAATCCTATTTACTCTCTAAAATTGTCTAAAATTTAGGACAAGCTTAATTATAATAATTTTCATGTGATCACATTCTAACTATAAGAATACAAAAGTGTATTCCACAAGGTTGTTTTCTACAAAATAAAACCAAATAAACATACATATACAAATCCTCTAGTAGTTGCTAAAAAACATATACATTAGGTAGTTATATGATTGAGATTTTAATGAACGCAACTTCTTCATACTTAGCTTTCTATAGTTTTATAAGGAAAATTACATTTGAATTAAACTTTTTACTATATTGAAACATGTAAAAGAAAAATTTGCCATGACGCAAAAGATAAATTTACACCCTCTCCCCTTAGAAAGTGTAAAAATTGGAAATATGATCATTATTACTACAATTCTTCAATTTTAGGGATGCATAGAAATTGAAACCAATATAGGAGAATGTATATAGAAAAACTTGACATATGAGGCATTCATACCCTAGATATTGAAAAATTCAATAGGATCTAATGACTAAATCTATTATTAATTGAGCATGAGTACAAAAAACACAAACTTGATCTAAGCAATTGATTACTAGGTTCAATGTCTGTGTTGAGGACATTTTCAAATCACCACATTCAATGTCCAATTCCAATGAAAACATGTTTGCTTACATGCCTTCACAACTCTAATGTAATTGAAAAAATAAAAAATAAAAACTAATCAATATCTCTATTTCTTGATATTGTATAATATGAAAAGTATGCCTAACTTTCAAATAAGAAACAATAATAACATTAAAGTTTCATTGGTTTGAATTCAAAATCCTCTTTCTCTTCCTTGTTCCTAAAAGTTGCTCTCTCCAATCCTTCTTTCTCCGCATTGAGTTTCCATCACCATTCTCTATAACTTCAAATATTGCATGAGGATGTGAAAGATGGCTAGCTTGTAGGACACGTATACGTCGAATGTCAACTACTACTTTAGTCATCATAGATTGCATGTGCTTTAATAGTTCAATACCTCCAGCAGTTGCTTCTTCAGTAGCATCCTTCACTAAGTTTTGAATTTGTGCTAGTGACCCCCCAATAGATGTTTGAGGTTCTTCATGTTCTTGTTCATGAGTAAAATCCATGGGGACATCATATTGGGTTTCCATAATATTACCAATTATTGTACTGTCATTGTCATTGTTGTCTTTGTCATCGCTAGAGTTCTCAAATGGGTCAAGTGGAACTTGTTGTTGAAACATAGCTTCCAAGCCTCCTCGAATAGAACCATAATAAGTCCCTAAACACTCAAGAATAGTATTCCAAGATATGTCTATAGAAACTTTTAGAATAGCTAGTTGATGCTTACAAAAATTTCCACGTATACTCCATTCGCATGAGCAACAAGCATATTGAGTATGTGGTTCAGGAATTTCATACCACTAGTCTTTTACTGTTTGGGATTTCACTTTCCATATATTGTCTTCGTCAGTTGGTTGTAAAATGTCTTCTAGTGGAATGTCTTTGGCCCGAATAATTCCATTCTCCACAATCTTTTGAATGGACTTGTTAAGAACAAAACCATTTAATTTTCTTTCTTGCATGTACATGTAATGATTCACAACTGGGGTTGTCAAGTGCCATACAAGAAAATCAATTCTTCTACCTCTTTTATCTCGATTGTCAACTAGCATCCCACCGTTTTAGTGCTTCATGATAAGCTTCAATGCTTGATTGAGTGTCTTGATTAGAATGGTGATGTCGACGATGGCCAATGAGATATAATTCTACAAAAAATAAGGAAAAACAAAATTTTGGATGTTTATAAACATTTACACATTCAAAACTAATATTTCAAAAAATGAAAATACGAAGAGTAATATTATTATTCACATAAAATTTGAGTTGAATACAACAATTCCATATTAAGAAGTACAAGGTCACATACCTTGATGATTATAGTACATATCAAAGTAGGCTTTCATATTTTCCACATAAAAATGTTGGAAGAGAGATTTGCCTAACTCTCGAGCACGGTCAATGAAGGTAGACTCGTGTTCTTTGTACTCAATGGGCATGTATAAATATGCATGCATTGCTTTGAATAGGAGGTCTTGTAAGTTTTCTAAATTAGGGACTTTGTGCAAAATGTGATTTTTCCAATTTTTTATCACATGGAAAGCACACAAATACAGAGAAACATCATCCTCTAGCCATACACGTCTTATAGCATTTCTTATCTTCAGTAGCGTCATCCGTGAGAAAACACGATGGTAAGAAAGAAGGCATATCTTTGATAATGTGTCTTTTCAAAGGCTCCAACCACATAGTAAGGTCTTCTTCAGTTGATCGGCTAAATAAAACCCAAACAACAGGAATACCATTATTCCAATCATCAAATACAAGTAAAGACCACAATAGATAATTTGGAATGTTAGTATCGTGTGTAGCATCCATGGAGATGGCTCCTTTGTGACCAAACTTTTTCATCATTTCTTTTTGCCATGGAGTCTGAATGCCCAAAATAAATGGCAAGTCAGTGATTTTGTCTTTTTCATGCCATATGAAGACATTATGTGGGTGTTGTTCAGCCCACATCTTCACATTGGAAAAGTCATTTGGATCTTGACGCCAAATTCCCATTTTTGCACGTCTTTCATAATATGCTATATCTCGCAACTCCAGAAAATCATCTCGAACGAATGGTAGTTTCAGTTTTCTTCGCTCCGCCCAATTTTTCCTATATTCCTCAAAAGTTTGAAGGGCTGTGAACCCTTCACTTAATTTCCTTTTAATCCAAGCCTTCATCTCAATGGACATCCTTGGTTGGTGGGTTGTTATTCTTCCATGAGAATCTGGATCATTGGGGCCATGAGCAGGAGTTCCATCCTCTCTTGTATGGTCCACATGGTAATATGCTATTTCAGCTACATCTGGATGTAACTGCAATTGCTTTACAGAGAACTCTGCAATACATCCATGTTTTTTTTATTTTGGGTGTTCAGGATCATTCCTTTGATCTTCTGGGCCATATGCACACTCATACCAAACATGCTCAATAAATGAAGAAATGTAAGGTCTCTTCTTTTCCTCCCCTTTCTTTCGATGTTTCACATTCCATCCAACTGTTGAGCCATCCTCACATGTTTGTCCTCGAATAAAATCTTCAACCCTCTCAAAGGGTATGTAGGCATAAACAACCGCAATGGCATTGCCAAATGCTTGCCTATTACCATGGGACCATGTAATCTCTTGAAAACCAATAGGACCAAGTGGAGGACTTTGTACCTCAAATTGCTTGCGTAACTTTGGCATGTTGTATCCTAGAAGTGAACATTAAAAAAATGCAATAAGAAATTAATCATAGATAGCCCTGAAATTCAAAAAAATAAGATAAATATCTTTAAAATAAAAACAAAGTAAGAAAGAAAGATTAAGTTATATGTAGATGTATAGTAGAAACTTTAAAGCCAAGAAGAACTAATGGTGTGCCCCAGTAGGTCTTTAAATCCTAAAGTCAATGACAATTCCCATCAATGACAAGAAAACAAAACAAAAGTTACAACATTGAAAATTATAAATCATGAAAAATCATGTTGAAAAAGAACTCAATGGTGCTACTTTTATGAATTTTTAAAAGAAAATGAAGAGGCATGCAAATTTATTGTTTTAAGATTTGCATAAGTTCCAATGCTAGCTAATGATTATTTTAAATAATAATTTATTAGTTTTGGGGGGCTCTCACAAGTAAATTTAAAAATTAATAAAAAATTTCAATATTATTTTTGTTGAACCTAATAAGCAAGTTTGATATATCATGACCATTCTTTTTGAAAAATGAATATGAATATTGTGATTTTCAAAAGAGGACAAATTAGCATTTTTTAACAATTATAAATCATCTTTGACTTCCATAGTCAATTGTATACCAGCCTTTTGCTTCTAACTTCAGATTGTTGTAATTTAAATAACATCCACTTGTCATTGTGGTCAGCAAATTGAAGAATTTGCATGAAGTTATTTCCATAAATATTTTTCAAATTGACATTTCAATAATTTCCTTCGCCTTCAACGAGGATGCCAATGACACTAAAAAATGATGTGGAAATTTGCAATATTACATCTTACAAGTAACATTAAAGTGCTTGGGAATATAAATCATAAAATATACTAAATTTAAGCAAATAGCTTCCAAAATTTATTGAAAGAATCATATTCTATATCCTAGCGTGGTGTTGCTCTAGATTTTCTTTTTGTCCAAATAACTAAACAATTTTAGAAGTGATTACTATGTAATTTCCAAAAGCATACCTCCCAATTTTCAAACTTTAATGAAGATAAACCAACAAATGTCTTTAAATACCTAAATCAATTCCTATTAAGTGCATACGTAGAAGTCAAATACTATGATAGAAATGAGTGTGAAGGTCTAAAATGAAAAATTTGTAAGGATTTATGTTTCCAAAGGTGCATTAATAAAATGACAAAGTATTGGAATAGTACCAGTTTAACAAAATTGACATTTAAGGGATCTCACTTTGGCAAAAACTATGGGAGGAAACAATCCAAATTATTGTTGAATTCCAGAAATGTATTATGAAGCTTGGAACACAACTAAAAATAAAATAAAATAAAATGTATGAAATGTCTTCAAATCCTATTTGTGGCCGCATGCAACACTAAATAAAAGTATGGGGTTCAAATGCATTTCAGTACTTGCTATATTTTAGACCTCTGCTTTGAATTATTAAATTGTAGACAAAAATGAAGGCATAAACTCGCCCAAAGTAGATGTGATATTTGTATGCCAACTATTGTTGTTGAAAATGGGGAATAGAAGCTGCTTCTTTAAATATAAAACTCCATTATTGCCTTGATCATATATTTGCTAGATGAGATGCCAAGACAATGCATCCAAAATAATTTTGTGCATACTTCTTGAAAGTCAATTGTCATGTCAATTTTTGCATTGTGAGATCCAAAACATAAAAATAAGGCATTAGAATTTTTTTGAATATTCAAAGAGCCCTTCAAGAATTGATATACAAAGCTATTTAGAGAAAATAGAGATGATCAACTAAGTTCACAAATATGTGCATTTAAATCGTGTCGCTGCCTTATATGAATTTCACGAAGTACACATGAACTTTTTAAAATAAAAATTCACTTATAGTACCAAGGATTTGAATGACAAAAGTACCTCATGGCTTGTTGTCCAATAAGAGGCATTTCATTTTGCGAACATCATGACCATCGAGTATACAACGACGCTAGCATGCGAGCTTGGAGCGGCGAGCTTGTGAGTGGCGAGCGAGGAGCTCGTGAGCAGGGAGCCTGAAAATTAATTATTTTTAAATTAAAAAAAAAATTTTAAAAAAAATTGGACTTAAAATTTATTTACTTTTTTTAGTAAATTATGAGTCCTATGACCACTTGCCCTATTACCGTGTTTTTCACAAAGTTTTCATTTTTAAGCTAGTAATTTCTTTTATATGGCAAAATTAAAGAATATTACTTCTTTCATGTTTAACCAGTTCCCTTCAATGATTGCATTTGTGATGTCCATAAACTATAAAAATAATAATCCTACTACAATTGCTTTGCTTTTAGCTCAATACAGGGATTGCACCTTGGCATAATTAGAAGCCTCACGGGATTCGAACCCGGGCCACCTCATTCTAGTCTCATAGACCTCTCGCAATTTTGCTAATATACTCTCAACTTAATGGAGTGACCACATCTTCATATAGAAGTTATTTAAATGGGTAACGGTTTCATCATCCCAAAGAAGAAGTACACAGAAAATGAGAAGTACAAAATTTTATAACCATACAACAACTACAAAGCATACATTTCATAAAAAAGAAAACAAATGCCAATATTTTGCAATTCAATTGTTTAGAACTTCATATTCATAGTATATAATTCAAGTACATAGAAAAAAATATTTGTGCCTATTCCGGAATAGTAATAATCCCCACTCGAACTAAGAGAACCTTTAACTCGTTGAAACTATAGCTTGGTGCATGAATGAATTTGTCATCCTCAATGCTCATCTTGCAGAAGTATTGATACAAGTAGTACAAATGCTTGCAATTAACATATTGTTGACGTCCTCCAATGGCAGATACAACCATACTTACAAAGTCTGGACATGTGCAGGAAGGGAACATACCCATTGTAATGCGATACACATTTTTTTTGTCATCTGCTCCTGTCTCCAATGATACAATTGCACCTAGACCTGGTAATGGAAGTAAGGTCACTCCTATGATTTGGCCTTTGATATTCCTTGCACTTTCCTACTTGTTCCGTTGCTCTATTGTGGGGGCATTTGCAAGTCTACGAATACTACGATTGTTCCTCACTGTTGGATACACATCTACATTTGATGGCGGTGCATGATCATATAAAACAGTTTGAAAAACCTTCGACATACTGAAAATTTTATGTGGTAATAAAGTTGGTCGCTCCTGGAGACAGAATCCCGCATGCTGCAGGAGCAAAGTCTCTTCCCGACTTAAATTGGTCCCACTTAAAACAGGCCAAATGTCTGGCAAACTTGGCCAGTCAATGACCCACTTCCGCTTTGTACCTTTCACACAACGTTCAATGTCATCTGGACAAAACTAGAAGTCACTTATCACCTCTCTCTTGTTTCCGTAATCTTCCTTTCTTCCGCGATAAGTTGGAGCTGGTGTTCCCTTCCGTCCCTTCGAGATTTTTGCAGTGTATTTCATATTTGACCCCTGCTGTTGAGCATAACATCTTGCATTTGATTTGTGGCTGATCCTTGCAATGTGCCACTTAGATGTATCACAGTCACTTTCAAATGCAACTGTAACATGATTGAAGTCATTTGTCCCTTGTTCTTTTCCTTTATCACCAGAAGACTCCACCTCAACCACAGTTGACCTTGTACGAATACGAGGTTGCGAAAAATTAACCTTGTCCGGTCAATGTGAATCCCCTACATCACCAATAGGTACGTCCAACTTCCTCTTTGTGCTTCTAAAGATTTCCTCTCCCTCCAAGTGTAGTACATGAATTCCAAAATCTTCACATCCAGGTAAGGTATTCAATGCCTTTGCCATCTTCTTAGGGTCTCCACTTCGTCTAGTAGCTCTCAACTTCAACTCACCCTTCGATGGGCCACATCCAGATGCATGTCCTTTTAAATAAGCTCGATAGTTAGTCATTTGCATCCACGCACGGATGCTGTCATCGCATGTAGCATCAAATAGATTGTTTCCTCGATTGCCAGACATTTGGAGCCACTTATTGTGAATTGTCTCTGACAAATTGCAGAAAGGCATATCTGCCATCTCTTCCAAATTCAAATCCTGCATTGCATCACAAGTAGAGAAAAAAAAATTGCAGTCAATTCTATACATTACAATCTTCTGCAATAAAAAAAAGGACTATTACATCCAGTAATTTAATTTAGTTTAGGGTAGAATTTTGAAGACGACAAAATCCTTCATGCTATTCTTCATAAACGATTTCTCTATGCGCTCAACTACTAAAACACCAAGAAAAATATTAACAATTAATACCATTTCCTTTAATTCTATTCACCTCCCTTTATTTTAGATCATTTACGTATCCTATTTTATTACTAAAATGAAGACCATTTCCTTGGGGTAGTCTTCTATAACTACTCTAATGTACATGATACAGAAATGTTGTACTCACCATTTGCATGAATCCCCCCCATTGCCGATATCGAAAATGCCAAAATGCTAACCAGTGATCTAAGTGATGAAGCGCATCTTCAGTTGCTGCTCCAGATGATAACCACCATGACTTAATTGCTAGATATCGTGTCTCCGCTTCTTCCATTGTCTTGGAATCTTTGTATTGTTTGCAAAGTTTTGTGTACTGATGTTGGAATTCCTCCTTGATGTATTTTTGAGTATGCTTCTGAAGTGAAGTGCTCCAATGCAGTAAGCATGTTCGCTTACAATTCTCCATTCTGTCACTAGCTGAACCATTTCCATAGACTATACGAACAGCATTCCAATTTGCCATAGCGCTATCTGCCATGAATCCCTTGAAGTTTGGGTGATGTATTCCGTTTCGTGACATGACGGCATTCAAACACCTCCAAAATTGCACTTGAATTTCAGTATCTTCAGATTGCATATCACAGACTGCAATGGTCATTACCTTCTTGTATTGTGCATCATAAACATGACATATCATTGTTGTCCACTCCTTCACACGCTTCACATGGTCAAACATCATCCAAGCACTCTCCAAATTCCCTTCAGGTTGCATGCGCTTCACCAAATCCACTCCACTTCCAGGACCCTCAGTAAGCATCTTGAAAATGTAAACTTTCTCCTTTCCCTGTCTTGGAAATACGTTGTCGTGAATGAATTCAAACTTTGATTCCTTCTTCATGGTCATGATGTTATCAATTACACCTCCTCCATTGCTTGAGCGAAATGATGATATGACATTTCTAACATTCAGACTGCTTAAGAATTCAAAGCGATCCATCACTTCCTCCAACTCTTCTCCCTTCAACATTTTTTTTCCCCTTGACCATCATGAAATAAATAGTTTGTCAAAAACTCTTTGCTTGCAGACAAAGCAATTGCTGAGTTAGTGGCCTTTGGTGTCTTAGCCACTTCATCTGCTAGAAGTCCACAAATTTCTTTTGCAGAATCCCTGTACATTCCTTTTGCAACAGGGTGAGTGTGGTCTCCAAAGTGAATTGCAGCTCTACTCATATGTGGATTAGCACTATAGCAATAGTAAATCCGAGCATCACACACACTTAGGCATGATGGTGAAATCTTGTACACTTTGCAAACAAGCGTACAATCTTTTGAAGTATTGTTTTCTACTTCAAAAGGAAATGTTGTGTAGCCACTCCACTCTGTCTCATTGCGTTTAGAAGTCCTCTTCACATAATCACAATCTGGATTCTCACAAGCAAGATGACCTGCACAATATGACTTACGGAACTTCAGATTGTCAGAGTTCTGAATGTTTGTAGTCACCAATTTGCACCAAGGATGTCCATCGTATCGCTTATCCATTCCTTCCAAGTTCTTTGCTGCTGCTGAAGAGGACGACAGTCAACAAGGAGGCAATTCAAAAATGACATTCCCATTGAATACGGCTGGAAGAAATTGCACGCGATGATGCTTCATATTGTTGAGGTCCATTGTGGATAACTCGTTCCTTGAACGATGCATAGATGCCAATCTCTTCAGGCATTCTATTATACTCAATCGACTGATTGCACTTAGATGCAACGGGGGACGTAACACAGAAGAACGCCCTGGACTACTGGATAGGGTGTTCTGCATCGAAAATGGACTTCCATTTTCATTTAGAGCAGCCTTGTTAGGAAGCAATGGCTCTAATATTCCTAACTGAAGAGATTCTCCTAATGAATCGCTACACAACTCGATGACAGAATCTTCTTTCTCTAGTTTCACTGCACGAAGAACAGAACCATGTGGAGCAGCTCTAGACACTTCTCGAGTCGAACTAGGAGATAATACATAATTAACATACGGCATATTGACGGTAGAAATATCTGAATGCCGACTTGGAATTTCTGATGATGAAGATACCAAACACAAAGGAAGACCGTAAGCTCTATAGTTCCCCTTTGACAGATACCAACAATGACCACTTTCTTCTTCAGACTTCACCATAAGAATTGACTCTTGCACTTGTCCTGACAGTGACATCCTCTCTTCTTCAACATAAATGGAAGATTCTACAAACTTGAAACGGACATGTAAGAGATGGCTCAATACTTTTGCTCGTCCTCCTTCATTAACCGGAAAAATAAGTGGAACTTCATATCCATCTACACGAATGGAAGCCATGATATACAAACCATATGCAAAAACTACACAAGATGTAAGAGTGTAATCCTTATAGGTCAGTGTTGAACCACTTTTTTTTTCTACGGTATAATGACGTACATGGAATTTGAATTCCACCTCAAATTAGGAGGCGTAGGGATGGACGACCCTCCTTTCTTAGTTACTATTATTGAATCCAAATTTTTAGGTAGCCATTTTAAAGCACTTCTTGTGCACCACCTTCCTATAATACATTCACAGCATCTCAGAGGCTATATTCGGCATCATAATTATGTGTCCACATCACCTACGCAATAGAAAAATGAAGCACTTACCTTTTGAGCTGCTTCAATTAGAATAATATTAAACGCAAACAGGTGGCTATGTCAGTTAGTTTCAAATTGTGTGTAAATAAAGATTTCAGAATATGGTTTAGGAAAGTTCACTAATGGTTATTTTTGATATTTCTCTAGTATGAGGTGGCATTTTCAAATGGACAATTTCAGCGCCGACGTTATCAATTAATATCACAATGCAGCAAAATTACCTCACATTTAGTGGTTGGATGAAAATTCAAAAATCAGGTGAAAACATAGTATAAAAAAAAGGGCAGGGTTCGCAATATCAATTGCACCACCCATCCTTAAGTCTCCTTGTCAAAGCGCATAGCTCTCCTTCCTTTCTTATTTCAATTCTTTCAGTATTCCGTGCAATTGTAGAGATATTGCTTTCCCTTGCATTTTGAGTTTCAATGAGTGCAACTATGTTTTCAATTTAAAGATTCTTCAGCGCTTGTTTTGAATTCTTAGAAGATAGTACAAACTAGTAGTCATTCTCACGTTGATCTCATTTGGGCATTAGAAGACATCTTTCAATTCTGCAGCTTCGGAGTTCATTCACCGGAAGAAGCCACGAACTACCGTGACTGTCGTCGACTTAAACTGGAACTTTTTTTTTTGATTAGGAGCGTTCATCAATCATCCATCCTTGAAGTCTAAGTTCTTAAAGTACTTTTGCATTAGGACTCCTGTTCTTCTGCAACGTCTTAGGACTTGGTCATTCTTTTCTTCATGTGGAGAACAGATATTTCATTAAAATGATGCCATTTTAACGCCATTTTTCTACTCTTTTTCTACAAATGGTGTACATTTAGAACACATGGTCTAAACTGATCTAGGACTAGTGTACATTTTAGAACACATGTTTTAAACCTGAAAGTGCCAAGTTTGCGGAATAATGCCATTTTAACGAAATATCCGTTAAGGGTTGTGCTAAATCATCAATTCCTCATTATTTTTTCGATTGATCGCGTCTCTTCAACACTCACAGAATGTCTAGCTTCATTCACACGTGGCAAGGTGAGGGGGTTGGTAGTTTAGTACTTTCTGGAACCCTACCAGTTGTTGTCCATACCGGTACATCTGTGGTGGGTCGGTTCAAGGGTAGTCAATTACCAAACCCACAGTCCAAGTTTTTCCCATAACGTTGTTTAACTTCTTAAATGATTTCACGTCAGCAAGCCATTTCGCGTGCCGGACACTTCTAAAATGGCTTTTGTTGCTTTCACGGTATGTAAAGTAAGTTGAAGATTACCATTACAACAAGTCTCCAACAACCAACTGAACTGAAACCAGTGAGCGATGCCGTGGTTTCATCAGAGGAGTTTTGAGATGGTCATCGAACAAATATTATCCTTTTTGTGCTTGCAATGAATAGTACTGTAGTGATTTACGGAAGAGTGGTCCACATGTTCTGTGCAAAGAGACAGTAGAATACGAGTGAATTAGTACTCATGGACTAGTATGTCAAGAAACTCGACGTCCCACAAAATCAAGGAAACCTGAGAAAATCTCGGAAACAACTCCAGTGCAGAAGTTGTAATTTCTAGATCTAAGTTGCCGTAACAGTCATCCCGGATTTCAGTGCTGAACTCTGCGCCAATTGGACGAGCTGCCAGAAACAGTGAGCAGGAGCTCTAGATCAGAAAATGGGAACCGATGGGAAAGCTCAGTCTTGCCGAGTAACAAACACAGGGAAGAATTGTTTAATGAAGAGGAGTTCAAGAGGGCATGAATTACGCCAACGTCATGGTACACCCCAGCTACAGAAGAGATATATGGTCTCTAGCAACAAGATCCCATTGCGGGCTCAACTTGCTCATACAATAATCATTCGCTATGAAATGCTGTTATTGAAGTGTGAGCAAGATTTTATTGAAATTATATCTCACAAATCAAGCATTGGCAGAAACCTTTCACTGAAGTCTCCCGGACCAATCCACCTTTTTATCGTACTACTCGGTATTGCACTAAACCCTTAAATCTCAACTATCAGACATTATAGATCTAGTTATGCTCGTGACCTGGTTTCATGTCCTTGACTTGTTGGGTGTTGTGTTGCATGAGAATTCGACTTATTTTTTGTACAGGATGTAGTCTGAACTATGAGCATTAGTGCATGTTTTCTTACTTGAGCTTCATGGTGACGTTACATTGGAATGATATGTGCAGGGGAAAGATTATCAGACTCAATTGCAACTAGGCAAGAATGCTTTCTACGGGTTCAATTATATTCAGGTTCAATGTCGAGAGTTTGGATGTTCATTTGGTGGCTTCTTTGCCTTCAGCTTGTGTGGATTTCATTTGGATTTGTTGCTCTAAAGAGGTACAATCTCGTTAGAAATTTTTAGTAGCTTTAGCCATAATTCTCATCTTTGTTCACGTCTGCTGGTTGGTTCAATTCATATTTCACTCGATCCGTTTTCTTGGTGGTGATTGCGCAACGTTTACTATCCTTGGAACACCTATGATCTTATGCATGTTCGTGAATGGTGCCTTAATTAGTTCCGTCGGGTGGTTAAGGTTTGCGAGGAGAGATTGGATCCCTTGTCTGATTATTCACAAAATGTGGCCTGGTTGGGAACTAAAATGTAACGCGTACAGTGGCTTCGAGAGGTGAAGTGTTTTGGTTGGGCCATCAACGGAAGTCTGGCATTGGTTTTGCTGGTCGATGTAACACAGAGAAAGTAGTATGTATAACCAACCACCCTCAGTCCGGTTATGGTATTCCGAAATTGTTAACAGGCTTTGATAATTTGGGACTACAAATTTGTGTGGTTCGTGCAGAATTTTCTCATTTATATTTTGTCTCCTGTCACCAGTTACCATCTATTAATGATGTCTGTTTGTGCAGGTGGCAACTGCGCAATTTGCAAGCATTGGAATTGTTTCATTGACCTATGTGCAACGAGTGTCAGACAAGGTACTTTCGATCCCCTCCTCCAACATGTGTATTTTCAGTGCTTTATTTCATGGAATGTCCTGTGAAGCTTTCAATCACGCATTGTTGTAACCTTGTCATGTTGTTTGCTTATTTCATTCACGATATCTTCATTTTATGTCTCCTTGTGTAACAATTTTTTGGTGCATCCATTTATTCGATTTATTATCGAAGACCCTTTTTCTCCCACTGCGTGATGGATTTGGACCAGCCTTTTCCCATTTCTAGATGATGTCACAAAGACCTAAAACCTCACGATAGCACATTGAATCCAGAAATTTTGTTAACATAATATCACAATACAGAAAAACTCATGTTCTTTATTTCCTTCATAAAGAAGAAGGGAAAAGACCGAGACTGGGTTAAACACTACAGGAATGTGCGTTGGTGCCGAACTTGTTGCAATGGCCTGAATTCTCTATTTTGCATGTCTGTCCTCATGGGGTGCATGATTTTGTGGACTTGAATGGAGTCTCATTTGCAGCTTACATGAACGAGATGTGGGTCCTCCATTTTTGGGAGACTCTTGTTAATAGTATTCCTTCAGTGTTGTCTTTTTTATAAAGCACTGGCCCAAGGGTGTCTAGAGTAGATTCCGCAGATGACATTTTCATGAGAGAATGATTGGAAATTAAGTAGACATTATTTAAAGTATAAGAGACTCCAGTTGTACCATTTTTCATTCTAATTATCAACGTTGAATTAGCATCGAAGCCTGTTAATGTGAAATATATATTGATCTCGGCCACGCAGATCGGTCGATGATCAATTGCCCATCAGTTACTGACTTTTGCACGCAAGTGGCTCGCCTTCTATTGTACGTAACTATGAACTCATTGGTTGGCATGCATGCATGAGGCTTCGGAATTGCTCGATCAGCTTGTTGACTTGTTGACGTAACTTGTACAGTACAGTGTATGTAGAATAAATTGCTCTGACTATACGTGAGGCAGTTTGTGAATGCCTTCCGGCGCATGTTATGTAAGCTTGTGGAACATCAATGGTCTTCCAACTTGGCCAGGTGTTCAGAAACTGCTCCTCCAGATTTTCAAGGGCCGCCGAGGACACACCTGACACCGCAAGACGTGCGGTGCTTTACCAGCCGCTAGATCCTATCTCCGGGTAAGCCGATTCCAGGGTAGGCAAGCTGTAAAAAAAAAAGCGCGCAATTTGGCACCGTAACCCGGCTTTCCGTTCATCTCGCATGGCCAGTTCTGCTTACCACAAATGGCCGACTTGGAGGGCTCATTCTGTCCCGGGATTCTCTTGCACAGCGCTCCAATTCAAACTCACAGCGCTCCGAACCGAATTTAGATTCGATGAACCACAATCGCTGAGAATTAACTAAATGGCGTTGAGATAATTTCCTTCATTAATTAATTTCTACCTTACCACCATCAGTTTTTGGATGCTTCTGCAGGTTTCTTCAATTACAACCGAGAATCTACAGCTTTAGAACAGAGGATCTTGAAAAAGAAAACTGTTGATGAAAAGCAGAACTAGGTGATTGGTAAAAATTCAGTTCACGCGTTCACAGTAAGTTTTGGAATGCTCCTGCGTTCATAGTAAACAATGCAGTGGAGAGTAGATGCAAGCTCTCTCAAATTTTGCAAGTGTGCACATCGAAACCTCATCATTCTTGTGTCAATTTCTTTTGAGCAAGAAAATGAGTGTCCACCATGATGCATGAAGGTTAGTCCTTAAATTAATATCGCATCGTGTAAAAAATTAATATATTTTCGTTACCAATCAAAGATCATCCACCGCGTCACCGTCACTGTCACCGTCACAACACCCTTCCCTTGTGCAACCCTCTCTATGGACACTTAGTCTTTTGTTTTTTAAGAATTCTTTTTGCACCTGAGAAAGAGACGACTGCAGCTATGTTGTGGGAATTTCAGGAAACCGTACAACTTGGCTCCACGATGAGGCACACTCGTTCTCGCGCGAGATTGGACTCCAGCTCTCCTGCATCGCAAGAGCAGGCGTCTGTGCATACGGTAAGTTCAGCTTTGCATTTTTTTCTGTTTCCAGAACAATAACTGACAGTGCATCTCCTTGTGCATTCCGATTCTCCACTGAAATGTTGGGGTCCTCTAGCGTCTTCGGGGAAGACAGTCGGATCCAACGCTTCCTCTATTAGTCGCTCCTGGACCCCCAAATTTGAGTGCGGTCATCGCCGCAATTGTCCTTCTTATCTTCTTGTTGTTGCTATACCGATCAAAGATACTTATTACTGTTTGAAGTTTTCATTTATACTACTGCGAAAAGATCGTAGTCGACGTAACCGCTGAATGTAAGGATGCACGGTCCGAACTCCAGGAGATGTGTCGAAGACTAAGGCAGTTCACGTAACTTGAATTCATGTACATATTGAGGTTTGCCTATGTCCACCAACTCGGTGATGGGTAGTTTGAGTCTTCTCCTGGTCATTCGTTGTAGCGAGCGTCCCGCGTGGTTGGCACCGGTTCTATACTGGTGGTGCGTATGTGTGGGCGTGTTGAGTTTTCGGTGCACATGCGCATTTTCTGTGAAGATTGAATCTCTTCAGCTTTTGAGTTGTTGGTTGCGGTGTGAATATCTTAGGTGCGGTGTGCATTTCAATCCCGATCATAATACCCTTAGTTCAACTTTACGAATTTCTTTCAGTCTCGCTCGTGGATTTATTGAGTCAATGGGTGAGTGAGTTGGATCGCTTGTGCGGGAATGCATGAGCTCGACTGAGGACAAAATCCTGACTGCGTCAGTTACGGGCAATGCAATGCTGAATCTACTTAAATTTTTTTACCTACGTGGACTACTTCTTTCTTGAAATTCATTGTGGTTTCAGGAGTATGCACAAACGGGGAGTGAAACTAATGTGTATTATTGAACCCGAACTATGCTTTAATGAATCCCAATTCCCGAAAGCAGTAAGAAGTGTGAACTGATCTTGAATGAGATCTTCAACAACCTTCAGGTCTGAGGTGTGCGAGTTTTTTTGAAAATGTGGAACGATTTCAAATTTCAGCTGAACTACATATGTCCAGTGGAAAGACAGAGTATTGAATTCTGAAGCCGCCTCATTTTGGGGGGTCCACGACAGTCCAGTGAACGGACAGTCAGATCCGACGGTCTCCTTCCTGGTGGTAACGGGACCCCCTTCTTTTGCTATAATTCTTGGATTCTCTCAGAAAGGTTCTAGTTTTTCTAAGTTTCTACATTAGTCGACTTTTGAAGGCTCCAAGTTGCTGACTTGCTGTGAAGGTAGAACGCATAGGTGGCAAAAGCCGAAAGACCAAAGTGGGATTTGATACATGGCAGGGAAGCTAGAGGTTACCTTTGCAGCTTTGCTACGCTGTGAGCCGTAACCAACGACGCTGAAGGTGTTTGGGTCGAAATCCCCCGCTGTCATATGCCATAGCTGGCGTGGGTTTATAAGGTTCCGAATTCTTGAAATATGTGGGTCGTGGTTTAGGGAATGTACTATCGGATCCGATGGTCTATTTGCCGTTGCTGCCTGGACCCCCGAACTTCTAATGTTTGGGTTTTAATATTTCGGTTTTAATTTTAACTTTGACTCGTTTGTATTAATTGCGCAGCGTTTGATTGTAGTTTTGAAGTCTTCTTAAAGTTTCAGGAGTTTACCTTGACCTTCATTTTCGATATGTGAGAGTCTTTTAATTTTTTTTATAATTTGCATTTAATATGTAAGAGTGCCTTTTTGTTTATGGTTACTTCAATTGAAAAGGCCAAACAGAAGTTGTTGTTTATTCGCATTATGTCCTTAAGAATGCTGACGACAGAAACTACGGCAACTATAATCCCATGACGGGGGGTGTAGGACTTTCTTCATCATGGACCGTCAGATGTGACTGTAAAAAATCATGTTAGCTATAGACCCCTCCATTTGACAATAAAATTTTTTACTCTTTCTGAATGTGTGGTATTATAGTAATTTCTAAAATTTAAGTACATTTGGGCTCTTTTCTAGTAGGTTCAGTTGTAGATGAAGTGAATTTGTACATTCAATAATGTATATGGTTTGATAAGTTGGTACTATTCAACAAAGAAAAAGTAATGTTAGTGTTCATGACTTTCTCTTTAGTTTTATTAAATCTTGTGATTGTCATTTGGGAAAGAATATAGTGATATAAAATTAGTGACGTTTTATGTCGTCTAATTGGATGTGCAGGGAAGACATCAGAGGAGTACATCGACAGGAAGAGACCGTCCTCCAAATCCCCCGTTGCTATCAGGGGCTGGACCTTCTCACATTTCGACACCATCACCAACGGCCACGGAAGTCTCCAGTAGTTCGGAAGAAGAAGAACGAAGAGAAGAAGAAATGGTAAGTTTTTCCAAATCTCAATAAGTGCACATTATTTGGTAGATGTATACAAGAAACGTGCCCTCAATCATGTGAGTGATCCAAAGATTGTGCATTATTCTATGTTAGTGTTGTTTTACACTAGATTTGGACAAATCCTTAAAATAAGGATGCATTTAGTCATAGGACAGTAGAGCACTCTCTAGAGAGTTCAGAGGAAAAACAACACTAATAGGCAGAGTTCTATTACTGACAATGCACCTATAATTCATGAAACTTTTGATTGTACATGGAGCACAATTACACATAGTGAAGATGTTGTATTCATTGATCTTTGTTCAGTCTCAAATTGACATGTAACAAACTTCTCCGTTGTATCTTGTATTGGTTTATTAATTTATTTGGTTATTTTGGTGTGTTTTTGAAATTGTTACTTTAGAATCATTTTCAATTATTAATTTTGCACAAAGCTCGTTTGTGATGGTCTTCATTGTAGACATATTAGTTACCAATGTAGTTTGAAATTGACAGTGAGTTCATAGTATTCTGTTGGTCATTGTCTTCGTTGGAATCCTTTCTAATTCTTTCATTTTCATATTTGAACTTTCAGATGCAAGACGGTACAGCTAACCTTTGGGTAGAGGAAACCATTCCTGAGACTCAGGCAATCGAAGCTTCAGAGCAACCAGACATTGAACAAGAAACTGAAGATGAAGGTGAACATGAGTACGGGGTAGGTGATGCAAGGAAGGATGTTGTAGAAGATGAGTCTAAAGACCTTCTGGAGGATGACCTTCGACAGTATCACAAGGTAGATGCTGTAAAGTCTATTGCAGCTTTGCGGATGAAGCCAGACCACCTGTTTCAGTTGCAAATACCATTGTGTAGAATGGTAGCCATGCCTATGGTAAGGCCCACTCTTGCAAGTGACCTATTGTTACTAGAGCATGAATTTGTGAATGGCTATAGAGATGGAGCCGCAGTGTTTTATGTGACAACAACAAATGAAGGAGGGGAGAGTTTGGAGTTCATGGAAGAGGAGATGGAGGCTTGGGGTCCTATTTGGAAAGAGAAAAATGCCATTTTTACCTCGCACTTAGAGTCTGTGCCCGAGCTCAGGTTTATGAAGAACTTGAAGTTCTACGTTTGCGATGGAAACCATCAGCTAATTTCTTGGATGACCCACATCAAGAGGCGTCACTTTGGTGATGTAGATTGGCACTGTGCTGTGGATTCCATTGTCCTAAACACAAAGGGGAAGACGGAGTTGGTCATGCATGTAATGCATGACATAAACAAGTAAGTCTTTTTTTCCTTTTTAATATGGCATTGTCTATTATCTTTATTTGCATATGTTTTTTTTAATGTTTGTATTTCAAGTCTTTAATTAACCCATTTTATCAAATGAATTGTAGGTCGACGGAGGATTTACATGTGAAGACTAATCTTGTCCACACATTATACAGAGTCCAAAAGTATGGACTTCTTCCCATTGACAAGTTCAAGGAAATGTTGAGGCCATCTGAACTCAAACTATGTGATGCAATGAAGATGAAGAGGACTTGGTATACTATGCCTGTGCAGGTCTTCACTTGTTTTCTTTTCCGGGTAAGAGACGTCTTCAAGAATTATGAATTACTGGATGCATGTTTTGTTGTCATGTGGTTGAATTTGAGCTTTCAAGCTGTTTGTAATTTAATTTATCATGTAATTTTTGCAGCAAGAAATAGCTCAAGCTGCAGATGGAGTAGTACGGAAGTACCATGAAGTCACTCCTAAGGAAGAGAACATGCCAGAAGGGGTGGCACATGCAATGAGAGTTGGAGCACGGGAGAAGATAGGGAAATTGAATATAAAGATGATGAAACTTGTTACAGTGGCCAATCCAACTCTCAAGCCAGAGTTCCTACAAGAGGTTTGTGTCTTATGCATATGCAACTACAATTTGACTCCTATTGTTGAAAATGACATTTGAGGCTAACAAAAAATTTGCAAATTGTAGGTGGAAAGGCATTGGAGTGCTAATGAGGTTCCAGAGATGACTCTGGAGAAGCTACAAATGGTTGCAACTTGCAACACTACACCAACACATAAAACAAAGTTCTTGAAGTGGTGGAATTCATCTGGGCCATCACGTGATGCTAGGTGTTTTCCGCCGAGGCTAGTGTCTGAGATATTACTTGCACCATTTTTAAACATATGTGTTTGGTATGCTGGGGTGAGAGCTTGTTTCCTTTACAAGTGCATGTAGTAGTGACTAGGACTTTAGGAAAAAAATAATAACATTTTGCCCTGCTTATACATACGGTAGGATAAAACAATTTTCCTATTTTTTAAGAACATGCTCAATATTGGAACGTTGAAAGAAGTGTATACAGTTTTATACATGTATTGTAATCTTTGAACTTTTTACTTATTACAAAATTGAAGTGTAGGTGCATGGAGTAATTGCATTGCATTGTATATTTTGGACATAGCTTACAAGACCTTTGTCTCTTAGATTGAAGATGCAGCCGTGAAGGAATTCGACAGTATTGTGAAGGGTGACAATATCGTTGTGAACATGGACGTACCAGAGCAACCAGATACCTTGGTGGACTACCTAGAAGGTTGGAGAAAGAAGATTTGGGATCAAGGGTTCTTACCACACTTGAGAGGAGCAAATTATTTCAAGAAAAATGACAACTTTGAGGCCTATGAAGGGTCCAAGCAAGCGGTGCGAAGAGTTCTTTTTCGGTAAGTGTTAAGTAATCTTAAGTGTTCATTGTATTTATTTTGTACTTCATACAATGAAGTGAAGAATATCTCATTGTATGTCAAAAATGTAGACGTGCAAGAATACTTATAAAACGAAGGGGACTATAGGCACAATTGAAGAAGTTTATAGTGTGAGTTGAAAAGTTGTATGACATGATTCAAAGTTTGTGGACAGAGTTCTTGCTCCCTTTGGTCTTGTTTTTTGATGACGTTTTTTTTTTAAAATTGCAAATAAATTAATGAAGTGTATTTGAAGCATTTCTTAGTATAAATGAAATCTTACAATCTGTTTAAACAATACTGTGATGTGTTTTGATTTTTCTTTTTTGCATTGTACAATGGAACTATAGATACTTCAAGTTTGAGTTGCTGGGCAAAGGTGCAATTGAGAAGAAAGACTTCCCTACATTCCTATCAAATTTCTTAGACCGTACTTCCCCGAGTTGCATGTACACTTCCATGCAACTGAGGACGTATACAACGGCCCATCTTGGTGGTGGTGGATGGTACCTTGACTGCCCAATTTCGTACATACATCCATCGGAATCACAGCTCCAGAACTCATTGGAGGGTATTGGTGCCATTGATTTGGAAGTGGATGAGTTCGTAGGGATGACCGATGTCCAGAAACGGAGGGCCATTTCGAAGAGGGAGTCTAGTGATAGGAAGAAGGCAGCAAAGCTTAAAGTTGCATTGGAGAACAAACAGAAGAAGGAGTTAGAGCGTTTGGCGAAGTTGGTAGAGAAGGAAAAGGAGAAGGAAAAAGAGAAGGAAGAAAAGGCTAAGGCGAAAGGGATGAAGAAAGACGAAGGTGGACCCGTTATTCCTACATCATCAACGGTGGACCAGAGCTCTGAGATGGTAGGAAGAAGTCAAAGCGGAATGAAGAGGAAGGCAGTCCTACCAGACTTCAATGAAGATATGGTCACCCAAGGGACTCAGCTGGTTCACATTTCAGACGATGAAGAGGTAACATCGGAGGAGTTAATCCTAAATGTCTCCATTGAAGACATCATGGAAAATGAACTAAAACCTGGGCCGAATTGCTACACTGAGGTTATTGATTTCCTACAAAAAGTAAGGATTTCTTGTTTTTGTTCTTTACGAAATCATTTAGAAGTCCAGAATGAGAATTCCATCTTAGAAACTACTAATTGGTACCAAATTTCCTATTGTAGGTGGTGGTAGAGAAAGACAGGGAATACGATGGGAAAGTAAACAAATTTCCCGGATTTGACTTGATGGTCTTTGACTGCCAAGAGAATTTGCCGGTGCCGGGGTGTTCATTGACAGCAGATATTATACCGGCGTGGAACTTAGACCCCCATTACAATATGATATTCCAGGCATTTGCATTTGCAGAGAAGCATTTGCAAGACCATGGTGCAATTGTGGTTTTCCATTCGTGGAGTGTGGATGCAAAGAGCACCATTGCGGGATTATGTACAAAATTTCAAAAAATAGTTGTGAAGAAGGAGTGGCTATGTACGAATTGAATGCATCTAATATCGGCCGTGGACAAAAAGAGCACGGTAATATTTTCCAAATCCCTTACAGTTTTTGGAACATTATCATGGTTGAGTTTTAATTCATTTTTTTAATGTGAGTTGTAATTTTGTACTAGTAGACCTTGAAGTTTGGTATCACCATTCTCGTGAAAGACCTTGGTCCTAGAGGGAAATCAAAGTTCTGCTTCAAGTGATCAAAGGCAATGGAGCAAGCCAAAGTGGACCTTAAACAAGATGATGTGCTTATGAACTATACGACAGTAGATTCCCTATCGGTGAATAAAATCAATGGAAAACCGTGGCGTGGGGCTCGAGAAAAGGATGCTCGACTATTGGCATTTCTCATTGACGGTACCACTGACGAGGGAGACATTGTTCTTGATTGCACAGCGTCAACGGGTAAGTATGAAATTCAAATGAAGTTTGTATATAGTCTTCAAATGCAACACCAACCCTAAACACTTATTGAATGAAATTTCTTTTGGTTTTCACAGGTGCCTCCATCAAGGCCTGTCGCGGAACAGGGCGCCATATTCTAGCGTTGGAGAAAGACGAGAACATTTTCAAATATCTCCTTGAACCTATGAAGAGGACTATTACTCCTATAAATCCTGTTGCCCCAATTGGAATGAACGAAGCTGCTGATGTTCAAGTGTCACAAGATCTAGATTCAATGACAATTGTACCTCGGAAATTCCCTCGTCGTGATAGACCTAGTAAGTAAGTTTTCTTTAGTCCTCAAAGTCTAATGTTTCTTAAGTACATGTAAGATGTCATAATCTAATTGTGAATCATTTGCATGTGCAGCAGTCCGAGATTGATGGCAGATGATGCAGTTAAGAGAAGGCGAAGGCTTCTCCTTAGTCCTGAGAAGTCATTTGACTTACCAGTTTATGCATCGCAGTTAGCATCAGCATTTGCAGAGTTTGGAACTGCAGAACCCAAACGCCGAAAGCCTTTGTACGCGCTAAATGTCTTGCAGTTTATAGATGGATCGGCCTCAGAGGGTGAAGAAACTTCGGATTCTTCTAGTGACAGGGATTCTGTAGTAGAATCGACTGCCACTTAGACTCATAAGATTGATGTATCTTATGAGTCTAAACAATATGTGTTGATTTTGATTATGATTAGATTTGTATGTTGTATGGTTATATGTGTGTATATCACCGTTTTTGCTCTACAATATGCAGTTGTGCATTCAAATTAATTCTAACCTTAGTGTCTTACATTTGACACTTTTGAATGACAATACAAGGGAATACATAGTAGTTCATCATTTCAAGTGTCTCAATGAAAGAGACACAGCCTATAAGAGAAATAAACATTCACAATGACCATGGTTTGAAAAGATTTCAAAACTATGGAATATTGGGTTTAAAAAAACATTCCAACTACATGAATGTGATTAATTTAAACATTTTGTAGCCATATAGGGTGTCCAATAACATTACAAGTAATCAAAAGTTTTTGTAGTGTATTTAAAAAAAATTGCAATTGCACACAACTTATTCTCCAAAATATAAGGTGTCAAAAAAACACAAGTACTGTAGATTTTGAATGATCAAGAATAGGATGTCATATTAAAATTGAAACTATAAATGTGGGCTTCCAAAAAAAGATGTCGAAGAACATTACAACTATCCAGACTCCCTACAGCTTATATACTAGGGTGTCTACCAAAATAGAAACTATACCAAAACTTTCAAAGAAAAATATAGATTTAAAATAAATGGCAACTACTCCAACACTTCCATTAAAAAAATATAGAAGCCTCAATAAAAAAACAATTGCACAGAAATGATTTTTGTTGAAAAAGACAGTGTGAAATACAATACAAGTACACCAAAGCTTCAGTGACATAAATTGTGGTTTAACCAGAAATAAAGCTTGCAGAAGACTGATTACCATCACTACATAGATAGCAAACAAATCTTTATATATCCCTAAACCTACACCATAAACCTAAACCTACACCATTATTAGGGTTACAACAAATACCAAAAAATATACAGCCACGACCCTCTAAAGAACCACGGTCATAGGTGATTCAATCATTTTATGAATCCATGGTCATAGGTAATTCATGTTTATTTGTTCCTGCTCACACACTCATATGCTCACACTCGCACGCTCGCACGCTAGCAACCCTGATCGAGTATATATGATATTTTAAAAATAAAGAATTAATTCATAGTACTAAAGACTCAAATGACAAGAACTACCTAATGTCTCATTGTTCCCTAAGAAGCACTTCATATAGGAAACATGATGAGCCATTAGTACATAATAAAAGGCATGCACTATTGTAAACATCATGATGTCAAAACTAAGTCGAAGGGGATAAATGTCATTCCTTCATGGTAGAAAACTACTCATTTAAATCCAATTAATGAAGGTCCCCAATCAAGGCCATTGTAGAGGTCTCTTTGAGGACCCAATTTTCTTCTAATGCATGAGATTAGAATTGGTTAAATAAATGTTGAAGAGATAAAAAATAATATGAGAACATTAGTAGATGTAATCATGTTAATTTCTTTAGATTGCATCTATATTTGTGATATATACAAATAAAAAATTCAAAAATGTTACATACATGTCCACGTTTTTCAATAAGTGTCTTGTTGAAATTATTGCACGACACTAAATCTATTACAGAAAGTGGGCTGAGGAAGATAATTTTCGGATTCACTAAGGTTTAAATTTTTTTTTAAATCCCACTATTTTGAACGTGTGTAAGGTATATTGTAGACCCCACCTAGCTAATTTGGGGTCTCTAATTGGAAATATGAATTCAAAATCTGCAAATTTTTGTGTTTTGTGAAGAATAAAAAAATTTAGAGTTTTCCCTAGGATAGAAAATCCTACATTTTCACTCTTCTTATAAATGATTTTGTGTCTCTCTCAATTGTCAATTACCCTAAATACCAGTTAAACAAAATATTTTTCACCTTTCTTATGATTGATTTAGTGTCTCCCTAAATTATCAAGTACATGAAACACCAGCAAAACAAAATTGAGGTTTAATGACGATCACATCACTTGATTGCAAACCTATACAAAACTTAGAATCCTGAACCCATGAATATTGTTAGTTTGTCAAGAATCCAAGAATAGAGTGAATTATATCTCTTTGAAATTTTGTTGTAAAACCAACAATACTTTGCTAGAGTAGTTGCTGAGGAATGTAGTTAATAATATATATGTTTTAAGATATGAAAATCACAACAATGAATAAGCCTCCACCTACTAGTTGCACCATGTTAATTGAGAACAATAATAGTTTGACAAGCTTAATTAGAGATTGAAGGATCTAATTTTTTATATCTTTTAACTTTCTTTTGACATGGACTTTTTGAAATTCACATTTAATGCATAACTCTACAGCCAAGTGGGATATGTGTTTGGAAAAGTCATCACCTGCAATAGAGAGCAACCGTGATCAGCTCCTCTTGATAAAACCGCATTGGATATCTATCTATCCTTCAAATGCAAACTGATTTACTGCAATGCCCGTTTGCTTTGTTGATTAATGTTTGCAATTGAAGGTTTGATGATCACAGCTGCAACTTTCAATTAGTTCCTCATTGCCCAAGTAATTCAAATGTAGTCACCACACACATGAAGGTCTACCCCGTGTACAATTATGTTCAAACCACATCCGGGCATGTTGTTTTTACGTTTTCAATCACTGGTTGGCACAACACCAAATCTCAAACCTTCCAACTCACCAACTTTGAACACCAAATCTGACATCTCATAAAGCGTAGGATTAAGTTATCAAGATTCAACTTCATGTTGTAAGTTACAAAGATCTAACTTGGCTATGCAAATTAAGATCGATTTAACTACTGAACTTTCAACCGATACAAACAGAGTTAAAACATATACCACGGAACCTTTCCTTCGAGAAAGAAGACTAATTGAGGACCAACTCTCTTTGATTTTGTTTTGCTAAGATCCCTTGCGTGAGCATTTCGAATTAGTTTGTTGAACCACATGCACTCACTGATAAGAATTGATTGAGTTATAATAAACAACAGTGATAATGAACCACAACAAAGTTATCAAGTTCAAGAAGTACTTACCAAAGAGATTGACTTCATCGCAACTCCAAATCCATCTTTTTTGGAGGCTAGACAAAATAAAAAACACTTTTTTTTAAACCCTAAGCCACAACCAACTCAAATATTCTTCGATGAAGAATTAAAGAATACATAAAAACCCTCAAAATATTCTCCAGATTGATGACAAGCATCATCTGGAGGAGATCAAAAGTTGGAATCGCGAAAAATGAACAACGACAGGAGGTCCGGGAGAGTGCGGCACGACATACAACTCGGTGAAAGAGGTCGGAGGGGGAGGGAGGTCGGAGGGGGTCATTTGAAACTGGGCAGACTCCTTCCACGGCAGGAGTCGGGGGACGGACGGGGAACGGACCCCTCTCATCCCCCTGTCATCCCTGACAGGGGCAATAGAGGGGTCAATCCCCTTGCCGGGTTTAACGTCCAGCGGTCAATGAGGGGGTCAGTTCTTCCTGGCCGACAAAGAGGGGTCGGGATAAAATGCCCCCCCGTTTACCTCACTGGTTGGCCTCCCGGCCTCCAACCAGTGAGGCGCTTTGCTCCCCCCGGCCTGCAAAACGGAAGTGCTGGCATTTTGCCCAGCCACATTTTTGCAGGGCGGGTGGGCATGCTCTTATTACATCCAGGCTGGCCCTTGACTCCGTCCTGTCCCTTGACTGAAGGTTTCCAGACTTCCCGCGTTTCCTCCCTAACCAAAGAACAGTCTGTACATGGTACCCACGTTAGTTCGTTGGCAGTCGGCATCTTCTTCTTCCTTGAGTTCCCTGATTTACAAGCTCGGCTGCTCGGAAGGACGAGGTCACAGCGGCAGTCCAGGTGGTGTTTGGAGTCAGACCGGAGCTGCTCGCCCTCGCTTGGGGTTTGACGCAGTTTCAGGCAGACTCGATTTTCCGTCGGTAGGTCGTCTTCGCCATAGTTGGCACGGCACGGGAGAGCTGTCAAGGGTCAAGACTTCTGGAAGCCGAGCTTGGGGAAGGAGGCAGCCGCGCGCGGAGCTGACCCAACGCACAGCGTCTGAAGCTTCTGTGCGTGGAGCTTCTGTGCGGGATTCTATGCACTGGACTTGTGTGTGCAAGATGTCCTTCGCCCTGTTTCGCCACCCTTGGGCGTTCAGTTCATCGCCACTTCACCATGTTGTGAGTTCTTCGTGCTTTGCTTGTTGCTTAGAGTGTTTGTCCTGTTGGGGTTCCGATCATATGCAGCTTCGAGCTTAGCTCTGTGCGGGAGGGTTTGTACTGTACGAAGGGTTTTTATCGATCTTTTCGTCGGTGTGAGCGTGTTCGGTATCCAGAGATGGTGCGTTTCTTACTTGGAGTTGAAGGTCGCGCTCCTTAGTTCTTGCTCTTACTTTACTGCTACGGATTTGCGGTTATGTTGGGTGTTCCCTGTTGGACGCGTAGGGTGTGAACCAGTGCAGTTCGATCTGGAGTCTGTTTTTTGTGTGTCTGCTTCTTACTGTTGTCACTGTTGCGGATTCATAACCCTAATCAGAGTACTATTGTACATTTGTGTCATTTTGATGTCCACGGATATGATGAGGTTGTGAGCCTCTGAACGAATCTTGTAGCGGCAGGATTATCGATGAATGGAATCTGTTGTTGATTTATCATTTTTGAATTGCGTGTCTGATTTGCTTAGACTGTGAGTTTCCTTCATTCCATTTTCGGAAGAGTCTGTTTAGAAGCTGTAGTGAGACATATAAAGATTCATCTTCTGGTAACCCTGGTTCAGCTCGCCATCCCTTGCCATGCTGTGCTGGTCGTTTTGCTTGTGAAGTTGGACGCTTGATATGGAGGTTTGACTTTGTGCAGCATCCAACAGCATCTGATTTTATTGAACAGATTTGCCGAAATGCTCGTGACTCGTTTGCTCTTATCTAGCTTTGCAGTCCATTTCGTATCTACAGCCTCTGAATTGAGAAATCGGTTTCCAGTGTGCATATCCAGGCATGCAGATGTAGAGGGAATGATGTGTGGAATGTCCTTTACGTGGCAACTCTTGCGCCACTGCTTCTGGCGAAAAGATCCATTATTTCATGACTGTTCCTGTTTTGGGATGCGCTCAGTTATAGGACTTCTTGGTTGACCATTGTCGAAATGGTTTAGATGATGTCAGCACTGTTTGAAAGGCGTGATCGAACCACCAATATAGGTTTGCCAACACCTGTTGTAAGCATTAGTTCTGTTCGCCCCCGCCGTGCTGCTCTTCTGAGCACTCACTCATGCATGAAGATTTCGGAGTTGAATGAAGTCGTGGCGTCTGCTGTAGCTGATTTCGTTACCGCCGGTTTTGAGTCTGTCTTCATCGGTGGTTCAATGTTGTAGGTCAGCTTTGTACCTTTGGGCGAGGATACGATGATATTGATTCCATGTCGTGCTTTTGAACTGGTAGGTGCAAGTCGGTGTATTCGTGATTCGTAGTTTGTTCGAAAACGAGCCTGGTTGAATTGTGAAGCATTTCCTGTGCTTCTTCCCTTCGTTTTTGGGTTTGGCAATATCATTTTTTTGCGTGCTTTTCATTTCAAGAGCTCTTCTGTTCGCTTTGAAAAATAGCTCAATCAATCGATTCCTTCATTCCGCTGTTGAAAGTACAGCATCGAAGACGTCTTGCGGTGTAGATTACATTATAGCAGACGAGATGATGCAGAGGTTAGTTGTCCGATCTTGCAGGAAATTTAGCTGATGAAGTTGATGATAGGACTAGTGTGACGATAATTGTATGTTCCAATCAAGGATGCAGTTCTGCAGTTCTGAAGTTGTGGTTAATGTTTGTTTGCAGATGTAGAGTTTAAGCTTGTTCCAAGGCAAACCTGGAGCAGTCCCCGTACTCGACAAACTCGGATGCATTCAAGGCTGTCGATGTACATGTAAGGAGGTGAAAGAGACTGTGATTGGGAACATTGCGAAAGACTGTTCTGGTATGTTTTAATTCCTTACAGTTTCAGTTCCATGTTTTCTGCTTTCGACTGCATGCTTCTCTGGAATTATTGCCGCTGGATGATCTTCTGCTAACTTGGGTGCGCCCTGTAGTTGTGCGCATTTAAGTTTTGTTTAACACCTGTAAGCAATCAGGGGTTAAGTGGTATTTGAATGCAGATGCTCGAGCTGTTTAGGATGATAGATAGCTTTTTTTGAAAATATGCATTATTAGGATTCAGTATCGTATGATTATTTTTGACTTGCCGACAGAAATTGTCATTTTGTAGAAGTGTTCCTACGATTTTTTGTATTTGATACTGTTTCATGGTTTTGAGCAGCCGTTGGTAGGAGGCCACCCCTGAAAGACAAAGGTGCAGCCGCCTAGGAAGAAGTGCAAGCCAAGCAGCCCTGGTACATTCTGACTTTGATACGTTGTATAAACCATGTCTTGGTTTGTCAAACAATTGTGTTTGCTAGATCTGTAACATTTTTTGGGGTAGGGTTGTTAGTGAGAACGATTTGTTTGTAACTTGATCATGCATGGACAGTAGATTTTGTTTTTATGAGCAACTCCCTTTCCATTTACTAGATGTGTTATGTTGACCATGAATCCATAACTATGTCTTTAGTCGTGATCTTTTTGTAGAACGGTGTTTAGGGTCTTCCTTGGGATAGGTGTTTATGGAGTTTGTCAAATATGGAGTTGGTTTTTTAAGTCATGTTTGATCAATCGCCTCCGTGTTATTATCGGCTATTAGTTTTCGTATTAAAAGTTGAACTTTTGGAAGTGGACTAAAATGATCTTGGAATTATCGACTTGTCTTTGACATGCAAATAATCTTCATTCATAAACTTAGATTTAATCATTTCAATAACGTCCATTAATTTTTGAATCAATGATACCTTTTCAAGTCTTAACATATGTACGATAGTCAATTATTTTAGATTCCATTGATTCAAAAGAATGTGATAAATGGGCACTTGATAAGTTTAGTAGATTGAAATTTAGATCTAGATTGTAGATTTGAAGAACTTAAGATAGGGTAGGGCATGTAGGACTACAAGTCTTTATCAAATGCATGATTTATTCCTTGTGCATGAAATAAACATGAGTAAATATGCTTGCTTGATGTTTTGTCATTGTCAATGTATTTTCTTGTTCAACAAAAAATACTAAAAAGTATGCATCACAAGTTGGTCCTAAAACAATTAAATAGTGTACCTAGTTTCTAGTCATTTTTTGGGACCCAATGTTTTCCTTCACTTTCTTACTTTTACATGTCTTTGCTTTTGTGTGAATAGACAACTCCATTTATTTCAATTTTTGCTTTGATAAAGTTGTGTTGTGGTGTAGAAGAGACATTATATCGGGGAATGTGTCATCTTTAGGGTCCAAATAGGATGGAAGTGGTTCATTATTATTTTTGACTTGAACTACAATCTTTGTGAATGTAGTGCACATGTATTTTGGAATTCCACAATCACATTGTGAAGGCTACCACTTGCTAAGAAGAAACAAGTTGACATTGTATGTGAGTTTTTATGCCATTCACAATTTTTTCTTATTATGTTGTATATTGTTTTGACATGGATTCCTCTAGGATTTGGCTTTTCAAGGCCACAAGAAGAGTGACTTGTGTGTGTTAGGTGAATTATAGGCTTTTGTATTTTGTTAGAAATGGAGACTCCATTATTGTATCTTGTAATTATTGGTGTGTGTTTCAATTGTGTAGTAGCAAGCACAACAATTGATATGGAGAGTGATGATGATGCAAGGCCTCCCAAGAGATTGTGTGCAATGGGAGGTATGTTTGGTTTGTACTTGGTCTCACTACCAATGCGTTCTTTTCTTATTGAATTTCGTAGTATTGTCATTTACATTTTCATAAAGCTCACCTTTGTATGCAATTGCAAACATTGTTTGATGAAATTTGGATATGTTGATTTGTCCATAAGATTGATCATTGGTTGTGGTGCAGTTGAATTTGAGAACTATGATGTTTTCATAAGCCATAGGGGCCCTAATGTCAAGACGGGTTTTGTGAGCTTTTTATACCAAGCTTTGGAAAGAGTTGGGTTGCATCCCTTTTTGGATTGCATATCCATTGGTAAAGGCCAAGATTCTTGGAAATGCATTGACCATGCAATCCAAACAACACATGTAGCCGTTGTCATCTTTTCGGAGAGTTTTGCACAATCGGAGTGGTGTTTGAAAGAATTGCATGAAATGTTGAATTCTCCTTTAATGAAGGTGCTCCCTATCTTCTACAATGTTGAGCCATGGGAAGTGAGTTTTCCAGAAAAGGGTCTATTAGGTAAGGGATTTTCAAAGTTGATGGAGAGGCATGATAAGACTCTTGTGGAAGAATGGAGGGCTGATTTGAAACGAGCTTCCAAGTTGAATGGTTGGGAGCACAAAGTGGGGGACAAGAGGTAAATGTGGGAGTATTCTCTTTTTTTACAAAGATTTTTGTAGTTGAGCTTGACATTGTCATTGTCATTGGTTTTAACAAAATCATTTTCAATTTTGTTTGCAGTTTGGAAGTGGAATTGGTGCAAAAGGTGGTTGACAAGATTTGTGAGTTGGCAAACAAGCTTGTTCCCTTGGTTGTGGGTGATTATATTGTGGGCGTGAAGCAAGTTGCTAAGAACCTCATTCAAACGCTTGATGAAAAGAAAGTGTTGATGTTGGGGTTGTGGGGAATGGGTGGAATTGGGAAGTCCACTTTGGCTCGGGAGTTATACAACCAATTGGGGAAAAGATTTGATGCAAGTTGTTATGTAGAGGATGTAGTTGAGAAGGTGAATCAAGGTGGTGTGACAAGTGTCCAAGATCACATGTTGAAGGCCTTATGTGAGAACAAGTCAATGCCAAATGGTGTGGACAAATGGGGAAGGAAGGGTATTCTTGAGGAAAGATTATTGAAGAAACGAATTCTTGTGGTTTTGGATGATGTTTGTGATGATGATCAAATGGTTTATTTGATGTCACGCAAAATGTTGAAGGAAGGTAGCATGTGCATTGTCACTTCTCGAGATCGTCGTGTATTTGAGAAGTCCACTTCATTTCACCTTGATGATATGGTTTACACTCATGATGTTCAATTATTGAGCCAAGAAGATTCTCAAAGTATCCTTGCATATTATGCATTTGGAGGTGATTGTAATGTACCTCAAGGATTTGGAGGTCTTATTGGAGATGTTAGTAGGGCATGTGGTGGTGTTCCCTTGGTGTTGAAGGTTATTGGATCTTGTTTGAGGGGTGAGAAAGATGTAGAGATTTGGGACGACAGGTTGAAGAAGTTGAAACATGGCTCTATAATGGACGAAAAGAAGATATTTGATTGTCTTCGGATTAGCTATGATGCTCTTGATGAACAATGTAAAGGAATGTTTTTGGATATTGCATGTGCATTACTGGGAGAATCTATGGAGTTGGCTAAATTTGTTTGGAACTCCCAAGGTTGGTGAACACCATTGGGTGTGCGGACCCTTGTGGAGAGGGCTTTAATTAGAGTCGATGGAAAAGGTAACTTTCACATGCATGACCACTTGCGAGACATGGGCTGAGAAGTCTGCTTGGTAACCATTGAATTTGAGTTTGTTTAATCATACCAATAGACTATAAATATATAGTTTTAGTGTGCCCAATTACAACGTGAACTTGAATAGCATATAGAATTAGTATTTTCTTTGTTTGATTGTTTGAGGATCCCCAAATAGTTATGTATTAAGCCTTCTTTTTATTTTACATTTGTTTTGTTTCATCCAATAAATATATGTATATTGAAGTTTTCGAGTTGTTTTGACTATTTTGAATTTGTCTTTGCAGCCACTACCAAATTCTCTTCAAACTTTGCTGCTTCCACCGAGAAGGGCAATTCAAGATGATTTTTCTCTCATGAAGGCCTTGCGTATATTGCAATGCATAGATTGCTCAATTTTTATGTCATCACTTCCCGTAAATTTGCGTTGGCTTAATTACTTCAATATGAAGTTTGCACCGCTGAGTACGTTTCCAGAGGTACTTGAAAACAATGAATTGGTGATATTGTTTTGGGTGGATTATTTGATGAAAAGTTTGCCAAAATCTTTTGGAAGGTTGAGCAAGTTGAGAGTGTTGAACCTTGCCTATTGGGGTAATCTAAAGGAGTTGCCAGATTCATTTGGAGGCCTCCAAAATTTGGAGGACTTGAGTCTTGAAAGAAGTGGAATCAAATGTCTACCCAAATCTTTTGGAAGGTTGAGCAAGTTGAGAGTGCTGAACCTTGCCTATTGTGGAAATCTAGAGGAGTTGTCAGATTCATTTGGAGGCCTCCAAAATTTGGAGCATTTGGATCTTCGAAGAAGTGGAATCAAATGTCTACCCAAATCTTTTGGAAGGTTGAGCAAGTTGAGAGTGTTGAACCTTGTCTCTTGTGGTAATCTAGAGAAGTTGTTAGATTCATTTGGAGGCCTCCAAAATTTGGAGCATTTGGATCTTCGAGGAAGTGGAATCAAATGTCTACCCAAATCTTTTGGAAGGTTGAGCAAGTTGAGAGTGTTGAACCTTGTCTATTGTGGTAATCTAGAGGAGTTGCCAGATTCATTTGGAGGCCTCCAAAATTTGGAGGATTTGGATCTTTGGGGAAGTCGAATCAAATGTCTACCCAAATCTTTTGGAAGATTGAGTAAGTTGAGAGTGTTGAACCTTGTCTATTGTGGAAATCTAGAGGAGTTGCCAGATTCATTTGGAGGACTTGAATCTTGAAAGAAGTGAAATCAAATGTCTACCCAAATCATTTGGGAGGTTGAGCAAGTTGAGAGTGTTGAACCTTGCCTATTGGGGTAATCTAGAGGAGTTGCTAGATTCATTTGGAGGCCTTCAAAATTTGGAACATTTGGATCTTCGAAGAAGTGGAATCAAATGTCTACCCAAATCTTTTGGAAGGTTGAGCAAGTTGAGAGTGTTGAACCTTGCCTATTGTGGAAATCTAGAGGAGTTGTCAAATTCATTTGGAGGACTTGAATCTTCGAGGAAGTAAAATCAAATGTCTACTGGAATCTTTTGGGATGTTGAGCAAGTTGAGAGTGTTGAACCTTGCCAATTGTGATAATCTAGAGGAGTTACCAGATTCATTTGGAGACCTCCAAAATTTGGAGGACTTGAATCTTGAAAGAAGTGGAATCAAATGTCTACCCAAATCTTTTGGGAGGTTGAGCAAGTTGAGAGTGTTGAACCTTGCCTATTGGGGTAATCTAGAGGAGTTGTCAGATTCATTTGGAGGCCTCCAAAATTTGGAGGACTTGAAACAAGTGGAATCAAATGTCTACCCAAATCTTTTGGGAGGTTGAGCAAGTTGAGAGTGTTGAACCTTGTCTATTGTGGTAATCTAGAGGAGTTGCCAGATTCATTTGGAGACCTCCAAAATTTGGAGGACTTGAATCTTCGAGGAAGTGGAATCAAATGTCTACCCAAATCTTTTGGAAGTTTGAGCAAGTTGAGAGTGTTGAACCTTGTCTGTTGTGGTAATCTGGAGGAGTTACTTGATTCATTTGGAGACCTCCAAAATTTGGAGGACTTGAATCTTGAAGGAAGTGGAATCAAATGTTTATCGAAGTCTTTTAGAAGGTTGAATAAGTTGAAAGTGTTGAATCTTGGTGGTAGGTTAAGGAAGTACCAAATATGTTTGGAGGCCTCTTAAATTGACAATAATTAAATAGTTTAAAATGTAGAATAAAATGTCTACAAAATTTCTTTGGGATGTTAAGTAGTTGTTAGTGTTGAAATTTGCCCATCATAGCCAAGTGGAGGAGCTACTACATGCAAATTTGGAAGACTTGGATTTTCATTCTTCAAGGAAGTGGAGTCAAATGTTTATATAATGCTTTTGCAAGACTTAGCATGTTAAAAGTATTGAAACTTATCAATTGTGGTTAGCTAGAGGATCTATTAGATTTATTTGGAGGCTACCAATTGTACTTTTTGTGTTTGAATCCTTGATCTTTTGTTGTTGTGAGAGTTCTTTGGAATCTTTTGATTTTTCTTTTAGATGAATTTAGTCCAAGGTACATAAATGGGAGTATCAAGAGGCATTCAAGAATGTGGACAAGCAAGTAGACTAGTAGATGAGACTTTGTCTTGGAACATTATGATATTGTGCCCATCATGTAACCTTTTGATGTAATTTCCCTCTTATAGTGAATGTAACTTATATCACTATTTCCTTTTATAGAATCTCTTTTATATAGTTTTTCTTTGGACCAATCTTGGTAAGTTCTAATGACATTTAAACATCTTCTCAATGAAACCTTGTACCTTGATGAAATTTTTCTTTTGTATTGTTGCATTGTAACAAACTTTGTTCAAGTTGACAATATATACAAACTTTGTCTACAATTGCAAGACACATAGTTACATGAGTTGATTACAAATTAAAAAGTTGTGTGGATAGGGGACATTTAGTATTAGTGACCATCTTGCTCTGGAATGTTGCCAAGTGCATACTTGTATCATCAATTTTATTACATTGATAATATTCCTTGGGTCAATTTGACATTGACGTTAGGTTATTGCACAAATAGATGTTCAAACTTCTAAACAAATTGCTTTTCATCTACATTATTGTGTTATACTAAGCGAGAATGTCCACCTCCATTGCCCTATCAACTTTCTAGAATATTTATTTTCCTACTTTATTGAGGGTTCATTTTAATGGAATTGTGTCAATTTGATGAAATGGAAGTTTTACACAATTGTCACTATTACCCAAAACTAATGAAGTGTTTGTGGAATAAATGTATAGTAAATTGGTGATACAATGTTGTGTTTTACAACCATTGGTCTTACAGAAAATAATGGTCACAACAATATTGTAATTGGGTGTCTATTAGATTCTACCACTAAAAGTGAAAGCATTTGTTTTCACCAAAGATCAACTCTATCATCATTATTTTACATTCTAACTTCAAGTGGAGGTTAATCTAGTGAAGAGGTAAAGAGAATACAATAAACCAATGATGCTCATCCTTAAGGGATGAAATCAACTTTGATATCATCACAATTCTTCTTTACATTGTAGGGCAATTTTTAATCAAAAAGTGTAGGAATTTTGGATTGTGTGACCAAATTCTCTTTAAATAGCCACACTAACTATCCATGCTTTGGTGGATGCTCATTGCTTTGGATGTCACAATGAATGGAAAGTTTAGGAGAGAACTCAACTTTCTGGCCTTATTTTCACATGTTATTTAGTAGTTTTGTATGATTATCCTAATGTTACCTAAACTTAGCCATTTAATTCAATAAAAATCCTAGTTTTTAAAGCATTTTGGTCATTTCCCTTAAGTTTGCAAAAGCAATCGATCAAAAAACCAACTTATAAAAGTCAATTTAATTATCAATTTGAAGGCAATTTATCAATTCAAGGTAACTAGTACACTACCTTACTCGGATAGCTAGTTCAATTTAACCTCTAAAGGACCAAACTACGTTTTTTTGGCAACATAGCGATTTTTGGCAATTTACATGAAATGGAATTATTATTTGTTTTATTTGAAGTTTTCATACAACATGTGCCCAAGGAGTAGCTTTAGCCTTTAAGGCCCAACAAACTTTTGACTATATGGATAAATAATTATTGTATGCTATATAAAGTTTTTAATGGAAAAATGAAGGAACTACTTCATTCCCATGTAGTGAGAATGACAAGTGGAGTAATCATTTTTATAATGAAATCCATTGTTTGTCATGAATCTTCAAAGGATATGAGACAATTTGAAAATGAAAGCTTGACTTCTCAATGTCAAATAATAAAGGAATTGTGTTCAAAGCAAAACTAAACTTTAAACTTCATTTGGATATAGTAGGATATTTTTTCCAACAACCTTTGAACTAAAAGAAGTTGAGAAAGGAAGTTGAATTTTAACTAAAATAACCCACTTGAGAGATTGAGCCTCTAAAAAAGTTTATGGACAAAATTCAAAGAGTATAAGGAAAAAATGAACCTTCAAAGGGACCGTGAGTTTGTAGACAATGAGAACAACAAAGAACAATAGGTTGAGAAAAAAAACTCAATTTTTTTTCGTCTAGCAAACTAGAGGGCTTCATCAATTTGAAACAATTTGCTTAATTCATTTTAAAGATTTGAAAAAAAATTAAAAATATTATTAATAAACTAAATACATAATTAATTTTTTTTTAAATTCGATGTAGCACTAGCATGACCACATTAGACTATTATTTTTGAATCTATTTATTTTATTATTATTTTGATATTATTTCTAATTTTTAAATTTTTAAATATTAAATTTTTAAAATTTTTGACTACTTGTATCTAGGGTTTTCATAGTGAGCGGACGTCCGGTTCGCCCATCCGTCCAGTTTGCCCGTCTGTTCAATTTGCCCGTCCGATTCGCCCAACAGGGCGTGGACACTGTAGTCGGGGTGTGGACAGGATCGTTAGGGCGTGGACGGGATCGTCAGGGCATGGACGGGATTGTCAAGGTGCAAAACTCTCAAAATTAAAGCCGTTCAAACCATCCGTCCAGTCCGGTTCACCCGTCCAATCCAGTTCGCATGTTATGACAACCCTGCTTGTATCCCAAAATGATCTTCATATTGGATAAAATGTTCTAGATTAAGGCTAAAAATAACATTTTAAGGACTTATTTTGCACTTTAATAGAATATGGTGCATTCTTGGCATCCAAAAAACTTGAAGCTCCAAAGCCCTTTTCAAATGTAGTTGTGGAGTATTGAAAAGTGGAATTTTGGGGGCATTTTTAAAGAATACCAGTGGACATTTAATTGTTGAGTGTGAGGTCTTCATTTGATGGGCATTTAGTATGTGCCCAAGACTATATTTGAACCTTTGTTTTGCCTCCCAAAGCTTCATCTCCTTCAATTCAAAAATACTCAAAGGGATGCAAAAAATAAAAACAAGCAATGATGATTGATTCTTACAATCATTTCATTTGTCTTTTGATTATAGTTGTATGGATGGAGAGGGAACTTCTACTCAAAGTTGTTTTGTTAGTCCCCCAAAGCCAAATTTGACATATTCCAACGTCACAAAGTGTAACAAGAAGATTATTTTGGGACAAAAAATTAACGTCAACAAGAAGATCATTATGGGATGGAGGAAGTAATTTTCTTTAATATTTCTTTTAATGCAAACACTATTCATCATTGATGATGAACAATGGCCATTGTCCTTCAAAGGGTTTGTGAGTTCCATTAAAAGGAACTTTCATTGTGAAGCTACCTTTTTGAGGGCTCATTTTTTTCCTAATGGATGTTTTAGAATATCAATGAAAATGTCCCTTCCAACCTTTCTTTGAATTCTATCTAAAATTTTTAATTAGAGGTTTGAAATCTTAAACAAGTTTTTAGAGATGAAATTTATCTTGTTTTTTGACATTAATTGTAATTCAAAGTTTTATGAAAAAAATATTTTGCATTGCTTGAATGGGTTCTAAAATTCTACTTTGAACACAATTCCTTCTTTTGACTTAATTATGAGCAGTTGAGTACTTGAGTTCCTACTAATCCTAATTTATATATCCAACATGGGGTTGTTTCACCTCTTAACACTCCACATGGGATTCCAATACTTTGGTGGTGAAAGTGATGTTAGTACTTTTTGGCAAAAATTAGTTGATTTTTAAAGATATTGTAATTTTTGAAAATAATAATGATAATTGCCGAAATTCCTAAAATTTGAGAGCTCCAATTGCCAAAATCAATGGAAATATGTCTATTTCAAGGTTTCTTTTGTGCCAAATTTAGCAAGAATCAAATGAACAAGTTGTGGAAAAAATAGTGTACAATGTTGATAAGAAAATTCAAAGTGAAGTCCAAAGACTAACTTATGTACCATCAAGAATTTTTTTGGTGGAAACACCATTTAATAGGAATGAAGAACGGAGAGGTTGTTTCATAATAAATTCATTATCCATCACAAACCCTCAAAGAGTGTGGAATAATTTGAAGATGAGAGTTTGACCGCTATTGTTAAAAAGTAATCAATAGTGTTCAAAGTAGAATTTCAAACCTCATTCTAGCATAATAAAATAACATTTAAAAAAATATGAACTCAAAAAATGTTGGAAAGTAAATCTAAGTTCATCTTCAAAAATCTATTTGTAATTATAAGCTTGCAAAAAAAAATTATGCACAAAATTCAAAGGGAATGTTTGAAAATGTAAAAGAAAATGTTCTTTTCAACTTCCTTCCTAATATTTGTCCATAACTTTTAATTGGAGGCTCAAAATCTCAAAAGAAATTTTTTGTAGATGAAAGCTAACTTGATTTTCCACATTAAATTAGTTCAGAGTGTTTTAAAAAGTTTGATTAAATGAGGTTAAAAATTCTAATTTTAGTACCTTTAACCCTTAAAGCCCTAATTAACCTATTCCTTTGATAATATAGCGTTTTTGGTTTTTGACAAGCTAGTACTTGGCAAATAATGGATATTGTCACACAATTTTCTAAGTATGAATAATCAAGGAGTATCTTTCTAGTAAGGGCAAATTCTTTCATAACCGATTGTTGACTTTTCAATGCTAATGTGTCACTCTTCCATTGGCAACCTATCACCATTGTCATTACTAGTTGCAACTCATATCCGTCTTTCATTTCAACAAGCTTCCTACACCATTGGATTATGAAGATCAAAGGTTGTGAATGAAAAATGTACAACCGGTTATGTATGATAACCTATTCACTGCTAGCGTGGCTCATCAGTTATCTAATACATAACTATCCAATTCAGGGTGATTGCAAGAAACACTTGTACTATTTGTTGTAATTTTCAATAGTACTCATGAAATCTTTAGGAGTACTTTAAAATTAGAAAACTAATTTTTTTAAAATCTTTAAAATATGACTTATGTATATACCTCTAAAAAGAAGGTTTTCACCAAAGGAAATGTGTAGAAAAATTCTCTAAGTAGGAGAACTTGAAAAGTGCCAAATCTCAAGAAAATAGGACCTTTGATTCAAAAATTAGTTAAAAATAGTAAAAATAAGTAAATACAAAAAATAAAAAGTGGCCATTTTTAAGAACTTTATGAAGATGGTCATTCACCAAAAAACTTACAAAAATAATATTTTATATGTTTCAAAATGCAAGCAGAAGGAAGCTCTCTTCATGGACTTCCACACCACACAAAATTAATTATTTTTAAAAATCCTTTAGTGAAAAGTTGTATTTATATGTAAGGAAGAACTCCATATAATTTTCTTGATGTAGGGTATATGAAAAAGGTACTCAAAAGTACTAAAAACCTCCAAATTGGCAAATGTGACATTTATTTCGGACTTATTTTTGGATAGTAAATTATTTTTGAAAATTACCAAAAAAAATCAAGAAAGTTGTAGGATAGTCATGAGTACCTTCTTTGTAAATCTTAAGTAATTTGGAGTTAAAACACAAAAGTTATGGCCAAAAAACAACTCAGTCCGCAACGTGTGACAGAAAATAGTACAAGTGTTTCTTGCAATCACCCTTCATAGAGAAAAAGTTATTCCAAGAGAAGTTGTTTTGTTTTTTCGAAGGGTAGCAAGGGCACATCCATTTACATTGTACTTGAAATTTAGTGATCTTGCCCAAACGTGGAGGGCCGGAGTTCAAGGGAGGCTTTGGAGATCACTGCAAAATGGGTTCCCATTTTACTACTGATGCCAGTAGATTGACTACTACAAAATGTATAGTTTGTAACAGTTTCTAGAATGGTTTTGTAATGCCCAAAATCTTGATTTGAATAAGTTTGCAATGGTTTTTATTAGATTATTTCACAATATTTGTAATGCTTTTGAACTTGCAACAGTTTTGGAATACAATAGCATGGATTCTTTGTCCAAGACTTTTACAGATTTTTTATTACAAGTTAGCAATGCATTATTTTTTAGTGCATTGCAAAAGCATTGCAAACTAAGTTCCGTTACACATGAATCCATTACAAAACCATTGCTAATGTGTTGTAATGGTGTTGCAATCACTACTTTCTGCAGTAGTGATTTGTCTTCATGATAATTGTACAAATTTTGTTCAGAGTTTGTGGAGGGAACCTTGTTCCATGAGAGCGTTGGCCTACTATTAGGAAGGATGAACTGAAGCGCACCGAATTCAAGATAATCCCATAATATGACGGGAAATTTTGTGAACAAATTGCAATACAACATTAGTTTTCATGAATGTAGTTGTCGTACTTCAAAATCATTACACAGTTGTCGCCTCCATTTTCTCTTTCTCATTTACAAAACTGAAAATAACATCTCTGAATGCAACAATTGGAGCACGACTTGTATGACAACAAATTGAAAATGGCTTAGATCTATGGTGCTTCACATCAATGTAGTGCCCACAACGTCGATTTGCACTAATCGCTACAAAGCATGACGACTATAAAAAATTGAATGTCCACATTTTCCATACCCTAACTAACTCCATGGATTACTAATGAACTGCGGGGAAAAAAAGAAGTCATGACATCATCCAACACCACTCTTCACAAAATTGAAAAAAAAATGGAGGAAAGAAAATAATGTCCTCTTTTTGTTGGCGTTTGTATTCATGATCACAACAAGAATGTAGATACAATTCAGTCCCTCAAGTATTCCCCACATTTGACAGCACAACCAACTGAGTACCATTGGCAATACGATCAAACCGATAGGGAGAAGCAAGCAGTTTGACATTAGTAGGAAGCCAGCAGACGTCAAGGAAGTGGTAATTAATTGATTGTCTCCACTCTACAAAGTGGGAGGGCTAACGATTTGAGTTTGGCGACTGCAGACAGTCACCAAGCTAGCACGTCAAAGCTAGCTTGGAACTCTGAGAATTGCTAGGTGGAAGGGGACAAGTCATCAATGTCAATGACTTCCTGTCCGGGGAGCTGCAACAAGCAGGGGTTCAGGAGCACAACGGCATCTTGAATTACAGTCATTGCATGCGCTAGAACACTAGACAACATTGCAGCGACTTCAGTCCTCCCACGTCATCTACAAACGAAGATCTTACTAAGCAGGTAAGCAATTCCATTACCTCTCGTACTTATTTATCTTGTATTTTTGTTCCGTTTTAGTTGAAGAATATTCAAACAAAAGATACCTGAAACTAGTCGATCCTCACATGCATGAGCTGCACGAATGAGTAATATCAAATGTGATGAAAGCTATATCAACGAACTAGTGAATGCAAACAATATTTTAATTGAATGTGGCACATAGTAAAGATGCCAATGGAATCAACATGTACGTGAAAAAAACATACTGGTCAGAAAGTCGTAATGGGGGATTGGTCCAATGGGCATTTGGGTTCTCCATTTCTTTGTTTGCATTAGAGAAATTTTGGACTCTCTAGAGGGATGCTTAGATGTAATAAACCAATTTATTACCAGAGTCCTATTGGAGCCTTATGATGGTACAAAAAGTACAACATCTCTGATGCTATAAGATATTTACTTTAGTGTGAATATCTTACTATCAAAGGATATGTCTATTTTTCTTACTCTGGGATGTCAAACATGTGCACTATTGGGAGCATTTGTGGAAATGGCTAAACTTATTTGGAGATCCCAAGGTTGGTCTGCAACATTGAGTGTGTGAAGCCTTGTGGAGAAGGCCTTGATTAGAGTGGATGAAGATGGTACTTTTGGTATGCATGACCATTTGAGAGACATGGGCCGTGCCATTTCCAATCTAGAAAGAACAAATGTGGGTATTTGCAAACGCTTGTGGGATTTTGAATCTTTAGCATTTTTGAACGAGAACGAGGTATGTTTGGTAACCATTGATCTTTTATTTGGTGAATCTTTTTAATATTGAGTATTATTATGCAACTTTTATTGAGACCAATTAGTGAGAAAAGTTAAATAGAATATAGGGAGAATGTTCACATAGTTTGATTGCTTGAGGATCTAAAATTTGTTGTGTATGTGGCCTTCTAATTTTAGTAATTAAAGCATGCATTATAGATCTAGTTTGACCCAATAATCATTTGTTTATTGTAACTTTTAAGTTGAATTGATTTTGAGGGGAATGTGTTTGTAAAGCCACTACGAGATTCTCTTCAAACTTTGGTCCTTCTATGGAGACATGGAATTCAAGTTGACCTTTGTGTCATGAAAAAATTGCGTATTTTCAAATGCAAGGGTGGCTTGTTTTTAATGTCGTCACTTCCAAAAAATTTGCATTGGCTTGATTACTTTAAGATCCTTGATTCACCCTTGAGACATTTTCCAGAGGCACTTGTGAACAATGAATTGGTGATACTATTTTGGGTAGATGGTTTGATGGACAGATTGTCTGAATCTTTTGGAAATTTGAGGAAGTTAAAAGTCTTGGATCTCCAATTTTGTCGCAAGCTCAAGAAGCTCCCAGATTCGTTTGGAAGTCTCCAAAATTTGAAAAGTTTGTATTTTGAACAAAGTGGAATCCAAACTTTACCCAAATCTTTTGGAAGTTTGAACAACTTGGAGGTGTTGAATTTATGGAATTGTAGTGAGCTTGTAGAGCTACCAGATTCTATTGGAGGCCTCCAAAATTTGAATCACTTCAATCTTGGAAAAAGTGGAATTCAAAATTTACCCAAATCTTTTGGAATATTGAGCAAGTTGGAAGTCTTGGATTTACAATATTGTGATGAGCTTTTGGAGCTACCAGATTCAATTGGTGACCTCCAAAAGTTGAAGCACCTAGATCTTAGGAAAAGTAGAATCCAAAGTTTACCAAAATCTTTTGGAAAGTTGAGCAGTTTGGAAGTGTTGAATCTATAGTCTTGTAAGAAACTCAAGAATTTATCAAATTCATTTGGATGCCTCTAAAATTTGAAGCAATTGAAACTTGAAGGAAGTAGAATCCAATGTTTACCCGACTCTTTTGGAAGCTTGTGCAACTTGGAAGTGTTGAATTTATTATATTGTAGTGAGCTTGTGGTGCTACCAAATTCGTTTGGAGGTTTGCAACATTTCAAAAACTTTGATTTTACTTATTGTTGAATCCAAAGTTTACCCGATTCTTTTGGAAAGTTGAACAACTTAGAAGAGTTGAATCTACAATATTGTAGTAAGCTTGTGAAGCTACTAGATTCATTTGGATGCCTCCAAAATTTGAAGCAATTAAATCTTGAAGGAAGTGGAGTCCAAAGTTTACCTGAATCTTTTGGAAGCTTATGCAACTTGGAAGTGTTGAATTTATTATAATGTAGTGAGCTTGTGGTGCTACCAAATTCGTTTGGAGGTTTGCAACATTTCAAAAACTTTGATTTTACTTATTGTTGAATCCAAAGTTTACCCGACTCTTTTGAAAAGTTGAGCAACTTGGAAGAGTTGAATCTACAATATTATAGTAAGCTTGTGAAGCTACCAGATTCATTTGGATGCCTCCAAAATTTGAAGCAATTAAATCTTGAAGGAAGTGGAGTCCAAAGTTTACCTGAATCTTTTGGAAAGTTGAACAATTTGGAAGTGCTCAATTTGCGAGATTGTAGCAAGCTTGTAGATCTACCAAATTCATTTGGAGGCCTCCAAAATTTGAAAAACTTGAATTTTACTTACAATGGAATCCAAAGTTTACCTAGATTTTTCAAAAAGTTGAACAACTTAGAAGTATACAATCTACGATATTGTAGTAAGCTCATGGAATTACCAGATTCATTTGGAGACCTCCGAAATTTGAAAAGTTTGGATCTTGAAGGAAGTAGAATCCAAAGTTTGCCCAGATCTTTTGGAAATTTGAGCAATTTAGAAGTGTTGAATTTATTGTATTGTAGTGAGCTTGTGGAGCTACCAGATTCATTTGGAGGCCTCCAAAACTTGAATCATTTAGATCTTGGAAAAAGTGGAATCCAAAATTTATCCAAATCTTTTGGAATATTGAGCAAGTTGGAAGTGCTAAATTTACAGTATTGTGATGAGCTTGTGGAGCTACCAAATTTGTTTGAAGGCCTCTAAAATTTGAATTATTTGAATCTTGGAAAAAGTAGAATCGACTATCTATCTAAATCTTTTGGAAAGTTAAGCAATTTGGAAGTGTTGAATCTATGGTCTTGTAGAAAGCTAAAGAATGTACCGAATTCATTTGGAGACCTCCAAAATTTGAAAAGCTTGTATCTCGAAGGAAGTGGAATCCAAAGTTTATCTGAATCTTTTGGAAAGTTGAGCAATTTGGAAGTGTTGAATCTATGGTCTTGTAAAGAACTCAAGAATCTACCAAATTCATTTGGACGCCTCCAAAATTTGAATCAATTGAATTTTGAAGGAAGTGGAATCCAAAGTTTACCAAAATCTTTTAGAAAATTGAGCAATTTGGAAGTGTTGAATCTTCAAATTGTAGTGAGCTCGTAGAGCTACCAAATTTGTTGGTGACCTCCAAAGTTAGAAGAGCTTGTATCTTAAAGGAAGGTGAATCCAAAGTTTATACAAATATTTTGGAAAACTGAATTTGGAAGTGTTGAATCTATTCTATTGTGGTGAGCTTATGGAACTATAAGATTTATTTAGAGGCTTCCAAAATGTGAACCATTTGGAATTTTGGATCTTCAAGAAAGTAGAATTCAAAATTTATTTGAATCTTTTTGGAATCTTTGAAGTCTTCGAAATTTTAATCTTCAATCATGTACAATCTAGAATATGCCAAAGTTTGGTGGGGGACTCTCAAATCTTAGTGATTTAATTGTATTTGAGTGTACTATCAAGAATTTACATAAGTCATTCTAAAAATTAGGCAAGTTAATAAACCTAAATCTTTATGGTACCACAACTTTAAAAAGTTTGACTAGGTCTTTTAGATAGCTCTTGAAACTATTAAAACTAGATGTGTAGAAATGCTTTACGATTCAAGATCTCCATTTATTAGAAAGTGTATTATTAGGCAATATTGAGGTACACCTAGAAGTTTTATAGTTCTTCCCAAAGGAAATGGAATCCTAAATTATTCTAAATGTTTTGGAAAATTGAGCAAACAAGCATTGAAGTTTAGAAGTATTGAATCTATAGGGTTGTTGCAAACTAAAGAAGCTACTAATGAATGCCTTCAAGATCTACAACAATTGAATCTTGGAGGAAGGCAGTTGCAAGAAAAACTAGCCATTTTTTTGTAGTGTTTTGGCAAAAACAAAGATTTTGCTAGCCAATACTATGAATAGTATTTATAAATGCTTTGTAGAAGAATAACCTTAGCCATTGGTTGGAAAAATCAAGGACTAAAAGTATTTGTGCAAGTACTATAAACTATTTGTAATAATTGAAATGATATTACGTGGAATTTTTTTTTATAGAAAATATACACAATAAGATACAAATTAATAATAAATAGAAAATCACAAAAAACAACATCTAAAAGTTCCTAATTTATTAAGACTTGATAGTGATCACATTTCACTAAAAAAAATGAAGTCAAAACCATCCTCAATGTTCAAAAGTGTGCACGCAAGGGAGCCCTATTTGCACAAACATAGAAGACATAAAATAGTGTATTTTAGATGCCCCTTAGTAGGTATATGCCCACTTACAATGGAAATAGACTACAAAAATTTCAATTCCAGATCATTACTTTTGGATACTTCCCAACACTGAAACCCCTAAACCTCATAGTGTGACAAATTAATAAAATTGACTTGTAAATATAAAATGATTTTGAAAGATTTTGAAAAAATAAAGGATGTGATTGCAATTAAGTTAGCCATCTCCAATACAAATTTCAAGTTCATCTAATTCATCTTTCACGAGTTATAGTGGATGACAACTTTGTCACTCTATATGTAGTGCAAAATAATATTGGTCTTTCTTGCAATCACCCTAAAAGTAAAGTTCAAAATCTAGCCAAATGTTTTGGAAAGCTAAGCAACTTAGAAGTGCTTAATTTACGAGATTGTGGCATTTATTTGGAGGCCTCTACACTTTCAAAAACTTAGATTTCACTTACAATGGAATTCAAAGTTTACCCAAATCTTTTGGAAAGTTGAGCAACTTGGAAGTATTGAATATACAATGTTGTTTGTAGCTCAGGGAGCAACCAAATTCATTAGGAGGCTTCACTAGTAGAAATATGGTGATTTAAAACTGAACCTTAAGACTAGGTATGGCTTAATCCCTAAGTGCTTCTACATGTCTTTCTATACATTTGTACAATTACTATAAGAAACCCATATTTTTTTGGACAAGTTGAAAAATGTGGTGATATGTTTTTCCCTACATCAAACATGTCACCGTGAATATCCCAAAAAATTCATCAAGATTGACATGACAAAAACGTGATAAATTCATAGAAAATGCACCATGATTTTAAAAAATGTCTACACAAACATGGTCAAAGGAGGTGCCAAGAGTGTGCCATGTGGTTGCCATGTTGCCTCCACATAGGCACTACTCGAGCAAGTAGTGCCACATGGGATTTTTTTCACCTAACCTGTAGATGATGTTGCAATTGATGTCATGTTGTTTAAGAAGATTTATACTATTTTGAGCAATGTCAACTCAAACATTAAGAAGAATTATAATATTGTTTTCAACATCTAGATGTTTTTTGAGACATTTTTTGAGACATTTTTTGAGATGTTTTTTGAGAAGTCAACATCAATGTCCAAACCTTTTGCAATAGCAAGTTAGACATACACCATATACCATACACAATACACCCCACATTGTAAATCATTCATAATATGCCATATATACTACATCATATTTGGCATTTATGTTGCAAGGCTTGAAAAAACACTTATTGTGGATATATTGACATGAGAAAACAAACTATTTATACATTTGAAGAATTTTGAAGTCTACAAATGGCCTACTTCCATGCAAGGGCAATCATCAAGCTTCCAATTTAACATTGCCATGGAGATCCATGAGATCCATTCCACTCATGCAACTTTTTGTGATTATTGAGTTCTTTTGCTTTCTTTTTTCTAAGCAGTAAGGTAGTATGGCCTTAAAGCGACCTTTTAAAGTTGAATTTGCCTTTTTCACAAGTTTCCATGGACAAAATGATTTTTCGCTCACTTTTCAAAGAAAGAAAAATAGATGCGGAACACAACACACATAGTTTCTATATTTTTCCAAGCATTTTTGAATTTTCAAAGATTCGGGTCTTAGGCACCTATTTGTGACCATAGGTGTCCCAAAATCCGTCCCCTTGTGACTTATAAAGAAATGTGCAGAAACCAAAGACAATGATTGGCTCTTGTAATAAAATAAAATAAACATTTTTTCTTGAATTCATTATTAGACCAGAGAGGTCCATTCAAGGATCACCTCACATCCACTCTACAGCTACCTCCACAACAGCCTGAAGAAGAGGGGCGCTTTTAAGGCCATAGTACTTTATGGAGTTTGGTGCTTCCTTTTTTTCTACAATGGATTTGAGTCTTGATGCAGCATGTTTCTGATTTCAGGATTGAGTTGCATTCATTCATTTAAAAAAAATTCAGCATTCTGTTTTGATGCTGCAGGTGTATGAGTAAATTAGTAAATATAATGAAATTGGCGACCTTGGATGCTTTCGATCTGTCTTTCTCCAACACTACTTACCTGACTTGCCATACAAGTGCAAATTAAATCATTCACAAGTGATACTTTTACGTATACATGTTTGAGTTGCAGGAATACCTATGAGGAAATTTGAAATTCTTTACCCAGAACTAAAACTGATATCAAACACCATTCTCTAGTAGGTGCTTGAATGCATTGGAAGCTACACTGAAGTGATAATCAATTCAAAGAAAAATTGTGAAAATTCAGTGATTGGGATTGAATCTCTCGATAGAGAATTGAAGTTGATTTCAGCACATAATTACTTGCAGAGTTTCCCTTTTTTAATGAACAAGGGGCATCTCAAAGTTGTCCTCTTCATGTTTTTGTCTTTTTGACAAAGTCATTTAAACTCAAAACAGCAGATGTCCAAATTTTTAAAAACATGAGAGAGAGTGAAATTCATCACAAACCTCTTGTACCAGTATTGTCATTATCTCCAAAAATTGCGTAGCATTTCAGTTTCAAACACTACCACCTCATGATTTGGCTACACTTGGTGAATAACTGAATACAAATCAGCATAACTATATGGGAACAACTTCCAAGGCATATACCAAATTAATAATGAGAAGTTTTAGAAGTGTATAAGGGTTTTAGGGTATTGCCACTCACAAAATGGCGCCTGAACTCAACTTCACCGCCTAAACTCTTCTGCTTCAAATCTTTGCCGCCTCAGCTCTTTCCCCCTCCCGTAAACCACTGGGGGAAAATGTCCAGTTCATTTTGGGAGCAAATTCTAAGTCATGATTAGGGTTTTCCATCCCCATTACGTGGTTTTGTCCGCATAATCGGGCATTATGGATTTTTCATCCAAATTTTTCTATTCATCCTAGGTTGTTTCATTCTGTTAATATTACATCTTTACCCAATTATGTGCTCTCAAACCACTTATTTGTGGTGATTGCCCTCAGGGCACGTGGTGGCGCTTCTTTATAGTGGAAAGAAATCTTTTAGGGATTTCCCCCCTGTGGTTTACGCTGGGCAATGGCCCTTGTCGTCGGGCATTATGGGAAAAGGGGCCTCCTCATTGGGCTACGCCCTCCTCGTTTGCCCTTTTTTTCCCATAATGCCCAACGACAAGGGCATTGCTCTATACTGACTTTCCCACTCATCACCTCTCTCTCAACACTTCCCACATAAACCCTCCTTGCTCTCCTTTCCCTCCTCTACTCTCTCATTGGAGATGCTTGGACAACTAGACAACAACAACCCATGTAGGCCATTCTCTCAAGATCGGTGGGCAACTTCTTGAGGTTTCTAGGGCATGTGGTTGATCTCAAGGCCTTTGTATGGCTTCATTTCTGTCCTAATGCAAGTGGGGTGGTAGGAGGGAAGATAAACCATATAGGATATGTGGATTTTTTGAATTATACAAAGTTTTCAAAGTTGACATTGCAAAAAAGATTTGGATGTCTTAGTTGATGTCTTAGTTGATATCATGAAGAATATCTAAAGGTTTCAATTGATATCTAAAAACACAATGTCCAAATTCTCAGATAGCATCAAAGTGTGCTGACATGGCATGCCACTTCATTTTTGTTGAATGTCATGTCATTGAAATGCCATATCAAGTGCCTTTTTTATTTTTATTTTTATTTAAGTTTTTTTAAATGTTATATGGCTGCCCTTCCTCTAAATTTTCAAATTTAATCAAGATCTTACCTCAACCCTTAGTAACTTTCACTAACTTACATTGTGTTTTCTAAAACACTTAGAGGTTAACATTCATTTTTTAAAAAGAAGCTAACCAAATCTAGCATTCTATAAGGACCAAAAATAATATCCTTAATACATAGATTAAAATTACGTTGATGGCCTTACTAATTAGTTAATGGTATATTGTTCATGGGATGTTTCTACTTGTTGATCCAATTGGTACTTGGATAATTCTTTTTTTCCATTCACTGTTGAATAGTGAATTTGACTGATTTGCTTCATTTACAAATGGATGATTGCCTATACGCACTTTATATTCAATCCTTATAGAGCTTCTAAAATAATATAAGCAATGTATGAAATTCCTAGAAATCTCCTTCTATTATTCACCACCTTCACTACCAACGGTCAATGTACATCCATCATGCAAGTGATGGTGGTTTGCATCATTACATGTATTCTCTAGAATCATACTACTAAAATCATAAGTCCCTCTGTAATATCACAAATACTACCATTAATACCAGGGGCTCGTGTTTGCTATGCTATTCATTGTATCACATATTAATTATTTTATAAAAATATTTCCAATCATGCATACATAGAAATCATATTTTCACACAATGTAATATTACTAAAATAGAGTAGCAATTCACAATCATCTTTGTAATATCACTTTTTACAAAGAGTGATATTATAGAAATAATATAGTCGTTGCAATTGAGGTGATATTAAAGAAGATCAATATGGTGTTATTATGAAGGTAACAATTCCATTGCTTTTCTTGGCTTTATACTTCTTTTGTATTTCTATGATTTTGTGCTTTTGTGAGCTTTGAGCTTCTAATTTCAATTTTCTATTGCTACTACCAAATGATTTGAAAAACTTATTAGATTGAACGGATTTTGGATTTCACAATAATTAAATTGTTCATGAAGCTTTTGAGATTTACAAGTTTTTCCTTTAAATTCTTCTATTTGGGTTGCCATTGTTTGTAATAATTGAATCAAATTTCTAATGCATTCTAATGTATCTATATTTTTTACCGTATTCATTATTGCATGTATTTCATTCATCATTCATTAAATTTCTATTGTTTATTTCAGTATATATTTATTTATTAAAAAAATTATATGAAGATTTTAGTCATTTTTATTTGAAGATTTATTAAAATTCTTGCTTTGCATTCTATCTAATACATAAAAATTCTAATGGTGAATGCGTAGCATAGCAAGCGTCAACCGCTAGTCTATACTACAAAATCAACATTAGGTTTCAATCCCTATTCCATCATTCCATGGGGTTAGTTGGTTAAAGTGTTACTTGTTTGGTCACAAGTTTAAATTTTTGAGTTTTTTTTTGAAATATATGTTCCATTGAGGAAATATCTATTTCCATTTCTTGTTTTGTTTAGAACTTGCACAACTAGAATCTATAAATTATAATAAATTTAATATATTTGCAATATAAAATGAATTTTTCAACTTTTTGAGCTCTTTTGCATAACTTTGTACTAACAAGTTGTTCTTATATTAGAAATGATTTATATTGAGCCATGAATCCCCAACAACACATGCAATCTTGCTTAGAGAGAAGGAAAGTTTGTAGTCATGTATTGGGGGAAGGCAAAAATTTGACAACTTCCTTTAAAATATCCATGATAACTTTTTATAAATTTTGGTTGTCAAAAATGCCAACTTCCAAATTTTTGGGTTGTAATAATCATATTTTCCAAAAATGATTGATTCATTTCAAATTCTCAATTACAGAACAAAAATCTATAAAATATTGTATCCTAAAATCACATATCTTTATTTATATATATAAAAGTATGCCAATTCTACACTTTGCTAGTGAGAAGCTAGCAATAATCAATCAACATAAAAAAGCTATATGCATTGACTTCAATCTCATACCACACCATTTAATGTCTTAATCCAAACTTCTTGAAAATTAATCATTGTACAAGTCTCATTTGGGCCTCTAAAGTTCATTATTCAAACTACTCTACAATAATGATTTCATATGATTATAAGTCAATTGAAAAGTTGAAGTCTTGGTTGGGGCCTTGGGATTGATTTAGAAAAGTTTGGCAAAGATATGGAAGCCAAAGAAGATGGAAAATGGATGGTCAATCTAGACAATTAGCTGAAACCAATCTTATAAGCTCTCATTTTGATTTCAAAAAGAAAGCGAGCCGCCACAAGACAAATATCCTAACTATGCTTCAAACTAAGGCCTCATTAAACAAACCTTGCTTCTTAGAGATACAACTCCTCTAAGGCCTTAGCTATTTTCAACATTAGCTTACAAGTGACAACCTATAATCTAAATCTAAAATCTTAGTGTTCATCTAGATGCTAGCATTGTTCAACACCTTAGATTCTACCAATTGTTTATGATCCCATTCTAGCATCATTTGTCTAGGCCTACTCCAAACTAGTTTTGTAGACTAAATATCTACAATTTTGATGTCAATTGAGATTGCATCTCTAGTAGAATCTTCCATGATCAACGACCCCATCTTTAACACTTCTCTCCTTCATATGCATATATGTGGTGGAGAACTTCCTTTTATTCCATTATTCTATCTCCTAATGACTCTACGCAATTTAGAAGTTCTACTTCTTAAAGAAAAAGTGTATCTTGGATGTTTTAATGACCTATAGAAGGGGGAAGGTTTTGCAAAATCCTACAAAGAATACTATAAGAAGGTATGGTCTCCTTCTTCACTCCTAAATAGTACCATGGTGAGTAAAAATAGTCACAAGCGGTGAAGTTGGTGATAGAGCCTCACCGCCACTATCATGACACTATGGAGTGCTCTTAAACACTCTTTAATACTAGATGGATGGTGTTCTGTTCTATAATAAACTAGACGTTGAATCCTAAATGGTGAGTCCCAAAGTGGGTTCAAAAACGAGTCCACAGTGAGGTTGTTTGGGCCTAGTGGGGAGTTGAGTACCATTCAAAGGCAATAAACATCAATGTTGATTATTGCCACCATTGAGCATAAGGATGTCAATAAAAGTTCTACCATATGTCTTCAAATGACATGTTTAATGTTTTGTGAGAGTTAAGTGACAACAATCAATATAGGGAGATGGGAACCCATGACTAGTCTTGAAACCAAACATTGTCGATGTGTAGCATATGTAGTGCTAGGAAATTGTAACCCTTGGTATCACTAAAAGTGAAGTGCCACATAGGCACATTGGGCAACTTGAAGAGGTTAGTATCATGAAGGGATGTAACCGCAAATTCAATATATCTATATTATCATAAAAAATAATGCTCAAATACAAAGTACTAGTATATATTATAACTCATACTTCCAATAAACTCTTTATTTGTGTGTCTATGTCACCATATGGTACATTACATTATTGAAGGATGCAAATTTGGGGAATTGATTCTATTATGAAACTACATAATTAGTCTCACCAACAAAGATAGTGTTACAACCCATTTTGGAAGGGTGAAAATGAATACAATATATCATTTTTTGGCATATACCAATTTAGCCTCTAAGTCCTCAAACTAAAGGCCATAAGATCATTGTTGAAAATTAATAATAAATAATTATAATCCCATAAAATATCTATGTTGTTGATTCAAGTAGAACAATCTTTCTTCTTTTTGTTTATTCACATATAGAACACTTCTTTTTATCCATTGATTTGTTACACAATTTCCTTGAAGCATCTTCAAAGAATATCAATTGGATGAAAGTCACTTTTTAAAACATTTGTCATCTATCCCTTTGATCCATTCAATGGATGGTTGGACATTCATGAATTAAAATAGTATAATTTTGATAAACTAATACCACAACCTCTAATAGGATAAATCAATATCCATTAATTTGTCATATTCATGTGTGTTAACATCAAGGGTCACACTATTTGCAATCATGGAATAATACAAGTTGGAATATTATTGTTTTGCACCAATGCTTAAAAAATAATTTTTTGTAGTGGCATTAATTTACTAAGTGGAGTTAATTCTCCATTCCACCTTCTATCTTGTTAAAGTAATCACACCTATTTTTGAACCCTTTCTAATACTGATTCCTATAGATTCTTGCCTAAATTATACTACCTCCATTATTTTTACAAAAATTCAAAAATTCATAATTTATTCATGTCGTGACCAAACATTATATTAGGAGAACTATAATATTCTTTTGACTTTTGACAAGATCTAGCCAAAAATTAGACACTTTAATAATAGGAACCATGATCAATTGCATATTCAAATGCATTTATGTGTACACAAAATAGTGAAATTAGGTTGTCCCACACTAATTTCTTGACATGTGACACAATATAAATATTGTCTATTATAGTACAAGAATGCACTACTTTTAAATTAGATATTGTTGAAGTTGGGACTTGTGAACCTCCATATGTATAATTGGAAATATTTGTAGAAATATCTATTGATTTTGATGGCTTGTAAAGTGACTTTCTTGGGGTAATGCAACCTAATTGTTAAGGCAACTTAATTTCACTATTTTGTGTAAGGTAACAAGTCCATAAATCATCCATTTAAGAGTTGAAACTGAATTTTGGGGAGGCGAAGCTTTTTGAAATAATTTTCAGTAAATTTTCCTTGAAAGACAAGTGGAATGGCTATCTAACCCAAATCAATTCATATTTTTTGGAGCTATGTAGAATTAGTTATGAAATTTTGAAGTTGAAATGGCATAGGGCTCTAAAATCGCCCACCTCCTAAAATGTACACTTTTTGTACATTGTGGAAGATTATGAAAAAGCAATATCTACATACAGTGCACAGTTTAGGAGGTGGGCGATTTTAGAGCTTGTTACTTTAGTATTAGTTACCTACATTCACATACTAAAGTCAAAGCTAACTTTCACACGATTTCTCCAGAGCGCATGAAATTTTGAAGTTGAAATGGCATAGGGCTCTAAAATCGCCCACCTCCTAAAATGTACACTTTTTGTACATTGTGGAAGATTATGAAAAAGCAATATCTACATACAATGTACAGTTTAGGAGGTGGGCGATTTTAGAGCTTGTTACTTTAGTGTTAGTTACCTACATTCACATACTAAAGTCAAAGCTAACTTTAACACGATTCCTCCAGAGCGCTCTTCACAATCAGTGCCGAGTTCAGTACATGCCATCGTCTTCGCACAGATCTTTGCGCGATTCTCGTCGCAAAACTGAACTGAGATTAGTGAGAGTAACTTCAATTGCAGAATTGTCTGCAAGTGAATTTGTGTTTTGAGAATTGTGTTGTGAGAGTTGTACTTGTTTTGAGAGAATTGGTGGCGTGTTGGTGGCGATGGCAGAGAGTGAATGGGTGATGGCGACTATGCTCGCCATGGCTATGCTCTGGAAGCTCATGTGCGTGTGGCTTCGGACACGGCGAGCCAAGCTGATCGCTTCGTTCTCACCCGTCGAAGATGCCCGTGTCGTGCACGAGTTTTCGAACTTCGTGGAGTTTCCATTCATCTCCAACTTGTCGCTGCAGTTCGCGCTCTTCCGGTCGTATGCCATCCCCTCCATCTCCAAGATCCTTGCTAAGGTGTTATGCTCGCTTTTTTCCTTCTGAAATGCTTTCTTGAGAACCTAATTTTTGTGAACCTTGGCACTGTTTCGAGAGAATTCCAATGCACAAGAAATTGTCAAATTTGGATACTGTATGAAATGAGTTATGCATTTTTGAACTTCGTTCCATTTTGAGAGTGAAAGCGAGGGTAGTCTTCCAGCGGTAGAACATTTTTGTGATAGTTACATGCAGTTTCTTCAAATTCAGGCCTATTTTAGGTCTATCGGGAACCCTCGTTTATAGGAATTAGAGAACCTTAGGCCTTCGGAATTCTGACGATTCCGGTGTTGTGCATAATTTCCTGGAGACGGGGAACTTTGCTGCGAATGCAGCCAAGCGAGCAGACGACACGGAGATTTTGTTGAGGGAAGCCACGAGTCATCACGTGGACTCTGATAGGGGAGCTGCTGCCATCCGGCGTCTGAATTACATTCACGGGCAGTTTCCAGGCATCAAGAACGAGGATTATTTGTATGTACTGTCGTTGTTTATCATGGAGCCAGCGCGATGGACTTCACAGTGAGTTCGTCGCAACCTTGTCGTGCTTGAAATTTGCTTTCAAAATTGAACATTCAGCTGTTTTTCTAGATAGCGTGACCACATCAAACAGCGAAATTTTGGAGCTGAGCATTTCTACCATTATTAGAATGGTCAGAATTTATATACTCTTGTTAGCTAATTAGATGGCAATCCAACACATCAGAGAATGAATTCTTTGGATACCTTTTGCAAAAGTTACAGGGGTTCAGCAGATGACCTAAAATCAACATAAGTTCTGATGTTGAGGCGGTGTCCACTGTCATGGTGCACATTCTCAACAGCAATTTGCAGTCGTTCTGCAAGATTTGGGGTGTTGCACTCAGTTAACTAGGAGTTGTAATTACGTACCTGTACATTTTGTTTTCCCATACCTCTTTGATCACACTGAGGCTAAACAATTGGAAATCATGACGTAATTGAATTGACATAATTTCAAATTATCTGAAGCATCTTTTGTGGAGTCCTGAACAGATACGGATATCGGCAGTTGACAACCTCGGAATGTGTTGCAAATTTCGTCATCTGGAGAGACTATGGCGTTAGAATGGGCATAAAGGACATCCCTGAAGGTATTCAGGTGCGTAAATTCTCCAAGGATACGGTCACTCCATTTTCTAATTCCGATGCTGCAGAGCGCTCAAACCCTCTAGCACGTGAGTAGGAAAATTTCCGTTAAAACGGTTATCGAATGGAGTCGTTGCAGAGTTAGCCCGCCACTTGTATCACTACACTTAAAAACAAATTCTGGCGAAAATAATTGGCTTGAACCCTGTGCCATTCAATAGCCTTGAGTGCTGTGACTTTCATGTTTCTTTGCAAGTCTCTGGTTACATTAGAGGTGAGATAGTGACGTTACATATTGGCCCTTGGCAAGCTCGGAGTGTGCTGCAATTTTGTCAACTAGAGGCATAGCTAGAGGACATTCGTGACAGTATTGAGGTGCGTTTTTCGGTTACTATCAATCCATTTTCAAATTCGAAACCCTAAACATCCTCTGCAGGAGATTGAGGAGTGGCAGCTCAATTACGAAGCGGAGCAGATGGTCTTCTCCCCCACAAACCGTGAGATCGCCGACTTAACCGTCGCTCTCTTACTAAAGCCTCTTCCCAAGTCCACATGGCCATTGATCCGACTTCTCATTTTCGCCATGCTCGACGACCGACTGCTAGTGGCATTCGGCTATCCCCAGCAACCCCCTTGGCTTCGATCTCTCGCAAAATCGCTCCTGAAATTCTTCAACGGAACGTTTGTCGCCATGTTCCTGCCCCCGCGGCCACTCTCCTGGGCTGTCAACCGAATCTCCGTTGATGTAAGTGAAGACGGAGCCGCGTTTGATGTGGATAAACCTCGGAAGCTTTCGTTTGATCGCTATGGCTGCAATTCCTATCCGGATGGCTACAAAATTTCCGAAGTCGGACCAGGGAAACCCGGGGAGTTGGGAGAAGTTTTCCCCGGAGAGCTTCTGTGTCCAATTTCGGAGCGGTACTATCGAATGAGCTCAAAAGGTCCCTTTGCCGCTGGAAATCGCAAGAGGTAGGGGATGGAGCTTCACATGGAATCGTGCTTCGGATGGTAATTGCCCGACGAGCTTTAGCTTACAACCATAGCTTAGATCATGTCAAGATCGTTTAGGGTTGGTTCGAAGGTGCAATGTGCTAGGTAACTCAAATCTGAAGCCTGCGTGTGGAAACAAACTACCCATTACCACACAGATTTGCTATTTAGATATTTGGAGAAGCTATTTGTCAACTCTCATATTTTTCAGAGATTGAATTGTTTGAGAGAAGTCAATTGCGAAAAGAATGAAGACATTCCGATAAGAATTGGATTTTTTGTGATTTTTCAAAGCTGAAATGTAAAAATGTGAGTAGACCCTTGTTGAAGCATGACCAGACCATTGTTGAAGCATGGGCTGATGTGTCCCCAAGTGCATTGCCATGATTAATAAGATTGTGGTAATAGATGGGTTAGTGATGGAAATGGGAGGAACATGCAGGTGGCAGAAATGGGTAGTTCCACCTTAGATTGCACATCACGATCTTTTAGGGTTGGTTTGAAGGTCCATGTACTAGTTAACTCAAATTTGGAGTTGTGTGTGGAAAACAAGCAGTTGCGATATTCTTTGCCCCCCTTAAACCATTCAACCATCCACTTGATTGTATTATATTCATTGAGAGGTTCAAAAAAATTCATGTAATATATCAATGGAAAGAAGAAAGAATGTTCTACATGAATCAATGATATGGATATGTTGGAAGAGTTTCAATTATTCATTGCAAATTTTCAAAAGTAATCTTGTTATCTTTAGGTTGAGCATTCATGGGTTGATTTGACTACTTGAGAGATAGTCATATTTCACAGTAAAAAGCTTGAATGTGAAGACAAGCGTATTATAGGTGTAGCAAGTGATGGATATTTTAGGATGTTATTGAAAAAAGAATCTTATTAAAGAAGTTTGAGTGTACTAGAGGCTATGCCCTTTTACCACGAGCTCAATTTTCAATTACAATCCTACATAAAATTAAAGTTATGGTTGGTGAAAATTAGGAGTCTAGTTAGTCTCTATTTCATAATTGACCTCCAAAGATTTAATAAAAGTGACTTAGAATGTGACCTTAAACTTCCTCACATGTAGTATTTGTCAATGCAAAGCCTTCTTCCTTTTGGTCTTGAGCCAATAATTCATATTTAATTGTAGTGGTGGTGAAGGACATGTTTTTTTTTCAAATATGAGTTACGTGTCATAATCTTAATGAGAATGTTACAATCGTTGGTGATCCAAAGTTGAAGAAAGCGTGTTTTAATTTGAAAACTAAATATCAAATTACAAACAAAAAAAAGGGTAGTTATGTGTTACATTATTGAATGCTTGAGTTGGTTTTTGTGTATAGTATGATTACAACATGGAAATTACAAACTTTCTAGGTTTGAAGAAAGCATGTTTTGAACCTCAAAATAGAAGTTAGGATGGAGGGAGTAATTGTATATTAAATGACTAAACAAGAATTGGCATTCGAGTCAATTATCAAATATGACCTTCTCCACCAAATTAGATCAAGATCGCTAGATTTTGGAAATCCATAGCTCTTTCAAAAAGTTTAAAGAGGATGGAATTATGCTTTTAGACCTTCTATTTTTCCAATTACAAATGTGCATTGCACCATATGGCAATGAAAGTGACAAAATAAAGATTATAAATTCAATGTGTTAATTATGATTTTTCTTGGAGATTAAGGATTTTAAAAATGTGATTGACTAGGTAGATATATTGTTGGAATGAGCTAACATGGGACATGCAATGCAAGGTGGATTGAAAATGTCATGTTTGCTACAATTAGAAGTCTACCACTATAATGTTATTTATGATGGATTTTTACAGTAAAAAACACCAAGCCATCAAAATTTGAACGGGGTAGGTAGCTTGGATTTTCAAAAGTGATGTATTTGTGTTAAGATTATATTTAAAAGAACTGAAATAGGATTAGAATCAATCCAACTTCTCAAAGTGTTTAAGGTTAGTCTTTAGTTAGGATGAATATAAAATGATTCTTTTGAATTCAAGAGTTATAATTCTTTTTGAACATCCAAACTCTCAAGATTTATTTGATCCAATAATGTCATTAATACTTTCCTTATGATAAAGATCTTATATATATGTGAAACATAGATTTTGCGTTGTATTACTAATTCCATTAGCTCTAAATTAAAACCAAGCTATACCTTTTAAGGTAAATTATCAATTTAGAATTTAGGATTTACTCCCTCCATCCTGAAATAAATCCAGGGTTTTCAAATATACTTGTTTCAAATTAAATTCAAAATTGTCTCTTCACAACTTGATAGACAACAACTGAAGCTAGTTTGAACATCCTAAAGCAAAAGAATCTATAGATACCACACTCTAGAGATTATATAGTAATTCAATTTTTGCAAAGGGTATCAAAATACAAACTCTAACCAACCAAAGGCAAAGAATTCAAACCATAAATATAATGAAAGAAATCTCTTATTGTTGATTTCCCTAATTTGAATAATAGGATATTGTTGGAATGGAATATTGAAGACGTTAGTGGACATCACTATACCAACGTTTCTTGGAAAATGAGCAAAATCAATACCAATGGAGCAGTTCCAAAAGGGCAAAATTTTGTCAATTTGGCCACCTATTTTCAACATGCAACGCTTCATTGTTGATTTCCCTTCTTTCACGCTTAGTGGGGTTTAGTAGAAGCTATAGTAACTACTCAATCCTTTGAAAATAGGCGGTACCCACGGAGTAATCTATCCATTTCTAGGAAACTTCAAATTTATTTCAAAATAGAAGGAGTAGGAATTTAGGATATTAACCCTTAAAGGATCAAGGCCTTATTTTTGCAAAAAAAACACTCAAAACTGCCATTTCTGTAGTAAAGAGTAAAAAAAATATGAAAATTATTTTTTCTACACGTCCACCATAGGATCTTATACCTTACTGTGTGGAAAAAATTTCAAAAATTTTGACCACAAAGATTAAAAGATATTTGCGTTTAAAGTGAAAAAAACATTTTTTTTAGCACCTTGCGGGACTAGATTATTTGACTTTGAACTTTTTTAACTTAAATTTTTTGCACTACAAAGTTTTGAGCTTTAAATCCTTATTGTGTGAAATTGAGTTGAGAGACTAGGGGAAAAAAAAATTTAAATACTTAATTTTCATGCTTAAAAAAATTGTCAAGTAGGAGTAGGTATGAGAAAAAAGGAAAATTTAAATTATTAATATCTTTAAGATGGAATTAAAATGCACTAATCCCAATGGTGAGATTGTTCTAGCAAGAAAACAAAACCATGTAAAATTCTTTCTTTAGAAAAATTGTAAAATTTGCATTCAGAAATGAATTCTATATGTTATTTTTTCAAAAAGATGCTCTAACTACCTAAAGAACAAGATTGTCCATAACTTTCTCATAATAAGTCCAAATGGAATGAATCAAATCTTCCCATGTAGACAAAAATATAATCATACTACTAAAATCACAAAGTCTTCCGTAATATCACATTTTAACCCTGTGTGATATTATAGAGGTCCAATCCCTCTATAATATCACACAGTGTTAAAATGTGATATTACAGAGTTTCAACGGCCATTTCACCTCTGTAATATCACACGGTGTTAAAATGTGATATTACAGAGGTACAATGATATTACAGAGGTAGAGGTTTCATATTTCTTGACTTCACACTTCATTTTACTTCTACAATTTTATGATTTGAATGTTGAAGCTTTGAATGTTCTTAATTCTAATGTTCTAAATGATTTGAAGCTTTTGTACTTTTAGATTCTACAACAAAGTATTTACAAAGTCTTTGCAATTTGACAAATTTGTATTTCAATTCTTCAATTTTGATCATCATTGTTTGTAAGTGAAGAAATTTATCAAGTGGTGGTGTTCTTGAGCTCAACAATACTTCCAAGGTATTTTCTTTACATTTCTTTTAATTCAAATTAGAATGGTGATTTCACATATAGAATGGTGATTTGAACATTGAGTTTCATTTGAACAATTTAAATGTAATTTGAGCTTCAATCTAATCTAATTTCAAAACATTGAGTTTCACTTGAACAATTTAAATGTAATTTGAGCTTCAATCTAATCTAATTTCAAAACATTGATGTAATTAGAGCCAAATTGGAGCATTCTTGGAGCAATTGGAGCATTTTTGAAGCAATTGAAGCATTCTTGAAACAATTGAAGCATTCTTGAAGCAATTGAAGCATTCTTGGAGTATTTTTGGAGTAATTTGACTTAATGTGAGTAATTTGACTTAATGTGAGTAATTTTTGCTTCATTTGAGTGTAATTTGAGCTTCAATTTAACTTAATTTCAAAAGATTGACGTAATTAGAGCCAAATTGGAGCAATTGGAGCATTCATTAAGCAATTTGACCTAATTTGAGCTTAATGTAAGCAATTTAACCTAATTTGAGCTTAATGTAAGCAATTTAACCTAATTTGAGCTTAATGTAAGCAATTTGACCTAATTTGACTTATTGTGAGTAATTTGAGCTTCATTTGAACAAATTAAGTATAATTTGAGCTTCAATTAACTTAATTTTAAGAGATTAATGTAATTAGAGACAAATTGAAGCAATTAGAGCATTCTTAGAGCAATTTGACCTAATTTGAGCTTAATGTAAGCAATTTGACCTAATTTGACTTAATGTGAGTAGTTTGAGCTTCATTTGAACAAATTAAGTATAATTTGAGCTTCAATTTAACTTAATTTCAAGAGATTGATGTAATTAAAGACAAATTGAAGCAATTGGAGCATTTTTAAAGCCATTTGACCAAATTTCACTTTAATGCCAACAATTAAATCTAATGTGATCAATTTGAGCATCATTTGAACAATTTGAGTGTAAATTGATCTTCAATTCAATTGAATTTTAAAAGTTTGAATTAAATAAAGCTTAATAGGAGCAATTGGAGCAATTTTTTGAAATAATTTGACCTAATTTCACCTTAATGTTCACAATGTAACTTAATATGAACAATTTGAATTCTTTTTTAGAAGCATTTTTGGAACAATTTTGATTTAATTTCATGTTAATGTCAACAAATTCACCTAATTTCTTTTTGATATCAACACTTTGACTTAATTTCCTCGTAGGTATGTTGAGAGACTTACACGAGGTCAAATTGTCTGTTTAAACAATCGATGGGTTGTGCCATACAACCCATATTTGATAGGCTGTTTTAACTCCCATATTAATGTAAAAGTTTGTAGTTCCGTGAAAATTGTTAAATATCTTCACAAGTATAATTTTAAAGGTCCAGATCGTGGCGTGGTAGAAACTGATGAGATAGTAGATGAAATTAAGGACTTCTTGGAGGGCCGCTATGTAGCTGCTCAAGAAGTATGTTGGAGATTCTTTGGTTTCGAAACCAACAACAAGAGTCATAGTATTTGTCGTTTACTGGTTCATCTTTCTGGCCAACAGTATGTCACTTTTCACGAAGGTACATCTTTACAATCAGTGATTGATCAAAATGCTGAGACCAAACTCACAAAGTTTTTTGAGTTCAATCGCCGTATTCATGCTTTGATTGCTTCTAACAATCAAGGCAATCATATGCTTCTTTGATACATGAATCTTCCACTTTACTATAAGTGGGATGTGAAAAAGAACATGTGGGAAAGAAGACAACGCAAAGTAAAAGTTTTTGGTAGGGTAAATATGGTTCCCGTAGGTACTGAATTATTTTACTTGCGTTTGTTGTTGACTCATGTTGAGGCACCAATTTTGTTTGATGACCTATTTTCTTTTCAAGATATAGTTCATCCAACGTATAAAGCCGCTTGTATTGCAAGAGGGCTTTTGCAAGATGATGCTGAATGGGACAATTGTCTTCAAGAAGCATCCCTCATTGCCTTGTCTAAACAGATTCGGCGGTTGTTTATAACACTTCTTGTATTTGGACAACCGTTGGATCCTCTTAGTTTACTTAAAAAGTATCTTGATGCTATGTCTAATGATTGGCATGATGATTCAAACCACTATTGTAAAGTCATTTTATCTATAAATGAGTATTTGTCATCTTCAAATAAACGCATTGTAGATTTTTTTGACATTCAAGATTTGAATGAATTTGGTTATCCAAATATTGTTGATGTTGGTGGTGATGCCAATGACAACAATGATTTAGATAATCAAAACATTCATTTTGTAGAGGAAGATGTAAATAGACTTAACGAAGAACAACGCATTGTTTTTAGTACAGTGACTTCTGCCGTTTTAGACCTCATCTTCCAAATAAATTTTTTTTCATGGATGGGCCTGGTGGGACTGGCAAGACTTTTGTGTATAATATCATATTAGGTTATCTTCGTGGTCGTGGTGTCAAATGTATGGCAATGGCAACAAGTAGAATAGCCTTTTACATAAAGGACGAATGGCACATTCTTCTCTTGCCACTTCATTACAATTGCATGAAGCCTCAACTTGTAATATTAATGCTCAATCGTCGTTGGCTCAAAATTTACGTGAAGTACAATTGATTGTACTTGATGAAACTTGTGCTGGGCATCGGTTTATGATAGAAGCTATAGATAGATCTTTGCGAGATATTCAGAGTTTAGATTGTCCAAACAGTGGGCTTGTAGTTTTATATGGTGGTGATTTTCGCCAAACTTTGCCCGTAGTTGTACGTGGAGGCAAACAAACTGTTGAGGCTTGCTTGCGGCATTCATATTTGTTTCCATTAATGCAACATTTTCATTTGACTACAAATATGCGTTTGCAAAGTCAACCAGACTTTCAACGATTTTTATTAGATATTGGTGAGGACAAAACCGGTTCAGAAGTGGATTTACCGTTAGGAATGGTTGCAGTTGGAAACTCTTTAGGTGGTCTCATTGATGCTATTTTTTATCATCCCGTTGATTTTTCTGAGCGTGTCATTTTGGCTGTGCGAAATGATGATGCTCAAGAAATCAATCGAAAAATCACCGATCGCATGCCCAAAGATGTGCATCAATGTTTTAGTGTTGATTTTGTACATGAAAATGATGAGCATGCCCATCATTATCCAGTAGAGTTTTTAAATTCATTACAACTTAGTGGTTTGCCTCCTCACCAATTAAATCTAAAATTTGGTCAATATGTTATGTTGCTAAAGAACTTGAATCTGACAAATGGTTTATGCAATGGTAGTCGCTTGTGTGTTTTGCAAGTATCTCCCACTGTATTATTGTGTGAAATTGTGGAAGGGCGCCATCGTGGTCAAGAAGCGTTGATTCCAAGAATCACACATCATTACAACGATAGCCGCTTACCATTTACACTTTGTCGGAAATAATTTCCCATTACTGAAGCTTTTGCTATGACAATTAATAAATCGTAAGGCCAATCATATGACCAAGTCAGCATTTATCTTCGAAATGAAGTATTTAGCCATGGTCAGTTATATATGGCTATGTCTCATAGTGGACATCCTGCAAACATTAAAGTTGCTAATGACAATTTAAATGCCGTGGGAACGGTAAAAAATGTGGTTTACCATGAGGTTTTTGCATGACATTGTCATGGAGATTCCTACATATAATTACACCTAAATCAAGTGGATGGAAAAGTTAAGAGTTTGTTTCAAACTCTGCATGTTTAGGGTTCATGCACGCTTTGGCGACGTCCCCTTCCATCCAACTGCATTCTTTTAGTGTTTATTATTATTTCATTGTCTCAATTGAGACAGCCTATCATATCAATAAATATGGTAGGATGATATTTGTAGCCATTTTGCTACATTCTTTTATAGTCAATGGAAGGATATTACATTGTATCTTTGGATGCAATTCATTTATAAAATTTATCACTTTTCTTTGAAAATATGCAAATATGCAAAGATTTTAATGTATAAAATTTAACTTGAATATATATTTTTTCTTTTATTCTGGATTGCAATATATTCAAATGATTATGAAGATTTTTATAATTTGTTATTTGAATCTTTTATTGAAATTGAAATCATTATTGTTATTCTACATTTTAATAGGTGAAAATTTTGCATGTTCTTTAATTGTAAAGATTTTGATTTGAAAAATACTAGAATTACTCTACATTTTATTATATGTATATTTATAAACTATTATATGAAGGTTAATAGTTTCTTAATTGAAGATTTTCTTGAAATTGAAACTATTGTTCTACATATTTAAATGTGAAGATTCTATTTACATTTTTCACTTGATTCATTTTTCTTATTGCAATTTTTTCATTTTTGCAAAGATTTTTTTTGTGGAAATTATGATATAAAGATTTTTTTTAATTACTTTTGATTGCACAATATATGTATTTCCAAAGAATATTATATGAAGATGTCAATATTTTCATTTAAATATTATACATACTTTATTAACTTGCATTTTATCACATAAAAAATTGATGAAAATAATATAATTAATGCATAGCAAAGCAAGCGCTAAATGCTAGTCTATGAGAAAAAAAAATTTAGAAAAAAAATTCAAATTTTTGAAATTTTTTGTTGCCCCCTCTCCCTTGTTTTGAGCTTATTTGGGCATAACTTTTGTTCCCGGGCATCAATTGAAAAAAAAATTATATTCCCTTGAAGCTCATCAGTTTTTCTATCTTCGAAAAAAGTTTCAGAAAATCATGACAAAATTTCAGCCCATAGGTACCTACCCGAAATCCAATTTATCCCCCAAAGGGACAGTGGTCCTTTAGGGGTTAAATTGGGATTTAAGGTATAATTTTACACTTCGTATTCAAGGTAGTTTTAGCAAAATGAATCCAACCAAAAGATGTACCTCAATTCATTTTTAATATCCCTCTTACCACCAAAATTAATGAGAACATATTCACATTATTCTGTTGGAAAGCACATCCTACATTCTAACAAACTGACATGAAAACCATGCAACGAGTTTGAGTAGAGAAGATGGAAAAGTCACCATACCCTATGTGAAGGTCAGATTTGGCTGAAATTAAGTCATCTTTGTAAATTAAAAATTAAAAAATGCCACATGTCATCCTGTGAATGGTTTGAGGCGACATGGACCCTTCAGAATCTGACGTGGAAATTCAATTTTGGCACTCAAGTGCTGCATCAGACCTTCATTGAAAGTGAATGGATTGTCACCCAACTTTGAATTTACTTTGGGACTTGTGTCACATAGTGCGTGCGTGGAGGAGTTCATGAGTTTAATGTGCTCCCAATTGGTGGTGGCAATGGAGTCATGGGTAGTTGAACAACCCAACAGCAGGCTCTTCATTTGGTAAGGTAGGAGGTCCTTAATGCACCCATTTAAAGTAAGAGCTGGAAATTAATTTGGGGAAGTTAGACTTTATTTTTCAGTAAATTTTTCCTTTGAAAGACAAATGAAATTAACATTTAACCTGAGTTGTTTCATACTTTTTGGCGCTTCATGGAATTAATTCTGAATTTGTGAAGTTGAAACGGAGTGGTCACTATATAAGTGTCCACTTCCTGAAATGTACACTATTTGCACGTTGTTGATGTGCAATGAGAAACTGCAAAGTGTGCAAATGTTGTTCACTCAAGGAGGTGGACTCTTATAGAACCCAAGTCCATTTTCAAACCTCATACCTATGTTTGGGAAGAACCAACGGCTAGTTTAAAGTTAGCTCATGAAATTGTTAGAAAAACTTGACTATAATTTGAAAACATCGACAAAAGAAAACAATGAAAAAATTGGTAAAAATTCTATTTTGAGTAGAAATAGAGAAAATATCCGAATTTCTTACTTAAAAAACCGATTGAATTTGGGAATCATACATCACAAAAAATTCCAGGCCTCCGGAGGGCTATTAAGGTTTTGATTTTTGGCATGCCACAATGCAAGTATAGGGAAAATTAAAAAATATTTAAAAAATTAAAATAAAAGATACTAAAACTTGACGTGGCACTGACATGGCACCAATAATGCCACATCAGCTTCTGCCATTAAAAAATAAAAAACAATTAAAAAAACAATTTTATGTCCTCTATAATTACACTGGGAGGTTCAAAACTCACGGCCCTCCAGAAGCCTGAAATTTTTTGTAATGGTTGGTAAAACTCAAAAAACTTCCTGAATGCTCCCTTCCACCTTTTAGTTTTTAATGGTCTTTGGACCAGCGTCATGTAACTATTACTATGAGTGGCGATGGCAGATTCAGAAGGGAAAGCGGGTTCAAAGAAAGCAGAGCTGCCATATATGACTACTTTCTGCAGCAAAGTGACCCTGACTAGTCTAGTCCTGGCCGGCTCTTTGAGTTGGAGAAGAACAAATGAACCAATCCTTTTTTTTTTTTATGGACATGGGCTTTGTGGAAATTCTGATCTCCTGGAGATGCACAGAATGATGTGATTTGAAATGATTCCAGTGATTTTTTTTTATCTCTGGAATATTTGCTTGGAAAAGTGAAGGAGCACAAGCATTCATTGCTTCATTCTATATTATAATTATCAGCAATATTTTTCCAATTATTAAATGGTGTTGAAACACATTTTTTCTGAAAGGGAAAGCACTTTGGGATGATTTGAAAATAAAATATAATAATAATAAGACTAAAGATCTCTTTAAAAATGACTCCCTCTGTTTTTGAATAATACCAATGTTTCCTTTGTGTTCATTACTGGAATTTTTACATAGGAAACACTGGTATTATTAAAAAAACAGAGGGAATATTAAGAAAGCTTCTTAATCAATCAATTTCATGGTTAATTTCTCCAAAGTCCATATTCTAAATGAGTGATTATGTTAGAGTGACGTGTTATTCAAATAGCTTTTCATTTATCTAATGAAGTGATGCTTGAATCTTTAAAACCAACATTATGTGGTTGATCAATTTGAGAGCATAAATATGCAAAAAATTCATATGCAGTCTATTTATTCATTCTCTATTCAAAGACTCAACAAGAAATATAATAGAAAGTTTTAAAAATGGAATGAGATATTAATATACATACACACAGTTGCATTGAAATGGCTCTTGAAATGGCTATGGACCTAACAATAATAAATAAATATTTTTCTATTATCTACAATGCAAACTTCCCAAAGAATACTTGCTCCTTCTTTATTAGTTTGTTGTCTTTTATATGCCACATGGGATGCCCTTAAGACACCCAAAGGGTACTCCTATGAATAAATGGCTTCACCTTTTTTTCCATTCTTCTAAGTGATCCATACCTTAAATTAGGATGGTTGTTTTGTTTTGTTTTATTTTGTTTCTTAGGTGAGATCTACAGAATTGTGTGTTCATTGATTGTGTGTTTTAGTATTTTTGGAAAGCTCTTTGTGAGGAGGGGTACACAACCTTTTTTTAATGGCGTTTCAACACATGACAAAAAAGATATTGAACTTTGAACTTAAAACATTAGAAAAAATTACTTTTATTATTTTATTTTATTATATTATGACAACAACATAGGATATACAAATAGTCACTAAATCTAAGGTAGAACTATCCATTACCACACAAATTTGCTATCTAGGTACTTTGGAGAAGCTATTTGTCAACTTTCAAATTTTTTAGAGATTAAATTGTTTGAGAGAAGTCAATTGCAAAAAGAATGAAGACATTTAGACAAGAATTGAATTTTTTGTGATTTTTCAAAGCCGAAATGTAAAATTGTGAATAGACCCTTGTTGAAGTATGACCAGACCATTGTTGAAGCGTGTGCTGATGTGTCCGCTTCCCAAGTGCATTGCCATCATGATGAAGGATTAATAAGATTGTGGTAATAGATGGGTTAGTGACAGAAATGGGAGGAACCAGTAGGTGGTGGAATAAGGTAAATGGTGGTATTGGGTAGTTCCACCTTAATAGCTAAATCAATGACATTATCGAATTCGCAATAGGTTTCTCTACATGGTATGCTAAGTCTCTAATTTGGACTACTAATTTTTTTCCATGCAGCTTCGCAGCAGTCTGCACTTCGAGTTCCTGCAATTTGCTTGAGACCCTAGCAGAGTGCGAAAGTTTCTTGGAAAATTGTTGATCCCTCCGCAGAGCGCTACATGATAGATCTTTGCAATTGATTCATCGGCTAAAGATTCTAATGAAAATTGCATAGATCTCTTAGGGAAATAGGTCAGAGCATGATTAGCCCCATTAAGTTTCAGCGCATCAAAAGTCCACAGCCAACTCAAGTACTACAAAAAGCTTCAATCCGAAATCAATCCGAGATTGAAAGGTTTGAGGTAAGAATCGCTTCGAGGTACGTTCTTTTCTTTTGTTGCAATAATTAAGGCGGTTTGCAGTACTCCGTCGTTTCTGAGAGCGTTTCATTGATCAGAATGGAAGAGACTGTTATAACACAGTTCTTGGCACTCTACAATCGCTGCTTCTAAATCACGAAATTGGCCGATCTGCCGTTGCGAATATCAGCTCTGGTGAGTAACTCCGTCCCTTTGCACCTCGTAGAATGCTGATACTTTGCCTGAATGCTCAGCTCTGGAAACCACTTCAGTTGTCCATGTCGTGCATGATACATCACATACAATGCACGCAGCGAGCTTCATGTAATCATTCTGCACATACAATCGTGTCTGTTTTATTTCCTTTCCTTCTTGAGCCTTACAAAGGTTATTTCTATTGTCCTAGCTGTTGCACTTCGTATTCTGTTTGAATGCACCAATTACTCTTGATAAGCTGTAGAAGGACCGGGAGAAGCACTTGAGTATCGACGGAATTGTCGATTGAGCTACAGTGGCAGTCCTCACCTGGTTATCTCATTTGAGCCAACTCCAATGCACGCCTGGGCTAGCTTTATGTTAATCATTCAGCACGCCTGGGCAAGCGTCTCTGTTTTTTCCTTTTTCGTCAGGTCACTTCTGTGAGGATTGTGAAGTGAAGTGAGTTTGGAGTGGTCCGGGACGTACTCGAGGTTGTTGCGCGCAAGTACTAGAAGCGAGTCGCAAAACTTAATTTACATAGACTAGATTGTCAATACGAAAGTAGTCTTCCTCCTACTAGCAGTAAGGGTAACTTGTGGTGCGACAAGTTGCTTCTTGTTACAGAAATGCGCTAATTATTCTGAAGGAGAAACTTCAATCGTAGAAAGTCTCTCCTAAATTGATCCATCCATTGTCTCTCCACCGGTCTCGAGATACTGAAAGTAGAGAAACAACGATAAAGTTCCAGACGGTATCAGTCGTCCGACCAGCAAATAGGTCACGCGAAGCATTGCGAAATAGCTTTCGGAGTACGAATTCATACTCTGGTTACTCTGGTTGATCCCGGGTACTTCATTTGTCGAAGACATCATAGCGCTTCGTCGGCTGGCAATATCCATGTTCTAATTGCAATTGTTCTCTCTTGATGGAACAGGAAACACGGAAGTACCGATGCTAGAGAGAAATTGTTCTCAAATGAACACATTCTTGATCTGATTCCTCGAGATGCCTACAGAAATTGTCTGGATTCAAGAAGAGTGGCCATCGCTTAAATCAACTCGTAGTACTTTCTGACGTCGACCGACATGCGTGATTCGTCTCTAGACATGCTGTACGAAGACAGAGGAAATTTTGAACTGTGAGCTGAATCAATTGAAATAGCAAAGTTCAAAATGACAGAAAATGGATGGAAATTAAGTAAGCCAGCGAACAGGCCATGGACAAACAACAGATCATCGGAATGTGCACGAGTAATACTCTTATCATTCCTCATGTCAGTCTTATTCCAATTTCCTATGGCAGCCTTCAATCATTACAAGGACGACAGCTTCACCCGCTCAGTAGAGCCTGAGGCTGGTGTAGCTGAATCCGCTACTTCACCTGTAATCAATGAACAGAGTGGAGCAGCACAACAACATGCATTTCAGCCAACGTCCATTCCACACTATGCTTTCATTAAATTCAGTTCGTATCGGGTTTCCCTGAAGACGTTCTACGTGGTCGGGATCTCATCACAGGTTGTCCGTGACTGGGACAGACAGCAAGTCGTGCACACTTGCGAGTGGCACCCGGCGTCAAATGGAAGTGAAGTGCATGCGAACCCGATTCCGATTTTTGCGAACGCGAGCATGCTTTATGTTCCATTTGATGAAAATGGGATGACGTACGTTCCTGCCATTGTGAATTGTACTTTTGACGACGAAGTTGGTGCTGATGGTAATGGCGGGTCGCTTCTCATTAGGGTTTCTTTGACCTGCCATCGATGGGAAAGGAATGTTCCCACTATTGTCCATGTTGAGAACAACGGCGACGTCGAATTCTTTCTCAGGCCTCCGAAACAGGTACCGTACTAACCCTGCCTTGCTTTCCATAGAACAAAATCGTACTAAATTTGATGTCTCTGGTTGCCGCTCATGAAAACGATTCAATTGATATTAAGTTACCGCATTAATTTAGTAACTGGGATTCTTCAATGCATGAGCTGCAAAATAAGGGGTCCCACTTCACCTAGTTACACTTATTTTGTGCATCCAACATAATCTCAGAGTAGCTCTTTCGTAAATGGCATCAGGTTAAGATGTGTAGATTGTTCCCCGTAAGATTAACTGTGCGAAGGCTATGAATTATCATGATAGACCAGGCAATAGAAATAATGAGCACACGCTTATCAAAAATAATTTGCTAAGTAGTATGTATCAAACTTGCAAATTATGTTTGATAACTGTTGAGTTCATTACTGGACGTATAGCCAACGCAAGTTGCATTTTCAACTTACAACCAATTTCATTCCTTCCAAATTTTGTTTTAGGGATCTAATTTGTGAAATCCCACAATATAATAGAAAGTTTTTCTCTTCTCCCGTATCTCAAAGTTTCTGGAATTGATTCTAAGGATCAGAAGCTTCAAAATTTACGCTTCAAAATTTAACATTGCACTATGACATTGAGAATAAGTTTGTGCACATTTTCTAAATCAGATTCTTTCGTAGACTGTAAAATAGTCAAGAAGTGTAGTATTTTGGGTTCTAATTCTCTTGTGAAATATGGACACTGCCACATTAGCTTCAAGACCCGGCATTAGCGTTATAGATTTCTAACGATTGGATGTCAAAGCGTTTCAGAAACCTCATAAATATGCCTACTGTGGACCTCCGATGCACGGTCATGTGAAAACTGACTGGATAAAAGCATGGCTCGTTTACCACAATTACTTGTGGAATGGTGATGCACTCTTTTTCTTTTACAACGTGGGTGGTCTGTGGGATGGCGAGCGGCACCATTTCAAGGAGTTCGAAGACGCGGGGCTTCTCAACATAACGGACCTCACGAGCCCTCATATTCAGAGCTTATATCCAAGCTGGTATTTCCATCAACTCTTGTACATCAACGACTGCCTGCAAAGAGCGCGATTCCTCGCAGATTTCGTTTTTTTCTTCGATTTTGACGAATTTTTACAGGTACAACAAATGACGGAATAGTTTATGTCTATTGCTGCTTTGTACTTGTACTTGTTTTGAAGTTAGATCTTGATTTATTACCTGGTACGTCAGTTTACTGCTTCGCCCGCACCAAGTAGCTAACTTGGGTGTTAAACGTCATGCTAACTGATCTATTGCATGCCCATAGTTGCAAGTGTTAGATTTCAAGGTAGTTTACTACTGCTACTTGCTTGGTGCATAGGGATTCAGCACTTAAAACCATTAGTATAGGCAGTATTAGTTTTCTTGTCCAAAATTTGGGAGTTTATGGGCAATTTCGTTAAAATGGCGAAATTTGGCTACTTTGCCAGTTTTTCCAGTTCAGAGCGGGCGGTCTGAAATGTACAAACGTCCTGGATGTCTGAAATCTACAGAAATTTTAGATGTATGAAATCTACATCCTTGATAGATGTCACTTTTACAATTCAGATTGTGCGGTCTTAAATCTATACCAGTCATAGATTTTCATTCTACAAAAGTCCAAAATTTCTGAAAACTATACCTGTCCTAGATGTCATTTTAACAATTCAGAGTGGGCGGTCTGAAAATGGCACATGGAATGCCGCCATTTTAACGAAATTCCTCATGTTTACTCTTTACTTAGGGTGGGTTTAAAGAAAGATGGGCTCCCTACCTGTCATTCAACATATGAGTGAGTATTGTTTATCATCAAGTCATTAGTAGACTGGTTGTAAATAAGTGAATGCAACAAGATTGGTGCAACAAAAAGAACCTCATAAAGTAAAGTGGCTAACATTAGATAGACGTCAGAGTGACTTGGAAACAAATGTAAACTTATTTTAAGCTAGTTAGCAGAAGTTAACACAAGTATGCTAACTGGCACAACCTCAGTAATGCGGGCATTTAGTACCTAATTCCAGTTAGTTAAGGGACGCTATGTAGTTGTGCATTGATCACTAAACGTTTTACAACTAAAATTATTCCTTCGCTCCGGTGACCACAGATCCGTCCTCCTCTCACAATCGACGGCCTGCTCAAAACCCACACTGACCTCCCCTGGCTCACATTCGGCAATATTCCCGCCGACTTCGGCCACTGCACTGCCCCAGCACCACCCACACTGCAGCAGTACCCCATCGAACGAATGCTCTGGCACGCCAACCGACCGGAATGCAACATCGGCGACCAAGACCCCTGGCTCTGCGTCGCTCACCACGGGAGGCGCAAGTGGGTGGCGAACACCAAGCTCACCATCCTCGGGGGCGTGCACCGCGCGGCTCTCCCGATGGAAGGCGGGATGCACATGAACGCTTCTGAGGCGAGAGTCATTCATTTTCATGGTGTTTTGAACCCGTACAGCAGTCTGTGTAGCTTTCTAGAGGATGAGAGTAGCCTTGGACATATGGAACGGGATGAAGGGATCAAGATTGAGCTGGCTAAAGCTAAACTGTTTCCTATCAGACGAAAAGTGAGAGCAGAGAGTCAGCCTGGAACACTGCAGTAGTGGATTTCCGACTTCGGGGAATAAGATGCATTCCACGCATGATGAAGGCTTTTAATGCTGAATTGGGATGTCCACATGGCAGTATGAAGCACTGTTCAGTGTTAAACTCGTTTTCTCGTTCTCCATCACTTGGCCGGGTAATGTCACGGCTGATTGAAATGTGGCTGGATCAATCTTGTTTGAGTGAGCGGAGGAGAGTAGCCTTGGCCTCATGGAACGAGATGAGAGGACCAAGCTTGAGTTGGTTAAAGCCGAACTGTTCCCTATCAAACGAAAAGTGAGAGCAGAGAGGCAGCCTGGGACACAGCAGTAGCGGATTTCCGACTTTGGGGAACAAGATCATGCATTGATAGCATTCCATTGAGAAGACTTTCAATACTGACTAGGGGTTGACTACACGGCAGTTAGAAATGTCCAGTGTCAGAAAGCTGATTTTCTTGATCTCCATCATTTGGTTTATGGCTCTGTGATTGAATTGATTGTTACTCGTTACATCTTTGTTTGAGTGAGCATCAGGGCTAGTCACACCTTCTTCACTGCTGGGGAGTTCCGTGGAGAATGGGGACATGCTGGCTCCCTGTTGGCTTTGCATTCATAGAATATTCTTTTATCGCTAGGTCTTTTGATTATTCTCCTCCAGGGCAAAAGAATGGGAACATGGAAGACTTTGCACAACAAGTATATTCTACTCTAGAGCTCACGTTGTCACATTTCTTGTTTTCGGAAGCCCACGTTGTCATTTCTTGTTTTCTTCTGCGGAAGCCCACGTTCTGTGTTCTGTGCTTCATCGTGTGTCTCACTCAATTTGCGCATCCTATGTCTCAATCCTATGTTTAGCACTAGCTAAGCATTCTACACTCATAAATCTTGTGTATTCTCTACTCCCATTCTCCAAACAACAAAAGAGGGGTGTCACACCTTCAACTAAAACTGCTACCCATTGGCTCTTATTTTTTCTCCCCAACTTCTCATTTTGATTCTCCGTAGCTTGGCAAAGAAGGTGTGACTACCCCTATTGGTCACATGGAACATAATGAAAAGATCAAGCTTGAGTTGGCTACAATTGTACTCATCCCTATCAAATGAGAGGAGAGTAGAGAATGAACTTAGAACACAACTATAGGGTTTGAACATCCATTAGGAGTCATCACACCTCCTAGAATGAAAATTTTATGAAGAATGAGAAACTACGGAGTGAAAAGAGTAGCCAGTAGGGAGCCCTTCTTCATGAAGAAGGTGTGGCACCCCTTTTGGTGTCATGTGGAGGATGAGGATGGAGAATGGATTCACTTGCGATTGAAGCTGCAGTTATGTTTCCACAGTAAATTTTTTGATCAGACAGTCAGGACGACCACCATGTGACGCAGGCTGCAATCGAAATCTCACAACTACAATTCAGCTCCCCTGCATTCCCTTTAACGCAAGTCAAGCTCTATCCCAAAGCCGCCAAAGCCTTTTTCTTCAACCAAGCTCTGTGACGTCTTCAGCACAAAACTTCTCTCAGGACAATACAAAACTGTCTGTGAAATCGCTCGCCTTCCTTTTCAGCACAAGCACCAGAAGCATCTGCGAGGATGCACACATTGGAGACCTAAAACCCTAATCCTCGGGCTTTTCAACGACGACGAGGGTGAAATCGGCAGCAGCAACGACCCGCAATCGCCAGCAAAGGGGTGAAAACTTTGGAAAGCGAGATGGAAACTTCTTGCGCGAAATGTTTCATCTTCACCTCAAGAGGAGAAGAATTCCCATTCTCACTCTTCAGAAAATGAACCCTCTGCAAACCTCCACAAGCCAACAAGAGAGTATCACGTTCCCACTCTTTGGAGATTGATAATGGAGAGAAGGTGTAACAACCCCTAATGTGTATGAACACTATTTAAGTGTCCACACCTAAAATATGAGCATATGTGATGAAGCGAAGAAGGTATAGTAAATCAATAAAAGAATCCATTGAGAGATGGATTAGCATGAATTGCACCCCTCATTCCCCCAATCAAGGGTAAATGTAAAAAATTACCCCTTATTTTGTACCACGTTAATCCCTAAAGGACCATTGTCCCTGTGGAGGACAAACTGGATTTTGGGCAGGTGCTTATGGTCTCAAATTTTGTCATGATTTTTTGAAGATAGAAAAACTAATTATCTTTGTGAGAATATTATTATTATTTTTTTCAATTGGTGTCCAGGAACAAAAGTTATGTCAAAATAAGCTCAAAATAGAGGAGACTGGATAGTAAGAAAATTTGAAAAATTTGATTTAAATTTTTTTTCCCTCATAGATTATATTTTTCTACACGGAAATCTTTCATTCATTTTATTTGGATAAGTGATGTGAAAGTTATAGACAATCATTTTTTTCACGGTTGTCATATCAGACAGAATCTTATTATTCACGGACGAATCGGGTGAATCAGGGTTGATCGGCTGCAAACTTTGGAGGCCAATAACTTTTGGAAAAATTATCCAAATTGGGCATATGAGATGTTTTTCGGCATCTAAAAAAACATCTCATATGCTCAATTTGGATAATTTTTCCAAAAGTTATTGGCCTCCAAAGTTTGCAGCCGGTCAACCCTGATTCACCCGATTCGTTCGTGAATAATAAGATTCTGTCCGATATGACAACCGTGATTTTTTTCAAGCAATCTAAACATTTTCTTAAAAAAATAACTCGTAGAATTAATTTCTTAATGCATTTTTTTAAATTATTCATAGAAAGAAAAGCTCCACATGGTTTAGTTTGTTTACTAGAACAATCTCACCATTGGAATTAAGGTAATTTTGCCTATGATACACAAAATGGGAGGAAGCCCATTACAGGCAAAATTATTCTAGTGGTGTACATTTTAGAACTGGAATGTACACCATTAGTATAATTTTACCTATGATGGGTTTGTTTCCATTTTACCTATTATAGGTAGAGTTACCATAGTGTATTTCAATTCCATCTTAGATATCTTAATAATTCATATTTTCCTTCTATCTAGTACCTACTTCTACTTAACAATTTTTTTAAGAATGAAAATTAATTTATTTTTGAATTTTCTTTTTTTCCTATACTCTCAACTTAATTTTCCACATAAAGATTTAAACCTTAAGACTTTGTAGTGCAAAAAATTTAAGCTAAGAAGGTTCAAAGTCAAATAATCTAGCCCCACAATGTGCAAAAAAACTTATTTTCTTCACTTTAAATGCAAATATCTTACAATCTATGTGGTCAAAATTTTTGAAATTTATTTTGAACATTTTCATACTAGTTAGGTTTAAGATCCTATAGTTAGATTTGAAAAAAAAATAATTTTCAAATTTTTTTTACTCTTTGCAATAGAAATGACAATTTTTTGGCGGAAAAAGGCTATAGTCCTTTAGGTTTTAATTTTGTATTTCTTCACCTCTCCTACCTAATTTGGAGACTTTGATTCAAAGTGTGGATTCAAAATTTCTAAGTTTAATTACTCATGGTAAATTAAAAAATTCTAGTGTTTTCTCTAGAGATAAAACACAAAGGGAATGAAGGGGCCAATTTACCTTGGACTTTAAAGAAGTGACTACATTAGAGATTTTGTAAATTTACCTTATTTTTTAATTTTATAACCAAAACCAAAGTAGGTTTTTTTTTGTATCGAGATAATAATTTTTTTAAGTTGCATTTTATAATACACCTTCACAATTTTGGAAATTCAAACTACCTCTAGTCCTTAAGAGGCTAACATATATTGTGTTGTTTGTAGGAATTTTCATATATTAAGTAGATTATAACAAAGATTTCTACATATTTTCAATTGTAAGTTGTTTTAGTTAATTTGTATTAAAGCTACTATGAATGTATGGTATTTTCTTTCAAGAAGATAGAATAGCCATATAAGGTAGAGTCATGGATTGTGACTTATATTAGTAATATAGCTAAACTATTGTGTAATTGCTCCTTCTTTGCATTTTACAAGAACTTTGTAGGCAATGGCATGATTTGGAGCATACTCATCATTATGAGAAATAAAAATTGTGGTTAGCCAACATTTAAGATACAATACGTCAAAACCCATAATCAATATTGCCCCAAATGTGATGTACACCTACATTTGGACAAAAAGAACATTTCAAAAATGTAGATATTGATTACACAAGATGTACACAATCAAAATATGAGAGTCTAAAAGAGTCTAGTGTTCTTTTTTTGGAACACCTAGAGATGACACCTAGAAATGAAAATTTATAATTTATTCATACCCTATTGAATGCCATATTGCATTGAAATATTTTTCTATTTGCATATGAGATCCAATAAAAATAATTTAAGTTAATAATAACATCCACACTTAATTGTAATTAGTGACAATTATTGATTTTGTATAGGGTGCTTAAAGTCAAAGCCACATAAAAGTTGCATTTTCATGACAATGCTCAATAAATCAAACATGTGTTTAAGGTACACATTTGAAGGTGTTATATTGAATCAAAATAATTTTTCTTCCAATAAAATATGGCTATTATCAAAAGATCCATATAAAAACTGAAATTTTCATACAAATGGGATTCTTGTATATCATTTATAAACAATATAATCTTTCCATTATAAATAGAATAATTTTGGATATAGCAATATACCTCATTTTGGAATTTTGAGAATTCTTAGTTTATTCATAGGATTTCCAAAAAATACATTTGAAGATAATCTTGAGTCTTCTTTTGACTCCCAATTAGACTCAACAAATTTTTTATAGTTGTTTGATAGGACCTATGATCAAAGTGTTCATTTTGACAATTTTAGGTGTTATTTTCTCATGAAATTTTCAAAGTTTTTAAACAAATTTTTATTCTATAGAAATACAAAAAAATTATTGAAAGAATCTATGACAAATCCCCTTTTCAATGGTTGAAACAACTAAATGCTTGCAAAATCCAAGGACAATGTTGCATTTTGGGGGATGAATCAATTAAATTTCATCTACATTTTGCATACTTCATCCCAAAAAATGGATAAAAATTATGTTTTCTAATATTTACACTAAGTAGGCTTTTTTGATTGCCCACACTAATCTCTCTATATTTTCACACCAATTTATGTAATCAATAAATCAATTGATATGATGCTTTAAGTTGAGTTTCTATCATTCACCTCGATGATAGATTTTGACTAATCTATTTTTTAAATCATAAACTTATATATTTGTTGGATTGGACAACCTAATTGGAAGGGTAACCTATTGAGCCTTTTTGGTCTACCTAAAATATTAAGGGCCACTTATACCTAGAGGCTAGGCCAATTTATTATGTGAGACCCAAAATCCTCACTTATGATTAGACAAAAGGCTAAAATAGTTTCATAATCCACCTAAAGAAGTTAGGTTCAAAAAAGAAATGATTTGACATGGTTTGATCTTGATGAATTGGGTGCCAATGGGCTTGGGGCAAATTCTTGGCCTTGGGACAAATGCTAAATTTCAATTAAAAAAAATTATTTTTTTCATACCATATTTCCTCCATCCCATAATGATATTTGTGTTGCCTTTAATTTTTTGCCCCAAAACAATCTTCTTATTACACTTTGTGACATTGGAATAGGTCAAATTTGGCTTTTGAATGCCCATAAAATGAAAACCTCACATTCAACAATTAAATGTCCACTAATGCTCTTTGAAAATTCTCCCAAAATTCTACTTTTCAATACTCCAAAAACTACACTTTGACAAGGGCTATGAAGTTCAAAGTTTCTTAGATGCCAAGAATGCACCAAACTCTACTTATAATGTGAAACATGTCTTTAAAATGTTATTTTTAGCCTTAATGTAGAACATTTTGTCTCGGATTTTGTCCAACAAAAAGATCATTTTGGGATAGAGGAAATACTATTTTTTTCAACAAATCAAATCCATTGGATTTTGTGCACTTTGCATCAAGGGGAATTGGCCAAGCCTTTAGGTTTAAAGAGACCCTAAAAAGAAAGAAATGGGTTGAAATTTTGGTAGGTTTTATGGAATCGGCCTTGCTTCTTAGCCTCAAGGCCTTTACATATGGAAGAATTGGCCCTCATTATAATCTTATTCTAATGATGAGTAGTTGGAGACGGCCTTAAGTCTAAAAGGGACTGAAATTTGTGCAATTGGCCTAAGAGCATTCCATGGCTAGTGCATGTGAGAAGTGCAAGATTGGGCTATTTGGCATGTTGTTCAATTGTAATGGGGCCATGTGGTGATCGTTTGTCCCACATTGAAATAGTAAACAAGGCACGCCAAGAGGGACAAACATTGCATTTCCAAAATCCAATCCACCACAGCCCAAAATAGCAAGCACCCATATGTGAAATTCACCACAAAGGAGCACAAAGTTTGAAAATTAAATTATTTATTGTTTACTTTTGAAGCCAAGTAAATAATAAATAATTTAACCTTCAAAACTCTAAAAAATACCTAGCATTGATTGAAAACCATTTTCAACTTGTTTAGAATTTTGATGAGGGATGGAAAACTCATTACATCCATATGGGGTAGTAGTAGGTAGAACAAACCATGTGGGATTTGTGCATTTGACTTCACTATGAGTGGTGAAGTTCCTAGTGATTCTAAGTAAAATATCCCACATGGATCGTTCTACCAACTACCACCACATGTAATATTAGGAGCTTTTCTTCTAACTAAAAACTTCTAAGCAACTTGCTAATTCATTTTTAAAAAATTTCTTTTTGGATACAAGTAAAGAAAATCGTTTTGTAGTTGAAAATTCTTTTCAACATTACATTTGTTCCAAAAAAAATTTAAAAAGAAATTTATTTGACTTCTTTTTAGCGCTAATTAGAAGTTGGTACTTGAAAACCATCTTCAAACTCTATGCTCTGTACCTCAGAGAATGTGTCTATGGCATACCAAAGCACAGGCAAGAAACACCAGTTTGCCATCTACTCACTATTCTAGTGGCTAGCCATTTTTTGGTCCTCGCTATACCTGCCATGGGACACACGTATTGGCCAGCATTAGAGGAGTTTTGGGGGGTTTGGAGGGTTGTTTCAGGCCTGTTCCTTTTATTGTTCCCCCAGAAGTTAAAGAACGGCTTGTTGTCAAAAAATTAAAAAAATAAAACTCTTAAAATGCAAAAAAAATTTGAATTAAATTTTTTTTAATATGATGTGACAATTCTCTCGACCACATCATACTGCTGCTGTAGCCCAGTTCCCAGGTTCCCAAGAGCCTGGGAACTCGTAGCCCTCCACAAACCGGTGAGCATGCTAAGCCGAATTGCCAGGTGTAAAACGGCCCCAAGTACTAGAAATGAAAGTACGGGTATCCACGGGCACCGGAGACCGTCCCTCGTCTCTCCGAAGTTCCATTTTGGCTCCTGTAGTAAGCTTACCCTCGTCCCTTTTTTCCCACGTTTCGTTCTCATCGTGTTGTGATCGTTGCTTAGCTTTCTGTCCTGTGGGGGTTGTATCGATTTGCAGCTTCGAACTGGAATGCGAGCGGGAGCATTTGCGCGCCCTTGCGATGGAGGTGCTAGAGTTCCGCCATTGTCGTCGGTGAGAGTGTGTCGGTGGCCAGAGCGTGTCGGGGCAGCCAGAGATGGTGGAATTTTGAAGGCAGCGATCTCTGTGGCTTGCTCTCACTTCATTTTTTGTCAGATTGGCGCCTATGTTGGTTGTTCCTTGTTCGATGCTTAGGGTTTGATCTAGCGTACTTCAATCCGGAGTCGACTGTACATGTTCGTCCTGGCTGCTTTGTCACTGGTACGTGGAATCATCCCTGACGAGATTTCGCAAGTAGCTTTGTGCCTTTTTTTTGGGTCCACGGGTATGATTTGGTTGCGAGCCTCTGACCGAATCTTGTAGCGCTAGGGTTACTGGAGGATGGAATATTCCGTGTAGTTCTGAATTGCGTTTCTGATTTGCTTGATCTATTTCTGAAATTGCTACTTCTTCAAAGTTTCCTGAGGTGGGGATGCGAGGACGTTGCAGTTTAGGGTTTAGGGATCATGAAGCTTGAGTAATGAGTTGAACGACCTTGTTGAAGAATTCATGCAACTACTCTGTTTGCGCATGCTTCTCTTTCCGATCATGTCAGTGTGGAATTCAGACTTGTCTAAAGCTTCATCACAAACCTTTTTAAAAAGGCTTGTAAGAGTAGCTGTTTTCAAATCCGGCCTTGCACGATTTTGAGCCCGAATATCGTCCCAAACTACGAGCTCCAGCGTAGAGATCTCCAATTGCGTTGCCTAAAATGACCTCCATTCTCGGAGCATAAGTCTTGAACTGCGACAAGCCCTATTCATCTGTATGTGACATTGATGATGGTGCGAATTTTGTTTTTCAGGCGATTCTTGAGTTCTTTCAGAAGTTTGTGGATTCTGTGGGCTCCGAACTGGAGTTCATAGTAGGAGTTCATAGCACTTGTGATCCCGATGCTGCTGGAGTGACATGGCATTGAGGTAAAGGAAACCCTCTGGACTATGGACTATTAAATTTCAAAAATCAACATCTATATGGAAAATTTAAAATTTTTGTAGGATCCAATTTGGTCAATTTTGGCTTTCTATTCCTTCTATTTGAAAATGTGTAAAAATTTGAGAGAATTTTTTATTCTTCAAATTTTTAAATTAAAAAATGCTAAATTTGTTTTAGATTCTAATACAATTTTTTGGAGGGTAAAAAATCATTATTCATCTTCTTATAATTTTTATTCCTCAAAAGTTGTGCTTTTTGCCTATAAAGTTGATCATCCAAAATTTTTATAATCTAAAAAATTCAATAGTCAATATTTTTCACAATTAATTCTATGCTTACTAGACAAAATATCTTCAGCAAAGATAGATTGTTTCGGAAGCTTTGAGAAAGCATTATAAAGAGAATCTGAGATCTCTTTATAATCACAATGATTACAGTGATATTCCCATGATACGAGACCTTTATATGATCATCATGATTATCTGGGAATATCACGAGAATACATTAGGGAGACTTCTCCATGAGGCATGGAGAAGAATGTCTGTGATTTTGTGATTCCTTGTCTAATGTTTTTGAAACAATTTAATTCTTCTGTTAACCTTGATGTTTTGCTTCTCAAGTCAAGATGATAATTGCATTTAATTTGGTTTTGGTAGAGTCGTCTCTGCAGGTGTTAGTGCAGGTCGAAGATTGAAAGGTGTGTAAATTGGAGGATGAAATATAATGGTTTGTTTCTGTTTTCAGGTAAGCCTGGTTCACTTCCCCATCCCTTGCCATGTTGTGCAAGTCAATTTTCTTGGCAAATTGGTGGTCTGATTGGAAGGTGTGAGTTTGTATAGCTTTCATTGCCATATGATTTTATTGAACTGATTTGTTGAAATGCCAAAGGTAACTATGTACATGAGCATTGTTCCTATTATTGAATTGCCTAATTTTTTTTTGGGTCTTGTTGGAAGTCCAAAGAGTATTTTAGATTCTCTCCTCATGCATTCTTTGAACTCCATAGGCATAAACTAGGAAAGTGTTGAAAATAAGTGTATCCAAAAGCTATCATGAATAGAGGCAAAACATTTTAGTTGGGCAAGAATATGTAGTTTGTGATTTTAAGAAGTCCCAATTGGGTGTTGTTTCTTTATGTCTTGTTTTTGCTTACCACCCTAGCTGTGCAGTCCATTTTTTATAGCTTGTGAATTGAGAATTTTGTTTTTTTGGGTGTATATAGGCATGGGTTGATGAAGGAATGACACGTGGAACATCCATTGGTGACAACTCTTGCGTTGTTGCTATTGGAATAGATTAATGGATTGATGAATTTTCTTGTTTTGAGGTAAGGTGATACTTTTGGATGGGCTCAATTGTGGTGTTCTTGCTTATAGATTCTTTCATTTAGAGAATAGAGGTATGTCAACAATACCTTAGATTTGTCATTGAACCACTAAATAAGGCTTGCCAACATCTATTCTAAATATTATTTGTTGGGTCAATCTCGTCTTTCCCTTTAAACCAACTTTGCAAATCTTTTTTGAATTTAAGAATAACTTTGAACATTTTCTATTGACTTCCATATTTGTACACATTCTTAGATCTTCTCTACATTGTTGCTCTCTTTAGGTTTCTCAATACTATGTTTTGGACATACATAATTTAACTATAGTGGATAATGCAATTTCAATTTCCATTATGAATGCACATTATAGATCTTAGAATCTAAATTTTTATCATGCATTGATATGTTGACTAATGTTATGGTTATATGGAATAAAAGCAACTTAAAGAGTTGATCAAGTGTAAAAGTCAAACATTTGAAAATCTTGAATAATTTGGGATTCAAAGATGGCAAGAAGACGTAGATTATTCCTTATGTGGGGTTGGTGAAACATGAAGTAGTATTCTCTTGTGTTCTTAAACTCATAGTTACCAATTTTGATTTTGTAGTGGTGAGGCATGGTGAATGCTATGGAGGATAGTGTTGAGCATTCCAAAAAATTGTGTACACTTAAAGGTAAATAAAATTCTATCACTAGAACATTTCCTTTTCCTATTGAGTTTTTGGTATCATGGCTTTTAGTTCTCTAATGGTGAATTTCGAATGTGATCCTAAATATGAATTGTTGATTTGTCACTAAGCTTGATCATTGGTTGTTGTGTAGATGAATATGGAAACTATGATGTTTTCATAAGTCACAGAGGCCCTGACACCAAGACAGGTTTCGTGGGCTATTTATATGAAGCTTTGGAAAGAGTTGGATTGCGTCCCTTCTTGGATTGCATAACCATTGATAAAGGCCAAGATGCTTGGAAATGCATTGATCATACTATCCAGAGGACACCCCTAGCCCTAGTCATCTTTTCCGAGAGTTTTGTACAATCAGAGTGGTGTTTGAAAGAGTTACATGCAATGTTGGACTCTCCTTCAATGAAGGTGCTCCCAATCTTCTACAAAGTTCAGCCTTGGGAAGTGAGCTTTCCAGAAAAAGGATCATTGGTTGGTGGATTTATGAAGTTGGTAGAGAAGCATGATGAGACTTCAATTGAAGAATGGAGGGCTGATTTGAAGAGAGCTTCTAAGCTCAATGGTTGGGAGCTTAAAATAGGAGACAAGAGGTAAGTATGTGCCTTTGTCTTGTCACATAATGGTTATGAAGAGTACTATGGTTGAACTTGACATTGTAATCAATTTTAATGAAATTTGTTTCTAATTGTTTGTAGGTTGGAAAAAGATTTGGTGTTGGAGATTGTTGGAAAGATCTTTGAATTGGCCAATAAGCGCCTTCCCTTGGATGTGGGTGATCATATTGTGGGTGTGAAGCAAGTTGCTAAGAACCTCATTCAAACGCTTGATGAAAAGAAAGTGTTGATGTTGGGTTTGTGGGGAATGGGTGGAATTGGAAAGTCCACTTTAGCCCGAGAGTTATACAACCAATTGGTGAGAAGATTTGGTGCAAGGTGTTATGTGGAAGATGTAGTTGAGAAGGTGAATCAAGGTGGTGTGACGAGTGTCCAAAATCATATTTTGAAGGCCTTGTGTGAGAATGAGTCCATGCAAAGTATTGTGGACAAATCAAGGGGGAAGGTTATTCTTGAGGAAAGGTTATCTTCAAAACAAATTCTTTTGGTTTTGGATGATGTTCGTGACAGTGATGAGATGGATTATTTGATGTCACGCAAAATGCTTAAGGAAGGTAGCATGTGCATTGTCACTTCTCGAAACCGTCGCATATTTGAAAAGTCCACTTCATTTCATGTCAATCATGAGATTCACACTCATAATGTTAAAAGCTTGAACAAGGAAGATTCTCAAAGTGTCTTTGCATGCCATGCATTTGGAAGTGATTTGAAAGTACCTCCAAGATTTGAAGGTCTTATTGAAGATGTTAGTATGGCATGTGGTGGAGTTCCATTGGTGTTGAAGGTTTGTGGATCTCTTTTGAGGGATGAGGAGGATATGGAGATTTGGGAGGAAGTTTTGAAGAAGTTGACATTTGGCACTATCATGGACGAGAGTAAGATATTTGAATGTCTTCGGATTAGTTATGATTCTCTTCAAGAAGAACATAAAGAAATGTTTTTGGATATTTCTAGTGCACTATTGGGAGCATCTGTGGAGATGGCTAAACTTATTTGGAGATCTCAAGGTTGGTCTGCAACATTAGGTGTGCGAAGCCTTGTGGAGAAGGCCTTGATTAGAGTGGATGAGGATGGTACCTTTGGTATGCATGACCATTTGAGAGACATGGGCCGTGCCATTTCTAATCTAGAAAGAACAAATGTGGGTATTTGCAAACGCTTGTGGGGTTTTGAATCCTTGGCATATTTAAATAGAAATGAGGTATGTTTGGTAACCATTGATTTTTAATTTGGTTCATTTTTTGAATATTTATTATTATTTTGTGATTTTATTATGGGCAAGTCATGAGAGTACTTGAATAGATAGTAGGAGGAATATTGTTTGCTTAATTTGATTATTTGAGGATCTAAAATTTGTAGTGCATATAGTGTCTTAAGTTTAATAGTTGAGGCATGCATCATATTCTTTTTGAGTGTGCTTAGTTAGTTCCAATAATCATTTGTTTATTGATACTTTTAAGTTGAATTGATTTTGGAGGGAATGTGTTTGTGCAGCCACTACAAGATTCTCTTCAAACTTTGGTCCTTCCATGGAGACATGGAATTCAAGTTGACCTTTGTGTCATGAAAAAATTGCGTATTTTCAAATGCAAGGGTGGCTTGTTTTTAATGTCGTCACTTCCAGAAAATTTGCGTTGGCTTGATTACTTTAAGATCCTTGATTCATCCTTGAGACATTTTCCAGAGGCACCTGTGAACAATGAATTGGTGATACTATTTTGGGTAGATGGTTTGATGGATAGATTGCCTGAATCTTTTGGAAATTTGAGGAAGTTGAAAGTCTTGGATCTCCAATTTTGTCGCAAGCTCAAGAAACTCCCAGATTCATTTGGAAGTCTCCAAAATTTGAAAAGCTTGTATCTTAAACAAAGTGGAATCCAAACTTTACCCAAATCTTTTGGAAAGTTGAGCAACTTGGAAGTGTTGAATTTGCAGAATTGTGGTGAGCTTGTAGAGTTACCAAATTCATTTGGAGACCTCCAAAATTTGAATAGCTTGGATCTTCAAGGGAGTGGAATCCAAAGTTTACCCAATTCTTTTGAAAACTTGAACAAGTTGAAAGTGTTGGATTTACAATTTTGTCGCAAGTTCAAGAAGCTACCTGATTCAATTGGAGGTCTCCAAAATTTGAGAAACTTATATCTTAAGAGGAGTGGAATCCAAAGTTTACCAAAATCTTTTGGAAAGTTGAGCAAGTTGGAAGTATTGGATCTACAATATTGTAGTGAGTTGGTGGAGCTACCTGATTTATTTGGAGGCCTCAAAAATTTGAAGAACTTTTATCTTCAAGGGAGTGGAATTCAAAGTTTACCCAAATCTTTTGAAAGGTTAAGTAACTTGGAAGTGTTGAATCTCCAATTTTGTTGTGAGCTCAAGAAGCTACCAAATTCATTTGGTAGTCTACAAAATTTGAAAATTTTGGATCTTCAAGGGAGTGGAATCCAAAGTTTATCCAAATCTTTTGGAATGTTGAGCAACTTGGAAGTGTTGAATCTAAGGGATTGTGGCAAGTTCAAGAAGCTACCACATTCATTTGGTGACCTTCAAAATTTGAAAAGCTTGGATCTTCAAGGGACTGAAATCCAAAGTTTATCCAAATGTTTTGGAAAGATGAGCAATTTGGAAGTTTTGAATCTCCACTTTTGTTGCATGCTCAAGAAACTACCAGAGTCATGTAGATGCCTCTACAATTTGAGAAACTTACATCTTGACATGAGTGGAATTCAAAGTTTACCTGAATCTTTTGGAAAGTTGAGCAACTTGGAAGTATTGGATCTACAGTATTGTGGTGAGTTGGTGGAGCTACCAGATTTATTTGGAGACCTCCAAAATTTGAAAAATTTAAATCTTAAAGGAAGTACAATTGAAAGTCTACCTCAATCTTTTGGAAAGTTGAGCAACTTGGAAGTGTTGGATCTACAATTTTGTTGTAAGCTCATGAAGCTACCGGATTCATTTGGTACTCTACAAAATTTGAAAAGTTTGGATCTTCAAGGGAGTGGAATCTATAGTTTATCCATATCTTTTGGAATGTTGAGCAACTTAGAAGTGTTGAATCTACGAGATTGTGGCAAGCTTAGGATGCTTCCAGGTTCATGCGGAGGTCTCCAAAATTTGAATAGTTTGATTTTGGATGGGACTAGAATCCTAAGATTACCCGAGTCTTTTGGAAACCTTCCAAACTTGAAGAACTTAGATCTTCAAGGGAGCAAAGTTAAAATTTTACCGAATTCTTTTGGAAAGTTGACCAACTTGGAAATTCTAAGTCTACGAAATTGTGGCAAGCTTGTGGCACTACCAGATTCATTTGGAGGCCTCCAAAATTTGAAAAACTTGGATCTTACAGGAAATGGAATCCAAAGTTTATCCGACTCTTTTGGAAACTTGTGCAACTTAGAAGTGTTGAATCTCCAATTCTGCTACAAGCTGAAGAAGCTACCAGATTCATGTGGAGGTCTCCAAAATTTGAAATACTTGGATCTTAAAGGGAGTGGAATCAAAAGTTTACCTGAAACTTTTGGAAAATTGAGTAATTTGAAAGTGTCGGATCTACAATATTGTGGTGAGCTTGTAGAACTATCAAATTAATTTAGAGGCCTATAAGATTTGAAAAACTTGAATCTTGAGGTAGTGGAATTTAAGATTTTCCCAAATCTTTTGGAAAGTTAAGCTATTTAGAAGTATTGAATCTATTGGATCATTGTATGCTTGGGGAGCTACTAGATTTATTTGAAGGCTTGTAAAATTCGAAAAATTTGGATTTTGAAGGGAGTAGAATTTAAAGTTTATCCAAATCTTTTGGTAAGCTGAGCTAGTTAGAAGTGTTGGATTTATGGGATTGTTGTATATTCTTGGAGCTATTAGATTTTGGAGGCATCTAAGATTTGATAAATAAAGATCTTGGAGGGAGTGGATCTCAAAGTATATCCAAATCTTTTGGAAAGTTGAACAACTTAAAAGTATTGAATCTTTAGAATTGTAAAGAGCTTGTGCAAATATCAGGTTTGTTTGGAGATATACAAAATTTGAATCATGTGGATCTAGAAGGAAATGGAATCCAAAATTATTTGAATATTTTTGGAAGTGTTGACTCTATGAGATTGTTGCTAACTTGAAAAGCTACCAAATTCATTTAGAGGCCTCCAAAATTTCAAAACTTAGATCTCAAAAAAAGTAAAATTGAAAATTTGGCCTAATCTTTTGGGATGTTGAACAATTTAGAGCATTAAATTTATAGGCTTGTTTTAGGCTTGTAGATCTATCGAATTCATTTTGAGGCCTCTAAAGTTTGAAAACTTAGATTTTGAAGGGAGTGGAATTCAAAGCTTATCCAAATCATTTGAAAAGTTGAGCAACTTAGAAATGTTGAATCCTTGGTATTGTAGTGAGCTTGTGTGGAGATACAAGATTTGTTTGGAGACCTCCAAAATTTGATTCATTTGGATCTTGTAGAAATTGGAATCCAAAGTTTATTTGAATCTTTTGAAGACTTTAGAAGTCTTTGGAATTTGAATTTTCAATTGTATACAATCTAGATTTTGCCCTAGTCTTTTGGAGCTCGGGGGGTGCACTATATAGGAATTCCATTGATCACGTGCAAACAAATGGTTTTTAATAAACTATAATTTTAACTTCAAAATTTGAACATTGTTTACTAATGACTATAGGATTCTCCTTCCAAAATTTCAAACTCAAATAAATATGGAATGATTTCTAGAAGAGGTTAAAAATGCACTAAAATGACATGTTTCTTAACTCAAATATTTTTAGAGAACACATTTAGATGACCATTGCATCAATATTCAACCCAAAATGAGCTTTCAATAGAGAGTTATTTTTAGAAATTTTTAGTTCATTTTTTAAACAATTTTTTCTTATATAATATAGGGATATAAAAGTTATTTTTCAGTTCTATAGTGTATCTTTTTACTTCAAAAATTTGTAACTAATTATTATTAAAAAATAAAAATATCAATAATTCAAAACATAAACTTTCAAAGTAGAAAAATCTATTCATATTTTTTTCATTTAATTTTATTTAAAATTCAAAAAATATATAGGAGGTCCAAAGTTTTATTTACACACTAACATAAAAAAAAGGGGGAGTGCACCCCCAAGTTTGGGAGGTCTTACAAATCTTGGGGATTTGATTCTATTTGAATATACTATGCAAAATTTGTGTGAGTCATTTGAAAAATTGTGCAACTTGATAAACTTATACCTTTTTAGTACATCAACTAGAAGGATTGTATTTGAGTCTTTGGAACAATTCATGAATTTGCAAAAGCCAAATCTACAAGAGTGCTTTATGGTTTGAGATCTCCTTTTATTGAAAATTATGTTGTTAAGCAATAATGAAGTACACCTAAAAGATGCAAAGTTATTCTTGAAGGAAGTAGAATCCAAAACTACCTTTGAAGGGGTCACTTAGAAAATTTATTTGGCATTATGTGGCTATAGATATGGTCTTTTTTATTCATGTCACTTAAAATTTAGAAAATAATTCCAAATAATATATTGTACTAAAAATTGAAAAAGGAAAATTATGATAAATATAGGATCATAAGTAATCTAATTTATTTTATTTTATTTGAATCTAATTTACCATCAACAATAAGTATCCTAGATTGGAGTTGGAGATAGGATCTATATTCTTGCTTGTACTTTGAAAATGAAGGATAGATGAAATTTCCGCATGAAGTAGTCAATTCCCTATAGTAACTATCATTTTCCTTTTTCATCCCATGATTTGTTATTTCTTGTCTATATTGGATTAGGATATGTTTCATGGCAACCTCTAGCAAAGCTTTGTTGTTACAATTTTTTGTTCCCATTGCCTTTTGTGATCATTTTGGAGGCAAGGATATTTATCAATTAAGTTTTGTACAAATCCGAAAGTAATTTTTTTTGTTTTAGTTGTAATTCAAGAGAACATGGTTGATGGAGCTTTTTGACAAGGTCATAGCATTAGGATTTGAAACTCTCGCAATGTTGAGGTTATAATCATGAGATTTGAGGTTCCATTTTTACACCTTCTATTTTGTTTGAGTTTTTTTTGTTTACATGTTCTAACTTCTAATTTCTAATCTTCATTTTGGTCATTACATGGTCTTTGAATTGTGCTCATTGCAATTGAATGGGAGATTGCTTCCACTCATTCTCTAGTGCAAAATTAAGGTGCTTTTTCTTCTTTTGTTTCAAGACATGGAGGTAGATGCTACATAATTTAAATCCACAAACTTAGAATAGTTGTGCCCATTTGGATAGAATCTTAGCAAATGTGTTGTTGGTTGTTTTTTAGTTAGCTATTGATAGGAAAAACAAGTAGTCCTTTAGGTGAGTTTTTGGGCACAAGAGGGCAAAAGGTTTGATAGCCTAGTTGAGTTTGGTGAATGAAGATTGGTGCAACATTGCATTCAATTGAACCAAATATACAACTTTGAAGTTGGTACAATTTAAGTTGATTTGGGAGTGGTGAATATCTTGGATATCTCATGACTTATCTACATTGGAGCAATTTGACAATGCCATGTCCATTTTTGGATATACTTGGGCGATACTAAAGCCCCTCCCTAAGCAAGCTATTGAAGGTGGAATTATCTCTAATCCGTACACAACTAGGGCAAGGTTGGTAGCAATGTAGGGTTGTCCCAAATGCAATGAATTGGTGTGACTTTCCACTATTGTGGGTCATTCCTTTGTAACACACCCACCTACTAGCTATGTAGATTTTTTAGCCTTTTTATATCCTCTTGTTCCATTGATGTTTGTATTTTTTCTTTTGGTTGCATAGATTTGCTAACCCCTAAACCCTCATATTAATATCATAGAGTAGAACAACCCTAAATGTTTTCAAAGTTCTTCAACCAAACTTTGTAACGTCTTCAACATAAAACTTCTCCTAGAATAATACCAAATTGTCTGTGAAATTGCTTGCCTTTCTTTTTAGTACAAGCACTAGAAGCATCTACAAGGATGCACAAATTGGAGACCTAAAACACTAATCCATGGGCTTTTCAAATTTCAATGACAACAAGGTTGAAATCAGTAGCAGTAACGACCAACAAAGAGGTGAAAATTTAGGAGAGCAAGATAAAAACTTCTCACGCAAAATGTTTCATCATGCCCATTCTTCACCTCAAGTGGAGAAAATTCTCCATTCTCACTCTTTAGAAAATGGACCCTCTATAAGCCTCTACAAGCTAACGAAAGAATACCACGTCCCCATTTTTTGAAGATCAAAAATGGGGAGAAGAAGATGTAACAACCCCTATTGTGTATGAACACTATTTAAGTATTAACACCTACTGCAAAAGTTTGGACTTCCTTCAAAGGTGCCTTGAATTATGGTAAGTCCTTTACAAAACCGCCTTTGTGGAAAGGAACAAGGTCTTTTTCTTCCTTGCTAGAAGAGCATACAATGAGGTCACTCTAAACAAACGGGTCGATTACAACACGGTGAAGAAAAGTACATGCATAACATGTCTAGAAGATGGTTCCATTCCAAGAGGTGTTCTACCTTTTCCGGAAGGTGGACTTGGACCTATTTGAAGTGCATATAGAGCCCAAAATCTGAAAATCCAATTGAGATTGATATTAAGAAATCTGAAGAAGATAACAATTCAGATGGTATGCAAGTTCCAAGAGCAATATGAATCGTGGAGAATTCAATTGCTCCCATTGTAGTCTACAATGACAATGCAAAGTCAGCTACAACATCCACTAGATAGAGAGCAAGGCGACAACCTCGAGTGCAACATTCAATCAATCGAGTAGAGTTGGCATCAATTCCAACGGTAGTTTCAAGCCCGTCATTGCTTCCACAACAAGCAAGGAATGTCTTTGATTTTAGGCCAGAAGAAGACATGCCTATTCTAGTTCAAGTGAAGACACTATGACCATGGCAAAGGCTCTCAACCTCTTGAAGACCAAAGATGCCATCATTTCCTTACTTCAAAATGAAATGAGTAAATTGTGATTGGAGTATAAAAAAAACAAATTCTCATCTCTTAACAATCTATGGAACTTGAATGCCTCAAGGAAAAAGACCATGACAATTTGAGTTTGTCAGATATGGACAACGGCTTTGACCTCCATAAGGTGGACAAGGTTGTAGGGGACCTTACTTGTGATGTGTCGATCCATTCTCTTCTTGCCAAGTATAAACGTTGTTCCATTATTCCAAGTGTGCTTCCTTCGACTTTGACAAGAGGTACTACCAATGCCCTAATTGATGTCCATGGGACACAAGATTCACTTTTGTTTCCTATGGTGAACTCTATTGTACTATCCAAGGAGGATGTAGAACTTTAAGAAGAAAATAAAAAGCTTAGAACACAATTGTCACAATTGGTAGCCACATACTATCACTAGAAGGTGGCTTGCATTTTCTCCATGGATAGATCTCAACAAGTTGCAAAAGAGTTGGACAAGGTTTCCAAATTTTTTGTTTCTAATGTTCCAAAATGGGAGAATGGACTCATGTCCTGGGCATTGTTGGAGGACATGTTTTCTAGTAACATACCCATGCTCGAATTATCCAAAGAGGATGTAATAGATTGGACCTCAAATAGGTGGGACTACAAAAAAATGTTGAATCACATAGATGTGGAGAATCAGAAGCTACTATGGCCCAAACCTACAGCTTTTGTCTTGAACCATATCAAATGCCCCATATATCTCGAACAATTTGGCCCTGAAGGAGGCTAGGCCCTTGGATCTTATGTGCATATCTACCATCCTCAATGTCTCATTACACAATGTTTGATTAGATGACATTGCGAGATTTGTTCAATACCATTCCATAATCACTTGTATGCCTTATTCAATTTGATGACATACATGCCTTTTTTTTGGGAACACAACATTGATACAACTACAAGTCACATTATGGGGCCAAGACTTGATATGGAGTTGGTAATAAGGCCAATACAATTTAGAAAAGGGGCTTGCTAGCTCACAATTGAATGAAAATTGCCAAAGTTGCCCCAAGGCTCATGGGAGAGGGCCCACCGAGCAATGAAAACTACATATTATGCCATAACTTTTTAACCATGTAGTCAAAAGTTATGAAAATTGTTGGGTCTTCAAGATACTCTTTGGAAAAATGTTGTGTGAAAATTCCTAAGAAATAAAATAAAAACTCCATTCATAATGAGTTGCCCAAAGTTGCTATGTTGCCAATAAATGCAATTTAGGGCTTTAGGGATTAAATATAAAATGATTTCATTTTAATTTTTAAAACAAAAAGTATACCGTATACAATTACAATTTTGAAATCTAGAATATTGTTTTCTATTTTGGCATGGAATTCATTATTCAAAAGTTATAGTGTTAAAAAAATTCAATTATGAAAAACACTACAAAAAATGGCTAGTGTTTCTTGCAATGATTTAGTGTAACATAGACTCATAGAGAGCTTTACTATCAGAAATGTTCTATATTTGAATGAATAGGATGTACACAAAATTGTATGTCACCAAATCCTTCTAAGTTCATCATTCTAACTAACTAAATACCAAAAAACAAAATTGGGCCACTTTACAAGCTTCAAACATTGTACAACGCAATAGAGCTTCTTGTTTTCATATACGCCACTATGCCATCTTATACAAGCATGTTCATTGTAATTCTCTCCATGCTATTTCTACAAATTTTTTCTTATGCTAATGAAGTCCTCAAATCAGGTTTTGGCCCAATTTCCTCTAATTCTACATCTCTCTTCTCTATGCTACTCCTCTTCCACTTAAACCTGAGTTAAATCACTCTTTGTAAAACCGACTTTTAGCCTTCATGTCATCCAATTTAGAATCCATCATTTTCATCTCATGGAATTTGACTACCTTTCCAAGCGTTGTTAATTCCTTGGGAATACTACCATAGTTAGAGGATGAAGCCAAAGCATCTAATAGCAAAACATGTTCTATAGTGGCATCATAGTATTTTTTATTTTTTTATTTTATTTGAAGATTGAGGGCTCACTTTTCATTTTCTACCTATTGATGTTTACATGTAAAGGTTTTGAGCTTTGATTTCCATATCAAATAATCATCCATATCATAGACCTTCCCCCATTTTTGCTACTTCAGATAATAATCTCGATTTTTGTTGAATGCATGGAAGACCTTGTTATTTTCTTCAATGATTTCATTTATGACCTTCAACTTCTCCTTCGACACATCCTTGGAAGTGGGATTGACTTTATGCTCCTTCCAATTTTTCAATTGCTCAATCCTTACATGCAAAGCCGATCTTGCACTTTTAATTTTGCTATCAGGATCTCTTCATCTTCTTCTAATTCACTAGATGCATCACTTCCTCCAAGGACTCCAATATCTTGTAAAACGTGGTCACCTTCCATAGCTTCCCCATCATTCATGACTTTGTTGTTTGTATTTGCTTCATGCATAGGTTGTTCATCACTTAATTCCTTCACATCATTTTCTAATGTCTCATCCAATATCTTCCAATAGTAAATCTTCTAAATCACTAGAGAAAGGATAATTGTCATATTCATGAGTGTGCTCATCTGAGCTTGAAGCGCTTGACCACTGCATAACTTCAACGAGAATGAACGACTTCCCTACCTTTGTCTTTTTTAGCATTTTTGTTATATTGATAGACACATTTGACTCTGGAATTTTAGCAGTCTTTGAAATGGTCCCATTCTTGATGTCCTTCAATGTAGACCAATCCACCTTTTTCTTTAGTACCAATTTAATATACACCATACTCACGAGAAACAAAGAGAAATTGTCGTTTTACTATTTTGCATGGAGTACAACGCATGCCATACTTCAAGGCATCTTTTGGTGAAGTCAAAGTCTTTGTTGTATGCAAGCTTGACCTTGTTTGACTTTATGTGTAAGGTGTGACGACAAAATGGAAATAACTTGTTGATGTGGCACCAATCCACATATTTTAAAACCATCTTATAACTCCAAAGCTCCGGTTTCGTCTCCCAACCCTTGAAAGCTTTAATCTTCAAATGGATCAAAATAGCCACACGTTTCTTACGCAGTTTCCCACCTCATTTTTGAAACTTGTACATAGTAACTTCTTTTCTTTTCTTGTGAGTGGTTTTGGTTCAAAAAGAGGCGAACATTGAAGTTGGTTCTCCATTGTGATGAAGCCCTACGTTTAAATGAACTCTATGTACTATGACAACTATTTAATACCTATGCACTCATTGTAAAGAGTCCACCTATGCTACCATAGTACTTCACATTTATAAAATATTTATTATACACATTTACATTTACAATCCTAAATCCTCTTCCAACGTTGGTGTTCTATTAAGCCACGAGACACAATAACAAAAAGTGAAATAATGAACGTGCCGTAGAGAGGGCTGAAATTCCCACACACACGGCACAAAACTTACCTCTAGAGCATGCAATCAACCACTTCTAGGTGGATGATAGACATTGCGCAAGACATGAAGAGACAGGCATCAAAGCATTGAAGCTAGATTTGGAGCAGCTAATTAGAAAGAAATTCAATGAATCTCTAGATTATAGAGATGTGGTGGATATATAGTACAACCAATTGGATGCTTGGATTGCTAATTGTCTCCAAGCAATCCTATTCAATACAAAGAAATTAATGTTGGAACTTTGACCTCTAGTGTCTGGATTCCTAAGAGGAGAGGAGGCCAAGGAATCTTGCAATAAGATGGAGTGGTGGCAAGAAGTAGTGAAAAAACTTTTAAAGAGTAAATTGAGGGGTATTGGATGGCAAATGGATGCATTGAATGCTACATTGTCCCAAAATAATGGATCATTTGTAATGTGGATCTTTCTTCAAGTGAAGGTGATTTCACTTGGTGGATTTGACCAATAAGGTGGATACAGTAAGGTGCACAAGGTATGCATCAAAGGGATGGACAAAATCCCTCGCTATGTATAATTTGCGGAAAAATTGTCAAAGACAACGAACAAGTGTGATGCCAGGGTGGCATGGGCCATAGAAGCCTTAGTGTATCTATTGAATCACCAAGCCATTATTAAATTCTTTGCTATACATGCTGAATCAATAGAAGTGTACAGTTTGTGGTGGAATGGTGGAAATTTGAAAGACCTCTTGCGCATCAATGAGAAAGTGGTGCCTTCCGCTGATTGGCATGAAATCTAGTGGGTGAAGGAATTTAAGGACAAAGAAAGAAAAGCAATTAGCCTCTTCCAAAGGCACAAGGTGAAGTTGGCATGGGCCCTAATCTATGTGACAAGTCCTGTTCACAATGCAAGGGTGTTACACAATGATCCATCCTCCATGAACATATTACTCCATTATCCCATTTATACCAATGACTGTATCAACATTGGTATTAGTGATTGGGGAATTGCAAGTTGCATTGTTGAAAGAGCCCCTTTGCATTATGGATATGAACATTCAGCAATTAGGGACATACACCAAGCCCAATGTTGATAGGTGGCAATATAGAGTTGTTCTATATTTTTGGCCCACGAGGTTTTGAAACAAGCCTAGAGAAAATGCAAGCGACTTACTGAAAACCCCTTTCTCTCCCTAAGCTTTTGTACCATTAAGTCTTTATAGACTTTTGTGAGTCTTTAATCTTTCTTTGTATAAGTTGAATTTGAAAGTTGGTCTTTTATTGATGTTTGTAATAATAAATACAATGGAAAATAATCCCCTTTTATAATTTTCTGCGGCTATAAGGAAGTTCCTAATTTCCCTAACCGCTTAGTTCAATGGTAATAGGCCCTCTTCTAAAAATCCTAACTTCCTAATTACTATGCAACTACTCCCTAACTACCTCCTAGTACCTTCTATGTAATTACTATGTACTAATTTAATTATGATGTCCTTTGGTTTCCTTGTTTGTATAAAAATGCCTATCTTCCAAAATTAAAAACTCCTTATTGGAAGCTCTTTTCCTCCAATTTCTTGAACATTCTTGTACATTAAAGTATATGCTTGGTATCTTTATCCGATTTTGCCAATATCTTAGTAAATCATTGTGATTAATTAATTTTCCAAAAGTGTCTAAAATATTAGGTTAACATTTATAGGTTGTATTTATTAGGTTAAAGAAAAGCAATTAGCCTCTTCCAAAGGCACAAGGTGAAGTTGGCATGGGCCCTAATCTATGTGACAAGTCTTGTTCACAATGCAAGGGTGTTACACAATGATCTATCCCCCGTGAACATATTACTCCATTCTCCCATCTATACCAATGACCGTATCAACATTGGTATTAGTGACTGGGGAATTGCAAGCCACATTGTTGAAAGAGCCCCCTTGCATTATGGATATGAACAACTAGCAATTAGGAACATGCACTGAGCCCAACGTTGGTGGATGGCTCTAGAGTTGTTCTATATTTTTGGCCCACAAGGTTCTGAAATAAGCCTAGAAAAAATGCAAACTACCTACAAATATACAATGAAATTTGACTCATATGCTATTGGAAAATTGGCATTAAGGATGAAAATTGAACATATAGTTGTGAGCACTTATTTACCTACCCTTGGTAAATCCGCAAAGACAATCAGGTTCTTGAAATTGGTCCTATCCTATGGGTGTTCTAACGTCGGTCCATTATGCCTTCCAAACAATGGTCTTTCTAACACCTAAGTAGGTTCCAAGTATGCAAAAACTAAACCAAACCAAGTTCTAACCTATTAGTTACTTAGTAATTCCTAATTCTAATGAGCCGCTGAAGTTATTTTATAAAAAACAATTCAGACACAAACTAAGTATGCCATCTTGTAGTGGACTGATTCCTCTTTCCAAAACTATAAAATTCACTTGAATCGGACATTCCTATCAAAAGATATGAGTGGATGAAGTTTGACCACTAAATGGTCCATCAAAACTTCATCCGAGGGTTTAGGTTGGTTCCCTAATTCAAAAGGTTTTGGGATTTTGAGAATATTCTTTAAATATCTTTTCCTACCTAAATCTAAAGTTTGGTCTGATTTTAACAATTCTATCTAAGTTTCATCCAAATTTAGCCCTAAACTTCATCCTTCCATATCTTATTGAGTTTTTAGTCTTTTTTAGAGTTTTAAGCTCCTATAGGTTCTAATTCTCTTCTTCTATAATAATGTGATTCTAGATTATCTTTCTAATCTAACCTCAAAGTTCTAGATTAGCCTTCCTTGTTTTTTCCTCTTTCAATCTAACTTCTGTTAATTTACTATTTTTAGAAAGTTTGCATCTTCTTCTTGTAGTTCCTAATTCTAGGTTTCTAAATTGGGTTCATACTTGTGAATTGGACTATTCCACTATAAGTTATTGATGGATGAAATTTTGACCACTAATTGATTCTTTAAACTTCATCCACTAATATCTTCTAATCTACAATTTGGAATTAAGTTTCTCTTTCGGTTTTGGGTGCTAAATAATATTCTTCTTATAACTAACTCAATTTATTCCAAAAGTTTTGATCTATCTAAATTTCATCCAACTTAGACTCTAAACTTCATTTGCTCTTAACTTCCTTGTTTTAAGTCGGATCTGTAAGTGTGAGATGTTTTTGGAAACCTCTAAGCGACATCTACCATCTGATATGGATATATTTGAATAAAAACTTTGTTTTGATACTCTGAATCCTATTTGTAATTCGGCCCTATGGTATTTTATCCTATTTTCAATAATTCCTAAGGAGGGGGAGATATTAATGTTTTACCTCAAAATCAGGTTCGTTGTTGAGGTAATTGTAGGCATCTTAGAACACTCCATCGTCTTCCATCTTCCAACCTTGTTTGATATTTTTGCCCACGGCTTAAACAAAGGCGTCAAATACAAGTTTGAGTCCTAATTTCCTCTTCTCCTTCTCTTGATCTTTCCTTCTTTTCTTTTTCTATATTCTATTCTATTCTATTCAATTATTTCTCTCCTTCCCACTTCTTCACTTATTTTGTGTATTTCAATAAAAATACATAATTTGATTACATTCATTTGATCAATCTTCCCCCAATTTTCCTTATCTTAATTCTAATTGGTTGTTCTCAACTTCTCTACTCCAATTCAACTATAATAATTCAATCTATTTTTGTAATTACTCACAACTTATCACTTTCTATTGAGTTTTTGAACTCAATTAGTTTAGACTATAGGAGTGAAAGAGTGGTGAGATAGAGACACTAATTCTACTTCTAATTCGCACTTTTCCTTCCCAGTCCTCTTGATTTTTCTACTCTAATCACCCTTTTCTCCTCCCAAAGCTTGTTTCTTTTATGGAAAAAAACTCCCTCGTTTGAGTCTTGTTTCTCTTCCCAAGAATTCCAATTTTTTTTCTAGGGACCCTCTCCCCTAACTTTCTTCTTCTCACATTCTGGACTGCCTCTAATCTCCCCCGGACACCCCCTGGACTCTCACCCAGTCTCTCTCCGACGTTCCCTGGATTCACCCTAGTCTCTCTCGGATGTTCCCTAGACTCACTCTACCTCTTCGGACGCTCCCCAGGCTGCCACATGTCCTCGGACACCCCTGGACCTCAATCCAGTCTCTCCTGGACACCCTAGACTCACCCCAGTCTCTCCCGGACACCTTGGACCTCAACCCAATCTCTTCTGGACCTCAATCCAGTCTCTCCTGGACACCCTAGACTCACCCCAGTCTCTCCCGGACACCTTGGACCTCAACCCAATCTCTCCTGGACCTCAATCCAGTCTCTCCTGGACACCCTAGACTCACCCCAGTCTCTCCCGGACACCTCTGGACTCACCCAATCTCTCCGGACACCTCTGGACTCATCCAGTCTCTCCCGGACACCTCTAGACTCACCCAGTCTCTCCGGACACCCCTAAACCACCCAGTCTCTCCGGACACTCTAGACTCACCCCTTTAAGCTGTACAGACCCTTGGTTCAACTTTTTTTTTTTTTTTTTGGTTTTCTCCTTAATTTTTGAATACTAACTCTAATTATTTCTACTTCTAATTTTAGTTAACTTGTAAATTTTCAACAAGGTTTTGGGGACTACCTTGGTATAAAATTTCTTTCCAAAGCCCAAAACCTTGCCGTGATCTTTGTTAAAAACTCCTATAAACTCCAGACAAGAAAAGTCAAAGCTTCGCCATCCCGAATGGGACCAGAAAATTTAAAACAAACTTCCACTCCCACTATTAAATTAGTAAAATTCACACATATGTGTTAGTACCACCTCTAAATACAATGGGTTAGTACAATACAATTTAAATACAAAACAAGCCTTTTTGTAATACAAATTTGTTAGTACAACCAAATGAACTCTAGAGACCCCCACAAAGTGGCATCGCCAAGGTATGGAGTGGAGTTTCTCTCTAGGATTAGTACACAAAGCCAAATTCCAATAATAACAACCAAAACTTAAATTTCAATGACCAAAACAATCAAGATTAAGCCCTTCAAAGCTTGGAAAACAACAATAAAAGTACCCGAAAACACATGTATACAATTTGGAACCAAAATTTGGCCCAATAGTCCAACAAAATGGACTAACGTGTATTTGGTGCCAAAATGGTCACCAATTAGTAACAAAAGGGGTGGTTTGAGAGAGAAATGAGAGACCATATATACTTTTCTAAGGGCCTCACTCCCCCAAGTTCCTATAAGGTATTTCCATTTCCTAAGTCTTTTATCCTAGTTCTACATTTTTGACTTTCTACGTTGGTCCAAACTTTTAACTTTTGGAAAAAGACTTCAAATTGCAAACGGATTGTGCCATTGGCTTTAAAAGCCATTTTTAGTCTCAAGGAACCCTTCATCCCTTTTTCCTACGTCAAAATCACAAAGATTTCTAGCACTAACTAGATATTCAAAAATGGATAAAAATCCAACTTTTGGAGATCAACTTTTCTAGGAAAAGTAACTAGCCTAGGCTCTTTATTAGGTGTAAGGGAGTAAGAAAAGACCCCGCTTTGACCTCAATCCGATTCCGTATGCTCCCAGTACACCGGTCAACTCCACATTTAATCTTCAAATTTGTCAATTTTAGAGGATCTTGCCAATTTTGCATCTTCTAGCTATCGGAATGCCACAAAACTTGTTGGATCTTGTTATTAATATAAAAGAAGCTTGTTATTAATTTTTAGTGAGATTTTACCATAGCCTAGGTAATTTCTAGAAATTTTCCATCATTACTTTCAACAATTGACTATCCGAAAAATGATCCTTTGAAGATCAGAAAAAACTGAGAATTTTCATGGAACCTCTCATGGAGTTCCATGAAGGATGTGCAAATTCATATTCCTATTTTGCACATCTAAAGGAGGAGAATCAAATCCTACTATCTCCTTTAACTTCTAATAAATAGAGAATCTTCCATATAGAAGGGAATCTTGGTGAGTCGATTGCTTCATTGGACTTTTAGCATGATTCCCACCTCAAATCATTGTACTTAAGTTGTAGATGCCCTTCTCTAGTTTGTCTTGAGTTTTTCTTCACATGCAGGTTAACAATTGAGGTTTCTACTATTTTGCCGATGAAATGGGAAAACTAAAACCTCTCTTTAAAAATCTATACTAGGGTTCTTACATAGTTCCCTCGGACCAATTTGGTTAGGATTTGTCACTGAAAGGCAGGTTCAGACAAGTTGGGCAATTTCTACTAAACATGGTTATTTTGTACAATTTCTAGGGTTCTACCCTATCTACATGCAAGATTTGGTTACAAATAACAGGAAATGCCCCATTTAGGACCAATTGCCATAATGGTATGTGACATCTCCTTTCCAGTTATTTACTCTTTTTTGGGCTTTTTGTATATAAAACTACATTTAAAACTTATAAAATTAAAAAAAAAAAAAAATCTTGAGTCATGAGTGACTAAATGGGCACTTACAATGGTAGAATACGGCAAGGATTTATTCAAAAGTGTTGAAGCATTAAAGTACTTTGTCATGAAGATAGGTCAATTGGTTGATCCTAATGTTAGAAATAGATTGACATGTACACAAGTGGTGTCTTCACTGATGGATAAACCATAGTATATAAAGTCTCTAGAATTTGTATTTCATGACTTAGTTTTGTGACTTTTGTCATAGGATATTTTGATAGAATTTGTAGGCAAAATAGGAATATTGGCTATATTGTATGCCTCCCATTTTGAAATAGCAATGTAAATAGAAGAACAATTTTATGAAGGAATTATATATTTTTATCCCAAAAATTGGATTTCGTGGATGCAAAGTACATACTTCTATGTATTGAATCTCCAATTTCATATTTTGACCATGTTATAGTTAGTAAAAAGCCCCCCCCTTCGAATTTATATATTATATTATTGAATTTAGGTTTTCAAACCTCTACTAGTGTGGAATAGTTCTATTATATAATTAAAAAATATTTAAAAAATCAAAATTCAATTAAAAAATAATTAAAAATTACAGAAATTTTAGAATTCATGTGGCATTTCATTTACCACACCAAATTGCTATAGTCTTCATTATGTATGTATGTATGTATGTATGTATGTATTTTTAGATGTCTTTTTTGTAATTGTATCCCATGTATCCCATAATTTTTATAAATTTTGAAAATGAATAATATTTTGAAGACAAGTTTGATGATTTTTCACACATTTGCATTTAGGAGTTTTGGCACATAAAAGTGCTTAAACCTAATGATTTTTGCAATCTCTATTTTTTGTCTGCTAGGACCCGTAGTTGCCCCTATCTGCAGTTGCCCACAATTGCGGTCATCTCGCTCTTGTTCGGTCACCCTAGGACCTGTACTCACCCTTCTAGATGGACTCGCGGTCGCCTACTACCCACGATTGCTCCAGAACCCGCACTCGCCCCTTTTGGTTGATCCATACTCACCCCTTATTACAATTGCAGGTACTAAAGTAGTCTCCCTACCCGTAGTTTCCACTAGGTACTTCTCCAAATCCTTCACCACTTGGGGCCTCATACCATTAGAGGCATCCTTTGTACATATATTTGGTATATGTGGTTGCAGGATAGGTAGATTCCTTCTCATGTATTATCCTAAGTTTTTTTGTCATTGATGATCCTAGGCCCCCGCTTGCCTCATTCATAGATACATCTATGAGGAAATTTGCGGGACTATCAAGGTCCCTATCCCAAGGGGCTGTCCTTCTAGTATTGTTTCTTTCTTCTAGAGTAGATATGTTTCTTCTTTGGAAAAAGGAGGTGATAAAAACTTGACAATCGGAATTGAAAAGGACAAAAATTTCCCCTTCCCAACTCAGCCCTTGGCTTAAGAGCATGCACTCAGCCACTTTGTGGTGGATGAAAGACAATGTGCCATCCCTACTAAGGTAAACTCTCCAAAAAGTCCACCTAACACTACATCTAGATGTCATGTGGCTACGATGTCACCTCACGTGACACATTGTCTTTCATCCACCACAATGTGTGTTGGTTGTACATTCTAGCTTTGTTTTGCTATGGTATTTTAGATGTTGATTGTGGCACTTGATCTATTGTGTAGAACGATCTTTGTTTACACGATAGAACACATGCGGATCCGTGCAAACATACGGCCCTAGACAACCATGGGTTCAAGTTGAGGCAAATATGGGTGTGGGTGGGGTTACCATAACTGCAGGTAGGGACGAGTATGGGTGTGAGTAGAATGATCGCGGGTGCGGGTTTAGATGATTGTGGGTGCTTTATAGAAAGATGAATAATGCTTTTGATCCCCCAAGAAATCTAAGGCAAATTTAATTCAAATCTAAGGTAAATTTCCTATTTCCTATTTGAAAATTTGAAAATTAAAAAGCTTCCTCCAATTTCTACACATTTTGAAACAAAAGGAATAGATTGAAACCTAGAATTGACCAAATTGGATCCTACAAACATTTTAAGAATTTAGGTGTGTGTAAATTTTGGAAATTTGACAATTGTTATTATTATCATATTGTTTGGAACATCTTCCAAAAATTTGGAATCATTTTAATTATTTTGTGTTCATAATCACACTAAATTGATCCTTTTATTTTTAAAATTGCTAAAAATGAAAATTTGAAAAAAAAATTCTTCAAATCTTGTTTATTTATGAAGAATAAAGAATAAAAATCTCCAAGATTTTTTTTCTTATCTCTACTACTCATTTCATTGGAAAAGTAGTATATTTGCTCCTTTTTTTATTAGAATACATTTTCGAAATAAATTTTTAAATACTTCTCACATTCAAATTTTGAAAATCAAACAATGCAATAAAAATATAAACTTTTTAATCCTAGTTTATAGAATAATTCAAGATAATAATTCAAGATTTGTTCTACCTTATAGAAAATTTGGCATTGAAAATTTGAAGAGGAGACATTACATCCCCTTGGTCCTTGAAGGGTTAAGCCCTAAAAGACTATAATCCTTGGAAGACAGTGGGGAATTTTCAAAAACCTCCTTTGACCCAAATTTTTGGGAACTCTTAAAAACTTTTTTCTAAAATATAAAAATTGATTAGCTAGAAGCCTAAGTTATACTCCTAAAAAAATGAGAGAAATTTTTTCCATAGGACATGGATAACTGCAACATATATGCAACAAACTTCATGACCTACAATAAAATATGGATGGACTATGAGAGTACAATGGTAACACATTCCTAACAATCTTTAAATTTATAAATATAGGCATGGATGCAAATAATGAATGCCATGAGTGTAAATTCATAGCATGCATGTTTTTTATTACTCAAAGTTGTAGAATATTCAAGCAACATAATGTGATTGGACAAGCACGATGTCATTATTGCAACAAAATGTTCTCCAATACTACTAAGTTTAGAAAAAGCTTCTCCCTCTCTATTCTAAGTCCACAAAGTTGTTGTTTCCATCTTTATAAAGGGAAGACTTTGGATGACAGGTGGTGAGGTGGATGATATTCTTGTTTTTCTATGCTTGGATGAAGGTGTAAGGTTTGCCTAGCACGAAACCTTTCAAAATATCCATCATGTGAAGCTCAATTTTGAGAGACTTTGAGTACAAACGTTTAGTGCTATGTTCATCTTCTCGACAATGAAGCACCTTTTATAATTAGTACATTGTAAAATGACAAAGCAACAATACATAATTCAAATTTAATAACCTTTTGGATAGCAACATTTATGCTCCTCATGGACAAAAATGTTGTGCACTCACTTGAACAAGTTGAAGTAGCAAGCAACCATTCTCGAACTTTGAAAGGTTCTTAACATCTTCAAATTCTTCAAGGAGGACTCTGCATTCTAACAAATCCAAATTTAATTGAGTCAAAATGAACCTAAAATAAAATCACTTTCTTCTACTAAGCATAGGACAGGTGATTTGGAAGAGAAAGAATTCACCTTAGATTTGTGCAATTTACGCCATGGCGAACTTGAACATATTTTTTCATCATGGCCCACACTTCTCTAATGTCCTCATCAAATTTTGTTCCCCAAAGAACACGGCTTTCATTTTGTAACAAATACATCACTTGATTTACAACAAGAGAGTAAAAAAGGCTACATCAAATGTGGACAATTGTTCTAGCCATCTACTCAATAATATAAAAATACAATATTACTCACCCATTTTGTTGCTCTCGAAATGCCCTCTAGAGTTTGTACAATGGAAATAACGACCAAAGCAATAGAGCTTGTAGCCTTCCTAAAATTTGCGAACCCTATTACTACAAAATCCAAACCAATCCCATTAGACAAGTCATACTCATACAAATTGTACACTTTTGAACTCTTTGAAAAAGCAATGTCTAAAAAGTATACGATCTACATTATACAAATGAAGTAAAAAAAAGCATTTTCAAAGAAGCCCAAAGAAATGCATCCAAAATTCTTTTCGACAAGAATTTGTTTTAATTCCTCAAAGCATGTCTTAAATTCCACAACCACCATTAAGCCCGTTATGACAACTAGTCTATTAGTCTAGGTGGATGATAACCTGCTCATTAATACCTGCAGTTTTCAAGAACAAGTATGGGTTTGGGCGCATGCAGGTGTGAAGTGCCTGGTGACTACGGGTTAAAGGGGCAACTGTAGGTCTTGGACAGCCATGGATCTTTGCCTTTTGGATAGTTGTAATTCAGAGCCTCTAATTACTAAAGGCATTTAAAAGGAGGGATGGCATAAATCCCTAAATTTGTCTGCTTTTTGGAGGATGTACAGTCGCCAATCCAATGAAACGCATAGTCGCTCAACCTTCAGTTGTCCATCCCTCCAAAACCACAGGAATTAGGAGCACATATCCAATACCTCACCCGTGGTCATCTTGGATCTAAAGTCACCTTAGACCCGCACTTGCCCCTCTGGGACCAACAACTTTTCTACTAGGAGAGAAGAAGAGTCTATTTCTCACCCGTGGTCACCTAGAACCCTCAATTGCCCGTCGCACCAAAACATTTAGTATTGTGCATCAACAGAAGTGTTTTCCTTTCCCCACTCATAGTCGCCCAGGATCCGAAGTCGCCTAGAATCAAAATTCTCCTCCATTCACAAATTCGAATAGAGCTCAAGTAGCTCCATCTGCGATCGCATAGGACCTAAAGTCGCCTCAAACCCATATTTGCCTCCACTCCACGCACCAAAATTGGAAAGACTAGGAAAAGAACCCATTCCTCCACCCGAGGTCGCCCAAGGCTTGCAGTCGCGTCAAACTCGCACTCGCATTGTATTCCAAAGAACGTGTAGCATACCAGGCTTATTCACCAATAGTCGCCAAAGACCTGAGTTTGCCTAAGATTCGAAGTCGCCCCAAAAGCAACAATATTGGACCTCAGCAAAAGTGTTTGCCTTTCTTTACCCACGGTTGCTCAGGATCCAAAGTCACCCTAAACCAAAAGTGCAGTATCTGCAAATTGGATTTACTTTATATTCATAATATATTACATTAAATGTAACTGATCTTTTGGTATGTGTGAGTTGTCAATGAATAGTAAAGCCATAGTTTGTCATTGAAAGGTAATAATTCATTGCTAGGGGTGCAAAGAGAAGTCTTTTCAAACCCTATATCCTAAATCCTAAATCATTTTTTACTAAGGAGTATGCATAAATAGTAGGGTGAAATGTACATGATCAATTGACTAGAATAGAATCCTACATTGCAATTCAAGTGGTAGGTTGAAGAGCTTCCTCAATCTTCTATATTTGTAATCTATTTTATCTTCCTCCAAATCTATAATCCATTTTTTTCTCTAGTCCATATTTGTAACCCATTTTTCTTTCCACCCATTTGTCTAATGTATTTTATTTGACTACCCAATTTTTTTCCACCCATTTCTCTTCCCCATTTTATCTTCTCCCATTTCTCTAACCCATTTTTTTCCTTCCATTTCTCTAACCCATTTTATCTTCCCTCATTTTTTTAACCCCATTTTTTTCCACCCATTCCTCCAACCCATATTTTTCCCCAACCATTTGTCTAACCAATTTTTTTCCACCCATTTCTCTAAATTATATTTTTCCCACAGAATTCCTCTAACCCATTTTTCCCACAGAATTCCTCTAACCCATTTTTCCCCCATTTCCCCCCCCCCATTATTCTCGTTGCCCATTTGTTTAGCAGATTGTTTCTTCACTTATTTCTTTAATCCATTTTCTTCACCATCCATTTTATCTTCTCCCATTCCTTTAACTAATTTTTTTTCAAACCATTTCTCTATCCCATCAATTCTTCCTCCATTTCCCTAATCCAATTCTATAACCCAATTTTTTCCTTCATTCTATAAAGTTCTTCCCAATGAATGCCACAAATGGTAAGATATTTGAAGTTCTTTTTCCTAGCAACAAAGAGTTCTCAAAGCCCCACCTCCCTCCCTTCATTTTTCTTTCTAGGAATTGACCATGTTCATTTCTACATAAAAGAGAGCATGCGAGGGGAAATAAATCAAAAGGGAGAAGGGCTTCCCCAACCCTCCATTTTTTTAACCTATTATTTTTCTTTGATATTGTAAATGACATCGTAATGAATGCCATAATGTTAAATATTTTGGGAAGGTTACAGAAAAGGAGGGAAGCTATAGTGTACTTCAAATGTCTTCCCTCCAAGGTTAGAGGAGGGATAATTGAAAGAATGTTGTATTTGTGTAGGATTCGCAATCATCTTAATCCGTAGTTGCCCAGACGCAGTTACCCCTATTCAAGTCCTCAAGAAAGTCTTGAAACTAGAACTTGGACCCAAGATCACCTTCCCTAGACTTGCGGTTGCCCAAGACCCACGGTCACCCCATTCTTGCAGTCAGTCCATTTTCTCACTCACCCCTACGCAACTTTGGGTATTTAAGACCACATTGGAACTCTAGTCTACTACTTCCAACACCACACCTCATTGTTCATCCACCTTGAAGCGTTTGAATGCATGCTTGTTAGTTGGAGGTTTGGATCTCAGACCCTCACTACTTTTTTTTTGGCATCAAACCCATTCGCTTCACAGTATTGTCCACAGACCTCTACTTGTCTACAAAATAAAAGTTTATTATTACTTTTGGTTGTGACCATAGCATTTGAATATTGTTGTACATCTAATTTGAATTGTAATCAAAGAATAGTCCTAGTTACATTAGAAATTTAGTATAGCATTTTTGTAGACTTGGATTCAACATCTTAGAACAAATAGTTGTAAATGATGGATCCAAGCTCAAAGAAGACAAAGAAGAAAGGAGATCGCCAAGACAAGAACCAACGCATCCTTGTTGACCCCGGAGTGATGGTGTTTCGAGGTTGGTGGTGCAAGGACTCCATTTGGACCTTGACAACTTGCAAGGCATTTGTGTCACGGTGTCATATTGACAAGCTATTCCCTTACCATCGGCATACTCTAAATATAAAAAATAACAATACAAATCTTCATTATTGTAGGGATGATGCATTTGTCTAAAGATGTATTGAGGTGTATTGGGCATTGTATAGAAAGCCAAAAGTTCCGCAGAGCGAAGTCTCCTATGGCATATGTCAAATGGTGTATACTGAACTACAATTGGAAAAATTGGTAGATTGGAGGACCTTCAAGACATCTAAGAATGTCCATGTTCCAATTGTCAGGGACATTCCAAAGGCAAGCCTTTCAAATAATCCACGAGATGAGCTAGGTCCAAAGAAGAATTTTAAAGGTGATGTAGTGGCAAATGAAGACTACCAATGGTCACTATCTTCTTCCTCTAAGGACTCGAATAAAGAAGTTGTCCCGAACGCAAGAAGTAGGATAGAAGATATCCCAATGGAAGAAAAATTACCATTGGTGGTATATGGACAAGCCAACTCTCAGGGAAGCATAGCAATGTATGTGGAACCTCTTCTATCTATGGAATCGATGGAGCTCCCTCATCCCAAAGAAGACAAAGTAATACAACATGTGCATGCGCATTGTCATAGAGGTTGTTGTTTATCCAAAAAAGTATAGAGCTTCTGATTGTAGTAAGTGTTTGTGTAAAAGAAAATAGTCGTCAACAAACAGCTATAAACCAAGTATCAACCTCAACCCTCAGACCTTTCAATTTACAATAGCACTTGAAACCCTCTCAAGTTTGCCTACAACACCCTCACAAGTCCAAAAGATCAACCCTCTCAAGAAAAGAACCACCCAAATTAACAACCATTGTGAAAATAATAACATCCAAGCAAAGAAAACCTCAAGTTAACTCTAAAACTCCAAGAGTACAAGTGAAAGAAAGCCCCAAAGGTGGAAGCCAAGCCTTTAAATATCCAACCAAATTCTAAACTCCCAACAAGACCGGCCACCACAAGACCTAACCCCTTAACAAGGCCAAAACCCCTAAACTTCATGAAGAAGCTAACCACCTGACAACCCTAATCCCTTTACAACTTGGATTCCACTCTCATAATAGTAAGATGCTTAATTCAACTGGTAGACGGCCCACATTACAACAACATTTACAAGATCTTGCAAAGGATAGGCTAGATGGGAAGATTGAAACGGAAAACAAGGCTACTCTATTCAATATGACAACGCTTTTTTTAAAAAGAACATTTGGAAGTGGGACCTGAACATGAAATCCTTCAAGAAATTGACAATTGGTAAAGAAAAAAATTTTATAAAGTCAAATTGAAGATGCTTCTTGAGGAATTGGAAGAGAAAGAAAAAGAGTCCCACATTCTCCAAAGTCATACCATGCAAGATGTGCAAGGTGATGATGTGCACGTACTTGAAGAATTAATTGTAGTCGGAGTAAATCATTTGTCCATCCAACAAAGAGAAATGGAACTGGAAGAATTTTATCTCAAATTCAAGAAAGGGCAAGATGGAGGTCAAATGCCAACCCTCTTGTGGAAAAATGAATTCCGAAAATCTTAAAAATTGCAATATGGAAGAGAATGTCCTCAACCAAAAAAAAGATTATAGTCAAAGTTGAAGCGTTTGAATGAAATGAATGACCAAAGCCCTCTTGACTAGTCTTTGTTTTTTGATACGGCCTACGTAGATGGTGAACATTCAACATGTGCATTAGAAGTAGCTGACTTGAAGAAGAAGTTAGCTTCTTTAAAAAGGTTGGAACAAAAGTGTGAGGACAATATCGACCATGAGAGTATACACATTAATTTTAAGAGATTGTTCAAAAAGTTCTAGATAGGGAGTAAGATTGGGTATCATCACCTCCCTATTTTGAAGAAAGGAGAGTGGCCCGTATCTAAATTGAAGCCCGGAAGAAGAAAAGGGAAGCAAAGGGCAACACGGAGGTTGCATGATTTTGGATTATCTAGAAAGTTCTTAGACTATGCTCTTGTATTAAGATGTATATATGAAATGTATGGACTAATACATATTTTTGTGAGAAAAGAGGTATGGTGAACTCCATGTTGTTTATAAATGAATAGTAATGCATATGTACAAGAATCTTGTCATTTTTATTTGTTTCACTTTTATTATTTCAAATGATTTCAATTATGTAAACTTCCTTCTATGTTGTTGCAAAAGTCTTGAACAATATGAAGCAATACCTATTTGATAACAGACCTTGAGACTCAAATTTTTTTGGCCACAAACTTTGTGGAGTTGTCATATTAAAAGAAGTTGGAAAACTTCACTTCAATTTTGCAACTTTAACACCTTCATGATCAAACACTAGAATCTTTCAATGCATGAGTGACCTTGTTGTATTTTCTTTTTATAAGTGATCTATAACATATCTTGTTTGAATAATTAATTTATTATGGTTACATTTAAAATAAAATTGGTAAAGCTTATCAAAATGTTGGCTTCTCATTCAATGGACAATAAATGTAGCAAAGTTAAAAAGGGTCTTTGCGCAGACCTATGACTAGAAGACCCTCAACCCAAAGGGCACCCGCGGTCGTCCTTGCAGTCACCTTTTGGACCCGCGGTCACCTTATAATCCGCAAGTGTTTAGCAGGGGACCCGTAGTCACCTCCTGGGCTATTGCAAGTCAAAGGAAGTTACCTGTTAGTATTTGTAGTTTTTCATTAGGCAACTAGCGGTACGAGGAGCGCAATATAAAACTATACACTACTAGAAATTTCAGCAATTTCAATCAATTCGATCGCGTTGATTTGGTCATTTTTTGACAGAAATTTGCTGAAAGCAACAGAAATTTGTCGATTTCAGCAAATTTCTATCAAAAAATGACCAAATCAACGCGACCGAATTAACTGAAATTGCTGAAATTTCTAGTAGTGACAGTTCCTGCATTTCTTGGTCACCTTGGTTCGTTGATGAACTCATGACTTGAATCTTCTTAGGAGGCTTCCTATGAGCATTCAATTCTTCAGAGGGAAACATTCTTTTCTTTAGTAATTTAGAAGATCCATTGAAGCAAATGGCTTTAAAAACCCTTCTTTGGAAACTTGGATTGTTGTAATAAACTTGTTTGGAAAATCCATCTATGATCAGCAATATGGTAAGTGGTAGTGGTGGAAGGAGGATGAATATAGATGATATACAAAGGGCCACAAGAGAGTGGAATCCTTGATTGGTTCTACAAAATGACCTTGAGATAGCAGGGAATACACAGAAATGCGTTTTTTTGTGGGTAGAACTCCATATTTGTGTGGAAAAGGGCATTTTTTCACTTTGAATATGGCACTAGTACCACAGGTGAAAATTGTAAGAAAATCCCATGGGTAGTATTGCAAAAGTTTAGGAGCTATAATGGGGTGGTTCCAAAAGAAATGACATTCAAAGAGATGCAATCATGCAAAGTGAAGTTATAAGACCCGAGTGTGCAGATGAGGTTGTGCTTCTACTATGCTTGTTCATGGATGTAGAGGAGGCCGAGGACTATAGCACTACAAATGAACCAATGCCCCCTATTCCAGATTCCACAAATTCCACCTCAACAACAATGGAGACAAGGATGATCACGCCTACCATGTCTAGGCAAATAAGCTTGGATGAGGCGTTACAACTTGTCCAGTGATAAAGTTAGATAAGATGTGGGCTTCTTTCTTTTATGAGGCCAACATTGCATTCAACATCGTACGTCACCTTGCCATATAAATGCAGTGAAAGAGACGACAGCATCAAGATTACAATATTATTTACCTTCATACTATGCATTGCGTATGAAAATGATAGAACCAAAGAAGTTAAAGGTATCAAAAATGGTGAGTGATCGCATGTCGCACACCATTGACACTTACGGAGTGACTATTTGTTTGGATGGATGGAATGATACTAATAGCTGCCCATTGTTTAATATAATGCTTGTGTGCCCTGTCGGAGATGTCTTTTAGGGATTAGTGGACACCACTAGGGAGAAAAAGGATATTGCTTATATAATGAATACAATTGCAAAATACAAGAAACAAGTTGGAGTTAAAAAAATTGTCCAATTGTGTATCGACAATGCCTCTGTGATGGCGGAGGTCTTGAAGTCGTTGCAAGAGTATCTACACATATATCTGCAGGGATGTGCAGTACACATTTTGGACCTCATATTGGAAGATTGGGCAAAGGAAGCAAGGGTGCAACTATTTATCAAGATTTGTGCCCGAATTGTGAAGTACATTAAGAGGTATCATCATACATTGGCCCTCTTTCAAAGGTTCTCACCAAAGAAGGCATTGCAAATGCCTTTGAAAACATGATTTGCAGTGAACTACCTCATGATAACACGCTTGATGGATTGTAAAGCAGTATTGCTTCAAGCTTAGGAAATGCACTTAGTTCTATTACAACAAACCATGTGCAAACAAGTGGTTTCTAATAAACTATAATTTTAACTTCAAAATTTGAGCATTGTTTACTAATGACTATAGGATTCTCCTCCCAAATTTTCAAACTCAAATAAAATATGGAATGATTTCTAGAAGAGGTTAAAAATGCACTAAAATGACATGTTTTTTTTAACTCAAATATTTTTAGAGAACACATTTAAATTACCATTGCATCAATATTCAACCCAAAATGAGCTTTCAATAGAGAGTTTTTTTTTAAATTTATTCATTTTTTAAACAATTTTTTCTTATATTATATAGGGGTATAAAAGTTATTTTTCAGTTCTACAGTGTATCTTTTCACTTCAAGAACTTGTAACTAATTATTATTAACAAATAAAAATATCGATAATTCAAAACATAAACTTTCAAAGTAGAACAATCTATTCATATTTTTTTCATTTTATTTTATTTAAAATTCTAAAAATATATAGGAGGTTCAAATTTCACTATTAGAAAATGCATATTTTATGACTGCAAAATATGACTGCAATGAGTCAAAATTTTAAAGTATGACTCATGCCAAAATCACTATAAATGATTTGGAACATGATTGGGTTCAATCATTATCGAGGAGTCGTATTGGACATCAGTATATTGAAGAGTATAATTAGCCATAATTAGCCATTTTTTGTCAACGTGGCATATATGTTGACTATTTTTTGGGACTTGACTTTTTCTTGAACTACCCGGAAAGAAGGAAAAAAAAGTCTACATGGCATATGACTCCATATAGTTATATTTCTGATTGATATAGAATATGACTCTATATAATCATATTTTTGGCTGAAGTGAAATATGACTGCAATGAGTCATATTTTCAAATGACTTGGAATATGATTGTGGTGAATTATATTTTAATTGACATGAAATATAATTACAATGAATTGTATTTTTGAATGATATGAAATATGACTTCAGTAAGTCATATTTTGATTGATATGACATATGATTTTGTACAATCATATTTTTGTTGATGTAGGATATGACTCTTGTAAGTCATATTTTTTATTAATGTGAAAAATAACTCTCTTGAGTCATATTTTTGAATGATGTGGAATATGACTCATGAATTATATTTTTTATTAATGTGAAATATGATTTTTGTGAGTCATATTTATAGTTGATGTAGAATATGACACTTGTGAGTCATATTTTCTGTTAATGTGATAAATGACTCTCTCTAGTCATATTTTTGAATGATGTGAAATATGACTCTTGTGAATTATATTTTTTTATTAATGTGAAATATGACTTTTGTGAATCGTATTTATGGTTGATGTAGTAATTTATGTGGACATGATTTGTAATTTATAACTGATTGCAATCATGTTTAAAAAGTGCAAAGTCACTTTTTGGCATGCATAACTATGAGCATTATATGACTACAAGAAACAATCATACAAGAAAAAATGTGACTTTCTTCAATGATATTTACTAGTCACTAATACAAAACATACATATTACAATAAAGCATTTAAACAAACCAATAGGGTCTATTTTCCTTACAATAATGTGAAGATGGTTCTATTGAATTGCAAGTAGCTTCCAACAACTTTGTTCCAGCTTTTCATATTTGCATATATACAATTAAAGAAATGGAAGATTAATTTTGAATGAATGAACAACAAAACTCAACCTTCAAAAACTTACAACAATACAAAATATGTAGTACAAGTTTAAAGTAGGAAGAATAACAATGATAATGAAGTGAAAAATAAGAAAAAAATAGTAAGTGTTAAGAAATAACAACAAGCAAGAGTTAAAATGCAACAAGGAGCTATAACTAAGAGACAACAAGAAACTACAAGAAACAACAAGAAACTACAAGAAACAACAAGAAACTACAAGAAACAACAAAAAACAACAAGAAATGAGAGTTAAAATGCAACAACAAGAAAACTAAAAGCAAAAACTAAAAGCAAAAGCCAAGAAGGAAGAGTTTTGATGCAACAAGAAAAAAGAATTTTGATGCAACAAAAAGAAACAAAAAGCATGAATTAAAAAACAAAAAGAAGCAAGAGTTAAACTACAAACTAAAGAGCAATAAAAGACAACAATTAAGAAGCAATAAGAAATAAAAGGTAAGAAACAACACAAGGCAAGGAAGAAGAGCTCAAAGAAGTGGCAATTAGGGTTTCAAAACTTTAAAGAAGTAATTGCTAGGGTTTTCAAAACCCTAAAAAAGTGGTGGCTAGGATTTCTAAAATCCTAAAAAAATGGCAACTAGGGGTTTTAAAACCCTAAAGAAATGACAACTAAGATTTTCAAAATCCTAAAAAAGTGGCGGCTAGAATTTCAAATTCTTAAAAAAGTAGCAACTAGGATTTCAACATCCTAAAACAATGGATTGCCCATATTTTTTAAGGATTGCCCTAAAGAATATGACTAGAAATATAACTGAACCAAAAATATGACTGAGTACTTTTTCAACAATTTTCTTGCCCAAATTTACTTTGGGCTGCCCAAACAAAAAAAACGTAATCACTATGAAAATATGATTGGAAAATATGATTAAAAAAATATGACTGTAAAATATGACTTTGTGTTCCCAAATTCGTTCCCTATGGTTCTCTATGAAGTATTTTGTGTTCCCAACGGACATATACTATACACCCATGAAGTACAAGGTCAAAATATGACTACAACTAGTCGCCAATCATCCTCAGTCATATTTTCACAATCATAAAACATACATTTTCTAGTAGTGAAGTTTTGTTCGCACATGGTATTTAATGAACACTCTAAGTGCCCCCCCCCCCCCGAGGCTTCAAGTAGTAACAAATACAACATATATGAAGTTTGAAAATAGTTTATTTCATCGGGAAAATGGAACTACGTTGAAGTTTTGAGCCTGAAGGGCGTGGGAGGACATTCATTTGGAATCATTTTGGATGGAGTGCAATAATTATTTGTACATGGTGATACCCATTGTATTGGCTCTTTGAGTATTTGATGGAAAATCTCCAGCAATGCCAAATGTTTGGTTAGTCATGACGGATCTTCAGAATATGACGAATCCACCTTTTCTTCTACTCGACAACATCGCAATGAAGTTCAAGAGACAATTTGAGGCTTGCTGGAAGTTGATGTTTAGTTGCTTACAGACCTACACCATGTAGGTGCATTCTTCAATCTTTTTATGACGAACATATCATCCCTTCATAACAATGGCGTCGCCAAACGAGCCTTGAACCGCATCATACAACAAATAAACACATTATTGGAATTGTCAGCAAACAACGCAATGACCAAGTTTACCGAATTTCAAGAGAAAATAGGCCCCTTCAACCCTTTAGAAACTTCCAATGTCACAAACTCAAAACTGAAGCCTCATCAATGGTAGAGTATTGTAGGTGCCAATGTTCTCCCTAAAATTGCCATGAGAGTTCTATCTTTGACGTACTCTTCATCATCATGTGAAAAGAATTGGAACATCTACTCATTTGTTCACAATAAAGTACGGAACCACCTTGCGACCTTGAAGGTAGAGTCATTGATGTATATCTATAGCAACAGTAAACTGGAACATTAAAAACAAAGACACAATCCAACACTTTTATATAAAAAGTACCTTGAAGATGGAGATATAGAAGAAGAGAATGCAGAGCCATTGTCTTTAGCATTTTTAGAGGATTATATAGGAAGCCAATGTCAAAGGAATGAGAATTGTAGGCAGGTGAGGGAACGCCTATGCTGAAATCCATGGGCAGGACTCAAACGCAAATCCAACACTGTTAATTGACGGCATAACAACAGGAACACATATACAACTAGTGAAAATAATGACTACTATTCTGAAGAGGAGCTTGAACATAGACCACAGAACCCCAACATCTTTAGTTGGAACTGGAATTTGGATGTAGCTCCAATAATGAATTCATCGCCAATAAGGGCAAGTACTTCTAACAAAGCGTTGATATTGTAGTGCCTGCAACAGTGGAGCATGTGGAATCTCTAGTAGCAACATGTTCGATACCTAATATGGTAATGAATCTTCAAAGCACTACATGTGTTGTTGAAGAAAGCACAAGGCAAGAAGATGCAATACAAATAGAGGAGGAGGCTAATGCTAGACATCCAAATCCTCCGTCAAGTAGCATCTCAACAATACAAAGATCAAGGTGTTTCAACATTGATGGTACCACTAATTTTTTGAGGTTGACAAAACAATTGGTGCAAACTAAAGGAGTGGATGGGAACGATATTGAAGTACGGAACATGAACTCAAAAGTTGAATGTGAAGTGCAAAATGAACAAATACTAAGAGAGTCCAACAAGAACCAAAGCTCTAGTGACAATGATAGTGAGGATGAATCTGAAGAGGAAATCAACCCAAACGTTGATGAAGTGCCAAGCAATGACACATTTATACTATAGTTTTCACAAATATAGTTGTAGAGACAATAGCATAGTATTGTAGGAATTCAGCAATAAATTTGGTTAGTGAAAATTTAGAGCTCAAATTCATAGCAAAATAGCCTATATGTGAGTTATGTGTAGTGTCTTATTTAGCACAAGTTCATAACATTGTCAAAAGTACAATGTAAGATTCCAAGTTCTTTGTGTGGACCTTCATAAGCTTATCAATAGTAAAAATAACTAATTTATAGAAGTATCTATGAAGCAAAAGTTCATTTGAGATTTCCAATGATCCTCATGCTACTATATATGAGTTATAATATTTATAATTTTTGTTAATATCCTCATTCTTACTTTTGTTCTCATATGTATTTCTATTGATAATATTGTATTAAGCTTTGACATTGTTTATTTTTTATTTTGGGTAGGAAGGTGGAATTAAAAAATTTGCAAAGTATATTATTAAAAATATCAATCATGCAGACTATCATTTATAACCATATTAGCTAAAGTATATGAAATTATCAGTGAAGGCTTTGAAGAAAGCAATGTCATAGGGAAACAAAAAACCTTAAACCACAAGCAATATTGAATTCTCTGAAATCTTCTCATTTGCAATGAGAATCCCACATGAGGTAAATATCTAACCCGTGGTCGCCCGTAAACCACAATCACCTCTCCCCTTTCAGACACATGATTGCCTAAGAAAAACAACCATGGTTGTTCCAAACCCGCAGTCGCTCAATGTACTAGACTTGCAGTACTCGCCCTAAACCCGTAGTTGTCCTATACAAGCACCCGTGGTCACCCGTAAACCCGTAGACACCTAGTGTTTTGGATCCGTAGTCGCCCAATGCTTTGGACCTGCAGTAGCCCCACCCTCAACCACGGTCGCACCATCTATAGTCACCCATAGTAATATAGTTTGGCCTTTCCACGTAGATTTGCCCGTCAAGTAGAAAATTTTGAAAATTTAGGTGACTTTGGATAGGGCAACCGCATATCTGTCATATATGACCGACACTCGTCATATACAATGTGTGACGTCAAACAAACAACTCAACATCAAAACCCAAAAATGTGTTTGATAGAACAACCCTAGAATGGAAGTCAACAATGAAGTAGCACATGTTGAAAACAAACAATAACAAAATCGACAAATTTTGCTCTTTGGGGAATTGCTCCATTGGTATTAATTTTGATCATTCTCCAAGCAACATTGGTGTAGTGATGCCCATTGACGTCCTCTATTTTCAATGCCATGTGATTCAAATCCAAGAAATTCTCAACAAGAAATTTGTTAGTAGCAATTTTTGTATAGTTGTGGGTTGAATTCTTTGCCTTTTATTGATTAGAGGTTGCATTTTGATTCCCTTTGCAAAAATCAAATTGCTATATAGTCTATGGAGCATGGTATTTGTGAATCCTTTTGCTTCGAGGTGTTTTAACTAGCTTCAGTTGTTGTGGAGTTGTAGAGAGACAATTTTAAATATTATTTAGAACTTGTATATTTGAAAATGTTGTATTTATTTTGAGATGGAGGGAGTAATAAACTTGATATGTGAGTTTCAAGTTCTCAAGTACTCAAATAAATCTAAAATTTCAATTAGATTTCACTAAAGATCAAATATGAGATTTGTAAACATCCATAATCTAAGGTTTCAGTCAACTTTTGGCAATCCAAAGCAACCCTTTTTTTTGCCAACATGGAACCAAATTGGCAAATTGTACCATTTCAAAATAAATTTCAAAAAATTATGGGACTTCATCCAACATTGGATTAAATTGTACCATTTCATCCATTTTTTGCAACAAAAATTAATAAAAAAATAATCTTTTTTTGCTAAAAAATTTCCATTTCTATTAAAAATTGTGGATGAAGTCACCAAATTGGGATGAAAAAGTGCATGAATATGATTGAAAAGTGTTTTTTAGTTCAAAAATGGATAAAAGTAGAAATACAATGCTTCACAAAATTTTAAATGATTGCCATCCTAGCACTTTTTCAAAAAATAAAAAACAAGTTTACAGTGAATTTGTTAGAAGCCAATTGAAAATGAGCAAATGAACAAGTGGATTGAGGAGATTAGAGATTATTTTTCTTTTGAAACACACGGACAATTTTCATTGATTTAGAGATTATTTTTGGAACATGAACTTGAACTTGAACAAAATCTTTGTATTTGCATATGTCGCAAAGTAGGTGGCAAGAATTCTTGCATTGGATGGATCCCTAGGTCTGACGTACAAGCTCAATTGAGCTGAACAATAAGGGACTCCATCCAAATTTCATTCACAATTAGGGCTTGTAAAGAACCAACAAAAGTGAATCAAATGTGGCTTCACTAACACCAAATTACACATTCTTGCACTTGGACAAGTACATAGGCCATATGCATATTTGTGAGATGAAAAGTGTTTTTTCAAAACTATGGTACCCCTAACTTTTTCAGAAATGTTTTTCATCTCTTCTATTATGGAATAGTACTGTATTTGTGCATGTGATTAATTTCTTCGGGATTTGGGCCTTTGTCTTTCTTTAATCCCTCAAGGACCAAGAGAACATAGTGGCAAATTCTCGATAAGGTGAAACAAATCTCAATATTTTGTAAATTCTCAGTGTAAATTAGGATCTTATAGAGTAACAAGTTGACATTCTTATCGCATTTTTTTATTTTCAAAATTTTAATGTGAGAAGTATTTTAAAATTTATTTAGGAAATGTAGTCTAATAGAAAAAGGAAATAATTGTAGTGTTATTCCAATGAAAAGAATAGTAGGGATGGAAAAAATTCTTGGATAACTCTAATCTTTAATTTGCACAAACAAACTAGGTTTGAAGATTTTTTCAAACTTTTATTGTAACAATTTTTAAAATATAAGGTTCAATCTAGTGTGATCAAGAATACAAAATAATTATAATGATTCTAAATTTTTTTTAAGATGATCCAAAAAATACACTAGTTATATCCTTTACTTTAGTATGGTTAAAATTAAAATTTTCAAGCACATCCATGTACAAAAAAATATCAATTTGGAACAATTTATTAAAAACCTCCATTATGAAAAAATTATTAGGCCTTGAGGAGTCTTATGAGGGGTTAAGCAAAAAAGTATGGAGCATACACTTTCTTCATCTTTTAAACTTTATAAGCTTGTGGTACTTGTTTGTTTTTACCTATTGCCATTGTACAATGCAATTACATTAATAATATACAATTTTTTACCAAATTAAGATGCACAACAATAATAATTGCAATCACTTCAATATTAATTCAAAAAAAGAAAATGAAATTGAAGGTATCTCCTCTACATTCACATTTCTAGTTCATAATTCATTCAAAACATTAAAAATGCATTCAAACATCTTCAAACATCTTCAAAACAATTACTCGATGTCTACACCAATACACTTCCTACACTACCTTCACAGGTACCATTATTCTGCTTGTTGCAGCACTATTTCATATGGTGTCTCCAATACTCATATAGATGATTGTATTAGATCCACTACTATTTTCTACCGACTAAATTTGTAACTTTGTGCAAATTGAAGACAACTTAGGTGGAGAAGCATTCTACAATGTCATATCCACCATGGCATTCACAACTGGCATTCGATACGCCCTTTGATAAAGCCGGAGATAAAATGAGTCCTTCTAACATAGACATCATTGGATAGTATTTATACCACTGTTCTTCACCAATACAATGACATCGTACATGTTCCCTATCATAAACATATCTATCTTCATTTGGTGTCAAACTCATGGACTTTGACATCAATAATGTCAACATTGGTTCTACTAATGTTGATGCACCTTTGATTCTTCCTATGTCTACTTCCACATCCTCTTGTTCTACATTCTCCACATCATTAGCTATTCTTAAAAGATCATAATCGAAATCTTCTTTGGTATCTATCAACCCTACACAACCTTATTGGCTACCACTCATAGAATTAATATTAGATCAACTTAAACTTTGTCTACCACTCAAAGCTTGTTAGGGTATATTTGTTTATGCCACTATCATCATTACACAATGATGATGTGCCTCAAGTCAATTGATCTCTCCTTCCTCTTCTACTTCTCTCATTAGGTTATTAGAAATTTTATTCTTTCCTCCAATGAATCACTCAATGATTACATTATCTTGTATATGGCACACTTGTATCTATATGACAAAAAAATACTATTGGATGATTTGTTTCCCGTGCTCAACTACATAAAGTCTATATTTGGTTGACAAAACTACATTATTCACCATCATCATCTTGTCTTCATAAGTCAACTACAATTTATTGTATACAAACTACATTTGGGACAATGCACCTTCTTTGGTTGATGACTTTACTACCTACAAAATCAATTTCCAAAATCTTGGTCATTGCCATTTGTAAGCCCCCAATACATCACTTCAAACTCAATGTTTTCTTTCTTTCAATTTTACATCATATCATTGTGTTTATTAGGTCAAAATACCTAAAAAGAGTGTTAACCCCTCACCGCCCAAGGCCTAACCATGTAAAAAAACAACCTTGCTTTTCAAGTGCTATAAGTCTAAATGTGAGTAAGTTATGAAAATCTCAACCGTACAATATTGTAGTGTGCATGTTGTAGATGGTGTAAATCAAATTTGGGGTCATTTGACCGTATAGATTGAAAGATTATAATGTTTTAGTGTTGACAAAAGATGCTGAAATTTTCCTAAAAACAGATTTGGAGGTGAAATTCGATTTCTAAATCTACTCAAATGAAAAAACTTTAAACTACAAAGTGATTTAAAATCAAAATACAAACACTTTGGTGGGAAAAAAAATCATTCAATTGACTCATTGCGTTTGCAAAATGGATTTGAAATGTCAAAAAACAGTGAAAAAAGTAGCAAAAAAACACATCTATAGCAACTTTTCCAACAAAAATTATTGAAAACAAACCCTGTCTGAAGAAGTTATAAGCTGCCGAAGTTCACTGTAATGCAAAAATGTCTGGATTTTGAACTTCGAATTGCTCCCAAGCATTCAAAACAACTTGGATTGACATGAAAATTTTATCACAATAAGTAGACTTTATGGGGAACAAAACCCAACAAATTTTATTGAAAACTAACATTTGATGAAAAAGATACAAGCCCCCGAAGTTGCAGCTATCTCATTGCAGTGTGGTGAACTCAAATTGAACCTGCGAACTTTGAATGGCTTTCAAAAACTCATTACATCTTGGATAGATCTGAAAATTTTACCCCAAAAAATAGACTATTATGCGCAACTTTTCCAACAAGTTTTATTGAATTTGGACATTGTATGCAAAAGTTACAGCGCTTTGAAGTTGATTGCTAGACTGTGTGAGGACACTTTTGGTCCCCTTGGGCGGTGAGGGGTTAAACTATAATAAATAAAGTACATAACAATGTAGTATTTTGCCCATAAAAGTTCAAAGTACTTAAAATATTCTAATATCTTGCTTATAGTAGCTAGGTCAAACACCTTAAGTTAGCAAAAAGTCTAAATTGGTAGATTCCATTGTAAATACCTTGTCAAATTATGACCAACACCCAAATTTAAGTGACCATATAATACCATATTCACCATATATTATGGGTAGGTGATTTTGTGGTTGCAAAGTTATTGTAGCTATAGGAAATTTAGAACAAATGAATGTGCTTGATTATTAAACAAAAAATATCATATGTAAACCTTTAATGTCTTAATTTCATTAGATTTCTACATTAAAAGTAGACATTTTAAATTTTTGATATTTTTTACATGTAGTAATATATATCTCATTTTTTTCTCATTTTTTTAGAATTGAAAGAACCAAATTGAATTTTATATTAATTTTTAAATAAAATTATAATAATTACAAAATGCTAAAAATAATATAAAATTTAAAATATAATAATAGCCAAAAATATAATTTTGTAATAGGCATACTCTTTGAGATCACACCAAAAGAAATCCAATAGAAAAAGTTCAAAAGTGGTATATTTTGAGTTTTCAAGATGTTATCTTCAAAGTGTCACAAAAATTACAATTTTAAAAGTTTTGAAAAAGAATAAAATAAAATAAAAAGTAGATTGTTAGAGCTACGTTTCCTTAATTAAGCCTGAAAACATGTAAAACCAAGAACTATGTGAAAAATTCAAATTTGACTTTTAAGAAAATGTTTTTGGCTTGGTAAGGGTTAACTCCTTACAAAAATCCGATGGTCACATACTTAGACATCATTTCTCAACTAAATTTCTGTTCTTAAATTATGTATAGATTTTTATTTTTATTTTTATCATATCAAACTAGATATTCGTTTATCAATGTGATAAATTGCAATTGTTTTTTGAAAAAGATTATTTTAATTTTAGTCAAGAAATGATGTCTGAGTAACCAAAAATTTGACTTAATATAGGTGAAAAAAATAGGTGCAAAGTTTTTATGGAAAATGCTTTTTCAATTTTTTTCTATATGGTTAAAACACAAAATTTTAGCAATTAGAATATACATGAGGTTTTACAAGGATTCTAATGAAAATAACGATTTGTACTTTAAACTTTTATATTTAAGAAGTGACAAATGAAAAGATAATTAATATTGACTTATTAATATTGACTTACTAATATTTTAGGATATTGAACAAGAAATTACAATAATTTATTGAATTTTTTAATTTTACTCTTCAAAAAATTAGATTAGAAACCCTAAACTTGTCATTCTTCAATTTTATAATTTGACAATTTTTTTTAGTTTAAATGAAATACCAATACCATCCAAACTTGAAGTTAGGTTGTTTGCTTTGTTTGTTTGTCATGATGAGGTCTTTGGAAGTGCACATTCTCCAGTCACATTTTTGGTACCATCAAAAAGCCCTTAACTGGGAGAGTTGTACAAACTTTATTTCGTGGCATTCTGATTCACAATACATAGAAAGGATATTGAATTTCAAAACAATTATGAATTAAAGTTTTTGAAAATTACCTTTATTTTAATTTTATTATATTGTGACAATGACACAGGGCATACTAGACAGTATTATGTTTTGAAGTTACAAATGTGTTCAATCTAAGTGCATCCCCTTTGGGAATGTAAGGCAGGAGGTTCTCAAAGCACACGCTCTAAAATCATGCACCTCTTTAAATGTACACTATTTGTATATGTTGCTATTTCGTAGCCTTCAGCAATGTACAAACAATATACATTTTAGAAGGTGGGCAATTTTAGAGCCCTATGCCATTTCAACTTCAAAATTTCATAACTAATTCCACAAAACTCCAAAAAATATAAAACGACTTAGGTTAGATGCCAATTCCACTTGTCTTTCAAGGAAAATTTTACTGGAAAATATTTCAAGAAGCTTCACCTCCCCAAAATTCAGTTTCAGCTCTTAAATGGGAGATTTATGGACCTCCTCTCTTCCAGGAGGAGGTTAAATGGGTAAAATAGTACAACCTCAGTCTCGTAAATAGTGTGGCCCACAGTATATGATGAATTTGGTGAAACTGTATAATTGAACCTATAATTCAGAGTGCTGGCCGTATGATTGCCCATTTTGTGAGGTCTTCATGAACATTGAACCGAAGTAGGTTGAGTGACAGCAAGGTCACCTGAGTGAGCACCAGGACTTTTTTTTCTTTTTTTTTTTTCGATATTTCATGAAGTGCGAAAGTGGCGATATAAAATGTTATAGTGGTGCTCCAAATTTAAACATTCATCGACATATTGGATAGAAAATATCACATAACTTTTGTTTTCAAACACAATTTGGTGATTTCATTCAAGATTTTTTAAAATTTGAAGTTTTCTAATTCAAATTCGCCCCACCAGTACCAAGTCTTGGTGGTCAACTTTATATTTTATCTCATAGAACACTTAGTTGTGGTAGGATTGAAAAACTATGGCCTTCGAAACAAAAACAAGTGGAGCAAGATCATGGAGACAAGAAATCTAAGAGGCTCATCACCACCTAAGTGGCAAAAAGGTGGCAAAAGTTATCACGTTAAAAATCCAATATTATAACTTCTGAACATGCTAAAACAATAGAACTTTTGACATTTATTAGAGTTAATTGTAAAGTTCTCTCCAATTTATATCAAAGAGTGTTAAAGGAAGAAGGCTTAATGAAGAATAGCACATAGGAAACATTGCACCAAGCTCCATCTGACTGTGGTTTGGATGCTTCAAAGAGCTTTGTTTGGTGTTTTTCTCAAATTCCAGCTTTTGATCCTTCATTTCTTGTACTTTATGATTAACTCTAGTATATCAGTGTTCTATTTGTAAAATAAAACATGTATGCCAACCATAGAAAATTGGTTGGGATTCATTAATTTTTCTTCCTAAGGAAAAACATAGTATTCTAAAGAATTATGCAAACTTGACAAATAAGCAAAATCTAGCTTATCAAAGAGAATTTTTTTTCATTACATTTATTTTTTATACGGGAGACAATGCTCTAACTCTAATCTCTTAGTAAGCCACGTTTTGACATTGACATAGAGAAAAGTACCTTCAATTCATAATAGTACAAGCAAATTCCAATACAACTGCTTTATCTTATTCTCAATTCCAATTATGTTCCCAGAAAGTATACCTCAACTATGAACTATCCTTTTTAAATTTGTTCCCAACCCTACTTACAAAGATATTGACCAATTAAATTTTTTGTTTGAAATCATGTTAAGGCACCTAGCAAGGTTGATTAAAAAGGTCAACTAGATAGATATCAACTCAAAATTTTTAAATATACATTTAAAAATATATATGTATTCATTAGGTACAAATGAAATAGTATATTTCAAAACAATCCAATGGAAACACAAAGGAGCCTACACTAAAATATTTTATCAATGCTATTTACTTTAATTTTCACTACATTATTTCAATGCGCATTAATTTTGGTGAAGTAGTGCTACATACAAAAATAGGACAAATTAAAGTATCTAAAACATCAACACCAATCCAGTTGTTGTAGGTGATTTCAAGCTACTATAAAATATTTAACAATAATTGCAAACATATTGACAACATGGCATTTGGCACTCAAAAATGTATTCACTTAAGTGCCCCTTACCAATTAAAATTGCCTAACCACGTCCTCCAATAAAGCACGATGACCCATTTCGTAAGCGTGACTCCAACTTATCTCATCTGCCAGTTGCAACTCAAAGACTCTTTCAAGTTCATCCAAACAACAGAACTTCTCGTTCATCCCAGGAACGAACAGAACGAAGCCCGATGGATGAAACCCCTACCTCCCCGGTGTGAACACGGATCAGGTTCCGTCCGTCTCTCTCTCCGAGGCTCGGAGTCCTCGCTCACTCTTGCTATTGTGGATCCCCTCTGCCATCGAGACCCGATTGTACTTCCCAAGGTCTCTCAAAGCTTGTGGATCCCTTGCGCTCTTCTCAAAGCTCTTCCTCGCATGCTCTTTGTTACTCATTTCGAGGACTGAAGCTCCGTCTCGGTGTTGATCTGGGGCTTGGAAGACGCGCCAGGTGAGACCGCGGCGAGCGCACCTGGGGTTGGCGTGTTTGGTGGAGGTTCGTGTTTGTACGAGTCGGGAGAATAATGGCGGACTGATCTGGTTATGTGTCTTTCTTAGGTTGGGAATTGAGCTAGTGTGGTGGGATTTAGGTTTGGGTGAGTTATTTTCGCAAAAGATTTGAGGGGTGGAGTATTGTACTAGTTATAATTGTAGTCGTGATCTTGTTTTCATCGGGAGATTTTTTTTGTTTACGGTGGAGGTTTGTGTTTTTACGAGGGGAGAGAATAATGGCGGAGTGACGTGATTGTGAGGGTTTCGAGGGTTGGGAATTGAGCTAGTGTGATGGGATTTAGGTTTGGGTGAGTTTTTCTCGCAGATTTGAGGGGTGGGCTATTCGGGTAGTTTTAATTAAATTCATCTCTGCTTTTCGTGGGGAGATTTTTTGGTTTAATCAGCAAGTTTAGAATAATGTTACTAGCGGTGTTTGTGGCCGAGATCACATGCGCGAAGTGTAATGGACCCTTAAAAATATCAATTTTTGGTGAAACAGAAGTGATCTTTTTTTGGCATATTAAACAAATCAAACACAATGATTTTCGGTTTCCCTTGAAAGAAAATAAGCTTTACATTTGAATGTGGCGTTTCTCACAAATACGATATCTGTATGTGAGTGCAGGGAGACACATTGAGCAGTAAGACAATCAGTTTTGATCTACATCATGGCAAGAGCCCGGGCTGATTACGATTACCTCGTCAAGCTGCTGTTGATTGGTGACAGCGGTATGCATCAATTAATTCTTGCCAAATTTTCACTTTCTAGCAATTTGTCCAAACGAGGTCTTGATTCTGCTTTGCGGTCCAATTTTGGGTTTTCATTTTTGAACTTTGACTTCATCCTTGAGTGTCGGTAGAGATACGCATCAGAAGTTGGTAGACTTCTGTTGTTCCGTAAGGGGACCACACCCAGAAGCGACACTTTAAGCAGTTACTATTAGGAGAAAGATCAGGTATTTAAATATTCTTGTTAGCAAAGGAAATAGGATTTCAGCGCACCAGAGAATGCAATATTTGGATACAATTTGCAAAAGTTGTAAGGGTTTAAATTTCTACTGGTACAGAAGATGATCTAGAACTGACATAAAGTTGTGATGTTGTAGAGGTTAACATTCTCAAAGTCAATATATACTCATTGTCCAAATTTTGAGATGTTGCTTTTAGGTCGATGTCGCAATTCGGCACTTCTACTGGACGTTCGTGGCCAAAAGCACCTGTGAAGTCATGTATAGAATCTGTGGAAATTAGTTCTGGATTAGGTCTAGGCCGGGCAAGCATTAATTAATCTCTTAGGTTTGAAGACGTGACATTTCATTGGGTTAGCATGTATGATATGTACACGTCAATGCGTGTAATAAGCAAGGTTCATATCATAAGATTGTCTTAAGTTTAGATGGTCTTGTTGAAACACAATTCCAATGCACTTTTTGGACACAACATGAATGAACTATGATTTTGCAACTTTTTAATTATGGATGTACCTGAAGTCGACCCAAGATTCTCTTGTTCATTCTGTGTATATTTTAGGCAAGAATCCATAGGGGTCAATTTTTGGGGATAGGGATCGCTTTTTGGTAAGGTTTGCAACTAAGTGTGGTTACCTTACTGGACATGGTGCTGATGGTTTTTGATGGAGAAGGGGGTTCTTTGTTATCAATTGGAATTTTTTTCTCAATTTTTTTTTACTATCATCACACTTGAGAGTTGAGCATAGTATTTCATATCTGCAGGGGTTGGAAAGTCCTGCCTCCTCCTTCGTTTCTCCGATGACTCCTTCACGACAAGTTTCATCACCACAATTGGGTAAGCTTTTTGTTGCTTATAGAGTTTGAACAGTCCTTGTATGGAGATTGTCGCTGGAAATGGAGCCAGTCAGGATTTTAATTTGTTCTGTCTGCGTCTGATTTTGATATGAATTTCTTTGTTGTTGCTGCTTGGCGCCTGGCAGCATCGATTTCAAGATTCGTACCATTGAGCTGGATGGCAAGCGTATTAAGCTTCAGATATGGGATACTGCTGGACAAGAGCGGTTTCGCACTATCACAACAGGTACTCTCTTACGTTTATATACTGTGGACCACTTTATTTCAAGCAGTTTTTTAACTTCACCAATGATCTTGCATCCACCTATTTAGAATCTAATGGCTCGATGACAACACTAATCACAATCCTATGCTTCAATGACACTTCGGGTTTCCGCCTTTCCCCTGAACGCACACCGAGTAGACAGAAGAATGTAGTTGATGATGCCTGGCTTTTGTGCTGTCTTTTTGTCAAAAACATGAGTTTTGGGGTAATGGCTCTGATAGTTGGGATGTCTTCAGTGTGGTGATGGTGACCAAAGCAAATCATCGTTTGCATGTTTCTTGAACGATGCAGTTGTTGGCTGGTGTATTTAAAAAGTATTCACTGTTCTCTGTTTTATGTGCGGTTGGTGTGCAGCTTACTACAGAGGAGCAATGGGGATATTGCTTGTCTATGATGTGACAGACGAGTCTTCATTCAACAGTATCCTCTTCCTGCTAGCCTTTGTTTGTCTACAGTCAGTAGGCTTCAAGAACTTTGCTTTGTACTGAAGAGGATTTGGAGGAGGAAATCCTGTATCCGATGCCCTTCAGTTCTTATAAATAAGTTTGGGTCCTCTGTACTGCAGGTAGAACTTTGTCGCCTTCGCTACCTAATTCCGGGTCTGTAGGGTTGGGTTTTCGACTTCTCCTCTCCCAAGTATTTCACAGTATTGAGAGCGTCCTTATGTTGGGTATGATGTTATGGTGAGAAAATTGAGAAATTGTGATGTAGACTTGACTCAGCTTGCACCAGATATTCGGAACTGGATTAGGAACATTGAGCAGCATGCGTCTGACAATGTGAACAAGATCCTGGTGGGAAACAAGGCTGATATGGACGAGAGCAAAAGAGTAAGCATCCTTATTTGATGGTCAGAGGATTCGTTTAGTTTGGCAGAGCTGTGTTTTTTCTGTATTTTGGTCATGCATTTGTAGCTCAAATTTAAGAGAGGTAGTGGTGTTTGTAAGTTGTAGAGAATATTCTCTCCCACATGTCTACTTGACAGCAAAAATTACTGTTGTAGGCTGTTCCATATGCGAAAGGTCAAGCACTTGCAGAGGAGTTCGGCATCAAGTTCTTTGAAACCGTAAGTGTTTACGTTACCAGTGCTGAAAAATGAGGCATATTTAGTGCTAGATTGGTTTTATGAAACAGATCATGTGTGCGTGTGTTTTGTGTCACCCAGAGCACTTCTCACCAAGTTTCAGAATATATTTTCTGAGCATATTTCTTTCGTTAAAAGATGTAGGGTACGATTTGTTCTTTATATTGGTAGTCATTACCTTCTTTGAAGCTTTCTTAATGATTTCTCATCTCCACTGCTATGGATATGACAGTGGCTGCTTCTGGCCATTTGGGCACCTCCAGGTTAAATTACTAAAATCATCTGGAAATCATATAAATTGTTGACAGAGATTTTTCATTGGTTCTGTACTGTTGTCTGTTTAATGTTACACGTTAAGCTTCATTTGTGCTACTCTGTGATCTGTCCACCAGAGTGCCAAAACAAACATGAATGTGGACGAGGTATTTACCACCATTGCAAGGGACATCAAGCAAAGGCTATCTGAGACTGACTCAAAGCCTGAGGTACATCCAGCTCAATCTTTCAAGTTTGCTTTTCAATTTTTCCTGGCTTTAAGTTGTGAGATTTTTAGTCTTACTGCACTAGATAGCAATGAATTGGTGCATGTCTATTAGAGTAAGTGAGCGACCAACCTGGTAAGAAAGATTATGAAAGATTGAGGAGTCTCTTTTTTCTTTCACATTGGGTTTGGTGGAAGTTTTGTTACTTGCCTTTGCTTGAGTGTGGAAACGCCCTTCTATATTATTAGGTGTCATTTTTATAAACCTGAAATCAAACAGTTTGGTGGGGTGGGGGTGATGTTCTACCCCTTTGATCTAGAGCTCCGGGGGCGCCGGGGGGGCGGCACGAGTGGAGGTTCTTTCAATTTGACAGTGTAAAAAGAGTATATCTTTGGTTAACTGATGAAATGTGAACTTGTGTGGATTTTGCAGCAATCTGTCAAGCCAGACGTGGACCTTTCTAAAAAGGATTCTCAGCTAAAGCCCGCCGGTAGCACTTGTTGCAGGTGATCAATTAGCAGTGAAGATTGGGGACTCCTCAGCGAAGAAGTGTGATTTTTGAATCTGAGTGGCAGAAAGCAAAGAAATCATGTTTTCATTTCACTTCGCCATTCTTTCTTTCAATGTCCCAGGGAGAGTGTATCAAGGTGGGGTTTGCACAGAGAGTGGAAGTTGCAATAGGACATGTGGCACTACTCCTTGTATGGGATTTGTTGTGTTAATCCCTTCCTTGTTTGGTAGCCACATTGTGCAAGCTTATTACTTCATCTTTTTGTAATATTGGACTATACTGACTAAACGTCTCTCGAGAATTCCGGTAGTTTAAACATCTTTTTAGCTTTTAGATGTGTGACTGGAGGAAAGTCTGCAGAATATGTAATTACTGATGGTGTTGTCAATTCAATTACAATGAAATGCATATCTTAATTTCCATTGCCACGCAGAGATACATTTCTGATTTGCATGCTGACTTCCAATTTCTCTGAGGGTATAATGTGGTTTTCTGATCGTATAAGATGATTTGAATTGCGAATCTTGGAACATAACCCTTCTGGTCCTGGGTGACCATTTCTCAGGTTGCAAATGTGAAAGGTTTGGTGAGTATTGATGTAATTGGACAAATTTCAATTCCATTGAGCTCCAAACTCAAGTTTTGGGCGGTCAAACACATCAAGGTTGCTTGTTTGTTTTGTTTGTTATGGTGAGATCTCTTGGACCATGTGTCTGTCAATTGTGTTCTTTGTACTGTTGGAAAGTTCTATGTTAGGAGGGGTGCATGGGTCTTGTTTTGTAGTGTTTGGACCTATGATGTGAAAGATATTGAATTTCAAAGTTTTTATAAATTATAAAATTACAAAATTTCTTTCACTTTTATTTTGGTTGTGGCAACAACACAAGGCATCTAGTAATTGTTAGTTGTTACATAATGCCAAGTTTAGTTTTTAAGGCAAGTTTGTCACCATTCCATTGCATGGTCAAAAAGTATTATGATGCATACCCTCTTCCTATAGACTTGGCCCATAATGCTTTTGAGCCTCCGTTTGCCTGCTGCAGGGCCAAAATGGGCCAAAATCTAGAAGCACGGAGAGCCTCGACACTAAGTCCCCGGCAGATTTGCCAAAACGCCGGGCAGGCCATGCCTGCCCGCCCAAAAAAATAAAAAGAGCCCCCTGTATTGAACCGATTTTTCAGAATTTCTGCACTCCCCGGAAGTAATTCGGGGCCTCTGATTGCAAATATGAGTTCAGAATTTTTAAAAAAAAATTTGTGTAAAAAATAAAAAATTTCAGTGTTTTCTACGGGCAGGGGCAGGCAGGCGTTTTGGCAAATCTGCTGGGGACTTAGTGCCGAGGCACGGAGAGTGTGCTTCGAGATCGAGCGCTCTTTCATTTTTACTACCATAAAGTGAGCGAGAGCTTTTGTGAAACTCCGGTGCAACATTTTGTAGAAGCACCTTGAATTATTGAACTTAGGCATAAGAATTCTTCTGGAATCATACGTTGAAAGAGTTTTGCGATAGACCATACCTGCTTCACTCAAATGTACAGTTCTGTACTTCATGAGAGAGACTTTCCTGCAATTCGTTTGGCTCTCTCCTCTTACAAAATTTTGAAGATCTCCATGAAACGACTTGGTGAGATTCTTGGATAGTACTCCGTACTACACTACTATGGGATCGTTGCCTGCTTCACCTTCGGGCACGCCGCTAGCTTTTTGTAGATAGGGTCTTCGTGGCAAAACGATTGTTCTGGGGTAGCACGAACGATATATGCTCTCCCCAAATTCAGTGCACATCTTTGCTCTTCGAAGGGTACGCTCAATTCCCACCTGGTCGTATATGCGGTGTTAATGACTGCCTCTTTACTTCGTTACGTTATCTGTTGGTTGTGTTCTCGCTCCCGTTGCTTTGTAAATGTTGATCCTATCTGGAATCTCTGAGGTGGCCGTGTGAAAGAACCGGAGCACTAGGCAAGTTTGGGAGTATTCGTGAAGAAGTTGCCAGATATTGTGGATCACTTTGAATCTCTGCAGGAAACTGAAGATCTCCGTCGACGGATTCTATGCAGCGCTATGGATTGATGCTTGTCCTGTCACACCTGTTGCTTGAAATTGCCGTTGTTATCTGGTTCGTCACTTTGTTTTCGCACAGCTGTTAACTTAGGTGCAACACTGCAACTAACTTCGTTCTACAATGATCTGCAAATTCAATACAGTCACGCAGTTGGGTACGTCCCTGTATGTGATCCGCTTCAATTAATCTGCACAACTTCTCAATAAGAAAGCTTCTTCCAACAAGATCCTTAAGTCTTTGCAAAATCCGTTGATGGAGAGACTCGATGAATGCCGAACCAAGTTGCTGCAGCAACTAGGAGGGAGGATTTGCTCGTTGACAACAAACTGCAAGGGCTTGCATTTGACAAGAATTGGTGGTAAATTCGAGCCATGCGAGAACACATAAACAGCTCTAAAAACTATCATTTAAGGGCTGGTCCGCCTTTCTCATAGGTTTCCGTGGACAAATATATTCTTACATCATTTTTCATAGAAAGAAAAATAGATGTGGAACCTAACACAAGTAATTTTGTGTTTTTCCAAGTATTTTTGAATTACTTATAAATTTTCAAAGATTGGGGGCATAGGCACCTATTTGTGGTCTCCCAAAATCCGTCCACTTGCAACTTGTAAAAGGATGTGAGGAATTCAAAGACAATGATTGGCTCTTGCAATAAAAAAACAATTTTTTCTTGATGCATTCAATGGCTAAACACTACAAAAAAACAAGGGTATAAATGACTTGTCTACAATGACTACAAATTAGTCATTTTGTAGTCATTGTTCTGTTTGAAGTCATTTTGGACAAATCATTTATACCCTTGTTTTTTTGTAGTGAAAAAAAATGGTCAATTTAAGGATTACCTCATCTCCATTCCTCAGCTAATAATAAGGGTGAATTGAAAGAGAGGGGATGTTTTACAACAAACTACCTTAAGGTGAAAACACCCCAAAACGTCAAAATAAGCAATTTAGCATAGTTGGAGGCACCATTTTCTAGGGAAAAAAATATTTTTGTAGTACTAGCAATTGAAAATCATGAATTAAAAAAAATTAAACTAATTTTTTGGATATGACATGATTACTAAGAATTTTCAAAGTAGAACTCTATGCCACTGATACCATCACATGGCTTGGGTATAAAATTGAAATCTAAGTAAGCAACAATCCAATGATACTAGCATGTGAGCCTAAAAATGTGAGCCTATGAGGCTTGAGCCTAAGTGTAAGTAGGTTTACTACAGCTATTGAAGGTGCCTATAACATACATACCCTACAACCATGGAAGGTGCTTATAATATAGATATCTATGATATTAATATCTTATAACCATAAAAGATGCTTATAATATAGGTACCTATAGCATAAATACCTACAATATAAATATCCTATAACCATGGAAGGTGCCTATAATATAGATACCTATATTATAAGAGCTTAGGCTTTTAAACTTATAGGCTCAAGATCTTAGGCTCACATGCTAACAACTATGATCAACAATCCACCAATCACAATTAGTTATGAATATAGTTTAATTACACCTATGGTGACATTTTGGCAATTGAAGTCTCCTTGTTAGGAATGGGTACATGGATGGTTTGGGTGTTTTCACCTTACCTATGAAAGAAAAAATACCTAACTACAATGAAAAAAGGATTATTTCCTACTTATATGAAAGTCTTTTTACTAATACTAGGAATGTGCAAATACCAAGTGGGAAATATACCTTAAGATTGGTTTGCTAATAGTTGAATTATACATTCTATGGAAATATAAATCAATCTTTTATAACCTCCAAAGAACAATTGGAGGTCTAGGTAGATTTTTATAAAGTCAATTTTAAATTGTATTTGTTAAAAAATTTGACACAAGATGTGAAAAAGTGAATATCATTTTTTTTCCCTAATAAAGTGTTCAAATCAAAAGATACCTTCCTCAAAGTTTTTACTCAACAACTTCAACCAACATATGTATTCTTTTTTCTTTGAAATTTGACAAGTAAATGGTTTAAAATAATTTATTTTCTTAAAACATACACAACTTAAAATTTTGTGTAAGTGCAAAAATCTCACTACAAGAAGTATGAAAGCCTAAGGATCATATTAAGTATGAACAATAAAAGACCTTTTTTCTAACTTCAAGCTATTGAATCTTATAATCTTATATAGACAAGTTTTCTAAAAAAATTCTCAATACATTCTTTTTTTTAAAAATCAAAAAGCTAGTGTACAAATTATGTGAAGAAACTTATTTGGAGTAATACAAAGATATAAATGCCCTAGGTATATTTTAGTTTTCTTCATCATCTATATTTTTGTGAATAAATCCATTGAAATTTATATGTTGAGAATCTACTTATCAAATGTGAGGTTTTCAATAGCTGAATGAGTGATGGAGAGAATTGCTAAGGTGTTCCAAAGATATATCCAATTCAATTTTTAGTTGGTCCCTGAAGTAGATATAGTGAAGGTCAAGGCTTGGGGAAGGAAGGTCTAATGTTCATTGATTTCAGCTTAGTTGCAATTTAGGTTTGCTTGTGCAATCTTTCCTCTCTTGCATTTGTTTTGCAACCCTCAATTCTTGTTGTGACAACTTAGAGTGGCTTAAAGTAACAAACCAACATGACTTGCTTTAATTCACAATCATCACTATCTTTCTTCATTTTTTACCTTACTACCCACTACAATAATGGCAGTGTTTTATGACTGCAGAATTATAACTGAGGATGACTGGCGACTGCTTGCAGTCATATTCTTAAAGGCCAACACTTTGAGGAGAAATATGACTGCAAAATATGACTACCAATCATTTTTACACCTTGTACTTCACAAGTGTATACTATACGGCCATTAGGAATATCAAAGTACTTCATAGGGAACGTAGGGAACATGTTTGGGAACGTTGAGTTATATTATCAATTATATTTTCATAGTAGTGAATTTGTTTTGTTTTGGGCAATTCAAAAAAAATACGGGCAATTCTAAAAAAAATATAAATAAGCCATCATTTAAAATTTTGGAATCCTAGTCACCACTTTTTAGTGTTTTGAGACCCTAGCCATTATTTTTTTAGGGTTTTAGAACCCTAGCCACCACTTTTTAGGGTTTTGAAACCCTCGCCGTCACTTCTTGTGGTTCTTCTTCCTTACCTTCTATTGTCTCTTAGCTCTCATTTGTTGTTGCTTTTTGTTGCATCTCAACTCTTGTTTCTTGTTGCTCTTTACTTCATGTTTCTTGCTTCTTATTGTTGCATCTAAATTCTTTTTTTCTCTTGCATTTGAACTCTTTCTTCTTTTTAGTTCTTGTTTTGTAGTTCTTGCTTCTTATTTCTTCTTGTTGCATCTACACTCTCATTTCTTGTTATTTCTTGTTATGTCTTAGTTGGTGCTTTTTGTTTTTTCTTGTGTCTTAGTTGTTGCTTCTTATTTCCTCTTGTATCTTAATTATTACTTCATGTTGTGTCTTAGTTGTTGTTTCTTATTTTGTGTTTCTTCTTACGTTTTAGTTGTTGTTTCTTGTTTCCTGTTGTATCTTAGTTGTTATTTCTTATTTCTTGTTGTGTCTTAGTTGTTGCTTCTTGTTTCTAGTTGTTGCTTAGTTGTTGCTTCTTATTTCTTGTTGCATTTTAACTTTTACTTCTTGTTATTTCTTAATACTTATCTTTTTTTTTCTTGTTTCCTCCATCATCAATCTTATTCTTCCTATCCTAAACTTGAGCTACATATTTTGTGTTGTTATAAGCCTTTGAAGGTTGAGCTTTGTTGTTCAATTACTAAAAATTAACCTCTTATTTCTTTAATTGTATATGCAGGCACCAAAAGTTGAAACAAAGACATTGGAGGCTACTTACAACCCAATAAAGTCATCTTCACATTATTGTAAGGATTGTAGGCCTTATTGGATTGTGTGAATAATTCATTGTGATATATATATTTTGTATCAGTGACTAACAAATGTCAACGAAGATAGTTGTATTTGTTCTTGCATTCTCCTTCTTTAATATGATTATCTCTCATACATCTCTAAAATCATATATTATGTATTCATTTTTAATTGCATGAAGCTTTTTATTCAATTATCAAATCATCTTGATGTATGATAGTTATATATCATGTCCATTTAAAATGCATTAAAAATGTGATTGTAGTTAGTAATATAACTGATGAGAGTCGTATTCTACATCATTCAAAAATATGACTCATGAAAATCATTTTTCACATTAACAAGAATAAGACTCACCGCAGTCATATTCCACATTACTGCAAAATATGACTCACCCTAGTTATATTCCATGTAACCAAAAAATGTGACTCATTGTAGTCATATTCCATGTTACTACAAAATATGACTGACTGCAGTCATATTCCATATCACTGCAAAAAATGATTCACCGCAGTCATATTCGACATCACTGTAAAATATGACTCACCGCAGTCATATTCTATGTTACTTCAAAATATGACTAACCACAATCATATTCCATGTCATCAAAAAATATGACTCACCGCAGTCATATTCCACGTCATCAAAAAATATAATTCATCGCAGTCATATTTCACGTCATCAAAAAATATAACTTGATACAGTCGTATTCCACGTAGGATTTTTTTATTTGCCCGGGCAACCCAAGAAAAAGTCAAAAACCCCTTAGGATAGTCAAAGTATACGCCTAGTCGGCATACTATGGCTAAAAATGGGTATTTATACCCTTCAACCCATATGACTACCAATATGATTGATGTCTGGAGTCAGTCATATTCCGAGTCATTTACAGTGATTTCTGCGTGAGTCATATTTTTTGATTTTATGACTCACTGCAGTCATATTTTGCAGTCATAAAACACTGCTTTTGTTGTAGTGACCACAACACCATAATAAACCATCAACCCACAAGTAGTGTATACATCATGTTAGACTGTGCTTATGATTTTACTTGAGCTCATTTCGTAAGTTCAAATTCATTGACTTATTTGCAATTGAGTTTTGATGTTTAGTATCTTGTTTCTCTTCTACATTGTACTATTGCAAATGTTCAATAATCCTATAAAAATCAAGTTTATAGTTGATATTAGCAAGCCTAAATTTTGCCCTCACAATGTATTGTATCAAGAAAATGTGCTTGGAGATAGAAATATTTAAATTGAATGGTAAAGATTTTGTCCTTGCAATGCAATATGTTAATAAGTTTTCTTGAACAATTGTCTCTTATGTATAGATCAAATAGATTGTAGTATCATCAAGAATTGGAGATGACTTTTGGGTATTGTCAACAAAAGAACTATATTGATGTAATAGACATAAGAAAGAATAAGCTAGGAGAATTGGTAGGCATGTTCATACAGTGTTCATCGAATACAAACCTCATACTCCCAATGCCCAAAACCTATACCCCTTTCTTTTAAAAAATCCAAAAAATGACCTTGGACCTAGTGTTAAGCCATCCATTGGATAAGCACCTAGAGGTTGTCTACTTGCCTATTGACATCATATGGGTTTAATTTTATTTGGTATCCAAAAACCATCAACTATAATTTTATAAATTATTTATTTATTATTATACCTAACTATGTTAATATTGTATATTTATATATGATTGCGTATGCAATTTTCAAATGCTCCCATTCTACATCAATATAATATTAAAAAGATTGATTATATGTAAAGATTTTTGTTGGTGGAATGTCAATGTTAACCATCCAATATGCACATCTTTTTCCCTCATCATTTTTAGACTTGGTCTTAAATTTGTTTAAATTATTTTCTTTGAATTGTTAGTCATGATATTTGTAGCGGTTTTGTTAAACGATATTCTTCATATAGATTAGTGATACCCCTAATGTATTTTAGGATGGGTGAATAGATGCACACTATGTTTGTATGTATAAATAATGAGACTTCCAATTAGGTTGTATTCATTGATGTTGAAAAGCAACACCAATTCTTGACCTTCTGGTTTGAAATTTGGAGTCCATTTATAGCATTGTGAGAGGTTTTATTTATTTAAATGAACTCACATCAATTGATGAGTGATCTATTTTTAAAAAATTAAAAAAAAGGAAAGACAATATAATCTACATCATGGTTGTAAATGCCTTCTATAAAAAAGGCCACAACAAGCCTTTTTTCTATAGAACATAACATTTCTAGACCTAATTCTATTTGGTTTTGTAACTAATTTTCCTAAATTGCAACACTATAGATTGATAAAAAAACAATGGACTTCACCATAAAATCGACCTTAATTAGTAGATTGATACCATAGTCATACGATAGGGTCAATATAAAACAATTCTAAAAATAGATGCCAAAATTTTAGGAAATTTATTTTTTCAAAAAACAAAAAAATACATAGTAAAAAAAAGAATGTTGGCAAAAAAAATTATTTTTAGCATTTGTTGAACCTTATTATCCAAAAAAAAAAATATTCGGTAGAGAAGTACCAACTTTGTTGTACATTTATGATATATTGATTCAAAAGTACTAATATTATCTTCACTAGGATGCCCTGTGGCGTTGCCACAATCAAAATAAAAGTAAAAGTAATTTTCTAATTTTTTTAGAATGAGAAACAACTCAAAAATCCATAACTTTCTCACTGTGAGTCGGAATGCCATGAAACCAAGCCTGTGCACCCCTCCTCGCCAAGAGCTTTTAGACAGTACCAAAATTGTAACCAAAATATAAGAAAAAGTAATTTTTTTATTTTTTTAGAACAAAAAATAATTCAAAAATGCATAACTTTCACGCCATACTTCCAAACGCTACGAAACCGAGCTAGTGCACCCTTCCTCACCGAGGGCTTTCCGACAGTACCAAGTACGTGTATCTTGTGTCGTTGCCACAATCAAAACAAAAGTAAAAGTAATTTTTTAATTTTCTTAAAATCAAAAACAACTCGAAAATGCATAACTTTCTCACCATGAGTTGGATTACCATGAAACCAAGCTGGTGCACCCCTCCTCGCCAAGGGCTTTCCGACGGTATCAAGATCGTGACTAAAATTTAAGTAAAAGTAATTTTTTAATTTTTTAGAACCAAAAATAACTCAAAAATGCACAACTTCTACACTGTATGTCTGAACGCCATGAAACCAAGCCGGTACACCCTTCCTCACCAAGGGCTTTCCGGTGGTACCAAGTACGTGACCGGGGATGCATGGTTCGAGAGATCTCAACGTGACAAACAAAACAAACAAACAAAACAAACCACTCAAAAATGCATAACTTTCACGCCATACTTCCAAACGCTACGGAACCGAGCTAGTACACCCTTCCTCGCCGAGGGCTTTCCGACAGTACCAAGTACGTGTGTCTTGTGCCGTTGCCACAGTCAAAACAAAAGTAAAAATAATTTTCTAATTTTCTTAAAATAAAAAACAACTCGAAAATGCATAACTTTCTCACCGTGAGTCGGATTGCCATGAAACTAAGTTAATGCACCCCTCCTCGCCGAGGGCTTTCTGACGGTATCAAGATCGTGACTAAAATTTAAGTAAAAGTAATTTTTTAATTTTTTTAGAACCAAAAACAACTCAAATATCCATAACTTTTTCACCGTGAGTCGGAATGCCACGAAACAAAGCTCGTGCATTCCTCCTCGCCGAGAGCTTTCCAACGGTACCAAGATTGTAACCAAAATATCAGTAAAAATAATTTTCAAATTTTTCAGAACCAAAAATAACTTGAAAATGCACAACTTTCACACCGTATGTCCAAACGCCACGAAACCAAGCCGGTGCACCCCTCCTCGCCGAGGGCTTTCCAACGGTACCAAGTACGCGACCAGGGGACACACGATCCGGGAGATCTCAACGTGACAAACAAAACAAAACAAACAAACAAACAAACAAACAAACAAAACAAACCACCTGTCTTAATAGAAGAGATTTTTACTTGGTTTCAAATGCTATGTTAAAGGATTTCTAAAACAATTTGAATGTATCATTTTAGGATATTTATTGTTGAACTTGCTACTTATAATTTATCTATAATATTGCAATAACTTAAAATAGAAAAATTACGTGAGTAAAGGGAGTTGTAGGATTTAAGGGCACTACAAACAACGGCAAAGCTTAGAAATACACATGCGCTAGTGCATGATTCAACATATGAACCACATCCTTTGAAAAATTAGGAATACCATAGGTTTAAAAACATATATTTCAACAAGCAATTATAAGTTGATGCAAAAATGTCATGTGATATCATTCTAACAATCATTCCAAACATGTGGACCTTTTGGGGGGGGAATTGTGATGATTGAGTTCAAAAAAATTCCATGCATTAGTTTCTAAGAAGATGCCGTCATTACCCACAAGACAAGACATTTTATAAATTTCTCATCACTAATCCCAATTCTCCATGTAGACTAAAATGTATTCTATGAGAAGCTATTTTCTAATTTTTAAAAATCAATTTTTAGTGATTTTTGGTTGCTTGAGGTTAGTTATTTTCACTTTGGGTGGCACAACCTCATAACCTTTGGTCTTCATCTCCAATTGAAATAAACACCACTCTTGTAAAGATAATTCATTCTCCTATCTTAAAAAAGAATTCAATGAATCATGCCAAAAATTGAGATATCTACTTAAACTTTTATTTGTCCATCAATTATAGGACAATGTTCCTATAAGATGAGTGCGCACATAATTGACATTTATGGCATCTAAGCAGACTTAATGTGATTAAAAATAAAAATAAAAATATTATTTTTATTAGATCTTATAGGCAAGTGAAAGAGGAATCCAATGCACTTCAATATATATTATATGACCATTATATGAACAAGTTCAAAATTTTCAAAGTTTTGTTTATATGTGTATAAAAAACACTTTCAACTCTCATAGATTCTCATATTCTTTATCAAGATAGTTTGCTATTAAAAGTGAGTGCTTTCTTTAAGTTGACCCTATAATTAGCACTAGAATGGATATGAGGTGGTCCTTAAATCAACTTCTTTAGCCATTGAGTGAATTAAGGATAAAGTGTTATTTATTGCAAGAGCCAATCATTCTCCTTCCCCTATATTTCTTTACAAGTTGAAAGGGAACAAATTTTGGGAGACCTCCGGTTACAAATAGGTGCTTATGATAGAAATCTTTGAAAATTCATAAGCAACCCCATAATGCTCCAAAAAGCAATATGAAATCACTTATATTACATGCTACATCTATTTATCTTTGTCTAGAAAATGAGCAAAAAATCTTCCCGTTCACAGAAGCCCACAAGAAAGTCAGACAAGCCTTTAAACGGTTGCTTTTAACCTTTAAAAGACCACAAGGGTGACCTTGGAAATCATCAATTTTCATGACTGTATGAATCATTGGCTTAAAAGATTGCAAAAGCACCCATTACAAGTCAAAATACTGTAGAAGATCTCCCCTTCCTACATAAAATTTTGAGGATGAATAGTTGCACTCCTGTCCTATATGGAGAGATTCTCTGTCATCCATCAAACGCCAAACATCCGCCTCAACATTTAAGGGTTAAAGTAAACTACCTCATGTGAACATCTTATGTCAACGATGTGTACAATTTTCTTTTGTGTTCCTTTATCGTTCCAAATGTAGGTGTCGCATTTTATTTACTTTTTCAAAACACATGAGCAACTTCCATTGAGGTGTCACATTTTGAACAGTGATGATAATAGTAGGTGCACATCATCATACCTTTGTGGTCTCATGGATAAAAACTGCCCCAATTTGAACCAAACTCAGATCCATAAGGATGTCAACTTTTAATGATATTTTTTTTTGCCAATGGTACAACTTCAAGTTGACCTTTCTTCTTTGCTTTTTTTTCCCCTTTTTTTTTCCCTTTTTTTTTTTGGAGAGATGAGCCATTGTTGGGACTGAGGGGCACCTGGGAACCTCCCTTTCCAATCCTCTTGGTTTCCTCAATCAATCAGTCCTGCACAGGTTGACTGTGGGGAGTTTTATTGAGCCTCCCCCCCTTATTATTATTGTTATTATTAAGTTATCATTCCCAATCTTTGGGTTGCAAAATAGGGACCCAAGTGCATGATCAATTGATTATACAGTCTCCACTTCCAGAACCCAGATACTATTCCTTCATTTGTCTCAAAAAAAAAAAAAAATAACAAAAACCTAGATTCTATGAATTTGACATTGAAATAATGGGACCTTGAAAATAATGGGACATTTGTTTATTAATCACAAATCAATCATGCTCTAGGAGTAGCCAGGTGTCGCTGCAAGAATGGTAAGTGCTCAATATGATGGAGCCAATCTATAGTGGGCACCTCAAACCACCCTTTTTCTTTTCTTTTTTCGCTATTGTGCCTAGTTCCTATTATTATTATGATGGTAGAACCACCTATAACCAACCGAATAAGCAACGACTATGGATATGATGTAGAGTAGAGGAAGGAAGGAGATATTTCCACAAGTGCAGAGATAGAAATGAGGGGCAATGTTTGGAAAAAACCGGCGGCTAGTTCAAAGTTAGCTGGAGGAATTGGGAAAAAAAATCGGTTGCAATTTGAAAACATTGGCAAAAAATCGGTGCAAAAATCTATAAAATTTTGATTTTGAGTAAAAAATAGAGAAAATAACCAGACTCAGTTTTGGAAAAAACGGTTCAATATGAGAATTGAAGGAAATTAGCCGGTACAACTCAAAAAGTTTCCCGAACTATGATGAGGGGATTGCTGAAATTTGGTATTTATATCATTTGAACTGAAATTACCTATGAATTTTGGAAGGCAAAAGTTGGTTTGGCCCCATGTCCAATGTGTAGAGTATTCCAAAAATTGGCTCATTTAAGAGACTACTTCTTGTTTTGGCACTTCAAGCCAAGTAGGTGTGTCATGAAAAGAATGGAGGAATTAATGGGTGGAAATCAAGAACTCATGTTTGGAAATTAGTTCAGCCTCTCTTGAATTTCAGCCCCTGTTATTGCTTGGTGATGGGGCTGTGGTTGGTAATGGGTGGTTCTACTATAGACTGTTCACATTTTCACTGATTTTCTCATCGGCAAGTGAAAGAAGGTTCCAACACACCAATAAACTCAACATTTGAATACAGTATAAGAGAGTTAGGAAGGATTCAATTTTTCTTTTTCTTTTTTAGTACTAGAAGTTCTGAATTTGTTTCTCCAAGGTACTCATGTATTGGTTTTGGAGACATATACATAGTGATGATGGCAGTTTTAGGGAGGGGTGCAATTTGGAGTGTATCTACCTTAAAACAACTATACTCAAACATAACTAAAAATAATGAAGCTATTATTATGGTCGGTTATGACCAGTAGGGTAGTCTCGGATTTTTCTGAGTGTCATTATACCTTTCATGAGTATTTTCATTGGAAACCCAACAACACTGTGAGCCAGGTTTCTCTAACTTTTTGTGAATAAAGTAAAGATAAATGATTGCCCTAAATGAATGATTTGGGTTCAGTTTGGGGGGTCGGTTTTACAGGGAAAAAAAAAAAGTTTCATTATTGAAAAAAGCAATCCAAAGTTAGAGCCGAGTCCCTAATCTAGATCTCTAGTGATTGCTTTTTAAGCACAAATTTTCGCCAATTGGCTACAACCAAATGATGTTGCCTATTTTTTATAAAGGAAATTTTTATTTTGGAGGGTCAAAATAGCCATATTATTAGTATATTTTAAGACTAACTAATAGCCAAAGTTTACATAGATATCATCTAGTTTTCATATACATATCACCAAGTATCACCCAAGTATCACCCAAGTATCACATCAGTATTAAAAAACAAGTAGCTCCTTTTCCAAAATGAAAAAAAAAATGAAAAAAATGAAAAATGAAAAAAAATGAAAAAAAACTAAGAAAACTAAGAAACTAAAAAAACTGGTGTCTAGGATTTTCAATGAGGCACTCATTGTGGTGGGCTATGCTAAATTGCGGCAATGCGGCTGGAATGGGGAAATGTGCCCATGTTGACAAACAAACGAACAAACACAGTCCCCCATCCCCCAACTGCCAGATTCTGTATTTTTTCTGCTGTTGAAGGCCGCCTTTTGTCTGAAGTTATGGCCCTTTAGCAGAATAAGAGATGGATAGGTGGAGTAAGCTAGTCCTTGGAAGGCTTGCTTTTTTTTTTTCTCTCTTTTTGTCTTGAAACACACAGACCTTGGAAGGCTTTTTTTTCCCTCTCTTTTGGTCTTGAAACACGTGGACCTTCGAAGGTTTTTTATTGTTTTTTTTTTCTCTCTTTTTGTCTTGAAACATGTGAACCTTGGAAGGCTTTTTTTTTTCTCTTTTTGTCTTTAAACACATGGACCTTGGAAGGCTTTTGTTGGGGGGACAATGAGGACCTGGGGAATCAGAGTCAAAAAGGATACACACTAGCACGGTGCATTACACCCTGGACATATCATTGTGAGAGCATTGCAAGCAACCGACATTGGCTTAGTACACCCTCATGGGACTCCACGCTCTGGGTCCAAGAGCCAAAACAACCTCCACCGTGATGATAGGGCATGATTGCGGTAAACCTGCCTATGAAATGCAAACCACCCACAATAGGCACCTACACTAAATAGTGAAATTCAGTTGCCTTAACAATTAGGTTGCCTTACTCAAAAAAGTTACTTCCTGACTCACCACTTTGTCTAGATGCACATTATGTAATTTTCTAAACTAGAGCCATAGACTAGTGCACCCACCCATGCAACACAAATGATTCTTATATTACTACATTGTTCTATAGTAATTGTACATATTTATATGGTGTAGAATGTCAAGAAATTAGTGTGGGATAATCTAATTTCACTATTTAGTGTAGGGGACTATCACTCGAGTCTTATATCTATCCATGATAAACTTTTTCTACTAAATGGGATTAGAGTATCCCAAGCTATTCTCTGGAAACAAGAATAGAGAAATGGGTTGGCTCAAGCCTAATAGCTCCTAGGTTACTTCCATATCCAATTCCTTCCCAGGGAACAAGACAATTTCATGCATTAATGACTTGTTAGAATCAAGAGCCAATCAAAATGCCAATTGATTCTTAAAAAATGTAAGAAATGGCCTACAAACCAACAAAGCAACAAGATTTAGCATGAGTCAACTAGCATGGTGGGGACGCTCTCCTAGTGTTTGGAGAGCCATTTGTGCCATGACCAAGCTCTTTTTGTCCCTCCTTGGCATAGGGGACTACTTTTTCCTTGTTGCCCACATCCAAGCCTAGGCCAAAGAGCTTCCCAATGAATGGATAGTAATGCTCTTAGGGATTACATTAGGTTGATTTTGTGGCCATAATGAATGCCTTGGGAGATGGTCATAGAGTTATTAGTGATTGTCATAGAACACTTAGACTTTCTAATATAAATTCATCATAAAAAGCTATTTTTTTTATTCCTTCACATCATAGCCATATTAGAAAATGTTGTGACCGCTCTAGGTGGTAAGATGACCATTGTGAAAACACTTTTTGCTGATTTGGGGTAGTCTAGAGACTCTTTTGGATCAATTGGGAATTACACTTCAAAAATTCATAATAAATTCATACTTTGTCCAAAAAATAAAAATTTCAATAGGTTCCTTCATTTTTCACATTTGTCTTGGTATGGAATTTGAATTTTTTTTTCTAATGGCAGCAAAATAAACCACTCATATTGCATGTCATAGAGAAGTTTATCTTCAACATTGGGCACATCAAGTTGTCCTCTTTTACCATGCACTTTGTATGGATAGTGAACTTTCAATATAATTTCAGTTGATTGTATAAGTTGATTGTTTTTTCAAGACTTTTGTACCCTAGCTTCATTGTCTCTAAATCCTAAAGCATGTCAAATGAACAATTGAAGCTCATAGTAATAGCAAAAAGTTGGAATTTGATTCCTCTCAATAAAAAACGCAACAATAGTAATGGAGATTCCGGAGTACAAGGGCGCTTTGGTTGCCCCACATTGGAGACAAGGGAACCATAGTGCCTTGGCTACACTAAATAGTGAAATTAGGTTGCCCCACACTAAATTCTCGACATTCCACACTATATAAATATGTATAGTTAGTGTAGATGGATGCAATAATGTAGGAACCATGTGTGTTGCATTGGTTGGTGCACTAGTTCATGACTCGGGTTAAGAGAATTGCTTGTGCCTCCATTTGGACGAAAGGTGAGTCACGAGGCAACTCTCTTGAGTAAGGCAACCTAATTGTTAAGGCAATCTAATTTCACTATTTAGTGTACAAGCAATGCCTTACAAACATCATTTTCTATGGGAATTTGACTGTCCGATAGTGGCGATACTGTTAATCAACCTAAATCATTTCCCCTTGAAAATTGGGATAATCTCTTTTTGAATCTATGAGAGCCAATTTAGTTTAATGTTGAGAGAGTCACTTGTTGGATGGTTTAGAAGTTATACAATAATGCTAGTAGCATTGGTTGACTAGGAAGTTACAAAGAGTCAATGGTCGACTAGAAAGTTCTCATATTAGAGGTTCCCACTTTCGGGGGAGAAAAAGGTCCCTTAGTTAGCATTGCTTCACACCTAAAATCCTTAAGCCTTTCTTTTCTTTTTTCTTTTTATCAAAAAACACTCAAAACTGCCATTTCTATTGCAAAGAGCAAAAAAGTTTGAAAATTGTTTTTTTTTCATATCTTATCACAAGCTCTTGCACTAGGCTATTATGAAAATGTGTGGAAGTAATCTTAGAAACTTTGAACAAATAGATAACAAGAAGTTTGCATTTAAAGTAAAGAAAAGAAGGATTTGCACCTTACTCAACTCAAATTTTTTGCACTTATGATTTTTATTTAATAACTTTGTATGTTGAAGAATTAAGTTGGGAATCTAGAAAAAACAAATTTGTTCCTACCTACCTTACACCTTAAATCTATCCTTATTTCTAGTGGATAGGCTTGATTTGTTCCTACTTATAGAAAAAATCTAATGAGCATCTTTGTGAGGCAAACTTTGAATTCTTCAATGTCTATGATGGTGATCCATAGACATTGTAGTATAGCTTTTGCATCCCACATTGAATTGAGAGTTTGTGAAGAGAAAGTGGTTTCAAACTATGAGGGAGATTTTGTTTGACAAAAGTATAGTTACTCCTATCCCAAATTTTCTTATTGTGTTCTTTGGGCTCCCTAACAACTAACCAAATTGTTCTTTAATCCTCAAAAGATAGACTAATCACCATAAAAATCATTCATTTTAGTTTTGTGTGGATTATTGGTTTAAAAAATCCAAAAGTATTCATTAGAAGTCAAACTATTGTAGAAGATCTCTCCTTTTCACACAAATTTGGGAAGATGAATAGTTGCACTTCTATCCCACATAGCAGGATTTTTTTGTCATTTATCACCTAAAAACAATCACAATATTGTTTATGGGTTAAACCCCTAAAGGACCAAGGGTTAATTCCTTCATTGGAGTTCCTTTGTGGTCTCATGTTACAAACACTATGGTAAAACTACCCATTCCCAACTAGGGATTCATACCCAATTTGTAGGGGGCATCTATTTCCAACCAAAGCTTAAAATGTTTTTTTTTTCTCTTTTTCAAGCTTGGGACTAATGAGATCATGAGACATGTTCTAAAGTAGTGAGTAAGAAAATAGTTCTTGGATGATCAAATTGGTAGAGTTTGTATGTTGGGTATGGGTTTAGGTCAACTTTGGGCTTTCAAAAATTCATAGTAATTTCAATTCAAAGCATAAAATTACCAAAAAGAATTGCAATCCCTGTGAATTCTGTCTTCCTACATGGCAAAAAATTTACATTGCCTTGTACTACTCTAAAACATGCGTGGAATTGCTTAAGTGATCAACTATGGATGGTTCTACTGTAGTATCACAACTGCCAAATGGGCGACCACTGCACCGACAATCAATAATACAGAAAATGACGATGAACCCATTTCAATGACCATCATAAAATTTAAATTTAAAAACGAAATAAAGTAAAACAGAGCTGCTGGACCTAAAAATTCTTTGGGGATGGGTATTGCCATTAACTTAAATTTAGAGTGAGTTTGCAGGATTCCCAATGAAGGCCACCTATGCAAGGGAACCTTTACTGAGCAATAATTGGATCTCAAAGCGCTGCAAGTTCAAATTTGATCCTTTACAAATACAGAGAATAAAAGAAGAGTAAGGTGGACCACCCATTTGCGTCCCTTTAAAAACTCCTCCCTCATGTACCCTCATGTACCGGTGGTGCACATTTTCTTTCTAGAATGTAAGGTAGCTGACCCATTTCCAAGCACTTAGGCAATTATGCATATTTGGAGCGTAGGTGGTTTTTAGTGTGGAGTTTTTCCCATGTATCGAAATAGAGCTTGGAAATATTATTATGAATTTCTTAGTAAAAGATTATTTTCGACTTGTAATGGTGATATAGACCTTTCTATTTCTAATTGTAGGTTGGTTGCAAAATCAACCAAGGGTTGGTTGCAATATTCATAGCTTTACAACCAATCACGATGCGCTACAACTGCTCCTTAAATAGCAACACAACTTCATGGAAAGGAAACACAACTTCACGGAAAGGAAACACAACTTCACAGAAAGGAAACACAACTTTATAGAATGAAAGCAGCTTGTAGATTGGAAATGGGGTGATGGTTGGAAATGGGTTGGCTACTATACTATTTGGATACATATGATGGAATTGGGTGTATAGTTGGAAATGGGTGCATCTACCATAAGGCAGAAGCATCCATTCCCAACTTTGTTCCCAAAATTAATCTTGAAACTAGAGCTAATAATAAAGATAATCATAAAGTGAACCCAATTTGTAACCAGAAGGGGTGTGAGAGGAAGTTTTAACTAAGAATTTAGTACAAAAAAAAACTCATCACCAAACTTCATTGAAACCATATTTAGATGCTTCAAGAAGTTTTGTCCTATTTTTTTTTTCAAAATTTGGCTCCTAGTACCTCATTGGCACACACTTATGATTAATTCTAATATGTGATTGACAAAAAAAAATCTCCTTGATCTAGTCTTTTATGTTGTGAATTTTCTTGTACTCTTGAAATAAAATAATTTTCTAAATTTGACCCTTGTTATCAAAGACTCTTTTTGATATTGTAGGATGAAATAAAGACCTTTCTTTCACATTGTCATTGAGATTGTCATCAATTTCATCATGATGCTCTTTCCTTCATCATTTATTAGAAACATATGTAGTAACATTCATGGTAATTATGGTTGCCTTTTTGACCAATAATTAAAGTTGGAAAAAGTAGTTCAACATATGCTTTAAAATGAATGTATTAAAAAAAATTCATTTTTTTCTAATTTTTCACAACATCCAAACATTATAGCCTATAAAGCCAATTTATTCAATAATTAGCCGTTAACCATTAGAAGATTTCTCTACGACCATTCAATATAAGTGAAAAAAAGAATCACCTCAAATTGCATATAGTTTGAGTGACAATTGTCTTAGCACATTGGCCACCACCTAAAGCCCTCACACAAACACCTACACAAAGCAATGTTTCTTTATGATTTTACCCTCTATTCTCCACAACATAGCTTGGATAATTGTACCCCAAGAGATTCTTCATTCAAAATGGTCCTTTAACATCTACATTTCAACTTGGTCAAGATTTGAAGGTTTGTTTCTACAAAGTCAATTTTGGATGGATTTTTTCAAAAACATTGACTCAATAATTGTGGACATTGTCCCCTTTTGCATATTTATAATGGTTTTTCCAATTGATTGTCTAGATAAAAAGTTATGTAGCCTGAGAATAATTTCTTTAGATAAATAGCTTCAATCATTATTTACAAAATTCCTCTAGTACTTTTAAAATGTGACAAGTATATGACTAACCTAATAGAATATGCAAAATTTTGTTCCGAAACAAGTATAAATTGTGCAAAAATCTCATTCTAATAAGAGACAAAGTTTGTCAACTTTATTGAGCATGTCCAAAAGAGAAAAAAAAATCTGTAACTTCAAACACTTGAAACTTGTAACTATATGGTAAGAATTTCCAAATTGACTTTGATACATTCCCAAAATAATCTATTACAAAATAAATCAAAAAATTTCAAAAATATTATTTTATATTTATTATTATTATTCAATACACTCTATACACAAATCATTTTTGACAATTTTTGACCTAAACACTATATCTATCTTCTATGGGTTAAAAGACCAAAGTTTATTTTTCTTCCTAATTTTACTACTAGTTACCATCTACTACTTATTGGGTGAAATCTAGCCCCTCCTCTTGATACACTTAAAAAAAACTCCCACCAATCTCACTTAAGGTAACTACATTTAAAATCAACATCTTCTTAAAATTAACATATGTAGATTATTGTCTAAAATATATTACTGTTCATGACAATTTAGTATTGGTTTTAGAAACACCTACTTTTAGCACTTTGAAAATTCATCTTTTACCCATACAATATCTAAAAAATGCATTCCAAAACAATGTAGGATCCCCATTTGACTACCAACAAGACTAAGTTGTTATTTTGTGAGTTTCAAGTGTATATACCTTAAAAAGTCTCATGTCTTGCCATGCACAATCAATGCCCACAGATCATGGTAGTGTAATTAACTTAATCCCTAAAGTCCCAAGGCCTTTTTTCCATCAAAAACTACTAAAAACTATATCTCTATTGTAAAGAGCAAAAACAATTTAACTGTTTTTTTATTGCATATCCAACTATAGGATCTTAAACTAGATTAGTGTAAAAATATGTGGAAGAAATTTCAAAAACTTTGATTGTGCAAATTGCAAGATATTTGCATTTAAAGTGAAGAAAACAAGTTGTTTTGTACCTCATCTAATTAGATTTTTGGCTTTGACTCTTCTTAAAATTTTTGTACTACTCATTTTGAATTTTTTATATATTGAAGAATTAATTTGGGAGTCTAGAATTTATACAAAAAATATTTTTAAACTAGAAATAGGTTCAAGTTTGAAAGAAAAACTAAACCATCAATAGCTTTAAGATGGAATTGAAACACACTAATCCCAATTGTGAGAGTGTTCTAACAAAGGATTTAGATAAAAATGCAATCTATGAGAAACAAATTTATTCTTTTATTTTAATTTTTTGTGGGTTTTTGTTATTGTCTACCAAACTAAAATTTGGGCTTATTATGCCATAACTTTTGCTCTTGGGCAGCGATTGAAATAAAGAATTATACCTAAAAAAAGTTAAGTTTTTTTTTTCCTATTTTGACAATTTTTTTTAATGATGACTTGTAAATATTAGAGTTAATTGTAAAGCAAACCTAGTTTGTATAAGGATGTTAGAGGAAGACATTTAATTCTAATGAAACTATAGGAGCCTACCTAAAATCCATAATGCCAAGTCCCATTTTCAAGGCAGTTTTGTCACCATTCCATTAAATAGTCAAAAAAACATTATAACTCACAACGCAAACCCTCTTTCTACACCTATAGATTTCCAAAAATCATAGATACGGACGTCTATAATGAACTATTAGACTTGGCATTACGTCCCATGATGCTCTTGAACCTTCCAACTCTTGAGCATTATCTAGTCCATTTTATATCTCAAGGAGAACAATGGGACTTTTTAACTAGGGGTTAAACAAAAACCCATGACTACTTACCATACCTGGTGTTAATGAAAATTTCAAATTCATCTAAATAAAATAAAATAAACTATATTTCAAATTCGGTGCTCTAAGAATAAAAATAAAATATTTCTTAAAATAAATTTCAAAAATTCAAATGAGGGTGGAGGGGTGTCAGTTAGTATTCAGCATCTCTGGGAAATCACTGAATCTAATCTCGTTATGGTAGTAGGAAAGGCTAATTGGGTAATTTGGGTTCACTGGTGGTTTGTAAAAATAGGATCCAATAAGCAAAAATGGAAGCTCAAATCCAAAAGACAAAACGGAAAAATAATTAAACGCCTCCTTTATTTGTGTCGAAAAATGAATAAATAAATAAACGGAATAAATCAGCCGGGAGGCTGCAAATGGGAGGTGAGACTAATTTTGGAAATACTATTTAAGACTTAGTCTTGTACCCACGCATGTTGGTCGGGTCTTTATTCCATGCGCATGGGAAACACCACTTTTTTCCCCTTTTTAATCCCCCCCTTTTTCCCCTTTTTTAATCCCCCCTTTTTTCCCCTTTTTTAATCCCCCCCTTTTTTCCCCTTTTTTAATCCCCCCCTTTTTCTCCTTTTTTAACCCCCTTTTTGAAATTTGTGAGTTTCAGTTCTATTGTAAAACTAAACCTTACAACACAATATGATGATATGCATATTCTTGGTGGTTCCTTTTCAGACAATGGTAATGACATTTAGCTGCAAGGATTTATTCAATTAGTGAGGGTGCAAAAGTAGTGTCACGTACATAATTGTTGTGCATACAATACAAGACTACTTCAAGCGTTCACTAGTTCAACTTTGAAAAGGTTTATGACTCTGTTTCATCTAAAAAAACACTTCAAAATTGTCATTTTTAGTGTCAAAAAAATATAATGAAAGAAAAGAAAAGAAAAACTTTTTTGCATATTCAATCATAGATTTGAGCATTGCACTTGCACAAGAATGTCTTAAAAAAATCAAATATTGATTTGTCATATTAGTGCATGTGACATTAGTTTACCAAAGTCTTACTATTTGTAAAATAATGAAATTAGTATAAGTTGAGATATTATTGTATTGTACCAATTTCTTCAAAAACAAAATTTCATAATGATCTTAATTTTGCATAGTCAACAATGAGACAAATTATCAATGTCATAAAAATATATTCTTGTACATTATAGAAATGACCCATGAGATGACATTGAAATAGTTGGTCTACATAGATATGTGGGTCTTTTGTAGGTCATTTCCATTGCAAACATTGGCACCCCCAAAGGAATGCTTCATTGTGTTTTAGTAAATTTAGAATATATTTTGAGTAACTACTATTACTACGAGGAAATAAATATTTTGATTAATATTTTAATGTATGCACGCATGTGTCATATCCACCTTTCCAAGAGGATTCCAACACAACTCCAAAAAAAACTCATTTGGACTCCACATGCAAAAGTTATGAGTTTTACAAGTTCTAACTATGTACAAGTAGTTGAGACAACAAACTTGTCATAATCTAGGCAAATTTATGAAGATTTTTTTATATTTATATGAGCACATTCAAAATTCAAGGCCTTTCAAAGGTGTCACATTTTGTGTAATGCTCAATCTCCATAGATTAGGTCTCCATCCAAATTTATTTTTAAATAGATGGAAAGAACCATTGCATTAAAAAAATAAACTAAAAAATATAATGGCCAAGCCACACATGCTAGATAATGAAGAGATAAGAGCAAAATCTAAAGAAAAAAAAAAGAAAAAAAAGCTAAGAGAAGGAAACAAGGAGAGGACCCCTCTTATTTTAAATAATGCTAATATCATTTATACTTACAAAAATAGAAGATCTAAGCCAAACACGGTCAAATTTAGCCCACAAGTTAATAGAATTTTGAGGTCTTTAGTAGGCAATGGTTTGGGTCTCTTAACATGACTAGAATCCAAAATAATGTCCCATAGGGCCCTTTGAGTGAGCTCCATTCTACTAATGTTTCATTGGTGTGGAATTAACACATTTGAGACATTTACAAAGCTAATCATAAAGTTGGTTAAACTAACAAAGCACAATAGATTCAAGAATAGATGTAGTGAACTTATATTAATATTGTTTGTTATTGTAGAACCAATCCCAGTGCACAACCAACTCTTATAGATTCTTCTATAAAATTTACAACTTTGAAATATTAGAGTTGGATCTTCATTTCCAAACTTTTTGTAAAAAAATAACAATAAGAATTAAGAAAATAAAGATAAAGAATAAATTTTGAATTCCTCTCTCTACAATAATCTTACATATGTTTTTTAGGTAGTTTTTCAATGTAATTATCTCAATTAGAGCTAATTATTCTAACAATGAACCATAGAATTACACAATGCAAAAATTAGAAAAAAAGGCAAAATGAGTAAAAAAGATAGCTTGATAAATTAGAAGGAACAAAGAGAGTTGCATACACAATATTGCTTTACCTTATCATTATTCAAATCTATTCACTATTATCATCCATGTGATTAAAGTATTACAATCAAAAGTGACAACAATCACTAAAGTAGGAGGTCTATAAATTGAATAGGCTCAACAAGTGTTATCTAGCTTATAGGTACATATTTCTTTTTGTAATGTATCAATTTCATTTTTCAATGTATCAAAAATAAATGTAACAAAGGATGGATGTTATTTGAGCCTTGTATGATTTCAACTTCAAAATTCATGATTAATTCTATAAATGCCTAAAATATATGAAATGACTTAGATTAAATGCCAATTCCATTTATCTTTCAAGAAAAATTTACGTAAAAATGGTTTAAGTAGTTAAATTCTCCCAAATTACAAATTAGTTGGTAAATGTATACTTTATAAATCTCTTACATTACAATTAATGAACATGCAAACTCGTTATGAGTTAATTTTAAACATTTCAAATGCATACTTGCCAATTGCTACCTCTTCAAGTATTGATTTAATTAAAATTATTAGATAAATAACCCAACATAAAGAGCATCACATAACAATATATACCAATGAGGTGGGGGCCCTTTTGCATCCTTAAAAAAGCGTCCTTTATAGTAAATAAAATTGTCTTATATGGCTCCTCAACTAGCTCCAATCCATGAATTAACTAGAAATCTCTCCTAGGCATCTAAGGACATATAATACCTTCCTAGCATGGGAGACGACCATTGCTTACTTATGCAATGTTATGCCACTCACCATAAAGAAGCCAACCCTATTGACAATACTTCACTTACGTTAATCTTTTAGACCAAGTTATCCTTCTTCCCTTCAATACTTCATTCATGTTGGTCTTTCAAATTGGAATTAACATACCCTTCTTTCCTTCACCAGAAAACAAGATAAACAATGAAATTTCATTTCCTTTGTTTCAAAAAAGAAAAAAAGTAAGAGCATCTTCAATGAAAACAATATTATATTGACTATATAATGGTAAAAATAGTGGCATACAGTTTAAATAAAATGTGCTCCAATGACTTCTCTATGAAGCTCATAATTTCAAAGGGCATGTTAAATTTTGGCTCTTGCACAATAGATTTTGGTTTTATGCAAAGTGCACACAGTAAGCAAGGCAACAACTATGGTCAAAGGGAACATGACGATGACCACCAAATGTGAAGCTCCTCCAACCAATAGTCCATCTTTGGCTTTGACACTAGCAACATGAATTGTGTTAACATGTGGGACATCAAGTGCTTTAGAGTTCAAGATAACGTAGAAGGGTTGGGTTGCTGTAGTTGGGATTTGCCTCATTATAGAAGTGTCCATAGAAATACGCTTGCTATATACCATTGCAATGCTCTTTCATTAGGCCAGAATTGAGGATGCTCTAAGACAAGGCACTTCCAATAATTAATTAATCTCTACTTCTATACGACAAGCGCATGTTCACTCTTTTCAAAACTAAGCACGAAAACTAGTTTAAAAGGTGAATACACCTAACTACCTAAATCTAGATTAATTAATTGCTAGAAGCAAATGATTGGTAGATTGAATTTTCTATTTTAACATTTAAAATTTTGAAAATATTAATTACAAAAACCAGTTCTAGAATTTAGATTGAGGTAGTTAGGCAAGTTGTTTTTATTGTTTTTCACAAATAAAGGAACTATTACTGCAAGAAAAAGTAGACACAGAACCTAGATGCAAGTGGCCTAGGGGGCAAGTGACATTAACAAAGCAAAACAATAAACTACAAACATAGCACTTGTTAGGTGCAAAGAGGAATTAGGCAAGTTTTAGATTATTGTAGTTGCATACTTACCAAGTTTGGATGTTGAATTCCCATAAAGCATCCATTGAAGAGTTGATCGCATTTTGGGATAGCTAAATTCCTTGAAATACTTTTTAGTAAATTTTCATATAAAGGGAAAGGGAATTGATAGTCATCTAATCCAATTTATTTCATATTTTTTGGATCTTAGTGGAAGTAGTTATGATTTTTTGAAGTTGGAATGTAGTAGTTATTAAACTTGTATCTCGATGGTACATTGAAGTAAGCAAAATGTTCTTCTATGCTAGTAGTTTTTTTTAGAATTTGGTTTGTACAAAGAAATGTATAGGTTTTGGAGATATTTTAACCCCTAAAGTTTTAAAGACACCATTTTGGGCCTTTTGAAAACTTCATGGGCAAATTCCTCTAACTTCAAAATTTTAAGTTTATTGAATAAACTTTTTAGGATAGCTTCTAATCACCATGATCTATATGCAAAGCTTTGTTTCATGTCATTTCAATAAATATTGCCAAATTTATAAGGACTCATGTGATTTTAATGTCAAAATATACAACTAAAAATATAAAATTTATAAAATCAATTTTTTTATTAGTTTGATGGATATCTATACACAAAAAGAATTTACCATTCTATTTTGACAAATGAGATGAAAGTTACGAGGACTTTTATTTTTTGGCAATGAAGGAGAAAAAAAAAATGAAAGTTACGAGGACTTTTATTTTGCAAGTTGTTTTTTGAACTCAATTAGAAGAATTTTGAAATTTTGAAAGACAACATTGAATAAAAGTTGCTTACTAGAACACTTTTCACCATTGGAATTGACAAATCTTAATTTCATTCTACAATTTATTTAGGTTTCTTGTTCAACATGTACCACCTTCCACTTAGCAAGTTTTTTAAAGATGAATGTGGGATTATTTTTTGTTAAATTTTCTTCATGTATTTTCAAATCAATTTATAGCATGTAGAATAAAATGCACAAGTAGTGGAGCTTTACCTTTGGGAAGGACTAGAAAAAACTAGTTTTTGAAGTTTAGGCATTATGACCTTGCAATCAATAGGGATTTGCACTCTAAAATTTGAAGAGGATATCCTCAAAGAAGTTACACTTGATCATGTACGTGCATTCATAATAGTATACAAAATAATGAAGATTTTAGCATTTTCTTTGTCAAAGAGTATTATATTTTGAAGTTTGTTCTAACATCTAAACATCAAAGAACTTTAGGAGTTAATTTGGGGACAACTCTAACCCCACTTCCACAATAATTGCAAGAGAAGATGAGAGGCACACTGTTCCAAAACATCCCCAAACTATGGGGTGGAAGGCCAAGGAATCACCCCACCTATACAACATAGTCAATTTCATTACATTGGCACAATTTTGGTTGCCAAAAAATTGTGAAATTCATATCAGCAATTCCCAAAGAACTAAAAGTGATATAGATTTGCATTTCAAGATGTGTGCCCCCAATGTGCAAATGTTATGGAATTTTGCCATTGTAACAAAATTGCCATTGCCTAATAATCTTCAACTAGAATGGAGTAATGACAACAAAAATTTCACCTCCCAAAATTTACTAAGTAGTGGAATTTGTGCTCTTCACTCAAGTACACATGAAGCTGTTTATATGCATCCAAATGAAGCAATACTATGCTTCTTTGAAAACTAATCAATCAAATTCTTTTCAATTTCATTCATTCAAAATTGAAGAATATTGGGACAAAAACAACTTTAAACTACCTCCAAGGAATAGCCAAAAATGTTTGTCCTTAATGGGCTTGTTGGGCCCATTAGTTCTTTGGTTCAATTCCTACTTGTATTTGTATTCCAATCATCTAGTTTGATGGTAGAAACAAAACCCCTCCCCATTGTCACCTTTGGAGTAAGCTAAATGCCAAGGCTTAGTAAGTATGGTAGGGAGTACTTCTCATTGTGGCCAAAGTGCCAACAATAAATAAAAATTGAAGAATGTTTTACAAAACATTCCCATGTTTCATTTGAAATCCCTTGGAATGACAGGGCATGTGGCCTACACAACTTTGACCATCTCATTGTTGGTTGCCTTTAGGTTCCTAACATCCAAGTGATATCCATTGCATGCTCCAATCTTCCCTCCCAGCTAGACTTCTAACCCTTGCAAATTGGCTTTGTAGAGCTAGAGGGCCTCAATGGAAATCTGTACAAGTTATTTGCAAAAAACGAACAAGAACATAACTCCCTCAAACTTATATAGATTTGGAAGCAGCAACAAAAAACAACTACTTGGAACACATAGAGCACTAGAAATGACACTAAACAATACTTAAAAAGGTTGATGTGTAGAGGTTTAGGATTGTTTAACAATTTCAATAGACATAACTTAACCTCTAAAGTCCCAAGTGTCCCTTGGGAGACACTTGAGAGTTTGGGCAAGTTCCTATAGCCTTAGTTTTTGGTGATTTAAAAAAAAACTTTCTCAGAAGGTAGAAAAAATCATTAGCTTGGTAGAAATATGATTTTTAAGTTCAAGTGGTGCTCAGGAGCAAAAATTATGCCATCTTAAATATAATTTTCACTTCACCAAGCAAAAAAGAAATCTACAAAAAATTGAATTAAAATTTTTCAATTTTTGTGTCTTATAGATCTTATTTTTTATTACATCTGAAGTTTTGATTTATATTGTTTGGATTAGTGATGTGAAAGTTATGAACAATCTTATTTTTCAAGCAATCTAAGTATCTTCTTGAAAAAATAACTTACGAAATTCATTTTTTAATGTAATTTTTTAAAAAATTCAATTTTTTTTATTAGATAAGGTTAGGTTTGCGTGCAAGAACAATCTCACTATTAAGATTATGGTGTTTTAGTCACTTTTAGAACATACTACCTTACATCTGAAACGTCCATGCTGCTAGAGTCCCCCCCTCCAGGAATGGGAGGTCCAGGAGCCTAAGGTAGGTGGCCGGAATTCTATCCCTCTTCTTCAAACTGTCCCCTACCTGGCTTTAAAATGAACCTTAACCCCTAAAGGACCATTGTCCCTTCGAGGGACAAATTGGATTTCGGGCAGGTACCTACGGGCTGAAATTTTGTCATGATTTTTTGAAACTTTTTTTGAAGATAGAAAAACTGATGAGCTTCGTGGTAATACAATTTTTTTCACATTTGGTGCCCGGAAACAAAAGTTATGACCAAATAAGCTCAAAGTAGGGGACGGGGGGCAGTCCGGGCAGCAAAAAAAAATTTGTAAAATTTTGAATTTTTCTTTTTTGGATTTTTTTTGTAGATTATATTTTTGTCTGCATGGGAAGCTTTGATTCATTCCATTTGGACTTATTATGAGAAAGTTATGGACAATCTTGTTTATCGGGCAATTAGAGCATCATCCTGAAAAAATAACTTATAGAATTCATTTCTGAATGCAATTTTTACAATTTTTTTGAAAAATGTTTTTTACATGATTTTGTTTGCTTGCTAGAACAATCTCACCATTGGGATTAGTGCATTTTAATTCCATCTTAAAGATATTAATAATTTAGATTTTCCTTCATTCTCATACCTACTTCTACTTAACAATTTTTTTAAGCATGAAAATTAATCTTTTTCTTAAAATTTTCTTTTTTCTAGATTCTCAACTCAATTTCCCACAATAAGGATTTAAAGCTCAAAACTCTGTAGTGCAAAAAATTTAAGTTAAAAAAGTTCAAAGTCAAATAATCCAGTCCCGCAAGGTGCTGAAAAAATTGTTTTTTTTCACTTTAAACGCAAATATCTTTTAATCTATGTGGTCAAAATTTCTGAATTTTTTTCCACACATTACAAGATCCTACGGTTGGATGTGCAAAAAAAATAATTTTCAAATGTTTTAACTCTTTGCTACAGAAATGGCAGTTTTGAGTGTTTTTTGGCAAAAATAAGGCCTTGGTCCTTTAGGGGTTAAGAGGTTGGTAAATGGATAATCAATGTTCCTTTGATGATGAAAGAGCGGTTTATCATTTACCAATTATTTGTTCATACTTTGATAGGGGACGTAATTAGAGCCAATGTGGGTCCATTTCTGAAAACATGTATGTGCATTCAAAAAAACAACTTTTTCACTCAAACTTTGAATGCTAATATCTTTTAATCCGTATGGTCAAACTTCATGAAATTCTTACCACATGATCTCATACAAGTAAAGTACAAGATCCTACGGTTAGATTTTTTTTAAGCTATTTTTTTTGTTGCCTTGGATGAATTGAGCAGAAATGGCTGTTTTGAGTGATTTTTGACCCAAAATAGGCCTTGACACTTTAGGAGTTAAGTTTAGTACAGATCGCATTTAGGAACCTTGTCAATTACTTTTTGCAAGCTACAGTGCTTGTTTTCAGACCGCATGTGTGTGCGTATTGCAAGGCCTAGGGATCATAAATAGATACCTATGGCAGAATTCTTTGGAAATTCAGAAGTAATTCATGAATGCTCTGAAAAATATGAAACCACGTGGGTTAGGTTCCAAATCAATTTTTCTTCAAGTGAAAAATAAAGACAAATAATTTCATGCATCTAAAGACCATCAAAATGGCCGACCAGCCCCTGAAGGGTCGCTTCATGAGCCCACTACCTTACTGGCACCCGGCTCTCAGTTGCTATGAATGCACAGAAGTTTCTGGCCACTGCGGCGGTGCGGCGGGTGTGGGCGGGTATCAATTCGGCGCACATGCAGTGGACGTAAAGGGAATCATCCAGAAGATAAATAGTGCGGAAATGAATTAGTAAGGACCGCAGCTTGTCATTTACGTAAAAACCAGACCCTTTTTTCTTGTTGAAATTGCACAATTTCAGTAATTCTCTACTTTTGGGGCTGAAAAAGTAGTCCTTTTTTTTATTTGCCAAATTTTGATACATTTCTACACAAGATATGGATGGAATAGCTTATTCTGATCAAATAGATGAATTAGCCCAAAAAATAATAATAATTTGATTTAAAGACGGATGGATTCTAAATAAGGTAGAGGTTCCATTAATCCTTAAAAGTTACTTTGTGTCCAGGTTTGGTCAAACTTCATTAGTTTTTTACATTAACCTCTAAAGTCTCAAAGTTCCTACGGGGGATTCTTGGGATTTTGGATAGGCTCATGTGATCTCAACTTTTGACATAATTTTTTGAAACTTTTTCTCAAGATAGGAAATTAGATTAGCTTTTGGGGAATATAATTATTATTTCAATTGGTGCCCCAAACAAAAGTTATGCCACCATGAGTCCAGAAAGCAACTCAAGGGGCAACCCAAAAAAAATCACAAAAATTTAGATTTTTTAGATTTTAAACTTTTTTTTCTCAAAAATTATATTTTTATCTACATCTGAAGCTTTGATTCATTTCATTTGGACTAGTGATGAGAAAGTCATGAACAATCTTAGTTTTTGGGCACTCTAAGCATCTTCTTGAAAAAATAACTTATAGAATCCATTTTTGAATGCAATTTCTACAATTTTTCAAAAAAAATTGTTGAGCAAGATTAAGTTTACTTTGCTAGAACAATCTCACCATTGGGATTATTGTGTTTAACTTTCATCTTAGAGCTATTAATGGTCTAGTTATCTTTTCAATCTTGAACCTACTTCTACTTAACAATTTTTTAATGATTGTAAATTTTGTATATTTTCTTAAAAGTTTTCCTAGATTTTCAATTCAATTCTTCAACATAAAAATCTAGAAAATAAAAATCATTAGTTTGAAAATTTTAAGCTAAAGCCAAAAAATCTAGACAATAAAGGTGTAAACAAATCTTGAATTCATCACTTTAAATGCAAATATCTTACAATCTAGAGGGTCAAAGTTCCTAAAAAAGAAGTTCCATGCATTCTTATACTAGTGTAGTACAAAATCTTATGGTTAGATGTATAAAAAAATAATTTTAAAAGTTTATTTTCTCTTTGCAATAGAAATGATGGTTTTGAGTGGATTTTGATGGAAAAAAGGCCTTGGGACTTTAGGGGTTAAAACAAACATTTCAAAAATTTGGTAGTTTTTATAGGTGGGAGTATATGTCTAAAATTTAATTTAATTTTTTTATGATTAAAAATATCAAATTGAATTCTATAATATTTTTAAAAATAATTTATGTAAAAAGATTATACTAATTACAATGGGTATATATATATATATATATATATATATATATATATATATATATATATATATATATATATATATATATATATATATATTCCACCATATATGGATTCCGTTCCATTGCAATGGGTTCCGTTCTTGTATATATATACAATCTGCACTTAATTATAATTAGACCAAGATAAATTCAGTAAAAAAAAGTTAACAAATAGTGTATTTTGACTATTTAAGATGACATTTTCAAAGTGTCACAAAAATCATAGTTTTAACAATTTTGAAAATAATTCAAATGAAGTAAAAAATAGACTATTAGAGCTACATTTTCTTAGCTAAATTTAAAAACATTTAAAATCAAGAACGATACGAGAATTCAAGTTTTGACTTTCAAAATGCACGTGAGGCTAGCTTGCAATGTTCTTCAAGGACTAACTTAAAATAACCAAGAATCATTCTTGACCTTTTAAAAAATTATCCCCCCTCTATTATCAAGAATCATAATTGATTAATTTGTATTGATTAGCCTTTTGGAGAAAAATCTAGTGAAAAAAAATAATATTAAATTTTTAAAAAATCTATCAATATTTGAAGTAAAATAGTAGTAGGTACCTATTAGAGTCTCCAAACTTGTTCTTTAAAAAGCAGGAATGCAAAGAGGAGGGCCCGTGAATATTTCAAAAGGAGAATGAACTTTCCTATAATTGGATAATTGGATTTTGAATAGGTTGGGATTGGATCTAATGGAAAGGCTTGGAATTGGAGAGGGAGGGAGGAATGGGTTGATTACTTTAACTATATAAAGTACATTAGAGGCTCCATTGACTAGACATATGAGCTTTGAATTGTGCTAATTATAAAAACACTTGGTCTATTGAAACCTATCTTATAACTTAATAGATGTGCAAAATCTCAGATGGTACAAGTCTCTCAATTGTTGCAAAGAAAAGTTCAAAGCTCACCTATATAAATGAGGAATGGAACCTCTCCGTTACTTCATGGTGAATTAAGACCTTTCATTACATTGCTTCACTAAAGTATAAATTTTTGCCACCTTAGCACTTTTCAAAAGTGAAAATGAAATGGTTGGTAATTTATTTATTTTTGCGTGCATCAAGAGGGGACACTTGTGGGACAATTTTATTTTTATTTTTTATAATCTTCAATGAAAACATCCAATTGTGCATTTGTTTGTGTTTTGTTGCAAAGTTTGGTGGTGGCTATGCTAAAATGAAGAATCATCTACTTGAGTATAGGAATATGTGGAAGTTGACATAAACAAATTTCTTAGTAGTGCAAGTGCTCTATTTTTTAATCTCAAATATTGGCGTGAGTTGAAGTATAAACAACCCTACATCCAATGAGAAGTAGTGGAAGAAGCATAAACAATTTATTGTATAAAGTTGTTTGTATCAAATATCTATGTGAGTGGAAAAGTTGACATTCATAGTAAATGAAAAAGAGTATGTGACAATTTTGATGACACATGTTGTGATGAGGTGATAAATTAAAGAAATTTATAGTATGGAACTTTGGTAGTATTTGAGAATTTTTTTATAAATCATTGAAAAAATATATATAACATCATTATTGTATCTCATGTAAATGGATAGTAGTTCCACAATCTATACCTCATTGAAATAGGTCCTAATTTTCTTTCCTTAAATTGGAAGTAGACTCTATGATATAGAATGATAACTAGTAACAAATTTAGAAAATGACCAATAACAAGAAATTGTAGAGGTACTTGCTAAATGAGAAGCCAAAATTATAAAGGAAACATGTTAATTAGAATTCTATAAATAATTAAGGGACATTAAAAAAATGAATTTTAAAGTACAATGGTTCCAAAGAAAAAACAAAATTTATTTTTCTTTCTCTAAAAAAATCTAAATACACAAGAAAGTAAGTTATTTAAGAATATTGAGTCAACTACTCTAAAGTAGAAGCATATTGTAGATTAGTTAAAGTGTACTCCAAACAATAATTTGATTTTACTATATGAATTTAAAATCCATTTCACAATTTATAATTTTTAAAAACTATATCCTTGTTTTCAAACTTCAACTAATGAACCTTTAAAGGTTGAATGGCCTTATGGCTTGTTATTGTGAAGAAGGAAAACAATCTTAGATAGGCATGATTTCCTTATCCAAAGCTTTATTAAACCTATTGAGTGAGACATAATAGATTTATCACCTTGTTTAGGATGTTTGATTAACCATCAAATGATTACAATGTCGATAATTTATATAATTGAATTCAATAAATACAAATTTGGAATCATAATATTTGAATGTAGACTCGAATGTAGAATATATAATGTCTTCTCACATTTTTACTAAAGAGCTTGGTGGTGTAATGAATTGTGGATTGAAGTTTCTTATTCATTTTGTGGTTAGAAAAACACATGAATTTTGATTAAATTGTCGTATATCTTTCCAATTGATATTATTTTAGCACTCTTGTATATAGGTGAACAAACTATACTACTAAATCAACATTTTAGATGAAAAAGTAAGAAAAAGATCAACATTGGTATTGAATATTGACCATTGTTTATATGTACAACTTCTTAAAAAAATGTTAATAGTGTTTGTTATTATAACACTTTGAGGTGCAAAAAATTTTGAAGTTCAGAGTTCCAAACATCAAATTAAAGCCCTAATTTGGAAAGTAGAAAATTCAATGAGATTAAATTACATATAACCATGCATTATTGTCATTAAAAAACTAACACAATCTAAATAAGTATTAAAAGGTAATCTCAAATAAAAATTCAAGGGGATACATGGCAAGTCTTGTCACTACATAATCAATCTTATCAATTTCCTTGATTAACTGCCACCTTAATCATAAGAAATATTCAACTGGTTGACTAGATACATTCGTCCATTAATTCAAAAATTTTAAAATAAAAATCTTTCACAATTCCCTAACATCCACGAGTTTTATGGAGTAGGCTAGAAGAGATAATAATAAAAAATATTCAATCCAAAATTGGACTATCATCAAGTTTTGGCATGCTTGCTTCTTTCGAAAAGAATGACATGTCATGGGAATGTTGTGTTGAATTTTATTCTTTGTGAGAATGTCAATAATGGTCTAAAATCAAGGTATAAGGCTTACATATAAGGTAGGGACACCCCAATGTACCAAGTGTCTAAATAATCCCTTATGAAAAGATGATCATATTGTATACATTTCCTAAATCAATATATACCTATTCTTGAAGAAACCATTTTAGAACATCTACCTAAAGAAATTTGACTCTTTATAATTTTTGTATACAATGTCAACTACTTAGTGCATTGAAATCTTCTACTATCACTTGTTAATGAAAAGATGTAAAAATATCACAAATCTATTAATAGAAACCATCCATAGTACAAAAAAATGTTGATTTTGAACGTTTATATTATATAATGGCTCTTCTAGTTATAATAGAATTAATATCTTGCACATGCAATGTAGATTTGGAGTTTTTGAGGCAAAATATACATGGCTAAAATTTAGACAAAATATCCATCTTCAAAATTTTTTATTTTATTTTATTTTTCACATTTTGACATTGTGAATCAATTTAGAGCCGTCAATATTAAATATAAAATATGAAGTGACCAAAACTAATTTCATAGTTGAAGAATAGACAAATATTGCTTTTACATCTTTTTTTGAGCTGCCTGAGTTGCTTATGGAGTAATGAAAATTGCATATCATACAATAACTTTTTACTCATATAGTCAAAAGTTATGAAAATTGTTGTGCCTTATAGTGACTCTTCAAGCATTGTGTGAAATTTTCAAGGAAAGAAAATAAAAATTCCATTTGTAGTGAGCTATCTAAAATTGCTATGTTGCCAAAAATGGTGTTCGGACTTTTAGGGGTTAAATGAACTTTATTCATTTCATATTGCTTCCACAATAATCCATACCTTAAGTTAGGTTGTTTGTTTAATTTGTTACATTGAGATCTTTTGAACTATGGGTCCCCTGGTGTGTGTTTTTGGTACTATAAAAGAGGTCTTTGACTCTTTGTAAGGAGGGGTGCACGGACTTTTCTTTGTGGTGTTGAGACCTACGGTGTGAAAATTATGATTTTTTTTATTTTTTTAAATTAGAAAGTGGCTTACATTTTTATTTTGACTGTGGCAATGGCACAGGGCATACTAGTCTCTTGAAAATCTTCATCACCGGCACACCTAGTCTGCTCTCAAAGGGTTAACAAAATTGGGAAGAAATCGATATTGAGATTCATATTTCAAATCGTGTTAAAACATGGACCAAATAAAACTATCCTTTTCCTGCATGGAATCAAACGACACTCCAATTCCGTAGCTGAATAATGCAAAGATAGTTAAAACGTGAACGCACAGTACCTACAAGAAAAGTATTTACTGCCTCCGAAACTCCGAAACTCCGGAAACGTAACTGATTTATGGAGGGGCGACTGTGTCGAAGTTTCGGCTGTTTACTTCACTTCCTCGTTCACGCGCTACAGGTCGCGATTTCTCGCAGCGCTGCGCTGCCCGCCAAGGACGCTGGTTTCTCGCCGGAGCTCCATAGCAGATAGCACACCATGGTCACTTGGGTCACTCTTCTGGTCCACAATAGCACAGTTTGCTGGCGGTGAGGAATGGAACGGGGCCACGGGCATCCCCCCGGGCATGATCACCCGGTTTTCATCTGCGTCTCGTGACGAGCCCCGGTTTCCGATGCGCCAGCTCCCTCGTTGCCTTTGCCCAGCTCGGCTATGGGGCAAGAGCGAGAACGGGATGGTAGTGGGGACGAATCAGACAAGGTGGGCTAGGCGGGAATCCTATGGATCCACAGCGCGAACTGCAACCCTGTGCGGCAATTTGCACAGCTCTGATACGTGAGGAAAGTGTCAGATTGTTGCCGATACGTCATCTGTTGTAGGAAATGAGGATACAATGAGGCAGCTTATCTCGTGTAGGAAATGAGGATTCAATATGAGGGGCATCTTGAGTAGGAAATGAGGATTCAACGAGAGGGATCTTGGTTGACAACTCACCAAGCAGAGATTTGGGCTCTTACGCTACATTGTGGCGGCTGGAGCTTCAGTCGTCGTCAGTCGGGCACGTTGAGCGAGCGGAGACGAAGTTGCTGGTGTCGACAGTTCGCAGAACGCGCAGGTATTCTGATGGATGGTACTTCTGTGCAACTGATTTGAATTGCTCTCCTTTCCTCAATCCCCATCTCGGCACCTCCTCTCAACCTTCTGGATCTTTGGAATCTGGAACCACTCGAAGAAGCACTGGCTTTCATATTCTACACTTGCAAGGGGCGTTGAACGAGAGATGCACTCGCAACCACGTAGAGTCGAGTGATGAGCCTGGACCGATCGTCGTGGGTCATTTCCAAACCTTTCTTCGGCTTATACTATCCACTGGTTATACGAATCAACGTGATTTCGAATTCACATTCAAGTAGTTTCAAGGACCAGACCAGCATTGTGATGGGGTTGACTCCAATCGCATCTAGGCAGGGGAATCTACAGTAGTTCTGTTGGAAACCGACGCGCTTGAATTCTCATCTCGTACATATGGCGTTACCTTGAGTTGGGGGTAAAAGTCCTTTAGAACATCGTCGAATGAATGAACACCCCGATTAAGCCCAGCCGTTTTTGTTATCCCTGTGTTTGGTTGCAGGGCAGGTATAATAGTGAGAGAAGCACGTTTGTGTTGTGACGATGGAGCTGGAGAGTTCGGGAATCCCCCTCCGTGCAGGATGGAAAAGAAAGCAGAGTTGGACCTTGTGTAAGGGATGTGACGTTGTGCGAGGATCTGGGAACCCGGTTTCTTCATAACGTGCAAGTTTTCAGCGAGTTCTTTTCCTCGTTTTTTTCGATGATTTGACACTTCACTCAGCGTTTAGTGTTCCTGATGAAGTCGTCGACGGCAAGGGCAACTTCGAAGCCCACCACCAGGGCGACAACGAGTGCTACCACGACAGACAGAGGCAGAGCGTCTCCGGCGAGGACCCCAGCGAGGACCGCAGCTTCTCCAGCCAGGACACCAGCGAAGGCCACAGCTTCTCCAGCGAGGACCTCTGCGAAGGGCGGCTCTTCTCCAGCGAGGACCTCAGCAAAGGCCGGTTCTTCTCCAGCGAAGAGCCGAAGTACTTTTACGGCAGCGTCAACAATGTCGACAACAGAACCTTCGATCACCCCTCCACGACGTTCGACGAGCTCTGCAGCGCCTATCCGGCAATCGGCCTTACCGACTAGGATACCCACGTACAGCGGTAGTAGACCGTCAGTGTCTCGCGATACTGTCTCCCCACCACTGAGTAGCTCTCTGGAAGCAAATTCCCCGGTCAAGTCTAATTTGATGTCAACACCGTCGAGGATTCCGAGTCCGAAAATTGTCCCAGGAACCTCTCCAGCGAGGAACTCCATTTCACCGAAGCAGATTCTTTCCCATGAGTTCCTTTCCAAGACCACTGCCAAGTCGCGCGGTCAGTCACCGCTCGATCGCTCCACTGACGATCCCAGTCAGCTCCGACTTCTCAGTGCGCCGGCAGGCCGACTCCAGGATTATATGACGAAGAGTCACGATCATGGCTCTTTTGCGTTGAACCGTAGCGTCGATCGCGGCCCCAAGTTCTTGTCCAAGAGTCAAAACCAGGGTCCCAAGAGCTTATCTAAGTCACAGGACCGAGGATTCAAGAGCTTATCTGCCTCACAAGACAGGGGATTAATGTCTAGGTCACAGGACAGGGGATCATATGCATATCAGAATGCTGCATTGCGGAAATCAGTGACAGTGCCAGAGTATGGATACGATGGACGCCGAAAATCAACAAGCAGCAAGGACTCTGCAACTCCTCGCTTGATCTCCGCCGGATTGAATCGGCGAGATACTGTTTCGCTCCATCTACAAATGGGGAGGTCTGTAGATTCCACTGTAAGCTTCTCCACGGCCGCGTCATCCCCAATACGAGGAAATCGCCAGAGCTTTCGAGATAGTCACAGATTAATCCCCTTGCAATTATCCGACCCAGTTAAGTCCCAGGGGTACAGGAGTGGCGACGTAACTCCCGACGAAGCTTCACCGCTAGACGGAAGAGTCCCGGCCCGGAAGCACCGGCAGCTCAAGTCACCCGATTTCTTCGACGTGAAGAAATTGGATGGAGATGGAGGTGTGATCACTGCCGTCTCGAGAGTGCACCAGAAGGTTCAGAGAATAGAAACCACCGGGGCAGCACCCTCGGAGGACGATCAGGATGCCAACAGACCCAAGCTGCATCCCAATTACGAACAAAGACGGGACAGTCTCGCGGATTCTGCACGAAAGGCGTTTAGCGTTGAGACAGACTCCGCCATTGGAAGCTCGCATTTCAGCAGCGAAATCAATTACAAGCTGGAGAAAGCGTTGAATGGCGCGCAGGATCTGCTTGAAATTGGCTCATGGAATGACGATGACGAAGAGTATCTCCGCATCTACAAACTCGAGCGCATCGTTGATACTGACATCAAAACTTCCAACCCCGTTGTTGCAGTCCACACTAGCAACGAGGCGAACGGATCATCAAAGAAGTGGGGGCAACATCCGGAGGTTGGCCATCTCAGTCAGTACGACAACGCACTGTACCAGAAGAGTGAACCAGATTCTGATTTGGGCACTTCAACGCAAGCCTCCCCTCAGGCGTCTCCCCCGCGAGCCACAACCGCAACCCAGCCTGCTGCTGTGAGCCGAATCTCATCAACATCGGCGACCAGCATTGACTTGAATCGGAGCACCGACACAACATGCTCAACGTACAGCCAGTACGACAATGCATTTTGGGCCGACCCTCCCATCAACGGCACCTTCAGGCCGTGGAACCCGAAACGCGAAGCCGAAATGACGCCTTCTGCTGCCGTTCCTTCGACTTTACCCGTGACTGAATTTACCCACCCTCCTCCAGAGACTCCACCGGTGGCGAATGCTGCGGAATTGAATGACGACAGGATGTTGAGATACAACGACGGATTGGAACGACTCACGAGTTATATGAAAACGGCCAACCAAAGCGCGAGAAAGAAGAGGGGCTTAAGCGACGATTTACCGAGTTCCCAAGCTTCGGGATGCTTCGACTACCTCGTGGACTTTCTGGATTCGCAGACCAGCATCGCCGATGTGCTTGTTTCGGCACACGACGAAACCCTAAAGCTCAACGACTTCACGCATTCTGTCGGTGGTGCTCAAATCAATCCCGCAACCGTGAAGCGTTTGGATTCCAAGATGACAAACGACACCGCCATGCTTAGCAACAGGTCAGTGAAATTATTCTCTTGAGCGAATTTTTCTGCAAGAGAAATTCTTGGCTAACTTCATTAAAGGAGCTTTTGGTGGCAGTTTTTGGTAGCCAAAGAAGAGTCTACACAATATTCTACAGTCAGTGGGAGGCTGCACTTCTCCAATTTTCACACTACGAATGTTTTTTAATGTCTTTGATACCATTGTTAATAGCTTGAAACACATCATGCTGAATAGCTGATGGAGCAAAAATTTGCTGATATTGGCAAAGATATTGTTAATGAATGTCAAGATGCTGTGTAAGAAGGATCTAGATTCATTTTTCCAAAGGTTCTGAGGAAACTGCATGTTTTGCTAAAATGTTGCTGGAATTTGCAGTATTTACAAGCAATCGACAAAAGCAGAATGTAGAATTTTAGTAGAATTTGCAGCTAACTTTCTAGCAGAATTAACAGGTAGGAAGAATTCTCCATCAAATCTGGCTATCACAAACGTGCAGCAATTTTGCTAATTAAAAAAAAAAAAACATGCAACAGGTCCATCGAGAGCAGGATCACCGACTTAGGAAGCGAGGCGAGCTGGGAATCCGGCAAGAGCCGATCGGTCCAAACCCTCGGCACAACGGGTGGTAAAGTGATGGACCAAATAACAGAGAAGGTCGATTCGCTCTCCTACGACAGCCCCAAGCACTTGTCCACGTTCAAGTTCGGCCTCAAGAAGACCACCCTGGGCGCCTGCGAGACTATCATAAGCTCAGATCACAAGTCGGATGGAGTGGTGGACTTCTTCCCGCAACGCAAGTCGGTCTCTATTCCCATGGTGCACCCGCAGCCCCCGTCGTCTCCCAATTTGAGCTGGCCCTCGCAAACTGCACCAAGCTCGATCAATGCTTCTCGCAATCCGTCACGTAATCCGTCTCGCAATCCGTCTCGAAATGTATCTCGCAACCCATCTCGCAGCCCCTCGCAGCGCGGCTTCTCAGGTTTGTTCAAATTCAAATTTCTCACTTCCCGCCTGTTTTCTGAAATCAAATTTTCTGTGTCATCTTGCTCGTCTCTTACACCTGTTTCGATTCGCAAACGTCATTTTTCCCTCATTGAAATTGTAGTTCATTCCAAAATGAAGCCTACTATCTAAATTTCTCAGAGTAGAATCTTGAACTGTCATTGATTCAAGGTAGGTAATGAAAAGCCTGATTTATTCTTCTTTGGAATCGTAGTTCATTCCAAAATGAAGCCCGATATCTGGATGTCTCCGAATAGATTATTGAACTTTCTCACTGATTCATTTCTCATTGTTCTTGTTTTTGAATGTTAAGAACAATCCATGATATTGGTGTGGTACCTGACATCCATTGCTTTTCTTTGCGAATTCCGTGCAGATGCTCCGAGTAAATTATTGTTGAACTTCGTTGTTGGTTCCAAGTAGTCTTCATCTGATTTCACCGCTTCATTTCTGATTGTTCTTGTTTATTAATGTCAAGAACAATACACATTTGGTCCATACCTGACATCCTTTCCTTTCCTTTGCTTACTCCGTGCAGATGCGACTCTCTCCGGGATCAACCACCGCCACGCCTCCCCTCTCTCGACCTCCAGCCGCCAGATCAAGATCGTCTCTGAAGCCGGCGTCGAATCCCGAAGGGAGGAGGACTCCCCCCCTCCCTCTTCCTCTCCTCCCCCCGCGGCGGAGGACCGCTTCCCAAGCCCGGAGCTTCTTCCCCTCCGTTCCTTCAAGAAGATGCGCGTGGACAGTCCGAAAGCCCCAGCCCCAGCCCCAGCCCCAGGATCGACTTCCCCCACGGTGGAACCTCCGTCGAAGAATGTGCAGATGCGGCATAGTAGCGACGACCTCCATCGGAAAGGAGGAAGCTATACCCCGGAGAGAGGCAGCGTTCTAAAGAGGAGTGACAGGGATAATAGTCTCAGTTTGAGACTCGATCAGGCCAACAAAGGTTGCGGCTGCAACATCTTGTAATGATATGCAAAGGTTCTTGTTGGTGGCTCGCGAGAATTGTGAGCTTTTAAACGACTGTGGTTGAGAGTTTTGTCGACTGATAGTAAGAGAAGGTGCGTCAGGCGCCTTGGTTTGATGCCAAATTGTGTGCTTTGTGTATGTAACTTAAGCTTTGTGGTGTTGGTTTCTGCGTTTTGGGTATGATTTTGGTGATGCGGCATGTTCGAGTAGAATGTAATGAGCTCAGGATCAAATGATTTGCAGTCTCCTGTGATGATGCTTAAACTCTCATTAAGCACTTCATCATCGTTCTCATTATTATGTTGGAAAAGTTTTTGTGGGGTCTTGTTGGTAGTCAAAAAGGGATTTTAGTTTCTCTTAAAATGCATTTTTTGGACTTCAAATGAATAAATTATGAATTTTCAAAGTGATGGACCATAGATGTTTTTGAAACCTGCCCTAAACTTTAAACTTGCTCGTGAAAAGTGAGAACATTTTAGGCGAGAATCTAGATGGGATGGTTTTAGAAAGGGATTACAATGAGGTGGTGTTACCTTAAAACCTTGGTATGCCTTTTTGATATGAATTCTTAAGGTTTGAAATGAATAATAGACATGTAGTTTATCTATATGATATGTATGTTAGGTTGCTAGTAGGGATAGTGTGTTGAAAATTCTAACATGTTAATGTAGACATCATATTAACCTTGAAACAACAAGCTTATCACTGTAGTTATCAACCATGCATTTAACCATTAACTAAATGAGTATATAGATTCTTTGTTAATGTAGAAGTGATGAAAGTTCTTTGTTAAGACACTTTTGGTCCACCACTCTCTTCCACAATGAGAAGGTGCATTAGTAGGGATTTGGAGCACCCACTCTTAGGAATTTTCATCCTTGGATAGAAAAGCCTTGAAATGTGGCACATTTGCATTTCCAACTCTTTTAACAATGGAAGTTTTCACTCATGTCAAGCCGGTGTAAAATGGTTAGAAACTCAACTTCATATTCCATGATTGTAGACTTCATTCTTACAACAATATAGCCTAGTATTCCTCTAATTATAAAACCCCAAGAAGATGAGGTTCCAAAGTGCCCATTAGTCTTGTCTCCTCCCATTTGAACATTGAAAACATTTGACATTGAATGCTTTTCATCATAAACTCCTTTAAAACCTAGTATTGTAAGTGAAGGCTAGAGTGAGCACTACCAACCTTGCAATATCCTTTTTCATATAAATATACACACATTTCCCCCAAAGAACAATATTTTTTGGAAAAACATTTCCCCTAAAATTTGGTACATATTTTTAGAATTAGTTTCCATTGACACCGACATACGGCTCTTGTATAGAAAATCCAATATCACCAACGTTAGATGAGCCTTATGAGACGCTGTTAAAACTAAGAAAATTTTCAAGCATCCTACCCTAATTGAACATGTATTGTACATGCAAACTACAACAGTTCCCAAAGGTTCCAAAATGTCACCAATTCCAATACAGAATTACAGATGGGGTCTGGGCCTTCCCTGATTTGTAAAGCAGCCAGAAAATCAACAGCAGTACATTCACAACAAGCTTCCCAGACGCTCACTAGCACGCATTCCACTCAGTATGGCGCCCTCTACTTGTGGAGAGGCACAGAAGTCGCCACATACAGCAATTCGCCGATCCTCAAGCACTATACACTTCTCTTCGGGAGCAATCGAAGTTGTTGGAAATGCTCCACCCCTGCCACACCCAGATGGAACACCAGAGAAAATAATATGTGGCAGCAGCTTTTAGACATTCAAGTAGTTCCCAAGTCATATTTTCTCATCAAATTCAGTTTTCTAGGATTAAAAACTGCCTTGTTGTACAGTGGATTGCTGACTTTGGAAAGTCATAGGCAATGATACACAATCACACTGTTCATTGGAAAAGTATTTGCAGTGGATTCATTTCAAGGACATTCTTCTTGTAATGTTGCCTCATTCAACTCTTGTAATCAAATACGTCGAAGACGCATTCAAAGCTTGAAGTCACAGACGATACAATGATGATATACTTTCTAAACGCCAGCATGTGCTTGAAAGCCTAAAGGAAAGAGCTTTCAATAAAATTAGTCTATTTCAAAACTTTGAGAAGACATCTTTTAAAGATAATCTTCTTCCTTTTAGGAACATTGGGAAGTCAGGAACACAATCTAATGCTGAATGTTTTGAGTTGTTTTGAGTTGTTTTGAGAAGTGGGGGTGAAGACATTGAAAACGGATGTCTAACATAGAACTGTGGATTTGATAGGAGGAGAATTCAGATATTAGCGATATTATCTTACCAGCGATGCGCTTTCATGTATGTGGGTGCGGGCATGTTAGGCACCAGTGATTGAAACCCAGTCAGTAAATCATGTGCCACTGCGGTAAGTAACTCATTTGAAGGCTTGCCCATGCCTGCTTGCGCTATTACACCTCTGGCATACTCTGCAGTCGAGTGCACCACCCAACACTCCCTGCATTCGTGTATGGTAGCAACGTCAAAACACTGAAATGTACAGGACTTGAAACAAATCATTTAGGAGGTTCAGGGAAGGTAACAAAAGTATGAGCGGAAAGAAGAAAATCTATCGTACATTATTGAATGAGAGAAATAGGTTTTGAAAGTTACGATATCGACTATTAGCTTTCAAAGTGGCCTATCTATTTCGATCTGGGGAATTTAAGGATTAGTGAGACATAAAAAACTTGGATGTTACCTTGAAGAGGTGATTCGGCCAGGCTTACTGCTGTCACGAGCTGCCCACACGATAATTTTTGACCCCTCAACGAGAAATCCGTCGTATGGTAGCTGCATGAAGGCAATATGTTCAGAATTCAATATATTCAACCGACCACCATCGACAATTCTACGCCTTTCTAGCTATGCTGATGATTAGCCAAAAAAAATCGATTCAATATTAACCCTGAAGTGCCCTAAATGACCAAAAGAGTTCGCTCTCATACCTAAGGAATTGAAATAAAGCATTCTTTGAAGACGGAAACAAAAATGTGGCAAAACAAAGAACAAACCATATCCATTGGAAGTTCTTAGAATAGAAATGTATTGGAACTTTCAATACATTTCGAAGGATAATTTTGAAGTACATTGAAAGTTCTTATAATCAACTGTTATCTTCTAAATTCGAATCTCTATTCTTAGATTGGGCACATAGGGGTGAATACCTGCAATTCAGTAAGAAAAAGAACTCTATAAACTAATAGCAAACAGACAGTGCCACCTGCTTATAGGACACTCACCAAAGTGAGAGGTGAAGAAAAGGCCATCATAACTGCGAAACAAGGTGCTGCTGTCACAGCAGCAACTTTCTTGTTGATTTCAGGAAACCTAGCTCCCTCTGCAGTCAGGGTACACGTGGAAGTATCATGAAAAAGGGATGAGACTTTGAACTTACAATCAAGAAATTGATGGTAATTCTAATTTAATACCCCCGATTGCAAAGACTGACTAACCTTCAGAGGTGAAATCTAGTCACGAAGATGAAGGTTTCTCACCTAAGAGAAGTTTGGCTGCACCTTTGTCAGCCATGACAACGGCATTGAATTTGCCCAAATTCTCACCATCTTTGGATTTCAAGCCCCACATGCTTTCCTCTGTCCATTCAAGCCCACTTACTTGGACACCATACTTGGCTTGCACGCCTGATTTTCAATTTCCACATGTTCGCCCGTTTAGATAAGACAGATCAGGTGTTGTGGAAAGATTGTCCAAAGCTGATACAAGCACAATACCACACGCATATATGCACAGCATTACTTAATGCCAGATGGGACCTCGTTTCATATAAACGCTGACGAAAGACTATGACAAACAGATAAGAAATTCATGAAGAAGGCAGGATATACCTGGTGAGGTCGTGAGAGCCTTGCATATAGAATTCATGCCTGGAACACCTACATATCTCTTCTTCACAGCCTGTTCGACATGCTGCCACTTTAGTATCCAGCGTATATACACGGTATACACAGAATATAAAGGGTATATAGAGCATCCGCTACAGCGAAATCCATCAATACAAGCTCCATCCATTCTGGTTTCACAGTATTCAAATCACTTTACATTATGCTGCAAACATAAAAGATTTCATTAGCGTCATTACATTAGATTGTTTCAAGAATTATTGGACAAAATCATCAAGACAGTCTTCTCTGTCATCAAAGTTATCATGCAAAGGCCTCCCTGCGTATCGTGGGAGGCCTCCCTATGATCACTGTGATCATAGAGATCTCCCATGAAGGAATAATGGAAAAGATTTTCTTCATGATGCTATTTAAAAGCTACTGAAACCCTCTAATTTAACTCAAGAACTTATTTAGCAATGATAATGACATGACTATGACAATCTAAACCCAAATGTTCTTACTGTTTCTTCAGTAAAATCTCCAGTTGCGACGTTCAAGGAGCCAAAACGACCTTCCCAATCAGCCACAATCCCAGAGGCCTGCCACTTGTCAACCAGTTGTTGCACTTCCGTGCTCTTCACAGTGAAGTATTGAGCTCCGTGATCAAACATCAACTCTGATCCATCTTCAACTTTCTCCCTGACCATGGAAAAAGAGAGAATTCCTTAAGTCATACATGTAACAAATTTTGAAACCGAATAAATTCATATGTCTGACATTGAGATCAACAAATAAAGCTGTTGACATACCGGCGCTGGGACATGCGACCTCCAGGACCACGACCTGAATCAAAGACTTTCACGGCCAAGCCTTTTGCTGCTAATAACGAGGCACATACCGACCCTGCCACTGCATAACCCCAGCACCCAAATTCACGGATGACATTAGAAGAGATTCCAAAATCGTTTGGTCCCAAGGACCTTAGTTCCCAATACCCAAGAAGAGACTGGGGAACTTTGGTTTTACATATTAACAAAATCTATCTTGATGGCACGTCCTTTGAATCTTGATTTTTGATACATGAGTGGTCAACTACTTGAGAACTAAATGGAACTCACAAAATCTGCAAATCTGCAAAGTTTTCTTCCAATGGAATCAATGCTTTAGAAAAGCCGGTGACAACATATTGAAAATACCCAGCTGGAGCCCTACTAACAGGGATTTGGTTTCTGGTTTCTGGCCCCATATGTGGCATTTTTCAAGAGACCCAACAAATCCAACCACTCACATTCCAATCACCCAAGAGAAAACCAACGTTACAAATGACGTAGTACATAACCTTCTTCAGCCAGTAGGGAAATCATCTTCCTGGGAAAGAAACCATGTACAGGTTTATGTGCAGCCATAAGAATGACGGAGAGAATGGTACAGAGAACGATTGAATAATCAAATGGCTAGAAGAGAATGGAGAACTTATAAGAATCTAAAAAAGTATCTTTATGCACAAAATAAGAATCTTTATGTGATAAAAAGATTCGCAATAGAAGATGTTACATAGCATTCTTGATTAGAGCCATGGCACCTTTTGAAAACAATGCCAACTAAGAGTTACTAGAGCAAATTCATGTCAAATCAAATCAAGCAAAATTAAAACTTCCACATACTCTCACATTGAAGACAATGGACCAAATAAGCTACATGTGAAGATAATGGTTCAAACTGTTATGGACCATTCATCTAAACTTCCCATAACAAGGAGTTAGGGATTCTATTCATGCCAATTTAAAGAAGAATTCTCTAGAATATCACGCAAATGTGAAGCTTAAGAACATTAAGCACTGGCACTACGACCAGCTAATCAAACTGAACCAAAGACTCCCCAATTCCCGAATCTCAACACCAAGCATCTCCAAAAGAATTGCAACCCCAATGTAGCAAACACGGAGCTACCAAAATCAAATACAATACCAAACCCACCTCCAGCGCCAATGACAGCCACCTCGGCATTCTTCCCAGACCCCTCCATGTCTAAATTGGAGCTTCCCAAGCAGGCGCGCACCGTAACACTGCTACTGAGACAATCCAGAAGGAAAGGCTTGAAAGATGGGTTTGCAGGGAGAGATGAAGTGATGCGATGGCGGAGGCGCAGAAGCTGAGCAGGGTGGAGATGGCGATGCAGCATAGCGTTGGCACTGCAATTGGACTTGCAAGGGATTCAAGAGCCAATTCCGTTTCTTAGGATAGTTTAGGAATCGGATTTGAGGAAGCATGGAATAGTTTGAAATCACGGAGGAATCTTCTGATTACGAAAAGCGAACGAGTGCAAGCGGGAACACATTGGGCTTCCAGGACTCTTTAATACTACCTGACTTCTGTAATGTCACATTCTCTAATATCACCTTCTTTATTTGTTCGTCGAACCCTAAGAATGCCCATAAGGGATTAGCTCACTACGGTCTCTCTGAATCACTAATTTGATCAAAGTGTGGGTCTTAAAAGCTTACTCTATGTGGAGCCACAAGAAATGGATTAATAATTTTGAAAATATGAACAATGCCTTATTTAACCCCCGAACGTCTAGCTCAAATTCATTGAAATCCAAATCCTTAAACTTATTCTCCTTAAACTACCATTCAAAATGAGATTCACAAACCATAGTGGACAGATTGGTAGTGGAGAGAGGTCCAAAGGTGCATGGAAATGGACCAATGATTTGTACCGTTGAAAAGTTTATAACAATCAAACAAGGACAACCTTTCAAATCAAAGAGGATACATTTTGGCCTGTGGGACATTGAGGAGTTAACCATTAAATGTCAACATGGACATTGGGTGTCTCATAGATGACAAGGAATCCTTCTAATAGAATAACTACAATATTCATCTTCAAAATTTTGTTGTGAAAAGGAGAGATCTTCTACAGTAGACTTCCAATAAGTACTTTTGTTATTTCTTAAGTCAATGATTCACACGGTAATGAAAACGGATAATTTCCAAGGTCACTCTTTTGTCCTTTAACCCATAAACAACGCAGCGACCATTTTCTTGTTGATGAATGATAAAGAATCTTTGTACGTAAGACAAAAGTGCAACTATAAGATTTGCATGAAAAGGAGAGGTCTAGTATAGTAATTTGTCTTCCAATGAGTGTTTTTTGCATTCTTTTAAGCCAGCAATTCCCACGGTATCCAAATAGATGATTTCTACGGTGATCGACTTGTTGTTTTAGGGTTAAGCATGATTTTCTATAGTGCATCAACTTTTGGTCTTTTAGCTTACTTTCCATAGGCTTTATTTTGAAGGTTCTATTTTTTTAATCCAAATTTAACTATATCTATTCGATGAGATTTTTGATGTGATTTCAATTATAATAATAGCAATTTCTAATTTTACACCAAGCAAAAAATAATAAGGTATTTAAGTAAAATAATAAGATATGCTCTAAACGGTGTACCTTTTATGCGTTCATTTACTGAACTCCAGAGGAATGTCAGATCCGGGGGATACGGATACCCGGATGCGAGGGTATCAACTTCACTAACACGGCCCCGTTCACACAGCAAGTCCACAGCCTGTAACTGCCAAGCCCTAACGCTCTTCGACCCATGCAGACTTGCAGGGCGATCCACGACAGCCCCTTGCAGGTGATGTCGCAGAAGTTTACTACGTTAAAGCCAAAACCATCAGGAAGCATCTTAGGAAATCATCATCTTCTCATCGTGACTACATTGACACCACTACCAGATCGCCTATTCTATAACTTGCTCACCACTCTTTGGCGCAACTCAAAGTCCAGTCTGGGACTTCTTTTTTTTTCCTCGACTCAAGTGCAGTCTGGGACGTTGATTCAATTTGGGGATTGGAGCCGCATGACATTCCAGGGTTTAGGAGTTTGAGATTTCACGAGGTTTTTCGATCGAGGGTTTTGGAGATTCTTGGGGCCTGGGATTTTAGGGTTCCGTGATTCGATCGGGAGAGTTTGGGCGCCATGACGGCGGCGGAGAGAGTGGAAGAGTGTCAGGACGAGGAGGCGGAAGTGCCTGTGCCTGTGCCTGTGCCAGAGGCGGAGACGGAGACGAAGCCGGCGCAAGCAGCAGAGGAGGAGTGTGCGGCAGAGCAGAAAGAAGAACCGGCGTCTGTGACTGTGGACTCGGTGATTACGGTGGACACGGTGGTGGAACAAGATGGGAAGGTGGAGGAGACGAGTCATGAAGAGTTGAATGTCAAACAGACTTTCATTCCGGAGGAACCAATGCCGTATGGACCTGATGAATCCCTAACGCAAGAGGGGAAGGTGCAGTTTCTTGCTCAATCCTAATTGTGTGAAGGCGCGTCCTTGTCACTGATGATTATCGATGACGGTGTGAGCGTTGCCTAGTACATGAGTGTCAGCCTCGATAGTATTCGAGTTAACCTAATCCGAAGTCACGAGTGGAAGTAGCGATTGCTACCTGTTTCGAAAGGAACAGAATTTGTGCTTGTTAATTTCAAGTCTAGTAAGGCATATGCGTCACTTTAAGCATTTTAACCAATATGTAGGAGTGTGCTTTCATTTGGAGAACATTATAGAGCTGTGGAGAGATCACTTTGGTTACAAGAGTCAAATTCTGTTGAGATCAAATTTTTATCGACATTTTCGTGTGCACTCATTCAAAGTGTGAGCTTGAGGACCACTATTGGAAGGACAGCAGACAACCCCTTGTCCATTGAAAGACCAGTGGCTACAGATATTTTGCCCAAGTCATGCTCACACCACTTGCTAAGAAGTCCAGCCAAGTGTATGAATTGTTGTTGGTAACAGGGGATAGTGCAGGAGGTCGCTAATGGTTTTAGTATCTCACAAGTCATCTACCTGTATTGTTGAATTCAATTGTCCTGTTTTCTGTCGGTTCTGCATTCGATTTGGGTCGCCAGTTGAGGCAGTCTCGCTGAGGATTCGAAGGCTCACTTGACATCCATCTCAATTATTCTCGCAGGAAGATGAAGAGGAATGCGGGTTTTGCCTTTTCATGAAGGCTGGTCCTTGCGGGAAGCGATTTGCGGCTTGGGAGGCTTGTGTTGACGATGCAGAGACGGCAGGGACAAACATCGTGGAGAAGTGTGCACAAAAGACACATTTTTTGAAGGATTGCATGGAGGCCAACCCGGAGTATTACGGACCTGTTCTGCAAGCAGAGAAGGCTATTGATGAACAAGCAACGATGGAGGCTAAGACTGGCAATAGCGAGGACAATTCAAGTAACCGCGAATCAATTCCTGCATAGACAATTTTTATAATACTGGATAGCTGTTTCGGAAAGTCATCTCTTGTCCTGCCCATACAAACATCAGTTTTGGTAGGTACTGAACAGGGAAGGGAGGTCTAGCGAGTGTACCTGCGGTGAACATTTAAACACCCGAGATTGTAGCAGTAGAGATAGAGAAAGAGAGATTCCATAACGTGGAGTTCACTGTTTTATCAAAAATGCTGCACTTTGTTCGACATTTCCTGAGCTACATTAGTCGGTGGAACTCCCATTGTTGTACCTTCCTTTAGAAGGTTCTTACATTTATAAAATGCACCAAACCAGAAATCTGGAGGTCACATTTATTGCTTTGGTCATGAAGAAGTCAGGACTGCATATCGTATCTTTGAAATGGAGGCATATTGCAAATTTGCAATCGGCTTCAATCCAGTATTTCTAGACGCCTACGCTTCCTTTTCGTAAACTCCGAATCTGCTTTTCTATTCATAACTGTTTGTGTCGATATGCAAGTCCGTTTGTGTGTAGAAGATTTATTTCTCTTTGATCTTCTTGAACTACTTACCGAACAGGTAAACTCACTGTCCAAAGTTGTATTCCGTGTGACTTTTGATTCAGATTTGATGACTTAAAGTTCTTAGTATGTGGACTCATGAGCAACGGAACGACGCTTGGTGGAGATTAATAGCCTTGGTTGTGTACCAGGAGGATTGTGTAGACGGGCTGAATCGTGATCAACGCCATCAGGAGCCTGTCTTAGAATGCTTTGTAATAACGTCTTGGCATGCTTCTGCTGTGATTCCCCTGTCGACTGTTAAGACTTTAATGGGCATTTTCTTTGCAGCGGAAACTTGCCAGACTATTGTTCTGATGGGCGGAGGAAGGATAGGTGTTAGGTTAGTGCTCTCAGTCTGGTCGTTGGATTATGTCAGTTTAGTAGAAACAAAAATGGCATGGTCTTTTGGTAGTTATTAATCTTCAAGCTTACGCAAACTGCAGCAAAAGCGTTGGCTTGTTGGGCCATGGGTTTTGATTTAGGGTTGGAATTCATGTAAGATGGCATCAAGGGAAAGTGAAATTGAATTGTTTCTCAGTTTATTGCATCTTTATTGCATCTCATATAGTGATCCTTGTTACTGACAAAATCTCATCTATTCATTTGATCATATTCATTTGATCATTGGATTTATTAGCGACTTGGGTGAGTAAGACTTGGTTCTATGTCTATGGTTACTGATCTTTGTATGGAAATGGGGCTGTCTACTCTACCTTCAATGGTAGTCTTCAACCTCCCACTTTTAATGACTACAAAAGAAAATTTGTGTAGTGATAAAAAGTTGGATCTAAAGACATATCAACACTTGGATCATATACTAAATAATGCAATTTACTTTCCAAGGAAAATTTATAGAAAAAATATAACAAGGAGTTAAGTTTTCCATAAAATGCAATGAATTGGGAAATTGCCATTTTGTGGACCTCCTACTTTAGCCCTAGGGGGAACTCCTTATGAAAGCATGTAGCTACAAATGTTAAAATGCTTAAAGTAATGGAATTAGTATCATCTCCATTACTTGAATTTTTATACTTTTGATGAAAGATTTGAATTAGAAATGTCAATACTAGAGGCATAGTTTTTATATAGCATTATTTACCAAAGGTAGCAAGATGTCTTTTAAGTTCTCCTAGAAAAATAATTTATTCATTTACATGGAAAAATTAATTGATGAAAAAACCCATGTACAATTAGTGTCAAAGGTTGAGAAAAGGCACCCAAAGATATTTGGTAATCCTTGAACAATCTCTGGGCACCATACCTACCTCTTGCAAACTAAAACTCCTCATAACAATTTTGAAATGTAGAAGTTAAAGAACAAATTTTATTGAGCAAATAACAATATTACAAAAGTAAAATCTCAGATTTTTATTTTCTAGAAAAGTGATTTCTAAAAAAGTTTTTTGGACTACTACTCAGACTACCCATCGAATGTTGAAAATTACATATCATACAATAACTTTTTAACTATGTAGTCAAAAGTTATGAAAATTGTTGCACCTTACAACTACTCCTCAGGCACATGTTGTGCGAAATGTAGTCAAAAGTTATGAAAATTGTTGCACCTTACAACTACTCCTCAGGCACATGTTGTGCGAAATTTTCAAAAAAATAAAAATAAAAATTCCATTCGTAGTGAGCTGCCCAAAATCACTATGTTGCCAAAAAACAAGGTGTTTGAACCTTTAGGGGTTAACTATGTGGTTTCCAAATCTCAATTGTACTATGAAAGAAATTATTTTCGGGTGCGGAATTGGGGACCGGTCGGAATTAGGTTCACCTACCTTACATGTAGCTGCATTGCAACTACTTGCTATTTTAAAAAATTGACAAAAACAATTTTTAAATTTTTAAATTTTTAAAATTTAAAATTTTTAAAATTTAAATTTCCAGCATTCCATTTAGGTGGGCAGGCGAGTGACCTGGCAAGACGAGTGACCTGGCATGGGACGGTCGGAGAAAGCGAGTGACTAGACCGTCTGAGACTCCCACGTGGAGGCCTGACAGACCCCCCAATGAAGATTCACTATCCCACGTGGAAGCCGCTGATTTCCTGTACGCGGTTCTCCGTCCGTGCTGAGGTGGCCGACCCCCACCGTCCGCGTGTCAGTCATCAGACCCGTCCGGGCGGGTCGTTGCTGCCGGGTCCAATGAGGAAGGACATTGATACCCTCTCACTCTCTCAGGGTACACGCTTTCCCAACCGGGCTGCTCATGTCCAACCAATCAGGTCAAGGTTCTCAACAGTAACTTCCTTCCTTTTGGGAGTAACCAATAGTAAGTTAGAAATAAGCCTATTGGTTTAGGGTTTGGATGAGGACTGCATCCGTGGCACCTTGATCCTTGGCTGGCTGCCAAAATAGAAGCTTCATCCATTTCCAATTTCCTAGAAAGAGAAGGGGGATCCATTTTGGTCATTGCACATTGCCCTTTTTTTCTTTTACATTTCTACAATTTTTTTAAAGGATTTTTGTAGGAGTATCCCTATGTGAAAGATTCAGATTCAACATAAATTCAAAAGATTTTTGTAAAATAAAAGTGTCGTGTAGCATCAAGTGATTGGTAGCAACTACTAAGGTAGGAGAGCATCCAATGGCATTACTTTCTAGGCAAGGTAATGATTCTAGAACGTAAAATGTGGGTTGACTGCAAAGAATTTATTTATTTTTGTCAAAAAAAGTAAGCTATCTACGATTCATCTACATTTAAGTTTTTGACATGACTATCGTGTGTAGAAAGTGAGGCTCTTGGGTACGCTGACACCATTGGTGTGCGCTACCAATGGTGTGAGGTGACTTGGACTTGTCGAGAATTTGACGTGGGGATTCCATTTCGGCGCCTCTTTGTTGAATTTGACCTTTGCGCGTAATGGTAATATGGTCGTTTTTGAAATGAAGCAGTGGATTGGAGGATCCATGGAGGTTATTTTGTTCAACTCGTTTTTGAGGAGGGGAGGAAGGACAATTTGTGGAGATATTTTATCAAGTTGTTGTCCTATCTAATGGTTGGATTTGGTGTTATCAGAGTATATATTTTGTTTAAATTACAAATGTGGAAATACGTCAAGTGGTTGACTAAGCTAAAATTGCATTGACTCTAACTCAAAATTGGATTTGGAAAAATGAGGTTATAGATTTAAAGAACACAAAATATTTCAAAAGATCACCATGTGAAGAGAACCTCATTTCAAATCCATTCCAACAAACTTTACTCAAAAAATGATAATAATTTGCTTATAATTGAATTTAGAAAGAATTTTCAAATTTTCTTTTGAAAATTCATTTAAAAAAATATTGGTAATAGCAATGATGAATCTAACCGTACAAATGGAATCTAAAATTCAAAATCTACTACTTTAATTTGAATATGAACTCAAAATATTCTTCTAAATAATATTTTATGATGAATTTTTCCAAATTGTCGATTCTATAGTTAAGGGGTGCACAAATGTAATCTTACAAACTAACTTTTTTAAATCAAACTATGACCTTTCAAAAACAATTGAAGAAATTTTCAATTTTAGTTTTGAATACTATTCCAAAATATTGGTTAGTATGGCAAATGATTTAACCATACGAATATGACCTATGATTCAAAATTTATAACTTTTGGTTAAAAGTTGTTATTCTAAGTTGCATTCAATAAAACATCTTTACAATTTTGGAGATTTGAAATACCTCTTGTCCTCAAACGGCTACAATAATTGTTGATACATAATTATAAGGGCTTTCATCATTCAAAAATCATTTTGATGCTATTATATTTTGTGTCATAACCAGGTCAATTTTACATTCAAATATTCTTTTTATCTTGGTACTCTTACAACGCTACAATAGTTCCTTACTTCACTTGAAATCATTGTCAATTATAGCTTCAACCTTACTCTTTACAGTTCAATTGTAGTCCCCACCAAAAATCTTTAGAAAGCAACCTTTTCAAGACATTAAAAACTACTGAAAACCATGTTGATGTAAAATGTCAAACGAACCCATATCATAGCATTGACGCATAATTATCAACCACTAAACCAATGCTTAAAATGAAATTCCATCAATTGAAATGATCTTTAATGTTTCAAATGGAGATGACTATTTTAATAAATTATATAAAGTGGTTACATCCAAATTCACACCATGCCTAAACCACCATCATCACTATATGTACATCTCCAAAATCAGTATGTACTAATACCAATGCAACCTAGTAATGTTGGCCCCAACTTTTGTCATGATTTTGTCATGTTTTTGTTTGTTTACAAGAAATGATTGTTCAAAGAAATTAAAAAGTACTTATGTTGTTGATTGTGGTGTAATTCTTGGAATAAATGTAGTTTCTTCCACAAGGCTTCTAGTTAAAATTTGGGCTTCAATGACAAGGTTGCTTATTTAAGCATGTCACTATTAGACAAGAGCCATTACAAAGATCACGTTTTGGGGCAATATTCTAAAGTAACATGATAGGACATCCGACCTAAAGTTGTAGCTTTGAAATGATAATCCATGCAACTCCAAGGAATTGTGGTGTTAAACAAGATTTATAAATTAAATTAGGTTGTTTGCTTAGTTTAATTTGTTAAAGTGAGATTTTATGCTTTAATTATCTTTTACTTTGTAATAATATTGCTAAACTCAGTACTACATAGTATATAAAGAGATGCCTAGACATGTCAAGCAAGGTACTCTGTTTGTTGTATTTTTGCACTTTCTACATGTCACTTAAATGTTGAGGTAGTGTTAGTTTAAGTACTGAATTTGCGAAGAGAGGATCATAATATGTTCAATGACATGTGGTATTGTTACACTTCTCTTTGATGGTGGATGAATAGCCCATTCAACCTTCATACTTCCAATTGAAAGCAATGAAGATTCAATATGCATAATTCATAAAACAAAGGCGTCAATTATTATTTGGAATGAAGTCTCTATGCAACATTGTCATTGTCTAGAGGCAATTGACCATACATTGCATGACCTTCATGACAATGATAGGGCTTTTGGAGGTATGACTGTAGTTTTTAGAGGTGACTTTCATCAAATTCTACTACTTATTGTAAAAGATTCAAGAGAACAAATAGTAGTTGCTTCACTTTGAAGATCAATGGTAGGTGTGGCTAGGAATATTAAAATTACAAAAAATATGCACCTTTTGATCTACAATTGATAAAAAATATCATGTTCAATTTGACAATAAAATAATTCACTTTCCATGTAACAAAAATAACACAACTACCTCCAAAAATATAAGTATGGAGGGAGTACACTTCATTTACATGGGTACAAAACATATTTTTGTGTACATTTTTTTATCACCTTCTACTATAAATACAATATTGTTATGCATATCAAGTAAATCCACAATTTGTCAATCAATTAATTTGCAATCACAATGTGCTTGTGAAATTCATTTTGTACTCCCTCCATACTTATATTTTTTTAGAAGTTGTTGTCACTGCAATTGATATGGGATATTGACATTGCATCCTATATCAATACTTACATTTATATATTGTATATTTGTATAAATTTATATACCTTGTATCATATATATCCTTTTATTCCATATACATATACAATGAATTTTAAAAGTAGTGGGCCACCATATAAATTGCTCTTATAAATTGAGAAATTTGAATAATGAAGTGAAATTTGGATATATTGTTGTTCAAAAGGGATTCTATCCTCATGTGTAATTTCACTTAGAATGTACTATATTTAGACCTATTATTATTTGAATGAAATTTCCATATTAAAATAATTCTTTTGTGAAAAGTCAAAATGTTCATTTCTTTTTATAGGAAGAATGTACATCTTGACTAGAATCACATGTTTTAAGTTTTATGAATTTTGAATTTTTATTGATTGAAACTTGACCTTAAAATTTTGACTTTAAAAACATATATTTCAAGATGAGATATTTTGACTTTTCACAAAAAAAATATTTTTTATAGAAATTCATTCAAGTAATAATAGGTTTAAATATAGTTCATTCTAAGTGAAATTATACATGAAGGTAGAATCCATTTTGTACAACAATATGTCCAACTTTCAATTTATGAGAGCGATTTATATGATGATCCATTACTTTTGGAAGTCATTGTATGCATATTGTATATTATATTATTTAAATATTTTATTCAAAATTGACGATGAGGATTCAATCATAATAATTTTTTTATGCAATTCAAATTGATGGCATAGTAGGAGGGCCTAGATTTATTAAGCACATCAATACTTTTGGATTTTTTGAGTTGGTGTGGTGTGTTTGTGTCTTTTGGGTACATAAAGTGCATAGTTACATAAGGTAAGTAAAAAATGGCCTATGGTGTATAATACTAAAAATCTACATATAGTATATTGCTGCAACCTAGAGGTTTGTTGGGTGACAATTTTACTAGACTAAGGTGAGAAAGACACACACATTCTCCAGTGTAGGATTTGCAACTTAGAATTCAATTTGTTTTGTCATAGTGTCTATATTCTTTTATGACATTTTTATTAGAATTCTACTAGAATTCTTGGAGTCTTTTCCTCGGAACCTCAATCACAAAAGATATGTAAGGATGGATCTAAGGCAATTTGCTCATAGTATACTTTTTCGGATCACCACATGGGATTTGCAATTTGTCACTGTACCAAGCTGAAACCTGCTATAAACAAAGTAAACTGTCAATAAGTAATTTTTTACGTCTAGATCACTCTACTTGAGAAAGCAAGCTTGGTCATAGAAGGGGCCAATATCGATACCCTCCTTAATTCCTTCCAAAAAATCACATTCATCTTAACCTTGTTATGTAAGTGCCATTTAAATTTGTAAATATACCTCAAAAAGGTAGCAACATGAAGATTATGCATACAAGTCCCCTTGCGGCAAAAACTTATAATAGAGGATGAAGATATGTTTTTATAGCATCATAATCTTTATAGTACACAATAGGTAGTGGCAAGTATTTCCTCTGCATTGTTTGTAAGTTGAAAAAGTGGTTATTCGAGGAATATAATTCAACAATATTTTGGTTTAGAAGAAGGTTGATTGTGACCATGAAAGGTTGATTGTTTAACGTCCATTTGTGGTAGGTTCATCACCACAAGTGGCAATAACTTTTAGAAAATCATTATATACAAACCACTAGAGACATGCTTACAAATTTCAGTAGTCATCGTCGTAGAACTATCCATGGCAATATTCTCTATACATGTAACCTTAGAGAAACTTTGTTTGAACCAACAATACTAGGAGGTTCAACATTTGTGATTAAGATAGGAATACCTATACTCGATCATTTAAACAATTTTACAACATATGATGAGGAGTATAAAGGGATGCCTATTTTTCCTTCGTAGAAAGATAGGAAATATGGGAATTGCAATTTTTTTAGGAGCCTAAAAGTAGTCCAAGCCCATAGCCAATGTCCACAGTCTTTCAATTTTGATCATTCAAGAATACTCTCCCGCTCACTACTTCCTACTTTCTTGCTCACTATTTTGGGACATGTGCCATCACCTTATTAAGGTAAAAAAACATCTATATTTAATCACTCAAGGGCTTTTACAACAGATCATGAGTAGTTTAAGGCGCAACAAATTTTTTCCATGCAGGAAGATAGGAAATATGGGGATTGCAAATTTTTCATAATTTTATTTCCAAAATTAAAATTATTGTGAATTTTGGGAGCCAAAAAGCACTCATGACCCACAACTAGTGTTTAGACTCTTCTAATTCCAATCATTCAAGAATTATTTTTTGCTCACTATTTCCTACTTTCTTGCTCACTACTTTGGGACATGTGTCATTACCTTCTTAGTCTCAACCTTGCAAAAAAACATTTGAAGCTTTAGTTGGGAATGTGTTTTAGCCTTGGTTGGAATTAGTGCACCCTGTAGGTTGGCTATAGGTAGTCGTTGATAGTGGATGCCTCTACCTTACTTTCAACCTTAAAAAAAAAGAAAAAACACATTCCAAACTTTGGTTGGAAATTTGGTCCAACCTTGGTTGGAAATAGCTACATGCTACAAGGTGGATATGAGACCTTGCTTGGGTATAAGTACTTCTACCTTAGTGTGAGTGTTAGAATTGATAGCAAATCCTCAAATGGAGGGTCTGTCATTATATGTTCTTTTCCTAGCTAGGATTAAAGAAAAAACAACTTCTGATAAAACTTAACCCTTAAACGTTGAGGCAAACATTTGCGTTTGATAGATGACAAGAGAATCTCTCTAAGTAGGACAAAAGTGCAACTATTCATCCTCAGAATTTAGTGTGAAAAGAGGAGATCTTCTACAATAATTTGACTTTATACCATCATGAAAATTGATGATTTCCAAGGTCACCCAATTGTCCTTTAAGGGTTAAAAAATTTGGAGGCCAAAAATTGTGGCACTCTTTCACCTTCTCGCCTCCTTCCACCCAAAAACCTCACGCCCACGGAGAACTACCCCCCTCATTGCCCCGGCCAGGATTAATTGTGAAAAAAGCCCCCTATTTTTTTGCCATGATTTTTTTATATTTCTATGCCGCCCCAAGCTAACTTGGGGCTGCTAATTGCAAATCTGAATTCAGAATTTGCAAAAAAAAAAATTCATCTGATTGCAAATAAAAACTTCCACAGCATTTTCCCAGGGGTAAAACGGGGGCAATGAGGGGGTCACTTCACCCTGGTCAACCCTCACCCTGGCCAAATCCCCAAGTCACGGCACATCTTTATTTGTATGCAGACAAATGCCCAGCCGTTCATTGGTTAATGCTTGTACCGGCCAACCACTTCAACTAACTTGGAGCAAGCAGTCCATCCAATAAATAAATAAATTTAAAGTATGCACCCCCCAACTAAAGATCCAACACATATTGCTTGCTTCCAAAAAGAGAAAAAAGTGTGAAAGGATGAAGAGGTGAAAAGGGCAACAACAACATGTCCCACTCACTCAACCCTCAACTTTCCATGAACTTGCCACAAAGACATTTAAAAAGATTTACAAAGGTTTAGAAAGATTTAAAAATTACCAAGCACACCATTTACATTTACCAGTACGAGTGCAACTTTCATGTCGAGGGTGACTTCAGAAAATGGCGACTGTGTAGAAACCATGCGTCGGTGACGTTGTAGTTAACGCCATCCACGTGCCATCCATGTAGCCGCGCTTCACTTTTTGTCTCTCTCATCCATCTTATCTCATCCATCTTATCTCATCCATCTTTTCTCATCCATTGACACCCCCCGCATACTGTCCCCAATCAGGGTGATGTCATTTACTTGGGCAGTTGGACAAGGCGGTCAACATTGAAGTGCTTCAAACTGCCTGTGTAGTTGGGATGAATGATTGTATGATCTTTTAGATGAATAAATAATTCTTTCATCATTTTTATTTATTTTTAATCTTTCATCCATGGAACACCCCTTCGTCATTCCGACAGTTTCATCGAGTGAGAAAATTCAGAAAAGAATTCCTTTTTCAGTACCACTTTTAGCAAATTATTGTCACAAAATAAAATCGTACCCTCGATGGAGCATGGGTAAACTCTCATTGGATGAAGAGAGGCATGTTATTTTTTGGGAATATGTTTTTACTTTGGATTTACAATGCCCTTTCTTTTTTTTTAAACCTTAGTGGCTTTGATTGAATATGGTTAACTTAGATTCAACCATTGAAAGTCATAACATTTTGAAACTTCATGGAAGTAGATTCTTTGCTTCTTATGAATAGAGGCTCCGTTTACTATAGAAAATCTTTTAGTTGGAACTTGTGGACCATTGTACAAAGAATTGATCCTAATACAATGATATTATAGAAGCACCTACAATCTTCCTTATATTCACCAGTGTAGCAACACCAATTTAAGGGTTTGGAACATAATTGGCTACTAATAGACATCCAACAAATTATTGGATCCTACCAACATGAAAAAAATAATTCCTATGTACTTTCAAATGTACTTTTTGAACATTGTTAGTATAGGTTGAGAATTTTTAAAGAGACAACTATAAATGCATCTAATATGACCACTAGGGGTTTGATATTCAAATGTAGTGCATTCTTGTAATCACATCTGTTCACTTCCCTAAGATTTTAGAGAAGATGGTTATGGATACAATGAGGGTTATAGGTGCTACTACCTTATGAAGGATGTTAAATCGTGGCAACAAAGGTGGGCCTTGGTGAGGTGGATTTAACCCGATAAAACGCAAGGAAATTTTTTATTTGTCACATATGATTTTTTTTGCAAATTCTGAATTTATATTTGCAATTAGAGACCCAAAATTAGCTAGGTGAGGACTCTAGACATGGCTCAAAATAGGGGACTTTTTTTTCTTTTACCCCTAAAACACAAATTTTACCTTACTGGGCCCACCTTTGTTGGCATGCTTTAATGTCCTGCCTACCTTATATGTACAATAAAATAAATAGAAGTTGTTGTTATACATAACATCCCTCGCCACTCATGTAGCTTGACACGATATTTCTCATATCAAGACTTTACTTTGAAAAAGATGTTCAAATGGAGGAGTTAAGAACTGCGTTCATCCAGCGGTGCCTGTTACCAGTCCTTTTGCATCCACCGTTTCTCATCCGTTGATTCTGGTACAGTAGCTTGAAAGCTACCTACGCTCGTAGGTACCGTGCGGACTTCCCAACCGGCCACGCGAGTCGGAAAGTGAAACCCGGTGTTCTAGCCCGCCACCCCCATTTTGTCAGTTCCGCGTCTTCTCGCTCCTCCGATTTTGCGCTCCTCACTGCTCCCTCCCTCCGTCCGTCGTCGTCTTTCGAAATCGCTCTGACAGAATCAATTCGACGGAGGACATTGATCGCCGTCGATTTGCGAAAGACGACAGACACGGGGTAAGTTACAACTTTCGGAATCCAATGACTCTATAACGCCCTTTTGGAGCATTTTCTCTGCGGTGCATCATTAATGGAAGGAGTTTGCTAGGTCAAGGCCGCCGAATGAGTGCAGCGGAATGTTGGTTTGATTGTGTCCGACGACCTGAGTGCCGATTGGTTGTCAACTTGTTACCGCAGTGAATTGAGTCTGTAGTACATCATGAGGTGAATCCGCGAATGGAGTGGTGCCGTTGGTTGGTAGGGAGTCATTGCGTCTAACGTAGGTCGGCCAGGACCGTGGCAAGGGATGCATATCGTCTGACGTACTCACTGTGCTTTGATTCGATCTGCTGAAGGTTTTCTTGGCGAAGTTGCTTGGAACGCACTTGCCGGAGGGGGAGCAGAGTTATCTCTGACGAAGAGGTGCTTGTGTCTTGTGAGCTTTAATTGCTATTGCATACATCCGACTCTTAGCGATTCCTTGATTGAGAATACCGCTCTTCGATCGCAGTTTTGGTGGAGCTGCGGCGCGATTGAGAGAACAGAGTTCGATTGCCCGTTATGCATTGACGAAAGGCTGTAACGGTATTCCTTGAGTGAGACTTTTGGAGTTGCTTGTGCCCTGATTCGATCTATCGAGGTTCTGTTTTTTTTCGAAGTTGCTTGGAACGCATTTGCATCACGAGGCCTGAGGGAGATCGGGGTAGGCGAAGGGGTGGTCGCTCTTTCTTGCAAGGTTGATAGTGAGATCGCACTCATAGTGGAGGTATACCGCGATTGATTGGACGGAGGTATTGGCCGTTATATTGACGAAAGTTCTTAACGGTAATCCTTGAGTGCAATCTTGGGGGTTCTTTGGGATCGAGATGGAAGTGTTGTTGGTGAGGGCAGCTGTACCATTCCCCTGTCCCCGAAGGTCGCAGAAATCCGGGGAGCCATCGGAGAAAGCGCGGGCGCAGAAGCTTCTGACGTCACCTGCGGAGAGCAATCCTACGAAGGCTTCTACGACCGTCGCAGCGAGTGCTAACCGTTCGGTCGATCCGCAAGCGTCGCCCTTCGTGCCGCTCCCGGTTTTTCCTCTCAAGTTTCCCTGGTTCAAGGCCGGCAAGAAAGACGTGAGCACCACCATGGATGTGGCGAGGGACGTGGCGTCGCTAGCATTGTCGTCCGCCCATGACGACGTCACGAACTTGACATTGAGCAATGAGGAGAAGCGGACCGTGCACGAGGTTTTGTCCACTTTGCAATCGTCGCCCACGGAGCTTAGTGCTCTGGAGGTCACGAGTATCAAACCAGATGATACCGTCGCAGAGGTGACGACGGCCGATGAGCTCGCCAAAGCGGAGGCCGAGATTGCCAAGAGCTGGTTACACAATTTTATGAGATTCAGGCCATTGTGGAAGATCCGACAGTTCAATACGAAAGCTCTTAGGAAACAGAGTCCGAAACAAACGGTGTTGGAAGAGGAGGGCACGGAGAAGACAGAGGAAGGCCGTGACGTTGTCGAGTCTGTTGGAGGGGAGGGTGGTGGTGACTTGGTGAATTGTGTGTGTGAGGAGTGCTCTGTGGATACCGAGGAGGATAAGACCGTTACAGGTGGTGAAGAGGACACGAATGAAATCGCTCATGTCAAGATCGTCCACAACCGGGAGTCGTTTTCGAAATTTCTGCAATCTGTTCCAGTTGCGGAACTCAAGACTGTCTCTCAGCTGTCCTTTCTTTCTACTTTAGCTTACGGGATTCCTTCTATCAAGGTGAGTGAGCTTCGTTTTCTACCTAAACACCGAGATAAGAGCTTTGCTCGAGTTTTTTTGGTGACGTTTGTGCTATGCTTGAGATTAGTCAGCCTATCACACAAGGTAGAGGATACTATTTGCATTCTTGTAATCATTTTATTCAATATGTTGGGAGTGATGTTTGGGAGATCACTATCGATCTATGGAAAGATCTCTTTTGGGTTTTAGAGCCAAATCTGTTGAGACAAAAACTTTACACCTATGTTTGAACTTTCTATGCAATTTGAAAGTGGAAAGTTGTAGACCACCGTAGTGACAGTTGATAACCCCGTTCTAATCGAGATCAATGGCCTAAGACAGTTAGATAGGTCATGCATAGACCACTTGCTAATGGCTAACTAATCCTATTAATAGATGATTGGTTTTGGGAACTGGGGTCATTGTAGGTGACGGAGTCAGGTCCCTGATGTCTTTAGTATCCTATACCTTAGGTCTCAAATTCCACAGATGTTAATGTGCTCTGATGCATTTTGTTCTCTGTTTATTTTGAGGTATAGCAAGGAGATTTATTCCGGCATCACGGTTTGCGATTTATCACATCATCCGTGCACATAAGAGCTGCCGAAGAGAAGGCTGCAATGGAGAAGGCAGAAAAAAAGAAGGCAGCTGAAGATGAAGCAGCTGGCAAAGAAAATGCACGAATTCAAGAGCCGGAAGATACGTTGTCGAATTCAGAAGCGAGTAGCGCAAATAAGGAAGTTGATGTTGAACAGCCGACAAGTAGATATTCATTCATGAAAAGATCTAAAATTCCCGGAGAGTCGACTGCTTATCAAATAGGGTCTTCACCATGCAAGGTGATGCTGGCGGATGATACAGATGAGGTGTGCATGGAGTGCAAATCAAAACTTGAAGAATCCGACGATACGAATGAAACTGCAGACACCAGTGTAATACCAGCAGGTAGCAAGGAGGCGAAGCAAACAGATGTGCAGTCCTCGCGGAGCTGCCCCTGTGAGTGGTTCATCTGTGATGATGAGCTTTCAAGGACACGCAACATTGTCATTCAGGTGTGCTGAAATTATTCAATGTTTTTCTTATGATTCTCCTGCACTCGCATGTTGTTACTGTAGCGATTCATTGTTTTTGTACCTACCTTCGGAAATGGCTCCTTTCTCATAGTCTCATTGATTTGTGCGGAGATTGATCTTCTGCTCAGGTTCAGTAAAGAGAAATTCTCACTGAAATCCATTGCGAGTGCAGGGCTCTGAGACAGTAGCATCATGGCACGCCAATCTTCTTTTTGAGCCAATGCAATTTGAAGATCCAAAGTTAGGGGTTATGGTGCACCGCGGTATCTACGAGGCAGCTAAGGGGCTGTACGAGGAGGTGTTACCTCATGTGCTGGAACATGTCCAGAAGTATGGTAGTGCAGCCCAATTTCGTTTTACTGGCCATTCGTTAGGGGGTAGCTTAGCGGTTCTTCTTTCTATTCTTCTTCGAGTTCGCGACACTGCACCTTTGAGCTCCTTGTTACCTGTTACCACATTTGGGTCCCCATATGTATTCTGTGGCGGGGACTACTTGCTGCAGCAGTTAGGCCTCCCTCCAAACCATGTACAGATGGTCGTCATGCACCGAGACATTGTCCCCCGAAGCTTCACTTGTGATTATCCCGATCACATTGCTGAGGTCTTGAAGCGCGTCAATGGAACTTTCCGTAATTACGGTTGTCTGGAAAAGCAGGTATTCACGCCCCCCCCCCTCCCCCCCCTCCTGAACGATGCACTTGACCCTCACTAAGTGCACTCTCTATATTTCCACATTCCCAGTATATCCTGAGAATCTGTCTGGTTGTGCACTCATCAGTTTAGACAATAGCCACATGTCGAGTTGTGAACTCATGTGCCAGGAGCCCAGTTGTCCACTCGATGCGTGCAATTAGAGAGGGTTGAGTTTAATCTCACTGATCTCTCACTGATCTTTCACTTTCAATCCGAATTGAGTATAACTAAGGCCCTGCATGATTATGAACGAGTGTTAATGACTGGAATGTGCTGATGTCTTGTGTACAGAAATTACTTTATGCTCCTATGGGTGTCATGCGTGTGATTCAGCCGCCTCCAACTCAATCACCAGGGCACCCCTTGCTCCCCGTAGGGAGTGGTATCTACGACATCATGCACCCAAGCTCGGCGAAACGAGATTTGTCGGACTCAAAGACGTTGCCAGAGCAATCTATTGAACTCCGCTCTGCACACAGAGCATTCCTCAACAACCCCCACCCTCTGCAGATTCTGAGAGACAGGTCATCATATGGCACTGGGGGCGGCATTTCACGGGACCATGATCCTCGAAGCTACTCCAAAGCGGTGAACTATGTGTTGAGGCAGGAGCTGAGGAATGTGAGACGAAGCACTCTTGCGAAGACGAAGCGCAGTACTGTGTGGTGGCCCTCTCTCACAACTGAGTTCATCAAAGGTGTGGTTTTGAAGGGGTTGGCAGACTCGGAACATAGTGTAAATACTGGCGAGGGTGGGTCCATTGGAGCTGCGAGCTCGGGAATGGGCGCTACGCACCAGGTGTTGCGCAGATCTGGCAGTTTGGTGGCGGATGGGCGCAGCATCTCCTCTCCCCGAAACACGATCACCTCTGGCTCCACAATGGACCGATTGAGTAGATATAGCAGATTGATTGCTTCCAAGCATGTCCACATTGGTATGCTTCTCCTTGTTTCGGCTCGGGTATTGTTAATGCAAGGTCTGGCCACATTTATTGGGTGATCAATTCCCTGCTCTTCTTCTTCATGCCTGCTTCCTGTGTTGTGTGTTTCTTTAAATGCTCAGTTTGCTACATTCCATTGACTGGTCACTTCCCTCACTCCATAACTGACTGATGGCACGTGAGCCGCTTTTCAATTGGGGAGAAAGAAGGTAACAACCTTGAACGAAGCCGTGCAACGTAGAGGTTTAGTTCGCCCTAGGGATGTTTAGCACCCACTCAGTTGCTGATAGTTGATAGTTTCATTCCTACCGCTGGATCTGCCGGGCGCGATTTTGTCCCTCCAGTATGATGCTCGACAAATTTCGTAGCAGAGGGCTGAGGGCGCCATTGAACTCATTGAAGTTCGCTTGGAAGTTGACCAAGCTGGTCTGCCCAATTTCTTCAGGAGTGGTCTTGGAAAGCAGATTGTTTGCAGATACAAGGACTTTGCCTTTCCGATACTGGCATCAATACTTCCACTCAGATTGCGTCCGTTCATGTGCGTCTTCACCAAGTTGGCGCCTCCCCTCCGGCCAGCCGGCACAGACCCCTCAAGCTGGTTACCATCCATTCGCACTACGCCCAAGCTTATGCAATTGCCATATGCCCATATGTCTCTGAGTTTACACTCTCGAACAAGAACGTCATATAATCCAGTCACTCTAGTTTCACGGGATTACAAAACCAAACTCACTTGAATGAGTCTTCTTGAATTATACACTAAAAAAGATCCTTCGTTCTCGAAAACCCGAGGAGGCAAAACTTGATAACAAGAAACTTCTTAGAAACGACAGAAGAAGAAGAAGACGACAACGACAGAAGCCCTGGTTTCTTTATTGGAGGCCGTCTTTTTCTTTCTGCGGTGGGAATGAGGTCACATACACAGTGAGAACTCCAACCTAAACCTTCGGGGTGAGGCCTCCCGCGATACCACTTCGAATGTCATCACGTTTCGCTCACGCTCCTGTGAGTGATGAGTGCCAGTCATGTGAATCCACTCGTAATGCCGGGAGCACAGGCCACAGCAACGGCACTAAGTTATGAGGAATTTGTCGCCTGCACCTGATGAGTTGTGCGCTGAGAGAAATTTCTCGGCTGCGACGAATTCGTGTGCACGGGGAGAAACTTGTGACTTGTGAGAGTTTTGTGATTTTGGAGGAATTTGTGAGCTGGAAGGAGAATGTGGGTTGCGAGAAATTTGTGGGCTTCGAGAATTTGGTAACCTGCAACTAATTTTTAGCCTGCAACAAATTTGTGTGCTGCGACGAATTTGTGAGCTGCGAGAAACTTGTGAGGGATTTGAGGAATTTTGAGGAACTTTTTTTTTGGTGTGTGTTTGTAGGAATTTGAGGGTTGAAGACTGGGAGATGTCACGATGTCGGGGGATCGTAGGGTGCGTTTAGTGGAGGGCGACACTCTGTGGGGCCTCGGGGAGCGCTTCAACTTGCCTTGGGAGCACATCCAATCCTACAACAAGCTTCCCGACGACATCGTGTACGCCGGGGAGGAACTCAAGATTCCTTCGCAGCGCACCAAGGCTTTTATTGTGGAGCCTGGTGATTGCGCGTGGGAGATTTCTGTCCGCTTTGGTCTCACGCTTGATGAGCTTCGGGACGTGAACGCCGGCATTCCGGAGGTGCTCTACCCTGGGGATGTGCTCTTCGTCCCCGCGGACGCCGTGCTGAGACCAAGGCAGCTATGGAACTTGCGCGCGGTAAAGGCACGGTTGAAAGGAATTGCGGCGCACGCCAATGCCAAGTTCTTTGATGTGTTCCCGTACCCGCAAGGTCAGTGTTCTCTTGTCCTTGTTCTTGTCATTCTCATTCGCCATTCCCTCTTTCAAAGCTTCACTATTACTTGAATGGTGGATGTCCTTCTTGGCAAATGGAAGGGTGGGGGGTAATGCACCAAAGAATGCGGATCCGAATACAGTATGCAAAAGTTAGGAAGGGTGAAAGTTATGTTGGGAAATGGTCGAGAATCATATCTTCACATTACGTATATATTGCCTAGTTGAAGGGATTACGGCTCATGCCAATGCCAAGTTCTTTGATGTCTTTCCTATACCCTCAAGGTCCTTTCTCTTGTCCTTGTTCTTGTCGTTCTGTACCTCTCATTTGTGAACGTCACTGTTACTGGAATGGTGGACGTGGTTCTTGGCAAATGGAAGGGGGTTCCAATGCACCAAAGCAGGCGGAATTTGGATACAGTATGCAATGTGGTCAAGTTTCGTCACATTTGGTACAGATTGATTAAGGGATCGCGGGTCATGCCAATGCCAAGTTCTTTGATGTCTTCTCGTACCCTCAAGGTCCTTGTGCTTGTCGTTCTCTACCCTGATTCAACAGCGTCACTATTACTGGAATGGTGAATGTCCTTGGGAAATGGAAGGGGGTTCCAACGCACAAAGGAATGCGGTAGTGATTTGGACACAGTATGCAAAAGCTATGTAGGGACAAAGTTTCGTTGGGAGATGATCGAGAATTGTTTCGTCACATTAGGTACATATGGATTAAGGGATTGCGGCTCATACCAATGCCATGTTCTTTGATGTCTTCCCCTACCCTCAAGGTTATCTCTCTTCTCGTTCTTCTCGTTCTCTACCCCTCATTCAACAACGTCACTATTACTGGAATGGGGGATGTCCATCTTGGCAAATGGAAGGGGGTTTCAGCGCACCAAAGAATGCTGTATTTGAATACAGTATGCAAAAGTTATGTAGGGTCGAGTTTCGTCACACTAGGTACAGATTGATCAAGGATTGGGGCTCATGCCAGTGCCAATGTGTTATTTGGATACCGTATGCAGAAGTTACAAGGGTTCATAGTTTTTCTAGGAGATGACTTTTAACCGACATAAGCTTTGATGTGAAGGTGGTGTTGATTCCCAAAATCAATATGTGCATATCATGCAATGTTTAGGGTGTTGCATTTAGGTGCGCATTAGAATTCGGTACTTATACCTTTGCTATGTGATTAAGCATCCTCATGTGGGCGCTCTGCGTGGCCTTTGTTACAGAGGAATTAATTTTGAAGAAGTATGGAGTTTATAGATGAGTCGTTTAAGTTAATGACAAGCCTATGTAAACCTTTATCTTTGTAGATGTCGACAATTACCGGGAGAAGCACAGGCTTCTATTGAATGCGCTACGACATGTGGAGAGCAGCTTCCTCATGCCTGCACCCATCGGAGACGGTGGCCTCAGCATTGGACCTCTCCAAATTAGGTACCACTTGAGCTTTCACCCCACCCCACCCCTTTTTTTCTTTCGTTCTGTTTTTCTCTTAGAATTTGTATTTGTATTGTACAGACATTCAAGTGTCGTGACCTGGTCGTATCATTCGGTGGGACATATCTTGAACTCTTAGTCTGAATTATTTCAACGTTGTTCGCTCTAAAATTGCATTGAGTGAGTGCCGTGACATTGTGCTCTAAAGCTTGTGCGGATCAAGACACAGGGTCTTGTATGATTAGGAGACCTCTTCATGAATCATAGAGAAGATTCTCTTTATGATGGTATCTAAAAGTTCTTGAAATAATCTAATTTTACTGAAACTTTTTGTTGTATGTTTGGTTTTACGCTTGCCAAGACTCAGGCATATTCTTTACTTTGTGGGTTGCAGCACAGAGTATCACCAAGATGCGTGGTGGCAAGCGAGCAACACTGTGAAATATGAGGATTGCGAGGGAGTGGACTATTCTGAACGCACGGCGATTAATTACTGGCTGCGTTATTGTCCTTGGGCCCTTGAGTTTGGAGATTGGGAGACACTGGCTAGGACTCACAATGGAGGTCCATGCTTTTGGCATAGTTTTGCCACCACCCGTTATTGGTGAGTACGCGATTCTTGTAAATTTTGCTTTGTACACTGATGGAATGAAATTTTTCAAGTGGCGATTTTCAATGAACTTAGATTGTTTTGGGGATAACTTGGAACTTTTAAACGTCATAAAGAGAGTCATCTTCTTGATTCATGGGGAGATCTCCCCATGATCCCTGTGATCATATGTAGGCGTCCCATGAATCACAAATAAGACTCCCTTTATGATGTCAAAAATTTCTTGAAACAATCAAATTTTTGTTGAAAACTCTGTTTTCATCTGGTGCTCAATTTGTTATTCTTCTGCCACTTGTGATGACGGGTGGAGAGATTTGCCTGAGTTGAGTTGTTTATTTCAGAGTCCAGTTTTCTTGTCTCATGTGTTAATTGTGGATGGCAGGCGAAGAGTCAAGAATGCGTTGCGAAGCCGAGGGTACATCCAAGGAATGCCGGAGTTCTCCTCTTTGGCTTCCGGTAACGCATCCATAGAACTGTTCAGCACACACATTCCATTTCCAGTTCCCATGCTGGAGAGCAAAGTGAAGGAGAGTAATCTCAGCAAGAGCTCTTCCCAATTGCAGATAACATCCGCTGTCATGGAAGCAGCAACGGTTGGAGTCCATGGCTGATTACGAGTTCTTGCAAGGTGGTGGGACACCAATTCTTCTCTGGTGAAGGGTGAGTTTCTTTGTTGGGAGCACGCATGATTCTGCGGTCTTCAATTGCACAAGTAGATCAAAGAGTATTCTTCACCCATGTGCAGCTGCAGCGACATTCGTTGTGTCTTCTCTGTTTTGATATGTATGGTCTCTTTACTGTCTGTGGGCCAAAGGGGAGGAGGCCTTGCATTGACAAAAGCTACATCTACAGTGAATGGGAAGAAGTTTGAGGTAGATTGCTGTGCAAAATGTGAGTGCTACAATTTGCTACACTGCAGAAAGGGACAACCTCTGAAGGGGTAGCTGCGTGTTTGTTAGTAGCTGGGACTGTGGGAGCAGAGAAAATAGTAAACTATGCAAGGTTGTATCATACACTAGAATTGTGTGGGATTGCTGGTCAAATCAACACTTACCATTTCTCAGGAAATAAACCTTCAGAATTGGCAGTTGAAATTACCATGCGGGATTACAAGTGCCGGAGCTGGAAGTCTTGGTCATACTTGGTTTGAAGGAGTACATAGCTTCGCTAGTTTGTAGACACTCTCTTCAATTAAGAGTGACCGTGAAGGAGATCACCGTACCAATTCTTTCACTTAAACAGTGAAGGTAAGGTAGCCAGTGAAGGTTAGGTAGGAGGTTCAATTTGTTTCATCTGACTATTTGTGCCACTTTGTGGCTACTATGGATCAAATGGTGTACATTTGAAAGTTTAAAATGTACACTACTAATATATAGTGGCACAAATAGGTTGGTTTCTTATTTGTTACACAAACATGATCTCTTACTTTAACTTCTAAAGTCCTCCGGGGACACTTGGGTTGTTGGGTAGGTTTGTGTGATTTCATTTGGTGACAAGATTTTTTGAATTTTTTTATATAGGAATAGTTTTCCACTAGCTTTGTGTACTTGTAATTTTCATTAGAATTGAATGTTCTTTTTGTTAAGGATATGAAGTTTTTTTCTCCAAAAGTAGTTTAGTTGGGCAATTGGGGTAGATGTTTGTTCTTTAACTTTGCTTGGGGAATAGTGGAAGGAAGAAAAAAGGAGCAACATAGGGTAGTGGGTTCAACATCAAGGATCAAGGGTGATGGGACACCCTTTGGTTGTTCACGAAGGAATGTTGGGATGGTAAAGGATGGCCTTTGGTTGCTTATAGATTGGGCTTTGTTAGCCTCTTTGCTATCCATTCAGAATGTTCGTGTGTAAGCAAAGCCTTGGAAGACATAGTAGTCACTTGCCTTCATCAATTCATCCTATTTGGTCTAATTGGGCCCTATTTCAAAGAGAATTTAATGCCATGAGTGAAGTTGCATTGTTGTAATTTGTCCATTGTCCAATCAAGTTATGTATTGTTAAATCAAGTATTCAATCATTTTGTTATGGTTTCAATGCAATTTCACTAAAAAATCGATGGCCAATGTGGCTTCAAAAAGAAATTTTTGACTCATAAGAGGTTGCTTTTGCAATTTGCAACAACTAATTCAAGCCAAAATAATAGATGCAACATATTTTTGTAAAATTAGCACATTCTACTTCCACAATTCTATATTGAAATGTAGCCTATTAATGCAATTATGGCTATTCAAGGGGAGAAATTAATGCACAATTACTAAATTGTATACTCTACTATTTTGCCTACCCACTAATTTCATTATGGAAGAAGGTAGGGAAAAAGGGCCATAAATTGTACTAAATGTTATTTATTTGGTGACTTCAATATGAAAGTATGAAAGCATGAGTGACTTTTAAGCACTTGAGTATAAGGAGAGAATTATTGTATTGCTTGGAATGGACTCCTGTTGCATTTTAGTTGTTGATTGCTAGCATTCTCTACAACATTGAATGATTAGCTACCTCTAAGCTAGAGTCCTACACCTCCATTTGTTGTTACTCTGAGTAAAATTGGATGATTAGCTACCTTTAAGTTGGAATCCTACACCTCCATTTGTTGTTACTCTAAGTAACATTGGATGATTAGCTACCTTTAAGTTGGAGTCCTACACCTCCATTTGTTGCTACTCTAAGTTTGAACTATCTAATATCATGGGATGACCCCCATGTACCATGTTTAGGAAATGAACACTTCAATACTAGAGATACATTAGAGATTATAGAATTTGGTAGTGCATTTGTTGATAGTTAAGATCAAGACCTTCAAGGTAGACAATTAAGTTGTGAAGAATTGGAAGACATTTTTTTTATGAAGGTGCATACATTTATGATGAAGTCAAATCACTTAAAGTTTTTTTTGGACACCTAAAGTTCTTTACAATTCTTTTCAATACAACAAATGCAAGACTAAACAAAGATGACAAATAATGCGATTGGAGACTAAGAAGTAACTTCCCTCGCCCAATAGTGGTAATGCTATACAAACAATATGTTTTCAAGAGGAGACTACTAGTAGGCTTGGTTGGGAACCATTGAAACTATAGGCCTTGGAACCAATGGAGAGGCTTTCCAAAGATTGGATATATGCGTAGGACTACGATTGGAGCTCTTTACGTCACTCTACAATCCAATGGTCGGTTGGAATGTCCTTTCCAAAGCAAGACGTGAACAAGATGAAGTAAGGTGTCCCTAGCAAACAAAGTGGAGGATGCAAGGGGTTTGAAGAGGAGGGAAGGGAATTTAGTGAAGGGGGTTATGCAAAGGTTGGAGCAAATGACCATAGTGGCATTGGGAATTTTTCATGTGGGCCAATCCTTGAAGGCATTAGGGGCTTGAATTTTAGTATACTTCCCACTATACACTATAATAGTGAAAATAAAATTGATTTATTATATGTAAAAATTGATGCGAAGGAGGAAGAAAAAAATGAAGACAACAATGACATTGGACATGTGGACAATGTGAAATACCTATACCATAATTCTATGTGATTAAAGTGTTTTTCTAGAATGTATATTGAATTATAAAAAAAACCTGAGTTTTTGGACGTTAATAGTAAATATACATGTTTTTCAAAACAAGAGCACAAAGATGGATTGCAGCCATGTGACATGTTTTGAATAAAATGAAAAAAAATGAAAAAAAATGAAATGAAAAAAAATGGTACTTGATGTGGCATTTGAGTGACATGGCATCCAACAAGGATGAAGTGGCATGTCTTGTCAGCACACTATGAAAATTTGAACAATGTATTTTTAGACATCAATTGAGACATGAACTAAAATATGAATTGAGACATCTAGATAATTTTTGTGATATCAATAGAGATGTCAACAATGGTGTTTAGATCTTTTTTGTGATGCCAATTTTGACAACTTTATATAATTCAGAAAATTCACATATTTCATATGGTTTGTCTTTCCTCCTATCACCCCACTTGTATAAATTGCTTGTCTTCTCTTGTCAATATATTCTTACACTATAAGAAAACTGTGTTTGCCGCGACATCGCAATTTGGACACCCGGACATTGCACGTGACGTGTTCTATGTCTGGATTGATGTCCAATCACTTTGTGTTGCTGTGGACATGCCAAAAACATGGTACGTTGCATCAGATTTGTAGGCCCAACATTGTGATGTCCAAAAAAACATCGGTCAATAGGTAACTTCAAGAGTTGACATGTGGCTACCACTTAAGCGCAGGAAAGCTAGAGTGTCATTTTTTTCATCCATTGCCTGTCTATGATGTGGCATCTAACGTGTAATTGACGTGGCATGCCACGTCAGTGCTAACGGAATTGGCTGACGTAGCATCCGCGGATGTTGACGTGGCATTTTTGGGTCCACTTGCCTGGTCTGCCTAGCATTTTAGGATGTCTTCTAAGACATCGCTGTGAACATCCAGGTGTCGTAAATAACGTCAGGTGAAACAGTTGTATGCTGATTGAAATGTCCATCCGAGTGTGTGGAGTTTGCACATACGTGCTTCTTAAAGCATACCCTGTCATAGGAGATGTCTGCTTGTACAAGCCAGCACAAGTACATGCTAGGGTAGCAGATGACTTCTTGCATTGTAGGATGTCAGTGGCGACGTCCACTTGTTTGATCTTTGTAGAAGGAGATGCAATTATGAACACACTTATTTTTTGGGACATCTCTTGGAATGCATATATGCATTGGATTGGATGTTCTAATGTTGTCAATGTAGTAATATGTTGTACACAATATAAAATATGCAATATATGGTATATCATATGCAATACAACATATAAAATATGCCATACAAAATATAATATATATAATATGCCATACAAAATACACCATACAATATGCCATACACTATATTTATCAAGTATATTGAATGGCTCAAAAATCTACTTATTAATTGGTGAAAAGACAAGTCTTTTATACTAGTGGGGTATAAGAGGTATGACAAACAATATGGGATATACAAAACTAAAATATGAGCAGCAACATAAATACAATGGTGTTTGAAATGATGTTTTAAAAAACATTTACATATCTTAGTTATGTTTTTTTCGACGTCATTGTAAACATTCAAAAGAACATCTGTAGTATGAAATTAGACATTCACATCAATGTTGTTTTAAACATTTACTTCAACAATTTCTAAATTTTCTACAAATCTTATTTGTTGTTTATGATGTCATGATGAGCATTTGCATCTCATTTCCAACATATATGAAGATGTCTCCTTGAACATTTAATTGATAAAGTCACATTTATTAAATCTAGGTTGTTTGCAACATCAACTTCAATATAGTATGACACAATAATACATCCAACATGGAATTCCAATTGTAGATTATATTTTTGTCTATCTGGAAAGCTCTGATTCATTTCATTTGGATTTGTTATGAGAAAGCTATGGACATTTTTGTTTTTTAGGCAATTAGAGCATCTTCTTGAAAAAAATAACTTGTTGGATGCATTTCTGAATGCAATTTTTACAATTTTTTCAAAATAAAAATTTCACGTGGTTTAGTTTACTTGCTAGAACTATTTCACCATTGGGATTAGTGCATTTTAATTCCATCTAAAATAAATTAATATTTTAGATTTTCTATCTCATACCTATTTCTACTTAACAATTTTCTTAAGAATGAAATTTAAGTTTTTTTATTTTTTATTTATTTTCCTAAACTCTCAACTCAATTCTCTACTATAAATATTTAAATCTCAAAACTCTGTAGTGCAAAATTTTTACAAAGTCAAAAAATCTAGTCCCTCAATGCTCTAAAAAACTTGTTTTTTCCACTTTAAATCTATGTGATCAAAAATTCTGAAATTTTTTCTATAATATTTTTTACTTGTTAGGTATAAGATCCTATAGTTAGATGTGAAAAAAATTAAAATTTCTTTTACTCTTTGCTATAGAAATGGCAATTTTCAATGTTTTCTGGCAAAAAAAAGGCCTTGGTCCTTTAAGGGTTAAGATGTCAAATATCTCAAAGTCCAAGAACACTAGAAAATCACCCTACATTAGATATGAATGATTTGAAAATAATAAGTTAAGAAGGTGAAAAGTAATAAAAATTATTAAAATTTGATGCAAAATTTATGATTTTAAACTAATAAAATTTAGAATTTAAATCTTAAGTTAAAAATAAATATTTTTATATAATATAATATTGATATGATTTTATAAATCTTTTTTCATAACAAATCCATTCATCTAATTTATATAAATTTGTTATATAAATTAAATCTATATAGCTTATAACATTTTGAAAAATTTTCTGGAAATTTTTTAAAACATCTGATGTTCACAACAATGTCTTACATTGCATCATTGTTTTTCATAGCACCAATATGTTGTGATTGAAATTTAACAATGCTTTCTACAATATCAAACCAAAATCTCTGCTTTTCTAGCATCCATCGACATGACATCCCAATGTTTTCTCAGAAGTATGATGTTATCCTAGATGTACAACATTTTTGGCCTGACATTAGAAAAAACACAGATTTCTTATATGGTGCAGTTGGTGAATGATACGGACTTCGATGGTCTACAACCACTGCAACAAGTCGTAGACCCAGTGCGCCAACCATCAGACAATGGTGGAGAGTATGATGCGGTCGTTAGCGATGACATTGCATCTGAGGAGGAAACATAAGATGTTCACATCACTGACATGTGTTTGTTGTGCCAGCATTTTGACGTCACGTTGTTGAGTTGAGAGAGTTTGCTTCGAGAAATCGCGAAAATTCTGGCTGCGACTGGGAATAGTTTTGCTATGGGTTTTGTCAAATCTTCTTATCTTGAGTCTTTAGTTTTCAATCTTCAAAACTTGAATCTTTACTTGATCTTCCGTTGGCCTATCCTGTAGTGGTTTTATAGGGCCAAGGGTAAAGGTGTGTAATAAGAAACAAGTCTTCGGACGGGTAAAACGGGACGGCCAAACCACGAGTTGACCGTCCGGAAATTGGCTCCTAAACTTCAAACCTACGGTGACCAGAAAGCGCCTTTCACCAGTAGGAACAACATAGAAGATCGACCATGTGGGTGATCAATCCCACTTCGTCGCCACAAACATAAAATGGGGCTAATACTATCATAAGAATGACTCCATAGCCTACAACCAAGTTTACAATGCAAAATTTAAATAACAACTAGCCCCCAAAACAGGCTGGGAAAACAAGAAATTCACAACGAGCCTCCAAAACCGACTAGGAAAAACAAGCCACAAACCACAACACACGAATCTTCAACCTTCTTCCACTTTGAGTCTCAAATCTTCAATCTTGAGTCTTGAAAATTTCTTTCACTCACAAACTTGAAGAAATTCCAACAAAAACTAAGAAAAACTAAGTCCCAAGCAAGCTGCAAACTTTGATCTAGTGTCATAGATGCTCTAGGAACTCAAATGCTAAGTGCTTTAGCAATTTAGAAAGCTAACAGCACAATCTAATCACTCACAAAATTTGAAACTATTCTAAGATATTGTTCAAAAGTTATTAAAGGGCAAAGTAGAAGTCTTCTTCTTCCTTACTAACCAAACATTGTCTCTTTAAACCTCAATAACTTTTGATTACAAGATCGAAATACTATGTGTGAGATCAATTTGAAAAGCTCTCACTACTATCTATAAGTTGTGAAAATATCACAATAATTTAAGATACTGTCCAAAAGTTATGAGAGGTAGAGTCTCGGCCTTCTCAAACAAGAAGGTAGAAATCTTCTTAACCTTTGATACTTTATAACTTTTGCATTACAACTCCAATTTGTATAAATAAACACAATTTGAAAAACTAAAATAATAATCTAAAACATATCAAAGTTTCAATTCCATCAAAGAAACTGACTAAAAGTTGTAGGCGTTGAAGTTACGGCCTTTTTCCTTTAAGTTCAATCTCCACTCCAAACTTCGTCACCTCATAACTTTTTTATAAACACTCCAAACGACAAATATCATATCTTTTTAGAAAGAAATAAACAAGGACAATACACCTCCCAAATATCAAGTCAAATCAGTAAGTACTCCAAAAATTATAGCTTGTTGAAGCCTCTGACCTTTCAATGGAGATCCTTGGGTCTTCACAATTTCAAACTTTCATAACTTTTGACTCTCAACTTCAAATTCAACTTACAAACACTCTTCAAAAAGATCTGAATACAAGGAATGTTATCCCAAATTTTCATTACTCAATTGTTTATGCTCCATGAGCTACATCCACTCGAAATTCGGCCAAAAACCTTCCAAAAAACATACACATACTTCACTTTCTTTCTTTACCAACTAAGCATCTTTTCCCTCTTTTCCTCCCCATCTAAAGTGAAGGGTGGGGCACATCAGCCCATGCCCCTACCAAGACCCCACCTAAGATTCCAAACTAAATCCCCATTCACACTTTCCCTTAACTCCAAACTCCAAACTCCAAACTCCAAGCTAAATACTGTCACTAATTTTTCATTCTACATTAATAATCACACACTAATTTCATAAAATACTCAAAGTAAAAAACTAACATTCAATAAATGCTCACTAGAGGTAAAAACTAGAGTTTCAATCAAAGCTTCATTCCATTTGCAGAAAGTTGAGAATGCGTTTGATGGTAGCAGCAATATAATTTGCACGCTCGGCTTTCATCAATGGGTTGACTGGACCTTCCAACCAACGTTGGTGGCCATGACTACCCTCCACCGACCGAACCATACAATAGTACTAATCGATGTTTTTGCCCTCATAACTCGCCTTGAATGTCACTTCCCGAGTGCCCGGCTCAACACACCCAACTTGGAGCAAGATCACCAAAACACGAGCATTGAAATCAAGATTTCCGTGCCATCGCCGCTCTATGCGAGGTTGCTTCGGCGGTCGAGAAGGCCCAGCTTCATCTCGAGGATGCCTAAGTGGCAATGCAAGATCTTGTACCAAAAGGGGCTACTCCGGTAGTTGTGATAAGGAAAGATCGAATTCAGCCTCCGGTTGAGGCTCTTCATCTTAAGACTCAGAAAAAACCCTCTAGTTTGACATTCTAACTCTAAAGTAGGAAACAAAATCCACTATTGAAAAACAATGAAGCTCTAAGGCAAACCGTCCTCTTATATATATATCGGAACGGCGTCACCTTGAAGCTATCCAATAAAAAATATTATAATATGTTTTTATATAATATACAAATCTACAACAGAACAACGTAGGACGTTTGAGAAATACAAAGCCATCAGCATGTTCATGTCTTCCAAATAGACCCATTGCATCTTGAACGTGCATTTTGTGGCAGAGTCTATCTTGCTTGGTGTTGCAAGTGACATCATATGAATAGGGTGGAATTTTATCCTAATGAAGTTTGTTGAACGTGCTCAAAATGTAAGACTTCAATAGCCCAAAAATGAACCTAAACTAAGTAAACACATAAGTCATTTTGTACTATATAGGAAAGACGTGCATCATGTGCAAATTCAACCTTGAGCATAAAGTCAATGCATGCATCTATAGTCATTTTGACATCAAAGAAGATGCCTACAATTGCTTCCACAACACCCACACGTTCAGTCAGATGTAATGAAACGTACAGTGGATAGCATGTGGTTTGAAGTTACATTCGCAGTAAGTATAAAATGTTGACACCAAAAGTGACGTCAATGTGGACGTTAGTACGTCACTTGTGACGTCTACGGAGACATCCAAGATTGGAACATGAACAGGCCAAGTATGTTGACGCGGCATGCCATGTCATCACCCATGTACACGTCATCATGCTACGTCACACAATTTTCACCTCATCATGCCACGTCAAATGCCACATAAGCTTTTAGGAGTCACCACTTGCCCGTTGTCTTCTTTTTAACCTTGGGCAGTCCTTTTACCTCTAACCGCAATAAAATTCTAAATCAACTTCTGAGCTAAGTTTGACCAAAGATGGTGACGTAGCTGAACATATTATTATGGACATCCTTGGAAACATCTGGTGTCCACCTAGATGTCTTACATTGCATCATTGTTTTTCGTAGCACCAGTATGCTGTGATTGAAATCTTGCAATGCTATCAAAGACATCAGAGCAAAATCTTCACTTTTTCGGCTTGACACCCCAACGTCTTTTGCGACGTATCGTGTTTTCGCGGATATACATCATTTTTGGCTGGATGTCTAGGCAGACGCAGTTTTCTTATAGTGATATAAGTGTTTTTTCAAGTCATGCAATATAAATACCAAATATAGTGTAATGTGTGGCATATTGTATATGATGTACAATGTATGGTATATTATGTACTACATATAGCCTATTTTGTATAGTGTACTTTATATAGTATATGTCAAAGTTGATGTTGCAAAATGTTTGGACATTGAAGTTAATGTTTCAAAAAATGTTTAGACGTCTAAGTTGAAATCACTAAAAACAATATCAAAATTCTTTTTGACATCTAAATTAATGTTGCTCAAAACACTATTAATCTTCTCAAACAATGTAACATCAAGTGCTACATTAGCTACCATCTCATCTCTAGGTTATGTGAAAAAATCCCATGTGGCATTGCCTGCCCATATGGTGCTTACGTGGTGGAGATGTGGCTGCCACAATGCCACATGGTGCATTTTTGACACCTTCTTTTGACCTTGTTTGCTACAACGTCACTATAAAAACTAGGTGTATTTTTGACAGATTTTACTATATTTTTGTTATGCCAATCTTGATGGATTTTTTTGGACATCAACAGGAGCATGCTTATCATTAGAAAAAAACATATCTACACGTTTATTAGCTTGTCTAAAAAAATGGGATTTTCTTATACTGTTGGCAAAACAATATAGATAAGTACTTTAATCATTCTAGATAAGTATTTTAACTATTTTTTTAGAATGTGCATTTTCAAGACCTTTCCAACTATATATTACACACTCCAAAATCTCCAAAATTTTAGTGGAAAATTGCAAAAGAAGTTAACTACTATTGTAGTTGGCTTGCACAAGACTGTGACCAAAAGAACCACACTCAATTTTGAGTCTGGTTTTTTACTATGTTTTGTTATAGTGTTGGTTCATGGTTATACAAGGAAATTAGTGGTATAGGATTGACTTCAAAAGCACTCAAGCCCTACATTTTTTTTCCAAAATCCCAAGAACTATGCCAAAACAAAGCCCTAAATTTCATTTTCTTTCACTTTTTGACAAGAATCCTAAGAAGTTGGATAGAGCAAAACCCTATACTTTGTTCAACTTCATTACAAGAAGCCCTAGCCATATCCACAACATTTCCAAGAAGTTCCTCTTCAAATTATGTTTCTTCTAGTATGAGTACATTTGCAAGTAGTAAAGCAAATGAAGCAATGAAAAAAGAAGTATGTCTAAGTAGAAAGTAAAGAACCTTCCATGACCTTAACAAGCGAGAAATGCAAAGCACTACCACAAAATTGCAATTCCAAAACCATGAAGACATCTCTACTATATGAAGAAAGTTTTCGAAACTGCCTTAAACCCCTCAACCCTCAACTCTATATTGGACCCCTACATTGAATGTTCCAACAACTACACCTTGTCCAACTTTCTTTTCATAAATACAATTTGTCCTTTCAAATCCAAAAATCACATAAAGTTTTGTGTTAGAACGAATGAACTTTCAAAAATAAGGCATTCATTATTTTGTTTATTTGCAAATGGAAAATAGAAGCTCTTCATGTAGATTCCTCCCTTCTCTTTTAAACTTCCCTTTGTATAGATTTACAAATTTTGTACTATAGATCATTATAATGTACTCTATAGTAATTATAATACAGCCCACTTAAAAAAAGTGATGCTATAGTAAGTTGAACATTTTTTAAATATTAGCTCCAAGATTCAAATTGTACCCTATAGTAGGTCTCACGTCATTTCTAAAGGAACCACGAGTAAAGTATGCAAGTCACCAAGGAGTGGAGAGGCATACTACTTGACAACTTTCTACTGAAGTAGAAAACTGTGTAGCTACTAGAATGCACTCGGAAAGAAGCATGATTATTGTAGCTTATCTAGCATAGAGCAGTTGCAATCAACCATTAGAGAGGCAAGATTGGTGGGGTATAGATATTGGTTGTTTAATATGCCCTTGTCATGTAGAAGAAACAATCTTCTACTGTTTTTAAGACTACTTCTCTATCCAACATACATGGCAAAGGGCAATTTATATCATGAATGCAGTGTTGATTGGGAGGGAGGAGGAAGGGCCTTGGAAGCCACTCATTTGGAGACAAAGAATATTCTTTATTGGTATCCCACCCAAATTCAACCCTTTCAAAAGGCTATGGCTTGAGGGACGCACCATGATGTTCTGGACGTTGTGGATTATAAGAAATAATTTGGTGTTCAATAACCAAGTGTAGTTCTCGAAGCATGTGATGGATCATATTTGGAAAAGGCTCCTAAATTACAACCATGTAGAGAGGGTAATGTATATAACAAACATCCTTGTTCCCAGGTGCCTTAAGCCCTCAACACAAGTTGTTGGCCTGATTCATCAATCACACATGCAAATACAAATTTTTTTGCTGATATAAATTAACTTTAGAATGTTGCCAAGACCAATTGCAATCTATGGCTTTTGGATAATAATCCAATGAATTGTAAAGCTATTGAAAGCATTTTTTTATCCCCATTTTCCTTGTTGACTTTTTTTGTTGGATTATGAAGAGTATCCAATTGAGTTTGTAGTCTTATTAGTATTGTTTTTCACATGAATGAGAAGTTGTTAAAAAAATGAATCACAAAATACACTATTTTAGTGAATTTAGGGAAGTTGTTGAACCAATAGCCAAGCCAAAAGACTAGACAAATGAAGACAACAATTATTTTTTGAGTTTGAGCCCAAATAACAAAGTGAAGGTCATCTACTCTAGTTTCTACTCCAATTTGAACTTTGAAAATCCTAGTATTGAATATTTTATTGCACTACTAGAAAACCAACAAAATATTTTGTTCCAATAGAAAAATGAAATCAACAATCTTATGTTGGTTTGGACACTAGTAGTCAAAATTTGACCAACTTAATAGAGTTCTTAAATTTCTTTTAGGAAATTCAAAAATCTCTTGGAATCTATTGAGAATCTTTTGATTTTTTAAAAATCTATTGGAATCTTTTTTAAATCTATTAGGATCTACTAGAATATATTGAAGTCTATTAGAATCTTTTTGGAATCTATTAGAATCTATTGGACTATTAGAATCTTTTAAAAATCTATTGAATTCTATTAGAAACTTTTAAGAATCTATTAGGAATCTATTGGACTATTAGAATCTCTTAGAAATCTCTTGGAAATTTTTGGAAATTTTTGGAATCTTCTAGAAATCTAGTTGGAATGTATTGGAAATCTTTTGAAAATCTATTGGAATGTATTAAAAATATTTTAAAATCTTGTAGAATGTTTTGAAATCATTCGAAATCTTTTATATAGATTGAATTCAAAGTTTGAATTTTAATCAAATTTTTACCAAATATAACTTGATTTTGAATTTCATTTGGATTTCTATAAAATTCAATAACCACATTTCAAATTTATAATTTGATTGAATTTCTAATTTACATTTTGAAGTGTAATACAACAATTAGTATATGTAGTGAATTTTGAAAATTTCTTAGTTGTTTTATTTTATATGTAATTCCACTTTTCTAAGAGCACTTTGAAACTATTTTAGTTTAAATTCTAAGTTTTGGGAAAAAAGAAGGTCAAATTTTGAATTATTCATAATTCCATTCCAAACTTTAACCAAACTATTCATATTTGAGCTCTTCAAGCCCTAAATTACTATGTTCATGGTAGAAAATGGAATGAATGTTTTTTTAAAGTCAAACCATAGGATCTTATAATTCACTCATGAATTATTTAAAATGTAAACTTTAAACTATTCAAACTTCTAAATTTAGTTTTAGATTTTAACCAAATGACTTCTAGAATAATACTTGTTAGATTTTCAAAACAAATTAGATTAAATTGAAAATTTCACCACTAGAACTAGACTTTAATACGCACCGATTCTAATAAGATTCTGCTGACTTTGTTAAAATGATTAGGAAATGTATAAATAAAATTCACATACCTAATATTATCAAGGGACTTCAACCATGGTGCAATGGTTAAAGTCCAAAACTCCTTACCAAGAGGTCTTGAATTTCAATTCCACTAAGGGCAATCCACATGGTAGGCATCCAAAAAAGTTTGTTTTTATTAATTTTTAATTTTTAATTTAAAAAAATTGATTGGACCAAGACTAAACCAACAAAAATGTGTTGGTAGGTGGTTTGAACCAAGTGTTCCTAACTCACAGGAACACACTTTTTGTTGGATTTCTCTTCATTTGGACTATTTTCTTCTAGCAGTGTTGCAATTTGAACTTTGAATGCATTTTCAATGTCTATTGAATTCTAATTATAGAATGACATGGAATTTGAGTTTATACCATGATGTTTTTCATTGTAATATACACTCATGGTGAAATTTTCATGTTTTTTGAAATAATTTTCTATTTGATGTGATTTTTCTTCATTTTTTCTTCATAAATTCTCAAAAAATTCAGTTTTCCACAAAAAAAAATAGATTTTTTTTTGTGAAATAAAGAAGATATGTAATTTCATCTCTAAAAAAATAAGTATAATACTTTTCATACATGTCTAGTTGCAAAATGGTAGTAAACTAAGTGATAGACATAGATGTCCAAACATTCTCATCTCTACCATGTTTTTTTTCTCCCTACAACAATTGAACGAGGCACCTTTCCATCTTCCAAGTAGCACTTGAAGCCACAATAGGAGGTGGGTTTTCTTTGGTGAGTGCGACCCCTTTTCATTTTTTTTTAATCCTTAAACGTTGAGGCAAATGTTTGGCATCCAATGGATGAGAGAGAATCTCTCCATATATAACAGAACTACAACTATTCATCCTTAGAATTTTGTGTGGAAAGGGGTGATCTTCTACAGTACTTTGACTTACAATGAGTGCTTTAGCAATTTTTTAAGCCAATGATTCACATGATCATGAAAATTGATGATTTCCAAGGTCATCCCTGTTGTCCTTTAAGGGTCAAATTTTTTTTCCATCACACCAAGCCCCTAAGCCTACTTTTTCCATGTGTTTTTGCAAACTTGAATTTGGTAAGTGTTGAATGTCTTTGCTCAGTTTGTTAGTCAGTTTCTAAAGACAAATGGGCAAAAACAAGCTAGGGGGTATCAAAACTAGTATATATATAATTATAAAACTCCATTTTATTTTTTTATATGACATCTAAATTTTTTTTTTCTATAAATTTTTTTATAATTTTGATTTTTTTTAATAGTGTGTTAAAGCAAAAGATGAAGAAATTGAATTGATTTTTTTTATATATTATATGGAAACAAATTCAAAAACAACATCAAATTTTGATTTATTTCAATAAATTGTAGAATTTATTATAATGAAAATTAATTCTATTGAAAGTTAGGCCATCCCTAGAAGTACTTATTGCAATCATTTTGATAAGATAGATTTGTGTAAAGTTGATTTTAAGTATGTCTAATGTACCTTATGAAATCAATACTATTTTTGATGAAATAATGGTGCATAAAAGTCCTTTCTTCAAAGAATAAAACATAAATTTGAGTAATACATACAACAAATCCACTTACAACAATATACTTTTTTATATTCTTTAAACATCAAAATGATATTTTATGTTCTTATATGAATTCAAGAGTCATTTCATACAAGTTAATGGACTGTGACAGTCCTAAAGTAAAGACTAAATAGTCCATAATACATAAAATATTAAATATTTACTTAATTCACCTATTGAAGGTTGTAATCTATTAAATATACAACAAATACACCTTTTGATTACAATCGTACTGTATGTTTTGTTTTAATCTTCAAAAATGAAAATATAACCAAAAAGATATGGACTATGACAGTCCTTTTTGGATCACCCTAGCTTGCTATTGCCCAAATTTTCAGTGTATTTGTCAACTTGAAATTAATTTTTTTAATGTGTTCATTGTACTTACTAAACGATGCTATCATGCTACCAAACATTAGAAAAAAAAATGAGGCCACGGAAGGGCTGCTAACTTGGGGGGTTGGAATGATTTACAGTGCCAGCCTGTTGACTACCCATGCATGTCCAAGTTGGCACTACTTGTGCCAACACAACTTTGGAAAGCTCAAAATCTATGGTTTTTTTAATTTCCCGTGTGCCAGGACTATTAGTGGCAATAGATATATGATTTACATTTTTTTTCCCTTCTAAATCTCAGACCAACCAACCAAATATACAAAGAAACATTAAGATGATATGCCAAACACCATGAGAATCCTTTGAATCAAAATTCCAATGTCATTTAACCCATCCAAAAAATTATTTTGGAGATGTCATTTTTATATTGAAATTGAGTTTTCACCATGAATCCTCAAAGGATATGGGATAATTTGAAAATGAGTGCTAAACCGCTTATTGTCAAAATGTCAAAATTATGTTTATGTAGAATTTTATACCTCATTTAGTCATAATAGAAGAACTTTTTTCAAAAAAGTTTGGACTAAAAAAAGTTGGGAAATCTATTTAAATTTCATCTCCAAAAATCCGTTTCATATTTCAAACTTTCAATCAAAAGTTATGGACAAAATTTAAAGAGGATGTTTCAAGATGTAAAATGTCCCTTCCAACCCCTCTTTGAAATGTTCATAACTTTTGGTTGGAGTCTTAAAATATGAAACGGATTTTTGAAGATGAAATTTAAATAGATTTTCCAACTTTTTTTAGTCCAAAGTTTTTTGAAATTTTCTATTTTACTATGACTAAATGAGAACTGAAATTTTACTTTAAATAGAATTCTTGCTTTAATTTGACTTTCCTATGAGCGGTTGAGCTCTTACTAACTTTAATTTATTTATCCCACATTGTTTACTTTGCCTCCTACTACCCCAAATGTATATAAAGATTTGTCTTCTCACTCTTGATTCACAAATTGTGAAAGTTGTTTGTCTTTCAAATTGAGCGGGTATAGGGGAATAGTGCACTTCTAAAAACTACTAATGATGGTCAACAAATGTAATTAACAGCCTTCTATAGGGCTCAAATTTTTTGTAATGCAAGGAATGACAAGGAGCTTGTAATAAGAAAATATTGTTCTTCACAACTTGGTATGTACATTTGATAAATTCATTCTCATACCAGTTTGATAATTTGTTGTTCTTTCACTATATTATCTACAATATTGATTGGAATTCCATTGTTGTACAATTGCCAATTTCTATATTATCAAGGGCAATGAATTATATAATAACAATTTTAGCAATAGGGTGTTGGTTGATAAATCATGTTGTCATCTTTAAGGGCCACTAACATGAAAATGAAATTCTATGTCACAATAGAGAAGAAAACTTTTACTATGGAGGTGTTTTGCGCTAAATCTAAACTGAATGAACTAAAATATGAAATCTCTATGATTATGTTCCTCACGTATTTGTAGCATCATCCATAGCCAAGTAGATATAGTATGTAGTTGCATTTATCAGAGTGTTAGAATCCATAGTGTAATCTGGGCTAATTTGTTGTAATTTAATAATTCAATGTTCAAGTCTCTTTGCCACTACAAAAGACTATTGTGAACAATGTTGAAGGATGGCAATTGCCAATTCAGCTACTCTGGATATGGGAATTGCCCATCACATTGATGTGGCAATGTACATGTAGCCCTCCTTCCCCCCTAAAATAAATATGAATGTCAAAAGTTTTATAAGTCACCATAGAAAGCTACCCTAGTATGCAAATTACAAGAAGGGCAGTATAGGCCTAATTTTGTCTTTCGAGAATTTGGGAGTCCCTCAAAATATTAACTCATGAAATGAAGCTGGTTTTTGCATTGCATGATTGTACATGACTTCCAATCCGCCAGGAAAAAAAGATGGACGAAAAATATATATTTTTTTAATTGCTAGGCTATCTCAATGTCATTCATCGATATGAAAATGGCTGTCATTATGGGACAACCTAGGTGGAAGGTCTCTAGGCTGAGAGCTCGGTTTTGAGGAAGCTATATACACCCATGAAAATAGATGAAATCTACAATATGTACATGCAATTTTATTTATTCATCCCAAAGAGTGTACATTCATCTAAAATAGAGTGATATCGTCCCAAGATTTGATAGCATTTTGCATACTGAAAGCAAGAATATCTCACCAAAATATTCTGTGAAAAAAACTACAGGATCCCTTTTTAGGGAAAAATTGAGGTGAGGTGAGGGTGGGTTCATTGGGTTGTACCGTACTAGTTGTCTTTGTTTTTTCCGCCAGCCCACCTGTGGCTATCAGGCTTTCTAATTTGCCTCAGTCTGCAATGAAAGTCCATTTCATTCGTTAAAAACGGAAAAAAAAAAAAAAAAAGAAGTTAAAAAGTTAAAAAAAAAAGTTAAAAATCCCTACCTGTGGCTGAGAATAAAATACCTACTCCACCCAGCACGTGTCACCGACTCAGCCATCGAGTTCCCCTATAATCGCGGAAATGGAATAAGCCAATAACAGCGACCACCCAGCCATCATATATCACCTACCCGCAGACGTTCATCCAAAAGTCGAAACCGACGGTGGGGAACTCACCCAAATGGATGATTTATTGCGACGAACGAACGAGGATCATCCATCCATCCTTGGCGCGGTCATGGGTCACCCGGTAATAGGGTCGAGTGCCGTCGAAGCTTCCTTGTCGTGCGCTCCACCACCATGTCCGAGCCTCAGGACAGTTCCGTAGCGAATTCTTCGCCCATTCTGCAAGTTAGCCTGCCTGAGATTCTGCACCGCTGCAGTAAAACATTAACTTAGCTTCGTCTCACAGCCACCAAACAAGTCTGCATCACTCCCAGCCGCTCTTTTTTCTTTTCCTGAAACGGCGTTCGAGACTGCAGAAAAACTCTTTCAACAGGCGTTTTCAGGAAGTTATTAGGGCCGCAACTGAGAATTCCTCGAGGAAGATTCGATTGTAACTTGCACGCATTCCATTTGCCGCCGTGGTGTGCATTTCCCGTTTGGCCTTTGCCGAGGGTTGTGTTACGTTTGGGCATTGTCGTTGGATTCATCCAGAGGTGGTTCGTAGACGTGTAGCGGAAGCGGACGTAGGGTTTGGATCTGCGCTTGTTTTGATACATTTGGGTGGTGCAGTTTGAATTCGTGTGTTTGGCGGGGAATTTGGGTTGGGGTTTTGAGTTGGGGTGGGGTATGGGGTGACGGTGACGTCCCTGGCGGAGGTTGTGATAAATTGGTGTTTAGTGAGGGACGCAGGGAATTGAATTTGGGTCTTGGGGTTTGAATTTCGGCAGTGTTGGTTTGATTCTCCATGTCCCTCATGGCGGCGCCGAGGACTGTGTATGCGGGGAACGCAGCTGCGGAGAGTGCGATACGGATGGAGAATCATCATTCTCCCTCCAGTTCCGTCATGCACTACTTCAGTCCGTTCCTGTTAGGCTCCTTCCCTCTCCGTGCGTTGCGGCGTCTGGCGATGGCGTTCAATTCACTGTCCGCCATGGCGCCGGCGTCGTTCCATTTGAATGCCGTCCGGCTGGCCACGCTAAAAAAGGGGAAGGAAGAGGATGAGTCGTCCTCCCAGCAGAGCGTGGAGGACGAGGAGGACGGGGAAGGATCCTCCACTGCTTCGCAGCCAAGGTTGCCGTTGCTGTGGTTCCCGCGGTTTGGACGCAGCGTCAGGGAGATTAACGAAGTGCAGAAGAGGCGAGAGTTAGCCATGGAGAGGATTCTGGAGGATTCGGAGGATACGCAGCGGAAGGTGGTGCCGTTCGTGAATGCGCGAGGGCAAACGATTTTCACGCAGTCGTGGACACCGGCCAATCCTGACGTGGATTTGAAGTAAGTAAACTCTTCTCCTGCTCGAACGCTTTTTTTCTGTGCCATTTCTTTCTTGCAGTTTTTTAGGTCAAGTCCTGAAGCATCGCGATTTCATGGTTTTAGAATGACCGAATGGATTGATGATATTGGGGAAAGGAGTAATTTTTTGGATAAAATTTAATATCTCCACAATTAGTGAAGAAGATTGCATGTGCTTGTCAGTAAATCAATAGAATGGGACAAAACAGAGATCCAATTTGGCCTACTGAAAACTCTGAAAAAACACGAGGTCCAATTTGGGTTTCTTGGTCCTTTCAGATGTTACTACATGACCTGGAGAATTAATAACCCTAAATTCGACATTAAGATACCATGATTCGATACTCGTTAGGGAATCGTGATTGTCAAGAATTTAGGTCATGTGCGAAGAGAGAGAATTTCGTTGCGGAGACGTATTATTGGTTACATCCCCCTTCGAGAAAGTATTTGAGAGTTCAAAAGGATATGTATTCTTCTAGTTGTTCTATTAAAAGGATTTTCGATGCATGCACAGACAGATTGTAGGCTTCGGCCTTTTGCTCTAGAACGGCCTGGTACAATCTGTCTTGAGAGTCCCCGACATTTGGACCTGCTTGTGTCTCCTGCAGTTACGCAGCTCCAGATTGTCAGCAGTTATTTCGGAGGTGATATGTAGTTGTGTGGTAGGGACTTTAAAAATCGCCTCTGGCACTAAAATCTCTAGACGGGTGCACTTTGATTAAATATATGAGCAGTGCCAGGATTACAACTTTATGTCGAACTAGGTTTGAAGGTGAATATGTCATGCGGTCTTTACTATCGTACATAGAGGTTAGGGGTGCTCATTGTACTCGGTCTTCCGTTCTTATGTTGTCATTGTTTACACTATACGTGTGACACGTGTACTGTGTATGTGACACGAAGTACGGAAATTGGTTGGGGGAAGCGGCACGATGATGAAGTCAACAATGACTACCCATAAAAGAAAAAAAAGTAAGGAAAAAGTTGATCTTGGTATTTTCCTACTTGGAGTTTGCTTTAGACGTGGATTCGGCAACCAAGGCGATGATGCTACAAGAACCCGGACTCTCCTGAGTTTCTTTTCTTACCTTCTTCGTCTTCATTCTGTTCGCAAGCATGTGCAAAAAGAATGAATGTCTACGGAGGTTCTTAGAATCTTTAGATCTGCTTCGGACAGAATATTCCCGGACAAAAGCTACCTAGCAACTGCATGTACTAATTCTGGGCTTCGTTTCTTGAGTGGTTTCTCCTCGAGCTTATGTGGATATTGAACACATTTTTTACTTGGGCGCTGTTTAAACACTTCTTTTGTAATTTTTCACTGTTCGAATGCTGGTGGTTCTGATGCTGCGTTATTTATTGATTTGCATATGCAGAGCGCTGGTGATTCTCTTGCATGGGCTCAATGAGCACAGGTATGGTGGTCGGCTCAAATCTTCATCTTGGATTTATTGTCGATTAGAAGATATTAATTTTTGAGATTATTATATCTGCATTGTGCATGTTTGCATGCTTCCTTGTTCAACTTCTCTAATGCTTGTTTGTTTGTTTGTTTTGCTCGTGTCATGACGCAGTGGGCGTTATGCTGAATTCGCTATGCATCTCAACGCTCAAGGTTACGGAGTATTTGGAATGGACTGGATCGGTATTCTTTTTTTCTCCTTTCCTATCTCGAGATCTCTTTAAATGCGATGTTTGTATTGCGTGGGTTGATATTTCTACCCATGTTTTTTTTAGGGCTGCGCCAGCTTTGTAAGTCATAATTCCTATGCCACACCCCCAGCCCCCGCTCTATATACTGATGTCTCAATCTATTGAATGCTTGTCAGAGTGACTTATGGAGAGGTTTGATTGGATGCAGGACACGGAGGAAGTGACGGATTGCATGGATATGTGGAGTCGCTTGATCACGTTGTTGCCGATACTGTACGATACTTTCCATGGATCTCTATGAACAAAAGTGTCTTCGTATTCTTAGAATTGCAGTCTTGTAGAGACTTTTGTCTTGAATTTATTGCTTATCTAGAGAATCATTTTCTTGAGCTATCACTGATTGCAACATTGAATTTGTACAGCAAGAGTATATTCAACGGGTAAGAGCTGAATTCCCAGGCCTTCCGTGCTTCATATATGGACACTCAACGGGTGGTGCTGTTGCCTTAAAGGTAAACTCCTCCCTTCGTCTTTCAGAGTAGCTATGGCATTTCAAGTCGTCCTGCTTTCAATGTAGTGTACTACATTATGTGTTGTCAATAAATCTGTTTGTGTAGCTGATATTTGGTTGACATATGGCATTCCTTGGTTGATCTGTTGGCAGGCCGCGTTTCTATCTGAAGTGGTGGAGTCTTTGGAAGGAGGAGGAATCATCATGACATCGCCGGCTGTCCGAGTCAAGCCTGCTCATCCAGTGATTGGGGTATTGGATTACTCTTCTGCCTAGATTTTAAATCATCAATTTCTCGTCTTTAGCAAAGTTTCATTTCTCCATGTTTGTGAGGGTGGATGTACTGAAGTGTGTCTTTCATCTCTCTTCAGGCAGTTGCTCCACTTTTCTCTGTCCTATTGCCAAGATATCAGTTTCGAGGGGCAAATCGGAAACTGGCCGTCTGCCGTGATCCAGCTGCTCTCGTGACGAAGTATACGGACCCATTGGTTTACACAGGATCCATTCGTGTCCGAACGGGAACGGAAATACTGCGATTGAGCTACTATTTGCTGAAGAATCTGAAGACTGTGAATGTCCCCTTTTTGGTTCTTCATGGGTCTGATGATCAGGTCACGGATCCCACGGGCTCTCAAGACCTATACGACCAAGCATCATCCTCGCACAAGAACATCAAGCTCTACACAGGCCTATTGCATGATATTTTATTTGAGCCTGAGAAGTTCGAAATTATTCAAGACATTATTGAGTGGATGGACGATAGGGTAGCATCGATTAATTTTAGAGAGGATTTGACAGTCGAGGTTTGAATGTGTTTAATTGGAAAGACAACATGCAGCTGGCATGGCATGGGCCACGGAATATAGCTATGGACAGGACGTCGCAGGAGCTAAATGATTTTGAGATTTATGCTTGTCTTCGAGACTGGCTGGGGGACGCTGCCTCCCATCATTACTTTATGACCGGGCTACCGATAGTGACAATTGTGCCCTTTCTGAGCGAAGCAGGACGTACCACATAATTCTATGCAGAGCTCAGAATGCAGATTAATTCAAGGCAACAAACTGGAGCCATTGAGAAGATATATACCGTATATCATCTGAGGCAGACCTGAAAGGCTTGTATTAGGCAATACATGATTTTTCGCAAGGAGTGAGACAGTGATCATTGGCAGGAGCACAGAGAATTTTTGCCAACAACAGGCGATTTAGTTGTGTGAGCTAATCCTTGTCTCAACTTCATTTTTAGGTATTAAAGTATGAGAGAATGTTGTCGTCGGCTCCAAATCAACGCAGGAGAATGTCACTGCAGATTTACTGCTGCCATACTCTATTTAAGCTGCAGTGGAAGTCATTTGGAGAGGTCCTTTAGTGTTGGTCCTTGAAATGCGCCTCACTAGACTAGCGGAAATTCCCCCTTCCGTATTGTGCTCACAGTTGCTCTCTGCTGTGCAGCAATTTACATGCTTAGACTTAAGTCAGGCCATTGGTTTGTGACTTTTTTGTATTTCAAGGAAATATGATGGTTTTCAAAATTGTGCATCTCTGCAGAGCCACTGTTAGTTTTCTTGAGCCCTGGATGCTTTTTCATTTGGTATACTTGGTGTGCTTTCGTCGTTTCTTTGATGTTCTGTTTAGCCTACTTGAGGATCAGATTAAGTAATTTTGTCACCACTGCCACTTGTCGTTTGTCATTGGTTGAGGGTGATGTGAACCTTTCAAAATCATAAGTGGGAATTTAATTTCAGCACCTTTTTGCCGAAACTGCCCCACATACGGTTGTTTGATTGAAACGATGGAGAGTAACGTGAGTAAGGTGAGTTAGTGCAAAGTGGACTGTCGTTGAAACGTTGTGCCACTACCGAATTAGAGCTGTGCTACCGAATTGATGAGAATGCATGTATGAGTTTGATCAACTTTTAGGAGGACGAACTCAAACGTCTGTTGCATTAATCAATCAAGAAGTTTTGACCAAGACATAGTTATTTGAGGCAACTGGTTGCATGCTAGAGAAGATGAAAAGACAATAAAATAATGTCACTAAAGAGGATGTGAATGTCTCTTGAATTTTGGCAAAGAGTCATTCGAGAGGCAAAAAGAATTAGCTCTTGCTATTTGAAATAAAGGAAGCCCCCAATCACATTGATGAGATATGCCACAATGAAAAGATTGAATAAATGAATTTGGAGTTCTACGAATGTCAAGTTTCTTATCAAGAGTGAAGCCGTTGAAGAAACTTGACTTCTAGATAACTCTCATTACAATGTGGCAACTAGGTCATTTTTTTAATCCATACTTGAAGTTCTCCACCCAACAAGTCTTGGCCATAGTATAAATCCAATCTAATGAAGAAGGGAATTTCCTCCAAAAATATTGTTCCATTTCCATACAATTCTTAACCGGTGCACTTTTCCACCATACCAATAATGTAAAGCAACCTTAAGCTCATTTGTCATAGGTGTTGGTTCTCTAGTTGCAACTTGTATTTGTATGGATTATTTTATTGGCTCTACACAAAAGACAAGGCCTTGTATGACAAAAACTGTAGGTATAGTTGAATCCAATAATCTCGCAGTCAAATTTTATCAAAGTTCATGAACTTTAGGAAGCTCTAGCATACTAAAAAATGAATGGATTTTCAAACCACATATTGAATTGGAATTGCAATGAAAGGTACTTGAGGCTTATAATAATTTGAATCTTTTCTATACACTATCTTCTTTTTACCTTTTGAGTTTGTTGTAGATCTTCAAGATTTAACGATTATGATCTAGTTTGGACTTTGGAGGAGAGGAATATTGTTGTTAATCAACTTATTCCACTACTCAACAAGTAATCTATGGAAGATGCTAAATGTTGCCTACGAAGTAGGTTCCATATTAAGTCACATTGATGTAGTCTGACAAGGTCCGTGGACCCTGACTAGGCACATGGGTGCAAGTCTACACCCCTATAGGACCGTGCCCTAGTAGGACCACAACCCTTTAGGACAATGTTGCAAGATGTCCTTTGCAAAAAAGATAAGTTGCGGTTTAGGACTTAGGGCAATGGATTAGGGTTTAGGGCAACGGTTTAGGATTTTAGTTTTTTTTTCAAAGCATGAGCAACTTTGGGTTTTGTATTCTATTCTTTAAATTCCATATGGATTGTTTTACCTTGTACCACCTCTCGTGTACATAATGAGTTTGTCTTCTTGGCTTAAAATGCAAATAATAAATGGCTTTTCATGAAAGTAAGGTAAGTGTGACATTATGTTGCATCAATTTGGGCCCATTTCAAAGAGATGATTTAATGTCCTACAAAGCAGGACAACATTTAAACAACTTTTTCAAGTTCTACTAAAATAATATTTTGTAGGACAATTCAAACAACATTTTTTGAAGTTTTTGAAGTTTTTCATATATTTCATTTGTTTTTGAAGTTGATATGACCATATGATTTTGACTTTTAGATCCTTTATATCCTTTATAACAAAAACAATGAAAACATAAAGTTAGAATTATATATAATACTAGTTGTGATTGACATTGCCTCAAGAGTATTTGCAAAGGCACCATTATTACACACAATAACAACATTGTGCAAGTAGGACTCTGTGAATGGATTTAAAAACTAATTCAATAGGACTATTATTATAGCTTCCTACAAACTTAGGCAAATTTTTGGCCTAATAATTATTTAAAGTACAAAAAAATAAGATAATCCCAAAAAATAATATATTAAAATTAAATAGTTTTGAAATATAATTAAAAATATATATATTTGGCATTCATCTAAATTGTTCTTACAATTTTTGGATGGTTGGTGCTATTTTCATCAAAGATGGATGTATTTATCTAAATTCTTGTTTTGACCTCTAAATCTTAAATTCTCTACCTTGTGTGTCAGGGTTTTGTTAAGTGATTTGTTAAGTGTTAGGGTTTGTTGTGTGTGAGAGATATCTTTTGTTTAAGAGAGGCTCATGTCAAGCTATTTTTATCAAGAATCAATATTTTAATCAATGCTTGTTAACACAATTTGAGATGCCAAACCATAATTATTAATATTTGTGCCAACAATGAATAAAATTATCTTATATGGCTTCTTCACCAACTCCAATACTTGAATTAATAATTGATAAGTTCCTCTAGACATCTAGAGAGTCATAATATTTTTTAGGTATATAATATTATAGCCACTCAATATTGGTACTAAGCCTCCGTGGCAAACTCGGGGGGTGCACTCTCCCTTTTTTTGACGTTAGCGTGCGAATAAAACTTTGGACCCCCTATATACTTTTTGAATTTTAAATAAAATTAAATGAAAAAATTTGAATAGATTTTTCTACTTTGAATGTTTATGTTTTGAATTATTTATATTTTTATTTGTTAATAATAGTTAGTTACAAATTCTTGAAGTAAAAAGATACACTGTAGAACTGAAAAATAACTTTCACACCCCTATATTATGTAAGAAAAAATTGTCTAAAAAAGGAACAAAAAATTTCTAAAAATAACTCTCTATTGAAAGCTTATTTTGAGTTGAATATTGATGCAATGGTCATCTAAATGTGTTCTTTAAAAATATTTGAGTAAAAAAATCATGCCATTTTAGTGCATTTTTGACCTCTTCTAGAAATCATTCCATTTTATTTGAGTTTGAAATTTTGGAAGTAGAATCCTATAGTCATTAGTAAACAATGATCAAAATTTGAATTTAAAATTATAGTTTATTAGAAACCACTTGTTTGCACATAGTTTGTTGTAGTAGAACTAAGTGCACCCCCCGAGATGACAAATATTGATTGGAGATGTTCTAAAGATTTTTTGCAAATGTAAATTCAACTCTTCTACCTTCACCAATCACTCAACACAATACAATTTAAACCCCTAAGTGCCCAAGCCTTTCCAAGTGTGTTTTTTATATAAAAAATTATATTATTTTCAAAATCTAATTGTATAGATGTTTAAAGAGCTTATTAATTAGTATGAATGCCAATTTTGACTATGAAATCGCATTTGAGTTGTTAGATTATAACAAGGAAAATGTAAATATCCTATTTTTAGCATGTTTCTCCTCTCCACAATGTTTGAAAAATTTGCATATAAATTTTTTTGGAGGGTAAAGGTGACATGAACAACTAAAAATTGTGTTAGCACACTAAAATGCACTTCCAAAAACATCAAATTCAAATTAAGAGCTATCAAATTATTACACAATCCACTAGTGACACTATTATATAGTCCACCTTGCAATTGTTGAAATGTAATTTTTTAATAAGTAGAAATTGCAAATATCTCCAAATCAACACTTGCAAGTTTAAATTTTCAAGAACAAAAGTCATAAAAACACTTTATTCATTCTATTGGGACCATTTTCAAAGTTACTCCACATTTGCTCAATTCATGTTCATTGGCTACACCAAAACATTGGATGAGTGTGACCATGAATTAGGCAAGTGAAATTGGCAAGCTTTGCTCAAAGCCAAGAAATCAAGTAAAATTGGCAAGCTTTATTCTTCCACCAATGGTACATATATGCCTTTAAGGACTTTTCAAAAATCAAATATTAACCTTTTTCAGTAAAGAATAAAAAGCTTCCAATAGTTAACTTTCAATATTGGTTGTAAATTTTTTTAAATTAAACAATTTAAGTAATTTAACTACCTACACCAAAACAAACCTAGAATTTTGGATTGACTATATATGGTCGGTTAAATAGTTAAGGATTAAATCCTTCCATTTTAGTTTGATTGGAGTTGGGGTTGGAGGTGATAGTCAAATTGTTGTACCAGACACCACCTAACCAATGACAAACTCTATGGTTTTAATCCTTGCAAATTCAATATTTGCGTTGTTTTTGCAATCAATTTCTCATTATAATTTCCTTATAATTCCTCCACATTTGTTCAATTCATGTTCACACTCATCCACATTAATATCAACATCATGCCACATTTAACTGCTTTTGGACTATTTGGTGAATTCTAAACAAAACATTGAGAGATCTCTAGATAATAACATCCAAAGATCTTTAGATGTTTATATAGATCTTTGAATGTTTTGTAGTAATCTCTTGATGACCATTATTAATTTTGAACTTTAAAAAATTCAGAAGTAATTAAATGTGGCATTATCTATTTTATATCCTTCTTGTTCTATTTCATGTTATAGCTATTTCATTTCATGGCATTGTTGTTCTGTATCATTGTTGTTCATCATTTTGCTTGCACTACTAGAAATTTCAGCAATTTCAGTCGATTCGGTCGCGTTGATTTGGTCATTTTTTGACTGAAATTTGCTGAAATTGCTGAAATTTCTAGTAGTGTTGGAAATTCTTCAAGATAAAAGAGATCTTATTTGTGATTAAAATTCAATTGAAGATTTGATATTTCAAATTCAATTCAAGTTTGCTTCATTATTGAATGAGTTTCACTTGTCATTTGACTTGACTGCCTATTTTCTTCCGCTATGGGTTTATAGTTTGATGCTTATGGGATTTGTTTTTTTCCCTAAGTTCTACTCTTACAATGATGACAAGAACACTGAGCACAAAAGAGAGAGCTCTAGTAGTTGGAATGTGATAAGCTAGGATGAGATGTAAAGATATAACTATTAAAATGAACTTGTCACATTCCAATGTTTCTATTGTTTTGACAAAGTGGAAGGTGTTTGGTTGCATAGTAACTCAAAAACTAGGCATTAAGTGATTAGGCCTTGGAATTTTTTTGATTGTGCATGAGGAGACTTGTCTTGTTTCATCAATCAAGAGCGACATCAAACACTTGGAATGCTTGTAGCTAATTTTTATGTGCATCGTAATACAATATGAACATAAATACATAGACTTGGCTTTGGAGACCGCATTGCTCTGAAAAAACCCTATCTCAAAATAGAATGCATATTTAGAAAGACTAATATTTGTTCACAAACACCATCATTGAATAGAAGAAGATTGGAGCAGAAGTTATTTAGACTAATGAATTGTCCTTTGAGCTTAGAAACAACTCTCAGCAAATTAGAATATGGCAGAGGGTATATACAAAATATGCTTGGAATTGTCAGCACTTAGTTTTAAGTCTAGATGAACATCTAGATGATGGTTTGGGATGCCTTTACAGGTTTTGACCATGGTTGTCATACTGGACAAGTTACTATTCATTTCTTGTCCTGTAGGACGAGTTACTATTCATCAAATGTACCTCTCAAGTACATTTGATAAATAGTAACTTGTCCAGTATGACAACCATGGTTTTGACAAAAGCTCTTGAGTCATCATGCTTTAGTAAGGGTGAAAGAACACTAGTAGAAAACGCAGAAATTTCTGTTGTTTCAGTGATGTTTTGGTCACCGAACAATAGATTTCTGCTGAAATTAACAAATTTCTGTTAATTTCAGCAGAAATCTGTTGTTCGGTGACCAAAACAACATCACTGAAACAACAGAAATTTCTGCATTTTCTACTAGTAGAAGTGCAACTATTTTTGTTCATAACATTTATGAGGGCACATTGAGCAATTTCTATTTTATGCATGATCAACATTATGAGCTCATGTAAATGGAAGATGGTAGTCTAGTCCATCACAATAAATTTTTAGAGAAGTGGAGGCAAACTCATGTTATGAAGAAGCTAAATTGGCCCCCTATTCTCCTTATTTAAATTCCATAGAGAACTTGTAGAAGATAGTCACATAAAACTGTGACACTCCAATAAGCCAAAGTATAAGCAAGAAATGATACAAACAATTCAAGCAGTATGGGGATCAAGTATCTCTATAGCAATTGCAAAGTCTCATTTAGAATATGCTCAATCAAATGCAAGATATTATTTAAATACATTGTGGTAGCACCAAAAGGTAGGATTATAATTCACCATATGGCAATGAAAGTGGCAAGGGATTAGTTCATGTGAAAGTAGAGGACTTCTTGTTGTAAGAAATAACAAGCTAAGCTACAAGAGAGTTCTTTCGATCCCATTTGGATATACATAAGATCCTTGCATTGGAAAATGAGAGGCACGTTATTTTCAAAATGTAGGGTTGTTTCAGCATTGTGAACCCTTTTTTCTTACTTAAACCTTCGATTGAGCATAGTTGACTAAAATCCAACCATTCAAGCATTGAGGCTATGTCCAGTAAGGTGAAAGGAGAGTTTTATACTCCATAGAAAATAACATGTTATTCCTCATCCAATGAGAGGTTGTCATTTACAACAAACTTTTTGGACAAAATCATTTGATGTCTTTGGGGGTACTAAAGGGCCATTTCAAGCCCATTCACCATGCTATAAACCAACCACATTTGATCAAAATAAAGAATAATTAAAAAATAAATAAAGGTTAATTTAAAAATCAATTAATTTGTTCTTTTAAGAATTTAATTTTTTTTTCAAAATTAAAAAAAAAAATTATTATTTGACATGGCAATATTTTTGCCATGTCAGATTGCTACTATGGCTGAGTCTCCACTGTTCAGAAACTCCGGAAAATTTGTGACCTTGTTGAACACATGAATCTCATCCAAGGTAAGAGGCTCTAAAAGCGACCATTTAAGGGCTGATTTGACTTTTTCATAGGTTTCCATGGACAAAATGATTTCTAGCTCATTTTTTAGAGAAAGAAAAAAAGATGGGGAACACAACACAAGTAGTTTCATATTTTTCTAAGCACTTTCGAATTACTTAAAACTCTTCAAAGATTCAGATCATAGGCACCTATCTGTGACCATAGGTGTCCCAAAATCCGTCCCCTTGTGACTTATAAAGATATGTGCAGAAACCAAAGACAATGATTGACTTTTGTAATTAAAAAACAATTTTTTTTTAATTCACTAACGGGACCAAAGAGATTCATTCAAGGATCACCTGGCATCCATTCTACAGTTACCTACAAAATGGTGTGAAGAAGAGGGGCGGATTTTGAGCCGCCTACCTTAAAGTTTGCACTCTCGGCCAAGTTCGACCCTTTCCAATTAGAATAGTCGAATTATAATTGCGCCAGTGCTGTGAAGGCTTGTGCCACGAACTGTTCCAAAAAAACCCGATGTCTACTAAAATGGGATCCAGTAAGATTACGTCCTGAACAATACCGACACTCCCCTTTCTTGCAGCTTAGTACATGCAGTTAGTAGAGAATTCTTCAAACTATCTGAGATTTACTCAAAACTCAACATCACGCCATGGCTGGCCTCAGCAACTTCCTCGAGCAAGAAAACGCAAACGTGAACGACTTTAACTCATACCATCTTTTGCAGCGTGAATCCTCTCAGGCTATTTCAATATGCAAATCCGGCGTCTTTCTCACTCCCTTCCTTTGCACCACCACTGAACCTGCAAACCCCGATTCCCACGCCTCAGAGTCTCAGACAGAAAAGTCGATGTACACCACCAAGCTACCAGTATGCTTGTTTTGACAATCAAGGTATAAAGATCTAAAACTACTCACCGATGTGCATCGATAGAGTCTAATTTACAATTGGGAACTATATTGTACTCGTTGACAAATCAAAATGAATTACATTTTTAAATGCATATCTTTTTCAGCAAATTGTGTATTTTTTTCGAAATGAGCCGAAACTATTCACTGTAGATCCATGTGTAAAGTTGTCGGCTTTTCACAAGCACACTTTGAAGCAAATTGATAACACTTCAGCAAAACTCTCATTGACAACACTAAATGGGGGTTGATAGCACCAATCTTAAGCTTATCAGCTTGCACGAAACAGATGCAGTACTTTCGACGAAGTCAACCGAGGATGGAGGGAGAAGGACGGTCCGAAGACTGGGACGCCATTCGATCGGTACAACTTCCGCGCAGTCAATGTCCTGAACCTGCTGCAGCTTCGACATGCCGCGGTTTACTGCTCGCTGATGAGAAACGGGACGTAGCTTCGATCCGTGGACCGGGAATAAATAGCTCATCATACAGCCGCAATTCACCAAACCTTCATCATTCGCAACGTACACCGAGTATATTGTGCACTACCACTGAAGGTAGCTAGCAATCGACCACAGTTTCTCAGTTTGGCATTCGTGTTCTTGCTTCAGTTGCAGCTCTGTTAGTAGCTAGCTATGGCCGCCATGTACTGGCTTGTGATCGCCTGCGCCTTTCTGGGCGCACTGCAGGTTGCGAAGGCTGCGGATCCCGACCCCCTGCAGGACTACTGCGTGGCGGATCTGACGTCCACGGTGGTGGTGAATGGGTTCCCGTGCAAGGCCCGAGACACTGTCACCGCCAAGGACTTCAAGTACACCGGATTCCGCAAACCTGGTAAGCTAGCTCCAATTCAAACTCACGGTGCTTGTCAGTCTTGGTGAGGCCAATGGAATGGAATCTAGACATCAATCGATCTCATGCATGGAGCTCGGGGAATGGTTGGGGTAATTAACACGTTGTATAGTCTTGGTCGAACAGTGAGCAGATCTAGGGACGTGTAAATGAAATCCCCTGAATTAGAAATTGTCAATTGGTTGTATTGCACACGCTACTTGTGCTACATTTTGCAATTCTTGTGTGATCGATCTGTGCCTTTGTGAGGGTGTTACTCTAGAGATTAGAGAACTCCAGTTAGATAGTCCATAGTGCAACCATGGAAATTCAAAGCTTCAGCATGGAATTTCAGGCTCTATTCTTTACTCTCACGTTGTGAATTCAATAGTTGCACGATGGAACCTATTGGGTCTACGGAATTTTTCGATTTATCTCCCGTTATGGGCTCCCTGTGAAGGAAAGCCCTACACTACTGTATATATACATGCTCGGATTCGTAGGCCTAAAGTCTCTGTGTTGTGCTTCCCCGCAGCGTACCCGACCTCCGTGTCCGAGACGGGAGCCACCGCCGACCTGGCCTCAGCTCAACAAATGCCCGGCCTCAACACGATGGGCGTCAGCCACGCACGCCTCGACTTCGACATTGGCGGCGTCATCCCCCTCCACACCCACCCTCGCGCCTCGGAGACTCTCTTCGTACTCAAAGGCTCCATCTACACAGGCTTCATCAGCGATGACGACCAGCTGTTCGCCTCCGTTCTCGAAGTCGGCGACTTCACCATCTTTCCGAAAGGAAGCCAGCACTTCCAGCTCAACGTGGGGAACGAAACCGCCATCACGTTCAACACGCTGACGTCGCAGAACCCTGGATTCTTGTTCACGGCCAACCAGATCTTCGTGCCCAATATCACCAGTGCTGTGATTGAGAGGTCGTTCGGGGTGAATGCCACAACTGTGAAGGATCTGAAGAGCGGAACGCCTCGTTACTGGGGTTGATAACCTTGGACGCACGCATTCTTCGATCGGAATTGGCACCCGAATAGGCGTCCGACGTGGGAGCTTGATAGTGTCGTATGTAGTGATGGAAATTAGTAAGCGTAGTTGAAGGGAAATTATTTTGATTCATTGACAGTTCTAGCTACATATGTACACGAGCTGCTCGGATTGTGACAGCCCTTGCTAGTATGATTTTTGCAAGTGTATGGCACTCTCTAGTCTAGTGACAATTCATTATTCATGAACACGTCTGGTGGACGGGGAAACCACAAATGCAATAAATTATGATTCTTTTGCCTTCGAAATCGAGCTCCAGGGACGCCCAGCCTTTGTTTTTCGCAGTAAGTAGAAGGCCGAAATTGCACTGTCCCAACAACCCGCTTGAATTCCTCCCGGGACGAAGCTAGGAGAAGGTTTCAAAGACTGCCTGAGGAATTCTTATTTGAACCGCAAAGGGCTTTGTGAGATGCTTTCCTGGGTTAAGGGAAACTTTTCCTTCGAGGAATAGAAGATCAGAGTAGCTACAGTGAGGAGGTTCTAAAAGCGCCCAGGCTCTAAAATGGCCCACCTCTTCAATTGTACACTATTTGTACATGTTGCTTTTTTGTAGCCTTCAGCAATGTACAAGAAGTGTACATCTGAGGAGGTGGGTGATTTTAGAGTCCTATGCCATTTCAACTTCAAAATTCCATAACTAATTTCACATAGCTCCAAAAATTATGAAACGACTTGGGTTAGATGGCAATTCCACTTGTCTTTCAAGGATAATGTACTAAAAAAATATTTCAAGGAATTTCACCTCCCCAAAATTGAGTTTCAACTCTTAGGTTAGTTACATGGGCAATTTATGGATCCCATACCTACCTTAAGTGAGTTCACTTGAGGTGGATGTTACCTTAGTCACCTGCTTGGGCAAGTATAGGATTCTTCGGCAAGTTGGGGGATGCATTTCTTTAGTGACTCTCCAATAATTTGACTCTCCCTATTGTAGCCTATTTCATGTCCCAATTTACCTCTACTAAATTATTGATGGCACTCATTTCTTGAAGAGAAGAGAAAAATCATAAAATGAAATAAGTCATCAATATTTTTCATGTTAATACATCTATATCTCATGATCACTTGATGGATAACTTCAATGATTGATTTGATTGAAGATTTGAGTTTACACAAGTGAAATTGCTTTTCAAGGAAATAAATGTTTCACTAAATTTTCATATACACAAACTTTGGAACATCAAAGTAAAAGCACAATGTGGAAAAACAATGGATGATTTTTAAATAAATCTAGAATTTGCCTTCTATTGGTCAATAAATTTAGTTACAAAATGAACTCTCAATCACCTGTTTCCAATCAAAAGTCCAAATCCTTTGTAGAGGCAAATGTGCACCACTTGAATCAAAGGTGGAATCATGAAACAATTAAAACTAATCAAGGTATTTATACTTAAAATCCTTCCCTTCGTAATTGCAACTTTTATCTACACTTGTCTAAAATTAGATTGAAATTCTATGTGTGTAGATTTAGGATACAATTGCAATGCATTCAAGGAAATCTAGACTTCAAGTGGGACAATGGGGCCATTTGATTGCATAAAAATGTGCAATTATAAAATACAATAATAATAATAATAGTATTTTTTTTAGACCACATGGTCACCTATTGTGCCATGCAAAACTAATGATTAAAAAAATTTCAAATTTTATTTTTAAATTTTTTAAAGAAAATATAAGAAAACAAAACTAGAAACCAACCCCTTTTCTGTACTACATTTGTACATTGGCTGAAAATCAAAAGGCCCTCCAGAAGGGCCAAATTTTCTTTGATGGAGCAAAGATTGCTTTAGTAGGGATTACATATCCTATCAACAAGCAACAAATGTGATTAATTCAACTAATTTCAATACAAATTCAAACAAAATATGGAAAATAGAGTAGAATGATTAAATTCTTTTGTGAATTTACATTAATTCTTTTGTGAATTCTCATCAATTCTTTTGTGAATTTACAATAAATTCTACACCGCATTTTCAGATTATTATATCTAAAAATGTCCAAAAATTGATAGTATAATTTGAGCATGGTTCCGACAATCAAATTTTTCTTGAATGTTGATTGCAATCAATTACTAGAACATTTTTGATTTCCAAATTTAACATTTTTAAAATGCATATTTTAGATCTTGTATGAAAAAACTATGAATTTTCAAAGTATTTATTCTAAGTGTACCTAAACTTTACCTAATGCTTTCTTAGTTAGAAGGTTTAAGTTTTAAACAAAAATCGAGGTGAATCACTCCTGTAGCCTAGTTGAAATTAGGCATTTTAAACTTTTGATATTGAATTTGGAATAAAGACATGCCACAAATTCAATAAAATATCAAGGAATTGTAGCAAATTTCAAAATTTAGCTTTCAATTGATAAATTTCTGTAATAAAACTTCAAATCTTAAGTAAACCCAATTGATCATGAAGTTTGATAAAACTATGAATTCTTTTAAAGCTTGAATATGTAAAGTTAGAGAGGTGATTAATCAATTCAATCCATCACATAAGATATTATAAACAATAGATAAATAATATGTACTATCTTAAGCAATGAAATGACAAGTTGATTATTAAGACATAATCTTCTACTATGATTAAACCAAATTATAATTGTCAAAGATTGAAGATCAACACTAACTCTCTCAAAAGGTGAACGAAAATTGGGACTATGATTCACCATGCACATGGCCTTGAAAGTAAAAACATAGGTTTTGATAAACAATATGGATTAGGTTATGTGAAAGTAAAGTCTCATGATGAGAAATATCAAGTTGAAGCACAATAGTGTTGAGGGATTTTATTTCTCATAACATGCCCTACTATACTTTTATGTTTGTAAGCATAGCTGATGGTTGGATCTTGATTAGCTACAATCTTTAAAAAAATTTCAAAAGACATTTGAGAGATTTGGGGCCATTGGAAAATCATTTCAACCTAGTTCCCATCTTTGCTCTCCTCAGAAATTGCTAAAGTTTCTACTTACTAGATTCTTTGTGGAAATTTCAATAACATGTCTCAAAAATGTTAGTGATTGGTGGGTTGGTGGTTCAAATTGGTTATATTGTTTTTAAACTATCAACTAATAAAAGTTTGACACTTTAAAATATAATTATCAAAAATCAGCTTTACATTCAAAATTTGACAATTATGAAATGTAGCTTTAAGAACCTTTTATTATGAGTGTTTTGAGTAGAGAAGACAAGAACTTTATACAAGTGTAGTAGTAGCAAGTAAAACAATCCATGTGGAATATATAAATTAGGATTAGTAGGATCTCAACCACTTATACCATATTTACTTTAAAAGTAGGAATTTTGTTCAAATTGAAATTTCAAACCTTATATAAGCATAGTAGAATGAGTTTTTTTAAAACTTTGAACTAAGAAATAGATTTGGGTTCATTTCCAAAATTATATTTATTTCCCAATTTTTCTTAGATCCAAGTTTTTGGAAAAAACTTATTCTACTATACCTAAATGAAATCTAAAATTTCACATTGAACAAAATTCCTATGTTTTGACAATGAGCAATCGAGCTCTCATCTTCAAACTATCCACTATAGCCTTTGAGGATTTATGATTGATAATGCATTTCACTATAAAATTATGAAAATAACCTCTCTACTATTTTATTTCACAAAATCTCATTCAATTCATTTTTTTATTTAGTCATCAATAGACTTTTCCAAGATAGTGGTCAAATGAAAGATGGGCAACCAACTCAATGGATTTTTGTATCATCCTTCCTTGTTAACACCTAAAGCCTAAAGGACCAAATACCATTTTTGGCAATATAGTGATTTTGGACAATTCACTATGAATATAAGTTTTAACTTTTTCTTTGAAATTTTCACACAAGATGTGGTCAAGGAGTAGCTTTAAGGCCCAACAATTTTCATAATGTTTGACTACATGGTCAAAAACTTATTGTATGATATGTAATTTTTAGTGATCTTTAAGCAGTTCAAAAAATTCTAAAAAATCATTTTTTTTAAGAAATAAAAATTTGAATTTGGTTCCATATATATACATATATATGTATATATATATATATATATATATATATATATATATATATATATATATATATATATATATATATATATATATATATATATATATATTTGTGTATGTGTGAGATAAAAGCTTTGAATCATTCCATTTTGATTAATGAGATGTAATTTATGAAGAGTTTTAGTTTGTGGGCATTTATGGATTCTATACTCTAAAATAAACTTTGAAGTCTTTTATTTGACTCAATTTTCAATATTTTTGAAAAATAATAAAATCATTGAATACACATTATTTATTACAACATTAGAGTTTGTTGGGATTAGCATTTTTCAATTCTATAACTAAATTTTTAACAATTTAGTATTTTGAATCATTTTCTATTTCTTCTTCTTTCTACTAACAATTTTTTTCTTGTATGTTGTATAATTCCATATGATCTAAAAATATTCAAGCATGTAACCATCTTGCCTTGAAGAATGAATCCAAATAGTAGACAACATTTTGGACATTTTTCCATATTGGTGTGACTTTGTGAATTGCAGTTGCCCAGTTTTTTGTAGGATCCTTTAAAGGATTTTTGTCACTTCAAACATTAATATCTTGCAATTTATATGGTGGAAATTTTTGAAATCTTTTCTACATCTTCTCAAACTAGTGTACTAAAAGATCATACGATTTCATGTGTCGAAAAACACTTTTTTTCTTCAAAATTTGGTGCTTACACTAAAAATAGCAATTTGGGAGCATTTTTGATTAAAACAAGGTCAAATACCTTTAGGGATTAATTAGCTTACACATTGAGGATTATCATTGAGGATTACACGTCTAATACATTTTTGGGTTTGGGTGACGTGTTGGAAGTTTAACATTGTGTATCATGGTCATTTAAAGACATATATTAGCTCTTTTTGTTGTCTAAATGACCTTAAATATGTCAAAATCATAAATAAAGGATAATTTATTTAAAAGTCAATTTTAAATTTGACTTTACTTGATGTTGTAAGGGCTCTACTAGACATTGTTTGACATCTATTTATTGCTTGACATCTATTTATTGTCTATGAGAACAACCTTGCTAACATTGCTATCTACATACAGCAAATTCCTTCTCTAATGTGGCAATGTCTTAACGACATTGAATTCGTTCCCACAAAAACCAATAACAAAAGTAGGCTTATGGGAACATCTTGAGAAATGACAATCTTCTAATGGGTTCAAATCTCCTCTAATCATACATTAATACCGAGTTCATACTTTTGTGCTAAAAAAACATACCTCTCCTTGTCCAATGAGAGGCTCAAATGGGGTCCACTCACTCCATTGAGGTTCCGTACTAAAACAGTACTAATATCGAACCCCTCCTTCCTTCCAACTCACTAGAGAAGTTTTTTCCTCCTAAGAATTGTAATCAAAATTTGAGAATAGTCAACTCACTAGAGAAGTCTTCTCTCTTGAGAATTCTAATTAAAACTCGAGAGTAGTGAAAGTAAGGTAGGTACACCCCAAAACACCACTTTTTGCTACTGAACTTATTTTCTATTATTAGACTGATCAAATTTTCATATGTTCTTGTTGACAAGTGAAAGGAGGTTCCAATGCACCAAAGAACATGACATTTCAATACTCTATGCAAAAGTTATTAAGGAACAAAATTTGATTCTAAAAACATTTCTTCCCCGTAGGTACAGATGTACATATAGTATAATATAGATGGCAGTTTAAGGTCGGTGGCATATTTGGGTGTGCCTACCTTAGTGGACGTGCCGACCTCAGCAATTTCCACAAGCATGAAACTGACGTCAACTACTTTGAACCATTTCATGCTTCTGTTTCACGCATGCCTTTCTCACTCCCTTCCTCCGCACCACCACTGAACCTGCAAAGTAACTCACGACTCAGACACTCGAGTAGATCTACAGCGCCAAGCTACCAATGTGCTTGCTTTGACAATCTGCCCAGATGGGGAAGTTCGTTAAAATGGCGGTATTGCATGGATTGAACCCAAAAATGTCATTTAGGACAAGTATAGATTTCAAAGTCTAGGATTGTTGTAGATTTTAGATTGCACGGTCTGAACTATGAGAGTGCCATCTACGATACTTGTAGATTTCAGGCATCTAGGAATGATATAGAATTAAGAAATGTAGGAAAGATGTACATTTCAGTCTTCCTGATCTGACCTGTAAAAACAGCCAAAGCTGCGGAATTTTGCCATTATAATGAAATTGCCCATCTAGGTGAACAGAATGATCTAAAACTACTCACTAAAGCTAATGTTCATAGGTAGAGTCCAAGCTACAATTAGGAACCATGTTTTGCTTGTTGACAAATCAAAAGCATTCTTTTTGGAAATGTAAATGTAGATTTTCGTGTGCTTTTTCTTTCATTTCTTTGTGAATTCCCAAAGTAAAGATTTGAAGAAACATTAGGGTGTCTTGTAAGTGCACTGTTTAACCTCCCTCGAAGAGAGCCGAAACTATTCACAGTTGCGCCATGTGTAAAGTTGTCGACTTTTCACAAGCACACTTTGAAGCAAATTGATAACACTTCAGCAAAACTCTCAATGACAATACTAAATGGGGGTTGATAGCACCAATCATAAGCTTATCAGCTTGCACGAAACAGAGGCAGTGCTTTCGACGAAGTCAACCGAGGATGGAGTGAGAAGGACGGTCCGAGGACTGGGACGCCATTCGATCGGTACAACTTCCGCACAGTCAACATACTTTCATGTCCTGGAACCACCTACTGCAGCTTCGACATGCCGCGGTTTACTGCTGGCTGATGAGAAACGGGACGTAGCTTCGATCCGTGAGCCGGGAATAAATAGCTCATCATACAGCCGCAATTCACCAAACCTTCATCATCCGCAACGTACACCGAGTATATTGTGCACTACCACTGAAGCGAGCTATCGATCGATTACAGTTTCTCAGTTTGGCGTTCGTGTTCTTGCTTCAGTTGCAGCTCTGTTAGTAGCTAGCTATGGCCACCATGTACTGGCTTGTGATCGCCTGTGCCTTTTTGGGCGCACTGCATGTTGCGAAGGCTGCGGATCCCGACCCCCTGCAGGACTACTGCGTGGCGGATCTGACGTCCACGGTGGTGGTGAATGGGTTCCCGTGCAAGGCCCGAGACACTGTCACCGCCAAGGACTTCACGTACACCGGATTCCGAAAACCTTGTAATCCCCAACCCGTATTCACGTACTCTTGTCAGTTTTGATTTTGGACAATGGAATCTAGAAGTCAATGCCGAGGAGGTTGGGGGCCGGAATAGGAATCACGTTATCTTAGTTTTGATCGAGCAACGAGGAGCTGCAAATTGTTGGTCGAATGGGACTACCCCTCGTAAATTCTTAGGATTGATTTCTTGTGAGATGTTCGAACTGTGACTCTTGTGAGGTTGTAACTTGTGCTGTCTATGGGGCAGTCTTGAAAGTTTGTTGTGGGGTATCGCTTCGGATTCCGGCATGTGTGGTGTTTTCTATGATTAACTTCAGTGGGGTATGACTGTAGCGAAATCCAATTCGTCCATGGTACAACCATGGAATTTTGAAACTTTTGAGTATGGAATCCAAATAGTCCATAGTGCACCAATTAATGGAATTCACTTCGAAGCTTCAGTGTGGAATCCAAAAATAGTCCGTCTTTAATCCACGGAATTTCGAAGCTAGCTGAAGTACGGAATCCAAATAGTCCATTCTGCAACCATGGAATTTCGACGCTTCAGCATGGAATGTCAGGCTCTACTCGATCCTACTCCAGTAGTGAAACTCCTGGGATGCACAATGGATTATGCTGGGTCTCTGGAATTTTTGGATCTCTCTTTTGTTATGGGCTCCCCTCTAGTGCACATGACTAGTGATGTATATCCTCGGCTCGATTCATAGACCTAACTCTGTGTTGTGCTTCCCCGCAGTGTACCCGACCTCCGTGTCCGAGACGGGAGCCACCGCCGACCTGGCCTCAGCTCAACAAATGCCCGGCCTCAACACGATGGGCGTCACCCACGCACGGCTCGACTTCGACATTGGCGGCGTCATCCCCCTCCACACCCACCCTCGCGCCTCGGAGACTCTCTTCGTACTCAAAGGCTCCATCTACACAGGCTTCATCAGCGACGACAACCAGCTGTTCGCCTCCGTTCTCGAAGTCGGCGACTTCACCGTCTTTCCGAAAGGAAGCCAGCACTTCCAGCTCAACGTGGGGAACGAAACCGCCATCACGTTCAACACGCTGACGTCGCAGAACCCTGGATTCTTGTTCACGGCCAACCAGATCTTCGTGCCCAATATCACCAGTGCTGTGATTGAGAGGTCGTTCGGGGTGAATGCCACAACTGTGAAGGATCTGAAGAGCGGAACGCCTCGTTACTGGGGTTGATAACCTTGGAAACTCGCATTCGTTGGAATTCAGTGTCGAAAATAGCGCATTCATGGGAGCTTGATAGTGGAGGAAATCATTAAGTATAGGTGAAGGAAAATATGATTCATTTGCAGTTCGACGTACACGAGCTGCGCTGGTTGCAATTTAGAGCTCTTCTCCCTAGTATGATATTTGGAGGTTTATACCATCGTTGAAGGAAAATGTGGTTTTTTGATAGTTCTACGTAACACGAGGTGCACATTGTGCCACAGCCTTACCTTAGATCTTCCTAGCATGATTTTTACAAGATTATGTCTCTAGTTTAGTGACGATTCATGAGCACGTCTGTCACCGTTATGTGGTTGACAATTTAACCGATAATGCAGTAAATTATGATTCTTTTGCCTTCAAAATCTGGGGTTGAGAAGAAACCACACATTCGTTGGGTGTTAGTAAGTATGGGTGAAGGAGAACACGGTTCATTCATAGTTCTATGTACAAGAGGTGCACTGGTTGCTCCATGCAGTTCTGCTCTTCCTGGTACGTATGGCTTTTGCAAGTTCGTGCAGCACTACTACAGAAAGTAGTGATTGCAACACCGTTGCAACACATTAGCAATGGTTCTGCAATGGATTCATGTGTAACGGAACTTAGTTTGCAATGCATTCAGAAATAATGCATTGCAAAAGCATTGCAAACTTGTAATCAATAAACTGTAAAAGTCTTGGACAAAGAATCCATGCTATTGTATTCCAAAACTGTTGCAAGTTTAAAAGCATTGCAAATACTATGAAATACTCTAATAAAAACCATTGCAAACTTATTCAAACCAAAATTATGGACATTGCAAAACCATTGCAGAAACTGTTGCAAACTATATATTCTGTAGTAGTGGCGTCTCTAGTTTAGTGAGGATTCATGAACACGTCTTTAACCTGTACATGGTGGTCAGGACAGTGAAACCTGTAATGCAATAAATGACTCTTCTCCCTTCAGAATCGAGCTTCGGGGGGTGATCGACCTTAGATACCTCACAGGGACGCGCAACCCTTAATTGACTGTTTGCAGCAACGATAATGCCAAAATTGTACTGACCCTAAACAGGCTTGGGCATGAATTGGACGAAGTGTAAGTTTTCAAGCGCGGACCGACTAATCATCAAATCGACTATGCTTCCATCATCGTCAATTTAGTTAAATTGGCATGATTCCGGAGTCAAAAATTGTGACACAACTCTACATATAAGGCTCTTAAAATTAGGGTAACTATAGATTTACGTTTCAGTCCTCTCAAAGTAATAATCAATCCTTTGTTTTGCATGAACCTATTTTGTGTCTTCATAGAATGCTCATGGAATCGTGCGGCTTCGGCACAAATGTTGAACTTGACATTGCGTATAGAAAAATTGATCATGTAGGGGTGGAGTTAGTTTAGAATGGTAGGGTACTAGTTTTCTGTTCACCTCTGACGGGGCAAAATTTCATGATTTCTAAACCAACTCCACCCCTGCATTCTAATTAAACTCCAGGGAACAAGAAACCTCCCATTGAAAACTCCACAAATCCATCGAAATCCCTCATCGCTGCCCAAATTGGGACTGGCCTCGTGACTGGTACGTGGACGTTGCCGTAGGACAATCACGACGACTACTACAACTCGGTAGATTCTTCGTCATCTTCCGTTGTTTTGCACTCTTCGGGAGGCTTGAAAATCCCTTGTGCTAGTGCGATTTGTTCGTAGAACGCCTCTTCCGCATCCAACCTCTGCGCCCAATTGAAGTTCTCCTCAGTTGCATTCCCTCCTTCCAATTCACTACCAGCATGTATTCTTCTTCACGGGAACCACAATTTTGAGGACAATGCCAAGGATCTCTCTCACTAGATATCCTCATTGCCAATCTTCGGGTTTGAATCGTCACTCATCTTTAAATCATGGCAGTCACTAGTAGCAGATCGTAGAATATAAATCGACGCTCACTACACTAATGATGGTATTTAGTGTTATGTTATTAATAGTAGTACCTGGCCTTTTATCCCACACTTCAAGTAGTTTGTATACAGAGTTGGTAACATTAAAATTGTCCTCCCCTCTCCTCCCTGCAATTTAATGAAACAATATGTAACACTAAATGTAAACTTGTAAATTAGTGTCTATCTTGAAATTGTTGACAATTAGTGTCTATCTTGAAATTTAGTGTTGGTAACATTAAGAAAATTGTTGACATTTAGTGTTATGCTTCGTAATTAGTGTTGCCAACACTATTTTCCATCATTAGTGTAGTTTGTGATGTCACTCTTAGTTCATCTTTTTTGTTTGATCTTCGTTGTTCATCCTCATTAGCCTATATGACAACTGCCTATAAGATAGAAGCACCTATTTTGGATAACTTAAGCATTTCAATGTGTATGATTTGGGAAAGTCATAGAGAAACTAATTTAGAGTGTGCAAAAATAAGGTTGTCAAAGAATGCTAGAAAAAATGGAATTTTTTCTTCCAAAATGAATATTTTATTGAATATAAAAGAGGATTTTTCATCCAAAACCATTCTGGTTTCATAGACTCACCTATTTTGGTTTCCTTTGGTACTTTTTCCTAAGCTAAGAAAGAAGAGAGATGAATGGGTGAGAAGGTACAAACAGAGAATCTTTCTCAATAACCTCTACATTCAATTATTGTTTACAATAGATCAACCTATGCAACCATCATAGGGGGACATGTCTGAAATAGGTTCTTCTACCTTATATAAGATAAACCAGCCTATTGTGGTCAGAATGAGGAGTTTGACATCATTTTGTTGCTGAAATTTTTCAATTTTTTTCCCACATTAGTACAAGTCTAAGAAATAGCAAGTGCAATTAAAAATATATATTTTCGACATAGTATGAGTTTGCTAGGAATTTTTGAAGTGTTCAACCTAAAAGAGTCTGTAGATTACCCCATAACCAACAAAATCTGAATCCATAATGCTCATCTTACTACCTAATACAATCACAATATTTTCTATTATGGAAGGTCTAAAAGTCAATTTTTACAATGAATTTCACATTGAAAAGTTAGAAGTTCCTAATGAGGTCATTGTTCACTGACTTCACTCCATTACTGTCATGTAAGACATGCATTGTGGCCCACATCTCACATATTGAAAAAAAAAACAATGGATCATTTCTTAGATGACGACAATGAGTCATTTGACTACAATGGCTTGCTTTATGTCACTTCCACTTGGGTTACTCTTTTAATCAATTCTTATGTAATTCACACCATTGCTATGTTGAGAGATTTTAGAAGTAAGTAGTTAACATAGATGTGGTCGTTGAAAGCATGTTTGATTAAGGTTGTCTACTAAGCTTTGCAAGCATTTGCCTTGTTAAACATTATGAAAATAAACTACAAAAATTTCAGGCCTAGATCACTAATTTTGGATACTCCCATAGTACACAAAAATCCTAAACCCAAAAGTATGACAAATTATCAAAATTGATTTTTAAATATAAAATGATATTTTCACTACAAGAAAACGGCCATAAACGTGACTGCAAAACATGATTGCACTAATTTTGCGACTTGAAGTTCACTTCACTTCCCTAATTGCACCAGCGGGTTGTGATCCAGAGCGTTGGAGTCATTCTGCAGTCATGATTGTGACTGCCAGATGAACAATGAATGCGCTGTACACTTCATCCATAGCGTTCCGTTCATAGGGGCGATGATGTAGTGACGTGGCGAATTGAAACATGACTGCAGAAGGCAAAGTCACGATTGAGTCGTGCGGTTAAAATTTTTGCGACTGTAGGTGACTTCAAAGTGACTGCAAAATGACTGTAGCGCCAAGAGGAGTCACTCAATCAACGTTTTCTTTAATAATGGATAAAGAAAAAGATGGGTCCTTGTGGTTCATGAAAGATAGGGTGAGGATAGTTTTGGGTATGTCACTATAGTATAACTGCAATATGACTGGCATGGGTTTTGTAACAAAATACTTAGAGAGGCATGCAATAAAGGCATCTTTTGGAATATTGGGGTTTAGGAATGTGTGAATGAATGCAAGTTAGCTAAGATATAGTGCTAGGGTACCTTAAATGAATTAATTTTAGGAGAGCAAAGTCTGCAAGCCTTATTGCACATATTTTAGAGATTGAACATTAGTTGGAGAATGAAATAATTGTGTTCATTCCTTTGGATTGTCGTGACTTGGACACATGCTGTACGGACTCATTTTGAAGAACCCGTGCTATGGATAGCGTCATCAATGTTTAAGGCGCTTCTACACCTGCTGTTAGGTTCAGGGTTTGCATTAGAGTACAAGGTGTAGGAAAATGTTTAAAGTTGTTGAGGCCAGAACTTGTGGCAATTCAATTGAGCATGAATGAAAAGAAGTGAACATGGTCTTGTAATTATTTAGTAAATGGTAAGAAATTCAAGATGGTAGGAGACAAGATGTTCAGGTTGCAATTGCAGGTGATGTAACTGCACTATGATTGTGGTTTGTCTATCACGTAACTACACTAAGACTGCGGTGAGTCTGTCACGTAACTATACAATGACTAGTATATGACTGCACTTCGGAAAGTGATTCGGGTGTTGTACTACTACCATTCCAATGTCCTCCAATTCGTCGACTTACCTCACTGCTGCATGCACTTGCGGTTTAGGAAAAATGCTTCTGTCAACACAAATACTAGGGCAACAAACTATATAGTCAACAAGACAGGGCTTCGCGGTTTAGACAAGAAATGTGTACCTAGTACATCTCCTGCGCAAGTAAGTTCTCTTCCACAAATAATTTGATGGCTCCAATTAGATTGGCGGTGGAGCTTCTACTCGACAGTTGTTGGGGAGTAGTGAGCCCTATAGCCTCCCCAGTAGTGGCGATGAAGGCATTTGTGTGGTTGACAACTTTACGCTTGGAACGGGCTTTTTTACATAAAACCACTTTCTAACCAGGTCTGTCAAATGCATCAGAGAAAAACACTTGTGTGGCTTGACTAGGAAAAATGAATGGCTCTGCCATGCAACTATAGGTGACTTCAAAGTGACTGCAATTTTTACGACTATAGGTGACTTTAAAGTGACTGTTGGCAGCTTGTCTTCAATGAACGTGACTTCAACATGACTTCTACATACTACTTCATGACTTCAATATGACTGAGTCCAATAGAAAATGACTTCACTCAAACTGACGCAACTCCAAAATGACTCTCACATGATTCAAAAATGACTACAACATCATGTTTGACAATGTCAGCTTTCGACAATGAATGTTGCATGGTTCTCAATTTTGCATTCAGTAACAACTCCTGTGATGGCTAGACATTTATTGCATGCTATTACTTTCATTCAAGTTTAGGTGATATGAATGAAATTAGTGTAGAGGGGAGGCACAGATAGAAACGTATGAGCCACTTACTTTTCTACAAAGCAATTTAGCATGTGCATGGAATAAAATAGGAAATAGCAATCCCATATACTTTAATTCTTTCAGATGAACATCTAAAGTATAGAACATTTGTGTGCTGAAGGTATGTAGTATTTTCCAAAGGGTTGCCATGCTTCCACTCTAGAAATCCATTACACCTTGCAGGCAAGGACAACATCTACATCGGGATCTATGGTTTCTACATTTGAACACATAGCATGAGCATCCTGATTTGGGAAAGTGGGTTTATCCTTCAGCGCTGTAGCTACCTCTGATGTCCACAAATCCTGACGAACACATGCCTCCTATGTGCCTGAATAATCGTGAGGGTCCAACTTGTCCAAATTCATCACTCATGAAAACATGTGTAATGTTGTATTGAATACCTGCCATTCTTGTCGCATGGATGTAAGTACAAGATTTGGAGCACAAACTCCAATGAGGTGTGGATCACGTACAGGAAAGGGGCTGACACTGTGTGCACAAGAAGTGAGAATCTCAGTTTCTGTTATGTTTGTGCGTAGGGTGGATGCATAGTTGAGTGGACCACTTTTCATGCCACAGTGCTTTTTCAAGTGAGACCTTTGCATTACAAGCCACATTGTACATAATTGACTACACCATTTGACCTACAAATATAAACATACACTTTCAACTTGAATGCAAAGGCAACTATATAGTTATTAGTAAGATATTTTATTTACCTAAAGAGTTATGGACTTTTAAAGTTGTACATTCAATTTAGAAAAGTCCATATGTTATTTTGTGAAGTTGTTTTTAACAAAAAAAACATTCTTGTAATTGTATTAGTGACTCATGACGTGTTGTAGCGTAGATTGAGGCACCCCTAAATTATATTGTTTTATTGTATTGTGTTCTTGAAATAGTAGTTATGGACTTTTGAAGGAGCTAAATTCAGTTGTATTTAGAAAAGTCCATAAAAGAATCAAAACAAGGTATTTTCTTAAATTTTTTTTTGATCCAAAATGTTTTTTAAAGTTACAGATGGGCTTTTGAATTTATACTGCATTTTGGATGATTGCTTGAATGCTAAGTGCAGGGTAGAAGAAGACGGGGGACGTTGGCCTTGGGCATTTGTGACAGGACCCGGGCCTGAATACAGGCCCCCATTATGGTTTTGATCCACCCCTCTAGAATTGCCATTCTACGTCTCTCATTGTTGGTTGAGTGCTTTCTTTGTACAAAGTGTTGTGCAAAGTGTCCTGGCTATGGTGAAGTTTGATTTTACTATTTCAATTTGGGTTTTGAGTTGGGGTTTAGGCACATTTGGCAATTGCAAATTGAAGTATTTTTTAACATTCAATTATAGTGTTTACTGAGGTGTTTAAGAGAGCCAGTGCCTAATACAATTATTCATTTGGCATGCAATCTAGGATTTAGGGTTCAGAACATGAGGGTTTAGGGAGGAGGAAGCTTATTGTTGCACAAATGGCAAGTGCAAGAAATTCGGCAAGGCGAACTGGGGTAAAGCGTCTAGGGCCGGCTGAAAGAGAAAGAGTGTGCTTACAGAGAGAAAGAGATAGAGAGCGGCAAAAAAAGAGTAGGCTTCTTAGGAGAGAGGAGCTTGGTTGGTTATAAGAAGAAGAACGACTGTATGCTAGGGAAGAGCGTGGAGGAGCAGACGAGAGTTGTGGAGATCATAACAAGGTTATTTGGCAAGAGGTGTTGCGTGATGTTACAGCCATACTAGAGTGTGTGAAGTCGACATTGGGTGAGCCACAAAGAAGTGGTTTTGCAGGCATTGTGGTCAAACCCGTTTACCACTTCAAAATTGCCGTTCTCAAAAAGGGTTTCAAATGAGGCCAAAACACAAGCTTCCATTGTCTCTGGGTTGGTTCAATCATTGTCTAAAGTGAAAAATGCCAAAACTAGGGCATAGCTAGTAGCAAAGCATGCAATTCTTACAGCAATTGTGAGTTCTAAGTCTTCGGGATTGAGATCTGCGAGACAAACAGTCCATTTGCTGAATGTCCATCACCATAATGTGACTATGGTTGTGCAAAGGCGAGTTTCTATGGAGAGTAGTGAGCATATAATTTGGACTCTTTCTGTGAGAAAACAAAAAAGTGACCGAACATCTGATTCCGTGAAGGCAAAAGTTATTGCTTGGTGGATTGGAGAAACTAGGGCTAGTCCAAATCGCAAGGAGGTGGTGAAGAATTGGATTGCAGCTGGTATCTACAAAAAATACCGTATGCAATATCTATTGGAATTATAGGTATGAATTCTGTGTTTATGGTTCAATCTGTATAGTTTTGGGTTGATTGATTGTCTTTGTGATTAAGACTTAAGGTATTCCAAAATGGAGGGCAAGAGTGGATTGTCTGAATGTATCGGTTGGGGCTTAGGGTACAGTAGAAAGTATGTCAAGGTTTAAGGTTTAGGATTTTAGTTGTGGAACTGTTGGGTGCATTCTAGGGGTTGTATGGATAGGATAGGAAAATAGTGACCTCTTCTATTGTACCATTCATCTTCATACATGGAATTGCGATTTGAGTGAGGCGGACTCTGGGTTCAGTTAGTTGGGTGACCTTGTGTGAATTACAATAGGGTAGAAATGCATTTCAAGTGAGTCACATGGGACCTATGAAGACTAATGTTGTAAAAGAGGAGTATTGAAATGGTGTCCAATGCAGTGTATTTGGACTTGTATGGCTTCCTGAAGTCGCACGCAACTTGTATGCAATGTTGCAATCTCAATGGGAATTGAATTACTGTTCTATGGAGTTTGATTAGTGTCCAATGAAGTACAATTACAATTGTATGGCTTCCTAGAATCTCTTACTACTTGTATGGCAAATTGCACTGTTGCGAGGAATTGAATTGGTTTTCTATTGAATCTTCTTTATCGTGTATGATTGACAATGGAATAGGCTAGAGTTTCATGTCAATTTATTTCAAGTTTTATGAACTTCTAGGGGAAGCTGGAGCACTTCATAGGCAGAGAATATAAGCATTGTACCTAAATTTTCTGCATTCAAGTATGTTTATAATTATTGATGATTGAGTGGGCGATGATAGATAGTGCTCGTATGGCACCTCTTGAGTTCTCGGCTGGACTCAAATGCAATGATGTTGTGGCTACAGATGGAATTTTATTTGCAATTTCAAGCTGCAAATCCCCAAGTAGTTGTTGGTAAGAGGGTCTTCGACTCATTTCAACCCTACTTTGTCAAAAGGCTAAAGGAACAAAATGTTTGTTGTTGTATTTATTATGTTGAAATGGAAGAACTTAGGGTAGGATTCAATTACATGTGGGTTCTGTCTGCACTGTACTTTAAAAGTACTTGCCAATGTCAGTGTGAGGTGTGTGAAGCTATGAATGGGGAGGACTAATGTTGTGCCAAACAGTCCACCTTTCCTAGGGCCACGACTATGGTTGAATCTATTCTGTGTCTTTGGATTGATGAATGCCAATGGCGTAAAATGGAGTCCATTTTTGGTAATTGTGAAAATTGTAGAGTAGACTTCCTTCCAATCTGCTCCATTGAAGAAGACGGAAGTTCCAACAGTAAAGTGAAATGGAAGCAATTTGCAATGGAAGCAATCACAACGAGAAAAGGCGAGGAAAAAACAAACTATCGTTGATTTACAAAGAAACTTCTAACGAGTTCGTAAGTTATCTGAAATCTAAATTCCAAGAGTTTGTGCGTCATTTGTTTGTTGCAAAGTGGGAAGATGAGCAATTCAAAAATTGTCTTGCAAACTTTTCTACTGATTCTATAGTATCCGTGATTGATTTTGCTGAAAATTATTCGTTTGAGGTCTAGAACGAGGTGCACTCTATGCATTGGTATAGCTATCAGATCACCATCTTGGTCCACATTACGTGGATAAGGAATCCCAACCCTAACCAGGGTTTTCATAGTGGGTGGACATCTGGTTTGCCCGTCCGTCCGATTCGCCCGTCCGATTCACCTGACAGGGCATGGACGCTGTAGTCGAGGAGCGGACGAGATCGTCAAGGTGCAAAACTCTCAAAATTAAAGCCGTTCAGACCGTCCGTCCGTTCGGTCCGGTTTGCCCATCCGTCTGGTCTGGTTCGCCTATTATGACAACCCTAACCCTGACCCTAATGATGAAAGTACTAGGAATATAATGGAGTACCATTTTTACATTAGTGACGACAAAAAGCACAATAGCTACTTTGTCCAACATTGTTTGATGCTGCATTGGGACAGTCTCACCGAAAGAGGCTTCAGGCTTAGAAATCATTGGATTTGGAGCGATGGTTGTATTGTCCAATTTAAGAGTCGAATTCCATGGTACTTTGTAAGTTGGTATCCAGAAATTACTAATGGGTGTGCATGTATGTGGAGCTTTTTCGGATTTGGATATGGTAAAGGCCTCCATGACAGGGTAGGTGCTGTGCTTAAACGTTACATATGAACTGCCCGACTTGATGTGCATAGCCCATGCCTTGAGGATGCAAAGACAGTTGTTGAATTCTTGAGAGCCAAATTGAGCAAAAGGCCAAGAATTGCATATGGTGACCAAAGACCAGTGCAAAGAACCTTCTGGCATGTTCTAGAAGATGACGTTGATAGGAAGAGTAACTTCGATTGTGATCCCATCAAGGGATGCAGAGAGGTGCATTCTGTCTAGTCAATAGGTTCAATGGATGTTAATAAGTTGTTGAAGCGAAATTTGGCTTGCTTCTGTATTGCTTGCATTGAACGTAATTGGAGTGTATGTGAGAATTCGGCTTGGGCTCAAAGTTGAGAGGTTTAGCTTCTTGTTGTTCATAAGCTAGGTTATATCCAATCTATAGTTAGGGCTGAGTTCAAAAAAGATGACTGGGATGAGTTTGGAACAAATGGTCAATACTTTGCTTCGATAATGGAGCTTGGCAATAATTTTGCTATCAATGCTGCTCCTAACAATGAAGAGAATGTTGACTTCTATACCCTTATTTGTATTAAGGAAATCGATACATGTAGGAAAGTATTTTAGTGCCCATGGGGTGAGTCTTTTGAGCTGGGAGATTTAGTGATTTAGAGACGTTACTATCAAAAGTATGGAACTGAGGCTAATACTAAGTGTTATTTCATTAAAATGGCAATATTCCACATGCCATTTGCACGAGTAGGACGATTTTGGCGGTTTTTGAGATTGCATGTGGACTGGCGCCATTATAACGGAATTGCACGGAAGTGGTGGAGTGCCCAATGTTCGTAGAGGTTTTCGGTGATCAAAGTGCGGGTTGCGCTTCCCCCCTCCCCAATCAGAATTAGTGTCCTTGCATTCGCTTAGTGTTTCACAGTGCACAATGGTGAGTATTTTCATAGGTAGCATTCTTGATGGGAGGTGGTCGACAAATGCAAGTGGAAAAGCTTCATATATTTTAGGATGAATATAATAGTTTGTACATATATGGTAAAGGTCGAAGTACATGCGTCCCAAAGTCTGTCTTAGAGCTTGGAAGTCCAAAAAAAGGAGTCAAGAAATAGCCACAATGAAAAGCCACGCACGGTCACATTGCATGCATGTGGGATCCTTCCTTCTAGAGGCTCTTCCAAGTTAGAGCATTCTGTTTGGGTTGCGTTGTTGTTCTTCTTCGGCAATGCGGCGTAAATTATTGATGGCAAAGCTATTTTGTTGTCGTGGCGCAACAAAGCTCAGTCCTTCATTCTTCTTTGGCTTCCAAGATGCCATAATGTTGTTCGTTGAAACGTAGTCAGCTTGGGTTGCTGCTCGATCGATCTTCCATCTGAAATTGGTCTTGGTATCCCACCCCGCGTACAACCGCCGCATGTCCTTCGACGTTCCGCACAATATGTACCATTGCACGAGGACTTCGCGGAAGTGGTCTGCTTCTGGATCAAACTCTGGATTCGCAACAGCCCTACGCCCCTACCAAGCTAAACCGGATCCTTGCAATCTAAGGCTGGTCTTACAAATACGTAAAAGCCTTCACGAAGATCAGTGGCCATGTTATATGCATGCAGTGGCCTCCCCTCCAAGATGCCGATGTAAGGGTCTTCTGCCTCCACCTCCTCTCGCGTGCTTCCGTCTTGCATGAAGTCCGTCGTAAAATCCCCCGGTTGTCGAGTTTGAGGCCAAAATCCCTGTTGCAGTTCATGAGAATGGGGGGGCTCTTGCAGCTCTCTATTACGCATTGCATCGGTCACGCCGGTCCAATATGTCACCAAGTGCGACATGAGAGCCTTGTACTCTCTGGTCCCATCCTCTTTTGCAATGTTTGTCTAGTGTTGGATGTATCCATCAAATCCACGTAGAATCTCCACTTTGTTTGTCATTTTCTTGGATTTTACGCATAGGGGATCACCTTCAGGAAGCTAAGGTTTGTGTTCGGCATCTTCCTTCCATAACTTCAAGCCCTCTTTGGACAACCACTAAATGTCGGTACATGCTAGTTTGTATTGCATGATGGGCCAACCGTTGTCGTCCACGAAGAATTTATACTGCCTTCCGTTCGAGTGACCCACCAATTGCTTCTTCTTCATCCCAAGATAAGGTTTCACGTAAGCCTTGAAATTAGGCACCTCTTCGATAAGGTGTGGGATGAATGGAACCTCTTCCATTTCCATGTACGACTGCATCAACAACAACAATGTCGGATGGTCCTTTGCACGGAGGACCATACTCCAACGCCCAAAAGATGCGTCGATGTCGTCGTGCGTGTACCCTACTATCATGAAGGATACCACCACTTCTTTCACAATCCGTCGTGCAACCAGGAGGGACCAAAAACTAAAGACGTATTTGTTTTTGTTCTCTCTCCAGGAATTGTCCATTGAATGTGAAGCACAGGTGGCAACAATCAAGCCATGATGGGGTCCAAAGGAATGTCTCCCAAGGAACCCTACACAAATCTCGCTATCCTTCAGCAACGCTTGATACAACTCGGTGCTACCAGATCCTCGAAACAATGATTAGGAAGATTTGGCTGGGGGATCTTCCAGATCTCGTAGCAATTTTGCAATTGATCTCACAGTGAAGTTGCTGTCGCTCGGGAAAACATCTAACTGTAGTGTGTGTATTTGCCATCGCCGTGGTCGTGTGCAAACATTGTTGTCACTTTGATGGGCAACTTCATGAATCCATCTAGTGCTTTTGTTTTCTTTGCCAATGTAGGACATGCAGTTTTGAAATGGTCCATCTTGTTATGCATGATGGTCAGAAGTTGCGACGGGCGCAACTTGGATAGCCATCGACTATGATAGTACGCATGGCGACAAGCCTCTTGAAAAAACAAATGCTTTTCAAAACGCCTTTGGATTCGATTGTAGTCCTCGATTCCAGATGCATGCGAGGCCCGCAATTGCTTCAAGTTATTGCAAATGCTACATCTTGTAAAGGAATCTCCTCTTCCTTTGATCACATAGTCATAAAAGTATTTCTGTCGAATCTTACAGAAGCAAGGTTGTGATATTGGAGACAACCCCAATGCTTGGTTTGCCTATAAGCAAGGCGAAGCACAGGGTCATTCTTCAGTATCCAAGCTCTTCTAGAGGTAAAGTAAATCCACACTTCTAGTTGTAGACTTAGTCCTATGCAAAGGGTTCTCTGCCCTTCTATTACATCCCGAGGGGGAATAAACCACAAAGACTTTATATGTGCAACACGTATATGGAATTGAATTCCTCTACCTTTGAATTTGTATTTTCAATGTGAGGCCCCAAATTGGATAAGAATAGGTGTAGAGTAAGATAACATCTAGTACGGCACAAAATAAGGGACTTCCATGCTAATTTCAACTTGGGTTGCTTCGCCGCTTTGTGCTCCTTCTATGACTACTAACGCCTTTGCAATCAACCTTCACTATGTACTACCTTCACAAGTAGGGAAACTGCAAATCTGTTGAGGAACACTACATTGCCTCAAGAAATTCACTTGGAAAACACATCAGTGTCTACTCTTATTTGTGAGGAGTCATTACGAACAATACGGCCCTTAAGTGATTTTACCTCGACAAGTGTTAATTTGATTGAAGTGGGGCCATGAAGACATTAAATCTCAAATGGAATTGAATTGGGTTCATCATGCGTTATGTGAATAATAATCAGGTTGGTGTGAACAAAATAATAAATATTGCATATAGCTGACACAATTTTCACCATGAATTCATGACAATTGTTCCATTCAATTCCAAAGTCACCTAAGTATTATCCACAAAACTCTTTTAATCTAAGTGTCAACTACTGACTATGACAACATCTTTTGCTCTCAAGTGATAACAAAAGTTGAGGCTACAATGAAAGTCCTTGTTGTATCAATGTTAGTGGGCAGCACAGTCCAACGTGCAGCCCTTACCTCATTGACAGAAGCTAATAATTGGTTCCATTGGGTACCGACAGGGAGAACTTTCAGGCTCACTTTCTCTCCACTTTCTAAAGTGCGAGACAAGTGGGGCATGTGGTCTACGCTTCCCTCCAACAAGGACTGTAGAATTTGGATGGCTTGAACAGTTGACGTCCGCCTCTTCTTGCTATTGAAGTTGCCATGCGAAGCACCTCGGACGTCGGCCTTTGCCTTGCCCTTGTATCTTTAAAAGGTCTGGAGGGAAACCTTGTGAAGTGTCTGCCAAGCAAGTGGACAGATGCTTATGCCTTTTACGGTGACGACTCCTTTGTGCACACTCCAGTGGACGTCCAACATCTTGGTGGACTTCACTTGAAATGTTTGCAAGTGCAATTCCGTGCGGAGGGTATGAATGGTGGAAGGATGGAATTTCTTTATGCAGTCTTCGTTGCAGCATCGTTGCACGAAGACATTGGCAATGGATTCCAATGATAACAAGTTTGTCTTTTTGTTCAGCAATGCAGCGGCTCGTGTTCTTCGTTCATAGCAATATGGTCGTTTGCCTTGTCTTTTCCGACTCTGCTCTAATTCTTTGTCAAGGGCAGCTCGTTTTCGAGCATGATCATAGACACTGGCATAACCATTCTCTCCGAGATAAAACAGGAGGCGTATTGGCCAACGCAAGCACGTGTCTCCCACATTGGGATCCCCATTATAGACCTCCAGCACAACATTGCCAACATCATCGTCGCCCAAATGGTTGCATCCATCAATATAGGCCTCGGGATTTGCAACGATGATAATCACTTCAGCAAAATTAGAACCATCAGCGTGCCTTGCCAACAGAGCCTTCCTAGACCATTCGTCGCGGTCGATGCCTTCACGGTTAGGGATGGGACTAGGGTCTACCGCTGTAGTGGCAGGATCCTTTGATACATCTTCCTCACATTCTTCAAATCCCTGTCCACGCAACCACATAGGAGTCAAGACCATGACAAGAGTGGAATGCTTCATTCACTACAACAGAACATGGTAAAAAATCGCACTCGGTTTTGATTGCGCAATTTTTTTGGCATATTTTGTTGTAGTGATGTTGGGGTCCAGATATGTAGAATAAAACATCATGCAGAGAAGAAAACCTCGTTGCTGTTGACTTCGTTTAACGATGTGTGAATCATGGAGACACACTACCCGAGGACTTGCAACACCACGGATGTCGAAATGAACTCTCAATTCTATGAGGATGGCAAGTATGCTTCAAGAAGATATGAAAGGCGAAAACATCAATGTCCGGAGACGTTCAGTCTACGCACCAAGATTCACAAAAGACAGAAACTGAAACTACTGAAAAGGAAATGTCTCAACCTAGAAGCAACAATCTCGGAATGGTATTGATCGCAAGCGCTTTTAGAATGCACAATTTGGACCTAAACATCCCACACTCGAAAATGTGCTCGTCAAAATCGCTTTCAGGATGTGTTGTCTAATCCCAGCGATACATCCTCCATGGTTACAAGTCACAGCAGTCGGGTTCAGACCGTGTGGTCTGAATCCACAGATTCATGTTTAAGGATGGGAGTGGAAGTATAAGAGTGCAGACCGCGCAAAATAAACCAGACGCCACCGTCTCGACATTCGGTCACCTCGGCCGAGTTCAGACCACGCAGTCTAAACCGTGCAATCATTACTTGATCAAAGAAATCGTGGACGCAGACGCTATCAGACCGCACAATCGAAGCTTCATGCCACCAACTCGAAAAATAGTCACCCCGAGAGAGTTCAGACCGCGCAGTCTGAACCCACCGATTCATGTTGAAGGAATGGAGTGGAAGTGGATGCTTTTGGACCGCACGGTCTGAGCCTGACGCCACCGCTTCACAATTCAGTCACCTCGGCCAAGTTCAGACTGCGCGGTCTAAACCGTGCATTACTTGATTAAAGAATTCATGGACGCAGACGCTATCAGACCGCACAATCGAAGCCTGACACCACCGACTCGGAAAATAGTCACCTTCAGAGAGTTCAGACCGCGCGGTTTGAACTAGGCCCTCTCCATATTGCAGGGACGATTAGAGACGGACAGATAAATCAACTCATGTTGCGCGGTCCGAACCACTACACTTGCTAGTTCTCGACCAAAACATCACAATAATTGACATCATCGTAATACTACTTATCATAAGCTACATTTGTTGGCCTATTATGGACACGGGGCTGCATGTATGCGACAATGTGAATAATCTACTTGCAGAGGCAAGTAGCCACGGGGGGGACACTCCCCGTGTTTTAGAAACCTACGTGCAGAAGAAAATGTAACACATGTAATACATCCTAAATTTTTTTTTTTCCAAAAAAAAATTAAGAATAGATTGTGCTACTTTAAAAGTTTATGTTCTGAATTATTGGTATTTTTTTATGTTGATAAGAATTAGTTACAAATTTTAGAAGAAAAAAGATACACTATAAAGCTAAAAATTACTTTCACACCCCTATATTATATAAGAAAAAAAAATGAAAAAAATGAAAAAAAAATTCTATAAAATAAATTTCTATTGAAAGTTTATTTTGGTTGAATATTGATGCAATAGTCATTATCATGTGATCACTATAAATATTTTAGTCTTAAACCATGCCATTTTAGTTCATTTTTCAACCTTTTCTAGACAACATATCTTATGTTATTTGGAATTGAAATTTTTGTCAATAGAAACCTTTAGTCATTGTTAAACAAAGCTCAAAATTTTAGGATGAAATTATAGTTTATTCCAAAGTATTCCGGGGTCAAAAAATCACTTCGTCGCACGTGGGTACCCCGAATGTAATGAGAGTGTCCTCCCCGTGCAAGTAGCACATTCTATGACTTGTAGAATGAGAAAGCACAATGTACCTTTGTATTAAAGGGCACTTTTTAGATCCTATGCACTTTATAGACCTCCTACCTTGCTACAATTAATTCTTGAAAAGACAGACTTTGATTAGACTTTTGATGAAGAAAAAGATAGTATGGTGATTTTAATTATTGGAAGAGAAGGTAAGAATTGAAGTGAGAGTAGAAAATTGGAGTTACATATAGATCAAAACACACATGTACTTGCCCATGGCAAAAATGATACAATGAGTATCCAAATAATAGATTATACACTACCAAAAAAGGGTGTTGTTTTTTAAACTTTTTTTAACACATATTTTTTACAATATTTTTGACACTAAAGTATGGAGCATAGTGTTGGAATTGTTTTCCAACATTATTGTGTTGGAAAATAGTCAAAAACAAAGTGTTCCACTTTGTAAAATCATAACTAATTATAAAAAAAGGTTGGAAAAATACAAAATAACTTGAGTTTGATTTGTTTTCCTCTTGCCTTTCAAAGAAACTAAATAAAGATTAGGAGGAGCTATACGCCTTTAAAAAAATCATTTGTGCGAAAATTACTAAATAGATATGTTTTCTTGTATAAATTACTAAAAAAATCTCCAATTGCATATATTCCCTCCCCATTCTATTTTACTAGTCATTTTTGGTAGTAATTATTGAAAGTATTAAAGATTTGGAAATGATTTTTTTATGCATATTTTAATCAAATCATTCATAGTGAATGTTTATGAATCTGTCCTTTAAGCATCTAGGAGAAAACACCTTGCAGATCATTTTCGTGCGTATTGCGTTTATGATTTTACGAGTGCTGGTGTGTGAGTGTGAGTGTACAAGGAGGAGTCTAGATTTGTTGGTAACTAGATTAGGTTGTGTATATGAGTGCTTTGTAGAGGAGTTCCATTCTATGGACAAGGAACTATGCGTGGTGCTTTTAATTTGCTGAAACGGTGATCCGGTGGAGGCCCGGAAGTAGTTGGGATGCGAGTCCGGAATCCGGGAGAAAGTTTTGTGCGGAGATCGGCGACCGCTAGAGGAAGATATCCACTCACCAAAAGGTTTGCCAACCTTAGAACATAGTTGAAGACTAGACAATAAACCTCATCCTAGTTCTGGAAAGACCTAGATCTGTCATTGTAGTAAGGTGGGTTTAACGTAGCCCTGTGTAACCTACTCTCCAGGTGGCCAACCGGAAGTTGTAAGGGTGCCCCTCCCTTTGCTCAACGGGTTTTGTCTAAGTTTTTGTCTTGTTGGTTAAGAAGTAGAAGTTTGAGTGTGGAAATTGAGAGAAGTGAAGTCCCCTACCTCCTAGACAAAGCAAATAAAGACCCCCTAAGGGTAAAACAGGGGTATCAAAAACCATTACGTTGAGTATCTGGAAACTGGATTAAACCGTAACCGAATTAGATTTTGGAAAGAAGAAGGAGTTCTGGAAAGTCGTTACGGGTCGGGCTATCTTCCGAATAGTTAGATTCCAGAGAATTCGGTCATTTTCCGGAAAACTAAACTCGAGACAGCACCTGGAATTCCTTGGGACGATATTCCATGTCGTTTTGCCATATTGTGAGTGGTAAAAATACTTACGCCTGCACTACGTGTGCAACAATATGTTGAACTACCTTATCAATATTTTGAACAAGAGTACCAAACAAACTTTCTATGTCATGCCCGTGGGTCTAAACAAGAAACCAATAAAGTGGGAGGAAATCAAGGATAGCCTTTTCTACGTAATCAACGGATAGTATAATGTCACAGCAAGCAAGTTAATGATGGAGGACGACAACAGGATTGACGATGCTACAAAAAAGCATTTCAAGAAATGGAATTGCTTCGTGGTGTGGTCAAAGAACGCGGAGAAGTTACAATCGATTTCCGTGTACTACAACCGTGTCAATCATTTTCAAACCATACAGCCATTGTGGACGACAAATATCCTCGAAGTGAGGACTATGTGGGTCAACATGGGAAGTCCAAGGCATTCGAAAGAGGCCTCTGTGGTGGGCACTGTCCAAGCCCAGAAAAGGACTAGGGAGACAATGAACATGACAACAAAATTTAAAGTGAGTAATTCAGGTCGGCTAGATCTGAATTTCTATCTACCTAGGACTTGTTTACTATCTTTTTTCATGGCCACTTAATGAATCTTTAACTCTCTGAGTGCAATCATTCAACCTACAAAAATGGTTAACTAGATTTCTTTCTCTTGCTTTAGGCATTTGAGAAGGCCATAAACTTGCGATTCGCGATGATTGATGTGAAAAAGAATCACATGATTTCAAAGAAGAAAAGTATGAAGGAGAAACTTGTCAATGAGTTGAAGATCATAACAACACCAATGGATATTTATAACCTTTAAAGCAAAGTGATTACAAATGCTACACATAGAGGTCTCTATGATCAAAACATGTCCATGAAATTTAATGAGATTGAAGCAAAATTGGAAGCAGGAGAGTTGTGCCTTGAATTGTGATTTTTTCAAGCCATTCGGGAACTTGAGCTACACCAACCTTGGGAAGTTTGCTAAACACATTCTAAACCATGAGTGGTATAGTTCTTCAAGGTTTTCCTTGAAAAAAGGAATAACTTAGCAAAGACAATCAGCATCGCTTATTTGAAGCCATACAATTTCATCATGAACAAGCATGTGTCGTGGCCCAAGTTTGTGTAGATGTCAACCACAACGAGTGAAATTAAGTTGTGAGTCATCAACTTTAGGACTGTTCCTAGAACATTGGAATAAGAAGACTCCACAATCGAGAAACCTTTCTTCTATGAAGTCCTAACTTCAATGCAGAATGAAGGGAAGCTTTGATAGGAGCAAATCAAGTCCTAGCTCTTCATCTGCCGTGCTGAAGTTGAGCAAGTGCAAATCCTCACATATGTTGAGAAAAATCAGGTCCTAAAGACTTCCAGCATGACTTCCTTTAATTACTATCCGGCAAGGAACAAACAAGTGAATGAATAATAGACTTGCCAGCAAACAATGTCAAAACACTGAGGAAAAACCTCCACATTTTTCTTCAAGGTCCAAGCAACACATTCCAATCCCGAGCAAAAAGTGATGGTTTTGGATGTACCTACCTGTAAGCACTTATTTATGGACCCTTGGTAAATTAGTGTACACAACTAGGTTCTAGTAATCACAGTTAATTCCTATGGGGCCTAACGTCGGTTCATTGTGCCTTCTAAGCAATGGATCTTTCCCTAATGTTGTACTAACTCTTTTATTTTGAAATTTAACTAATGAAACTTAACCAAATTGGAAATGTATATTTTTTACTAAATTGATTTTTCAAACCCCGGTGCTTTTTAGTTAATTCAAAGATAGTCTAAATTTAAACATCTTAAGTGATAGAACACTTCATGCCATTTCTAAAAACATAAAATTCACCCTATTCCGACTTTCCTCGCAAAAGTTATGTACGAATGAAGTTTAGCTTTTAAGAGGCTCTATAAACTTCATCCAAGGTTTTACCCTTCTTCCCTATTCCAATTTACCTTGAAATTTTACTCCTAACCTTAAGTTACAATGTTTTGATTAAATTTCAAGTCTTGACCTGAATGGATGATTTTTGCTACAAGTCATCCAATTTCTAACTTAAACTTCATTCATCTATACCTTTCTCAATTTAGCTCCGATTCTTAAGTGTAATATGGTTTCGGAAACCTCTAACTATGATCTAGAGCTTTACCTACCTAATTCTTGTAAAAGACCTACTTTAAGTACTCTAACTTAGCTTTGTAATTCGGACCTACTTTAAAATGTCTAATTTTGATAATTGAAAAGTATGGGATGTAACTAGTAACTCCCCTCGGAATTGATGTCATTGTTAAGGTAGTTGTATATTCCTTCAAACTCCCTATTGTTTGCCATCTTTCAAGATTGATTGATATTTTTTGCCCGTGGCTAAAGGGGGTTGAAAAATACAAGTTCAACTTCAAAATCTTTCAAGTTCCCATCTCTTTCCCTTATCTCCTCTTTTCTTTCCCACTATTCCTCTCAATTATTTGAGTGCTAAGGGTTGAATTTGAAACACTAAATAATTGCACCCACTTCGAAATAATAATTGACTCTTAATATTTATAAGTCATTATTATTGTACTTAAGTTTTTGATGGTTCTAATTGAATTTCAAAGATTTCCTTCTAAATCTTATCAATTCTACTTTCTCTTCAATTACCAAATGGACTCTTCACTTCTCTCACTCATTCTTCACAATTTCAACACTTAAGTTTGGGAACTCACTAGATAGGCTAAAAGAGAGAAAGAGTTTGTGAGATAGTTGCTAAACCTTGCTCCTTCTAATTCTTCTAATTTCTACTCTAAAAACTCTTTTTCTAATTTCACACCTCTCTTCTCCTAATTGTACTTCTCTTTTTCTAATTTCTCCTCCTCTATCCCCTAATTTCTCTTATTTTTCTTTTAATCTTCTATTTTTCTTTTCTAAGTGCTTTAGCTCTCGGCTTGACTTTTGAAAGCTTACTATTTTTAAATTTCTAGTATGTTTTCCTTGTAGAGGCTAAGACTAGCTTTCTAAGTTGATGCGGAACTTGCAAATCGGACTTTCCTATTAGAAGTTATGCATGGATGAAGTTTTGATTACTAATTAGTAGTTAAAACTTCATCCACCCACATCTTATTCATTTTAGCTTGGATTTCTTTGTATTTTATGTTTTTGGAAAGCTCTTGACCTCTATTATGAGATTATAGACTCAAATCTGTACTACCACCCCTTCTTAGCGGTTTGACTATACTCTTGGTCTTAGCCTTAAAGAAAGATTAACATAAAAAATAACAAACTTCAACAAACTTCAACAAATTAAGGCCAAAAGGCCTAATTACATAGAAATGATCAAAGGAAAGGGGGAAATTCAAAGCTTTGCCATCAAAATGAAAATAAACAAAAAAAATCAAAACCCACGAAGTCAAAGTTTCGCCATGATTTTGAAAACGAGCAAAAAACTTAACAAATCAAGATCCACAAAGTCAAAGCTTCGTTGTGGGTTTGGAAATAGATAAAAAACACTACAAAATACTTCCTACAAAATCAAAACTTTGCCGTCCCAAATGGGACAAGGAAATATTTAAACAAAAACAATAAACACTTGTTAGTATAACAACTATAAGTGTTAGTACAAGGATAAAAAAACTCAAAACAAGTTAGAACGTTAAGAATACACAATAAGTTAGACACTAGAGGCTCTCTTAAGCGGCATCACCAATCACAAGGGGAAGGGGCTTTAAAATTAGTACAAGTTAGTACAACACCTCTAGAATACTTCAACAAAAATTCCAATGAAAGTTTTAAAAACTCAACAAAGACAACAAAGTAGTTAGCCAAGCTTGAAGGGACCCCAAATCCTTGAAGAAAGCTTGAAAAAGAACAACAACAGAGCTTGAAATGCTCCAAAAACACGAGAATTTGGCAACACGACCTAAATGGCCAAAATCCAACTAAATGAATCCAAATGAAAACAAGGCAGTTCAAAATGAACCTAAGGGGTGAGTTGAGAGAGAAATGAGGGCCCTTCTATACTTTTCTAAAGGCCTCACTCCCCCCCAATTCCTACAAGATAATCTTATCACCTAAGATTTTCATCTTAATTCTAAATTTTTGACTTCTATGTTGGTTCAAAAGTTTAACTTTTGGAGAAAGACTCCAAATTGCAAATAGATTGCGCCATTGGCTTCAAAAAGCCATTTTTAATGCAGAAATGGCTCCATACCTTTTGCATTTGCCAAAAAAACACTAAAAGCTAGCGCCAACTAGAATCCCAAAAGGGATAAAAATTCAACTTTTAGAGATTAACTTTTCAGAAGAAAGTAACTATCTTAGGCTCTTTAGTAGGTGCAATGGAGTAAGAAAGACCTCACTTTGACCTCAATCCAATTCCGTATGCTCTTGATACACCAGTCAACTTCACGTTTAATCTTCAATTTTGCCAATCTTGGAGGATCTTGTCAATTTTGAGTCTTCTAACTATCGGATTGACACAAAACTTGTTGGAGCTCATTACTAACATAAAAAAATTTATATTAATTTTTAGTGAGATTTTACCGCGGCCTAGGTAATTTCTAGGAATTTCCCATTATAGCTTTTAGCGATTGACTGCTCCGAAAAAGATCTTTTGGAGATTAAAAAAATCGAGAATTTTTATGGAACCTCTTATGGAACCTCTTATGGAATTCCATAAGAGACGTGAAAGCTCATATTTTTACTTTGCACATCTGAAGAAGGAGAATCAAATCCTACTATCTCCTTTAATTTACAGTAACTAGGGCATCTTTTAAATTGAAAGGAATTTTGGCGAACCAATTGCGTCGTTGGACTCCCGGCATGATTTCCACCTCAAATCACCGTAGTTAGGTTGTAGATGCCCTTCTTTGGTTCATCTTGAGTTTTTTTCACTTGTAGGTTAACAATTGGAGTTTCTACTATTTCACTAATAGAATGGAGATACTGAAACCCCTCTTTGGAAATTTAAACTAGGATTCTTACATAGTTTCCTTAGACCAATTTAGTTAAGATTTGTCAGGGTTAGACAAGTTGGGCAATTTCTACTAAGTATGTTTACTTTATATAATTTTTGGTTTTTTTACCTTATCTACATGCGAAATTTGATTATATTTAAAGAAAAATGCTCTATTTAGGACCAAATGCTATATTGGTATGTGACATCTCTATTTTGATTATTTATTCTTTTTTGGGATTTTTGTATATAAAACTATACTCAAAACTAATAAAATCTAAAAAAAATAATTTACGAGTCTCAAGTGATAAAATGGGCACTCACACTACCTTACTTTGACTACTCTCAAGTTTTAATTAGAATTCTCAAGAGAAAAGACTTTTCTAATGAGTTGGAAGAAAGGGGGGTCGATATTAGTATTGTTTTAGTACAAAACTTTAATGGACCCCATTTGAGCCTCTCATTGGACAAGGAGAGGCATGTTTTATTCTGCACAAAAGTATGAACTCGGTATTAATATATGATTAGAGGATATTTGAGCCCATTAGAAGATTGTCATTTCTCAAGATGTTCCCATAAGCCTTCCTTTGTTATTGGTTTTTGTGGGAACGAATTCAATGTTGTTAAGACATTGTCACATTAGAGAAGGAATTTATCGTATGTAGATAGAAATGTTAGCAAGGTTGTTCTCATGGACAATATGACAAAGCAATAAATAGATGTCAAACAATGTCTAGTAGAGCCCTTGCAACATCAAATAAAGTCAAATTTGAAATTGACCTTTAAATAAATTATCCTTTATTTATGCTTTTGACATATTAAAGTCTTGTTTTAATGAAGTGTCACTACTAGAAAACAGTGTCCAAGTCAACAAAAATTGAACAAATTTTTTGTTGATTAGGATACTTTAATGACCATTCTAACAATGTTTTCTTGATTTGAACAAGTTAACAAAATGGGCACTAAATTTTTGTTGCTTTAAATAGTACAACATCCAAATCAACAAAAAAGTTAAAAAGACATGCCTCTTACACGTTGATGATATAAGAAAGGTGATTTGGGTGACATATGAGAAGGAGAAGACCAGTTCTTTATACAAATGGGGTGATAAAAAGTCAAAACAAACCATATAGGATATGTGAATCATTCATAGTCTTAATTCACATATGTTTGTTCTATCTTCTACCACCCTATTTTTATAAAGAGATTGTCTTATCTATTCTTCTATCACCAAAGTCACCTCTCTTCTATCACTGAATACTTAGTCCTAAAAAACTTGTGTCCTAAATTAATTGTAAAGTCTAACTTTCTTGTAATTAAATTGTAAAGTCTAACTTTTTCTAATTAAATTGTAAAGTCTAATGTTTGGTCTTGTACATGTTATTTTTAGTCTACATGGTAGTTTGTACTGGGTTGGTTCTTGCCTTGCCATATGGTAGCCATTCATTGAGCAAATTTTAAAATGAATTAACATTATTATTTTTCTAATTTGACCACCATAACAAAATAAATAATAATTTTTTGTTAGATACTGTCCAAAAACAACGCGACCACAGATACAAATGCCCTCAACACTTTTTTGTTAATTTTTTGTTGACATGGTCACTGTTTTTCTACTAATGTGTCTCAATTTGATAAACACATATTATATTTTAAATTTCAGTTCATAATTTATTGTGAGATTTCAAAATTGTCTTAGCTAGTGCTAATGACCTTATTGGACAACAAAAAGAGCTAATAGATGTCTCTAAATGACCATGATACACAACGTTAGACTTCCAACATGTCACTCAAACCCAAAAATATATCAAACATGACAATCTTCAATGTGTAAGTTAATTAATCCCTAAAGGTTTAGGACCTTGTTTGAACATATGTAATCCTATGAGTTTTTAGTATATTAGTTTCAGAAGATGTAGAAAAACTTTCAAAACTTTCCACTATGTAAATTGCAAGATTTTAACGTTTGAAGTGACAAGAATCCTTTGAAGGGCCCTACAAAAAACTAGGCAATTACAATTCACAAGGTCACATTAATATGAAAAAATGTCCAAAATGGTGTCTATTATTTGGATTCATTCTTCAAAGATAGCTAGTTACATGCATGAAAATTTTTAGATCATTTGGACTTATACAACATATAGGAAAAAATTAGTACTAGAAAGAAGAAGAAATAGAAAATGATTCAAAATACTAAATTGTTAAAAATTTAGTTATAGAATTGAAAAATGCTAATTTCAACAATTGTAATGTTGTAATAAACAATGCATACTCAATGATTTTATTATTTTTCAAAAATAGAGTCAAATAAAAGACTTCAAAGTTTATTTTAGAGTAGAGAATCCATAAATGCCCACAAACTAAAACTCTTCATAACTTACATCTCATTAATCAAAATGGAATGATTCAAAGCTTTTCTCTCTCACACACACAAATATATATATATATATATATATATATATATATATATATATATATATATATATATATATTTATGTATATATATGGAACCAATTTCAAATTTTTATTTCTAAAAAAATAATTTAAAAAAAATTGAATTGCTTAAAAATCACTAAAACTTACATACATATCATACAATAATTTTTTAACCATGTAGTCAAACATTATGAAAATTGTTGGGCCTTAAAGCTATTCCTTGACCACATCTTGTGTGAAAATTTCAAAGAAAAAGTTAAAACTTATGTTCATAGTGAATTGTCCAAAATCACTATATTGCCAAAAATGGTATTTGGTCCTTTAGGGGTTAAAAAGGAAGAATGATACAAAATTCCATTGAATTGGTTGCCCATCTTTCATTTGACCATTTACCTTGAAGAAGTTTATTGATGACTAAATAAAAAATGAATTGAATGAGATTTTGTGAAATAAAATGGTAGAGAGATTATTTTTATAATTTTATAGTGAAATGCATTGTCCATCATAAATCCTCAAAGGCTATGGTGGATAGTTTGATGATCACAGCTTGATTGCTCATTGTCAAAACATAGGAATTTTGTTCAATGTCAAATTATAGACTGGGATCTAAAAAAAATTGGGAAATAAATAGATTTTTGGAAATCTATTTCTTAGTTCAAAGTGTTTTTTTAAAAACTCGTTCTATTATGCTTAAATAAGGTTTGAAATTTCAATTTGAACAAAATTCCTACTTTTAAAGTAAATACGGTATAAATGGTTGAGATCCTACTAACCCTAATTTATATATTCCACATGGATTGTTTTACCTGCTACTACTACACTTGTATAAAGTTCTTGTCTTCTCTATTCAAAACACTCTCAATAAAAGGCTCTTAAAGTTACATTTTATAATTGTCAAGTTTTGAATGTAAAGTTGATTTTATTTTAAAGTGTCAGACTTTAATTAGTTGATAGTTTAAAAACAATATGACCAATTTGAACCACGAACCCTCCAATCATCAACATTATTGAGACATGTTATTGAATTTTCTACAAAGAATCTAGTAAGTAGAAACTTTAGCAATTTCTGAGGAGAGCAAGGATGGGAACTAGGTTGAAATGATTTTCCAATGACCCCAAATTCCTCAATTGTCTTTTGAATTTTTTTTAAAGATTGTAGCTAATCAAGATCCAACCATCAGTTATGTTTACAAACATAAAAGTATATAGGGGCATGTTATGAGAAATAAAATCCCTCAACACTATTGTGCTTCAACTTGATATTTCTGATCATGAGACTTTACTTTCACATAACCTAATCCATATTGTTTATCAAAACCTATATTTTTACTTTCAAGCGGCCATATGCATGGTGAATCATAATCCTAGTTTTTGTTCACCTTTTGAGAGAGTTGTTGATCTTCCTTCTTTGATAGTTATGATTTCTTTTAATCCTAGCAGAAGATTATGTCCTAATAATCAACTTGTCATTTCATTGCTTAATACAGTACATATTATTTATCTATTGTTTATAATATCTCATGCAATGGATTGAATTGATTAATCACCTCTCTAACTTTATATATTCAAGCTTCAAAAGAATTCATAGCCCTATCAAACTTCATGATCAACTCGGTTTAGTCAAGATTTGAAGTTTATAGAAATTTATCAATTGAAAGCTAAATTTTGAAAAATATGCCTAATTTCAACTAGGCTACAGGAGTGCTTCACTTCAATTCTTGTTTAAAACTTAAACCTTCTAACTAAGAAAGCATTAGGTGAAGTTTAGGTACACTTAGAATAAATACTTTGGAAATTCATAGTTTTTTCATACAAGAACTAAAATATGCATTTTAAAAATGTGAAATTTGGAAATAAAAAATGTTCTAGTCATTGATTGCAATCAACATTCAAGAAAAATTTGATTGTTGGAACCATGCTGAAATTATAGTATCAAATTTTGGACATTTTTAGATGTAATAATCTGAAAATGTGATGTGGAATTTTACTGTAAATTCATAAAAGAATTACTGAGAATTTAATCATTCTACTCTATTTTCCATATTTTGGTTGAATTTATATTGAACTTAGTTGAATCAATCACATTTGTTGCTTATTGATAGGATACGTAATCCCCTCTAAAGCAATCTTTGCTCCATTAAAGAAAATTTGGCCCTTTTGGAGGGCCATTTGACTTTCAACCAATGTACAAATGTAATACAAAAAGGAGGTTGATTTTTTGTTTTGTTTTGTTTTTAAATTGAAATTTTTTTTTTTGAAAATTTTTAATCATCACTTTTTCATGGCACAATAGGTGATCATGTGGTCTAAAAAGATATTATTGTTATTATTATTATATTTTATAATTTCACATTTTTATGCAATCAAATGACCCCATTGCCCCACCTAAAGTCTAGATTTCCTTGAACGTATTGCAATTGTATCTTAAATCTACACACATAGAATTTCAATCTAATTTTAGACAAGTGTAGATAAAAGTTGCAATTATGAAAGAAAGGATTTTGAGTATAAATACCTTGATTAGTATTAATTGTTTCATGATTCCACCTTTGATTTAAGTGGTGCACATTTGTCTCTACGAAGGATTCGGACTTTTGGTTGGAAACATTCGGTAACTACATTTATTGACCAATAGAAGGCAAATTCTAGATTTATTTAAAAATCATCCATTGTTTTTCCACATTTTTACTTTGATGTTCTAAAAGTTTGTGTATATTAAAATTTAGTGAAACATTTATTTCCTTGAAAAGCAATTTCACTTGTGTAAACTCAAATCTTCAATCAAATCAATCGTTGAAGTTACTCATCAAGTGATCATGAGATATAGATGTATTAACATGAAAAATATTGATGACTTATTTCATTTTATGATTTTTCTCTTCTCTTCAAGAAATGAGTGCCATCAATAATTTAGTAGAGGTAAATTGGGACATGAAATAGGCTACAATAGGGAGAGTCAAATTGGAGAGTCACTAAAGAAATGCATGCCCCAACTTGCCGAAGAATCCTATACTTGCCCAAGCAGGTGACTAAGGTAACATCCACCTCAAGTGAACTCACTTAAGGTAGGTATGGGATCCATAAATTGCCCATGTAACCAACCTAAGAGCTGAAACTCAATTTTGGGTAGGTGAAATTCCTTGAAATATTTTTTTAGTACATTTTCCTTGAAAGACAAGTGGAATTGCCATCTAACCCAAGTTGTTTCATAATTTTTGGAGCTATGTGAAATTAGTTATGGAATTTTGAAGTTGAAATGACATAGGACTCTAAAATCACCCACCTCCTCAGATGTACACTTCTTGTACATTGGTGAAGGCTACAAAAAAGCAACATGTACAAATAGTGTACAATTGAAGAGGTGGGCCATTTTAGAACCTCCTCACTGTAGCTACTCTGATCTTCTATTCCTCGAAGGAAAAGTTTCCCTTGACCCAAGAAACCATCTCACCAAGCCCTTTGCGGTTCAAATAAGAATTCCTCAGGCAGTCTTTGAAACCTTCTCCTAGCTTCGTCCCGGGAGGAATTCAAGCGGTTTGTTGGGACAGTGCAATTTCGGCCTTCTACTTACTGCGAAAAACAAAGGCTGGGCGTCCCTGGAGCTTGATTTCGAAGGCAAAAGAATCATAATTTATTGCATTTGTGGTTTCCCCGTCCACCAGACGTGTTCATGAATTGTCACTAGACTAGAGAGTGCTGTCACAATCCGAGCAGCTCGTGTACATATATAGCTAGAACTGTCAATGAATCAAAATAATTTCCCTTCAACTACGCTTACTAATTTCCATCACTACGTACGACACTATCAAGCTCCCATGCACGTCGGACGCCTATTCGGGTGCCAATTCCGATCGAAGAATGCGTGAGTGTTTTCTGTCAACCAAAGTAACTAGGCGTTCCGCTCTTCAGATCCTTCACAGTTGTGGCATTCACCCCGAACGACCTCTCAATCACAGCACTGGTGATATTGGGCACGAAGATCTGGTTGGCCGTGAACAAGAATCCAGGGTTCTGCGACGTCAGCGTGTTGAACGTGATGGCGGTTTCGTTCCCCACGTTGAGCTGGAAGTGCTGGCTTCCTTTCGGAAAGATGGTGAAGTCGCCGACTTCGAGAACGGAGGCGAACAGCTGGTCGTCATCGCTGATGAAGCCTGTGTAGATGGAGCCTTTGAGTACGAAGAGAGTCTCCGAGGCGCGAGGGTGGGTGTGGAGGGGGATGACGCCGCCAATGTCGAAGTCGAGCCGTGCGTGGCTGACGCCCATCGTGTTGAGGCCGGGCATTTGTTGAGCTAAGGCCAGGTCGGCGGTGGCTCCCGTCTCGGACACGGAGGTCGGGTACGCTGCGGGGAAGCACAACACAGAGACTTTAGGCCTACGAATCCGAGCATAGTGTAGGGCTTTCCTTCACAGGGAGCCCATAACGGGAGATAAATCGAAAAATTCCGTAGACCCAATAGGTTCCATCGTGCAACTATTGAATTCACAACGTGAGAGTAAAGAATAGAGCCTGAAATTCCATGCTGAAGCTTTGAATTTCCATGGTTGCACTATGGACTATCTAACTGGAGTTCTCTAATCTCTAGAGTAACACCCTCACAAAGGCACAGATCGTTCACATGCACAAGAATTGCAAAATGTAGCACAAGTAGCGTGTGCAATACAACCAATTGACAATTTCCAATTCAGGGGATTTCATTTACACGTCCCTAGATCTGCTCACCGTTCGACCAAGACTATACTATACAACGTGTTAATTACCCCAACCATTCCCCGAGCTCCATGCATGAGATCGATTGATGTCTAGATTCCATTCCATTGGCCTCACCAAGACGGACAAGCACCGTGAGTTTGAATTGGAGCTAGCTTACCAGGTTTGCGGAATCCGGTGTACGTGAAGTCCTTGGCGGTGACAGTGTCTCGGGCCTTGCACGGGAACCCATTCACCACCACCGTGGACGTCAGATCCGCCACGCAGTAGTCCTGCAGGGGGTCGGGATCCGCAGCCTTCGCAACCTGCAATGCGCCCAGAAAGGCGCAGGCGATCACAAGCCAGTACATGGCGGCCATAGCTAGCTACTAACAGAGCTGCAACTGAAGCAACAATACGAATGCCAAACTGTGAAACTGCGATCGATCGAAGAGCTAGCTAGCTGCTTCAGTAGTAATGCACAATATACTCGGTGTACGTTGCGAATGATGAAGGTTTGGTGAATTGCGGCTGTATGATGAGCTATTTATTCCCGGCCCACGGATCGAAGCTACGTCCCGTTTCTCATCAGCCAGCAGTAAACCGCGGCATGTCGAAGCTGCAGCAGGTTCCAGGACATTGACTGCGCGGAAGTTGTACCGATCGAATGGCGTCCCAGTCTTCGGACCGTCCTTCTCGCTCCATCCTCGGTTGACTTCGTCGAAAGCACTGCCTCTGTTTCGTGCAAGCTGATAAGCTTAAGATTGGTGCTATCAACCCCCATTTAGTGTTGTCAATGAGAGTTTTGCTGAAGCGTTATCAATGTGCTTCAAAGTGTGCTTGTGAAAAGCCGACAACTTTACACATGGATCTACAGTGAATAGTTTCGGCTCATTTCGAAAAAAATACACAATTTGCTGAAAAAGATATGCATTTAAAAATGTAATTCATTTTGATTTGTCAACGAGTACAATATAGTTCCCAATTGTAAATTAGACTCTGTCGATGCACATCGGTGAGTAGTTTTAGATCTTTATACCTTGATTGTCAAAACAAGCATACTGGTAGCTTGGTGGTGTACATCGACTTTTCTGTCTGAGACTCTGAGGCGTGGGAATCGGGGTTTGCAGGTTCAGTGGTGGTGCAAAGGAAGGGAGTGAGAAAGACACCGGATTTGCATATTCAAATAGCCTGAGAGGATTCATGCTGCGAAAGATGGTATGAGTTAAAGTCGTTCACGTTTGCGTCATTTTGTTTGCTTGCTCGAGGAAGTTGCTGAGGCCAGCCATGGTGTGATGTTGAGTTTTGAGTAAATCTCAGATAGTTTGAAGAATTCTCTACTAACTGCATGTACTAAGCTGCAAGAAAGGGGAGTGTCGGTATTGTTCAGGACGTAATCTTACTGGATCCCATTTTAGTAGACATCGGGATTTTTTGGAACAGTTCGTGGCACAAGCCTTCAGCCTTCACAGCAGTGGCGCAATTATAATTCGACTATTCTAATTGGAAAGGGTCGAACTTGGCCGAGAGTGCAAACTTTAAGATAGGCGGCTCAAAATCCGCCCCTCTTTTTCAGACCGTGCTGTAGGTACCTCTCGAATGGATGCGAGGTGATCCTTGAATGGACCTCTTTGGTTCGTTAATGAATTCAACTGAAGGAAAATTATTTTTTAATTGCAAGAGCCAATCATTGCTTTTGTTTCTACACATTTCTTCATAAGTCACAAGGGGACGAATTTTGGGACATCTGTGGTTACAAATAGGTGCTTATGACCTGAAGCTTTGATAATTATAATTCGACTATTCTAATTGGAAAGGGTCGAACTTGGCCGAGAGTGCAAACTTTAAGGTAGGCGGCTCAAAATCCGACCCTCTTTTTCAGACCGTGTTGTAGGTACCTCTAGAATGGATGCGAGGTGATCCTTGAATGGACCTCTTTGGTCCATTAATGAATTCAAGGAAAATTGTTTTTTTATTGCAAGAGCCAATCATTGCCTTTATTTCTGTACATTTCTTCATAAGTCACAAGAGGACGGTTTTGGAACACCTATGGTCACAAATAGGTGTCTATGACCTGAATCTTTGAAGATTTTTAAGTAATTCAAAAATGGTTGGAAAAATACGAAACTACTTGTCTTGTGTTCCACCTCTATTTTGCTTTCTTTAAAAGATGAGCAAAAAAATCATTTGTTGATGGAAACCTATGAAAAAGGCAAATCAGCCCTTAGAAGGTCACTTTTAGAGACTCCTAGTACCTTAGATGAGACTCATGTGCTCAACAAGGTCACAAGTTTTCTCGAGTTTCCGGATAGTGGACTAAGTGGAGACTCAACCACAATAGCAATTTGACATGGCAAAACTATTGCCATGTCAAATAAATGAATTTATTCATTTTTTAATTATTCTCTATTTTGCTCAATTGTAGTTGGTTCATAGCATGGCAAATGGGCTTGAAATGGCCGTCTAGTGCCCCAGAAAACATCAAATGATTTTGCCTGAGAAGTTTGTTGTGAATGACAACCTCTCATTGGATGAGGAATAATATAAGTTACTAACCATGGAGTATAAAACTTTGTTTTTACCTTACCAGACATAGCCTCAATGATTGAATGGTTGGATCTTAGTCAAATGTGTGCAATGAAAGGTTTACTTAAGAAGGGATTCATACTGGTAAAGCAACCCTACATTGTGAAAAATAACATGCTTTTCTATATCCAATGCAAGGATCTTATGTATATCCAAATGGAATTGAAATAACTCTCTTGTAGGCTGTAGCTTAGTTTGTTATTTCTTATAACAGAAAGTCCTCTACTTGCACATGAACTAATCCATATTGTTACCTCATTTAGGCATAGTATAATGTGTTTTTTCATAAAACATTTAACTAATATTAGTTAAAAGATGAATTAAAGTTTTTCATAAAAACATAATTTTGACATTTTGAGCTTTAAATCAAAAGTTATGAAATTTCAAAGAGGTGTTTGAAATTGTTCTTATTATATTTTTTCAAAATGCTCTTTGAAATCTGTCCATAACTTTTTATTGAAAACTTTAAATGTCAAAAGGAGTTTTGTAATTGAAACTTCAATGTATATTCTAACTAGTCTTAGTTTAAAGTTTTAAAAAAAAAGACACTCTACTATGTTTAAATGAGGTCTGAAATTGTACTTTTAATACAAAATTTCGGGTTTCTAACTTCACTACAACTTCATCAATTCATATATCCCATATGGATTGGTTGACCTCCTACCTCCATATGTGTATGTATATAAGGAGCTTCTCTTCCTCATTCTCAACATTGAATACAAATGGTTCATGGAGTGAAGTAATTTAGTAAATAAATTATCTTTGGGATTTTATTTTGTTTTGGAAAATATTCTTGGGAGATGATAAAAAAAATTAATTTTTTTATTCATTTAAAATGATTTGATCTAAAAGTATTTCAGTCATCTGATAAAATTTTGTCAATGGAGTGACAAAGTATTGATTTTGCAACCAAATTCTGTCTTGTGATTGACAAAATCTTGTCAATGGAGTGTCCAAATTGAGTGGAATCAGCCCCTCCTAATTGATAGAGGAATTGACGAAATTCTGTCATTTTTCTGTCAATTTGGATACAATTCCCCTTGTAGTGACGGCAAGGTGGGATGATGGGGAATTTCATTAAAATGGAGAATATTCTGTGATTTTAACATCCCATAATTCAGACTAGGCAGTTTGAAATCTAGTATACTAATAGATTTTAGACCGTGCGGTTGAAACTGTGGGAATGGCACACTATGAAAAGGGTACATGGAATATCACCATTTTAATGAAATTCCCCATGGTGGTCTTTTTCATAGAGTTACATACTTCATCACCCAAACGATGCGTCCATATCATCATGGGTGTGGCCGACTATCATGAAGGATACTACGACTTCTTTCATGATGCGTTTTGCCACCAACAGGGACCAGAAACAGAAGACATATCTATTTTTGTTTCCCTCCAAAAGTTGTTCATTTGAATGTGTAGCACCGTGACAATGGTTGAACCTCGATTGGTTGCAAGGGAATGGCTCCTAAAGAATTAATATAGATCTCGTTATTTTATAGTAATGCTCAATACAATTATGTGTTGTCAACTCCTATGAATAAAGACTGTAAAGACACTGTTGGAAGGGCTTCTAAATTTTGTAACAATTTGGCGATGAATTCCACTATGAAGTTGTTGTCGCTCAGAAATACAACCAAATTGTAATATGTATATTTGTTATCCCTGTGTCCATATGCAAAAATCCTTGATACCTTTATGGGCGACTTCATGAATCCATCTACAACTTTCTTTTTTCTTGCCAATGTGGGATATGCTATTTTTAAATGGTTTATTTTGTCATGCATGATAGATAAAAGTTGCATAGGTCATAATTTGGACAACCATCTAATATGGTAATAGGCATGCCAATAGGCTTCTTGTAGAAATAAGTGCCTCTTGAAATGCTTTTGGATTCGTTGATAGTCCTCCAATCCAAGAGCAAAAGAAGCTCATAGTTGCTTTAGGTTGTAGTGTTAATACTACATCTTGCAAAGGAATCTCCTCTTCCTTTCACGATGTACTCGAAAAAATACTTTGTTCGAATTTTACTGAAGCATGATTGTGAGAGTGGTGACAACCCGAGTTTTGCGTTAACTTGCAAACAATGGGAAACACAAACACTTAGTATGCACACTCAATAAGCGCTTTGTTGGATGTTGATGGACCGACTTCTAATCTTCTATGAGCTTCTATAGGCGATGCGATAGTCAAACCATGTCTTTTGAATATCAATGTAATAGGTGATGTTACGAGCCCTACCTTGTTTACGATGGCTAGTAATTGCCTCTTTGATTCGGTACAACCAAAATAACTTTGATACAAATTTTTTCACCGATGAGCAAGGTGTAAGACAAATAAGGCATGTGGTCAACCATTGCCTACGCGTAGTCTTGATGCCTTGAGTAATGGTAGTTTTTGTCTTTATTCGATTGAAGTTGTTGTGTAGAGCGCCTTTGACACCGACCTTGGCCTTGTATCTTTGGATTGTGCGGGGAGGGGATGTTGTGAAGAATCTTCCATGTACGTGGACAGACGTCTATGCCTTTGATAGTGACAACTTGCCTCCCCTTTGAGATAACTTTTTGCATCGTCCTATAGACATCCTAATTGTTGTTAGATTTCATTTAAAATATCTATAGGTGCATTTTCGTGCGAAGTACACGGATGGTGGAAGGACAAAACTTACGAGTACACTCATTGTTACAACAGAGTTGTGTAAAGACCTCTACAATGGATTCATACAATACCATCTTCATCCTCCTATCTAGTAATGCAATAGCTCGTGCTCTCTTAACATAACAATATCGTCACACGCTCACTCTTTTTTGGTTTTCTTCCAATTTTTTTTCAAGAGCTTTTCGTTTGCGAGTGACTGTGATTGTAAACACTAATGTATCCATTTTCACCATAGTAATCCACTTGCTACATAGTCCAGTGCAAGCACATGTCTCCAATGCTAGGGTCCCCGTTGTACACCTCCAAGACAATAATGCCTATATCATCCTTCTCTAGCCTGCTCTATTCATCAATACATACATTAGAGTTGGCATTGATGATGATCACTTCCACAAAATCAGAGCCGTCCGCGTAATTTGCAAGAAATGCCTTCTCAAACCATCTGTCTCAATCAATGTTCCTACAATCTGGATTGGGACTATTGTCTATATTTGTTTCGATATATGCTTTCAAGTCCACGTCCTCTTCCTCATATTTTGCAAACCCTTGTACATCAAACGATCAAGAAATGACACATTGACGATGATAGAGGAACGCAATGCACAATTGGAAATGGAAAAGCCATCGAAAGCAGAATGTTACGTGAAATATCTCATCACCATTAGAGTTGCTTGAAAAAGACATAGGGGAGACACCAAAAAGATCTAAAGTGAATTCTTGTGATAAAGAACATTGGCTTTGTAGAAAGGATGAGAGTGGCATTTAAAAGAACTGTCAAAGAATTGGTAGTTTGTATGTGCTTGTGGTTCAATTTGCACGGGCTGACGCACCTAAAGATAGAAAATGAGAAATCTTCATAAATCAATAAGCGATGGTATATGATCGAGTCGCAAAGGAGGCAAATTATGAAGCATCATTACTTAAACAAATATACTATGAAATAGTGCATTGCAGCGTCTATCCCAAGTTAGTCTTTTTGCTGCAAAGCCAAACACAAAATGTACAATGAAATCTAAAACTAATGATCCCCATTGAATGTCGTCTATTACAGACCACGTTCAACAATCTAGAGCTTCTAAACACATGAATGACAATCCACTATGCTTGAGTTTAGAGCAACCTTTCTGAATTCTGTAGAGGTTGAAAGACCTCAAACAAATTCCCCCAACAGCTGCTTAGAGCGACTATTCTAAACTATGTGAAGATTGAATTTATTTGGAAGAATTCTCATTGAATGTTGTCCCCTACAGTCCACTCTTAACAATCTAGAGTCCCTAGGCACAAGAAAGAAGATCCATTAAACTTCAGTTCAGAGCGGCCGCTCTGAACTCCAAGAAAGGCAAAATAACCAATTCAAATATCCTCCCAATATCAATTTTAGAGTGACCGCTCTAAATTTCAAGGAGGGAGAAATAACCAATTAGAATTTGCTCCTAATATTAGTTCAAAATAGTTGCTCTGAATTGTAAGGAAGGAGAATTAACCAAATGGAACATGCTCCTAATATCAATTTAGAGTGGCCACTCTGAACCACGAGGAGGGAAAATTAACCAAATGAATATGATCCTAATATTAGTTCAGAGCAACCACTTTGAACTACAAAGAAGGAGAATTAACCAAATAGAATATGCTCCTAATATCAATTCAGAACAACCGCTCTGAACTACAAAGAGGGTAAAATAACCAAATAGAATTTCTTCCTAATATCAGTTTAGAGCAGCCACTCTGAACTGCAATGAAAGTGATCACGTCATCAATAATTTAGAATGAATATAAATTCATACCACAAGGTTTATTCTTGTCAATTATTGGAAATTATCAACTTAATTTTATTGAGGTCACACTAATTTCCAAAAGGATAACACTAATTATCATAAATGCGTATTGACGAAATGGCAAGTGTATATGCCTCAAGGCATTGTCTGATGTGGTAGATTTCAACACTAAAGGGTTGCAGCACTATATAAAAAATAATGTTGATATAATACACTAGTGTGAACAGTTATCAAATTCAATAGAGTTCGGTAGAATTCTTGGAGTAGCATTTTAAGATATATCGACTTAGACTCGTACCATATGATCATATAGGAAAATATAAACAATGATTTGGAATGCAAGAACAAACTATTTCTAGAACTCATAATTTATACAGACTACAATCTTTATAGTTTTAGAAGTCACATTGTAGTATTGCAACAATTCATCAAATGGAAATTTGCGGCTCCCAAGTTGTTGAGTGTTAGATTTTAGGAATGTGGCTCAATAACTATAACAGACGAGAAAAATAATACACCAGAAAAATAGAGAACGAACTATCGAAGACTTGAAGTTAACAAACTTTTAATTTATAAGAACAGTGAATCCTACAAATCCAAAAATAAAATTGGAAGTAAAAAAAGAATGAGTATTTGATCAAACCTAAAATCAAGGCGTACGAATTCAACAAAGACTTATAACAACAATGAAGCTCTCCAGCGACAAAAAAGAAAGTGTACGACGGTAACGGCTATATATAAAGAATAAAAGAACACAAAGAGTGTGCAATAATGTCAACAAACCAACACGATCATAATAAATCCACACAATGAAAAAGACAAGAAAAAGGTCGAAGAAGGTTTTTAGTTCAAAGGCTGCATTTTAATGCGACAACCACATGTGGCGACAACCACGTCACCACCACTATAGTACTATACTAGTATTTTGAAAACATAGTCTGCATAAAAAATTTCAATGTTGTTGCCATGCATGGCTTGTACAGCAATCACTATCATAGTCCATTCACTGTACTCTCAGAATTTGTTTTGGTAACTTTGGCTTTTGCGTGTTTCTTGAGTACAAGATATTTTCGAACTACTTGGTGCAACATAAATTCATTTCTTACTTGCATTCTAATTAGGCTGCATTTAAAGAGGGGCATCAAAAGAGTTGCTACAATTTTCATAACAAAGGACAAGGAGTGGAGAACATTGCGTGCAGAGATTATAATCATACGGAGTTTAAAGAGGTTTGTCCATTGCTACTTTTCAATTTGCAAAATCCTTAGCAATTTCTTGTTGTTTGAAATCCAAAGAATAGTCGTTTGGGCTTTCATTATGGCTTCATTTGTTACTATCGTCACTATGCTATACCTTCCATAATAGTTTCAGATTTTTTGATTTAGAGTTTGGAAATGGAAATGGTGGAATTTTATGTGGTGGAGATGAAAAAGAGATTTGTTGGTTTTGTTTGAGGGTTGTTGAAAAGTTTAGTGATTTGATTTCTACAAGCTACTGTGAAAGTCAAGCATGTAGAATGATGCCTTACAATTTTTAAAGTAGTTGGAGAGAAGCACTTGAATGAGAAGTAGTCATTTTTAGATGTCAATGAACCCACTTGGAAGTGGTTCTGAGATACCATTAGGAATGCTTCTCCCTTACAACTTTTCATTACGCTCTAAGTTCCTACTTCGTTTTTGTTAGAAACTTTGGAAGGAAACCACATTTTCTCAAGGATTGGTTCTTTTTCATCCTTGTGAGGTAGTATGTTATAAAAGAGGCCTTCTAAGAGCTTATTTGCCTTTTTCATTGGTTTTGATGGTCTAAAACATTTCTAAATCATATTCTATAGTAAGAAAAAAAAATGTGAAATCTAACAAAATGCGTGTATGAGTCATTTCTACGAAGATGTGTGGAATTCAAAAACAAGGATTGTCAATTGTAATAGAAAAATAATTTTGCATTCATTTATTCAAGTGCTTAAGGGTTTGGTAGAAGGATCACCTCATCTCCACTCTCTAACTATTAGTAAAGCTAATTTGTTCTATTTCAGGGCACTTCTAGTTCTAAGGAGACTCAATGGTTGGCACCTTAAATTTCAATAAGTGTTTAAAGCAACTCAGGGTTCTTTTGGACAATGAGGATTTTGGATAAGTGACTTCTTCTTTTGCTACACATGTTTTTTTGCTTTCTAGGTCTTTTGCTGTTGCTTGAGTTTTTGCCATGGTCATGATTGCTTCATTGGAATTGATTCAAAATCGCTTGGAATAGGGCTCATGATTTCTAGGAAGGCTACAAGCTATATTGCTTTGCCCATTATTCTCATTGCAAGATGTCAAAAGGGATGTTCCAAGATAACAAAATGGGTGAATACTACATGGCTTATGTTTTGCTCATAGTTATTTGCCCCGACAAATCAACAATACAACGAATATGACATGAATTTTATCCCTCGTTTGTCTAATAAGGTCAAACTTCCTTTTGACTTTTCAATGAAAATTTTGGCTTGCCCGTCGGCCACATGGCTGCTATGAGGTCTCTACATGGTATGGGGGCACATGCGGATTTGGGCAATCTCAGGTACAGAGTGAGTGTAGGTAGGGCGACCTCGGATTCATTAGAGGGCCTTTACCGCAATCAGTCCACCTACATCCGTAGTCACCCCACTTGCACCCACAGTCGTGCCACCAGCAGTCACCTATGGTGATGTAATTTAGGCTTTCCACATAGGATTGCCTGTCGAGCAATTCAAGATGTGTGGACCATGATGAAGGAATATGTCTAAGTGTGTCATGGCAAAGACTCCACGAACCTTCGGTGAGTTGTTTTTGTTGTCAAGTAGAGGACGCTATACTTGAGAGTAATAAGATTAATATTTTTTTGATTGATTTTGATGGTTCATTCTTGTTATCATTGCTTCTCTTATAGTTCATTTGTTGATAATTGTCTACATTTGTAAAGGTTTGGTTGCTTTCAGAGATTTCATAATGGTTCTTTGCTACTACAACTCATTGAGGTTTGTAATATAAATTGATCTTTAGCTTCAAATAACATAGGAAAAAAATTATGCCCTTCAATATCTCTTCATCAATTTTCATGTACTTTTTGATTCATCATATTGAATTTTTGATGATGTCAATGTCTTAGGTAATGTTGTGATTCTTCAAATTTTGGAGGCTTTATAAAAGGATTTCTCATTTGAATATGTATTATTGGAACTTCACTGTCTAGGATGATGAGCATGGGATTGAACATTTGCATAGAGAGTTTCAAGCCATTCACTTTTAAATAGATATTTTTGACAAATTTCATGTTTGACTCAACTAAGCTCAAAAAAATTTGGACAACCTCATACCCCAGCGCCAAGTGCCCTGCTACCACAATCGCTGAAAGAAAACTTCTACTTATGCATTGTATAAAACAATTAATTTTTGTTAAATACCATAGTGCCAAGAATAGGTTTATTAGAAGAAGGCTTTATATTTTGTTTATTTATTTTATGTAAATTCTTGCAACAAATAGCAATTCTATTTTTTATAACCAATTGGAATCACGTTGTTAGTTTAGGGTCTACCTTTTTTAGGCCAAGTTGAGAGAATATGACATTTCTTTTGGACATGTTGAACTTAATGGTTACTAAATCCCTATTTTGAATACATCCAAAAATAACTTTATATTCAAAAATATTTTTTAGAAATTACATGAAATTACATGTGTTGATTACTGAAAGTGAATAATTGATGTTATTAGTATAATATGTGGAACTTTGTCGCAACCTGACTTTTTGATTTTTTCTCTCTATCGTGTTTTGAAATATGGAATCCGGAAAAAGTATACCCGGATTGGTACAGGAAGAAGGAAAAACTAAAAGTTAGGATAACTAGGGAAACAAGCAATGATCAAACCGAAAAATGAAATAGAACGGATATTGGAAATGAATCCAGTCTAGATCCAAAGCCGGAGGAACGGATCCGGGACCTACACCCAGAAAAGCGGAAAAAAAATAATGATTAGGTTTCCAGTGTACAAAAAGACTCATTTAGGGTTTGGACCTCCCATTTGCACCTGAGAGCTCTTGCTTACCCGCCATGCTCTTAGCTGTTTGAGCCGCTTCTGTGTGTGTGTGAGTGTGTTTGTTTCTTTTGCCCTAATCAGAGATTAGAGAAGAGTTAGTTGTGTGTATCTAAGTGTAGCCGGTTGAGATCGGGTGAGTGCCGCGAGAATCTGTATGAGGATTGGCTCAGGTGGTAACTGGGTTGAGACCGAGGAGAGATTGTGAGGAAACGGGATGTGCAACTAGGAGATAAGTAAGGTAGTTAATTGGTGAGGAAATGGATGCCACAACTAAAGCATTCTAGAGCTCAAAGATAGGCGAGCGCATCAAAGGTAGAAATTAAAGTTAGAAAGGTGGCGCCTTTAGAGCCTAGTAGCGACCGAGAGAAAACGGAGTTGATGGAGGATCTCTCCGCCATGGGGTGCGCAAGGTTTTACGGGAAACCTTGGGGCTTCCAAAATGAAGCCATAGTTAGGGAGTTCATAGAAGGAACCCCTAACCAATTTGACAACTCCCTCCGGCCAGTTCCGCCCATTAGACACAGGAGATCTGGAGAGGAGTATACGAGTTTAATGAAGGTGGCACAGTGTAAGCCAACCGAAAAGGAGACTTTGTGAAGGAAAGTTCAAGGGCGCAGCCACCCCCAAAGACGGATTTGCCATTGAAGATTGTGTCAGCGCGCGACACCGCCGATTGCTGAAATTCTTGGTCCCAATCCTGCATCCGGAAAAACCCACACGGGTTACTTCCACGATCGGGAATGCCATCTTTTGAGCCTTGAGCGGGGAGAAGAAGATGGACTAGGCGAGCTACTTACAAGGGTTGGTGAACACCCTGGTAGCCAACGTAGGAAAGAATAGGGCTACTTCGATATGCCCCTACCTTTTCCACTTATACAATAACCAAAACCTCCTAATCACGGAGGAGAACAAGGAGTGGAGAGCCCAGCTGGCTCTCCGAAAGATCAGGTGAGGAGGGATCCGAGATCGAACCGGATAGTCTAGAGCCAGAGGACAAGGGCGAAAACCCGAGGAAGAGGCCTGGGAGGAAGAAGAAGAGGAGGAAGAGGAGGTCCCCCTCAGCAAGAAAAGGACCAAGCGGATACCTAACCTAAGGGGCTTCCCTTCCGTATCCAGCAAGGACAAGGAGCCGGAACCAATGGTTAGAGCGGAATCAGCCGTTCCAAGGAAGGAGGAGCCAATGGAGGTGATCAAGCCGAAGACTGCTCCAATGACCAATTGACAGACCTGACGGGTTCGTTCAATGACCTGATCCGGATTCTAAGTGTAGTGAGAGCGGATTGGGAAGTCAAGAACACCACGCTCTATGAAGTGGCGGACTTGGTGGGTGGTACGATGAATAGTACGCTGCCGGAAGCGGTGGCAAACTGCATTAGTAACCCGGATGTAATCCGAGAGTTGGAGGATCAAGTGCTGAAGCAGAACATCAACATGTGGGAGACAGACGAGTTGGCGCTCCAGTTGCGAGGGGAGATTCAAGTCTTCCGGAAGGATCTGGAGACCAGCCGCGAGTAGGTGACCAAAGTAGTGATCGAACGGATGACCTTAGTGATGGGGGCATCCGGCGATGTGATGGCAAAGGCTAAGTTGTTTGACGAGGGAGTGCACAAAGACCAGAAGCTATTTGGGACCCGAATTGCCCGCATCCTCGCTAACTTCGCCGGAGAGATAGAGGACACAATGAAGGAATTCTGGAAGGATGCTAGAGAAATAGAAGAGAGCATCCGGAAGTTCCAGAGTGATCCGATCTCTTTATTCGGGATTTCGATCCTCGATGAATTTGATGACTTGGAGATCCTGGAAGGGAAGTTTGAGACCTCAATCTCAAAGGAGAAGGTAGGAGGAATAGCTTCCGCGTCAGGAGTTCCAAGGCCAATGACAGGGACAACTTTCCCTGTGAAACCGGAACGCGTTCCGAAAGGAGAAGACAAGAGTAAGAATCTGAGCGAATTATCACCAATGGCTACTCCAAATAGTGGTGGACCCGTATAGGATGGGTAGGTAGTTAGGAATTTAGAAGTAGGAAATTTTGTTATACCAGACCTTATCCCAAAAAAGTAGGAAAAGTTCAGTTCTGAAAATCTCAGCCAGATTAATGCCGGATTTCCGGGAACACTTTCTGTAAATTTTGTATATAATTCAAGTCTCAAGATTGAGACAGAGAGAGTCCTTTTTCTTGCACATATTGTCTCTTCTTGTATTTTCTATTGTTTTCCTTGTCTTCCCAAAGAGTAGCCGGGTGAAGAGATGAGAGATTGAGTATAGATGAGCGGATTGTGGGAGGAATTTCTTTCCTTGGTGTTTTCTTGTGATTGCATGTGCATGTGAACGGGTTGTAAGTGTTGGGAGTGAGTCATTGCACCTCAATAGATTTAGGGTTCATTATTCCGGGTGAGATAGCCAGTGTTAGGCTAGGCAGTTAGGGAGGGGATTCTTAACTGTGCTAGAGCTACCAGATGGGATATTTGGATTAGCATCCGATCGCTTAAGAGGTTTCACCATCTGCAATAGTAAACGGAAGAACCCTAGGTTGCGCTGGTACGGACGGATGCACTTATAGCCACCTTAGTTTCGCACAAATCCTAGTAAGCATTAAGGTCGTTGTAGTTGGAAAGGATCGTACGGGGGATTTTTGTGTGACCTGCAGGCCGAATTCATTCCTGGTCTGTTGTAAAAGATCAAACCGGATCCTATTAGAATAGGGAATTAGATTAGTTGAGTGAGTCTTCCGTCACTATAAGTTCTAGAAGGAGTAGTGGGCCTAACTCTCTAAAATCAAGTGGCGGATTCCTCTGAAGTGCCAACAGAGGTTAAGCAAAACAGGAACGGAAATCGAAGAAGAAGAGTTCCTCAAGTGTAGTAGCGAGATCCGGACGGATTTGTTAGTTCCAGCTGAACTTGAGTTGATTGGGAGACCGAATCTTGATTTGGATCGAGTAAAAGTATAGTCCGGATTAGTGATCATTGGTTGAATGAGTTTTCCGGTTTGGGGGGAAAGGAGAACCGGAAAGAAAGAGGAGCATTTGTATTGATATTTACCCCCAAGTTACCTAGTAACACGAAACACTTCATAGAGTCTCTTGGGTTCGATCTTTAGAGTCACTTTGTTATGCTTTAAAGTGGTTTTTGTGAGCGTAATAGGGAATTTCACTTACCCTCTGCTGCGACAAACTTCTTCTAAATATTCAAAATCTTTCTAATCCTTTTGTGTTCTTTATTGTAGAAGATTGAATGTTTTATTTTCAAAATTGTTAAAAATACAAATTGGATAGCATAAGTCTCCAAATCCAATTTCTTGCAATACAAGAACGACTAAAAATGTTCAAGTATGTATTTTTTTTCCATCTCTTCTATTTTCCATATCAAGGAAGTTCCTGATTTTATAAAATTTGTACAAAAATACTTGGGGATAGGTAGAGATTTCTTAAGAGGTCATTCTACAGGGCAACAATTCAAATTCCATATGGTTTCCAGTAGTTGGCCGTTGATGAAGTACAAGAATTTATGTATAGATAAAGATTGGTTGCCACTACATGATTGAGGGATTTGACTATAGTTTGAAATTGAGGATGGGCATCCCAAAGTCCTAAGTGGTAGTCCAACACTTTTGGCTTCAAAACAGATGCTTTTCTTTAATGAGATCAAAAAGGGTTTGAATGGTTTCATTGATCATTAGAGCATAATGACAAATGACAACCCTTCTGGAAAATTCAAAAGGAAAAATAATCCAATAAAAGATTATTGAAAAGGCGTGAGAGCCGCTTTGGATGCACTTCTAGTTAGTAAAACATTAAAGGATGAATTTTAACCAACTTCTAGGATCACAACCAAGGAACATGGTTGTCATACTGGATAAATTACTATTCATCAAATGTATCTCTCAAGTACATTTGATGAATAGTAACTTGTCCTACAGGACGAAAAATGAATAGTAATTTGTCCAGTATGACAACCATGCCAAGGAAGAAGACCAAATGCAAGATGATGACACATTATGTGAGGAATTTATAGAGGATGCATCCTTTGTTGGGCGTAGGCGTGATCGTCTGCGTCCTTCATTTTATGTTGATCGTGATGTTTATTCTACTTATTTTGTTGTAGTGTGTCTTGCCAATGATGACCCAAAGCCATTTTGGCTTGCTAAAACACTCACAAATCCAAATCTAGATCAAGGACATATTCATTTGATTCAAATCCAATATTGGACTCCTACTTCTAGTCATCACATCAATATGGATACATATGCTCAATGGGATATGAAAATAGAAAATATGTGGTGAGAAGATAAAGATATTCCCTCAACTTGGTCTAATACAAATTGTATCATAATAGCTTGGAAGCCACATAAAAAAAAAGGGACTGAAGATGTTATTCAAATAATAACAAAGGTTACAATTCTCAAACCACAAATCAGCATCATCAAGGATTCAATGGTAGCTTTTATGTCTACTTCTAGCAACAATGCATCCTCCACAGAACATTCAATTAATTCAAAATTCTACTGGTAGACTAACTTTTTGGAGATTCTAGTAGAATGAGGTTTAACATTTAGATGTTCAAAAGTGTTTTGGAATATATCTTGTGTCATTTCTATTATGATAATTTGGATTTGTAACAATTATTTTTTCTATTAATACTATTGTTATTGTATTTCCATCGAGGTTGTCATAACGGGCGAGTTAGGGTCATCGGACTGGACGGACGGACAGTCCGGGCAGCTTTAATTTTCAAAATTGTGGAATTTTTTTGGAATGACACGTCACCTCGGAACGCGAGATCCAAGGCACGGACGTCCAAGTAAGGTGTAAACTCTAATGTGTGGTCGCGGACGTCATTGTGCCACCGTCAGGGCGCAGATACGTACTATGAGGGCGCGGACTTCACCCTCAGCGTTAGGGCGCGAACTCATACAGCTAGGGCACGGACTTCATTGTCAAAGTCAAAGCGCGGACCTGAACGTCAGGGTCAGGGCGCGGATATTATTTATGTGTTCTACAATATATTTTACATTATTGCACTCACCAATTAATCCAGCATGCCCGTCAAATACAAAAATACTACAAACATATTAGTAGGCTTCAATGTTTGTGATAATCAAAAATGTTTATAAAATTCATGCATTGCAAAGTACAATAGGGTGAAAGCATGCTAATAGGAGCCACTAGTGGACCTTAATTGAATTTTAGGAGCTGTACTTAGTTGCTTTATTTTGAGATTAATGGAAACTTAATGGTCTAGGTTTTTCCTAATTAACAGTGATAGTACCTGACTGCAGGTTAGTTATGTTCATCCTAGGAGGAGTTCAACTGTAAAATTTGAATCCTTTCTCGCTCCGTTGCGTCCACGTCATCTCCCTCCTCATGGTCTGGAGTCTGGACGTCACCTCCCTCTCTGATTTTCCTCTCCGCTCTGCGCGTGCACTGATTTCTTCTCCCCACATACCAATTGTTGTTGCTCTCGCACATTTTGGAATCTGCTCACAGAATTGAATGCCATGGACGAGTCCGGGCTTCGTAGGGAGAGTTCAGGCAAGGACAAAAAACGAGTGCGCAGAGAGAGTTTGGGCAAAGATTTTGAGAAAAAATTGTGTATCAATCCAGAGATTAGTATACAAAAATGTAAAGACAACATCGCCTTGTATAGCGCACAAATAGAGGCTTTTTTCAATGAGGAGAGAGGGTTAGTGATTGGAGGACTGAATCCCAAATTTGTGGCCGATGTTGCCTTCATCATGGACGCGGATGTGGAGAGCTTGTTTGGCAAGTGCATTAAGCTACGCACGACGAACACCTTCTTGAAACCCGAAGCAAGAAAAGATCTCCTGGAGCTATACTCGAAGATTTATGGATCAAGTTCAGTTACCAACAACAAATTTGTTGGCTGGCTGGTGAAAGGCTATATTGCCAATTTGAAGAAGAGGAGTGTGAATTGGGCCTTGGCGACTTCAACAACTGCTTTGGAGAAAACCGAGTGAGCGCAGCGGCTACTTTTTCGCTTATTGAATCTTGAATCCAGTGAGGACGCAACCACTTCAGGTTCCAAGCATAGTACTTGCACATTCCAGGGAGTCGGGATTGGCAGTCATAGTACAGGAGCGATGGTGAAGATAGAGGGAATTGTATTGAGGCCTGCAAGCTCTCCATCGGGTTTAGGGTTTGGAAGCCTTTGTCTTTACGGTGTTTCCTCAGTTGATTTAGATCTAGTTCGGGGTGTTCGTGAAGTAGAGGGTGAAGTGCTTGTCATTGCTACAAGTAAGGCCAAATTTTTAGAGACAGAGTACAAGAGAATTTCAGATAATCTTGTTGGATTTAAGTTCACCATGGATGATCGTCGCTGTGGGAATGTGGTTCCACATGCTAGACCCATAATACTAGCATATGACGGAAAAATTCAAAAATTGTCTCCTTCAAAAGGAAAGTTTTTGAGTTCTCCTAGGAAGTTAGGGCAATTTAGGAAAATTAGATTTCCGGATCCGGTAAAATTTCATTAGGGCTAAAAACCTAATTCCGGAACCTTAGAAAGTTCCGGAAATCAGATGACGGTGCCGACCCTAAAAACCGGAAACCGGATCCATACTAGGGATAGGATTTTGCCGCCAAAACCTGTCCCGTACATTAGGCCAGTATAAGAGGGGTACTGTAGCCGGCAGTGGGCACGCGTATCTCTTTGTTTGTTCTCCCGCCGGTGTATTCCGTCTTCCTAGCTTTGTTAGAATTCTGGTAGATTGAGGGACTATGTGAGTTGCGATCATGTAGGGGTTACCGGAGTGAAAGTTTGTGAGTAGAGAGGTAGGGAGAGATTGTGTAAGGGTTGTTTGTAAGTACGATGACTTTTAGGGCAAGCCGGTTGAAGTTGAAGGATCTGCCTGAGGACTCGGAAGACGAGATGCCGCCCACCGGTACCCCGACCGAGGACAGATGAAGGTGGTTCCGACAGAGGAGGACCGACTGATGCGCCTGCAGGAGAACCTCACCAACATGGGGTGTGATGGGCTCCTGGAGGTGCCGTGGGGTATTCGGAAGGAGAGTCTGGTTTCTGACATACTTCGTCCGGAAAGTGGCATCTTGGATACCACCATCCGGGTGAAGCTAGACCCATGGACGATGAATACGTGGAGGGCCGTCTACAAGTTCTAGGAGGCGCCAGACAAGGTTATGGAGAAGAACCAGGAGGTGATGGAAGGCGAATTCCGGGCGCCTGCCAACCCGAAGGAAGGTCACCAAGTTTCCGACTTGGTGAATCCGGAGTACCGGGATGTGATAGCGTTTCTTAATCCTATCCTCCATCCCACCAAGCCGCGGTGAGTAGTAGCGAAGGTGGCCTCCGCCATCTTGGGGAGCCTCTAGGGAAAAATGATGATGGATTGGGCAGCCATCATCCATGAGTTAGTCGGGGACCTGGTGCGTTCCCTCCGGTCCGGAAAGAAGAGTCAGAGTCTCCTTCCGACCTATCTGTCCCATCTATATGCTCATCACTCTCTGCTCAAGGCCAATGAGGAGAGTGCCTATCAAGACCTAGTCCAGCTCCAGTAGTACGGGGGAGAAGAGCCCTCGCCTCGAGACGGACCGGACGATGAAGAAACGGAGGACGAGCAGCCGCCCTCTCCTCTAAAGAAGAGGCAACGGCGGAATAGGACGCCGACGGAGAATCCGTCAAAGGAGTCTCCTGCACCGGAGCCACAGGAAGAAGTTCAGGAGCAGAAGACGGAGACCGGACCAGCCCCGGAAGAAGTCCGACCTTCCCTGCAACTAGTCGAGCCGATACGACCGTACACTGTTGCCACTCAGGCCGAGGCCGGACCCTCCCGGACTAGGAGGATGGAGGTAGAGGAGGGAGACAAGACCACCATGCGATTGGGAGGGATGCCCTTAGAAGACATCCAGGAGATGGCTCAGCACCTAGTGTGGCGGGCGGATGATCTCACCCAGATCTACAAGAACTATGATGGGGCTCTCAACCGGGTGTACCGGAAGATGGCACTAACCGATCAGAATGCCATCTTCCGGAGGACGGATGCGTTGGTAACGACGGAGCAGCAAAACAGCCTCCTCATAGAAGAACGAAAGAAGTTGGTGACGGAGCTGGGGACGTTGCGCGTAGAGAACTGGACGTTGCGGGACCAAATCCGGGACTCATAATCCAAATGTGTGGATTTGGAGAGCACTCTCCGCACAGCCCAAGAAGTGGCCCGGCTCACAGAAGATGACTATCGCCGGCAGATAGTGGCCTTGTGTCAAGGAATAGTTCGGGCTCTGGAGCTCTTTGGACGTACCGACGGATTATATCAACAAAGCCCGGCTGTTTGAAGCCAACCTCGATGTAGCCGCCAACTCAAGCCGGGTTCCTATCGTCAAATGCTTACTAGAGCAGGCGAAACAGATGGATGCATCCCGGGCCAAAATGAGGGAGATGATGGAGTATTTGACTCCCACTGAGTCAGATCCGGTACCTTAGTCTCCCCTGTCCGCGCAAACTTTGGTGGTTCCGGAAGGCAGCAACTCGGAACCTATGGTTACGGAAGTATCACCGGTGGTACCGGTGAATCCGGAACTTTCACCACCAGCCGGAAGACCAGAAGGAGTGGACTCGGGAGCCGTGGTACCTCAGGGAAGCGAAGACCTACTTCCGGTGACTCCGACCATCAACCTGATGGGGGCTTCTCTGGAAGCTCACGCCGGTCGAACGGTACAGTCTTCTCCGTGTCATAAGAAGACCCAGAAGGATTCCCGAGGGAGCCCAGAAGTTCAGGTAGTCAGGACCTGGAGTGTAGACAGGGACACCAGTATCGTGGAAGTCCAAAGATGGGGCCAAAGGGGTCCAAATCTGTTTTCTCCGAAGAGTAGCTGGAAGGAGGTAAAGTTGGATCTTCTGAAGGACTATGTTCCTCCCAAAGATCCGGATTCCAAGGAATAGTGTGCAGTAGTGTAGTATAGCGGCAATATCGGAGTCCGGCAGTCAAAGCCGGAAAAATAGGATCTGGGATTTACCGGAAATCTAGTAGACCAGTAGGAATGTTTTGTAGGATTTTTAGGATGATGTTAGTCTTAGTACAAGTAGGAGTTTTGATGGCCTTTTTGGTCATTCACAGCCATCTCATAGTTTCAGCATTGTACCTTCTTCTGAGCTTAATTCTAAGGGTTTGGAATATCCATTCTCTTATCTTTTTGTACACAGTCTATTTTTGTGGGAGGTGTGGGTCCGTTCTTACGTTTCCGGAACTGAGAACTTACCTTGTGTAGCAAGAGTCGATTTCGTGAGAGTATCCGGATGTACTAACTTGAGGGGGAGATCAACCGAATGGTTCCGGCAGTAGTGTTAGTGTAGTACTGCTCAGATGCCGGTATAGCCTGCGTGTAGGATACAGCCTTAGGTGAAAGGGGTATCTAAGAGGCTGCTAGCAACTTTCGTGTACGGAAGTATTGCAAGACGTGCCCGAATTCCGGATTGCTGGAATTCCCCGTAGAACAAAGTCAAAGCCCCAACGCAAGCCCAAGAGAGTACAAGAAAAACCACCCGGTCGACAGGAGGCTCAGTACTCGGTTAAAGGTTAGAATATCGTTGTAGTTCTTGACCGTCCCTGTGTGACCTAATCTGGAAGGCCTTCCGGATTTGTGAGGCGACGGAATAGGAGGACACTTTCAGTCCCTGAAGAGTTAGGTTAGTGTTAGTATTAGAGAGAGAGAGAGTGAAAGAGAGCGTGTTTCCGGACACGGTAAGCATCCGGATGGTGGATCTGGCCACTCGTCATCCAAACCCAGGGATCCCGGAAGGGGTACTGAAATGGTTTCCGGATTCTTCCAGAACCCATCCGACACTAGTGGCCGGACCGGACCTATAGTCCGGAATAGTCTGACGGAGAGAAAGTGAATGCTTAGATTGAGATAGCCTATGGATCTGTAAAACTCAAGTCCTCGTGGGAACGATTCCGGAGCGGTTTACTCTAAGTGGGCCTTTGATGCGAATTAAGGGCTAACTAGAGGAATACTGGTCCGACTAATCGCTACAGTCGCAGTACCGCAAAGGAAGATGAGGAGAAGGTGGTGCAATTCCAAGCAGAGTTCGAGATAGCTTCTAAAGCGGTTTTGGAATATGAATTGTAGGTAGGTTTCAGTGCTTAGTTCAGGTTTCTCCGTTTGTGTTGTAAATTGGTGTTTAATTAGGGTTTCAATTTTATTGTGGCTGCAAGTAATTCTCCTTGCGCTCACTGTTTTGAACACTGGTTTCTTTGTGTGTAGGGTATTGGCATTTCTATTGGCTCTGCTGAGCACAATGAATTTGCAAAAGAGTTAATCCTCCTGCAAACTAACAGAGATTTAGTCGAAAAAAAGCTAGAAGTTGGTCGATCCGTGGCAGAGTCAAGTCGAGAGAGGGCAATTAAAGGCGAGGACTTGTATCAGGACATTGAAGACGAGGAAATAAGAGCGGAATCAGACCTTCAAATTTTGAGGAGGGAGATTGTTGATATAAATCGACACAATACTACTGTTCAGGAGTAGTATGTTCAGATGGATAAAGGAGGGGGATTGTCCTTGTGGCCGAAGCCTACACTCCATCCGGCAATGGCAGAGGACGCACCTCCAATGATTGGGAGTTTGTAGTTACATCCTTGTGTTTTTTGCAACCAGGGTTATCCATATTTTGATATCGTGGTTGCTTCATGTAGACACATTTATCATATTTTTTGTGCCTCAGCGCTTGCCAAAGTGGACAACAAGTGCAACCGGTGTGGAGAGATATTTCATCCACATTGGTGGCAGAGTTTTGGCTTCCGATCTGCATACCCAGAATTTGAAGACAAGACCAATCGATTGCAATTACATGTTGAGCTTGAAGACCTCAAGCGATCTTTGAAGGAAAATGGCAGTTGTCACGTCATGAATTGTAAGTGTCCACCTCATTCTGGAAACCAGGGTCAGCTATGTTTCTTTGATTGGTACAATTTTGAACTCAACAAGGTTGTAGATAAAAACACTTTGGGACTCATGCTCTAATCCCCATTGCGCCAAATTTCTTGTGCATGCCCTCCTTTGTTAGTGGTTTGTAGGGAGTGCCGCAGTTCTATTCTCATGCTAAATTGCTCCTTCTTACTTATGACAATCATTAGTGGTGCATATAGAAGCACTTAGCATTGACCTCAGAGCTTTGGTGCTGAAGCACCGAAGATGGTGCTTATTTCTTCTTACATGTCCTTAGTACTTCTAAGGGTTCCTTGTTGCTTGCGGATTAAGTGCTCACATGTCCTTGAGTCACTTGGCACTGCTTTATTCTTTGCTTTGTGCTTTATAGGTGGTTATTGCTTACTCGTCAGTTGATAGTGCTTTATTCTTTGCTTTGTGCTTTACAAGTGGTTATTGCTTATTCATCAATTGCTTAGTCTCTTGGCACTCTTAGGTTGCTTAATATTTGGTTAGTGGTTTGGCCCAAAGTGCTTCAAGCATTGACCACTGCTGAGGTCGTTGGGCACTGCTTAGGTCGTGGCAGACTACTTAACAATTCCTTAGTGCTTTACAATCAAATGCCAGTGTAAAGAAGAATTGTTGTAGTCCTTAGGCATTGCTTCTCTTGTGCTTTTTATTTATCTCCTACGATGGGAAACATGCAGGGTCTCAATCAAGTTTGAAGCACTCTGATCGGGGGTCCTCTAGATCCATACCAGCAAGTTTTCGACTTGTGAATGGAGGACCACGCGCAACTGCGACAAGAGTGTGTAGGCTTCCATCTCTTGCTAGTTTCACTCCTTCAGAAGAACCTCATACCACTGATGTAGGCTTTGAAATTTCAAATTCTCCGGGTCAAGAGGTAGATTCTCTTGTTAGGAATCGTGGGGTACAAATTCGTGCAATGGTCAATGAAGATGGCAAACGGACTCCAGGTACATGCATGAATTTCAGCAAGGCTTACAATATAGGTGTTCGTGGTTAATGCTACAACAAAATGCCACTTCAAAAGTAAACAGCACTGATGTTCATGGAATCATTCATTGTTTGTGATTTTGACAAAAAGGGTGGTAGAGGCAGCATGCGAACTACAGGGTATGGTTGCTATAAAAATCATTGACTCATATGATTATTGGAGTGCTCTTGCGCAGCATTTCCATAATTGGGTGCAATGCTCATCTAGCACTTGTTTGATTGATTTTTCTTGGATTGCTGTCATTGTGCAGAGAATTCCACCCTCGCTAGTGCGTCCCAACTGCCCAACAATCCTAAACTAAAGTCTGCATTGTTGAAGAGAGCAGCAAACTTGCCAGCGGATGATGGAGATGGGAGGAAGAAGGTAGCTCTAAATACTTTAGGAGAAAAGAGTGAGCACATAGGGTTGAATATTGAATCAGATGCCAAAGAGAGACCACAGAGTAGGGCTCAGACCGTGGCGACTGAGAAGGATAAGGGAAAAGCAAAACATCCTAAAAGAAAGGCACGTGATCCACCTCCTTCTATGTCTACAGGCAGAGTTTCTACTTGAGCTGAGGCAAAAAGAAGGTGATATTTGTATAACTCATGCTCTTAGGCCTAGAACTTCCCATGGACTCTGTGAACCGGCCTTTCTTTATGAGCACTGAATGTTTTACGGTACTTTGTGTGTCAAGTCTTGAAAAAAAATTGGCATTTGTTGAAGGGTTCCATGTGGGAAGCACATTAATGAGTAGAGAAGCTGCCATATCATATAGCTTGTCTTCAAGATTTTGTAGCTACCTTAAAAGTGTAGGTGCACACGGCAAGAATTGCTGAATGCTAGAGATTGTAGTATATGAATCCACAATGTTCATTAAAGTACGGCCACCGGAAAATGGATGATATACTACAAAATCAGGTAAGACATATTTACTTTCAAACTAGAATTACAAGTTTGTAGGGTTCAAAGCTGTTTTAATTTTAGGTGGATTGAATTTGTCCTGCCCTAGTTTGGGTATGCTACCTTTTTTGGAGAATTTAGGGTGTGCAAAAACACTACCATTGTGCTCATAGGATGTGGGTTTAGTTTTGTCCCTTTTTGAAGGAAGATTTAGTGACTCAGATTCATTCACTGAGGACCTGGTTGTATAGTAATATAAAGTGGCTATGTTCACAAACAAAAGCAGGCTCATCAGCATTTACAATGCAAATTATGAGGTGCAGCATACTTATTGCGAAGTGTGTGAGGCTCGTGTGAACTTTATAGGAAAAATTAGAATGTCAAATCCCATCCCTAAGCCGACCAATGGCAATTGGACTGAACACATTTTAGAATGATGTGAAATTTGAATAGCATTTTGAGAAGATATAAAACTAGTTCTCTTTGGACTAGCTGGTTCATCTGTAAGTGGCGGCTTAGACTGCCTTATTGAAGCATAGTTTCTGGGTTGTTCTTGCTTGTTCTGGATTGCCATTTTTTGTTGAGTTCCAGCTGTAGCTTTTGAGGTTGAGAATGGCACGTTCCAAAGTGACCAGTCGCAGGCAGCGATGGAGGCAAAGCAAGCGCGACGAAAGCCAGCGCGACGGTGGCGATGAAGGAGAAGGGAGTGGCTACCCTGAATACGGCACTTGTACAATTCCAATTTTGAAATGCAGTGTTGATTTCTATAAGCCGCTATTGTCTATGCATTATGAATTTGGGTTATGGCTGATTTTCAATTGAATCTTGAAGGCCCGTATCATGCACATTTGTATATGCCATTGTGGAACATACGAGGCTACCTTGAACCCCGCACTTGTACAATGACAATTTTGAAATGCTGTGTTGCTATTGTCTATGCCTTTCTGAATTTGGAGTATGGCTGATTTTCAGTTGAATCTTAAAGGCCCGTATCATGCACATTTGTATATGCCATCGTGAAACATTGAGAGATTGAAAGACAACATCTATTTACATACCACTGATGTAGGCAAAGTGAAGCTACCAACTTTGAAACTAAACCCCAATTCACATGCCATTCTCAAGCAACCAGCAAAATAAAGGTTCACATGCCATTCAAAAATAGTCCAAAAATACAACCCATTCACATGCCACATTTAGAACCTATGAGCCTTGAAACTCTCAAGGCTAAAAGTTGACATGCCATTCTAAACCAACTAGGAAATGAAAGAGAATCACAGTGGCGTTCAAAATTACAAGTCTTTCATTCATATTTACAACTTGTTTACACACTTGAGAGTGAGCACGCCTCTACTCAAAAAGCTATGTAGAAATCCTAGCCACATAGCTAGTATTCATGCGTTCACCATTCATGATGATGCTGCTACAGGACTCCTCATGTTCATTGCGACACAGTCAAAGCAGTTAAATATTTAGTAAATAATTACTTGAATACACAAGCACAAGAACCTCATCTAAGACAAATGTAATACTCACTTGCAAGAATGCAACTACATTGTCAAATCTTGACAGAGAATCACCTGCTGATTGCTCCGGTGGGCGGTGTGAAAACCACATCTGGCTAAAGTTGCACGAAATTCACAACCGAATCCTCCTAACACACGCAGTCCACGTTTAGTCCACGTTCAGAGAATTTCCACGTGAGCCTTGGATGTAGGAAGCGAAGGCACTGTAAAGAAGTGCTCGATAAGCCTTGAACATACCGTGAAAGACAAGAAACTGCCAAGCAAATACAACAAATCAAATGAGTTCATAACTACACCCCTCACGCTATTACTGAATGCACCTGTAGATTTATAGGAACTGGTTTGCTGTCGTTGGTATTACGATTCCATGTCAATCCACCAAATAACGGTGACACAACATTTGCACACTAAATCTGACAGTTTCTTCCTAAAAACCTCTAGTCTCGGCATCTAAAAGGGAAGCCATTATAGAGTCTAAGATGAGCACCCGTAACTCATAACTAGCAAAAAAACCCTTCACAAAATGGGTTGTAGGAGGCATGCAAAAATTTGAGAAGAGAACTGTATGGCAATGTACATATGCAAATGCCCTGTCATCTCTTAGGAGATAACTTCTACTGTGAGTTTGGTATTGTTCGTACCAGTAGCCTTGAATTAGCAACTCACCAGGCACAAAAGAATTTCCAAAGTCATCCGTGAAAGATGACTCATTTACATGCTCACCCTTAGTCACTAGCATCACCCAAAATGACTCGTCATTCTCGCAGTCAGCCCTCACCGCAATATTGAAGCCAACTCTTACCGTGTCGCGTGCAAAGTCTGGCCCCTCCTCAGCTTCACACTTGTCATCTTCTTCTTCCGCCATAAGCCGGGCAGTCCGCCTAGACTTAGGACATATCCTTCTAAGGGTCCAATTAGGCACATGGGACTTTTGGTAACAAGTCAAAGCAAAATTAGGATCAACACATGCAACACAGAAACATGTTAATTGATGAAATTGAATCAAAGTCGGGTCCTTGCACGACAAGGACCTGCAGCAATGATTACTCCTATTGCTAGGGATTGTCTTGGCCTCCCATTTGTCCACTCTCTGTATGTCACCTTGTTTTATCTCCCAAAAAAACTTCGTGATTCTTCTACGTTCACCCACGTGCCCTGCATGAAACTTGTTGCTCTCTTCCTGCAAAAAATGACCAACTTGCGAAGCATTTTGGAGCTGTCTCCCATTTGGTTTTATTTGTTCCTTGTACAGCTCCCGTTTCAAGAGTGCACCTGCTCCGTCTACCTCTCCCTTACCATGTCCGGATGCAAAGTAATTCTAGCACATTTGGCAACCTCCAGGTAAGGTGTGACTTATTGTCAAACTTGGGAATCTACTAATAAAGTACTAGGCTTGGGCTGACTTGAATTGCCCACTGCAACCATCACTCCAAACAACATGATTAGTTGGCTCAAAGCCATCTTGTGTCAAATACTCCCAGTGCAACATGAACGCATGCTGGACATACAAAGAGTCATGCTGTTTGTCATCCGAAATGTAATAGTGAACTTCTTTCAGTAGATAAGGCTCATCACTATTTAAGGCCCAATCAGGGTTCCTTCGAAAGGTAATGTGGACCAGGATAGAAACTTGTTCAGTGCGCCAATGCATGGACTGAATTTCATTTTGAATCTTCATGGAATAGTTTTCAGAGAAATCTACACAAGAAATCAGAGTACCATTAGGAACAGAAGAGAACATCTCCTTAAATTGCAAGTCTTGCCAAGACGCTAGAAAGTTATGAACAATAAATTGAGACAATTTAGGTTTCAAATACTCAATGAGGTCGGCTGGCTTTGTCTCACAGTAAATCATTTTGATGGCCTTTTTGGGCTTGCCATCCTCCCCCACACCAATGGTTTCATATCCGGTACGTTTCCACTTCATCAGCTTATCGGAGGAAAGTTCAGAGGGGCAAATTCGGAGGTTTTGAACCCCACAATTGAAGCAGTCACCAAGAAGACAGTCCCGCCTGTACCATATATCAAATTCACCTTTCTGGCAAAGGACTGAACTCCACAAATGAGTTAGTCGTTCATACACTTCGTTATGAGCATCACATTCAGATTGAATAGTTTCAGAATCATCCGCAACAACACAAACAATGTAAGCGCACATGCACTCTTTGTGTACACCCTGCAAATCACGCCGCATATTGTTTTAGACATCACAGACATCTGAAAAATCTTGGTGGTACCTGCAACAGCATGTATTCCATGTTGCCAATCTCCTTACCCACCACAACTTCAATCCCTCAAACGTCCTCAAACCACATGGTACTTCAGGAAATTTTTGTTTGAATGCTGTGAAAAACTCCAACTGCCACCACAGCACATGTTAGAACTAAGGTGCTTACCAAAAAGCACCAAGGACCACGAAGATACAAGTGCTTACCTAAAACCACTAAGCATGTATTCTAAGACTTCGTTGCTTAGTGACAATCACTAAGGACCAGGAAGGTATGGTTGCTTATTCAAAACCAAAAAGGAACACAAAAGACACCCTAACACTGCAAAACTACTTACCAAAAAGGCTTTGTTGCTTAGCGGAAAGCACTAAGGACCAAAAAGATTTGGTTGCTTACTCAAAATCAAAAAAGGACCACAAAGGACACCCCAGCACTGCTAAACTGCTTACAGAAAGCGTAAGTCAAGGACCAGCAAGGGAAAAATAAGTATTTAGTCATTACCTCCTTACATCTTAAAAATGCCAAGCACCTCAAGGAACCAAAGAACTGCCAAGTGCTAAGGTGCTATGGCAAAGGACCAGAAAGGACCAACAAAAAAATCCTTGCTAAGGTCCAATGAAGAAGAACCAAATGAATCCAAGGAAGACTTTGCTAAGTTAATCAGAAATGGTCCTTGCTTACATTCCTTTGTTAAAGGACAAGGTAGCACAAACAAATGATAAGCAACCTTAATGTGGTCTCGGTACTACCTTACACCCTCCCGAGCAGCATTGGCCTTCACATTTGAAGTTCTGAATGCTGTGAACAGAACTCACCACCCTTCCCAGAGGACTAATTAAGGATCGACACCAAAACTGAAACCAAGTCCTAAATGAACCATATCAACACAAATTTGTAATCCACAGAATTTTTGCAGTGAACATCTTATAACTGCACGAATCCAATGAACTGCTCAGATTGCTATCAAGTACACTACTGAATTGAAGGTACAGACTTACGTACTTGAGATTGTTGTAGATAGTGAGTTGCATGTTCAATGTATTGCTTTGGACCAATCCATTTTCTCACGATGTCCTTCCGATTTGGAGAAACGGTGGTCTCGGCATCCCACCACTCGGTAATCATCTTTCTTGTTGCAATTGGCAGAGCATCTGAGCGGACTCTTCTGTCATCTTGGATCCAGAATGCATCTTGCTTTGTGTCTAGAAGAATTCTCCTTGCAAGTGCCTTCTTAATATTCCTTTGATCCACTCCAAGTAACCCTACCACACCCCTTCCACTCCCAATTCCTGGTGCAACAACAAATGTAGTCACAATATTCTTTGCCATTACAGTTTTGCCTTTCCGCAATCCAACCAAGTGAATCTGCATTCCTTGCTTGAGGCTATCGAAAATCTCGTGTCTCAGTTTCACCTCGGCAGGGTCCCTCAAAAATGGGGGTACCATCTGCCTGAGCATGGGTTGGCCTAAAATCTTCATGATCGTGAGGTGTTGAACCTCAGTGTCATGATTCCTCATCTTCTTAGCTGCAAACAAGCTAATCTCTCGTGCGAGAGTGGCGCTAGTCCTATTAACTTGTTTTTGACCCGCAATTGTGAACTTAGGGTCTTGATCTGTATTTCTTACTACTTGTGATTCTTGTACATTCAATAGCTTGGCTTTCCGCGCACAGCATCTACGAGTTCTCTCTCGACCACTAGCTTTCCGCTTCTCAGAAAGCTAGGTATCATAATCGATGCCTGCTACAAGGAAAGATGCGTAGTCTACAGCATTGGCAATCGAAGTGTCTGAAGATGACCCAGCCATTCTGATGTATACAACGATCAGTCAAATCAAACTCATCCCCTAAACACGTATAGGTAGACAGCATACAAGTAGACCGATCAAATCAAACTCATCCTCTAAGCACCCTAAACCGCACCTTAGTGTTGCAAACAAGTGACGGATAAGAGAGAAGATTCAGATTGGTTTCTTGCTACTTCTGTGCTTCTCCTTCAACTCAAAATCTCCACTTCTGGGAGGGGATTTACGACCACGAGAGTAAGAAACTATTGTTTCCTTCCAACAACACTTACAAGTCATTACACTACAATGAAGCGGAAGGACATGCAGTTTAAGAAGAACTTGATCTAAAACCCTATCATATAATTCACTCAAACGAGCAACTTTCTTCACGACTTTGGAATTACCACTGAAGTCAGGCTGCGAATCATCTGCCGATGATAGACCGCACGGGCTCTCTGGTGGTGTTACGTACACTTCCTCACAATCGTCTTCGTCCAAATCAATTCGCTTCAAGAAATTCAAGACCGCTTTGCTCACTCGTTGCTAATCCACAGCAGCATGCCTAGAACCAGAGCCAGCATTCACAATGGACGCACCACTTTTTTTCATGGTGTCCTACTACCAAACTCACAAAACAAGGTCATCCAGACGCACACCCTAAACTTCACCCTCAAACCCTGGAAGCAGTGAGCCTTACGTGACAATGAAAATGTTCAACTTGGAAAAAGTTGCAGCATCGGCCAAGCCAATCACGCCAACAATCGACCAGGCTGCAAGCGGCAACGTTCACCAAGCTGTACGCGGGAACAATTTCGAAACCCTAGACTCAGCGGCAACAGTCAAAAATCAAAACAGAACAATAATCACTCCATAGATGCTTGACGGCAACATGCGTAATGACGGGATCCAATCGTAATTGGAATCAGAAACTCTAATCCTACAAATTGACGTACAGCCGAGTACAGCAAGAATGCCGCTGTAAATCTGCAGCATTCATCCAATTAGGTCATTCATTCATTTGCATTCATCCGATTATATTAGGAACTTAGCACCAAAAGAACCTGTTACATGGGGTTTTTACCCCTTATTCCATTTCAATACATTCTAAAACATAACCATTTTTTGACCCAAGTTCAATCTACAATATTCAAATGTGAAAGTCAATTTTTTTTGAGAAAATACAAGAATGCCATACTTGTAATTAGATATTTCCACCCAAATAAGGAGTTGTTATGTCCAAGTTGGCTCCTATTAGCATGCTTTCACCCAATAACAATACAATGAATCTATACTTCTAAAATACGCCCACTTTCTCATAGATTATCAGACATTCTTTTGGCTTCTCGTCCATCTTTCTTCCAATTGCTATAGTTCTCTTCAACTCTTAAAGACCATCGATGCAACTCAATTATTGAAACGACTCGACCTACGAACTTCTTGGGTACATGGATCCGGTGCATTAGCATCTCAAACGACAACATCATCATCCTGTGGTGCCTCATCACAGTTTGGATCATCCTCGTCATTGGCATCTTCGTTGCTGTCATATTCATCTTTTGCTTCACCACTGTCTATAGTCCAATGTCTATCAACTTCCGAGTTTTCATTTCAAAGCTCTACAATAGTTTGACCTTCACTACGTTTGCGTTTGAACATCTTATGTCATTGTGCGTTGGGGTCTTCTGCATCAGAATTTATAGTGGGCCCACCTTGAACTCAAGGAACAACAAATGCCGGGGTTGACCTACTAGGTCCTGGTACGTATGTATTCAGGAACGGTTCTATTACCCTATTTAAGTTTCTTGCCTCAATTCCAAGGAGTGAACGGTTAGTAGGCCTTGACAATGATGCTTCTCCAATATATTGACCTTTTGTTCCTACACGGCCTCTAGTCCCTCCACGGCCTCCAATCCGTCCATGGCCTTGTTGATATTGACCCACTTCATGATGAATGAGGGGCCGAGGGGCCGTAGGTGGTCTACCACCAATAGTACCACGGGAAACACTTTGAGGAGTCATATCAACATTCTCCACTGAGCCAAACCCTTTTTGAAAAGGTCTTCGGATGGCACTGGAAGTTGTTGGTGAAGATGGGTCTAGGGAATGTGGTGTTTGTGTAGTTTGTTAGAACCAACAGGACAGACCGTAACTAGAGCGGGTACACGGGCAAGGTCTTCTAGTGGTTCAATAAATGCAAAAACATCATTGGGGTCTACATGCTCTGGATCAAAACGCCTTCTCACATTACCAGCTGGTTGATTTCTTGCGATAGGACGTGCCATTCTTGCATTTCTAACGTTTCTGTCATGGTGTCCTTCGACAGCTCTATTGCTACGAACTAATGCCCCCATTCCCGTAGGCCCTATATTGCCATCTTGATTGTGAGAAGATCCTCCACGATTTGGATTTGCATTCCTCCCCATGTTTCCGCCACCATTTCTATTTCCGCCGCCATTTGAATTTTTGCGTGCATTTCCATTCCCGCCGCCATTTCCATTTCCGTCGCCATCTTCATTTCTATTTCCGTCGCCATCTTCAATCTGCTTCTTGATTTGCAACTTCCTTGGTTCAATTAAATTAGTTCTGAATTGATGGTAAAAAGGTCCACTATATTCAAACCTCGCCATTGAGGTTGCCCTCACAGCCTCAATGAAGGCTGGATGCCTTGCCACATTAAATGGCACATTTGCTTCATAGAAAAAACTTGCCCACTTCTCATCCAACTCCATCTTCTTTGTAATGTTGAATGCATCCACCATGCGTTGTTGACGTAATGATCCGGATCTCGTAGAATTCAATGCAGCAAGACTATTGGATGTGTGTAGAATATCATTTCCTTCAAAAAAGTTTGCCCCTTCTTCCGCTCTCCTACCAATGACCCCACCCGTCACCTCATTTTCAGTGGCTTCGCTTGAACTTGCAAGTAGAGTTGCTCTAGATGGCCCACTTTGAATTGGTTCTCCTTCATACATGTCTTCAACATCCATTTGTAGCGGGACAAAACCTGCACAATTGGCAAATCTATGTCGCAATAGACGAGGCATACTTCGACAAATTGACCTCTCCGATTTCAAGCAATATCCAAAATGTGCAAAAGCACGCTCATGTTTGTAATTGAAGGTCCCAGTACAGAAAACACAAGTCACTTTAGTCCCATTCTCCATAAAGTTTAGCCACGGTTCCCATTCTTGGTCTACTTCCTTTGACTCGCCATTGCGTTTACAGATAATTTGAAATGCTTTCCTCCTTCTTTGTGTTCAATTTAAAAAGATACAAGATCTACTGGACAAAGTATCAGTAACATCAGTTAGCACTAATCCATTGCTTGAACTGATTTTGACATTACCTCAGCAGCAAACCAGGGCCATCTGCCACCCAAGTAGACTCATAAGGAGCTCAAAATGAATTGAAGTCCAAGAGATAGAAGCCAAGGTGACAAATGTGGAAAATGTTGGGTTTTCCTTTTTCCTTATATACTTCGGGAATGTAGGGGCTTGGACTTCAACGTTGTGCGTGGCAACAAGGCGTGGACATCTTTAGTCCCAAAGTATAGGGTGCGACGCACAGTCTGAGAATTTGTGAAGGGCGACAATGTTCAGAATGCACACCTGAATCCCTGGCATTATGGCGGGGATGAGAAGTCAGGGCGTGGACGGTGCAAGTTAGGGCACGGACTCCACAACGCAGACGTAATGCTGGGACATGGACTTGGCAACGCGGACACGGTGTATGGGCACGGACTCCAAGGCGCGGACGTGATGTCTAGGCGCGGACTCCACAGGGCGGATGAGATGGCTACAAAGTGGTTGAAGCGCATGGCTTTAGAAATTTTCTTAGACATGGTATCCTTCTTTTTTCCCCTTTTCCGCTCTTAGAAGATGGTATCCCTTCTTTTCATGGAAAGAGGGAACCATTAATTGCAGCGACCACCTTATTTTACATTCCTCATATTTTTGGAAAGACATGACCGCTTTGTTCCATTAATGTTTTGGCTGAATCGGGGTGTCAGGGTGCGGACGCATGGTCTGACGATTGACAAAGGCTGAGGAACTTCAAAATGCACAACTAAATGAAGGATTGAAGGGCGCGGACTTCATATCCAGGCGCGGACTTGTAGGCGGGGACTTCAAGGCGCGGACGTGAAATGAGGGCACGGACGCCATGTCAGAGCCCGGACAAGCAATCAGGGCGTGGACTGCAGGGCGTGGACTTGAATTCCAAGCGCGGACTTCAGGGCACGGACGTGATCGTCCACCACATGAGGAGGGTCTTTGCAGTGCACTTAGGCATGAGATCCTTGAATCCATCCTTTTCTTAGAGTAGGAGAACCATTAATGCACCCAATTACAACTTGTTTTAAATTTGGACAAGACCATGAAAGCAAGATGCCAAAATAAAGAGCTCAACGGACTAAGATTTGGAAGGAACTTCATGGAAGTACATGTCCCCTTTCTTGTGGTGGAAAATGTCGTTCCTTACTTCTTCTAACCATTCTAACTACTTTGAACCAAGAAATATTTTATTTTAAAAAAAAAGAACTCCAGTTCTTTGATTTAGGAATTGTTTAGGAAATATTTAGGAAATGTATAGGAAATACTTAAACCATTGCATTTATACAAAACCTTTGGCCTTGTTGTTTAATAAATGCAATGGTTTTTCCATGTTTTTTTCTTTAAGAAAAGGAAGATGCCAAAATAAAGAGCTCAACGGAATAAGATTGCGAAGAAACTTCATGGAAGAGCATGTCCCCTTATTTGTTTTGGAAGATGTCGTTATTTACTTTGTGTAACACTTGAAAACTACTTTGAAGCAAAATATATTTACTGATGAAAACGAAGAACTCAAAATACTTTGTTGTTCATTTTAAACATTACCTTAAGCAAATTTTTTTTAGCGTAAAGGCTACGTTTTATAAATTATGCTCAATTTTGATGAATGTTTAAAGTATTGTTCTTTGGCTTAAAGGGATTCTTTATGAAATGAACCTTCAAGTTAAATTCTTCTGGACTCATGTTCACGAGATTCAATTTTTTAAGCAATTGCTATAAGGGATCAATTCTACTTATGTAAAACTAAAACTTACATTATTTTGGATTCACGTGAACAAATGCATTTTTGGTGTATATTTCATATAAGCAATTTTTTTTAATGAAGTACTATTTAGTTTTCTTTTAATCATGTGGAAGGGAATCATTTCTACAGAAATAGCTATAAGGGATCATTCTTTTGAATGAAATACTACAACTTCCATTCTTTTGGATTCACATGGAGGGACTTATATTTGAAAATGCTTGGTACAAGGGTTTTTTTTAACCTAACCTATGAGTTTTATTTCTTTGAATTCATTATTCCTATGAAGGTATTCATTTCTGTGGATTCTAACTAGAAGGGATCATTCTTTTGGATTCACATGAAAGGATTCATTTTTGTGCATGCTTGCTACAAGGAATTTTTTTTAATGAACCAATGAGTTTTATTTTTTTGAATTCATTATTCGTATAAATGAATTCATTTTTGAAGATTCTAACTACAAGGGATGGTTTTGGAATGAGAACTTATAAGTTACAACTTACATTCTTTTGGATTCATGAGAAAGGATTCATTTTTGTGCATGCTTGCTACAAGGAATTCTTTTTAATGAACCAATGAGTTTTATTTTTTTGAATTCATTATTCCTATAAAGGGATCCATTTATGAGGATTCTAACTACAAGGGACGCTTTTGGAATGAGAACTTACAACTTATATTCTTTTGGATTCACAATTTCACGAGAAGGGATTCATTTTTTGGAATAATTGATAGAATGAATTTTTCTATGAACCTAGAGGTTTTATTTCTTCAAATCCATTATTCATAAGGAAGGATTCATTTTTGTACTTAATAACTACAAGGGATTTATTGGGGAGATGAGAAATTACAAGTTATATTTTATTCTAAATGTGAAGGGATTCATTTTTGGAAATACTTGGTACAAAGGACTCTTTCTTAATTGAATATACAAGTTAAATTAAAGTAGAATGATTGTGAATGGGATCCACAATTAGGAATAATTGCTACAACAAATTCCTTTTCACATGAACTTATAAGTTATATTTATTTAAATGCATGACAAGGGATCTTTTCTAAAGATAATTGCTACGTCAATTTCTTCTTTAATTCAACACTAAACCCATCTGAAAGAAAGCCATAAAACCCAAACTCAAACCCTAAACCCTAAATCCTACACCTTCAAAACCCTGAAACCCAAGAAACCAATGACTTGGAGGCTTGAACTTAACTGCGCTACCGCTACTCAAGGCATGAACGTCAAGTCAAGGCGCAGACTGCAGGGCGCGGATTCCAGCACAAGGTGTGGACTCCAAGGCGCGTAAGGAATCTCGGTGCCCAGATGTGGATGCATTGAAAAGTAGGTTGACCTTCGGCATGGGATCTCTCCTTCTTCCTATTTATTGGTCTTGGAAGATGGTGTCCCTCCTTTTCATGGAAAGAGGGAACCATTAAATGCAGTCACACTTTGTTTTAGATTCCTCGTATTCGTGGAGAGACAAGAATGCTTTCTCTCACAAATGTTTTCACTGAATCGGCTGTGTCAAGGCGCGGACGCATGGACTCACAATTCACAAAGGCTGAGGAATTGAAGAATGCACAGCTAAATCACAGACTCTAGGGCGCGGACTTGAATTTAGGACACGGACATGAAGGCGTAGACTTGAAGGCACGGACGAAAAGCAGGGCGCGGACATGATGTCAGAGCGCGGACTGCAGGGCGCGAACTTCAAGTCCGGGCGTGCACTTTAGGGCGTGGACTTGAAGTGAGGGCGCGAACTCCAGGGCGTGGATGTGCTTGTACAACACATGAGGAGGGACTTTGAAATGCACTTGGGCATGAGATTCCTAAATCCATCCTTTTCTTGGAGCGGAAGAACCATTAATGCATCCAATTACAACTTGTTTTAAATTCGGACAAGACCATGAAAGCAAGATGCCAAAATAAAGAACTCAACGGACTAAGATTTGGAAGGAACTTCATGGAAGTGCACGTCCCCTTTGTTGTGGTGGAAGATGTCGTTTTCTACTTCTTCTAACACTTCAAACTACTTTGAACCAAAAAATATTTTATGTTGTAAAAAAATAATTCTAAATTCTTCAATTTAGGACATGTTTAGGAAATTTTGAGAAAATATTTTGGAAATATTTAGGAAATGCAGTCTAATAGATAAAAGGGTAAAACTTAATTTGTTTAGAATGAAAGAAGTAGTGGGGATTTTTAAGAAAATTCTTGGCCTTTAATACGCCACTTGAATTTTTTATTCCATCATCCCCTTTTCAATTTTTTTTGCATCATAAGCAAAACTATCCCATCCAAAGTCAATGCCATTTTTTTTCCTAATTCATTTCCTCTTCTATTTTTCTTACTTCATTAATTAGCCAAACTCTTCTATTTTTTTCCTCCAATGCTAAAATTCCTTTATGCCAAGTCATTGTCATTCTTTTTTTGTTGAATCATTTTTTTTCCTTCTTTTTTCGCTTCATTCCTAAAACTCTTGCATCCAAACTGAATGCCAACTTTTTTTTGTTCAATCATGCCCTTTCCTATTTTTTTCCCATTAATTAGCAAAGCTCTCCAACTCCAACTCTATGCCATTCATTCTTTGTTTAGTCATTCCCTTTCGTATTTTTTTTCTTTGCTTCATTCCAAACACTCTTCCATCCTAAGTGATTGCCGTTCTTTATTTGTTGAATCATTCATTTTCTTATTTCTTTTGCTTCATTGATTATCAAACCTCGAACCCCAATTCAATGCCATTTGTTTTTTAATCCGTCATTCCCATTCCTATTTATTTTTGGTTTCATTCTTAGAACTCTTCCATTCAAACTCAATGCCATTCTTTTTTGTTTAATCAATCCCATTTATATTTTTTTGGCTTCATTATTTCACAAACTCTTCCATTCCAACTGCATGTCATTTTTTTTTGTTCCATCATTCCCTAAATTCATTGCCATTTTTTGGAGATATATATTTTTTCCTTCATTAGAGAAACTCATAAACTTCTTTATTTGTTGAATCATTCCATTACCTTTCCTAATTTTTTTTTGGCTTCATTGATTACCAAATCTCTTTCCTTCATCCTCACTGTCATTTTTTTGGTCCATCAACCCTTTCATCTTTTTTTTCTATTTTTTTCCTTTATTATTTACCAAAACTTGTCCATCTAACTCAATACCATTCTTTCTTTTTCCATCATTCTCTTTCCTTTTATTTTGTTTCATTAATTACCAAACTTTGTTCCATCTGAACTCATTGTCATTCTTTTTTCCGTTCTATCAATCCCTTTTCTATTTTTTTTATTCATTAGCAGAACTCTTCCATCCCAACTCAATAATAAATGTAACAATTTGGAGTCTTTCCGTTTGCTTCCCATTTCTCATTTTAAAAAATTAGTAATCAAAAACGATATTTGTTTCATATATCTTTCACATTTGTTTGCTTTTATTAACAACATTTAAAACGCATTTTTTTCCAACTGAATGACGTTTTTTTTCCTTCTCTAATTTTTTTTATTGATTGGAAATGAACCCTACTCCAATTCAATGACATTTCATTTCATTCCCTACATGTTTTTATCATTGAATCCTATTCCAACTCAATGACATTTTACTTCCCGAATTTGAAGTCTTTCAATTTTTTTTTTGTCATTATATTTTTTTATTTTTTGGTAACCAATTTTTTTGGAACCCTATACCTATTTCCATCCCAAATTAATGATCCCCATTTACCTTTCCCATTTTTGGGGGCTTTGGATAACAATACACTACCATTCCAACTCTAGCAATTGCCACAAAGCAAATTCAAGGATTAGTGTTTGGGGTTTAGGCCTATAGGGTCAATCACTCTAACTTGTAAGTAAAGTTTAGAATCAATACCCAAATTAAATTTACGAAAGCTTGGGTCACTCCATCCCTCTTTTGGGGGCATTGATTTTCAAAGCACTTACATTCCAAGTCAATGCCATTTATTTTGGGGGGGATAACTTGGATTCATTCCCTTTCCTATTTTTTTTGCTTTATTAGCAAAATTGAAACATCTCAAGTTATACAGAAACTAAATGGAATTATTATTCCCTTCCACAATTTTTTCCAACTCAATGCCATTCATTTTCATTGATCATTCCCTTCCTAATTTTTTTGTGCTTGATTAGCAAAATTGGTCCATCCTAACCCAAGGCCATTTCATTTTTTTATTCTCTAAACCCTTTCTAATCTTCTTTTGGTTTGATTTGTAAGATTATTTTATCCCAACTCAATGCCATTTATTTTTTTGGAAATCATTCCCTCCCTATTTTTTTTTTGGCTTTTTTTGCAACATTATCCCATGCCATCCCAATGCCCTTTATTTTTTGTATATCATTCCCTCCCTAGTTTTTTTTGGCTTGATTAGCAAAATTGTTCCATCCCACCTCAATGCCCTCAATTTTTTATATCATTCACTTCCTATTTGAGGGGGGCTTGATTAGCAAAACTCTTACATTCCAACTGAAGGCCATTTAGTTCTGTGGTATCCAAATTCCGAAATCAATTAAATTTTTTTTGATGATATCAAATTGAAGTCTTTCCATTCTCTTTGCATGTCATGTACACAAAATTGGTAAGAAAAGAAAATGAAGTTAAAGGCTATCATATGCATTAGAAAATCAAGATTGGCAATTGATACCTTGCATTAAATCTTGAGTAGAAAATTTTTAATCCTTTATGTATGGTATATGGGACATTTAATTAGGGGACAAAAGCATTTTATTTTCTTCCTTCTTTTTGCTTATCATTGATTAGAAATGCAAAGTTTCTTAAGGTAATATTTCCTCCTCCTATTTCCTTTTCTTTTGCTTCAATTCTCAAGCACTTAATGTTTTTATTTCCTTCTCACCTTAACCTTAGTTTTTCTGGTCATTGATTGGAAATACACTTTTCCCCCTTCCTTTTCCCTTCTTTTTGGGGTATCTCAATTGAATGCCATTTTTTTCTCTTCACTAGTCCGTCTTCTTCCAATACAACCCTCAAGATTTGTGATTGTTTGAGGCTCTCAAGACATTGGTGAGTTCCTGGGCTATGCTGTTCAAGCAAGAAGTCCATCCCTTCATTTTGAAAGGTTTCTTGCCACTCTGACTCCGATAGTTGTGCGAGTTCAGCAAGGTCGAGCATGTCAATGTCATCCACCATACAAATCTCATCGTCGTTAGTAATACAAACTCCATCAACGCCCCACAATCATTGTCTAGGATGAGGTCCAAATTGAAAGTTTTGTCCAACCTCGTTCCAATGCCCATTGAAGCATTGGTAGAAGAAATTCCATCGTCCTTGGCTGAGCTTGTCCTTCATTGGAATCAAGTGGTGGCACACCTTCACAATTTGAGCCGAATCTCTTTCTCAACTCTATTCGGTACAAAGGTGTTGTTTGTCCAATGAATGGATGTTCAATTTTTAACTCCACACCAAGTCTGTTCCCCACTTCTGAGAATGATCAGGGACATTTTGAGCATTGAATTTTCAATGTCGTGGCATGTAGGGAACTAATCCAAACAACTCATACGAGCGCTTATAGAAAGGAGCTTTGCACAATGAATACCGTTGACGAACAATCATCAAGCTAATTAGATAGAATGATGGTACAAGTGTTCACACGTGCCTAGGTGCATTTCACCTCCAGGGCCAAATGGATTTAGACAAATGGGACACGTAGTACCATCATACACGAAGGTCGAAGGATTTGGCCACAATAGTAGTGGATTGCCCTTATGGTCGACGGCAAAGCCAACTTCATTCTTGAAATCCCAATTGTGTTCGGACCAATCGATGGTTGTTGGTCCACCACCAATGTTGATGGTCGCCGTTTCATCCATGTTGAAAAGATCATCCACAAGGGCCCACGATGTCAAACCAAAAACCCTCTCCTGATTGTGTGCGCTATAATTGTTGTCAATTTTCTTGAATTCTTTCACCATTTGTCGAGTCCTGTCAACACTAAAGACGCACTGCCATCTTCCATTGATAATATTGCTCCATCAACACATGCAATTGATTTTTCAATGTCAAATTCTTTGCAAGCGCGTCTGTCAATTCAATGTTGTTGTCAATTGGCATTGCTCCAACTGCATTGGTGAGTAATTCTCCAAAGGACAATGAATCGTCTTGAGTACCCATTGTTGCACCAACTTCTGCTTGTTCCAATGAAATTTGAGAATTATTTGAAGGCCCTTGCGCTTCCCCTCGTGGATCCTGACCGCCATTGGCCAATGTTGTTGCCTTAAGAGCTTGTTGGAGTACCTCCATCTCACGTTGTTGTTGATTGATAATATTGTCCTTCTCTTTGATTTCTTCTCATAGTTTGTGAATATCTTCATAGAAAGAATGCAATTCTGCATTCTTGTCTTCCACTTCGGTCCTCAAATTTTGAATTCGGTTTGCAATAGTTGTAAGATCAACAATTCCTACTGCTGGTTCATCAATAGCCGGCACCTGTCCCTCCACAACATTTTTTGGTACAACCTCATCAGTTGCATGCTTAGCCCTCCTCTTTTTAGCACGTACTTGTGATCTATGGCTGAATACACTTGGCATATGAGATCCATCGGAGTCGCTATCCGTAGCAGAGTCCTCAGTGTCATGTGCGGGTGGTACCTCAACCTATGTTTTTTTTTCTCCAATCCACCTTGCGGGTAATTTTTTATCCCCCTTGGAATGAATCCATTTGTTGGGGTGGGAATTTTGACTTTGTCCTCTATTGTTTTCAAAGTCGACTAATCCACTCTCTTGTTCAACTTCAACTCCGCATGGACCCCTCGTGCAATGAAGAGATGCACTTCATTGCGTTTGACGTTGGGGATGTCATACAACACCTGGTACACTTCAATGCATCAATTTGTGAAGTCCTTGTCAATACAGTGTTTCAAATTTGCCTTATGGAAGCGTCGGTGATAGTTGTACCGCTCTTCCGGGAAGGCCTTGTCAATGTGGCACCACTCAATGTAGTTGGCGCAGTCTTCGTAACTCCTTAGGTCAGGCATGTCCTCCCACCCCATGAATGCAAGCTTTGAGGGGTTACGTAAAACATGCAATCGCTTCCGATGTTTGTTTCCTGGTCACAGTCGGGTCTTGTCTCGTTCCTCCTTGGTCATTCTAGCTGGTGTCACCATTTTTGCAGAAAATTGCGAAAACCTTCCACATGGCAATCAAGTACACCCCACACGACGCTCACAACCAGCTCAATGAAGAGATGGGAGGCTGAGAGTATGTAGGGCAGGGATGTGAAAGAACCGGGCGGGAACGCCATCGTGGTTGGGTAGGGACGTGAAGTGATGGAGCGGGAACGCCACGTGCCGAGGCGGGAACACGAGGGGGACGGGGCGTGGACGTGCACGGGGAGGGGACTATATAAAGCGAATCCCCGCCCTCATTCCCTTGCCAAGTCCGTGCCCTATAATTCACACGCTAGTTTGTCCCCACGACCTATGCGAGTGATTTTGGTGGGTGGTGGGCTTGGCCTGCATATGTGACCTGTTTTTTTTGAATTTTTTTTTAACTTTCGTGCTTCGGGATTGATACGGAGGCCCATCAGAAAAGTTTTTTTTCATTATGACAGGGGAAGGGAGTGGATCGATGGAGAAACGTCCTATGTTTGTAGATTTGGATGATGTCAGTGAGATGATAATTCCATCCACGAACACGTTGATGGCCTCAAGTTCATCAAATCCTTCCTCATCAGGCCAGAAGAAGCGCAAGAAAGTGCAAAATCCCTATATGCCTCCACATGAATTTATAGTTGAAGGGAGAGCAATAGCTGTGGTGTTCTACACTCGGCAAAGTACAACTATGTTGACGAGGGAGTATGTGGCGATTAACGAAGAAGGATACCACAAACTGACAAGGGACCTGCGAAGGGAGCTGGAGTCAAAGTTTGAAGCATCTGAGAAATTCAACAATTTCTGAGATTATTGGTTGCACCAAGAGTGGCTGGATAAACAAGTGGTTGCCTTCACAACCAATATAGTGGTGTTACCACACGGGTAAGAAAGAGGATGATAGTGACTGGTACATGCAGAACAAAGAGGTGGGTTTGAAATTGAGCATCGTTCAAAAGTTTGCTCAACAATATTCTTCTTCGTGTAAGAAAAAGCAAGCACCATGGAGAGTGACATTTGAAGATGTGATAACGACTCATTGTATAAGTGGAACATTCAAGTGGCTTGAAAGTTCTGTGAAAGTCATCCCCATGCCATAATAGAGTGCAATTGGATCGTATGGGACCGTAAGGAAGGTGATGCTTATGAAACTTGAGAGCATTCCTAGTTGGATATTTTTTGCTGGGAAGAGCTTGAAGACTACAAATGAAAAGGAGAAGCGCCAAGCAATCATCAATAAGGCGAGAGGGTGTCCAGTGAAGCATCCTAGCATCATTCGAATTGCGTACCTCCACCCTAAAATGATGGAAGGCTACACGCTATGGTGGAATGGAGGATCTCTAATTTCTTTCTTGTCTAAATACAATTCCAAAGTGAGCGAATTAGTGGATGTGGATGAAATTGAGCGTGAACAAAGTACGGGGTTGATGAAAGAGGAACTTGCATGGGTTGCAACTTATCGAAGAAACCGAGTGAACTTAGCACTCTCATTACTTGTCATTGTGGAAAAATGCCATGATGCGCAGTACATGCACAACGACATATCTCCATCTAATGTTTTGCTCCATTTTGATGACTGGAAAGAAAATAGGGTGTACATAGGGATATGTGATTGGAGACTTTTTAGTCGAGTTGTAAAATGAATGACATTGAAGTAAAATGGAAGAATTTTAGGAATGAAGAAAAAACAAAAAAAGGAAAGGGAAATATGAAAAATAAAAATAAAAATGATGGCTTTGAGTTGGGATGGAAGAACTTTAGGAAATAAGCAAAAATAAAGTAGGGAAGGGAATGATTCAACAAGTAAAGAAAAACTATGAGTTGGAATAAAATAGTCTAGCTAAATAATGAAGCAAAACAAAATAGAAAAGGGAATGATTCAACAAAAAAAGAACTATGAGTTGGGATGAGAGAGTTTTAGGAATGAAGCAAAAAAAATAGGGAAAGAAATGATGGAACAAAAAATGAACATTTGGCTTTGAGTTGGGATGGAAGAGTTTTAGAAAGGAAGCCCTCCAAAAGGAAAGGAAATGATGGAATTCAAAAACGAATGGCTTTGAATTGGGATGGGAAAGTCTTGCTAATTAATGAAGCAAAACAAAATAGAAAAATGAATGATTCAACAAAAAAAGAAGAATAACTATGAGTTGGGATGGGAGAGTTTTAGGAATGAAGCCAAAAAAATAGGAGAGAGAATGATCCAACCCAAAAAGAATTAAAGAATGGCATAGAGTTGGGATGGGAAGAGCTTTGCGAATTAATGGAAAAAACAGGAAAGGAAATGATGGAACAAATAAAAAATGGCATTGAATTAGAATGGGAGAGTTTTAGGAATGAAGCCCCAAAAAATAGGAAAGGAAATGATTCACCAAAAAAAATGACAATGAGTTGGTTTAAAAGAGTTTTAGGATTGAAGGAAAAAAATTGAAGAGTTTTGTTAATTAATGAAGTGAGAAAAATAGAAAAGGGAATGATTTTACAAAAAACAAATGGCATTGAGTGGGATGGGAGAGTTTTGCTTATGATGCAAAAGAAATTGGAAAGGAAATGATGGAATAATATATTAAAGTGGTTTGGGTGTTAGAGTGAAATGATCTAATACTAAAAAAAATTTGGAATGCTGGAGTGACTTGGGATATTGAAAGGGGTTTGGATATTAGAGTGATGTGATCTAACATTAAAAAAAATTGGAATGGTTTGGGTGTTAAAGTGATATGAATGATAAACAAAAATAAAAAAGGAAATAAAATGTCATTGGATTTTAAAAAACCGTTTAAGCTTAATGTTAAAAAATGTTGCTGATAAAAGCAAACAAAATGTGAGAGAGATAAGTCCACAAAAAATAGGATGTTAAAGTGATTTCATCTAACACCCTAAAAAAATTACCATTGAGTTGGGATAGAGTTGGGATACCACAAAAAAAAATGGAATTGAGTTGGGATGAAAGAGTTTTGCTACTGAAGCAAAAAATGAAAGGGAAGGGAATGATCACAAAAAATAAATGGCCTTGGGTTGGGATGGAACAATTTTGCTAATCACGTGAAATAAAATAGGAAAAAGGAGTCATTCCACTCTACACAAATGGAATTGAATTAAAATGGAAGAGTTTTGGTATGATGCCAAAAAAATAGGAAAGGGAATAATTCCACCAAAAAAAAAATGGCATTGACTTGGAATGGAAGTGTGCTTTGAAAATGAATGCCAAAAAGGGGAGATGGAGTGACCCAAGCTTTTGAAAAGCATACCAATTTACTTTAGGGTGGCCAATTATTTTTAAGGAGTGATATGATCTAACATTAAAAGAAATATGGAATGGTGGAGTGATTTGGAATATGGAAATGGTTTAGGTGTTAGAATGATATGATCTAACACCCAAAAAATATATGGAATGGTGGAGTGATTTACAAATGGAAATGGTTTGGGTGTTAGAGTGATATGAATATATGATGTAACATTAAAAAAAATATGGAATGTTGGAGTGACTTGGAATATGGAATATGAAATGGAAATATGTAAAAGTATATTAATTTATTTTAAGGTGGTCCGCACCCCTGCCTAAATCCCGTCCGTGCCCTGACGATCCCGTTTGCACCTTGACCACTACGTTCACGCCTTGACAATCCCGTCCGCGCCTTGCATGTTCCGGAATCCACATAGCAGCCACGTGGCCTATTTTTCCATTATCAGAAAGTCAACTATATGTTGACTCTATCGGACGGGCGAGACCTCTAACGGACAGGCAAACCGGATGGACGTCCACTATGACAACCATGATTTCTATCAAATGTTTTTTGAATTTCTTTGAATTTTTCAGTGGTTTGAATGTATTTCATTGCTAAGTTTGGTCTTATAAGTAAGTTCAATAGGTTTTTCTTCAAAAATTCAGAATTTATAAAAATGTCTCAAATTATAACATTTTGGGCATTTTCTATTCTATATTTGTAATGAAATTATAACATTTTAAAGTTAATTATAGGTTATTTTAACTTTTTCTAGTACTCAAAAAATATATAGAAAATATTGTTTTGACATTTCAAAGTCTCAATTTATTGAAATGTCTCAAATTAATGAATGCTTCTTGTATTCTAAATATAAAATGCAATTAAAATGAGACTCCAATTTATCTCAATTTGACATATATGTTTCCCTTAGCCAAGAAACCATCTCACGAAGCCCTTTGCGGTTCAATTAAGAATTCCTCCGGCAGTCTTTGAAATCTTCTCCTAGGTTCGTCCCGGGAAGAATTCAAGCGGGTTGTTGGGGCAGTGCAATTTCGGCCTTCTACTTACTGCGAAAAGCAAAGGCTGGGCGTCCGTGGAGCTCGATTTCAAAGCGAAAGAATCATAATTTATTGCATTAATGGGCAATTTCGTTAAAATGGCGGTATTCCATGTCCCATGTTGACATGAGCAACCATTAAGCTGCCTTTGTATTGTGCTATGTACTAGTCGTTGGGCGTAGCGCTAGTGAGTGGCAAATGGGCCCCTTGCATACGAGTGCAAATCTTTAGGATTTCTATACAGGACTTGTGCAAAAGACAATGACTATAGATGTTGTTAGTGAAAGTCTTGGTAGACTAATAGGTAGAACGTGGAAATCTTGTCATGGAGTTGTTGGTGCTTAACATGGGGGTCATTGCCCATTGAAGTGGGGGGGGGATCATCATCATGATGGGCACAAGTTTGGGTACTTGTTTAGGTTTGCATTGTTCATGAGTGCGTGGTCAGTGAAGTTGGTATCTAAAATACGTCTTGTTGCAATGGATGCAAAACAGAAGGGCAAAAACTTGTATTTCAGATTGAACAAAATGGAGGTTGCATACAAAGATCGAGGACCAGGCAACCTATGATGCCTACAGTCTATTCAAAATTGTACAATCCGTTGCAATGTCATCGGACGAGAAAAACTATCACTACCTATTGCATAATATGTGAAAGTCCACCTTCTACAATACAAAGGGGCATCGCAAGCATGAAATATGACTGTTGGAATAGTCGTCTCCTAGGACTTCATATTCACCAACCTTGTTCTTCTTCAACAATTCGACGTAAATGATCCACTGCAAACTGCACTTGTTGACGAGGAGCAATGAAACTATTTCCATCGTTCTTCTTTGGTTTCCATGATGCCATGATACTATCTGTGGAAACATAGTCAGCTTTGTCGGCCGTTCGGTCAATCTTCCATCTAAAATTAGGCTTTGTGTCCCACCCCGTATACAACCGTTGCACATCTTTGGATGTTCCACATGGGGTGTACCATTGCACTAAGACTTCGCGAAAGTGAACGGCCGTGGGATCAAATTGTGGATTTTCTACTGCCCTTCCGAGCCATACGGGCTCAAGACAATCCAATCCTGGCCTCACAAAGAGGTAGAATCCCTCACGAACATCAGTGACTACATTGTATGCTGGTGGGGGCCTTCCCTCTAGAGTACCAATGTAAGGATCTTCGGCCTCCACCTCTTGACGTGTCCTTCCATCTTGCATGAAATCTGTCATAAGATCTCCGGGTTGTCGAGTCTGAGGCCAAAATCCTTGCTACAATTCATTAGATTGGGGGGAGTCTTCTTCGCCTCCATCCAGCATGGCATTTCTCACGCGGGTCCAATACGTGACCAAGTTTGACATGTGGGTTTTGTACTCCACCATCCCATCTTCTTCGGATATGTCTTTCCAATGTTGGATGTATCCATCAAGTCCACGCAAAATCTCAGCTTCGTTTGTCATCTTCTTGGGGGTCACGCGCGGTGGATCACCTCGAGGAAGTATAGGTCTATGGTCGACATCTTCCTTCCATAGCTTCAATCCCCCTTCAGGCAACCATGGAATGTCTGTACACGCCAATTTGTATTGCATGATAGGCCATCCATTGTCATCCATGAAGAATTTGTACTGTCTCCCATGAGAGTGGTCCACCAATTGTTTATTGTGCATCCCAATATAAGGTTTGACATAGGCCTTGAAGTCGGGTACTTCTTCAATTAGATGTGGAATGAACAGACCTTGTTCCATTTCCATGTAGGATTGCATCAATGATGGTAGGGTGGGATGGTCTTTCTCGCGGAGTTGCATGCTCCATCGCCCAAATGATGCATCCATGTCATCATGGGTGTGACCCACTATCATGAAGGATACCACCACTTCTTTCACAATGCGTCTTGCCACCAACAGGGACCAAAAACAGAAGACATACCTGTTTTTGTTTTCCCTCCAAGAGTTGTCCATCTGAACGTGTAGTACCGGTGGCAATGGTTGAGCCTCAATAGGTTGAGGAGGAACAACTTCCAAAGAATCAATACAGATCTCGCTACCTTGCAGCAACGCTCGATATAGTTCCGTGCTTCCGGCTCCTTCGAACAACGTCCGTGAAGACATTGCGGGGGGCCCTTCTAAATCTCGTAACAATTTGGCAATGGATCCCACTGTAAAGTTGCTGTCGCTGGGGAACACGTCCAAATTGTAATGTGCATATTTGCCATCCCCGTGTCCATGTACAAAAATCCCTGATACCTTCACGGGCAACTTCATGAACCCATCTAGGGCTTTTGTTTTCCTTGCCAATGCAGGACATGCTGTTTTTGAATGATCCATTTTGTCGTGCATGATAGATAAAAGTTGCATAGGCCGTAATTTGGACAACCATCTACTACGGTAGTAGGCATGTCGACAAGCTTCTTGTAGAAACAAGTGCTTCTCGAAGCGCCTTTGGATTCGGTGATAGTCCTCCGATCCAGGAGCAAAAGAAGCTCGTAGTTGCTTTAGATTGTCACAAATGCTACATCTTGCGAAGGAATCTCCCCTTCCCTTCACGACGTACTCAGCAAAATATTTTGTTCGAATTTTACTAAAACATGATTGCGAGAGTGTCGACAGCTCGAGTTCTTCATTGGCCTACAAACAATAGAAACACGCGCACTCAGTCTGCGTATTCAACAAGCACTTCATTGGATGTTGGAGGACTCTATGAACTTTTGTGGTCGATGCGACAATTTGACCATGTCCTTTTCATATGAATGCCATAGGTGACATTGCGAGCCGCACCTTGTTCACGGTGGCTAGTAATTGCCTCCATTCGGTACCGGTCGGAAGAACTTTGAGGCAAACCTTTTCACCAGTGGGCAAGGTGCGAGACAAATGGGGCATGTGGTCGGCTATTGCCTCCAATAATGAGCGCAAAGTCTCGATGCCTTGAATAGTGGCAGTCCTTGTCTTTTTTCGATTGGAGTTCCCGTATGGAGCGCCTCTGACGCCAGCCTTGGCCTTGGCCCTGTATCTTTCGAATGTGCGGAGGGGGATGTTGTGAAGAATCCTCCAAGCACGTGGACAGACGTCTATGCCTTCTAAGGTGACAACTTGCCTCCCCCTCGGAACCGCTTTGTGCATTGTCCTATGAACATCCAAATTTTTGCTAGATTTCACTTGAAATGTCTGTAGGTGCATTTCCGCGCGAAGCACACGGATGGTGGAAGGACGGAACTTACGAGTGCATTCATTATTGCAGCAGATTTGTGTGAAGACCTCTGCAATGGATTCATGTGATACCATCTTCGTCTTCTTATCTAGTAAAGCGACAGCTCGAGCTCTCCTATCATAACGATACCGTCGCACGCCCCCATGTTTTCTACTCCCTTCCATTTCTTTATCCAGAGCTTCTCGCTTGTGAGCGTGATCGTAAACACTGACGTACCCATTTTCGCCGTGGTGAAACACCTGCCGCATAGGCCAGCGCAAGCACATGTCTCCGACGTTGGGGTCCCTGTTGTACACGTCCAAGACAACAATGCCAACGTCATCCATCCCCAGCCTGCTCTGTCCATCAATGCAAGCGTTGGGATTGGCATTAATGATGATGACTTCCGCAAAGTCGGAGCCGTCCGCATGTTTTGCAAGCAATGCCTTCCCAGACCATCCGTCTCGATCAATGCCCTCGCAATCTGGGATGGGACTATTGTCTACATTTGCCTCGGCATATGCTTCCAAGTCCACGTCCTCTTCCTGACATTCTGCAAACCCCTGCACACCGAACGATGAAGAATTGACACGACATCAACGACAAAGGAACGCAATGTACAATAAGAAACGTGAAAACTGACGAGAGTAGAAAGTTATATACAATACCTCATCACCATCAGAGTCGTCCGAAGAAAACATAGGAGACGTTAAAATCGTAAGTGTTTTCTAATAGAAAATAGCGACCTCATAGGAAGCATGAGAGTGACACTTGAAAGAATTGGTAGCATATACGTCCTCTTTGTTCAGCCCACAAGGGCTAATACGCCTGACAGCAGTAAAATAAAAAGTATTAGACGAAATGATAAATAGGCGAGTGGCGAAAGCGGTGAATATGAGGACATCATTACATAATCAAATACAGTATGAAATAGTGTAGCAACTGTCTCGAACCCGCTCACTTGCTGTGAGATTTGGTATAGAATGTAGTGAAGTCTGAAACTAACGATTCCCATAGAACGTCGGCTACCGTGGACCCCATTCCGCAGTGCAATGCCACTATGTCCAAGAAAGACAATCAACCGCACCTGAGTATGGACCAAACAGTCTAAGTCCGAGGAGACTGCAAGTCTACGCACAAATTCCCCCAAGGCCTGTTCATTGAGCCACTCTGAACTGCGTGGAAGAGTTACACCTCTCGCAGATATTGTTCCACACCCAATATAGAGGAAGCACGCCAAAGGATAGACAACACAATGTAAAGAATCACAAAGAAGAACTCGTTCCTACAATGAATGCTGAACAGTCCAGAGTCTCCAAGAAAGAGTCCCACCGAATAACAGTTAAGAACGGCCGCTCTGAACTGCGAGGAACAGGATGCATGCGTAATTCATCCACGTGATCGCCCATAATTGGGAAAACGGAGGACTAGGATCTAAATAATGCGCATGCAAAACATAGATCAGAGTGGCCGCTCTGAACTGAACAGAGGGTGACAAATCATGAACTCTCGGAACGGAGGGTTACGGAGCTCTGTGATCCTCCCTTAAGCTCAGAGAGGCCTCTTTGAACTCCAGGGAGGGTCACAGAGCTCCGTCACCTTCCGTTCAGTTCAGAGCGGCCGCTCTGAACTTCAGGGAGGGTCACTGAGCTCCGTCACCCACCGTTCAGTTCAGAGCGGCCGCTCTGAACTTCAGGGAGGGTCACTGAGCTCCGTCACCCTCCGTTCCGAGAGTACATGATTTGTCACCCTCTGTTCAGTTCAGAGCGGGCGCTCTGAACTGAACGGAGTGTCATATTGCTTCCCAATCGTCACCCCACGTTCAGTTCAGAGCGGGCGCTCTGAACTGAGTAACACTAATTTCGGGTGACACTAATTATCATAAATCAATCTGGACGGAATGCCATCCGAACTTTGTCTCATGTAATAGATGATAATGCTAAGGTATATCAACATTGTATAAATCATGACTCTGAAATACCACAGCACTGTGGATAATTGATTGTCTACGAGAACGTGAATAACTATTCGGAACCGAATTAGCACAGTTCTAAAATTCGGAACCGAATGAGCACAAACTACAATGAGTACAGTTCTAAAATTCGCATTTCAGCAAATGCAGCATTCTGTCTAACGCGAAGACACGCCTCGCCTGTTGCTAGTGTGAGATTCTAGGAATGTGGCTCAGGCAGTACTACAGATGCGAAAAAACTGAAGAAAAACATGAAATTTGTTGAAATCCGTTGACATTGAGTTCTTAGAGACAAAAAACAATCCTGCGAACCAAGAGAAGAGAAACAGGGGATAAATTGTTCATCGAACCTGAAATGAGGACGTACGACGTCATTGGCGCTTCTCAGCAACAAAGATGGCCTCCAGCGGTCGACAACGTGCTGCACAACGCCGACGGAAGAGGAGAAAGCGGTGCGCGCTCTAATATCGACATACACAATTGCAGATGACGAAAGAAGAATGACAGAAGCCGGTTTCGTTTTCGTATTCTGAGGCTGTACTTCAATGCGGCAACTGCATATGGCGGCTGCCACGTCGCCAGCGTAGGGCCACGTTGGATTCGACAAAAAAATAAATAAAATTGAAAAATTCGGACATCTTTGTCACGCGTAGTTTCTACGCCAGTCGCTACGCTAGGTTATTCAGTGTGTTGTCAGAACCAGTTCTCGACTGCATGGTTTTTGCATTCGGAGGGTACAAGATATTTTTGCACAACCCCAACTGCTTTCCCAAAGTCATTTGCCTCCGGTGAAGGGAGTCGATGACGCTCCAGCAAGTTCTATAGCAAAAGGGTGAGAGCGGAGGACATTGCATGTGGAGATCACAATCGCACGCACTTCAAAAAGGTTTGTTCACCGCCACTCTTGAATTTCCATAATCCTCAACAATTTTTTTGGGGTTTGAACTCCAAAGAATAGTTGTTCTGGCTTTCATCGTGGCTTCATTTGTCACCATCGCCACTTCGCTACATCTTCTATAATAGCTTGAGATTTCTGCATTTCGAGTTTGGGAATGGAAATGCTGGAATTCTAAGTGGTAGAGAAGAAAGAAAGGTTTCTTGATTTTGTTTAAGGTTTGCGGAAAAGTTTCCAATGTAGTCAATTTCCAATGTCAATGAACCCACTTGGAAGTGGTTTTGAGATTCCATTGGGAATGCTTCTCATTTGCAACTTCTCAGTAGCCTGAAAGTTCTCATTTTGTATTTGTTAGCACATGTAGAAGAGATTTATATTTTCTTAAGACTTTTTCTTTTTCATTCTTGTGAGATTGTATGCTATAAAAGAGCTCTTGTAAGGGCTCATCTGTCTTTTTCATTGTTCTTCTTGGTCTATATTCTTTCTAAATCATGTTTTTTAGCAAGAAACAAAGATGTGGAACCTAAGAAAATGCATGCAACAGTGATTTTTAGCAAGATGTTGCAAATTGAAAGATAAGGATTGTTGATTGTAATAGAATAACAATTTTGCATCTCTTCATTCTAGGGCTTAAGGATTTGGTGGAAGGATTGCCTCATCTTCATTCTCTACCTATTAGTAGGGTTGATGTGTTTCATTGTAGGGCACTTTTGGTTCTAAACAGATTCAATGGCTGGCGCTGCAAACTTCAGTAAGTGCTCTGAGCAGCTTAGAGTTCTTTTGGATAATGAGGACTTTGGGTAAGTGACTTCTTCTTTTTCTACACATGTTTTTTGGGCTTTCTGCGTTTGCAACTGTTGCATGATTTTCTACCATACTTATGATTACTTCATTGGAATTGATTCAAAATTGTTTGAAATAGGGCTCGCGATTTTTGGCAAGGCTACAAGCTATATTGCTTTGCCCATTATTCTCACTGCGAGACGTCTAAGGAGATGTTCCAAGACACCAAGATGGATAAATACTACATGGGTTATGTTTTCCTTCTTCCATTTGTAGAATTGTGTACTTCAAAAGCATGTGCAAAACTCTAAGTTTTGGATAATATGTAGGTATCACATGCATGGTTGTTCCTTAGTGCAATCTTTGTTGGTTTCTTGTTGCAGGTCATGTTATGTGTGCATTGCAGGGCACACTTGAAGTTCCTTGGGGAGCACAATTTGATGCTGCAATTCGAGATGTGTAGGCCATGATGGAGGAGTATGTCCATGTGCGTTACAACAAAGATTGCACAAACCTTCGGTGAGTTTTTTTGGTTGTCAAGTACAACATGCTATACTATATATTAACATTTCTTGATTGATTTTGATGCTCAATTCTTGTTAGCATTGTTTCTTTTTTAGTTCATTTGTTGATAATTGTTTAGGTTTGCAAAGGTTTTGCTTGGTTTTTGAGATTTCAGTATGTACGTACTTGGACATGTTAATTTTTGATATGATAATATGTCTTGATTCACATGGCATGTAGGGCTCTGATGGAGGAATTCGATAATGAGGATGAGCTCGCCGCATCCAAGAATGGTTCCTTGCTTCTACAACTCATTGAGGTTTGTAATATACATTGCTTTTGACCTTCCAATAGCAAAGGAAAAAATGATGCCCTTCGATATCTCTTCATTCTTTGATTTTTTTTTCATGATATTGAATTTTTGATGATGTCAATTTCTTGGGTAATGTTGTGATTTTTTGAATTTTGAAGGATTTAAAAAAGATTTCTCATTGAAATATGTCTTATTGGTACTTCATTGTTTAGGTTGACAAGTACGGGACTAAACATTTGCATAGGGAGTCTCAAACAATTCACTTTGGAACGGATATTTTTGATGAATTTCGTGCCCGGCTCAATCAAGCACAAGCAAATTTGGATAACCTCACACCTGAACGTCGAGCGTCCCGTCGCCACTATCGTTGAAAGAAGACTGCTACTTACTTGTTGTATGTACATAATGAATTTTTGCTAAGTACCATAGTACTGGGAGTAGTTTTATTAGAAAAAGACGTTATGTTTTGTTTCTTTATTTTGTACAAGTTTTTCTAACAAGTAGCTTTCTTACTTTTTAGATAAACTGGAGTCACTTTGTTACCTTGGGATTTACCTTTTTGTAGGCCACATCAGGAGAACATGACATTTCTATTCAACATGTTCAATTGGATGATTCGTAGATCCCCCCAAAGACTTTACATGCAGAACTAATTTTTATCAAACATTTAAAGTACAACATTATTTGTGTGTTGCTCATTAAAAGTGAATAGTTGATGAGATTAGTATGGTATGTGGAACTTCTTCCAAGCATTCAGAATCTTTTTAATGCTCTTGTGTTTTACATTGTAGGAGATGTTCAAGTATGTACTTTTGTGCAAGAGATGCTTACATTGTCTTCAAAATACCTTCTTCTATCACTTCTTGCATTTTGGGGGGACTTGTAGCAGCATAACTTATATTTTTGAAGAATTATTAAAATGAATATTACATTCCTTGATAGCTCATTTGTTTAAGTATCTTTAAACTATTTCATAAAATCATGTTCGAAATTCAAATCACATGAGGTAACCCTAAATCTCCAAAGTCCTCCATAGTTTTTTTTGGTCGTTAGATGCTTTATTGTAGTGTTGACCCAACAAATTTATGTTGTTGCAATGAACTATGCAAGAACATTAAGTTCGTAGATTAGCAAATTAGCAAATTCTTTTTTTTTAAAATGAAAATTATTTTTATGTCGTAGAAGCTTTTAACTTATTAAAACTCTTATTTATATTAATAGTAAAAAGGAGTTTTCATGAGTAACAATACTATTGCTAATATGATTACATGTATAAGAAATGCGAACTAGGAAAAGAATCGTTGCAGTACTGGACTAGCGGTTGGCGCTTGCTATGCTACGCATTCACCATAAAAATTTCATAAGAATTTTTATGTATTAGATAGAATGTAGACCAAATATTTCAATAAGTCTTCAAATAAAAATGCCTAAAATCTTTGTATAATTTTTGTTCTAAGTAAGCATATATAGAAAAGTAGCATAGAAATTTATTGAATGATGAATGAAGCATATGCAATGGTAAATACTATAAAAGATACACATACATTAGAAATTTGACTCCATTGTTACAGAAAATTGCAATTCAAATTGAAGAAGTGAAAAGAAAAACTAATAAATCTCAAAAACTTTGTGAACAACTTCATTGTTGTGGAATCCCAAATTTCTTCAATTGAATCAATTTCTCAAAATCATTTGGTAGTTGTGATAGACAATTGAAATCATGAAAGCTCAAAGTTCATGAAAGCAAAAAATCATAGAAGTGCAAAGAAGTTTCAAGCCAAGAGAAGCAATGCATTTGCTACCTCTATAATATCATCCTCTGGATCCTCTTTAATATCCCCTCAATTGCAACGACTATATAATTTCTATAATATCACCCTTAGTAAAAAGTGATATCAGAGGTGGTTGTGAAGTGCTACTCTATTTCAGTAATATGACATTATGTGCAAAACATGATTTGTATGTATGCTTGATTGGAAATATTTTTATAACATTATTAAAATAATTATTTTAAAGATTTATTGAAACCATTATCATGCATCCTATTGAAATATATCAAAAATTTACTAATATGTGATACAGTGAATGCGTAGTATAGCAAGCACGAACCCCTAAGTATTAATGGTAGCATTTGTGCTATTACAGAGGGAGTTCTAATTTTAGTAGTATGACTAGCGGTTGGCGCTTACTATACTACGCATTCACCATTAGAATTTCATTAGAATTTTTTATGTATGAGATAAAATGCAGAGCAAGAATTTCAATAAATGTTTAGATAAAAATTACTAAAATCTTCTTATAATTTTCTAAATAAGCATATATTGAAATAAATAATGATGAATACTATAAAAGATACACATACATTAGAATGCATTAGTAATTTGATTCAATTGTTCCAAACAGTGGCAACCCCAATAGAAGAATTTAGAGGAAGAACTTGTCAACCTCCAAAGCTTCTTAAACAATTCAATTGTTGTGAAATTGAAACTCGGCTCAAGTCATTTGGTCGTAGCAATAGAAAATTCCAATTCGAAGCTCAAAGCTCACAAAAGCACAAAATTATAGAAATGCAAAAAAAATATGAAGCCAAGAAAAGCATTATCATGCATTCTATTGAAAATATCAAATTTTTATTAATATGTGATACAATGAATGCATAGCATAGCAAGCATGAGCCCCTAGTATTAATGGTAGCATTTGTGATATTACGTAGGGACTTATGATTTTAGTAGTATGACTAACATTTTTGAATTCCATAACTACATTCTTAACACTCTAGTGTTTTAAATCATACTGTAGCTTCTTCTACTTATAATTTTTTAAGCATGAATATGAAATATTTTTTGTTTGAAATTTTGTATATGTATTTCCAACTCATTTCTTGAGAGCAACAAGCTATAGAATTTCAAAAACTTTCTACAAAAAGTTTGAAAGATGAAGTCTAACCATTCAAGAAGAGTTGAAAACATTTTTTTTTGAAATTCAGACGACTTGATCTTGTAGATGGTAAGGTTTTTTATTCTAAAGTTTTAGGAGGATATAATTTAACAATTTAACTAAGGGATCCTATGGTTGGAATTGTTAATGAAGAAATATAAATGAAGGTTTTAGCCTTGCATTGGATTTAAGTAATTTGAAGCAATTTTGGATATGAAAACATCGAATTTTTTTGAGGGTTAAAAAAGTGTAGATACACTCATGTACTTAAGTATTATTTGACTATCAAATGATGGAGCCCCCCCCATATTATGATGCTTCGTTTAGACTCGGCTTAGGTTCGGCAGAGGTTCGTTTTGGGTTCGTTTTGGGTTCGTTTTGGATTTGAGGGGGTTGGGTTCAGGTTCGGCGGAGGTTCGGTTCAGCTTTGGTTTGGATTTGAGAGGGTTGGGTTCAGGTTCGGCGGAGGTTCGCTTCAGCTTCGGTTTGGGTTTCATGGAGGTTGGGTTTTGGTTCGGCTCCAGGTTTGGTTGGTCGTCTTCCCTGTTCCGAGGGTTTGCATGCACACTCTTCCCACCAGTACCGCGCCTATCTCTTGCTTTCTTCCGTTCCCCCGCGCGCAGCGCTCATTTTTTTTTGCGCTCATTCTTGCTCATCCTTTCTTGCGCTCGTTCCTCTTCTCATTTTTCTTGCTCATTCTTGCTCGCGCTCGTTTCTTGTGCTCGTTCCTCCCCGCGCAGTGGCCTTTCTTTCTTGCGCACCGTGATTCCCTTTTTCTGCTCCTCCCGCGCGCAGCGTTGTTCCTTTCTTGTGCTCCTCCCGCGCGTAGCGTTGTTCCTTTCTTGTGCTCCTCCCACGCGCAGCGTTGTACCTTTCTTGTGCTCCTCCCGCGCGCATTTCGGTACCTGGTGTGTTGCTTCTGGACACCTCGTTTGCAAGGTACGCTGTCCATTGGTTTAGGGTTTAGGTCATTTCATTGCGAGCTATCTCGTTTCTTTGCTTTTTTGAATCTTGGTGCGAGCTACCCTAAATCCATATACCTCTTGCACTGTAGTTCGGTGGCTTCACCATGCGTTGATGTCTGTTGCTGTTATTTTGCGTTCTCTCAATGCAATTGCGTATCTTATTAGTTTTCATTGAGTTCCATTGCACTTCATCTGCAGCTGGCAGGGATTCCGAGTTCCTGGAGTCTTCACAAACGAAGCAATTTTGCTATTCTAGGCTGAAGAAGCAGAGTATTGAACAGGCATCTAGCCCAGGTAATCACCACATCCCAATTGATTGCAATGCCAACCATTCTTGAACAATTTGAAACCATGCAAACATAGAAGAATTTGCTAGAACAAGGATCCCCTATAACCGCGCACATGATTACGCTGTTGGTAGGGTTCAGAGCGGTCGCTCTAAACCTCTAGCTCCATAATGAGCGCTGTCGAGGTTCAGAGCGACCGCTCTGAACTTGCACTAGTGAAGTCAGCCAGACTGATTTAGAAGGTCTTTATAATGGAGCAGGAGGTTCAGAGCGACCGCTCTAAACCTCCTTGTGAACGAAATCCCAACTCTGTCATTTCGTTCACAGGGAGGTTTAGAGCGGTCGCTCTGAACCTCCTGCTCCACTATGAACCTAGAGCATTGGAATCCAGCACGAGGAGGTTCAGAGCGGTCGCTCTGAACCATGAGCGAGTTCATATTGGAGTAGAAGGTTCAGAGCGACCGCTCTAAACCTCCCTTTGAACAAAATGACAGAGCTCTGATTTCGTTCAGAGAGAGGTTTAGAGCGGTCGCTCTGAACCTCCTACTCCATTATGAACTCCCTCACGGATCAGAGCGACCGCTCTAAACCTGCAGCATTCAAATCGTGTACAAGGTGGTTCAGAGAGATCGCTCTGAACCGAGACCATGCTCATCACGAAGCAGTGGATCAGAGAGGCTGCTCTAAACCAAAAGATATCGGTACTTGGATTGGTAGAATTGAGCGCAATCGTTCGTATGGAGCGTGATCACGGTTTAGAGCGGCCGCTCTGACATGAAGCACTCGCTAGTGAAAGTGCAGCGGATTTATAGTGGTCGCTCCAAACCACCACTTCCACAATGAGAGTGCAAGCGGTCCAGAGGGAACGTACTGAAGCATCCAGTTGGCAGTTAGGGACAAGGTTCTATTGGTCGCTCTGATTCTCAACGACGGCGATGAGCGCTGTCAGGATTCAGATAGACTGATCACAACATCTTCAGGGTTGGAATTAGAGCTACAAGTTCAGAGCGGTCGCTTTGAACCTGTATCGACATGGCCGGAGCCTACTAGATGTATGTTCTCCCTACAGTGAAGAGCGGTAGCTCTAAGCTTGTAAAATCTCTTTCAACATTAGCGAGGTTTAGAGCGGTCGCTCCAAACTCATTCGGATGGCTCACTGAAGTGAGCATCCGATGGAATAACATCTTCGCGTAGATCGGGTACGGTGAGATCAGTAACTCTCACCTATAGAGTGAATGATTCATCTGGGAAGACTATAGAAGCATAGAACCTAGGTTATGATCATTTCACATTGTACCATAGGATCCAGAGAACCCGATCGATTAGTATAGTGAAGCCGCTGTGAAATTTAATTGAAACCCAATTAAATAGTAGGAAACCAAGCCCAAACACTACATATCACGCACGGTCATTGTACAGAATTGTCTATAAGCAGACCGCTGTGAACATCTATACTGAATAGATCGTGGATCCAGATCAGTTCAGAGCGGTCGCTCTGAACTAATCGAAGGGCTAGAACCCCAGTAATACGGGGCCGTTGAGAAGATTGCAATTTTAAGCGGTCTGTCTGATTCTGAGCGGCCAGTCTAATTTGATTCATGTGGACAGTGACATGGAGTCCTTCCTCGAGAGCAAGCCACCTCTCACGGGCTACATTACACAAATACCGCCTGAGCGGCTAATGGAGTCGTGGAAGGCGCACGTTGAAGGGAAAATTCCGCTGACCTTCATTGCAACCAAAGCATTGTGGACCATGGAAATGAGTTACCTTCACGGCTCCCTGATATTTAATTTAGAATTGGGGTTCACAAAACTGGGAGGGCCTAGATGGAAATCCTTTAAGAACTTGGTAGTCATTAACATTACTATGATGCGAGAGGCCGTTCTCGTCGACGTAGTGAATTCGTGCAACAATGCTCTGGGAGTAGTCATCATCCGCGTAGAGGACGAGATGATATTCTGCCATGAGCGCCTCATCAAAAATTATGACCAGGTTCCGCATGTGTTCCAAATCCTCATGCTGGACATACAAGCTAGGTGCGAAGCGCACGCTGGGGACTTTGTGAAGACCGCACAGGTCGCGAGTGCGTACCTCACTAATGCAAACACCTTATACGTGTTGTCGCTGACTAGTGGTAACGCATCACAGGGAGTAGGGAACGTCGACATGGATGCGCAAGGGCGAACCTAGAAGAAAAAAGCAGTCGCGTCCGCCTCGGTACCTGCCAACCGTTCCCGGCCGCCAGCAGCGTCGACGCTGCCAGGGTCCGCAGGCATGACATCTCATACGCCGGCTGAACCTACACGGTCTGCTCCCGCGACAGTGGCGCCACAGACGACTCCATCCCGATCCCCTCTGTCCCGGCCCAATCCACCTAGCACGGGAGTAGCAGAGCATCCCAGGCCCACGGCACGGGACAAACAAAAGGCGCGGAAGAGGAAGTCCGCACCCGTCGCCACCGGTGACCACTCGGCCTCACAAGATGAAGGGGCGTCCCGCTTTCACAAGACGCGATGGACCTTGTACGATGTGGAAGAGGGTGAAGGTGCCCCAAGCGCATCCACGTAGAGCGCCTTCCCGGAGTCCACCGACTTATCCGAAGAGGAGGCACAGAAGGTGGCATTCAAGAAGGTGAATGGCCACTGGGTTCACAACCCGGTGACCTTGCCGTTCGATGAGAAAGCTATTCCGGATAAGCTGTTTGTGGATCTGGAGATCAAGAAGGAGCCCAAGCGCAGCGAAGAAGAGGAAGCCCGGAAACGCCTCAAGGCCGAGGCAGTGGCGAACAAGAAGTTCAAGGAGTTGTCCGCCTACATGTACATATTCAGACGGGGCAACTTCTTCGAGCTGGACCTTGAGGACATGACAAGTGCGGACGAGACTTCGGGCATGATCTTCAGGCCATTGGAGAAGAAGGGTGTCCTAGCCGTCCTCGACCGCATGGTGAAGGTCAACTTCACCAAGCAAATCCTGACCGTCATGCCGGACACGCCAGAGAGGCCTACCTACTGGGCGGATTGCATCAAGGCCTTCCCACTGAAAATTATCAACGGCCAGCACACGTGGAAGGCTGCGATCGAAATCATTTCAGGGACAGCATCCGTCGACGATGAGGCGGTCAAGAAGTGGGTGCAAAAGTGGACTTGTGAGATCGTCTGGTCCAAAAACAAGGACCACCTGCACGCGCTCTCCTGCAAGTGCAATGACGAGAACGTCACCGGCCCGTACCTATCGTCGCTCCCTGCCACGATCCGCCATTGCCGATATTTGTGGGACAACGCGCGGAGACCAACCCAATTCCAGAAGAACACGAGGCAGGCGGACAAAGGAGACGAATTCAAGGCCTACGAGGTATGTCTCCTCCACTTGGTCAGTTTAGACCGCCCGCTGTCGTGCTGTAAATACATGCACTGTATAGAATACATATATAATATATGTATTAAAAGATTCTTGATTCGGAGGATAAACTTACTGATGACGCTTCCGTTAACTTCAAGGTGACGCTTGTTAGCAATGGAATTGTGTTTAAGGTGAAAACCTTAAACAAACTTCATTAGTTCGACGTATTCCTTTGGGTTTTAGAGTTTATGTTTAGATTTAGAGTTCGATATTAAAATGTCGAACTGGAGGGTTTTTATGGAGTCACAAGATGTAGAGTCTGATCTGGAGGCAGAGCTAGAGCTTTCTTTGTCACAGCTACCTCGTCAACCATCTCAGCTAGCGATTTCTACATCTTTGCCTACCTCTGTCACAGATGAGGCCGGACCTTCTCGTCCGTTAAAGAAACCTCGTCTGGATCGTAGATGGCATGGAAATCTTGATAGAGACGCCCGTGCTTTGGTGATCCTACTTCAAGTAGGATGTGTTGAGCCTGGTACGCATGATGTGATGTTTGAAGCAAGCTACGAGGGCTTAAATGAAGACCAGTATTTTTGTATGAGGAGGCCAGACATAGAAGGTACTAGCCATCAACGTTGGTTGAAAGGACCAATGAATCCTTTAACCAAGGCTGAACGTGCAGATTACGTGGCCAACACTATCAAGCGCATCCTCAAATTCTTGCAGATGGAGTAGCGTTCTTCATCGACTTCAGTTTTTACCTCCACTGGTTGTTAGTTGGAGTTTAGCTTATAATATATATTTTTTATGGTTCATTTGTATGTTAGAAATAGAAGAATGGGGGTTTAAAAGAAAATTACCACTTAGTTTGACCTTAAAGGTTCATTGGCTTTAAAGATGAATAGGAACTTACCTTTGAGTGTTTTCCTTGGGCCAATGGTTGTGTGGGGGTCCATGTGAGGTGTACATGGGCTGATCCTACTCACCTTAGGGGTCTAGATGATAGGTGGGCATCTTCTGGCTCCTCCAAGTCGAGTTTGTATGGTGGAAGGAGGGAGTTGTTTTGGGGAAGGTTGTTAGGAGTATGTGGGTGAAGAGCCAAAGGTTTGTTCGGCAAGAACTCTTGTTGTATGAGGAATTTGTTAATGAAAATTTGAGGGTTTTTTCCTTATAAAATTGCGCTTCTATGGACACCTTTCTTGCTTGATTTGGAGTTGTGAGTGAAGAGTTACAAGCATGTGAGTGGAGGAGGGTCTGCTGCCACCCATCGAAGAGGAGCGGAGGTTCGGGCGATCACCACAGTTTGTGATTTCATTTTCTTTCTTTGAAATTTTCAAGCACTATAAGAGTTTTTCTTAGCTTTCTATAGACATATGATTCGAAGCATTTGAAGTTGTGAGTCAAAAGTCATGTGTTGTCAAATTATAAGGAGTCTGCTGCCTTTCAAATGAGAAGGCCGAGACTTTGCTTGATCATAACTTTTGAACAGTTGTTTAGAATGTTTTGAGATTTAAGTTGAAGTTAGTTTGAAATCTTAGCTCTTTGTAAAGATATAGTACTTGTTATTTGAACAAAAATTGAAGGAGTTATGAGAGTTTGAGATAGGAGAGGTCTGCTGCCTTTCAATAGAGAAGGCCGAGACTTTGATTGTCCATAACTTTTGGATAGTATCTTAGATTCATTTGAAAATTTTAGGGTATTTGTATTATGTTGTTAGCTTTTCAAAATGCTATAGCACTTAGCATTTGAGAGTGTAGAACATCTGTAGTACTAGTTTGAAGACAGCAGCCATTTACAAAAGTTTCTTTTGAAACTATTTGGAGTTTCTTCAAGTTTTTGGGTGAAGAAAGACTCCAAGACTCAAGGCTTTGGAGATTTGAAGAACCTTGGAGGTGTTGTATATGTTGTGGCTTGTGGTTCGACAGGATTGTTTTCATTTGTTATTCCAAGCCAGTTTTGGAGGCTAGTTGCAATTTCAATTTCAGCTTTGTGAAACTGTTGCGAGCCGTGGTTATCCAGTAAGCACTCCATTTTGTGTTTGTGGCGACGAAGTGGGGTTAATGGCCCACATGGTCGATCTTTTATGTTGTTCCCACCGGTGAAAGGCGCTTCCTGGTCACCGTGGGTTTGAAGTTTAGGAGCCCATCATCCGGACGGTCACTCGTGTTGGCCGTCCCGTTTTACCTGTCCCAGAACTTGTTTCTTATCACACACCCTTACCTTGGCCCTTTAGAGCCACCTCAAGATAGGCCAATAAGGACGTGATAGAAGATTGAAGACTGAAGACAAGAAGGTTGAAGACAAAAGATGGAAGATTCGACTGAACTCCCTAGCAGACTATTCACAGTTGCAGCCAGATACTTCGTGTATTCTCAAAGCGCTCCCCTCTCAACACGACACCGCTCTGATCTGTAATACAGTAGATATTGTCGAGTCCACGTTCATGTTGTTCCAATGCCTTGAACAATGGCACAATCGTCTCACATTGTTGCACTATAATGGAATGAATGCAAGCCTCTTCAGAGCGACCGCTCTGAACTTTCATATTGTATACCTAGGATGCTGTCCTTCAGATCCATTCAAATAAGCTTAGTGTTGGAGGTCTGATGCATGTTCTTAGAGTTGTGATCCTCTAACCTAGTCAATTGCGGTGTGTAGGACTTCCAAGATAAGGCGGAACAGAGCTTCGAGTCCACCGGCCTCCTCAAGCCGCTGTCTGGAAATCGAAGAACGTACGACTTGGATAAGATGGGGGAGAGGAAAATCATCATGGCCTCGGAGGAAACGTGGTCGGCTTGGCTGAAGGTCTTTGAAGCTCACGAGCAAGGCACGCTGCACGACACGGACACGGGCGGTCCATTCAATGAAGCGGTGAGCAAGGACGGGAACGCCAAGGTGTACAAGTTCCAACCCATCACGAATAATATGATGAAGGCCTTGCTCGGAATGGAAGATGACGCCGTCGGCGAGCTGGCCCACAAAATCCTGGACGTGTTGCCCAAGGTGTACCTCAACAAGAGACCTACGGTCTGGACGTCGGCCATTCCTTTCCTCATGTGGTGCACAAACAAGAAGCACAAGATGCAACTGGCGAAGGAGATTATCGACAAGGCCGACACCTTCGGCATCGAGGAGGCCAAGGGCGTATTCCCCGAGCTGGGAGACATGAATGTCAAGGCTTGGCGGAATCTGAAGACCGCGTTGTGCATCGGTGGCTTCCACATGTGGCATCTCATAAGCCTCGGTTTGGATTGGGTGAAGTCCCAGTGCCGGTCAGGGAGGACAGTGGAGAAGCCCAAGAAGCCATTCCTGGCGGCGTTGGATCAGGTCGTGCAAAATGCCGACCGATGCAAGAAGGTCAGGAAGTGCTCCCGAGCCACCGTCTGCCGATGGATTCGAAGCGAGAAGCACTTCGACCCACAGTTGTACGTGCATAAGAATGGGGCGTGGTCATCGTATCGATCAGAAACTGGAGCCGCGAAGACGGAGTACTACGAGGTCGGCATTATTGACTTCCGACTATTTCCGAAGGTTGATGGCATGGAGGTCACTTCCGGGCATGCAAAAATCATGGAGGAAGTGAGGAAGGTCTCCAACTCCACTATGTCCAAGACCGTGCACACGTGGATGTTCATCTTCAACTCGAAGCGGGCGACTGCGGTGGACAGATTGGCGACGGAGCTCTTCCCGTCCTATTCACTTAGGCGGGAATGTGACTACGTGATCTGCAAGGGAGAGCCGACCTTCAAGGAGAGGAACAGGGACAAGGTCATGTACTTGCAGCGGAGTGCCAAGAGCTTCATGAACTCCAAGTTGGTGGACGCTAAGGGCAAGGTGCCCAAATTGTCCAAGGACGAGGACAACGACCTTATAGCCACGGATCCCATGTATAAGACTCGGGAGGTCTGCCGCCACGATTTCCCTTGGATCTTGTCCAAGCGCGAGCTACGGTACGACGTGTACTTGCGCTTCATCGACAAGTTCTGCAGGGATCAAGGGACGGTCATGCTCGTCTTCGCTGGAGTGAAAGCAGTCTCGGCATGCACGGTAATGATTTCACCACTCGTGTTTTGTTTCTTTGCAAGGGCTATATGGTCCAGAAGAATGGATATTCCACGTTCACGTTTTGTCCCTTCACTAACACTGTGTCCTGCAGATGTTGTGTCGCAGTTCCGTCTCCTTCATGATCTCCACCGAGAAAGCCCTTCTCCTCCATTCCGTGCATTAGCGAATTGGTGCGGAAATGTGGCCTCATGTCTTCGTGCCGGGGTACACCCTCAAGTACGACTACGACGGGCAGTCCCCGACGCAGAGGTGTCGACCGACCATAGAGGAGGAGCCCGCACCAACCGAAGAGGAAGCCATGTCGGACGAGGCGTTGGACATCGTCGATGCCGGACATGTGGACGCGGAACACCCCGTCGAGGATGAAGAAGCGGACAAGGGGGGAGAAGAGGACAAAGAAGAAGAGGAAGGGGAGGACAAAGAAGATCTACTCGAACGAAGCGGAGAAGATCTTCATCAAAGGGGGGCAATATTGGAGGAAGTGGAGGGGCTCGAAGATGATGATGAATACGAGGATGAAGAAGAGGACGAGGATGAGGAGGACGATCTAGACGAAGACGTATTGGATGATCGAATGCTCGACCGTGACGAAGAAGATAGCGGCCCTGAAATCATAGGGGAATCGTCACAAAACCATATGGAGAGCGAGGCAACGGTACAGTCTGAGGAGGCTGCCATCAGATCGGCGGGTGCTCCTCGTAATGATCAGACTGTGCGGTCTGATCACGCGTCTCCCACTGCAGCAGTTCAGAGCGGGCAGTCTGATTCAGCCCCTTCCTTGTCTCCCACTTCTCCATCCTCCCATCCACAGCTTCAAACTCTACGTTTCGATTCTCCTCCAGCAAGAGTTCCAGAACTGCAGAGGGCCCAGACCGATCTTGCCTCACCCGTATCGAGTCGTAGTCATCCTCGCCTCCAAGAGGTTCAGACCATGCGGTCTGAAGTGAGCGGCCCCATCTTCAAAACTCCCGCTCCGCGTACCTCCACAGGCCCATCTTTTAGTGCGGGCACGTCTCGTGAGGGCTCTCCTCCCGCCCTTTCCAGGATGCAGATTGAGGATCTCCAGATGAAGTTGGACGATCTCAAGGCGAGACTCTCTGAAGAGCAACGGGTGGAGCTGGAGAATGTCCGATCCAACGTCGGAGACTACTCCACCAAACCTGCGCGGGGATCAATGGAAGAAAAAATTACCAAGGTCAAGGGCGTTCTTCGGGAGTTGAAGTCTGCCCGACCCCCGCTGGACTCCGATGGAGTGAGCAAGCTCATCACGGTGCATGTCGCCGTTGATACCTTGCGGTCGCAACTGCCTCCCGCCGGCCTCGAGGAACTCGTTCTCTTGGCTCATGTGCGGGCCATGAAGCAGAAGCTCAATTTGGCTCTCCAGAATGCCAAGGAGAACCCAATTGACCTCGACGACGTGGATGAGGAGGATCTGAATATGCGGCTTTCCACGGCGAAGGAGAACAGGGAGGAGTACAGCTAGATGGTCAGGGCTGCCACCCAAGGGGGGGATTGCACTCCGTCGGACGCGGAGACCGTATCTGGAGGTGGAACGGCCGCACCTCAGGCGTCAGGGAGCTCGGACATGGGGAAGAAGGAGACGAAGCCCGACACCATGGATACGAAGGCGGGCCTCAACCTCTCGTTTGTGGAAATGATGTCCGAGCGATTAAGGAGGAAGCATTCCGTGGTGGTCGACAAGTGTGCCGAGACCATCGAGGCCCTCCAGAAAGAGAGAGAGGAGAAGGAGCGGCTGGAGCAGGAAAAGAAGGCCAAGCGCAAGCGGAGAGGGACCGCGAGCTCGCCGAGAAGGAGAGGCAGTTGGAGGAGCAGAGGAGGCAGCAAGCAGAGAAGGATAGGCAGTACGAGGAGGACAGGAGGCGCGATCGGGAGATGCTGAAGATTATGAACGAGCGCTTCGAGATGTTCACCTCGGCGATGCCCAAGGCACCTCCCACACCCGTCACTCCCACGGCCCATCCTGCCAGCGAAATCCAGAACCTCTCTGGAGTGTCCACCACCAACTCGGCTTCCGCGACGGCCACAGCGGCGTCGGGCCTGCAATTGCTGGGGACCGTGGAGCCTACAACTATTTCGGTGAGTGTCACTCGCGACCCAGACTACGATGACTTGGCCCTCAGTCAGTTTCCGTTTATTCATGTCCCTAAACCCATGCATCGTCCCAGCGTGGTCGACGATGATCCTTACGACCTGGACGTTCAATTGGGGGATATGGAGGCCTCATTCACTAACTTGACTCAACAGTATGCTCCTCTGCAGGCAGCAGTTGCTCCGCCGCAGCCCTCGGTGACGCGAGATGATCAAGCCCCGGTGGACTCGCCGACCAAGGACGACGAGGCTCCCGCGGTGGGTAACCCCTACACATAGCTCCCATCTTTGTAGTTAGTCGTAGTGGTGTGGACGCTATGTTAGGGTATTACGTCGAGACGATCGAAGATCATCTCGACGAGTCTGTCTTGAGTCTGTTCAGCCGCGAGACCAGGAGTCTGGGGACTCTCGTCTTGGTTAGGATTGTAGTGGTCCTGTTAGGTGTAGACTACTAGACTTGGACGTGACCACTGAACCTCTGCATTCACCGTTCAATTTGTACAAACTTTGTATTCCACTTGTAATATATTGGGTGCTTTTCTTTATACATGACTCTTGTTTCGTTGAGATGCTCTGTGGGATTTGTCTCCGACTACTTCTGGACGTTGTAGTTACGCCCTTTGCATTTTCGGTTCAGGTTGTTGATGCTCTCGCACGTGACAACGAGTCTCCGTTGTCCCCACTTCCTGTTTCAGCCCCGAGGAATGATGAAGTCCTACCTGCCATCCCCATGGGAGTCGGCTCTCCTGCTGTTGCTGTTGTCGAGGTCGTCCCTCCTGTCGGCTTGGAAGTCGCCACTCCGGTGCCTCAAAACTTAGTGCCTCCTTCCCTCGTAGACGTCCATGCTCCCGCTGTCGATGAGGTCGCCACTCCGATACCTATGAAGATGGTGCCTCCCTCCCTCGCAGATGTCGACACTCTCGTTGTCCTGGCACCACCGGCACCACCTCCTCTCGCGGCCACCACTCCCATGGATGTAAGAAAGGTGAGACTCCATGTCCTTGCAACCCTCTGCTCCTTGTCTCTGTCCAGCACTTGCCTAAATAGTTTGTAGGAAGTGCACATCTCATTCAGGTTAGAACTAGGATCTTCATAGAGAGGGGGTTGTCGTCTCTCTCTTAGCAAGGCAAAGCTTGAGGAGTCGCATGTTCATTTTTGTGGACTTCATTTCTTCATAAAGAAGAGGACTTTGAGCCCGGGATTTCGCATACGCAGGCTCCACTGCCGGTGTCCGCGACGGCGCCCCCTGTCGCTTTGCTTGTGTATAGTTATTTCGTCCTTCTGGAGTTGGAAGGGGTCCTCGCCCAAATTGAGGACGTTGGGCGCGTCCAGCCAACTCCCTCGACCTCGAAGGCGAAGCCCTCGAAGGAGAATTACCACCCTCGACAGCGCCATGTCTTCGGCAAATACACGATGCATTGCCGTCCCGACTTGCACCGCTTCCTCACGGGCTTGACGAATTGATTTTACGTCTCCGTCTGGACTCGGCTACCCGCCGTCGTTGCCAAACCCATGGTCGATTTCCTCTTTCGGGACTTTGACCGCACTTACATGCGGGTCCTCGCGCTGGAGAACTGCACCTCCATTATCGAGAGGCGGCCGTGGTGGGAGTGCAGGTGCCCGCCCTTGCCGTCCCTTCCCGACCCACCCTGCCCGGGGCACCCCGCCCATATCTCATGTGATCCTACTATCGACGTGAACACCTACGTGCAGTTCCCCGACCATCCGGAGGGGCAGCTGCGGCTGAAGGTGTTGCACAAGGTTGTGTAGGACACCGAGACGTTCGTCACCAAGAACTTCCGGGCCAATTCGTCCAATACCCTCCTCATCGATTCCTCTCCAGAGAGCAGCATCCTGAACCCCGTGCACAACACCGTGTTTCCCTTGTCGTATGTGGGCAGTGAACACGATTCCACTCTGTTGGGGACTGTGCGCCCGTATCTCGAAGGCCTGCTCGCATCCGGTCTTAGGGTGTCGCAATATGTGTCTCAGAACGCACTTTTCGGACACCTCATGATACCCTTGAGACAGACATATCTGGGACTACGCGTTCGCGTGTTAGCCTTGTGGCAGGACAGGCACCTCGTGCTGGAATATCCGGACTTTGTCGGCAAATACACTAGAGAAGGGGACGATTATTTCACCCGACAAAGAGGGAAGAGGAAGCCCAAAAAAGAATCTGATGCCCACACAAAAACTTGATGCGTGTGCAGGGGCGCCGACGCGTTCATGCTCTGGGCGGGCATGCTGCCGCCGATTCCCGAGTGGGCACCAGACGCGGCAAGCGGCGACGGATGCAGATGACGGAAGGGGTGGGCTCGACCGACGGTTGCATGACCCCCGACGAGGCGGGCCAGGACGTCACGTCCGCTCGAATTTAAATGGAGGACGCGGTCGGCGGGCGCATGGAGATGCGATGGGCTGCACATATTGTAAGGTGGGCTCATCAATAGCTAATGGGGATGGCTGAATTCAGGTACGCAAGGGTCGACGGGTGACTTTGATGGAGAAATAATTTTTTCCCGCCCTACCCTATAATGTAGTCTAGGATGGGGAGAAATTATTTCTCCATCGAACACTCTGTTGCGCTCCATTTCCACTCTGAACATGTCATGGGCTTATTTATGCCGTCATTGAACAACCACTCTTGTCCGACGGACCCTCACGGTTGGCTTGTTGTGTAGGATCCTGGGTGCACCATTCACATTTGCGGAGCCGACCTCCTCCCAAAGCAGCCCACACAACGAATGAGCAAGTCGATGTGGAGGTTCGAATGCCACTACAAGCGGTTCAGACCGCCCGCTCTAAACCGGGGCTGACATCCTCGACTCGTTTGTGGAGGTCGAGATGGAAGGTTGCGCGGAGCTTCCGCCTTGAATATAGAATGTAGTTGAGCTATAGAATTGTAGATGAATATTGGATTCTAAAATCATTTCCATTTCATCATTCTTCTCTACAATACACTCTAGTGCACCCCCCACATTGAATATAGAAATAAGAATATCCACATTGTTATGAATAGTTTGGCTTCCCCATCACTACATAGTATAGCACTCTTTCCCAAAGCATAGTGTCATTGGTATCATTGTAGCAAATCGGCCCCCTCTCAAATTGCATCATCGGGGCTCTTGCAAATAACAAGAAGCATCTACGGATCAGCATTAATTTCTCCAATGCCAACAGGCATCTATTGTCAATCATGTCGTTGCGAGATCCATGCAGGGCACTATGAGAACCTCGAACACACGCTCGTCAATTGCGGTGCCGACCAATTCTAAGGCTGTCTATGTGCGGGATGAATCATTGTTAAATTTGTGGTTTGTGTGGTGAAGAAGGGAGAACAATGACAAGCCATCCACATTCCTATCGGGAATATTCATAGGGGTAGTTAGCTTTCTCTTTCAAGATTCCGTGGTCGCGCATAACTGCAAGCCCTATACATATGGATGGGTGCAGCATTGACAGAGTGGATGTAGTGTTCACGGAGCTCGTTTGTGCACAGTGAGCAAGTTCTGAGATAGATTGATCCTCCTACCATTACCGCCAATAGTACATCAGGTCCAATCGAGCTGACGGACGCAAAGGGATGTGGCATAGAAAATGGATGACGGTCGCTCCTGCCATCCCATCTTGAATAATATACGGTTCGGGCATGCCCTTGACTACCCTCCGTCATGCAAAGGAACTCTGTCAACTCTGCATCCACTCTGTCAATGCGGCACCCATCCGTATCTAGAGGACCCACAGTTATGCGCGACCACGGAATCTTAAAAGATAGAGCGAACTTCCCCTATGAATATTCCTGATTGGAATGTGGATGGCCTGTCATTGTTTCCGCTTCTTCACCACACAAGCCACAAATTTAACAATGATTCATTGGGCACGAAGGCAATGCCAACATTGGTTCGCGTTGCTGTTGACCAGCATTTGATCGTGGACTTCACAGTGCCCTGTAGAGTCTTCTCAACAACATGCTTGGCAAATAGATACTTGCTGGTGTTGATCAAGCGGAAGACTCCCCACACGTGCGAGGATACGATCGATTCAAGAGGCGCGATCGAAAAAATGCCGAGTGCAAATTTGTCGACCCTCCAGCTTATCATATGGCAAGCTACTGGGCATTGGAAAGCTATGGGTCACCGTGCAAGCTTTGGCCAAATAAGGTAGAGATGGTCAGACCTCCTTTTCAAGAGGGCACCTCTCCTTCCTCGTCCCTCCCTTCCTTCTTTTCTGGGAAAGAAAGTCGGTGCACCATGTATTTTGAGGGGAAGCTAGGAATGATGTAAACAATGGTGGATCCCTCCGAGAAATCCATATTCAAATTGAATAAAGTATTTGTTCTTCAAACCAAAACCGTATTTTTGTTGGCATGCACGCACGTTGATTTTAATGAGCTTTTTTGTTCCCTGCTGTTTTATTCATTGATTGTTTGTTCCCACAATGCACCCCCACGACTGACTCAAATGTTCAAGTATTGAATAAAACATATCACGTTATTCAGTGCATATCTAATCAAGAAGGCCATCCGTTGGAGTGGTATTCGATGCACTACAGGAGAAAGTATCCGAATTGTCTAAACTTGTCAATTTTTTGTTAATTTTTTGTCAATTAGGACTAGTTGATTTAGGTCAGTTTCTGTCAATTAGGACACTTTCTCTTGTAGTGATGAAATTGAAACAAAAGGATTAGACAAGTTGTAGGGGATCCCTCCATTGGGGAAATTGTGATAGGCAAGTGACCGCGTACATGCTAGTTTCTATGTGAAGGAAGTAGCAAGCTGGCAATCAAATTCTGTGGTCTGTTGCAACTTTTTCGAAAATCTAATTCTTCCAAGGACTTTGCTCCCATGTACATTTGGCTAAGCAAACTTCTTAGTGGCGATGGAGAAAATTGCAGCAAGTTCCGTGAACGATGCTGTCCACTAAGGTAGGTGGCTGGAATTCCAACCCTCTTCTTCAAACCGTCCCCTAGCTGGCTTTAAAATGGACCTTAAGAGGTTCGTAAATAGGTAATCAATGTTCCTTTGATGATGAAAAAGAGGTTTATCATTTATCAATTATTTGTTCATACTTTGATAGGGGACATAATTAGAGCCAATGTGGGTCCATTTATGAAAACATGTGTGTGCATTCCGAAAAAAAATGCACTCAAACTTTGAATGTTAATATCTTTTAATCCATATGGTCAAACTTCATGAAATTGTTACCACGTGATCTCATATAAGTAAAGTACAAGATCCTATGGTTCAATTTTCTTTAAACTATTTTTTCTGGTGCCTTGGATGAATTGAGCAAAAATGGCAGTTTTGAGTGTTTTTGGACCAAAAATAGGCCTTGGCACTTTAGGAGTTTGGTTTAGTACACATCACATTCAAGAACCTTGTCTACTATATTTTTGCATGCTACAGTGCTTGTTTTCAGACCGCACGTGTGTAGGTTTTGTAAGGCCTAGGGATCATAAATAGGTACCTACGGCAGAATTCTTTGAAAATTCATAAGTAATTCATAAATGCTCTCAAAAATATGAAACCACTTGGGTTAAATTCCAAATCAGATTTGCTTCAAGTGAAAAATAAAGTAAACTAATTTCAGGCATCTAAAGACCATTAAGAAGGCCGACCATCCCGTAAAGGGTCGCTTCATGAGCCCCCTACCTTAAACCGACCCTCAATGCCATCTTCCTCTGAGACCGTGGAGTGACTGGAGTGTAGTTAAGACCTCAGACTAATGAATTGCCCAAAAAGAATCCCGCATTGCACTGTCTCTTTGGCTTTCCTATTTTCCAATAGGCAAAAATGCTTGAGTCTTCTATTGTATGATCCTCCATCATGACCTCAATCTGAGCTTCCCAGTCGGGGAGGGGCCCCATTCCATCCCATGAGCGCTAAAAAAACAATACAGTATGCACTTCAAGAACCCTGCAAGCCGCATCTCAACAAGTTTCCGGTCTTCTCGGCTACCGGAAAACCGCCATTTCAATGGAATTTCGCCATTTTAACGAAATTGCCCATATTAGCGGATTCACCGTCCACCAGACGTGATCATGAATTGTCACTAGACTAGACAGTGACATAAACTTGCAAAAATCATACTAGCAAGGGATGTCACAATCCGAGCAGCTTGTGTACATATATAGCTAGAACTGTCAATGAATCAAAATAATTTCCCTTCAACTACGCTTACTAATTTCCATCACTACGTACGACACTATCAAGCTCCCACGTCGGACGCCTATGCAGGTGCCAATTCCAAAGAATGCCTGAGTGTTTGGTTCTCAGCCCCAGTAACGAGGCGTTCCGCTCCTCAGATCTTTCACAGTTGCGGCATTCACCCCGAACGACCTCTCAATCACAGCACTGGTGATATTGGGCACGAAGATCTGGTTGTCCGTGAACAAGAACCCAGGACTCTGCGACGTCAACGTGTTGAACGAGGTGGCGGTTTCGTTCCCCACGTTGAGCTGGAAGTGCTGGCTTCCTCTCGGGAAGACGGTGAAGTACGTCGCCGACTTCGAGAACGGAGGCGAACAGCTGGTCGTCGTCGCTGATGAAGCCTGTGTAGATGGAGCCTTTGAGTACGAAGAGAGTCTCCGAGGCGCGAGGGTGGGTGTGGAGGGGGATGACGCCGCCAATGCCGAAGTCCAGGCGTAAGTGGCTGACGCCCATCGTGTTGAGACCGGGTAATTGTCGAGCTAAGGCCAGGTCGGCGGTGGCTCCCGTCTCGGACATGGAGGTCGGGTGCGCTGCGGGGAAGCACAACACATAGTTAGGTCTATGAATCGAGCCGAGGATAATATACATCACTAGTCATGTGCACTAGAGGGGAGCCCATAACAAAAGAGAGATCCAAAAATTCCAGAGACCCAGCATAACCCATTGTGCATCCCAGCAGTTTCACTACTGGAGTAGGATCGAGTAGAGCCTGACATTCCATGGTGCTGAAGCGTCGAAATCCATGGTTGCAGAATGGACTATTTGGATTCCGTACTTCAGCTAGCTTCGAAATTCCATGGATTAAAGACGGACTATTTTTGGATTCCACACTGAAGCTTCGAAGTGAATTCCATTAATTGGTGCACTATGGACTATTTGGATTCCATACTCAAAAGTTTCAAAATTCCATGGTTGTACCATGGACGAATTGGATTTCGCTACAGTCATACCCCACTCCACACATGCCGGAATTCGAAGCGATACCCCACAACAAACTTTCAAGACTGCCCCATAGACAGCACAAGTTACAACCTCACAAGAGTCACAGTTCGAACATCTCACAAGAAATCAATCCTAAGAATTTACGAGGGGTAGTCCCATTCGACCAACAATTTGCAGCTCCTCGTTGCTCGATCAAAACGAAGATAACGTGATTCCTATTCGGGCCCCCAACCTCCTCGGCATTGATTTCTAGATTCCATTGTCCAAAATTAATCAAAACTGACAAGAGTACGTGAATACGGATTGGGGATTACCAGGTTTGCGGAGTCCGGTGTACGTGAAGTCCTTGGCGGTGACAGTGTCTCGGGCCTTGCACGGGAACCCATTCATCACCACCGTGGACGTCAGATCCGCCACGCAGTAGTCCTGCAGGGGGTCGGGATCCGCAGCCTTCGCAACATGCAGTGCGCCCAGAAAGGCGCAGGCGATCACAAGCCAGTACATGGCGGCCATAGCTAGCTACTAACAGAGCTGCAACTGAAGCAAGAACACGAACGCCAAACACAACTAAAATGCAACAACAGAGCAATCATTCATGGCAGTATTTTAGCTGATATTCATGGATGCTCGACATTAATGTGTGGAATTTGCATAGCAAGCCATTCATGTCAGTAATTGGGCCAAAAATCATCAAATGAAAAAATTCATGTATCAAAGTTGCGGTAATGACAGTAGAGCAACAAAATCATCTCAAGAATAGTGCCTAAAATCATAAAAAGAAAGAGATAGGCAGAAATGATTCATCAAGGCCATTATTTGGGTTGCCATTGTTTGTAACAATTGAGTCAAATTTTTAATGCATTCTAATGTATATGTATCTTTTACTATATTCATCATTGCATGTATTTCATTCATCATTCATTAAATTTCCATTGTTTATTTTAGTATATGATTATTTATAAAAAAAATTATATGAAGATTTTAGTAATTTTTAAAATTTTTAGTAATTTTTAAAATTAAGATTTTTAGTAATTGAAATTCTTGCTTTGTATTCTATCTAATACATAAAAAAATTTAATGAAATTCTAATGGTGAATGCGTAGCATAGCAAGCACCAATTGCTAGTTGTAGTACAAAATCACAAGGTTGGATAAACAAAAAATTTAAATTTAAATAAAAATGGTTTGTTATTGAATTTTTTTAGCAAATTTGGAGTGGTTTTATAAAATTTAGCTATAAAACTTTGAAGATTGATGTGCACTTATAAAAAACTAAATATATATTTCAATGTATATTTTTTAAAGAAGATATAGAATATTCTTTTTATTATCTTTTTTCTCCTTTAATTAATTGAATTTCATCATTTTGACCCAAATTTAGGATTGAATGTTTTTCCAAATAAAGCAAAAAACTCAATTTATCGTCAAACCTTCTAGAGGGAAGGTTAGACAATTTAGAATCCAAAATTATATGTATAAGCATATTCAAAATAAATTGAATACATCCATAGGATGTACGTGTGTAGCGAAAAATACTTTATGATTTCAAATCTAAGAAGGGGAGAATTGTAATCCATGTAGAAGAACTTATACACAAAATGGAAAAAAATACAAATCAAATTGAAAAGTTCTAAATTTTTAAAGTCTAGTCTTAATATTTGAAATTGCTTTTTTTTAGATTTATGTATGTTTAAAATGCTTAAAATCATTACTTTTTTTTATCCCTAAGATGAAGTATATGCAAAATTTTAGTTTGCATAAACGTATGGAATCTCTACTCTAAGTTAAACTTTGAACTATTTTTTTTAACTCAATTTTCAATGTATTTGGTAAAATTTTAAATCACAAGATGTAGATTGTTTATTACAACTTAATAAACATTGGAATTGGCATTTTCTTTTTGTACAAGTACTTATTTCTTAACAATTCACTATTTTAAATCATTCTTTAATTCATTCTACTTACTAGTTTTTTTATCATGAATATGAAATATTTTTTGTCACCTTTTTTTTTAATATATTTTGAATTTATTTATTCAACATTGTTTGGAGAATTGCAAGTTTCAGGGTCTATTCATTTTTAATAAAGTTTGCAAGATGAAATTTAACCATTTGAATTAGGATATCTAGATTTATATATATGTGAAAAACTTTGAAGGAGAATACATTTTGATTTGTGAAATGAAAGTTAGGAAAAGTTTTAGTTTGTTAACAATTATGGATTTTGTACTCTAAAATAAACTTTGAAGTTCTTATTGACCTCTAAAGTCCCATGGCCATTTTTCTGCCAAAACCACTCAAAACCACGACTTCTACTACAATCACTTACAAAATAAATTTTAAGAAATATTTTTTAGAATCTAGCCGTAGGATCTTATTCTACACTTGCCTTAGATCATGTGATAATTTTTTTTATGATATTTGACCGTATAATTTGAAAGATATTAGCATTCAAAGTGAAAGAAAATAATTTCTTTTAAGAAGTCACTATAATTGCCCGCAAAACAAGAAGCTCCATAACTTTCACATTTCTAATCCAGATGGAATGAATCAAAGCTTTCCATTTACAAAAAAATATAATCTACATGAAAAAAATATTAGAAAAAATATTTTGATTTTTTGTGGATTTTATTTGTTGCCCGCTCTCCTCCATTTTGAGGTTATTGTGGCATAATTTTTGCTCCCGGGCATCAATTGAAATAAAAATGATATTCCCAGAAAGCTCTTATGTTTTTCTATCTTATGAAAAAAAATTTAAAATTTTCAGTAAAAATTGAGATCATTGGAGCCTGCCAAAATCCACATTTTTCCCCATAAGGACAATGGGACTTTAGGGGTTAAACTTATTCTTCAATAGTATTAAGAAAAAACTCCAATTATAGGACCTCCTTGTTTATGACCACATCTAAACCATTGGGATTGGCATTTTTCAAATTTTATCTGGGAGCATTCCTACAGTTGGGTTTTTCAAATTTTGGGGTGCAATTTTTGTGAAGCAGGAAGTTCAATTGTGAATTTTTGTTGCTCAGAACCCACCCCTAGAAAAAAAGTCGAGGACTTTGGGAGGACTTTGAGAGGACGAGTGATGGAGGGGTCAGTTCACCCCGGCGTCGGACGGAGAGAATGACACACATGTACCGTACCGAGATTCGAAAATCACATTCCTCCTTCGGGTGGTAATTAATGTTTCCTTTAGAGAACAACCTAGAAATGCTTGCAAATTCTTGTAGAAAAATTTGCAAGCATTTTTAGATTGCATAGATTTGCGCTTCCACATCTGCGCTCCCGCGGTTGCCACTCATCTCATTTCCGTTTGGAGGTAACAATGCTGTGGAATGGTCGTTTCTCGTGATCAATACACCCTTTTTCTCTTCAATTCTTTACCTGCTTGTGTTTTGTTGGTGCTCTCAACGTCAGATTCTATCAGAAATTCAGAACTATTTCTTTGGGAAGTTTTGGTGCAGTTAGAGGATCCGATTTGTTCATTTGCGAGTGTGTGGGGGTTTGGTAGTTTCTGTGGTGTTGAGGATTAGTTGAACGGGGGGATCAGATGGTGTGTGGATTTGTTGGAATTCGTGGGTTTTAGGGTTTCGAGGGAGGTTATGGTGTACTAGCTCTATCGTTGCAAGTCTTTTTTGTGATGATTCCAATTGTCACTGTTAGGGTAGGTGTTGATTTGCCACTGAAGAATACGACAAGATTACCTTTGGAAACTTGTTAACCCCGGAGAAATTCAGAACTATTTCTTTGGGAAGTTTTAGTGCAGTTAGAGGATCCGATTTGTTCATTTGCAAGTGTGCGGGGGTTTGGTAGTTTTTGTGGTGTTCAGGATTAGTTGAACGGGGGGATCGGGATGGTGTGTGGATTTGTAGGAATTCGTGGGTTTTAGGGTTTCGAGGGAGGTTATGGTGTAGTAGCTCTGTCATTGCAGGTCTTTTTTGTGATGATTCCAATTGTCATTGTTAGGGTAGGTGCTGATTTGCCACTAAAGAATACGACAAGATTACCTTTGGAAACTTGTTAACTCTGGAGAACTTGTACGGACGTCTTCTGGTTACATTGTTGTAGAATCTGTAGCAGAGAATTTGAGAGTCAGGAAGATGCCTTTCGGAGCAATGTGAGGTGCGATCAGTGAACATGATTTGAGAGAGAATCCTTGTCTAGTGTTATCTTCTGTATGTTGTATTCTGGCGAGAATGTGTGGAAACTTCATTTATAGAAGCTGTTTGTTTGTCAGAATCCTATTTTGGTACTCATACTCTGTTCCTGAAAATATCATTAGGAATATTTTTTTGCTATTGAATAGGTAGTGCATTTTGGATTATTTTTGGCTTTCCGGCAAGGTCGAATCTTGATTGAAGTCAGAGCTAGGTACTTATGTTAGCCACTCACGACCTTCACAATCTTGTACAGAGTACCGAACTGTTTCAAGTGTGGCAGGTCGACTCGTCATTCTTGAAAAAGTGAAGGTTTGTTATCACGGACTCCTAGAGAGTTGGTCCACATTTTGCATCCTTTTCCATCTCGCGCTCGCTGTACTTTTTGTGGAGCCCATGTACTCTTCTTATGGTGTGGGATCGCCGATGAATGTAAAGCACTTGTGGACCTTGGTTAGAGCAGGGTCCCAAGTACCAAGAAATTGTGAATCTCCGTTTGGGTGATGGCACGCGGCGACGAAGTCAGGTCCTGGAAATGGACGGAGACCGAGGTGTTGTCCAGGTCTGTGTCAGTTTCTAAATCTGAATTCTTTCTAGATTCTAAAGAACTCATTATTACTGGCAATCAAAAATCATTTCGACAATAGACTACTTCTTAAGCATTAGAAGTAAAGTAATATTTTTAATTTGGCCCAATCATATACCCAAAAGGATGGGATGGCACGGTATGTCAAGAGCCTGTAGTGATGAATGATGTATTTTGGTTGCAGGTTTTTGAAGGAACTTGTGCATTGCTAATAAGCACACCATGATTGAGTTCATTGGAGAGGTAATTCGAAGTTCATTCTCTCTAAATCCGTGAACTTCACTCTGACTCTTGCCATCCTTGGCATTGTATCAAACATTATGTTGTTCACATTCATGGGTATTATTCCGTCTAGAAATTTGTCGACTACTTGCCCTTACTCTTGTCCAATTAATTTCAGCTCCCTCAAACGTCGTCTTCGCTGAAAGGGTGGAATTTTTCTGTCAATATGAGTCCCTTGCTAGATTTTGAGTTTGTGCATGTGGTTGTTATGATGCAGGTGTTGAAGACCCCTGTGTCCTTGGACATGCTGGGACGTATTTTCAGTGGGTCCGGGAAACCCATTGACAACGGGCCTCCAATTTTGGTCGAAGCTTACCTTGACATTTCAGGTGCTTGTACTTACCAGAACTTGGACATTGCAAATGGAAAACAAAGGCATGTCCCGTACTGAGATTCGAAAGTCACGTTCCTCCTTCAGGTGATAATTAATGTTTTCCTTAGAGAACAACCTAGAAATGCTTGCAAATTCTTGTAGAAAAAATTGATTGATGGTGGTGTTTCTCAGGATTTTGTTGGAGGCAACTCGAAAACCAACATTATTGTCAACATCGACTCCTCCACCGGGTATGAATTCAATTCCTCTTAACCATAGTTTCCCATCTTTTCCATTTTTCAGCTAGAAATTGCGTGGTAATTAATTTTGAAACGGTCTGAAATGGCATTACAATGTCAGAGCTTGATACGGCTAGTGTCAATTGGCAGATTTCTACTATTGGTGTCTATTAGTAGTACAGCGAACAAGTTTATTACACTAGTTGTTAAGCTTTTCAAGAACCTCTGCTTGTCAAGTATATGTTGCAAGTATGTCAAGGACTAAGTCCATTTGGTGATAAATAAACAAAATCTGAGTAGGTCAAGCAGTTCACATAGCTAAAGATGTCGATGCATACCAAAGCAGGTGTAGGTTTTTTACATTTCAACTTCTTCAGATTTTCTTGCAAAACTAGGTGTCCGTGCTTGCTTATAAATTCCTTGCTCACATTCACTAGAACCTGAGCAAAGATGATTGATCTGTTGTGAACCTAAGAAGGAATGATCTGAGACTATTAACAAGTAAATTATCTTATAATGAAAAATGATGACTACATTTAGCTGTAACGTCTGAATGTTGTTGATTGCCAAAATCACTAGTGTTTACCGTTTAATGTATTGATGTTTGCAGTTCTTCCTCGGAGACTCTTAGCACCCTCAAGTTTGTACAACGTGCGAAATTTATTCAAAATAATGTACGTTGTCATTCCCCAAACCTCGCATTGGTTTTTTGGGCCACGAGGTTGTGTCAATTGGTTTTCTTATTTTAAAACCCTAAACTGATCGGCTGGTATGAATAAATGATCAAACTGTAATCAACAAAGAGGCGTGTGGAGACGTTCGAGGGCTGCAAGAGCAAATTTAGCAATTGAAGGTGAGGAGGTGCTCTCTCTTTCATTCTTATGTGCTTCTCTTCTCAAATTGAGAGTTCTGGAATAGAAAATGAACGTGTAAGAAAATTGTAGGACTCTCTCTTCGCATGTCGATGTGAGATTTGAATTAAGAATTGTTTGCATTTTGCTTCTCATTGCAGGATGAGTTAGTTTGTGTGAGGAGGCAGAGCATATCAAGGATGCCGACCATGCTTATGTCAGAAATGAATGCTGGCAAGCTTAGTTCTTCAATTGAAAACAATATAGCTGGTGTCAAGGATGAATTTTATCCTCTCAGTGTAATTGCCAAGTTCCTAGATCTTATAAGCTCATTTAATTTGTGTGAGATGCTTAGTCTTATCACTTTTTTCTTTTGGTAGGAAGTTAGATGGCGTTCGCTGTTTTAAAAGCTACTTGATTTGTTTTGTTGAAACAGGATGCTGCGTCGGTCAACAATGGTAGACAAATTTTGTTCTGATCTGTCACTCCTTGCCCAGCACATTTGGAGAAGCAATTGAAGGGAGTGGGAAATGAAGAAAGCTTTGATAGATCAAAGATTTGGCAGATAGATGGATAGATAAATGTTAGTAGATAGATATGTACACTAAATAGCTTACAATTATGTGTACCGTTTTCATGCAATGGAAGTCCTACAATTTGACCCACAGAAATTGTGCAATTTGATGTATATAAAGTGATTTATTATCATGATCATAAATATTCCAATTTTCATATCTAGAATGTGTTGCAAATTATGCCTATGAATAGTGGTCACATTTGTGCCTACAAAATGCCCAAAATTCATGGATGGATCAAGGCTTATGTGCACCCAAATCACACATGAAAAATGACCATTTTTTTAGGTATTCATGTCTTGAAAATGGCCAAAATTCTTGGATGGATCAAGGCTTACGTGCACCCAAATTTCACACATGAAAAACGACGATCTTCATGTCAGGAGGACACAAATTAGGAACTATTTTCATAAGATGAAAATCAAAGAAATTCACGTATGCCATACATGAATTTTGGCCTTTTTGACGTGTCACATTCTAGTTGTGTTAAACTGAGAAACTGTGATCGATCGATAGCTCGCTTCAGTGGTAGTGCACAATATATTCGGTGTACGTTGCGAATGATGAAGGTTTGGTGAATTGTGGCTGTATGATGAGCTATTTATTCCCGACCCACGGATCGAAGCTACGTCCCTTTTCTCGTCAGCGAGCAGTAAATCGCGGCATGTCGAAGCTGCAGCAAGTGTGCTTGTGAAAAGCCGACAACTTTACACATGGCGCAACTGTGAATAGTTTCGGCTCTTTTCGAAGGAGGTTCAACAGTGCACTTACAAGACAGTTTACAGTTTCCTCAAATCTTTACCTTGCAAATTCACAAAGAAATGAAAGAAAAAGCACACGAAAATCTACATTTACATTTCCAGAAAGACTGATTTCGATTTGTCAACTAAAAAATCATGGTTCCTAATTGTAATTTTGACTCTACCTATGCACATTACTGAGCTTTAGTGAGTAGTTTTCGATCATTCTCTTGACCTGGGTGGGCAGTTTCATTAAAATGGCGAAATTCCGCAGCTTTGGCAGTTTTTACGGGTCAGATCAGGCGGTCTGAAATGTACAAGTTTCCTATATTTCTTGGATCTATATCATTCCTAGATGTCTGAGATCTACAACTATCATAGATGGCACTCTCATAGTTCACACCGTGCAATCTAAAATCTACAACAATCCTAGACTTTGAAATCTGTACTTGCCCTAGATGACATTTTTGGGGTTCAATCCGGGCGGTCTGAAAATGGCACATGGAATCCCCCATTTTAACGAACTTCCCCATCTGGGCAGATTGTCAAAGCAAGCACATTGGTAGCTTGGCGCTGTAGATCTACTCGAGCGTCTGGGTCGTGAGTAACTTTGCAGGTTCAGTGGTGGTGCAGACGAAGGGAGTGAGGCGGCACAGGATTTGCATATTCAAATCGACGGAGAGGTTCCATGCTTGCAAAGGTGACATGAGGAGAGTGAGCAGAAGCATGAAATGGTTTAAAGTAGCTGACGTCAGTTTCATGCTCATGCTCGTGGGAGTTGCTGAGGTCGGCACGTACGTACTCTGACTACCTTCGAGAAGAATCCTCCACTGAGCTGGAGGAAAGGGGGGAGTCGGTTGTGGAGTTGGAGGCTGGTGGAGCTTGCCAATCACCGGTGAAATGAGCATCCCTATTTTCCAAGAACGCCCATTTGATCAATGATCAGCGGGCTTGATTGGCCCCCAACTCCATTTAGATTTTAGAAGCTCATCCTTAGTATTGTTTTGGTACGGAACCTCTATGGACCCCGTTTGAGCCTCTCATTGGACAAGGAGAGGCGTGATTGTTTTTTTTAAGCACAAAAGTATGAACTTGGTATTAATGTATGATTAGAGGAGATTTGAGCCCATTAGAAGATTGCCGTTTCTCAAGATGTTTCCACAAGCCTACCTTTGTTATTGGTTTTGTGGGAATGAATTCAATGTTTTTAAGACATTGCCACATTAGAGAAGGAATTTGTTGTTTGTAGATATGAAATTCTATGTGTGTAGATTTAGGATACAATTGCAATGCATTCAAGGAAATCTAGACTTTATGTAGGGTTGTTTGATTGCATACAAATGTGCAATTATAAAGTTTAAAAAATAAAAATAAAAATATTTTTTTAGCCCACATGATCACCTATTAAAATTATATATATATGGGAAATTTCATTAAAATGGTGATTATTCCATGACTTTGGCATTCTCACAGTTCAGACCGGGCAGTCTGAACTCTACTAATGTCCTAGATTTTTAAAATCTATATCATTATTAGATATCTAAAATCTAGGAAATATGTAGATTTTTAAATCGATTGGTTTGAAATCTACATCTTTCCTAGATTTAATACATCTAATAGTGGTATAGAGTTCACAAATCTAGGGCACTAATAGATTTCAGACCACCTGGTTTGAACTATGGGAACGGCACACTGTGAAAATGGTACATGGAATATCGCCTTTTAATGAAATTTCCCATATATATATATATTTTTTAATTAAAAAATTCTTTTTTGAAAATTTTTTAGTCACTAGTTTTGCATGGCATGTATTTTATCAACAAGCAGCAAATGTAGTTAATTCAACTAAATTAAATCCAAATTCAAAAAAATTATGGAAAATAGAGTAGGATGATTAAGTACTCATCAATTCTTTTGTGAATTTACAATAAAATTGCACACCACATTTTCAGCTCACTACATCTGAAAACGTCAAAAAAATTTGATAGTATACTTTGAATATGGTTCCCACTATCAAATTTTTCTTGAATCTTGGTTGCAATCAATTGATAGAACGTTTTTATTTTTAAAATTGACTATGTAGTGATGCATATTTTAGATATTGTATGAAAAAACTATGAATTTTCAAAGTATTTGTTCTAAAAGAGTCCAAACTTGCATGGTGAATCATAATCTCATCAATTACATGAGATATTATAAACAATAGATAAATAATATATATTATATTAAAAAATGAAATGACAAGCTGATTATTAGGACATAATCTTTTACTATGATTAAACCAAATCATAATTGTTAAAGAAAGAAGATCAACAACTCTCTCAAAAGGTGAACAAAAGATGAGATTATGATTCACAATGCACATGGCATTGAAAGTAAAAATATAGGTTTTGATAAACAATATGGATTACTTTATGTGAAAGTAGAGTCTTATAATGAGAAATATCATGTTGAAGCGCAATAGTGTTGAAGGATTTTATTTTTCATAATATGCCTCTACTATACTTTCATGTATCCAGATATAGTTGATGGTTGAATCTTGATTAGCCACAATCCTTAAAAATTTCAAATGACATTTGAGGGATTTGAGGTTGTTGGAAAACCATTTCAATCTAGTTCCCATCCTCACTCTCCTCAGAAATTCCTAAAGTTTTCACGTACTAGATTCTTTGTGGAAAACTCAAAACTTATCTCAAGAATATTGATGATTGGTCAGTTCATCACAAAGTTTAGACCCTACGATTTGGCAACAATTATCGTGCGGTTATCGTTGTTTTATGGGTTCGTACCATAATCGCATTGACTTAGTGTATTTTTACGCACTAAATCAGTGCGAAAACAATGAATATCAATAGCGTACAGTTTATGTACTTTAACTATATGATTGCTGTGCAGTTTTGGCATAACAATTGTATAGTTAAAATACATAAACTGTACGCTATTGATATTCATTGTTTTCGCACTGATTTAGTGCATAAAAATACACTGAGCCAATGCGATTATGGTACGAACCCATGAAACAACAATAACTACACGATAATTGTTAACAATCCGTCTATCCTTAAGTTTGAGAAGTTGGTGGTCCAAGTTGTCCATATTGTTTCTAAACTACCAACAAATTAAAGTTTGGCACTTAAAAAACTACTTATCAAAAATTAGCTTTACATTCAAAATTTGACAACTATGAAATGCAACTTTAAGAGCCTTTTATTGAGAGCCATTTGAGTAAAGAAGACTAGATCTTTATACAAATTGGATAGTAGTAGGTACAACAATCCACGTAGGATATATAAATTAGGGTTAGTAGGATACTAGGATCATGGTTGTCATACTAGACAAGTTACTATTCATTTTTTGTCCTGTAGGATGAGTTACTATTCATCAAATGTACTTGAGAGGTACATTTGATGAATAATACCTCGTCCTACATGACAAGAAATAAATAGTGACTTGTCCAGTATGACAACCATGACTAGGATCTCAACCATTTATACCATATTTGTATGGACAATTCTTTGAATTATTCCATTTTGTTTAATGAGATGTAAGTTATGAGGAGTTTTAGTTTGTGGGTAGTTATAGATTCTCTATTCTAAATAAACTTTAAAGTCCTTTATTTGACTTAATTTTCAATATTTTTGAAAAAAAATAAAAACATTGGATATACATTGTTTAGTACAACAATACAACTATTGGGATTGGCATTTTGCAATTCCATAACTAAATTCTTAAGGATGTAACCAACTTGCCTTGAAAAATGAATCCAAATAGTAGATACCGTTTTGGATATTTTTTCATATGGATGTGACCTTGTGAATTGTAGATGCATGATTTTTCGTAGGCCCCCAAAGGATTCTTTTTACTTCAAACACTATATTCAATATTTTGAGAGGTTTGGAGTCTCTCAAAATAATATAGTCCATTTAGACCCTAAATAATGAATTATAATGTTCCACAGTTTAGGCTACATTTTCTAGTTGTAATTTGCAATTTCCATTAAAATGAGAGTCTTTTGAGTGATTGTCTACTCAAACACATGTAATTTGGTTTAGAGTAAATGTTCTGATTAATATAAATAAAGATTGTGTTATTTTCTGAACACCAAGTCATGAGCTCCGCAGTCTGTTGTAAGGGGTTGTTCATCTCATTGAAGCGGTCCGAGTTCGATTCCCGTCAAGGACATATGAGCGCATGAGAGAAAAAACATGACGTGGTGCTGCTAAGTGAGCTTTGCAGGCAGGAAAATTGTAACAACCAACCGGCCCCCTACCCAGAATGTGACAAGTGCTTTACATGTTGACCAAATAAATAGTGGATATTTCCACTACATTTTGCTCCCCAATAGCAATGTAATTTCAAATAAAATGTACTCAATGATAGACACAAAATAAAATGAAGTTAAAAATAGATAAAACAAAGTTGAAGAATACAAAATAAAGAATATTGAACAGAAAAAACATTGTTTTGTAAACACAAAACATACACTTCAACACATTTATGCAATACCAAGCAATGAAATACAAACAATCAAATCAAACCTACACCATCTACTCTAATATATGAATTCCATTCGTTTTATAAAACATGACGATGGAAACAACATATTTATAAAACTTGCAATATACATCAATACATAGCTACAAATATCAAGTATATGATGCAAGGCTTCGGTTGATGATGTCAATTTGAGCAGCTGGAATTTTAATCATGCATTGGCGAGTATCCTTCCGAATGTTAGACTTCCACGTTGTCATAAGAGCATTTGTATGCTCCCAAAGTGGCGGTTCGGTTTCATCCACTTTCCAACGTAGACCTCTTTCACTATCCCATCCAGTGTAGAAGTCTTGAACATCTTCATCTCTCGATGTTGGACGGAAGTACTGAATGCATATACAATTAGGTTTCTCCGGATTACAATTTGAATCAGACAATGCCCTTGCAATCCAAACAAGATGACTGTCACCTTCTGCGGGTCGAACTGCAACAAAATATCCTTCAAAGAGATCTCGACCCACCCTAAAGGATGGTTGTGGACAACCTCTCAAAGGGCCTACGTATGCATCATCTTCTCCGAACTATTCACGGTCCTCGCCGTCTTCATCTAATTCATCCACCCGAGTAGCTTGAACACGGCTAGTTAGCCAGAAACCATCCTTTAAAATAGAAGATGAAGGTAGTGGTTCTAGCAATGCTATCTTGACGCCACGCCAGTAGTGCACTACGTGCTCATAACGTCTTCGGTACTCCCCAGTGCGATTTTGATTGCACAAATGCTCCCAGTACTTTACAAATCCGGATATGCCCTTCAAGATGTCCTCCGTCCCTTTCATTGGACTTGGCAAAACTACTTTTGGCTCTCCACGTGGCCACAAACTTTGCCCTTCCGAGTCCTCCTTCCACAATTTCATTCCATTACCAGTCCCCTTTGGTAACCAATCAACATCAGTGCACAACATCTTGTACTTCATAACTGGACATCCAGTAGAGTAATGTAATTCAATATTTCCACGTGGCTCAAGGTTCATGCTAAACTGACTAAGCCTGCACTTTGTCTCACAAAGTCAAAAAAAATATGCAATAAAAGTGCAAATGAAAAAGGAAAAATTCATAGAAATTGCAATCACGCTCTTCTTTAACAATCCATAGACATCTAATCAAAAAAATAATGTAAATGAATATTTCCACGTGCCTCAAAGTTCATACATAAAAGGCCAAGCCTGTACGAACGTCATTAACGTTATAGTACCTTGTGGTACGAACGTCATAAAACTTTCAGATACCAACGTCATGAAATTCAATCAAGGCCAATCTAGATGGTCCAAAAACCTGTGTACACAAGCTCTAAATTCTTTTAGTATGTGGTTTTGGTCAATGCATGTGTCCAAAAAAATACATTCATTTGGTGACCCACATGTATTTATAAACCTACACTATTAAAATTGACTATAGTTTGCGGTACCAATGTCATGAAAATCAATCAAGGCCAATTTAGATAGGCCTATAGTATTTCCCCACAAGTTCTAAATATTTTTTGGTTGTGGATTTGGTCAATGCATGTGTGAAAAAAATAAATGGGTGTCCCACATATTTTTTCAAACATAAAGTCTTAAATTGACTGTACTTTTAGGTGCCAATGTCATGAAAATCAATCAAGGCCAATTTAGATGGGCCCAAAGTATTTTCCCACAAATTTTAAATTTTTTTGGTTGTGGGTTAGGTCAATGCATGTGTGAAAAAAATAAATGGGTGTCCCACATATTTTTTCAAACATAAAGTCTTAAATTGACTGTACTTTTAGGTGCCAATGTCATGAAAATCAATCAAGGCTAATTTAGATGGGCCCAAAGTATTTTCCCACAAGTTCTAAATTTTTTTTGGTTGTGAATTTGGTCAATGCATGTGTGAAAAAAATAAATGGGTGTCCCACATGTATTTTCAAACGTAAAGTCTTAAAATTGACTGTATTTTTGGGTCCCCATGTCATGAAAATCAATGAAGGCCAATTTAGATGGGCCCAAAGTATTTTCCCACAAATTTTAAATTTTTTTGGTTGTGGGTTAGGTCAATGCATGTGTGAAAAAAATAAATGGGTGTCCCACATGTATTTTCAAACGTAAAGTCTTTAAATTGACTGTATTTTTGGGTGCCAATGTCATGAAAATCAATCAAGGCCAATTTAAATGGGCCCAAAGTATTTTCCCACAAGTTCTAAATTTTTTTTGGTTGTGGGTTAGGTCAATGCATGTGTGAAAAAAATAAATGGGTGTCCCACATATATTTTCAAACGTAAAGTCTTTAAATTGACTGTATTTTTGGGTCCCCATGTCATGAAAATCAATGAAGGCCAATTTAGATGGGCCCAAAGTATTTTCCCACAAGTTTTAAATTTTTTTGGGTTGTGGATTTGGTCAATGCATGTGTGAAAAAAATAAATGGGTGTCCCACATGTATTTTCAAACGTAAAGTCTTTAAATTGACTGTATTTTTGGGTCCCCATGTCCACTACTAGAAATTTCAGCAATTTCAGTCGATTCGGTCGCGTTGATTTGGCCATTTTTTGACAGAAATTTGCTGAAATCAACAGAAATCAGCAAATTTCTGTCAAAAAATGGCCAAATCAACGCGACTGAATCGACTGAAATTGCTGAAATTTCTAGTAGTGGTCATGAAAATCAATCAAGGCCAATTTAGATGGGCCCAAAGTATTTTCCCACAAGTTCTACATGTTTGTGGAAAAGAATTGGTATTAGAGTGGATTAATACAATGACATTAGAGAGGATGCTAATTGTTTATTTTGGCTTCAAACTTCATTTACATATTATATGTATACATACAATAAATCAATACACTTGTGAAGATTTCAATTCTAAATTTGGAAATGCCAATTATCTTATATCACTCTATTTTTACTTCTGAATTTCAACTCTCTTCATTGAACATAATGTTTTTGTAATTTCCCAAGATTTAAAGATGTGATATTGTACAAGCTAAAGGCCATATTTGTTAAAATGAGACGAAATGGTCATTTTGAGACTTCAACCCTATAACAATTACAGTGATTTTATCCTCCAGTCGAAGATAAAATGAGAGTGCAATATTTGAATATAAAGGTTTTTATATATATTAATATATAAAAGTCTCTAATTATCAAATAGTCTCAAAATTGAAGAGTTATGACGATCTATCTTCGAGTCAAAGATAAAATTGAGACTACTCATTGGCTCATTTTAATGAATATGGCCTGCCTATTGTATTCCTATAATATCACAAATTCTGATAAAATTGGAATTACTTAGTTGGTGCCTGCTTTGGTATGGAAACATTATAATCCATCATTTATTATTATAATGACATTCTTAGAATTAAAATCTTCACAAGTGTATTGATTTATTGGGTATAAATCTTTTTACAAGTTTCCATTTACTATTACTTTATTTTTTCATCAAAATGCAAAAGAAAATGTATAATCCAAAAAGCGTATGACATGCTCAAAAAGGTTATTGGTCAAAAAAGTGAATACAATGAAAAATGGTAACAAATCGAAGTTTAGAATGCAAAAGAAAGGTCCAAGTAACACTACACTAATGATGATAAATAGTGTTATCCACACTAATTATTTTAGAAATGCTATAAGTTTTTACTCTTCATAAATATTTTTACGAAAACCATAACTCCTAGTATCATTCTAAGTGGGAAAACTCTACATCCATAGTTGGTAAAAATATTCATCAAGAATGAAAACTTATGACTTTTCTAAATAAATTAATATAGGTAACAATATTTATCATCATTAGAGTAATGACAACATACTAGTATTAATAGTCATTAATGTAGTCGTTACAAAGGGACCTGGTCTGGACCCGGTTCGAGCACCAGAAGGGGTCGGGTAAGAAGAGGTCGGGTAAGAGGGGGTCGGGTATGAGCGGGAGGTCGATCACCAGGCAACAAGGCGGGTTAGTATACCAGAAGGGGTCGAGTATGATCGGGAGGTCGGTTATCAGGCAACGGGTCGGGATAGGGTACCAGAAGTGAATTGGATTAGGGTACCAGTTGGGTACCTAAGGGGGTCAGGTGAGTCGGGTACCTAAGGGGGTCAAGTGAGTCGGGTACCTAAGGGGGTCAGGTGTCAACGGGGGGTCGGGTATTATCAGAAGCCGGCTTTGGGGTTAGGGTTTGGCGCCCTCCTTTGCATTCCGTTTTTTTTCTCATTCCCTGTTGCTGCGCCATGTGATCGCCGTGTGATCGTGTTCGTATTGCTACGCCGTGTGATCGTGTTCTTGTTGTTGCGTCGTGTGATCGTGTTCGTGTTGCTGCGCCGTGTGATCGTGTTCTTGTTGCTACGCCGTGTGATCGTGTTCGTGTTGCTGCGCCGTGTGATCGTGTTCGTGTTGCTGCGCTGTGTGATCGTGTTCGTGTTGTTGTGCCGTGTGATCGTGTTCGTATTGCTGCGCCGTGTGATTGTGTGAGTGTGTTCTATATTCCTGCTGTGAGTGCATTGCATTTTTTGGGGAGTGCGCGGAAATTGGAAGTGAGTGCATTGTATTAGCTTGAGTTGTTTCTATCTTTCTCTAGTGCGCTTTTGGAGCACGCGACAAGGCAGACAAAAACTTGTAGGTGCTAGGGTTTTCAGAACGTACTCCATTGGAATTTGAAGGCGACCCTAAGACTTCTACTCTGTCTGATAAGCAGATATTTAGAATTGGTTTAGTTGATTTGTAACCCGTTGTGCTAACTTCATCTCTGTTTTCCTTTGGTTTGCAGCAAAAATATTACCGTGGCTGCCTTCTTAGTTTCCCATTGATCATGACTGTTGTTCTAGAACTGTAAATTGAATCAATGCCCCCCATATCCTTCTTGTGAGTGCCACTACGCTTTTGGAGCATGCGGTAAGGCAAGCTCGAGTGCGCTTCTGGAGTATGCGGCCGTGGCAAACAACAACCTGCAACTCCTGTTCCGGATTTAGAGCATGCTCAAGTGACATTTCATGGTTTTGAATATCGAACATTGGGTTTGATACTAGTACTCAAAACATCTTCAAACTCAAATGTTATAGCAATTTTTCATAGGAATCTTTAGGGAGGGAAATTTAGACCCAGAAGGTGCAAAGTTAACGGTTTTGTGTGCTACCTGAATTAGGTCACTTGGTTTATTGTCCTGTATGTATTGGATTGAGTTTTCATGTTTTTGAATTTCTGTGTTTTATTATTTAGTATGAATGGCTTTAGGTTCGTAGTGTTCTTATTCCGTATGCAATTGAAGAAGTATTTGAATTGCATATGATGTCACCTGCAACAGCCTAAACTTGTTTGCACATTTGACCATGCAGGTACAGTTAATCTGGTTTAGTATTGCGGATTTGGGACAATTTGATGGGACTTTGCTTCTGTTAATTTAATTCCGTGGTAGTAGTTCTGCATTCAGTGGTTCTTCTTCATCGACTTATTTCTCAGTGGTATGATGCCTATTTCATTTGTTTTGCATCTGGTAGAGGTTGAATCATTTTTTTTATCATGGGTTTAAAGAGGTTACCAAGGTCTGTGTTACGGTTTGAGTAGGGTTTTAGTAGGGTTCGCTTAGGAGTTCTTAGGGTCTGTTGATAACATTCTGGTCAGGGTCAACTATAGGGTTAGCTTTAGCGATAGTCAAATGCGAATTCAGCTCGAACAGCACTGAATGTCGAAAATGCACTCCCGTTAATCAGATGGGTTCGAGCTGAATATGCAACAAGTAGAACCACCCAACCAGCTCGACTCGAGCAAAATCCTGATTTTCGGACCTTAGCAATAGCAAGAAAGAAGAAAAGTACAGTAAATGCACTCATAACCAAAAGGAACGACTCTCCAGACAATGATAAATCCCACTGTACTCAGCTCGAATCGAGCTGATTTTTAACAGGAAGGTCCAACAATCCAGAGTAATGTTATTATCAAACCGACTAAAACAACAACAATGTAACGAATAACCAAAGATACATTTAACAACACAACTAAATTAGCTCGAATCGAGCTAAAACAACTCAATTTCATTAAAAATGAAAATAATGACAGAGAAAAATATGTGAAAACCACACAAGCGTCCACAAAGTCAAGAAGATTAACTTTAATATACAAACTAAGAACATGACATTGAGAAGTTCACAAAGCCTAAAAGTCCCCGTCAAAAATAATAAAACAACTATAACGTTAAAAAATCGATATCACACAAACTTTAAAACGTGCAACGACCAGAACAAACCAGACAATCAACTCGAATCGAGCTCAACCCAGTAAAACATGACACTTCATAATGCCTCTTACAACAACAGAAAACCAACCACACAAAAGTGACAACAGAAGCGCAATGATACTAGAAATCGCCACCTAAGAGTTCGATTCGAGCTCTCCCAGTATTAATATAGCACAATACAAGTAGATAATGAAACAAATCTAAATCAGACACTCGATGGTGAGAAAAACAGCGAACCAGGAAGCTCGACTCGAGCTCTTGAAAACATCAATGACAAAAACATACTTGCGAAAATGAGAGGATTAACAAAAGAATGACAGATAGTCAACATGTAGTAAACAAATAGACATTGACGCATGTAGAAGGAAATGCAGCGATAATTAAACTGAATCAATCAACTCGAATCGAGCTAAATGAATAAGCTAACACGCTGAACACAGTACAACGTGCAGATGGATAGCCAAGTTGAGAAGTTGCAACAATACTTCACAAGGACAAAAGTCTTGAAGGTTAGTGAAGATGACGGGGACGACTTCCTCGACAACGGGGAGTACTGGGAATTCACTTACCCCGAAAGGGTCGAGTGCTAGAGCCTTACCATGATCCCCTGTACAGAGCTCATTGCCTTCTGCGTGAAATACAAGGGGATGAGCTGCTTCCTCCCCATGTCCTACGAAGAGCAAGTGAAGGACGTGGTAGAAGACATTCCGCCAATGATTAAAATTCACTGTCAGACGGCTGTCTTGGGTGTCCTCGCCAAAGATCAATACAACTTCACCATCCACTTCAACTCCGAGAAAATACCATTCCGCGTGACAAATCTCATCCAGAGTCTTGAAACTACGTCGTATCAGGACCACATGAGGGAGCTCGAGGAGAAGGTGAACGAGAGGGTCTTCTTGAAAGAAAACGGAGATCCAATATCAGGCCACAAACTATGTAGGAAGCTCAGGCAAATGTTCCAAGACTTTGCTTGTCTGAAAACAAAAATAACCATAGAGCGGGAAAGCAAAACTGCCCGCACCGTGTCCTTGAATGTGGAGAGCCAAGGAGGGAGTCAGATCTCCACTGACAAGCAACCTCCTTCAGATACACAGAGGAGGGGGCAACGAAACAAAAAGCCTGCTGATCCCGGGAGACAACAAAGGCAAACCAGTAACCTTGCCTCATCCTCCCAACAAAAGTCCATGGAGAAATTGGGAGATCAGTCCAGCGTTGACGACATCGCCTGCGACTTCAGTGACATTCCCGAGTCCTTGCGGGTGAATAGGAAGCCGGACTACGAAGAGTCCAACAAGGCCTATAAGAGGTTTTGGACTGCTTGCACGGACGTGTTCTTGTATAAGATGGAGAAGAAGACCCTTCCCATCAACAAACTTATTCAGGCACCGGCCACGTTGAACATCCGAAGCAAGGAGGATCGCATCGTCGAAGACATGATGCACTGGCTCGTAAATATACCAGACCACAGCAATCGCCAGACCCTTTGCGTGATGCCCGTCAACAAGCCCACAAGAGACGGTGATGATTCGTGGGAAGAAATCAAGGACGGCGATTTCTACATAATAAACGGGCAGCACAGTGTGTGGGCAAGCAAACTAATGCAGGACCCCAAGTACAATGTCGCGCCCAAGATCGTCAACGACTACCGAGCATGGAGTTGCTACATTGTGTGGACTGAGGACGTTGAAATTCTGCGATCCATTTCAGCGTATTACAACCGCGTGAACCACTTCCAAGCAATCCAGCCATTGTGGGCCACGAACATTCTGGGGGCACGGAAGGTCTGGGAGGAGATGGGGAAACCGCGGAACCCCAAGGATGACACCTCCTCTGGATCGGTTACAAGCTCCCGGTGGTCCAAGGAGGCGCACATCAATAAGATGAAATACGCGGTAAGTATTCACCTCGACTCGAGCTCAATTTGCACTGGGATATGTCCCTCCCTCGAAACCCCGAAGTAGTTCAGCTCCAGTCAAGCTCATTCATTAACTGTCAGACAATGTGACAATTCGTTGCAGGAATTCCTGAAGGCCATGCAGATGCGTTTCTCCATGATCGACGTTGCCAAGGGTCAGACCAAGGCTAAAGGAAAAGACGCAAAAAATAGTCTGGTGATAACCAACGAGGTAAAAATTATCACAGCACCAGACGAAGTCTTCAACCTCTGGAGTGAGGTCATCTCCAGTGCGGCACATGGCGAGCTCGTTGACCCAAACACGCTCAAGAAGTTCAACACCAAGCCTTCATGGAAAACCGAGAACGGAATGCTCAATAAGGAGTATTTCAAATTCTTCGGGAATCTCACGTACGAGGACCTGAAGAAGCTCGCCAACCATATTTTGAATAAGTCTGGCGACACAAGAAAGCAGCCTCATCCAAAAGTGACGATCAAGCAGTCATCGTCAGTTTTGGAAAGTTGCTACTCATCGAGTGCCTGGATTGAGAGGCGCAAACGAAAACAGTTCGTGAAGAAGGAGTTGAACAAAATTGACCCATCACTCGGACTCCTAAACGCGAACAATGAGGTCGTATCGGAGAAATGGAAGGAGTTTAAGTCCAAACATTTCGTCACCTCGGCCACAATGAATGTTCTCCTCGAAAGGCTTGGGAAGGAGTTCTTTTCGGAGATTAAGCAGCTGAAGTCCAAGAATAAGACCACAGAAGAAATTTCTAAGCACGCTGCTGAGTTCTTCAAGGTCTTCCTGAGAGAAAGGAAGAATTTCGTCCCGCCGTCAGTAGTGGCGTACTATGCACCATACAACATTAAGGACGACAGACACACGGCATGGCCAACCGGTGTGTGGACTGTGGACACCCCAGCTGATCTGAAAGTCGGGGTCATTGACTTCCGTTTGATTCCGGGAGTGCTGTCCAAGCAGAAGGGCACAATTGCGATTCCCTACTTCAACACCGTCATGCTGTCGTTGATGGGGAAGCGCAAGCCCCTGCTGGAGGAGGTCCCAGTCTGGCTTTTTATCTGTGCGGATGCAGTGGAGCAGACGCAAGTAACGGCGTTTGTGCAGAACCACGAGGAGTTGCACAAGTTCAGGTGTGAGTATGTGGACTACATGCCCGGGGACTACGAGCGTCTGGGTGACATGTCGTCGGCAAAGGCAAAGTCCCATGCCAAGGTCTTGCTTATGTTCTTATTCAAACCCGACTACTGCACGGACGTCAAAATCCCGAATGTATTTTGGGCTCCGAACACATCGGTTTTCAACACGCCGCGCGGGTACAATGAACTGGAATTCCGCATATATAACGTAGAGCTTCGCATGGAATTCTACTTGTGGGTGGTGAAGTCCTTCTGCAAGGCTGGTGACAGTGTGTTCTCGGTCTTTGCCGGAGGGAAGTTCACATGCGCTGTGGTGGTATGCCCTCATCCCTCACATTCCTTCAAACTCACTATGAGTGTCGCTTCAGTTCAAATCGAGCTTAATTGTCCGTTGATTCAGCTCCAGTTGAGCTGATATGATAGTTTACTCATGCTAAATGCTCGTTTCCGTCACCGCAGATGAGTTCCGTGAATGTGTTCGCAGTTGGAGTTAAAGAGGACTCCCTCTTCTGGAACGACATCGTCACCACGGCCATGTTGCTTGACAGGGCCGACTTTCTGGAGTCAGGCTACAAAGTGGAGGAGCCTAAGTCAAGTAGGCAGCGGGAGTCTCATTCGACACCTTTGCCCGCGAAGACAATGCGGAGGGGCCCGTGGGATTCTCCATCCACTGGTCGTCGGAACAAGAGACCTATCGAGGAGCCTGAAGTGATCTCCAGCTCCGATGACAACGCAGAGGATTGCCAGCAAGATGAAATGTCGGATCCTCCTTCATCGCCTGTTCGTGAAACACCAACAGAGCATCGTGGCTCCTCTGCGTCAACTGGAGACGCGATTGAGACGCAACCGTCGTCAACTCCGTCATCCACCCATCCGCGGAAGAGAAGGAAGACTTCACTCGTGGATGACATCCTCGAGAGGAGGTTTGTTGAGATCGAGGAGAAGCGGCTCCAAGATCGGGCGGAGAACATCCTGCAGCAGCAGTAGATGAACAAGAGGCTAGATAGCATGCAAACGTTCATGCTGCAAGATTCCAAGGAAGCTAACGACAAGTTAGACGCCTTGATTTTGTGGATGAAGGGTGGGAGGCCCATGGCCGAGGTCCAACCTGCGGCACCTCAACTGAGGCTTGAAAACCAACCATCAGCGTCGTCTTCGGCCCCACCTTCAGGTCAGGTAGGCCCAACAGAGTTCGCGGTGCCTGCACCACCCTCGCATCCACTGCCTAGGACACCACCTCCTCCACCATCATCCGCGGTTGCGCCACCGGTACCTGTGGAGGCGCAGTGTGCACTTGCTCCTCCAGAGGTAGGCAGTGGTGATGTGGTGGAGACCCCCGACCAACCAACCGCGTCTCCTAGCCAAGAGTCCGGCTCAAGTGCACCTCAATGATCACTCGGTGTTCTTGTACAGTTTTAGCTCAACTCGATCTGGTTTTTGACGTGGGTTGTATGTAGTTTTAGAGTTATCTCATAGACAACTCAACAATTTTGATATAGTTGAACTTCTAGTGGACCGAACCATGGAGTTCAAAATTTTCAGACATTGTGTATGTACATCAAAACATTTTTATATAAAGTGGTAATACCCGGATTCCTTACAACACTTCCTTTGTACACTCCTGACTTGCAGGCGTTGTCAATGTTGTAGATTTGTTGCCACCTACTGTTGCATCAGGTGTACTCACTTCCGAACCGACGGATCAGAATGTCACCTTCAAAGAGGACAAGCCTGAATCCTTAAATAGTGTCGCTCTTCTACTTGAAGACAGTGTCATACCTGATGCCGATCTTCTCGAGGTCATGATACCCGAGCCAACCGCTACGACAAGGGATGTTACTGCGGAGACAGCCGAGACCTCGCAGCAGAAGGTATGTCTTGAATTTTACATTCTGAATTCTGTGTTTGTTTAGTGACATCTACAAATCTGAACGACCGTTTCAATTAGCGCGATGTCTAGAGGCTATGAATGAAGGATAATAACTAGCTCCACATTCGTCCATTGTTTATCAGGAATCTGATCCTCCACGTGATCTTCCAAGACATAAGGAGGTGGTCAATCTTCCATTGGAGTCCAGGGCTGTGGACAAGTGGATCAACGTCGTCCTGGACCTCAATGGGGTATTGTGCGCCTGTGAAGATCACAAGTAGAAGGGCTGGGCCAAACATACTGGGGACGCATTCCAACCGCACTCTGCTACTGAGCCAATAGTCGTGGGGCCAAAGCTAGTGTATGTCCGTCCCGGGTGTTCTGATTTCTTACGTGCGTTAGGAGAGATAGCTACAATTTCAGTGTGGAGCAGTATGAAGACTTCCACCACTGATGAAGTGGCCGCCTATCTCTTTAAGGGGCTCGACCTACCGGTAGTCAAACTAGGACAGACCTCTTGTACGACTCTGAAATGTAGGGAAAAAAACTCCAGAATTACAACATTCAGGGAGCCAGGCACAAATAAGGAACTCTTCCTTAAAAACTTGGAGACCTTGTTCACTGGCTACCGGGGGAGGTTCTCGTCCCAAAATACCGTGATAGTAGATGACAGTCCCATGAAGCACATTCTTAACAATGCTGAGAACGTCATTTTACTGGAGTCATGGTCATATAGAGGTAATGGTGTGAAGGACACTTTCCTCCTGGATGTCCTGCTCCCTTGGTTCCAGAATCTTCACGTGGCTCGTGAAGAGGGACTTAAGTCCTTCCGAGAGAATGCGGCCAATCGAATTGGACGCCGCATGCTTTGTGACGATAGAAAACAGAAGAGGGAGTACGATAAGTTGATGGAGGTCGTGCAGGCATCTTCCTGCATTCGTTAGGACTACGCTAAGGGAGGCATAGGTTCTCGATTTCCATACTCTGGTCTAATTTAGCTCGAGTCGAACTGACTTAAGCCTACTTTCTGGAGATTTGTAATTTCAGTCCTGATGCCTCTAATAAAATAGTCATGGTTTAGTGCTTGTGTCTCAAATCAGCTCGATTGGAGCTTCCTAGTTGCTTGGATGGTGTGATTGATTTACGTTCTAGGTTTGTTTGTGGATGGTGTTTCATGTTCTCAATGCTATACAGTTCTATTTCGTGGTCATGATATAAATATGATTTGCTTCTAGAGTCTGGACGTATGGAATTCAACTGATGGAGATGATCACCTTCCGTGCGTTGCGTCGGCGGATTCTATATTGGACTATGGATAGTATGCAATCCTGAGCAGGGGGAACTTTCTGTGCTCGGCGGCAACAGCAAACTCCACAATGGACTATTCTACTAAGCCCGTAGATGACGGTGTGGTGGATAGTCCGCCTAATAATGGCCCACGTCTGCCAAAGTCCTACTCACCTTCTCCTTTGCGCTGCGGGGGGCCACTTGCTTCTCAGTTATCGCCGGTGGCATCAGACATGGCGCCAAAAAAGAAGCTTTATGACGAGGCCACAACTCAAATTCCTGCACCAGGGAACAAGTCAGGGATCTCTCGTGGATCTCATGATACTGGTGGATCTCGTGATACTCATATCGGAGCTACTTATGATAGTACAAGGCGCCGTCCCAGGTATGTCATGTCAGGGAGCGTCCGGATGTCTAAGACACATGATGGGGTGCAGAGAATTCGAAGCGATGCTCGTCATCTCGACGCATCGGACCGCATGTTCTTACAACGGCAAAGGCATCAACGGTGGAATGAGTACAAGAAGCCAAATACAGGATACAGTTGGGGGCCTGAGATTCTCAAGGCAAGGGAGTTACAGCGATGTAAATCACACATATAATACTTGTTCATATTATGTGTTCATATTGTAGAGTGACAGTCTACAAAGAAGTACATGTTGGGAATTTATAAGTGATAGTCTTCCATCAATACTAGGGGTTCATACATTATACATTTAGGACTGCTCGGTAATGATGTTCTATAACAATACATGGGTGATGGTCCGAGATGACCCTAAACTATTGGGTGATGGGCGTGAGCTTTATGGAGACACAAATTATCCAACGTCCATAGTAGAAGAGAAATTCAAGTTTCCAAATAGTCCGCTTGGAGAATCGGTTGCAGTTATTGCTTCTGGGCAGTCCATTCCACATCCACAGGTTCCGTTGGAACAAGGGAGGTTGAAGAAACAAAAACATAGTGGATCGTTTTGTACTGATGTTTCAACTCCCAGTTGGGGCATCTAGAAGAGAAGGTCGTTGTAAGCGCAATGGAGGCAACCTCGGACAGATACAGTCGGAGAAAAAAAATTCTAAAGGCTCGGGAGAAATTGAGGACTACATCTTGTAGCTCATGTACAATTGTATGTAGAAGAGGTCCTAATTATGTACATGTAGGCTCGACAATCCCTAAGTTTGTGTAGAGAGTAGAAAAATAATAAATCCTAAACCATAGTAAGGCCTTGAGCCCGATTTGATCAATAGCAGAGAATAATGTAGGGGTTGTCGTAACTCGGAAGTTGTAGAGTCGAATATCAACTGTTCCCTCAGCAAATAATCGTTTGCATTGCACATGGAACCAATTGAATGCACAACTGAGCTTGAAAGTGGAAATGGACAAAGCAAAAATTATATAGCTCAACTCACACCATGCTCATCAAGTACACTCATACACTACTCTTTAGACATTGTGGTGTGTGAGAGTACTTGATGAGTAGGGGTGTGAGTCGAGTTATATGATGTTTGCTTTCTCCCTTTCCACTTTTAAGATGTCTTAGACCCGACTATGTACATAATTGAGCCAATTCGTGGTAGAAGAGAAAGGAAACATTATATAACCTTTACTCTCAGCTATTCTTCTAATGTACACTCATACATTGCTTTTTGGACATTGTGGTGTGTGAGAGTACATTCGAAGAGTAGCTGAGAGTTAAGGTTATATAATGTTTCCTTTCTCTTCTACTACGAATTGGCTCAACTAGGGGAACAATTGGTATTCGATTCTACAATTTTTGGGGCTTTGACAATCGTGGACCTCATAGTCATTATGGACAGTACGTTGTCGTAGCCCGGATGTTGTAGAGTTGAATAACAACTGTTGCCTCACCAAATAATCTTTTGCATTGCACTTTCTCCGGTGCAATGTCTGAGAATATTAGGTCGGGTAATAGTTGGTATTCAACTCTTCAATTTCCGGGCTTTGACAATCCCTACGTTTGTCTCTGCTGTTGATAAAGGCAAGCTCATAACCTTTTGGTCACGAAGCCTTCATCTTCTGGATGCAATTGCCAATTTTACAAAAGTCCCAATGCTTAGTCGTAGTGCTTCCTAAACCCTACGTTTTACATCATATGTATCTTATACAAGTGTAGTCCACGATGGAAGTAGTAGTTTAGTACATGGATTACTTTATGTTTATAGTGCATACATCCAATACATGTATATTTGATGACTTCCTATAAATTATGAAGAAATCACAATTTTGACCTTCCATTTTGGAATTTGTACCTTCCGTATGCGCTTTCTGTGTCATTGTAATGCTTTCCTGGTAGTCATTGATCTACAAGTATATTAAATTCATGGTTGAAAGTCTCTTCCGCAACTCCCATTTCATTGGAAAACTCTCATTTTAATGAATATGATGTTTTCAAACATTAATATCTTGCGATCATGGGGAATTTCATTGAAACGGTGAATATTCTCTGACTTTGAGTTCCCACAATTTAGACTAGGCACTCTGAAATCTAATACACTAATAGATTTCAAACCACCTGGTCTGAATTGTGGGAATGGCACACTTTGAAAATGGCACATGGAATATCGTCATTTTAATGAAATTTCCCATAATCTAACCTTTAGGAGCTAATTACTTTACATTGACATTCAAGATTGTTATGTCTAATACATTTTTCGGTTGGGATGATGTGGTTGAAATCTAATGTTGCATGTCGTGGTCATTCCAAGATGTCTATAAGCTCTTTTTGTTGTTTAATAAGGTCATTAGCATCAATTGAGACAATTTGAAATCTTACTATAATTATGAGTTTAAATTTAGAATGTAATATGTGTTCATCAAATTGAGACACTTTACTAAAACAAGACTTAAATATGTCAAAATCACAAATGAAGGTTAATTTATTTAAAAGTCAACTTTAAATTAGACTTTACTAGATGTTATGAGGGATCTAGCGTCTAGACGTTGTCTGACAACTATTTGTCACTTTGTCACGTCCTCTGCCAAAACAACCTTGCTAACATTACTATCTACATACAACAAATTCCTTCTCAAATGTGGCAATGTTTTGACCACATGGAGTTTGTTCCCACAAAAACCAATAACAAAGGTGGACTTATGGGAACATCTTGAGAAATGGTAGTCTTCTAGTGGGCTTAGATCTCCTCTAATCATACATTTCTTGTGCTAAAAAAAACAATCATACCTCTCCTTGTCCAATGAGAGGCTCAAATGGGCTCCATAGAGGTTCCGTACCAAAACAATACCAAGGATGAGCTTTTAAAATCTAAATGGAGTTGGGGGCCAATCAAGCCCGCTGATCATTGATCAAATGGGCGTTCTTGGAAAATAGGGACGCCCATTTCACCGGTGATTGGCAAACTCCACCAGCCTCCAACTCCACATGGAAGCCCGCTCTAATACCGACTCCCCCTTTCCTCCAGCTCAGTGGAGGATTCTTCTCGAAGGTAGTCAGAGTACGTACGTGCCGACCTCAGCAACTCCCACGAGCATGAGCATGAAACTGACGTCAGCTACTTTAAACCATTTCATGCTTCTGCTCACTCTCCTCATGTCACCTTTGCAAGCATGGAACCTCTCCGTCGATTTGAATATGCAAATCCTGTGCCGCCTCACTCCCTTCGTCTGCACCACCACTGAACCTGCAAAGTTACTCACGACCCAGACGCTCGAGTAGATCTACAGCGCCAAGCTACCAATGTGCTTGCTTTGACAATCTGCCCAGATGGGGAAGTTCGTTAAAATGGGGGATTCCATGTGCCATTTTCAGACCGCCCGGATTGAACCCCAAAAATGTCATCTAGGGCAAGTACAGATTTCAAAGTCTAGGATTGTTGTAGATTTTAGATTGCACGGTGTGAACTATGAGAGTGCCATCTATGATAGTTGTAGATCTCAGACATCTAGGAATGATATAGATCCAAGAAATATAGGAAACTTGTACATTTCAGACCGCCTGATCTGACCCGTAAAAACTGCCAAAGCTGCGGAATTTCGCCATTTTAATGAAACTGCCCACCCAGGTCAAGAGAATGATCGAAAACTACTCACTAAAGCTCAGTAATGTGCATAGGTAGAGTCAAAATTACAATTAGGAACCATGATTTTTTAGTTGACAAATCGAAATCAGTCTTTCTGGAAATGTAAATGTAGATTTTCGTGTGCTTTTTCTTTCATTTCTTTGTGAATTTGCAAGGTAAAGATTTGAGGAAACTGTAAACTGTCTTGTAAGTGCACTGTTGAACCTCCTTCGAAAAGAGCCGAAACTATTCACAGTTGCGCCATGTGTAAAGTTGTCGGCTTTTCACAAGCACACTTGCTGCAGCTTCGACATGCCGCGATTTACTGCTCGCTGACGAGAAAAGGGACGTAGCTTCGATCCGTGGGTCGGGAATAAATAGCTCATCATACAGCCACAATTCACCAAACCTTCATCATTCGCAACGTACACCGAATATATTGTGCACTACCACTGAAGCTAGCTAGCAATCGATCACAGTTTCTCAGTTTGGCGTTCGTGTTCTTGCTTCAGTTGCAGCTCTGTTAGTAGCTAGCTATGGCCGCCATGTACTGGCTTGTGATCGCCTGCGCCTTTCTGGGCGCACTGCATGTTGCGAAGGCTGCGGATCCCGACTCCCTGCAGGACTACTGCGTGGCGGATCTGACGTCCACGGTGGTGATGAATGGGTTCCCGTGCAAGGCCCGAGACACTGTCACCGCCAAGGACTTCACGTACACCGGATTCCGCAAACCTGGTAATCCCCAATCCGTATTCACGTACTCTTGTCAGTTTTGATTAATTTTGACAATGGAACCTAGAAATCAATGCCTAGGAGGTTGGGGGCCGGAATAGGAATCACGTTATCCTCGATTTGATCGAGCAACGAGGAGCTGCAAATTGTTGGTCGAAGGGGACTACCCCTCGTAAATTCTTAGGATTGATTTCTTGTGAGATGTTCGAACTGTGACTCTTGTGAGGTTGTAACTTGTGCTGTCTATGGGGCAGTCTTGAAAGTTTGTTGTGGGGTATCGCTTCGGATTCCGGCATGTGTGGTGTTTTCTATGATTAACTTCAGTGGGGTATGACTGTAGCGAAGTCCAATTCGTCCATGGTACAACCATGGAATTTTGAAACTTTTGAGTATGGAATCCAAATAGTCCATAGTGCACCAATTAATGGAATTCACTTCGAAGCTTCAGTGTGGAATCCAAAAATAGTCCGTCTTTAATCCATGGAATTTCGAAGCTAGCTGAAGTACGGAATCCAAATAGTCCATTCTGCAACCATGGAATTTCGACGCTTCAGCATGGAATGTCAGGCTCTACTCGATCCTACTCCAGTAGTGAAACTCCTGGGATGCACAATGGATTATGCTGGGTCTCTGGAATTTTTGGATCTCTCTTTTGTTATGGGCTCCCCTCTAGTGCACATGATTAGTGATGTATATTATCCTCGGCTCGATTCATAGACCTAACTATGTGTTGTGCTTCCCGCAGCGCACCCGACCTCCGTGTCCGAGACGGGAGCCACCGCCGACCTGGCCTTAGCTCAACATTTGCCCGGTCTCAACACGATGGGCGTCAGCCACGCACGCCTGGACTTCGACATTGGCGGCGTCATCCCCCTCCACACCCACCCTCGCGCCTCGGAGACTCTCTTCGTAGTCAAAGGCTCCATCTACACAGGCTTCATCAGCGACGACGACCAGTTGTTCGCCTCCGTTCTCGAAGTCGGCGACTTCACCGTCTTCCCGAGAGGAAGCCAGCACTTCCAGCTCAACGTGGGGAACGAAACCGCCACCTCGTTCAACACGTTGACGTCGCAGAGTCCTGGGTTCTTGTTCACGGCCAACCAGATCTTCGTGCCCAATATCACCAGTGCTGTGATTGAGAGGTCGTTCGGGGTGAACGCCGCAACTGTGAAGGATTTGAGGAGCGGAACGCCTCGTTACTGGGGTTGATAACCTTGGAAACTCGCATTCGGTTGAATTCAGTGTCGGAAATAGCGCATTCATGGGAGCTTGATAGTGGAGGGATTCATTAAGTATAGGTGAAGGAAAATATGATTCATTTGCAGTTCGACGTACACGAGCTGCGCTGTTTGCAATTTAGAGCTCTTCTCCCTAGTATGATATTTGGAGGTTTATAAGATCGTTGAAGGAAAATGTGGTATTTTGATAGTTCTACGTAACACGAGGTGCACATTTTGCCACAGCCTTACCTTAGATCTTCCTAGCATGATTTTTACAAGATTATGTCTCTAGTTTAGTGACGATTCATAAGCACGTCTGTCACCGTTATGTGGTTGACAATGAAACCAATAATGCAGTAAATTATGATTCATTTGCCTTTAAAATCTGGGGTTGAGAAGAAACCACACATTCGTTGGGTGTTAGTAAGTATAGGTGAAGGTGAACATGGTTCATTTATAGTTCTATGTACAAGAGGTGCACTGGTTGCTCCATCCAGCTCTAGCTCTTCCTGGTAGGTATGGCTTTTGCAAGTTCGTGTCTCTAGTTTAGTGAGGATTCATGAACACGTCTGTAACCTGTACATGGTGGTCAGGACAGTGAAACCTGTAATGCAATAAATGACTCTTCTGCCTTCAGAAACGAGCTTCGGGGGGTGATCGACCTTAGATACCTCACAGGGACGCGCAACCCTTAATTGACTGTTTGCAGCAACGATAATGCCAATATTGTACTGACCCTAAACAGGCTTGGGCATGAATTGGACGAAGTGTAAGTTTCAAGCGCGGACCGACTAATCATCACTAAACTATGCTTCCATCATCGTCAATTTAGTTAAATTGGCATGATTCCGGAGCCAAAAATTGTGACACAACTCTACATATAAGGCTCTTAAAATTAGGGTTTGTGTCTTCAGAGAATGCTCATGGAATCGTGCGTCTTCTGCACAAATGTTGAACTTTTCTTCTTGGGAGTTCAGGTGACATTGCGTATAGAAAAATTGATCATGTAGGGGTGGAGTTAGTTTAGAATGGTAGGGTACTAGTTTTCTGTTCACCTCTGACGGGGCAAAATTTCATGATTTCTAAACCAACTCCACCCCTGCATTCTAATTAAACTCTAGGGAACAAGGAACCTCCCATTGAAAACTCCACAAATCCATCGAAATCCCTCATCGCTGCCCAAATTGGGACTGGCCTCGTGACTGGTACGTGGACGTTGCCGTAGGACAATCACGACGACTACTACAACTCGGTAGATTCTTCGTCATCTTCCGTTGTTTTGCACTCTTCGGGAGGCTTGAAAATCCCTTGTGCTAGTGCGATTTGTTCGTAGAACGCCTCTTCCGCATCCAACCTCTGCGCCCAATTGAAGTTCTCCTCAGTTGCATTCCCTCCTTCCAATTCACTACCAGGCATGTATTCTTCTTCACGGGAACCATCATTTTGAGGACAATGCCAAGGATCTCTCTCAAGAGGTCCTCATCAATCTTCGGGTTTGAATCGTCACTGCCACCACATTTATTTCAAATAAATCAAAATTTTGGTTTCATATTATTGTTTTTTTGCCTCATCAAATCACTTGCACTTCAAATAAATGTACTATAGACAACCCTTAGTACAATCTAATGTGTTCAAATTGAAAAGATTGTAGTAAAAATAATTGTTTTGGACTTTGGTTGCTAAATTAAAATTAAAATGATTTGTGTTTATTATGTATCACAACAAATATGTTCAAATCTACTCAAAATACATGCAACAACAACTCAAATTGCAACCCATTGGTCATCTATGACTATAATTGATATCCCAAGTCTTTGGTCCCAAAAAAAATTTCAAATTCCATTCAAAGTAAAATTATCTATATTTTCTTCTTTAAATAGAATTTTTGATGCATACATATTTCAAATTTTTTAAAATCCAATGAGAATGAGTCTTAAATGATGTACAACAACATGCTATAAAATATTGAAGTCATCCACGTTCAAAACAAAAGCATAAACAATTTTTGGAGTGATTATGAAACCTGTTTCAAAAACTGAGTCTATGGGATGGTTAGCTTTGGAATTCATTTACTTCCAAACCGTAATTGCTTTTTGCTTCAAGTTTTTTGTGAATTGTAGTGTATGAAGTGTATTACAAGGTTCATGTTTGGTCTTTTGGGTTTTGTCCACTCAAATTGAACATATGGTGCATGCAATGAAAATGAACACAACATTGACTCAGACTTTGGAGTCGCTGTATGTATGAAGCATACTTGAATTGCTCAGTTAATGAACTCGTCTCGATTGAGAATCCAATTTACGTGCCATTGGTTAGGTATCAGAGATCGATACTGAGGACATCGTAGCTAATACTCACAAACAGGAAATCGGCACACAACTCTTTTGATACTGGTTATGTATCTGAAATTAATACCGATTATAATTTAGCCTCTGCTTATGGATCTGAGAGGTTACTCGATACTGGTTACATATATGGAAATGTTACTGATTATAAGTTGTGCTTCTATTTAATGATCTGTGATTGATCACTGCTTAAGTACCAATGTGAATAAACTGCCTCTGATAAAGTACCCAAGGTACTATTGATTATGCATCTTGAGTGTAAGTAATTACTAATGAGACATCGATGTAGATAAAAGTGAGTGACTGATAGGGTCCTCACCCTCCCGCCCTATCAAGTATGACACACTTTGCAAATTCATAGCCATGACTGGAATGACTTAGCAGGACTCATAGGGTTTGAAATTAATTTTTTGAAATATTGAGTTACGATAGGCAGTACGTAACTTGTGTAGTACTTAGATTAGTACTGAATAGTATGACACATATGCGTTTTTTCTAACCTGAAAATATGGCGATAAGTATCCTCTCTTGGGGTAACGCACTGAGTGACACTGATCAGTGATACACGGTCAAGTGAACAAAAAGTCGATGACAAAATGCATTAGCATAATAAGAAACGTGAAGTGCTCTCCCACCTTCCCGAACCTATCTTGCTGTGATAAGCAGTGACCGAATGGAGTTACATCGCACAGAGCTAAAGATTCGCATAGAATAAAAAAAGAATCCGTAGTGATCCATGACGAAGCGTGTAAGTACAAAATTGACTTGAAGTGTCAGAAAGTATCCCGTATTGGGGTGACTAGAAAAGTACTTCCTCTGTTCCAAAAAAAACTCCAAATCAAGGATAGCTCTTGTTCCACAGAAAAAACTCCCTTTTACTGATCTTAACCATACAATAAGTGTTGGCCATGTTGAACGACCTCTGTAGGACAAGTTAGACGAACAAGTTAGACGAATAGGGAGCATTCCTCTCCTTGCAAGTTGGACCTTGCCCATATAAGGCATCTTATACTTGTTGTTTCCATCATTCTTGATTGTCTCAATCATGCATTGTTGCAAAGTGAGAAAGTTGCTATTCAACTTTTCCACGTCAAGCTAGCGAAATGATGGTGACTCCGTCACAAATTTTGCACAGGTCTTAGGGATGGTACAAAGATTCTTGAATGCATGCATGACCGTGGAAAAGACCAAAAGGGTGAGTGCAAGAAAGACTCACGAGTTTTCGTAGCGTTTTGCTTAGTACCTAGTTTCAGCGACTTAGTACTATGAGTACGACAGTACTGTACTGCAGAATTAGAAAGCATTACATGGACCGTTGATAAAATTGCAGATTGAGGTTGCAATTGACAAGTGTCTAGCTACTGTACACTTGGGTAGAACTTGATGAAGGCAGGTAGCTATAGGAGTATTACCAAATACTAGATGTTGTCTTATAGTACTGTTGTAGCTTGGGGTCCCAGTTTCTCATTGAAAATAGTGAAGTCCACTTTTAAATTTTTAGAAAAAAAAGAGAACCATTATTTTTAAAAATAAAAAATGACCATTTTGATAGACTTTGTCCTCATTAAATTTCACTCGCCCCCCCCCAAAATCATCTATATTGTTCAAAATGGCATGCGCAAGTGACCTTTATTCGAGCGCTCATGATGCATTTGAAATTGAGTTTTCTTTAAAATCCTTTGGTAGGATCATGCAAATACATTATAGGAAGAGCCCATAAAAATTTCAGCTCAAAATGATCAAAATTGAATACTCCCCAGTAATAAAAACCCCTAAACTACAAAGTGTGACAAATTAGCTAAATTAGAAATTAATTAGAATTTAATTTTTTTTAATTCTTAGAAAATATGGCCTCTCGTGGCTATGGAGTTCTCCACCTCCCCAAAAAATATCAACTTCATTTTCTTGAACCTTCAAAAGTTGTGGCCAATGACAACTCTATCACTCGAAGTGTGACGCAAAAAAGGACTAGTATTTCTTGCACTCACCCAAAAGTACAGTTAACCCCTCACCAAAAAGAAATCAAGAGGTTTTCTGTGGAACAAAGGGAGTACCTTTTTTCTCTAAATCTTGATTGATTATAGGTATGAAGTTTGACAAGACTATTTGTGAATTTTTTTTAAATATATCTTGAACATATATCTTGAATGATTTGATATATATAGTTAGATTAATGCAGTTTACAATGAGTTCAAATAAAAATTAAATAAAAAAATATTCATCTCCGAATTGAAAAAAAATTAAATTGAATTGTTTAATTTAAATTAAATTAAATTTTTTGGTATCCTCTAATTCCACCCTTTTGTAATTTTTAGGTGAAGGTGGAGGTGGCATTTGATATGAAATATATTCTTTACTCATATCTATACCCTGTATCTCGTGTCTTGTACCATACTTGTATTGTATTTGTATTAGTTTAGAATAACCCTGTGGGAGAACGAAATGTAAAGGTTAGACTAGTTACTTAGTAATCTAGATAAGTATCTAGATAAGGGTAAAAATTTTGGTTTCCCCTAAAGGAAATTCAAAGTATTACCAAAATTATTGTTTAGAACAATTAGGGGATTGCTTAAACGATAACCCTCTTAAGGAGAAACTCAAAGTTTCCCATTCTTCCCAAAAACCGGAACCGGATTGGAGGCCGGGAATCATTCTGGAATCATCAGGATCAACGGGAAAAGTAACCAGGAACGTACCGGAAGCCAACGGACACCATACCGGAATCCAATCAGTTCACACGTGGGTGAAACGGATCTATCGGAAGAGATTGGGAACCGTTCAACGGTCTGATTTTCCGGGATTACCGAGGAACGGCTATTTACAAAACGGCTAGTCTCGACGGTGAGGAAAGTGGGAAAGTATAAAACCTGGGGTTAGGATACCTTGGCCCTCACTTGTTGTTCCTTGTTAATTTATGGCGCTGTGAGCTTTGAAGTGCTGAGATTCTGGATGAGTGATCTAGAAGAGATTTCCTGTTTCCCAATTTGGTTTCGCGGAAAGCAACTAAAGATTAGAAAGGCGAGTTCTGAAGTTTTGAGTGAGGAACTTCCTGCTAGCACGATGGTGAAGGCAGAAGGAAGTGGGATGAGTGCGCTGAAGCTTAAGGTAGTTACACCAGTCATTCCTAGAACAAAAAAAGAGAAGGTAGAGCTGGTAGAGGATCTGGGGCAGATGGGATGTACCGGATTCATGGCTCGACCTTGGGGATTGAAGGACAATGACATAGTGAAGGAGCTGCTGCATGAACAATCCAACGAGTGGATGAGGACGGTGCGGGCGCAGCCGAGCGAGTGGACTATTGAGCTGTGGAGGGACGTTTACCGCTTTCCGCGAGGAGGGGACGGGACGGCATCCCGGACGGACAAGTACGCGGAGGATAAATTTATGAATCTCCCTAATCCTAAGGATGGCTACGCAGTAGTGGATTGTAGGAGTGAGAGAGAGAAAAGGGTCCTAGAGTTCTTGCTGCCCATCCTGTATCCGGAAAGGCCAAACCGGATTACAGTGACTTGGGCCAACACTATCTTCAGAGCACTTAGTGGAGATAGGAAAGTATGTTGGGCGGGGATAGTGAAGAATTTGGTGAGCAAAATGGTTTCCACTTTGAGGAATACCAAGGCCACCACCATCAGTCCATTCCTCTTTCATCTCTATGAGTTCGTAGGAGTCTTGAGGAGTGCAGAAAAGGTGCTCTACAAGGCACAGTTTGTGATGTTGAAACTCAACATCCCTAATCATGAGGAACAAGTAGCTGAGGAAAGAAAAGAGGGCCCGGATGAGGAATCTGGGAGAGTCGTCAGAGAGGAGGAAAGTATCCTCTGAAAGGAAGAGAGACTCGGGGAGGATTTCCGCCTCAGAGAAGATGAAAGGACCCCACGAGGAAGAGAGGGATTCCCAGAAACTAGAACCGGGAGGAGCAGATCTACTTGGAAGGGTCATAGAGGATTTGAGGAAGATCCGAGGAGTAGCTCAGCCATAGAGACGGATACCGGGAAGAAGCCCACATCCCGTCCCAAAATCCAGGCCCGGAAGTTGAGAGTGAAAACGCCTCGAAGTACCGAGTCGCCATCTGCAACACCACCCAACACTTCAAAGGGGAAGACTCCTAGCACAAAGGAAAGAGAGGAGTCCCCCATCCAGCAATCAGAGGAGGATGAGTTGCCTGATAACTCGGAAGAGGAGGAAGATAAGACGGGACTGGAAACCGAATCCGGGTCGGATGCGGAATCGGATCCCATCCCCATCTTCCCCAAGAGCTTCAAGAAGACAGCTCCGACTCCTTCAAAGGCAAAGGTACCAATTGGCTATACACTTTTGGCAAGTAGAAAGCAACCACATAGGAAGGGATCCGCGAAGTTTGAGGAACCTTCTCCAAAACAGCCGAAGATTTAGGTAGGTAGATATTTTGTAGTAATACAGGCTTTTAAAGATTTGAGATCTTAGTTTTGCTATGTAGGAAGCTATTAGTTAGGTGCTTTTGACTTGGAGGCTTTTAGTGGTCCAGATCCGGAACTTACGGATCTGAGATCCGGCTTTTACGGGAATTACCGCGTTATAGTTCACGCGGTTTAGGATGAAAAGTTCACGCGGTTTGAAGGGGGAATGACACTTGTCACCCTCTGGACTTTAGCTTTATTCCTTGGATCTTGTAGGAGGCCCAAGTGGTTAGTATTTTAGGGGCTCAAAGTGATTTGAAGTCCCGGGTATTTTCCTATGTTTGTTTTTTCCACATTGCAAGTTGAATTCAGATTTTCCACTTTACAAGCGTTGGTTTGAGCAGGTTCAGTTTCGTGTAGTCATACTAGCACTGTTTGCATCTTTGTTAGTAGGAAAAATTGGAGTTCTACGTGGTGGAGTAGAATAGGTAGCCCCCGGATTCTGTCGGGATCCGATTTCGGGAGTAGTAGAGGGTTTTGCTTAGAAAATCTTGTGTACTAAGAGGAAAGTCTAGCAGCTGAGGTTCTTGGGATTCTCTTGAGTGGGATAGCCATTCTTAGACTAGGTGAATTCCTTGAGGAGAAGGATAAGCGTTGGTTGACGTCTGATGAAGTTTCACTGTATCCGGGAGAGAGGAACCGGAAGTCTGTTAGGATCTTTTAGTTATCAAGATAGCAAATCCAACTCCTAAAATTCGGTCCGGGTAGATCCGTCGTTGTAGCATTGGGAAGATTGTGGGGGTTTCCTGAGTGACCTGCGGGCGCGGATTAGTTTCCAGACCCGTTGTGAGGAAGAATCCGCATCCTATGTTGCATATGTGTTGTTTATAGTGGAACTTCAACCACTTTAATCCCTAGAAGGGTAGGATTTACACGTCCAGTCTTAATCCAAGAACGGAACCCTCCGGCAAAGAGGTTAAACTCCATTTTGGTTGCTTTGGTTACGAAATCCGAATCCGGACCTAGAAGAGATTCCTCAAGGAAACTTACTCTGGTTCCGCACCCGGATCCGAGGATATGAGGATACGAGGATACTAGACCAAGTCTAGAGAGAAATAGTGAGGATATCTCCCTAGATTGGTGCGGATGAGAAGAATTGGTTGGTTTAAAAGGAAGAAGAGTCTGGGAATCCGGGTGTAGAGAGAAAGATTCTAGATTTGCCTTCCGTTTTTATTGGCCTTGGGGTTGTTTTCCGCATCCCTAACTGGTCCATTTTCCGGAAACTACAAGTAAAAATCTTGTGGGAACGATACACGAGTCACTTTGGGTGTTTTACCTCAATTTAACACCTAGTTAGTGGGTTTGTGCTTCTCTGTGCTACGACAAACCCACATGAGGGATTAACTGTACTTTTAGATATAGATAGAAGGGTATATAGATATCTAAACAATACACATATAAATAGAATCAATCCATCATGTGGATTATTCTAAACAACAGATAAACAATATATACTAGATAGCCCATTGTACATCAGAATGATGAATTGGTTATCATCCATACCACTCTTTTGCAAACTAGATCATGATCACTTACCCCTCATTGCCCAAGGGGACCAAAACATTATAAGAGAAAGGGATGTTTTAAGTATAGTCTTAGTAGTATAGTCTTTTAAGTAATGACCTTTAAGGTGTCTTTTTAGTAAAATTTTACTGAAAACACATGTACTTTCAATAAATTTTTATTAAAAAGACGCCTTAAAATTCATTACTTAAAAGACTATACTACTAGGACTATACTTAAAATATCCCTTTCTCTTGTAGTGAAAGTGTCCTCATACAGTCTAGCAGTCAACTCCAAAATGTTGTAACTTTTGCATCCAATGTTCAAATTAAATAAAACTTGTTGGGAAAGTTGCGCATAATAGTCCATTTTTTGTGGTAAAATTTTTAGATCTATCCAAGATAGGGAAGCACTTTGGTAGTAATAGCTCGCTTGACTTTCAAGTGGACATCAATATACTTAATAGTGGATTTCCTATGACAAATAAAGTCATGCCCAATGACGGTGTTCCACTTTTCCACTGCAATTACATTGCATTGAAGACATCTTAAACAATGACAAAGCAACTAGGTATGTGCATGCTTAGTAGTGCTTTGGTGAGAAGTTTCAGCAAAGACATAAGCCATTTTGCTTTGTATTGTTGTGGTGCACTATATTCTTGTTTTTGCTTAGGGGTTAGTTTAATAAAGCACGTGTCACCACGACTACTATGTTCCCCTACACATGTGTCTCTCAAATTCATGAATGGTGTTCATATTTTTTTCATCTTCAATCTCTATAGTTTTAGGACTTTAGGGCGTAGACTTGAAGTGAGGGCGCAAACTTTAGGGCGCGGACGTGCTCGTACAGCACATGAGGAGGGACTTTGAAATGCACTTGGGCATGAGATCCTTGAATCCATCCTTTTCTTGGAGCAGGAGAACCATTAACGCATCCAATTACAACTTGTTTTAAATTCGGACAAGACCATGAAAGCAAGATGCCAAAATAAAGAGCTCAACGGACTAAGATTTGGAAGGAACTTCATGGAAGTGCACGTCCCCTTCATTGTGGTGGAAGATGTCGTTCTCTACTTCTAACACTTCAAACTACTTTGAACCAAAAAATATTTTATGTTGTAAGAAAATAACTCTAAATTCTTTAATTTAGGACATGTTTAGGAAATTTTGAGAAAATATTTTGGAAATATTTAGGAAATGCAGTCTAATAGATAAAAGGGTAAAACTTAATTTGTTTAGAATGAAAGAAGTAGTGGGGATTTAAAAAAAAATTCATGGCCTTTAATACGTCACTTGAATTTTTTATTCCATCATCCCCTTTCCAATTTTTTTTGCATCATAAGCAAAACTATCCCATCCGAAGTCAATGCCATTTTTTTTCCTAATTCATTTCCTTTTCTATTTTTCTTGCTTCATTAATTAGCCAAACTCTTCTATTCTTTTCCTCCAATGCTAAAATTCCTTTATGCCAAGTCATTGTCATTCTTTTTTTGTTGAATCATTTTTTTTCCTTCTTTTTTGGCTTCATTCCTAAAACTCTTGCATCAAAACTGAATGCCAACTTTTTTTTGTTCAATCATGCCCTTTCCTATTTTTTTTCCCATTAATTAGCAAAGCTCTCCAACTCCAACTCTATGCCATTCATTTTTTGTTTAGTCATTCCCTTTCGTATTTTTTTTCTTTGCTTCATTCCAAACACTCTTCCATCCTAAGTGATTGCCATTCTTTATTTGTTGAATCATTCACTTTCTTATTTCTTTTGCTTCATTAATTACCAAACCCTGAACCCCAATTCAATGTCATTTGTTTTTTAATCAGTCATTCTCATTCCTATTTATTTTTGGTTTCATTCTTAGAACTCTTCCATTCAAACTCAATGCCATTCTTTTTTGTTTAATCAATCCCATTTATATTTTTTTGGCTTCATTATTTCACAAACTCTACCATTCCAACTCCATGTCATTCTTTTTTTTTGTTCCATCATTCCCTAAATTCATTGCCATTTTTTGGAGATATATATTTTTTCCTTCATTAGAGAAACTCATGAACTTCTTTATTTGTTGAATCATTCCATTACCTTTCCTAATTTTTTTTTGGCTTCATTGATTACCAAATCTCTTTCCTTCATCCTCACTGTCATTTTTTTTTGGTCCATCAACCCTTTTATCTTTTTTTTCTATTTTTTTCCTTTATTATTTACCAAAACTTGTCCATCTAACTCAATACCATTCTTTCTTTTTCCATCATTCTCTTTCCTTTTATTTTGTTTCATTAATTACCAAACTTTGTTCCATTTGAACTCATTGTCATTCTCTTTTTCGTTCTATCAATCCCTTTTCTATTTTTTTATTCATTAGCAGAACTCTTCCATCCCAACTCAATAATAAATGTTATAGTTTGGAGTCTTTCCATTTGTTTCCCGTTTCTCATTTTAAAAAATTAGTAATCAAAAACGATATTTGTTTCATATATCTTTCACATTTGTTTGCTTTTATTAACAACATTTAAAACACATTTTTTTCCAACTGAATGACATTTTTTTTCCTTCTCTAATTTTTTTTATTGATTGAAAATGAACCCTACTCCAATTCAATGACATTTCATTTCATTCCCTACATGTTTTTATCATTGAATCCTATTCCAACTCAATGACATTTTACTTCCCGAATTTGAAGTCTTTCAATTTTTTTTTTGTCATTATATTTTTTTATTTTTTGGTAACCAATTTTTTTGGAACCCTATACCTATTTCCATCCCAAATTAATGATCCCCATTTACCTTTCCCATTTTTTTGGGCTTTGGATAACAATACACTACCATTCCAACTTTAGCAATTGCCTCAAAACAAATTCAAGGATTAGTGTTTGGGGTTTAGGCCTTTAGGGTCAATCACTCTAACTTGTAAGTAAAGTTTAGAATCAATACCCAAATTAAATTTACGAAAGCTTGGGTCACTCCATCCCTCTTTTGGGGGCATTGATTTTCAAAGCACTTACATTCCAAGTCAATGCCATTTATTTTGGGGGGGATAACTTGGATTCATTCCCTTTCCTATTTTTTTTGCTTTATTAGCAAAATTGAAACATCCCAAGTTATACAAAAACTAAATGGCATTATTATTTCCTTCCACAATTTTTTCCAACTCAATGCCATTCATTTTCATTGATCATTCCCTTCCTAATTTTTTTGTGCTTGATTAGCAAAATTGGTCCATCCCAACCCAAGGCCATTTCATTTTTTTATTCTCTAAACCCTTTCTAATCTTTTTTTGGTTTGATTTGCAAGATTATTTTATCCCAACTCAATGCCATTTATTTTTTTGGAAAGCATTCCCTCCCTATTTTTTTTTAGCTTCTTTTGCAACTTTATCCCATACCATCCCAATGCCCTTTATTTTTTCTATATCATTCCCTCCCTAGGTTTTTTTGGCTTGATTAGCAAAATTGTTCCATCCCACCTCAATGCCCTCAATTTTTTATATCATTCACTTCCTATTTGGGGGGGGGGGCTTGATTAGCAAAACTCTTACATTCCAACTAAAGGCCATTTAGTTCTATGGTATCCGAATTCCGAAATCAATTAAATTTTTTTTGACACTATCAAATTGAAGTCTTTCCATTCTCTTTGCATGTCATGTACACAAAATAGGTAAGAAAAGAAAATGAAGTTAAAGGCTATCATATGCATTAGAAAATCAAGATTGGCAATTGACACCTTGCATTAAATCTTGAGTAGAAAATTTTTAATCCTTTATGTATGGTATATGGGACATTTAATTAGGGGACAAAAGTATTTTGTTTTCTTCCTTCTTTTTGCTTATCATTGATTAGAAATGCAAAGTTTCTTAAGGTAATATTTCCTCCTCCTATTTCCTTTTCTTTTGCTTCAATTCTCAAGCACTTAATGTTTTTATTTCCTTCTCACCTTAACCTTAGTTTTTTTTGGTCATTGATTGGAAATACACTTTTCCCCCTTCTTTTTTCCTTTTTTTTGGGGTATCTCAATTGAATGCCATTTTTTTCTCTTTCATTAACAACATTTGAAATGCGTTTTTTTCCAACTAAATGACATTTGTGGTCCTTCCTTAATTTTATTCATTGATTGGAAATTGGAAATGAATCCTACTCCAATTCAATGACATTTCATTTCATGATATAAATATTTTTATATGTATGAAGTCGTTTCAAATGAGTACGTGCAGAAAATAAATGAAGTGATTTTGAGCAAAACAATTCAAAACAAAATAATATATATTTCATATGCGTCATGTAATACATAGTTGGAAAGTATATGACGATGTTACCATGACACCAACTAAAATGCATGTGCCAATGTCTAATATAGTTAACAATTTGTATTGCCTAGATCAAAATTCTATAAACCTATATAATGCTAGGAATATAAGTCTTTTAAGAAAACATAAGTTCACTAGCTAAAAGCTCGAAACACCCTAAACTGTACTTAGTCAATGTTCATTGGATTGCTTGCACTGTCATTTGGTCCAGCCTCGTTGTCATGTGTTTGTGCAATGTCGAAAGGGTCTTCATCTAAGCCTAAACGAAGTTTACAAACTACGGATCGAGTTCTTCTCGCTGGTCCGTCTTCCTCTAATACAACCCTCAAGATTTATGATTGTTTGAGGCTCTCAAGACATTGGCGAGTTCCCGGGCTATGCTGTTCAAGCAAGAAGTCCATCCCTTCATTTCGAAAGGTTTCTCGCCACTCTGATTCTGATAGTTGTGCGAGTTCATCAAGGTCGGGCATGTCAATGTCATCCACCATACAAATCCCATCGTCGTTAGTAATACAAACTCCATCAACGCCCCACAACCATTGTTTAGGATGAGGTCCAAATTGGAAGTTTTGTCCAACCTCGTTCCAATGCCCATTGAAGCATTGGTAGAAGAAATTCTATTGTCCTTGGCTGAACTTGTCCTTCATTGGAATCAAGTGGTGGCACACCTTCACAATTCGAGCTGAATCTCTTTCCCAACTCCATTCGGCACAAAGGTGTTGTTCGTCCAACGAATGGATGTTCAATTTTTAAATCCACACCAAGTCTGTTCTCCACTTCTGAGAATGATCAGGGGCATTTTGAACATTGAATTTCCAATGTCGTGGCATGTAGGGAACTAATCCAAACAACTCATACGAGTGCTTATGGAAAGGAGCTTTGCACAATGAACACCGTCGACGAACAATCATCAAGCTAATTAGATAGAATGAATGGTACAAGTGTTCGCACGTGCCTAGGTGCATTTCACCTCAAGGGCCAAATGGATTTAGACAAATGGGACATATAGTACCATCATACACGAAGGTCGAAGGATTTGGCCACAATAGTAGTGGATTGCCCTTATGGTCGACGGCAGAGCCAACTTCATTCTTGAAATCCCAACTATGTTTGGACCAATCAATGGTTGTTGGTCCACCACCAATGTTGATGGTCACCGTTTCATTCATGTTGAAAAGATCATCCACAAGGGCCCACGATGTCAAACCAAAAACCCTCTCTTGATTGTATGCGCTATGATTGTTGTCAATTTTCTTGAATTCTTCCACCATTTGCCGAGTCCTGTCAACACTAAAGACGCATGCCATCTTCCATTGATGTAGTGATTAGTCAGACCAGTATTCCTTCTGTTAGCCCTTAATTCTCACCAAAGGCCTACTTAGAGTAAACCGCTTCGGAATCGTTCCCACGAGGACTTGAGGTTTACAGATTCATAGGCTAACTTCAACCTAAACATTCACTTTCTCTCCTACTTACTACTCCGGACTACAGGTTCGGTCCGGCCACTAGTGCCGGGTTGGTTCCGGAAGAGTCCGGAAACCGTTCAGTTGCCCCTTCCGGGATCCCTGGGTTTAGGTTACGAGTGGCTAGATCCACCGTCCGGATGCTTACCGTGTCTGGAAACACGCTCTCTCTCTCTCTCAACTTCTAATATTGATGCTAAACTAACACTTCAGGGACCGGAAGTGTCCTTCTCTTCCGTCACCTCACAGATCCGGAATACTTACCGGACCAGGTCACGCAGGGACGGTCAAGGACTACAACGACATTCTAACATTAACCGGACACTAAGCCTCCCATCGACCGAGTGGATATCCTCGTACTCTCTTGGGCATTGTGTTGGGGCTTTAACTCCGTCTATAGGGAATTCCGGCACATCTTGCAAACTCCCGTACACGGAAGTTGCTAGCAGCCTCTTAGATACCCTTTCACCTAAGGCCGTATTCTACCCTTATGCTATATCGGCATCCAAGCGGTAGTACATTAACACTATTGTCGGAACAATCCGGCCGATCTCCCCATCAAGTTAGTGACGCCCGGAAACCACTCACAAAATCGACTCTTGCTACTCAAGGTAAGTTCTCAGCATCTGGAAAAGCATGAATGGACCCACACACCCCACAAGCATGTATCAAATACAAAAGATAAGAGAATGGAAACCTCCAAACACTTGAATTAGGCTCAAAAAGATACAAGTTAAAAATAATGGGACGGATGTGAATGACCAGAAAGGTCCATCAAAACCCAACTTATACTAAAACTAACATCATCCTAAAAATCCCACAAAACATTCCTACTAGTCCACTAGATTTCCGGTAATCCTAGATCCTATTTTTTCGGCTTTTAACGGCCGAACTCCGATACTGTCGCTAATATACACTACTACACACTATTCCTCGGGATCCTTATCCGTGGGAGGAGCAAGGTCCTTCAATGAGTCCAAATTGATCTGCTTCTGGCTACTCCTTGAAGAAAACACATCCGGACCCCTTGCACCCCATCTCGGGACTCCCGCGATGTTGGTGTCCCTATCTACACTCCGGATTCCGACTATCGGAACTTTCGGACTTCCTCGAGAATCCTTCTAGGTCTTCTTATGACGGAAAGAAGACTGTATCGACCGGCCCCCGTAAGTCTCCGTAGGAGTACCCGTAAGGTCAATGAGTGGGATCACCGGAAGGAGGTCTTCACTTCCTTGGGATACCATCGCACCCCAATCCACTCCTTCTGGCCTTCTGGGCGGTGGTGAAAGCTCCAGACTAGCTGGTACTACCGGTGATACTGTTGTAACGATGGATTCCAGATCATTACCTACCAGAACCACCAAAGTCTGAGCGGAAGGTGAAGAAGGGGTTACCGGATCTGACTCAGCGAGAGCTAGATACTCCATCATATCCCGCATATCGGCTCGGGAGGCGTCCATCCGTCTTGCCTATTCTAGTAAACACTTAATGATGGGGACCCGGCTCGAGCTGGTGGCTCCGTCGAAGTTGGTCTCGAACAGTCGGGCTTTGTTGATGCAATCTACTGGTACTTCCAAGGAACTCCGGAGCCGGACCACACTCTGGCACAGTGATGCTATCTGCCGGCGGTGGTCCTCTCCCATGACTCTGGCCATCTCTTGGGCTGTGCATAGATCGCTCTCCAATCTGACGCACTTGGATTCCAATTCCTGGATTCGATCCAGCAATGTCCGTTTCTCTACTCGTAAAGCCCCAACTCCGTCACCAACCGCTTCTGCTCCTCTATCAAGAGGGCGTTTTGCTTCTCCACCGCCACCAACGCATCTGTCCTTCGGAAGATGGCGTTCCAATCGGTCAGTGCCATCTTCCGGCACACCCGTTTGAGGGTCTCCTCATAATTGAAGAGAAACTTCATAAGATCGTCCGCCCGCCATACGATGTGCTGGGCCATTTCCGCGATATCTTCCATTGGTATCCCCCCTAATCGGATTTCGGTTCTATCTCCCTCCTCCGCCTCCGTAAGTCTGATCCGGAAGGGTCCGGCCTTGATCTGAGCGGGCCCAGCTTGCGGTTGCACCGGTCCAACCTCTTGTGAAGAAAGTCGAACTTCTTGCGGAGCCGGTCTGGTTTCTTCCTTCCGTTCCGGAACCTCCTCCTCCAATGGCTCCGGCGCGAGAGGATCCTCTGTTGGCCTTACCAATGGAGTCCTATTCCACCATGGCTTCTTCGCTAAAGGGGTGGGCGGCTCCTCTTCATCTGTCTCCTCATCGTCCGGTCCGTCTCGGGAAGAAGGTTCTTCTCCTCCGTACTGCTGGAGCTAAACTAGCTCCTAGTAGGCAATCTCCTCGTTTGCCTTGAGCAGGGAGTGTTGGGCATATAGGTGAGAGATGTAAGCCGAAAGCGGGCTCCCACCCTTCTTCCCCAACCGGAGGGAACGCACAAGGTCTCCTAGTATCAACTCGTGGATGACGGTTGCACAATCCATCATCATTTTACCTTGAAGACTCCCCAGGATGGCGGAAGCCACCTTGGCTACCACTCACCTTGGCTTGGTCGGGTGAAGGATAGTGTTGAGAAACGCTATCACATCCCGATACTCCGGATTCACCAGGTCGGAAACCTGGTGACCCTCCTTCGGATTGGTTGGTGCCCAGAATTCGCCCTCCATACACTCCTAATTCTTCTCCATAACTTTTTCCGACGCCATCTGGAACTTGTAGATGGCTCTCCACACATTGATCGTCCACAGTTCTAGCTTCGCGTGGAGGGTGGTATCCAAAATACTGCTTTCCGGACGAAGCAAATCAGACACTAAACTCTCCTCTCGGATTCCCCAAAGAACCTCCATAAAACCCTCACACCCCATGTTGGTGAGGTTCCGTCGCAGACGCAGTGAGCAGTGACAGTGGAGCGCACCGAGTTGGTAGCCAAGTTACGGTGGAAGGAGGAGCATCTAGAGCACAAGTTGGAGCCAGAGACTAGGTTGACAAGACGAAAAGCCAAGTAGGAAGTTTGCGGGGACGCAAACAAATGAGTGTGGGGCTATGTAGATATACAATTATGTTGAAATTCCACTCACAACTCTGTAGTTCACCAAGCACATCCATGAGTCCTTCTTTCATTCATCCTCTCTCTCTCTCTAATTAACCTGTAATTAGCCTGTAAGTACTGCACTTATGTTTCTAGTTAGTGGAGTTAGTGGCCCTTGTACAGTTAAGAGCCGTCTGTAACGGCCTGCGAGTGGGCTTCAATTCCCACCGCTTTTCCCTCCTATTTATCAGGCCTGTCATAGCTTGTTCTCAATTCAATTCATTTTACTGAATTCAATATGGTATCAGAGCGAGAGAGAGAGACTTAGACAAGCATAGAAGAGAAAAGTGAAGATTGTAGAAAAAGAGTGAGGAAGTTTGAGAGAGATTTACCACAAACAGTGAGCTCTGCTTTTGAGAAACAAGAGAATCTAGAACAATGAAGCTCTGCTCTTGAAGTCAGAACGATGGCTGAGAGTTTAAGCATGGTGTTCCGGGAAGGGGATAAGTTAAAAGGACTATCAAATTACTATGTATGGGCACTGAAACTGAGAGCAGTACTACGAGCGAAAGGTCTGTGGGCCATCACCGAGAATGAGGAGAGTCCAACTACATACCCGATTACGATTGAAGGGGAGGCGCTCACTGAGGCGCAGCTGAAGAAGAAAAAGGTCACAGCTAGCAAGCTCCTTCTTTTGTCCGTATCTGATGATCTTATTGACATTGTCGCAGAGCACATGGACCCAGCAGCAGCATGGAAGGCACTAAAAGACTAGTTCAACGCAGGCGATCAATTCCAGATTCTGACCTTGATGGGGTAGCTACAGTCGCTCCAAATGAATGAAGGGGACTCCATCGAAAACTACATCAAGAAGGCCAAGGAGTTGAAGAACCGACTCAGTAGCATGGGAGAGAAGCTCACCGACTGCAACATCAACCAGATGGTGTTAAATGGGTTGCCTCGATCTTTTGACAGCACAATCCAAACTCTGACGCATTTCAACCCAAGTATGACCTTTGAGACATTGAGTGCAAGCCTGCTATCCGAATCACACAGGCGTCAACATCGGACCCAACAACTTGGAGACGAAGAAGCCTTGGCGGCAAGTTTCCAACGGCAAATGAGTATGCGGGGCCGAGGAGGACACTAGCCAAACCTTCGAGGCCGCGGATTTCCAGCAAGAGGCCCACACGGAGCTCAGAGGCCACCTCCGATATGTTATAACTGCCATCAACCAGGGCACCTAGCGAGAGAATGTAGAGTGCCTATAAAACAATACAGCTACCCAAATCCTAGCAAAAGCACTGGTCATGCAAACTCTGCAGAAATGTTTGAATCACAGCTAGATTACTCAGGGTACGACCCATACTATCACTATTGGGATAATGGCCTGTAGTATAATTTTGAAATCTAATCTCATACACTAAGTTCGAGTTCGAATACCAGGGAATGAATTATATAAGGTTAGCGTAGTGTGTTCAATTGTCACAATGTACTAATGTCCTAAATTAGAATGTTTTATTCACTCTTAAGTCTACTAAAACCCAGGGTAAAATTTGTACAGTCCATTAATACATGCTATTGACAGATGAATGTCGTCCCCGTCCTATCTAGTGTTCTAGTGGCTCGTGATAATAGTTCTTGGACAATAGGTCAATGTGGACTGACTTGACAATGAATGCATGTGCAATGCAGGACTTTTAAAACTAAATAGATATTAGTATTAGTATTTAGAAAAGAAATTAAGTTTTAGTGGTTTAAAACAACTTACAATAGGCTGTAATACACAAAATCCCAAGGACAATATTGCCAGAACACGTGCAATTAGCATGCACTACCTACAACATGCAAGACTCGTACTTATAATTCATACATGCGAATACTAATATAACCTATTAGATTTAATCTTTACACAAAACTCTATTAAGACATACCTACAACCTAGTCCTAAAACCAAACTCTAAGGTCTTAAAACCTTACTAGTAAGACAATAGATTCTTTCTATTAAAGAAATTTTATTATTTAAGGATTTAATACTTTGAATCTAATTTTCCAATTACCTAATCAATTAATTATTAACTCAAATATCTCTCAATTCTCCAAATTCAATAATATTTAAAATAAGTATTAGTTCTTGAAGTACCTTCTTTCAAGAGTTCAAAAATCTGAAATAATCATTTATTCAAATGTTTAATTCAACCTAATATACTTTTGAACACAAATTTGAATTCCACAAATCAGTAAATTTGATTCAGTCTCAAAACTGAATCCCTAAATTTCAATTCTTTAAATTTCCAAATTCTAATTTAGATTTCAATTTTAACCTCAGTTCCTTAAATTAAATCATTAATGTATGGCAATAGGTTCCCTTTTTTTATTTTGTATGAATTGGGTGGTTTCAGAAATTAATAACTTTCCCATAAAAGTTTCAATTATTGTAATTCTTAAGCTATTACATAAAATATTCTATAACCTACGATTAATAATCAAAACTTAATCAAATAGTCTTTAATATGAATTTAGAACATAAGTCCAACTGCCCTTAATTTATCACTGAATCCTTAATCTAATTATGTGACAATAAGTCGTGACTGTAAAAATTAGTCAATTTAAAAAAATTTGTAACTTTTGCATACAATGTCCAAATCCGGTAATTCAAAGACTCATATGCAATATATACTATAATCCACCATGCAGTATTCACAAGCAGCCAAGAAAAGTCAATCAATAATTTCGAAACAATAAATCAAAGAATCAAATTACTGCTGTTACTCCAACTTAGTCCGACTTGCATTGGTAAAAATGCATGCACAGGTCACTGATAACGATGCAATTTTCATTGATCATCCAAGTGACAGCTAGTACTGCATTGATGTTTGGGTCAGCAATTGAAGTAAACACAACAATAAATTTAAACACAAAGCCCGAAATTCCTCAAATTACTCTCTGGATTTTCCATGAGGCAACTAGTTACATAAGCAGCATTCTCAGATATTTAGGCAGTCCAATGTCTCGTTCACTCAAAGGACCGCTCTCCAATTTTAAGTCCCAATCTGGATTCTTGCTTTAATCAGGGACGACTGCTTCGAACTCGTATGCACGTCTGGAATTATTGGAAATCAATCCACATCTCCCTGAGGTCGGGATGGTTCTTCCGAATTCTTCACCGAACTCTCGAAGAAAACTGCAGTCTCAATTCCAATCAGTGGTAAGGATCTTCACACTCACAAATCAGTGAACTTGTAATCTCAGTACATAACTCTCCTCAATCAACACCCTAAATTACTGGAGCAATGTCAAAATATCACCCGGTCAATCGCATCACAAAACAATCACCGGGAAGCCAAAACTTCAGCGCCGTGAGAGGAAAAGGTTGTCAACAATTGTACGTTCTCAAATTAGCAAACTTCCCCAATACACATTGTGAATTAACCAGTTGCAGGACACACCAGGCACTCAAATCTCCACAATTTTTACATCAGCACTCCTAGGACAAGTTTCCAGACATTTGATCACAGCACTCAAGATACACCACTGTACAAACACAATACACAAACAAAGCACCAAGGTATTACAAATCGCACGTAAATTGCAGGCACAACTGCGCAAGTATGCACAAGATAATATATGAAAATCTGCACGGGGGGGAAGAATGAGAGAGGGAGAGGGATTTAAGTTCAGGAAGGAGGAGGAGATCGGAAGCGAGGGGAAGCAACAGCAGCAACGCTCCGCGATCGAATCTCCCCAAATCCCTAATTTGATTTTTCTTTATCTCTTTTTCTTGTCTTCCTTATCTTCCTCTTTCTCTTTATCTGTGTATTTTTTCTTTAACTTTTTGCTTTTTGTCCTTTTAACTACTGTTTTGACTATCTACCAAAGTATCTTTTAACTTTTTGGAACTTTTAGTGCACTTTGGACTACTTTAACACTAAATACTCAAAATATATATAAATAATATGGGAAATGTCATAGAAAATCGAAAAAGTTCTATAAAAAAATGAAAAGCTAGACTACACGGCCCTTGGTACTTAGACAGTGGGGCCTCAGGGCACATTGCATCAGATTACCAGAAACTAGATGGACCACCTAGCTCTTCCGGGGTAGAAATCGCTGAGATCAAAACTGGAGGAGGGGAATCCCACGCCATAAAAGGCTCAGGCTCCGCCACTGTAACCACAGATTCAAGAGTAATAAAGCTAAAGACAGTTCACTACGTGCCGAGTATGAAAAAGAATCTAATGTCTATTGGCGCACTTGCTGATAGTGGTCACGAAATAGGGTTCTCCATCAAACAATGCTGGATACAGAACAAACAAGGTCAAACAGTAGCCACCGGTCAAAGGAACCCAATGAATGGACTATACTATTTTAGACAACAACTCACAGCCCTATCAGCAGTAAATAGCAATGCATCTACACTATGGCACCGAAGATTAGGACACCTAAGTTTTCCCGGCATCCGCCACCTGTCCAGGGAGTCAAAAGTCATTGGTTTACCAAAACTAGAATTCGCAAAAGAAACTTGCTCCTGCTGCCTAGCATGAAGACAGAATAGAGAGAGATTCCCTTATAAATCAGAGACAAGAGCTAGCAAACCTGGACACAAAATCCATTCAGACGTTATAGGACCTATGCAACAGACATCCTTGGGAGGGTCTCGTTATGCACTTATCTTCATAGACGATTTTTCACGCAAGAGTTGGGTGTACTTCTTCAAATGCAAAAGCAAAACATATGAAAAATTCCGCATATTCCACAAGAAGATTGAGAAGGAGACTGGAAATAAACTATGCACACTGCGCTCAGATAGAGGTGGTGAGTACCTGTCACATGAATTTATAAACTACTGCAGAGACAATGGCATCAATCGAGAGCTGACCCAAGCTAGGACTCCACAACAAAACGGGGTGTCTAAAAGGAGAAATCGGACGATTATGGAGAGGGCACGGAGCATCTCAGCTGATTGTGGCTTACCTACTTACCTGTGGACGGAGAGCGTATCACATGCCACGTACATGATAAACAGAAGTCCTACTCGAGCAAATTCTGGAGAAACACCGGAAAAGTTGTATTCAGGTATGACACCCGACATCTCGAACTTGAGAATATTCGGATGCTTAGCGTATGTACATGTCCCAAGAGAAGAGAGAAAGAAATTGGACAGTAAAACCTCAGCATGTCTATTTCTAGGTTTTGACAGCGAATCAAAGGCTTTCCGCATGTATGACCCAAACAAAAGAAAGGTGCTTATAAGTAGAGACGTTGTCTTTGATGAGGCAAAAGTAGGCTACCACTATTTAAGGCCACTACATCCAAATCCTGCCATAGTCACCTTCCCTGAAACTCACAACACCCTAGAAATAGAAGAGACTCCCGAGATTCTCGAAATCCCAGAACCACAGACTATAGAACCCGAAATCTATCCAAACCCCGAACTACCTGCCCTATCCCATTCACAAGAAGACCCTGAAAGCCCTCAAATAGTTCCCTCTCAACATACTATCCAACCTAACCCAAATCAAGGACAGGCTAGTGAATCCTCACCTTTCAGAAATAGACGCCCAGCACCAGTAGATCGACAAGCTGGCCCCTCCGACCGCCGCTACCCCAGCAGAAATAGAAATCCATCAGTCAAACTGAAAGATTTTTGGATGTTACTCTCAGAGTTAACAGAAGAATCCTTAGATTTTCGAAACTACATCTGAACAACCGGATTGGAAACAAGCTATTCAAAGTGAGATAGATTCCATACTAAGGAACAAAACCTGGAATGTAGTAGACCGACCCAAATACAGCAAACCTATAACTGCGAAATGGTTATTCAAGATCAAGAAGGACACAAAAGGCAACATCAACAAACTAAAGGCACGTCTAGTGGCACGAGGTTTCCATCAGCGAGAAGGGATTGACTACCATGACATCTTCGCTCCAGTAGTCAAGTGGTCAACGATTCGCCTTATTCTCGCACTAGCTGTTATGTTTAACTGGCCATTGCATCAGCTTGACGTCATCACGGCCTTCCTAAACGGACCCATCGACGAAGACATCTTTATGGAGGTTCCACCAGGCTTTCCTGGAGCAAATGACCCCACCAAGGTATGCAAAATCAACCGCGCACTCTATGGCTTAAAACAGGCTCCAAAAGCTTGGTATGACAGGATTGACAAGTGGCTACGAGAGCATGGACTCATCCGAAGCGCATCCGACCCAAATCTATACTACTGCAACCGCAATGGAAAGATTACAATCCTACTGCTCTATGTAGATGATCTATTGATCACAAGAAATTATCAACAGAACATCGCCCACTTGAAGAAACAACTGCAGGCAGAATTTGAAATGACAGACTTAGGAGAAGCGCAAAATTATCTAGGGATTGAAATTTACAGACAGGACAACGGCATTTTCATCAATCAACAAGGCTACATTCGCAAGCTTTTGGAGTGCTTCGGTATGCAAGGCTGCAATCCTACACAGCTCCCAGCCGATCCTAAACAGCCATTGAAGAAAGCCATGGGCACTGCCTTGGCCAACATCACTGAATATCGCTCCTTGGTGGGAAGCCTTCTCTTCCTGACACATACCAGACCTGATATTTGCTATGCAGTTAGTATTGTTTCCAAGTACATGCAAGCTCCTGAAGAAGCACACCTTCAAGTTGCCAAGAAAATCCTAAGGTATCTTAGTGGTACCATTGACCATGGTATTTTCCTGCCAACCGACAACAAAAACACATACCACACATATGCTGATGCCGACTGGGCTATGGATCTCGATACCAGGCGATCTGTCTCAGGTATTCTACACAAACTAGGCGACTCAAGTATTTTCTGGAGCAGCAAATTGCAACCTACGGTATCCCTCTCCAGCACCGAAGCAGAGTATAGAGTCCTCACGGACGCAGCCAAAGATATCATTCATTTTTGACGTCTACTTCATAAATTAGGATTTGTAGAACACTGCCCCACGACACTCCACAGTGACAATCAATCCTGTATCAAGTTAATGAAGAATCTGGTCATGTACGCGCGTACCAAACATATTGAATTACAACACCACTTTATAAGAGAAGCTGCCCAAGTAGATGAAGTGCAAGTCGAGTACATTCCTACAGGTGCCCAACTAGCGGATTTCTTGACCAAACCTCTGCCCAAACAGAGCTTTATCGCAAATCGACGCAGTGCTGGAGTAATCCCATTTCCCTCTTCTAACGACAGGTATCCAAACCCTAAGCTGTAACCTGAAACTGCCTACGCACCCACACCGGGGTTCTCGAATTATCTATCTACAACGCCTGCCGCGTAACCCAATGCTTGAAGTCTGGTGCTCTCGGGTTTCTTCGGGTTGCTCGATTATCCCACCAATCTTCAGGATGTTTGACCAAGTCCCTCCAGCACATTTCAATCAACGCCTCCACTCCAAGCCTCTTCTCCGCATTCCTGATTGAGCCCTCAAGCAAGAAGACAACCTGACAACTCTCCCCGTCGGATCGCACCTCCTCTTCTCGACGCTGCAGCATCGCCCACAACCATGTGTAGGTCTCCTGCATCCAATCGACCATGCACCGGATTGTCAACACCAACCTCTGCACATAGTCAATCATGCGTTGCACTGCTATCGCCACCAATAACATGATCAAGAGGAAAATCTGCACCTGCATAGAATGAAAAAAAAATACTCAATCAGCCATGCTCAGCTCGCAACTCTAAATTCAAAGAATGACATCACATGCCTCCAACCCATGACTCACCAGAGACATACTACTACTTGGATCTCCCAACACGCGCACCACGTCTGGAGGCAACTCCGGCACACACGACATCTCATCAGCCTCCGGAGATCACTTCACGAGCATCCTGCAGAGTCTTGCGAGCGAGGGGGGGTGTTGAAATTCCACTCACAACTCTGTAGTTCACCACGCACATCCATGAGTCCTTCTTTCATTCATCCTCTCTCTCTCTAATTAACCTGTAATTAGCTTGTAAGTACTGCACTTATGTTTCTAGTTAGTGGAGTTAGTGGCCCTTGTACAGTTAAGAGCCGTCTGTAACGGCCTGCGAATGGGCTTCAATTCCCACTGCTTTTCCCTCCTGTTTATCAGGCTTGTCATGGCTTGTTCTCAATTCAATTCATTTTACTGAATTCAACAAATTAGGCAGTAAAGTTTTAAATTTTTGAAATGCTTTGAGTGAATTTTTTGAGTCATTTTTGCTGATTTTGTGTGTATTCCTTGTATGTTGTGTGTATGTTTTCCAATTGGGAGTGTGTTATTTTGTGTCTATGATTGGATGAATTTTGGAATGTGGTGGAAAGTGAGAGAATAATTTACCAAGTCAGGTTATTGAGATGGCCGTCTAATTTTCCAAGTTGGATCTATGCATGAGTTAAAGATATTTACCAATTAGGTTGTGAGTCTAGTCGAATGTGATGGCAAGGTAGGGCCAAGTTGGAGTTACAGGAACCAAGTTGGAAGTAGTTATTTTCATCCTATTTGGAAGAAAGTGTGTGAGGTGTGAGTGTACAACCTAGCCTGGGCAGTTATTTCCAAATAGGTGAAGTAGAAGTCCAGTTGGGATTGAATTAAAATCCAAGTTGGAACTGCAGTTTCCAAACAAGGGTGCAGTAGTTAGGAAAAGCGGTTGTTGCATTACCGATTTGGTTTGCTAACCGTTTTGGAATTTCCTATTTGGGTTTGTTTTTGTGTCATTTCTATTCACCCACTTGGAGAGAGCCAGTGCAAGTCCCAACTTGGTGAAGCTGTGTATTTGTTTGTTTATGTGTGTGTGTCAAGTAGGTGCTTGAGTTTATGTTGCATGTGAATTTGTGATTGAGTCTTTGAAGTTTTAATGTGATGGAGAGAAATGGTGAATGCCTAACTGTGGAATTTGGAGTATTCCAAGTTGGAGAGATGTATGAGCAGATGGTGGACTAGCATAAATTTGGTTTATGAATTAAGTCCTAATCGGGTGGAGAATGATGAGATTAGAAGAGGATGCTAAAACCCAAATTGGGTATTGATTGAATGAGAAGCTAGCTAGAAAGATTAGCTAGCAATTACATAAATTAAAAAATTAAAAAATTAATTATATATATATATATATATATATATATATATATATATATATATATATATATATATATATATATATATATATATATATATATATATATATATATGAATTAAAAATAGCTTGTGAAGTCTGAGTGATGGATAATAAGTGAGTTAAATGCAAAACTTATTTGTAATGGTGATATGTCACCAATTAGAAAATTAATAAAAAAAATAAGAAGAGAAATTATACACCAATTTGTATAAATGTGTATACCTGATGTGATGAAATTAAATTATAAAATGCAAGAGTGCAAAATTTATAAGCCTCATTGGGTTTGTGGTGTTGTTGTAATAATGTTTTTGGTAATAGAGTTCCAAATTGGATTAACTTATTAGCATACAAAAATCCTACTTGACCGTCTCCCTTGGAACGAACTTATTATACTAATAGGGTAATTTCCGAATAGGTCATTATCCTCCTTCAACAGGATGGGAGAGTTTTAGGAATGAAGCAAAAAAAATAGGGAAAGGAATGATGGAACAAAAAATGAACATTTGGCTTTGAGTTGGGATGGAAGAGTTTTAGAAAGGAAGCCCTCCAAAAGGAAAGGAAATGATGGAATTCAAAAAAGAATGGCTTTGAATTGGGATGGGAAAGTCTTGCTAATTAATGAAGCAAAATAAAATAGAAAAATGAATGATTCAACAAAAAAAAAACAATAACTATGAGTTGGGATAGGAGAGTTTTAGGAATGAAGCAAAAAAAATAGGAGAGAGAATGATCCAACCCAAAAAGAATGGCATAGAGTTGGGATGGGAAGAGCTTTGCGAATTAATGGAAAAAAACAGGAAAGAAAATGATGGAACAAATAAAAAATGGCATTGAATTAGAATGGGAGAGTTTTAGGAATGAAGCCCAAAAAAATAGGAAAGGAAATGATTCACCAAAAAAAATGACAATGAGTTGGAATAAAAGAGTTTTAGGATTGAAGGAAAAAAATAGAAGAGTTTTGTTAATTAATGAAGCGAGAAAAATAGAAAAGGGAATGATTTTACGAAAAACAAATGGCATTGAGTTGGGATGGGAGAGTTTTGCTTATGATGCAAAAGAAATTGGAAAGGAAATGATGGATTAATATATTAAAGTGGTTTGGGTGTTAGAGTGAAATGATCTAACACTAAAAAAAATTTGGAAGGCTGGAGTAACTTGGGATATTGAAATGGTTTGGATATTAGAGTGATGTGATCTAACATTAAAAAAAATTGGAATGGTTTGGGTGTTAAAGTGATATGAATGATAAACAAAAATAAAGAAGGAAATAAAATGTCATTGGGTTTTTAAAAACCGTTCAAGCTTAATGTAAAAAAATGTTGCTAATAAAAGCAAACAAAATGTGAGAGAGATAAGTCCACAAAAAATAGGATGTTAAAGTGATTTCATCTAACACCCCAAAAAAATTACCATTGAGTTGGGATAGAGTTGGGATACCACAAAAAAAAATGGAATTGAGTTGGGATGAAAGAGTTTTGCTAATGAAGCAAAAAATGAAAGGGAAGGGAATGATCACAAAAAATAAATGGCCTTGAGTTGGGATGGAACAATTTTGCTAATCACGCAAAATAAAATAGGAAAAAGAAGTCACTCCACCCTACACAAATGGCATTGAATTAAAATAGAAGAGTTTTGGTAATGATGCCAAAAAAATAGGAAAGGGAATAATTCCACCAAAAAAAAAATGGCATTGACTTGGAATGGAAGTGTGCTTTGAAAATCAATGCCAAAAAGGGGAGATGGAGTGATCCAAGCTTTTGAAAAGCATACCAATTTATTTTAGGGTGGCCAATTATTTTTAAGGAGTGATATGATCTAACATTAAAAGAAATATGGAATGGTGGAGTGATTTGGAATATGGAAATGGTTTGGGTGTTAGAGTGATATGAATATATGATGTAACATTAAAAAAAAATATGGAGTGTTGGAGTGACTTGGAATATGGAATATGAAATGGAAATATGTAAAAGTATATTAATTTATTTTAAGGTGGTCCGCGCCCCTGCCTAAATCTCGTCCGAGCCCTGACGATCGTGTTCGCACCTTGACCACCGCGTCCACGCCCTGACGATTCCGTCCGCGCCTTGCATGTTCCGGATTCCACATGGCAGCCACGTGGCCTATTTTTTCGTTATCTGAAAGTCAACTATATGTTGACTCTATCGGACAGCCGAGACCTCTAACGGATAGACAAATTGGACGTCCATCCACTATGACAACCATGATTTCTATCAAATGTTTTTTGAATTTCTTTGGATTTTTTAGTGGTTTGAATGTATTTCACTGCTAAGTTTGGTCTTATAAGTAAGTTCAATAGGTTTTTCTTCAAAAATTCAGAATTTATAAAAATGTCTCAAATTATAACATTTTGGTCATTTTCTATTCTATATTTGTAATGAAATTCAAACATTTTAAAATTAATTGTAGGTTATTTTAACTTTTTCTAGTACTCAAAAATATATAGAAAATATTGTTTTGACATTTCAAAGTCTCAATTTATTGAAATGTCTCAAATTAATGAATGCTTCTTGTATTCTAAATATAAAATGCAATTAAAATGAGACTCCAATTTATCTCAATTTAACGAATATGTTTCCCTTAGCCAAGAAACCATCTCACGAAGCCCTTTGCGGTTCAATTAAGAATTCCTCCGGCAGTCTTTGAAATCTTCTCCCAGCTTCGTCCCGGGAGGAATTCAAGCGGGCTGTTGGGGCAGTGCAATTTCGGCCTTCTACTTACTGCGAAAAGCAAACGCTGGGCGTCCGTGGAGCTCGATTTCAAAGCAAAAGAATCATAATTTATTGCATTAGCGGATTCACCGTCCACCAGACGTGATCATGAATTGTCACTAGACTAGACAGTGCCATACACTTGCAAATATCATACTAGCAAGGGCTGTCACAATCCGAGCAGCTCGTGTACATATATAGCTAGAACTGTCAATGAATCAAAATGATTTCCTTTCAACTACGCTTACTAATTTCCATCACTAAGTACGGCACTATCGAGCTCCCACGTCGGACGCCTATGCAGGTGCCAATTCCAAAGAATGCCTGAGTGTTTGGTTCTCAGCCCCAGTAACGAGGCGTTCCGCTCCTCAGATCCTTCACAGTTGCGGCGTTCACCCCGAACGACCTCTCAATCACAGCACGGGTGATATTGGGCACGAAGATCTGGTTGGCCGTGAACAAGAACCCAGGACTCTGCGACGTCAACGTGTTGAACGAGGTGGCGGTTTCGTTCCCCACGTTGAGCTGGAAGTGCTGGCTTCCTCTCGGGAAGACGGTGAAGTCGCCGACTTCGAGAACGGAGGCGAACAGCTGGTTGTCGTCGCTGATGAAGCCTGTGTAGATGGAGCCTTTGAGTACGAAGAGAGTCTCCGAGGCGCGAGGGTGGGTGTGGAGGGGGATGACGCCGCCAATGTCGAAGTCCAGGCGTAAGTGGCTGACGCCCATCGTGTTGAGACCGGGTAATTGTCGAGCTAAGGCCAGGTCGGCGGTGGCTCCCGTCTCGGACATGGAGGTCGGGTGCGCTGCGGGGAAGCACAACACATAGTTAGGTCTATGAATCGAGCCGAGGATAATATACATCACTAGTCATGTGCACTAGAGGGGAGCCCATAACAAAAGAGAGATCCAAAAATTCCAGAGACCCAGCATAATCCATTGTGCATCCCAGGAGTTTCACTACTGGAGTAGGATCGAGTAGAGCCTGACATTCCATGCTGAAGCGTCGAAATTCCATGGTTGCAGAATGGACTATTTGGATTCCGTGCTTCAGCTAGCTTCGAAATTCCATGGATTAAAGACGGACTATTTTTGGATTCAACACTGAAGCTTCGAAGTGAATTCCATTAATTGGTGCACTATGGACTATTTGGATTCCATACTCAAAAGTTTCAAAATTCCATGGTTGTACCATGGACGAATTGGATTTCGCTACAGTCATACCCCACTGAAGTTAATCATAGATAACACCACACATGCCGGAATCCGAAGCGATACCCCACAACAAACTTTCAAGACTGCCCCATAGACAGCACAAGTTACAACCTCACAAGAGTCACAGTTCGAACATCTCACAAGAAATCAATCCTAAGAATTTACGAGGGGTAGTCCCATTCGACCAACAATTTGCAGCTCCTCGTTGCTCGATCAAAACGAAGACAACGTGATTCCTATTCCGGCCCCCAACCTCCTCGGCATTGATTTCTAGATTCCATTGTCCAAAATTAATCAAAACTGACAAGAGTACGTGAATACGGATTGGGGATTACCAGGTTTGCGGAGTCCGGTGTACGTGAAGTCCTTGGCGGTGACAGTGTCTCGGGCCTTGCACGGGAACCCATTCATCACCACCGTGGACGTCAGATCCGCCACGCAGTAGTCCTGCAGGGAGTCGGGATCCGTTGCCTTCGCAACCTGCAGTGCGCCCAGAAAGGCGCAGGCGATCACAAGCCAGTACATGGCGGCCATAGCTAGCTACTAACAGAGCTGCAACTGAAGCAAGAACACGAACGCCAAACTGAGAAACTGTGATCGATCGATAGCTCGCTTCAGTGGTAGTGCACAATATACTCGGTGTACGTTGCGAATGATGAAGGTTTGGTGAATTGCGGCTGTATGATGAGCTATTTATTCCCGACCCACGGATCGAAGCTACGTCCCTTTTCTCGTCAGCGAGCAGTAAATCGCGGCATGTCGAAGCTGCAGCAACTGTGCTTGTGAAAAGCCGACACCTTTACACATGGCGCAACTGTGAATAGGATCGGCTCTTTTCGAAGGAGGTTCAACAGTGCACTTACAAGACAGTTTACGGTTTCTTCAAATCTTTACCTTGCAAATTCACAAAGAAATGAAAGAGAAAGCACACGAAAATCTACATTTACATTTCCAGAAAGACTGATTTCGATTTGTCAACTAAAAAAACATGGTTCCTAATTGTAATTTTGACTCTACCGATGCACATTACTTAGCTTTAGTGAGTAGTTTTCGATCATTCTCTTGACCTGGATGGGCAGTTTCATTAAAATGGCGAAATTCCGCAGCTTTGGCAGTTTTTACGGGTCAGATCAGGCTTTGAAATCTATACTTCCCTAGATGACATTTTTGGGGTTTCAACCCGGGCGGTCTAAAAATGGCACATGGAATCCCCCATTTTAACGAACTTCCCCATCTGGGCAGATTGTCAAAGCAAGCACATTGGTAGCTTGGCGCTGTAGATCTACTCGAGCGTCTGGGTCATGGGTAACTGTGCAGGTTCAGCGGTGGTGCAGAGGAAGGGAGTGAGGCGGCACAGGATTTGCATATTCAATTCGACGGAGAGGTTCCATGCTTCCAAAGGTGACATGAGGAGAGTGAGCAGAAGCATGAAATGGTTTTAAGTAGCTGACGTCAGTTTCATGCTCGTGGAAGTTGCTGAGGTCGGCACGTACGTACTGTGACTACTTTCGAGAAGAATCCTCCACTGAGCTGGAGGAAAGGGGGGAGTCGGTTGTGGAGTTGGAGGCTGGTGGAGCTTGCCAATCACCGGTGAAATGGGCGTCCCTATTTTCCAAGAACGCCCATTTGATCAATGATCAGCGGGCTTGATTGGCCCCCAACTCCATTTAGATTTTAAAATCTCATCCTTAGTATTGTTTTGGTACGGAACCTCTATGGACCCCATTTGAGCCTCTCATTGGACAAGGAGAGGCATGTTTTTTTTAGCACAAGAAACGTATGATTAGAGGAGATCTGAGCCCACTAGAAGACTACCATTTCTCAAGATGTTCCCATAAGTCCACCTTTGTTATTGGTTTTTGTGGGAACAAACTCCATGTGGTCAAGACATTACCACATTTGAGAAGGAATTTATTGTATGTAGATAGTAATGTTAGCAAGGTTGTTTTGGCAGATGACGTGACAAAGTGACAAATAGATGTCAAACAACGTCTAGTAGCTAGATCCTTCATAACATCTAGTAAAGTCTAATTTAAAGTTGACTTTGAAATAAATTAGCCTTCATTTGTGATTTTGACATATTTAAGTCTTGTTTTAGTGAAGTGTCTCAATTTGATGAACACATATTACATTCTAAATTTAAGCTCATAATTATAGTAAGATTTCAAATTGTCTCAATTGATGCTAATGACCTTATTAAACAACAAAAAGAGCTTATAAACATCTTGCAACATTAGACTTCAACCACATCATCCCAACCCAAAAATGTATTAGACATAACAATATTGAATGTCAATGTAAATTAATTAATCCATAAATGTTTTTGACTTTGTTTTAATAAAAAATGCTTCAAGATAGCTATTTTTAATGCAAGTATTAAATCTTGGAAAAAAACACATTTTTGGACACATTTAACTATATGATCTTTTAGTACACTAGTTTGAAAAGATGTAGAAAAAATTTCAAAAATTTTCACCATGTACATTGCAAGATATTAATGTTTGAAGTGACAAAATTCCTTTGGAAGGCCCTCAAATAAACTGAGTGGCTGCAGTTCACAAGGTGTAGTCAATATAAAAGAATGTTTAAAATGGTGTCTACTATTTGGATTCATTCTTGGTTACATACTTGAAAATTTTCAAATCATTTGAAATTATACAACATCTAGGAAAAAAATAGTCAGTAGAAAGAAATATAAAATGATTCAAAATACTAAATAGTTAAAGATTTAGTTATGAAAATCCAAACGATTGTAATGCCAATTCCAAAGGTTGTAATGTTTTAATAAATAATGTATATCCAATGCTTTTATTTGATTCAAAATTATTAAAAATTGAATCAAATAAAGGACTTCAAAGTTTATTTTAGAATAGAGAATCTATAACTACCTACAAACTAAAACTCCTCATAACTTACATCTCATTAATAAAAATAGAATGATTCAAATCTTTCCACAAAAATATATTTAAATCTAGAGAATTAATTTCAAATTTTTATTTCTCAAAAAAGATGACTTTTTCAGAATTTTTGAGTTGTTTAAAGATTGCTAAAAATCACATATCAAACAATAACATCTTAACCATGTAGTCAAACATTATGAAAATTGTTGGGCCTTAAAGCTACTCCTTGAGCACATCTTATGTGAAAATTTCAATGAAAAAAATAAAAATTATGTTCATAGTGAATTGCCTAAAATTGTTATATTGCCAAAAATGGTATTTGGTCCTTTAGGGGTTAAAAATGAAGGACAATACAAAAATCCATTAAGTCGGTTCCCCATCTTTCATTTAACCGTCTACATTCAGTTGAAGTTTATTGATGACTAAATAAAAGATTGAATTGAATAAGATTTTGTGAGATAAAAGGGTAGAGAGGTTGTTTTTATAATTTTATAGTAAAATTTATTGTCCATTATAAATCTTCAAAGGCTATAGAAGATAATTTGAAGATGAGAGCCTGATCATTCATTGTTAAAATATAGAAATTTTGTTCAAAGTAAAATTTCAAATTTTATTTAGGCATAGTAGAATAAGTTTTTCTAAAAGCTTGGATCTAAAAAAAGTTGGGCTATAAATAGATATTTAGAGATGAACTCAAATCTATTTTTTAGTACAAAGTTTTAAGAAAAAAACTTATTCTACTATGGCTAAATGAAATCTAAAATTTCACTTTGAACAAAATTCTTACTTTCGAGGTAAATACAGTATAAGCGGTTGAGATCCTACTAATTCTAATTTATGTATTCCACATAGATTGTTTTACCTAGTACTACCCCACTTGTATAAGGATCTTGTCCTCTCTACTCAAAACACTTTCAATAAAAAGCTCTTAAAGTTGCATTTCATAGTTGTCAAATTTTGAATGTAAAGTTGATTTTTGATAGGTAATACTTTTAAGTGATTAACTTTAATAAGTTGGTATTTTATAAACAATATGGCCAACTTAGATCACCAACCCACCAATCATCAACATTCTTGAAATACATTATTGAGTTTTCTACAAAAAATCTAGTAAGTGAATACTTTAGGAATTTTTGAGGAGAGTGAGGATAGGAACTAGGTTGAAATGGTTTCCCAACAACATCAAATCCCTCAAATGTCATTTGAAATTTCTTAAGGATAGTGGCTAATCAAGATTCAACCATCAACTATGTCTAGGTACATGAAAGTATAGTAGAAGCATATTATGAAAAATAAAATCCCTCAACACTATTGCGCTTCAGCTTAATATTTCTCATCATGAGACTCTACTTTCACATGACCTATTGTATAAAAAAACTATGAATTTTCAAAGTATTTGTTCTAAGAGAGTCCAAACTTGCATGGTGAATCATAATCTCATCAATTACATGAGATATTATTAACAATAGATAAATAATATGTATTATATTAAACAATGAAATGACAAGTTGATTATTAGGACATAATCTTCTACTATGATTAAACCAAATCATAATTGTCAAAGAAGGAAGATCAACAACTCTCTCAAAAGGTGAACAAAAGATGAGATTATGATTCACCATGCACATGGCATTGAAAGTAAAAATATAGGTTTTGATAAACAATATGGATTACTTTATGTGAAAGTAGAATCTTATAATGAGAAATATCATGTTGAAGCGCAATAGTGTTGAGGGATTTTATTTTTCATAATATGCCTCAACTATACTTTCATGTCCCCAGATATAGTTGATTGTTGAATCTTGATTAGCCACGATCCTTAAAAAATTTCAAATGAAATTTGAGGTATTTGAGGTTGTTGGAAAATCATTTCAATCTAGTTTCCATCCTCACTCTCTTGAGAAATTCCTAAAGTTTTCACATACTAGATTATTTGTGGAACACTCAATAACGTATCTCAAGAATGTTGATGATTGGTCGGTTGGTGGTCCAAGTTGTCCATATTGTTTCTAAACTACCAACAAATTATAGTTTGGCATTTAAAAAACTACTTATCAAAAATTAGCTTTACATTCAAAATTTGGCAACTATGAAATGCAACTTTAAGAGCCTTTTATTGAGAGCCATTTGAGTAAAGAAGACTAGATCTTTATATAAATTGGATAGTAGTAGGTACAACAATCCACATAGGATATATAAATTAGGATTAGTAGGATAATATCATAGTTGTTATACTGGATAACATTTTTCGTCCTGTAGGACAAGTTACTATTCATCAAATGTACTTGAGAGGTACATTTGATGAATAGTATCTCGTCTTATAGGACAAAAAATGAATAGTAACTTGTCCAATATGACAACCATGACTAGGATCTCAACCATTTGATACCATATTTATATGGAATGCTTTGAATTATTCCATTTTGATTGATGAGATGTAAGTCACGAGGAGTTTTAATTTATGAGTAGTTATGGATTCTCTATTCTAAATAAACTTTAACGTTCTTTATTTGACTTAATTTTCAATATTTTTGAAAAGAAATAAAAACATTGGATATACATTGTTTAGTACAACAATACAACTATTGGAATTGGCATTTTGCAATTCCATAACTAAATTCTTAAGGATGTAACCAACTTGCCTTGAAAAATGAATCCAAATAGTAGATACCGTTTTGGATATTTTATCATATGGATGTGACCTTGTGAATTGTAGATGCATGATTTTTCGTAGGCCCCCAAAGGATTCTTTTCACTTTAAACATTAATATCTTGCGATCATGGGGAATTTCATTAAAACGGTGAATATTCTATGACTTCTAGTTCCCACAATTCAGACTAGGCACTCTGAAATCTAATACACTAATAGATTTTAGACCACCTGGTCTGAACTGTGGGAATGGCACACTTTGAAAATGGCATATGGAATATCCCCATTTTAATAAAATTTCCCATAATCTAACCTTTAGGAATTAATTAATTTACATTGAAATTCAATATTGTTATGTCTAATACATTTTTGGGTTGGGATGATGTGGTTGAAGTCTAATGTTGCAAGATGTCTATAAGCTCTTTTTGTTGTTTAATAAGGTCATTAGCATCAATTGAGACAATTTGAAATCTTACTATAATTATGAGCTTAAATTTAGAATGTAATATGTGTTTATCAAATTGAGACACTTCACTAAAACAAGACTTAAATATGTCAAAATCACAAATGAAGGCTAATTTATTTCAAAGTCAACTTTAAATTTGACTTTACTAGATGTTATGAGGGATCTAGCATCTAGACGTTGTCTGACAACTATTTGTCACTTTGTCACGTCATCTGCCAAAACAACCTTGCTAACATTACTATCTACATACAACAAATTCCTTCTCAAATGTGGTAATGTCTTGACCACATGGAGTTTGTTCCCACAAAAACCAATAACAAAGGTGGACTTATGGGAACATCTTGAGAAATGGTAGTCTTCTAGTGGGCTCAGATCTCCTCTAATCATACGTTTCTTGTGCTAAAAAAAACATGCCTCTCCTTGTCCAATGAGAAGCTCAAATGGGGTCCATAGAGGTTCCGTACCAAAACAATACTAAGGATGAGCTTTTAAAATCTAAATGGAGTTGGGGGCCAATCAAGCCCGCTGATCATTGATCAAATGGGCGTCCTTGGAAAATAGGGACGCCCATTTCACCGGTGATTGGCAAGCTCCACCAGCCTCCAACTCCACAACCGACTCCCCCCTTTCCTCCAGCTCAGTGGAGGATTCTTCTCGAAAGTAGTCACAGTACGTACGTGCCGACCTCAGCAACTTCCACGAGCATGAAACTGACGTCAGCTACTTAAAACCATTTCATGCTTCTGCTCACTCTCCTCATGTCACCTTTGGAAGCATGGAACCTCTCCGTCGAATTGAATATGCAAATCCTGTGCCGCCTCACTCCCTTCGTCTGCACCAGCACTGAACCTGCAAAAGTTACTCACGACCCAGACGCTCGAGTAGATCTACAGCGCCAAGCTACCAATGTGCTTGCTTTGACAATCTGCCCAGATGGGGAAGTTCGTTAAAATGGGGGATTCCATGTGCCATTTTTAGACCGCCCGGGTTGAAACCCCAAAAATGTCATCTAGGGAAGTATAGATTTCAAAGCCTGATCTGACCCGTAAAAACTGCCAAAGCTGCGGAATTTCGCCATTTTAATGAAACTGCCCATCCAGGTCAAGAGAATGATCGAAAACTACTCACTAAAGCTAAGTAATGTGCATCGGTAGAGTCAAAATTACAATTAGGAACCATGTTTTTTTAGTTGACAAATCGAAATCAGTCTTTCTGGAAATGTAAATGTAGATTTTCGTGTGCTTTCTCTTTCATTTCTTTGTGAATTTGCAAGGTAAAGATTTGAAGAAACCGTAAACTGTCTTGTAAGTGCACTGTTGAACCTCCTTCGAAAAGAGCCGATCCTATTCACAGTTGCGCCATGTGTAAAGGTGTCGGCTTTTCACAAGCACAGTTGCTGCAGCTTCGACATGCCGCGATTTACTGCTCGCTGACGAGAAAAGGGACGTAGCTTCGATCCGTGGGTCGGGAATAAATAGCTCATCATACAGCCGCAATTCACCAAACCTTCATCATTCGCAACGTACACCGAGTATATTGTGCACTACCACTGAAGCGAGCTATCGATCGATCACAGTTTCTCAGTTTGGCGTTCGTGTTCTTGCTTCAGTTGCAGCTCTGTTAGTAGCTAGCTATGGCCGCCATGTACTGGCTTGTGATCGCCTGCGCCTTTCTGGGCGCACTGCAGGTTGCGAAGGCAACGGATCCCGACTCCCTGCAGGACTACTGCGTGGCGGATCTGACGTCCACGGTGGTGATGAATGGGTTCCCGTGCAAGGCCCGAGACACTGTCACCGCCAAGGACTTCACGTACACCGGACTCCGCAAACCTGGTAATCCCCAATCCGTATTCACGTACTCTTGTCAGTTTTGATTAATTTTGGACAATGGAATCTAGAAATCAATGCCGAGGAGGTTGGGGGCCGGAATAGGAATCACGTTGTCTTCGTTTTGATCGAGCAACGAGGAGCTGCAAATTGTTGGTCGAATGGGACTACCCCTCGTAAATTCTTAGGATTGATTTCTTGTGAGATGTTCGAACTGTGACTCTTGTGAGGTTGTAACTTGTGCTGTCTATGGGGCAGTCTTGAAAGTTTGTTGTGGGGTATCGCTTCGGATTCCGGCATGTGTGGTGTTATCTATGATTAACTTCAGTGGGGTATGACTGTAGCGAAATCCAATTCGTCCATGGTACAACCATGGAATTTTGAAACTTTTGAGTATGGAATCCAAATAGTCCATAGTGCACCAATTAATGGAATTCACTTCGAAGCTTCAGTGTTGAATCCAAAAATAGTCCGTCTTTAATCCATGGAATTTCGAAGCTAGCTGAAGCACGGAATCCAAATAGTCCATTCTGCAACCATGGAATTTCGACGCTTCAGCATGGAATGTCAGGCTCTACTCGATCCTACTCCAGTAGTGAAACTCCTGGGATGCACAATGGATTATGCTGGGTCTCTGGAATTTTTGGATCTCTCTTTTGTTATGGGCTCCCCTCTAGTGCACATGACTAGTGATGTATATTATCCTCGGCTCGATTCATAGACCTAACTATGTGTTGTGCTTCCCCGCAGCGCACCCGACCTCCATGTCCGAGACGGGAGCCACCGCCGACCTGGCCTTAGCTCGACAATTACCCGGTCTCAACACGATGGGCGTCAGCCACTTACGCCTGGACTTCGACATTGGCGGCGTCATCCCCCTCCACACCCACCCTCGCGCCTCGGAGACTCTCTTCGTACTCAAAGGCTCCATCTACACAGGCTTCATCAGCGACGACAACCAGCTGTTCGCCTCCGTTCTCGAAGTCGGCGACTTCACCGTCTTCCCGAGAGGAAGCCAGCACTTCCAGCTCAACGTGGGGAACGAAACCGCCACCTCGTTCAACACGTTGACGTCGCAGAGTCCTGGGTTCTTGTTCACGGCCAACCAGATCTTCGTGCCCAATATCACCCGTGCTGTGATTGAGAGGTCGTTCGGGGTGAACGCCGCAACTGTGAAGGATCTGAGGAGCGGAACGCCTCGTTACTGGGGTTGATAATCTTGGAAACTCGCATTCGGTTGAATTCAGTGTCGGAAATAGCGCATTCATGGGAGCTTGATAGTGGAGGGATTCATTAAGTATAGGTGAAGGAAAATATGATTCATTTGCAGTTCGACGTACACGAGCTGCGCTGTTTGCAATTTAGAGCTCTTCTCCCTAGTATGATATTTGGAGGTTTATAAGATCGTTGAAGGAAAATGTGGTATTTTGATAGTTCTACGTAACACGAGGTGCACATTTTGCCACAGCCTTACCTTAGATCTTCCTAGCATGATTTTTACAAGATTATGTCTCTAGTTTAGTGACGATTCATGAGCACGTCTGTCACCTTTATGTGGTTGACAATGAAACCAATAATGCAGTAAATTATGATTCTTTTGCCTTCAAAATCTGGGGTTGAGAAGAAACCACACATTCGTTGGGTGTTAGTAAGTATAGGTGAAGGTGAACATGGTTCATTTACAGTTCTATGTACAAGAGGTGCGGTTGCTCCATCCAGCTCTAGCTCTTCCTGGTAGGTATGGCTTTTGCAAGTTCGTGTCTCTAGTTTAGTGAGGATTCATGAACACGTCTGTAACCTGTACATGGTGGTCAGGACAGTGAAACCTGTAATGCAATAAATGACTCTTCTGCCTTCAGAATCGAGCTTCGGGGGGTGATCGACCTTAGATACCTCACAGGGACGCGCAACCCTTAATTGACTGTTTGCAGCAACGATAATGCCAATATTGTACTGACCCTAAACAGGCTTGGGCATGAATTGGACGAAGTGTAAGTTTCAAGCGCGGACCGACTAATCATCACTAAACTATGCTTCCATCATCGTCAATTTAGTTAAATTGGCATGATTCCGGAGCCAAAAATTGTGACACAACTCTACATATAAGGCTCTTAAAATTAGGGTTTGTGTCTTCAGAGAATGCTCATGGAATCGTGCGTCTTCTGCACAAATGTTGAACTTTTCTTCTTGGGAGTTCAGGTGACATTGCGTATAGAAAAATTGATCATGTAGGGGTGGAGTTAGTTTAGAATGGTAGGGTACTAGTTTTCTGTTCACCTCTGACGGGGCAAAATTTCATGATTTCTAAACCAACTCCACCCCTGCATTCTAATTAAACTCCAGGGAACAAGGAACCTCCCATTGAAAACTCCACAAATCCATCGAAATCCCTCATCGCTGCCCAAATTGGGACTGGCCTCGTGACTGGTACGTGGACGTTGCCGTAGGACAATCACGACGACTACTACAACTCGGTAGATTCTTCGTCATCTTCCGTTGTTTTGCACTCTTCGGGAGGCTTGAAAATCCCTTGTGCTAGTGCGATTTGTTCGTAGAACGCCTCTTCCGCATCCAACCTCTGCGCCCAATTGAAGTTCTCCTCAGTTGCATTCCCTCCTTCCAATTCACTACCAGGCATGTATTCTTCTTCACGGGAACCATCATTTTGAGGACAATGCCAAGGATCTCTCTCAAGAGATCCTCATCAATCTTCGGGTTTGAATCGTCACTGCCACCACATATTTATTTCAAATAAATCAAAATTTTGGTTTCATATTATTGTTTTTTTGCCTCATCAAATCACTTGCACTTCAAATAAATGTACTATAGACAACCCTTAGTACAATCTAACGTGTTCAAATTGAAAAGATTGTAGTAAAAATAATTGTTTTGGACTTTGGTTGCTAAATTAAAATTAAAATGATTTGTGTTTATTATGTATCACAACAAATATGTTCAAATCTACTCAAAATACATGCAACAACAACTCAAATTGCAACCCATTGGTCATCTAGTATGACTATAATTGATATCCCAAGTCTTTGGTTCCAAAGAAAATTTCAAATTGCATTCAAAGTAAAATTATCTACATTTTCTTCTTTAAATAGAATTTTTGATGCATACATATTTCAAATTTTTAAAAATCCAATGAGAGTGGGTCTTAAATGATGTACAACAACATGCTATAAAATATTGAAGTCATCCACGTTCAAAACAAAAGCGTAAACAATTTTTGGAGTGATTATGAAACCTGTTTCAAAAACTGAGTCTATGGGATGGTTAGCTTTGGAATTCATTTACTTCCAAACCGTAATTGCTTTTTGCTTCAAGTTTTTTGTGAATTGTAGTGTATGAAGTGTATTACAAGGTTCATGTTTGGTCTTTTGGGTTTTGTCCACTCAAATTGAACATATGGTGCATGCAATGAAAATGAACACAACATAGACTCAGTTTTTGGAGTCACTGTATGTATGAAGCATACTTGAATTGCTCAGTTAATGAACTCGTCTCGATTGAGAATCCAATTTACGTGCCATTGGTTAGGTATCAGAGATCGATACTGAAAACATCGTAGCTAATACTCACAAACAGGAAATCGGCACACAACTCTTTTGATACTGGTTATGTATCTGAAATTAATACCGATTATAATTTAGCCTCTGCTTATGGATCTGAGAGGTTACTCGATACTGGTTACATATATGGAAATGTTACTGATTATAAGTTGTGCTTCTATTTAATGATCTGTGATTGATCACTGCTTAAGTACCAATGTGAATAAACTGCCTCTGATAAAGTACCCAAGGTACTATTGATTATGCATCTTGAGTGTAAGTAATTACTAATGAGACATCGATGTAGATAAAAGTGAGTGACTGATAGGGTCCTCACCCTCCCGCCCTATCAAGTATGACACACTTTGCAAATTCATAGCCATGACTGGAATGACTTAGCAGGACTCATAGGGTTTGAAATTAATTTTTTGAAATATTGAGTTACGATAGGCAGTATGTAACTTGTGTAGTACTTAGATTAGTACTGCATAGTATGACACATATGCGTTTTTTCTAACCTGTAGATATGGCGATAAGTATCCTTTCTTGGGGTAACGCACTGAGTGACACTGATCAGTGATACACGGTCAAGTGAACAAAAAGTCGATGACAGAATGCATTAGCATAATAAGAAATGTGAAGTGCTCTCCCACCTTCCCGAACCTATCTTGCTGTGATAAGCAATGACCGAATGGAGTTACATCGCACAGAGCTAAAGATTCTTCGCATAGAATAAAAAAAGAATCCGTAGTGATCCATGACGAAGCATGTAAGTACAAAATTGACTTGAAGTGTGAGAAAGTACCATGTATTGGGGTGACTAAAAAAGTACCTTTTTTCTCTAAATCTTGATTGATTATAGTTATGAAGTTTGACAAGACTATTTGTGAATTCCTTTAAAATATATCTTGAATATATATCTTGAATAGTTTGACATATATAGTTAGGTTAATGCAGTTTACAATGAGCTCAAATAAAAATTAAATCAAATTTTTTTCATCCCCCGAATTGAAAAAAAATTAACTGAAATTGTTTAATTTAAATTAAACAATTTGAATTAAATTAAATTTTTGGGTACCTCCCAATCCCACCTCTTTGTAATTTTTAGGTGAGGGTGGGGGTGGCATTTGATATGAGATATATTCCTTACTCATATCCATACCCTGTATCCCGTGTTTTATATCATACCTGTATTGTATCTATATCAGTACAAATCTATATCTAAACCATATATATATGTATTGTATTCATATCCATATGAAGATCCTAAAGCTCTTGTTTTTCTTCAATGGGATGCTTCATCAATAGTTGGGAGAAGGGTCTTTTTATTTTTTTGAATTTGATCAATGGCTCAAGGTTTTCGGGAGGAGTTGCAATTAAAATAGTAGAACATATCTTTTTAGTACATTGTCTAAGGGATGATCAATTGAATCAATCCATTATATGGGTTATTCTAAACAACAAATAAACAATATATATTAGATAGCCCATTGTACATCAGAATAATGAGTTGGTTATCATCCATACCACTCTTTTGCAAACTAGATCATGATCATTAATCCCTCACCGCCAAAGGGGACCAAAACACTACAAGAAAAAGGGGTGTTTTAAGTATATTCTTAGTAGTATAGTTTTTTAAGTAATGACCTTTAAGGTGTCTTTTTAGTAAAATTTTACTGAAAACACATGTACTTTCAGTAAATTTTTATTAAAAAGACGCCTTAAAAGTCATTACTTAAAAGATTATACTACTAGAACTATACTTAAAATACCCCTTTCTCTTGTAGTGAAAGTGTCCTTACACAATCTAGGAGTCAACTTCAAAATGCTGTAACTTTTGCATCCAATGTCCAAATTAAATAAAACTTGTTGGAAAAGTTGTGCATAATAGTCTATTTTTTGTGGTAAAATTTTCAGATCTATCCAAGATGTAATGAGTTTTTGAAAGCCATTCAAAGTTCGCAAGTTCAATTTGAGTTCACCACATTGCAATGAGATGGCTACAACGTCGGGGGCTTGTATCTTTTTCATCAAATGTTAGTTTTCAATAAAATTTGTTGGATTTTGTTCCCCATGAAGTCTACTTATTGTGATAAAATTTTCATGTCAATCCAAATTGTTTTAAATGCTTGGGTTCAAAATTCAGACATTTTTGCATTACAGTGAACTTTGGTGGCTTATAACTTCTTCAAACAGGGTTTGTTTTCAATAATTTTTGTTGGAAAAGTTGCGCATACTAGTCTTTTTTTTGTGGTAAAAATGTCATATCAATACAAGAAGTTATGATTGACTGAGAAACATTTTAGTAGAGGTAGGTTCAGCCATAGATGTGATTTTTTGCTACTTTTTTCACTGTTTTTTGACATTTCAAAACAATTTTGCAAGCGCAATGAGTTAATTGAATGTTTTTTTTTTCCACCAAAGTGTTTATCTTTTGATTTTAAATCACTTTGTAGTTTAAAGTTTTTTCATTTGAGTAGGTTTAGAAATCGAATTTCACCTCCAAATGTGTTTTTAGAAAAATTTCAGCATCTTTTGTGAACACTAAAATATTATAATCTTTCAATCTATATAGTCAAATGACCTCAAATTTGATTTACACCGTCTACAATATGCACACTATAAGATTGTATGGTTGAAATTTTCATAACTTACTGACATTTAGACTTATAACACTCAAAAAGCAAGGTTGTTTTTTGACATGGTTAGGCCTTGGGCAATGAGGGGTTAAAGCTTGATGATCAACAATAAATTCAAAAGGTAAACAAAGGATGGAGTTAAAATTCATCAATCACCATGTATGTGACCACAAAGGTAGCATGACAAGGTTTGATAAATAATACAAATTAGATTATCTCAAAATAAAGTTTTGTTATAAGAATTAACAAGCTAAGTCACATGAGAGTATTTTTTATTCAATTTGGGTATATATAAGATCCTTATTGGATAAGGAGAAGCATGTTATTTTTTATTATGTAGGATTGCTTTAGCAATATGAACCTCTATTTCTTACTTACACCTTTAATTCAACACACTTGACCAAGATCCAACCATTGAGACTATGCCTATTGTAGTATCGTGAAAATAAAAGATTATATTTTTATGAAAAATAGTACATTATTCCTCATCGAATGAGAGGCTATCATCAATACTCAAATAGGAATCCAATAAGATTACGTCAACAACACTAATACTCCTACTCCTTCCCTCTAGGTCAATAGAAAATTCTTCTTTTGGGGAATTAATAAAAATTCAATAGTAATGGTACATTCACACAAGCTTTTAAAAAACAGTGCAAATAAGAAATTAAGGGGGTCAGCAAATGGCGACCATTGGTCCGAAGGATGTCGTGCTATCCAAGCCTCATCAAATTGTCCGGCATAGCAAGGTTCAAGAGGTGCTACCTTGTGGTTGTTTGTACAGGGTATGTTGTGTTGGAATTATTCCAGGCATTAGGGAGTGATGCTAATAATAATTGCAAAGTAGTTACACCAGTTTGCACATATTAGAATGGTTGTGGTTTCTAATATGATAGGAAGTGGCGGGTTAGAGTGTGAGTGACAAAAAAACGTTTCTGTCGTTGATGTTCCATCTTACAATGCGTCTACAATTGTCTAGATGTCCGTATTCATTTTTAGTGGCGACGTGATGTTGCCATGGCCGAGAGAGCTTGAATATAGAGCAGTAGGGTAGTACTTTGGTAGTAATAGCTTGTTTGACTTTCAAGTGGACATCAACACACTTAATAGTGGATTTCCTATGACAAATAAAGTCATGCCTAGTGACGGTGTTCCACTTTCCACTGCGATTACATTGTACTAAAGACGTCTTAAAGAATGACGAAGCAATTAAGTACGTGCATGCTTAGTAGTACTTTGGTGAGGAGTTTCAACAAAGACATAAGCCATTTTGCTTTGTATTGTTGTGGTGCATTGCATTCCCGTTTTTGCCTAGGGATTAGTTTAATAAAGCACGCGTCACCACGACTACTATATTCCCCTATACATGTGTCTTTCAAATTCATGAATGGTGCTCATCTTCTTTCCATCTTCAATCTGTGTAGTTTTAGAAATTCACTTCTATAATTAGCAAGTGCGCTATGAGCCTAAGTTATAGAATGCATGTCTGCAAGCTTTTTTATCCCTGTTTGTTGCCCCTTCTTGTGTTCTACTCACGTTGTGAACAATGGAGTGTGATGGAAACTTGCTAGAACTACTATCCATAGCAACTTTCATTCTGGTGCTTCTTCTAGAGAGCCATTCAGTACTAGCATTGTGTTGCGAGGATGACAATGATGGCCGCAACGACCTCTACTTGCTAGCATGTACAAATGAAAGAATTGTCTCTATTATCGCCCTTGATAGTGTTATACACACTTCTCTGCACCACATTTGTTTGTAGAGCACTTTGAATTTAATGGAGGTCAACCTTGGTTTCTAGGTGAAACCGAGATCAACAATGTGGTTTTCCCACTTTTTATTGGAGGAATACAATAACCAATGCTGGATACAAATGTTCAGGATGACAAAGCAATCCATTTTTTCTTTGGTTGCACTATTGAAATCCACAATTGAGAAGAAGAGGCAAATTATTGGCTTGCAATCCTAGCTATGGTTTGTTTAGCGTGCACTTTATTCAAATTAAGCCATAGTTGTAGTCTTCTCATTTGTAGCAAGATGTTTATTCAAATTAAGCCATCGCTGTAGTCTTCTCATTTGTAGCAAGATGTTTGCAATGGGTCAAAGCACAATCTCTATCATGCTTCAGCAAGTCGATGCTATCAATATTGCTCTTCATTCCTAGATTTCTTGGCCCACTAGCGAGAAAAATCTATTAGTGATATAGGAATTCAAGAACTTGTGTAGTTTACTTGCTATCATGGCACCATAGATGGAACTCAGTTTGTCATCACTAAACTAAGTCATAAAGCTTCCAATTACTACTACTTCAAGTCAAGTAGATTTACCATCACTTACTAACACTACTAAAAAATGGTGTTCAAGTCAACAAAAATTTAACAATTTCTTGTCGACTAGGATACTGTATTGACCATTTTAACAATTTTTTGTTAATTTGATACAAGCTAATAAAATGGTCACTAAATTTTTGTTGATTCAAATAATACAATGTCCAAATCAACAAAAAAATTAACATTTTTTTGTTAAAAAAACATGCCTTTCACTTGTTGGTGATAAGAGAGAAGTGATGTTGGTAACATAAGAGAGAAGAAGACAAGCTCTTTATACAAATGGGATAATAAAAGGTTAAATAAACCATATGGGATATGTGAATCACTTATAGTCTTAATTCACATGTCCCATATGGTTTGTTTTATCTTCTACCACTCAATTTGTATAAAAAGTTTATCTTCTCTTCTCTTTTATCACCAAAGTCACCTCTCTACTATCATCAATCTTTAAGATAGGAAAAATTGATCTTCATTTTTAATATATTATAAAGTTTAACTTTTTTCTAATTAAATTATAGAGTTTAATTTATAGTGCTATTTATGTGTTGTTTGCCTATGGCAGTTTGTATTGAGTTGGTTTTTTGTTTATCAAGTGGCGGCCATTCATTGAACAAATTTATAAATGAATTAATATTATTATTTTTTTGACTTGACCACCATAACAAAATAGACAACAGTTTTTTGTTAGGTACTGTCTAAGACAACGCGATTGAGGATACAAATGACATCAACATTTTTTTGTTAATTTTTTGTTATCGTGGTTACTATTTTTCTACTAGTGCAAATGCCTTGAAGCGGTTCCTAGACTTGTATGTGGGCATATCTACCTCAACAAACGACTCTCGAGTATTGTGCAAGTCCACCTTATATGTGAAAGCACAAAGACAATGTCTCTGGAGCATCAACGTGTCAATGGAAGGTTTTAGTCTTTATTTGCTGAAAGATGCTGGATATTTGTTGCTGCCTTGGCTCATGGTACCACATCAACAGCAGCCAAATCTTTCAATAGTTGCAAAGTTATTCAACAAAAAGCTTAGTCGGAGACACAATGTTGTTGAAAACACTTTTGAGCTACTGAAATTAACCTTTCGAGAATTGCACGTAAAGTCCAACCTCAACATTACTTTTCTTTTTAATGTTGTTATGTGTTGTGCAGTTCTGCATAATCTACTTCACACTCAGGTACATGCAAACATTGAAAGACTTTTGGACGTCTTAGAGATGGAAAGACAAGAGCTTGTGTGAAGCCACATCGCCACATTCCAATGGTGGCTAGAGCCCCATAACTAGAAGACAACAACTTGGAGGAAGCTATAAAGAAATGCAACAACTTAGGAGTTTATCTCTCTCTTCAAAAAGCGCTTCCGTTTTGAGGTTGTTGCACATCCGTCATCGATGTGAGAATGAGTGCACCATAGTGAAAGCTGAGATTGTATTAAACAAAATTTGGCTTCACTAGTTTTATATTAATAAACCATATTAGGCTTTTGTCCATAATAAAGCATCATAACTTTGCACTTGGTGAGCAACGTTCGCTAACAACAATTCTAATTGTAGCTGTACAGGTGTATGTATTCCTATATCTGTTGTTGACTACTGTCGACTATTAATACAGAGATTACAGACTCTTTGCTGTCCATGAAAACTCCATTGAATCCTACCTATAGAGGAAGTAGTGCGAAACAGGAGGATGATCAGACGAGGCGTATCACATCTCACAGCGCTAAGTTCTCAGATGGGTAAGAGAGAGTATTCTAGCTAGTGTCATCAGTGGCGGTTGACTTTCTGACATTGGTGGATAGGAGTTCTAGATTCGTTGAAACCTAGAATGGTAGCAAGATGCCCTAACTATGTCGGATCGTTGAGCCCAAAACCTAATAAAGTAATTAGGCAGCAAACTGCTTCATTTTGTTTGTTGATGGCTTGCTTTGCTATATTATTAGCCATGATTATATGCTCATGTAAGCATTGATATCATTTTCTTTGATATATATTTTTTTCGTTGAAGAATTTGAACTGCATTTCCATTTTTAATTACTCAATGTTACGTTGAAGAAATCATGTCTTTGATTTGAAGAACCAAGTGTTGTCGCTTACACGAGTTGCTTGTGCAATGAGCGAGTGCCCTATGGCGCTCATTTGTTTGATTGTTGTAACGTGGAGTCAACACTGAACCTTCCCTTTTGCAATGTCAAAAAATTTAATCACTAGCAAAATTACTTCAACGATACTTCAGCGAGATGGGAGACCTTTAGTAGGACAAGTACTAGAGAATTTCTAGAGAACATCAAGATACCAAAAAGTGCGAGGTGCTTCTTGCTCTTGACTTAAGCGAGAGGTGACATCGTGAAAACATTGACGTCTTTGTTGTTGTTTGTTATAGGCGTAGAAAAAAGATCCTTGGCACCATCGTAGTTTCCCTCCCGGTGATCAACATCAATCGCTTCAATGCCTACAAACTTGTAGCTATTGTTGTCTACTGACAATAAGTTACAAGTGTGCGGTGGATTGATAGAAGGCTTCCTTCCATACCACCAGTAAATGCTGAAGAAGACATTTCGTAGGAAAGTTTTTGGTAATCCCTTAGTTCTTATCTACACGAGAGAAAATATGTAATTTTTTGTAATTTGGAATGAATTGATTTCATTTGCTTTTGTATGCATGTCTATCTTGCGGGCACAATCAAAGCTCCATCTTCTTTAGTTCTTGGTTGATGTTCAACCACTTGCTTGCATCCACCACCATGAAGTCCTACTTGTCATATGTATCTAGTTCCTCTAGAAAAATTGATTGCTTGATGTCCACTAATGCGACAATTTCCACGTGGCTCCAATTTGGACATCTTTCCTTACACTGCCGCTTCGATACAAGAGCATCACCACTATTCTACATGAGCGCCATCTTCGATGGAAGTTCAAGACTATGCTACGCTAGGCTAGTGGCAAATGGAGTGGCACTAAAAGGGAATCCTGCACCAATAAGTACAAATAAGACATCGTCACTAAAGAGGATAATGTTCACTATCCTCTACATGAAAAAAATACGCATGAACATGATTGCTACAACTACGTGAAGACATTTCAGCTTATCCAAATAAACAAATGCATCAACATAATCGCTAAAACTATGCACCAATATTCCAATTTATCTAGATTAAGCACTTCAGCAATTTTCGAGTCTAACAAAGACTAACAACAATTAATAGAAGTTAGAAATTAGAAGACGTTGACTACTGTCTCATATAGTGACGTTGGCTACAGGAAAATCCAAAACGGTAGCACGCCGATACAAATTGGGTCTAGGCATAAATGGCACTGAAAATGAACGTAAATAAAAATTGTAGTGCTAAAATGCACATCAACTATGACATTAACAACTTTCTAGGTTCAATGTCATTAGAAAATGAAAGCACAAAATTTTGTCAAAGTGGAGCACTTACCAACCAATCCGAATGGGATCGATGGTGCAGTTGTTGCATTTGACCATTTTGCCTCCGAGTTCTCCGTCACATGATCTAGCTATAGGACGAACCTTCAAAGATTGCAATGCAAATCAAACATTAGTGCTACAATTTACAAATCAGAACGACTAGCTCTATCACTTAGTTTCCGTCATAGTGTGCACTTGTCACACCCCTATCTTCTTGGGTGCCCAATGAACCTTAGTGCACAAGGAGGGACCTTGGAGTGACTTTCCAAGCCTTGCAATAGACTAAAAAGGGAGATTTGAGAGACTTCTGATCAAACAGGGCGTAATGACGCCCTGGTTTTGAAGTTGACAGTAGAGTGTCATATATACTTGGAAAGCTCTTGACAATATACTTCTAATGGCGCAAAGAGTGTGTGATTCGGAATTGTGAGCTAAAAATTATGGCCGTCCAAAGTTGACTAAGTCCCGGTGGCGCCGGAACACTTAAGGGCTAGGTATAAGGGGTTCTCAATGAATTCCATAAGGAAGTATGGCATGTAGCATATTGTGAAAGATCACTTGACAAAATGATTTGGAAATGCAGACTAACACTATATATGTTTAGCATGTGTAGTGTTAGGCAGTTTGTAACCAAATAATGCTATAAGCAGATTGTGATGAACCTAGTGAGTTGTTGGAAGCTGTAAAGTGTCATTTGGGTCACAACAATGCTAATGACAATCGCTTCTGAAACTTAATGACGATCACCAGTGTTCTCCTACTATAGGCAAAAAAAAGTAGCGCCAATATTCGGTTGTGGCATGATTCTTAAACTTATTTCACTAATTAGCGTTATCGGTCCTCATAAGTTTAGCCACATATTTTGGTTGCATCCCTCATATGCATGGCATGGCTGTCGTCAACAGAGGGAGATTAGGAAGGCGATACCGAGGAGGGGGATTTTTGGGAGGTATATAACTATATCCCCCTCCAAATTTTCTTAAATAAGAAATTTTGGGGGTATAGTTACATATTAAAAAAAAAACTCAAATATCAGCCTCCTATTCTCCTTGTGCAACAACGCTTAATTACAGTCACTAATTTATGATTTCATTGTCGACTTAAGTTATATGCACTCTCCTTGGGCCTTTAACTAATATTGCTTTTACAATTCTATAATCTATATTTCCGCCAAAAAGCGACATTACTTTACTATGGGTGTCCAATATTTCCATAACAGATGATTGTGGCCCATCCCCGCACATAACAGTGGCCTTACTGCGGTCCACTGAGGACACCACGTCAACTCAACATTTAAGATTGCCAGCTAAGATGGGTACACCCAAAATCACCCTATGTGTAAAAGCGCCAGCTAGAAAAGGCACTGAAATGGCTTTGGCATATACAAAGAATGGTCATTCATTCACATAGGCAGTTTTAGAAGTTGTCAGGATTTTTATGAGAGAGTTTATGTCAGATTACGGATATCATTAAGAGTCTTTAAGTGACAGCTAAAGCATTTTAGAGGATGATGAGTTAAATGTCACTGATGAGAAGATGGTGTTACACTTTGGTAGTTTCTTCTGCTACTTCTTTATTCCCCAAACTTCTTTATTTTTTTTCTTTTTTAATGGCACAATGGCAGAGCATTTGTGTTCCTTTTGACATCCTGTGACGGCCATATTGGACATGGCCATGCTCTTTTCTAATGTAGTCTATGAGCTCTTTAAGTCACCCTACATGCAAAACTTTGCAAGCCTACTGTACTCTCATAGATGCTACAATGACTAAATTAATTGTGCAGCTCTTCCTCATGAACACATCTCTTTGATTTTCTACATGGACTAGCCACCAATTTGTGGCGCTTTTAGGTGTACCCATCTTAGTCACTTAGTGTGAAGCCCCAACTGTAGCCGGGCCAACTAACGCCACATATGACCCTCCCTACAGCCTGGTGTGAAAGCGCCATCAGCCTTACTTGCCCTCCAAGGCTGGGCTCCGCAATTTCCACGTGCATGAAAATGACGCAAACGTCCACGAAGTCACCGTTTATACCATTTTTGCGATCAGCATGAATCTTCTCAGTCTCATTGAATATGCAAATCCTGTGCCTTTCTCACTCCCTTCCTTTGCACCTCCACTGAACCTGCAATCGCAGGACTCCGACAGGCAAGTCGATGTACGTATGTTAGCCCGCCAAGCTACAAGTCTGCTTGTTTCGACAATCAAGGTAAAAAGATCTAAAACTAATCAGTAAAGCTGACGGATGTGCAAAGATACAGAGTCAAAATTACAATTAGGAGTCAATGAGTCAGTTTTTACTCGTTGACAAATCGAAATCAAATTTTTTTGTAAGTGTCCATTTTTTTTCAGCTTGTTTGAATTTTTTCAAATTGAAGTTGAAGGAACCTTAAAGTGTCTTGTAAGTGCACTGTTGAACCTCCTTCAAAAAGACCCGAAATTGTTCACTGTAGCTCCATGTGTAACGTTGTCGACTTTTCACAAGCACAGTTTGAAGCATGTTGATAATACTTCAGCATAATCCTCAATGACAAAATTAAGTGGGTTGACAGAATCGGCCTTATCAGCTTGCACAGAACAGTGGCAATATTTTCGACGAAGTCAAACCGAGAATGGAGTGCAAAGCACGGACCCAGGACTAGGAAGCCATTCAGTACAACTTCCGTGCAGTCAATACACTTTCATGTCGTGGAACCTGCTGCACACTTTCATGTCGTGGAACCTGCTGCAGCTTCGACATGCCACGGTTTACTGCTAGCTGATGAGAAACGGGACCTAGCTTCCACGGGAATAAATAGCTCATCATATAGCCACAATTCACCAAACCTTCATTATTCACTACTACTGAAGCTAGCTCTTTGATCGATCGCAGTTTCATAGTTTGGCATTCGTATTGTTACTTCAGTTGCAGCTGTGTTGCCAGCTATGGCCGTCATGTACTGGCTTGTGATCGCCTGCTCATTTCTGGGCGCACTGCAGGTTGCGAATGCTGCGGATCCCGACCCCCTGCAAGACTACTGCGTGGCGGATCTGACTTCCAAGGTGGTGGTGAATGGGTTCCCGTGCAAGCCCCGAGAAAATGTCACCGCCAAGGACTTCACGTATACCGGATTCCGCAAACCTGGTAAGCTAGCCAATGCAAATTCACAGTGCTTGTCAGTCTTGGTGAGGACAATGGAACGGAATCTAGACATCAATCGATCACATGGAGCTCGGGGAATGGGTAATTAACACGTTGTAAAGTTTTGGTCGAACAGTGAGTAGAGGGACGTGTAAATGAAATCCTCTGAATTGAAAATTGTCAATGGGTTGTATTACGCGCGCAACTCGTGGTTATATTTTACAATTCTTGTGAAATGTTCGATCTGCGACTTTTGCTTAGAGATTCCTGCATGTGTAGCGTTTTCCATGATCGATTTCAACGGGGAATTATGCTAGACAGCCCTAAATAGCTAGTCCACAGTGCAGACGGAATTTCGAAGCCTGAGTATGGAGTTTCAGGCTGTAATATTTACTCACGTTGTGAAATTCCGTAATTGCGCAGTGGAATCTATTCAGTCTAGAGAATTTCTGGAATTCTCTGCTGTTATGGGCTCCCCGTGCATGAATGCGCTGGACTAATGTATGTGCTCGGATTCTCGGATTGGCTTACTCATAACCTATTGGGTCTACGGAATTTTTCGATTTATCTCCCGTTATGGGCTCCCTGTGAAGGAAAGCCCTACAAAGCCCTACACTACTGTATATATACATGCTCGGATTCGTAGGCCTAAAGTCTCTGTGTTGTGCTTCCCCGCAGCGTACCCGACCTCCGTGTCCGAGACGGGAGCCACCGCCGACCTGGCCTCAGTTCAACAAATGCCCGGCCTCAACACGATGGGCGTCAGCCACGCACGGCTCGACTTCGACATTGGCGGCGTCATCCCCCTCCACACCCACCCTCGCGCCTCGGAGACTCTCTTCGTAGTTAAAGGCTCCATCTACACAGGCTTCATCAGCGACGACGACCAGCTGTTCGCCTCCGTTCTCGAAGTCGGCGACTTCACCGTCTTCCCGAAAGGAAGCCAGCACTTCCAGCTCAACGTGGGGAACGAAACCGCCATCACGTTCAACACGTTGACGTCGCAGAGTCCCGGGTTCTTGTTCACGGCCAACCAGATCTTCGTGCCCAATATCACCAGTGCTGTGATTGAGAGGTCGTTCGGTGTGAATGCCAGAACTGTGAAGGATCTGAGGAGCGGAACGCCTCGTTACTGGGGCTGAGAAGCAAACACGCACGCATTCTTTGGAATTGGCACCCGAATCGGCGCCCGAATTGGCGCCGGAAACCGACATGGCAGCTTGATAGTGGTGAAAATTAGTAAGCGTAGTTGAAGGGAAATTATTTTGATTCATTGATAGTTTTAAGCACACGAGCTGCACTGATTGTAACAGCGCTAGCTTTTGCTAGTAAGATTTACATACAGTTTCAAATGAAATTTTTATACAGTACATCATTTATAAACAAGGTGAGCTTCCGATTATAATTATAATAATTTTGGATGAACCTCGTTTCCAAACTTTGAAACTTCCTAGTTTGTTTACAATAGGATTTCCAAATTATTTCTAAGAGAATCTTGAGCCCATTTTAACTTTGAACAACACTCAACAGAACCTCTTACAGTTGAATAATAGGAACTATACTCAAATGTTAATTCAAATAATCAATTTAGGTCCTTTTTTCTCATAAAATCTCCAAAGCTTTTTAAACAAATTTTTTTTTCAAAGAGTTTTTAAAAAAAACTTACTGAGAGAATATTGGCAGCATAATCCCCTTTCTCAATGGTTGAAGCAACTAAATGCCTACAAAATCCAAAGAGAATATTGCGCTTTTCTTTTAATAAATTAGTTATAATAGACTTCATCTTAATTTTGCATGTTGCACCCATCCCAATGGACAAAGATCACTTTTTCTACTATTCACACCAAATAGGCTAGTTAAATTGCTCCACACTAATTATTGACATTTCACACCAATTGATATAATCAATAAAACAACAAATAAGACATTTAAATTTGAGTTTTTATTTTTAATCTATATAGTAGATTTTTTTGTCATCAATCTAGTTAAAGGACAACCTACTGAACCTCTTTGGTATATCCAAAATAAATACTTGATTTTTTGGAATAAACTTTGGGATTAAAAAAATAAAAAATACCATCCAAGGTAAATTACTAATTCTTCTATCTTTTCTCCAATTTTCTTGATTGACTAGGTTTCTTTCAAGGTTTAATTTAAAAACTTATATATTTGGTTAAGAGGTTTTCAATAAAAACACCTAAATTGACTATGAGAAAAATATATAAAATATTTAAAAATAGTAACTAACTTGAAGTTATTCAATACATTTAGTAACAAAGAAGTAGCAAATTAACACAAGTTAAGCTTTACCAAGGAAGAAATTAGGTTTAGATTTGCATAGAAGGAATCCAAGGTAGTTCAAAGCTAATTTGGATTTAGAAAAATACTCAAAACCTTAGAAGAAAAAGAATGATGAAGTTTTGGCTAAGAAATGAATGAAATTAGTTGAAAATTGTTCATTCAAGTTCAAACTTGAAATTTAGTTAGAAGTTTGTAATTTAAGTCTAAAGCCAAAATTCCAAAGTCAATTGAAATTGGAAAACTATTTAAAAGAATGAATAAAGTTTAATTAGCTATTCCAATGGCTAAACTTCATCTGGCCATAACTCTTTGTAGGAGTGTTCAAATTTCATGAGTCTTATGTTTTTAGAAATGGCATAATATGATCTTGTGTTTAAGTTGGTTAATTGCATACTATAAACACATTATCTGAAAATCACACGAGCCTTAGGTAGTTTGGCCATTTGAATTATTTCTTGCATTTAAAGTATTTTTTGTTGGTTCTTTAAAAATTTTAGAGTATTAGAAAAGATCCATTGCTTGAAAGGCACAATGGACCACACCTAAACACTTACTTAGGATTAAGAAACCATGCAAAAAAACTGAAACCTAATTGTGTTTGCTTAATTATCAAGGGTGGAGAAATAAGCACTCACATGGGCTCATTGCCAATGTACATGAAGTATATAGTCAATATTTACACCATGGAATCAAACAAAAGGTTAAAAATTAAAAAAAAAAAAAAAAAAAATCCCAACTATAACTCTGCAAGGAACTTATTCCTTGTTATTTTAGATAAGGCAACAAAGAGTTAGGTGGGACTATTTTGAAGACCCCCTAAAGTAGGTTCTCCATAACTTGTCATTTCTAGGTTTCAATACATTGTCTTCATGATGCTCCAAAAAAAATTTAATTCAAAAATACAAAGAAAAAAATTCTTCACCACTTATATTTGTATTTCCTCAATTCAAGAAACTCCCTACAATAAATTAGCCTATGATAGACAAAATGTGAAAAATTTGTTACTTGGTTGTAGAAGATAGTTGTTGAAAATTTCCATATAAAGACAAATGTGAGAAATCAAGAGAGCAATTCAAATTTTAATTTTTTTGACAAAGTATGAATTTGTTATGAATTTTTGAAGTGTGTTGTCCAATTAGTCCAAAAGAGTCTTTAGTCTACCTATCACCATCATCCAAGACATTGGTTGAGGCTACTAACTCACCTAATTTTATTTATTGAAAGAAGTTTGTCATGAACCAATGTAAAAGTGGAATGAATCATTCTCTAGGGGCATGCCGTGGGTAGTTTTCTTGTCATAGGCTAGTTCACCTTAATTTATGTAAAGTTATAACTACAAGATGTAGCAAGCAAAAGGGTTTCTATCCTTCTAGTAGTAAATTTAAAAAATTTATATTAATTATTCTTGGATTCTCCCATTGAATAAGCCTCAATCCTTCTAAACTCGAGGATCTAAACCAACTAATTTATCATTTAAAGACTATTGTTGGAGATTTTGGATTGAAAGATATTGCCAATGAAAATTTGAGTTTTATAGTCTAAAAGTTGAAAGACTTTAGAATTTAGAATATGAACCTATCTCCACAAAGAACAATTTTTTTTATCATTTAGAAAAAAATTCAGCTATTTTTTCAATACTCATATGATATTTGGGTGATACTTGGTGATATTTATACCAGAAGTAGGTGATACCTAAGTAAAATTTGGCTAATGGTCTTAAAATTCAACAATAATATGGCTATTATGACTAAAACAAGAAAATTTCTTTTACAAAAAAATAGCCAATGTTTTTTGGTTGTAGACAATTAACAAAAAATAGTTGTCAACACAAAAAACCTTGATGGGAAAACAATTTCATTTTTTATTGAATTATTTTAGTGATTATTAGGTTTGTTGAAACTAGTTGGGTCAAATTGAGAGGTTCTTTAAAAAAATCAAGCAAGTTAGACTATTGTGCTCCATCATTGATTGTTCTAATTTAAGCCCTAAAAAGACAAGCCTATGCTCATGGATTCAAGCTTTACAATCCTTCTTTTTGTTTGTTGCCATTTTGCAACTAAATATGAATGAAAATTTTCTTACATTTGTTTTTCAAAGATGATATAACATGTTTTCTAGAAGATCTAAGAATTTCATATTTTTGTGAAAATTTGAAAGTGACATGAATTTTTTAAGAAAACTAAGTGAAGAAAATTGAAATTAAATACAAAATATGCTAAAAAAAATTGTAATTTTCAAATTAGGTGTATTTTGTAGGGAAAAACACTGTAGTATAAACCAAAGATATTATGTCTTTCAAAAATTAGAAAATCAACAAACCATGATTATGGGCTCAAAGTTCAAATTACAATAAAATACTGAATTTTAAGATAATTTCAAACTTTACAATTGGTGTATAAACTTCAATCACACCATAATGAGGGAATATGCAATACTATTCACTCAAAATGCATTCAAGCAACTCACCACAAAAAATTGGATGGAAAATGTTTTTTTCCATCCTACAATCCCACCTTAAATCATCCAAAAGACAAAAGAGTTATATACAACATCCTTTGGGGGCTAATTGATTGCCAAGCCTATGCTCACAAATTCATAAGCATTCCAAATCTATAAGCATTCCATGTACAACTGCAAGTTACATCAACATTGGAGTGCCAGAGGAGCTTGAATGTGGCTTTGGCTAACAAAAAAAAGCTTGTTGGAGGATGTAAAATGACATATTTTCATCCATTTTTAGTTAGTAGAGAAGATTTTTTTTGTCATAAAAGACACAAAAGGGCCTTGATAGGGATATTCAAGAATTTACTAGAAATGAGGAATTGTTTGCCATAGATCATAAAAAAAACTCCCTTCTTGTGTATTTTGGCAACTCCTACTTCCTTGCTCTTAATCTGAATTTTGAGACTACCAAGAACTTTAGTGATGGGAACAGGAATGGAATTTGGAGTGCACGTTGCATTGGTGGAGACGCTGACCCGGTATCGAAGACGGTATAGAAGACCTTCATGCCGACGCTCATTGGATATGGCGCAGGCAGTCCTCAAGCTTATCTTCCAATTCCCAATTCCTTTTGCTCGCAACGCACAATTGGCACCACCTCGATGAGTCCCGTCATTGGCATTCTAAGCTTCGAGAGCTTCTTATGGCATTTCTGTACCCATCTCAAGACAGACTTTCCTTCTCGAAGAGTAACTTCGAGCTCCACCTCGGTTTCCTGAACAGTGCAGGGGATGCAAGTCCTAAAGAGTTTTTGTTAATTGCCTTCTAAAATGGCCATGACTGCTCTTTCGTGCACCGGCTTACCCATTCCTTCTTCATCGGCATCTTCGCATTTAGAATGCGCGAGCTCAGTTTCTATCAGGGCTGCCGTGGAGCCGTGTGTTGGATGCCGGTTTAGAGTTTGCTCGACATTCTGTTCTCCGGATTCGTGGACTCCATTAGGGTTAGGTTTGAGTGATTTGAATCGTAGGAGGCTTAGGAGAGACAGAAAGGAGGAGAAGAGCAGTCGACGGCTTGATGTTGTGCAGGAAGGAGTGTTGATTGGTTTGGAGAGAAACCCTAAACCCTGGGCTAACCCGTTTGGGGTTAGGTCATCATTCGCTGTTGTTCAAGCTACTTTGACGCCTGAGGAATTGGAGGGGGGGAATCGGCTGACTTCGATCAAGGACTATAATTCTGCGCTTTTGAGATGTGTTAGGTATCCAATTTTCCGCCATTTCTGCATTTGTTGTAGAATCGTTTTGCACATCCCTTTTTACTATACCAATTTTTTCGTAATTACCAAAAAATGTGTGTCGAGGGTCAGGCTATCTGCAAGTTTCTATTGCTGAAGGTGGATTTGGCCAGGTATATCGTGCCTTCCCTTCTCCTTATCCCTTTTGGATAGGGATTCTGTTGAATACATGAGGAGAATCTAAAACGAACACATTTTGCATTGCGTGTAGTTCGTATCATTGGAGTGATCAAATTCCTGTTAGCTATTGAATGGGGATTCAAATGCACCAACGTATGTATTATTTGGACGCCGATACAAATGTTAATAAGATTCAAAGTTTTATTGGTAGATGACATATCGCCAACACAACTTCTAATGTTTAGTTGATGTACATTCTCATAATAAACATGGACCAATTGTCCAAGATTGTTTGTCTTTGGAATTTAACTCAGTTAGAATGGGATTCTCCGACCTTGAATCGTTGTTTGCATTAGCGTATTTCTTAAGCTTTTGAAGATTCATTCAAATTGTGGTGTGGTGTGTGGTGTGGCAGAGATGGACGCATGAGAGATGCAATGATAGTGTTTAAGCGCTTTCAAGGAGCTGGTTTGAGACCTGACGTAGTTTCATATACAACGCTTATCCAGGGCTTTGGAAAGCTCAAATCGTATAAAAAAGTCACTGATGTATTCACTCAAATGCAGCGCAACAGGTACTACTTCACTGCATCTTCAAGTGGGAATATACTTCTGCGTTCTTCAGCCTTTAATACCGCCTACACTAGTCCTGTGTTGCAAAAATTATTGCCTCTTGAAATTTATTGTCTCTTTAGATTTGGCATGTTTTAAAAGCAACAGGAGCATGTTGAGGCTCATCATTCCAATGTAAGAATTTTCTTATGTATAGTAGAATAATGATATGTGATTGTTGGTGCAAGTCGCATTCTAGGATTGTCAAGTATGATTTTTCATATTTTCAATCAGTGCTGAAGATTATATTGAGGATTGTAGAGACGATTGTACTGAGGATTATATAAAAAGACAAACATGAATTATTATATTTGGGGTACCGGTAGCCGCTTGTTATGGTACCTGACTAGGAGTGTCGCGGCGTTTTAAAACTTTCATCCTTTTGAAATTTCCTGGGCTGCTGTACCTGTAGAGTTTGCCGGCTGTCGTTAACGTTAAAAATTCACGTGCTCTGGTATTAGACATGATGGTTGTCCCCCTTCTCAGCAAGTACTTCACTCTCTCTTTGTATGATTAAGTGGTGGCATGCCTCTTGGGGCAGGTGTCAAGCAGATCTCAAGTTGTGTACAGTTTTGATTAGCACATTTGGGAACGGAGGACTGCCAGTTTTGGCAGAAAGTGCGATGCAATATGCCAAAGCTCAAGGCTTGCAACCTGATGCTATTGCTTATACTGCACTTGTCCATGCATATGCACAAGAATGCCTGTGGGAAGAAGCGGAGAGGGCCTTAAGGTGACCCTTACAGAGGAAAACATCCTTCCCTGGAGTTTTTGGACTTGTTTTACTTTGATGTTCACGAAGGTGCACGACCATATTGTAATTGTCATCTGTTGCATCATGAGACGCAAATGACCAATTTCCACATGAATTTCTTTTACTATTCACTTGTATTTCATGATTTTAACTTACACTCCCAGAATTGAGGGCCTACCAAGATTTCGAAATATGGATTTGGAGCAGTCCATCAATATTTTATTACTCCAATATGTAATTTCGAGCTCACTTCTCTTGTTTGTAATTATTAGAAGAACCATTTGACTGAAGATTTGTCGGTCTAACAGATTTTGTTGTTATTGTCCCAGAGATATGCTGGATGCGGGAATAGTGGATGACAGACCCTTCGCAGCTCTTGTGTCAGCGTATGGGAAGGCAGGTTCAAGGAACCAAGTTGATAGGGTTTTGGAAATGATGGAGTCTTCAGGGGTTGAGCCAGGCACAGTACTTTTTAATACTCTGATTAATATCTACAGTAAGGCTGAAGATCCTGAGAAAGCTCGTTCAGTGTTGCAGCTCATGCAAGCTAATGGTGAGTTCAATTTGCTTTTAAGTAGCCGACTATACCACTGGAGATGTGCACTAAAAAGAGATGCTATGCATCTACTTTTCGAAAGTATTCTACAGCAACCTCGGAGAATTTTTTGTGACCTGGCTTTATGTGAGGTGCTTTCCTGTATGTATGGCTAGTAGACCTTAGCTCTTGTCAACAGGAGCTGATTTTGAACCTTGCTCACTGTCTGCGGAACTTGAAATTGTCTAGTTCCTTTGTCAAACTTTAATTTGTTTGCGATATAAGTATGTGATCAACTCGCCGTGCACAGGTTGCCCGTGTGATGAGATCACGTATACATCTGTCATGGAAGCCTATGCACGCACCAAGCAACCCTTGCAGGCAGAAAGTATGATGGGGGTGATGAAACAGATGGGTATCCAGCCCAGTTCTGTGAGCTATGGAGTTCTCATTAATGGGTATTGCCAAGTTGGCCGTCTAGGAGATGCAGAAAGGATATTAAGGTGAGGACCATTGGTTCCCATTAGACCTGAATTTTTTTTGTGGAAGCTTTTAGTTCATTGATGTTTTAGGAAGTTCTACCCTGGATGTTTGCTAGTCTCTATTATGTAATATCTGTGATGTTGCTGCTCTGCAGGTCAATGCAAAATGCTAACTGCAAACCAACAGTGGAGATTTATAACATCTTGATCAATGGCTATGCTTTTGCTAAGATGCGAAGTCAAGCTGAAAGGCTATTTCAGGCTTTACAGGACTCCGGCTTGCGACCTGATACAGTCACATTTAACAGTCTCATTTCTATGTACATCAGATGTGGGAGACGAACACAGGTGGGTTACAAAATCCTTTGAATCTCTTCTACATGTACCTGCCACTTTTAAGTCCTCAGATGATCTATGTGCTGTGGACGTCCGGCAGAGTTGTGATGCTTGTAACCATTGGTAATTAGTAAGCTATTTGATTCACTTTAAGCACGTGTCCAAATTTTTTTTTGTGTGTGTGTGATTCAAGGTTTGGGAAAATTTGGGTGTGATAATCAATGAGTTTTGTTGTCTACGATTGAAAGGAGCAAGAGTTTTGGACATATCTTGAATATCTTAAGATTGTGAAAGTTGGAAACCCTAATCACCTTTTATCCGTCATCTACAAGCGGTGTACATTCTATACCTCAATCTCTACCAAGATTTGGTGGAAAACAGGAGTAGGTCTGTAACGATTTTAGTATCAGCTACCGCAATATTTGATATCTATAATAAACTTTGATGATGATTTGGTTCTTAAGTTCTTAAGTTCTCTAAACTTGTTCTACTCTGACCGCAGGCAGAGGAATGCTACATGCGTATGCAACACTTGGGCTGCAAACCAAGCACTGTCACGTTCAAGATACTACTGAAGGCTTATACGGATAATAATAATTCAATTGACGCTGAGAGGATACGACTTGACATGCGGAAAGCAGGAATCAGCTTGGAAATCTGAACTGGGAGTTTTGAACCGCATCGATCAGCCCTAATTTGGGGGTAATAGCTGGAATTGCGCTTTCTCTACCGCTGGTGGCCGTCAGAACTTGGATTCTAGGAACGTTTTAGCTCACTTTCTGTGGAAAAGCTTGAACAACACACTCTGGATCCACCAGTTGCCATTGAATCATAGAGCTTCATCGATTCCAGCTCCGAAGGATGCAATTGCTTATTGAGAAATGGAGGAACTGCAACTAGATGTCTACCAATCAAGTTTGGTGACAATCTTCCACATATGACGTACAACTCAAAAGCCTGGCGGTGGATTTGTCTTGAGGATTCGGTCCAGCTAGTTCCGGTCATCAAGTGGTATGTCTCGATTGAGACTTGTGAATGGGTGATGTAGCACCAAAGGTGTGGATTCTAGAGCAGTAAAAGCAAGCTTCCCACCAGCACCCGTAGTACTGTACTCTAATCTTTTCATGACAAAGCTGCTGCTCTCTGGGAATAGCCGATCTTTTTGAATTTTAGCAATATGTTGGTTCTCGGTAATTACAAGTCAATCAGTTGTACTGTACAGTACAAGCTCAACTTGCCTGCAGTTTTTTCACCTTTTTCACCTGCAAAATTCTGCTCCGTAACATTCTTGAGGAGCTACCTCAACACCCTTGACAAGGAATCCAGATTCTTTTGTGCACAATCTTGTGCTCATCATACATGGGAGGCTCCACAAGCTACATGTAAGGCACGCGAGAGCCACTCATCAAGTGCCATGCATACTCAATTCCAGTCCCTGTTTTGGTTGCATCACCCAATTCTGAGTGTGCTTCCAAAAGCAAGCCTTGGAAAAACTGGAGAAAAAGTAGATGCTTGTTGCACTCTCTTCAAGGTGTAAACATTGAAAATAGGGCATGGTTTCAGAAAATCTAGTAATTCAACTTTGACCTCTTATAATTTTTGCATATTATAATTAAATATCTTTCTTGGAACTCTCCAAACTTCATTGCAAAATTGTTGTAATGTAATTTAATAATGAGAGCTTTCTGGTACTCAATAATGCTTGTCAAAGTAATTTGCTTAGTTTAAGGTGAACCTACTTTAAAGGAAAATGTGAGTTTCCACAGCTATTTTATAATCCCTAAAGGATCAAATTTTCATTCAAGGAACAATTGGAATTTGGGTAGGTGATGATGAAGTAAGAATCAAACAAATGTTTCTCGAAATTTGATGCAAAATAGAAACATACACTCCCTTCATACAAATGTAAGTAAAAATTTTGATCTGAGGTCTATTGAAAGTTATGTTGCTTGAAAAAATCTAGGTAGTTTGGAAAGTTTGGACACCTTTTGCAACATTATTCATTTGTTGTTGTAATTTGACATGTTTATAACTTATATGATATGATGTGCAATTTTCAAAGGAAAAAATATTTTCAGTGCAAAAATATTATTCTAATAGGAATCTAAACTTTATTAACCTCGCAAGGTAAGATTGGCAAATAACTTTTTTGTCGATATACAAAGCTGTTACCTTTTTGTTAATCTTAGAATGTGCTCCTTCAAAAATTTTGAAATTACAATCCAAATGATTATCTTTTTCATCATTTGGATTTCAAATTTAAAAAATTCTTCGTTGCACAAGAAATCATCAAAATATGATTAGGGGATTTAGCTAGTGTACTTGACTTCTTTGTATTGTAAGGTGATTTTGAAAAAAGTAGCTCCCTTATGTGTTCCAAATTTTTTGTCCCATTGTCCCTAATAAGGTGTAGAATTTGTTAGTATAGGGGTGCAATTTTATATAGAGCAAGAATTTTATTCCATAAAGGCTTGAAGTTTGTTGACTCTAGTTTACAGGAATGAAAAGAAATTTTCTTCTTACTTCAAACATTATAATCTTTCAATCCAAGTGTTAAATTAGGTTGAATTTTTTTCCATAGTTGTCATAATAGCTTGTTATAATACTCAAATCTAAAGAATCAACAAAGAATCCACTACCCTACTATATATGTGAGGCCAACTGTCTTAGTCTAATCGGGTTGGTTGAAATTTAAAGAATAAAAAAAAAATTCAATTTCAATCAATGCACTAAGAAGTGACAATTTTTGCTTAAAAACACCTTTGGTCCTTTAGGGGGCTAACCATAAAGAACCATGTGGTTGTAAAACAACCAATTGAAAATTCAAGTAGATTCTTATAAGGTCAATTTTGAATGGATTTTTTTGAAATTTTGGCACAAGGTGTAGACATGTACCCTCTGTACGTGTAGACAAGGTTAGTAATAATAATTTTTTTATTAGGTGCCTATTGTAAATCAAAAGTTATGTTGCCCACAACTTTTGATTTTAGAAACAAGGTGGGCAACTTCGAGCAATATGTGCAAAATTCCTCTTCTACCTTTAAAATCTAGTGGGTATATAAATAATAAGATATAGAATGCAACCATGAGAAGAAAAAAAAAAGGGGATAGTACAAAAATCTCAATTTAGGAGGAATTATAGTCTATTGATCCTATTGGGCAAGATTGGAAAAAAAAACATTTTTTTTCTAACTTCAAAGGTTATAATCTTTTAATTCATGTAATTAAATTAAAAAAAAAAAATTCCACACACTCCCATGTTCATCTAGTACAAAATTGTATGGTTAAACTTGAAAGAAAAAAAATCATTTTTTGAATCATTGACCTAAAAAGTAGCATTTTTGACTATGTATGCCAAAAATGTGATCCAGTCCTTTAAGTGTAAAAACTACTCCAAATATTAGGATGCATTCACACAAGATTAATTAAAAGGTAGGCCATATATTTAACCTTGTCTTTGAAATACAATATACTTGAAGTTATATATTCCCTTGAAATAAAGAGCTTATTCACACTTATATTCTTCAAATTCATTTGCAAATCAAATACTTGGGAAGGTTGAAGAGCTTATGAATTATGAATGTTTTACTAGTGAAAAGAAGTCCATCTTGTATTTTAAAGCAAAAAAATTAAGTAAAAAAAGGTTGTGTAGATTTTATTGTGTATGATATCATTATGGCATAATATATACAAAGGTTTGAAAGTTTTGAGAAAATTTGTTGTTAAATCTAATTATTCTAGATTGATTGGGAAATTGAACTACATAATCATCATTTCTTAATTATCCCATTCCCCATATAATGATTGTAAATATACATGATCTATTATTTATATAGTTTTATTGATGAGGAGATGATGTACATAACCTCCAAAGAGTGAACAAGGGACACAAAGATCCTACCATTTTTTGGTATTTAGATAATTTTTTATATCAAATTATTTTGAATATTATAATACTATGGTATAATATAATCTTCAAGAATATAAGATACAAGTTGATGGATGGTACAAGATATACTCCCTTGCAACCAATATTTAAATTGAGTTTATAATTTGAACCTTTTTAGTTTGTTTTTCAAAATACCTTGATATTGATGAGACTTTTGATATTTGAAGTTTTGCCTTGTGCTTTTAGGATGGATGAAAAGTGTTTTTTAAAACTTTGCCTTTAAATATGCAAGAGAAGGCAATTGAAATTTGGATTTTTTTTAATTGAACAATTATGAAATTTTAGATAGTGTTGGCCAAATAGCCTCAATAATCATGAGATGCCTCCCAAACCATGGAGTTATAAAGTGTATCCATCATGGACATACTCACCTAAAACATTTAAAGTATTTTTCTAAAATTTTCATCATTCACCATAATAAAATAGTTAGTTGATTCTTGTAATATTTTACATCCTAAACTCCTAAAGTCCAATTGTCCTTGCCAAAAGACAAAACGGATTTGGAATAGGCTCCTATGGGCTATGGTCTCAATTTTCATTACAATTTTTATAAAAAAATTTAAGACAGAAAACACATTAGTGGTCTAGGAATATATTTTTAATTTGAATTAGTGCATAAGAGCAAAAGTTATACCATCCTATGCACAGAATGGAATTTGTTGTGTCCCCTATAAATCCACATTAACTTCAAATAGAAATTTTTAAAAATGTTTCTTATCAAGTATATTTTTGCATGTATAGAAGTTTTGATTCATTCCATTTGGATAATTACATTTCATTTGTAACATTGGTTTGATGAAAATAATTTTAAAAGTAGATGCTCATATTTTTGAAAAATCATAGTATCTTGTGAAAATAATCTATTGGATTTGTTTTTAAGCTCAATTTTCACAATTTTTGAAAAAAAAATTCTTCAAGGTTTTGTATGCTCACTAGAAAAATGGTTCATTGAAATTCATTACAAAAAAATTGAGCCATGTAGAAGGCTATTAAGAAGATTTGTTGACCATCTTTAGTGGTTTTTAGAAGTGAATTATTCCCTTATACCCGCTCAATTTGATGGATGGGCAGTGCATGATTGGGCTAAACAATGGACTGTCTAGATGAAATCACAAATCCTATTGGTCCCAGAAGTCCAGAATTCTTAAACCATATTGACAACAATTGATCCACTTCAACACATAACATTCAACAGCAATAAGGATTGCCTTCCCTTACACAAAATGACATGGAATATTCCATATCATTTCATCCCAAAATGATATGGTGTCAAATATTCTATACTCATTGAAACTAATGCTTTAATTTCATCATTGTGATTTGAACACCTTTCATGATTTGTGAGTCAAGAGTGAGAAGACAAATCTTTATATACATTTTGGATGGTAGGAGGCAAAGTAAACAATGTGTGATAAATAAATTAAAGTTAGTAGGAGCTCAACCGCTCATAGTAAAGTCAAATTAAAGCAAGAATTCTATTTAAAGTAAAATTTTAGGCCTCATTTAGTCATAGTAAAATAAAAAATTTCAAAAAACTTTAAACTAAAAAAAGTTGGAAAATTTATATAAATTTCATCTCCAAAAATCCGTTTCATATTTCAAGACTTCAATCAAAAGTTATGAACATTTCAAAGAGGGATTGGAAGGGACATTTTACATCTTGAAATACCCTCTTTAAATTTTGTTCATAACTTTTGATTGAAGTCTTGAAATATGAAACGGATTTTTGGAGATGAATTTTAAATAGATTTTTCAACATTTTTTAGTCCAAAGTTTTTTGAAAAAAGTTCTTCTATTATGACTAAATGAGGTCTGAAATTCTACATAAACATAATTTTGACATTTTGACAATAAGCGGTTTAGCACTCATTTTCAAATTATCCCATATCCTTTAAGGATTCATGGTGAAAACTCAATTTCAATATAAAAATGACATCTCCAACCTTCACTCCCTCAAATGTTTCTTACTCAATTCCTTCATAGGTCTATCCAAATTATCTTTTAGATGTTAAATGACATTGGGATTTTGATTCAAAGATTTTCATGGTGTTTGGGATATCATCTTAAAATTTATTTGAATATTTGGTTGGTTGGTCTAAAATTTAGAAGGAAAAAAAATGTGTAAACCATAAGTCTGCTGCCACAGTTTTGGCACACTGGGAATTAAAGAAGTATAGTTTTCTAGATTTTCCAAAGTTGTGTTGGTACTAGTAGTGCCAACTTGGACATGGACGGGCAGTCAACGGGCTGGCACTCGAAATCATTCCAACCCCTCCAATTAGCAGCCTTCCCGTGGCCTCATTTTTTTTAATGAGTATGTTTCAATTCCACCTTAGAGCTATTACAAGTTTATTTTTTCCCTCAATTTTGTACCTACATGTGCTTAACAACTTTTTAAAGAATGAAAATCAAGTGAGTATTTTTTGAATTTTTTTCTTTAAACTTTCAATTTAGTTTTTCAATATAAATCTTAAAATTCAATATTGGTAGTAAAAAAATTTAACCTTGAAAAGATGAGACCTATCACCAAGGTACTTTATCAAAAATGATCTAATTTTTGAACCAATAGGTACATTTTTCATTTCTAAAGTGTTATAGAAAATCATCCATTGAACATTTTTTTAGCCCTAGCATCCTAGCTTATAGGTTGAGCTAAGTTGATTCAAAATCTTGTAATCTAATCACATAAGGTGCAAAAAAAATCCCATTTTGTCACTTTAAGCTCAAATATCTTGCAATCTATGTGGTCAAAGTTTATGAAGTTTTTCCAAACATTCCTAAACTAGACTTCTTGCAAGATTCTATAATTAGATATTTAGAAAAAAAAAAAAATTGAAAGGGCATTTTTCCTTTGCAATAAAAATGGTAGTTTTGAATGTTTTTTTTATGGGAAATGCCTTGGGACTTTAAAGGTCAAGATAGAGGTTTCCATTATAGTCACTAATTCACTCTATTATTCATTCCATGTATTGTGGCCCAAACCTCAATATCTAACTTGTATGTGACACTTTAAATTATATTTGGGAAGTCCAAACTTAAATTTGAGAATCTTTCTTGTATAGACATCATAAAGCTTGCCTGGACAAATGACTAATGAGTGATGAGTTGTTGCCCTTTGAAAGGCAATTGACAAATTCAAAGCTCCTATACAAAAAGCTCTAACCAATTTATCAATGCAAGAACCATGCATTCAAAATGTAACTCAAAATACTAAACATAGCTTAATGAATGGATTCTAGTTGAGTATTAGATAATTATGCTATCCTCAAAATTCTTTGAAACCAAATCCCTCCAATTAATTCTAATGTTTTAGGATTAATAATGTTTAGATATATATGATTGATTTGAACTCATTTATGATTGAAATAAGCTAAATATCTAAAATGAATAAAATAATTGGAAATCATTGTTTACAAGTCTAAACAAGCAAGTATAGTACTTTTGGAGCAATTCACATTAACATTTTTATGTATTTCACCCATCATGAAGAAATCTCAATTTTATTCCAAACTCACACCTTTTCTATAGTTTAGGCCAAGATGAACTATCCCCTTGCTCATCCTCCCGAAATCATTCTACAGGGCATGTAAAAAACAAGCCCCCTTATTTTGTACTTGATTGATTTATCTTCTACACCTCTCCTAGCTAATTTGAGGCCTCTAAATAGCCTCATCTCTCCAACAAAGGTCACTTTCTATACTACCCTAAAATAAAATATTCCTTCCCTACCAACATTCATAGAACTTGCTAAAATTTACTCCATTGCTACTTTAAAGATTTTCAATAGCTAAATGTATATTGGAGAAAATTCTTGAAAAAAATTAGATTTTAGCCAAGACTACAACAAACAAGAGAATTTGATAGCCAATTTGCAACTTCCTCCACACTGAAATTAGCATCTATTTAGTTAGTTTTGTATTACAATACTCCCAATAATCCTTTACAACTTACAAAATCCTTACTCAATTTTCTATTTAGTTTTTAATACCACTCACTCTCAAGGTAGCCAAAGTTGATGCAAGTTTGTCTTGAAGGTAAGGTAGAAGCAATAGTAGTAGATCACTTAAGCGATTTTGGAGCAGTTGGTAAAGAGTATGGGATGGTGGAAATTTTCCCCACATAGGAAGATAGGAAATATATAGATGCTTAATTTTTCAGAGTTTTATTCTTGAAATTGAAGTTACTATGAATTTCAAGAGCCAAAAAGTATTGTTGACCCATAGTCAATGTTTAGCCGAGTATTCTTATTATGATCATTGAATTTCTAATTTCTTGCTCATCTCTTCTTACTTTCTTGCTCACTACTTCGCGACAAGTGTCATGACCTTATTAGTCCCAACCTTGAAAAAGACAAAAAAAGCCCATTCCAAGCTTGAGTTCTAACTTGAGGTTGAAAATAGTACTCCCTACATATTGCGTATAGGGCGTGGTTGACAACTACACAAAATAGTGAAATTAGGTTGCCTTATTTAGGAAAGTTACCTCATGACTTACCACTTGTCCAGATGGAGGCACACGCAATTCTCTATACCTGAGCCATGAACTAGTGCACCAATCCATGCAACACGCATGGTTCCTACATTACTGCATCCTTCTACAGTAACTATACATATTTATATAGTGTAAAATGTCGAGAAATTAATGTGGGGCAACCTAATTTCACTATTTAGTGTAACGCTTCTACCTTAGCATATTGCACTAAATTCCATAAACTAGTTCTGGGATCACTACCTCCTATTCCTTGGTACATTAACCCTTGAATGAGAAGCTGATCATTGTGGAAACCATTTGTTTGGGTACCGTGTGAATTGTTGGTTTAAAAAAAATTGAAAAAAGCACCCATTGGGAGACAAGCTATTGTAAAAGACCTGCCCTTTTCCCCACAAAATTTGGAAGATGAACAGTTGCACTTCTATCTTGCATGAAGAGATTCTTTGTCATTCATCGGCCGGAAAACGTCTTCGGCATGGTTTAAGAGTTAAAATATTTCTTCCATGTGAAACAAAGCAATCTAAGTTTATAAAACACCATCAATGCACATTTCAGTCCAAATTCCAATGTAGCCCACAGTAATTGCACGATAAAAAAACCCTGACACCCGAGTCAGGGGACGTTTTCCCAGGTCGCAATAAATGCCAGGCCTCTGTCGGATCTCGCAAATCGTAAGGACTTGGTCTGACTGTCCCCAACTCAGCTGACAGGGCGCCAGCTCAGATGTTAACACCCTTCAAAACCATGACGTGGCAGACCCCCTCCACCCCATCCCTATTCAAAATCCTGTCTGTTGCCCCCCACCCCCTCCCACCTGCTTCTCACGCGCCTCCCAACGACGTTTGTTGCAGCGCTGCAGACCTTTCACCATCGCTCACCATCGCTCACCATGTCCAAGCTCACTCAATCTCTCTCTTCAGACACAGCGTCCCTTGCGGGACTCATCTGCAGCTACTTCAGTGACTAATTGCGTCCGATCCATAAATTTCCAATTCCCTGTCTGCATGCGCGCGTGAGGTACGTACATTGTCGTAATGCAGTGTTTGTTGCTGTTGGCAATTGAGTTAGAGCGTTGTGGAGCTTCATGGAGTTCGCATTCGTTGTGGAGGTTTTGGTAGAAGATCAGAAGCGCTGAGGAGTAACTTAAGAGAGAGATAGAGAGAGAAAAATGCACCTGTGATTCCTGTTTTCGAGGAGATTTATTGTTTTGATCGATTGGCGAGGTTGTACGGTGATATTGAGGAATAGGTGGTGGTGCAGGTCGCAGGGTGAGAGGTGCGGTGATTGAAGCGCGAGGTGAAGGTGCTGGAGCATTGTTGGGTGAATAATTTTCAGTGTCTGTGTTGTGTGATCGAGAGTCCCGATGACGAGGACCAGGAGAGGCTTGGGAGCTGTGACGACGGCTGAGACCGTTTTGTGCATTTTGTACATGTTGTACATTTTGTGTATTTCGCTGGTGGATGGAGCGACTGACCCGAACGATGGTTCGTTACGGTTTATTAATTTCCTTGCTCTCACTGCTCTCTAATTCTTTGTACGTTTTCTACTTGTTTGGTTTGGAAACGGTTATGCCTGGGCCGGGTAAAGGTTTAGCTCATCAATGTGATGCTCGTTATGGGAGCTTTTGTACTCTTCATTAGGAACGGCTCAATTCTTTCTGTGATGCTTAAGCATCGTTTCAAAGTGATTTCGTTAGCATCGGTAGTCAGGAACGAAACGCTCTCGTAGCTGGAAATGTCGCCATTGGTCGTAAAGGAGGAGTTGAGGGGGATTAACAGGTAAATAATGTTTAAACAGTAGCTCTATATTTTGTGAAGGAAGCACGTCTGAGGTGTATTGCTTAATTGACGTCTGGTATTGATCATGACTTTTGAAGGAGATAGAGTGTTTATTATTAGTCGCGCGGTTAAGTAATTCTGCTCTCAAATGTGAACTTGCGGTTTACAGATTCTATCTGCGTCACTTCAAGTATTTTAAGTCTTTATCCAATGTGCTCTCATTGGGATATCACTCAAAAGAGCTTTCTTCGTAGCTGGAAATTTCCATTGGTCTTCCCTCGGGCTTAGGGGGAAGGAGCAGTGAAAATAGTGTCAATTGAAACAGCACTATGTTGAGTGAGACTAGGGAAGGTGTATCAATTGACGTCATCTATTGACCATGATATTCGGTGATAAGACGGTCCATCAATTATGCTCTCAAATTTGAACCTAAGGTAGAGAATATTGTTTTCTTCACTGTATGCCCTTCAAACAATATGAATTCATTGGGAGATAGATCAATCATTAGATCGCACTGGAGAGGTCACTTTGGGCGCTACAAGAGCCAATGTTTCTCAATCAATGTGCGATGGTTTCTTATGAAATCATTCATAGTGGGAGGTTGTTGGCCTTTATTGAAGTGACAGTAGACAAGCACCCCATTTCCATCAAGATGAGTGACCATCTAGACATTTATTAAGCCAAGTCATGCTTACGATTAACTTTCTAGTTGAAGTACATTTGAGTGTATTGGAAGAGATGAGCCACTATTGGAAACAGGGGTCAGTCAAAAGGTAGACGGAATCAGACCCCTAATGGTTTTAGTGTCCTCTCGTTACCTTCTAATGCAATTAATTTAACACGCCAGGTATGGTCTTAATGATATGTAACGATGGTTACTTCTATTTTGATACTTTGAAGCTAACTTGGGACACATACACTGATTTCGGGGTTAGTAACAGTTGTGAGGGTCTGACATGTTGATTCTTTGGTGTTTTTGAGTACAGTGTCTGCCTTGAATACCATGTTCACTGACTTTAACAGCGACGCAAGGCTCTTGAACTGGGTGCAAAGCGCGGGTGATCCCTGCAGTAACAATTGGACGGGTGTTACTTGTGAGGGCCCCTTTGTTACCTCAATGTGAGATTTTCCGAATACGACTCCCCCCTATACTTTCAGCAATTTAATGCAATGTGTTCGTGATTTACAGTACTTACTGTTGCCATTCTTTCATTTGGTTGCAGCAAGCTACCCAGTATGGGGTTGAATGGGAAAGTGCAGGGATGGGTTTTACAGAATTTGAGACAACTCTCTGTGATGTAAGCAACTGTAGTTATTGATTATTGCCAAGTTTAGTTTACATTTTTGATCATCTCGCTATGTGAGTTCTTCCTGGCGGTACGTCCATATACATTGTTCAATTATTTGAAATTTGTGAAGCGGGCGCAGCAAGCATTTCTTCTGATGGGTGGTGTGGTGCCGGCCCTGCAGGGACCTCAGCCAGAACAACCTGAACAGCCAGATCCCTGATTTGTTCCCTCCCAAGTTAACTGACTTGTAAGATTCTTTTCAAATCCATCAAAGAATTTATACGGCTCTAAAGTGGATTAGAATGATTAGTCAGCATTCTGAACTGACTTGATTTGTCTCGCCGAATATTAATGGTTGATACTTTTCTTTTGCCAAGGATTAATGCACGAGTCATTGGAAGTTCATTTTAAGAGGTCATGTAAAGACAATTTAACATTGACTAAAGATTGATAACTTTGTCAAATTAATAGCTACTAGATAACATTAAGTTAACATGAATCTTATAATTTGTATTAACTCATAGGAAAAGATCTGATAGTGTGATATTGGATATGGCAAATACTTTAAAACGATGTTCTAGCCAAACATTGCTCCTTCCATGTGTAGGTCGGTTCTCATCGGTGACGTACTCGTGCAGGAACTTGTCCAACAACCAGTTTACAGGCACTTTCCCCTACTTGCTCGTTAACATACCTACTTTGATAAACATGTAAGTAATGCTGGCTCCGACTGTTGCACATGAAACGTGATCCAAGAAATTTCGAGCTCGCACAGGTTGTAAATTGCGTTCGCTGACTAGGCCCTATGCTTATGAAAGTCGTTAAAACATCGAATTTATGTAACAGAACTGAATTATGGTTCTTGGCAGCAAATTGAACAACAACAAGCTTGATGGTACGCTTAACGGTCAGATTTTCAGCAAATTGGTCAACGTAACCACGCTGTAAGTTCTTCATGTGGTAGCCTCTGTTCCTCTTCTGTATCTGTGAGAAGATGGTTGCTGCACAGTAGTGACCTGTTAGGAGGCGGAGAATGGGTGCACTTACATTTACTTATCAGTAACCAAAAGGAATTGCGCACTTTCGGTGTGAAGTTGGAATCAAAGTGTCTCTAACATTTTTTGGGGGGGTTCTTCTTTATTCAGTGATATTTCCAACAACGGATTTACCGGACCGATTCCTGATGCTATAGGTGACATGACCAGCCTGCAATATTTGTAAGTCTCTCAGAGAATTTATATTTTCCTTTGACAACAATGATGCTAACTTCACTCATTAATTTCGAAGGAATTCTGCTTGCACAAAATGCACAAAGGTGCTGTTCTGCAAATCCAGTACTTGGCATGAACCTTGTTATTAGATTTGTAGACTGAAGATGATGTTTCCATGTGCCTAGGTACTTGCAAAACAATAAGTTGACTGGTCCAATCCCAGCGTCTCTATCTAAGCTTCTACTTTTGGACACCTTGTGAGTTTTCTGACGCTTATATTCTTTTCTTGCCTGTGCAAACGTTTCCAATATCTTCTTATGTTAATACGCCGTTTGATCTGATTTTTCTAAGTTTGATTCTGGTTGCATGAAACAGGGACGTGTCTAATAACATGCTGACAGGTTTCCTCCCACCTAATTTGAACCCACCAAATTTTAGGTACGTTTACTTTTGTTCTGCTCTACTACAATAGATCACTAATCCCATATTTGATTGACGAATTTTTTAATGTGAAGTTAATAGGAATTAGATTCATTCAGTCCTAATGTTGAGTTACTGTACAAGTGAATGTTAGTATTACCCAAGTGGTGCTAGCAGCTTAACGTGAGTGTGGTGTTATAGTCTGCGGCATGGACTATAGTGTTATAATGGAAAAGATTAAGTAACGTCAAGTCAACATTAGCTCTACATTGGATTAAAATTATCTTAATATCGATCTTATGCACGTTCTATCAGATTAAATTAAATTTGCCGTATATATCTTTATGAATCGAAAAGGGATTTTTGGAGATGCAATTCAGTGTAAGATGTATTCTTCTATTTGTGCAGGCACGGAGGCAATCAACTCAGCCAGCAAGCTCCTCCACCACCTCCATACACTCCACCTCCATATGCTCCACCTCCACCTCCACCTCCACCTCCACCTCCAAAGGGCCCAAAGCCAGTAACCCCACCAACAGTTACCTCATCTCCAGCTACTTCATCTAAGTCATCAAGTTTTTTATCAGGCTCCAAAATGGTTGCATTAATCGTAGTAGTCATTCTGGTGCTTGCTGCCGCTGGTATAGCGGTGTGGTTCTTTGTTATCCGAAACAGACCTGAGCATCTGAAGGCATCGGACATCGAGGCTAATAATCACAGCAGCCGGCGAACTTGGTTTTTGCCTCTTATTCCACCTGGAAAAGGTCAGTGCATGTTCTTTCTGAGTCAAATCACAAATCAGGAATAGAACACTTCGAGGATTGATAACTTTTATTGGTTGCATGCATTGTAAGTGGGAATCATAAAAAGGGTGATATTTTGTACCATTGCTGATAGATCACTCTATTGAGAGAGCAAATTCAATCTAGTGTTCCTGTGTAAGAATGCCTGGTGACCTGGAATCTGAGCTTAGGTTTATTGTCAAGTCTCTAAGTTCGTTTGATGACCTCCAGGATCACACCGTCCCTTTCCGGTTTTGAAAATATGAAATAGTAACCCAATGAATGGAAGTTGATTTAGAAATCTGACTTTGTTTTTGTCTGGGTTAATACAGAGAAGACGAGAAAAATGAAGGTATTTGAACCAGGTGAGGATGTTTGCTGCCAGACTTTAAGATCTATTAAATGAAAGTGATAAGTCCATCAGCTGTGTGAGAACTCTGCTAACACTTTATTATAGATTTTGTCAGAAGTCTCAGGAGTCACTATGAGAATAATTTGCAGATATAGTCCCTGAGTTACATTGAATTTCCGAAGTAGTTGACCATGAAAAAGTTAAAACTTATTAAGATTCAAAGTCTTTGCCAACATGGGATTTTCGGTGACGTAGTAAGCTGTCATCATGCAAAACCAAAGCCCTTTATGGATTGTGTTATAGGGAATACAGGGAAATAGGACTAGGGCCCGAAATGATTTTTTCTAATGTCATATATAAGTATTGTTCTAAATTTAGTTCTGTTGCGAGTTGGCCTTTTAGATACATTTGAGAAGGGAATGGAAGAAAGAAAAATCAAGGCCTCACCTCCAGTGAAGACACTCAAAGTTCCGCCAGCATTTAATCGCGAAGAAACCGTTATTGAGAATGCTGTATTAGGGAAGGTGAATAGGACCAGTATTTCAGCGACAGCCTTCTCTGTGGCAGATCTTCAGGAGGCTTCCAACAGTTTCTCGCAAGGCAACTTACTCGGCGAAGGCTCCCTTGGTTGTGTGTACCGCGCTGAATTTCCCAATGGCCAGGTATTTGCTGTCAAGAAACTTGACACCAATGCGTCGATGGTGCAGAATGAGGATGATTTCTTAAGCGTGGTGGACGGCCTGGCGAAGCTGCAACATGCCAACTCCGCTGAGTTGGTGGGCTACTGTGTCGAGCATGGGCAACGGCTTTTAGTGTACGAGTACATCGGTCGAGGGACACTCCATGAGCTGCTGCATGGAGGTTCAGTAGAGAACTCCAAGAGACTGACGTGGAATACGCGCGTGAAGATTACATTGGGTGCAGCTCGCGCTCTAGAGTACGTGAATATCTGTCTTGATGATATCGATTTAGGGTTACGTTCTCTCATCACATGAGTAAGGCCTGTTAGCTGTCATAACTTATTAGGTATCCATCGTCTCGCGTCTGCCTGCATGTGTCTTTCAGGTGTTGGACATAGTAAATGAGTTCTTCAAATGTTCCCAAATGCCTCGGAATACTCGATCTTAGAACATGCTTATCTCAAAGACCACGATCTGTTAGACGTTGTGTTGAACTTACCAGATGTTGTGTTGTCTGTGAAGACAACGTTTCCTTCTCCAATTAGAGCAGGGCTTTCAAATCTTGTGTATTGAGCAGTAGGTTGGCTGTGATCAGCAAGGTGATCAGTATACGTACATCCCTGAGAAGTGGACGGAATCAAACTTTAGGTTGGGTAAATGTGGGCTTGCAGGTATTTGCACGAAGTATGTTCACCACCAGTCGTGCATCGCAACTTCAAGTCTGCCAACATTCTATTGGACGATGACCTCAATCCACATGTCTCGGATTGTGGTTTGGCAGCTCTTGCTCCATCTAGTGCCGAAAGTCAGGTACATATCCCTCTTTTAACATCCTTGTGAAACAGAGGATGCGAATTTTTTTGAATTTAATATGGTGGCAACGGATGAACTGAAGTGCTAGAAATAAATTTTCAGCAAGGTCAGTGACTCCTGTTTCGTTGATGTAAGACGTGGTTTAATTTCTGCAAGAACCGGATTATTAAAGTTTTATGACGCAGTGTATGTTTGAAATATTGGCAGCTTTCTGCGCAAATGCTGAGTGCCGTTGGATACAGCTCCCCTGAATACTCTATGTCCGGAACTTTCACGACTAAAAGTGACGTTTATAGCTTCGGTGTTGTGATGCTCGAGCTCTTAACTGGGCGTAAGCCTGTTGACAGGTAACCTAATTTGGAGATATTGCTTATCATTTCACCAGTTGGCAAATTTCTACTTCACTGGAGATGATGGACAATCTACCCTCTGTGATTGCACATTCTGTAATTTATTGCATATTCCTACAGTATCCTGTCATGTTGTGTACACACCTGGCTGGACAACTTCCGCATTTCAAGTTGTGAACGCATGCAACAGGAACCCATTTGTACGTGCGATTATAGAGAGTTGTGTCCCATTGATGAATGCATCAGAAGTGCAACACCAGTAAAAGCATCAACACGTTTAAAACTGAGCAGATTTTTGTCAAGAGTGTAGTTAAAGCATCAACATGTTTCGTTTGAGTTTCTGTTTTATTATGTCCCTGGTTTTGTTCTGAATTTTCCAAATGTATTGAACTCGCAGCTCGAGGCCAAGGTCTGAACAATCACTGGTGCGCTGGGCAACGCCCCAGCTACATGACATTGACGCATTGGCAAGAATGGTGGATCCAGCACTAGAGGGTGTATACCCTGTGAAGTCCCTCTCTCGATTCGCCGACATCGTTGCTTTGTGTGTACAGGTGAGATTTTCTACCACCTGCTTCCAGTCAGCACTGGCAGCTAATCTACAAGTGACTTGCTTATTGTGGTGCAGCTGCTAAGCTGCAAAGCCACAGGAGGCTCTGTAGTCTATTTCATGGTGACGCTGTAATGTAAGATGAGCTTAGTCGATCAGCAACATATATTGCTCATAAGAACCTCCTCAAATTTTCATACTGTCTTCATTGTAGATGCAGGCTGTGTTGATGCCTCCTCTGCTCTAGTCTGGAACGAACAAATACCGCTATGTGACTTCCTCGTGTGAATTTCATCCGAGGCTCTTAGTGTGATATCAGACACTCGGACACAATAGCCATTGAAACACTTAATAGCTAAGAAAATGATTTCAGTGAACCTCAGATCATAACACTCTTTAGGGATTCTATGGAAACCATGGAATCGACCACGGTACCCTGAACCTTGGGAATCCATGATGACGTTTTCCCGTTCTTAATATTACGATGCAACAAGAGGAAGATTGAAGATGTCAGCATTGATGTACTCGGTTGCATTTGAGATCTATAAAACCAAGTTGAAATAGAACTTTTTAAGTGCAGTATCTTGTCCTCTGGGAATAGAAAAGGTGCAGCGCTTCAATGGCTAAAGAACGTTTCTAATAAAATGCCTTCATTGTTTGCAGCCTGAACCCGAATTCCGGCCTCCCATGTCTGAAGTGGTACAGTCGCTGGTGCGTCTTATGCAGCGGGCCACTTTGAGTAAACGCCGAAACGAGTCCGACTCTGGCGCTTCTCAGGCCGACATGCCAGATCCTTACGACTACTGAGAGGAGAGTGTATCGATCTCCACCAAGGGTAGCACTGGCAATCTGCGTCCATCTATGTGACATAATTAATAGAACTACCTCACCAAACTCGTCCTCCTAGCTGGTCTTCGGACCACAGTTATTCTTCTTACTGAGAGAAGCACAAAGCCTCGTCGACCAGCACTTTCCAGTTACAAGTTTCAAGAGCCTCCTGCGCGTTCTCTTCACAATTGGTGAATTGGTTCAAAATTGGTGAACAAAGCCAGAGAATTGTGCTCATCACGTCACAGAAGAGGTGCAAATTCCAGCTTCTTTAATTTCTACCTCTCATTCCAACCCCAAGCAATATGAGAAAATGATGGTCAGGGCTTTATGCGATGCTGATTGCATCGCAGAGCTGTTGCAGAGGCTGTAGCTTCTACCTGCAGAGCGACAGTGTGCGGACGCCCACATCATGATGCGGAGAATTGATCACTTCGGAAGTAACACCGGTGATCAGCGGAATCAAACACATCCTCAAGGAGTTACTGCACTATGTACAATGGTGGAGAATTTTGTTATTTTCTAAAGAATCTTTTCCATGGATGTAGAAGGAAATGTTGATAGAGTAAATAGAGGTCGGCAGTGTTAATGCCAGCAAAACCAATTCTTTTCTGGGGCATGTTACCACTGGCGGGTTTCAATTTTGAAATAGGATACCGACTTCTAGGGGTTGATGCAAGTACCAGAATGGATTGTAAAAATGGCTACTGCAACAATTCGTCTAGTGATCTCCTTTCCCATAGCTTGACAATTGTCTCTTCTCTTGTCCTCTTACACCTCTGAGATACAGTAAGTACGAATTTGAACTGTCAGTTTGCAAGGGATCTTCAAGGTCTTCCTTCAGGTGAAAGGACGTAATTACTATCGCACACTAAGGCATCACTGAGATGCAAGTGCGAATTAAAGGGATGACAGGGAATTGAAGGGCTCTCTTGGAAGCAGGAACATATTGATTATTACTGATTTGAACCCAGGCTAACAAGCATAGACTTCAGCAAGTATCAGAAATCCGATTTTGAAAATGAATGATTGTGATTTTTCTATTCAAGATTTTGTGAAGGGTGTCCATTGCAAATCTTGATTTTCTAGTGTGGAGGGCTCTTGGAAATGATCCTCAAATACACTAGATCTTGGAGAAATAATCACATTAGAAATTCATTTTAAAAAATTGTATAGCAGATTTTGAGATGCTATAAATTAATTGGGGTTATGCATGTTATACCCTTTAAGCTCATATTTTTTGGGTGATCAATTTCTTAGGTTTGACATGTGAAAAGTGGTTTGAGAGACTTCAAATCACTTTCACAGTTTTAACACCTTCATAATTAAATATTATGATCTTTCAAACCATAAACAATATTGTTGTATTTTCTTTTCTCATGTGATTTCTAACATGTCTAATTTGAATTTTTGTAATTACAATTAAATTTTTTTGATAAAACTTATCAAAATGTTGGCTTTTTATTCAATTTAAAACAAATTTGAAGGAACTCAAAAAAGGCCTTGGGCATTTAGGGGTTAACTCCTATTTATTAAATATAGAGATGGGCCAACAAATAGGGCAAACACAAGTCAAATCAATGAAATGCTTATTGCACTTTAGTTTTTCATTGAAATAATTGAATGATATATCTTTGGGATGAAAACAAGATGGATTTTGTGATAGAGGTCATAACACTCTGTACTTAATAACTTCCATATACATGTTTAGAATCACAAAAAAAAAATTGTTTTAAAGTAATTAGCATGTCACCTATGATTGAACAACTTTGATGGATCATAACTTTAATTGCAAAATTGGGATCTTCATCTCCTTTATACCCATGGGCATATATTTTCATCACCTTTGTAACTATGCACATATATATAATGCAATAGTATATGCTTTGTGTTGAGTAGAGGTATATTATAGTATATTGTTCACTCTTCATTTCCTTCCCACCTAATTTTAGGGTTTAATTTCAAATTTGGACCACCGTAACTCTTTCCAATCACCTTGAATGAAAGTGAGGAGAGGGTTCTGTATACCGGTGATTGGGTGGACATGAACAAGTGGCCTGTATTGTACTCTAACCTCGATGCAGGATGCCGAAGAATTCAGCTTGTGCAGTCGGGGAAGCTTTTGATTCAAAAACTCCTGCGCACTGAGCCGCAGCTGCTTCATGCTTCAAACTTCGAGTCGAGTAGCGAAGCAAATCCAACCCCCGAATTATTTGTACCAATTTCTATCACTTTCTGCTCATGCACTCAAGAGCTTGGGATTATGCGCGGCAGTGGTGTTCCAAACATGGCTTAGGTTCAGACTCTAGCAGTTCATTTAGGGTTTCTTCGATTCGAAAACGGAAAGAAAGCAACGGAGTGAATGCAAATGTCAGCGATGGCTGCTGCAGGAGTGCGACGAGTGTTGGTGCTGGCTAAACGAAGTGCGTACGACATGTATGTGGCCCGGCACCAGGACCCGAACTTTACGCGTCTCCTCTCCCAGCCTCAGGTTTGTGGCTTCTCCTCTGTTTAGTCTGGACCTCGTAACCGGAGGTTTGAAACAGCATGCTCTCGGAGATTCAGTTTCATGATTTCTAGGTCCTGCATTGATCTTTACGGTTCAGAAACATGGCGATTGTTGTTTCGACCTAATTTTCTGGATTCTTGATTTTATGTGATTTGCCTTGATTGTGAAGTAGTTCGTCGCCATAATTAGTGCTTTCCGTGGAAGACACGAGACGAGAGATTTTCGAATTAGGATTAATTTATTTTGAGGTGGATTTGAGATGATTGGACTGGTCTTTGTGAGTCTTTGCGACTCGCAGCAATTGTTTCTGGATTTGGATTTAATTTCATCCAACTTGGAAACATTAATTAGGTTTAGGAAATTACTCTACGACTGTCGGATTGTGTGTGAGGTGGGAAGACCGATCCGTTTCCTTCAGTTCAAGTGTTATGGAGGAAAGAATGTTGGAAATGCTAGTTTTGCACATAAAGGAAATTGAAAATAAAAAATTTGGAAGGAATAAATTAAACATAATTTAATTGGACTACACTAATTATAGTGTTTTCTTTGCGAATTTTTGAAATTGGATTTGTACTGATGTCTATATCTATCGTCTAAAGGAGATTATCTCCGACATCCAATTGACCCCTGAACCTAGAGTTCTGAATGGCGGAGGCCCTCTGTTATTGATGATTTCAATTTTTTAACAGATTCGCATTTATTTTAAGGGTACAGATTCAGTTAGGTGATAGGTGTGTGCTTCCAACTTATCACACCTTGACAGCGTTTTGCAATGGGTTTCGTACGTTTAAATATTATGAACGGCTTGCAAAGGGTTTACAAACGTCGAATTTCGCTTTACACTGCAGTATTTTTGTATTTTTGTGTATTGTAACTTTAATCAATCCGCTTGCTCATAATATTCTCAAAGTAAGTTTCGTTGCGGGGATTGAATTCCAATAGATATAGGATTTGCCTGAAGGTCTCGAGCAAGTACAAGTATCACATAGTGACACAGGTATTAGGGCTGCATGATTCTACTTGTAATTTAATAAGCCAGGAGTTTAATCAAGGAAAAGGGCAACACAATGTAGCTTTAAGCACCTAATTTGCCAGGCGATGCAGGTGGTTGGCAATCTTTCACGTCAACATGAAAACGAATCTATTCAGGTGTGGTTACGTCTGCTCATTTTACTTGACACTGGATTACCTTCTCCGCATCTATTGTACTCCTCTAGTGCTTGATCTCCTGTAATTATCACGGTCCTCTGGATTTTAGCATCGGTCAAAGTTGGTAAGCTACTCTGCAATAACATCAATCGTGTTAGTGAATGCAAATTGTGACGATATGGATTGAAGGTCTTACCAAATTGCCAAAGATTTAAATACTGTGTGCTCTTCTTGTTGATGATTTTGCTAATGCATGCAGATGGTGGGCAATTTACAAGACAGACATATGGTCCATGAGCATACTGTTCAAATGTGTAGAGATATTCTCAGTCGCCGGCAAGGGCATATCCAGTTTGAGATTCATTTAAGAGATGAACTGCAGTCTCCCACTCCTGATGTGGACTTGGTGATTACTGTCGGAGGGGATGGAACACTTCTGCAAGCGAGCCACTATTTAGACAGTTCTATTCCTGTTCTGGGCGTGAATTCCGACCCCACTCAGATTGATGAGGTTTGTCCTGCAAATTTTGAATCATTGTTTACATGGAAATGTGAAATGGATGTTGCTAAGCGGCCTCATGGTGAAGGCTGATGAGAGTATTTCTGATCGGCTAATTGACTTCAGTGAAAACTTGGATTATCCACATCCTGTCAGATATTCAACTGGCCTGAGGATTCCAATCTACCTTTGGAAATAAAACATCTTTTTCCTTTAGCTTTTCAGTGTCTATCTGTTTGACCGAAACCAGTATCCTGGACCTGTTCTTGTCTGCGATTTATGAAGTTTGCTTCTAGAATTCTAGAATTCATTTCATGTAGCTTTGACGTGCGATTTGGCTTTTTTCCAACTGGCTGCCGTATTATGTTTGAGGCCTGACTAGTTGTTTCCTTTACTTTGAGCTGCAGGTTGAGCAGAATCTCCATCGTTTTGATGCAAGTCGGAGTACTGGCCACCTTTGTGCAGCCACTGCTAATAATTTTGAGCAGGTAATTCCAACTACTGACTGGATATTCTACTTCTTGGTCACTATGTTCTAGAGCAGTTTTGGTATAATAACAGTTGCTCAGTAATATAGTGACAGATACCAAGATAGCGAAGGGTTTCGAGTGGTGTGCCCTTCTAGGTTGACATGTGAACTGAGGAAGGGCTGCAAGTCTGAAATCTTTTGGATACTCCCGAGTCAATCGTACCTTCCTTTGTTGGTTTAGATTTGCTCTGACTACTCCTCTGTATCGCGATGGATTTTTTGACAATTAGTTTTACCAATTTAATGCTTGCACACTTCAACCTGGTGGTTTGGTGGAAAATTCATGATATCATATCAGATACTTGACGATATCCTCGATGGAAGTGCGAAGCCAGTGGAGCTGAAAAGAATTTCAACATTCATTGATGGGGTCAGGATTGATGCACCCGCTTTGAACGACATTCTCATTGCTCATCCAAATCCTGCTGCTATCTCTCGCTGCAGTTTCAGGTGTGAAACTCTACTGGCTTTCATGGTCTTGTATTTGAATATAAGGAGCACACCTTTTTTTCTTTGATGAAGGGACCTACGATTGTGAAGAACATGCTGTCACTGAATGCTTACAAATCTGAAGTCTGGTGGATCTTCATTTGGAGACCAATAACACAGGACCTGTGCTGACCCTTTTACTATCTTGATGCAGTATTAGAAAAGAAGACACGGAGGAATTACTCAGCCCCGTCATACATTCGCGCTCAAGCGGATTACGTATTTCCACCGCAGCAGGTTCAACGGCAGCAATGAAATCAGCTGGTGGAACTGTGATGCCTATATTATCTCCTAAGTTGCAGTACATGGTCAGAGAGCCTAATTGCCCACACCCAAATCACACTAGCTTCATGCGAGGGTTTCTTGAAAACGACCACGTACTGGAGGTGAATTGGCGCTCCAGGAAAGGCATTGTCTATGTCGATGGGTCTCATCTGTGTTATCCCATCAATTTTGGATGCAAGGTTGATGTATCGAATCATGCACCTCCACTACGTATTTTTTGGAATCAGAAGTGACGGGTCTGAAACTTGGCTTACCGTCTCAACAAAAGTCCTAGTGCGAGCGAAATCTTGGCTCAGACAGTCCAATCTGAGTGTAGCACAGGAAATCTGTACTTCGATTGAAAGCTGTGCTTCTGGCGTGCACACAGGTAGCAACTATTCAACCAAATTCCGTTTCGCTGATATTGAATGCCGTTTCTAGTTTTTCACCTGCCATGGATTAGTAATTTCTCAAATTACTTTTGTTACTCGTTTCATCTTTTTGAAAAACACTGGATGCCTGAAATATTTGGTGAGTGGCTCGTTTGGTGTGAAAGTAAATTAAGTGGAGATATTGGACAAAGATGTAATAGACGTTGGGATGATATCTGGGGTTTTGTATTGATCGAGGTAGTATTGTGAGGCCTCTTTGTGTCTCTTTGACTGACCGTGTCCTTATTTGTGACTGGTTGCAGATTGAAGCAGTCCCCATTCTGCTGATGAGATTTCCTCTTTACTGGAGATAAACCCTGGATGCGAGCAAGCAGAGATATCGTGATCACAAGGCATAAGAGATTTGAAATATCAGTGCCTCTAGTAGATACGATTGTTGGTTATTGCCGATCCTTCTCATTTGGACGAAAAGTTTGATGAGATATCTCCACGGTCACAGTAGTATCTGCCGCTGGTGTAGCTGAATTGTTTACGAAGAATGTTTTTAAGATACGTAGATTGCTTTCAAAGATCATAAGCAATCGTTAGCAATAGAGATTGTAAGTGTGAGTGAATTTCGGGGAACATTCTTTGAGAAGTATGGACTTAATTATCATCATCGGATTCATGGTCAAACTAACAAACTAATAGAGTAGTAGTGAATGATATACTTGAATGGATGTTTGTAGGAAACAACATTCTTGAAAGTGTTTGTTTTGGTTGGGTTTGCTGGTGTCAGCCCTAAACCTTGGACAACCCAAACCTAGGGCTACATTCAAAAAGATTTATATCAGGCGTTACTTGTCCAGCTATTCTGAGAGGAAAAGCGCATGTCTGTACCAAGTCCTCTTTTGTTATGCATATGTGGATCTTATTCATACTCTGTCTTGGTCTTTTCCTGAAACTACCAGCCATCGATGATATATCTTGATATGGTACAAGTGATCTGACCAGACTTTGTTCACTCTTGCAGATGTATCAGAATTCTGCATTATAAGTACATATATAAGACAGCAGACGAAATTATGGATGTAATATCTTCCAGGAGAAATTCTTGTCTCGTAAGTATGCTAATTGATCATAAACCTCAACTTTAAGCTCTTGCCCAGTAGAACTCACAGAATATATTTTTCTCAAAATCTGCAATTCTTTGTCAATCCTGAAATCCTTGTGAAAATGTCAAAAGAGATTGAATGTCAAGGGGGTGAGGGATTTGCTTCAACAATTGTTCCTCGCGTCGCTGGACTTTGTATGGTTTACGGTGGAGTTATGGATTCCGAGTGCAGTATCTATCTCCTAGATTACAAACTTCGTGGAGAAAAGTGATTTAGGATCAACTTTTGGAAGTGTGAATTGGAATGGATAGACATTGAACCAACTTGGATCGATTTTAATGTAAAGAACGCCGTGAATTGCGGGAATGCATTTCCAGTGATGCTTATAGAGCATACATGCACCCACAGGAGTGACAGGACCGTAACATTGTATAACCAAGGCAATGGTCCTCCCCATGCTGCGAAGGTTTTATACTTCTCCCAATGCTGTCGAAGGTTTTGTACTTCTCCCCATGCTGGGAAGGTTTTATGCTTTGGTATATGTTTGGAAGGGACTTATCAACTAATTCAAGGATTGGGATTGGTTGAGGAGCCATAGAAGACAATTTTGTTTATTGTGGGGGTCCCCTTTTCAAGGATGCAAAAGGGAATCTTGTCACATTATTGGAAGCCATTGCATGAAACTAGTGTGAGCTTAGCTTGGAGTGTTGGCATGGTCCTAGTGTGGGGGTTTGGGCAACTTTGTCCTACAATCAAGGCTCCTCTCCCATGATAGGGGCAATGAGGAGATTTCTTGTGAACTTCAAAATTTTCTTGGAAGTTCACGTACATCCAAGAAAATTTCCACCACCAATGGAGCTTGTGTGGAAGAATAAAATCAGCAATGGAACCCTAATGTTTTTTTGTCAGATCTCCCCTTGTTTCAAGACTCACTAATCTATTTTCAATTATTTACTACTTGTTTTCTGTGAAGGATCCAATATTGAGCCCCACACATTAGGACCATGCTTAAGTGCCAAGTGGTTCAATTTCCTCAATTTTTATGTAGCACTTGTGAAAAAATTGGCATTTTACTATATTTGTGCAATCCTAGATGACAAAGTTTAATATTATTATTTCTTGTATGTGTTTGACTCAATTAACAAGAAATGATGAACTTTTCAATTTACAAGATTTAGAGGGAAAAAAACTAGTTATCCCTCCAATATTTGAATATCTTCTCAAATTTTTGTTTGAATATATTATTTACCTCAATTTCATCAAATTGGTCATATAGAAAAGTCATCTTTTAAAGATTCAACTAGCTTAGGGGTTAACAATTAAACAATAACAACAAATTTCATAACTTAGTCTATAGTTTCTCATAGGGATAAAAAAAAAACATTTGTTTTTCAAAAGTTGTATATATGTGATACTAAAATATTAAATAAATTAAACAATTTCTTGTACAAAGAGGATTTGATGAAGTTTAGCTAAGATTATTAGGACAGGTCCTTTTTTTCTGACAAGAATGGAATAGGTTTGGTGCAACAAAACTTACTTTGTAGACCAATCCATCCACTAAGATAGGCTATTTGTTTATTTTGTTTGTTATGGTGAGATCTCTTTGACCGTAGGTCCCCCAGTCACATGCTTGGTACTATTGGAAAGCCCTTAGTGAAGAGGGGTGCATGGGCTTTGTTCCATGGCATTCAAAATCAAGAAGTGAAAGTTATTGAATTTCACAAGGCACACTAGTGTACTTGAATTATAGATTACTCAACTCATGAATGTGGAACACAAATTTCTAAGTTGCCCTTTTCTAAGTTATTATTCTCTGTAGTAATGAATTATTTGCACAAATTGGCAATTGTTTTATTGGGTTTACAATATGAATCCTTCAACTATTTTAATATGAAGTCACCCATTTCAGATGAAAAAGTGCATGAATATAATTGAAAAGTGTTTTTTGGTCCAAAGGATAGATGAATGTAGACATAAGGTAGGTTCACCCAATGGCATGAGTGTACCCCATGGCATCACTTTCTAGGTAAGGTAATGGTTTTAGAATGTAAATGTAGGTCATCTGTAGATATTACTATTACTTATTACTTATTACTTCAGTCAATAAAAACAAGCTATCTACAGTTTATCTGCATTTAAGTTCTGAAATGCCTGTCACATGTAGAGCGTCACTTTCTAGGTCAAGGTAATGATTTTAGAATGTAAATGTAGGTCAACTGTAGATAGCTTATTACTTCAGTCAATAAAAACAAGCTATCTACAGTTTATCTACATTTAAGTTCTGAAATGACTATCACATGTAGAGCGTCACTTTCTAGGTAAGGTAATGATTTTAGAATGTAAATGTAGGTCAGCTGTAGATAGCTTATTACTTCAGTCAATAAAAACAAGCTATCTACAGTTTTATCTGCATTTAAGTTCTGAAATGACTATCACATGTAGAAAGCCACGCCATTAGGTACCTCACGCCATTGGGTGCTCCTACCTTACAATGCATTCATGTGATCGCAATCTCGCCAGCACTTTTTCAAAAAGTAAGGGAAAAAAAAGGGGTGGGTTGGTGGAGGTTGGAGAGAGTGATCCAGTGGACTAGGAAGTTGCAACGCTTTCAGGCGGAGCCCCCACCCCACGCAGTGTTGATTAATAATGTGAAGATCAGTACAGTAGTGGAGTCCGGCTGTCTGGACTCAGACATTCGGTCAGTGTCCTTTTTATCTGGCTGGGCTGACTCACCCCGCATTTCAATGCATTTCAGCGACGCCCACCTCATGAGCTCAGTTGGAGTCACGCCATCCCTTCAGTCCCCAGTTGGATAAGCACTGCGAGGGGGGACGTGCTGCAAAAAAGAGGAAGGAATCCTCGGATGTTGCCTTGCCAGACACTGCAATCGAAACTGGAACTCACTGGACGAGTTTCACACACTACGGGAACATTATTTTGAGGTACCTTGGAGAAGCTGTTCAGTTTGTCAACTCAAGTAAAAGGTAAGGTAAGGTAGGTACACCCAAATGTGCCACTGACCTTAAACCGCCATCTATACTATATGTACATCTCCAAAATTCCAGTTCTGTATTTATGTGGAAGAAACGCTTTTAGAACCAAGGTATAAGGTAAGGTAGGTACACCCAAATGTGCCACTGACCTTAAACCGCCATTTATATATACTATATGTACATCTCCAAAGTTCAGTTCTGTACCTATGTGGAAGAAACGCTTTCAGAACCAAGGTATAAGGTAAGATAGGTACACCCAAATGTGCCACTGACCTTAAACCGCCATCTCCAAAAATTCAGTTTTGTACCTATGTGGAAAGAAATGCTTTCAAAACCAAACTTTGTTCCTTAACCCTTGAGCGCCCAAGACTGTATTTGCCAAAATTCAGACCCTTTCTCAATTCATTCCAATCAAACTATCATGTAAAATGAGATCCACATAAATTGACTGTACCGATTGATAGTAGAGATAGGGCCGGAGCTATAGGGAAAAGGAAAAGGACACGTCCTTTTACCGTACCGTTAAAAAGATTATAATAGTCAAACAAGGAGATCTTTGAATTTTGAGAGGCCATATTTGAGGCACTAGGATGCTTAGGGGTTAATAACTTTTGCATACAATATACAAATGCCACATTATCTGGTGCGTTGAAACCTCCTTTCAGTTGCCATCAAGAACATATGAAAATTTGATTAGTCTAATCATAGAAAAATAGGCTCAGTAGCAAAAAAAGTGGCGGTTTTGGGTGTACCTACCTTAAAAGGTAAGGGTAGGACGTTAAATCGTGCCATTGAAGGTGGGCATGGTGAAGTGGATTTAACCTAAGGAAAATGCAAGAATTTTTTATTTGCCACATATGGTTTTTCTTTTCTACACATTCTGAATTCATATTTGCAATTAGAGACCCCAAATTAGCTAATTGAGGTTTACAACATACCCTAGACATGGCTCAAAATAGGGGGCTTTTTTTTACTTTTATTCCTAAAACATAAATTTTACCATGTTGGGCCCACCTTTGATGGCATCATTTAACGTCTTGCAAGGTAAGGTAGTATGCTCTAAAAGTAGCCATTTAAGGGCTGGTATGCCTTTTTCATAGGTTTTCGTGGACAAAAATATTTTTAAATCATTTTTTAGAGAAAGAAAAACAGATGTGGAAATTAACCCCTAAAGTCCCATTGTCCCTACGGGGGGCAAAATGGATTTTGGGCAAGCTCCTATGATCTCAATTTTTATTGAAACTTTTTAAAACTTTCTCATAAGATATAAAAACTTATGAGCTTTTGGGGAATATAATTTTTATTTGAATCGGTGCCCGGGAGCAAAAGTTATGCCACAATAACCTCAAAATAGGAGAGACCAGGCAGCAAACAAATCCACAGAAAATTGAAATAAAAATTTTAATATTTTTTTTCTTGTAGATTATAAATTTTTATAAATTTTAAGCTTTGATTCATTCCATATGGATTAGAGATGTGAAAGTTATGGAGCTTCTTGTTTTGCGTGCAATCATAGCAACTTCTCAAAAGAATTTTTTTTTCTTTCACTTTGAATGCTAATATCTTTCAATCTATACAGTCAAAAATCACAAAAATTTATCACATGATCTAAGACAAGTGTAGAACAAGATCCTATAGTTAGATTCAAAAAAAATAATTTTAAAAATTTGTTTTGTAGGTGAATGTAGCAGAAGTAGTAGTTTTGAGTGGTTTGGATATAAAAATGGCCTTGGGACTTTAGGGGTTAACACAAGTGGTTTTATATTTTTCCAAATATTTTTTATTTACTTATAAATTTTCAAAGTTTAAGGACATAGGCACCTATTTGTAACCGTGAGTCTCCCAAAATCTATCCACTTGCAACTTGTAAAGGGATGTGCAAATTCAAAGACTATGATTGGCTCTTGTAATAAATAAATAAATAAAAATTTAGATGCATTCAATTGCTAAAGTAGTCCATTTAAGGATCACTTTATCTCCATTCTGATTCTAAAGCTAGGATCCTTTTGAAGGAGATGGTTTGTTTTACAACACACTATCTTTAAACTAGTCTATGAGAAGCAGAATAGCTAGTTTGCTTGCTTGACATTTTTGAAAAAATTATTTTAAAAAAAATCATATAAAGACAAACATGAGAAATGGAGAGAGTAATTGAAATTTTATTTTTTGGACAAAGTATGAATTTGTTATGAATTTTTGAGGTGTGTTGTCTAATTGACCCAAAAGAGTCTATAGACTATATCAAATCAACAAAAAGAGTTTCTATAATGGTCATCTTGACACTTAAAGCAATCACAACATTTTCTAAAATGGCTACAACATGGCCTAACATGGCCATGACATGAAGGGATAAAAAACATAACTTTTTATGATGAGTTTACAGAAAGGTGTGAGTGTCTTATGACCTTGGGGGGGTCACTTAGAATGTCCATTAAAAACCACTTGCGAACAAAAACTTTGGACCTCCTATATACTTTTTGAATTTTAAATAAAATTTAAAAAAATATGAATAGATTTTTCTACTTTGAAAGTTTATGTTTTGAATTATTAATATTTTTATTTGTGAATAATAATTAGTTACAAATTTTTGAAGTAAAAAGATACACTATAGAACTTGAAAAATAACTTTTGCACCCCTATATTATATAAAACAAATTGTCAAAAAAATGAACAAAAAAATTCTAAAAATAACTTTTTATTGAAAACTCTTTTTGAGTTGAATATTGATGCAATGGTCATCTAAATGTGTTCTCTAAAAATATTTGAGTTAAAAAACATGTCATTTTAGTGCATTTTTAACCTCTTCTAGAAATCATTCCATATTTTATTTGAGTTTGAAATTTTGGAAGTAGAGTCCTATAGTCATTAATAAACGATGTTCATAATTTGAAGTTAAAATTATAGTTTATTAGAAACCACTTGTTCGCACGTGGTTTGTTATAGTAGAACTAAGTGCACCCCCCGAACTTATGACGATCACTAATAACTCCATGACCATCTCCCAAGGCATTGATTATGGCCGCAAACCAACCTAATGTAGTCCTACTTCCATTATTAGAAAAAGTTTGTCATAGGTTGATGTAAAACTCTAATGGATGGTATTCTAGGTGACTGCATTAAGCAGTTTGCCTGTCATGGGTTGGTTTACCTTAAGTTTAGTTTTCAAAAAATTGAAAAGGTTGAGAGAGGCCATCTACAAGAAGAATGAAGACATTCCGATAAGAAATGAATTTTCTATACTTTTTCAAAGTTTGTTGGGACTAAATGGGTATTTAATCTTTAAATGACGGACTAATGATCGTGAAAATCATCCATTTTGATACCTTAAGAATCATTGGTCTAAAAAAAATCTAGAAGCACTCATTGGAAGTCAAATTACTATAGAAGAACTTTGAGGATAAATAGTTGCACTTCCATCCTATACTTAAAGATTTTTTATCATCCATTGGACACCAAACATTCACCTTGATATTTAAGGGTTAAAGTGTAAGGTAGGAGGCTCAAGAACTACTCATCCAAGGGCTAGTCCACCTTTTTCATGTATTTCCTTTGATGGAAATATTTTTGGCTCATTTTTTGGACAAAGAAAAGTAGATGTGGAATGTAATACAAGTGGTTTCATATTTTTTGAAGCATTATTGAATTACTTATGGATTTTCAAACAAATCATATCATAGGCACCTATTTATGACCCTAGGTCTTTTGTAAACTCCCCACTTGCAACTTGTAAAGAGAAATGGGAAAAAGCAAGGAAAATAATTAACTTTTGCAATAAATAATATTTTTTTCATCGATTCATTCAATGACTGTAGTAGTCAATTTAAGGACCATCTCATATCCATTTCAGAGCTAATTATAGGGACAATTCTAAATGCCTGAGCGGATTTCGAGCCTCCTACCTTAGGTACCCCCAAATCTTGAACCACATGCTAATGTGTCCCTTCCCCAAGTGTATTGTCATGATGATAAAGGATTGCTAAGATTGTGGTGGTAATAAGTGGGTGGTGAACCAATGCAAATGAAAGGGGCTAATACATGTCAAAATTGGGTAATTGATAACATTGGATTGTTCTACCTTGAGGTGCATGCACTTCTAATTGCAAAATGTGATTGTCACCAAATGTAACTTTTATTCCACAATGCATAAGAAGAGTAATATTGACCTTAGATGTAAAAATTACAAAGAGCTTGTTGTGAGTGATTCTATTATTTTATCTCATTGATGTAGGTTTTTGTTTATAACAAACATAATCAAACCATGAGGGATTAACATCAATTAACATCACTTCAAAAATTGATTTGTGGATTTTTATAAAACAATGTCAGAAAAAGACATACTAAGATGGTTTGAAATTATCTTCTATTTTGTCAATAAGTTATAATTGAAAAATTACAATTGTTTAATAAAAGCAACCGTGCTCAAAAATTATTGAGAAACTTATAGTTGCAAAAATTCAAAGCTATAAAAGCTCAATTGAACTCACTACACTAATTTTATCCTATTGGTAACTTAGTAAATAATTATAAAAAGCATCTAAAATAAGTTACATTAAATGGATGGAAAAAATCAAACAAAAATCTAGATTTGAAAGTCTAACATTTGAAATGCATCTAAAAACACATTTGGTTATCTATATACATTCCTATTCTAATTTCAATTTTGAAAAAAATTTAAAATTGAATATTTTATTGCAATTTGAACTTTTAGTGTATTTCTAACATTTTGCTGAATTCTAATTACACTACCACTACAATGTTATTCACCATAATAATAACATACACATGTGGTGACATTTTTAACTTATTTGAAATAATTTTCTATCTCTTATGATTTCTCTTCACTTTTTTTCAAAAAAATTCAAAAAAATCAATTTTCCACAAAAAGTTTTTTAACCCATACTTTAAATCAGGTTGTTTGTTTTGTTTTATTTGCTATGCTCAAATCTAAGAAACCATGAGGCTTTGGTGGCGTTCTTGGTACCGATTGAAAGCTCTTAGCAAGGAAGGGTGCATGGACTTTGTTTTGTAGCGTTTGGACAAATAAAATGTGAAAGTTATTGAATTTCAAAGTTTTTATGAATTCAAAAATTGAATTCAATTATCTTTAATCTTGGAAAAATCATTACATTCATATTGCATGTCCAATTGCCACCCAACAAAGCCTTTGCGTGAGCCTTTACATTCCTCTGTGTAGAAAACTTTCTATTTGTACAGTTTCATGGTGTTTGGACCTATGTTGTAAAAGTTATGAATTTTTTAAAATTAGAAAATTGAATCAAATTATCTCTTATTTTGGAAAAAACATAACTTTCACATGGTATGTCCAAACACCACAAAACAAAGCCTTTCCACTCCTTTGTGCACGAAGCTTTCTATTTGTGCTAGTTTCTTGGTGTTTGGACCTACAATATGAAAGTTATAGGTATAAAAATATTAAAAATATAATTTAATTATTTTTTATTACTTTTAGTTTAATCTAATTATATTGTGGGATAGCATAAAGACACACTAGTTTTTTGTGAAGTAAAGATGACATCTCTAAAGAAATCAAAATCAAAATTTTCATTTACATATAGTTGCTAAATAGGAGCATACAAGTGATGGATTTTGGCCTCTCCAACTCTACCATCAAAGGTCAAACCAATGTTCACTAGCTTAAACTCACTCCATTACTACTTAAACTTTTTAGTAGTTAAATGTACATTGGAGAAAATCCTTCAAAAAAATTATATTTAAGCCAAAATTGCAACAAACTTTAGAATTTGATAGCCACTTCACAACTTCCTCTACACTAGAATTAGTATTATTTAGTCAATTTTGTATTATGGTACTCCCAATAATCCTTTACAACTTGCAAAATGTTTTCTTTTCTATTATTTTAATATTACTCACTCTCAAGGTAGCCAATGTTGATTTTTGTTTGTTTTGAAGGTAGCATATTGCACTAAATTCTATAAACTAGTTCTTGGATCACTAGGTTAAACATTTCTAGATTAATTAAAAGATATGTTCATAGACCAATATGTAAAGTAGAAGTACCTATTTCGGATAGCCTCCCTTATTATAACTATTTAGGCTGACCTATTGTGGACAATACTTGAATGCACTATTCATTGAAAAAGATTTTTTTTCATCCATTCATCTCTCTACCCTCCTTCCTTGTTTGGGGAGAAGTGCCAAAGTTAACCACAATAGATGAGTCTATGAGACTGAAATGGGTCCCAATGAAAAATCCATCCACATTTAGTATATTGAATATAATATTCATTTTTGGGAGAAAAGTTTTAATTTTTTTCTATTCTTCCTCATCCTTATGTTTACATAGATTGAACTCAATTTCTCAACAAAATTCCCTCTTCAAATAAGATGAAATGTTTAATCCTTAAAGGATGAACTAGTCACCATGGAAAGCATCTATTTGGATAACTATGTAAATTGTTGGCTTAACCCCTAAAAGACAACTATGCATTTTTTAGCAACAGAGAAATTTTGGGCAGGTATGTGTAACTAGAGATTTACATATTCTAGGTTGAGTTTTAATTGAAAGTGGGGACAAGGAATATCTTTCATATGCACTAAATTCCATGACATTTGGAAAAATTATGGCCTAATATGTTACTTTTTTTATAAATGGATAGTTTCGGCAGATTTGAAAAAATCACTTTTTTCATAATTAAAATTTTGAAATTGGTTTTCTAGAGTTATATATACATGGAAAGTTTTGAATCATTTCATTTTGATCAATGAGTCAAAAGTTATGAGGAGTTTTAGTTTGCGGGCAGTTACGGATTCTCTACTTCAAAATAAACTTTGAAGTCCTTCATTTTACTCAATTTTCAATATTTTTTGAAAAAAATAAAATCATAGGATGTAGATTGTTTATTACAACATTATACCCATTGGGATTGTCATTTTGAAATTCCATAATAAAATTCTTTTCAATTTTGTATTTTGAATCATTCTGCACTTCTTTCTATTTACTGTTTTTTTCTTATATGTTGTACAATTCCAAATGATCTAAAATTTTTCAAGCATGTAGCCAACTTGCCTTGAAGAATGAATCCAAAGAAGCACCACCATTTTGGATACTTTTTCATACAAATGTGACCTTGTAAAGTGCAGTTGTTCGATTTTTTGCAGGGCCTAAAAACAAGTTTTTTGTAACTTTAAACACTAATATCTAGCAATCTACGTTGTGAAAATTTCTAAAATTTCCTTCCACATCTTCTCAAACCAGCATACTACAAGATCCTACGGTTACATATGTGCAAAAATATTCTTTTCTAAAATTTGGTGCTTGTACTAAAAATGGCAGTTTTGGAGCGGTTTTGGTGAAAACATAGTCACGATCCCTTAGGGTTCTAAAAAAAGAAAACACTCATTGAGAGACAAACAGTTGTAGAAGACCTTCTACTTTGCACTTCTGTCCTACATGGGGAGATTCTTTGTCATTCATCGGCTAGAAAACATCCTCCGCATTCTTTTATGGGTTATGGGTTAAATTATCAGGAATAGGTACTTCTACCTTATGGCAGTACGGAGTGTAAACTTTTGACTTGGACAGTAAATATGCTGGTGCCTATGTTACATCCATCTTCCATTTTGACAGTTGAAATGACCCAGTCAAGTTTGACAAATCACGTCATCACATGACACCCAAAGTGAATAGGTAAAACCAACTTCAACAGCTAAGCTATCACCACAAAGGGAACATACTGTTGTGTAGTGCACCCACAAATTAAAGCTAAGGTAACAGAATCTATAACCGCCCACGTCCTCAAATGTACACTATGTGTACATCTTTCTTTTTTATAGCTTTCAGCAATGTACAAACAATGTACATTTCAGGAGGTGGGCAATTTTAGAGCCCTATGCCATTTTAGCTTCAAAATTTCATAACTAATTCCACAGAGCTCCAAAAAAATATGAAACAACTTGAGTTAAATGCCAATTTCACTTATCTTCCAAGAAATTTAAAAAAAAAAAATTATTTTAAGAAGTTTTGCCTCCTTCCAATTCTAAACGAGTTACTTGTTAGGTAGGCGATTTTTGGACCTGTTACCTTACAGGTGTTTTGCACTTCAACTTAGGCCTAGTTTAAGGTGGGTAATCCCCCAAACTGCCACTTTTTGTTGCTATGGTTGGTTACTACTAGTTGAATTTTTGGATTTGCTTGTTAGCAAGTAGAAGGAGGTTCCAACGCACCAAAGAATGTGGCATTTGGATATTGTATGCAAAAGTTGTGATGGGTCAAAGTTTTTTTTTATGGTTGAGGTTTTGGAATCATTTCCTCCATACATGATTTTGGAGATATATAGAGAGAAATCATGATGGCAGTTTTGGGCAATTTTGGATGTACCCACCTGACACCCAAAATTGAAGGGGCTAGAAAATTAAGAAGTCTCCCTCTCCAATCCCCTTTTCATTTACTATTGAAAAGTCTTCCTTTCAGAGATTGTAACCTAGCTAGATTGGTGAAAACTGCTACGAGGGCATAAAAAATGGCAAAAAAAACTCAACCCCTAAGAGATCGAGGGGGGTATTGTCAAAAATTGTTCTTTTGTATGTTATTCAAATCAAAAATTGAAATACCTTTTTGAAAATTCAACTATACAAAATTGAAGTAAAGTGTTTGACCTAAGTGTGGAAAAAATTTTAGTCCATTTGACAGCACAGATTGAAAGATTATAACAATTGAAATGAAAAAAAAAACTTTTTTTGAATCCTGCAAAACAAGGTCAGCAAACTTTGGCCCCTCTTGGAGTGCAATTTTTGCTCTGCGTAGAAATGAGGATTTTAAACATTCATAAGTATATGATGTTAGTTTCACTTATGAAAAATTTTAGAGGCAACTTAGATGTTTAGCATATACTAAATCATCATGCAATGCAAGGAGGTTAAGTGAATTGGCAATACATGAGTCATTTTTTGATGATTTCTTGTGCAATGAGAAACTTTAAAAAAAAATCTAAACAATGAAAAGTTAGAAACAAAGATTTAGAATATGTGGGAAAAAATTCAGGAATCTAGACTTCGTAGATTGCAAGATAATAGGACTTGAAGTTAGAAGAATTTTTTTTTTCTTGAAACCAACCCAACATAGCTAATAAAGTTTGACTCCTCTTAGAATGAGATTTGAAGACTAAAATTTGTTTTTTTGTACGATTGTATGCCATATTTTATTAGTTTCATACATCCTAAATTTCAAAAGTTGATGAACTTTTTTGCAAAAGATTTTCCAAAGATTCTCAAATTGTACGAGCTACCCTTAAAGTTCAAGGCAACATAACTTTTGATTCAAGCACCCAATGGAAAAAAATTGTTTTTTCACCAAGGAGGTACATGTTCACACATTGTGTCCAAATTTCATGAACATCTGATAAAAATGACTTTGTCGGAAGCTACCTGAGATTTCTTGCATACATTGAACAGACACTTGGTCCTTTAGGGGTTAAGAATAGTGATCGTTTTTTATTGCATAACCTCAAAAGTTTAATGTGTTCCCTACAAGAGAAATTGTCCAAATTGACAGAAACTAGCCCGAATCAACTAGTCCTAATTGACAAAAAATTGACAAAAAATTGACAAAAAATTGACAAAAAATTGACAAGTTTTTGTCAATTTGGACAATTTTCTGTTAATTCGGACAATTTTTTGTCCAGAGTGACAGAAACTTGTCAATTTTTTGTCAATTTTCTATCAATTAGGACTAGTTGATTCGGGCCAGTTTCTGTCAATTTGGACAATTTCTCTTGTAGGGAACACACTTCCTTTGAAGTGGGTTTGACTATAATTCAAGGCAATGGGCTCAAAATGTGCAGACTTTGTTGCCACATAGGAAATAGTATGTTCCATATCATTGGTTGGCCTTCTTGGTGCTTTGTGACTTTTCATGTCATGGTATAGAACTGTTTAGTTATAAAAAATTCTTGATTTCATTCTTTAAAATTTGGTCACCTCACCTCTCAATTTGGTATAAATACGGTCTTCCTAGGTACATAAAAGTCCATTTATGATTTTTGGGAATTTTCATTGCTCAATTTGAAGTCCTAATTCCTCCATTGGTTTACCTTTACAAGATTTATTGTTGTTAAGCTATTTTTGGTGAATTCTTGTATGTTGGAAGATTGATGGATTTTTTGAAGAAAAATTGAAGCAACCAATATTTTTGTATACTGATGCATCCATTTTTTTAATGAATGTATTTCTATTTTGGGATGAATGTCCAATGTCCATACAAAAAGATTGCACCTCCTTTTGTTCTCCTTGCAATCTTTTGTAATTCTTATGTAATTCTTGCATCATTGCATACTTGCATAGTTCTAATCATGTATACCAATTTTCAACTTAAATAAATAAATTTTTATTTTTGATGAATTTTTTAATCATATTTTATGATATTAAATCATAATTAATTGAAAACTATCAATGGTGAATTTTCAAGATTCAGTTGCATGTACATGTTCCTGGGAAATATCCATAAGCACATCTTTCTTTTTGGAAAAAATTGCAAGAAGGTTTTAGTACTCAATGCCCAAGTATTTTATGCCCAAAGTTTATAAAAATAGATGTGTATGTGTTGTAACTAGATTTTAATATTTGACCCTCAATGAATACATACAAAATTTGAAACACACACAATTCAAGATACATCTCACTCTACCAAACAATATGCTTAAGCATGGAAGAAAAAACAATCTTGCCTAATCATGGCAAATCTTCCATAGTCGAGCAAAACTCAAACTCTCTACAAAATCTACAATACTCAACTAGGCCAAAAATGCCAAATCAAAGGAACCCTTCCACCCTTATACCTCAAACCCCGAAGTCCCAAATAATTTAAAACTTCCAAAACAAGACTAAATTACATAAACTAGTCTATTTTAATAAACTACATTCATCCAATATCAATGGTGTCACACCCAATGTCACATCACGTGACAAAACAATTTTAAGATTTTCTTGCACAAACTTCATGAAAGGAATGAAGTACATCCAAGAATGTTGAAAATCAATTCTTTAACTATGTTCACTTGTTGCTTCATGATTTTTGTGCAAAGTTTTAAATCAGTTCATATAGGGAAGGGAAGAAAAAAAAACTTGCTTGAATAAGAATCTTATATCTGTATTCTTCTTAAACCACTATATGTTTTGCATAAAAAAATCTCATGGGTTTAAAACTTCAACGAAAAGAGTCCGTCAACGAAAAAAGTCCCTCAACGAAAAGGGTCAAACCCAAAGAGTTTTTCTGCTGAGTTCGGCGCAGAGTCAGCCCCCTGGCCGGGCATCCCAAAACGCGACCCCGAGCCGCCGCGTCTGACCACTCGGGCAGGGGCAGTCAAAACAAAAAAATACAGAGGACCCAGCCAGCCAGCGAAGCTCTTGCTCGGTCCCTCCCGACGCCTCATCAGGGCGAAGAATTCCTCCCCATTTGCAAGCACGGCTTCTCAATCTCGCAGCCGAAGCACCAAATTGTGCTCACGAATCGTCGTGCGGGAGATGTGGAGGTCGCATATTATCCATAGCACCGTTTTTTGGGAAAAATTTCACGCTCTCGTGTTTCTAGGCGAACCCTCTGTGAAGCGCCACAATCCTCGCAAGGACTACTGTAGGTGCAGCTTTTTGGGCCACCGTGTGGGACCACGGCTTCTTCTTCGTCGTCTTCGTCATCGTAGCATTCGAGCATTTCTGGCCAACTCGTACTTTCTGGGCAATCTGGCTAAGTCCGCCATTCGGGTTTCAGTTGTTTTCCGCGTTTCTTCGGGGGGCTTGTTCGTTGTCGAATGTGGAACGTCTCTTTTCAACCTTGGTCTCTTTTGTCTTTTGGTGCCCTAGGTTATCCCTTTTCCCGTCTCTTTTTATACCCTCGACCGGGCTCGGTCGCCTTCCCTGACTATTGATATGCTCGCCGGCTGGCCGTTGCTGACACAGTGGTTGCTGGTTGGGGTCGGGTGTTCCATAGTAGACGTGGGGTGTCCTTCCCAGTACAAGTGAATTATTGCAACTTCGCAGGAGCGGGGTGCACTTCTTCATAGCCTGCGCGCTTCTTTCAGTTTCCTGTCTTAGGTTTGGATTGTGTGTGTTCCATACACTTGGCTGTCTTGCTAAGTCATGACCACTCAAGAGTAGTTAGTTATTCTCTTGTTTTCTTGCGTTTCTGTTTTTTTAATGGTTTCCTTATCTCTGCTATTCGTTTGCGTGTGGGGCTGTGCGCGGTGGCGAACCAGGGCATGTATTCAATTTTGAAGATAATGTCCCTTTGAAACGGTGCCAGGCGTCTTTCTTTCATACGTCTCCTCACGCCGTCGTCCCAGCGGATTGTGCGCTCGCCTTAGCTTCCTCCCGTTAAATTCAAATCGGAGTCGATCAGAGCTAATTTGAGAGTAGTACCTTTGTAGGAAAGCACGCAAGACTCACAGGGAGGCTTAATTTTCCTTTTCCATAGCGATGAGAGTTTCGTAACGAGATGATTACCAAATGGCAGTAGGGTTAGCAATTGAATTTAGATTCTTCTGATTATGATGGATTCATTACGATCGGAGTTGACGATGAAGCATTATTCATAACAATTTGGGCTCTCAAGGATGAGCCCCCTTCCGGCGCTGTTCCAGCTGACCTCCATCGCCTTCACCCCGGAGTTGCAGCGGGCGAGGCAAGAGGCCGCGCTCAAGAGCCAGGAGACGAAACTGAAGGAGGTCGCATGGACCAACTTCCCCAAGGACCTCTTGGTGGGGGCGTTGATGGGCGGGGTGGCGCACACCGTGGTGGCGCCCGTGGAGAGAGCCAAGCTCCTGTTGCAAACGCAGGACAGCAACATGGTGGTCATGGATGGGAAGCACCAGCGCTACAAAGGGCTTTTGGATTGCATCGTGAGGATCGCCAAGAACGAAGGCGTGCTGTCGCTGTGGAGGGGTAATATCAGCAGCGTCATGCGGTATTACCCGTCGCTCGCCATCAATTTCGCCTTCAAGGTTTGTGTGTTCTTCCCTAGGGTTAGCCATGTTAGTGACCGCGCACTCTCCTGACTATGCATTTTCACTTGCGTCATGGGGTTGGTTTGCAGATTATGTGATTTATGGTGGATTCTGTGATTAGCATTCAAGTTTTCATTGAAAACAAGCACTTCAGATTCATCTACTGCTCGTAGGTGCTTTCACTCTCGTTAGAGACACAACTGGTCATGCAATGAAGTTCCTTGTAATTCTACCATCAATGAAGATGTGAGTGAAGTGCAAAGGAAGAGAACCGATTTTTTTTCAGTATGACTGGAAATTCCATGCAGTCATTCCGCGAGGAATGATCTCAAGGAAATTTCGCTAATATTGTAAGAAATTTTGCGTCTCTTCTTATTCAATTTATTCACATATTCATTGATTGTAGAATTGCAGGGAACTTTATTGTATGACCAATTGTGCCTCTTTTGGAGAGAAAAAACACGTATGGGCAGTAGATGAATCGGAAGCGCTGTGAAAATTTGAATGCGTCATAAATCACACCATGGTCCTTAGACCATTCTTCTTGTGAAAGGTTATGTATATAATTGTTGTGCACGACAACCCGTGAACGGCATTACTTTGGAAATCTCCTTGGATTGTGACTGATGCATGTTTTCTGTGTGATTAATTGCAGGATTTCTATCGAGCGTTGTTGATGTCGGGGGGCAGTCACAAGTCTAAGGGGGCCTTGAGCAATGCCCCTGCGAACTTCATGGCCGGCGCCCTGGCGGGCTGCACGAGCCTTGTCTTCGTCTACCCGCTCGACATCGCGCACACTCGCATCGCCGCCGACATCGGCCGCGGCACGTCTCGCCAGTTCCAGGGCCTGACCGACTTCCTGCGCACCATTTACAGGAAAGATGGCATTCGTGGCGTGTACCGCGGCTTCCCGGCTTCCGTGCACGGAATGGTGGTGCACCGCAGCGTCTACTTCGGCGGCTTCGACACCGCCAAGGAGTATCTCTCCCAAGACTCGTACCTCTCCTTTTGGAAGCGCTGGCTCATCGCCCAAGGGGTGACGACTTCAGCCGGCCTGATCTCGTACCCACTGGACACCGTGCGCAGGCGGATGATGATGCAGGCGGGCCTGGAGAAGCACATGTACAGCAGCACGTGGGACTGCTGGCGGAAAGTGTACCGCCACGAAGGGGCGATGGCGTTCTACAAAGGCGCCGTCACCAACTTGGTGCGCGGCACGGGCGCGGCCTTGATCCTCGTGCTCTACGACGAGATTCGGAACTACATGCACTGGACATCCCCGGCCACGCTAGAGCACCGACGGGAGTAATGCCCAATTAACCAGGCCAGGGCTTCGTTGTAAACATTGGATCACCGATCAACATGGATAGCCAATCATTGCTGGGTATCTGATCTCCACACCAATTAAGACGTTGTTTCACATCAAGACAATTTGCCAGGTACCATCTCCGTGTTACTTTGTGTATGACTATTTGAAATCGGAGCTAGTGGAACAACATTCGGGTGTCTGCTTGAATTGAGCACAACATGCCCTTTCGAAGGCACATTGACTTCAAGGGTACATAGAGAACTAGCTGTCCACGAGTAGAAGTTACGGTCCAAGCAGTTTGGATTCGTTTTTTTAAGAGTAGTCAGTGTTGATGGACAGATCCTTTTGGACGTTCAGGGTATAGATATATATATACACACTTTGTAGGGCTCTGATATATTACATTAGGCTTGTACCGGCAGCCAGGGCACTATAATCTTTTTAACATTCACTTTTAGGATGTGAATTGTTGTTTGGAACAGTCGATCTGCTGCATTTTATGCATTGTGCCCGGCTTTGAAACGTACCGTATGAGTTAAAATTACATCATTCGGCACTTAACTCATTTTAATTGTTGCAGCGTTGTGTTTTTCCCTTCCGAATGTGCAGCGTTGTGTACCTTCGATGGTGGCCTTGTGACATGGGCTAGCATTTTTTGTTAAACGTTTCTTCGTGTGATTGATGGAGGGCTTAATTGGGCACGCAAATTACTTTGTGGACAGGCATTGATCGTTGAATTTTGCCAAGAAGTTGATTACGTTCTCTCCATTGTTGTTTCAGTAACACTTTTGATATGATTGGAAATTACAGTGTTTTCAATTTGAGGTTGATCAAATGAATTACATACTGCCAGACGGGTGTTTTTCGTCATGTAGAGTGACTTGGAGAATATGCGACACCTTAAGTAGTAGAATCGATGAATGGCTAGTAGTGAAGGTTGTAGTGTATTCTGGTATAATTATGACGCTCAACTGATTCCTGGTTGTTTTGCTGTTGTCATCAGAATGGGGAGTCTTAATCAAATTCCAGCGCTCTTGCTGTTATAGGATGTGTTTCTGTTGCTACGAAGCTATTACCTCGTATTAGGGTTTTTACTTGCTTGAAGTTGATACCAACAAGCGTCTCAATAGGCAGATTTGTGGGGTTCGGGTATTTTGCAAGTGGCTGGTTTTCTTCTTCCTCCGATGTCTTGACCTCGAGTAACTTGTTTTTCCATGGCTTGGGTGCAGAAGCGTACGCCTTTGTGTTACTAAACAGTGCATGCAAGAATATGGATTGATGGTCGACTCATATATGTTGAGGTAGACTCCTAATTACACGGATGGTCAGTTATCTGAATTATCACTTATTGTACTTCTAGTTCATCCTTTTCAATCTTTTTTTCCCCTAAAATTGTTTGACCCACTGTTTTCGGTTCAATTGGTTCTTTTGCGATTAGAATTTTGATTACTGGAATAATACTATCGAAGTCTAAGCAAGCAATTTGGGCCTTGCGACTCAATCGTGTAAGCTGCGTGCTCATGAGTTTGCTATGGCGTTTTGTGCCCCACATTTATTAGACGTCATTTTCGTTTATTTCCTCTTTGGTGAACTCTACCTGGATTTAAGTTTGGTCCTCTTGTTGCAATTTCATGTAAAACACAATTAGACTATGCTACATGTACCCTGTGTTGTGGAGCGGTGTTTTCTACTGTGAATATGTAGGCAATCACTGAGCATTTATGACACTGCTTTGTGCAGGAAATGAGGATATATGAAATCTTGAGCTGAACCAATTAAGGTAGACAAGCCTATTACCACCCTGATTTGGAATCTGGACATCTTAAGGCTAATTCCAAGAGGGGTACATATTTTTCCAGAGGGGTGTGCTTGTTTCATGAGTCAAACCCAAGCAGAATTATAATTTTTTGATCAGATTTGTAGTTTCTGTGAATTTTTGAAGTGGTCAGCCCTGAAATTACAAAACTGTCTCTGTCTCTAGACTAGAGCCATAAACACCCCATAAACACCCTAAAATTGCCTAATCAAGTACTAGATATTCTCTGTTAATGGAGTGACACGGTGGGTATCCTTTGTTGTCATAAAGTCCCTGATTTTGTCATAGTATTTTTTGATTTTTTCATAAAATGAAGAGAATTGGGGGGATTTTAGGTGGAATTGGGGCCAAAAATAGGTGACAGGAATTGGGCTCGTCTATTGATGGAATTGGGTTGCAAATGGTAATAGGCTGGTCTACCTTATCCCACAATTGGAAGGAAGCATGGGATTCGATGTTTTCCCTTGCATTGAGACAACTTTTGCATGATTGTTATTGCCGGATGCCATCCCTTCGCTATTGAGATACCTACGGTAGAGGACCCATTCTTGCCGCTTTCAGCTGCTGAGTGTATTAAAAGGAGCGACTAATTTTTTGTGGAGCTTGCTCATTTTCCAAGAGTACTCCAGTGCACTGAAAAAGTGTGTTTTTTGGATATTGTACAAAGAAGGTGTCTACGCTTTGACACTTTGATGAATTTTGTCATATTCATTAGAATGCCAATTTTCTTGTGACATTTTTCAGTGGCCTGCTTATGGCAATAAGGATCACAATACACAACATGATCATTCAGATTTCAAATATACACCTGCAATGTACTTCATGTACTTGTGCTTATGATTTTTGAGTCATGTTCTGTAATTCTGGATTCCACACATGGTCCATATTGTGGTTACCATGTATGGTAGAACCACCCATAACTGGCCTGAATAAGCAACTGTGGACATGAGGTGGAGTACAGTAACGAAGGAAATATTTCCACAAGTGCAGAGATAGAAATGAGGGGATTGTCGAAATTTGGTAATGTTTTTCTTTCAAAGGCAAAAGTTGGTTTGGATTTGTGTCCAATGTGTGGACTATACTAGAACCACTCATTTAAGAGACAACTTCTTTTTCACTTTGACTCCAAACCAAACATATGTGTCATGAAAAGAATTGATGGGTGGAAATCAAGAACTCATGTTTGGAAATTAGTTCAAGCCTCTCTTGAATTTCAGTCCCATATTGATTGTTGATGGGACTATGGTTGGTGATGGGTAATTCTACCTTAATATGTTTTTGGCAAGCATGTATGAAATTGAGTGCTCAATTGAAATTTTTAATTTTGCCAAGCAATCCATGGTGATTTAAATCACAAACCTTCAAAGAGGTTGATCAAAGTGTGTACATGTAGTCTTGTTCATGTGTGAAGACAAAATCTCACAATGTAATAGGATTTTCCAAAATAGTGGCTAGGATTTTTCTAATTAGTTTTGTTCATAGCCACCCCTCCAACTTCATTATTCATTTGCTCATCGTTTTGTGGACATTATTGTGGGATCTTTGGTGCATTGTGAAGCCCTACTTGTTTAGAATGTATGAAGGTGAGGGTTCTTGCAATTCTTTTTATATGCTTCCATCATCCCAAATACAAAAACATGATGCATTGGTGAAACTCCAAAGTGGCAATTCAACACAGAAAGTTGTAGCTTCAGTTGGCATAATTCAATCTTGGGTGGCTCACATGAGAAAGGAAATTACTAGGGAGGTTGAGAATCAAAGAGGGCACGTAAGACATACTACTATGAGAAAGAGACAACATTGTATGACTTTGAGAAGAATTGGGTAAAAATGTGTATGACATCATTGTGACATGTGCTTTGAGAAGAGAAGGTTTGGTTGCACATGAACAACAAAAGAAGCCCCTTTTGGCATGAAGACATGTTCTAGCACAATCGAGGTTTGCTCAAAGATATGCAAACTAGACCATTCATGATTGGAAATGCCTTATTTTCATTGATGAGACAGATAAATAGGTTTATTTTGATAGTAGGTTATTCTGTTGGATTATAGATGGAGAACATGTCCAACTTGAGTATGTTCATAAAGCAATCAAACATGGTGGTGGGCTATCATGATTTGGAGTACAAATTTTGGACCCAAAGCAAATAGAATCATGTACATTGTACACACTTTGGACCCAAAGCTTAGTACAAAAGTGAAGGTAGGATGGATCATATGTACAAATCCATTTTAGAAAACTTCTTGTAGTCTAGTAGCTTGGTGTTTCAACTAGTTAATGATCCAAAGCTCACAATCAAAATGGTGCATGAATGATTTACATCACAACCATTTCAAGTTCTCCAATGGCCTACTCAATCACCATATTTGAATCCCACAAAGCATTTCTTAGCTCTCTTAAAACAACATTTGAACAAATTTTCTACAACTCCAAGAGGAACTAAAGAATTGTGGAAACATGTATGTAATGTTTCTTCTAGTTCAATGAAGAGGATCACGCAATCAAGTACATGTGTGTAGATTGTGTATAAAATTTTCAATCATGTACATGTGTACAATGGACATGGTTCTATTTGCTTTTGAATGCAATTTTTAGCTCTCAACTAAAAAAGTGTATCCACATTGCTTGGTTGCCTGCCAAAGTTGGCTTCATGAGCTCAGTTCTCAGTTTCATTCCTCACTGCATGCACTTAATCAAAATTCAAGTTTGGTATTCCATAATTGTAATAGATTAAATGTATCCAATATCCATGCCATATACCAATACTTTGTACTATTCTCTAAAATAAGGTAGTATATTGCAACTGTATTCACATTCTTATTGTTTTGACATATTAAGTAACAAGATTTCTTAAATTATTATTGTTGTTTGTAAGAATACCGGTTATTAGCTTTCACGATCATGGTAATTTTACTACATACTACCTTCCTTAAAAGTAAAGGTTCCAGATTACCATGTGTTTCATTCTAAATGCAAACTTTACAAGTCCCCGACCTTCAAAACCTCATTTTTTTAATTCAAATATATGCTCAAGAAACCCCTGGCAAAGCTATGTAGTGCATGACATTAGCTTCTACGAACAATGATATCTTTCAGCTTCCAAGATCAGCTGCACTCTACACGCAAATCAGCAAAATGTGCAAAATGATGTAATCGATTTTCTCAGAATTTGGTCTCATACTCAATCCACACCATCTAGTTCAAACCAAGATAATGGACACATTAGATTTTGCAATTGCTATTAGAAAAAGTCTGTCAGTTTCACGACCATCTCTTAGTGAACACTAAACCCTCTGGCTCCTCTCATTAGCTCAAGGAGGAAGAATATTGTCTTCGAAGTGGATCATACGTAATGCAAACAACACTTCCAAGGAGATGGCTTATCAAGGTCCCAATGCAAAGAACTCCACAATGGAAAATGCCTCTTACTAACATGCCTCTTACCTGCAAATAGAGATTCAGATTTAAATTTGCGGGAATGAACCTCTGAAGAGTTAATTCCTCTGCAACGAAACTCAGACTACACGTTTAGTATTTACATCGAAATGCAATTAGAGTATTCGATACACCTGAGAAACATTGAGATGATGTAGCACATGACCGGGGTAACTGGATACAGCTAGCGGTCGAAGGAAGGAGGATTTACATACATGCGAACATTCGTACTCTGATGTAATTGGTTGACTTGGAAGAACATAAAAATGAAAAAGTTCATGACAGTGAGGATCACGATTTGATTAAAACATTGCGATGCAAAAATCAAACTAATTATCAACAATCATGAACAACGTTTAATTAAGGTCACAAAAACAGTCACGGTGCAGTTGTAGTGCTTATCAAAGTAGAAGACAGAATAAACTCAAAATTTGTCAATTTCCGTTATTGTATTGACCTCAGAAGGCACAATCAACACAAAACCTGACAATTCTCCATGTAAGGCATCTAAGCAGCATCAACAGTAATACGACCAGCAACCTGGTCCAAATCACGTTGCCCGTTCGACGTGATACGTCGTCCTCTGCCACAAAAACAGGAATACCATCAAAAAAAGAATCTCTAATTCTCAGACTGAACCATGCATAGTAACTAGAGAAGCCATCCTAACAACTAACTAGTAAATCCGTTCACGAAAAACTAACCACGTAACTCCAAGTTACAATTGGCAAAGTTTATGCCAGAGACGGCTATAAATAACGTTAGAAAATGCCAGGTTTCGAAGAATTTAAGAAAAGTTAGGTTAGGGGGAAGGGGTTTCCTACTGGTCACAATGAGTGACAAGCTGAATATACCAAAATAGAGAGAAAGATTTTCTTTTCTTTCAACTGTTGGCCAGTCCGTTGTGATACTCAAGAGTTCAAAAGCAACAGAAATCAGGCCCAGTCCAATTTCAAGTACAAAAAAATTGCGTCAAACTCACCCCTTCGGATCCTTCTCGACAATGTCAAGAAGCTCGAGCTGCTTCAGGCAGTGTCTGGCGATGGAGCCACTAGCCTTGGCAAAGTGCGACGGCCTCGATCCATTGCTCTTGCGGCCACCATAAATCTTGCGGAAAGCGCCCACTCCAATACCTCCCCTGAGGTAAATCTTCCTCGCCATGGAAGCTTTACAAGACAAAAAGTAATTCAACATTATTATCATGCACATGTCTCAAATATTGCATACTGAAGGTACTCTGAAAACCAGAGTTCCATCACTAATATCCGTTTCATGTCACTCCAAACCCTATTTTCGGAGTCAGGTCACCAACTCCATAATACCCTAAACCCTAAACCGCTACCAATACAGCCCCAGTCAACGCAGCTTACCAGTTCTGATGTAGAACCAATCGGCGTCATAAGGAGCAAGCTCCTTAAAAGTCGCGGTCTTTACAAGATCAGCCCATACTGGAACTTCGAGCTGCACAAACGAAACGAAATCAGCGGACACGTAATATCGAGCCCTAGCGCCTTACAAATTAGGTCAACAAAAAGGCCTTCAACAAAAAAAAGAGAAAGGAAAAACTATCGTATACTTTCAAACCCCTCTCTCAAGTGTAAGAAATCCTCCTAAACACGACATTTCCCAAAATTTTAACAGTCCCGAAACTCGAAGAGAGAAATGCTTACCTTGCCGGACCGTTTGAGATGGGCAGCGTAACTGCGCACGAACTCGTGGGAGGAGACATCCTTCACCGTTTTCGCCATGGTGGTGGCAGATCAGTGCGAACGTCCGGCGACAGAAGGCGGAAAAAGAGAGATGCAGGAGCGCCTTCTTTCGACTATACTCTCCCTTCGTCCGGCACCCACAAACCCTAATCTAAGAACCGGTCTGTCGGGCTTCACCTCCGGGTGTCTACCGGGTGTCTACCGGGGTCGAATTGGTGTGACATAGCAGTTTTTTTTTTCTTTGATAGGATAGGATAGCGATCACTTAAAATTTGGTGAAGCATTGTATTTCTACATTCTTTCATCTTTAAGACCAAGAAAAACACTTTTCGATCAGATTCATGCATTTTTTCATCCACATTTGGTGATTTCATCCACGTTTTTAATAGAAATAAGAATTTTTTGGCAAACAAAGATTACCTTTGTCTTGCAAAAAATAGACATTTATTTTGAAATGGTGCAATATGACCCTGTCGTGCCAAAAATAAAGACTTTGCTAGTGACCAACAATCCCATAATCTATCTAAGGGATTTTGCCAAGAAGCTATACTTGTGCTTCTAATGTGGCTATTTCCATGACATCTAATGCCATTGGTTGAAACACGCAAATAAAATCATATGAGAATTGTGTCATTTTGCATATTCTAATTTGTGTGGTGAAGTGCAAGTTGTGATATGTGGAATATTTTGGTGCATGACACAAGGGTACTTTTCTTCAATCCAAATGACTGCAATTGCTAAGTTACAAAATAATATGTCAAACAAAGGCAATTTTCAACCAAGGCTAAAGGAATGTGCACTTTCAAAATTCTCATACATGCATGTGTATTTCAATAGATTTTGATACATGGTATTCTTCAAAGAAGATTGTAATTCAAAACTAAATAACTATCATTTGCTCTATCAAGGGAATTAAATCCTTTCAAGACTCTCTAATTACAATGTTAGTGTTTTGCACACACTACAAAACAAACACAATACATTAGAGGTACAAGTTAGAGTAATAAAAAAGATGAATAAGTCCTTGAAGGCTCCCATAAGTTGATGATGCACACATTCCATCTTGTACTAGTGTGCATTAGGAAGAACATCCTAGCCCAAACCTCAATATTAAGAAAAACATTGTGGATATAAGTCCCAAAGCATGCATAATCTTATGAAAACTAAGGAAAGGAATGAGGAAGGGGAGGATACTACAAAACTAGCTAGAGATCAAAGATCCATGTGCCGTCCAACCTTCACAACATTCTTCCAAGAATTAATGGCCTCTTTATATGAAAAATTCTCCAAAAAAAATTACTTTTGTCCAAACATGTGAACAACTACAAGTAAATGCTTGCTAAGGTAATTTCTTTAGCAAGACTTGAGGAACTTCAAGGTAGAAAAGGTCCTCTTATTTTCAATTAAGTCCAATCTCAACTACTTTGAAATACTCTAAAATGAGTTTCATCAAGTGTCATGATTGAGATAGGGTCTATTATAGTTTTATAACAAGATTAGTGTCTAAAGGTGGTGCTAATGTAGCCTCGCCGTTGGCCTTTATAGCCATCTGCTAAAAGCCTTGTTGGTTGTCTAATTTAGACTTGGAAAGCATCTCTGATACCATATAAGACTTGCCGCCTTCTAACAAGGGCATCCCTACACTTCAAATTTTTGTATGACAATAAAAAAATTTGAGCACTGACAAATACTACAAGAAGGTGTCATTTGCCTCTGTTTGCTACCAATATTGAGGATAAATAATGCTAAATGCATCCAAAAGTACATACTACGGAAATCTCCTATCCACCTCATTAGATACAGATTGAGCAACCTCTGCACACAACACAATGACCATGCAAACTCATTAAAGGAAATAGACTCAAAACAAGATATATTGGGAAAAAAATGGCATAACTAATGTATGAATCTGTAGTGATTGAAACCTCTACTTCCACAACACCACAAACAAAACCTGCACCATAAGCAAAAGAAAAGCTACCAAGACCATAACAAAAAAAAATGAAAACCTAACCATTGAGCACCCCAATCCAAACCTATAGTATAAGCAAGAAGAGAGCTAGCAATATCATAACCAAAAAAATTGGAAACCTAACATTGAGCCCCAAAACTATACATGCACTTTAGCAAAAAGAAAGACACTAACAACATCAAGAAAAAAAGTTGGAAATGAAAAAGTTGAGCCCTCAATGGCCTAATCCAATAAGGCATGCTTTGCATTGTAAGACATGCTTTGCACCTTAAAGTACGATTTGCATCTAAAAGTAAAATTCACCCCCTTTTGCAAATAGTCCCATAAGGCATGATTTGCAGCACCTCCAATCCCAATTGCCTTAGCTTAAAGCAAGTAACAAAAACAAAATAGAAAAATGGATCTTTAAGGTACTTGAACTCTACAACCATATTTGCCAATCTACCAACTTGGTAAGCAACAAGAAACTTAGCTAGCAAGCAAATAAAGACAATCAAAGCAACTAAGGAACATGAACCAAAAAAAAAAAAAATCAAAATGACAAATAGAGAACAAACCTACAAATTGCTGGTGGATATTGCCGTCGATGTTGTCAAACTTGTCTACAATCACAAAAATGTGTTTGCTCTTGGCTATAGCATTGTGCAAATGCATGCATGTACTCAAAGTTGAACAACAAATGAAAGACACCATCATCATTAGACAATTGTTGCCATTGTATCACCATTTCCTCACATTTCAATTCAATGAGCTCATTAGAACGCTTGAAGTCCTCTGCATTGAATGTTGTGGAAGAATCTATGAACATTTGCACTAGATCAGCCTAGCACACCTTGATTGACTCCTTAAAGTCGCAAATAAACACATCCCAAGCTTGAAAAAGCTTGATGAAGCAATGCACTAAATTTAGCAGAGGAGTAAAGCAAGCCAAAGATAGGAGGATCTCAACATTAGCAAGGAGGTTAGAATTACTTGAAGCTGCAAAGTTTAGTTTTTGACCAACAATAACAAACATGTCCACGCCCATTTTAACCAATAGTGTTTTGTACTCATACAAAATTCTCTATGTTGGACTTCTCATGGATATCCAATGTGTCTCTATATTTTGTAACATTTTGTTTCTTTTGCGCCATTGCTCTAGCAAAAGTCTATAGCCATGCACTCCAGTACTCTAAACCTTGTTACTCCAAAGCAACCTCTTCCCTTGACTTTCCGTCTACCTAACTCCCCTCCAACACACCAATGTCTTTCAACACCTCCATTTGCACATGAAATTGAATGCAACACAAAAATCAAAATTCACAAAAGCAAGGATTGAAGTCACACCTCCAAATTTGGGGGAAAGGAGCTCCCACATTCAAAAAAGAGCAAAAAGGAAAACATGGTATTAGGGAACAAAATTTGAATACACATAAAATGCATATTCTTTTAGTAAATGCATGCACAAAGAATAGCAATAAGTGCAAGATGATCTTGAGGCCATTAAGCTACTAAACACTTACTAAACATTTGCAAACATATTAGATGAGATTTTAGCCCTCTGGAGGGCTGTGAGTTCTTAGCAGTTTCTAAACTGCAAGAACTGCCCTGCAAAGGACCAAGGAGCTTGCTGACGTGGTCGAGAGACTGCTACATCAAAAAAAATAATATATTTTTTTAAATGAATTTTTTTTCAACTTTTTTCTCCATTTCAAGACTATAAATTTTTATTTTTTAATTAGAAACAACCGTTCCTCAAAATCTGCAAGGGACCAATATCAAGAACGGGCCTAATAGAACCCTCCCGGACCTCCCAAAATCATCTAATGCCTACTAAATACATGCTTAGTTTGTAAAGAACAATTTGCTAATGTGTAGTTTGGTTTTTTACAATGGATGAACCATTGAGGAATTCCTATAGTTTAAGTTCGTTCTTAGGGAGGAGTAGAAAACCAATGGTAATTTCTATGGGAATGTAGACATTAATCTAACCCAGGTTGTGCACAATTGATGATTCTAAATAATTCCTAGACATACCTAGTGCAATAGATAGACTATTATTTTTATTATAATTTAGGCAATAGTCGGGACTTATCAATTGATTATGAATCTATGGATTCAACTTTAATCTATCGTTAGCTCCACCAACTGCACTGATACAATCTCCTATTGTTCTTCTCGCTCAGGAATCCAGCATTGCTCCATTGATTTCTTCACATCGGTCATGCTCCATTTGCAGGATATACTTCACACCAACTATTGATTTCCCTTGATACTGATTCACTCCAATTTTACTCCAATTGAAACTCTGCTTTTATTCTCAACTATAGTAGATTCCTTCTTAGTTTTGCACCCAATGCTTTGAATAATTCAATGAATGACAACATCTACATTTCCTCATGTTCAATTTAAAAGATTCTCTATCCATTGTTATGTCACTCATGCTACCAGTTTAAACACAATTGATCAACCATTAACACCCAAGTGCAGACAGGTATTTACATCTAGTCACAACAATAAAAATTCCTCACATGATTAAATCCATAGACTCCACTCAACACAGGAACATACACACAATTTCAGCACACACAATAATACACATCACCATAGTAAAAATCCCAATTGCATAACACATCCAAAAATTATCACACCATAGATTCACATTCAAAACTCATCACATATAGATTAAACTCCATTGAATACAACACACAATTGAATAATCTCGGCATGATATTTCCATATAAAATTTACAATTGTTTCTCACTGCTCTATCACTCAGTTTCGTTCCATATGGAAAAACTATCAATTCAGTACAATAAAAACTTAACATTCGAACAATAGAATCCTCGTTACTCGCCACACACACTATTGCACAGATATACTATAGATCACTCCACACACACACACACTAACGCAATCAAACTATCGATTCTACACACTGCCATCCTCTACCGCTGCAGGAGCCCTGGATCTCTTCTCCAAACTGGGCCTTCAATTGAACTCTCCATCGGACTTCACCTAATTCAACCAACAACCAACTCAACCGCAACTATAGATCACGCCTCATTCATCCATTGACCCGCATCCATAGATGAAACCTAAGTAAAATCCATACTAACCAGTAACTATAGAGAATTAACCTCAAAATGCTGTAGTACTATTGAAAATCGAGAAAGTTAACATAAAAAAACAAAAAATTCACAAGGGCTACAATAGTTCCCATACTACATAATGTCCTAAGATCAACAACGCTTAAGGAGGAAGACAACCTATTAAACCACCGGCTACAATGTGGCTGCCAAAGCTACACATAGATAGCCTAGGTTGACTAATTGTAAGATCTATTAATATAAAGCAAGGAATAACTATAAAATTGAACTTAATTAATTAGATGTATGTACTCATTTGAGAGCTTCAAATGTACAAGTTGTAAAATCCGTTTAAATCTTCATTTTTTTTAATTCTTATTATGTACATTTGGCACATCAAAAATTTTAGTAGGTATGGAGCAAATTTTTGTCACTTCAAATAATACTGCTAGTAACATAGTGTAGTAGTTGTTGTGTATCACCTCTCATACTTGAAGAATTAGTGATGAAATTCTAAACAACTATGAAGCAAAAGCTTTTGCAACAATTATTGGTTAGCATTTTGTCTAGAAATCCATGGGGTGAGGCACAAAAGAATTATGTAGAATTTGTCTTTTGCTCCAATAAGTTGCATCATAATACTCCTATTGTTGAAGAGGTCAAAGTTTTGACTATTTGCAAGAGTTTAGAGAGAACTTAAAAATTAGTAGCAAGACATTGTAAATGTGTACAATATATAAAAATTATGTTATATATTATTTTATTAGAATTTAATTATAATAAGAAAAAAAAATGACAATATTTTTAATGGATTCAAGGTGACACCTTCTCATTAATACACATATGCTAGCTATTAAGAGAAAAAACTCATCAATGAGCCTCATTAGTTTGAGGTGATCTTTTTAAATTGTAAAGTTTTATTGTTGTTGGATTTAGTTTGATTTTTTTAATTTTGTAAAGTTTCAATATGTCAACCTTGAAGGGTTTTTAGAGTTTCAAGATGAAGAACCTCAACCAAAATAGAGCTTAAGTTTTCTTTGTCATAATTACGGGACTAACTTTTTCTACTGTTAAATCTTGCACCGCTATAAGAGCATTCATAAGAAGCTAGATCTTCTTGACCACCCAAACAACCTTGTGTAGAGAAAACAATAGCACAAAAATCTTCAACATGACGATCAGGCTTTGGTTATCTTGTTGTAGGTTAGAGGTGTTGAGCATGGCAATTGAGAAGTGACATTTGAAGAATATTTTTAAAATCTCAACAATGAATAATATTATTGTATGGTTAGGTTTAGTAAAACAAATTGTGGTCACCAATATTGGTTAGAAGAGCCAATCAATTTTTTTGACTGAAGTGAACCATATAAAGTATGTTATTGCTACTATTAAAAGCATCCTTAAATTCTTGTAGATGGAGTGATGCTTCTTTCGGAACTTTATTTTTTTACCTTTACTAAATAGCTATTAAATTCTATTTTTTATTTTTATTTATAAATTAATTGTTCTAATTTTATTTTATATGTATGAAGTTGTAGAAAGGGAAAATGAAGATAGTTCACCTTCTAATTGAACTTGAGGGTGATAAGTCCTCTAGATAAGAATAAGAAAGAGTTGTATGGTTAATAATGATAGACAATGAGTGCTAAAATAGTCACATGATTAAGATATGAACTAATGTCTATTTGTTTTGTGTGGTGGAGGTGAAAGATAAGGTGAAGGTGGAAGATAAAAATAGAGGATATGAAGGGGTTTCATTTCATTCTTTTTATAATTGTTTAGTTTTGTCCATGTGCTTGGAGAGCCATAATATGTTGTATATTATAATTTTTGAAATGAAAATTTGTGAGCATGTTTTTTTTATGATTCTAAAAAACTACAACTCGCTTTATTTGGAGTTTGTATTAAAAAGTATATTATGCTTGATGTAGTGGGAGAAAGTTAGTTGCTATAAAATTTGAGGGTAGAATTTTAGACACTCGTAATTATGTCGTGAGGAAGTATCTAATTTTGAGATTTGATGTATTTATATATTGAATTATTAACTTTTCAAAAAATTATGACACACTTAGTTTGGGGGTAGGAAGTAGAAGTTATAGCTAGGGAGTGAAGTACCAAAGAGCTACCTTTTAATTAGAAAGAGGAAACTTTGAATAGGTATACACATTATATAATATAAGATTTTGACTTGAGATTAAAAAAATTTATAGAAATTTTTATTAGTTTAAAAAAATATATTTTACTTTTAGTTTGAAGTTAGTAAATAAAGTTATGGGTTTGGGAGTGAAAAGAGAGAGGAGTTGACTTTGAGATTAAAAGTGTCAACTTTGACAAGCTATAAAATACGGACAATATCTTATTTGGCTCTAATATTTGGATGAGTTTAAAAACATATTTTGTTAGCTTTCCAAAAAGCTATTACACTCTTGATTTGAAGTTATTATGCAAAGAATTGAAATTGTGAAGTGGAGGGACGTACAACTACCTTTGAAATTGAAAGCATCAACTTCAACAAGTTATAAAAAATGGACAATATATCCTTATGACTTTGAGTTTTGAAAAGGTTGCACAAGATTTTGTTAAATAAATATAAAGCAAAGAAATTTTTTGATTTAAAATTTTTAAGTGGTTGTAGCACTTATTCAAAGTCTAACTACATTTTCAAGGATTTTACTACATTTATATAGTATTGTATACAATTTATGTGGTATTTATACATGATATATAAGAATATATATATGCAATATTTAAATGTGTTATATATGAAGTCTTATATCTACGTATATAGAGTTGTATACATCTTATATAGTATGACTTTTACACAACTAATCATTGCAATAGAAGCTTAAGCATTTTTTCAAGGCAAATTTTCTTTATATAATAGCAAAGTGGTTCCATTTGAAACTCATGTATTGAATTGATAGATCTATATTATTATGTTTGTGATACTTGCTTTGAAGCATACATGAGAGTATAGATTGAGTTAATAAAAAAAGGTTGATAAAACTTTATACTTAGAATTTAGAGTTACAATATTGCACCTTCAAAACTCTCAAGCTTTCAAGCCTATCTTTTGAAAGCATTTAATAGCCTCTCATGTTGTTGGTGTCACAAACTCTTCATTGTATTTCTATTTCTATTTTTTTGGTTGTAACCTGTGGAAATACATTAATTGAAGAATCATAAGTAGCTAAATGCTTTAGATGACTCCCAATAGAAAGTTGAGCTTGAAATTGAGCATTCATGCTGGTTTAGAGCAAGTTTTAGTCCAAATTCTTTAAAGGGGAGCTAGACTAAGACCATTTTGGCCCAATATTGAGATTTGAAATCCAATATCCTATAAACAACGATTAGTTTTTATTTAAATTTTTTGTCATATTATTTGAAGTTTTCTATACTACACGTTTTATATTTAAATTTATAAATTTTATCTTCAAGTGATTGTGGTATAGCTCTTTGGGAAGAAAGGAGTACCACACTTAATGAGTAAAGACTAATAGAAATATATTGAGTTTGGGGGACTTATTTTTAAAAATTGTATGGAAAAAAATGAATATCTTTATGTTTGGGCATATGATAAATCATCTTATTTAATTATTTGATAAGGGATTTTGAGCCTAACCGATAGACATGGTATTGAACATACTCAATTTTGTTATTTGTAGAGTGTATAAAAAAATTCACTCAATTTTTTTTACTACATAAAATGTGATGTTGTGGAATAATGTTTGTTTTTGAGCCAATTATAAACTTATATGATTTTTGAAAAATACAAGCCAAACACCACATGAACAAAAGTAGTACTAATTAAAATAGGACTTCAAAGGACATAAGGTATAAGTTGGATTGAAGTATATTCCAATTTTTAAAATGGAGATGTAATTCCAACATCCACGAGTGAAAAGGCAATGGCTCTTAAACCACCACAAGTTAATATTAACTCCTTTTTATAAAAGCAAATTTATAATTTGTTTAAAACAAATAGTTTTATTTTTATAGCTTGACTAAATAATTAAATGGCTCTTTATAAGTGGTAGCTTCAATTGAGGCATCCTATTCAATTGTATTAGGGTTCCAGACTTATATTTTTTGTTATATCTATAACCATGTATAGGGACTTGCAATAAGTAACTTTGAAAATTTATAACATATTCTTTAAACAACATAAAATTAGAATTTCACTTATTGTACCTTTCATTGCAATTTGTTTAATCTTTTAAGGTCTCACTACATTATATTGACTCACAAAATTGACTCTTCATTTAATTTAAAGCCATTATATAAGAATGAGTGAAGGAATTGTAAATTGTAATAAAAGTTGTAGTATATGAAGGTTGAAGAGTTAATCCTAAATGCTTAAGAAAATGTTTTATATCCTTGATGACTTCAAGAAGCCTTATAGGATAGGAAATAACAATTTGTCATTCAATTTTTTATTTTTTAGGAGGAAGGATAAAATACTTAATCCACAATGCACTATATAGAATATTTTGTAATAGAGATTATCTTTTTGAATTTGGATCCAACTAATAAAATGAAGCTAACAAAGTTTTTTTTGTTAGTCCAATTTTTTTTAAATCCTTAAATTCAATATTATATTGCATTTTGAACTTGAGCCTATAACCTCCCAAAACTTATTTGGTAGAACCTACAAAGAGCAATATGAAAGAATGTAATTGCAATGTTGACCTTCAAAGAATGTAGCTAGTACCAACTGTAAGTTTAAGTCACAAGGTCTTGAAGAATGACAATCAAAAGATTGTTTGATCAATCGTTTTGTCCTTATCAAGATGGATTTACATCCAAATAAACATCTTTATCAAGCTCGGTACTTTTATATCTACATGAAATATGGAAGGAATTCAAAAATTCTTTTTTAACAGATTCACTAATTTCTTTTAATTGAAAAGTATTTCAATTAAAAAGAATGAGACCATCCAAATGTAGGTTGATCATAAACGCCTACAAGTGCATCCAATAAACAAATACTTGAATCCACATTAGTCTTTCAACTAGAATATAATGATGTGTCTGTACTGTACACATTATACCTTTTTCATGGCATTTTTATTTCATTTGGTGTTTGCAAGAAAAAACTAATGTCACCCTCATTAAAAAGATTCACTTTACACTAGAAAAGAGTTGTGTCAACATTGAATAATTTTTAAATATATTTTAATATTTATAGATAATATTTTGTAGTACATCAAAGTTTTGGAATTTTATAGTACATATTTCATTTGGATTAATGATGTGGAAGTTATGGAACTTCTTGTTTTTTGAATAGGTATAGCATTATCTTGATAAATAATGTATTGTATATTTTTTCTAATTGAATAGTGCAATGAAATTCTAAAATAGAAATTTTCTTATACAATTTATTATATTTGCTAAAACAATCTTACTATAGGAAATAAATTTTTTGTAGTTGATGTTAGACATAGTAACAATTGAATTTCAATTGAATTGGCATAGTAATAATTAAATTTTATATGTAGTTCTTTTTAAGATTTTTTTTGCAAATACAAAAACAAGGTTATTTGTGTCATTTTCTAACTTTCAATTTCTCACTTGATTGTCTTATATAAAAAGTTCGAATGTTAAAATCTATAAAACAAAACATTAAGCAAAGAAGATTTGAAGTCTTTTACTCTAGTTACATAAACTACAATAGAATTCATTTTATTTTCTTGAAAAGTGAATATCTTACAATATAGTTGGTCTAAATTCACATAATTCCTTTTAGACATTTGTATTCTAAAACAAGGTACGATTCTATAATTACATATGTCAGAAAAACAATTTCAATTCTTATAAATCTTTGCAATGAAAATGGTAGTTTTGACTTTCCAGTGGTTCTTCATAAATAACCTTGGGAATGTAGGAAAAAATCATTAAAAAGTTTAAGTACTAATGGTTTTGTGTTGAATGATGTTTACCTTACAAAATAATCATAGTTATGAAAGCATACAATGATGTGATGGACACGATACAAGGTGTATAAGAAGATATATATATATATATATATATATATATATATATATATATATATATATATATATATATATATTAGTACAAGGTTATAAGTAGCTAAATTTTTTGAAATTTTGTCAAATTGCCTTGTCTAATGTAAAAAGAAACTAATTAGCAAGTTGATTTCACATTACCATAGTAATATAGGTTGATTAATATTTTTTTTAAAGGATTTAGAAAGTTGCAAATAGATTGAATAGAAGAGTGACAAGTTGCCTTGGCAATCCTTGAGGTTGAACTCTTGTCTTGTTGTTGGATATAGGCTAGACAATTTGTCAATTTTCTCTCTCACTCTCTCAATTATTTTTAGTATGTCAAATTGTCAATCTTGTTTATAGTAACTCCTTCATATATAATTGTCTAGTGATTGGACTTGTATTATGCATTTGTGTTTGGGTAAATTGTTTAGTAGATGGAATTGTTGTTATCATTGTCAATTTGTAATTGAAGTTTAAATTAATCCAGGAATTGGATCATTGTTCTATTATTTTTGGGATCAAATTTTTGTGTGTGATGATATTAGAGCAACCATTTGACTATGTGATCATATTTCAATGGTGTGAGTTGTTTAGGACAAATTGTCTTATTGTTTTGACAAATTAGATTTTATAATTGACAAATTATACTTGAAGTTATAATTAATCCAGAGATTGGATTGGGATGGAGATTGATTTAACATTGTTGGCATTATTGTCAATCTATAATTGAGGTTAGCAAGGAAAAGGAAGGCATTTGTCTTGCAACAAATTGTCTAATTAACTTTGCCATTGGAATTGAGAAGAAAAATTGTATTTGAATGTTGTTGGCACTTTGTTTTTAGAATTTGTTCACCATTTGTATAGTTGTTGCATTTCTATAGGTTGTCTATTGTAGATTTATAAATCACCTTGGTCAAATTGTTTGTGTGTGGCAAATTGTCAAAACAACATGTACAGACTATAACTTAAAAGTATTATGATAATTCGTAGGTGGATTTATTGTCGGACTAAATAAATTAAAGTATGCATTCTAACTAGACTTCCACGTCAACATATAGACCTATTTTGACTATAGATAAGTTAATAAAAATTACCATGGTCTATGATAAAATGTTGGCCATATGTGAAATCACTAGAAGAAACCAAAATTTTCGATGTCTAAGGGAACGGATTTTAGGTGACGTTGAAGAAAACAACCTATGTTTTTCTGTCAACAATTATCTCCATTAATGTTCCATTGGACATCATTATTGACATGAAAAATACAGGTTGTTTTTTTCAACGTCACCTAAAATTCGTTCCCTTTGATGTCGGCTGTTTTTTTGAATGTCACCTAAAACAAGGTTTTCTTATAGTGAATATATAGGAAAAGGGCAGCCACAAGGCATGCTTTGCAAAAAAGGGAAATGGATGGATGTGCACTGTGGATGAAAAAAGATAATCTTTATACAAGTGGGGTGGTAGGAAGTGAAACAATTCATATGGGATATGTAAAGCAAGAATTGTCTTCAATATAAAATTTCTAAAACAACATGATCCAAATGTCTAAAGCAACATCAAGATATTTGAAACAACATTCAGATGTTTGAAACAACGTTAAGATGTACAATGACCAAGTTCCCATATTCTAATTATCCCATATCTTTTGTCTTCACTGATTGATGACTCAAAAATTGTCTTAGTTGATGTCTTCAAAACCCTAAACCAAAACCAATTGCCACGTTAGAAATCAATAGGGGCCAAGTCATAACCCACGTCACTCATCAGATGGATGAAAAAATATCCCTTATGGTACTACCCACCCATGTCGTGCTTATGTGGTAGGGACTTGTTCAACACGTGGCGCATTTTGGAGAGCTTCAAAGACTACATTTTTGTGACGTTAGAAAAAAACAACCTAAAATCTTGCATGTTTCTTGTAATTTTTGCACGTTTTTTACTCATCAATTATTATAGATTTTAGGAGACATTATTGTTGACATCTGACCTATCACACTAAACATACTCTCATATTTTTTCAAACATCTAAAAAAAACCTTGTTTTCTTATAGTACAAATTGGGACCATGTTTTAAGTCTAAGCTCAACCAAACTCTAGAAACACTAAGTTGGGTTGTGTAGACAAACTTTTTAGAAAAAAATTAGTGATTTTAGAAAGAAAGAACCTATTAGGGGCCCCTTATTAGTAAAAAGTACAAATAAAGTTAGAAATAAAGTAAAAAAATACCTAATAGTGTAAATAGGATTATTCTAGTTAGAATGAATGAAAAATAAAAATAAAGAGATAGAATGAATGGGGTGTGACTTTTGGTCACACCTTTTCAAATGAGGTGTGACCAGCCACTCTCCCCATTGTAAATTGCATTTTTCTTAAAAATTTCAATTGTACATAGCATCAACAACTCAATTGTAAGTTTTTTTAAAAATTTAATATATATTATTTCATAATTGTATTTGGATCTTATGTGAGTATTTTGGACTGATTTTTGTGGATTTGGGGGCATTTTGTGGAAAATTTGAGAGAATTGCATAAGATCTGTTCGGAGCTACCTAGGTGTACAAACCTAGATTTAAATTCCTTTTGTGAGATTGGTGATTCCAAGTTTGATGTGCATGAAAGTGGAAATCTAAGAACAAATATTGATCGAGAAAGATTAGAGAGAAATTTTTTTGGCCAAATCGGGGGAGTTTGAGCTAAGATTTGCAATTCCAGGCAAGGAATCATTCGGAGCTAGCTTCCATGACTACGAATTTCAAAAGAACCGCAATCAAATCCCAAGGCTAGCCGAGAATGGAAGAAGCTGTGAATTGAAAACTGGAATGTGGACAAAGGCCATTGAGTTGACCTTGAGAGGGCACTAGTAGAAAACACAAGAATTTCAACAGAATTCTGTTGTTTCGATCGCATTGTTTTGGTCACCGAAACAACAGAATTCTGTTGAAATTCCTGCATTTTCTACTAGTGGGGGCAACTGAAACTTTCATAATTTGAAGTAAAACACAAAGATTCATCAGAACTGAGAACCAAAGTTCGGCAAAAGAATGACAATCGGAGCAAGAGATTACCTACGACTAGAAATTCACTGAGGCGACCCCGGTCTTCTTCTCCAACAATTGAAATTTTAATAAATCACCAAATTCAATTGTTGTGGAGTATTGAGACATCGGCATGAGAGTGGTTCATTGCACAAATCAAAGAGCACAGGAGGAATTGTTTGAATTTTGGAAATTGTAATTGAATCATTCAATTTGGTGATCAAGTCGGGAGCAACAAGAAGAAAGAAAAAATTTCAAATTTTTTTACTTGCGTATAGATCAATCTAATTCACTGAATATATTTGATTGATTTTATTGTGTATAATCCATTGATCACTTAGTTTTTCTTTTGCAATCATCAAATTTGAGAGTCAAAATTCAATTCGGGAATTCAATCGAACGTTGGTGCAAAGAAAGAAAGATTAGAGATTTGATCCCATGGCAAAAGAATGTGGCAGTGGCTATAGGGTCATCTCGCACGATCATAGGATGCGGCGCATGGTTATAGGCCAATTAGTGTGGTGATAGGACCCAGAACCTACAGGTTTAGGTCTTTCATTATTATTTTATAAAATTTTAGTGAGTTGGCCTTAAGATCCTTAAGTTTGGTTTTAAGTTCCATAAGTTTGGAAATTTGATAAATTGTTCTTATGTTTTGTATGTGAATTTAGCATTAACCATGCTTATAAGATATGGGCAATTTGATATGAACATTTGACCTAGAAACTTTAGAGAAAAACTTAAAAGAGAAAGACCAAAAATTTACGTATAAAACCTAAACCCAACATACTCTACATTAACTAGGACAATTTGACTTAGAACCGACAGATTTAGGCATTTTGCATTAGATTTGCTCATGGCGAGCACATATTGGACTATTTGACCTATACACGTAAAAAAAGAAATAATTAATGAATTGTATGTACTATTTTCAAAGTATTATCTTTGAATTGATTAAGTCCTAGAGCATTCATTGCATAAGACAATTTGCCCAACCTAGCTTATTGCCCAAACTATTTGCCCTCCTTATAGAATCCTAGGTAGGATTGGGACTTTATACATTGTGTCTCATATATTGGTAAAGGACGAAGAACAAAATTTCAATCCCCGGGAATAAGAGTGATACTATATTATAAGTCTAAAACAAGTATATTTCAAATTTATAATATAATTCTATTTGAAAAATGACATTAGTCACATAAACAATAGATTGCCTAAACCTTTCCCTGTAAGAACCCTTATACTTGTGTTTTTGGGGTTTTTGGAAAGTTGAGCAAAATCCTAAAGTACAGGTTGGTAATTACTAGCTAGTGATAAATTGTAGTCACAAGTAGTCTTGAGTTGTGATTTGAATATGGGACTAGTTGGTGCAAGCGGTTTAGTAATACATCAATGATAAGTTGTCATAAATTTATAGTTTGAATATACATTTGATTAATACATGAAGTATTTAGGTGCTTGTATGTATTCTTTGGTTTTAGATCGCATGTCTAACAAATTGTTTGGAGACTATGCAATTAAAAACAAAAATAGAGTTTGCATTATATATATATGCCCTACATTAATTAAAGACAAATTGTTGTAGGACCAAGACCATTTTGCTACTCATCTAAATAGCAATTAGGCTAGCTAAGTAGTAACTAGGACAAATTACTTTGGTAAAGAAATCACTAGTAATTAAGGAATTTGTATCTAATTATATATATATATATATATATATATATATATATATATATATATATATATATATATATATATATATATATATATATATAATTTCACTAAGTCATAGCACATGCAAATAAGAAATTATTGATAATATGGACAAATTGTCACATATTCCTCTAAACTACTAGGCAGGACCAGGACAACACTCATGGGTCCATAGCATTAATAAAGGATTGGCCACAAAATGATACCTTTGGAAATAAGAATATGAATGAACTATTAATATTATTTGTGGAAGTGTATGTTATTTGTATATAAAATTCATTTCAAACTAAAGTATAAGTGACTTTAGCTATAACATGTTGGCCTATTTGACCATTCCTTAGATTTTGAGCCCCTATATTGTAGTCTTGGATTTTTGTGAAGTAGGCAAAACCTAGACTACAAAGGTGTACAACCTTCTTATAGTAAAGAGGTGAGAACGCTTGAATTATTGTAATAGAAGTGTTACTACAAGTTAGTGTATGACTCTAGAAGTAACATACATACATAGCTACTAAGTCTATAGCCTAATTATATTAACACACCTTCTTCAGCTTCACAACTGAGCTAAATTATAAACTTTGAAATTGAAGCCCTAAGATACTACACAGTTGATATAGTAATGATTTGAGTCGAATAAAGTAAATTTAAATTGTAGTGTTGAAACCTTTGAAGCAAGCATCATGTTTTACCTTTGAGAGTGATTTTGCAAAAATATCAACTCACATAAGGTTGTTGAAGAGAACTTGAGTTTAAATATCTTAGATTTTACATTTTCACATAAGAAGCTTGAAAATTGTAATTTTGACGTAAAATGGGTTGCATTTGAATTTTACTTATGAAAATTTGTGTGGTCTGAATGCAAATGTAAATTGAATCTCAAAAGTAGCAATTCATGGTTTTTAAATGCTAAATCATAGGATTAGATAGGGATAGTTACGAGTGAAGGATATTGTAGAAGAAGTTTGAAGTAAGTGTAGTTAGAAATTTTCATTTTTGGAAGAGAGCAGACAAATGTAGTCTAGCCTCTCTTGTGTGTTTGTTTATTTATTAGTATTTTTTATGCACATTTTCTATGAGTATTTTCCACAAATGATTTTATATTTTTTTCCATGAATCAATTTAAGTGTTATAAATTTTTACATAGTGCCTGCATTTTCCATGAAACAATGTTATAAATTGTTTTGTTATGTATTGAATGTATACTTTTGTAAAATTGTGTTTGATGAAATATAAATGTGATGTGTGTGTGTGATTTAGATTTGTTGGATTGTAGAAGGAAAATAATGACCTAATTGAAAATTACCCTTTTAGTATAATAAGTTCATTCCAAGAGAGATAATCAAGTAGGATAATTCTATGTTAATAGATTCAATTCCAAACTCAATAACACAATCCAACTACCTAAGGACACACAATCACTCATTTGATTTTTGCTTTATGAATCATCCAATTTCTATGATAAAACACCAAGTCAATACAAACATACATACTTTGAATCAATCAACTTGGCCTTTCACACACAATTTGACTCCACACATACAATTTTCAATTTCAAATATCCCAATTCCAACTAGTACAAATACAACCACACAACCACACAATAAACAAACACAATTACTTGCTCTCTTCAAATACAATTGCATGCATAAATCAACATAGCATAACTTAATTCAATTCATCATTCACCATTTACAATTTAGTTTCTTTCATCACTTTCAAACAAACAAAACATAATCAATTTGGGCTAGGACTTACACTAGCATCTCTTATAGTGGGTGCAAGAACTAATTAAGTCAACACCTAAACACCACTCCCATCTATTGATTCAACTCCCAACTTCCTAATCAATAAGTACACAACCCTTGAAATCCATTCTACATGACAATCCAAATTGGTAACCTACCTATCTTACTATAATTCCAAACTTGACTAAATAAACAATCGCAACAAATTAGCACTCTACTTCTCACCCCAAAAGTTAAAACTCCCTATATGTATTTCAAAATTTTAAATTAACACCTTCAAAATGAATTAGCCAGTCCACATGGATGCAAGTGTATATTGTTTAAATTATTTGTATTGAAAATCTAATGAGTGATGAAATTGAAGAGATTTAAATTGAAGAATTTATAATAACATGAGTGTTAATTATTGTAAAAGAACTTCATAGCGATTATCTATAGTGTATGAATGCATTGTGCATGATTGATGAATTGCAAGCATGCATCTTTATCTTTCTAATTATGAGTGTGGTATGTGTTATAGAAATTAAAGTTGATTGTTGACTTTTGCCATGGCCAATACAAGATGGCTAATAAATTAATAAACAAAATTGTGTAACTAATTAAATACTAAAGCCAAATAAATAAATGTATTTAAAGTAAGAGTAATAGTAAGTGATATTAAAAACTATGAGATGGAAATAAGTATTATTTAGATAGGTTTGAAATTGCTTTATTCCATGGTTTTGAACATGTGTAAGTAAAAATTAATAAGAGTGCATGGTCATTATAAATTATTAAATTTTCTAGATTAATGTTTATTCACAATGGAAATGAAAGTAGTTGAGAGAAGAGAGATGTTGCATGACTATGGATTTAAAAGCAATTATATAAAAATAGATTATTGCCATGAGCAATGTGCATTGAGAGAATCCTATTTCAATATCTCTTGGTGTTTTTGCAATTTATTTATAGCATACAACATTTGCATGGGTTTGTATTTATGGTCTACTAATTGATGAGCATAGTTACAAAAAAAATTATAAAATATGCATGACCATTTTTTGTATTAGCATACCTTTAAAATTCCAAACAACACATTATTTTCTAAATAAAATATCATTTATCTACTAGTAACCTTAACTACTAAAACTTTTAGCTAACTTGAATCTTCCCCCCCAAAAAAACATTTGGTTATATTTTCTCTCTGTTGTTATTTTTCATACTACACAAGATCAATATACCTTGAGTGGTCATGATGTTTTGGATTCTAACTTAGTGCAATACAAGGCTAGTAGTTATAATAAATAAAACTAGAGAGCAAAAAATTGTAATCAAATTCAAGGATAAAGCTTTGAAGCCAAATGGGCTCTTTCGTTGCTGTAGCGGTTGCATTATATTTTGCTTTTGTTAAAGAGAGTATTACAATAGATTACTTGCAATTTTGTTATGAAAGAAGGTAGAATGAATCTATTTAGAAATATATTCAAAGATAGACCTTCATGTATTAAGATCATAGGTCTAGTCAAAGTCAATTCATCCACATAATTTGTAGAAAAGAGGAGAAGAAACATAAGAACTAGAATAGATGAGTCCGTACTAGGAAGTTCCAGGGAGATAGTGAATATTTGTTTAACTCGAAGCCAATGTGTTGGAGCTAGATTTTCTAAAAATTGAGCTAAGTAATTAATTGAAAAGGCCAAGTCCCAACAAGGTGTAGCAACAAAATTTGAAGTGGCTATATTAAATTTAGTAATTGAAAAAAATTGAAATTTGTCAAAGATTATTATTAGGTCATGGTATAAAGACCCAAAAGTAATATAGAAATATTTGAGTGTTTAATATAAACATTTAGACTTGATTCACATTTAGGGAATGCATGGCTCAATAAAAATTTGTCAATGAGTTTGTACCAAATTCAAAGGGCTTATTTAGGACAAAGAGAGATTTTAATAATCGACAAACTTGATGTTCAAATCTATGTTTAATGAACATATGACCGTCTTATTTTGACCCCAATTAGGTATTTGTCTCCCATATGTGGGTGGACCTTGGTTCACATTGCCAATGGCATTTGTGCCCAACCTTGATTATTACTAGTTGGCATTTGGGCCACTCCCTGATTTAGGTTGTTACTATACCCGCCATTATTAAAATTATTTGAATTAAAATTTGGATTCACAAAATTGGATTGATTATGATTTGGATTTTGGTTATATTTCCTCTTTTTCTGTCTATTATTATTATTATTGCTCCAATTTTGATTATTATTCCTATAGTTGCTATTGTAATCTACTTGATAGATTTGGCTACTTTTATTTTGGGCCTCATTTACCAAACTTGCGTGCATGTTTCTACATGACTCGGTTTCATGCTTCCCACCGCAAAATCGACATTTAGGTAGTAACCCCAATGGAGAGGGACAATTAGGCAACATATGTCCTTGACCACGGCAATTAGAGAATTATATATGGGCACAGTCATTATTAGGCTGGCCCTTCTTTTCTACCGATTTGGCTAGATTTACTTGTAAATTTCCTAATTGTTTTGTCAACTCAACCAATTGGGCTTCCACAACTAAAATAGATTCTTTTTCACCAAGTTGACTTTGGAAAAAAGGATTACCAATTTGACTTACCCTATTAGGATTAACTGGAATTACAGAAGCTATTTGGACAAGGACTATAGGCACCACATTGACATAATGAGGTTGGATATAGGCAGGAACATTAGTTCCTCCTACATCCTCCCTTCTTACTCCTACTTGGTCTAAATAACTAGGTTGAATTACATTAGAACTTATATAGGTTTCTCCTAAATGGACCTCCTTCCATAACTTGGCCCTTTGATAGGCCGTTGGCAAATTAGTAGAAGTGACCTCCTTTACAAAAACTTTTAATTTAGGAGGGGACAATCCATTTATAAATTGTCGTAGGAAATACGCATCAAGGTAATTATGATTTGGCAACTGAAGCATTATTTCCTCTAACTGGCCATAATAACTATCTATACGCTCCCTACTCAGCATATATAATTCAGCTAATTTTTTTAACAATCTTTCTTGATAAGACGCTAGACAAAAATGAGCTAGAAATGCATCACGTAAACTAGCCCAAGTATTAAAATGGCCCACTAGTTGCCTTTGAAACCACTGTTGGGCTTAATCCAGTAGTGTATTTGGAAAAATACTAAGAAAATGGGCTTCTATTCTTGCATTATTTGCATTACATTTTGTCAAAAATTCATATATATGACTATCAAGGTCATTACCCATTCGGCCCAAAAAGTTGGAAATGGCATGAGTGAATATGGTCAATTGACTTCATCACTTGGTTGCATTACTATTGGGATTTGGACGGCTAGAGCTGCCATAGTACTTCTTATTTCTACAATTTGGCTCTCTCCGCTAGAATTAGAAGATTCACTCAAATTGGATGCTTCATTCAAATTTGAGAATTCAACTAAATCCAAATTACGAGTTATAGTTTGTAATTTTGTTGTCTTACGGAATGCTATAGTGATTTCTATTTTCCTCCTACCTGAACTCTAAATTGGATTTTTATACCAACTTGGCTATTCTTTAATCACTTCTGGTGGGGTGGACCGACTACAAAAAGATCCTAATGAGAAATCTATTAAAGGAGAGAAGTCAACCTCATGTTGATTCTCATCAACCTTTTTCAATTTGGTTCACTCTACCTCTACTTGGCCTCGTGGCGAGTTATCATGTGAAGTGTTTGATAAACTAATAGGTTCACAAACAAGATGAGGAATGCTAAATTCTTCTTTTACTACAACTTCATTTAAATTATCTAATTCAACTTAATTAATTTCTCCTATTTGGTATTTATCTTTATGGAATACACTCTCTACACTTTGGCTACTTTCAGGCCTAGATCGTAAATATTGTTCCAATTGGAATGATTCCTTCTAATTTGGTGAATTGGACTAAGAGCCTGATTTAAAATCAAATTTGCATTTTCTATCTCGCTCTTTCATCCCTAGCTTGTTTGTTGGATTATGACGTTATAGATATGTTGTTCATTTAAAAGTAGCATAACTATAACCTCAATCGAGAGGATGACAAAGAAAACAAACCTAGTTGGTCGCCTCCCCAACAACGATGCCAAAATGTAGATAGGATTGGGTCCCAATTGAAATTACTTCCCAAACCAATAGTGAAAAGTTTGTTTCAAGGGAGGCAAATAAAATAGGATTGATTCTAAAAATCACCTAATAGGACAATAGGTCATTGCAACCAAAGAAATAAAAAGATTCATTTACTTCCAACTAAGCTATGTGATATCCTCACGTGATAAATCTAATTACAAAATTCTTTCTCTCCACTCTTAAAAGGCCACAAGGGTGAAGAAAATCTTCCAATTTACACTCTTAATCTTTTATTTTTTATTCTTTAAGCTTTTCCAATTCTTTATCTTTTCTTTTATTACTTTATTTTTTCCACTGCAAGCAACCGCTTGATTTTCCCAGTCAGCTTTGCTATTCTTGGCTCCAAAACCCAATCAAACTTGCTGCTCAGCACTTAATTTTTCCCAATTCACTCTTATTGCTCTATAGTATGACGCTACCAATTTGCCTTGAGATTAACTAACTGGTGTCCAAATTGGATCTATCTACTCAATTCCTACACATTGCTTTACCAACTTGCTCTGACAACTAATATCACTCCCAATTAAGATAAATACATTACATCAAAAATTCATTTGACACCCAGAAGTTACACTAATTTACAAGCTAAATTGATACGGACATTCATGTACTTCTATTTGGCTTGAATCAATTCTCAATTACAAACCAAACATTTTCTCTAATAGGCTTACAAACATCTCAACCACAACTTTTACATATAACTCAAATATTTTCCAAATCGACTTATACATCATACTTTCAAATTCACTCAACCACTAATAAGCATTCTAATACACAATAGATTGATCCAATCATTCACACATTCAATTAAGCTTCTTATTAAGCATACACATAAATTATCACCCTGCTTGGATTGAATTGAATGCACACTCACACACACATTTCATTATCTTCACACAACTTCCAAACAATTTGATATATAATTTTTTTTAATTAACCAAATTGGTATATACAATCACTGTTATAAATTGTTTACAGTTAAACATTTCTAACTAGGCTCTCATTGACTAATATTCTAATTTCAGCATATTGTTCACATACTCTCACATTCTTCGCCTAATTGGTACACTTAATTCTTATCACTCCATCACTTTCCCACTAGATCTTGCAATAAACTCCATTACACCAGCACATCAACTAAAATACTCCAATTTGGACTAACTCATCTTCAAACAGACTAACTCAATTTAACACACACACAATTCCCAATTGGGATTCACACATCTCTGACTAGGATAGACACACATAAAATCAACAAAAGCAAACACGGCTCAAATTGGCCGAGATTCGCATTGGTTTTCTCTCAATAGTGAATAAAGAAAAATGACAGGAGAAAACAACCCAAATAAGAACTAGAGAAGATGAAAACCAACCAAATCAACCAATTCAATTGACTCAACTGACATTCCAACTCAAAAATTAAAACTAGGATCCCAACTCAAATTGACATAAGGAAACTCCAACTAGGCAAAACCCAAAGACCATGCCAACTGGAATTTAACCTCCAATTAGCCTTCCTTTAGCATCGGTGATCTGATCTACTCCAACTTAGACCAACCCTATTAAGTAAGGATCAACCAAGACTCCAATTGGAACTAACAACTGAACAAAATGACCTCACTAGGCAAAAAGAACAACCAACATCTACACAAAAACATCAAAATACACCCAAAATCACTCAAAAATTTACAAAATTTAAATCCAACTTAGCTATCTTATATGAAGGTGATTGCTTTATAAATGTAAAAAAATTTATGGAATAGACACCAGTTACTAAAAGATTACTTTTGATCAAGAAATAGTTTCTGGATTTTGTCCATAGTTCTTGAATTCTACCAAGTTATTTTTTTATTGCATCTTCTAATCACATTTAGTTTCAGTTTAAATAAGTGAATTTAAAAGATTTTGACAAAATGCACTACTAAAAATTGAATATTTTATGATTGCCAAAATATGACTGGGGATGACTAGCAATTGCTTGCAATCATATTCTTAGAAGCCAACACCTTGAGGAGAAATATTATTGTAAAATATCACTGCCAGTTGTTTTTGGGCCTTATACTTCACAAGAACATACTATATGCCCATTGGAAACACCAAAATGGTTCATGGGGAAGTGTAAGAAAAATATTTGGGGAACGTTGAGTCATAAAACTAGTTATATTTTCATGATAGTGACATTTTTCCTTTTGGAGTAGCCCCCCAAAATATGGGCAATCCAAAGAAAATATTGACAAGCTATTGTTTAAGTTTTAAAATGCTAATTGCTTGGGAGGATCTTGAAACCCAGTCACCACTTTTTTAAGGTTTTGAAACCCTAGCCGCCACTTCTTTTGGTTCTTTATTCTTGCTTTTTGTTGTTCTCTTACCTATTATTTTTTGTTTTTTTAAAATTATTTTTGTTTCTTAGTTGTTGTCTTTTGTTGCTCTTTAGTTTATACTTTAACTCTTGCTTCTTATTGCTCTTTAGTTCGTGCTTCTTGTTTCTTCTTGCATTTAAATTCTTTCTTCTTCTTGCATTTTAACTCTTTCTTCTTGTTGCTTCTTAATTCTTGCTTTTTGTTTCATTTTTTTTAATTCTTTCTTTTTATCCCAGCTTGGTACATCTTAGCTCTCATTTCTTGTTGTTTCTTGTTGTCTCTTAGTTGTTGCTCCTTATTGTTTCTTGTTGCATTTTAACTCTTGCTTGTTGTTATCTCTTAGCACTTGCTACTTTTTTCTTCTCATTCTCTTCACCACCATTGTTATTCTTCCTACCTTAAACTTATGTTATATATTTTGTGTTGTTGTAAGCTTTTGAAGGTTGAGCTTTGATGTTCATTCACTGAAAATTAACCTCTCATTTCTTAAATTGTATATGCGGGCACCGAAAGTTGAAACAAGATTGTTGAAGGCTACTTATAACCCAATAGAGCCATCTTCACATTATTGTAAAGAAAATAGGCCCTACTCACTTTTGTGAATTATTCATTGTGATATATATGTTTTATATTGGTGACTAATAAATGTCATTGAAGAGAGTTGCATTCTTTCTTGCATTCTCCCTCTCCAATATAATTGTCTTTTATCATCTGTAAAATCATTTGTATTTGTTTTTAACTACATAAAGTATTTATTCAACTATTAAATCATCTTCATGTATAATTCCAATGTATCATGTCCATAGAAAATGCATAGAAAATGTGATTGCAGTTTGTAACTAAAAGCTATTTTGGACCTCAATTACCCCAATCACAAACCATACATACAAATTTAGGAAATATGACTATCAATCATTTAGAATATCACTTGTTTGAGTTTTATTTCATAATATATATTGACCAAAATTTAACTACCTATAATCAAATAATGTTCATTGTTATGTATGCCAAAAAAGAACTTTACTCTTTCAAAATACAACTACAGTTAGTCATAAAATTACCAAAGACATCCACATGTACTACTATGTTAATCAATAATATAACTCACGAGTCATATTTCGCATGTCACAAGAGTCATATGTCACATCAATAAAGAATATAATTTATGAGAGTCATTGTAATCTAGAGTTTTGTTTAATTCCCAAAATTTAGGAAAACACAAGTATAGGGATTCTTATTAAAAAAAAAGGTTTATTCAATCTATCGTTTATGTGACTAATTTCACTTTTCAAATAGAATCATATTTTGAACTTGAATATATCTAGTTTTAGACTTGTAATACAATAACACTTTTATTTCTAAAGATTGAAATTTTGTTCTCAGTCCTCTACCAATGCTATAGATACAATGAATGTTGTCCCAATCCTACTTAGATTTCTACAAGGTGGTCAAATAGTTTGGGCAATAAGTTAGGTTAGACAAATAGTCTTATGCAATATGCACTATCACCTAATCAAAATGTTAAGATATTACTTTTCAAATAGTACAAATAATTTCTTTATTATTTCTTTTAGGTGTTCGAATCAATTTGTCTAGTAAATGCTTGCCATGAGAAAAACTAATGCAGATTGCCTAAGTTTGTTGATTCTACGTCAAATAGTCTCAATTGATGTAAAGTATGGTGAGTTTAGGTATTATACCTAGATTTTGTCTTTCTCCATTAGCTTTTATTCCATATTTATAGGTCAAATGTTCAACTCTCATAAACATTGTTAATTCTTAAATTTCACACACAAACACTAGGACAAATTAATGATTTACCCAAATTTATAGATTCTAAGACTAAAACATTGAGATTTTATTAAAAAAGATAATAGTAAAGGACCTAATGTCACGGTTCAGGGTCCTATGGCCACCCAATGTTCCCATCACCGCATATTCAACATTTGATAACCAAAAAATTAAACCTATAATTGTGGTCCACGGCCCAAAGCCATGAGATTGCACCCTTTCATAGTGTGTTGAGTCCCTGTAGTCGTGGCAAATCCCTAATCTTAATGTTGATTCAATATAGTATTGTGCCTACTGTGCCTACTTCCAATTATGGTTTTGATTTCAAAATTTTGAGCAATTCTGTCAATGCTTTACCAAAATTTTGTAAAAGATTTTCTTCGCACATAGAATTGCAACAAGTCTAAATCCCAAGGGATCAATTTCAATCAATTTGTCAAAAATTTCAATGCAGCTGCTGGATTCTTCTCACCATCCTCATTTTGCACATTGGAAATGTTTGAAATTCTCAATTTGATTCTAAATTTCTTGAGTCTTAGTGGATATGAATCTTTGACATTGCATCCCTAGTTCTAGCACTTTGGAATTGAAGGTTGTTGCAAGAAATTTCACTTTACACTAGTAGAAAAACAATGACTACCATAACAAAAATTTAACAAAAAAGTGTTGATGTCGTTTGTATCCTCGGTCACGTTGTCTTGGACAATACATAACAAAAAATTGTTGTCCATCTTGTTATGGTGGTCAAGTCAAAAAAATAATAATAATAATTCATTTATAAATTTGCTCAATGAATGGGTTGAAGAGTAAGGCCTTAGTGTGAGCCACTTGCTGACTAGCTACTATTAGTAGGGAGCTACTAGACTAAGGGAAAACTAGACTTGGGAAAAATTGGACTTGGGAAAAGCTAGGACTTAGATAAAACTAGGACTAGGGTGAACTAGAACTATTGTCTAATTTTTAGATACTAAACTTTGATTTGTTTCCAACAAGTTTTGGAAACTAAGCTTTCGAATTGACTACTATGGGGGTTCAATTCTTTATTGTAAAATTAGTTTTAACACCAAATCTGAGACTTTTCTTAATTGAGAGGGTTCAAAGCTCCACTATCTAATAGTTTTTTTAACATACAATCTAAGATTTCAAGACCTAGACGGGTTCAAAGTGTATAAAGTTCGAACAAGGTTAGTTGACTATAGTAATTAGAAGATACTTAGGACACACAGAGTGGCTCAAGTTAGTACAATGATGTGTTTGTACAAGACTCAAAACTTCACTCTAAAGGCCTCCTAAAGCAGCATCGCCAAGATATGGTGGGGATTGTTGTAAAAAATTTTCACCATGACAAGAAAATCTTAAGAGTTGGGCCGTTGGGAAGTGTATAGAACACCTACCTAGTCCACCTTCCAAGCAATGAACTCCTAAATGATTCTTTAAATAATTTTCTAATTAAACAATTGAAATAGGGGCAATACCCCTAAATCACCCAAATTTGTGCCTAAAATGTCCTAAATTGCTCTAATACATGCTCTTGGAAGTTAGGACAATCTCTTAGGCCAAACTCCACCTAAAATTACCAACTAAGGCACAAATGGGTCAAATTGGTGTCCTAAAATTTAACTCTAGTATACCACAATTACCCAAAATCCTAACTCATTCCCTAAATTGATACCATACACCTCCGTGATTCCATAGGTCCAATCCTTAACACATTTACACATTTCTTTTAGACCAGTCAACATTTTTTTCATTTCATCATTCACATCTCAACCCTAATTTTACTCTCAATTGGGTAGCACTTCTGTGCTTGTCCTAAAATCCTAAAAAAAATCTAGCTCAAACTTCATGCACCCTCTCTAAACACTCACATCCCACAAGAGAATTCTATGTATAGACATTGAACCACTTATTCAAGATTTACAAGACAAAAGTATGTTGTAATTAGGATTACATTTAAATTCAATTGGAGCCATAAGAAAAAATGAAATACCCAAAACAATTCACCACCAAACAAACAGCAGACCTTATCACACTAAATCAGTTGCTCCAACTTTGTCCTTGCTCCAAATTGGGCAAGACTTATTGTGTTAAAAAATTAATTTTTCTACCCTTCTCTTCCGAAAAATTCAAGTCAATCTGTTTTTTTGAACTCTCGCAATCGCTCATTGAAGTTGTCAATTTTTGTGGCTGCGGTAGTTGACCTCTTCACACTAAATAAGACATCACGTCTTTGTCTTTGCTCTAAATTAGACAAGCCATAGCTTTTTGAAAAGCTAACTTTGAGGTGCACAATCCCTCTAAAATTCAGCTCCATCATGTTCTTTGTACTTCCACAATCACCCGTTGAAATTAGCAATCCAATCTCACTCAAAAAATTTCCCTCATTCTCAAGCACTTTTTTCCATCTAACCTCAAAACCCTCCATTTTTCACCCATTTTCTTCCATAAAACGGTAAAACCTACTTAACAAATTGTCCTACACTATTCCCTTCATCTCCAACAATTCAATGACAAAATAGAGAGCTTGAGATCCTCCAAAGAACATGACAACAACTCTACAAAGGTTAGTAGAAATGGGCATTCAAAGCTCTAAAAAGACTTAGAACAAGTAGCACAAGAAGACACGAGGTGCAAAAGGACCTACAAAACCTTTGCAAGCTTGAAAAACAACAAGGGGCCAAAAACAATGTTCAAGGATTTTGGCTAAAAACACAAAATCTCCAACATAAATTGGACCTAATAGACCCAAATACAATTGGGGTGTTTTAGGAGGGAAAAATGTGTCCTTTTATACACTTCCAAGGCACCTATTTTTCCTTTTATTTTACTAGGATAGTTCATCATTCTAATTTTTTTTAGATTTTCACCTATCTTTAGAACATTGACTTCTTAGTTTCAATGTTGATCCAATTTTTAATTTTTGAAGATTAATTCGAAATCACAAACAAGTTTTGCCATTGGCTTCATAAGGCCATTTTTAGTACAAGAAAACTACCTTCTCCTTTTTCCTTTGCAAAAACCCATCGAAACCTAGTGCCAATTTAAGTCAGTAAAAGGCTAAAAAGCTAAATTTTGGAGGTTGCATTTTTGAGAAAGGTGATTGTCTAGGGTTGTTTGGAAGGTCCAAGGGAGTAAGAAAAGACCCTTCTTTGATTTCATTTTGATTCCATTTGCAACTTCGTTTCAATTCTAGTGAGATCCCTAGGTACATTTTCAAGGATAAGTTTCAATTTCTCCATTACATCGACAAAACAATAAAAACCCCAATTTTTAGCTTGCAGGAGTTACCACATCAAGATGGGGCAATGGAGGAATCTACAGATAGTGGATGGTGATCTAAGGTCAAGAGCATGCCAGAATATTGAAAGCGAAATTCATTCGCCAAGATTCCTCATATGTAAAATAATTTATATTTATCAGTAATTATTGAAGGGTAGAATTCTAATGGATGCAAGCTCATATTTTTACTTTACACCTTTGGCATATAACCTACCTAATTTGTTCTTACACTCTTTTTTGGACTTTTTGTATATAATTATAATTTAAATTACAAAATTCAAAAAAAGAAAAAAAAACTATGAGTCTTGTGAACTACCATATTGGTTCACTTTTAATATAATGAAAAATATTTAAAAACACTCAAGAGTTTTTAGTTCAAAAGTGTTAGTACTTTATATTAAACTACAACCATTAATTAGAAAGCTTTTATGCATAGGAAGTAAAACTAAATCAAAATTGCAAACCAAAAAAATATATATAAAAAGGTAAGAAATACAAAAGTTTAGTGAGAACAAAGATTAGAAGTGAAAATGAGTCTAAATATAAATGGAAGACTATCCAAAAAATACTAAATATAAAAAGCACAAAAAAATTTAGTAAATTTAAAACTACTAGGAAAATACTAACTTTGTCATAAAAGCACTTAATTAGGCAAAGAACAGTAATTAAAAGGATTTTTTTTAGTAAATTAGTAATAAATGAACATGAGTAGGAGTGTTATTTAGTTAGAAAGTTGAGGTAATAGGCGAATTAGGGTTAGGAGTTCCTTCTTCCTTTAATGTTTTTTTTTTGTGTGTGCATGTTTTGTGAGAGGTGTATGAAGATAGTGGGAGAATTGAGCAAAAGATGTTAAGAAATGATTGCAAGGAGTTAAATTAGGACTATAGCCAATTTTTCGAGTAGGTTTTCACCTTGGAAGGAAAAAGATGGGTGAAAATTGTTTAGGGCAAATGGAAAAATGTTGAAGACAGGGGGTGTTGCCACAACAATTGAGAGCGCCAACTTTGATGAGAAACTACAGGAGCGTGGAAGGTCGGATGGAGCTAAATTTTGGAGGGATAAAGGAACTTCAAGTAAGCTTTCTAATGAACCTAGTTTTAATCAATTTAGAGCTGGTACAAAGAAATGGTGGCCAATTTTGTGAGAAGTGACATATTGCCACATGATTTTGAGACGGCTAACTTTGGCAGGCTGTTGCAAGAGTATGACAAACTGGATGGAAGTGAATTTAGAAGATAGTAGCATCTTGAAGCTAGCTTTTAGTTGAGCCAAGTCTTGGTGGATTTTGAACTTCAATGAGACAGTGGCAATCAAATTGGTGGTACAAGGTCTATTGCCGCAAGGAGTTGAAGCTACTACTTTGGAGCCTGATTGCGAGAGATTGGCATATCCAATGGATCTGAAACTTTGGGAGGTTGAAGATGGTGAATTTAGCTTTCCAAAAAGTTAAATCTCAACCAATTTGAAGCAAGGAAGTGGAGATGATGACCAATTCTTTGGAGGAGGGTTGGCTGCCTCTAGGAAGAGGTGCCAATTGAAGGTTTTGTGTATGTTTCCCCATTTGTAATTAAACAATTGCAATTTTCATTATACTTTGTTATAAAACATCTTGTGAAATCAAATACATGTTGAACTTGGATATGTAACTTGCCTTGGCTAAAGAGTCTAAAAAGAATCTAAAAAGAATCCATGTCATGGTATGTGTTGGAATTGGGAAGTAGGGTCCAATTGGATTGTTTTAGGCCTCTAAATGCACTTTTGGATGGAATTCTAGTATAAAAACTTGTCCTACATCCTTAGAATGAATGATTAAACACGTAAAAAATGTTAGAGAGTAATTGGGAATGATTTAGGAGGCTGACCCTTTTTCACTTAGGCTTAGTTTACTAAAAATTTATTAAAAAAATTGGGAAATCCATTGCTTGGAGGCATTTAGATTAGAGTCCCATACACTCCTCCTCGGCCAACTTTGTGGATGGGCTTTGCCTCACAATGAAAAACACTCATAAGTCTTAAATGACAAATTGGGAATTCACAACCTTACATGGAATTTTCATCAATTCATATGGTACAATCTAGGACAAAAAAAATATAAAATAAAATAAAAAAATAAAAAAAATAAAAAATTATATATATATATATATATATATATATATATATATATATATATATATATATATATATATATATATATATATATATATATATATATATATATATATATATATATATATATATATATATATTTGAAAATAAAGAGGAGAATGTAGAAGACATCAAAGGTTTACAATGAGTGGATACAATAGTGAGAGAAGAATATGAAATAAGAGAAGGAAGTGCTAATAATTCAAAATGAGGAAGAAGAAGACAAAATAGAAGATGCATTTGACTAAAAAATGATTCATCAAAGTTTTCTTTTTATTCACTAGAACAAAAGAAGAATTCATAATTAAATAAAGCAACCTTTTGAGAAGAGAGAACAAAAGGTATGAAGAAGAAAGCAGTGGTCTATACTATTGAGGGAGTTAGAGACTATAGTTTTAGTACTATATAGTGAAGCTAGGAGAATCGTGTCTCAGTCGCATGAAGTTTAGAAGGTAGATTGATTTGTAGATCATGTAACATCCAAGAAAGAAGTAGTTCTACATGGAGATAATGTGAAAGACATGGACTTAAAGGAAGTAATTGAACCATGTCATGTTACAAAAAATCGAGAGGAAAATCCTCATGGGGGAATGCATGAGACAACATGTAAACTTGAAGTAGCAAAAGTAGTTACTTCAATTGAAAAGGTAGTGATAGAAGCAAAAGATGGGAAGAACTCTAATTCCCGTAGTGGATGCTAGGTGGATACAAAGATAGAAGACAAGGCACAAGAATCAATTAGAGTTGTTTTACCTCCAATGTAAATGACTATGACTTTACAAGGTACGACACCAACAAAATTGGCAATTGATATACAATTCACTAGGATATCTTTTATATGAGCCTTTTAAGACCAAGTAATGATAGAAGGAGCAAATGGACTATATTATGATTGAGAGGATATTAGATATTGTTGTATTAGGGTTGTGGGGTAGTATAAATTTGAATAAGTAACTTCAATCTTCAAAAAGACATCGCACATAGACTAAGTATTTTTGTGGAAGCTAATCTATGATTGATAGGGCCTTAGATTATGCTAAACTACAAATTCCACTTGAAATTCATGCAAAATTCACTACATGACCTAGAAATAGGGAAGAAATAGGAACTCAATCTTTAAGGATAATTGCAAAGATGCTAGAAATAGTGGATTAGTGAAGTGACAAACTTTATATGAAGAATTGCAATATTAGATGGTGCATTGTATATGTTAATAATTGAGCTTTTTGGATGATTTTGTATTTTAAAATTACAAATTCTTGCAAATTTGAAGTGCATTTTTAATCACATCATGCACATTTGGGTACTTTGGGTAATAGAACTACATTGAATAGGGAGATTATGGGGACCAAAAAATTAAAAGGGACTTATTGTAGAAAACTATAGATGCTTGAAACATGATATACAACCCCAGACACTTTAGTAACTATTGAAATACAACAAAGGTAGATATTTATATAGTGTGTAATTTTGATTAATTAGGATGGATCTCCTTAAAACCTGTATTCAATGTAGAAGGTTTATAATATATAATTTATAAGGAAAAAAAATCCTAAACCACTTATAAAAATAATATACCACATTTTTAAAAATAAAAAGATATGCATCTATTTTGTTGTACAATCAATGCACTTAATTGTCCAAATGCAAAAATTACAAATTGCATATTAATGGTGAATGATTTAATTTAGGTATATTGTTTTTTTATAATCTACCATACATAAAATCTAAAACTAACTAATATGACTTGACTTGAATTTAATCATGTGGATAAAGCATTAATAAGGAGGCAAACAAAAAAATAGTTGAAAATTATACATTTTATAATTAAAAAATTATTTATCGATAACAACCCAACTAGGGATACTTTTTGTACTTGGCATTCTCACAGGGTTAAGACAATCCTACTAAATTAATGTTTTGCAATTGTAGATGCATAGAGCATATATTATCCCATACATTCGAGATGTATAGGCTTGTCAATTTAGAGGGTCAATCACAATTCTTGTGGCCCCTAACACACATGTAAAAGACAACTCCTGTAATATAAACAATGCCTAAGTCCAAACCATGCAAAACTATCCTTAGATCCATTCTTAACAACCAAACTTCCATTGAGAGTGTCTTCAAAAGTGTCATCAAACCATTCTTTTACTTAATTGTAATTGGTTGACTATTGATCCTTTAGATTTCAATTTTACGATTAAGCTATATGACAATTTGTAAAGATCTAGGGAGCTTTTACTCTAAAAATTTGTATTAATTGTGTGTCTTATCTAATTTTTATTTTTTTAACTCCTAAAAGACAATTGCCCATTAAATGAACAATTGAAAAATCCAAGTAGATTCCTATGAAGTCAATTTTAGTTGGATGTTCACCATAATTTTGACACAAGGTGTGAACATATACCTCCTTATTGGGAAAATAATTATTTTCGATCAGGTGCCTAAATCAAAAGCTATGCTACCTTAAACTTTTATGGCAGTTCATGTAGCTTTTGTAAAATTTCTCCTTCACTTTTGAAATTTCACAAGTATGTAACTTACAAGATGCAAATGTAAAAAATCCCATATGTAGTATAAAAATCTCATTCTTGGAGGAATTAAAGGTTGTTGGCCCTATTAGGCAAAGTCTCTAAAAAAAAATTTCCTTCTAACTTCAAATGTTATGATATTTCAATCCGTGTGATTAAAGTTTTTGAAATTTTTTCCACACATTCCTATAATAGTTTAATACAAATTTGCAAAATTTGAATTTTGAAGATTCTTTTTTATATTTTATTTTTCTAACTACCCTAAAATGTGGTAGTTTTCAAATTTTATGCCCAAAATATGCCTTGGTCCTTTAGGGACTAAATCTATGATTTTCAATTGCCAATACAACAAAAAAATATTCTTGAAAAAAGTGCCTACAACCATGTCAATTTGCTTATTTTTGACGTTTTGGGGGGTGTTTTCACCTCATGTGCTCACATATTAGGAACCCATTTGAGATATAAGGTAATTTGCTTTAAAAAGCGCCCGTGCTCTAAAAGCAATCATGACTCAAGGGTACATTTTTGCTTTCTTCAACATATCAATAATGTACATTTCAAGGAATGGTTACCTTTATTTAGTGCCCATTATACACATTTCAACTTCAAAAATTCGTAACTACTTCCACAAAGGTCCAAAAAATATGAACCCCCTTGAGTTCAATGCCAATTCCATTTTTCTTCCTACAAAAATCTACTGAAAATTGTTTTGACTTTTGAGGAGGAGGTAAGCTTCCCCCAAAGCCAAATCAGCTCTTAAATGGTTGCTTTTAAGAGCAGACTACCTTATAGCTATCCCACCACTTCATGTGAAAATCTTTGACCATAGCTAGTCAACTAACCGTACAAATGATGTAAAAAAAATCTGTCAACTCCCACATCAATGGAGCATTGCTGCGGTAGACTTAAGTCTCACACAAGTCTGATGGGCAATTGGGCATCATTCACTCCCACCAGCCAGCTTCCGCCTAATCTCCCTCCAAATCTTAATTTCTCCAACCAAGTCTCCCTCCAAATATTAATTCCTCCAACTAAGGTAGGTACACCCAAATGTGCCACTGACCTTAAACCGCCATCTATACCATATGTACATCTCCAAAATCAGTTCTGTACCTATGTGGAAGAAACGCTTTCAGAACCAAACTTTGTTCCTTACTAACTTTTGCATACAGTATCCAAATGCCACGTTCTCTGGTGCGTTGGAACCTCCTTTCACTTGCCAACAAGAACATATGAAAATTTTACCAATCCAATATTAGGAAATAGGCTCAGTAGCAATTAGTGGCGGTTTTAGGTGTACCCACCTTAAGTTTCCCTCCAAATCTTAATTCCTCCAACTAAGGATATGTTCACATTTGGTGTTAGGGGTGATGTTTGCGACATGAACCTAGTCCAGAAATAGGTCTAAATTTGTTCCTAAGACCCTCAGTAACAACACTCATAACACCAAGTGCGAACATACCCTAAACCTCCCTCCAAATCTTAATTCTTCCAACTAAGTCTTCCTCCAAATCTCCCTCCAACTCTTTGATCCCTCCAACGAAGTCTTCCTCCAAATCTCCCTCCAAATCCTAATTTCTCCAACTAGCTGAACCCAACCCTTCCTCCCAATCTTCGTTCATCCACCCCATTCATCCATCCCTTCCTGCCTGCTGACGGGGTGTTTTTTCATCCATCCCCCCCCCCGCCCCTGCCTGCTGCTGTTGGCCTGCCACTCCCTTCACTCAGGCAGGGCCGTCTCTTTTCTTTTGGGGGTGTTCACCCATTCTAATCAGAGCCCCCAGCCCCCAGTGGCACCGAATAATTTTTGGGGAAGCTCATCCCCCCAGCCTGGACAGAGCCAGGAAAGTGGCCTTGGACAAAGGCATCAACTGTTATGGCCCATTCTTTCGCTCCTACACAAACAGTCAGGCAGTCAGACAGACACACACACAACACCCAAGTGGGGAGCCTGCACTTCATTGGGGGGAGGGGGGGGGGGGGAACTCACAGGGAACAGGGAACCCTTGATGGGGAGCTTCCTCAGCTCCTCCTCCTCGTCAGCAGCACACACACACCTTTTTCTTTGGGGCACCAGATTTGCACCATTTCAAAACAAAATCCCTACCACCAAAAGTAATCTTTTTCCACCAAAAATTTCTCCATTTCCATTCAAAATGTGGATGAAGTCACTAAATTAGGACGAAAAAGTGCATGAATGTATAACAATAAAAAAAATTTGGGTCCCAAAGATGGATGGATGTTCTAATACAATGCTTACACCAAATTTTGAGTGTTCGCCATGGTAGCACTTTCTCAAAAAAAATAAAATTTAAAGGGACGGTTGTCAGCTCCCTCATCCTTGTCCTTGTCGTCATCAGATTGCACCATTTCAAAACAAAATCTCTACTTCTCCCCCACCACCAAAAGTAATCTTTTTTCACCGAAAACTTCCCCATTTCCATTCAAAATGTGGATGAAGTCACCAAATTCGGACGAAAAAGTGCATGAATATATAACAATAAAGTTTTTTTGGGTCCAAAAGATGGATGGATGGATGTTCTAATACAACGCTTACACCAAATTTTTAGTGTCCGCCATATTAGCACTTTCTCAAAAAAAAGTTTTAAAGGGCCGGTTGTCAGCTCCCTCATCCTCGTCCTTGTCGTCATCTTTGGTTCTTACACACACATGGGAATTCTACGCTCACTGGATCCACTCTTGCCTCGCCCGCGCGCGCGGACAGACCCAGTACTGTACCTGTACCTGTACAGACCTGTACAGAGATGAGTGCCTGCTGAAGAGCGTTCAGTATGGCGGATTGGCGGAGGCGAAATTTGCAGAGGTGTCATTCCTTGCCAACACTTTTGTTCAGAAAAAAATGTAGAAAGTTTTTTAAATTTAAAAAAAAAATGGATATGAATTGGGCTCCTGGGCTGTACTTCACAATCTGAACAAAAGGTCAAATGCCTGTGCGGGGCTTTTACGTTAACTCGTTTTTAACCCTATGTATGTAATGTCATGATGCGGAGGAGGACGGAAAAAAGGGTGCAATGAATGGGGTTCAGGTTACTGTAGAAATGAAAGGAGGTGCCTGTTGTCGTGGATCAGAGGCGGTCCGGGCGGTCGGTCAGTCGGTACTGATTGACCAATTGGGGGTAAAGATTAGAGGGGGGGATTGACTCGGTTTTAATAATAAGGTAGGAGGTTCATAAACCAACCCTTTAAGCCCTTTAAGAAGTACGTAAGCAATGATAGTAAGGTAGTAAGCGTTCGTGTACCCAATGGAGTTCCTTTCTAGGAAGGGGCGTCATTCTTAAATGCAATTCTAGGTGGACCATACATGGCTTATTGTTTGAGTCGAAAAATGGCTGGTATGTCTACATTTAGGGTTTTAAAATGACGTCCTTTCATGCCATTGGGTACAAGGACGCTTCAAGGTGCCTCTACCTTAATAGATATCATTCAAGGAACATGTTGTTGGTTTTTAAATAGGGGATGCATTTAGAATCACGATGATGACTGATGTAGGGACTATGTACTTTGAATGTGTCTCCTATCATGGAATGAGAAATATGTTCCTTGAACTTATCTAGTATTGTCATAGATTAGGAGGTGGGTAGGTCTAAAAAGAACCATTCATAGGTTTCTTAGATTATAAAGCAAATTGCTCTTTTGGAGAGGGAGAGAAAGAAACAAATATCGAGCAAATGCATGTGAATGTAGAAGTCTAATGTGTGCACATGGATGTGGGAAATACAAACTTGAATTGACTTGCTAACAATATGGTAATACTTACCAAACTGCCTCTTTTTGTTGTTATGCCTAATTACTATCACTAAATTGATCAAATTTTTCATTGTTTTCTTGTTGGCAACTGGATAGACGCACCAAAGAACATGACATATAAGGTAGGGACATCCAAATGTGCCACTGACCTTAAACTGCCATCTATACTGTATGTACATCTCCAACATCAGTTCTGTACCTATGTGGAAGAAACGCTTTCACAACCAAACTTTGTTCCTTAGTAACTTTTGCATACAATATCCAAATGCCATGTTCTCTGGTGCGTTGGAACCTCCTTTCGCTTGCCAACAAGAACACATGAAAATTTGATCAATCTAATAATAGAAAATAGGCTCAGTAGCAAAAAGTGGCAGTTTTGGGTGTACCTACCTTATATACCTTATCCCCCAAATTACCAAGGATCCAAGTTTTATTTTGAGCAGGTGTTATAGGTTCATTTCTTACACACGAGTGGACACATATATAGATTTTGGAGATGTACACGAAGCAATGATGTTGGTTTAGGGTCAGTGGCACATTTCAGGTACTAATTACCAAGGGTCCAAGTTTTATTTTGAGCAGATGCTATAGGTTCATTTCTTACACACGAGTGGACACATATATATATATAGATTTTGGAGATGTACACGAAGCGATGATGTTGGTTTAGGGTCAGTGACACATTTCAGGTACATTAGTACACAACCTTGCTGTCGAGAAGCCATCCACATATTAACTTTATGTCTTTGTATGCTACCAATGTACCTCATATGTCATACTGCTATTATTTATTACTGTTGGCTCTGCAATTTCTGCTCCCATCTGCCGACACGTACTCCCCTCCTCAGACTGAAAGGCCTCAGAATTTAGGGCACACACACTCTATCAGAGATTTGAAATGGGGAACTAGATCACATCCAACCAGCCGTTACCAGAATGATGTTCTGACCAAAGCTTGACAGAAATTTTTGGTTCGTGGCAAAACCACACAAGAAGGTAAAGGCACCCATAACCGATCAAATAAGCGATTCTGGACATGATCTGGAGTAGTGCAAGGCAAAGCAAAAAAAATTTAGAGCTGCATTGATAGAAATGACGAGGATTGCAAAATTTTTGGGTATTTTATTGCTTGAGCTGAAATTACTATGAATTTAGGGAGGCAAAAAGCGCTCCAGCTCCATAGTCAATGTCTGAACTCTTTTAATCCCAATCATTCAAGAACCACTTTCATGTTTATTGCTTCTTACTTTATTGTTTGCTACTTTGGGACATGTGTCATGAACTTAATAGTCCAAAGCTTGAAAAAAAGAAAAAAGTACATTCCAAGTTTCGTTTGAACTCTTTTAATTCCGATCATTCAAGAACCACTTTCTTGTTTATTGCTTCTTACTTTATTGCTCGCTACTTTGGGACACGTGTCATGAACTTAATAGTCCAAATCTTGAAAAGAAGAAAAAGAGTACATTCCAAGGTTCGTTTGGAAATGGGTTCCGACCTTGGTTGGAAATACTACACCCTATTGATTGCTGATGGAGAATCGGTTAGAAATAGGTGCCCTCACCTTAACGTGAGGTGGGTCCCACAAATTGCCACTTTTTTGCTACTATAGTATGCCTAGTTCCTACTAATGGAATGGTCAAATTTTCATTGATTTTCTTGTTGGCAAGCGAAAGGAGGTTTCAGTGCATCATAGAATATGAACTTTGGATATTTTGTGTGCAAAAGTTACGGAGGGTAAATTTTTTTGGATAGAATGTGAACTTTGGATATTTTGTGTGCAAAAGTTACGGAGGGTAAATTTTTTTGGATAGAATGTGAACTTTGGATATTTTGTGTGCAAAAGTTACGGAGGGTAAATTTTTTTTGGATAGAATGTGAACTTTGGATATTTTGTGTGCAAAAGTTACGGAGGGTAAATTTTTTGGGGTAGATGTTCTGAAATCGTTTCTTCAATATATATACATATTGTTTTTGGAGATGTATACAAAGTGATGATGGCGGTTTCAAGGAGGGGGTGGGGGTGGGGTGCACCCACCTTAACTATTAACCCTAGAAGGCCCAAAGCCATTTTGAGTATGAAAACATCCTTATTTTTCAAGCCTTATAAGTCTATATCTCACCATGGTTGTCATACTGGACAAGTTACTATTCATTTTTGGTCCTGTAGGATGAGTTACTATTCATCAAATGTACCTCTCAGGTACATTTGATGAATAGTAACTCATCCTACAGGACCAAAAATGAATAGTAACTTGTCTAGTGTGACAACCATGTATCTCGCTAAGGTATGAAAATCTCAACCCTACAATCTTGTAGTGTACATATTGTAGATGATGTGGGTCAAATTTGGAGTCATTTGACCACACGGATTGAAAGATTATAATGTTTTAGTATTGAAAAAAGATGCTGGAATTTTCCTAAAAACACATTTGGAGTTGAAATTTGATTTCTAAACCTACTCACATGAAAAAAATTTAAACTAAAATGTGCTTTGAAATCAACATACAAAATCATCGGTGGAAAAAAATTCATGAAAGTGACTCATTGCGTTTGCAAAATGACTTTGAAATGTCAAAAAGAATAGCCAAAAATGGTGCAAAAAACACATCTAAAGCTAAACCTACTTCTACTAAAATGCTTCTTAGTCACTCGTTACTTCTTTTATTAACACAAAATTTTAGCCACACAAACTAGGCAAGTATGCGCAACTTTTCCCAAAAAAATTTGAAAATGGACACAGTATGAAGAAGTAACAAGCCTCCGAAGTGCATACTAACCAAAAAATGTTAGGGTTTTGAACTTCGAATTGCTTTCAAGAATTCAAAACAACTTGGATTGTTATGAAAATTTTACCACAATAACTAAACTTTTAGAGGAACAAAATCCAACAAATTTTATTGAAAACAAACATTGGATGAAGGAGATACAAGCCTTCAAAGTTGCAGCCATGACAATGCAGTGTGTTGAACTCAAACTAAACATGTGAACTTTGAATGGCTTTCACAAACTCAATTTGTCTTGGATTGATCTAAAAATTCTACTACACAAACTAGACTAGTATGTGCAACTTTTCCAACAAGTTTTACTAAATTTGGTCATTGCATGCAAAAGTTACAGCACTTTGAATTGTACTTCCAAACTATGAACGGCCAAAATCTATCCCCTTGGGCGGTTTAGGGTTCAACGCCAGACTAGTCACTATAGAAATCATCTCTTTTAGTACCATGCAACATCATCTATTTGGTGAAAAAACGAAAGTATTCATCGGAAGTCAAAATGCTATACAAGATCTTCCCATTTTTGCATAAAATTTCAAGAATGAACAATTGCATTGTTGTCCAATATAGAAAGATTCTTTATCATTCATCATCCGAAAAATGGTTGCGGTGTCATTTACAAGTTGACTTATATGAGAGAGGGGGACATTTTACTCCATTTGTAAAGGGATGAACTTGTCAACAATCTCTCCATTTTTTTCAAAGTAGGATGGCATTGCACACTCGAATGAATAGATATAGTTGAATTAATGTATTAATTTTCATCCATAATCCACATATTAATTAATACTTTAAAAAAACTTATGAGTAGGGAAACGAAATTAATGTCACTGCAAAATTAGTATTATTATTACAGTTTCTTTTGTAGAAAATACTATAGTGTTGTGTTTCAGCCAAAAAAATGAACTATATAAGTAATTTTTTCAAGAGGATGCTAAGATTGCCTGAAAAACAAGATTGTATATAACTTTCTTATCACTATTCAAAATAGAATGAATCAAAACTTCAAATGTAGACAAAAATATAATCTTTGAGAAAAAATTTAATTAAAAAAAATTTTGTTTTTTGTTTTTTTGGACTACCCCTTGAGTTGCTTTTTGGACTTAGGGTGGCATAACTTTTGCTCATGAACATTGAATGAAAAAAAATTATATTCCTAGAAAGCTAATTTGATTTCCTACCTTTAAAAAAGTTTCAAAAAACCATGTTAAGAATTGAAATCACACAAATCTATCCAAAACCTCCAAAGTCCCTCGCAAGGACTTTGAAACTTTAGGGGCTAAAATTTGAAGATGCTACCTTCAGTGTGTCACAAAAATTACAATCTTAATTTTTTTTTTAAATAGATTAAAAAAAATTAAATAATATATTAGTGGAACTACATTTTTGGGTCAAGCTCCAAAACGTTTAATATACAAAACTATATAAAATTCAAAGTTTGAATCTAAAACCATGGCCCTTGGGTAGGTTTGTCCTTTGAAAATTGATTGAACAAGCTTGAAGAAAAAAAATGTATTAAATTATATAATATTATATAATCTTGCATGGACTTCCCTCAAGATCTCAAGGCTTGAGGGATATTCCTTCCCATGATATTTAAGATCTATTGAAGATTTGAAGTAGACTTTGAATGCCTTTGTCTATTTGATGCATACATGATCTCCACGGCAAATTGAATATTAAGATCCAACACTTCATTTTTCTTGTCAAGGTTATTAGAAATGGATCCTAAAGCTTGAAAGATGTCCTTTCCTAGGATATATGGGGTCTGGTGAGGTAGACTTTGAATGCTTTTGTCTTTGTTACGTACATGTAGTCTTCACCATCACATCCTTAAGTTTTAGATGGGACTTTATTCAAATAGCAAGCCAATTGCTTTATGAATAGATTTTTGCATAGACTATTTGTTTGTTTTTATTGTTTATAAAGATAGTGTAATTTACAATCTTGACTAAAGTGATATAGATAAAGTTATTTATTTGATTTGCTTTTGTAACACAACCACCAGAATCACAATATTTCAAAAATATTAAACCCTAGTCATTCTAAAAGGATAATACTTATAGAAGATGTGTAATGCAAAATGTACTTTTCACAATTTCTTTGGGGTTTTAATCAAAAGAAATTATGTTATACATCATGAATATAAATGGTCTATATGGTTCAATTTGAAGAAATATTTGTAGTTGTTACTAAAATCAATTTCAAAAGCAAGTGATAATCCATCTGTTATACAATTTATAGGCTTAGCATAAGAATTTTTTACTATTGACAAACTTTTCATTTTACATTGATTAGCTCAAAGTCACCACTAAAAGATTTAATCATCAAAACCATTCTCTTCTCCAAAAGTAAATTTTTTAACAACTTAATGATATTGTACGCTTTTTGCTTTTTCCTTTACAAAGAAAGGCTAGTCTATAAAAAAATCAAATTTGTAAAACAAATATTCAAAGATAATTCATTTTATTAACCCGAAAGAATTGAAAGAAAATTGAATTAGCCCCCAAAAGTAGCCAAAGATAGGCAATGGTTGCAAAATTGTTGTACAGGTCATTGCGGATTATTTTAGTAAAAATGAAATTTTTATAATGAAATTTTTTTTGTTAGAGATGTTTAAGTTTGTTTGCTAAAACAATCTCACCATTGGAATTATTGTGTTTCAATTCCATCTTAGAGCTATTAACAATTTAGTTTTCCCTTCAATCTTGAATGTACTTCTACTTAATCATTTTTTAACGAGTGAAGATTAAGTATTTTTTGTTGAGTTTTTTTCCTTAGGTTTTCAACTAAATTCTTCACCATAAAAAAAAATTAGTGGTGCAAAATTTTAAGCTCAGAAGATTTAAAATCAAAGAATGTAGTTGAGCAAAGAGTGTGAAAAAGAACTTGTATTCTTCACTTTAAATACAAATATCTTGCAATCTACACAATCAAAATTTTTGAAATTACTTCCACACATTCTTATACTAGTCAAGATACTAGTGCAAGATCCTATGGTTAAATATATATTAAAAAAATAATTTTAAAATTTTATTATTCTTTGCAATAGAAATGGTAGTTTTCAATGATTTTTGATGGAAATGGCCTTGGGATTTTAGGGAGATAAAATACACCATATTAAAACTATTCTATCAAATTTCCATCTTAGTGTGAGCTCAAGGAGTACACCAATTACACCATGATGCTTATAACCATCATCTCCAATGTTGATAAAAAATTCTTACTACTTTAAGCATTTTGGTGAATTTTACAAAGAAATCATTTTTAAAAATCATATACATGTAAACATATGGTTGTAATTATTAAAAAAAACTAAATTTTGGATTATATAACTATATGAGACAAATATTAAATATTTGAAAGGTTTGTTTTAGTATAAAAAACTAACGAAGTTTGACATCCTTTAAGGATTAACATTAATTGGATGAAGTGCAATTTTCACAACATCCATCCTCCACCCAATATATATTTGAGTATTTAATCCCTCAAGTCCCAAAGCCTTTTGGGGTTTAAAAACATCATTGCTTTTGAAGTGTTATAGTCCAAAATGTCATTGAAGTGTAGAAATCTCAACCATACAATCTTGTGGTGTATATGTTGTAGATGATGTAAATCAAATTTGGAGTCATTTAGCTACATAGATTGCAAGATTTTAATGTTTTAGTGTAGAAAAAGGATGATGAAATTTTCCTAGCAACACATTTGGAGGTGAGATTTGATTTTTAACCCCCAAAGGATTGTTTGTCCCCTTGGAGGACAATTTGGGTTCGGGTAGGTTTCTATTGTCTCAGTTTGTAGTGAATATTTTTGAGATTCTTTGTGGTTGTGGAGTTTGCCAAGAGCTTTGTGAATATTAATTTTTTTTGTTTCAATTGGTGCCCGGGAAAAAAAGTTATGGCACAATAAGCCAAAAACAAAAGTTAGCGAGTAGCACAAAAAAATCAAATAAAGTAAAAAAAAATTGTAATTTTTTTTCCTAAAATCTCATATTTTTGTCTACATTTGAAGCTTTAATTCATTCCATTTGGACTAGTTCTAAGAAAATTATGGAAAATCTTAGTTTTTCAGACAATCTAAGCATCTTCTTAAAAAATAACTTATAAGATTCATTTGTGAGTGCAATTTTTACAATTTTACAAAAAAACATTTTAGACAAGGTTAGGTTTTCTTTCTAGAACAATCTCACCGTTGGAATTATCATATGTCAATCCCATCTTAAAGCTATTAATGATTTAGTTTTTCCTTCAATCTTTAACCTACTTCTACTTAACAATTTTTTAATGAGTGAAAGTTAAATGTTTTTTTGTTGAATTTTTTCCTTAGATTCTCAACTCAACTATTTAACATAAAAAAATAGAAAATTAAAATTAATAGTGAAAAAAATTTAGTTAAAAAGATTCAAAGCCAAAAAATCTAGTCGAGCAAGTTGCAAAAAACCTTGTTTTCTTCACTTAGGATGCAAATATCTTACAATCTATGCGGTCAAATATGATGAAAATTTTACCACATGTTCTCAAATAAGTTAAGTACAAGATCCTATGTTTGGATTTTGAAAATATATATTTTTTTATTTTCTTAGGTGAACGCAGCAAAAGTGGTAATTTTAAGTGGTTTTTGACAGGAAACACCCTTGGGACTTTAGGGATTAAACCGACTCAAATGAAAAACTTTGACTATAAAGTATTTCAAAACCAACACACAAACACATTGGTGAAGGAAAATATCAATAAATTGACTCATTGTGTTTGCAAAATGGCTTTGAAATGTCAAAAAATAACAAGAAAAGTTGCAAAAAACACATCTTGGACTAAACTTCCTTCTATTAAAATGCTTTTTAGTCCTCATAACTTCTTGGATTGATATGAAAATTTAAACAACAAACTAGATTAGTATGTGCAACTTTTCCAAATTTTTTAATTGGAAATGGACATTGCATGAAGAAGAAACAAGCTACCAAAGTTCACTATAATCCAAAAATTTCGTGATTTTGAATTTTGAATTGCTTCCAAACAATCAAAATAACTTGGACTGATATGAAAAATTTACCACAATAACTAGACTTTGAGGAAAATACAATCCATAAATTTTTATTACAAACAAACATTGGATGAAGGAGATACAAACACTCAAAGTTGCAACTATCAAATGTAGTTTGGTGAACTCAAATTGAACCTTTGAACTTTGGTTGGCTTACAAAAAATCACTACATATTGGATTGTTTTGAAAACTTTACCACAAAAAATAAAAGAAAGAACGCAAATTTTGCAACAAGTTTTATTGAATTTGGACATTGGATGCAAAAATCACAACATTTTGAATTAGACTTGAAACTATGTGAGGGGTTCATGATTCACATTCTAGGGCACATGCACTCTTAATTTTGTGGCTTTGGCCTTGGTACACTAGTGAGGTTGTTATGACTTCAAATCTGGGATCTTGAGAGATGCTTGTACCACCGTAGTTCACCCAATTGAAAATTGAGAATTTTGTTGGGAAGGAACATGTTAGTTCTTTATAGGATCTTGCTCTTGACATATCATGAAGGATGGAATTTGCCTTTAAATCCACAAGGCTTAGGGACGCTTAATACCTAGAAGATAAGCCAATGTATTGTGTAAGAAGCCCCTAAAGGTTGATGATTGGATAAAAGGTTGAAATTGTGCAATGGACATTGAAGGAAGTTGGCCTAACATGTAAGGTAAACCAACCCATTATCATTCATTGTCCAATTCTGTTTCCCTAGTTTTGGCCCCCATTCCGCTCATTGCAACATCTGAATCCGTTCATTTTACTGATATTTTTAGTGCATTGATGTTAACCCCTAAAAGACCTTTTATTCCCTTGGAGAACAATTTGGGTCCGGGTAAGTTCCTATTGTCTCAATTTGTAGTGAATGTTTCTGAAACTTTTTGAAGATGTGCAGTTTTGCGAGAGCTTTGTGTATATATCATTTTTATTTCAATTGATGCTCAGAAAAAAAGATATGGCACAATAAGCAAAAAATGGAGGTCAACAGGTACATCACAGAGTTTAGACCCTACGGTTTGTCAACAATTATCATGTGGTTATTGTTGTTTTATGAGTTCGCACGTTACAATTTACTGCATTTATTGCATCATTACAATTTACTGCATCATTACGATTTACTGCATCATTATGATGCATTACTTCACATCGTTATGATGCAGTTGCAAGTAATGCATTGTAATGATGCGATAAATTGTAATTAATTTGTGAACCCATAAAACAATGATAACCACATGATAAATTGTTGACAAATCGTAGGGTTTAAACTTTGTGATGTAGTACAAAAAAATCAGAAAAAGTCAAAATAATTTAAAAAAATCCTTTTCCTAAAACTTCAAAGTTTTATCTACATTTGAAGATTTAATTCATTCTATTTGGACTAGTGATAAGAAAGTTATAGACAATCTTAGTCTTTCAGGCAAACTAAACATCTTCTTGAATTTTTTTTATAGGATTCACTTGTGAATGCAATTTTGACAATTTTCTAAAAAAGGTTGTTAGACAAGGTTAGGTTTGTTTTCTAGAACAATCTTGCTATTGGATTTATTGTGTTTCAATTCCATCTTAGAACTATTAATGATTTAGTTTAGAGTTCAATCTTTAACCTACTTCTACTTAATAATTTTTTAATGAGTAAAAATTAAGTTTTTTTTTTGTTGAACTTTTTTTTCTTAAATTCTCAACATAGCTATTCAGCATAAGAACTTAGAAAATCAAAATCAATAGTACAAAAACTTTCAGTTAGAAAGATTCAAAGTCAAAAATGTAGTCAAGCAAGTTGCAAAAAAACTTGTTTTTTTGCACTTTGGATGCAAATATCGTGCAATCTATGTGGTCAAATTTGATGAAAGTTTTATCACATGTTTTCAGACAAGTTAAGTACAAGGTCCTATGGTTAGATTATTGAAAAGATACTTTTTTGTTTTTTTAGGTGAATGGAAAAGAAGTAGCAGTTTTGAGTTTTTTTTTGATAGAAAACATCCTTGGTGCTTTAGGGGGGTAAATGGGATAATGTGTTAATTCTTCATTGGTAGGAACTCAAGTGCCAATAGATACATATTAAGGCGGTAATGGATTGTTTAAGGGACATTTTTGACCCCACTCTATAAGGCAAAACAAACCATTGTGGTAAAATGATCCATAATGAACACCTATTATGTTTTTTTCTCAGTATGTGAGATTTTGGCCACAAAGCATGTCTCAAATGACAATAATGGAATAATTAGGGATTTCATTAGAAAATTTCAATTTTTTAGTGTGAATTCATTGTAAAAATAGACTTTTTAGGCCTTCCATGTTAGAAAATATTATAACTGCTTTAGGTGAACAAAATGAGTATGATGGATTCAAATTATATTGGTTCAAAGGCAGTCTACATATTCTTTTTGGCCATGACGCATTGAACACTTCAAAAATTCACAACAATTTCATACTTTGTCAAGAAAACATAATTTCAATTGCTCTCATTGTTTCTCACACTTGTATTAATGTGGGAAAAAATTGTAAAATTTCAGCAACAACATGAGGTCAAACTCCTAATTCTAACCACAATGGGGTTGGTTTACCTTAAGTGGTTTTGTATTTTGAAGGTAGATCGGTTAAAAAATTTACAAAAATTACAATTTTAATTGGAAAATCATAATTCCACATGGATTTGATCCGTGAAACTAGCACACCCCTTTGAAAAAACATGTGCCCCTCTTGAAATTGGCCCCAAGATACTCCGATTCCAAATCAGGGTGGTAATAGACTTGTTTACCTTACATGTAAAGCGTCTCTTAGACAGTTCAATTATGCAAGATGTTAAATCGTGCCATCGAAGGTGGCTCTGATGAGGTGGAAAATGCAGGAATTTTTCATTTACCACATATGATTTTTTTTCTTCTGCAAATTCTAAATTCATACTTGCAATCCAAAAAACCCAAATTAGCTACATGAGGACAACATACCCAAATTAGCTACATGGCCCAAAATAGGGGGCCTTTTTTTTTTTACCTTTTACCCCTCAAACACAAATTTTACCCTGCTGGGCCCCACCTTCGATGGCATGATTTGACTTCGCCATTCCCCAACAAAACGCTTTCCTTCACTCGTATCTTTAAGACCGCGGAGTTACCTTACCCTTTCTTCTTCTTCTTCTCCTTCCCATTCCATCAGAATCAGTTTGTCTGTCCACACGAAGCATCCTCCGTCCCGTTTTAAGTAAAGCCCCAACAATAAAATAAGAACCCTTTGAGCTGTCTGGCTTGCCCCTTTTTGTTTTTTTTCCCAAAAAAAGGGCCCATTCAACAAATTGAGAAGGGGAGGAGGAGGAAAAAAATCCCTAAAAAATTCCTAAAAAAATCTCTGGCAAAGTGATAACATTTTGTCTGACGACCCCCCCCAGAGAATCTTGGCAAGAAAAAAACATGGCCAGAGTCGAAATCAATCACGGAGCAGAGCAGAGCAGGCGTTTCTGGCAGGCTGGCAGGGCGCCAGCCCTAACCCCCAGCAGGCCAGCACCTGTCATGAATGAAAGGCGGCTGCCAATAAACCGCCCTTCCCAGTTCCCCACTCCCAAGGCCCAAACTTCAAAATCAATGCCTGCAACGCCCAGGACAGTTGCTATTAATCACTGGAATTATGAACCCGCGAGGTACATTCACACTCTGCATCTAGCCCCTCGTGAGATCTACCCTCCGCGGGTACCGACGAGTGATCGGGCCTTTCCATGAAAAACCCAACCCGGACCCGTCCCCCGAACCTGTCAACCGAACCGGATCCGATCCTGTCCCCCGACCCTGTCCCCCGTCGTCCCCCGTCCCGTTCCCCGTCCCGTTCCCGATCCTGTCAACTGAACCTGATTCGAACCTGTCTCCGCGACCTGGTCTCCCGAACCTGTCCCCCGACCCTGTCCCCCGTCCCCCGTCCCGTTCCCGATCCTGTCAATTGAACCTGATCCGAACCTGTCTCCGCGACCTGGTCTCCCGAACCTGTACACCGAACCTGTACAGAGTCCCTGTCCCCGTCCCCGATCCTGACTCGAACCTGTATCCCCGACCTTGTTCACCGAACCTGTCCCCCGTCCCCGAACCTGTCAACCGAACCTGACCCGAACCTGTCTCCCCGACCTGTTCCCCGACCTTTCCCCCGTTCCTTTCCCCGTTCCTTTCCCCGTTCCTGTCCCCGTTCCCCGTTCCCGAACCTGTCATCCGATCCTGACCCGAACCTGTCTCCCCGACCTTGTTCCCCGACCCGTTTCCCGACCCTGTCCCCCGATCCTGGGTTCCGAAACGGGTGTTTGTCTGCACGGGTGTACATTCAAATTGGAGAAAATAGCAAGAGCGGATACGTATTCCATTACGGATACGAATACAATACGTCTCTCTCTCTCTCGTTGGGCTCCACCCCCGCAATGTTCAATTGTTGGTTTGCGCTTTGCAAGGCTGCTGCTGCTGCTGCTGCTACGTTGCGGCTCTTGCGCTCGCTGTCTCGCTTTCTTGAATGTTGATTGATTGTTGGTTGGTTCATGTCTTGCGCTTCTTCCTCTTGTCTTGTTCCCCTTTCGTCGGATTGCTGTTTTTTTTACCAATGCCGCGCTCTGGTCTGCGGGAATGATGTTTTTCTACGGAGGTGGAGCTCCCATTTTTGGCTAGTGTCGGTTGTGTGCGTGGAGGACAAACAGGACGTTAATTCTGGAGCTTTGAGGTGCAGCATTGTGAGAGTGGGAGCATCGGAGGTGGTTGAACGGTGGAAGAGAGTGAGGTTTCTGAGGATTGAGTCCAGTGGTGACGAGTGTGATTGGGGGAGTGGAGGAAGTGTGGACGTTGGAGACGAAGGCCGTTCTTGAAGAGATTAGTTCTTGCAATAATCAATTTCTGTGTGTAATATGGTATGGTGATCTGGATGTAGGGATAGGTAGGCCGAGCCCTAGTAGTGGGATCTTGAGAGAGAGAGGGAGAGAGTGACAGTAAGGTGAAGCTCATTGATAATAGCAGCGATGGCGATGTAGAGCTGACAGCGTAGTTTGATCGTTTCTTTTGGGATGAGAGAGTGAAGAAGTGACTGATTGCTCGTCCTCCAAATGCTGTGGTGTGAATGGCGTCAATGCCGCCACGATGCTTGCAGCCGCACCGCAGCTGCAATGGTGAAGCCCGACCTGGAAAATGTGGAGGGTTTAATTGCTTACTGGAAGGGCACGATGCTGCAGTTGGTGCTTATAAGCATTGCTGAGGTGTGATCGGGCACTGTAGGGAACAGAGGCTATGCATCAGAAGGATCCGTGGAAGCAGAGTGGGGTGCGTCATTTTGAGTTTCTTTCTATCGTTGTTTCCTGGTGCATATACCTTACCCTCTCTATTCCGTCCGTTACCCGGGTTTACTTCTTGGCACAGTAGCTCAATTGCATTTTAGGTTCAGCACCCCGAGCTCCCAGCAAATTGCCACTTTTGCGATGGGACAGACTAGCGAGTCAGAGCCTAATTTTCAAAATTTTCAGTGTCAGAATCGGGACGGGCATGTGATGTAGTAGTATTCTTGTTCCGTCATTGTGACAGTTGGTGGTTTAGCGTTTCTTGGCTGTTGCAGCCTAATTCCGGAATCTCACTCGAGTGTACTCACTACCCCCAGTCTGCTTAAGTAGCTGCGGGCCAAGCGTAGGTTTCGTTATGTTCATCATGCATCTGTTGCTGTTGTACCGTATTTTGAGGTTTCAATTGTGCTGGAATGTGCAGAGTGCTTCGAGCATTGTCGCCATTGATTGTCAAAAGCTCACCACTCCGAGCATCTTTTCATCCGGAAGAACTTTTAGTATCTGAGTGGAGTTTTGTGTGTTCGTTGTGGTGGAGTTATCCCGATGGGGTGTTCCAACTCCAAGGTTGATAATGAGGAGGGGGTGGCCCGATGCAAGCAGAGGAAGCGTCTGATGAAGCAGACTGTTACATCTCGCCACCACTTTGCAGCTTCTCATGCGCAGTTCGTGGTTTCCTTGAAGGGAGTGGGTGCTGCGTTTCGTCAATTTGCAGAGGGGGAGGGTAAAGATGGTAGCAATGGACTGTATCCTCCGGACACGCCCACCACCCCACCCAGCAGTCTGGCACTAGGCCCTCCTCCTCGTCCTTCCATGTCCCCAGCTCTCTCGTCTGTGTTCTCGTCTCCACCGAGTTCCCCCCCTTCCCAAACCAAGCGCTCGGCGTTGAAAGGTCCCAGAGTTGAAAGCTCGCCTGAGAGTATCATGAGCATGAACTTCTTGCCCCCTCCCCCTCCCCCTATTCTAGTGAAAGAGTACCGAATGGAACACACGCCTCCTGTTATTCCAACCCAAATCTACAGGTACACTCAAACCTCTTTTAGTCTCACAACCTTCGGTCCCCATCTTAATCGTGAAATTTGCATGTGATATCCCTAATTGAGTGCCTTCTCACTGGAAGTTTGCGACAGTCAATGATAGTGCGGCAAGTATGCTGGATACTCTGGGATGCCATTTTAGAGACGGTCATGATAATACGAGCAGACACCCTCCCCGGAGCTACCTAATCTGACTGCCTAGGGTCCCAAACTATTGACTGGGGCGAGGATTGAATGTTCTACAGTCAATGATGGTGTTGCAAGTGTGCAGGATGGTCCAGAATGGTATTTCAGAGGAGGGTCTTGTTAAAGAGGCCTTACTGTAGTGATGTTCGTAAATAATACAGCAAAAAGTGCAATTACTATAGTTCCGTTATGCTTCATGTTTTTGATCAAACGTCACTTGAGAAATATTCAAATGCCATCGTTTTTACGAATATGGTGTTCAGGTTTGAAGATGCGCGGAACTCGTTCGTGCCGAAGTCCGGGTACCGTATGGAGTCAGACTCGCCACCACCACCTCCCATGATTCCGCCTGTGCAAACGGATGACGAATGGCGATATACTGCGCCCCTGCAAGCTGCTGGTGCCTCTTCCCAAAGCGGCGTCTCTCCCACTCCTCCACCCCCGGTCGTGAGGAGCAGCTGGCAGGACTTGTTCATGGATCCGTTTCGACCTTCACCCCCTACATTCAACTACATGGAGCAGCGACGCAACCAGGAAGCTGAGGCCAGGCTTTCTCAGGAGGAGAGGAAGCATGAGGAGCAGAGAAAAGCGCTAGAGGTCCAAGAGCTGGAGCACAGAAGGCTTCAGGAAACGGAGCAGCACAGGAGAGAGGAGAAGCTACCCGTTAAACAGCCGAGAGAGAGTTTCCCTGAAAGGCCGCCACCTCTAGAGGAGATTCAATCAAAGAATTTGGATATGGATGTTCCTGAGCTGGAGGAAGAAGATATCCCAGACCTTGAGGATGTTGATGATGGGCCACCTCCCAAGGTAACCATTTTGCTTGCAGTTTGCAAGAGACCGAGTAAAGGTTTAGGATATTGTTTTCGTCACTTTCAGTACTTCAAACCAATGTGGAGGAGTATGCTTTCATTGGGAGCTTACTGGAGAGATCACGTCGGGTACAGTAGGCGAACTCTCTTGAGATTAAATTGTGTTATCACTCAGTTTATGATTTTTTCTTATGTTATCATTCAAACGATGGGAGGTCATGTACACCACTGTTGAAGGGATCCCTCATTCTATTCAAAGATGAGTGACGCGTAGACAATATTAGCTGAAGTCTTGATTTCTACACCGAACTTGCTAATTGGAGGCCAACGGAGTGTATTTGAAGAGATGAGTTGCTGTTCTTAACAGGGTTCAGTCAATTGGAGACAGTATCAGGTCCTTAATGGTTTGTATACCCGTCTCCCTTATAAGCCAAAGGTAGACTTCTGCCAGTGCAGAGATTTTGACGCTTTAACTCTTCATATCTTACAGGACTCGGATGACGAGAAGGATAATAAGACTGTCAAGAAACCAGAATCAGAGCCTGAGACTCCGTCAAAAACCCCGCCACAGACCCCCTCGAAGGCGAAGGAGAAGCCACCGAAAGCAGCTAGTGCAGTGAAGACCCCCACGCCAGGAAAGCCTGGAGGGAAACCTCCAAAGCCTGAACAAAGAGAAGAAGTGGTCAAATCGAACCGAGAATTGGCAGTTGTCAAGACTGACAATGGTGGCCGTGACCTGCTTGATGTTCTCAAGGAGGTTGATGATTGTTTTTTGAAAGCTGCAGAAAGTGGAGAGGAGGTTTCACGCATGTTGGAGACGAAGAAAGCTCACTATCATTCGAGTTTTTCAGATAATTTGAGAGGTACTACTGAGTCTTGGTTCCCTTCCCATATCATTCTGAGTGATCCGATCCAGTGCTTCGATTTTTTAGGTTTTGGTTTTGTTGATATTCATTCTTCACTTGGTGGTGCTGCAGGGGTGGGTGAATCTGCAAGGATGAGCTTCAGGAAGCTGTCTGGGAAATCTGGGTCACCTGGTGTGAGTCATTTTAGAACTCCCAGTAACATGAGCGTTCTAACTGATGAATCTGCGAGCATAATGAGCATGCAAAGGGCTAGCAACATGAGTATGCGAAGTATTGGCAACATTAGCAGCACACGGTGGTCTGAAGAATGTGGACTGACAGGCAGTCATGCAGCAACTCTGGACAGGTTGTTTGCTTGGGAGAAGAAGCTTTACCTAGAAGTTAAGGTGCGTATCATACCAAAACTCGTAGAGTTGTCATATAACTCCTAATGAACCTCTGTTGGCCTAGAGTTTTTGATCGGTTTTGAGTTGTTCATACGGGGACTTCCTATTTTTCAATTCTATTTATGTTTTAATGGGGACATGCAATTTTCATCATTGATTCTGGTGTTACTTAATTTGGCCTCGTCTGAAATGTTCACACTATGATCAATCAAATTGACCGTTCGAAAGCCATGAGTTCTTGGTCCTTTAATGCATTTCTTATTTGAGCTATGGATCAAGGATGGACTATTAGTTTCAGGGTTTGTGGAACTCTGACCGAGTTGGAATGTCTGGGTGTTTATTAAACAGGAGGCCGAGGCACTTCGAATTGAATTGGAAAGAAAGTATGCTTTGTTTAGAAATCAGGATGCCAAGAACGAGGATCAAACAATCATTGACAAAACCCGTGCCAATATTAAAGCTCTTCAAACGAGGATGGTGGTAGCTATTCAAGCTGTAGATAGTGCTGCGCAGCAGGTGCAGAAGCTAAGGGATGAGGAATTGTACCCACAGCTTTTGGAATTACTCGAAGGGTGAGTTCGCTTGTTTAACTCAATCTTAGTTATTCTGAAAGCGTTGTGACATCGTAATTGGTTTCTTTTCCACTTGGATTCGTAAAATTGGAAACATGTAGGATGAACTCCACTATTTTCTGGAGATACTGACTGTTCCGATGTTGGCAACAGTAACTTGAATTTAGATTTTAGTGTTTGTAAATATTTCTGAGGTGTTTCTTGGTTGCATTCATGCAGGATGGGTACTATGTGGAGGGATATGTCTTCCTGTCACCAAGCGCAGCTGCGAGCTGTAGAAGCAATGAAGAGGCTTGATAACTCTGCTGCCTGTGAACCAACTACAAGCTCTCATCGCCATTCCACGACACAATTGGAAATTGCACTCAACAAGTACGTCTCCATTTTTTCCTTTCGCTTTGTAATCACCAGCAAGATTATGAAGCCAATGATTTCTATATTTTCTTCACTGCTCTTTCACACTCAAATGGATAGATTTCACTGAGCATAATTGAAGAATTGGTCCGTAGGTGTTGTTGAGCAACTAGTAGTCATTGATCGTGGTTGGAATTCTCTCCTTATTTGCAGGTGGTCCGAGAGCCTGAACAGGTTTGTATATTCACAAAAAGACTATTTGAAGAATTTAACATCATGGTTAAAACTGAGCCTCATGCAATTCGGGGCTGAGGAGGCTGAGAGAAGTGACTCCAGGTCCCCGTCGCGGTCTCCGAGGTCGCCCCTCCTCGGCATCCAAGCCAGCCCCATTTACGCAGTCTGCTCCAGATGGCTGGACTCGTTAGACCAGCTCGCCGACCGGGTGGTTCTGGAAGCCATTGGTGCCTTCGCCGCGGTGGTGAGGGAGATGCTGAGGTTACAATGGGAAGAGCTCCGAATCAAAAAACGCGTCGAATCGTTACATCGGGAGCTGGAGAAGAGGGAGCATGCCCTGGTGGCTGCTTCCATGAGAGACCCCGGCATGACCTTACCCCCTCCAGTCCTGCCGCAGACCCCTTCGACGACATCTGGCAGTGACATGGATGACAACAGCCGGTACGACAGCCGGTCAGACGGCCGGTATGAGGGCCGGTACGACATTGTCCCGCACAGGGAATTCTCCGAACGCACCGAAGTTACAGACAAGCGGCACAAAATGGAAGCCACAAGGAGAAAGCTTGACAGCGAAATTGAAGCCGAACGGAAAGCTTACGTTGACACGCGGCTATACACTCTCAACAGCCTGCAAGCCGGGTTGCCGCAGCTCTTCCAAGCTGTGATTGCCTTCTGCAATCAGGAAGCGGACATTTTCGACAAGCTCAACACCCCGGCCAGCACCCCTCAGCCAGTGAGGTGAGCCAAGAATCCTGCCACCAAAGGGAGCAACAAGTGAGTCGGCAGTTCTGTAACAACTGAAGTGATCTTTCCTTTCACGGTAGATTTTCTCTTGTCTGGAGTGGTCTATTTCTTTTTTATTAGATCGAGAGAAAATACCCGCAAGGAAATGTGAAACACGACTATTTTTAACAAGTCCTTCACGAAGGCCACGCAAGCAGTTCATTTTTCCCTTACTATAGCAAGTTCAATCTTGCTGCTGCTGCAGCTGCTGTGCTTATATTTAGTTAAACTCGATTTTTGGTCCCTGTATGCCTTGGTGTGAATTTTGGGTGTTAAACGCTGAGGCCAGGTGATTATAGTCTGCGAGATGTATATCACTGTCGCTCTAAACTCGAGAGAAATAAGCAGTTTCTGATCTCGGATGTAATTTTACTGTAGTCCTGACTTGTTTATACTCCCTCTTTTGTTCCTTCTTTTCTTGCTCTTCCTTGCTGTTTTTTGGTTGTTATATTCTAGCTCCGATTATATTTGTTGCAGCAGGTGCCCTATCCGCACTCTAGGTTTGAAGCCTTTGTTGAGAGTTTGCACGAGTTCTAGGCTTTTCAATTTTGGCAGGTGTTCCATGTTCTGAAAGTCCTGACTTGAAAAAGGTGCATAAGGTGAGATGAGTTCTATGGATTTTCAAAGTTAGACATTGGACTCCCCTCAAACAGGCTTCAACTTCCATTGGTTACCTCATAGTTCTCTTCCATTGGTCCCATTGGTGGTCTTGAAAATTTGTGGCAATTCTGGGTGACTAGTACAACTCAAGGCCCAAATGGAGATGGTGTAAAATGTAACGACACACATTTGGGTTCATGTACCTTGATGTTGATGGTTTTTTGTTTTTTGAATCAAAATTAAAAAATGTCCAATATGTATATTGGACATCGGGTCCATAAATACTTGAAGACCAATTCAGTGTATGCAGAACTAAAAGCTCTTGACATTCCAACTTGAAACGCCAAAATGTGACATTCAAGAGTTGAAAGTTAAGAATTTTTCAAGAGTTGAAGTTGATATTTAATTACCCTAGAACCTTGGATAAGACGAGTAAAGATCTTTTGTAGTTTCCAACGGGAATTTTGAATCTCCCCATCAACAGATCGGCTATTTAAACTGCGCTTCAGATAAATTTGCCATTTTATGGAAATTTGATCAAAATAACGAATATGTTCCTTGTATCGAGGAGTAGAACCTTGAGCTTCTTCACTGGGTCCAGCCCTTCGTGTTCACGGTCGCCACACTGTCATCTATCATCGAACTGAACCAGAGCAAGAAGTAAAATCTCTCAAAACTACTAGCACTGCAGACTACTTCCGGAAAGAGCACTGTGCAAGTTCATAGAAATGTGATCTCAAAATTCATGCAGAACAGCAGGATGGTACCAATCAATGTGCCTTCTTCATAACTGCACTGTATGCAGGTGGGAAAATTGTGAGAGCCTGTCGCTGACCAAATGTCTAAAGCCTAGTTATGCCGATTGCTGCAAGACGCACTCAACTCTAAGGGCAGATGACTCGCGTTTTGTCTAGAATACCGTAATCCCTACATTGGAATCCGTAGACGCATCAAGGTTGGGAAAGTTATTGTGCCAAATCTAACAGTGCCTACCAGAAACGCCATGGATCTTTATATGGAGGGACAAACTCTTCTGTTGGTGGAATCATGCGGAAGGAGGCAATAGTTTCATTGAACGCTGGTCCCATCTGCAAAAGCGCAGTGATGGCTTAATGATTTTAATTTCACTCTACGGTGGGACCAAGTAAATGTTGACAGCAATCATTGCAAGATACCGAGTCAAAAGCTACTCTAAATCTCTGTAAGGGAAAAGAAAACATGGTAGATGGAAGCTCACCATATCCCATCTCGAATCTAGAGTTGATGCGTTCAAAGAGTATAAGTAACCTGAAGGAATCACGCCACAACATTAACATGTGGCCTATGCACTCGAGCGTGATGACCACAAACTTTCCATTTGTAACTTGACTCCTTCAGAAGGACTGACACACGGGCAGAAAAGGGACAGACATTCATCAAACCTCTTTAAATGGTTACTTAAAATGACATCAACCACCATCATGGTGACTGAGTCAAATTTTAGAGAAAGAGAACAGAAATATCAGCGACGAGGGATAGTGAAGACCCACTAGAAAACCGATTATAAGAGCTCACCTTCCCTTTCAGCAGTCACCGCCACCGAATGTCGATAGACATCAAATCCACCTTCCTGCCAAACAAACACGTCACACTTTCAGTACATACATACATTCCCCGAATGAAATGCAGACATGGTATCAAACAAAAGCCTTGGATACCCAACGGCAAAAAGTCTGCTTCGTAGACTATGTTGAAAATATTGCAAAAATACAAATTCGTACCATCATAGTTGGCGACTTCTGAACAAGGTACTCGTAGTAAAAATATGGTACACCATCCACCTACAATTCAATAGGATTTCAAATTTGAGTTCGATTGACAGCTCATTTAAACAGAATCTCCAGTTCCAAGACACCAAAGTCTCGGCTAGAATCTAAGGACGGAAAAAAAAAACAGCACGAGAGGAAATTATGAAATCCCTACAAGTGCTAGACAGGCCCCCAGCATTGATTGCACATGGAATAGAATAAGCCTGTACCTCCTCTTTGTGAGCATCCACAATCGAGACCTCCGCTATTCTTTGTCCCATAGTCATCCGCTGATACAGGTTTGCAAAAACACTCATGTGAGTAATCTCAAATTCCAACCAGAGCAAAGTAAGATTAGATTCAAAACTCTTTAGCCGTTCCACATACGATTATATATAAGTGCATGACAGTGAGATGAGAACTGACCGCAGTTGATTTGTCAGCAAGGACGGATTGTGCAACAGCTTTCGGTACCCAGGAATTGATGTCCTTTGTCTTTAAAAATGCAGGGTTTGGAGGCCCAACCTATCAATACAAGTCACAATTTATATTTATGTGTTGTACGAAAAAAGATAAATTCGACAGTAGGTTCTAAGTTGACATCCATTTACAGCTTTGAAGCGGACTATACCAAGCGAATTCCACCAAAAATAACCACGTCTACATAATTCGAAGAGGTCCAGAAATCCGTTTTAGACAGCATTAGCGGCTTGTATGGGAACATGAAAAGCCACAGATAGTAGCTTCAAAAGGATACCGTAGCTGTGACCTATCCTAGAATATTTTAAGGAAATTTTCCGTCTTATAAAGACACTGGTTAGTGATGTAAACACTGTCACGTCTTTGCCCTAAAGAGCTCGAATCTGAACAGAGGAAATTTTTCAAAAAGTTAATGACAGTGAAGGCCTTACATAAATGGAAGTTAATGAAGGATATAAGAGACGAAGTAACCTACCGACACAGATATGACAAAGTTATTTTTTAAGTCAAGACGTTCTGAAACGATCCTTTGTCGCGCATCGGCTGCACATATGTTCAAAAACTTTAGCTTTAACGCATACAAGAAATACCTTGACGAGAAATCTTGAAGACCTTTAGCACCTGACCAACAATATCAATAATTCTGGTACAATTTGCTCTTTCAAAATGGAATCACCATACACAACATCTTCACCATTTCATAGAGTTGGAGACACGATTCATTCAGATCTTCTAGCGGTGGTAGCGACGAACTCCAAACATGTTAAAGAGGAGACTTACGTTTGCTCACAGTTGGCTCACAGTCTTTCACCAGGACCACGTTTCACTAGGACCACGTTCATTAGGACCACGTTCCAAGTCATTCACCAGGACCACGTGCTTCACTAGGACCCAAGGAGACTTACGTTTGCTCACAGTTGGCACTCATCAAAGGGGCAACCTCAACAGGAAGTATTATCTAAGACCTTTACTGTAGCGACGAACTCCAAACATGTTAAAAGAGCTTACGCGAAAGAGGCGCAGCTGACGAGTACCGCTCCGGCTTTCTAGACTCCACCCTGCAAAATGATGTAACGATAACTTCAATACAGTATTCACCAGGACCAATTTTGACTAATCACATCAGAAAAGCACGAAGACACGAAGAATCTCTGAAGACAGAGTAATTCTACCAGCGAAGTAGAAGTTACTTACCAGGATAGATTTTTCCCTCTGCCGACGGTTACAGGATACGAGTAGGTATAGGCGTTGATTTCATCAGCTTGCACTTCCCTGGTCGTTCCGTCAACTGCTACTGAATCTACCAAAAGCTAAATGAACCCATTAAGTAATTGAGCAGTATGTTCCTGGGTCATAATCTTTAGCCTTCTCTTCTCAGAATGCATAACAGAGATTAACACATGATAACATGGTGCACATGGTGCACGCCTAGTCAGAACGTCATTTAGAGTGAAGTTTGAGAAAGTTATACAAGCAATTTCACTCGGACGGTGCTAGCATGACTGCTGTTGACGTTCCGTGTTCTTTTCTGATATTTTGATACAAGACACATTATAGCATGAATGAACCAAATTCTTAGAGACGGTTCCTTCAAGGGCTACAATTGAATAAATGCTGAACTTGATAGTTAATTTCCTTACTGTAAGGAGCTCAAAGTTTACGACAGTATATCTAAAAATCATTACAAGAATTGTTATCCATCTGAAATTAAGTCTTCTTAACTGGTTGATAGGCAAATAATGAATAGGTTCAGGTTTAAGATAAATCATTATTTTTCTTTTAAAAGTAGTTACAGGAATTATTGTAGAAGGGGGAAGACAAGCATTCTTTAGATTTTTGTCTGCGATGCATCTCTCCCTCCATGTTATGCATAAATTACATGTTCCTAAAAAAGCTCAAAAAGCCATACCCGTTGGCTCCGCAGAAGCAGACCGAAGACCGATGATCGAAGGAACTGCAAATCCAGTCACTAGTCCCTTCACTAATGCCTGTCGCCGAGAAATAGAGGATGCTTGAAGAGAATCTGCATGATTTTCACTCTCAGCTTCAGACGTGTCAAAGTTGTCACATCGAGGCCTTAGAGACCTAAATTGCAGCTTTGCAGGCTGTCTGCCCTGTGAAGATCTGCATTGCAGACTGTCACTGCAACAAAATGACGAATGAGATTAGTAACTCAAGTTGAAGGCACGAGAGATAGTGCAGCTAAAAAAAGATAGTTCATCTTTTTAGACATTCGATTGAAAAGATGTTCTGATATTTCTTTCATTGCAAAATAAAGAGACAACCGAGGTGTAAAGATTAGCAAATCGAATCGACAATCAAGGGTTGAGGGAACTAATTCGGAAACAAAAAGGATCTGGTACATAAAATTTTCCAGGGAAAGTATGAAGAACGGTTTCAAGTATCAGTTTAACAAGCGATGGAATATAGAAGAAATACCACCAATGGTTGAACTGATCAATACAACAAGCTCCAGAAATTCGGCAGACGAATGCATCACAGGTTAATTGATCAGTACAGGATATTTCCTGATAGAGGGAGCCCTTCGGCAAAAACTCTGGCAATGGAAGGAATGAAACTCCTAAACTATTAGAAAAACGAGAGTTGTCATCGTTCCTCAACACTTAATATACGCCTCATAGCCGAACACGGCCCCCGACACTGTCCTAGCTGAAAACGTTGAATGCAGGATGACAGCAGACCGAAAATTTATGACAGATTGCGAGAAGAACACCTCAAAAGTAATACCAGTGTCACGTTTCCAGAGTTCACTACAGAAGAATTGATATTCTCACCGCAATTGCAGACAATTGGCGGTGGAAACCATAATTGGACAGATTTTAAGCCACATAATGTGATAAATATTTCAAAATTTCAGTTCAAGCTCTAAAATGTACATATCAAAGAAAGCACCTAATCTCTTCGGAGTCACCAGTAACACCCTACCCTTAAACGGCCCCGAAATCCTCCACACCGGCTCCAACCAGACCCTAAAACTCCAGACAGCGCGAACTAATCGCAAGAAAGAGGTAGAATGAGATTCAAAAACGCTGGAATAAAATGCGCGATACAGAGAAGCCGTAACAACTCACTGCTTTCACTGCGCATTCACAACCTCAAGACTTTGGAAAATAAAAAAGAGATTCCGATTGCGATGTGTACAAGAATAAAGGATTGTGCAGTGAAAATTCAGTGCGAGGGAAGACCAGCACCTGCGTAGCAACGGGGACGGGCAGGGTCGCGCCAAATGCAGCGCCATATCCATTCCGTCCTGCTCGAGTTTGCTCCTCTGTCTCTCCCCTTCGTCAAAGCGGCAGTTCTACTGCTGGAATGCCTGATACCCTGAACATCTTATCCGGATTCCATAATATCAACCGAGACAGAGTATTACGTGTGTATCAATTCCTCCATTCCTTCTGGATATGGATCCGGTTCTTGAGGAGTCACCGCATAGCTATTTCTGTTAGGGTTTAACGTCCAAGGTTCTTCCCTATTCTCAAGGCCTGCTGTTGCAGAGTGTGGATTCTAGTGTGTTTATAAATCACTGCAATTTGTATTACTTTTTTCTACGTTGCGGTGATTCTGATACTCGATTGTGGAGATTCGTGTTTGTCTTCAGTTGAGACTTCGATTGTGAGCATTGAGCGGGATGGCGTTGGGTTTGCAATTGGTCACGGAGCGGACTGAAACAGGGGTGCCGGTAGTGGACACGGAGAACGACGAAAGTATTGCGCACATTCAGCCGGACGTGGGAGTTGTGCTTGGGGAGGGGCATGTTGAAGGTCCTGGAACACTCTACGTGACAACCAGGTTGGTTGCAATGCTTTGTTTTTTGTTTTTTTCCTTTCTTTCTTAATTTCGTGGTCTTTCTCCCGGTACGTGCTGCGAAGTTATGCCGCTTCTTTGAAGACTCTGTTCATAGCTGTTTTAAACAAAAATTCAAGTCGTGGACACGTAGGTTCTATGAGCACAAAATAGCGTACTTCACCAGGATATGCACAGATTCGCGAGGTGTTTCATGAAAAATTTATTGGATTGGTTTTGCGCTTGTTCTTGAATTTTGAAGCTGTCAAGTTTTTCAGACTACCGGTAATTGGGATGATGGTAGTTAAGAATGCAAACAAAGCCGGAGTGAATGGATTCTTGCCATTCTGATTTTGGCTCATGACGTAGACTCTTTCGTCTACTTTGTACTTTAGAGTACTGGAAGGAGGAAACCCGGCACACTATAGGGGTTTCCCTCGCAGATGAAACCCCTGATTCTGGCGTTAGGTTTTCTTTGCTGACTCTCATAAATCATAAACCCTATGGAGCAGAGCGAAGCGATTAGGGTTTGTGCAAGGAGGTTGTCCCGCTTAGGTTCTAATATTTTGGGTTGTAAAAACAAGGAGTCTCCTAGGAAGTTGATCTTGGTGATCTTCGGTTTTAATTAATACACTAGGGTCCTCTGTATTACCATACTCCTGTTTCCTCGTGGGTTTAGGGTTTTAGGATTCCATTTATTCTGAGCCTTGTCAGTCCCTGTGATGGCCTCTGAAGAAAATAATTTGCTTTTAGTATTAATAACGTTGTGAATATACTGTTGCCATATATAGTGTATCGGCATTGTACGATCTTGGACTGGCCTTGAATAGTGAAATGATTGGTTCGTAATCGTTATATTAATTTTGTGTGAAATCAAAGCTGTAAGTTGGTATTGGTTATATGTGATGTCTCTTCAGTCGTGTCGTCCTACTGGCTTATAAGAATTTATGTGGTGTATCTGAATTTCTTGGTCAATTCTCTCGGTCTCATTCAAAATTGCGGATGTCTATTAAGGACCCCTAATCTATGATGTAATTTTGTGCCATATAATGTCGACTAAGGCAATCTTTGCTCGTTGGAATGGCAGACGCTTGGTTTGGTTCAGTAACGAGGATGTGCATAAGGGCTACGGTGTTTCCTTCATTGCACTGACTATGCACGCTATCTCTAGAGATGTTGAAGCTTATCCGGAGCCGTGCATCTACACTCAGGTTTGCATTTCGATTGAGTTCTGCAGAATTCTACTTGAGATTTTCTTAGGGTAGATGCTCGATTACTTCATGCAGAAACATTGTGTATAATACGATTTCCTTTAAGAAGGATTGTTGAAGAGAAATTTGGTTTGAAATATATGCAGATTGAGACTGGAAAGGAGGAGAATGAGTTCGATGAAGATGATGATGCAGAAGAGTCCCTTCCGACTGAAACAAATGGCTCTGTCAGCGATTTGTCCGTTGTTGAAGAAATGCGGCTTGTTCCTAAAGACCCCAGTGTCTGTATCCTGCAAATTCCTATTCACTCATTGATGTTCTTGTCATCGTTTTGCTAAATTGCGTTTCTTTTTGTCATGGCTGTAAGTGTGCATTGAAAGGACTGCTTCAGTGTTCTAGTTGCTGTCGCCGTGGGTTTCTGAACTGAAGCTTCTTAGTATCTGGAGGGCAAAGAGAATCTCGGATTGTCACTGGCGGTGAATGAGCTTATTGATTTAATGTGCAGCTCGTCTAGTATTTCTAGTGCAGTGGTCAGCGCTATGTTATTCTCGTTCTCTATCTGGTGCTGGTAGATTTTTGCCTCGTCTTGCGGTTTCTATTACGAAGGAACGCCTTAATTCTATACCTTTGACGACAGTGGATCATCTGTTTCAAGTGTTGTGCGATTGCGCTCTATTGAACCCCGATGCAGAAGTTGGTACGTACACCTTCGCCAGTCTGTTGAATTGCGTTCTCATCCACTCTCCACGTATTAGGTTTTACGATTTTATCTTCTATTTCATGTGTGGGACACGATAAACTCTACAACTGACTTTTAGAATATTTGATGACTCTTGTTTGTGATATTGTATTGCAAGACAGTTTTGTGGAGGTGCATTATTTATCAGCTTCAATAAGGCTTGATTTTTAGTCTTAGGCTGCAAGTTCTGACATTCTGTTTGATAAACACTAATTGACTGTTGTTTCCAAAAACAAAATCTATTTTGTGGACAGAACAAGAAGGTGAAGCTGATTGGATCTTTGATGAGGAAGAAGTGTTGGGAAATGGCATCGGAGCTAAACATGAGAACAACAACATTGATTTAAATGTAGACCTCGCAGAGGTACGTTTATTACGAGTGTTGACATACTGTTGAACTTCATTTATAACCCCTCAGAATTCTATCCTCATCAAGCGAAGTAAAATAAGGCCTATGTTTCTTAGTTTAATAATACACTATCAAATTTGAATAGAGTACTATTTTTTGCTTGCACTGATTGATTTTATTCTCTTGTTCCAGTTGATACATCAAGATTCACGTTTCGAAGATGCAGAAGAAGAGGAATCTGATGGCAAGTAAAGAAACAAATCTCACTATTGACAGGGCTCAATATTATGTATCAATTCTACGGAAGCCGTTCTCAAATGAACTGTTTGGACTTCTGAAGTAGGAGCGACCAATTTTGGTAGTATTGGCATCTTTGAGATAGTTCTGGTTTGACTCCTTGGCAAGAATGAGAGCACAGGAGCTTCTCCTCAGCAAATTTTCCAACAAAATGTTCTACACTTGGATTTCTTCTGACGTAAAATTCTCTTTTGGTGTAGCCAGTTCGAGTTTGAATTCTCATGTATTGGAAGTTCTTATTTGAGATTTTGAGGGCTTGTAGTAAGCACTTTTTGTTACAAGTGGGAGCGGACTACTGATATTAAATACGGGCTCATTTTCCACATATAATTGATAGAATTATGGAATATTTGTTGGAGGTGAAGATTGGATGGAGTTTCTTTCTGCATTTAACCCTGGAACACCCAACTTGCATGATTTCGATGGAGCAGTGTTGCTTTTTTTCCCGTGTTGACTTGGCTGAGAACAATCTTTCTATGATTTACTTCGGATTTCGAAGAGTTGCTCACGGAGTTCATTAATACGGAAAAAGGGATTGCGTTTATCATTGGCCTTACTACAACTCACCAGACACGTCGTTGTTGAAGGGTAAGTTGTAGTTGACCACTCTCAGGCAAGCTTCTAGGTCCCCAGATTCCTTTTATTAAAGGTCTAGTAGGTCCTAGATTCTATCAATGTCACGAGGGAAATATCGCCCCGTATAGTGCGTGGCTGAAGCTCTGTTTAAGAGGTTATTCACTGTCAGGCTGGAGAGATTTGAAGGTTAGATTTGCTACCTTCAGAGCTGGTCACATTCAGTTCCGTTCAAATTGGGAATCCATAGCCATCCCAGAGGAGTCATTGTGAAATTCTAAAACCCTAAACCCTGATATTATTGCGTCTCGAGAGGGACTCTCTGTTGGAAATGAAAAAATCGGGCAGCGTGGACTTCTGTTAGTAGGGTATGCAGTGAGAGAAGGCTAGATTTTCTTCACTAATGCATGGATTACCTTTGCCAAACAAGGTCCTCAAGCAACCGGATTTTTTTTCTAAATTCCGACCAGTACTGATGTTTAATGTTATTACAGGACGCAGGCATCACTTACAATATTTGAACCCAAATTATCGACAATACTGTGTCCTTTGTAACAGATCTTTTTGCACTCCTTTGTGCAGAATGAATTTTTAGTAAGAACGTTGGAGTGCGTTAGAAAAACGATGTTGAAATTCGGTGAGATGTGATCAATCGTTTTGTTTCTGTGGTGATATTCCTCGTTTAGTTCGAATTTTGGAGGTTGGAGCCTAGGGCCAACCTTTCAGAAATTCTGGGGCGCCCTTGCGGGCACCGCAGGGGGGTTGGAAATAGTTTTCAACCAGCAATTGACGCGTCTCGGTAGAACCTCACTAACTGCGTCATTGCCCCAAGCGCAAAGATGAAGTCTAAGCTCCATGCTTCGCCGTCTTCTACCCTTGAAGGAGAGGTAGAGGTGACCATGGTTAAGGGATATGTGGCGCTTTCCTGCTCTCGCTTTGCTTGCCGTGAAGAAGACTGAACCTTCATCTGTCAGACTTGGTGAAATTGATGGATTATTTCATCCATCAAAATAAAACAAGCAGATTATGTTATTCGATTTTACATACCTCATCTAAGAGATTATCTCTAAGACGGGGAGAGTTCCCAGAGAGTTTATCTAATCTCAAAGTTGCGCCTGGTTCTCATTTTATCTGGCAACTCGACGCGGTTTTATTGCTGGCATGTTATTTTTCTCCAGACACTGCTGCTCAGCGTTCAGAGAACTGGCTAAAATTCGCTCCATCGCTACATAAAATTTTCAGCAGCTAAGTGTACATTGGAGAAAGTCCTTGAAAAAAATTAGATCTTAGCCAAGACTGCAACAAACAACAGAATTTAACAGCCAATTTGCAACTTCCTCCACATTGGAATTAGCATCTATTTAGTCCGTTTTGTGTTATAGTACTCCCCAAAATCCTTTCTTTTCTATTTTCTTTTAATACTACTCACTCTCAAGGTAGGCAAAGTTAATGCGTGTTTGTCTTGAAGGTGGCACACTGTATTGCACTAAATTCCATAAACTGGTTCTGGGATCACTGCTAGTGCTGCTTCATATCATTCCCAAGTGCGAAGGACCGGACATGTCAAGTCCATTGTGTCAAGGAGAATTTAGCAGTTGAAGCAGTGGAAGTCCGGAGATGGTTACCAGAGAAGAATCGTGAGGAGAATGTCGATCAGCCAGTTGCGAATTGTACCCAGCGCTTAGCTTCGATCGGGAAATTTATGCAAGTTCTGAGACTGGAGATTTTTCGGTACTTATCTAATCTGTGTAACAATCGTAGATGATTTGCCCTTGAGTTTCTCCCTCTATGATCAATATGAATTTGATGAATGCTGTGGTTTCAAAACTGAAGAAAGGTTCAGAAACACTTCTAGTGAATGTTACAGTTTGAGATTCATCCCCGAACGGTTTCTGAAACCCTTGGACTAGGAAATTGCAAAGTTATCAAGAATAATCACTTGTTAGGACCTATTGAGCTGAGGGCGGCAAGGTTGGTGCTAACATGCGATTATTCTCGATGACATGGTCTACTTTGCATTTACCAGACATAATGTCATTGTAGGAAAGTTGAGCTGTTTGACTTCTTTGATTGCTTAGCCAATTAAAACATATCACAGTGATGAAAGTCTTGTGCATTTAGATTATGTTAAGTGGATTTGTACTCACTAAATGAATACCAGTTGGTAGTAATAGAGATTTCTCTTAAATTTCTCTCATTGTTATATTGATGAAATTTCTACTTCACACCCACCTTGTTGAAAATTTGCACAAGGCAAGTAGTGAGCATTATCAATCTTAATCTGCCTCTCCATGACTAATCAAAACATGCCACGATGGTGAAACTCTCTTGCATTGACATTATGAATCTTTACAAAAACTGTGCTTATGGGTTTCTTTTTCTTCCTTCCATGTACTCTTGCTTGCTTGCTAGCTTTGTCTACTGGATGCTTCAATGCAAATACAAAATATTAAACTTTAAAAGACACCCCTTTAGATCCCATGGGAATCATTGGCTTAAAGCACCCATTGGAAGTCAAACTACTCTAGAAGACCTCTCTTTTTTACAAAAAAAAAATCCAAGGATGAATAGCTACACTTCTATCCAATACTATAGGATTTTTTGTCATTCCTCAGACACAAAATATCCGTTGTATTGTTTATGGGTTAACATGTATCTACAATCAATTCTTTGCCTACATTTAAGGTAGGAGGTTCTAAAAGTGTATAGGCTCTAAAACCGGCCACCTCCTCAAATGTACACTATTTGTACATGTTGCTTTTTCAGCCTTCAACAATGTACTAAAAGTGTACATTTTAGGACGTGGGTGATTTTCTTAACTAATTCTACAAAGCTTCAAAAAATATGAAACAATTTGGATTAGATGCCAATTCCACTTGTCTTTTAAGGGAAATTTATTTTGAAAATTATTTTAAGAAATTGCACCTCCCAAAAATTCAGTTCCATCCCTTAGGTGGGCAATTTATGGACCTCCTATTTTATAACAAAATTAGTGTTCTATGTTGATGAACCTTGCAAGGGAACTATCTTCATGGGGAATTTCATTAAAATGGCAATTATTCTGTGAAAATGGCACAAAAGGGGACTGCAAAATGGAAAAAATTCATAGAAAGATGGCATGAGGTGAAGAAACATTGAAGTTGTGTTGCAATTTGAACTTGTTGGAGACATGCCAAGAAGCGATGTCATATGTGCTCTTGACTCGCGTAAATGGCACACGGAATATTGCCATTTTAATGAAATTCCCCATCCTCCAAAAAATTATTAGAAATATAATAAGCATTATCTTTAAAAAAAATCCCATATTATCTACTAGTTATACATTTCAAAATAATTTCAAATCATCACAAATAATTCTGATATCCTTATGACACATATAGAAAACACGTCAACCAATCTCTCGAAAATTCAAAACTAAGAAAATTCTTTCATGATTAGAAAACCAAAATGGAACATACAATACAAAGGATTATGGAGTCTAATTCCATGGTCATAGGCCTCCGTTCTTACACGGTTCAAACGAGACAAAGGTTCAAGGGTCCAAATGCTAGACGACCATAGGAGGTCGGAAAGGCCATTCTGTAATAGCAACAGGTGATGGCTGGGGCAACAAAAATTATAAGTTACACCCACCGAAAGCCAGTGAGGCCCCATACTGCAAAAAAAATAAAAATAAAAATCTAATCAAGTGGGCTTTGCCATAATGCAGGAAAAGAAACAGAAAAAAAAGAAATATATATATATATATATATATATATATATATATATATATAATGATAAAAAAAAAAATCGAATGGAGAAATTTTGCTATATCACGTGTGCATACCAATGAAATGGTGCCACGTGGTACTTTAGTGCAAATTCCAATCCTTTTATTTATGGAAAGTGAGAAAAAGAATGAGAAGGGAGCTTCCCAAGTGGCCCCACATTTGGGGGCACGCCTCTGGGGCCTCATTGGCTGGTATCCGAGGCATCATTGGTGCTCCACCCTAACTATTTCTTCGGTTACAGTAATTTTTATTTATTTTTGCACCAAAGGGGGCCCCATTCAGTTGCAAATGCAAAGTATTCTTTTGTCTCACTCATTGGGCACTTCTCCGCCTCTCACACCCATGGAAATGAAAATGATGCAACTTGGAGGTGCAGCACACCGACCTCTGATTTTCAAGTGGCTATAACTTTAAAAAGTTTATATTAAAAAATTTATAAGTGAAGGACACCGACCCAGCGCAAATTCCAAAAACAAGCTACAAATTGCCATTCAAGTAGACCCCATCAATTAAAAAATAAGATCCAAGAGACATGACCGTTTAGATTGGAAGAGAGGTAGGGAGGGCATCTTTGGAGAAATTTGTGGAAGTTTTCACCATACAGCCTAGGACATTATGATGGTCAAATGTCTCATAGTAGGAAGCTACATTTGGGTCACTGTGATGCTCAGGGGTTAAGTTTGGTTGTTTTGTTTTGTTTTGTTTTCCAGGTTTATAATTCAAGCCTACTACCTAGATTAGAGCTTGAAATGGAAAATTGTTAAACCTTTACATCTTAAAGGTTTAAAACTATAAAACTTTAATTTAACAAATATCATAAACCAAACCTACTAAAAAAAACTTAGGAATTAAAAAAAGAAAAGAGTTACCATGACTTAGGAGACGTGATGATAAGCCTACTGATATTAGGATTGGATATTCTTTTCCTATTTTTTCTTTCCATTTTTTTCCCTATATTTTTTTTTCTATAATAATTATAGCACATACCATTGAATTTAGTGTTGTAATTTAGCTAATTTAATTATTTGGATTCACTATTATGTTACCAAACCCCCCTCATTAGTGCATAGTTTAACTATCTCTCAAGATAATTATGCTCTTCGTTAAAATGCTTAATATAGAAGCAACCCACATGGATACCTCAATGATCTCATAATGGCAAAATAACATTCACTTTGTCTAAATATTGGGATACAAAGAACTGAGACATGACTATAAAACTTCTTACCAAGAAACTAATTAAGCCTCTAAATCTCACCAACCAGCAATTTTGTTTGATGGTACTTATAGCTGACACAACACATAATGGCCATGGGGCTGATTGTACACAAATGTGTGTAATTAGCCTCCATTCTAGCTTGAGCATTTAATATGTGGTCAATTTATTGTAGTTGGAAGTAGTTGGAACACCCAATGTAATTACTTCCAATCACTTGAACATTTTTCATTCTCAAGGATGAACTAGACTTTGTTTGCTAGTCCTTAAATAATATATTTAACCATGAGAAACTTGAGTCTTGAACACAAAGTATTTTTCTATTGTGAAAATTACAGCCTCCATTGTAAAGAAGTGTTGAGTGAACACTTGCTAATACTAGTCCATTAGGATAGATTAAGCTATGGACAAGGGTTTGTTGATCAAATCATTCAAATGACTTCTTTACAGTCTTCAGCTAACAGTTAGGTCTCTTTGTTATATATATGATTTTGGTTTATGATCTAAATTTGTATGTGATTTGGACTTTGAGATTATTGATTCATTCCAAGTTTTTTTCAAGTAAAAATGATAGTAAGTGTAGTGGTCTATAAATACCTGTTGCATCCTCACTGATTTCATTGTGTGATTTATCTTTGGGATGGGCACAAGTGAGGACCACTTCCTCTTGAAAAATGCTTGGGAGCATGCATTACGTGGATCTTACTATCTTCTCATTGATCCATAGGAGTAAATTTGTACTAGTTGAGGAACTTTTTTATTTACATTTCTCTATAAAAAAAATACTAGTAGTTGATTTCTTTTACCTCATAAACATGTTGGTGAGATAGACATACTTATACAAATCATACAAGTAAACTGTCTATACACTTACTTGTAAAATATTCATTGTTATTAGCATGGAAATGATTTGCACAGTACATAATCTTCTTAAAAATTATTTGTTGTCTTGAAAAAAAGTATCTGTAAAGTTATTAGTGTGATGGAATAGAAAATCAGATAAGCACTCTATTCTAGATGTTCCAGAAAAAGTTTGTCATGTTGAGATCTCTTGGACCGTGCTTCCCCAGCTCGCATTCAAGGTACCATCGGAAAGTCTTTAGTGAGGAGGGGTGCACCGACTTGGTTTCGTGGCGTTCAAACATACGGTGTGAAAGTTATTGAAGTTTGAAGTTTTTATGAACTAAAAAATTAGAAAATTACTTTTACTTTTGTTTTGACTATGACAACAATACAGGGCACACTAGTCTATACCTTAAGTTTGGCTGTTTGTTTTGTTTTGTTTGTTTGTCACGTTGAGATCTCTCAGACCGTGCATATTTCAATCGCGCACTTGGTATTGTCGAAAAGCCCTTGGCAAGGAGGGGTGCACCAACTTGGTTTCGTGGCGTTCTGACTCATAGTATCAAAGTTATTGAATTTTGAAGTTTCTGTGAACTAAAAAATTAAAAAATTATTTTTACTTTTGTTTTGATTGTGGCAACATCACAAGGCACACTAGTCTATACCTTAAGACAAGTTGTTTGTTTTGTTTTGTTTGTTTGTTTGTCATGTTGAGATCTCCCAGACCATGCGTCCCTAAGTTGCATTCTTGGTACTATCAGAAAGCCCTCGACGACGAGGGGTGCACGGGCTTTGTTTTGTGGTGTTGAATGTACAATGTAAAAGTTATTGAATTTCAAAGTTTTTATGAATAAAAAAAAATTTAAATACTTTTATTATAATTTTGATTGTGGCAACGGCATAGGGCATACTAGTTTCCATTGATAAAAGGAAATAGAATACAAAACCAAAGGACACAATCCTTGGTGGGATTTTTTTAAAAATTTTCAAATTTGTATCTCAAAACTAAAGTTTTTTCATTCTCTTTAAAACTAAGGAAGAGAAGCTAAGTTAGAACTACAAGTCAACAGATAAGAGGCAAACAACCAAGCCACAACCCATAAGTACAAATTGAAGTGGCTTTTCATTGCTCAACAAGAAAATCCAATGGAACTTAGGAAAATACCCCCAACTTTAGATAACTGAGTTTCCAGGTCATTTGAAGGTTGGATCTCTTGCCAAAAAATCCGTTTGAAGCTATGTATTATTGAAGCACTTGAGAAAGGTGCTCACTTTATCAAGATACAAGTACACATAGTTTTGTGGATTTAAACTAGGCAGCATGTGTATGGTCAATAAAAGCCTCCTATAGCACTTATTCCAACTTTTGAGCTACCCAAAGAATATTATTGAAGCAAATAGCATTTCTATCTAACCACACTGTCCAAATAACAAATCCCCTAGAGAGAAATCATATTGTGGTTCCCTTCTTTGACAACCTTGGGAACTTGGAATGGATTGCTACTAGATGAGTGCTAGCTAGCTCCCCATGGCTATTTGACTAGAAGTATCCACAAGGCAAGATATAAGACAAAAAAAGCGAAATTCTAAGCATGTTGAGTTTGGGTGTAGTAATGAAACTAATGTAAGATCATTCAACCACCGCACAATCATTAGATAAACAAACCAAAAGAAGCCAACATCTTTTTGTGGCTAAGATTTATGCCACACTTCACTCCATTGTGGTCAGCAATCCACCACCACAACACCATGCCACTTTTCATGGATAGATTTGACAAGAGTTGAATGATTAGTCAACAAGGAGCAACCAAATCTTGTAGTGTGTGATTGGAGTGGGGCACCTACATTCCTCCATAACTATCTATTTGGATCAAAAATAATTCAACAATAATACCCATGTACAAAGGTGGGCCAATCCTTAGTTGAACAATTTTGGCTCTTTTGTATCAACTAAGTAGGACCTAACTACTTTGTCGAACCAACATAAATTGAGCTTTGAGGACAGATGATACGTGACCTTTGAAGAAGGTTGTATAACAAAGACGGAGTTCAATCATGTGACGGCCTTATGCAAGTCTTGGTTTGGATCAAGAAGTAGAATTATAGACCAAATCACCTCTATTTTTTTGAAGCCAAAATTTTAAAAAAACCTTAATTTTGGATAATGCATCACCACCAGGCTTGAAAAACTAGCCTAAAATGAGAATGATAAAGAAGTCAAGTGATGTGTTGAATAATAAACCACCAATCAATCGAGGCAATTTTTTTGCAATAAGCCACTTAATATGCTTATAGAACTAGCCCCATTTTTGCATATAGGGTGCCTATTTGCTTTGAAAACTAAACAACCTCTTAATAAGTTGTCCAATTTGCAAGGTGGGTGGCCATGCTTTTAAGGCTTGAGGTACATTTTCAGTAGAAATTGTCAAAGATGGTACCACTTTCCAAGACAATAAAAAAAATTGTGAATCGGAAGAGATTTAAACCCTACACAATTGCGTACTAGGGCTATTATAGGAGTGTGTAAATTTTTTGCAAATCTTGATGAATTGAAGTAGATTGAAAGATTATAGTATTGGAAGTTAGAAAAAAATCTAGATATAATCATATTTACAATTGTTATTCTCCAAATGTATTTGTGAATAGAAGGAACATTTGGGAGGTTTATAGGGACAGGGGAGTAATAATTGTGACAAAAGTAAATTAAAACTTCAAGCAACTCAACAATGGATGAATGTCGTCCCTGGAGTTCAGTTCAGTTGTCGTCGATGAGATTCATCCGAATCTGTTTGAGACTGCTTATCACTTAGTTATGGACGGCTGTGAGTGGGCTTCGGCATGAAAGTGTCGACGTGGTATCCTGTAAGGAGGTGACGTGGCGCAGTGAATTTTTTTGAAGGACGCTAAACCCTCCAGTCACCAGCGGGTGAATTTACCCCAGGGGAAACCCAGGAATTTTTTATTTGCCACACATGATAAAATTTGCAAATTTTGAATTCATATTTGCAATTAGAGACCTCAAATTATCTATAGGAGGTCAAGAACATAATTTGATCATGGCAAAAAAATAGGCGGATATTTTTTACATTTATCCCAAAGAATACAAAATTCACCCTATTGGTCCCACTTTGAATGGAGGATTTAGTGTCTTGCAATCCCCTCCCCCAAATGAATGAAGTAAGGTGGGTACTCCCCAAACTTATCACTTTTTTTTTGCTAGTACTATGCCATTTTCTATTATTATATTGGTCAAATTTTCATTGGTTTTCTTACTAGCAAGTGAAAGAAGGTTCCAACGCACCAAAGAACATGGCATTTGGATATCGTACACAAAAGTTAAGAAAAGGTCAAAGCTTTTTTTGGTAGATGTTCTAAAATCATTTTTTTTCCCACATACTTAGGTACATATTGCTTTTTGAAATGTGATCAAAGAGATGATGGCAGTTTTGGTTGAGTAATGGCACATTTCGCAGAGGACACCTTGTGTTCGACAAATCATCCAATTTTGATCAGCAATCCATCACTCATTGACAATATTATTTAAAAAAAAAGTAGTGCTTGATATTTCATCCAAATATTGGTGATCTCATATTTCTAGGAGATGCTATAGGTGCATATTAAATGTACACCCACTTTTAAAAAAAATAAAAAATCAAGTGATATTTTGGTAGTAAAAATTCACAAAGAATTTTTCATGAAACATTCAATAGTCTCGAAATAGACATGATCAAATCCTTTTAGTAATGAATACCACGTCGACACTTTCATGCCGAACTCACAGCCCTCCGTAACTAAACAACAGCAGCCAGTCTCAAACAGATTCGGATGAATCTCATCGACGACAACTGAACTGAACTCCAGGGACGACATTCATCCATTGTGGGCCTGCCGGAATTCTGATTCCCGGCGCGACCGGTCCGTTGGCCCAGCCCGCTCCCGTCCGATTGATTGATTAATTGACTAATTAATAATATTTTTAAGACCTCTAATTATATTTTTAATTTTTAATATTTGGTTTGGGGTTCATACTGGAAATTGATGTGATGTCCTCCTTCTTTCTAAATGGAAATAAAAGATGGGGATCTAATTCTTGACTAGTATGCCTTGTGCCATTGCCACAATCAAAACAAAAGTAAAAGTAATTTCCTAATTTTTTTTAGTTCATAAAAAATTCAAAATTCAATAACTTTCTCATCGTAGGTTCAAACACCACAAAACAAAGCTCGTGCACCCTTCCTTGTTGAGAGCTTTCTGACGGTACCAAGAACATGAGCGGGGGAAACATGGTTTGGGAGATTTCAACACAACAAACAAAACAAACAACATAAAATAAACAAAAACAAACAGCCAAAATTTAAGGTATGGATATTGGGGATTTGGCATTTGGTTAATAAAGCCTCGCAGTGTGGACATAATATTGTTAACCCTCAAACGTAGCGGGGGACATTTTTCAGCCTATGAATGACAGAGAATCTCTCTATGTAGGACAGAAGTGCAACTATTCATCTTCCAAATTTTGTGAAAAAAGGAGATGTCTTCACTCCCATGGATTATTCGACTCTCAAGGTTGTATAATAATACATTAGAGAAAATCTAGAATCTCCAAATGGTTACTAAAATTTATTGAAAGGGATCCAAAATTACATTTATTTTGGTAGTGCAATAACTTTTTTCTTGTTATTGCTCCTCATTGGTACACCCAATTCTCAAAGCATTGATTAATGAGTATTAGTAGTTTACCCCTTGAAGCCCTAAATTGCATTTTTGGCAACATAAAGATTTTAGGTAGCTCACTACAAATGGAATTTTTATTTCTTTTCTTTTAAAATTTTCACACAACATGTGCTATAGGAGTAGCTTTAAGGCCCAACAATTTTCATAACTTTTGACTACATGATAAAATGAGTTATTGTATAGTTTATATTTAAACTATTGAGTTCTAATTTGCGGGTAGTTTGTGGGTAGTTATGGAATCTTTATTCTAAGATAAATTTTGAAGTCCTTCATTTAACTCAATTTTCAATATTTTGGAAAAAAAAATAGTAGGTTTAGATTGTTCATTACAACATTACAACTGTTGGGATTGGCATTTTTCAATTCCATAACTAAATTCTTAACAATTTAGAATTTTTAATCATTTTCTACTTCTTTCTATTTACTATTTGTTTCCTATATGTTGTACAATTCCAAATGATCTAAAAATTTTCAAGCATGTAGCGAACTTGCCTTGAAGAATGAATTCAAAGAGTAACCACCATTTTGAACATTTTTTCATACAAATGTGACCTTGTAAAGTGCAATTGCCTAGTTATTTGCAGGGCGAAAAAAGGATTTCTGTCAATTCAAACACTGATATCTTGCAATTCACATAGTGGAAATTTCTAAAAAAATTCCACATCTTCTCAAAGCAGCATACTACAAGATCATAAGGTTCAACATGTTGAAATTTTTTTTTTCTAAAATTTGGTACTTATACTAGAAATGGTAGTTTTGGAGCAATTTTGGTGAAAACATAGTGAAAAACCTTTAGGGGTTATTGGAGGTGTATGACAATTACAAGGGCAATTATGGTTTAATTTTTAAACTAAAGCATCACAAGTTCTATCAATTGCGGAATGGGAAATGGAGATATCCACCTTATTAGTTTTGATATTTATAGAAGGTGAATCTCTTTTTTGTCAAAGATTCCATCTTTTCAATAGCTCAATAGGTCTCTTAAGTTAGATTGCCTTGTCAAATTTTGGCATTCTTTGGGAGAATCCAAAATTTCTCTAATATAGACTTTCAGTTGTGAGTAAGGTAAATTTTTTGTTAGCTAGACATATTGATGATGTGGTGATCATTTGGATGCTAAAGACCTTAGTTATATTATTTTTAACTATATATTTTTTTATTTACATTCAATAATTTACTATAAATTTTTTGGTGGTGAATCCTCAATCTTTACTTGGATGGATTTGGCAAAATGTAGTGAAAAAACCCTCCAAATTTTCTAAAAATCTTCACAAAACCTTTTCAATATTAGATTTTTGCAATAAATTGCCAAAAATAGACATGTTGGTTGTAAGAATGGCAAAAGGATGAAAGGAAAGCCCTACTAAAATTTTAGTTCATTATTGTAGTCAAGAACTTTTGTTGATGGACAAATGAACAATAGCTAAGGTAGAAGATGGGCATTAGTAGCATGGTCAACTGCTATTATGTGAGTTTAGGAGCATGAGACCATAAACATAGAAGATTATGCACTTGTGTTATAGGTGTCTATATTAAAAAAACTTCCATGATTATATTGTAAGTATATTATAGATACCTATATTATAGGTGTTTATATTATAAGCACCTTCAATGGTTGTAAGATATCTACTTATACATATGCTCAAGGCTCACATGCTTGCATTCTCATGTTCATACATTAATATTATTGCTTCCATAATTGTGCCAATATTATAAAGGGTTGGAATAAGTATTGTTTCAAAAAACACAAATTGATAGGAACCATGCACAAATGTTTATCCAAGCTTAGTCCAATTAAGGTAAACCAACCTATTGCAAGCATAATGACTAATTTGCTTTGTTGGCATTATTGAACATTTTTTAAAAATCCTACAAAAAGACAAATGTGAAAAATAGGAAGAGCAATTGATTTTTTTTTTTTGACAAAGTATAAATTTAGTATGAATTTTTAAACAATGTTGTCTATTGGACTTAGAATTAAGAGTCTCTAGACTACCCCAAACCCAACAAAATGTGTATCCATAATGGTCATCTTACTCACATGAATCAATTGCAATATTTTCTAATAATGGCCACAACATAACAGCTAAAAGGTCACTTCCTACAATGAGTTTATACTTTTAAGGTGAAAGTTGCTATTGCAATTACTATGAGCAATCCCAATCCAAATGGAAACCACCACACCAATACCATAATCACAATGAAGACAACTCCAAAAACTAGTTCAAAATGCAACTAGAATTGGTTTCAATTTTCTTTACTCCTAGCTCCATTGCCAATATTTTTTCAAGTCTACCAAGTTCGCAAGATATGGAGATCCCACAAGTGAACTTATAATAGGGAAAGTAATACATGTCATATTTTTTAAAGCTTTGTTATGTGTGTCAATAAATTGGTACTTCCTTTTTTTGCATGAAAGGTATTTTTTTAATTAAATTTTTTTTGTTTTATAATGTGGAAAAGTCCATTTGAGGTTTGGATTGTTGACTTTGCATTGAATCAATTTTTTTTAAAAGTCACCTGAATGGAATTTCAAAGGTCCACCTACCTCTACTTGAAAGTTTTGCTACTATCCTTATTGTGGTGCTTCTGGATTGGAGATGTCCTAATTATTCTATCATCATCACCTAAGACATTGATTGTGACCACTAATTTAACCTATACACAATAGTGAAATTAAGTTGCTTTGACAATTAGGTTTTTTATCCATAAAAATGACCTCATGACTCATTGCTTGACCACATAGAGGTGCATGCAATTCTTTGAATTGGCCCTAAACCACTGCACCAATGTTCCATGCCATATGCAAAGTTTTGGGTTGCTAAAAATTAATGCATGTTTATATAATAGTAGCAAATATTTATATAGTATAAAATGTCGAGAAACTATGATCGCTTTATACTAAGGTCAGTCCGTGGGACAACAAACACTCCAAAGTATCATTTTTTTGTGAGATTTGACCATGGAAAGCAACAACTCAAGACAAAAAATAGTGATGACACTTAGCATGGTCTTTGTGTAAACCTAAGAGAGACCATAGCCGGGCCATATATATTTTTTATTAAATTCAACATCGTCAACCACAAGATTGATTAAGTCTATAAAATCTATAATTATAAGATTTTAGCCTATCAACATCTCCTAGAAATCTGACAAGCCTACCACAAAGAGATGCTCAAGAAAAAAACTTCTTAAAACTTCCAAAATATTATCTATTTTGGCCATGTAGGATTCCAAGGGGACTTCTCATCCATGAAAAATGGGCTACATCAAAAACCCAACTTGGACCACACCTATTTCTCTACCAATCACTACTTTGATAATTCTAAAATTGAAGGGTATGAAGAATTTTAGTTTGTGGATAAGTATGGAATCTTTGAAAACCATAACTACCTGCAAATTAAAACTCATAATTTTCATCTCATTAATCAAAATGGAATGATTCAAAGCTTCCCACTTATATATAAATATAGAGAATCAATTTTTTATTTTATTTTTTAAAGTGATTTTTAAAGAAGTTTTTTGAGCTACCTGGAGTACCCACCAAACAATGAGAATGACATATTGCACTATAACTTTTTAACCATGTAGTCAAAAGTTATGAAAATTTTTAGGCCTTGAAGCTACTCCTTGAAAAAATGTTGTATGAAAATTTCAACAGAAAAGAATGAAAATTCCATTTGTAGTGAGCTACCCCAAATCACTATGTTGCCAAAAAATGTAGTTTTTACCTTAAGGGGTTAATGGATCATTTCCTAGGTGTCTTTGATGTGTTTTTGCCTTGTCATAGGTTGATGAATAAGCCCTTTATCCAAGGAGCAATCTGATTTCACCATTTAATATACTGGTGTAGCATCAATCTCACAATTTATTGAAAAAAAGTTTGTCATGTCATGGATTGATACAAGACTTTAATAGATCATTCCCTGGGTGTTTGTGATAGTTATGTCTTTTGCCTTTTTATAGGTTGATCAATTGGCCCTTAGTGAGGAGCAACCTAATTTCACTATTCAATGTACTAGTGCAGTCCAAAATCTCAGTTTATTGAAATTTTTTTATCATGGGGTGATGTATTGAAAAATATCAGCCATGGATTGCTACGAGACTTTAACCCCTAAGGGTTTGATTATATTTTCACCAAAATTGCTCTAAAACTACCATTTCTAGTATAAGTACCAAATTTTAGAAAAAAAAAATTTCAACATGTTGAACCTTATGATCTTGTAGTATGCTGCTTTGAGAAGATGTGGAATTTTTTTAGAAATTTCCACTATGTGAATTGCAAGATATCAGTGTTTGAATTGACAGAAATCCTTTTTTCGCCCTGCAAATAACTAGGCAATTGCACTTTACAAGGTCACATTTGTATGAAAAAATGTTCAAAATGGTGGTTACTCTTTGAATTCATTCTTCAAGGCAAGTTCGCTACATGCTTGAAAAATTTTAGATCATTTGGAATTGTACAACATATAGGAAACAAATAGTAAATAGAAAGAAGTAGAAAATGATTAAAAATACTAAATTGTTAAGAATTTAGTTATGGAATTGAAAAATGCCAATCCCAACAGTTGTAATGTTGTAATGAACAATCTAAACCTACTATTTTTTTTTCCAAAATATTGAAAATTGAGTTAAATGAAGGACTTCAAAGTTTATCTTAGAGTGGAGATTCCATAACTACTTCCAAACCACCTGCAAATTAGAACTCTTTATAACTTTCATCTCATTAATCAAAATGGAATGATTCAAAGCTTTCCATGTATATATAAATATAGAAAAATAATTAAAAAAATTTATTTAAAAAAATATTTTTAGCTATTAGGTTGCCTCCCCAACAATGAAAACTACATACTATACAATAACTTTTAACCATTTAGTCAAAAGATATGAAAATTGTTGTACCTTAAAGTCATTCCTTAGGCACATGTTGTGTGAAAATTTCAAAGAAAAGAAATAAGAATTCCATTGGTAGTGAGTTGTCCAAAATCATTGTGTTGCTAAAAAACACAGTTTGGGCTTTTAGGGTAGGATGCTAAATCCGTCTCACAAAGTGGGCCCAATAGGATAAATTTTGGATACACCGGGATAAAAGTAAAAAAACGCCCCCAATTTTGAGTTGTCTCTATAGGGAACTGTGTAGACCTTTCACAGCTAAATTTGAGCCTCTGATTGCAAATACGAATTCAAAATTTGCAAAAAAAATTCATATGTGGCAGAATAAAAAAATTCCTGCATTTTCCCACATGGTAAATCCAACTTGCTGGTCTCACTTCATGGGATGGATTTATTGTCGTGCGCTTTCAGGGGGTCAACCAACCTTTAGAGATGGGCAACCAAATTTCACTATAATCAAATCAATGTGCTAGTGCAGCCCGAATCTCACATTTTATTGGAAAAAAAAGAGAAAGCCTCTCATCATGTCACGGGTTTGATGCGAGACTTTAATGAATCATTCCCTAGTTGGATTCACATAGTAAATCCAACTTGCTGGTCTCACTTCATGGGATGGATTTATTGTTGTGCGCTTTCAGGGGGTCAACCAACCTTTAGAGATGGGCAACCTAATTTCACTATAATCAAATCAATGTGCTAGTGCAGCCCAAATCTCACATTTTATTGGAAAAAAAAGAAGAGAAAGCCTCTCATCATGTCATGGGTTTGATGCGAGACTTTAATGAATCATTCCCTAGGTGTCTGTGATGCGTCTTTGGCCTTGGTACCTTCCTTCCTCCTACTGCTGTAGCTCCTCCTACTGTTGTAGGTCGTCGGCTTCTTCCGTTCCATGCACAGCCGCTCCTCCCGTCCCCTTGGGTCCCGAGCCAGCAAAATATCCCAACGCAAGTTGTTGTAGCACCCCCCATCACAACGTCCTCAATGCGAACACCAAAATTCGGTTACAGTTGACCTGCAGACATTCAAGCCAGGCGGGGCGGGCTGCTGCAGATCGGTCCCCTGGATTTCGCCAAAGCTGCGGCCTTTCACCAGGCTAAGCCTCGTCGGACGGACGAAGGTACTGGAAAGCAGGCAAGTTGACACTAGAAACTTCGTAGCCAGGGCGTGGACTGTCTTCAATCGCTAGCAGCAGCTGCTAGACAACGCTTCTCCACAGTCCGGCAGAAGCCGGCGGCCCCAGCTAGCCAAATTAAGATCCATACCCGAAGCCACAGGGAGGTAGGCCGCACTTGCTGCGAAGGGGACAAGGAAGCACGCAGGCACGGAACGGGGGATGATATATACGCTACCAGGAAACGGACTCGGCGGAGGAGAAAAGAGAATAACCAAAGTCACTGCTTAGGAAAAAACTACAACAAGAACCAAAGCAAACGAAAGGGAAGGAATTCCCCGACCCGAAGGCGCGCTACTATACTTAAATTACCCACCAGCTAGCCAGTGGGGCACAGACTTGCATGCGCCTAGCTTAGGGTCCTCCTCGTTTGGTGCTGATTGGGGTCCCCATTTGCCTGGTTCCTTGATGAGTGCGCTTCACTAGCTCCGTTTTCGACGCTACTCATCACACCGGGAGAGAGAGAGACACACACACAGAAACTGGGACACACACGCAGAAGACGCAGCATTTGGAATCGGTTGCGTCTCTCCTGGATTGTCACTTTTCGATAGGGAAACCATGAAGCATCTTCCTCCCAGCCAGTCCATTGTGGAGCGTTTGATCTATAGTTAGTTTTCGCGTCTGTCGTGGAATTGGACTAGGGAGGTGGTGCGGGGGATTCGCTAGTGAGGTGTGTGGGTGCGCCGCGGGGAGAGGAGAGTGTGTGTGTGTGAGGGTTGGTTGTGAGTAAGCTTAGCAGGTATGCGGTGGAGACTTGGAGTTGCTGACATTCCGGGCGGGAGAGAACGTGCAGGTCGTAAGATTCGGATTCCGCGATACTTTGGAGTTCGGGTGTCCCGAGATCGCTGGAAGTCCTTCGGTGCGCCGAGGAATTCGAGCGATGGACGAGGGGATTGTGTTTGGGTGGAACTATTGTCTGGTGCAGCTGGAATCGAAGTGTGATTAGGACCAGGAAGTATGTAGCGAGTGGGGCCGGGAAACGCGCGAGGACAAGGAAAATTTCGTACGTTTTCTGACCTTCGCAATTCTGGGCTGGTGCTACTAACGCTATTGACGTGAAGGTTTCCATTGAAGGTTTCCATTGAAGTTTCTACGGCGCAGGACATTCTTGGTTGTTAGATGCTTACTCACGATTGAATGCTTATTGAACGGGATGTATAGGTTGTAGAATGCAATCATCCTCTAGGGCAATCATCACCTGTCACTCTTGTGTTTCTTGTGATGTTTGGTATCCCTTCGCCACCTCCGTCGTTGCTAGAGTATTGAATGCGGATGACCCATTCGGAACAAGTGTGAGAATCATGTGGGGTTTATACTGGAGGTGCACGGAATCCCGCTTGGAATGTCCACTTCGATGATGGTCGTGGTGATTCCTTGAGGTCGGAGGATCATGGCACAGCTTTTGCTTCAGATTATTGAGAGTTCCATTCTCCATGGGTTCACGAGTTGCGGTAGTTGATTTCTGGATCGATGTAATGGCAAAATGGAATGTTGCGAGGGGCGACAATGTGCTACAGGCGTGGTGCTCCTCATATTCACAATCAACCAGCTTTTCTTGCTTCTGTTAAAATCCCGGCGAAGTTGGAAAAACAAGTCGACGGCAATGCTCAACAGAAGAATCCTGTGACGCTGAGAGCACCTAGCTCTCTTGCCCCCGAATTAGTTGCAAATATCAATATAGAGCTTGCATCATATTTGGTAGAACAAGATTCAGAATATCTGGGTAGGATTCAATTGGGGTTTGGAACGAGAATGCCGTTGGATTCTCAAGTGGTTACGTCTGATTTGTTTTCTCAACTTAGTCACTTCCGGAAGTTGATCGAGGGCCAATTTCAATACGAGGAGGCCATTTCTCCATAAGCAGGCCTGCAGTTTGCCCGTTGAAGGCATGAAGGGTTAGCCTAGTTTTTGGCCACATTTGCTTTACTCGCTGAATTCTAGTCCCACTGAGGTACTGAGTGCTACTCTCGCCACTCCGACTGACTTTGTACGATTTCATGTTCTTGCAGGTGGGGAATTTTGAAGTCGATCCAGCATGAGTATCGTGGATCTTGTTCCTGGTGGTCTGGGCCAACGAGCCGTGTTCGTGTGCGACAGTGAGGCCAAAAACATCTACACAAACTCCGCGTACCAAAGCATGACTGGGACTACCCCGGAGGAGTTGCTGGGGCTTGGATGGATCTCTTTCGTTCACCCCGACGATTTGCCAGTGAGTAGTCAGTCCCCAGTGCAAGTATTCCCAGCTTATGATCACCATGAACTCCATCAATCAATCCACATATCTTACTTAGACCTCGAGGGATAGCATTGTATCGTCAATCTGTTCAGAGAACTTGCTTTCCCTGTTCAAGTGTATTGCGTGTTTCGGTTTCAATTGTTGACGTTGAATGATGAAAAGGACCGCAATATCCGACGCAGGGTTTAGGGTTTAGGGTCTGAATTGGAAGCTAGAGGAGAATCAGCTAAGCAGTTGGATCTCTGAATTCGTGAATCAGGCGGTATGGGCGCTTGCGTTCGGGCATTTCTCGTCTCCTGTGGATGGGAACCGTCAAATTCAATGCGAGTATCGTCTGACGCACAAATACAAGAAGAATTACTTCACATGGGTGAACGTGCAATCTGTGGACATGTCCGGGTGCCCTGGAATTGGCAGGTAACTTTGCACTCGAAGCTTCATCCTCGAAGTTTTCGTACAGTTGCTACGTTGGGGAGGTTCGATCTGACACATTGGTGTGACCCTGTTGCGTAGCTTTGTGGGAATACTGGAGGACATTTCCTGGAAGAAAGAAGCCGAGGAATCGTTACGGCGCAGCGAGGAGCGGTACGTGCTTGCGGTGCGGGGCTCCAACGATGGACTGTGGGACTGGGACATTGAATCCAACCAAGTGTTCTACTCGGAGCGCTACAAGAACATGTTAGGGTTGGGGCCCAGTGATGCCGCTGATAATCTAGGAGTCTTTGAATCTCGACTGCATCCCAAACACCGCGGTCAGTCCCCAGCCCTGGTGCTGGTGCTCTGCTGATTCTTGTGCTAAAATTTCGTACGAAGATCTGTTCAAGATTATATTGAGCATGGAATTGGTGCCTCGCAGATTCTTTTGCTTCAATTCTTGCATTGAGATTTCCTTGGCATAGAAAACTCACCATGGAATTGATGCCCCGCAGATTCTGTGTTGAAAACGATGAAAGACTACCTGGCGACGAACAGCTCGGATTCTCCGCCCTTCGACGTGGAGACGCTGCTCCACACCGGGGGCGGCTTGTACAACTGGTTCCGAGTGCGCGGTCAGGCGCTGTGGAACAGAGACAGCAAACCGGTGCGCATGGCAGGCTCCATCACCGATATCACGGAACGGCGGAAATGGGAAGAGGAGCAAGCTGGCCTGATTGCCAACCTCGCCATTGCTCGCGACAAAGCAGAGAAAGCTGCGAAAGCAAGATCCGAGTTCCTCGCTGTGAGTGAACCCAATTCTCCCTGCTTCCTGCTTTAGGGTTTAGGGTTTTAGGTACTAGGGCATGACATTCTGGGAAATGTTCTACACTTGTCATACGATTGTTGACTGTAGCACACTTTCCACCCCTTCAAACAATATTATAATCATGTTTTGAGGGACCGCAGGAAAGATGAAAGTGGTCATGATTTACCAGACGAAATGCTTATACAATTGGCAGTTTTTTCATAGCTCACGACGATAATCTGTTCCTTCCAAAATGTTCTTCGGTACTCAAATTGCTAAATTAAAGCATAGGATCCTGAAATCATGCTGTGTTGGTTCCAATCCTTCTCAAAATCAAAATCCTGGATTGGTTAAGGTTTGCAGTTTTACAACATTTTTGGTCGTTAAATCATAGGATAGGATCCCGAAATCATGTTCTGTTGTGTTCCAATCCTCCTCGTAATCAAAATCCTGTATTGGTACCATGGTTAAGAGTTACAGTTTTAGAACATTTTTATGCCGAGTTTGTGTTGATTCAGTGTGCACTGAGTAACTTCAGGTCATGAGTCACGAGATCCGAACTCCATTGAACGGCGTGATCGGGATGGCGTCGGTGCTCTTGGACACGGCGCCCACCCCCGAGCAGCAGGAATGCCTGGAAACGATCCGCACCTCCGGGGAGTGCCTGCTCTCCATCATCAACGACATCCTCGACTTCTCGAAGATCGACGCCGGGAAGCTGACTATCAGCTCGGTGCAGTGCAACTTGCGGAACATGGTGGAGGAAGTGGGGAGCATGCTGGCGCTGCGAGTGGAGCCCAAGGGGGTGGAAATGGTGGTGCGCTACCGTCCCGCCCTCTCCGCTGTCTTCGTCGACGCCGTGCGCTTGCGCCAAGTGCTCATCAACCTGGTCGGAAATGCCTGCAAGTTCACTCACGTGGGATCCATCGCCTTGGACGTCTCCTTGGTCTGCGAGCTCTGCCACCAGGGGTTGAGCACCGGGGAGCTTCACTGCTCGCACTGCAAGGCCAAGCCTTCCTCCGAGGTTTTGAAAAAGGTAAGCCAAGTTCAATGCAACTGGTTCGAGTTCAGTCCCAAATTGAACCTCATGTTTTTAAAAATTGTTTTGAGTAGTTCATATGGACGGTTATTTCTGTCCAATTTTATTCAGGTTGCAATGAAGTCATACACCGATTCTGGTGATATAAAATCTGGGGTTCTTCACATGAAATTATGCTTTTCACAAGATGATCGACGAAATTGGTACCAAGTGTTTTCAACGACACTGCGGGCACTTATTTTGGGACAGAGGGAGTACTAAAGTTCGCGATTTTAACTGAATTTAACTGAATTTTCCGTTAGGCTGTGCCGGTGGACGTTGCGCACGGTCTGGATGCCACGCTTCCCAACGGGTACTGGGATCCTGGCGACCCGGAGCCCATTTTCGTGCACAACCCTGACAACGGGCAACGCCGTAGCCGCGCGGTGGAGAACATCCGCGCCCACATGCAGCTTTGCGAGTCCTACAAGGGCCTCACCATCGACAAGGTCAGCCAGACGGATATCTTTGCCGAAGGCATTGGAAAATCCGATCCCATCACGCAGGACTCGGAGGTGAAGCTTCCCGTGTTTGCGAATCATAACAAGAGGAAGCGGCTGTATGGGCGGATGAAGGATCATGAGAATGTGGTGGTCCATAGTAATGGGGATAGTTCTAAACCTGCCGAAGAGGAAGCTGATTTCTGCTCTCCGACGTATTGGTGCTCGGAGAAGTCTACTGCTGATATGAACTGGGACGCTGCCACCACCAGTGGTAGCGACAGAGACTCCGATGATGAAAGTGGCACGAATGTGGCGAAGAATCCGCGCATGGTTCGATGGTTTCGATTCTCCGTGATTGACACGGGCATTGGAATTGCGGCGGATAAGTTAGACTCGCTGTTTGAGAAGTTCACGCAATGCAGCACCAGTACCACGAGTACGGATGGGGGCACTGGCCTTGGCTTGGCCGTCTCGAAACGACTGGTAATTGCACCGGTCTCCCTTTCTCCGTCTTGCAATCAGAAAACTTACAATCTTGAGTACCGGTGAGCTTGCACCTTTTCCACGACAGGTAGCACTAGAGCAAATTGGAGGCACCAGAATCATATGAAAACTACACTTGCTTATCTGACTACTTCCGTTTGACACTCAAAAAAACTACTTCAGTAAGGAACTGACAACCCAATGATCCGCTGTGCAGTCAATTAAGTTTCTCACGCTGCCTTCCATTGTCCGAGTATCGAAGCTTTCAATCTTGAACTCAAGACTTAATAGAATTCCTGTCAAAGAAACAGGATGGAAACATCTTGGAAACCTTGATTCTTCTTTGAATTCTTCTTCGTTTTCAGAAGTTTCTATCCAGAACCTTGCGACGACAGTCTTGAAAATTTCTGACCCACTTACCTATCTTTCTGTCACGGGACGCAGGTGGAGCTCATGGGCGGCACCATCGGCGTCGAAAGCTCGGAAGGCCAGGGCTCAAAATTCACATTCACCTTACCTTTCGAGCTCGACTCCTCCTCCGAGGAAGGTGACAAACCTCCCACAATCTCCTCCGAGTTCACCCCCATGGACACCAGCGACGACCCCTCCTCTTCCTCTTCCTCTTCCCATCACCACCACCACCACCACCACCACCAGCACCGCGTCCTTGTTGTCGACCGTCACGAAATGACCAAAGAAGCTCTCTGCGACCAGATCCGCGCTTGGGGCTTAGACGCCACCTCCTGCAACACCTCCTCCGACGCCATCTCCCTCCTCCGCCAGGCCTCCACCACAGGACACCCCTTCCAAGTGGCCATCATCGAGCGTTCTGTTGTTGAGCTTTTCAGCCACGAGATGCGGAAGGTGCCTGAGATTCAACCCCTGCAGCTGGTGATGCTGGGGAGGGTGGGACAGAGCTTGCCCTCGCAGCGCATGCTGGCGGAGCTCGGGTGCTGTGCGAGCTTTAGTAGGCCTCCAAGGCAAGCTTACTTGAGGGATGCATTGTCGGTGGCATTCTCCGGTGGTGGGGAGAAGTTTATAAGAATGAAACCGGACTTCACTCTTGATATGGTTAGGAGTGCGCCCAAGAATTGGAGACAGGCATCGGTGGCGAATAGTTTTGGGGTGTTGTCTGGGCAGTCGAGGAGCAGGAAGAGCTTGGATCTGGATAGTATGGGGGTGGGGGTGGGGGTGGGGGTGGGGGGTAGTTCGCCACCGTCGCAGTTCCCGATCAGGGATGTGCTCGGAAGGAGCCCCAAAATTCTGATTGTGGTAAGAGCTGGAACCACTTTGTTCCTGTTTTAATGTGTTTTGGTGAGGTATTCACTGTGTCTTGGAAGCTGTCTTGTTGAATTGGATGTTGACTTAATAGGTTCATTGTATCTGTTTTTATTGTGAAGTTTAGTGTTCTGTATACTGCAAATGGTGTTGACTCGGATGAATATTGGCTTGTGCATTCCTTGTTTTCTACAGAACGTTGAAATTAATCCCAAATCTTACACCCTAATCCCTAGAACTCTATTCCCTAAATCCTTTTATCTTGCGCCTTCTTCCCTCTTATAAATTTCTTAGATGATTAGAAAATTCCCTGTTAAGTGCTTTTTCATGTATTCTCGACTCATTTTCCAACATGTTATCAAGCTGCACAACTGGTGCGACACAGGCGTTTTTATCAAAATTTTGAAAGACAAATTCGGGGAAGGTTGGGGAGAACTTGTTTTGGATGTTCTCCAATGTATGATATTGCAAGCAATGGGGATTTTCACTAAAAATTAAGAGAATGTTTGAACAAGTGAACTAAAAGATTTTACGGTTGAATTAATTAAAAAAAAAATCAAAAAAATCAAGATTTTAGTAGTTTGGAAAGCAGTTTTGGGCCTCAGAACACCGCAGTCTTTTAGTGCTTAATTGAATATTGATCTAAGATCCTTTGAGATCAAAATTGGCTTGCTGTCAATTGGTTTGTTAATGCAATCTGGGATCTTTGAGATGTGTGCCATGTGGTCAAATTCTGAGTTGCTTGTTGGAATGATTTCAGGAGGACAACAAAGTGAATCAAATGGTTGCGCAGCGACTTCTCACCAATCTGGGCTGTTCTGTGGATGTGGCGTGCGATGGCGTTGAGGCCATTCGTATACTCGAGCGCTCCGATGCTTATGACATTATTTTCATGGACTGCCACATGCCTGTAAGTTCAATCTTTTCGCTTTCAAGTTTCATTTCTTGTAGTGACTGTTTTGGACGATTCTCATGGCCAAACAAGAGTTGAGGCCAAGGCATAACTATTTGGAGACTACAGGACAAGATGGCACAAATGGAATACTGCATGACGAGTGGTTTTGTCTCGTTTGACCGTTTTGTGTGTCAACAGTATTTGGAGTACTCCTCAAAATGGTCACACGGGACAAGACCACTCACAATAAGTGTTTGTGATGTCAGTATTCATGTCATTGTTCGTCCATTTTCAAGATTCTTTCTTCATGATCGTTTGGACTTCGCAAAGCCCATAAATCCTGACTTTCGGTGGTATCCAAAACATTACTGGGGAACACAGAATGCACGAGTGAAAGGGTGTCACTCATGGTTTTGAAGTTTAGGTAGAGTACTCCGAACATGCCACCAATCGAGTGCAAGAACATAGGGGTACATACTCTTATGTTCAAGAACAATTCTTCAACTTTTGACAAATCATATTACTAGATTCTTTCATATGGTTGAAAAGATAATCCTGAAGACTTGTCTAGAGAAGAATACACCAACCTTCAGTTTCCGAAAAGAGGACATCACCACTTTCATCACATCCGCAGCCAATTATCAAAACTTTGAGTTCATCACTTCAATTATTCCGTGAAAACCGTTGTTTTCCTTTGTTAAGAATCTTTTTCTTCTAGAAAACCACAGCTCCGCTTCAAGAGGCCATTGCACGTGTAGCATTGATTTATCCAGTAAGGCTCTACTCAAACTTTCTCAGATGTAGCGTTTGTCAATGCAAAGCCTACTAAGTCCCCTTCGAACCTGAGTCAATAATTTCCCATGAATTTGAGCACCTACTTGTCGATTAATGAAATTAATTAAAGTTTTTTGACGAAGCTGCTGTTTGGCCGCTGTATCTTTGAAACCAAGTGTTGATTGAATGTAACAACTGGATTGTGACAGATAATGGACGGCTTCGAGACGGTACGACTGGTGCGACAGAAGAGCTGCATCTCGCATGCCATCCCCATCGTGGCCCTCACGGCGGCGACCTCGGAAGGGGAGGTGGAGAAATGCATCGCTTCCGGCATGGACGATTACATCAGCAAACCTGTGACCAAGGGCATCTTACGTCGCTCCTTGGAAAAATGGGTCGGCAAGGAGTCCAGATGGGTGGACATGTACAGTACATTGTAGAAAATCTGTGACTCTCTTCATTCATGAGGGACGACGGAGGGGAAGACCAACAAAAGATCGGTCTTCTTTTCTGCTTCGTCCCCCTCAAGCCATTAGTTTTGGAAATTTATAGGAGTTTGCAACAAGTTTGACAGAGCAATGAGTCTCTAAGTCAACAGTCAGATTGCAGTAAATCACATCTTCATCATTTCGTTCCTCTGTTTCGCTTCAAGAGTGATCTCAGTGATGGCATTCCTTTGTTGTTACAATTGTTTCTGTTTTTCTCATCGAACATGGTATATACAGGTGGAAAACAGAATCAATGTTCGCAATGAGGGCATCGACGTTCTTTAGTTTTGACTATGGTTGATAATTTTCTAAAATTCTCCAACCTAGCTTCTGCTAATGAGTTGTCATTAGCCTTCCCTCTGGAGGCATCACGAATTCACGAGGGGATCGCCTACTTCCAATTACATGCACAGCACATGCACAAGTCTTTCTCAATTCTCAGTAGAATTATGTGAAATCTGGCAGCACTTAACTGACCTAAGGTAGGTGAAGGGAAACAGGACACCCACATCGAAATCTGGCCAACCTACCTGGCGAAGGATGATAGATTTTAAAACAAATGCCATTCCAACTTAATTCACAGTAAATCTCTCAAATTTCTCAGTACGGTAGTTCAATAAAATCCATGCCTAATTTGATACAATACATTTCAGGCGAAGCGAAACAGATTTCAGTGAAATTGAAGTATAAGACTCACTGCGAAACTCTGCAAAAATCTATCTACATCTGCGATGCTCCAACCCAACTACTGAGGGAAAGCTAGTCTATAGTACACACATCTTTGGTTTCATTGCAGTGAAAACCCAAGCTACTGATGCATAGTCCTGAACATGCGCAGGTATGTATACCAGAGACAACCATGTAAATCACAGTTCACTCAATAGAGATTTCAGTGAAATTGAAGTATAAATCACGTTTCAGCGAAACTTCGCAAAAATTTATCGACATGTGCGATGCTCCCAACACAACTACCGAGTAAAAAGCTAAAATCTTTAGTACACATACAACTTAGGTTTCATTGCAGTGAAACTCAATGCTACTGATGACTGATCAACCGCCGCAGTATGCGGAGGTCTGAGTACGAGATAAACAACCAAGAGAATCACTGCACACTCCCAGAGATTTCAGTGAAATTGATGCGTAAGATATGTTGCAAAACTTCATTGACAAGCGCGATGCTCCAACACAACTACTGAGGAAAAAGCTACGACATACAACTTGGGTTGCATTGCGGTGAAAATGAATGATACGCGTAATCAACCGCCACAACCCCTGCCGCACAAGGATTGTGGTGACGAAATTGTGCGTAGGATGAACAAGCAGTGGCGAGGGATGATCTCTGGCGAGAAATTCTCTCTCGCAATGACTGCTTGTCGCTCTTGTGGCAAAATTAGTCATGGATTTTGTTGAACATTCACAGTATATTTCTCAATGCAGTTGAAGTTGGATTGGGGATGGCCGCGCATGTGTAGGTGCGTGCACGAGACAAACCACCAAGTGAATTGCAGTACACTCAAAAGAGATTTCAGTGAAATTGAATTGTAATAAGACAAGTTGCGGAACTTTGCAAAAATTTATGTACATGTGCGCTGCTACGCCACAACTATCGAGAAAGCTACAACCTATGGTACACACACATTTTTGGTTTCACAAAAATTAATGCTACGGATGAGTAAATTACAATCAACCGCCGCAGCCCCCACCGCATCCGCCGCCACCGCCGTCCAGCGCGGATCCGAGCAAGAGCCCGCCCAACAGGCCCGCACCCAACCCCGCGCCCGCACCACCAAACCCCGCGGTTGCTGCTGCTGCGGGGGATACCCTGCTTGCGAGTATTGCCCCCCAGCAAATTGCTGCTGCTGTGGGTAATACTGCTGCTGCGCATATTGTTGCTGGTGCTATTATGTTCTGCGTCGTAATTTGGTTACTACTGTAGGATACAATGTGCTTCCCCAATCGGGTCTCGAACAGACCTGGTTCCCCACTCGCAATTGCAGTGAAGAAGGATGTCTGCAAACCATTCGAGATTTCTGGCAAGAATGACGACAGTTCCATGGTGCGCACATAAACCAAGTACTAATATTAGCATCACCTCAAAACTATGTCGACCTTGCTAGAATCATAATTCAGTTCAAAAATTTGAGCATACAAAAGCTTAAGACGGCAACAGCACCAATCAAAAGTCATGGTAGCCTTGGTCATCATCTTACCCTAATTATTTCGAGACCCCCCAAAAGAGGATTGCAATCTCACAATGTTACGAACTCAAGCACAGATACAAATTGATGTGGACTTAATCTCCATTGTCTACAGTGGTGTTTACAAATTCTGAATGAATTGTCTCATTTCAAGGGTGAGCTAAAAATATGCTTCACATATATAAATTTCATGAAACAACTATACTTAGGATTGAGTCTTGGCAGCCAATTTCTCCAGATCTTCACGACCTTCACAATTTTAAACTCCTCGACAAGGAAAGTCAGGATAATGTCTCTCTCACGGGACATGGTTTGTAACACATCCTAAATCTTGAACCCATCATCACCAGGCACTACCGTCTGCAATCATCTTTTCTCCAACCTTGACCATTACCAAAGTTGCATGTCGCATATTTTGGTAGTTTGCGTTCTCTTCAATATCAACCCTCAACTCATTCAAATTAGAAACATCAATGTGCTTAGAATATAAACCCAATGGATGACAAATGGCATTGCGTTTGTTCAAGCACGACAAACAATTATGCCACTCGGTCATGGCCAGTGAACTGGTTTGTTCTTGGTCTACAAAAGGTTGAAATAAAACTTTTAACAGTGCCTTTAAAACCTCCTTTTGTTTCTTCGGTGTGAACTTGTCGGTTGCCTTACTGATCGCTTCACCCACATTATTTACCATTCCTAAACCTTTGGCTTGCAAAAGGTCATTTAATGTGTCTGTTAAATACCAACCAGTCTTGTTCATTAATTCTGCCACCCTGTGCATAGCGATGGTAAAACCAGGAACATCCTTTGTCAAAGAATCCCAATTGGACGCCTTCTCCACAATCCTTGGAATCTGACAATCTTCCACCAATGTTGCTGTGGGGTAAATTAGGACATGATCCTTCGTTATGTCGGCATTTGCATGACGAATTTGCTCATAGAGATTAGTGTTCCCTTTTGCTTTGCTAACCTTCTTCCACTGTAGGGAATGTCCAACAAGTTGAGAACCAGACCGTTTATCACCTGCAGTGTGGTGATACTCAACGGTCCTACTAGATAGCCACGCCATCTCCTGCAAAACAACTCAGGACAGTTGTAATTTAGGGTCAAAACTATAATTTAAGGTTTAAAAAGAGATAAAGATGAGCACCCAAGAATTGTTGTGAACCCATGTATTGGGAACTTGACAACTAAAGAAAATTCACACTTACAGGATTTAGACAAAGATGGGGATGAACACCCAAGAGTTCACGTGAGTCCACGCAAAGTGTCACTTTCTTCTTGCAGTTTGTAATCAATTTGTAGGACCTGCACAGCATCCACCATCCACAAAGCTAATTAAACTCGAAATTCATCAAACCTTTCATATCCACCAAATCCCTCGCACATTCTTTGCCAATCCCATATGTTGCTCCTGCACAAAAAAACTCTCCAACACTGAGGAGAACCAGTACCAAACCTTCAAAACGAAGCTAAGTTATCAATCCAAATCAATTCTTAACAAATCTTTGCAAACAACTCTAAACTACAACCTTAAATTAACTACAATGCAATGCATCCAACCCTGGCTCTAGTCCCACAACGGCATCTCACGCTATAGTCCACCAATCTCAGAGCATCATCAAAGCAACCTCAAGCAACAACCTCAAGCAACGTGTACTACTAAAATGTTAACTCATTTAGATTGTAAGGCGAGAGACATAGAGTGCACAAATTAGTGAAGAAGAGATGCTGCTCAACTTAGGAATTCATCCAATTCCAGAAGCATCAAAGGAGATTGAATGGAAGTTCTTAAAATGAAAAAAGAAGAAGAGTAGTAGTGTACTTGTGAAGGACTGATTTTTTGCTCCGTTCACACCAATGGAGATTCCCGTGGCATGCCCCCCCACTCAATAGAAATATCTTCTAACTACTAACGGTCTGTACAACTACCTTATAAGGTTTGCCACCCCAAACCATCACAAACCATCCATCCACAGATCATGGTGCTCTCTCCTCCCGAAAGAAGCCCTCAGCCAATCTCCCTTGACTTGCTAAACCTCGCCTACTAGCAGCCAAGGCAATCAGCCCTCACCAGAATCCCAGTCTTTTCCATCCAACCGTGAAAATCACGAAATCCTACAATCGGTGAGTAGCAGCGCTCCAATTAGCTCGGGATCCAAGACAGACAAAAAACTACCCGTTCTTAACGACTCTTCTGTGAAAATCACAAAATCCTACAATCGGTGAGTGGCAGCGCTCTAATTAGCTCGGGATCCAAGACAGACTAAAGACTACCCGTTCTTGACGACTCTTCCTAAAAACGCCATCACAAGTTAAATATATTCTCTCAAAGGCTTCAAAAAGACGAACTCATCCAATTCCAGAAGCGTCAAAGGAGAATGAATGGAAATTCTTACAAAGAAAAAAGAAGAGGAGTAGTAGAGTACCTGTGAAGGATTGATCTTCTGTGAGTGAAAAGTTTTGTGGAATGTTTACAAGCAGAGTGCAAGTGTTGTGATTCAAAAACTTGCGTTCGGTTATGCGCACTGGAGAAGACAAGAGCAAAATAAGGAATTGGGGATTGAAGGATGAGTAAAATGAAAAGGGGCCGAGCATTGGTACAGAAGAGGAGTGCAACAGCCTCAGAGCGAGAGCAACAATTGTTTGGTTTGGGACGCCGAGGGAATATGCTTCCAAGTGATAGATATCTCACATAGTATACTATCAAGGTCAATATTATAATAAAGTAAAAAATATATAAATAATATAAAGTAAAATCTAAACTAAAAAACTAAAAAATAATACAAAGTAAAACTTCATATATAGGATAATAATGTAAAAAATAATTATATAATCATAAATTAAAAGATGATTAAAGTATAAGCCAAAAAAATAGATCCAAAAATAATTCTAAAATCCATAATTTTCATGCCATAAGTCCAAACACAACAAAGTCCATGCATCCCTCCTCTCAAAGAGCTTTCTAATGATACCAAGAATGTCATCAATTCATACACAATCCAAAATATGACATAATGTAGCATAATTTAAGATCCAAACATCCATAACTTTCACATCGTTGGTTCAAATGCCATAAAACAAAACTAATGAGTCGTTTGTCTCAAAGAGCTTTCCAATGGTACTAAATACATGCCCAACTATTGGTCCAACCACCATGAAACCAAGCCTATGCCCTCCTTCTTGCAAAAAGATTTCCAATGATACCAAAAATGTGATCAAATAATGTATGATCCAAAAGATTTATAGATTTTAGCATTATTTTAAATTCAAAAATAATTCAAAATTCAATAACTTTTACACTGTAGGTCCAAACTTCACAAAACCAAACTCATGCACCCCTCCTCACTGAGGGCTTTCCAATGGTACAAAGCACGCAACTAGGGGGCACATGGTTCTGGAGATCTCAAAATAAAAGTAGTTTTCTAATTTTTCAACTCAAAAAATACTTTGAAAGTCAATAACTTTCCCTCCATAGGTCCAAACTTCACAAAACCAAGCTTGTGTGCCCCTCCTCACCGAGGGCTTTCCGACAATACCAAGCACGTACGTAACCAAAGGACACATAGTTCGAGAGATTTCAATGTAATAAACAAAAACAAAAACAAAAAAAACTATTTTAAAGGAAAGGATTGTATTTGCTTTTTAGAATACAAATTATGTACTAAATTTGGTCAAGATAGATATACACCATTGGATTGAGAATGTTGCCATTAGAATCTTTCATTTGGACATCATTTTAACATCTCAGCTTTATTATGCTCAAAAACAATACCACACATATAAAATATGTAATCATTTTTGCAGATTTTGTATCATATAGGAAGTACAATAATGGACCATATTGGAAGAGCCATGTGTCATGGGATTCAAATTAATATGAATCCAAATTTTTGACACTATTGTATACCTCAATTTTCATACTTTTGTATGACATACCTCCTATTGTGTCCAAAATTGAGCTCTCTAGACCATTGAGGGTGAACTTTAACCCATTAGCGTCTGGTCGACCACGTTCTGGTCGATTTCATGACATTTTGTCTCCTACAAGTCGTAAAACATTTGATTTCAAAAAACTTAGAGAAAAACGCAATTAGAGTATCTTCATATGCTCTTAACAAAACCAATTTCAAGAGAATTTGTGCAAATATAAGTAAGTTGTGCTTGTCCAAACTTGAAATGGCCTAACCTTTCATATTAGAATTTTCAATGAGAAATGCATATTTAATGTAAAGGACAACTATATATGTGTGAAGGAATTAGTCAAAAAGTTTTTGGTCAATTTCTAGACCAAATACTCAAATTTATGCCCAATTGTAGCAAACCCTATTTAGCAATAGTGCCAAAGATGTTTATGACACATCAATCTTTGAAGAGTAATTACAAAGATGTGAATTGTTGGATGACTTTCGTTTTTTGTGTGGTTCAAGGACCTACCCCACAGAACTTACTTATTCAATCCAATCTAAAATTACATCTTTTGAGAGGGCACCAAATGGCACTTTTTCAGAATTGTTTACAAAAATTACACCCGCCCCCCAAATCGACCGTGGATGTAAAAAATCTAGGAATCTTGGTGTCCACTACTAGATGAATTGTGAATGTTTTTAAGAATTTTCTACAAGAGTTATAAAAAAGAGATGGGTGAAGTACATCCTTATATGATGAAAAAATAATTTTCATGTTTCTTGATGTTGTACTAGGTTTTACATCAACTAATCCCTAAACGTCTAGATTCATCTCTAAAATTGACAACTTGGAAAAAACCATTATAAAATACAATTTGGAAGAACATTTTGGAATTGGTATACAAATGAAAGTTGTAGATATTGATTTTTAAATCCTATCCATACAGTTAGATCCACACATGCTATCACCGATCTTTTTCTATAAATTTTGAAACGAAAATTTCAAAATTCCTTCTAAATTCAATTGCAAGCAAAATATCATCATTTTTTGAGTAAAACTTGTTGAAATGGATTTGAAATGAGGTTCTCTTGATATGGTGATTTTTTGATATTTCTGTGACCTTTACATCTTTGACCTCATTTTTGTACATCTAGTTTTGAACTAGAGTCAATGCAAGTTGACCACTTGACATAATTCCATATTTGTGATTTTAAAAATACTTGTATTCTAGTAATATCAAATCCAACCAATGGATAGGACAACAACTTGGTAAAGTATCATCAAAAATTATGATGACTTTCATCCAAGTAGGAATGAGAAAAAAACAACATTTTGAATTTATTCATTGTCTAGAAAATGGACGTCAAAGCACTTCAGGGTTAATGTAGGCTAGGAGCTAGAGAGGAAGAGAAACTTGCAAAATGTCAAGATCTTTGGACTAGCTTCTTTTGTTCATTTAGGATCTACATTCCCCACCCTACATACTAGGCACTCCAAGGTGCTAAATCATTTAAGCCCTCATTACCTGAAGTCCAAACATGTGTAAGAGCATCCTTGCTTTTCAAGTGCTATAAGTCTAAATTTCAATGAAGTATGGAAATCTCAACCATACAATCTGTACAATCTTGTAGTGTGCTTGTTGTAGAGGGTGTGAAACAAATTTAGAGTCGTTTGACCATATAGATTGAAAGATTATAGTGATTTAGTGTTGAAAAAAGATGCTGAAATTTTCTTAAAAACATATTTAAAGGTGAAATTCGATTTCTAAACCTTAAACTACAAAGTGATTCAAAACCAAAAGACACTTACTTTGGTGAAAAAAATATCATTCAACTGACTCATTGCGTTTGCAAAATTGTCTTGAAATGTCAAAAAATAGTGAAAAAAATAGCAAAAAATCACATTTGTGGTTGAACCTCCCTCTACTAAAGTGCTTCTCAGTCACTCATTACCTCTTAGATTGATATGATATTTTATCCAAAGTTCACTGTGGATGCAAAAAGTCTGGATTTTGAAGTTCACTGTAATGCAAAAAGTCTAGATTTTGAACTTCAAATTGCTCCCAAGCATTCAAAACAACTTGGATTTCTTCACAAATTCAATGTGGAACCATAGCATAGTCTATTGTTTGGTTCCTTTGGGCTTCCTATGTTCAAAAATGAACTGAAATGTTGATTTGTTAAACTATCCCTTAGCGAATCTTTATAATTTAGAAATTATGTCTTATTACTCTTCTTTGTCTCTATACCACTTGAGCCCATCTTCAATTTCTCCTGTAACTTCAATTCTTAACAATAATCTATGGTTGTGATGTCTTTGGAGATCAAATTGAACACTTGAACCTTCTTCATGTTGGGGATCTTCAAAATTGAGGTCTTGCACAAAGGAATAATAGCAATTAAATGAATTTGTATCAATCTGACATGTTATTATGTTATAATTATGTTAAAAGTATATAAAAAGTGAACAATGACTTGATTTTTAAATATAGAATGGATAATACTAAATCTCATCAAATAGATAAATATTTACTTTGATCAACTTTAATTTAATAAATTTTATGTGATTTTCTTCAATTTAGCTGCAAAGATTTTTAATTTTTAATGAAATAAATGCACTTGAAAAATCTCTCGATAGTTGGTACTTTTAAATATCATATTTGTAAATTATTTATTATAAAATAATATTATAAAATATTAACTTATGATTACAATTTCAAATAAAAATATGAACACATAAATATACACATTTTTACGCTCTTTATCCATGTTTACAAATCCTATAAAGACAATTTTGCAAGATTTATATTACAAATTAATATTACTTTATTCCATGTTTACAAATACTATAAAGACAATTTTGCAAGATTTATATTACAAATTAATATTACTTTATTTTAGTAGATGTATTTATTTTTATGAGCTTCTCAACTAATTCTGGTTTAAATTTGCGTAAAAAATTGTAGTGGACTAGTAGCAAAAAACAATGACTTTTTGATATCTACAAAGAATTAATTTCTTAAACAATAAGCTATAGATTATTATATTTAAATGCTAATCTCAATAAAAAAATTCTAAATAAATTTAATTCATTTTTAAATTTCAAAGTGCATACATCACAATTCAACAAAAATAATCCCACGTCATTAAAGAAATAAGAAAACACTTTCATCATTTAAGGTCAATACTAGAAGCATAACAAACATTTACAACCAAAACAAAGTAACAAGATACATATCATCATTATTTTCTTGTTTTTAATATTTATTTTAAATTATATACATGGTTAATTATTTACTTATAATCTTGTTTATAGTTTATTTTTTTATTATATTTTTATTATTAAACTAGCGGTTGGTGCTTGCTATGCTATGCATTCACCATTAGAATTTCATTAGAATTTTTAGGTATTAGATAGAATGCAGAGCAAGAATTTCAATAAATCTTCAGATAAAAATTACTAAAATCTTCATATAATTTTTTAAATAAATAAGCATATACTGAAATAAACAATAGAAATTTAATAAATAATGAATGAAATACATGCAATGATGAATATGGTAAAAGATACATACATTAGAATGCCTTAGAAATTTAACTCAATTGTTACAAACAATGGCAACTCAAATAGAAGAATTTAAAGGAAAACTTGTAAATCTCAAAAGCTTTGTGAACAATTTAATTGTTGTAAAATCCAAAATCAGTTCAATCTAATAAATTTCTCAAATCATTTGCTAGTAGCAATAGGAAATTGAAATCATGAAAGCTCAAAGCTCACAAAAACACAAAATTATAGAAGTGCAAAAAAGTGTAAAGCCAAGAGAAGTAATGGATTTGCTACCTCTATAATATCATCCTATGGATCCTCTTTAATATCACCTCAATTGCAACAACTATATTATTTTTATAATATCACCCTTTGTAAAAAGTGATATTACAGAAGTAATTGCAAACTGCTACTCTATTTCTGTAATATCACATTGTGTGAAAATACGATTTCTATGTATGCATGATTGAAAATATTTTTATAAAATAATTAAAATAATTATTTTAAAAACTTATCGAAATCATTATTATGCATTCTATTCAAATATATCAAATGTTTACTAATATATAGTACAATGAATGCGTAGCATAGCAAGCACAAGCCCCTAATATTAAAGATAGCACTTGTGATATTACAGAGGGAGTTATGATTTTAGTAATATGATAGACAAATATGTGAGCATGTTTTGACAATTGATTGAAATATGAAAAATTTAAAAAAAAGAAAAGAATTTAAAAAAATTACATTTATTCATTCATGAAATATGTGTGGTATGAGGTAATGTATCATCTAATAGTCAACAAAAATGAATCCAAACATCCTTAATTTAAAAAAATAGATACATGGTAGATTTTTTTGAACCAATTATAATTTTAAATTCAATTGATTTTTTGATTATAAAGATGTAAACCAAATAGCACTTATAAAATATTTTTATATATCATGAGAAAGATGACATTACAAACTTGCTATTTATATGGTGCATATGAATTCTTTGACACTAAAAATAATGGTCATAAGATAACCATTTTTATAGATGCTACACGTGATATAAACATTTCAAATTATTTATTTTAGTCTTTATTTGTGTTTGAAAAATTGAAATAAATAATCGATATTGATTTTATCTAATCAATTATACAAGATCTTACTATGTGGTTGATACATTCATGAGATATATCATAAAAATATATCCACTTTTATACCATCATGTTTCTTCATTGATGAAATTATTGATATAAGAAGTGTATTAAAACATATATGGCTTGAAGGCATGGTTGTCATAGTGGACGGATGTCCGATTCGCCCGTCCGTTAGTGGTCTCGCCCGTCCAATAAAATCAACATATAGTTGACTTTTTATAACAGAAAAATAGGCCACGTGACTGCTATGTGGATTTAGGAACATGCAGGGCGCGGACGCTATCGTCAGGGTGCGGACGGGATTTAGGCAGGGGCGTGGACCACCTTAAAATAAATTAATATGCTTTTATATATTTCCATTTCATATTCTATATTCCAAGTCACTCCAACACTCCATATTTTTTTTTAATGTTAGATCATATCACTCTAACACCCAAACCATTTTCATATTCCAAATCACTCCACCATTCCATATTTCTTTTAATGTTAGATCATATCACTCCTTAAAAATAGTTGGCCACCCTAAAATAAATTGGTATGCTTTTCAAAAGCTTGGGTCACTCCATCTCCCCTTTTGGGCATTGATTTTCAAAGCACACTTCCATTCCAAGTCAATGCCATTTTTTTTTGGCGGAATAATTTCCTTTCCTATTTTTTTGGCATCATTACCATAACTCTTCCATTTTAATTCAATGCCATTTGTGTAGGGTGGAATGACTCCTTTTTCCTATTTTATTTTGCGTGATTAGCAAAATTGTTCCATCCCAACCCAAGGCCATTTATTTTTTGTGATCATTCCCTTCCCTTTCATTTTTTGCTTCATTAGCAAAACTCTTTCATCCCGACTTAATTCCATTTTTTTTGTGGTATCCCAACTCTATCCCAACTCAATAGTAATTTTTTTGGGGTGTTAGATGAAATCACTTTAACACCCTATTTTTTGTGGACTTATCTCTCACACATTTTGTTTGCTTTTATTAGCAACATTTTTTAACATTAAGCTTAAACGTTTTTTTAAAATCCAATGACATTTTATTTCCTTCCTTATTTTTGTTTATCATTCATATCACTTTAACACCCAAACCATTCCAATTCTTTTTAATGTTAGATCACATCACTCTAATACCCAAACCATTTCAATATCCCAAGTCACTCCAGCATTCCAAATTTTTTTTAGTGTTAGACAATTTCACTCTAACACCCAAACCACTTTAATATATTATTCCATCATTTCCTTTCCAATTTCTTTTGCATCATAAGCAAAACTCTCCCATCCCAACTCAATGCCATTTGTTTTTTGTAAAATCATTCCCTTTTCTATTTTTCTCGCTTCATTAATTAACAAAACTCTTCTATTTTTTTCCTTCAATCCTAAAGTTCTTTTATTCCAACTCATTGTGATTTTTTTTGGTGAATCATTCCCTTTCCTATATTTTTGGGCTTCATTCCTAAAACTCTCCCATCCCAAGTCATAGTTCTTTTTTTGTTGAATCATTCCCTTTTCTATTTTGTTTTGCTCCATTATTTAGCAAAACTATTTTATTCCAACTCATAGTTCTTCTTACTTGTTGAATCATTCCCTTCCCTATTTTATTTCTACTTATTTCCTAAAGTTCTTCCATCCCAACTCAAAGCCATCATTTTTATTTTTATTTTTCCATATTTCCCTTTCCTTTTTTTGTTTTTCTTCATTCCTAAAATTCTTCCATTCTACTTCAATGTTATTCATTTTTTTGTTGGATCATTCATTTTCCCTTTTTTTTGGGCTTCATTAACTCCTAAAACATAGGCATAGTGAAAAAATAAAGTGTATGTATTTTTATACTAAACTACTGCATTTATAGTTTTTATTTATGTTTTATCATCAATTCATAGAAGTCATAAAAATTGTCATGAGGAAAGAACAATGAAATGGCACATTAATATATTATGGGATTTTGAGTATGGTATACATCCGATTTTATATATATTTGAGGTGTTTGGCAAGTAGGTACACATGGTCTTCTATGAGGATGATTTACCTTCTACACCTGAACTATATGCTAAACTACAAAAGTCATGAAAATAAAATACTATGTACGATAACAACAATCTGGCATAATCCAACTGTGGGGGGGCCTTCTTCAATGTATCTAGAACATCTGGCACTGACGCCCTTTCACGCACATCTTCATTTACGAAGCTTCTCAATGTGATCCTGAGATTTTGATATTGCTTTGGATTCTTCGTTGTAAAGTATTCGGGGTCCCACTCTTCATTCCAAATTACAATAGCTATCCATCCCGCCGCATATGCATCAACAGCCATGGAGTACAACTGTTTTTTTTGCATGGCCTCAATTGAGTTTGTTGAACCCTACTCTTCGTATACATAAAACAATTCTGGGGCCGCAAACCTTCGCATTTTTTTCTCCTTCGCAAGGATTTCCAGTTTTCTTCTCTATTAGTTTAGAAGAGTGTAAGAGATTGTATGCTAGCATGCCTGATTGAATTGCAGCAGTTTTGGCTGCAAAAAGACGGTGGACAAATTTTTAAGTGGCTTCTAAGATGTAGTGCAAAAACTGAGTCAATGTATATACTTTGCTTCAATCATCTTTGTTGTTTTGATGTAGTTCAAATCATCTTTTTTACAATGTTGTGGTATTGTGCAACACTTCATACTCTACATTTTTTGTTTTTACAACTTTTGATTTCAATCATTTTTGTTTGCAGCATTGTCATTTGAATGTGCTCATTCCTCATATAGACTCGGTTTTTGGAGTCACTGTATGTTTGATCCTAGTTTTTTATTTACATACTTGAATTTAGTTTCTAAATTTATTTTATATATATGAAATTGTTGAAGAAAATGATGAAAACAATTTGCCTTCTAATTTTATTTTGACGTGATTTATATTTAAGACAAAGATAGGAAGTTGATTGTAGGGTCAATAATGATGATCAATGAGTATTAAGTTAGTCATGTAGATAAGATATGAATTGAAGTTTACTTTATTTGTGTGTTAGAGCTATAGAGGAGGAAGATAAGGTGGGAGATAAAGAGGAGAATCATCTTCTTCCTTCTCATAGTTTGTTTGGATACCAAAGGTTTGAAAAGAGAGGTTTTATGGTGTATGTATTATTTTGCAATGAAAATTTGAGGAATTGTGTATCATAATGTTGTACTTTCAAAAATTCCCTACTTTGTTAATTTAGAGTTGGCATTCAAGATTTGTATTAGTTTGAGTGAAAAAAAGGTCTACTACCTCCTATGTAAAGGGGTATAAACTTTGATTGGCCATAGAAAATGGGTGGATTCTTTGTTTGCAATGAGATTTTGAGAGATTGTAGTAAAATTTGTTAGTTTTTTATGAAGCTTTCATTTTTCTATTTAAAATTTTTATGAGTAATTTGTGAGTGTTGAAGTGAAAAAAGATCTACTGCCTTCAATTCTAAAGACCAAAATTTTGAGTAGCAAAAATTGCAAGATAAAGTGTTAGAATGATTTGAGATTTTAAAAATAAGTAGAAAAATATGTTATCTTTTCAAAAAGTTATTTTCTATTTTATTTTAATTCTTGAAGCTACGATAACATTAGCTCAAAGTTTAGCTAAAGAGTTGGAGTTGGAGTTAAAGTTGAAGTTGAAGACATATGTGTTGTAGTTTGCGACTTTCTTTTATTTGTAAATATTGTTGTTTGGGGCACTATAGGCTATACCATTGCTTAGCCTCATTTTGTGTCATGGCAACAAAGTGGATTCTTTGCCTACATGGTCGAGACTTGCTCTATTCTCATAATGAGGTTGGATTGATGACCAACAGACCATGAATTTGAAAGTTTAGGATTCACAATCACTAATGGTATCTTGTAGTATGTCGTTGATTCTATCCATCCTATATCACATGGTTTTGTATCCTTACCTTGCCCCATAAACCAATCTAAAGCCTTATGATAGGTCAAGAAGGAATAGTTTTACAACAATTTAAGAAGATTCAATGAACAAGATTCAAGATTTATACAAAACATTAGGTTTTTTTTGTCCCTAAGCTATTATTTGTTGCATCCAAAATCCTCATAATTTTCAAAGGCAAACTTCTCTCTCCATGACAATGTGGAAGTGCCAAATCAACAAGAGAAAGGGTTGGGTCAACCAAGGGGTGACACGTGGTAAGACAATCCAATCAACAAGTCTATCAGATTAGCAAAGGAGTCTAGGTCAATTGCACATGAAAGCAAGCAAGGGGATGTAGTAACTACTTGTCTTATTTATCATCTTAATTGAGTGCTTTTATTGTGTCTTGCACTACCAATTCAAATTTTGTTTTTTCAAACATTAGACTCTCAAAAATTGACTCTTGAGTCCAAAAAACAACCATAGCCAAAAAAAATAGCTAGAATCTCCAAGTGTAAAATCTCTAAACATTAAAATAGCTTAAAACTAGTAGAAGGAATAGAATTTTTTTAAAGTTGAATTATTGCAATGAAATAGAATTGTCACAAAAGATTGAAAGTGATAATTTAGAATGGAAGTTGGCAATAATTAAATTTAAAGCAAAAATCCAAAGAGTTTTGAGTGACCATTAGAATTGCAAATTAGGAAGGAAATAATTGACTTACAAGAAGTCAATTGTTTTAATAAAAAGGGAGAATAATTTCTTTCAAAGTCAATTACTAGTAGAATATTTGTAATAGAATAAAATAGTATTAAAAATAAAAGAAGAAGGAAAAAAAGGAAGTAGTTGGAAGTACAACTTTCAAAATTATATTAACCCCTGAAGGTGAGAGACTATGTTTTCACCAAAAACACTATAAAACTGTCATTTCTAATACAAGCACCAAATTTTTGAAAAAAAACATTTTTGGACACATGTAACCATTAGATCTTGTAGTATGTTGGTTTGAGAAGGTGTGGAAAAATTTTCAGATATTTTCACTGTATAAATTGCAAGATATTAGCATTTGAAGTGACAAAAATCATTTTTTTTGTCTTTGCAAAAAATCGGACAGCTGTACTTCACAAAGTCACATTTGTATGAGAAAATGTTCAAAATGGTGGTTATTCTTTGAATTCATTTTTCAAAGCAAGTTGGCTACATGCTTGAAAAATTTCAGATCATTTGGAATTGTACAATATATAGAAAAATAATAATAAGTATAAGAAAATAGAGAATGATTCAAAATATTAAATTGTTAACAATTTATTTATAGAATTGAAAAATGCAAATCCAAATGGTTGTAATCTTGCCTAATGAACAATTTACATCTCATATTTTAATTTTTTTTCAAAAATATTAAAAATTGAATTAAATAAAGGACTTCAAAGTTTATTTTAGAGTAGAAATTCCATAACTACCCGCAAACTACACTAAACTAAAATTCTTCATAACTTTCATCTCATTAATCAAAATGGAATGGTTCAAAGTTTTCCATATAAATATAAATCTAGAGAACCAATTCCAATTTTTTTTTTTTAAGAGTGGTTTTTAAAGAAGTTTTTTGGGTTGCTAGGTTGCCCGCCAAATATTGAAAATTACATATCATGCAATAACTTTATGATCATGTAGTCAAAAGTTATGAAATTGTTAGGCCTTAAAGCTACTCCTTGGACACATGTTGTGTGAAAATTTCAAAGAAATAAAAATAAAAATTTCATTCGTAGTGAGTTGCCCAAAATTGCTATGTTGCCAAAAAAATGGTGTTTGGACCTTTAAGGGTCAATTCCATAACTTCAAATAGTGAGTACTCCCCTCCCAAATCAATCATGGTAAGCGAAGAGGACTTTGAAGGCATATTCAACCACCTCATAGATGAGCTTCCATCCAAGGTAAGCTGCTAATTACTCTATCTTTTCTTTCATTTTCTTGATTAACCGTTTTAATCCCTTGCCAAATTTCAAGTTAGAGTCAAACATCAAATATTAGATTTATTTCCAAGTTCAGTTTCAAAAAACTTATAGAATAGGTCTAAAGGTTTCCGAAAACATAAGAGACATAGGAATTAGGTTTAAAATGAATAAGATATAGGTGGATGAAGTTTAAAGTATAAATTGAATAAAAATTAGTTAAAGGAACAAAATTAAAAAACCAAGAAATAGAAGTAAGTCAAATTACCAAAATAAAATTAAAAGTTAATTTGAAACTTCAAGCTAGTAAAAAATAGCGAATGAAGTTTGAAGTACCAATTAGTAGTCAAACTTCATCCATGCATAACTTTCACTAAAAAAGTTTGTATCACAAAGTGTCTTAGTATTTAAAAAAGTTCATTTTAGCCTCTACATGTGAAAAATACTGAAAACCTAAAAAAGTAATAAATTGCCAAAAGTAATCCCGGGGCTTAGAATGAATGAAGTATTACACTAAAACCCTAATTTGGATCCGGATGTTGTGTGAAGCTCGAAGTTAGCAATGGCGGCGTTTATTGCAGCGACGCACCCAAATGTTTCATCAGTCTTCGGCGAGCACTGATTTCCCCAGCCATTCATTGATTCCCGTCGTGCTTCCCCGTGGTCCCAGATCTCCAGAATTAGCTCGAGCTCCTGAAATCACTCCCACAGAAAGCTAGAAACGCTGCTAAACGGGCTCCAAATTCAAACCCACCACAAGAGTTTTTCACATTTCTTATAGCTAACAAAAGATTCTGGGAAGCTTCCCCCCAAAAGATCTGTAGCTTCAAGTGGTGCCCAATTTAGCCCCAGTTGTGAGTTCACGCGTGGAAAGAAGGTGCCATCGAGCAGACAAATCCGCAGACGTTTCAGCAACTCATCACACTTCCCGGAAATGATCAGGATTCAGGAATTCAGGACTCCTCATAGTCTTCAGGTTTTTGTGTGAGAGGGCGTCTTTTGCACTCCATCTTCCTGGCTTGTGCCGACACGCTTCCGCCGCCCGTCGCCACTCGCGCCTTCCCTCGCCGCTTCCCTCGTCTCGGGGCTGCAATTGCAGCTATAAAGATTGTCTGTGCACTGCACTTGGAACATTGTCAAGTTCTCCTTCAAACTCTGCGAATTCGGTTGCAAATTGGGTTGCAACTCGGGTTTCCAATCAGCGTACAAATTGATAGAACGGACACGGATCCTGACTGTGCGAGAGCGAGCAGCGGAAGTGACGAGCGAATCGGAGTTTGTTCGGGATACACACCAAATTGAAAAGAGTTTGAATTGCTTGGAATCTTTGGAATTTTTGGGATCGTTGAAATTGTTGGGATTGTTGGGATTTTCCAGATTGTCGGGGTTTGTTGGGATTGTGTGAATTGTGTGAATTGTCGCGATGGGGCAGCGCGAGCTAGAGGTCACCGTCCTCTCCGCCCGTGACTTGAAGAACGTGAAGCTGCTGGGCGGCTCCATGGACCCTTACTGCGTGGCCTGGCTCTCCCCCCACTCCAAAGTCTCCGGCCCCGTGAACAAAGGCGGCGGCGTGCACCCCACCTGGAACGCCATCATCACCCTCATTGTCGACGCCGCCATCCTGGAGCAAGGCGACGCCGTCATCACCGTCGAGATTTACAACCACGGCAAATTCTCCAGCAAGCTCATCGGCACGGCCTCCATCCCTCTCGCAGACGTGCAAGGCTCTTCCAAGGCAGGCACGGGGTCGAGTAAAGCCTCCGCTTACCAGGTGCGGAAGAAGTCGGGGAAGCACCAGGGCGTAATCAACGTCGCGGTGAAAGCAGGCAAGGCGCTCTCGGACGAAGAGGTCGCGGCCAGGTCTGCACCTCCGAGCATGGGCGTGCCGGCTATGGTGGCGGGTGGGCAGTATCAACAGCAACAATATGCACAGCAGCAGCAGTATTACCCACAGCAGCAGCAATTTGCTGGGGGGCAATACTCGCAAGCAGGGTATCCCCCGCAGCAGCAGCAGCAACCGCGAAGAGGCGGGGGGTTTGGTGGTGCGGGCGCGGGGTTGGGTGCGGGCCTGTTGGGCGGGCTCTTGCTCGGATCCGCGCTGGACGGCGGTGGCGGCGGATGCGGTGGGGGCTGCGGCGGTTGATTGTAATTTACTCATCCGTAGCATTAATTTTTGTGAAACCAAAAATGTGTGTGTACCATAGGTTGTAGCTTTCTCGATAGTTGTGGCGTAGCAGCGCACATGTACATAAATTTTTGCAAAGTTCCGCAACTTGTCTTATTACAATTCAATTTCACTGAAATCTCTTTTGAGTGTACTGCGATTCACTTGGTGGTTTGTCTCGTGCACGCACCTACGCATGCGCGGCCATCCCCAATCCAACTTCAACTGCATTGAGAAATATACTGTGAATGTTCAACAAAATCCATGACTAATTTTGCCACAAGAGCGACAGGCAGTCATTGCGAGAGAGAATTTCTCGCCAGAGATCATCCCTCGCCACTGCTTGTTCATCCTACGCACAATTTCGTCACCACAATCCTTGTGCGGCAGGGGTTGTGGCGGTTGATTACGCGTATCATTCATTTTCACCGCAATGCAACCCAAGTTGTATGTCGTAGCTTTTTCCTCAGTAGTTGTGTTGGAACATCGCGCTTGTCAATGAAGTTTTGCAACATATCTTACGCATCAATTTCACTGAAATCTCTGGGAGTGTACTGTGATTCTCTTGGTTGTTTATCTCGTACTCAGACCACCGCATACTGCGGCGGTTGATCAGCCATCAGTAGCATTGAGTTTCACTGCAATGAAACCTAAGTTGTATGTGTACTAAAGATTTTAGCTTATTACTCGGTAGTTGTGTTGGGAGCATCGCACATGTCGATAAATTTTTGCGAAGTTTCGCTGAAACGTGATTTATACTTCAATTTCACTGAAATCTCTATTGAGTGAACTGTGATTTACATGGTTGTCTCTGGTATACATACCTGCGCATGTTCAGGACTATGCATCAGTAGCTTGGGTTTTCACTGCAATGAAACCAAAGATGTGTGTACTACAGACTAGCTTTCCCTCAGTAGTTGGGTTGGAGCATCGCACAGCTCCAGAAAAGCCCGGAACGAGGCTCTCATACCCGGAACTATTCGGATATCAGAATCTTTCACACCGACGAGAAGTGCTAGGTCTTCGGAGCTTCTCCTTTGATCTCTCGCACCGCGTTGCGGCAACGCCATTGCTGTTCTTTTCTAGGCTCTTTCGTTGTTTGCGCCGATCACGTTGCTTGTTTTGCCTCGCGGGAGTACTGTGTGTTGCTGCGGTAGAGCTTTAAGGCGGTTTTGAGAGTAGACGAGGCTTGGAGACCATCCTTTTGCGGAAGGATCTGTTGCTTTAAATTTCCCGTCCGCTCGTAAATCTTGCGTGTGCTCCTGCTCGTGATTTTTCCATATCGCTCGAGACTCGCTGCTTACAATCGTCATGGCGGCATCAGATTCACCCTCGGTCATGGAGTTCTCCATCGGAACTTCGGAGCAGAAGATGGACATGAGCCTTGGTACGCTTGCACCTTTCTTGTGTTCTTGTATTCTGTATAGGTTTTTGTTTTCTTGAATTGGATATGTTTTTGTTTCTTTGAGATTGTCGTTGGAAAACTCTTGTGGAATTCGCCTTTGAATGCACCTTGTCTTAGGTTAATTTGGTAGTGAGGATGGTTTGGTATGTTTACACGTTTTTCATTAGATTATTTTTTTGGCTGTGAGGAAAGTAGACCTTTACTTTTGGTTGTTTACACGTTGTTCGTTAGCTTTTTGTTGCAGTGACTTGTCTTTTGGTTTGTTTTCATGCTGTTCACTGTTCATTCGATGTTCCGTTTGCGTCTACTCTTTCCTTGAAGCTGTCTATTTGTTTTGCGTGTTCTTGTGATATTTTCTCGTCAGATTTGAGAGCGATTTGGAACGATATACAACTAATGTTTGTCTCACAGTTTTCCTCGTCTCTATGTTTGGTATGATGAAGACTTAATCTACATCTTTGATGGTGGGCGGCTGTCTCGTGTTATAGATAACGCCTGGACGATCGTACCGTCCTGTAAATCTGTGAGATCGTGTAGGTTGCTAGTATGCCATCAGTGTGCTTAACTGTATTTGTCCGTAATTAGGGTTAGATTCTGCGACTCTAATGGATACCTATTGTCAAGCCGAAGAGAATTTCCTTCTTCCGTGGCTAAATTCAATACCTTCTGACCTGGTGACATTCAGTTGTGTTCAAATTTGGCTTCCCAAGGTATCCCAAGAGGAGTCGTTGTGAAATTCTTAAACCCTAATCCCTACTTTAATAGCGTTTCGATATTCTCGAGAGGTGCTTCCTGTCTTAACCCGTGCAAGTGAATCAAGCGGTCACCGTGGACGTATATTATGGGATGCTATGAAAGAAGGCTAGATTTGTTTATGGAGATGGAATGCATGGCATGCTGGGTTTCCAAGGTCCTCAAGTAATCAATCTACTTAAAATTTCGACCAGTATTGTTGTTTATTGCAATTACAGTATAAGGTACCAAATATAGACAGTAGCATGTCTTTTGTAACGGAGCTCTTTCCACTTGTTTGTGCAGAGGTGAGAGAAACTTGGAGTGCTATTTGAAAAATGATATAGAAATTCGGTGAGATGGGATCGGGCGTCAGATGGAAGTCCCGAGAAGCAGCGGCAGTTGCGTTGGAGGAGCCCATCTCCAGTTTGTACAAGCAGATGCAGGAATGGGAGCCTGTGAAAGCTCTGCTTGCCCATTCATCTGTAATTTTGAGTATTGACTTTTCCAAAGCCCAAGTCCTGAATCGTGCTTGCTTCGGAAAACCAATGTATGCTGCAACGTCGCCGCCATGTTCTGCACCATCAACTTCCACCCGTAAGTTCGCCCGCAAGGCAGCTCTTCTTGCCTCGAACGCTTCGTTTTTCCTGTCGCTGCTCCTTCAATTGTAGGGACTGTCGTAAAGTTTGAGTGCCCTGCAAGCAATGTTGTTACATGCTTGGTTTGAGATGTTACTGTCATGAGTGAGAAGGACGGGGAAGTCTAATTTCACCTCTGTTTTGGATCTGCTTGGCAGGCTCCCCGTGGCTTCCTGAAGTGAACGCGGAGTCTGACAATGCTCGGTTGTTTCAGTTGGGATTGGAGGAAGCTTTCTTTCTGACTTCTCATGTGGGGTGCATATTTATTTGCAAGCAGACCGTTGAGGTTTTTTTCTGGAACCCTGTGACTCTCCGTGACATCTCTCTAGCCAAAAGGGATGAGGCTGTGTCCACCGTTAAGGGTTTTTTCTCAGTGGTTTAAGGGATTAGGGTTTTGGGATCCTCGTGTTTTTTTCGCAGTGGTTTGTAGTGCTATGAAGCGTTCAATGAGAGGGTTTCCGTCTTAAAGTATTCAGAAGCCTGTCGTTGGTGTATCAGGGGCTTGAGGCTGTGTCCACCGAAGAAGCCTGGAGGTGCATGCAAACTAGCCGGCCAGAGTTCGGGTACCTGTATATTGCATATGCTCACTTCCGTGCCAAAAACTGGGTGGTGCGATCTGGCATTCAGTATGGCGCAGACTTCATGGCGTACCGTCATCATCCTGCTCTTGTTCACTCAGAGTGAGTTCCTTTTTGCATTATTCATCTCTGGAGTCATTGTTAAGCTCTGACGAGCTATAAGACTCAGCTTTGACCTACTAGATATTTCAGCTATGCTGTGTCTTTTGCAGCTATGCTGTCGTAGTGATAGTAGAAGGACAAGAGGAAAGACTGAAGACATGGACTGAACTGCAAGCCATGAACCGACTGTGTGGAAGTGTTGCCAAGGTATGATAAACTCAAGTGCTTCTGAAAAATTGAAGCCTGGTCCTTTTTCAGCCCTTGCTCGACTCTTAGAGTGTACATCAGTCTATTTCTGTCGTGATATTCCAAGTTTGGATTTGGTGTTAGAGGTTGGAGCGTAGGGCCAACCTTTCAGAAATTCTGGGGCGCCCTCGCGGGCACCGCAGGGGGGTTGGAAATAGTTTTCAACCAGCAATTGACGCGTCTCGGTAGAACCTCACTAACTGCGTCATTGCCCCAAGCGCAAAGATAAGAACTGCGTCCTATGCTTCGCCTTCTTCTACCCTTGAAGGAGAGGTAGAGGTGACCATGGTTAAGGGATATGTGGCGCTTTCCTGCTCCGTCCAAAATATCGACAGTACTGTGTCCTTGTAACAGATCTTTTTGCACTCCTTTGTGCAGGATGAATTCTTAGAAAGAATTTTGGGGCGCATTAGAAAAATGATGTTGAGATTCGGTGAGATGTGATCAATCATTTTGTTTCTTTAGTTTCATTCCTCGTTTAGTTCGAATTTTGGAGGTTGGAACCTAGGGCCAACCTTTCAGAAATTCTGGGGCGCCCTTGCGGGCACCGCAGGGGGGTTGGAAATAGTTTTCAACCAGCAATTGACGCGTCTCGGTAGAACCTCACTAACTGCGTCATTGCCCCAAGCGCAAAGATGACCATTGAATCCCATGCTTCGCCTTCTTCTACCCTTGGAGGAGAGTTAGAGGCGACCATGGCTAAGGGATATATGACTTTGCTTTACGTGAAGGAGACTCAACCTTCTTCTGTCAGGCTTGGTGGATTGATGGATTACTTCATCCTTCATAAAAACAAGTCATATGTCATTCGTTTTGCTCTCCGATTGTGTGTCTGAAAGCAAACGTGATTGAGAGAATTCAGAAGAGTGTGACTCATTTCATCGATGTGCCTTGTTCTTATTTGCTCCGACTATTTGTTACGGTTTTATTTATTGCTGACTTGTCTGTTTTGTCCAGACGCTGCTGCTGCTTCATATCATTCCCAAGTGTGAAGGACCGGACATGTCCAGTCCATTGTGTCAAGGAGATTTCACAGTTGAGGCAGTGGAAGTCCGGAGATGGTTACCAGAGAAGAATCGTGAGGAGAATGTCGATCAGACTCTTCAGCCAGTGCGAAATGAACCCAGCGCTTAGTAGCAGAAAATCTGTCGAGGCTCTCGAGGGCTGGACATTTTCCCGATCTCATCTATGTAAGGTAGACAGGCGTATTACCATCCTGATTTGTAATCTGAGTATGTTGGGGCCAACTTCAAGAGGGGCACATATTTTTCAAAGGTGTGTGCATGTTTCACAAATCAAACTCAAGTGGAATTTTAATTTTTCAATTAAAATTGTAATTTCTGAGAATTTGTGAAGTGGTTTACCTTAAAATTACAAAACCGCCTATAGACTAGAGTCATAAACGTTCCCTAACCAACCCATAACCTCCCAAGTCAAGTACTAAGTATTCATCATTAAGGAAGCGACATGTTACCCCTTGTTATCATAAAAATTCTGATTTTGTCATAAAACGCTTTGATTTTGTTATAAAAAAACAGATTTGGATGTTTTCTTGATGGAATTGGGTTCAAAGTTAGGGGACAGAATTAGGTTGGTCTAGTGACGAAATTGGAAAGCAAATGGTAATGGGTTGATTTACCTTAAACATAAACATAAGGTTGTTCAAAGCATAGGTAACTACAAATTTTTGGAGAGTGGTTAGGTTTGTTGGGATCATGAGTTTGATAGAAAATTTTCATTACACAATATAATTAGGGTTTAGATATAAATAAGATGCACCACCAATGTATTAATTCCACCACCTTGTCTTACATGTAGCCATATAAGATTGGTAATGGATGGGTGACATATTGAAATTGGTTTGAATACCAAGTTAAATTTTGAGGCCTTAAATTCATTCATCAACTTCTATTAGCATTAGGTATGAATGAACTATTAATCTAGCACATTCAATAGTCTACCACGTAGTAAAATGGATGAGAATAGTCTACTTTACAATACCTTTGAACTCCACACTTAACAATTAGAGATTGTACCAAGCTCTTCAAATTGTTCTCTAAAATTAAGTTTTTGAAATGGATTCTTGTATTTAATTGCAACTTCCAATGGAATCTTGTCTTATAGTTTAAACCATGATGATTTGTGATTGGTCTACTTATTATTTATTAAAGTGTGATTAGATCCCTTGAAGGTGAGGTGAGTACTTACTTTGAATAGTGAATGTAAAGATTTGGACTAAGAATGCTCTTGTAGCATCATCAATTAGCCATTGGAGTAAGCTAGTATTGTGAGGGGACAATAAGAGACATTCTTAGATGGATCTTCCTAATCATAAATCGTCACTTTGATTTTATAAATACAAAGTAATTAATGATTTAATTAAGAATTTTTTTTTAATGCATGGAGAAGTTTTTAATTAGGTACATTTTTACTTCATCACATTAATCTAATGATAAAAATAATGGAAAAATAATGGGTGGCAAACTAATTAAGAACTTCTCCATGCAATTTTTCAATTCTTAAAAAGTCCTCTTAATTTTGAATAATTTATCGTGTTGATTTTTAAAATAAAAAATAAAGGATAGAAATTTAAGTAAGAACTTTCTTATTTATTTTTTAAAATTTTCAATGAATAATCATACTCATATATTATTTCACTTTGAATTTAAAATACAGTAGACATGGGAAAGATTGAAGTAAAAGCATGTCCAATTATGTTTTTGCAATTCACAAAGAATCATCCTTCTCATGTATTATTTGTCATATTAATTTATATATTTTTTTAAAAGATGGATATTTAAATTTTAAAAATTCCTATTTATTTTTTATAATTAAAAAAAATTCCTTTTAATCATGAATTATTTTTTTATTTTATTTTATAAATAAAAACTAATGGATAGAGATTTAAGTTAAAACTTCTTCATTTAGTTTTTGTTGCAGTTATCAATAGTTCATTTTATTCAAGTATTATTTGTCATATTGATTTTTAAATTAAAATAAAAGATGGAAAATTAAGTAAAAAAGCTTAATTTTTAATTCTTGCACCAACTCCTCCTAATTATGATTTATTTGTCATGTTGATTTGAAAACAAAAAATCAAAAATAAAGATTTAAATAAGGACTTCACTTTTTATATTTTATAATTTTCACAGACTCTATGTAATCATATATTATTTGTTATTTTGATTTAAAATTTAAAAAAAAAATTAATTAAGTATTTTTTTAATATTATTTGCAATTTATAAAGATTCATTCTAATCTTGTTCTTATCTAATTTTCATAATTTTTATCCTTTTCAAAGAAATTGGATTTGAAAAAAATTGGATTTCTTTCCTTCCTACATTTCTCCCCTCTCTAACCCATAGTTGTCCTTTCATCCACCTAAATAGTTATTCCTTCATTCGTTCATCAACCTTTCACCTACTTATACTCTCCCCTTTATCCATTCGCATTCCATCTTTACTTGTATTCATCCCTTCATCCACCTTCAACACCTCCACCCATCCATAATTGTCCCTTCACCTCTACCACTTACCCATATTGCATGGTTCTAGCTTTTTATGTCACTTTTGAGAGCTAGCCACATAAGATAAATCCACTTAGAATGGGGTAAAAAATTCAAAATCCTAAAACTTTATTTGATGATGATGTCATGCAAACTCGACATTTGTCTACTACAATATGCAATGTCAAACATCTAATATAATGTTTAAATTTGATTTTTAAATTTTTTTGTCTTGACAAGGCATCCCTATGAACATTTGTCTTATTTTGGACACTATGAATGAGCTTGGAAGGCAACCTATCCACAAACCTTTGTTTGCTACTTTGTAGCACTCTTGGAAATATTTATAGACAAAAACATAGTTATTCCATGTAATGCCATTATAATCTATTGTTTTAACAATTTCCTTTGGACCAATGTTCTTGTCAATTTATCTATATGTACATTGGCAATTTTAACTACTACTTTATTCATCCTTGATGTTTTGCAAATTGAAAATACTTCGTTCATTGACAACATATTTTCAAGGCATGTTTCAACTTTGTTTTTTATGGCTATTGCAAAGATGCTACCGAGATTTGATTTTAGAGTTGTGACTACAAATTTTGGTTGTCATTGGTGCTATAATCATCCTAGCCAATTTCATTGTTCTTTTTACTTGACCTCTTTTTGGAGCCAAATCACAAAAATCTTTGTGTAGTCTAACTATGCTATAATAGCCCAAAGGTTTTCAAATCAATTTTCTAAATTTTGCTTCTCATTGTCACAAATTAAGTAGCCTTGGTCCTATTGTATATGATTTCAGTTTTTCTTCACTCTAATTCTTCTCACCTTCAATCAAAATCCACTTGTCTAATTCAATTTAGAACCAATCTTCTATATTTTTTGAATAAAGAGCATTCAAATTTTGAATACACTCTTTGTAATTAGATTGCATGGCAAAATATTTGTCTCTCAATATAAACAACTCACCTCTCAAAAAATTAGTGGTTGAAGGAATTTCTCGATTATATGGAACTATATTCTCACGTGCTTGAAGCTTGGAGTGAACCAAACAAAGGTGACAATTCTATTCTTCTAACATTTTTATTAATTGCAAAACATGCTCTCAAAGTGTTTGTATTTCTCTCTTGCTTATGTCAATTTTGAATAGTGTTGTACCTTCAAACGAACAAACTTTCCATATAACCAAAGAGACAATTATTTCTTTCTTCAACGTATTTTCATAATTTGCTCATGCTTCAAAACTAGGTGTTTGGGATAAAGAGATCCATCTGACCAAAGATCAATGTAAGTAGCTCCCACCTCTTTTAATCCGTAAATTTTTTTGACAATGTTTTCAGTTTTCACTAAAATTGTTCCAAAATTGTCATTTACAAGTACCAAATTTTAGAAAAAAAAACATTTTTGGACACATATAACCATAGGATCTTGTAGTACACTAGTTTGAAAAGGTGTGGAAAAAATTTCAGAAATTTCCACTATGTAGATTGCAAGTTATTAGCATTTGAAGTAACAAAATTCCTTTTTGGGCCCTACAAAAAATCACATTTGTATGAAAAATCTCCAAAATGGTGGTGCATCTTGGATTCATTCTTCAAGGCAAATGGGATACATGCTTGAAGAATTTCAAATCATTTGGAATTGTACAACATATACGAAAAACATAATAAGTAGAAAGAAGTAGAAAATTATTCAAAGTATTGAATTCATAAGAATTTATTTATGGAATTGAAAAATGCCAACAGCAATGGTTGTAATATTTTAATAAGCAAGTTACATTCTATATTTTTATATTTTTTCAAAAATATTAAAAATTGAATTAAATAAAGGATTTCAAAGTTTATTTTAGAGTAGGAAATCTACAACTGCCCACAAACTAAAACTCTTCATAACTTTCATCTCATTGATCAAAATGAAATGATTCAAAACTTTCCACTTATTTATAAATCTAAAAAATCAATTTTGATTTATTTTCTTAAAAATGATTTTTTTTATTTGCCAAACTATCTAGTTGAGAAAAAGACTTACATATTATACAATGACTTTTTAACCATGTAGTCAAAAGTTATGAAAATTGTTGGGCCTTAAAAGAAAAATTGTCTCCATGTTGTGTGAAATTTTCAAAAAAAAAATTGCATTTGTAGTGAGCTATCCAAAATTGCTATGTTGTTAAAAAATTCAACTTGTCTTAGAAACTTTGATTTGTAAGTTTGCTCATGTAATATGTGACTGCGATTTATTAATGGTGCATATTTAGAATTGATGGTTGCAAATAGTTTATGATATTTTTTTGCCATTTTTTTAACAAAAAATACAAAATAGAATCAATCCATAATGTAATAGAAAATTAAATGCTATACTATATCTCAAAATCATGTAGCAAATACATCACAACCAATCTAAAAGCATAGACCTAGAATGTCATTCTAAATGTAATGAAATGCATGAAAAAAAAATGCCATGAAAAAGAAATGTAGATACAAAAAAAGGCTAGTTATGAAAAGAATTGAAGCTGGAAAGGTGAAAAGGCCAATGATGCAATGATGACAAGACACGGGCAAAAACAAAGTTTAGGCATCATCTTTCAAACTTCTAGCTTAGACAATTAGATGGCCAAGTGATTTCCCATCAAGGTAATTTATTCTTGGGGGAAAATATTTTTGGCCCATCTCCATGCTTGCTAGTCTATTTGAAATGGCATTTTCTCATCAAAAGACCACAACCTTTCTGAGGTCTACTAATTTTTCTACTAATGGAAATAGTTTTGAAAGAAAAAAATATAATTTTTCTACTAATTTGATGGAAATAGTTTTTGAAAGAAAAAAAAGGTCATACCTTTGAAGTGTAGACTTTTTAACAAAATTGTACTCAATGGCATAGCCCGTGCTAAATATCTTTGGTATCAATTGAACAAAATAAATATAGATATATTTACATGTCATGAAAATACTCTTATATCAATTGAATTGTTTGATTTTATTGTATAGAGGAACAATTAGAAAAGTAATCAAAGAAAATATATTACAAAGTATATTGTATGGGGCTAGGGTGATGTATGGTGATAGTGAAAGAACTTGTCTTACCCTCATTTTGAATATTGCACATGTGTTGACAAGTTGATAGGCCATCGTGCTTCCACAATGACTTTCAGAAAGTACTTTTGCTAATTCTAATGGGTGCATGGGGCTCATGTGGGATTTGCACATGGGCTTTCTATTCTCACTTTGAAGTCTTTATTTATTTGATTTTTTGCTCATATGCTATAGTTTCTAAAAGAAATGACAATTTTTTTAGAAATAATAGTACATGAGCAAAAAATATTTCTTCCTTCTAAAGAATTTGAGTAGGTTCTTATGACCTCAATTATTGGTAAATTTTTTTGAAATTTTTTAATAAGATAGATAAAATTATTAGCTTTGTGAAAATATTATTTTTATTTCAATTGGTGCTTGGAAGCAAAAGTTATACTATCTTAAGCATAATTTTCATGTTGCTAAGTAAAAAAAGAAATCTACAAAAATTTGAAATAATTTGAAATTTTTTCTTATAGATCTTATTTTTGTCTACCTGTGAAAATTCCTAGACTTTCAATTCAATTCTTGAATATGAATTTTTTTTAATCTAAAGTTCATAGTGCAAAAAATTTCCACAAATGGCAATGAAAGTCATTTGATATTGTTCAAAAAAACTTTATTTTCCAACTTTGAATGCTAATATCTTTCAATCTATACAGTCAAATTCCATGAAATTTTTTCTGGCATGATTTTAGACAAGTAAAGTATAAGATCCTATGGTTAGATTCTAAAAAAAGTAATTTTTAGTTTTTCCTAAGTGAATGTAGCAAAAATTGCAGTTTTGAGCAATTTTTGGTAGAAAAACAACCTTGGTCCTATTGGGGCAAAGAGAAGAAGGAATTAAGCAATCAAAACCAAGTTACAACAAGAGTTAAGAGACCATTTGTGTAAGAAGTTTTAGCCACCCAAAAGAAGGAAGAATGCTTATTATAAAAAGTAAGCAATTGATAAAATGAAATGAAGGTTGAGAGTTTGAAGTTAACAATGGGAGAAGATAAGAAGAAAATCTCAAGAATTCTATTTGGCCACAGGATGCTAGTATGTGAGCCTATGAGCTTCCATTTTAAGGGGGCCATTTTGGGTTTGCAAATCTATTGGAGACCTATAACTATGGAATTAAATGAAAGGATCTATAATTTAAATGAACAACAACAAAATGTTGGTATGTGATTTTGTACCAAAAAATTGAACCATAGGCTAAACTATAACCCTTTTAGGTAAGGATCCATTAAATTAAAAGGATGAAAAAGGTCCACCTATTTTATTTCATTTTTGTAAATGTGCTTCAAAATTTTTAAAAATAACTTGAATGTAAAATATTTAAAATAACCATAGTAGTCATATATTATACACCAAATAAATGTGTTAATCCCAAATGACCTAAACAAAAAAATTCTAATTAATGCCCTTCTAAAGTTTTGGAACTATTTTTTTTTAAATTATTTATTTATTAAATAAAAATCATTTCTAAAAAATACAATACAAAATTAATTCAATGATAGTAGTTTCATTGAATTACAAGTTAAATTCAGCTTTATGGATTTTTATAAAGCTCAATGGTAAAGTGTGATTCAAGTCTTATAATTTATTATTTAATTTTAGCATAGGGTAAAATCCTAGGACATGGAATAGAATTGTTGCCACATCATGCATAGATAGATTCAATTTGAGGATTAAAACAATAGAAATCAAATATCAAATCATGGAAAAAAACTTAGATATTGTCTGACTTAGATGCACTAAGTTTAAAATAAGATTATACTATGGGATTATAAGATCTATGAGGTGATAGAGAAATTGAAGATACATTATATGAAGCATTAGCCTATGCTAATGCTAAATCTTTAGCATAAACGAGGAGCCTATGAGGACTAAGAGAGGGACTTCTAAGATATCTAGGGTACCAATAAAAAGGTGAGGTCTGCCTTTGTGATGGAGTCATCCAACTATAAATAGTGAACCATATATTAAAAAATGTAGTAACAAATTAAAATACAAAGTATAAAAAAATTATAATTGAAGTTTTTGAAAAGAAAAAATATAAGTAGAACTTACTCATATAAGTCAAGTAATGCAATGTCTTCAATTGGAGAGTCATCATCAATCTCCATACCATTACATGTCATAATAGAATCTAAGAATCAAGAGTCTTGGAGATGATTATAGGTTTTTGTAAAGACTTTAGTACCTCATCAAAGTGTTTGGCATTACTTTCTAATGCAAAGATATAGCTATTAGAGGAATGAGCCACTCTAACAGAAGAACATGAATGAAACATAAACCAAAATTATAAATTATAAAAATGAAGTATAGATAAAAAGAAGTCAAACCAAAAAATAGAGAAAGAAGTAAGCTAATATTATAGATTACAATATCTGTAGAGGTGGTTGTGTTAGCCACAATACCACCTATAGGGTTCAAATAATGAACAAAAAGCTTCATTAGAACCTCAAACTTATCTTTTGCACCCTTCTATGGCTTGCCATCTTCCTTTCTATATAATTGATCGAGTTGTTATAGTAATAGAGTTGAAAAGAATGTCATCTATGGCTAGAGTACCACCAAACTTTAATTTTTAGATAATGATTACAAGCTTCTGAGGTTGCCTCGCACTGGAGGAGGCAAATGATTGAACCAACAGTAAAGCCTTGAACTTCAGAGCCTGAAAATGAAAATAAAATAAAATTAGAAAGTGCACATAGAATTGAAGAAAATGCAATAAAAATTAAATCAACGCTAAAAATAAAAGCTTCAAGTTACTACTTATATATATTTTTTGAGTTCATAGGATTAGCCAAATATAAGTAGTTAATAATAGTCCATTCTTTATTGATCTTCAATTTGTAATTCTTGAAGAATCTTGCCACTTTTTTTAGGGTTGTTTTATTGAACACATTTTAAAATTTTGGTGTCGAATTGTTTATTTGACGTTGCATGTCGTATATGATGAGTGTCGGTCATATACGATGGACCTGCAGTCACCCTACCCAAGGTCACCCAAATTTTTGAAATTTTATATCCAACGGACAATTCTACGTCGTTGTGTTGAGAGCAGTTTGTTTTGAGAAATCACAGGAATTCTGACTACAACTAAATATGGCTTAGGAATGAAAAATTTTGTAGGACAACAAAATTTATTGTCATTTGTTAATCTATAAATTTGGTCTTCAAATCTTGTATACGGTCGTCGAATCTTCTAGTCTTTAATCTTCAAACTCTTCCCCGTTGGCCTATCCTGTGGTGGCTCTATAAAGGTAAGGGTAATGATAAGGTGATAAGAACCCATGGCTTCGGACAGATAAAACGGAATGGCCAAAACATGAGTTAACCGTCCGAAGGACTGGCTCCTAAACTTCAAACCCACGGTGATTAGGAAACGCCTTTCACTAGTGGGAATAACAAATAAGATCAACCATGTGGGTGATCAATCCCATTTCATCGCCACAAACACAAAACGGGATTTATACTGGATACCCACAAAGCCCGCAATTGGTTTACGATGCTGAAAAGAAAACAACAAGCCTCCAAAATCAACTAGGAATAACAATAGAAAGACAACGAGCCTCCAAATCTGGCTAGAAATAACAAGCCTTAAGCCACAACACATGAATCTCCAATCTTCATGATTGTCTTCAAACTTCAACTTGAACTTCAAATCTTCACTTCAAAACCCCACCCCAACTTCAAATCTAAAGCTAATCTTTGAATGAACACCACCGCTACTTCACAACTCCAAATGGAATGAGTGATAGCTCTCTAGAAAGCTAATACAATTTTCTACACTTCTTCCAAATTTCAACTCATTCTAATATTCTGACTAATTTTCATGGCCGTCCAAATTTTTGGCCTCTAAAAGTGAGGGCACCAAATCCTTCTTCACTCCTACACTCACAACTCATTCATAAATGCTCCAATCACATTGAATGATAGCTTTTTAGAAAGCTAACAAAATTTCCCACATCTTCAAAATGCAAATAAAACTAAAACTCAATTCATCTTTCATGGCCACTCAAAGTTTATGCCTCTAAAATCAAGGACAACAGACCCTCCTTCACTTCCACACTCACAACTCATTCATAATGCTCTAAATTGAATGCATGATAACTTCACGAAAAGTTAACAACATTTTTTTCACTCCCTCAAAATTTCATTGCAATCAAAAGACCTGTCCGTCTTTTATGGTTGGTCGAAGTTTCAACCCCTCTTCATAGGGGACAACAAATCTTCTTTCACTTCCACACTCACAACTCATTCACAAATGAATGCATGATAACTTCATAAAAAGATAAAAACATTTTCTACACTCCCTCAAAGTTTCATTGCAATCAAAAGACTTGTCTGTCTTCTATGGTTGGTCGAAGTCTCAACCCCTCTTTATAGGAGGCAGCAGACCTCCCTCCACTCAAACAAGCACAACTTTTGAATGCTAAGTCCAATCAAGCAAGTGATATCAATTTAGAAACAAGACATCATAATGTATAACTCCTCTAATTTTCATTCCAAAACTTTTCAAAACTCCACACACTATGCCCCTCCAAACATTTCGGTTCTCCTTAAAACTACCACGAGAAAGAAGATGACTAGTCCACCTTTTTCTCTACCTTATCAATAACTCTCCACCACACAAAAACAAGTGGACATCAACCCATCTTGCTCCTAAAGCTAATTTACAACTATTGGCCTTCATATTTGACCTTACAACTATTTTTTTAATCTTTAACTTAAAAGGAAAATCACTTCAAAGTCTACCTAGAAGGCAAACTAATTCCATCCTTTCCTTTTACAACTATAAGTCTATAACCATACAAAATAATTTCTATAAAATACTTCAAACATGGATTTAAGTGCTAATATCAAATTAATATCTATTAGAGTTAAAAATCTAGAGTTCTAAGACAATTTTCATCTTGAGGCTCAGATAAAACCCTTCAGTTCGACATTCTGAATCTAAAGTGGAAAAACAAACAACAATACTTCAATTCGATGTAGCTTTCATGTGGATCTTCTTTCTTATACAAATGACTTACATCTCCACGAGAAGGCATCACCTTAAAGCTACTCATATAACATAAAATATGTATTTCTATACTATATACATATGTACAACACAACAATGTGGAAAGCCTAAACCACATCACTATGGATGACTACGGGTGGAACGACTGCAGGTGCGGATAGGATGACCATGGGTGAGGGTCCTTGCGTACCACATCCACCTGCACTTGCCCTCCAAATGCATCCAAGTTCGTCCTACCCACACTTGTCCTATACTTGAGGTTGCCCAAACCTGCATGCGTCCCCGTGTTACGTGGAGGCCATATAGTAGTCATGTGATTGACAGGTAGGCCAAATTTTTCATTAAAAAATCAAAAGGAAGTTTGACCTTATTAGATGGACAAGGGATAAAATTCATATTGTGTTCATCATGTTTGTCATGTTGTCAACTTGTTGGGGCAAACAACCATGCTTCTTTCTTCATTGTCAAAGTATCAGGATAAAATAAAAGGAATCTTCTATCATCATAGAGATAGGTAAGAGAGAATGTCATCATTACCTGCAAAAAACTTGAAATGTTGGCATTCCAATGGGAAATTTGAGATGGTGAATTTGAACCCCTTGGAACTCGAAGACCATCTGGATAATCTACAATGATAAGGTCTATAGCAAGTTTTTTTTTGCACTTTGCTATAAAAAAAACCTCTTTGCCTTCACCAACTTACAAAAACAAATTTATAGAATTTTAGTTTGTGATTGAAGATGTCAAAGTCACAAGACATTATGAATTAGAAGAGATGGATTTTGTAGAACATGTAAAATTTTATAACAATGAAATATGAAATAAAATGGAAAACCAATTTTTTAAAATGAACTTACCTTTAATAAAAAATCACAATGTTGTCATATAGCGCACCAAATTTAACATTCTTCTTCTTCTCTTCAATAATTTTAACAAAAGAATCATTTAAGATCAAATCCAAAGATGTATGAAGAGAAAACAAAGGAACCAAAGTACTCATCATACCTTTGAACTTGGGAGATAGCTCAAAAATTAGAGAGGATGTTGGCACCAAAACCACAAGAGTAGAAGTTCTTTTTCGTTACTTTGAAGGAGAAAAGTTGGCTTCAACATTTAAAGAAGGTTCAATAACAACAAGGTTTTTGAGACTATTTTGAACAAGCACATCTTTATTGGAATCATCAAGTTGGACCACTTCTTTCTTTGGCTTAGGATTTGTCTTTTTTGTTTTCTTAGCTGCATCTTTATCCACCATTGTAACTAAAATTGTACTTTTGAGGGCAGATTCAATGAAATTGTACTTTTGAGGACAATGTCAAAAGTGGAAGGTCTTTTAAGAGGACAATCCAAATACAATCCACACTTTTTCCAATGCAAGGGATTCTAAGATTTTTTGATCCACTCAATTAACATGTGCTTTTTATTTTCTTTGTCAAAGTAATGTGCAAAGAAAGTGAGAGATTTGAAAATGGCTTTAGTAGAGAAAATGACATATTTGAAGTACCTGTAAAGCACCCTTTGTTTGGCTGGTTTAAAATTGAGTTGTTTATCAACTTCATAGTTTTGTGAATCCCCTTATTCATAAGAAATTTACAAAAGAATGCAATATCCCATAACAATATGTGCGTTGTCTCTACATAATCAAAGATAGTGGACAAAAAATTCATACCATTTGGAAAATAGTTAATGAACACTGTAGAATCAAAAAGCTTTTATCTTTCAATAGCCAATTGCCACATACAAAACTTAAATTAGAAGAATATTACAATTGAATAAAAAGTTCAAATGAAAAATATAAAAATAATAAAAAAGAAAGACAAGTTCTCACCTAAGTTCACCATGTAGCTTTATGAAACCACTCAGGGAAGTTAATATCATTGAATTTTGACTTAGAGAATTTAAAAGCCACACGTAGAGTAGAAGACTTATTCCACCTCTCTAGCCACTTGATCTTCATGGAAGTGTCCATTGTTGAAGTTACCAACATCCAAAGTTTCTCTTGAGTCATTTTTAGATTTTCATAGTAAAATTTTACCTGTTCCAAGAAAGCCGTTGTATATTTAGAATCTGCAATAGGACATTGCTTCTTCAATTCAGAATGAAAAACTATCTTGACCTTACCAACAGCTTTGGAGACCCATTCATCAACTACACTTGGAGTTTAATCTTTTGCATCAAAATACTTTTTATAGAATTTCTTTTGAACAGCAACATCAACATCCTCTAGCTCTTACTGTATGAAGTAAATAATGCGTGAGAACAAAAAAGGACACATGATAATAAATGTTATGTACAAAAAAGCAATATGATATGAATTCAATTGGATAAGAAGAATAAAGGAAGACATGAAAATTGAAAAAAATATAAAATTGATAATAGAACTTTAGAAATGTACTTGGTATAAAACTTCATTTAGAGCCTCAATAGTAAGAGTGAACCATGTTTCTTGTTTCAACTTCTACTTTACTTCAGTTGTAGTAAGATTTTCTTTAGAGACAATTTTTTGAAATATGAAAGTGGTTGTCCAACAATATTTTGAATGCAATAAAGCTTGTAAACAAGATTTATGGAAACATGAAATTTTTGGTTTCTCTTGTAAAAACAACATTTATTGTATTAATATATGTAAAGTGAATATGAGCCCAAAAAATGTAGAATAATGACAATTTCAATGGTCCAAACTAAAGAAGCTTTAGAAACTTAGAAGTAAAATGAAAAAAAAATTGATAAAAAAAGAGAAGAGATTACCAATTCACTTCATGTAATGTTGCCAATATAGTTGCAATATCTCCCTTGACCTCCTAAACAATATTTTTAACAATATAATGCCACATAAAGTTATTTGCATGATTGCAGTTGATGATAGACAATCATGCTTGCAAACGGTAGTTGCCATACCATACCATAAACATCTTGCCAAAGAAAACTTTGAGATTTTCATCATTTTCCAATTCTCTCTCAAATGCAACATTTGTCCATATCCAATTGGCACTCCACAATTGAATAATATCATTTGTGACATCTATTTTCTTTCCCTCATCGTTCTCCAAGGCCACATAAAAAACTCCATTTTTTCTATGTAATCACAAGTAACAAAATGAGTAGCTAGATTCATGACATCATTCTTCAAAAAAAGGACTTACAATCGGCAAAGAAATCATACAATATAAAGGAATATTGATTTAGATTTAATCCTTGATTAAACCCTCAATTGCTCAAGATAAAAAAAAGTGTTCACAATCTCTTTCAAAAGTTGTGCAATTGTAACTCCAATTGATCTTCAATAAAAGGCTGATTTACAACATCAAATCTCTATGCTTCTGGATCTCTTTGTGTCAACATTTCTATAATGAGCTAATGACATCCAAATAAAGATTAATATATAATACAACATAACAAATGTTAACTTATGTGGTCTATAGAGGTAAGAAAACTTCAACATTCAACCAAATTTTGATATAAGTTGCAAGAAATTGTAATTCCCCCCAAATATAGCCGTTAATGGTTGGGTCTAAGAAGGCCAGAAATTTCAGCATTTGATGTATTTTCTAACATGTAGTAAAAGAAAATCTATGTGTCAAAAAGCATGGCCGTTAACTGTTGGGGTCTAGGAAGGCCAAAATTTTCAGCATTTAATCTAATTTGTAGTATGTAGTGGAAGAAAATCTATGTGTCAGAAACTGTGGCCATTAACGACTAGGTTTGGGTAGACAAGAAAATATTAGAATTTGATCTAATTTTATGCATTTAGTGAATGAAAATTTGGATCTCGAAAAGTGTGGTTGTTAATGGATGGGGTTTAGGAAAGTCAAAAATTTCAATACTTGATGAAATCCATAGTACTTAGTAGAAGCAAATCCGAGTTTCAAAAAATACAGTCGATAACAGCTGAGGTCTAAGAAGGTCCAAAAATTCAGCATTCAATTAAATCCTTAGTATATAGAGGAAGGAAATTTGAATCCCCTAAAGTGTGGTCATTAACAGTTGGGGTCTAAAAAGCACAAAAAAAACTATAGCATTTGATTGAATTGTAGCATATGTTGTCCTAAATTGGAACCCTAAAAAGCATGGCCATTATCGGCAAAGGTTTAGAAAGGCAAAAAAAATGGAGCCTCATACCAAGATTTGCTTCACTCCGCACACTTGTTGTATCCTTGTTTGCTCTTTGCTCATTTTGTCACTCGGACTCCGTCGCACCTCTCCCTCCATCTTCTTTTGTTTGTTGCAACGGCAAGGAAGAAATTGGTAGATATAGATCAAGGGATTTTTTAGAAAAACTTCTTCAATTTTTAAGATTTGAGGCCAATTTTTTTAATACCTATAGATTATACATGTCAAATTTACTCCAATTTTTTACAAAATTTATAGATGCTTTGGCAATTATAAAAAAATCGACCAAAACTGCTGAAAATAAAAGTGCTGGATTTCACCTAAAAAACTTCATAAATGGAACATTACAAGCCAAATTCAAAGATGTTGAATTAGTTTTTAGGCCATAAAAGACTCAATATGTATATGTGTTTACATACTATATACCGTTGGAATCATACTTCCAACGTGCACAATTTAATGTAAAGTTGCAAATTTTGCCTCTAAGATAAAATTTGACATACATTCAAAACTCAAATCACTTGGAATAATTAGTTCCTTACTATTATGTTTTACTTTGTAGCTCTTGCTCTAACTCCACTGTTGGTGGTACTTGTTGTTATTGTTGCTAATCTTCTTCTTCGTGTATTTTTTCCTCTTTTTCATTAATGTATTGATTCCAATTACTGCAACTAGAAGCAATATCCAGTTGAGCTTCGCAAGAAATGGGTTCAACTTCCATGATATCTTCTCCAATTGCTTTACATGAAGTAATATCTCTGTATGTCAAATTCCTCTTAGTGCCAAATAAATCAATTGTAGCAATTTGAGGCAATTGTCTAGTTATTCTAGGCTTCTAACCCTTAACAATTGCCTTCTACTTTAATAACAAAAGTTACTTTTTTTCTCTTCTTCTTCCTATTGCTAACTAAAGTGTCCAATGCTAATAATGGAAAAAACAAATTTTCTTGCATTTGTAATAATCAACTAGCAAGCCATTATGATATCAAGATCTTCCATACTACATCCCTATAGGTTTTGAATCCCTATACGTTTTGAATTTTTCTTTATATTTGCACCCCTTACACTTGCAAAGATCATTGTTTACTTCTTTTTGCTTTCTAGTGTTGCTACTTGCCCATAACTTTCTTTAACGCTTTACTATGGCTAATCTTGTTGCTAGAGGTCATGAGGTCCCATTTATTTTACTATTAGGTAGTCAAGGTTTTATACATGTGCTAGCCCATTTACTTTATGTCCACTTTGAATTCTCCCTTTCTTTTATGGTCATAAAAAAAAGTCCAAGGTGATTGCAACGTTGTCAAGAAATCTATTTTGCAATCAAAATGTACTAATCAAGAAGGATTGTACTAGCTTCTTTTTGCAAGTTGCTATAGAGTTTACGATCTCTCATCTATATTAATGCCAACTTCAAGTGAATTATCAACACCCATTTCTGATAATTTCAATGTTAAATGCCCACTATTACATTCAATGCAAGTGGAGTCTCTACCTAGTGGATGTTTCAATAATACAATTATATTCAATGTCAACATTGTCAAACGCGAGTCCTTAGAATCAATAATAGAATTATTCAGTGATTCTGAAAGCAAGATGCTAATTAAAGTTGGTCAACCTTCCTCTTCAAATGTTGTTTTACCACCCATAGTAGATTCATCTATTTCTACTACCTTCCATACTATCCATAGTAGTTCCGCATCGTCCGAGTTCTCTTATTCTCTTTTCCCTCCCAATCATTGTGATTCCCTAAGTATATTGCAATATCTATGCAAATTGTCTTTAGTTCCTAGATCATGGAATGAATTTGCCCAAATTGATTTCAATGCAATTGAATATTAGAAGGTTTGGTTCCTCCCGGTTAGATTCAATAGCCACATTCTCTTTGAATTGTTGCCATGTCGTGAATCTACATGTGGGTCTAGGGGCATGGAGGGCATGGATAAATGGTATGATGGTCATGCATGGTGTTGTACCATGACCTCTAACATCCATAATGATTTAGTAAGGTTTAAAGTTTAAGAAGTTATATTCTATTGGACACTTGATTTGTGAGAATACGAGATGTGACTACCATATATGAGTTTAAAAAAGTAAACTGAGTGGATTAGGACCACCAAACATCCTTTTAGTATAAGTCAAATTTCTTTGTCAAACTCTACTGTGCTTTGTAAAGTTTGTAAACAATCTCCTATTTGTCTCAATCTATATAACTTGCAAATTTATTATATACAAGAAACTATAGATTTGTCATGTGTAGCCATTCACTTGGATGTCCATTCATACCTAGTTGCAGATGGCCAGTATAGAAAGTCACTTCAAACAATCACTGGATTGATTGCTCATGAAGTGGCAAGAATTCCAACCACCAAACACTGCAAGAGAAAGTGTCCAAATTGACAGAAACTGGCCTGAATCAACTAGTCCTAATTGACTGAAAATTGACAAAAACTTGACAAGTTTTTGTCAATTTGGACAATTTTCTGTCAATTTGGACACTTTTTTGTCCAGAGTGACAAAAACTTGTCAATTTTTTTTCAATTAAGACTAGTTGATTCAGGCTAATTTCTGTCAATTTGGACACACTACAAAAGAAAGTGTCTAAATTGACAGAAACTAGCCTGAATCAACTAGTCCTAATTGACAAAAAATTGACAAAAAATTGACATGTTTTTGTCAATTCGGACACTTTTTTGTCCAGAATGATAGAAACTTGTCAATTTTTTGTCAATTAGGACTAGTTAATTCAGGCCAATTTCTGTCAATTTGGACACTTTCTCTTGTAGTGACACTTTCTCTTGTAGTGTAGGTAGAGATTTAAACGTGACAAGCAATAGTTGTCTATAATTTCACCCTCTTTATATAATCAAACATGACAAATCAATTCTCAAAGTTGCCATTTATTTGCATTTGTCCTACAAAATCAACTCCACTCCCAAATCCATCTACAAGTATCTTGAACAAATAGACCTTCTCTTGCCCTTGTCCTGAGAATACACTATCATGGATATACTCACTACAAGAGAAAGTGTCCAAATTGACAGAAACTGGCCTGAATCAACTAGTCCTAATTGACAAAAAATTGATAAGTTTTTGTCAACTTGGACAATTTTCTATCAATTTGGACACTTTTTTTTTGTCTAGAGTGACAAAAACTTGTCAATTTTTTGTCAATTTTTTGTCAATTAGGACTAGTTGATTCAGGCCAGTTTTTGTCAATTTTGACACTTTCTCTTGTAGTGACTCCATTTGGGATTTTGGATACATCTCTTCATATTAAGAATTTGATTAATTTCACCACTATCCTTATTGTTGCTTTGAAAAAAAGATATCATATTCCACACAATCATTGGATGAGCTAAGTAGTTGGAACTTATTCATGACATTCTCTAATACATCACCATAGAATATCTTCTTTAGTTCAGGCCCATTGTAAATAAGGAACTTGTCAAGAAAGTCCTCCAAGGTAGTGGCAGAAGCTTTCACTACAAGAGAAAGTGTCCAAATTGACAAAAACTGGCCTGAATCAACTAGTCCTAATTGACAAAAAATTGACAAAAAATTGACAAAAAATTGACAAGTTTTTGTCACTCTAGACAAAAAAAAGTGTCCAAATTGATAGAAAATTGTCCAAGTTGACAAAAACTTATCAATTTTTTGTCAATTAGGACTAGTTGATTCAGGCCAGTTTCTGTCAATTTGGACACTTTCTCTTGTAGTGAGTATATCCATGATAGTGTATTCTCAGGACAAGGGCAAGAGAAGGTCTATTTGTTCAAGATACTTGTAGATGGATTTGGGAGTGGAGTTGATTTTGTAGGACAAATGCAAATAAATGGCAACTTTGAGAATTGATTTGTCATGTTTGATTATATAAAGAGGGTGAAATTATAGACAACTATTGCTTGTCACGTTTAAATCTCTACCTACACTACAAGAGAAAGTGTCCAAATTGACAGAAATTGGCCTGAATTAACTAGTCCTAATTGACAAAAAATTGACAAGTTTCTATCATTCTGGACAAAAAAGTGTCCGAATTGACAAAAACATGTCAATTTTTTGTCAATTTTTTGTCAATTAGGACTAGTTGATTCAGGCTAGTTTCTGTCAATTTAGACACTTTCTTTTGTAGTGTGTCCAAATTGACAGAAATTAGCCTGAATCAACTAGTCTTAATTGAAAAAAAATTGACAAGTTTTTGTCACTCTAGACAAAAAAGTGTCCAAATTGACAGAAAATTGTCCAAATTGACAAAAACTTGTCAATTTTTTGTCAATTAGGACTAGTTGATTCAGGCCAGTTTCTGTCAATTTGGACACTTTCTCTTATAGTGTTATTTTTGCAAAAACTAACAACAAAAGAACTAGTAGACATTCCAACGTGCAACTTCAAAAAAATAGTGCACAATAAATGGATGCAAACTTTTGGTAAATGCAACTTTGATTTGTTTGTTGCCACCTATGATGACTTGGTTCAAGCCTTCATGCAAATGACAAACTATAGGGCTTACCTTTGTAGGGGCTCTTTTGAAAAAGGTCCTTCCAAAGAAGATTTGAAACCGAAGAAAGCTATGGCATTTGGAGATGAAAATAAAATTGTAAAAACTCTAAGTGAGATGCCTAGAGCAATAGACACTTGCACGTAAATTCCACATTTTGAAAGGGAAGAGGTATCTGGATTCAATAAAAGAAAATCAGACCTTTCGATCAGTTTTGAAGGTGATTCTCATCACCCCAACAAGATCAACTTCTTCCATCCTTAGGTTCAAATTAGATTGGCCATTGTAAGAATGCCACTTGGGATTGAAGTTGAGGAGTTTATCATGATCATGCCCCATATTTGATCTATGGTCAAAACATATTGTAATACATCCAAATGGCACATAGCGAGAATTTCACACAAATCAAGGAAGCAATGTCATGCCATTCAAAAGTCAACTCAGGCAAAATGCAAGCTATTGATTGTCAAACATGATAAATCTACCGTTGCTCCCACTTACAAAGGACAAAAACTTGAATATAAGGGTACGACGGTTCAAACTAAGGTTTTCTAGTTTTATGCAGACTAAATTGCATGATGTGTCATGGGACCTAAACATTCCACTACAAGAGAAAGTGTCCAAATTGACAGAAACTGGCCTGAATCAACTAGTCCTAATTGACAAAAAATTGACAAGTTTCTGTCACTCTGGACAAAAAAGTGTGTGAATTGACAAAAAATTGACAAGTTTCTGTCACTCTGGACAAAAAAGTGTGTGAATTGACAGAAAATTGTGCAAATTGATAGAAACTTATCAATTTTTTGTCAATTAGGACTAGTTGATTCAGGCCAGTTTCTGTCAATTTGGACACTTTCTCTTGTAGTGTTCCCATGTTCTTACCCGACTTGAGATCCCCAATGTTTGACCTATTCTTATTAGTACTAATCTTATATATACTGAAATCATAGAGCTTGAAGAAGTTGGGTTTCGCTTGTAGTCTAGTGTAGCAATGTCACCTCGACATTTGTTCACCTCATCTAGGATATTTGAGTTTGTGCTATGGACTCATCCTTGGATAGTACATATTGAAAGAATTGTCTCTATTTGAAATAGCAAGCAAGTTTGTTAGAGCAATAAAACATCCATTGAATATCACTGTAATCACTATAAGAAAACAACATTTTAGGGGTTGTTTTCACAAAATAGGCCTTGCTGTATTAGAAATTACTGTATCAATGGATTTGGGGCCTCCGAGGTGAAAATTCAAAGTGCTGTCAACAAAAACATATATAAAGAACGTGGAAAAGGATGTCATGTCAACATAGACAAGCTTGTTAAAAGTGACATCTACAAAAACATGTATGTGTTTTTGTAGACATCACAAAAAACACAAAGATGCCACATCAGGAAGTAGATTCATTTTGACTATGGATAAATTTATAAAAATTACTATGATCAATGGTATAAATGTTGACCATATGTGAAAAATTGAAGGAAAAAGCAACCACATGGCATATTTTGCAAAAATAAAGAAAAATGGATGGATGTGCATTATGCTACTATGAATGAAAAGAACTAGTCTTTATACAAGTGAGGTGGTGGGAAATGAAACAATCTATATGGGACATGATCTAAAAAAATTTGTGTTCAATATAAAATGCTTTTGATGTTTTTTCTAATGTTTAAAACAACATGTAGATGTCTAAAGCAACGTCTAGACGTTCAAAACAATATCTATATGTCTAAAATGATGTCAAGATGGACAACAACAAGTTCCTATATCTAATTATCCCATATTTTTTGTCTCATCATGGACAAACTACAGGTATAAGTTATTTTTGGGTCTCCCGTTGCATGTTGCATTTTGATGTTGAAGTTCACACTCTGCGTGAATAAACTATCAACAAAACATTAACCCCTAGGTGCCCAGATCCTTGAAAGTGGCAGTTTCACAATCAATAAGAGATCATGAAACTCCATGCAAAGTATCATGAACCTATTTGCACTACTAGAAATTTCAGCAATTTCAGTCAATTTGGTCGCGTTGATTTGGTCATTTTTTGACAGAAATTTGCTGAAATGAACAGATTTCTGTCAAATAGGACAAAAAACTGTCCGAATTGACAAAAAACTGTCCAAATTGACAAAAATCTGTCAATTTTCTGTAGATTAGGAGGGGCTGATTTTTGTCAATTAGGACGAGTTTCTGTCATTTTGGACAGGTTTTCTTGTAGTGTTAAGACAACAGCAGCACACTACAAGAGAAACGTGTCCTAAATGACAAAAATCAGCCCCTCCTAAATGACAGAAATTTGACAAGATTCTATCAATTAGGACAAAAAACTGTCCGAATTGACAGAAAATTGTCCAAATTGACAAAAAACTGTCAATTTTCAGTCAATTAGGAGGGGCTGATTTTTGTCATTTAGGACCAATTTCTGTCATTTCGGACATGTTTTCTTGTAGTGGCAGCAATTAAAAGTCATGGTAGCCTTGGTCATTATCTTACCCTAATTATTTCGAAACCCCCCAAAAGAGGATTGCAATCTCACAATGTTACCACTACAAGAAAACATGTCTGAAATGACAGAAATCAGCCCCTCCTAATTGACTGAAAATTGACAGTTTTTTGTCAATTTGGACAATTTTCTGTCAATTCGGACAGTTTTTTGTCCTAATTGACAGAAACTTGTCAAATTTCTGTCATTTAGGAGGGGCTGATTTTTGTCATTTAGGACACGTTTCTCTTGTAGTGTTTACATAAATTTCATGAAACAACTATACTTAGGATTGACTCTTGGCAGGCAATTTCTCCAAATCTTCACGACCCTCACAATTTTCTAATCCTCGACAAGGAAAGTCAGGATAATGTCTCTCTCACGGGACATGGTTTGTAACACATCCTAAATCTTGAAGCCATCATCACCAGGCACTACTGTCTGCAATCATCTTTTCTCCAACCTTGACCATCACCAAAGTTGCATGTCGCATATTTTGGTAGTCTGCGTTTTCTTCAACATCAACCCTCAACTCATTCAAATTAGAAACATCAATGTGCTTAGAATATAAACCCAATCACTACAAGAAAACCTGTCCGAATTGACAGAAACTGGTCCGAAATGACAGAAATCAGCCCCTCCTAATCTACAGAAAATTGACAAGTTTCAGTCAATTAGGACAAAAAATTGTCCGAATTGACAAAAAACTGTCAATTTTCTGTAGATTAGGAGGGGCTGATTTCTGTCATTTCGGACCAGTTTCTCTTGTAGTAAATGGATGACAAATGGCATTGCGTTTGTTCAAGCACAACAAACAATTATGCCACTCGGTCATGGCCAGTGAACCAGTTTGTTCCTGGCCTACAAAAGGTGAAATAAAACTTTTAACACCGCCTTTAAAACCTCCTTTTGTTTCTTGGGTATGAACTTGTCGGTTGCCTTACTCATCGCTTCACCCACATTATTTACCATTCCTAAACCTTTGGCTTGCAAAAGGTCATTTAATGTGTCTGTTAAATACCATATGGTCTTGTTCATAAATTTTGCCACCCTGTGCATAGCAATGGTAAAACCAGAAACATCCTTTGTCAAAGAATCCCAATTGGACGCCTTCTGCACAATCCTTGGAATCTAACAATCTTCCACCAATGTTGTTGTGGGATAAATTAGGACATGATTCTTCATTATGTCAACATTTGCAGGACGAATTTGCTCATAGAGATTAGTGTTCCCTTTTGCTTTGCTAACCTTCTCCCACTGTAGTGAATGTCCAACAAGTTGAGAAGCAGGCCGTTTATCACCTATAGTGTGGTGATACTCAACGGTCCTACTAGATAGCCATGCCATCTCCTGCAAAACAACTCAGGACAATTGTAATTTAGGGCCAAAACTATATAATTTAGGGTTTAAAAAGAAATAAAGATGAGCACCCAAGAATTGTTGTGAATCCATGTATTGGGAACTTGACAACTAAAGAGAATTCACACTTACAGGATTTAGACAAAGATGGAGATGAGCACCTAACACTACAAGAGAAAGTCGTCCTAATTGACAAAAATCAGCCCGTCCTAATCTACAAAAATTTGACAGATTTTTGCCAATTAGGACAAAAAACTGTTCGAATTGACAGAAAATTGTCCAAATTGACAAAAATCTGTCAATTTTCTGTAGATTAGGACGGGCTGATTTTTGTCAATTAGGACGAGTTTCTGTCATTTTGGACAGGTTTTCTTGTAGTGTAAGCATTCACGTGAGTCCACACAAAGTGTCAGTTCCTTCTCGCAGTTCGTAACACTACAAGAGAAAGTCGTCCTAATTGACAGAAATCAGCCCCCCCCAAATGACAGAAATTTGACAAGTTTCTGTCAATTAGGACAAAAAATTGTCCGAATTGACAAAAACCTGTCAATTTTTTGTAGATTAGGAGGGGCTGATTTCTGTCATTTCGGACCAGTTTCTGTCAATTCGGACAGGTTTACTTGTAGTGAAACCTTGATTGCTAGCCGCCAAAGCAATCAGCCCTCACCAAAATCGCAGTCTTTTCCATCCAACCGTGAAAATCACGAAACCCTACAATCGGTAAGTAGCAATGCTCTTATTAGCTCGGGATCCAAGACAGACTAAAGACTATTTTGTTCTTGACGATTCTTTCGTGAAAATCACAAAAGTCTACAATTGGTGAGTAGCAACACTACAATTAGCTCGGGATCCAAGACAGACTAAAGCCTACTTGCTCTTGACGACTCTTTTGTAAAAATCACGAAACCCTACAATCGGTGAGTAGCAACCACTACAAGAGAAAGTGTCCAATTTGACAGAAACTGGCCTGAATCAACTAGTCACTACAAGACAAACTGGTCCTAATTGACAGAAATTAAGTATCCCTAATTGACAGAAAATTGACAAGTTTCTATCAATTAGGACAAAAAATTGTCCGAATTGACAGAAAATAGTCCGAATTTATAGAAACCTGTCAATTTTCTATCAATTAGGACTACTTGATTTCTGTCAATTAGGACCAGTTTTTGTCAATTCGGACAGTTTCTCTTGTAGTGAGTCCTAATTGACAAAAACTTGACAAGTTTTTGTCAATTTGGACAATTTTCTGTCAATTCGGACACTTTTTTGTCCAGAGTGACATAAACTTGTCAATTTTTTATCAATATTTTGTCAATTAGGACTAGTTGATTCAGGCCAATTTCTGTCAATTTGGACACTTTCTCTTGTAGTGTATCCAAATTGACAGAAATTGGCCTGAATCAATTAGTCCTAATTGACAAAAAATTGACAAAAAAATGGACAATTTTTTGTCACTCTGGACAAAAAAGTCTCCGAATTGACAGAAAATTGTCCAAATTGACAATTTTTTGTCAATTAGGACTAGTTGATTCAGGCTAGTTTTGTCAATTTGGACACTTTCTCTTATAGTGTAAAGACTACCTGCTCTTGACGACTCTTCTCTAAAAATCACGAAACCCTACAATCGGTGAGTAGGAACGCTCTAATTAGTTCGAGATCTAAGCACTACAAGAGAAAGTGTCCAAATTGACAAAAACTGGCCTGAATCAACTAGTCCTAATTGATAGAAAATTGACAAAAAATTGACAAGTTTTTGTCACTTTGGACAAAAAAATGTCCGAATTGAGAAAAAATTGTCAAGTTTTTGTCAATTTTCTGTCAATTAGGACTAGCTGATTCAGGCCAATTTCTGTCAATTTGGACACTTTCTCCTGTAGTGAAGACAGAGTAAAGACTACCCGTTCTTGACGAATCTTTTGTGAAAATCAAAAACTCTACAATCGGTGAGTAGCAATGCTCTTATTAGCTCAGGATCCAAGACAGACTAAAGACTATTTCATTCTTGACGACTCTTCCGTGAAAATCACGAAAGTCTACAATTGGTGAGTAGCAACGCTTCAATTAGCTCGGAATCCAAGATAGACTAAAGACTACCCGTTCTTGACAAATCTTCCGTGAAAATCACGAAACCCTGCAATCGGTGAGTACACTACAAGAGAAACGCGTCCTAATTGACAAAAATCAGCCCCTCCTAATCTACAGAAAATTGACAGGTTTTTGTCAATTAGGACAAAAAACTGTCCGAATTGACAGAAAATTGTCCAAATTGACAAAATCTGTCAATTTTTTGTAGATTAGGATGGGCTGATTTTTGTCAATTAGGACGAGTTTCTGTCATTTTGGACAGGTTTTCTAGTAGTGGTAGCAACGCTCTGATTACCTCGGGATTCAAGACAATCTAAAGACTAGCTGTTCTTGACGACTCTTCGAGACCCCCCGAAAGAGGATTGCAATCTCACAATGTTACGAACTCAAGCACAAATACAAATTGATGTAGACTTAATCTCACATGTCTATAGTGGTGTTTACAAATTCTAAATGAATTGTCTCATTTCAAGGGTGAGCTAAAAATATGCTTCACATAAATTTCATGAAACAACTAAACTTAGGATTGAGTCTTGGTAGCCAATTTCTCCAGATCTTCACGTACTACAAGAAAACATGTCCGAAATGACAAAAACTGGTCCTAAATGACAGAAATCAGCCCCTCCTAGTTGACTGAAAATTGACAGATTTTTGTCAATTTGGACAATTTTCTGTCAATTCGGACAGTTTTTTGTCCTAATTGACAGAAACTTGTCAAATTTCTGTCATTTAGGAGGGGCTAATTTCTGTCATTTAGGACACGTTTCTCTTGTAGTGACGGCCCTCACAATTTTCTAATCCTCGACAAGGAAAGTTAGAATAATGTCTCTCTCATGGGACATGGTTTGTAACGCATCCTAAATCTTGAAGCCATCATCACCAGGCACTACCGTCTGCAAGCATCTTTTCTCCAACCTTGACCATCACCAAAGTTGCATGTCGCATATTTTGGTAGTCTACATTCTCTTCAACACACTACAAGAGAAAGTGTCCAAATTGACAGAAACTGGCCTGAATCAACTAGTCCTAATTGACAAAAAATTGACAAGTTTTTATCACTCTCAACAAAAAAGTGTCCGAATTGACAGAAAATTGTCCAAATTGACAAAAACTTGTCAAGTTTTTGTCAATTTTCTGTCAATTAGGACTAGTTGATTCAAGCCAGTTTCTGTCAATTTGAATACTTTCTCTTGTAGTGGTAGCAACGATCCAATTAGCTTGGGATCCAAGACAGACTAAAGACTACCCGTTTCCTAACGAATCTTCCGTGAAAAGTACAAAACCCTACAATCGGTGAATAACAACGCTCCAATTAGCTCGGGATCCAAGACAGACTAAAGACTACCCGTTCTTGATGACTCTTCCGCGAAAATCACGAAAGTCTACAATCGGTGAGTAGTAGCGCTCCAATTAGCTCGGGATCCAAGATAGACTAAAGACTACCCGTTCTTGACGACTCTTCCGTGAAAATCACAAAACCCTACAATCGATGAGTACACTACAAGAGAAAGTGTCCAAATTGACAGAAACTGGCTTGAATCAACTAGTCCTAATTGACAGAAAATTGATAAAAACTTGACAAGTTTTTGTCACTCTAGACAAAAAAGTGTTCGAATTAATTGACAGAAAATTGTCCAAAATGACAAAAACTTGTCAAATTTTTGTCAATTTTCTATCAATTAGGACTAGTTGATTCAGGCGAATTTCTGTCAATTTGGACACTTTCTCTTATAGTGGTAGCAGCACTCCAATTAGCTCGGGGTCCAAGATAGACTAACACTACAAGAAAACTTGTCCAAAATGACAGAAACTCGTCCTAATTGACTAAAATCAGCCCATTCTAATCTACAGAAAATTGACAGGTTTTTGTCAATTTGGACAATTTTCTGTCAATTCGAACAGTTTTTTGTCTTAATTGACAGAAACTTGTCAATTTTTTGTAGATTAGGAGGGGCTGATTTTTGTCAATTAGGACGAGTTTCTCTTGTAGTGTAAAGACTACCCATTCTTGACGACTCTTCCGTGAAAATCACAAAACCCTACAATCGGTGAGTATAACAGCAGCTGCTTGGTTTGGGACGCCGAGGGAATATGCTTCCGTGCACACTCGATAGATATCTCACATAGTATACTATCAAGGTTAATATTATAACAAAGTAAAAAATATATAAATAATATAAAGTAAAATCTAAACTAAAAAACTAAAAAATAATACAAAGTAAAACTTCATATATAGGATAATAATTTAATAGATAATTATATAATCATAAATTAAAAGATGATTAAAGCATAAGCCAAAAAGATTGATCCAAAAATAATTCTAAAATCCATAATTTTCATGCCATAAGTCCAAACACAACAAAGTTCATGCATCCCTCCTCTCAAAGAGCTTTCTAATGATACCAAGAATGTCACCAATTCATACACAATCCAAAATATGACATAATGTAGGACAATTTAAGATCCAAACATCCATACACTACAAGAGAAACTCGTCCTAATTGACAAAAATCAGCCCCTCCTAATCTACAGAAAATTGACAGGTTTTTGTCAATTAGGACAAAAAATTGTCCGAATTGACAAAAAATTGTCCAAATTGACAAAAACCTGTCAATTTTCTGTAGATTAAGAGGGGCTGATTTTTGTCAACTAGGACGAGTTTCTGTCATTTTGGATAGGTTTTCTTGTAGTGATAACTTTCACATCGTTGGTTCAAATGCCATAAAACAAAACTAATGAGTCGTTTGTCTCAAAGAGCTTTCCAATGGTACTAAATGCATGCTCAACTATTGCAAAATCCAAAAGATAGATGATTTGATACAATTTAGTACAATTTAAGATTCAAAAATAATTCAAAAATCCATCATTTTCATACCATAGGTCCAACGTGAAACTAAGCCTATACCCTCCTTCTTGCAAAAAGATTTCCAATGATACCAAGAATGTGATCAAATAATGTATGATCCAAAAGATTTATAGATTTTAGCATTATTTTATATTAAAAAATAATTCAAAATTCAATAACTTTTACACTGTAGGTCCAAACTTCACAAAACCAAACTCATGCACCCCTCCTCACCGAGGGCTTTCCAATGGTACAAAGCACGCAACTAGGGGGCACATGGTTTTGGAGATCTCAAAATAAAAGTAGTTTTCTAATTTTTCAACTCAAAAAATACTTTGAAAGTCAATAACTTTCCCACCATAGGTCCAAACTTCACAAAACCAAGCTTGTGCGCTCCTCCTCACCGAGGGCTTTCCGACAATACCAAGCACGTACGTAACCAAGGGACACATAGTTTGGGAGATTTCAATGTAATAAGCAAAAACAAAAACAAAAACAACTATTTTAAAGCACTACAAGAAAACCTGTCCAAAATGACAGAAACTCGTCCTAATTGACAAAAATCAGCCCGTCCTAATCTACAGAAAATTGACAGATTTTTGTCAATTAGGACAATTTTCTGTCAATTCGGACAGTTTTTTGTCCTAATTGACAAAAATTTGTCAATTTTCTGTAGATTAGGACGGGCTGATTTTTGTCAATTAGGACGAGTTTCTCTTGTAGTGAAGGAAAGGATTGTATTTGTTTTTTAGAATACAAATTATGTACTAAATTTGGTCAAGATAGATATACACCATTGGATTGAAAATGTTGCCATTAGAATCTTTCATTTGGACATCATTTTAACATCTCATCTTTATTTTGCTCAAAAACAATACCACAAATATAAAATATGTAATCATTTTTGCAGATTTTGAATCATATAGGAAGTGCAATAATGGACCAAATTGGAAGAGCCATGTGCCATGGGATTCAAATTAATGTGAATCCAAATTTTTGACACTATTGTATACCTCAATTTTCATACTTTTGTACCACATACCTCCTATTGTGTCCAAAATTGAGCTCTCACTACAAGAGAAACATGTCCTAAATGACAAAAATCAGCCCCTCCTAAATGACAGAAATTTGACAAGTTTCTATCAATTAGGACAAAAAACTGTCCGAATTGACAAAAAACTGTCAATTATCAGTCAATTAGGAGGGGCTGATTTCTATCATTTAGGACCAATTTCTGTCATTTCGGACATGTTTTCTTGTAGTGTCTCTAGACCATTGAGGGTGAACTTTAATCCATTAACGTTTGGTCAACCACTTCTTGGTCGATTTCATGACTTTTTGTCTCCTACAAGTCGTAAAACATTTGATTTCAAAAAACTTAGAGAAGAACGCAATTAGAGTATCTTCATATGCTCCTAACAAAACCAATTTCAAGAGAATTTGTGCAAATATAAGTAAGTTGTGCTTGTCCAAACTTGAAATGGCCTAACCTTTCATATTAGAATTTTCAATGAGAAATGCATATTTAATGTAAAGGACAACTATATATGTGTGAATGAATTAGTCAAAAAGTTTTTGGTCAATTTCTAGACCAAATACTCAAATTTATGCCCAATTGTAGCAAACCCTATTTAGCAGTAGTGCCAAAGGATGTTTATGACACATCAATCTTTGAAGAGTAATTACAAAGATGTGAACCATTGGATGCACTATAAGAGAAACTCGTCCTAATTGACAAAAATTAGCCCCTCTTAATCTACAAAAAATTGACAGATTTTTGTCAATTAGGACAAAAAACTTTCCGAATTGACAAAAAATTGTCCAAATTGACAAAAATCTGTCAATTTTCTGTAGATTAGGAGGGGCTGATTTTTGTCAATTAGGACAAGTTTCTGTCATTTTGGACAGATTTTTTTGTAGTGATGACTTTCATTTTTTGTGTGGTTCAAGGACCTACCCCACGGAACTTACTTATTCAATCCAATCTAAGATTACATCTTTTGAGAGGGCACCAAATGGTATTTTTTCAGAATTGTTTACAAAAATTACACCCGCCCCCCAAATCGCCCATGGACGTTAATAGGTTAAAAAGTCTAGGAATCTTGGTGTCCACTGCTAGATGAATTGTGAATGTTTTTAAGAATTTTCTATAAGAGTTATAAAAAAGAGATGGGTGAAGTACATCCTTATATGATGAAAAAATAATTTTCAATAATAAGACCAACATGGTTACTAACTGTTTCTTGATGTTGTACTAGGTTTTACATCAACTAATCCCTAAACGTCTAGATTCATCTCTAAAATTGACAACTTGAAAAAAACCATTATAAAATATAATTTGGAAGAATATTTTGGAATTGGTATACAAATGAAAGTTGTAGATATTGATTTTTAAATCCTATCCATGCAGTTAGATCCACACATTCTATCACCGATCTTTTTCTATAAATTTTGAAACAAAAATTTCAAAATTCCTTCTAAATTCAATTGCAAGCAAAATATCATCATTTTTTGAGTAAAACTTGTTGAAATGGATTTGAAATGAGGTTCTCTTGATATGGTGATTTTTTGATATTTTTGTGACCTTTACATCTTTGACCTCATTTTTGTACATCTAGTTTTGAACTAGAGTCAATGCAAGTTGACCACTTGACATACTTCCACATTTGTGATTTTAAAAATATTTGTATTCTAGTAATATCAAATCCAACAAATGGATAGGACAACAACTTGGTAAAGTATCATAAAAAATTAGGATGACTTTCATCCAAGCAGGAATGAGACAAAAACAACATTTTGAATTTATTCATTGTCTAGAAAATGGACGTCATAGCACTTCAGGGTTAATGTAGGCTAGGAGCTAGAGAGGAAGAGAAACTTGCAAAATGTCAAGATCTTTGGACTAGCTTCTTTTGTTCATTTAGGATCTACATTCCCCACCCTACATACTAGGTACTCCAAGGTGCTAAATCCTTTAAGCCCTCATCACCTGAAGTCCAAACATGTGTAAGAGCATCTTTGCTTTTCAAGTGCTATAAGTCTAAATTTCAATGAAGTATGAAAATCTCAACCATACAATCTTGTAGTGTGCTTGTTGTAGAGGTTGTGAAACAAATTTGGAGTCGTTTGACTATATAGATTAAAAGATTATAGTGATTTAGTGTTGAAAAAAATTGCTGAAATTTTCTTAAAAACATATTTAAAGGTGAAATTCGATTTCTAAACCTTAAACTACAAAGTGATTCAAAACCAAAAGATACTTGCTTTGGTGAAAAAAATATCATTCAACTGACTCATTGCGTTTGCAAAATTGTCTTGAAATGTCAAAAAATAGTGAAAAAAATAGCAAAAATCACATTTGTGGCTGAACCTCTCTCTACTAAAGTGCTTCTCAGTCACTCATTACCTCTTAGATTGATATGATATTTTATCCAAAAAAACTAAACTAGTATGAACAACTTTTGCAACAAAAATGATTGAAAATAGACCATGAATGGAGAAGTTATAATCCACAGAAGTTCACTGTAATGCAAAAAGTCTGGATTTTGAACTTCAAATTGCTCCCAAGCATTTGTAAATATGCTAGTAGGATTTTATTTTGGTGTTTTAAGTGTGTTTTTATGAGTGTTTTATATTGGTTTTGGATGTTGTTTGTGGTTTTTAGTAACCAATTTGGTGTTTTTGATGTGATGTTTTGTCTACTTTGGGATCTATTTTGTTTGTATGAATGCATGTGTGTTAGGTGGGCTAACGTAAGTTAGCCATTAGTTTCCTAGTTGGAGTCAGTTGCCAAGTCGGTTTATGTCTAGCTGGAAGTTAAGTCCAAATCGGATTCTATGGAGTTGATCCCGATTTGGTTGTCAAGGCTGGTTTTTAACGGTTTGTGTGCAGTTCCAATTAGGAAGTGGTTGATGCGGTTTATTGTGTTTTGTGATTTGGCAACTGTTTGGGTTTCCTATTAGGCTGGTTTTGAATTCATTTTTCTTTATCCACTGATGAGAGTTCCAATCGGAGTCCCAGCCAAGCAGTGCTATGTATTTGTGTTTGTTTGTGTGTTTTGTTTGTGTGAGTCCTAATCGGAAGTTTGATTTGGATTGTTTTTGGTTATGTGTTCTAATTGGCGTGCTGAAAGTGTGTCAACGTGTGGCCTGTTGGTGAAGTGAGTGTTCAAGTTGGAGATTTTATGCAGATTGATGAAGTGTCTGCGGAGTCCAAAAATAGGAGTTCAAGTGCCGGTGATTGAAGATTCTATGTAGGTGCTTGAAGTTGCCTAGTTGGAGAGTTTACGAAAATAATTATGTTGGCTGTGTGAAGTGAGAGATTGAGGATAAGGAATGTCCTAGTCGGAGTGAATTAAATGCCAAATGTTGAAGGAGATCCGGTGTTACTCGTGGAGAGGGAAAAGTTTCAAATCAGTGAAGTCAGGACCTAGTCGGAGTGAGATTTCAAGAGATGACGAATTTTTTATTACAAAATTTATGTCTGTAACGGTGATTTGTCACCAAGTTGGATAAATGAAATGGAAATAAATCAGAAATTGATAGTTGAAGAATGAGTTAACCGAGTGGGAGTGAGTCATGATTTGCATAATGTTGGTGTATGGATGCATGGTTGTAGTCCAAGTCAATATAATTAAACTGTGAGCTGTGTTGGTGCTTGTGTGCAGTTTCAAATGGGTTGTCTGCACTACAACAAAAGCAGTGTTTTATGACTGCAAAATATGACTGCAGTGAGTTGTAAAATCAAAAAATATGACTCACGCTGAAATCACTATAGATGACTTGGGATATGACTGACTCCAGTAGTTTAGAAGCAATCGCTTCAGACATCAATCATATTGGCAGTCATATAAGTTGAAAGGGTATAAATACCCATATTTAGCTATAGTATGCCAACATGGCGTATACTTTGACTATCATAGAGGGGTCTTGACTTTTTGTTGAGTTGCCCGGGCAAATAAAAAAATCCTACGTGGAATATAACTGTGGCGAGTCATATTTTTTGATGACATGAAATATGACTGCAGTGAGTCATATTTTTTATGATATGGAATATGACTATAGCGAGTCATATTTTGCAGTGATGTACAATATGACTGTAGTGAGTCATATTTTGTAATGATGTAGAATATGACTACAATGAGTCATATTTTGCAGTGATGTGAAATATGACTACAGTGAGTTATATTTTACAGTGATGTGGAATATGACTGTGGTAAGTCATATTTTGCAGTGATGTGAAATATGACTATGGTGAATCATATTTTGTAGTAACACGAAATATGACTTTTCCCAATTGTATTTTTAAATGATGTGTAAAACAATTTTTTTCAATCATATTTTTTGATGATTTGTAAAACAACTATGTGTAGTCATACATCAACATAATTTAGTAGTTAAATAAAAAAATCTATTTAATTAAAAATGAATACATATGATTTCTTAAATGGACAAAAATTAATCACATTAGAAAGTCAAAGACAAGAAAAAATGTGATTTTTTTCAATAATAGTTATTAGTTACTAACACAAAATATATCACAATGGCTCTTTATATATGTATATTTCCACATACGTGTAGAACCTATATTCCAACAAAAATGTAAAGATGTTACCTCTTTTGTATTGCACATAACCTTCAATAACTTCATTTCAATCTCCAATGCCTACATGTATAAACAAGAAGGTTAGTTTTCAATAAATGAACAATATAATTCAAACTTTAAAGATTTAAAGCACTACAAAATATGTAAATATATTTAACATAAAAAAAAAGATTATAATCATTATATATTCAAAAATTATAAATAACCAAAAAAAATAACAATGATGATAGAGAGACTAAGAAACAAAAAGTAGCAAAAAAGAAGAAACAAAAACTAAGTGACATTATGATTGCAAAATATGACTGCAAAATATGACTAGGAAGCAAGAAAAAGAAAAACCTAAGATGGAAGAAGAAACAAAAGTTAAAAGGCAAAAAGAAGCAAAATCTAAGATGGAAGAAGAAGTAAAACCTAAGATGGAAGAAGAAGTAAAACCTAAGACGGAAGAAGAAGCAAAAGTTAGGAGGCAAGAAGAAGCAAAATCTAAGAAGGAAAAAGGAGCAAAACTTAAGAAGGAAGAAGAAGCGAAATTTAAGAAGGAAGAAGAAGAGAAATCTAAGGAGGAAGAAGAAGAGAAATCTAAGGAGGAAGAAGAAGCAAAACCTAAAAAGCAAAACTTAAGAAGCAAGAAGAAGAAAAACTTAAGAAGGAAAAAGAAATAAAAGTTGAAAGACAAGAAGAAGCAAAACCTAAGAAAGAAGAAGAAGCAAAACCTAAGAAAGAAAAAGAAGCAAAACCTAAGTAGGAAGAAGAAGCAAACCTAAGAAGCAAAAAGTAAGAAGGAGCAAGATCAAGTAAGAAGAAGCAAGAAGAAGAAAAACCTAAGAGGCAACAAGAAACAAAACTTAAGAAGCAACAAAAACAAAGACAAAGGAACAAAAAAGAAAGAAGAAAAAACAAAACCTAAGAAGTAAAAAGAAGTAAGAAGAAGTAAGAAGAAACAAGAAGAAGAAAAACCTAAGAGGCAACAAGAAACAAAACTTAAGAAGCAACAAAAACAAAGACAAAGGAACAAAAAAGAAAGAACAAGAAGCAAAACTTAAATAAGAAGAAAAAGAAGCAAAACCTAAGAAGTAAGAAGAAGAAAAACCTAAGAGGCAACAAAAAACAAAACTTAAGAAGCAACAAAACCAAAGATAAAAGAACAAAAAAAAAAAAAACTTAAATAGGAAGAAGAAGCAAAACCTAAAAAGGAAGAAAAAGCAAGAAGAAGAAAAACGTAAGAAGCAGCAAAAACAAAGAAGAAGAACAAAAAAGAAAGAAGAAGGGGCAAAAAGAGGACTGGCTACAAAAAGTGGTGGCTAGGGTTTCAAAACCCTAATTTTGTGGCGGCTAGGGTTTCAAAATCCTATTTTGTGGCGGCTAGGGTTTCAAAATCCTAATTTTGTGGCAGCTAGGGGTTTGAAACCCTATTTTGTGGCGGCTAGGGTTTCAAAATCCTAAATTAGTGGCAACTACAAAAAAGTGATTTAAAAAAAATATGACTATAAAAAATCCTACGTGGAAAAATATGACTAGGTACTTTCTAAATATATTTCCTACTCAAATTGTTTTTGGGTTGCCTTAAAAAAATCTTACTATTATGGAGATGTGATTGTAAAATATGACTAGAAAATATGACTGAGTGTTCCCTAAATATGTTCCCTACCGTTCTCTATGAAGTATTTTGGTGTTGCCAATGGTCATATACTATATGGCCATGATGTATAAGGCTAAAATATGACTCGCAGTCATATTTGCAGTCATATTTTTTTTATCTTAAAAAATATGACTACAAGCAATCGCCAGTCATGCTCAGTCATAATTCTGCAGTCATAAAACACTGCCATTGTTGTAGTGCTGATTGATCGGAAGGAATTCTGAATGAGTTTGAATCAGTTTCCAATTTGTGGTTATGAATGTCATTGTAATAAGTTGCTATGATTGCCAATCAGGTATGTGTGATGTTTAAAAATTTATAACAGTCCTGATTGGAGTTCATATAAAGTCTAAATGTTGTCTTATCGAATTACCAATTTGGTTTGTGTTATGTTTGCATGCTGGTGGTCAATTATGAATGAGTTGTGAGAGGAGTTTTATGAGAAGATTTAATTAAGGATGGAAGACAAAGAGTAAAATTATAATTCCAAGTTGGCGAAGACTTGTGAAGGCTGAAATAAATCTACAAGAATCAAGTCGGCAGTCAAGGATCAAGTCGGCAGTCAAGGAGTATTCGGTCCCTGTAGGAGCAAAGATAGCAAGTGCTTAAGGTTGGTACCGAATGGGAAGATGAAAGATCAGCAGGCTCATTGGAAGAAGTACCGGTCCAGGATGGAGTGAAAGTTCCAAGTTTGGAGAAAGCGCAAGGCAGATGGAGACATAAAATTAAAGATCTAATTGGGAGCCATCTTACCCTTGTGGCCTTTAAGAGTGGAGAGTTCCTAGTTGAGAAATTAATATATTTTGTTAGAAAAAATATTTGTTTATGCAGTAAATGAACATGTTTTTTTCTTATGATTTATGTTGCAATGACTTATTTGGCCTAATAGTATTCTAATTAGAGACAACCCTATTAGAAAGACCTCCCTAGGAACGAACTTTACTATTGCTTTAGGTATTTCAATTAGGACCTAAGCTAATCTACATCATTCAAAACAACTTGGATTTCTTCACAAATTCAATGTGGAACCATAGCATAGTCTACTGTTTGGTTCCTCTGGGCTTCCTATGTTCAAAAATGAACTAAAATGTTGATTTGTTAAACTATCCCTTTGCGGATTTTTATAATTTAGAAATTATGTCTTATTACTCTTCTTTGTCTCTACACCACTTGAGCCCATCTTCAATTTATCTTGTAACTTCAATTTTTAAGTTTTAACAATAATCTATGGTTGTGATGTCTTTGGAGATCAAATTGAACGCTTGAACCTTCTTCATGTTGGGGGATCTTCAAAATTGAGGTCTTGCACAAAATTGAGGTCTGACATGTTATTATCTTATAATTATATTAAAAGTATATAAAAGTGAACAATGACTTGATTTTTAAATATAGAATGGATAATACTAAATCTCATCAAATTGATAAATATTTACTTTGATCAACTTTAATTTAATAAATTTTATGTGATTTTCTTCAACAACTTAGCTGCAAAGACTTTTAATTTTTAATGAAATAAATGTACTTGAAAAATCTCTCGATAGTTGGTACTTTTAAATATCATATTTGTAAATTATTTATTATAAAATAATATTATAAAATAATAACTTATGATTACAATTTCAAATAAAAATATAAACTTATAATTGTACACATTTTTACACTCCTTATCCATGTTTACAAATCATATAAAGACAATTTCACAAGATTTATATTACAAATTAATATTACTTTATTTTAGTAGATGTATTAATTTTTATGAGCTTCTCAACTAATTATGGTTTAAATTTTGCATAAAAAATTGTAGTAGACTAGTAGCAGAAAACAATGACTTTTTGATATCTACAAAGAATGAATTTCTTAAACAATAAGCTATAGATTATTACATTTAAATGCTAATCTCAATAAAAAATTTCTAAATAAATTTAATTCATTTTTAAATTTCAAAGTGCATACATCAAAATTCAACAAAAATAATCCCACATCATTAAAGAAATAAGAAAATACTTTCATCATTTAAGGTCAATACTAGAAACATAACAAACATTTACAACCAAAACAAAGTAACAAGATACATATCATCATTATTTTCTTGTTTTTAATATTTATTTTAAATTGTATACATGGTTAATTATTTACTTATAATCTTGTTTATAATTTATTTTTTATTATATTTTTATTATTAAATATTTATTTAAAGTAGTATATTAAACTCAAAACAGCATCTAAGGTACAAACTTTTACTTGATTTTATTGATTTTAAAAATATATTATAAACCATTTTAATTGACAATAATTTGACAATACAACTACAATTGTTCATGCATACGCACTTTACAAAAACATTAAAATTTTATTAAACTATAGACAAATATGTGAGCATGTTTTGACAATTGATTGAAATATGAAAAATTGAAAAAAAAGAAAAGGATTTTAAAAAGTTACATTTATTCATTCATGAAATATGTGTGGTATGAGGTAATGTATCATCTAATAGTCAACAAAAATGAATCCAACCATCCTTAATTTTAAAAAAATAGATACATGGTACATTTTTTTTGAACCAATTATAATTTTAAATCCAATTGATTTTTTGATTATAAAGATGCAAACCAAATAACACTTATAAAATACTTTTATATATCATGAGAAAGATGACATTACAAACTTGCTATTTATATGGTGCATATGAATTCTTTGACACTAAAAATAATGGTCATAAGATAACCATTTTTATAGATGCTACACGTGATATAAACATTTCAAATTATTTATTTTAGTCTTTATTTGTGTTTGAAAAATGGAAATAAATAATCGATATTGATTTTATCTCATCAATTATACAAGATCTTACTATGTGGTTGATACATTTCATGAGATATATCATAAAAATATATCCACTTTTATACCATCATGTTTCTTCGTTGATGAAATTATTGATATAAAAAGTGTATTAAAACATATATGGCTTGAAGGCAATATATTATTGTATTTGTATGCTTTCCATAATATAAAAATTTAAAAAATATACAGATTTTACAAAAAGTTTAAACTAAGAAACTTACAATATATTGAATTTATAACTTTATATAAATATTTATTAATGTCTATTGAACACACGGAAGAAGAATCAACCTTCATTGACTGTATTCATAAGCTAAGAAAATCTCTTTTTTAGTATTTATGTGTAACAGCATAAAAGTAGTTTGATATGTGGTATAATATTTTATTGTGTAGCCCATCATGGTATTAAAAAAAGTTATTGTGCCATTCTAAAATTAGAAAATCAACAATTATAGAAGAATATAAATATTTTTTTTATTCAATTTTTTTGTGAATAATAACATTTATTGATTTTACTTGTATTATATTAGTTTTTTATGTGAATATAAAATTATTATGATCATAAATTTTTTTTATAATCTGTTGTACAATTGTATTTTATTAGTCATATTTGACATCATCATTCTAATTAAGGTACTTAATCAAGCATTGAAGATTATTATTAAACACTAAAATAATAAATATTATTTAATAATTAAAATAAATGAGGTAAAAAATTTGATTTTCTTATTAAGCACCTCATAATTTTCCTAGCAAACCATTACATGTACGAGCTAAAAAGAGAATGAAATGGCTTTGTTTTGAATATATTTATTCAAAAAGTTATAGAGAATGGAATTATTCTTTAAAAGACATTGTACACTTGATGCATAAAAATAATTTATAAAAAATAAGTTGTAAATTATTCAACATCGGTGATATAATATTCCAAAAATATGTACTCAATATATTTGTTTCTTGTTCAAATATAGTATATGTGAAAAAAATTATATTGAATAAATAAAATAAAAATATCATTCAAAATAATATTAAATGAAAAAATTACAATTACATGAAGTATTTCATGTAAATTTTTTTTAAATGATTATAATTATCATTTAAAGTTTTTAATTTATATTTAAAAAATAATAAACCTTTACTTTATTCACATTCATTTTCATTTTCATGTTCAATTTCTTTATAGTCTTTTTTTTTTCTTCATCATTTTCATCATGATCATTATCTTCTTTGAAATTTTTTGTGTGCTCATTCGTACATATGATACAAGCGGTTTATATAAGAATTGTAAAGTGAGATTTTTTTAGTGTTGTATAAATTCTTTTTACACTTCCTTCTTTTTATAGTTGCTTATCATGTAGTGAAAAGGCATTACCTTGAAACTATTTCAAATGAGGTCATTCTCTTTACTATTTCATAAATATCAAAATCCATCTATATAATGTAAATATACATATTTTTACATAATGCTTGCATACACAACAGCGAACAATTCGACAACTCGATAGAAATGATGAACACAATATGATATCTAACCCTATATCCGTCTAATAGGGTCAATGGGCAAGTTGACTTTTTTACTTTGCCCATTCCGCCATGTGGATGCCAATTAACATCCATATGGCAACATTTGGATGACTATGAGTATGGGCGACCTTGAGAGGGATGACTCCTTATATAGGACGACCATGTTGGGCGACCACATGTAAGGCGAGTGTTGGTTAGGCAATAGGGTTACAATGCGTTTAGGGGTTTAGATTTAGGTGACTTCTAATATACCCGTAGTCGACCCCTTTGTACCTGAACTTGCCCTCTAGGTACCCACAATCGCCCCCTTTGTACCTAAACTCGCCCCTAAGGTACCCATAGTCATCCCCTCTAGTATCTGAAGTTGCCCCTTTTAGTACCTGATGTTGCCCCCCTAGATACTTGCAATCACCCTCTCTAGTACTCAAACTCACCCTTAGTACCCACACTCACCTCGTAGGTATCTGCAGTTGCCCCATTACTGGACCTGGAGTCTCCCATGCTGACGTGGGTTGACCTTTCCGCGTAGGAAAAAAAATTCTAACTGTCGGACAAAAAATTCCTGAAAAAAGGGTAACCCCACTACGAGCCTTGTTTAATATGATAGACATGTGTCCAATATGACATGCAACACTCAGCAGTCAATTTGACACCAAAATCCAAAATCTTGTTTGACAAATCAACCCTGGTTACAGGTATGAAATAATTGAGGGGCCAATTCATAAGTTTTTTTTAACAATAAATTTAAAAAAAAAATTTCATTCATTCTTTTCACTCATTAAAAATGGTCTTCATTTGCTTTATTTTGTCATGAACCACAACATTTGCACTTTTATTCTTCAACTTTAAGTTGTTTATTATAAAATATGAACTTTTTAAGTGAATATCGTCAGCATTTCATTGCCCATCTTTGACATTTAAACAAAATACAGCTAGGTTCTAAATTCTTTTTGATAAAAATCTGTTCTACTTGAATGCATAAGCATTACTCATTTTGCCTTTTAAAAAATTAATCTTTTATATGTTTTTTAAGTGACCTAAACTTGCAAAATCTTCAACAAAACTTAACTTCAAACACAAATTTAATTATTTAAATCAAAAAGTCAAACTAACTAAGGTCATTATGATTATTTAAAACAAGAAGTCATTGTTAAAATTAATTAAATCTACATGAAATATCAATTCATGTCATTTTTAAAATCATAATTCATGCAAATTCAATACTCCTAGCAAAAATTATAACTTTTTAAAAGAATTTTTTAAAACTAAACTTGGTGCAATACCATGAAAGATCACAACTCTACTAATCTTTTGTGAACTTTCTTTAAAATAATTATAGTCAAAGTTCCATTGTATTTTGGCTAACATCTAAATTCTAAAAAAAAAAATTCAAAACATGTATAGTCAAAGCTCCATTGTGTTTTGGCTACCTTCTAAGTTCTAAATTTTTTTTATCAAAACATCTATAATCAACGTTCTGCTGTGGTGGACAAACCAAAAGAAATCATACAAAGTTCTAGATCAAGTTTGTTAAAACATTACAAGATAGTACAAACAAGTTAGTACAAAAAAAATGAATATAAAACACAAACTAGTTGAATACTTGGTTAGCACAAAGAAGTTCAACAAAGATTTATACGTTTCAATTCAACAAAACTCAAACAAAACTCAAACAAATGTTGTAACAAATTAGTATAAAATTCAAATAAGACTCAAAATGAGTTAATAAGATTTGAAAGGATTCTAATTCTTTTAAATCTTGTGAAAACAACAACAATGAAAGCTTGAAATGCTCCTAAAATTTTATATGTTCTACAAAATCCATCTCTTCTAATTCATAATGTCTTGTGACTTTGACATCTTCAATCACAAACTAACATTCTATAAATTTGTCTTTGTATGTTGGTGAAGGCAAAGAGTTTTTTTTATAGCAAAGTGCAAAAAAAACTTGCTATAGACCTTATCATTGTAGATTATCCAGATGGTCTTCGAGTTCCAAGGGGTTCAAATTCACCATCTCAAATTTCCCATTGGAATGCCAACATTTCAAGTTTTTTGCAGGTAATGATGACATTCTCTTTTACCTATCTCTATGATGATAGAAGATTCCTTTTATTTTATCCTAATACTTTGACAATGAAGAAAGAAGCATGGTTGTTTGCCCCAACAAATTGACAACATGACAAACATGATGAACACAATATGAATTTTATCCCTTGTCCATCTAATAAGGTCAAACTTCCTTTTGATTTTTTAATGAAAAATTTGGCCTACCCGTCAATCACATGACTGCCATGTGGCCTCCACGTAATACGAGGACGCATGCGGGTTTGGGCAACCTCAAGTATAGGGCAAGTGTGGGTAGGACGAACTTGGATGCATTTGGAGGGCAAGTGCAGGTGGATGTGGTACGCAAGGACCCTCACCCATGGTCATCCTATCTGCACTTGCGGTCGCCCCACCCGTAGTCATCCATGGTGATGTGGTTTAGGCTTTCTACGTTGTCGTGTTGTACATACGTATATAGTATAGAAATACATATTTTATGTTATACGAGTAGCTTTAAGGTGACGCCTTCTCGTGGAGATGTAAGTCATTTGTATAAGAAAGAAGATCCACATGAAAGCTGCATCAAATTGAAGTATTGTTGTTTGTTTTTCCACTTTAGATTCAGAATGTCGAACTGGAGGGTTTTATCTGAGCCTCAAGATGAAAATTGTCTTAGAACTCTAGATTTTTAACTCTAATAGACATTAATTTGATATTAGCACTTAAATCCATGTTTGAAGTATTTTATAGAAATTATTTTGTATGGTTATAGACTTATAGTTGTAAAAGGAAAGGATGGAATTAGTTTGCCTTCTAGGTAGACTTTGAAGTGATTTTCCTTTTAAGTTAAAGATTAAAAAAATAGTTGTAAGGTCAAATATGAAGGCCAATAGTTGTAAATTAGCTTTAGGAGCAAGATGGGCTGATGTCCACTTGTTTTTGTGTGGTGGGGAGTTGTTGATAAGGTAGAGAAAAAGGTGGACTAGTCATCTTCTCTCTTGTGGTAGTTTTAAGGAGAACCGAAATGTTTGGAGGGGCATAGTGTGTGGAGTTTTGAAAAGTTTTGGAATGAAAATTAGAGGAGTTATGCATCATGATGTCTTGTTTCTAAATTGATATCACTTGCATAATTTGAACTTAGCATTCAAAAGTTGTGCTTGTTTGAGTGGAGGGAGGTCTGCTGCCTCCTATAAAGAGGGGCTGAGACTTCGACCAACCATAGAAGATAGACAAGTCTTTTGATTGCAATGAAACTTAGAGGGAGTGTAGAAAATGTTGTTATCTTTTTGTGAAGTTATCATGCATTCAATTTGGAGGATTTGTGAATGAGTTGTGAGTGTGAAAGTGAAGGAAGATTTGTTGTCCCCTATGAAGAGGGGTTGAAACTTCGACCAACCATAAAAAAATGGACAGTTCTTTTGATTGCAATGAAAATTTAAGGGAGTAAAGAAAATGTTGTTAGTTTTTTGTGAAGTTATCATGCATTCAATTTGAAGCATTTATGAATGAGTTGTGAGTGTGGAAGTGAAGGAGGGTCTGTTGTCCTTGATTTTAGAGGCAGAAACTTCGAGTGGCCATAAAAGACAAATTGAGTTTTATTTGAATTTTGAAGATGTGGGAAATTTTGTTAGTTTTCTAAAAAGCTATCATTCAATGTGATTGGAGCATTTATGAATGAGTTGTGAGTGTAGGAGTGAAGAAGGGTCTACTCCTCTCACTTTTAAAGGCCGAAAATTTGGACGGCCGTGAAAATTGATCAGAGTATTAGAATGAGTTGAAAATTGGAAGAAGTGTAGAAAATTGTATTAGCTTTCCAGAGAGCTATCACTCATTCCATTTGAAGTTGTGAAGCAGTAGTGGTGTTTATTCAAAGATCAGCTTTAGATTTGAAGTTGGGGTGGAGTTTGGAAGTGAAGATTTGAAGTTCAAGTTCAAGTTTGAAGACAATCATGAAGATTGGAGATTCATGTATTGTGGCTTGTGGCTTGTTATTTCTAGCCGGATTTGGAGGCTCATTGTCTTTCTATTGTTATTCCTAGCCGATTTGGGAGGCTTGTTGTTTTCTTTTCAGCATCGTAAACCAATTGCGGGCTTTGTGGGTATCCAGTATTAACCCTGTTTTGTGTTTGTGGCGATGAAGTGGGATTGATCATCCACATGGTTGATCTTATTTGTTATTCCCACTAGTGAAAGGCGCTTCCTGGTCACCGTGGGTTTGAAGTTTAGGAGCCAATCCTTCGGACGGTCAACTCATGTTTTGGCCATTCCGTTTTACCTGTCCGAAGCCATGGGTTCTTATCACCTTATTCTTACCCTTACCTTTATAGAGCCACCACAAGATAGGCCAACGGGGAAGAGTTTGAAGATTAAAGACTAGAAGATTCGACGACCGTATACAAGATTTGAAGACCAAGTTTATAGATTAACAAACGATAATAAATTATGTTGTCCTACGAGGAGCCTATGAGGACTAAGGGAGGGACTTCTAAGATATCTAGGGTACCAATAAAAAGGTGAGGTCTGTCTTTGTGATGGAGTCATCCAACTATAAATAGTGAACCATAAATTAAAAAATGTAGTAACAAATTAAAATACAAAGTATAGAAAAATTATAATTGAAGTTTTTGAAAAGAAAAAATATAAGTAGAACTTACTCATATAAGTCAAGTAATGCAATGTCTTCAATTGGAGAGTCATCATCAATCTCCATACCATTACATGTCATAGTAGAATCAAGAGTCTTGGAGATGATTATAGGTTTTTGTAAAGGCTTTAGTACCTCATCAAAGAGTTTGGCATTACTTTCTAATGCAAAGATATAGCTATTAGAGGAATGAGCCACTGTAGTAGATGAACATGAATGAAACATAAACCAAAATTATAAATTATAAAAATGAAGTATAGATAAAAAAAAGTCAAACCAAAAAAATAGAGAAAGAAGTAAGCTAATATTATAGATTACGATATTTGTAGAGGTGGTTGTGCTAGCCACAATACCACCTATAGGGTTCAAATAATGAACAAAAAGCTTCATTAGAACCTCAAACTTATCTTTGTTGTCCTACGACAAGTTAAATTCAGCTTTATGGATTTTTATAAAGCTCAATGGTAAAGTGTGATTCAAGTCTCATAATTTATTATTTAATTTTAGCATAGGGTAAAATCCTAGGACATGGAATAGAATTGTTGCCACATCATGCATAGATAGATTCAATTTGAGGATTAAAACAATAGAAATCAAATATCAAATCATGGAAAAAAACTTAGATATCGTCTGACTTAGATGCACTAAGTTCAAAATAAGATTATACTATGGGATTATAAGATCAATGAGGTGATAGAGAAATTGAAGATAATTTAGATGAAGCATTAGCCTATGCTAATGCTAAATCTTTAGCATACACGAGGAGCCTATGAGGACTAAGAGAAGGACTTTCAAAAAAATTTACCAATAATTGAGGTCATAAGAACCTACTCAAATTCTTTAGAAGGAAGAAATATTTTTTGCTCATGTACTATTATTTCTAAAAAATTTGTCATTTCTTTTAGAAACTATAGCATATGAGCAAAAAATCAAATAAATAAAGACTTCAAAGTGAGAATAGAAAGCCCATGTGCAAATCCCACATGAGCCCCATGCACCCATTAGAATTAGCAAAAGTACTTTCTGAAAGTCATTGTGGAAGCACGATGGCCTATCAACTTGTCAACACATGTGCAATATTCAAAATGAGGGTAAGACAAGTTCTTTCACTCATCACCATACATCACCCTAGCCCCATACAATATACTTTGTAATATATTTTCTTTGATTACTTTTCTAATTGTTCCTCTATACAATAAAATCAAACAATTCAATTGATATAAGAGTATTTTCATGACATGTAAATATATCTATATTTATTTTGTTCAATTGATACCAAAGATATTTAGCACGGGCTATGCCATTGAGTACAATTTTGTTAAAAAGTCTACACTTCAAAGGTATGACCTTTTTTTTCTTTCAAAAACTATTTCCATCAAATTAGTAGAAAAATTATATTTTTTTCTTTCAAAACTATTTCCATTAGTAGAAAAATTAGTAGACCTCAGAAAGGTTGTGGTCTTTTGATGAGAAAATGCCATTTCAAATAGACTAGCAAGCATGGAGATGGGCCAAAAATATTTTCCCCCAAGAATAAATTACCTTGATGGGAAATCACTTGGCCATCTAATTGTCTAAGCTAGAAGTTTGAAAGATGATGCCTAAACTTTGTTTTTGCCCGTGTCTTGTCATCATTGCATCATTGGCCTTTTCACCTTTCCAGCTTCAATTCTTTTCATAACTAGCCTTTTTTTGTATCTACATTTCTTTTTCATGGCATTTTTTTTTCATGCATTTCATTACATTTAGAATGACATTCTAGGTCTATGCTTTTAGATTGGTTGTGATGTATTTGCTACATGATTTTGAGATATAGTATAGCATTTAATTTTCTATTACATTATGGATTGATTCTATTTTGTATTTTTTGTTAAAAAAATGGCAAAAAAATATCATAAACTATTTGCAACCATCAATTCTAAATATGCACCATTAATAAATCGCAGTCACATATTACATGAGCAAACTTACAAATCAAAGTTTCTAAGACAAGTTGAATTTTTTAACAACATAGCAATTTTGGATAGCTCACTACAAATGCAATTTTTTTTTTGAAAATTTCACACAACATGGAGACAATTTTTCTTTTAAGGCCCAACAATTTTCATAACTTTTGACTACATGGTTAAAAAGTCATTGTATAATATGTAAGTCTTTTTCTCAACTAGATAGTTTGGCAAATAAAAAAAATCATTTTTAAGAAAATAAATCAAAATTGATTTTTTAGATTTATAAATAAGTGGAAAGTTTTGAATCATTTCATTTTGATCAATGAGATGAAAGTTATGAAGAGTTTTAGTTTGTGGGCAGTTGTAGATTTCCTACTCTAAAATAAACTTTGAAATCCTTTATTTAATTCAATTTTTAATATTTTTGAAAAAATATAAAAATATAGAATGTAACTTGCTTATTAAAATATTACAACCATTGCTGTTGGCATTTTTCAATTCCATAAATAAATTCTTATGAATTCAATACTTTGAATAATTTTCTACTTCTTTCTACTTATTATGTTTTTCGTATATGTTGTACAATTCCAAATGATTTGAAATTCTTCAAGCATGTATCCCATTTGCCTTGAAGAATGAATCCAAGATGCACCACCATTTTGGAGATTTTTCATACAAATGTGATTTTTTGTAGGGCCCAAAAAGGAATTTTGTTACTTCAAATGCTAATAACTTGCAATCTACATAGTGGAAATTTCTGAAATTTTTTCCACACCTTTTCAAACTAGTGTACTACAAGATCCTATGGTTATATGTGTCCAAAAATGTTTTTTTTTCTAAAATTTGGTACTTGTAAATGACAATTTTGGAACAATTTTAGTGAAAACTGAAAACATTGTCAAAAAAATTTACGGATTAAAAGAGGTGGGAGCTACTTACATTGATCTTTGGTCAGATGGATCTCTTTATCCCAAACACCTAGTTTTGAAGCATGAGCAAATTATGAAAATACGTTGAAGAAAGAAATAATTGTCTCTTTGGTTATATGGAAAGTTTGTTCGTTTGAAGGTACAACACTATTCAAAATTGACATAAGCAAGAGAGAAATACAAACACTTTGAGAGCATGTTTTGCAATTAATAAAAATGTTAGAAGAATAGAATTGTCACCTTTGTTTGGTTCACTCCAAGCTTCAAGCACGTGAGAATATAGTTCCATATAATCGAGAAATTCCTTCAACCACTAATTTTTTGAGAGGTGAGTTGTTTATATTGAGAGACAAATATTTTGCCATGCAATCTAATTACAAAGAGTGTATTCAAAATTTGAATGCTCTTTATTCAAAAAATATAGAAGATTGGTTCTAAATTGAATTAGACAAGTGGATTTTGATTGAAGGTGAGAAGAATTAGAGTGAAGAAAAACTGAAATCATATACAATAGGACCAAGGCTACTTAATTTGTGACAATGAGAAGCAAAATTTAGAAAATTGATTTGAAAACCTTTGGGCTATTATAGCATAGTTAGACTACACAAAGATTTTTGTGATTTGGCTCCAAAAAGAGGTCAAGTAAAAAGAACAATGAAATTGGCTAGGATGATTATAGCACCAATGACAACCAAAATTTGTAGTCACAACTCTAAAATCAAATCTCGGTAGCATCTTTGCAATAGCCATAAAAAACAAAGTTGAAACATGCCTTGAAAATATGTTGTCAATGAACGAAGTATTTTCAATTTGCAAAACATCAAGGATGAATAAAGTAGTAGTTAAAATTGCCAATGTACATATAGATAAATTGACAAGAACATTGGTCCAAAGGAAATTGTTAAAACAATAGATTATAATGGCATTACATGGAATAACTATGTTTTTGTCTATAAATATTTCCAAGAGTGCTACAAAGTAGCAAACAAAGGTTTGTGGATAGGTTGCCTTCCAAGCTCATTCATAGTGTCCAAAATAAGACAAATGTTCATAGGGATGCCTTGTCAAGACAAAAAAATTTAAAAATCAAATTTAAACATTATATTAGATGTTTGACATTGCATATTGTAGTAGACAAATGTCGAGTTTGCATGACATCATCATCAAATAAAGTTTTAGGATTTTGAATTTTTTACCCCATTCTAAGTGGATTTATCTTATGTGGCTAGCTCTCAAAAGTGACATAAAAAGCTAGAACCATGCAATATGGGTAAGTGGTAGAGGTGAAGGGACAATTATGGATGGGTGGAGGTGTTGAAGGTGGATGAAGGGATGAATACAAGTAAAGATGGAATGCGAATGGATAAAGGGGAGAGTATAAGTAGGTGAAAGGTTGATGAACGAATGAAGGAATAACTATTTAGGTGGATGAAAGGACAACTATGGGTTAGAGAGGGGAGAAATGTAGGAAGGAAAGAAATCCAATTTTTTTCAAATCCAATTTCTTTGAAAAGGATAAAAATTATGAAAATTAGATAAGAACAAGATTAGAATGAATCTTTATAAATTGCAAATAATATTAAAAAAATACTTAATTAATTTTTTTTTTAAATTTTAAATCAAAATAACAAATAATATATGATTACATAGAGTCTGTGAAAATTATAAAATATAAAAAGTGAAGTCCTTATTTAAATCTTTATTTTTGATTTTTTGTTTTCAAATCAACATGACAAATAAATCATAATTAGGAGGAGTTGGTGCAAGAATTAAAAATTAAGCTTTTTTACTTAATTTTCCATCTTTTATTTTAATTTAAAAATCAATATGACAAATAATACTTGAATAAAATGAACTATTGATAACTGCAACAAAAACTAAATGAAGAAGTTTTAACTTAAATCTCTATCCATTAGTTTTTATTTATAAAATAAAATAAAAAAATAATTCATGATTAAAAGGAATTTTTTTTAATTATAAAAAATAAATAGGAATTTTTAAAATTTAAATATCCATCTTTTAAAAAAATATATAAATTAATATGACAAATAATACATGAGAAGGATGATTCTTTGTGAATTGCAAAAACATAATTGGACATGCTTTTACTTCAATCTTTCCCATGTCTACTGTATTTTAAATTCAAAGTGAAATAATATATGAGTATGATTATTCATTGAAAATTTTAAAAAATAAATAAGAAAGTTCTTACTTAAATTTCTATCCTTTATTTTTTATTTTAAAAATCAACACGATAAATTATTCAAAATTAAGAGGACTTTTTAAGAATTGAAAAATTGCATGGAGAAGTTCTTAATTAGTTTGCCACCCATTATTTTTCCATTATTTTTATCATTAGATTAATGTGATGAAGTAAAAATGTACCTAATTAAAAACTTCTCCATGCATTAAAAAAAAATTCTTAATTAAATCATTAATTACTTTGTATTTATAAAATCAAAGTGACGATTTATGATTAGGAAGATCCATCTAAGAATGTCTCTTATTGTCCCCTCACAATACTAGCTTACTCCAATGGCTAATTGATGATGCTACAAGAGCATTCTTAGTCCAAATCTTTACATTCACTATTCAAAGTAAGTACTCACCTCACCTTCAAGGGATCTAATCACACTTTAATAAATAATAAGTAGACCAATCACAAATCATCATGGTTTAAACTATAAGACAAGATTCCATTGGAAGTTGCAATTAAATACAAGAATCCATTTCAAAAACTTAATTTTAGAGAACAATTTGAAGAGCTTGGTACAATCTCTAATTGTTAAGTGTGGAGTTCAAAGGTATTGTAAAGTAGACTATTCTCATCCATTTTACTACGTGGTAGACTATTGAATGTGCTAGATTAATAGTTCATTCATACCTAATGCTAATAGAAGTTGATGAATGAATTTAAGGCCTCAAAATTTAACTTGGTATTCAAACCAATTTCAATATGTCACCCATCCATTACCAATCTTATATGGCTACATGTAAGACAAGGTGGTGGAATTAATACATTGGTGGTGCATCTTATTTATATCTAAACCCTAATTATATTGTGTAATGAAAATTTTCTATCAAACTCATGATCCCAACAAACCTAACCACTCTCCAAAAATTTGTAGTTACCTATGCTTTGAACAACCTTATGTTTATGTTTAAGGTAAATCAACCCATTACCATTTGCTTTCCAATTTCGTCACTAGACCAACCTAATTCTGTCCCCTAACTTTGAACCCAATTCCATCAAGAAAACATCCAAATCTGTTTTTTTATAACAAAATCAAAGCGTTTTATGACAAAATCAGAATTTTTATGATAACAAGGGGTAACATGTCGCTTCCTTAATGATGAATACTTAGTACTTGACTTGGGAGGTTATGGGTTGGTTAGGGAACGTTTATGACTCTAGTCTATAGGCGGTTTTGTAATTTTAAGGTAAACCACTTCACAAATTCTCAGAAATTACAATTTTAATTGAAAAATTAAAATTCCACTTGAGTTTGATTTGTGAAACATGCACACACCTTTGAAAAATATGTGCCCCTCTTGAAGTTGGCCCCAACATACTCAGATTACAAATCAGGATGGTAATACGCCTGTCTACCTTACATAGATGAGATCGGGAAAATGTCCAGCCCTCGAGAGCCTCGACAGATTTTCTGCTACTAAGCGCTGGGTTCATTTCGCACTGGCTGAAGAGTCTGATCGACATTCTCCTCACGATTCTTCTCTGGTAACCATCTCCGGACTTCCACTGCCTCAACTGTGAAATCTCCTTGACACAATGGACTGGACATGTCCGGTCCTTCACACTTGGGAATGATATGAAGCAGCAGCAGCGTCTGGACAAAACAGACAAGTCAGCAATAAATAAAACCGTAACAAATAGTCGGAGCAAATAAGAACAAGGCACATCGATGAAATGAGTCACACTCTTCTGAATTCTCTCAATCACGTTTGCTTTCAGACACACAATCGGAGAGCAAAACGAATGACATATGACTTGTTTTTATGAAGGATGAAGTAATCCATCAATCCACCAAGCCTGACAGAAGAAGGTTGAGTCTCCTTCACGTAAAGCAAAGTCATATATCCCTTAGCCATGGTCGCCTCTAACTCTCCTCCAAGGGTAGAAGAAGGCGAAGCATGGGATTCAATGGTCATCTTTGCGCTTGGGGCAATGACGCAGTTAGTGAGGTTCTACCGAGACGCGTCAATTGCTGGTTGAAAACTATTTCCAACCCCCCTGCGGTGCCCGCAAGGGCGCCCCAGAATTTCTGAAAGGTTGGCCCTAGGTTCCAACCTCCAAAATTCGAACTAAACGAGGAATGAAACTAAAGAAACAAAATGATTGATCACATCTCACCGAATCTCAACATCATTTTTCTAATGCGCCCCAAAATTCTTTCTAAGAATTCATCCTGCACAAAGGAGTGCAAAAAGATCTGTTACAAGGACACAGTACTGTCGATATTTTGGACGGAGCAGGAAAGCGCCACATATCCCTTAACCATGGTCACCTCTACCTCTCCTTCAAGGGTAGAAGAAGGCGAAGCATAGGACGCAGTTCTTATCTTTGCGCTTGGGGCAATGACGCAGTTAGTGAGGTTCTACCGAGACGCGTCAATTGCTGGTTGAAAACTATTTCCAACCCCCCTGCGGTGCCCGCGAGGGCGCCCCAGAATTTCTGAAAGGTTGGCCCTACGCTCCAACCTCTAACACCAAATCCAAACTTGGAATATCACGACAGAAATAGACTGATGTACACTCTAAGAGTCGAGCAAGGGCTGAAAAAGGACCAGGCTTCAATTTTTCAGAAGCACTTGAGTTTATCATACCTTGGCAACACTTCCACACAGTCGGTTCATGGCTTGCAGTTCAGTCCATGTCTTCAGTCTTTCCTCTTGTCCTTCTACTATCACTACGACAGCATAGCTGCAAAAGACACAGCATAGCTGAAATATCTAGTAGGTCAAAGCTGAGTCTTATAGCTCGTCAGAGCTTAACAATGACTCCAGAGATGAATAATGCAAAAAGGAACTCACTCTGAGTGAACAAGAGCAGGATGATGACGGTACGCCATGAAGTCTGCGCCATACTGAATGCCAGATCGCACCACCCAGTTTTTGGCACGGAAGTGAGCATATGCAATATACAGGTACCCGAACTCTGGCCGGCTAGTTTGCATGCACCTCCAGGCTTCTTCGGTGGACACAGCCTCAAGCCCCTGATACACCAACGACAGGCTTCTGAATACTTTAAGACGGAAACCCTCTCATTGAACGCTTCATAGCACTACAAACCACTGCGAAAAAAACACGAGGATCCCAAAACCCTAATCCCTTAAACCACTGAGAAAAAACCCTTAACGGTGGACACAGCCTCATCCCTTTTGGCTAGAGAGATGTCACGGAGAGTCACAGGGTTCCAGAAAAAAACCTCAACGGTCTGCTTGCAAATAAATATGCACCCCACATGAGAAGTCAGAAAGAAAGCTTCCTCCAATCCCAACTGAAACAACCGAGCATTGTCAGACTCCGCGTTCACTTCAGGAAGCCACGGGGAGCCTGCCAAGCAGATCCAAAACAGAGGTGAAATTAGACTTCCCCGTCCTTCTCACTCATGACAGTAACATCTCAAACCAAGCATGTAACAACATTGCTTGCAGGGCACTCAAACTTTACGACAGTCCCTACAATTGAAGGAGCAGCGACAGGAAAAACGAAGCGTTCGAGGCAAGAAGAGCTGCCTTGCGGGCGAACTTACGGGTGGAAGTTGATGGTGCAGAACATGGCGGCGACGTTGCAGCATACATTGGTTTTCCGAAGCAAGCACGATTCAGGACTTGGGCTTTGGAAAAGTCAATACTCAAAATTACAGATGAATGGGCAAGCAGAGCTTTCACAGGCTCCCATTCCTGCATCTGCTTGTACAAACTGGAGATGGGCTCCTCCAACGCAACTGCCGCTGCTTCTCGGGACTTCCATCTGACGCCCGATCCCATCTCACCGAATTTCTATATCATTTTTCAAATAGCACTCCAAGTTTCTCTCACCTCTGCACAAACAAGTGGAAAGAGCTCCGTTACAAAAGACATGCTACTGTCTATATTTGGTACCTTATACTGTAATTGCAATAAACAACAATACTGGTCGAAATTTTAAGTAGATTGATTACTTGAGGACCTTGGAAACCCAGCATGCCATGCATTCCATCTCCATAAACAAATCTAGCCTTCTTTCATAGCATCCCATAATATACGTCCACGGTGACCGCTTGATTCACTTGCACGGGTTAAGACAGGAAGCACCTCTCGAGAATATCGAAACGCTATTAAAGTAGGGATTAGGGTTTAAGAATTTCACAACGACTCCTCTTGGGATACCTTGGGAAGCCAAATTTGAACACAACTGAATGTCACCAGGTCAGAAGGTATTGAATTTAGCCACGGAAGAAGGAAATTCTCTTCGGCTTGACAATAGGTATCCAACAGAGCTTCAGACAGGTACCATCCTTGGTGACAGTAATAGAAATCTCCAAATGTTTTACAGAAAAGAATCGCCAAAGCACACCAACGCAACTCTCACCGCCTCAGGAGGGTAAAAAATCAGGATGATGCAAGAAAAAGGCGTACCAACGGAGAGTGTCGGCCCCAGCAAAATCACCTCAAATCACGAGCTTACAAACGACAATCGCCGGTTCCCTTCGTGACCTTTCCTGAAGCTCTCTCTGCACGCGGTTCCCAGAATATCCCAAACCCGTGAACCGAACTAATTCTCAATCACTCAATCACGTCCTCAATGACGACAGTTCTCTCGCTCCGACAAGAAAAAAAGGACAAAGAGGTGTCTGGCGGAAGCTGTAAACCAGCTGAAGAGAATGCTTTGATCAGCGACCACGGTCACCGACTGCAGTTTGCTACTGAAATCCAAGTGCCCGTGATGGATGAAGATGGATGAGAAGTTTCTGGCAATGATCAGTTTCCGAAGTGTTGAGCCTGTGAATTGGCAGTCACCCCTTCATAAGTGGAGTGAGGACCTCAGTTCTTTCTTTGGGTATACAGGTTTATATTTAGGGTATAGGGTTTAGGGTTTCAGCTTTGTTGCAACAATTGCGACCTCCCTCAGCATTTGCGCTTGTGCTCGAACTGCTCCTCGTGCGTCATCGCGCTGGATTTGAATCTAATCTCGCCAAGCTGCACTTGAAGTTGAAAAAGACTGAGGGAGGCGGAGCATATGGAGAGGAAGAGGAAGGAGCCTGTAGTTTGCCCACTTGGCAGTCCTTTGGCATCTGCGTCTTGCTTCAAGCCGAAGATATGCGTTTTTGTTTGTGGATTTTATTTTATCGTGTGTTAGGGTTTTAGGTCGCAGATTTTCTTACCTGTGATTTCTTTTTCAGTTTGATGTGTTTCAATTCACAGGTACAAATTTACATATCCAATTTCGAGTTAGTACCTGTGATATTCTTGATTATGTTGTCTGTGAGTTGGTCATGTAAATGTTGGCAGACAGTGATGGGATTGCCAGCACAATTGGTGTCGAGGGATTTAGATTTTACTCGTCAGTTGGAGTGTTGGCGACAACGGAGAAGCTTTTTGTTGGTGGACAAACTCGATTGAGATTTCCACGTTGTCCCAAAAATAACCAGACATAGCACGGTTGACAGCAGAACCCTAATCCCCTGAACCCCTACATTTTTCTGTGCAAGTACTGTGGATAAAGAATCAATACGGCCCAATGTATACTCTGGATTGAAATATCTTCAAAATCTGAAGATGTTTTCAGTGTAAGAAGATTTGAAATCATGTGCACCACAATCTTTAGAATTATTGTGGTCATAGCAATTGCACTGATATATGTACTGGAGTAGAAATTATCGTGTTCTCAGCACGTTCGGTGGAATCCTGGCTAGAGCATGACGTGATTTCCACTAATGTTTGCATTGCCTGATCTGAAAATTATAGTTTGTGCCCACAGGCTACCGAACAGCTTTGACAACCCCCTATTTCTAATTTGCAGGTTCAGCTTGCATGAAATCTACCTCAGTAAAAGCCAGGAATCACATACCTCACATGGAAACCAAAACATCACATACCTTCCCGAGAAGAAATATTGTTCATGTATTGAATTTTTAAGACAAGTGCATGTCCCTGAGGTGAAGTAGATCTCCTGGCAGACTCTAACACGACTAAGAAGAAAACTACAATAATTTGCATCTTGCTACAAAACTGTAAGAGCGTCCGCCTTCAGCAAGCTGTCTATCCTTGGTAGAAGTGGAACCTTGAACAAACAGATTTTTAAGGTAAGCCAGTTCCAAAGGAGAACCGCGTTTCTTTCTTTCTCTATGCTTTTTTCTTCAAACCACCACCTAGATGATGCTGAAAAAGAGATGCCATCTCCAACTGAATAATGGAGGAAGATCAGTTAGTTTCTGAACCCAATAACAAAAATTGTTTCCAAAAAAGAGGAATTTTATCTTTTCACTAGCAAGTGCCTATATAGTCAAAAGTAGCCACTTTTATTTTGTAGGAATTGAAATAAATCATCTAGGGAGTTTCATCTAAAGAAGTAACAAAATATAGTAATGAAAAGAAGAAATCATGCTCTACACTTTAAATGATAAAAATTATGCTTTAAAAATCACTGTGATCAACTATTAGCTACAAAATGAACTTCCTATTCTTTCATTGGCACCTAAAGGTAAAGCAAGCTTACTGCAGTAATGGCAGCCTCAACCCCCTTGTTACCAACCTTGCCACCTGCTCTATCAATGGCCTGCTCAAGAACAAGATTCATAAGTAACAACATGAGTTATGCAGGGAGCTCATCTTAAGTACGAGATACCAAAGTTGTAGGAAACAAACAAATGTTGGTCACTCACTACCCACCAAGAATGCTCTCTATAGTAAATGTTCAAGTTTTGAGTCTTTTTTTTTGGGGGGGGGGCCATTTACTCTTATAGTAGGGTCAATTCTCACAAATTGCTAAACTTTGGTGTGGGTAGAGGATAGTAAAGAAGTCATGAAGTTCTATACCTACTCCATGTTCTCAATTGTGAGTACACCAAAGATGCAAGGCACATCTATAGTCAAAAACCACAAACTCATAAGTTCTTACATTAAATAGAGGTCACCCAACTATCAACTTTTTATAGCAAGAATGGAATGCAAACACATTAATTGCAGACTATAAATAACAACATACTCAAGCCAACCTCAAAACACATATTTAATTGATACAAAACATATGATTTGCATACTTCAATACACATTGAATGAATAGGCGATTGAGGCTTGAAGGATACACCTAAACCTCTTTATTATAACATCTGTGTGCAACTTCTTGTGACATAAGAGGATGTGATAAGGAAAAGTACAAAAGTGCAATTTGAATTGAATAGAGGATCATTCCCTAGGTTTGGTGAGAAAAAATAGAGGATGTGATATTACAAAGGCTTGAGTGTACTTACTTGAACTCAAACTTTTTGACATGATCCCAGATGCAGCAGAGTTGGCAACAACATCATAATGAGTAGTAGAACCCCTTACCTAAACATAAACAACCATGAAATTTAATGAATTTTTAGTTAATTCAAGTGAATCAATGGTTAGATTGCAAAGTAAAGAGAGGATATTCCAAAATGCTTACCACAGCTCCAATACACAAAATTGCATGGTACTTCTCTGATGATGCAAGTTGGTGAGCCACCACTGGAATTTCAAAACTTCCTAGCACCCAAATCACCTGCATTTTATCATCTTTAAAAAACTTAGCATCCTGCTACTAGAACTCCCAAGGCCATGTCTAATCAAGTAAAATCAAAGCTCAACCTTAATCACATTTGAAACCAAAGGTTCATTACGTAAAGGGGCTCTCACTTTTTGAAATTGAGCTCAACAATGTTAGGGATCCCTTTTCATATCAACAAAGGTGCTCAATAAAGATTATATAGAATGTTATAGAAAGTCATGGAAGAGTTTAGGGCACAGAAATAAGTGAAAAATTGTACATCAATATCCTCCTCCTGGACTTGATATCTAGTGAATGTTTCTAAAGCTCCAGCAAGAAGAGGCCGAGTGATGATCTCATTGAAGCGGCCTACAATCTTCACATAAACATGACATTAAACATTGGAATGTAACATATATATTGTATTCTAAAATGAAAACATTCTTAGCAATACAACTAAAGTCTTTTTGGAAATCTAACACATGTCAATCTCTCTTCCAAAATCTCTTCCCTTTTAAGTATGCAGTGAAGAAAAGTTACAAATCCAAACATAGGTATAAGCAAGATTATGAGCAAGTAATCTTGACTAAAGCCAACTAATATGAGTAAACAATCAAAGAGCATACCACACCAAATCCTAAAACCAACTAATATTGAGTAAACAATCAAAGAGCATACCACACCAAATCACAAACCATTGCCCTTCATTAAAGATCCAGTCACCTCCTTCACTATTGCCAATACTTGTAGTCTCCTATTGACTCTAGTGGCACCAAAAAATTGGCATTGAAACACCCCTTGGCAACAAGACCCTAAACAAACAATTACAAGTCAATACCTTCATGCAACCATTGCAACTCATAACTAAAACATTGTTGCAACTAATATTGTGCTAAATTGTGACTACATTAATTTGTCCTATTAGTGATGGTGCAAAATTATTGTCACTACACTAATTTGTCCTATTAGTGATGGCGCAAAATTATTGTCACTAACAAAATTTTGTTTTGGTGGAAATTGGTACAATGGAAAACAGGTTGGAGGGGTGGATTTCATCATATTATGGGGATTCTTCCTCCCATGCATAACGCTTTAGAGACCAATCCCAACTTGAAGGTGCTCTTAAAAGAATCTAAAACCATAAACCCTACCGAGTGGAGCATGGAGGAGTTGTGATAAGGTCGGAATGGCTGCTGAGTTTAGGTCAAAACAAGGAACAAGTCTTGTGGAGGTTCATCTAAGTGTCATTAAAAAATACGTTGAGGTCCTCTACCCTTTTGGATAAGCAAAACGTAACCAAGTTGCTATTTTTAGATGTTTACATTTTTGAAAAGTTCTTTTTGAAGTCTAGTTTTAGCATCAAAAATCCGATTTTGAAAATGATTTCATTGCAAATTTCAAATTTCATCATTGCAAATTTCATTGCAATCTTGACTTCCCGTAGTATTAAAGGCTCTTGGAAATGAGACTCAAATACACTAGAACTTGGAGAAAAAATCACATTAAAAATTCATTTTAAAAAATTGCACAATAGATTTTGAAAAGCTGTAAATTGATTGGGTTATGCTAGTTAGGCCCTTTATCCTCATATTTTTTTGGTGATCAATTTTTCAGATTTGACATATGAAAAGAGGATTTGAAAGATTTCAAGTCACTTTCATAATCATAACACCCTCATGATTAAACATTATAATGTTTCAATCCATAAGCAATATTGTTGAACTTTCTTTTCCTATGTAATCTCTAACATGTCTAGTTTGAATTGGCACAATTACAATTCAAAGAAAATTAATACAACTTATATAAATGATGACTTTTTGTTCAATTTATAGCAAATTCCAAGAAGCTCTACAAAAGAGTTGAGGCATTTAGGGATTAATGTCACAGTTTGCACAACCTAACTTGTATGTAGCAATATAGAGTATACTCTTTCGTGTAGAGCTTTTAAAGAGTAATAAGACTAGGTTTACTAGCTTTGGGGCTGGATGGAAGGTTGGTCCAATATACTTTCAATCTGGCCCTCAATCTCATCCCAATTCACTACTCCGTCCCTAGTTAATAGAAAGTTGTGGAGCTAGATTCTAAGGCCGAATGTCCAATTCATCATTCTAGCTCTAGATAATGTTAAATTTTGAAGTTAGAATCTAAGTCCAAATTTTTTATTAATGTGCTCTTGGATTTTCTTAATGCTCAATTCATCTTTAAAATCCCAAGGCCTTTTTTTCATCAAAACTTACTCAAAATTGCCATAAAGAACAAAAAAATTTAACAATTGTTTTCTTTACATATCTAATCACAAGATCTTGTACTACACTAGTATAAAAATGCATGCAAAAAATTTCAAAAACTTTGACCATATAGATTGCAAGATATTTGCTTTTTGGACTCATGGTGGCATAACTTTTGTTTCCAGGCACCAAATGAAATAAAAATTATATTTCTAGGAAACTAATCTAATTTCCTATCTTCAAAAAAGAATTAAAAAAATCAAGCTAAAAATTGAGTTCATAGGAGCTGACCCAAAAACAATTGTATAGAACATCTATACAAGAAATAAATATTATTGTGTATTTGTCGATTCAACCTCAATGCTCTAAAAATTTAGCAATGTAGATGAGAAGAAGTTTTTTGGGTTCACAATCAATAAAAACTTATTAGAAAAACCCAGAAGACCTTGCATTGATAGATGATGGAGATTTGTACAATCCAATGGACGAACCCAATCTAGCCTTAAATGGGAAATTGGGTTATCCCAAACCTTGTCCCAATTGCTTCCCTAGGCCAGATGGTTTGGTGCCAAAACTATACTACCTAAGGCAACACGTTAGATGAGTGGTGGTTTCAATCTAGTCCTAGTATAAAGTCCTTGGACCGAGTTTGGAGATTTTGCATAATCCTATTGGTTCAAACTCGGAGATATCCAGCTAGCCTTTAATCCATCCCTAAGTATACATCGGCCCTTATTCAAGTAGTACTCTCTAAAATAATATTGCTTGCCAGTCCCAACCTTAGTCTTATACAACATCATGAATGCAAATGACCCTCCCTTACTATAATAATTTCTCTAAAGGTTAGCTTACATGTGAGCCATGTGGACAAGCTCTATGTTAATTCAAGCAATAAGATAAATTGGCTCTACTAATTGTCTTATTAGGGTGGGCAAGTGGGAAAGGAGGAGTTGAAGTTTTACTAATATTAGTGGACAACCTCATTGGTAGAGACTAATCAATCTTCAAAGAATCAAATGCGTGTGAGTTTCTTATTATATCCCTCCCCACCCATTGAATTTGCATGAAATTACAATTGCTATTTTCACTTGTAACCCCCCTTGTAAATTTTTTCCAATAACCAATACATGTAAGGAGGTTCTAATGTAGTATGTCAAACCAGTCTCGATCCCATTAAGGTAAAACAACCCACTGTGGTCAGAATGAGGAGTTTGATATCATCTTGTTGCTCAAATTTTTCAATTTTTTTCCCACATTAGTACAAGCTTGAGAAACAGTAAGTGCAATTGAAATTACATTTTTTTGACAAAATATGAATTTGCTAAGAATTTTTGAAGTGTTCAACCCAAAAGAGTCTGTAGGCTACCCCATAACCAACAAAATCTGAATCCATAATGCTCATCTTATTACCTAATGCAGTTACAATATTTTCTATCGTGAAAGGCCTAAAAAGTCAATTTTTATAATGAATTTCACATTGAAAAATTAGAGATACCTAATGAAGTCATTGTTCACTCCATTACTGTCGCATTGTGACTTACATCTCACATACTGAAATAAACCCACAATGGACCATTTCCTTAGGTGACCACAATGAGTCATTTGACTGCAATGAACTGTTTTACCTTACTTGTTAGGTTATTATAATTTTGCATGAAATCTACATTGAATTGAGACTCCAATGCAATATAAATTTTGTCCAAATAACTTCTCATTCAGTCAAAGTAATAATGAAATTTCGTAATTGGGTAGTAGTTGAGACTTGTTCAAAAGGTAGGTAAGAGGACGCTCAAAGTAAAGCCCGGAACGAGGCCCTCATACCCGGAACTATCCGGATATCGGGATTTTTCGAAGTGCTAGGTCTTCGGAGCTTTCTCCTTGCTGCGGCCATTGCTCTTCTTTTCTAGTCTCTCTCGTTGTTCACGTTTCTTGTTCTACCTCGCGGTGGTACTGTGTATTACTGCGGTTTTGAGAGAAGACGAGGCTTGGAGGCTATCCTTTTGCTGAAGGATCTGTGGCTTCAAATTTCCCGTCCGCTCGTAAATCTTGCGTGTGCTCCTGCTCGTGATTTTTCCATATCGCTCGGACTCGTTGCTTGCAATCGTCATGACTGCATCAGATTCACCCTCGGTCATGGAGTTCTCCATCGGAACTTCGGAGCAGAAGATGGACATAAGCCTTGGTACGCTTGCACCTTTCTTGGATTCTGCTTGTATTCTGTATAGGTTTTTGTTTTCTTGAATTGGATATGTTTTTGTTTGTTTGAGAGTGTCGTTGGATTTCCCTGATGTAAAGTTTATAAACTTTATAAGGATTATTAAGAACATTTATAAATTTTATTTTACAAATTTTATAAATGTTCCCTGGGATTTGTGAGAAGAGAGGATGCGATATTAGAGGAATTGGCATTAAAGAGGTCCGAGTGTAAACCCTAAATCCTGCGCGCATTTGTTGCCGTGAACGTGTCACAGCTGCTGCGAGAGTCCCTTGAGTAGATTTGGCGATGCAAATTTCGGAGACTTGATCAGCAAGAATGCCTTTCACGAGGCGCCCGTTGCAGACGACCATCACCTTTGTGGCGCTCAATGGCCTGCTCTGCTTGAGTCTTGGCCCTGTTTACGACTTCGTTTGTGATCTTCCCTTTTGGGAGCGCCGGGTGAGTGATGAACCTGTGCTGGACAATTGCTGTCAATTTGTCCTTCATGTGACTCTTTCGTTGCGGTGGCATAATTTTTTAAGTGCTTGTGGAGTGGATTGTTCATTTTATGTTCCAGAGAGAAAGACTGAGGCAGGAGCGGGATATTCGGAATAACCAGGGCGTGCTCACGTCCGAAACTAATTAGATATCGTATTTGCGGAGACTGCACCTTTGACGTGCATCCAATCAGAGGTAAGGAGAGATAGAGTGTTTGAGCTTTCTTTGCTAATTAGGCCGTGAGGAGCGCATTCAATTGGCATTGAATATTTTGATTAAGTCGGATTTAAAGGGAAATGCTTTGTGCGAGGGTCTGAAGCAATTTGGTGTTATGCTCGGTTACTTTTTGGGTTTTGTCGTTTCGGGAATTTTTTGATTGCATATCTTTACAGTCTAAATGATCAAGGTTTTGATTGCAGATGATCTTGCGCAATTGCGTGTAGTTGCTGTTTTTGAAGACGAGTGAATTGATTGCTTGATTGCTTTTTTGATCGATATGTCGAGGATGCCGCCCTCTGCTTGCAAAGATGCGCTCCAAGAAGGTAGGAGTGTGCGCATCTGCATTGCAGTATGAATTTTTTTTCAATTTTTCTTCAACTTTTCTCCTTTGTTAGATCGTTTACTAAAGAACTGACGAATGTTTAATCCGAAATTTTCTGCATTCCAGTTCATAACTCAATAACGGACATGGTGAAGGAGGTCGCAAATGAACCGTCGGTGGGTCTATACTTCGTGCAGCAGCACGTGCATAAGGCCGTTCCAGGCCTCCTAGCGCTCAAGGTCTGGCATCTTTCCAGTCAATTGTTTCAATTGAAATATTGGGAGATAATTGAAGTGACTTGTTTTGATTGAAAAGTTGAATATGCTTTTCATGACTTTTACCGACTTTCCAGCCACTTGGTTAGAGTGAAAAGTTTTTGTCAGTCAGCTATTTAATTGTAGTGATTACTATTAGTGGCCAACTAATTAGCTGAAACATGTTTTGCCTTCTGTATGACTAAGCTGGTTACAGTTTCAGTAACGAGTTACCTGCTAATCTTGCATTCAGAGCCATGTTGTTGAAGCAACAGAAGAGGCAATTCTGTATACACAAGATGTGAATGATGCTCTCGCATCCGTAAAAGTAATGAACGAGGTTGGGCCCCCGGTGTTCAGCAAAATGATGTCTACACTCAATGCTAGTCTTCGGCTCCTTCCAACTCTTCACCATCCTAAAACGTGAGCACTCAAAAGTTTGTGTTTTTGTCGTGCTGACAGGCTTTGGAGTTTGCTGGTTTCTTAAGGCGTCTCTTGCTTGGCACTCCTTGTGTTTATTGAATATAGAATGTTATTTATGGTTTTGATGTGATTGCATGATAGGGGCACCTGGTTTGTCTACTTATGAATTTATGGTTGCTTCACTCAGGAGTAGTCGACCGCCTCCTGCCTACGCACACCTGCCTAGGTCTGCTACTCATCACGGTGCTGTGGCTTTGCCGAGCTCACAGCCAGGGACTAAAAGCGGAGTGAATTCGGAGCGCAACATTCCAGAGGCTACAGGGAAAATATCCCGGGTGTCTAGTCCAGGGGAGGGACTCCCTGCTGTCTCGCCTAGGTCATCATCTTCGCAGGTAATGCTTACCCGGAGACAATTCTCACTCAGATATTTAATTGTCATTGTTCATCGTTCTCAGTCTTGAGCGGCATCGTCTCTGTTTGAGTAAGGCAGCTGCATTGAAATGGATTTGAAAATCAAAAGAATTCCGATTTCCTTTTTCTTCTTTTGTGTGAAGAATTCTGCCTTATCCATTCTTGCTGTTCTTACATTGAAATTTTGATGTGCCAGGGTAACTCAAATTCGTCTTCCACGCCGCAAACCGACACATCCGGTTTTGTAAGCGGTTTTTTGAGCTCGGCTTATCAGAGGGCTAGCAGCGTGAGAATGTCCATGCCGGTTGCATTTGAAGTCAAAGAAAGAGTTGCAAGACAAGACAATGACACGGAAGTTTCTACTGCACCAGCAAGTGACACTTCTACATCAAGTTCTACTGCTGGTTACATACCAAGCATCCCTTATTGGAATGTCTTCGAGTCGGCAATACAGAAAGCCGGTCACATGGTGGGTGCAGGGAGTACTGGTTCTGGCGATTCCTTTCGTAGATCTCCCTTTGTTCGAAGCTTCTCTGCTTCAAGTTTGTCAGAGTCTGTACATAAGAAACCATCACTGGAAGAATCTGCTGTTGGAGGAAGTTATAACAGCAGGGAACAAGAAGACCTTGAGAAAGTGGATGACGAGGGGCATTCCGGGCTGGATTTGGAAGATCCCGAGGTAGTTGAGAGCTTTGCAAGACTGCAACAAGAACAGGCAGCAAAGCTTGAAGAATGGTTGGGGACTTCCAAAGAGGATGAGGCCACTCCCCAATCTTGAAGTCCCTGACAAGTTATGCAGATCACTTCATAGGATAATCTCTGAATAGCTTGAAAGATCGAGCTGTGATTTCATAGAAAAAACTGTCAGTACTATTTCAGTAGAAGTTGATGCAATTGCTTCTCTTTGCTGATATCATGAATAAATTTGCACACAGATACAAGCAGCCCAAGTGTTTGTATTATTGTGCTGAGCATTTGCTCTCTGGGTAAGTTGCCCATCTATGTATATCCATACATTAACCCCTAAGCGCCTAGCGCATGTTTTCCAAAATCCCAAATCCAGACCCTTCTGAACTCATTCCACAAAAATTGACTGTAGAAATCGGTAGTGGAGACGAGCTTGGAGCTGTGGGGACCATACCATTGAAAAGATTATAACAATCAAACAAAGGCCATATTTGAGGCAATCTTTCATATACGGAAGGCCATATTTGAGGTATGTGGGTGCTCAAGGGTTAGATTAGGTTGGTTGTTGTGGTGAGATGTTGTGTTGAGATGTCATAGATTGTGCATCCTTTAGTCGCATTCTTGGTAACGAGGGAATGGAAAAGGATTCTGCGAGGAGGGGTGCACAAATTTTTTCTTATCCCTTAGTCGCATTCTTGGTAACGAGGGAATGGAAAAGGATTCTGCGAGGAGGGGTGCACAAATTTTTTCTTATTTCTTGGTAATGAGGGAATGGAAAAGGTTTCTGCGAGGAGGGGTGTACAAATTTTTTCTTATGGTGTCCTAACTCACAGTGGACAAGATATTAAATTTCAAAGTTTATATAAATTAGAAAATTATTTTTATTTTTATTTTATTATATTGTGGCAACCAACATAGGACACATTAGTCTATTCATTAAATGAAGTTGTTTGTTGGGTTTGTCCTTTGAATACGAACTATGGTTTTTGAATTCCAATTTCCAAATCTATCTATAACGACATTTATATTGCACAACATGTGGAATTCAATTGATCAATAAATTTCTATTGTTGTTTACCTAATACAAAGCCTCATGGTTACATTGTCTTTATTTTGTTTGTTACGGTGAGATCTCCCAAACCATGCATCCCCATGTTGCATTCTTAATACCATTGGAAAGTTCTTTGTGTGGAGGGGTGCATGGACTTTGTTTCATATCGTTTGGACCTATAGTGTGAAAGTTATGAAATTTTGAGTTATTTTTTAAATACAGTTCTTCTAGCATATAAAAGCTCCCTCCCTCCCACCCAGCAAGTTGATAAGGACTAACTTAGATTGTTTACAAACAGGGACTCTATAGAAGTATTCAAATATGACGACGAAACATAGGCTGAGCTATAAGTTACAAACTAGGGACGATGGTGATGTAGGGCTATATCCAACATACCAATGTTTCTTGAAGCCAACCCTAAATGTATCATAAGATACCTAGATATAACGTTGAAACCACAAAGTAATAAATCGAACAAGGAGAGATTAATGCTCTCTAAACCAAGTAGGATAATGAGAAAAGGGTGCACCTATAACTTGACAAAGTTGGGCTGTACGAGGACTACTAGGAGAATAAGTAGGGGAAGTGGGGTTGTAGCTTGGCGAAGTTGGTGAATAACGAGGACATGTGGGTTTAGGCTTATGAGAGGTAGGACTATAACTAGGCAAAGTGGGGCAATGACAATGGAGTAGTTGCATAGTTGTGATGTAGTCGCATGTCAATTGTGTTGTAGTTGTATATCAGTTGTACCATAGTTCCATATCAATTGTGCTGTAGTTGCAGATTAATTGTGCTGTAGTCGCATATTAGTTGTATTATAGTCGCCTTTTAGTTGCACCATATTTATTTTGAAATATAGTAGCATTGTGTTTGTAATGAGTGACTACAATGGACAAAGAAAAACCTACATTGCAAAATTGTTTATGCCAAAGTTAGCTAGTATGCTTTTTGATAGAGATGAAATGATAATAAAAGCATCAAGAAGGAAGATGTACAAGTGAATTTGTGTATGTAGTGTCTTTCTAGATTGTCTTTTGTCAATCTCATACTAACTTGAGAAGACTATTTATGTGACTAGAGGCTTCATATCCACTATATGTTGGATGTTGTGCATTGCAAGATGAATCTTGCTAAGAATTTTTTTTAAACAATAAGTGAAAAAAAGATACAATGAAGATGTGACAAGGTCTATAGAGAAGAGGCATACAAAAGCATTTGTGGTTGACACCAAATCCTCGCAGAGCTAAGAAGATATTGAAACCATTTGCTAGATATGTATTCTCTGAAAAAGAGTATGAGCAATTTGCAGACGTTATTGCTTCTATGAAACTTCCTTTAGGATATTCTTCTTCATTTAGAAAGCATATAATGGCAAAAAAATTTGGAAGCCTCAAATTGCACGATTATCATGTATTAATGCAACAATTGATGCCATTGGCATTAAGGGGTCTATTGAAGTCTAGTCTACATATGTTCGTCATGTGGATGTGCAAGGTATTTAGGAGAATATGCACAAAAGTTTCTAATCCAGCAAAGTTTGAGTCTCTTCAACTAGATGTGGCTGAAAGTATGGTACTATTAGAGATGGAATTTTTACCGTCATTTTTTGATATGATGACACATCTTCCATATCACCTAGTACAAGAACTTGACTTATTTAGGCCCGTTAGTACAAGGTGAATGTATCTAGTTGAAAGGTATATGAAGACATTGAAGAACTATGTCCACAACATGGCTAGACTAGAGGCTTCCATGGCAGAAGGATATCTGAAGGAAGAATACTTTAGCTTTGTAACAATGTATTTGCAAGGATTTGACATTGTCTAAAGGTGTATATGGGATGTAAAGGAGGAATTTGGTGATGTTGAAGAAGTTCTTGAGGGTGTAGGTCGATAATTCTTAATGCCTATTATACTATGAGATGCAGCACATGATTATGTATTGAACAATGTTGCCATCATGGAGCCATTCATTAAGTAAATTGCACTAGCCTCTTCATTTTGAAGAGTCCAATTATTAAAATAAGGACAAGAAATTAATATGCAATTGATTTGAGTAGCAAAGGTACAACTAATATGCAACTATTATGACTACAAAATGTATGAAGTAGTTAGAGGTAAACAACTACAATAGTTGCTAGTTAGGAAATTTGGACAAGGTAGAAGCATGCTAATAGGAGCCAACTTGGTTGTAACCATTGCTTTTTTTTAAGAATCTTCATTCTAACTCTTGAATATAATTTATTATGTCAAATTTTTAAGTATCAAAAGGGCCAAAATATAGCTATAACCATTGCTTAATTTTGCTTAATTGGATTCAATAAGGACCCATTATAGATGATTTAAAGACTATTATAGATGAATAAAAATCAATTTTTGGTAGAATATTGCAATAAGAATTCATTACAAATGACTTAAAGACTATTTTAGTTGAATAAGCGATAATTGTTTGGTAGAATATTCCATTAAGGACCTCTATAAGCACCTCAGTAACATCTTCGAGTGGCTCCTATTAGTGTGCTTGGGCCTGACATTGGTGGTTTTAGCTTTTGCCATGCATGTACATCCAGGAAGTGGAAGGAAAAGTGTCAAATAGATCTAAGCACAACACCACTTGATGTGTGGATAAAAATGGTTGTTCGCAACAGTAATGTTGATGTATATACTCCAAAGAACAAAGATAGGATGTTATTATCCAAGAAACCATCCTAGAAGGCACATCGAAATTCTTGTGTGAAAGCTTTTGGAAACCATTTCAAAGTGGGTAATGATGCTTCCAACATATTGCAAACATATGATTGCGAGGTTGCATCAGTGTTCCAAATTCCAGCTTTTGACCTTTGAGAGGTGTTAGTGCATTATGTTGGAGTATTGAAAGATATATTGAAACTAGATTACGAGTCTCTAAGTGCCACTATGATTCTAATGCGGTGTGAATGGGGAAAGAAAACAAACAATTGAGGAAATCCAATGTATATTAGAGACGAGGTTGATTTCCTTCTAGTGAACTTCTACTACAAAATGCGCAGGATGCTTGATCCATTTATATTTTCAAGCCAAGCAACCAAGTGTTCTTTGCTAATGATGTGAGAAAAGATAGTTGGAAAGTAGTACTGCATAAACAAGCTAGTGCTCGATAAAAATTTGTAGACACATCAAATGTGTTTGTGAACACCACTGTACAAGCTTCTAGTTTAGTTGCTCTAGATGATGTGCCTCCTCTACTTAGTGTTCCGCCTCTAGTCGGAGCCATAGAGTTATCTGTAGAGGACAATCTCCTAGCATTTGTAAGATATTGAGACCATCCATTGAAAATATTAGTTTGTCGTTTTTAACTTTGAAATTACTTTTGCAATGTTTTTCAATTCAAAGACTTAATGCACAATTGCATCCAAGTGTCTACTGTCTATAAAAAAAGAGGTAATTAGAAATGAAGTGTTTCATGGTACACTATGGATGAATAATATTGTAAGGCATACTTATTTGATCTTTTGAAGTGTGTATCTTGACTAGCATCGAACCTTCTTAATGTTTGATTGCATCCCCATAGTGAACTCATAGTGAATAACTTACAGTCACAATTGTTCAGCAGAGTGAGGTTGTAATTGAAATTCATAAACAAGTTTCATAGCATTCCAACAAAGAACTCTAACTGTATTTGTTCTATAGTTATATTCTAGATGTTTTATAGTCAAATCCTAGTTGTTTTCTGTTCAAATTTTAGTCATTTTCTAGTTGCATTCCAGTTGTTCTCTAATTGCATTTAAGTGGTTCTCTAGTTGCATCTGAGTGATTTTCTAGTTGCATTTGAGTGGTTTTTTAGTTGCATTCTAGTTGTTCTCTAGTTGCATTCTAATTGCTCTATAGTTGCATTCCATTCACTTTCTAGTTGCATTTGAGTAGTTCTCTAGTTGTAGTTGTAGTTCTCTAATCACTCTATAGTTGCATTTGAATAGATCTCTAGTTGCAGTTGTAGTTCTCTAATTGCTCTGTAGTTGCATTCCAGTCGTGTCCTAGTCTAACTATAGCTGTTTTCTAATTGAATTGTAATCAAATTTACATTAAACTACAACTGCAATTTGACACCGTGGACTCTGCAAAGCAAAAAGTTGTCCATATCAACATTGAATACTGGATGTAGAATGTTTCACATTGCTTTTTGGTTGCACTTTAGTAACTCTACGCTTCATTCTACAACTATTTTGCAACTACAATAATGTAGAAGATTACAGTTGTAGGATAGTTGCATAGGATACATAGCCACATAGCAGTTGGTTGCGGCGGACATGTTTTTCTTCTAATGGGACAAACGGTCCTTGAATTCAGTGATTTTCTAAGCTACTAACCACAAATTTACTAATTTATTGGGTGTCTCCCAAAAGTGGACGGAACTGAACGAAAAAACTCTCCAAAGTATGAAAAACTGGCGCGCAGTTACACACGCGATCATGAGTATCATCCATGTCACATGTGCCGTGCTCCAGACGCATGGATGAAAAGTAAAGCCCGGAACGAGGCTCTCATACCCGGAACTATTCGGATATCAGGATCTTTCACACCGACGAGAAGTGCTAGGTCTTCGGAGCTTCTCCTTTGATCTCTCGCACCGCGTTGCGGCAACGCCATTGCTTGTTCTTTTCTAGGCTCTTTCGTTGTTTGCGCCGATCACGTTGCTTGTTTTGCCTCGCGGGAGTACTGTGTGTTGCTGCGGTAGAGCTTTAAGGCGGTTTTGAGAGTAGACGAGGCTTGGAGGCTATCCTTTTGCGGAAGGATCTGTTGCTTTAAATTTCCCGTCCGCTCGTAAATCTTGCGTGTGCTCCTGCTCGTGATTTTTCCATATCGCTCGAGACTCGCTGCTTACAATCGTCATGGCGGCATCAGATTCACCCTCGGTCATGGAGTTCTCCATCGGAACTTCGGAGCAGAAGATGGACATGAGCCTTGGTACGCTTGCACCTTTCTTGTGTTCTTCTTGTATTCTGTATAGGTTTTTGTTTTCTTGAATTGGATATGTTTTTGTTTCTTTGAGATTGTCGTTGGAAAACTCTTGTGGAATTCGCCTTTGAATGCACCTTGTCTTGAGGTTAATTTGGTAGTGAGGAACAGAGACTTTTGGTTTGGTATGTTTACACGTTTTTCATTAGATTATTTTTTTGGCTGTGAGGAAAGTAGACCTTTACTTTTGGTTGTTTACATGTTGTTCGTTAGCTTTTTGTTGCAGTGACTTGTCTTTTGGTTTGTTTTCATGCTGTTCACTGTTCATTCGATGTTCCGTTTGCGTCTACTCTTTCATTGAGGCTGTCTGTTTTTTTTGCGTGTTCTTGTGATATTTTCTCGTCAGATTTGAGAGCGATTTGGAACGATATACAACTAATGTTTGTCTCACAGTTTTCCTCGTCTCTATGTTTGGTATGATGAAGACTTAATCTACATCTTTGATGGTGGGCGGCTGTCTCGTGTTATAGATAACGCCTGGACGATCGTACCGTCCTGTAAATCTGTGAGATCGTGTAGGTTGCTAGTATGCCATCAGTGTGCTTAACTGTATTTGTCCGTAATTAGGGTTAGATTCTGCGACGAGCGTTTTTCTAAGACAGTCTCTCTCTCTCTCTGCGATTATTTTTAGCGAGGCTGTCGGGTTCCTCGGATGGCTGTTTTGTGTTCTTTTTTCCCCGTGCTCTTGCGATACTTTCTTGTCGAATTTGAATCGATTTGGGACGTTTGTCTTGCAGTATACAATGTCTGTCTTTTATATGTCGAGTTAGTTATCTCCATCTTCGATGCGGCGCGTCTGTCTTTTGTTGTGAATAACGTTTTGGTGAATCTTCCCGTAGTTTAAATCTTTTAGATCATGTACTTTGCTAATTTCTTATCGGTGAGATTAACTGTATTCGTTAAAATTTAGGGTTAGATGCTGCAACGCGGGGTTCCCCTAGCTTGCATTGTTTTAAGATGCTTCTGTTTATCTGCAGATGACATCATTAAACTGTCGAAGAAGGCCAACGCTAAGAATCGAGTTCCGGTAAGCGTTTGCTATTTGATCTCAGCTTTTACCCATGTATTCGCCGAATGATTATACAAATTATTTTGTTTATAAAATTTATTTCTTATTGACTCTTCAAACCTGGCAAAACTTTCTGCAGAACAAGGGAAGGAACAAGAAACCAAATGGACCAACTGCAAAGGCTGCTCTTCAAAAGTCTGTTGCTACTCGATCATCAAATATGCGACAGGTAAGACAGTAGCTTGAGATCCTTGGCGGATGATTACTCTTGCTTTGGAAATTTTCGGAAGATTGTCTTCTGGAGCTATTCGCGGAATATGGATGATCGAGTTCTTGGATGTCTCCCCTAACGGCTTGGCGTCTTTGTGATATGCAGGGGAAGTTTGCGGAGGCTAGAGCCCGGAATGGTGGTGCAAATTTCCCTGCCACTCAAGCTGCTAGTAAGAGAGCTTTTGCTGCCCCTATTAACACAAGGAGCAGGCAAATAATGAAGAACAACAATGAGGTGTCTGGAAGAGCAGCATTTGGGAAGAAGCGTAATTTTCAGAGGGGTCCAAATATCCCCGCTGCTGCCCGGAATATGACGGTGTCGGTCGTCAATGATGCGAGCAAGTGAGTGGCTGGTGTGCCCGATTCCAATTGCTGCCACAGTATGGGGGTTGTTTTGGTGTTTGTGATGGCCTTTGCAGTGTCGGAACTGGTTTTTTTGACGAGGTTCTTCAGAATGAAGATCCCCTGCAGTATGCCCTTATACCATTACTGTAGAATTGAACAGATCTGCTTAAGATTGCAAGTGAACAGGTCGAAGGTACTCCTAAGCTTACAGTCAACGCTATTAAGGTGGAGTGGAAAGGATAGATACATCGATTGAGACTGGCAACGATCATAGAGAGGATCTGTCCACACCTTAAGAGATCTATATGGGAAGGAGGTCTGTTGCGTGCCTGCCTTGGACGTCCTTTGCTTGTGGGGGTCCACGCAAAGGCTGCTCGGAGTGAGCGCCATATAGGAAAGCAACAAAGTGCTGCAGCCTACGCGAACCCTTCAGTCATGGAAGTTGCAGTGCATTGGCTTTGGAAACCAATTTGGCGTGGTTAAGGGTATAGGGTTCCAGGCTCGATTTGGTTGGGCTTGGGGTTGCAGTTGCATCTCTTGAATGAGGAGTCCATGGGGTTCTCTGACATCCTTGAACGAGTAGATGAGCACCATTTGGAGACCTTGCTTCCTACCTCACACCTAAAGAAGAGGAGATGATTTGGTTTGAGCAACTCGGTGCATCACATTCTCAGAGGTCTTGGTTGATGCGTGGCATTTGAATCTTATATCGAAGGAAACTGTAGCTTTATGGTACTATCACACATCAGTACTTCTCCAGCTGCTACCTGTTACGAATTGATGTCAGGCTGTAATTCAAGTTGGACAAATCTTCTACCTTCACTTAATCCCTTCACTCCCCTAGTTGGATCATCACAGAGGTATTTGGGTCTTCATGACCCATGTGGTATGTCTCTCTTCCTCTGTTCATCCAGGTTGGTTCGTTGGAGGCGATTCTTGGCTTGTTGCCAAGAAATATGTCGTCAAATACCAATTCATGTTGATGGCCTTTGTTTTACAGGTTTGGTGCAGGTAGGGCAGGTGGGAACCCTCGCAGACGCAATGCAACAGTATCACCAGCATTTGTAATTCGACAAGTCTCATCTGACCCTCACCCCTCGGTAATTTTCGTGTTTCCACTTCGAAATTCGCACTAATGTCATTTGAATAGTTCGTGCTGCTGGAATTTGCACCTTCGTCATTTGAATAATTCGTGACCGTAAATGTTTGTGGACACGAGTTGAAGGTTGAAGGGTTCATTGTGTTATTTCTGCTCGTCTCAAAATGTTGCTGTTGGTGTTCCCGAAGGACAGGCGGTCACAACACTAAGTTAAGAAGTTCGTGTCTTGTGTCAATTAGGCCAATCAATTTCAGTCACAGCCACAGAAGCCGAAGACACTGGATTCGAGGTTTGCAAGTATCCGCAACGCCCCGCCGCAGCAAGCAGCGCCGAAGTTCATCGCCCAGCAAGGTGGTCGCAGAGGAGGTTTTGGTGGTGGCCGAGGACGTGGGCGACAGAATGGTGCAAGGATGCCCTACTTTTGATGTGGTCCACGAGACCAACTTTTAATTGGAGTGGTCGTAAAACCAACATGAACTAGAGGATACGTGACCTATCATATCCTGTTTTTTCTAGAAGAGGATTGGGTTTATGGTGACTAGTGAAGAACACTTTTTCTCTCATCCAGGAGAAGGAGTTTTAGCGAGTTGTTAATACTGGATGTCGGTAGTTTTTGTTTGGATCCAAATTTCTGAACTTGGTAAATTTCATCTGGCCTTTCTATAGATTAATGGCTGGATAGGAACATGTATTTTTCTGCGTCTTGAAGCCAGATACCACGGAATCCTGACGTGGTGCGCAATTTCATAACTTTTGCAAGGTGTTCCATTCTTATGACTATTAAGTTCAGACAACCAAGGCAAAACAGCCCATTGTGGTCAGAGTTTGGAGTTTGGCCTCACACTACTGATAGAAATTTTTCCAATTTTTTACCCACTTTAAGACAAGTGTGAGAAACAGCAAGTGCAATTAAAATTATATTTTTCTGACAAAGTATGAATTTACTAAGGAATTTTTGAAGTGTTCAGTACATCGTGGCTCAAAAGAGTCCAAAAGATTCTGTAGACTACTCCATAACTAGCAAAGTCTGAATTTATAATACTCATCTTAATATCAATTCCTAAAAAGTCAATTCTTACAATGAATTTCACATTGAAAAGTTGGGAGTTTCTAATGAGGTTAGTATTCACTCCATCATTGTCATGTAAGACATTGATTGTGGTCTAAATCTCACATACTGAAAAAACTCACAATCATAACATTGTTAACATTTGCTTGGGGTCCCTTTTACTTTCTCCGAAATGAGGAGCCTCTAGCGTTCCAAATTACCCACTCAAGATATTACCATACTGTGAGACAGAGAAGGCACCCATACACCCTTGTTGACTTTGAGTTGTGATGGAGTGCCCGGAAATGATGGCAAGGGCCACCCATACACCCTTGTTGACAAATATCCACAAAACACCATTTCGTGTTCACAGGTCACATTCCAAGTGAATTGGGGTCGCTGACGAAGCTTCAATGGCTTATCCTGGAGGCAAACAATCTCGGTGGCGAAATTCCTCCGTTCCTTGGAACTCTAAGCGAGTTGCTAGTGCTGGATTTGAAAAACAACAATCTGACAGGCCCTATTCCCCCTTTCCTGGGAAATTGTACATCCCTAGTCAATCTGATGTTGGGTTACAACAAACTCACTGGAACTATACCCAAAGAGCTTGGAAACTTGAGCAATATCATACAGTTCGGCTTTGAGTACAACTGGCAGCTCGCGGGCCCTGTTCCGGGCTTTCTTTCCAAGTGTTCCAAGTTGAAAGTCTTGTCCCTGGGTGCGTGTGGTTTCACAAGCATAGCCCCAGAGATATGGAGCCTGAAAAGTTTGAAACAAATAGCCCTCTTTTCAAACAATCTGACTGGGATACTGCCACTAGAAGTCGGAAACTGCAGCAGCCTTACCTGGTTGGATCTCGGTTGGTATCCCAACAGATTGACTGGTTCCATTCCACCGACATTAGGATTGCTGACAAACCTTTCCACCTTGAGTCTTGCTCTGAACTTATTCACTGGAGAAATACCACGAGAGCTTGGAAACCTAAAGCAGCTTGACACTCTGTGGTTGGGAAGAAATTATGGTTTAAGCGGTTCTATCCCAAGAGAAATTTCCAACTTGACAACCTTGGAGGACATTGATTTGGGGTTCTGCAACTTAAGTGGAGCTATTCCGGATGCTTTATTCACAAACAACCTCAAAATCTGGAGACTCCTATTGAACCACAACCTCTTGACTGGACAGCTGCCCTCTACTGTGGGCAAACTCCAATATCTTGAAACTTTATATCTCCAACACAACATGTTCAGTGGTGTCATTCCGACTGAAATTGGAGGCTGCTCAAGTCTTAAAGACATGGTGTTGTCAAACAACCAATTCAGTGGAGCTGTTCCTGGAAGTATTGGCAAGTTGTCTAACCTTGAAGCCACGTTGGATCTGTCACAAAACTACCTTACAGGCAACTTGCCACTTGGCCTCGGCAACTTGACCAAGCTGCAGAGGCTTACACTAGCCACAAATGTATTGAATGGCACTATTCCTGAGGATTTGGGAGAGTGTGTATCTTTGAATCAGTTTGACTTGTCAAGCAATTATTTCACAGGTGGTATTCCAAAGTTTCTGGGCAACTTTTCTAGTCTAGTGACTTTGGATTTATCAAACAATAAGCTCAACGACGATGCCGTTGCTCTATCAAGTCTTAACCAGTGTCCGAAACTGGAAACTCTCATGGTCGGACAAAATAATATCTATGGATCTCTGCCTGTGGACTTCACCAGGTGGCCAAGTTTGAAATATTTTTCAGTGACAGGCAACAAACTAACAGGAGGGATTCCTGCTTCCTTTGGGAGCATCAACTCGAGCCTTGCGCTCGTGGATTTCAGCCAAAACAAGTTTACAGGAGGGTTCTCTTCCCAGGTGGATGGCTCTCATCTCTCTGAGCTTCGAGTCCTTTTGTTTTCCCACAATGAGATTGAAGGATCCATTCCTTCATGGTTTGGAAACTTGAAGAGCTTGCAAGTGTTGGACTTGTCCTTCAACAAGCTCACCGGTTCCATACCTCCGAACTTCGGTAATTTGGACGGATACAAAATACCAGGGAGTGACTCTGCAATCCCAATCAGTATATGTCTCTCACCAGTTGCATCTTTTACTTTAAACCACAGGCTAATTTTGACGTTCAGAGGAGATGCAGGGACATATTCTTGGATTCTGCAGGCAACTAAGTTTATGAACCTGTCTTCAAATGCGTTGCAGGGAGAGATTCCCCTGGGAATTGCAGAACTGGTTGGTATGAATTACCTGACTTTATCGAACAATAGTTTAGATGGAAACCTTTGGGCAGCTGTTAAGAACTTGACGGCCTTGGAAACTCTTGACGTGTCCCAAAATAATCTCAGTGGACCCCTTCCTCCAGTGTTGCCACCTTCCTTAACAACATTCAATGTGTTCCTTAACAACTTTAGCGGTGCTATTCCCTCTGGGATGGAAACGTATGATACATTTCCATCCCAATATTTTTTGCCAGGGAATCCGGGTTTGTGTGGAAGGGTGATACAGAGGTTTGTGTGTGCTGGTGAGAATGCGGATTCACCGGATTCTCTCCATAACCAAATTAGGGTCTCGGATCACATTTCATTCCCGGGTTTTGGAATTGGAGCAGCTGTGGGCTTCTGCATTGTGGCCATGACAGCTCTACTTTGGGCCCCAGCTCGTGTCTTTGTGCTTGGAGCTGCTGAGAGGAGAAGAGCGACCGCCAAGGTCCAACCTGCTTATGGCTTGTTCCGTCCGAGAGACTAACAATTGTTTAAGGTCTGAAGCTATTCTTGATGTCAGCGTTGGTAGTGTTTTCTTTTTAGTTATGTAACAAGTGTGTTTCTCAAAATTAGATTTACGGAGCATCTGAAATTTCTTTGTTCATATGTTTTCAGCTTTGTTAAATACTTAAGGGTTTTAGGGTCTAGGGTGTAAATCTCCGTAACTGTGTAATATTTATCCGCGTTGGCTGAAATTGCTGGCTGTGCAATGCACTTGATTATGTTGTATTCCTCAGGGAACGTGATAGCATTAGGATCTCTAGGATACTGATATCACAAGGAACTTGGGTCGGTTCACTCGGTAGTGAATGGTACAAATAACGTGCTGAAATTGGGATGAATACTTACCAAATAAGGATGTTGACCTTGACTTTCTTTGTTAGGAAAGTATTCACTATGAATTCACTACTGTTTTAATACCATTCACTACCTAGTGAACCTGCCCAGGTTCACTGTGTCGATTCAGGAACATTTTTTCCATGTGTTGGAGCTTAGAGAAAGCTTAGTTGACATATGAGTATGTACTACTACTGTACTATAGCTCGCTTTACCTCCGGGGAGGACTCGTCTTTTCAAGAACTGCCAGTGACTGAGTTAGACTCCCAAATATTTATGATATTGCAAATTTTAATCAACTTCAGGAGTTCAGTCCGGTTAGTGAGATTATAAAGAGAATCGTGTCGTATTGCAAAGCAGAATTTATGGTCTTCTTGCACGTAGTTTGGCATCTATAGCTGAGTGGCTGTGTGAGTAACATTCCATCAAGTGATTATTCAAATACTGTACAAGTGGCATGCACCCCTATTACAGATTGCAAAACTATGAAGCTACTCTTTACAAATGAATCTATCATTATACTTCTCTCTACATTGGTGGACACCAGAACTCGCATGTAATGAGCGACTTTGCAAAACATCTCAAAAGTACAAAAGAATTAGTGACGAACTCATAAAGTGACCAGATTCATCAACATTCCACTACAACAAAAGTAATGTTTTATGATTGCAAAATATGACTGCAGTGAATCGTAAAATAAAAAAATATGATTCACACAAAAATCACTGTAAATGATTCGAAATATGACTGACTCCAGTAGTTTAAAAACAATCATTTCAAATATTAATCATATTGGCAGTCATATGGATTGAAGGGTATAAATATCCATATTTAACTATAGTATGCCGACATGGCATATACTTTGACTATCATTGGGGGGACTTGACTTTTTCTTGAGTTACCCGGACAAACAAAAAAATCCTACATGGAATATGACTATGGTGAGTCATATTTTTTGATGATATAAAATATGACTGTAGTGAGTCATATTTTGCAGTGATGTGAAATATAATTCTTTTAAGTCATATTTTGTAGTGATGTAGAATATAACTGCAGTAAGTCATATTTTTGAATGATATGAAATATAATTACGATGAGTCATATATTTGATTGATGAGGATTATGACTACGGTTAGTCATATTTTTTAATAACGTGAAATATGACTTTTCCAATCATATTTTTAAATGATGTATAAAACAATTCTTTTCAGTCATATTTTTTGATGATTTGTAAAACGACTATCTATAATCATATATCAACAAATTTAGTAGTTAAGTAAGAGAATCCATTTAATTAAAAATGAATACATATGATTTCTTAAATGGCCAAAAATTAATCATATTAGAAAATCAAATACAAGAAAAAATGTGATTTTTTTCAATAACATTTATTAGTTATTAACACAAAATAAATCACAATGGCTCTTTATATATGTATATTTTCATATACTTGTAGAACCTATATTTCAACAAAAATGTAAAGATGTTACCTCTTTTGTATTGCAAGTAGCCTTCAATAATTTCATTTCAATCTCTAATGCCTACATGTATAAACAAGAAGCTTAGTTTTCAATAAATGAACAATATAATTCAAATTTCAAAAATTTAAAGCACTACAAATGTCGCGACCCAAGTGACATCTACTAGCTTCCAACAGCTCACTAGGTTCACTCCTACCCACTTACAGCATCACTTGGTCACCAACTACCTAACACTGCACATGCCAAGCACCCACAGTGTTAGTCCCCATTTCCAACTCATTTGCCAAGTCCCAGTCACCGGGACTACTAGCACACACTCCCATCGTGACACTGGGCATGTCACTTAGTAACATGGGGCGGAACTTTCACCTTAATGTGCAAGGACCCATGGTGGCACTACTCACCATGGTCCTAACCGCCCTTGAATGTCACCCCACTCCATGCTAGCCCTTTTTGCATTTGCTACTCATCCACTAGAGGTAACCGGCGCTCACAACTCGGGACACATCCAAGGAGGCTTAGCAAGGAGCGGGACTCCAACCAACCAATGTCACAGGACACACACAAGTGTCCTATGGTGCCTTGAAGTGGTGGTGAAGTCACCACCACCAACCATGAGTCACTGGGACTCACCAAGGCTTTAAGAGGGAGGGAGGAGGGAGACCAACCCTTCCTATAGTACTCTCTGTGGTATTCGGCAGACCCCCCCCGTCCTAAGTCGAAGGAAGTCCTTGGATAACCTTGGGTTGTGGAAGGCCACCCACTTCCAACCCAAATCGCCAAGTTACGTGACCGTTTGAACTTCCGAACTTCCAATCGGCGTAACTTTGTGCTCCGAGCTCCAAATACAACATACGAGCCCATTTTAGACATCTACGCGACGAGTAGATGCTTATGGACTTCTCACTCGTCTCATTTGGACAAGTTCTCGCAAAGTTATGGACCTCTAAAGATTCGGATGCATCGGGGGAGGCGTCACGCCTTCACCACGGCTCTTCTTTTGGCCATAACTTTTGACTCATGTCTTAGAACCTCGTAATGCTTGTCATTCTAGGTTCATTGTGTTCATAGCTTTCCAATGATATGCCACATGCCATACTTTGTTGTGGAATTCATTGGGATCCCCTCACACCTAGCCCTCAAGTGTCCCGGCGCCACCGGGACCCAGTCAACTTTGAGCGGCCATAACTTTTAGCTCACAACTCCAAATTGCGCGTTCTTTGCGCCATTAGAAGCGTATTGTCAAGAGCTTTCCAAGCATGTGTGACACTCTCATGTCCACTTCAAAATCCGGGCGCCATTGCGCCCTGTTTGATCGGGAGTCTCTCCATTCTCCCTACCTAGTCTATTGCAAGGCTTGGGAAGTCACCCCCAAGGTCACCCCCTTGCGCACTAAGGTTCATTGGGCACCCTTGGTAGATAGGGGCGTGACAACAAACTATATAGACATATTTAAGATTAAAAAAAATTATAATCATTATATATTTAAAAATTATAAATAACAAAAGAAAATAACAATGATGATAGAGGGACTAAGAAGCAAAAAGTAGCAAAAAAGAAGAAGCAAAAATTTAGTGACATTATAATTGCAAAATAGGCACGGTTGTCATATTGGACAAGTTACTATTCATTTTTTGTCCTGTAGGACAAGTTACTATTCATCAAATGTACCTCTCAAGTACATTTGATGAATAGTAACTCGTCCTACAAGACGAAAAATGAATAGTAACTTGTCCAATATGACAACCATGAAAATAGAACTGCAAAATAGGACTAGAAGGCAAGAAAAAAAAACCTAAGATGGAAAAAAAAAAGTTAAAAGGTAAGAAGAAGCTAAATCTAAGATGAAAGAAGAAACAAAAGTTTGGAGGCAAGAAGCAAAATCTAAGAAGGAAGTAGAAAAACTTAAAAAGGAAAAAGAAGCAAAATCTAAGAAGAAAGAAGAAGTAAAATTTAAGAAGGAAGAAAAAGAGAAATTTAAGGAGGAAGAAGAAGCAAAATCTAAAAAGCAAAACTTAAGAAGCAAGAAGAAGAAAAACTTAAGAAGGAAAAAGAAATAAAAGTTAAAAAGCAAGAAGAAAAAAACCCTAAAAAAAACAAAAAAACAAAAGCTAAGTAAGAAGAAGAAGCAAAACCTAAAAAACAAGAAGTAAGAAGGAACAAGACGAAGTAAGAAGAAAAAACAAAAGCTAAATAAGAAAAAGAAACAAAACTTAAGAAGCAAGAAATAAGAAATAGCAAGAAGAAGTAACAAGAAACACAAAGAAGAAAACCTAAGAGGCAACAAGAAATAAAACTTAAGAAGCAATTAAAACAAAGAAGAAGGAATAAAAAAGAAAGAAGAAGAAGCAAATGCTAAGTAGGAAGAAGAAGCAAAATCTAAGAAGCAAGAAGAAGAAAAATCTAAGAAGCAAGAAGAAGAAAAACTTAAGAAGCAACAAAAAACAAAACTTAAGAAGCAACAAAAAACAAAACTTAAGAAGCAACAAAAACAAAGAAGGAGCAAAAAAGAAAGAAGAAGGGGTAAAAAAAGGAGTGGCTATAAAAGTAGTGGTTAGGGTTTCAAAACCCTAATTTAGTGGTGGCTAGGGTTTCAAATCCCTATTTTGTGGCAGCTAGGATTTCAAAATCCTAAATTAATGGCAATTACAAAAAAATGATTTTCAAAAAATATGACTACAAAAAAATCCTACATGGAAAAATATGACTAGGTACTTTCTAAACATATTCCCTACCCAAATTATTTTTGGGTTGCCTTAAAAGAAAAATCTTACTATCATGAAGATGTGATTGCAAAATATGATTAAAGAAAAAATATGACTAGAAAATATGATTGGGTGTTCCCTAAATATATTCCCTACTGTTCTCTATGAAGTATTTTAGTGTTCCTAATGGTTATATACTATACGACCATGATGTATAAGGTTAAAATATGACTCACAGTCATATTTTTTTTACCTTTAAAAATATGACTACATGTAGTCGCTAGTCATCCTCAGTCATAATTCTACAATCATAAAACACTGCCATTATTGTAGTGTTCTGCAGAATTTGGAACAAACTCTCTTAGGCATCCAATGATTACCCACATTCACAGACTTCACATTCCCAAGCTTTTGTCTTCTTAGCTGCTCCAACCACAAAGTTCCGAGCTAGAGTCCAAAGAAAAGCTGTCGTGGCCAGAATGCAGAAGCCACGAGCTGCTGCAATTCCGAAACCCGGGAATGAAATGTAATTTGAGCTTCTGATTTGGTTATGGAGAGAAGCCCCCTCACCAAGTTTCCGCACAAGTCCGGATTCCCTGGCAAAAAATCGTTGATTGGAAATGTACCATACTGGTGTAAGACTTAGTTACACACTAAGACGGAAGATTTGAGCAAATAAATACATTCATAATAATGATGATAGTTACAGGAAGATGAAAGTTTAAATAGAAATTGAACAGGCATGACTGCTTGGTAAGGTGCGATTGTCCAATATTCTTGAATCTATAATGCTAAGCTGACTAAATAATTAATCTGATCTAACACACACACACATCAGCTGCATCAGGTTTAAAACTTCAGCAAATTGATGTATAGCATATGGCTAGGACTCCTCCTACAGCAATGTGATGAAGGTCCAGTTATGTCGGAGGACTAAGGCCCATGAGACAAGCTTGATGCTTGAGTTTGGATAACGATTTGGTAAGGATATTGGCCCACATCTCTAAGGTTGGAGTAAACTATAGTTCAAGAATTCTTTTCATGATTTTCTCACACAAGAAGTGATATTGGATATCGATATGTTTTGATTAATCATGAAATTTAGGATTCTTTGTTAAGGCCATACAAGATTGATTGTCACAGTAGAGAATGCTTAGTAAATGAAGTACATAGCCAAGTTCTTGGATCAAGGTTTGCAACCACATTAGCTTTTTGGGTAGCAGTTGCAATTGTGATATACTCGACATTGGTTGTTGATAATGCAACAACTACTTGCTTACTACTTTTCCAAGAGATGAATCAAATTGAAATATATATCCAGAGGTGCCTGAACCAACGATTATTAAGATCACTGGCCCAATCAGCATTGTTCCAAGAAACCAAGACGTGATTATGAGAGACCTTTAAAGTAGCACCACGATATGTAAGGTCATGATTGATGGTGCCTCGAAGATAACGTAGAATTTGTTTTACTCCTAACCAATGTACAGGTGTTGGTTTGGCCATAAACTGAGCCAAATGGTTGACTGGAAACACGTGAGGTCCCACCGAGTCATCGTGATTATATTGCAAGCCACCAAGTACCTGAGAATACGGTACTGTTGACATAAAGTCAGCCTCGGTTTGCGTTAAGTCAATACTAACTGGACGGCAATTCAACATTTGGAACTTGTTGAACAAATCAATAGTGTATTTACCCTAAGTTAACGTTAAAGTTTGAGTTTGATGATCCGGTAAATTTTGGATGCCCAATATATATTCAACTTTGTTGTTGTCAATCATGGAGAATCTTTGAGAGAATAATGCTTTATGGGCACACAAATACTGAAAGCTATCGGATATAATAATAAGATCGTTGATATATAAACCCAGCAATAATAAATTTGATGTTGTCCGTTTAATATACACGTTAGTATCTGTAGCACATCGATGGAATCCTATGCTCAAAAGAAAGGTATCAAACAAATCATACCACAAGCGCAGTGTTTGCTTCAAGCCATAAACTGACTTGAGTACAAACCTTGTTTTCATTGCCGAGTTGGACGTAACCTTCGGGTTGAGAAATATAAATTTCTTCCTTTAATACACCATTTAAGAATGCTGTAATAACAATATAACATCCATCTGATGAATATAATAATTGGAAAGTGTAGCAAGCTCCAGTAAAAGATGTAAAGATGTCATTTTGATAACAGGAGAAAATATTTCCAAATAGTAAAGTCTAGCTTGCTATGAAAAACCGCAAGCTACTAGGCGAGCTTTAATTAAAGCGTGTCAATGATCCATCAGAATTATATTTACAATGGAATAACCATTTAGTGTTTATAACTGAATGACCTGGAGGTGGATCGACTAGGATCCAGGTTTGATTTTTAATTAAAGAGTGGTACTCCATATTCATTGCTTGTTTCCAATGGAAAGAGTCATCACTGAAGAGAGCATCACATACGGAAATAGGCTCAAAAATTTGAGTCAATAGAGCATAAAGATAGATATTTTCATCATGGAATTTGGTCAAAGTCCATTTGCCTTTACTTTGGCAGTTGGATGTTCACAGGCATAATATTGTTAACGTTCGCTGGAGGGGTCCCCTTTTGCTTTCCTTGAAATGAAGAGCCCCCCAACGTACCTATCTAGAGATTTGTTCAGAGTTTACTTATTTGTCAAGTTGAAGAGAGTTCTCTGCTGTCATCTAAACTAGCTACCTTTAGAGTTGGTGACATTCAGTTGTGTTCAAATTGGGCTTCCAAAAGTATACCGAGAGGAGTCATGGTGATCCCCTTAAACCCTAAACTCTACTCTAATAGCATTTCGATTTTCAAAATCCTATAGAGGTGCTCTCTTTCACCCAGTTCTTTATTTTATGCTTGTTTTTTGGGCGTGGATATCATTATAAGAGCATCACCACCATGTGAACCCATAGTGGCATGCTAAAAAATTATTCCAGCCACTATTGAGTGACACCGCCCCATTGTGGGTATAGCTAGGGCATCCCAAATCCAATATTTTATTTTCCTACAAAAGCACAAACCAACAAATTTCAGCACAGAACAATGAATAAAAGACTCAGAAGTTGCTTGCTTGTTGTTGCTACAAAAATGGATAGCCCTTTGACCACGGCAAGGCGCAACCTTCAACCACTGCACAACTGCGCCTTGCCATTTAGCTCAACAAGAATACTCACAAAACACAGAAAATCTTCAAATTCCAAGTGCAATTCAATTTTCCATGCTCACATTATATTGTAGAGAAGTTCCAACTATTTGAGGAGCCCAACATCACAAGCAAGGACATCAAATAAAATTGGACCACATTTTTGCCATTCCGGTGTCGTGATGTACATATGTATATATTACAAAAAATACGTATTATATGTTATACGTGTAACTTCAAGATGACACCTTCTCGTGAAAGTATAAGTCATCTATATAAGAAAAAGGATTCACATGAGAGCTGCATCGAGTTGAAATATAGTTGTTTATTTTTTTCACTTTAAATTTAAAATGTCGAATTGGAGGGTTTTTTTGAGTTTCAAGATGAAGAGCTTCAACCGGAGGCTGAATTCAAGCTTTCATTGTCGCAACTATCGGATGAGCTGTTTTTGCCACGAGATTTTGCATCGCCATTTGAGCATCCACGAGATGAAGCTGAGCCTTCTCAATCGCCAAAGCAACCTCATATAGAACAATGGTGGCACAGAAACCTTCAACGGGATGCTTGTGCATTGGTAATCTTGTTGCAAGTTAAATGTGTTGAACCCAGTAGCTGTAAAGTGACATTTGAAGGGTGTTTTGAGGGTTTAAACAATGACCAATACTATTATATGGTTAGACCAATTAAGGAGAGTCGTGGTCTCCAACGATGGTTAAAAAGGCCAATTAATCTCTTAATAAAGGCGGATTGTACTGATTATATCGCTGCAACTATCAAACGCATTCTCAAGTTCTTAAAGATGGAGTGAAGGCTGTCTTGGAATTCAAGTTTTTTACCTCTAATAGACATTGATTTGATGTTAGTACTTACATCTATATTTGAGGTATTCTTATAGAAATTATTTTACATGGTTATAGTTGTGAAAAGAAAAAATGAAATAGTTTGCCTTCTAAATGGACTTTGAAGTGATTTTCCTTCTAAATTAAACGTAGAGAAATAGTTGTGGGATCAAATATGAAGGCCAATAATTGTAATTTTGCTTTAGGCACAAATTAAGGGCTGATGTCTGTTTGCTTATGTGATGGAAAGTTGTTGATAAGGTAGAGAAAAAGGTAGACACTATTCATCTTTTCTCTCATTGTAGTTTTAAAAAACCTGAATGTTTGGAGACTCATGGTGAGTTGTGTACAAAGAGTTTTATAATGAAAATTGGAGGGATAGTATATTATAGTGTGTTTTTTTCAAATTGATTTTACTTTCTTGATTTGAAGTTAGTATTCAAAAGTTGTGCTTGTTTGAGTGGATGAAGGTTTGTTGCCTCTTATGAAGAGGGGTTGAGACTTCGACCGATCATAAAAGACAGACAAGTCTTTTGTTTGCAATGAAACTTTGAGAAAGTGTAGGAAATATTGTTAGCTTTCTATGAAATTATCATTCATTCAATTTGGAGTTTGTATGAATGAGTTGTGAATGGTGAAGCAAGGAGAGATCTATTGCCTTTCTTTTCTCAAGACCAAAATTTTGTATAGCCATAGAAGTTGGACAAAGTGCTCAAATGAGTTGAAATTTGAAGGAGAAATAGAAGATTGTATAGCTTTCTAAAGAGGTATTACTCATTTCATTTGGAGTTGTGAAGCTTTTGTAGCATTAGATGAAAGCTTAGCTAAGAAGATGAGATTTTGAGGAGACTTTGAAGATTTGTGTGTTGTGGCTTGTGGCTTGTCTTTTCTTGTAAATTTTGTTGTTGTAGGCGGCATGGGTGAAACCATTGCTTAGCCTCGTTTTATGTCGTGAAAACGACAAAGTGGAATTGATCATCCACATGGTCATACTTTTTTGTTGTTTCCATTGGTGAAGCACGTTTGCTGGTCATCGTGGATTTGAAATTTAGGAGCCAATCTTTCGGATGGTTTCAACTCGTGGTCTGGCCGTCTTATTTTATCCATCCGAGGCACGTGGTTTCTTATCACCTACCTAAACTTTGACCCTTTAGAGCCACCAATAGGATAGGCCAACGGGAAGCAATTTGAAGATTTGAAGATTTGAAGACAAGAAGACTAGAAGATTTGTAGATTTAAAAAAATTAAACAATTTTTTCTAATTGCAGCTAGAATCTCCATGATTTCTCGAGGCAAACCGCTCTCAACACGACACCAGTCTTACATGCAAGGTAAGAATAGCAATGCTCTAATCTAGTTTGAATAATGTTATTCTAACCCCACCTTATCCTAGATTAGTTTAAAATTTATCATACTATGAGGATAATGACCTATTTCCAACCACTTAAACAATTCAACCTATTTGAACAAAACAATTTCCAAAACAAAATTATTATGAATTTTTTTCATAAAGATTCTATTTGTTCCATTCTCAATTTGTAGGCAAACCAATTTCAAAACATAGGTTGCTTACAAAATTGATGTAGGTGATCATTGTCATTGTAACTTCCAATGTACATATTGTACACCTCCCAAACATTTTTGTTGCTCTTGTTAGCCATCCTATACATGAGCAAAAGTGGAGCCTAAGTTCTAAAATTGGATTGATGGTCAAAAATGAATCAAGTCCTTTACAATTGATATAATTGTTGCAATAAGGTAGAAATACCATAAACTGTGATGGTACTATAAATGATTTCAATGTACATGTTATTTTAAGGCATAAATGACAAAGGTAGGTACATGGAAATTGTTTATGGAACTAGGATGGTTTATGGTATTCCTGCCTTAGTAACATACATTTGAAGTACCATAGTTGTTAACCAACCTTTAGAAATTTCAACTTTTTAAACTCACAACCTTATACTATTATCATAATATAATTAATAGCATGAAGAATAGGATTGATGTCATTCAAGAATTTGGAATCTACTAATAACTACAATAGTGGTTCTAAATACAATTGTTGCCCTTTCACGAATTCCAATCAATTGAAGCTGGAGAACTATATTCTCCAAATAGAGGAGATTGGTACAATACACTACAACAATGGCCAACTTGGCCATGCAAGTGATTGAGATTGAAGAACTTGGAATCTACTAGTAGCTACAATAGTGGTTTTAAATACAATTGTTGCCATTTCACAAATTCCAATTGGAGTGAGAAACCTGTGTTCTCTAAATAGAAGAGATTAGAACAATACACTACAATGATGGCCAACTTGGCTACGCAAGCGATTGAGATTCAAGAAAAGGCTAGACCCTAAACCTTAAGTTTTAAATCTAAAAAAAATTAATCCCTAAATGCTCAAGACATCAAATTCTATTGTCAACAATACTTTGAAGTTAAATAATATCCAACTAAGTTGCTATTTTTAATAGTTTATATTTTTGACAAATTTTTTTTGAAGTCTAATTTTAGCATAAAAATCCAATTTTAAAAATGAATGATTATGATTTTTCTATTCAAAATTTTGTGCAAGGGTGCCCATTGTAATCTTGACTTTCCATAGTGTTGGAGGGCTTTTGAAAATGAGCCTCAAATACACTAGATCTTGGAGAAAAAAATCACATTAAAAATTCATTTTAAAAAAATTGTAAAATAGATTTTGAGAAGCCAAAAATTGATTGGGGTTATGCATGTTAGGCCTTCAACCTCATGTTTTTTTGGTTACCAACTTTTTAAATTTGACTTGCAAAAAGAGAGCTGCAAAATTTTCATGATTTTACCACCTTGATGATTAAACATTATAATCTTTCAATTCATAAGTGATATTGTTGTGTTATGCCTAGTTTGAATTTGTCCGGTTACAATTAAAAAAAAATTGATACAACTTATCAAAATGCTGACTTTTTGTTCAATTTAGAGCAAATTCCAAGAAGCTCAAAACAGGCCTAAGGAGCTTTATGAGGGCATTGAGCTCTCCAACAAAGGGAAGAAGCTGTGAACGCAGCTGCCTGTCGATCTGTCATTTCCTTTGGCCCTTTCCATTCCTCAAGAAATGCTATCTTCGAGAATCTGGAATCCAACCATTTTCGACTCCCAGTGGGAGTATGGGACCCCAACAGAAACGTGGACAGCTTAGTACTAGGAATCTTACTCAAATGCTTTCATACGGATGATTAAGGAAACTCTAGAGATTTTGCAAAACGCCCACACCTGGAAACCCGCACAAATTCATTTTTCCGGAATCATGTACTTCAAGCACAACGCTCCCCACGTCTAATTAATTATCGAAAGAATGAAGCCCAGAATGTTTCTAAGAACTAGTCCGTCAATGCAGAGCCAAATATTGGTACCTCCACATATTGGTAACTTAGGGGCACGCACGAGTGAGTGATGGTCGATATGAACCTTTGTACATCACCCATCCTGTTGGAAGCCGATTCGGGAGCCAGCAGGCCTCTGCGCTGTTGTCCGCCTCAACAAGTCCGACGACTGCCCTCTCGAATACCGGTCCACGGTTGCATTCGAGACCCCTCTGGAGCGCAAGTCGGCTATGCCTCCATCGCTTCCCACCTCGGAGCTGGCGTACCCGCCGTAGGGCGACAGGGGAGGCAGTGCCCCGGGCGGCTTCCCAGACTCGGAATCCGTCAGGCTGGAGGCGGAGTTCTTCCTCCGGTGCCTCGTCATCTTTAATGGAGAGGGGACGACGAAACCGCTGGACCGGATTCGTTGTTGGGCGGTGGCTAGGGAGCGCCTTCCTTGGTGGAGGTCCGAGTTGACCATGGCATCCGTGAAACAGAAGACGTTCACGCGGGTTCTCTTTAACTCGTTGGGAAGGAAGTCAGCAATGACTTGGGGTATAAGCATCTGCACACACCACAATAGCTCTCATGAACCAGGATCCAAGGAATTGGATCTCGAAACGCTGGCATTCACTACACTGAAACCTCTAAAATGACATTTTTGATATCCTGCCCACTTGCCACGCATTCGAACAATATCCACTTGTCACACTTGTCACGCATTTGAACTATGTCATCGTGAAAGGTTTGGGACGTTCAAATCCTGTCAGCTTAATCAAAGTCAACCGAAACATGAAAATCGACCGTTATCACACCCAGGTGGTACGATAAATTACAGCGGTTTGAGTGTAAAAAGATATGAGAGCACTAAGTTCACGTAAGCCTCACCTGTATATCCTCCTTGGATATGCTCACAATCGAACCCCGGTCCTCGCTTCCCATTCCATCATCGCTGCTTCTGGTGGACCTTCGTAGACCAGGTTCGGATATATCACCAACAGTCTCCAGGACCCTCTCCAGAAGCAAATCCCGCAAGTGAAGAGCGGCTTCACGAGCTGGTGCGGTGAGATATCCACGAAGCACAGCTTCAAGGTATTCAACCTGTAAAAGGAGATGCATGTCAGGTTTATTTTGAATTTCCAATTTTGACGAAGAAAGAGTTGCCCAAGCTCACATGCTAGTATGTCGATGACGAAGCCCTGAGGAGATTTTCTCCCTTACAACAATTATGTAGGCAATTTTAATTCCGAAGTCAACTCCCTAGCTAGATGCCCGTAGTATCAGTCACAGGTTCTTAATCAAATCCTCGAACACAAAAAGAAAATCAACAAGTACCTCCAGCATCAATTGGCAGTATCCTTGCACATCAAGACCTTTGAGAACTTTGGTTTTGTTCTGTGTGAAAACATTGAGCAATGCTTCCATGAGTCCCTCCGCCAGGTGGTTGATCACCTTCTCGACAAAAGGCTTTGCCCCCGCGTATACCTGTCCATAAAAACCCATACTCCAAGTTGCGTCATGTCACAAGATGCTTTCACTAGCATTCAAAACCAACCTTCTTTTTGTCACAAAGTTGGAGATATAAACTCATAAAAATACAAGCACACTAAATCTCAAGACATCCATTCAAAATTCAGTAACCAAGGGTTCTTAGCTACTGAACTTGTCCAGGAACATTGTTCCACCAGAGTATGGGGTGCATGGCGGCAGAACAATTCTCTTCTGAACCAGCAGACTATCCAAATGACGAAGGAAAGCGCAACCAACCTCTGCATGGACGGATACAAGAGGATGAAGTAATTCCACCACAGCGTCTCGAATGCCCTGTAAAGAACCAGACCCGTAATAAAGTTACAGGTTGAACAGTCTTTCAAGAGCTATTCGATATGGACAATACTACATTAATTGGAAGGAAAACAAAAATCAAGACGAAGCTCTGACCTAGCGAATAAAAACAGCACCATACGAGATTCAGAGAGGCACAAAGAGTAAGTTTGAGAATTTACCTTCACGGGAGGGGAAGCAGACCACTGAGTCCCATCATCAAGCAGGTACGCCGCTGCGGCTGTTCCAACAGACGTTGCCTGCAAAGAAAAACCAACGTCTTAGGTTCCACTTCAATTTCAGAAACCAACAAAATTAACGCTATCAATCCGAAATGATTAGTAGTCAACTCAATGAGATCAAGATTAGAACCTTTGCGAAGTTGTACTGATTAAGGATCTTCTCTTCCAAAGATGACAAGCTGGCTATAGCATCTTCAGCAGTGACTTGACTGCCACCAGGACCTATTCCCTTCATCTCTTCCTTCCTATCAATGCAGATCCAAAGTCCATTGAGAAAAGTTGAAGATCAGCAGCAGATCTCTCATATTAACACAAACAAATTCCTAGATTTGGGGGATCTTGAAAAACGGAACATAGGGCCAAGTTCCCGATGGACTTGCATTTCACTCACCCAGCATAAGACCAAACGTGCTGATACTTTCTTGAAAGCTCCAGCAGGAGGTGTGAGTGGCAAAATCCAGCGTTACTAAGCACCATCAGGAAGCGCTGATGCTGGCTGGTCACTTCATCTCCAGCAATGAGCCCCATAAACCGATCCGACCCAGTTGGGTGTTCCCGGCCAACATCAGTTTCTGCACTTTCATCTGGAAGAGGCATTCTTGAGAGTTCAAAGGCTAGCTTCTCCAGATTTTCTGCAAAGAGAAATCAGACATGTAAAGAGAATAGCAATTGACATTAGTCAGGACACAACTACCGGATCTCTATAACCGTACGTGTGGCAGAAAGAGAGATCATGGTCTCCAAATAATCTTGACTGTAGAATATGAAGGAAGCGATTCCTGACCGGCAAGAGTGAGAAAACACTCGAAGAACGTGTAGTGCACATTATCCTGCATTTGATGAAGCTGCTGAATCAAATCTTCATGCTCTGGAGATCCCCGTTTCAGTCTGTCCAGCATCCTATGAAACAAAATAGAAGGTGGTTTCACTTTCAGATGGGCTATTTTCTAAAGAAATCAGTACTCATATTAATTTTAACAGCAGATTCAGATGTCGCCCGTGTTTAAGAAAGGACTTTACTCTGTCAGTTGGTCCATTGCCGAATCAAGCATGTCCCGAAATCGGAGAGGTATGCTTGAAATAGTAAAAGGTGAACCACCCCTTTCCACCGTGGCTACAGGAATCCAGTCTTCCTCATTTACCACATCTGTAGTCGCCGTGTGCATTAGGGCACATAATCGCAAGACGAATACTCTCGTCACTTCGGTCCTCAGAACCAACAATACTTGAACTGTCAAGTACCAGCACAATCTTCATCAAGAGGTCAGATACTTTGGTTTCGCATATTTCAAGGTCGTCCTTCATCTCTAGCAAGTAAGTATTACGTACAAGTCTCAGCCATGGAAGGGTAACAGCTACAGGAAAGCAAATGATGTCCTTAACAATTAGAATGTTCGAGAAATCGTACTCCTGAAAACAAGATAGGAACAATTTACTGAATGCAGTTTTTATAGATAACCTAAAGTTAGAGGTTCTAAAAAGAACGTTACATGCACTTGCAGGAGCACAATCTTTTCCTTCGAGTGCAATGCAAGCATTTGAAATTTCTGTCACTCCCTGCCGCATGTATGGACGAAGGACATTGGCTTCTGCCAGGGCAAGAAATGCAGTTTGAACCTGGTAGATAGATATCGAGAATGTACATGCCATTAGCACCTAGAATCATCATTTTATATCCCACAAGATGCGCGTTGCAATAACATCATGTAATTAAAGGAAACAACGACTGCAAAAATAGTGAACAATCCTTAAACGAATTCCTCAGTACCTTTGACTCGTAGAGAGAAATAATGCAGTGGACCATAGTTACGACTTCATCAAGAGAGTGCGAGGTGAATTTCGACTCGGGAACCTCTTCGAAGGGGTATTGACCACTCTCATTATTTAAAACACTGCCTGACTTTCTCATTCCCATAATTCCACCTGTAACCTGCAAAATGTAGAACCTACTTTTAGGCAACTATAACCCACTACTTTTGCCTGCAGTACTGGCTTATCTGGACTACATACTTTATGCATCGTCGACAGCCATATCAATGCAGTACACATCAATAATGTCCAGTTCTGTTGCAGAGCGATCAATGATCTACTTAAGGATATTAAGAAGTAGTCATCCCCAAACAGTTTCACTTGCAGCAAATAGATTCAAACGCAGAGAAACTTTCCTTAGCCCCAATCAGGGAAGGCAATGATAAATAATCATTTCAAAGACAAGGAAAGAACAAAAATTACTTGTCAGAGGACATAATACTGCCCAGCTGTGTTTCTTAAAAATAATCCCCACACGTAATGACTTGTGAAAAGGTTAGAACCTTCGCAAATTTCCCATTGAAGATAGAGATAGCTAGACGCCAGAAACTTGGCAAGTGCGTCACTATAACAGCCGTAAGCCGCCGAATCAGACGACCCAAGAGTGCATCTGCTTCATTGCCAGTTGAATCTTTGAGACTGCTTCGGTCTTGCTCCTTATCATGGCTGCCTAGAAGCAGGTTGATATCTACATCTGACTGCAAGCACAACGTTGCATACGTGAGGCTGTGAATCGCAAGATAAGTTATCACCCCTACAGTTGTTTCAACAGTCAAAGGGAATGTATGTTGTGCAAGACAAAGTGAAAGTAACTTTCTGAGAGCTCACGTACAGCCTTATTAGATTCGCGTTGAAGTTGTTTCCAGCGAGCATCAGACTGAACACGCTCTCGAACACGGCCATGAAGAGCATCCATGCAAGCATCGTTCTCTAAAGTACATCCTTCCAGGAGTCCCCGAATTCTCCGGTCCTGTGGAAGTCAATCAAAACTAGAAAAATAAGATAACCAATATATAAATGAGATGCATTAAGTGAAAATAATTCTGCTCCAGGCGACTTAACTTATCACCGAGAATGTTCAAAGGGACAAGAGTGAGCTCGCAATACTTGTAGTAGACATCACTAAAACCCTTGAGATTAAGTAAGCACTTGAAAAGTGTGACAGTGGAATCAGAAGATACCTGAATTGTGAGATAATGCCAAACAGGGTCTGAATCAGGTTCAAGCTCCAGCAGGAGTCGAATTGTGTTCTCCAACTACACATAGGAAAGTGGTACTCGATTACAGTAATCGAGGCAATCGAGGCAGCAACCCAAGAAATGATTCACAACACCAGTGGGCAGCAGAAAGACACAAGCTCTAACCTGGGAAATTTCGAGATGAGGATCCTCCATCTTCTTGTAAAGCATCTCTTTAAACTCTTGGACAATTTTATCTACTTCTTCCAGCACCCTACTCAGGATGCCAACCTGCAGGCACCTCAGACGCAAGGTATAGTCGCAGCCGATATCACTTCTTAATGACTTCTTTGATTACAAGTGTCCACAAGTCGAAGCTCAAACAAGTAAATAAAGATTTCGGAAACGTACATGTGAATATAAGACCAGGGACTTCGCTTTCTTGTACTCTCGAATAGCAAGGTCATATTCACCCTTGCTGATATTTGCTCGAATCATACTAGGCAGGTTGAAGAGGGTTCTAAAGCGTTGGAGCATTCCTTGCACAGACCTGATCCGCTCCACTTGAGCCTGTCAAAGTATAGGAGTTTGAGTAATTTGGAGGAGGAAAAATTTCAAATTAACATGACTCTCTTTAATTCAGTCATGACAGTTCCTGCAAACCAAGCTTTGATTACAAAACGATCATTTAATCAGAAATGATAAGAGTGAGTTAAGTTTGGTCCAAAATGCATAAACAGGTCCGTGACTTCCACAAAAGTAAAATAGAAGAAAAATATGTTGCTTCAAAAATCGTAACAAGGAGAGAAAGAATGAAGAGCATTTGTCTGCACCTGTCGTTCAAGGAGGGGTGCAAATGCTCGCTTGGCCACCCCATCCACTTCTGCAATGGCGTTGTTCAGGTGCACAGTTCCAGTCCCCTCATTAACATTTTCTATTTGTTGCAGTTTTAAATGTATATCTGCAAAAGTTGAGAAACTAAGAGATTAGGTACTCGGCCTATATTAGAAGACTCTTTCAAAAAAGAGTCAGAGTCCGGTGCTAACTTGACAAATCAGCGCTTTCAAGACCAAGAAAATCATCCCTTCATCGATGTCTATATCCTCACAGGCGGAAGGACGCAGAAACCTTCGTAATAATGTCATATTACATTGAAGAGCGAGCCAGATAGTGGTGTACAAACGCACACAAGTGCAGGAGCATGTCAGATATCTTGTACGAACGCTCAAAGTCAGACCAGACCATTAACACGAGAGGATGATAGAACCGTTACCGTCTATGGTGTTTTTGCATGAGATGAAACAATCAAAATTCTCTTTCACCAGCTTTTTAAGTTGCTCTTTGCGGCTTTGCAAATCTCGTTTCAAAGCATCACCAGCGGCGTATAGATCATGTGCGCTGGTACGTTGATGTATACGAGCCAGGAAGAACCTTGGTTCAAACTTCTCTGAATGATAAACCACTTTCTCTGCATACGGCAAGAAATGAACCATGCAGTGCATTCAGAACAAGCAGGCATCAGAGTCTGCGAGCCTGTATAATCATATCTCAACTCAATGACCCAAAGCAAAATCGCAAAGCCACTAGACATGGAATATTAGAGAATATGTGCTTTCTATGAACGGAAATAGGTCAAAATCACTCGTCAGCAGCATTTGGTACACGACAACAGACCTCTGGTCGCGTGATCTTTCACAATTGGGAGTTCGGGCTGTTCAATATCCTCCTCAGTTCCATCCCTCGCAGCTGCCTTGGTACTATCCTTCTTGCCCTTTCTCCCTTTATCTGTTGTAGGTGGATGACTTCCAATCTTATCCTTTGGAATGAGTGTCAAAGTTCTGATATCTATGACACTGGCAACAAGCAGAAAGATTCAGACCGCAAAGGGACCTGAGACATTGGGGCTTGTTATAATAAAGTTGTAAAATACGTAGCCAAGAGTGTTCGACTTAAAGGCGTTATTGTTGCCACATATATTGCGCATAAAAATCGAGTGAGCAGTATCATTTGCAAACCAACAAGTTGGGCCTTTCATATGTTCGTCAAATATTAAGAAGTTTTGGTAAGAATTAAATGAAATGCACATGTTTTTCAGGACCATGTCGAGCTCTAAGAATTTCCAAAGATCTACAGCTGAACAAATCTTTCTAAACCCGTGAGATGATGCTTGAAGCACTCCGCAATGTATAGATCTAACGAAATCACATGGACAAAAGAACTTGTACGCAGAACATCAAAGAAAGATTCTTTCTGATGTAAGCACTGCACAAGAGTGTTTCTGGTGCACAAACCCAAGCCCCAAGGGATCCATGAAATCCTCTGCTCTGGGAACAGCATCCACAGTATTGGTGGATTTGCGCAAGCGGGGAGCTGGCGCATATGCAGTTGCTGCTGTTCGAGTTTCCCGCATCTCCCGCACCCTTCGTGCCAGCTGCATTTTGACCATCCAGAATTGAGTTCAGTACCTTCAGAACCGGCACATAGTCTATTAATGCCGAGTAATTACGAATTTCTCTAACAGTCGGAGGGATTTCGACATTATTTTTTTTATGCTTTTAAATTCTACAACAGTAGATACCTATCCTGTCGACAACTGGCTCTGTATGCACTCAGAATACCCGTGAGCACTGTAATAATTAGAACCTGAACCTGAATTTATATTGCCGATGTACATGACAGATGAATTAACCCTTATCAAACAAGTTGGAACGTGTTATACTTTTCAAAACCTGCTCGGACTCTGAGGCATGTAGCTGACTCAATCCTGCAATCCTGCATCCCAACAAGCCCATTCTCCATAGGCTGGATGCAGCGGGAAGCGAGATCATGTGCTAAAAACATCGCTTCCATGCTCGTTTAGAAGAAGTTCGGTTGAGGGACTGAATCGGTGACATGAGAAATTTCACACTCCTGCTGCCAATCACGAATGGCGCAAACGAACATGGTGGTCGACAATCACCTCTGCCTGATCGACTCCACTCCAGGATTGAGGTTCTTCATCGTTCTCATCCCACAGATCGACGTCTTCGTCCACTATAGCGCCCTGAGACCTCAACAGCTTGTCCCCTAACGCAGTCGGGTGACGTCCCTGATCTTCGTCTTCATCATCCGAGGATAAACTCAGCAGCTCCACGTCCGATTCATCGTCATCGTCAATCGGTACCTGCTTAACAACTGGTGGAGTTCTCCTCGGCGGGGCAGCCGCCGGAGCACTATTGCCCCTCGGAGCTTCCCTCCTCGGTGGACCGTTCACTTCTACCAGAGGAGGCTCTCGAATTGGCGGTCCAACGAGAGTCTCTTCCGGATCGATGTTTTTGACAGTGCGTGGAGGGACGCGTCTGGGCGGCCCCGCTGCCGCTGGAGACACTTTCGGCGGCGGCTTATTTGACGGCCGCTGGTAATTCACCTCCCTGGCTGCCTGCTCCGCCAATGCCCGCTGCAAGAGCTCCTCTTCCTCGTCGACGTCCTCCCTCATTCTCCTTGCCACTCCCTGAATCCCTTCCAATCAGCCTCTTCTAAGACATAACCTCCCTTGAATCCACTTACGCATCACAAATGCGCCAATAAAAGCAAGCGTGCACAGAAAATCGAAATCGCAAAACACCATCACCGAGACAAATGCACGACAATCGCGCCTCAATCTCCTTCTTAACGACCTAATCTCACCATAACTGTCCCCTGAAGCTCCATACAACACAATGCAAAGAATCAGGATCAAGAATAAAGTCCCGCTTCCTCATCGTCATCACTCCTATTCCCTCAATCCTCGCAAAAACTCTCGACACTCCAACCTACAAATCAGTCTCCTCTACGCCTCTTCGGAGCTCCAATGAGGCAGCACACACACATTGCGCCAACACTAAAACATCGCATCAATCAAACCAAAAGAGCCTCAAAGAAATGCAGATGGAGCTCGATAGCCTTGCTATCAACTCAATCGGATCGGAACCAGCCGCGGAAGCTCCAAAATGCACACACTGCGGTAACTCCACAACACTAAAAGACACAGAGTAGTCACGGGAAGTCGAGAAACTTACTGCAAAAGAGTCGAAAGCGGATGCCGGGTGAAAAGCTTGACGACTTTCCTTGCTAATTACCTAATCTCACCATAACTGTCCCCTGAAGTTCAAATAAAACAACGCAACAAGCTCCACGGAATCAGGATCAAGAATAATGTCCCGCTTCATAACTCATGCACTTCATCAATTCTCACAAAAAACCTCTCGACAGTCGATCCCATGAATCACTCGCCACTCGGTTCTACGCCAGACCGCCGCGCCGGACCTCCAGTGAGGCCATACATTGCGCAAATCACGTCAATGGTAGCAAATCACATCGATCGAGAGGAAATGTTGTGAAAACTCGATCAACCTAGTCGAATCGGCACAAGTCGAATGCAAGCAATGCGGAAACTCCACGACACCACGAGGCATGGAGCAGTCATGAACAGTCGAGAGACTTACTGCAAAAGCGGATGTTGTGTAGGCGGCGGCTGTGATGAGTTTGAACTTTGGAGACGGAGGGAAGACGAATCGAAACAAGACAGGGAACCGATTGGCACTGATGGACGGAAAGGAAAACGGCCGCGATTGGATTGTTGTTATTACGTTATTCCTAGTTCACGCGGCCACGCCGCCCGCATTGCTCCGTGTCGTGCTCCTCGTCATGCTCAAAAATCCCATTGCAACGCCATCGCCGTCTTCCTCATGTGCACGTTTTCCGCTTTAAATTTGCTTCCATCGAATTCCGCTCCATTTCGGTCCCGACATTTCTTGCAGGATTTGTTGGAATGGCCACCTGAAATGTAGGCAGGGCATTGATTTCAAGTGCAGATTCTAGGTGCCCACCTCACGAGTCACGAACTAAAATTATGGAAACTTTTATGGTTCAAGTTGAAACTATAATTCTTTTCCATATAGAAACTATTAAAGATGTTCTTAATAAGTTCGGAACATAATTTTATAATTTTTTTATAATTTTCTTTAGACTCCAATTTTTTCATGGCAAGAGTGTTTGTTGCAAGGTCATGCAAATCCCCATTTATGTAGTGCCTCTTTCAATGCTTGCCCTAAAATACATTTGAATACTATGACACTTACTAATGAATTTTATTGGAATGACAACAAAGCATGGCTTACTCCACTTGAATTTTTTTCTAATGACAACAGGGCATGGTAGCATGTAATGTAATTACATTGAGTGATCTTTTCCTGAAATAAAGGTTTAAGTCAAAAAGTGGGGATTAAATACAAATGAGAACTTCAAATAGTGCAAAGTGCATCATGTCAAAAAAAAATTGGTAGACCATAGTGTACAAATAACAATTTAGAATGACACAAGAAATGTGTTGACTCACAATGGGTGTTTTGGATTGAAGCTTACATGAAAAAGTAAATATGTTAGGATAGTTTTACTACAAGACATTAGAAGACATTTCAGGCCTCTATAGGGCCGCGAGTTATTATGGCAGGGAATTCCCCGCAATGCACTGCAGCAATGACAGCGCAGCATGCTAATGTAGTCAAGACCCTACCACATCATTTTTGGAAAAAAAAATTTAATTTTTTTCAACTTTTTTTGGCATTCTAAAAACTAATTTATTTTTTTTGAAATTTTTTTCTCTGACAGCTGGCCATTCCGTCACTGCAGGAGGAACAACAAGGGAACAAGATTGAAACGGCCCTATAGAGGCCTAAAATGTCTTCTAATAGTGATGTTGGTTCATCAAAACAAAAATGTTTGTTTTTTCATATTAAAATTTCAACAAGCTTATTCTAAAATTTTCAAGAATTTTACTTCAAGTTTATAAAAAAATATTGTTTAAAAGTACAAGTCATGCAAAAGTCATTAAAATTCACCTTAAGGCTTTAAAGACATAGGATTTTGTAAAAAAAATATTAAAAAATTAACTAATATGCAACACAAGTTTGATTTTTCATAGTTATTTATGATGAAAGTATATCATGTGGTTATGATTGCCATTAAAGTTTGTATCATAGAAACAATATGAAACCAACTAGTGCCTTTGGCTTGACATTTTATGCATCAACTTTGTTTATTTCATAAAATTGTCTTCCTTGGAGTTTCCAAATGTAATATAATTATGCTATTGTTTTGATGTAACAAAGTCAAAAGTTTCAAGGTTTAAAAAGTTCTTCACACAAATTTGTTGGAACTTCAAGTAAAACTTTGGAACTTCTCTACACAATATACAAATTGAATTTGAAAAGAAAGTTTTTCTTATAAAATAAATATATAAGTATATAAGTACATCCACATTAGATAATAATTAAAAAATATTATTTTTGAACAAATTAATAATAATTATTATTTTTAAATTTTATTTTTTATTATTTATTATTTTGGCCAATAGTAGTCAGTTTACAGCCGAGTTTATAGCATGGAGAATAGGCATGAAATGGCCCTCCAATGCCCCCCCCCCAACATCTAATGACAAAGATTATGAGGTGGAAATTGGCTTGAAATTTTTTATTAAAGTGATGAATTAACTATACTAAAAATGGGGGTGTTTTTTCTAGTGTAGGGTCTAGAAAATTATATATTTTGGTGCAAAACTATTATAATCAATTGAATATTTTATGCACCTCAAGTGTATGAGAAAAATTGGTGCATTGTTTGCATATTAATTTTGATACCAAAATAACATTTGTAAAGTGTCAAAAATGCATCAATGTAACATTAAAGTGAAAATTCAATGTATCTTTATTCCCTAAAGATCTTTAGGCTAGAAATTGGCAAAACTCACAAAACTTCAAAAATCAACATAGACTATAAAAAGTGCTATTAATCAAATTTGATTCATTTAAAAAAAATGTATAACCAAAGAATATTTTTTTTCTTACTACAAGAGTCATATATAAGAAGTTTAGGATCTAGAAAAATGTATGTGTGAGAATAAAGCTTGTAAAGTAGAACAAAATGTTTTTTTCAAGACCACTTAGGTTTTTTTCACAATGTAGCTTTGTTAGACTTTTAAGTACCATAACTCAAATTTTGTTTGCAAGGAAGATTTAGTAAAAACTTCATATTCTAATAAAGTAGAAGGTCCATAAAACACCCATTTAGGAACTGAAATTGAATTTGGAGAGGTAAAAATTCTTGAATTATTTTTTAGTAAATTTTTCTTGAAAGACAACTGAAATTGGCGTCTAACCCAAGTTGTTTCATATTTTTGGAGCCTTGTGGAATTAGTTATGAATTTTTGAAGTTGAAATGTAGTAGGTTCTAAAATCACCCACCTCATGAAATGTAAATTATTTACACACTATTGTACAATACTAGAATGAAAAAACATCATATACATATAGTGTACAATTAAGGAGGTGGGGGATTTCAAAGCCCAAGTGCTTTATGAACCTCCTACCTTAGAACTTTATGTTAGGAAGAAGTATGCAAATTTTTCAAAGCAACATGATATTGTACACCACTTGTTCAAGTTGGGCCTCCAAATAAATAAATGAACGCTTCCTTTTATTCTTCTATTGGGCCTTTATAAAAATTAGATTTCCAATAAATTTGTTTGTTTCCCATTTGCAAGTCACATATTGTGGCAGAATCATTGTTTGTATGGGGAATTTCATTAAAATAGCAATATTCCATGTGCCATTTTCACAGTGTGCAATTCCCACAATTCAGACCAGGCAGTCTGAAATCTATTAGTGTCCTAGATTTGTGAATTCTATACCACTATCAGATGTATTAAATTTAGGAAAGATGTAGATTCCAAACCAATCGATTTAAAAAGTCTACATATTTCTTAGATTTCAGATATCTAATAATGGTATAGATTTCAAAAATCTAGGACGCTAGTAGAGTTCAGACCGCCCCATCTGAACTGTGAGAATGCCAAAGTCACAGAATAATCGCCATTTTAATGAAATTCTCCATTTGTATACAAGTTGCACTTGTATCCAAGTATTCCTAAACCAAATCCAAGAACATTCATCTAAATTTCTAACAATGGTTTACGATAGGCATTATTCCAACCCACAGTGTTCCAAGAAAATCAATGGCCCTCCTTGTTAGGCTTGACCCTCCTTGTTGGAACAATTTTTTCTTGAATCCCCTTATCTACATACATTATCCTATCCTATGCATTTTTGAATAAGCCTCTATGTACTAGCCGCACTAATTAAAAAAGCTAACAACTTTTTCAAATTGTGAAAAAACTTAGGAGGTATAATTTTGTCACAATACAATACAATTATCCAAATTTGAATTCAAATTTGGAATTACACCCGCAAATTAGCAAAAAGAATGCAAAATTAACCACCACAAAATAGTCACAAAATAGAGGCAAATTTTTACAATTATTTGCCATTGTGAAAAAACCCTAAGAATTGCACTTCTTCTTCAGAAGTCGATGTGATCATTAAGATAGGAGGTCCATAAATTGCCCACCCAAGAGCTGGAGCTAAATGTTAGGGAGGTGAAGCTTCTTGAAATATTTTTCAGTAGATTTCCCTTGAAAAATAAGTGGAATTGGTATTTGACCCAAATCGTTTCATATTTTTTGGAGTTTTGTGAAATTAGTTATGAAATTTTGAATCTGAAATAGCATAGGGCTCTAAAGTCACCTATATCAGTGTTGAAGGCTAAAAAAAGCAGCATGTACAAATAGTGTACATTTGAGGATGTGGGCAATTTTAAAACTTGTGAGCTTTTAGAACCTCCTGACAACACCGACAGGCACGGAATGAACGTGGATGTACCACGCCTTTCATACACGAGAAAGCATTCTTTCATTCACAGAAATCATCCACGACCCAACGTTTGAGTCACTAGTACGGAAGCATGTTTTTCATCTACTGTTAAACGTATACTTTTCATCTACTGTTTCATTTCTCGTCTACTTTTCTGGCTCAGGATGCTCGCTGCCTCATGGCCAAACCTCTCTTCCTTCTCTTCCGCAGGAATGCTACGTGGCGCTGATGACTGCAAGTGTTCCGCTCTAGCTCCTAATCCCAAGCTGGAATCCGCCAGCGATGGTGTGCATTTCGTTTTGCACCCATTGCAGTCGGCGAATTGCGCTTTCCGGCACCTTTTGTGAACTCCGCTGCTGGGCTGGACCCCGCGCGACTGCTGGCAGGCTTTCGCTCTTCATTCGTCAATCTCACATTCCTGTGTGGACTTCGTATACCGGTCAGTTGTCATCATCGCAATCGTTTCGACTCTTTCTATGTTTCATTTCTTTCCGAAAGAGATTGTCATTTGGGGGACGACTGTTGTCTTTTTTTGGTTTGGAATTGAATTTCCTCTGTGGTTCTGAATCGAATTGGAGGCGACAGAAGGTAGCGTGTTGTATTATGATTGATTAGGGTTCCTGCTTTTTCCAAGGAGACTCTCAATTTGCAAAACGTAAGGAATTGTGCTAATATTCAATTTGTATTAATTTTGAGTTTGCTTGCTTGCACGAATCCCGCTCTTTGGAGCGAATTGATGTAGCTGTGAGTTATGGTGCACGAATCGCATGTCAGTTTTTTCCCTGTACCAAGTTCTGTGAGTTTTTGATAAGCAACTAAAGGAAATACCGTGACGAGGAATTCGTTTAATCTGAAATTGCAAGCTTGAAGCTGATATGAAGAGTCCATGTGATGAATTCGCTCAGCTCGTCAATTGGGAATTCAAGCACGCGGGTTTCGGCAAGTGCCGAAAATGCCTGGAGCAGAAGCGGCTCCAGAGCTGGCGTCTGGAGTGGCACTCCCTCCTCCGGACGATGAATTCGTCTCTACGTCAGGAAATGAGCTGCAGATGGAAGGGGAATCACAGAGCAATAATGCTACGCTGTCAGGACGGTATGACAGTTACGAAGGGGTGATTGTGGATCCCCGCGGCTTGCCGAGCGATGGTTTCACGTTCAAAAGATCTTTGATGGCGTCGATTGCGGAGTGGAAACGGGAGGTAAAGTCATTAACGAACTCCTGACCAATAACGGGAGAGTAGGCTCTGCTCCTCATTGTTTATTTTCCATCCTCATTATAATTCAAGAACTGCTGTTCATTATGGTTGTTGAGGGGGGCATTTGAGAGCAGCAATCATTTCTAGCAATTGTTTTCTGGTGACCACTTCACGCCGTAATGAAGGAATAAAATTGCCATTAAGAGTAGAATCGAAGTACGTGGTTTGCGTGCATTTGCAAAATGCGTTTTTTCCATTGTGAATCATTCGTGTGTGACAGAGAAAGCATGGGGTTTGGCTTAAATTGCCAATAGAGAATGTGAACCTGGTCGAGGCGGCAGTTGAGGTGCGTTTCTTAGGCACTAAATAGGTTTTAGAGCGCGGGTTATTGCATCAACATGAATTAATGATTGCCGGTGGTACTGCATCTTGTGGAATTTGAGCACCTTGAATTGGCATTGGTTGGAATCCTAGGTGGCAAGTTGGTAACGATGTTTGGTAGGGGGTGCAGGCAGGGTTTCGGTATCACCATGCAGAGCCAGCATACCTGATGCTCACCTTGTGGCTTCCAGATGGACCTTGTACTCTTCCACCGAGTGCCTCGCATCAAGTTGGTGTAGGGGCCTTCTTATTGAACGAAAAGAACGAGGTATCAATGTTTTACTTGAGAGTGTACAGCATATCTTAGATTGGTTGCCTAGAATGGTGCTATAGAGATTCTTCAAATCTCGACAAAGCACAAGCTGAATTCCTTTGTTGAGATTTGCACTAGTAGCCTTGATCATGGTTATATGCGGCCTTTTGTTAATATTTCTATTTGTATACTCGTGGAGAATCCACATTTCATTTCCCACAAATTTCTTTTCAATTTCAGATGAAATTTTCTTTCCAGGGAATTTCTGCATTCTTATGCCTATGGCTGATGAACTAAACGACTTGGCGGGACTCCTCTGTACATGATGTATAATATTTGATTGGGACTAACGTTGCACGTCGAGTTTTTCTGCCAGATTCTAGCAGTTCAGGAGAAGAACGGTCCTCTTAAAGGCACTGGAGTCTGGAAGATGCCTACGGGGCTCATCAATCAGGTTTATTCCTATTCAATCCATTTGCATGTTTGTGTTCTCTTCATACCTAGACTCACTAGGCCCAGGTAAAGAAAATATTACAATGGTATGCTTAAATTTCAGAACTTCATTTCAAGCAATAAAAGGATATGCGTGCACTCTATCTCTGATTTTTTATTGGCAGCAAGTTGCATCCGTCATTGTGACTTTTGATTTAGGTTCTTGAATATATACTGGCATTTGCTTACAGGAGCCCTTTAGTATGAGGTGCCTCTGTTGAGGAAAACCGAGGAACTCTTCATCAAATTAATGGAGACTTACTCACTCATTCATTCATGCAGGGAGAGGATATTTTTGATGGAGCCATCAGAGAAGTGAAAGAAGAAACAGGGGTATGTATGTTTGCCCTCTATACTTCACCGTCTTGATTCTGTAAATAATCCGGTTATGGCTACGAGGTTTGGAAGTTTCTACTGCAACGAGGTCGTTAGAATCTGTACGACACCATCTGAGCGACGTTTTATCGATAATATTCTTGAGCTGGTGGAAGGTCCATCCTTTTGCAACATGTAGGATTGGTAGAAACATAGGAATGGTGGAATGGATGGTGGGACAATCGATTGTTAAGAGAGAATGCAGGAGAATATGTACGAATCAAAAAGGTAATATTTGTAGGGGATGGTGACTGAAGCTCAAGAGCGTTATGCAGTTATCAAGGGTGAATCGTCTCGTCACGGTTTACCGTGGTTCATATTCATGTGGAAATAGTATAGAGAGACTCTACTCCGATTTCTCCCACCTTTTTTCTTAAGTCTTATTGGGCATCATCATCTCAATAATCTGGGCATATGCTATTCGAACTATTACTCCACTTCCGCCCTAGACCGCAGAATGCTATGACGAATAATCATTCTACATAGCGGCTAATTATGCAGATGTATTGGTATGTCTGTTTTTTACTTGACTGTAGATGATGCGTAGTGTTGATTCTGATAATGGATTGGATCACGAAGTATTACATTCAGAGAGGGACCTGTATGAACTTGGGTCTGTGGAATCAACAGGTGGATGCGAAATTCTTGGAGGTCGTGGGATTCAGGTAAAGCACTACCCATCTTGCAAGATCTGTTCTTTTCAAGATCCAGAATCTACACCTGATCCAGTTACGTAATGCACTCCGGGATTTGAACTTAGCTTACTTTTTTGCAGGCAAGGACACCAAGTTGCTTTTGAAAAATCAGATCTGTTCTTTCTGTGCATACTTCGTCCAACTTCAACTGTGATTGTACCACAGGAGTCAGAGATTGCGGCAGCTCAGGTATCTCAAGCTCTTCGACACACAACAAGCTGTTTAATCATTCTGAATTAAGTCTGCCTTTGTGTCAAGTGGATTAACCAATTCCTATGAGTGGTCACTCTTTATTGGCTCTGGACCGAAGGAGGAGGAGGCTTTGCATTGACAGAAGCGGCCCTGAGAAAGTTTGAGTAGGACCATACTTGAAAAGCGAGCCAGTGCCAGAGGGAGAGTGCCTTTCTGAGCGTAGCTACTTGTTCGTTTGGTTATGCTGGTTAATTGACTACATTTTATCAATATTTGTTGGGATTTGCAAATGACTTATTTGTGATAACGATATTGTTTTGGTGTTTTCCTGTGGATCAGTGGATGCCGTTATCAGAGTTTAAAGCGCAGCCCATCTTCAAGCAGCGTCCGACGATGCTGAAGATGTTGGACGTTTGCTTGGCACGTGTTGAAGGCAAGTGTAGAGGCTTTGCATATGAGGATATTCATCCAGATACTCTCAACCCCAATTCATATTTTTACTATAATCAAGTGGACCTATTGTGCTCGCAAGAGCAACCGAAACTGTAATGGGAGATAGCCTGATTCTGTGTTTGTTCATGCCATCATTTCTCTGAAAATTGTCTTCTGAATAAACCAATGGATTGACCGATTTTGGATACTATTTACGTCACTTTAAGCATTTTTACATTTTTTAGAGTAACTTTGGGAGATGTATAGAGCTGTGGAGATATCACTTTGGATACCAGAGCCAAATCAGTTTAGATCAAATTTTTAGTAGTGTCTGATGACTTCTTTTGCAGTCATTCAAACTTGTAGACCACTAAGGTCGGATCACTTATTATCAAGCAAATTTTTCTGGTAATCATGATTGTGTGTCAACAAGGTTTGGTTTTTACTCACGTCTGTTTTAGTCACATAAGGTAAGTTGCATGTGGCTAGATTTTGGTGAAGCTCAAGAATGATGTTTGAATATTTTCGTATGCTCAAGTTATAAGAGGTCAAATTTTTTTAATTCATGCCCTAGTTTCAATGTCGTCCTTTGACCCAATTGTGGCCTTATCAACACTCATCCAAGATTTTAGAGCTTGGTTTTGAAAGTACATCAAGTTTTTATTTATTTTGTTTTTGTTAGGCAATGCAAAAAGCAATCACTACCATCACAAAGCTCTTTACATCTATAGGCATGAATGAAACACACAAAATGTGAATGATAACCCACTCATTCATCTAAATGTGCATACATTCATTTACTTGAAAGATTTTATACTAATTTTGTAATTTCATTCATTGTAAAAAGGAGAATATGTAACCAAATTAATATTGCTTTTGAATGATAAAATTGCTCAAAAAATTTCACATCTACTATACTATAAACAAAATTTTACAAAAATATGTCACAATTTCACCCATCACATAGGTAGTCACCTTCTCATTCATTTTTTAATCAACGTTTTGGAATCTAAAGAAAAAGCCAATTGCTTTAAAGTTTGACGTTGCAAATTTTGCAACCACGTGAACTAGTACATGCATATCTTAACCATGTAAAAACATTGCAAACTTTAAAACATCCAATGGATGACTTCATTGTTAACTTACCATGTAGACTTAAAAACATCTAATGGATGGCTTCACTCTTAACCGAAGAGCAAAGAATACACCTATTGAAGTATTTTGGTGATCATCAAGGTTGAAGTATTTTGGTAATCATCAAGGTTGCTTTTTTCATTTTTTATTAAATACCCAAGTGGCGATATAAAATGTTATAGTGGTACTTCAAATTTCAACATTCATCCACATAATGGATAAAAAAATATCACACTAGAACATACAATATCACATATACATAATCTATTATATTAAGTGCAGATGGTCACGATCCCTGTCACGACTCGATGTCACAAAAACAGTCACACTTTCATCTCACTTTTCTCATCCCATTTTTTCATACCCGTTTTTTCACTACGCCCCTATTGTATTGCATTGTTGTTGCATTGCAACGGACTCTGTTCTCGTTCTTTTTTATCCACAATCTAATGATTTCATCCAAAAAAAATTATTTGAAGTTTTTCATGAGATTTGTTTGAATTTCTTAGTCAGTTTTCTTTTCTTTTCTTTTTGTGCAATCTGGCATTGTGAAAACACACACACAAAAAAAACTAAACTAAACTAAACTAAACTGATGATTACCTTGGTCATGTCCTTACACAATTAAATGTCCACTTCCTGCAAATCTTGAGAAGAATTTGAAAAATGAAATTGAGGACTCAGGCGGGATTCATCATTCAGCATCATTCAGGATCAATGTCCTTCCTCTGTTGATCGAAGCAAATCCTACCCACTCTATACGTACTTATCTTGAGTAATAAATAAGGTAAGAGGTTCTCAAAGCACACAAGCTATAAAATCACCCACCTCCTCCAATGTACACTATTTGTACATGTTGCTTTTTGGTAATCGTAACCTTAAGTATGGTACAAACAGTGTACATTTTAGGAGGTGGGCTATTTCAAAGCCTTATGTCATTTCAACTTCAAAATTTTCACAACTAATTTCACAAAGCTTCAAAAAAATATGAAACGAGGACTTGGATTAAATGCTAACTCTACTTGTTTTTCAAGGAAAAATGTACTTGAAAAATTATTCCAAGAAATTTCACCTCCCCTAAATTTAGCCTCAAGAGCCCTATGTCATTTCAACTTCAAAAATTTCACAACTAATTCCACAAAGCTTCGAAAAAATATGAAATGAGGACTTGGGTTAAATACTAACTCCACTTGTCTTTCAAGGAAAAATGTACTTGAAAAAATATTTCAAGAAGTTTCACCTCCCCTAAATTTAGCCTCAGCTCTTCAATGGGTGACTTATGAACCTCCTACCATAATCATGAAATCAGTTTTTTACATAGCCAAACATTTGCTAGCATTGTAAATAAGAAGTGCCCAACCTTGTAAATCATTCATTGTCTTAGGTAGGTACTCCCAAACCTGCCACTTTTTGCTAATGAGTTTTGGAGATGTACATAGAGTGATAATGGTGGTTTTTGGTAAGGTGTAATTTTGAATGCACCCACCCAGCTTAATGATTCACGAAATCCCCTTAATTTGGGGATATTTTTGTGGTTGACCAAATTAGTGAGGGTGCAAATTAAATAGTGGAAAAACAAATGGAAAATCAATATGAGAGAATAATATTTCACCCTTTATTGATTCAAATATAAACATATAATGTATGACTTTGGTATATTGAGGCCACATTTACTAATGAGACAAGTCAGAGTGAGTGGAAAATTATCTTCATTGTAGTAATAAAAATACTTTAACTCTTAAAGGACAAATGGGTATCATCCTTTTTCATTATCATGTGAATCATTGACTTAAGAAATAACAAAATCATTCATTAGAAGTCAAACTACTGTAGAAAACCTCTCCTTTTCACAACAAATTTTTGAGGATGAATAGTTGCACTTTATCCTACTAGAAGGATTCCGTATTGTCTATGAGACGCCAAATGTTTGTGTCAGCATTTAAAGATTAAGTTCCATCCACAAATATAGAGGAAGTATATAATATATAGATGGAAATATGTTTATATATTAAGAAGGATGTACATTCATCCAAGGGCAGGTACCACCCCAATATTTTATAGCAATTCAAAAATTTCATCCTCTATAAAATAAATAATATATTGTCAAATATTTCCTTGAATTTTCTCAGTTGTATTGCTTTTGATCAAATTATTGGGCCAAAAAATGCCTTGGTATAGAAAATAAAAGGTAAAATTGATCTTCTTAAATTGATAATAATTTAGGGTAGTAATAATTTAAGTGCTCAAAATGTAAGTAATTTATAAAATTTTGTAATTTTGTGTAGTATTATATATGTAAGTAAGGGACATAGAGCATTGATATATACAAATAAAAAGGTTACAATATTAGGGCCAATACAAAATTGATAGTTTAATTTTTAATAGATAGTAAAACTTGTATATAAACTATTTTCTCCAATAGAGTTGAAAGACATTTACTTATTGTATTTTGCATAAATGAGTAGAATGCAATAAATACATTAGCATACTTTAATCCAAATATATTAAAAAATATAATTAACTTTTGTGAAATGGTCACATATATAGTACAAATAGGATAAATGCGTGAACATGGGTTTAGAGATGTAAACTAGGTAGTCTAAAAGCCATTCAAACTTATCCAACATTGCTATTTGAATTGAGTAAGTTCATTTCTACTACGCTAACTTATATTATTAATGAGGATATATTATTAGTATCAAATACAATATTAGTGTTATTGCAATAAATTTTTGAGATATTGGTACAAAATGTTAATATATTAGCGTACATTAATAAGGCAACCAATGAAGTATTAGATAAGATTCAAATGTGCTATAATATTTAATTTTTAAAACCTTCAAAAATTAATGCTTAAAAAAATATATATTAAATACAAAAATTAAAAATTACCTACATGATTGAATTTGGAAAAAAGGCATAGACCTTTGTTGAATCAATTTAGAAGCATTTAATTTTGAAGATCATTTGATTATTCCATATTTTGTTTTAAGATTTTGAATTCTAGAACAATAAACAAAATTTCTAAAGCTCTCAAGATGGAATATCAATTGTGGAATGATCATCATGAGGGGCCATAGTTGTCTATACATAGGTCACTAATACAGTCAAGGTGCAAAATTTTGGAAATTATGCAATAATATTTAGTAAAATCCAAATGTGCAAATAGATTATGTGTATTTTGAGTTGTTTTAGGAAAAAATTATTCTTTCTAAAGTGCACTGTCGAGTACAAGATTTCCTCTTGGCATTGAGGTAGGAAAGACAAAATTTTGATTAGGTATGCTTGGATATTGCACTCTAGAAAAATAGGTAGTTTTTTTCCAAAAATCAAAGCAATGAATTCATTTGGTAAGCGATTGTAGTTGTACTCAAAGATTTGCAAATTCAAAATCAAGTGCATGCTAGATCAATTGTTTGCACAACTAATGGTTTTTTGGAATCAGGGAAGGTGTATGCTACCATAGAAGCAAAGTGCACCTTATATAAACTAAAGCTCACTTTTTATCGTCCGCCTATTCCGACTTGTCCTATTTTTTTGTTCCCTTGGCCTAAGACTTGTGGTTTTTTGCCCATAACTATTGCATTATATGTCAATTTTACATGAAATTTGAAATGAAGGGACATGTGTTAGTTGTAACATTGAATAATTTTTTTCATTTTAAAAGTTATTTTATTATTTTAGGAATTCCCCAATCGGATGTCTACCATGGTCATTTGGGGAACAAAAACTATTTTGACCTAAAAATGTGAATTTGTAGCTTAAAATTGGGATTCAAGGCATTACAAAAAAATTGAGCCCTATAGAAGGCTGTTAAGAAGATTTGTTGACCGTCATTAGTGGTTTTTAGAAGTGCACCATTCCCCTGTACCCGCTCAATTTGAAAGACAGGTAGTGCGTGATCGGGCTCAAGAATGGACCGTTTAGATGAAATTACAAATTCTACTGGCCCCACAAGTCCAGAATTCCTAAATCATACTAACAAGACATTAGAAAAAAAATGAGGCCACGGGAGGGCTGCTAACTTGGGGGGGTTGGAATGATTTACAATTCCAGCCCAGTGCCAGCCCGTTGACTACCTGTGCATGTCTGAGTTGACACTACTTGTGCCAACGCAACTTTGGAAAGTTTAAAAAATAAAAACCTGTGGTTCTTTAATTCCCTGCGTGCCAGGACTGTCAAAGGCAATAGACATATGGTTTACATTTTTTTCCCTTCTAAATCTCAGACCAACAAAACAAATATTCAAAGAAACATCAAAATGATATGCCAAACACCATGAGAATCAAAACTCCAATGTCATTTAACCCATCCAAAAAATAATTTTGGTAGACCTATGAAGGAATTGAGTAGGAAACATTTGGAGAGTGAAGGTTGGAGATGTCATTTTTATATTGAAATTGAGTTTTCACCATGAATCCTCAAAAGATATGGAATAATTTCAAAATGAGTACTAAACCGCTTATTGTCAAAATGTCAAAATTACGTTTATGTAGAATTATAGACTTCATTTAGTCATAATAGAAGAACTTTTTTCAAAAAACTTTGAACTAAAAAAAGTTGGGAAATCTGTTTAAATTTCATCTCCAAAAATCCGTTTTATATTTCAAGCCTTCAATCAAAAGTTATGGACAAAATTTAAAGAGGATGTTTCAAGATTTAAAATGTCTCTTCCAACCCCTCTTTGAAATGTTCATAACTTTTTATTGGAGTCTTGAAATATGAAACGGATTTTTGGAGATGAAATTTATATAGATTTTCCAACTTTTTTTAGTCCAAAGCTTTTTGAAATTTTCTATTTTACTATGACTAAATGAGGCCTAAAATTTTACTTTAAATAGAAATCTTGCTTTATTTTGACTTTCCTATGAGTGGTTGAGTTCCTATTAACTTTAATTTATTTATCCCACATTGTTTACTTTACCTCCTATCACCCCAAATGTATATAAAGATTTGTCTTTCCATTCTTGATTCACAAATTAGAAAGGGTGTTCAAATCACAATGAGGAAATTAAAAGATTAGTTTCAATGTGTGTAGAATTTTCCACATCATATCATCTTCGGATGAAATGGTGTGAAATATTTCACATCATTTTGTTTAAGGGAAGGTAGTCTTTCTTGTTATTGAATGTGATGTGTAGAAGTGAATTAATTGTTGTCAGTATGGTTTAAGAATTCTGAACTTGTGAGGCCAGTAAGATTTGTGATTTCATCTAGACGGTCCATTCTCGAGCCCGATCGTGCACTCCCAGTCTTTCAAATTGAGCGGGTACAACGAAATAGTGCTCTTCTGAAAATCATTGATGATGGTCAACAAATGTTCTTAATAGCCCTCTACAGGGCTCAAATTTTTTGTAATGGTTGATTCACTTCTACACATCACATTCAATAACAATAGGGACTACCTTTACTTAAACAAAATGATGTGAAATATTTCACACCATTTCATCCGAAGATGATATGATGTGGAAAATTCTACACACATTGAAACCAATGCTTTAGTTTTCTCATTGTGATTTGAACACCCTTTATAATTTGTGGATCAAGAGTGAGAAGACAAATCTTTATATACATTGGGGGTGGTAGGAGGCAAAGTAAACAATGTGGGATAAATAAATTAAAGTTAATAGGAACTCAATTGCTCATAGGAAAGTCAAAATAAAGCAAGATTTCTATTTAAAGTAAAATTTTAGGCCTCATTTAGTCATAGTAAAATAGAAAATTTCAAAAAGTTTTGGACTAAAAAAAGTTGGGAAATTTATATAAATTTCATCTCCAAAAATCCGTTTCATATTTCAAGACTCCAATAAAAAGTTATGAACATTTCAAAGAGGGGTTGGAAGAGATATTTTACATCTTGAAACATCTTCTTTAAATTTTGTCCATAGCTGTTTGATTGAAGGTTTGAAATATGAAACGGATTTTTGGAGATGAAATTTAAATAGATTTCCCAACTTTTTTTAGTCCAAAGTTTTTTGAAAAAAATCCTTCTATTTTGACTAAATGAGGTTTGAAATTCTACATAAACATAATTTTGACATTTTGACAATAAGCGGTTTAGTACTCATTTTCAAATTATCCCATATCCTTTGAGGATTCATGGTGAAAACACAATTTCAATATAAAATGACATCTCCAATCTTTATTCCCTCAAATGTTTCCTACTCAATTCCTTCATAGGTCTACAAAATTTATTTTTTGAATGGGTTAAATAACATTGGAATTTTGATTCAAAGGATTCTCATGGTGTTTGGCATATCATTTTGGTGTTTCTTTGATTATTTGTTTGGATGGTCTGAGATTTAGAAGGAAAAAAAATGTAAACCATATGTCTACTGCCACTGACAGTCCTAGCATGCGGGGAATTAAAGAAGCATAGTTTTGGATTTTCCAAAGTTGTGTTGGCACCAGTAGTGCCAACTTGGACATTAGATGGGCAGTCAATGGGCTGGCACTCTAAATCATTCCCCCCACCCCCCACCCCAAACTAGCAGCCCTTTCATGGCCTCATTTTTTTCCTAATGGACTTCTACTAAAGTTACATAAGCCTACAAAAAGATGTTCTAAAAATAGTAATTTTAAAACCTTCTGCATGTACTCAAAGTGCACTACTTTTGCACAAGTGCACTATTATAAACAAGTGCAAAAACACAATTTTTTTTCCAAAGATGAAAATGGTTGAGAAGGAGCATATTCAAATTAGAAAAAATATTTTTTCTATTTTATTTTTTAGAATTTTTTTACTATTTCTAAAAAGGAAACATGAAAGCGTCCATTTTCTTGGTATTTTCCATCATGCTTTAATTGTGCATAACTTTTAAAAATAATTTTTTCTAGGTCTGAATTTCTGGAAATATATCATTCTTAATTCTTTATAAATTATCCGTATTTTATTTTATTTAAAAATATATATTGCAAAAGTCACAATACTCATTAAAATAAGTTGTTTTGAGCTAGAAATAGCAAGTGTTGCAACGACCCGTATTCACTTCCCTCCATGCCACAAATTGCAATGAGAACAATGTCTTCAAAGCCAAATTCTTTTTCCTCCCTCCCATTTGATGCACCTAGGTATACAATCATGTTTGAAGTACAATGTGACTATCATACTACTAAAATCATAACTCCCTCTGTAATATCACAAATGCTACCATTAATACTAGGGGCTTGTGCTTGCTATGCTACGCATTCATTATATCACATATTAGTAAAATTTTGATATATTTGAATAGAATGCATGATAATGATTTCAATAAGTCTTTAAAATGATTATTTTAAATATTTTGTAAAAATATTTTCAATCATGCAAATATAGAAATCATATTTTCATACAATGTGATATTACAGAAATAGAGTAGTAGTTTGCAATCACTTTTGTAATATCACTTTTTACAAAGGGTGATATTATAGAAATAATATAGTTGTTGCAATTAAGGTGATATTAAAGAGGATCCATAGGATGATATTATAGAGGTAGCAATTCCATTGCTTCTCTTGGCTTTATACTTCTTTGCACTTCTATGATTTTGTGCTTTTGTGAGCTTTGAGCTTTCATGATTTCAATTCTCTATTGCTATTACCAAATGATTTTGAGAAATTTATTCAATTGAAGTGATTTTGGAATCCACAACAATTAAATTATTCACAAAGTTTTTGAAATTTATAAGTTTTTCTTTTCAATTTTTCAATTTGGGTTGCCATTGTTTGTAACAATGGAGTCAAATTTTTAATGCATTCTAATGTATGCGTATCTTTTATAGTATTTACCATTGCATATATTTCATTCATCATTCAATAAATTTCTATTGTACATTTCAATATATGCTTACTTATAAAAAAAATTATACAAAGATTTTAGTCATTTTTATTCAAAGATTTATTGAAATTTTTGTTTTGCATTCTATCTAATACATAAAAATTCTTATAAAATTCTAATGATGAATGCGTAGCATAGCAAGCACCAACTGCTAGCATTTACATTAAATCATAAATGCTACTACATATACTAGTGTATAATATTAGATTGAACGTTGATATTATAATAATATATATTAGCTAATATAATAATTAGTATTATTAATATAACTATATACTATTATATTATTATAATAATAGCTATTAATATAATAATATCATTATATTAGTATAAGAATAGCGTTATATTATGCTGCTATATTATGTAGTATTATAATATCATATAATGTGGTTCATATATAATTTTAGAAAAATAAATTATATTATGATGAAAAAATATGCCAAACTATTATTTAATAATTGGCATTCAAGTACCCTCTCTCCTTTGAAATTGAATGATAAACTATTTTTTTCCATCTAATTAGCAGTTGGTGCTTGCTATGCTACGCATTCACCATTAGAATTTCATTAGAATTTTTTTATGTATTAGATAGAATGCAGAGCAAGAATTTCAATAAATCTTCAAATAAAAATTACTAAAATCTTCATATAATTTTTTAAATAAATAAGCATATATTAAATAAACAATAGAAATTTAATGAATGATGAATGAAATACATGCAATAATGAATGCAGTAAAAGATACACATACATTAGAATGCATTAGAAATTTGACTCAATTGTTACAAACAATGGCAACCCAAATAGAAGAATTTAAAGGAAAAACTTGTAAATCTCAAAAGCTTTGTGAACAATTTAATTGTTGTGAAATCCAAAATCGGTTCAATCTAATAAATTTTTCAAATCATTTGGTAGTAACAATAGAAAATTGAAATTAGAAGCTTAAAGCTCACAAAACCACAAAATCATAGAATTGCAAAAGAAGTATAAAGCCAAGAAAAATAATGGAATTGCTACCTCTATTAATATCATCCTATGGATCCTCTTTAATATCACCTCAATTGCAACGACTATATTATTTTTATAATATCACCCTTTGTAAAAAGTGATATTACAAAAGTGATTGCAAATTGCTACTTTATTTCTGTAATATCACATTGTGTGAAAATATGATTTCTATGTATGCATGATTGAAAATATTTTTACAAAATATTTAAAATAATTATTTTAAAAACTTATTGAAATCATTATCATGCACTCTATTCAAATATATAAAATATTTACTAATATGTGATACAATGAATGTATAGCATACCAAGCACGAGTCCCTAGTATTAATGGTAGCATTTGTGATATTGCAGAGGGAGTTATGATTTTAGTAGTATGACTAGCGGTTGGCGCTTGCTATGCTACGCATTCATTATTAGAATTTTATAAGGATTTTATAAGAATTTTTATGTATTAGATAGAATGCAAAATAAAAATTTCAATAAACCTTTAAATAAAAATGACTAAAATCTTTGTATAATTTTTTTTATAAGTAAGCATATATTGAAATGTACAATAGAAATTTATTGAATGATGAATGAAATGGTAAATATTGCAATGGTAAATACTATAAAAGATATACATACATTAGAATGCATTAGAAATTTGACTCCATTGTTACAAAAAATGACAACCCAAATTGAAGAATTGAAAAAGAAAAACTTATAAATCTCAAAAACTTTGTGAACAACTTAATTGTTGTGGATTCCAAAATCGCTTCAATTGAATAAATTTCTCAAAATCATTTGGTAGTAGCAATAGAAAATTGAAATCATGAAAGTTCAAAGCTCACAAAAGCACAAAATCATAGAAATGCAAAAGAAGTATAAAGCCAAGAAAAAGCAATGGAATTGCTACCTCTATAATATCATCCTATAGGTCCTCTTTAATATCACCTTAATTGCAACGACTATATTATTTTTATAATATCACCCTTTGTAAAAAGTGATATTACAAAGGTGATTGCAAACTGCTACTCTATTTCTATAATATCACATTGTGTGAAAATATGATTTCTATGTATGCATGATTGAAAATATTTTTACAAAATATTTAAAATAATTATTTTAAAGACTTATTGAAATCATTATCATGCATTATATTCAAATATATCAAATTTTTACTAATATGTGATACAATGAATGTATAGGATAGCAAGCACGAGCTCATAGTATTAATGATAGTATTTGTGATATTACAGAGGGAGTTATGATTTTAGTAGTATGACTAGCGGTTGGTGCTTGCTATGCTATGCATTCATCATTAGAATTTCATTAGAATTTTTATGTATTAGATAGAATGCATAGCAAGAATTTCAATAAATCTTCAGATAAAAATTACTAAAATGTTTATATAATTATTTTAATAAATAAGCATATACTGAAATAAACAATGAAAATTTAATGAATGATGAATGAAATACATGCAATGATGAATATGGTAAAAGATACACATATATTAAAATGCATTATAAATTTGACTCAATTGTTACAAACAATGGCAACCCAAATAGAAGAATTTAAAGGAAAAACTTGTAAATCTCAAAAGCTTTGTGAACAATTTAATTCAAAGCTCACAAAAGCACAAAATCATAGAAATACAAAAGAAGCATAAATCCAAGAAAAGCAATGGAATTGCTACCTTTATAATATTATCATATTGATCCTCTTTAATATTACCTCAATTGCATCGACTATATTATTTTTATAATATCATCCTTTGTAAAAAGTGATATTACAGAGGTGATTGTGAACTGCTACTCTATTTCAGTAATATTACATTGTGTGAAAATATGATTTCTATGTATGCATGATTGGAAATATTTTTATAAAATAATTAAAATAATTATTTTAAAGACTTATCAAAATCATTATCATGCATTCTATTCAAATATACCAAATTTTTACTAATACGTGACACAATGAATGCGTAGCATAGCAAGCACAAGCCCCTAGTATTAATGGTAGCATTTGTGATATTACAAGGGGACTTATGATTTTAGTAATATGATTAGGAAGAGAACAAAGGATGTGATATTACAAAAGACATTAGGGTCGGAATTGAGCAGAGGATGTGATATTAGAGAACGCGATAGATATCCGTCCAACTGAGAACCAGTGCAGACTGCGCAACTGCCTTTTTTCACCTGAAGATCTTCCAACTTCCGCAACCATTGCGATTATGGCACCTCAAATGGCTCACTCTGCGTCTTCCCAATCCCTCACACGCAGCTGCCCTTTGCAACAATTCATCTGCAACTTGAAATTTCGCAGCAGAAATCTCGAACTCTGGCATCTCTATTGAACCATTTGCCAATTCTTTTTCAATAGCTACTCAATTCATGCCCGCTCTAACAGTCCATTGAGGTTTTCATGACCGAATTCTGAGTCGTTGTGATCAATTTGAAATGGCCCAGCTCTCGATGAGCTTCCAAATTCCCAGCAGCATGACAGGAGCAGCGGTGAGCTCCGGATTGCCTATGAGTCCACGTAAATCTCCTGTGTACAGAGGTCTAGGGTTTGGCAATTCAAGGCGTTTCGACAGTAAACTTCACAGTAGAATTTATAGAGTCACTCCGTTGCAATGGGATACTGACACTGGGATTCGGTGGAGTTCGGGGAGAATTAGCAGAGTTGAGAGTAGAGCATCTTCCGGTCGCTGTAGTGTGAGTGGAGTAAATGGCATTGCGGATTTGAGTAATGGTAAGCCACTGTGGAATTTTGTGATTCCTCTGAAGAGGACGTTTCCGCTCATCCGGCCCTTCCTTTTAGCTGAGAAGGGATTGATTCTTCGGGGCTGGCTTTGTGCGGTAATCGCTGTGTTGGCGCTCTTTCTAAGCGTTCCGCGAATCGGTGATCTATCGGAGCTGTTAGCGAAGGGCGATTTGCAGCAGTTGCTTCCGAAGGCAGGGCAAGTGCTGGCGCTGCAAATGGTGAGGTCCGTCGCTCAGTTTTGGCAGCAAGTGTTGCTGTGGGAAGCCGCCTTGAAAATCACGTACAATCTGCGGGCGTTTGTGTACGAGAGAGTGCTGAAACGGGATATGGAGTATTTCGAAGGGGGCGAAGGGGGCGCCGCTTCTGGTGATGTCGCCTTTCGGTTGACAGCCGAGGCGGAAGATGTTGGCGATACGGTCCATTCTCTTTTCTATGTAAGACAGAATGATTCCTCTCCGTTTTTTTGAATTTCTGTCGCAATTTCCAAGGAACTGTTGCCGCCATCTCATCCTTTCCAATGCAATTACTGACTACTTATCACGATTCTGTTTTTTCCATATTTGTTTTCACTGGCTGAAAACAGACCTCACTGTCTCTGGTAACGTATAATGTTTGCGTCACTTTAAGCATTTTAACCAATATGTAGAAGTGTGCTTTCATTGGGGCGTCACTCAATAGAGATCACTGGACAGATCACTTTGGATACAAAGAGTCAAACCCTCTTGAGATGAAACTGTTAGATCACTCAATGCATTGAATGATTTCATATGCAAATCATTCAATGTGGAAGGTTGTAGACCACAATTGAAGGGATAGCAGACAACTAATTTCCATTCAAAGGTGAGTGACCATAGACATTTAGCCACGTCATGCTTACAGACGTACTAATTGAAGTGCAACCAAGTGTACGTGAGTTGTTTGTTGCTATCGGGGGCCAGTTTTGGAGACAATATCAGATGGCTAACAGTTTTAGTGTCCTCTACCTTAGAGCTGTATGGCTTTTTAATTAATCTTAGCTGTTGCAATTCATCTAAGTCAGGTTGAGGTCATTCTTGCTATGTTTGAAATTTGAATCTAGGCGGTTGATGAACTGTGTGTGTGTGTTTGCAGATGTGCGGCCCAGGTGCTCTTCAGTTGCTTACTATGGGTTACCGGATGGTTTCATTGAGCCCACTCCTCTCGTTAGCTACCATATCAGTAAGTACATATGTTCCCTCGTTGTAGAATCCCCTCAAGAGGTACTCTAAAACACTTACCGGGTTTAAACCTTGCCAATTACAATGCATATGAGGCAGCTAGTTTTTCTAACACCTCTTGGAGATGGGTCCTCTAGTACTGTTTGTACTAATAAATCCAGCAGAATTTGGATCCTTTCCTCGTTTTATGTTTGATTTGTAATTAATTTTATTCATTAGGAGCACATCGTGCTGATCATATGCATTGTAACTTGTTACTTTTCAGGTGGTACCTTTGATGTTTGCTGTTATAGCTGTATTGGGAGAGAAATTACGACAACTTGCAAAAAATGCACAAACAAGCATTGCAGGCATCTCTGCATATTTAAATGAGGTATGGTAAAATACTTTGGTACAAGAGCAGAGTTAAATTTATGCAATTGATCCCTCTTGCATTCATGTTCTACTCTGATTATGACCTTCACATTGCGTAAGATTTTGAGCTTCATTCTGTACGGTTCTGTAATTGTAAATTTCCGCTATTATTCCGAGGGTATTCTAGATGACCTAGCCGCATTGAACCTTGTCAATTGTAACGCCATTTAAATGCGGTTTCAATTGTAAACCCTTCCAATTTTAACCCTGCCTAGAATACCTCTAGGGAGTGGGTTCTGTACTGGTGTCCAAAAGAACTATTTGGGAGTAATATGTCAATGGGCCTTGAAGGAAACTTTTCTTCAAAGAAAGCCTCATGTTCTTAGGGACAATGCAAGAGTTTTCTGGGTAGTTGGTGTGGTTCTATACTTCTATTTGTATATTTCTACTTGTGATGCGTAGTTTGGGTTGAACTTATGGCATGTTTTTTGTGTTCAGGTTCTGCCCGCAATGTTTGTGGTAAAATCACTTGCAGCGGAGGGCTTTGAAAGTAGAAAATTTGAGAGACTCGCAAGGGCGGACTGGCAAGCACACTTGGGGAAGAAGAGAATGAAGGCTTTTATCCCTGAAATCATCACTGCTGTATATGCAGTTACAATTATTGCGCTCTTCGGTGTGGGTACATGGATTATATCGCTGGGAAAGTTTGATGGCGCCGGCATGGTATCATTTATAACATCGCTGGTCCTTCTGATTGAACCTATTCAGGTGAGTGATCTTCTAAACAGGGTTTGCTGTTTTCTAAATCAAGCTTGCTTATATATCTTATTACCCTATTTTCGGTAGTGTGATTGCAGTGTATCACTGTTCAAGAAGAATGCGAAATAATATACTGCATTCTGACATTTCTGTATGCTCTCACATAATGTAGACAGTTGAGCCCTAACCTATTATTTTGAACCAGGCTATGGGTAAAGCTTATAATGAGTTGAAGCAAGGAGAACCAGCTATCGAACGACTTTTCGATCTGACAATCTATAAACAGAAGGTTTGACTGATAATGCATCTCATCATTTACTACGGCCATGTTGTTTTCTGAGGGGTTTTCAGGTATTTTCCTTAATAGACAGATGACCTTCATCTTTCGCATCGTGCTTCTAATGGATTAACTTCTTCATTTTCCTTTTTACAGTCTCCGTCGCCTATAACTTGATTTCGTATATCATACAGGTAGTGGAGCGGAATAGCTCAGCAACACTGGAGAAGGTCGCAGGGGAAATAGAGTTCTGTAATGTGGCGTTTCGGTACAAGGACACTTCCAAATGGGTGCTGAACGATTTCTCCTTGAAAGTCCGTGCGGGAGAGACAGTGGCACTTGTAGGTCCCTCGGGAAGTGGGAAAAGCACCTTAGCGAAGTTGCTGCTCCGCCTCTACGACCCTGTTCAAGGTGACTGATTAGATGATCAGGCTGTCCTTTTCTGTAGCGATGGTACTGCCAATTAGGGTTGATGATTTAGTCCTCTTGTCTATGTGTTGTGGGCTGAAATTGTTGGTGAGGTAGTGTTTTTGCTCACTCTGTTTTCGATCTCTCTTACTCGACTTCAGGTTGTAGAAAACCTTACCCCGAAATCTGTTCCAAGAAATCTAATTGCGTTACAACTTACAGGGTTGACACTAGAAATTATCTTAACGATTCTCAGTTGGTAGGGTTTATCTAATTTAACCATAACACTTAAACTTTAGCGTCATTCATCATAAAATAGCATTTGTCATCTTGTCTTGTATTCAGATTAATTGGGAGACTCTTTTGCTCAGATGTTGTACATTTTTGTTTAATTGGGATGTATAAGGCCTGTACCTCTGAATGTGCAGGAAGTATACGGATCGATGGGCATGACGTACGCGATTTTGACTTGAAGAGTTTAAGGAAACTCGTTGCAATCGTTCCTCAAGACACGGTATGCATTTCCCCTCGTGAAGTTGCTGGTTGAAGTTTGGTCTTTAATTTTTTCAGGGTCTGATTGACACTGTGGTTATGGCTGACAGACGTTGTTCACTGGAACGGTAGCAGAGAATATTGCCTATGGGGATATGAGTGAAGCATTTGACATGGAAAGAATAAAAGAAGCTGGGCGAATGGCTAATGTTGATGTCTTTATCAAGCATCTTCCTCATGGTTACAATACATATTTGGGTGACCGTGCTACAACCCTCAGTGGTGGACAACGTCAGAGGTATTTCTCTTTATTCAATGTGGATCTTATGTCAGTTTGATCCGCACCCTCATCTGCCTTTAAAAATATGCTCCCCTACTACCTACCGTTTTTCCATCATCTGAGTTTCTTTCAGTAATCTCTCAAATAGTCTAAGGGATGCAGGAGACAGGGAAGATCAGATTTGATCCCAAGGTCTACCACCTTACCCTCAGTTACGTTTAAATTTGGTGAACTTTTTCATACTTGATAGACTGCATGGTAGTAATAAAGTTAATTGGAATTCACGCTGGTGTTCCCAGTAAACGTTTTTAATATATTGCTTTTTCGGTTGTCTTCTTTGTGATCAGGCTGGCCATAGCTAGAGCGGTTTACCAGGGAGCTTCAATTCTGATATTGGATGAATCGACCTCTGCTCTTGATAACAAGTCGGAGAAGCTGGTGCAGGAAGCCTTGGAAGGCCTGATGATTGACCACACTGTGGGTTTCCTCTTCCTGAATATGTTGTTCATGGCATTTGAATCTAGTGATCTGATCTTATATTGCAGCTAGTCGGACCTATGCTGTGCTTCATGATCTGTGGGGTAGATTTAACTTTTGCAGGACTGAAGTTGCAGATTACATTGTTAATGCTAATTGGAGATGACTGCAATACTTCCTGCAAATCGTTACGATTCATGGATAGAACGGAATAGCATGTGGTGTGGGCTACACTGGGTGACCACATCAGTGTAGTTAATGGGATCCCCGAAACCTGGTTTAGCTACTGATGAATTTCATGTGTGCAAAATCACTATGTCCTCTTTCAATTTTGCATGTATACTAATTTTGGGTTCACGTCCTGTAGGTATTTGTTATTGCTCACCGACTTGAAACAGTGCGACGAGCTGATCGAATTTTCTTGTTAGATGGTGGCAAGTTGGTTGAAGAGGGGACTCACACAACTTTACTTGCGAAAGGCGGGCACTATGCATCTTTATACTCCACACAGGAAAACATTTTACTGAATAGAACCCCCAGCCAGACGGTCACCGAAAATGTTCTATAATCTTCTGATTGTATCATATAAGTGATGATTTTTGCATTATTTGATTCTTAACCTTAAGCAAAATGAAGCTTACAAGTGACACATAGTTCATCTATGTTGTTTATCAATGGCATTCCTATTGAATTGGTTGATAATGTCATAGCATGACATTCAATGGTATGACACATGATTCATCTACATTGTTTATCAATGGCATTCCTATTGAATCAGTTGATAATATTATAGCATGACATTCAATGGTATAAGCTACACTTATTTGTACTATTAGTGTGCATTACGAAATAAATTTTTACATAGTTATAATTTTTTAAAAGGGAGAAATATTTTTACCAATGATATTTACAATGATTCTTCTATATGAATAGCATTAGTACACATACAATGGGTACAAATATTCCTTCCTTGTAAAAACTCATAAACATGCATAAGTTTATTTTGTAACATACTCTAATAGGACATATCAATATACTACAACTAATAACCTTGCATATAATATTATTTCAAGAGTAAAAGGAAAGTTGATTGTTTTCGAAGATAAGAAGAAGAAATTGATACAATAAATTTCAACCAATATATTTTTAAGGTTAGAAAATTGGTAGTTGTTGCTTCTAAAACTATAAACTAAGTTGGAAGGACATGTAGACCACTATTGCATTAAGAAGATGTTTATTGCAATATTCACAAAATATAGTCATCTCTAAAAAAAAACTTTTCATCTACTCCATCTTTTTAGACTAATTTATTTTCTCTTTGATTAAAAACTCTTTATATCTTATTTTGCTTTAATTGATGAATAGGTCCAACTCAACTAAACATTAATGTATAATATGCATCGTATTGTAAATTCTTAATATCCATATAATTACAACTCAAATTTATAATTATTTGCACTTAGATGGTGAAATATGCAACAATTCAAAATAATCCAATTTTAACTTGAACTCTTAAAATATGAGACATAAAAAAGAAATATGTAAAATGATTCCAAACACCAAATAGACAATTTTTGAAGAAATGTGAAAGAATTGCTCGAAGAATTTGTGAAAGATTTGTGAAAGTTTCTACTTAAGTAGAAACTATTGTAGGGCAAAAAGATTGGCACTATAGGGTATAAATAGAAAAAACCTTAACTACAATACATGAGGTCTAAAAAAATTTCAAAAAAGAAAGCATTGTCAAAGAAAATTTGCAATAAATATTCAAGGGTGATCTAAATGCATTCCTAAACTTAAGGATTGGTTACTTCAAAAATTTATAACAAATTCATACTTCGTTTAAAAATTATAATTTCAATTAATATAACATTCTTTTACAATTACCTACACTAGTAGAAAGGTGGTTCTCAAGACCAAGCTACAATCAACAAAGCTTAGTGTTACAAGTCACCATTTCTATTAATATTACATGCAAGGAAATACAAAATTAAAAAATTACCATTTTAAAAAACATGATCACAAATTGTAGCAAAAATAGGGCCTACTACCTTCAATGCATCTTTGTTTTTGATTCAATAAAGGTTTTATTGACAAGTCACAATTAAGTGCTATTACATAATCTAAACATTATCAAGGTAATTGCACTTACTTGTGACTTGTTACTAAAATTGTCTCCTATAGATTGTTGACTAAAATGTACTAGCTCAATTCATGAGAGCTTAGAATTGATTTAAGGTAAAACTACATTTAGTACTTTGAACATTTATAGTTTACATATACAGTGTCTAAAACATTAACTATTATACAAATCTACAATTTCCTTTAGACTACCAACATAACCAAACAAAAAATTTTATAGTTCAATGACAAAAATCATATTCAAACCCTTATTAATCCTATAAAGACATGGAGGCCCAAAAGTGGCCAATGGATGACTTTCTAGATCACTATAGAAATTGAAAATGCATGTTTTTGTCTAAAAATCATGTCATTTCTAAGTCAATACCTAGGTCATAGGCCTAAATCCTTTTACAATTAAGTCAATTTGAGGTGTTATTACCTCAAAGCATCAACATTGTGGGCTAGCCTCCAACCCACACCAAAAGTCATGTGGTAAATTCACATTGAGGGGTTTTACAATGAGGCAACACCATCTTCACCATGTTCCATTCAATTGGCTTTGTGAAAAGTCCTCCCCTTAAAATAGTTTATATTCTTTCCTATTTTTTGTTTTTCCTCATGAAATTTCTAAATCCTATCCCAACTACAACCAAAAAGTATGTAGAAGAATCTAGTTAGACACAAGGGAAAATTGTCTAGGCTCCACATATTAAAGGGCTTGAAAAACTTGGAGGTTTTTTGTTGGGATTGGTTGAAAAAGTGCCTATATTGTGGCCATAGTAGGAGTCAATTCACATCCTTCACACCCAATGTTTGGAACTTTGTTGGCCATAAGGTAGGAGCATCCACAACCGTCATTGTACCCATGACCGTCACTTCTAAAATCTTGGAAAATCTTAGGAAGTGTATAGATGTGATTATAAGGATGTACTACATCTAAACATTAGCCCATGGTGTTGGTATTAGGTGCATACATAGTTTTCGATGCTTTGAATTTGTAATGTTGTGAATAAATTTGTGTTGCTTTGAATGAATTTCCAATCAAGCAATTTCTGATGCTCTGATTAAATTTGCAATGCCATGAATAAATTAGTTTTGCTTTGAATGAATTTCTGATCAAACAATTTGTGATGTTGGGAATAAATTTGTTGTGCTCTAAATGAATTTCCAATCAAGCAATTTCTGATGCTCTGATTAAATTTGTGATGTTGTAAATACACTTGTGATGCTTTGAATGAATTTCTGATCAAGCAATTTCCAATGCTCTGATTAAATTTGCAATGTTATGAATACATTTGCGATGCTCTGAATGAATTTCCGATCAAGCAATTTGCGATGCTTTGAATAAATTCAACTACGGAGGGTAAAACCCACGTGCAAGAATTTGCAGGGAGATGAAAACACTTGGCATGTAGCTTCTGCTCAGCAATGTGGAAAGACAATTTCAGTTGTCATTTGTTGTTTTGCAGGCCGAGTTCCAACTTGCAAAATGACCTCAATTTGCAAGCCTGCTTGCAAGCCATCCCTTTGAAGAAGTCATCCATTTTGGAGGACGGGTGGGGCGCTTTTGGAGGTCACTCTTAAGAAGTCATCCATTTTGGAGGACAGGTGGAGCGCTTTTGGAGGCCACTCTTAAGAAGTCATCCATTTTGGAGGACGGGTGGGGCACTTTTGGAGGCCACTCTTAAGAAGTCATCCATTTTGGAGGACGGGTGTGGTGCTTTTGGAGGCCATTCTTAAGAAGTCATCCATTTTGGAGAACGAGTGGGGCACTTTTGGAGGCCACTCTCTTTTAAGAAGTCATCCGTTTTGGAGGACAAGTGGGGATGCTCTAAGAGCATCCCCACCCGTCTTGCAAAATTTGGTTGGCATTTTGCCAGTCCATCCACTTTTGCAAGCCGGGTGGTGCTGTGCGCCCCACCCATGACCTGTTAACAGGTCAAGTAAATCGAGCAACGAGGGAAGAAATAAAAAACTTTAAGGTGAAAAAACTTTGAATTGTGAAGTAGTGAAATGTTCTGAATGTGAACGACTGAAGGTTCAAAAATGTACTGATTGATTTTAATTTCAATTCCAATCAATTTCAATGTGAATTTGTACCGATCGATTTTAATTTTAATTTGTACCGATCAATTTGAATTTGAATCTTTGATCAATCATTTTTCAATGGGGCAATTCCGATCAATTTCAATTTGATCAAATCCGATCAAACTTGGTCAATTTCAATTTAGATGAATTTCAGTTCTGAGCAATTTCAATTCTGATAAGTTTAATTCCAATCCGTTTCAATTCCGATCAGATTAATTCTGATCAATTTCAATTTAATCTCCATAATTTATTGTTACTCTGCCAATCCGACTTGGAAATTCAATAAAATACTGAAGGAGGTGAAACAAGGTGTCGCGCAAGTGAAAAACAGTTGTCGCGCAGCATATGGAAAGACAAAACATTTTGTCCCTTGTTGTTTTGCAAGCCAAGTTCGAGGCTTGCAAAACCACCCCAATTTGCAAGCCAAGCCTGACTTGCAAGTCCTCCCTTCTAACAAGTCATCTGTTTTGCAAGACGGGTGGGGCACTTTTGCAAGACGGGTGGAGCACTTTTGCAAGACGGGTGGGGCACTTTTGCAAGACGGGTGGGGCACTTTTGCAAGACGGGTGGGGCACTTTTGCAAGACGGGTGGGGCACTCTTGCAACTGGACTTGGGGGTCCGTATGGAGGGCATTGGTGGTCACGCTCTACTTTAGCACCTGCAAAGCGCCCTGTATCCTGCCTTCCAATCCAGCCGTAACTGGTACAGTGATGTATGTGCTTCGGCTTACTAATAGAAGGAAGGAAGCTTTGAATCAGCAGCCAGCCGATGTCACAGGACGAAGGCCTTAATAAAATAAAACGCATTCAAGTGGTCAAAATGGTAACAAATATCCCCCCCCCCCCATTAAATTAGGTGGAGAACGAGTTTAAAATTAATTCCTCTTGACTGTTTTTGAGGTTTTCTAGCATGCAGAATTTTTTTTACGGCCGGGGTGAACCCAAAAACTTCTTTTAAAAAACGCTTTTTTAAGAACTAAAAACTTGAAATTGGTTCTTTGGACTAATATACAAGTAGAAAGCTTTGAATCATTTTGTTTTGATTAATGAGATGAAAGTTATGAGGAGTTTTTAATTTGTGGGGAAGTATGGAAAGAAGTTTTTTGGATTGCCCAAGCTGCCCGCCAAATGTTGAAAATTACATATCATGCAATAATCTTTAACCATGTAGTCAAAAGTTATGAAAATTGTTGGGCCTTAAAGCTACTTATTGGGCACATGTTGTGTGAAATTCTCAAAGAAAAGAAATAGAAATTCCATTTGTAATGAGCTGACCAAAATTGTTATGATACCAAAAAACAGTGTTTGGAACTTTAGGGGTTAAATTCTTAAGAAGTTGTCTCAATTATATCCTTGCAAATTGAATAGATTATGTTAAAGTTCTTAAGTTTAGTATTGAGAGGCTTGCTTGATACCTAGAATTTTCTATTATATTTTAGATGTATCTTCTACATAAATTTTATAGTGATTGCAGGACTTTTAGAAGGAAAATTACCCATAAATGTACCTCTATGTTAAAGCATGTCTTTAGAGTTCAAGCACTTTATGGACCTTCAACCTTAAGGTAGACCAAGCCATTTCCATTTGTTGTTTCATTCTTTCATCTTACTTTTGGCCCCAAAATTGTCCAGTTTGTCGAAATCTAGAGAGTTTTTAGAAAAAATCATTACATGGATTCTATGACTTAATTAGAATAGTGACAACAAAAATTTACACTTGCAAAAAGGTGGTAATAGAGGTGGAGGGGTGAATATTGGAGATAGGATCATTTTAGTCTTTTTTCGCTCGAGGACAAAGCATGGAATTTTAACCACTAAAGGCCCAACATGCATTTTTTGGGCAATATAGAAATTTTGGGCAAGTATGTGTGAGTAGATATTTGCATATTTTAGGCTAAAATTCTAACAGAAGGTGGGGATAAGGAATATCTTTCATATACATTAAATTTTATGACATTTGGAAATACAAGTAAAAAATTATGGCCTAATATGTTACTTTTTCTATAAATGGGTAGTTTGGGCATATCAAAAAAATCACTTTTTTCATAAATAAAAATTTGAAATTGTTTTTTTAAAGGCTATATACACGTGGAAACCTTTGAATCATTCCATTATTTAATGGAAAGACCATTATTTAACGGAAAGTTTTTTTTTAATTAACTTGATTTTCAATATTTTTTAAAAAGAACAAAATTGTAAGATGTAGATCATTCATTACAATATTTCAACCAATATTGGAATTGGCATTTTTCAGTTCTAGAGTAAAATTCTTAACAATTTAGTATTTTGAATCATTCTCTACTTCTTTCTACTAACTATTTTTTTCATATATGTTTTACAATTCCAAATGATCTAAAAATTTTCAAGCATATAGCCAACTTGACTTGAAGAATGAGTCCAAAGAAGCACCACCATTTTGGACATTTTTTCATACAAATGTGATCTTGTGAAGTACAACTGCTCATTTTTTTGTAGGGCTAGAAAAAGGGATTTTGTCACTTCAAACACTAATATCTTACAATCTACATAGTGGAAATTTCTGAAATCTTTTCACATCTTTTCAATTCAATGTACAACAAGATCCTATGGTTGCATGTGCCCCAAAATAATTTTTTTTTAAACTTTGGTGCTTGTACTAAAAATGGCAATTTTGTAGCGTATTTGGTGAAAACATAGTTATGGTCCTTTAGGAGTTAAACCTCCAAAAGTGCCATTGTAAACATAGCAAAGTAGTCATGGATTGTTTATAGGATGTTTATGACTCCACTCTTTAAATAATTTTGTAATTTCAAAGCAAATCACTTCAAAAATTCACAAAAATTACAATTTTAGTTGGAAAGTTACAACTGGGTTACAATTGGGTTTGATTTGTGAAACAAGTGCATGCGTACCTATGAAAAAAAATATGTGCCCCTTATGGAGTTGGCCCTAAGATATTCATATCACTACTTATTTTGCATGGTAATAGTCTTGTATAATTTATTTATAATTTAATCACATATGTTTTGGATGTTCAATTGATGTATGCCAATGTCAATAGGGCCAGGTGAATTGCCCCCTCACTCACCCCCCCTAAGTCATTCCAAGGATGCACGTTAATGAAACAAAAACCTACTTTGTGCTTGACTAATTTATCTTCTACACCTCTATGAACAAATTCAAGACCTCTGATTACAAATACAAATTCAAAATTTGCAAATTTTATCACACACAACAAATAAAAAATTTCAGAATTTTTCCTTAGGAACAAACAAGAGGGCAGTTTAAGATGGGTTTTTTTTGGCTTTCCAGTGCTAGATTGCACCCAAAAAATAATTTGGCTGAAATAATGGCAAAAAAATCGCAATTTTTTTTGCCATAAATCATTTAACTAAAAAAAAATCTTCAATGAAAATTGCCAAATTGTGGATGAAAATGGAATCATAGACATATAATGTGTACTACTACAATATTTTTCTATCAATATGTGGATGAACTAATGCAAAAATTTGGAGGGCCACTAAAAACTTTTACATCACCACTTTGGTACTTCATAAAAACAAAAACAAAAACAAAAACAAATTTTAAAAAAACTTAGGTAATTCCCCGATGAAGATTTTGGTTCATTTTAGTACTTCTCCATCATAATCGAAATACAGTAGCTGACTCATATCCAACCATCACCCCATTTCCAATGCACAAGCTGCTTTCTTTCCATGAAGTTGTGCCTTTTTTTTCTGTGAAGTGATGGTGGTGGAGCTCAAGGAGCAGTTGTAGCACATCATGATTGGCTATAAGGCTATCAATTTTATTGCAACCAGCCCTTGGTCCATTTTGCAATCAGCCCTATAGTCAGAACTTGAAAGGTCTACATCACCATTGCAGGTCAAAGAAAATTTTACATTTTGCATACTAAAATTTTGGAGGAAAAAAATACACAATCCTTCCAAACTCTATTTTTTTCAGTACATGGGAAAAACTTCCACACTCAAAAAAAAACCAACTGCGCTCCAAATATGCCTAATTGCTTTAAGTGGTTGGAAATGGGTCAGCTACCTTAAATTCCTTCGGTGCAGAGTGTCTTGAAAAGCGAGGTTCTTAAATCCCCAGAAAGGACAGGGCCTGACCCAGACTAAGTTGCTTCTTCTTCCTCCTCCTCCTCCATCTTTGCAGCGTCAGTGGTGACGGTAGTAGAAGTTTTAAGTTAAGTTTTTTTTAGGGTTTCTTTTAGGTTTCTTTTTTTTCCCCCTTGAAACTCATGGAGAATTTCCATTGATGAGGGGTTTGTTTTTTTATTTTTAAAGTTAAAGTTTTCATATCAAAAAAGCTTCCATTGCAGATGATGCCAATGGCAAAGGTTTAAAAAAAGCCAGGGTAGGTGTGGCCACCCCTTCCGAGCTGATGGTTTGGACAATGACAAGCAGTTGACTTTGGGATGCATCCAACCCACATCACGTAATGGACGGAGGGCGGAGGAGGGAGGTACTGTACGAGCGAGCGCGGCATGAGGTTGCGGAGACCGAGGGAAGTTGGCCCGAACGAACTAACCCTGCGTACAATGTGTACCAAGGGGGAGGAAAAAAAATTTAATTTTACATTTTAAAAGAGTTTCGAGTTGGGGGCGTAGTGTGAGTTGGTGAGCAGGTGTTGGAAGAAAAAAAATACAAATATTGGGGGGGTGATTGAACCCCCTAAAAGTCCCCAAAGTCCCTTTTTTATCCCATCAAAACCTACTCAAAACTGCAATTTTTATTGCAAGGAACAAAGAACGTTTAGAAAAACTGTTATTCTCGGAAAGTTAATGTGATTTTCCTACCTACAAAAGAAAAGGGTTCCAAAAAATCATGCCGGAAATTGAGATCACACGAGCCTATTTGAAATCCTAAGAGTCTTGAGCGGGGGCTTTGGGACTTCTGGGGGGTGATTCTTGAATGTTGTTGTAGACGCTAAGGTGGGGAGGTCCATGAATTGCCCAATTGAATTTTGGGGGCGGTGGAGCTTCTTGAAATGTTTGCTTAAGTCGTTTTTTCTTGAAAGATGAGTGGAATTGGCATCTCATCCAAGTCGTTTCGTATTTTTGGGTGCTTTGTGGAATTACTTATGAAATTGTGGAGTTGGAATGGTATAGGGCTTTAAAATTGTTGATTGTCTAAAATGTGCATTGTTTGTACATTGTTGAAGGCTACCCAAAAGCATTGTGTACAAATAGTGTACATTTGAGGAGGTGGGCGGTTTTAAAGCTTGTGCGATTTTAGAGTCTATTACCATAATACAGGTTGGAATCAAATATATAGAGAGACCATACAAACATAATGCAATGAAGAAATCTTGATGTGGTAGACTGCGTTTAAGTTCCTACCTACATAAGGGATTAATGTCATTGTAGACACTAAGGTAGGAGGTCAATAAATCATCCTTTTAAGAGTTGAAACTAAAATTTTGGGTGGTAGAGCTTCTTGAAATTTTTTTCAATAATTTTTTTTTCTTGAAAGACAAGTAGAATTGGCATCTAATCCAAGTGGTTTCAATTTTTTTGGTATTTTGTGGAATTAGTTATGAAAATTTGAAGTTGAAATGGCATAGTGCTCTAATATCGCCAAATGCCAAAAATGTACATTATTCGTACATTGGTAAAGGTTGTGAACAAAAAACAAGTACAAAGAATGCACATTTGAAGAGGTGGATGGTTTTAGAGCATGTGCGCTTTTAGAACCTTGTACCTTAAGTTTATGATGGATGATATAAGATAAACTACCCAATTCCCAACCAAATGGAAGCAAGCAAGCCCATTGTTGGCTAAATTATATTAGGAGTACGCATTCAAGTTTTGAAATGTACAACGCTAACATAATTTAGCCCCACAATGGGCTTGCTCCCATTTAATTAGGAATGGGATAGTTTACCTTGGAGTCTTTCTATGTGTATATACACAAGTAGAAAACAGGGCCCTAAATCAAGACATTCAAACTAACACAACTATATTCAAAATTGTAGAATCAAGGTGTCCAAATCAACTAAGCATCATTAATTTGGGTCCTATTTTCTAGTAGTGGATAAGATAGAAATGCTTGCATTCATCTTTGAAATTTTGCATAAATAGAGTAATTTTTGTATAGTAGTTTGACCTCCAATGAGTATCTTTTTTTTTAAGCAAATGATTCACACGGTGCCAAAAAGGATGATTTCCATGGTGATTGGTTTGACATTTTAGGATTCATATTCTTTAGTTTACATCCATTAACAAGGTATAAAAAATGTAGAATATATTTCAACTATCCAAATGTCAACTTTATACTACTTTATTAGGAAGATAACAACAATAAAAATCATGTCAATGAGTTCTATTGCACAATGGGCATTCAAGAGAGAAACATGTATTGAACATATAGACAAATGCTTATAAAGCAAAATGTGAGTGGTTGCACAAATTTGGGAGGTACAATCAAACTTTTTAAAGATGATGTTGTAGGAGTCTATAAGTGCAATTGAAAATCTACTTGAATTACATTGAGAATTCAAGCAATATTAAAACATTACTCAAGCAAAAAAAACTTTATTTGCCTCTTACAAGCCTCTCTCCTTACAATAGTGCAAACGGACCTATTCATTATCAAGTACAATCTCTAAGTCCATATTGTGGAATTAAGAAAATTGATGTCCAATTTAAGGTGCGTACTAAAAGGTGTCAAAACACCTTTTGACATCCTTGTGAACAACCTCCTAAAAGGATATAACGCTAAATGTCGCATACAAAGGTGGTTCACGTGTTAGATTATGTTGATCTAGTTTGACATGGTTTGCAAGACCTAGCCAAGCACTTAGGTGCATGATAGCAATCCCACAAAACTGTACCCTAAAGACAACGTCGCAAGATGTCTTGTGTAGGGTGGCGGATTAGGATTTAGGGTGGCAATTTAGGATTTTTTTTTAAAGTATAAGTGACTTGGTGTTTTGTAGCCTAATTTGCATATCCCATACAGATTATTTTACCTTCTACCACCTCTCATGTATATAATGAGCTTGTAGAACACTATAAGGAAATGATGTTTTGGGAGTTGTTTTCATAAAACAAGCCATATTGTGTTAGACATCACTGCGTTAGTGGGTTCTGGGCCTCCGGAGTGAGAATTCAAAGTGATGTCAACAAAAACATATACAAAAAACATGGAAAAGAATGTTATGTCAATGTAGACTAGCTTGTCAAATGCGACATCTACAAAAACAAGTTCATGTTTTTTCAAATGTCACAAAAAACACAAAGATGTCACGTTAGCAAGTAGATTCATTTTGATTATAGATAAATTTGTAAAAATTACTATGATCAATGGTAAAATGTTGACCATATGTGAAAAATTTAAGGAAAAGGCATATTTGCAAAAAGTAAAGAAAATGGATGGATGGATATTACGCTACTATGGATGAAAAGAGTTGGTCTTTATATAGGTGAGGTGGTGGGAAGTGAAACAATCTAGATGTTTAAAACACCATCTATATGTTTAAAATGATGTTAATATGAATAATGGTAAAGTTCTTATATTCAATTATCCCGTATCTTTTGTCTCATTATGGACGAACTGTAGGTATAAGTATGACCTCTCTTCCCTTTATTCTCACTAACTTTTAATGAAGGAATTCTTTCATTTCACCATCAAAAATTCAATGAAATGATAGATGATGAATTTTCTTCAATTCTTTTTGAATTCAATATTTTTTTAAAAATTTAATTTATTTTAATTAATTAATTTCTACTGATATTTTCTTGAAAATATAGTATGCACTAATTGATGTCTCAAAAAACAACATTAAAATTTTCAAAAACTAAACCGACATCAAGTGCCACATGTCACTTTTATGTTGAGTTCACGTCATTCTCCCCGTCATAGATGAAAAAATTGCTCCCGTGGCACTTTCCGCTCAAATATATCCTCCGTGTGGCATACTATTAGGTGCTTCCCAAACCCTATTGTATGTGATGTTTTGCAAAAACAAGTTGTGATTTTGCACTTTTTTTTAAAACAAGGGACATTTTTTGCTTGTCTAACATAAACAAATTTTTGGACACATTGACTAAAATACCATCATTTTCAAACTACACATCACTTCCTAAATTTTAAATGTAAAAAAAAATGCTAGTTTTTACAGTGGAAGATAACTTCATTATATACATGAGAGGTGATAGGAGGCAAAACAATTCATATGGAGAATGCAAATTAAATTACAAGACACTAAGTTTCTATTACTTTAAAAAATACCTAAAATCCAAAACTATTGCCCTAAATCCTAATTCCTTGTCCTAAATCCATAACCTTCTGCTCTATGCAAGACATCCTATAATGTTGTCTTATGAGGGTATGGTCTTGTGGAATGGCTGTCTTGCACTTGGCTAGGTCCCATAGACCATGTTATGCTAAATCAATGTGGCCTAACATGGGGCCCACCTTCATAGGTGATATTTATCATCTTGCCCTAGAGGGATGCAAAATAACTCTGTTTTTTGTTAGTGAGCAAGTAAATGCTTTGTACAAAGTATAACAATGCTAACACTAGAAGAAAAACATGTCCAACACAACTGGCTACTATGCAACTAGTGTTCTGTACAACTATCCTACAACTGTAAGACCTCTCAATTGACACCAAATCTAAAGTAATTGTTTCATGTCGTTGTTTTACATCATTGATACATTATTTTATTTGCAAAGTAGTCAATCTATATTTATAAAAAATGATTAGGAAACAACTAGGAAAAGATTGCAATTATAAAATGACCATAGTTGTTTCCTACTCACTTTTTAGTCATATACTAATTGTTTTTTGGTCGTTTCCTATAGTACTAAAAAATTCAGCTTTTTTGTTGATTTGGTTGCATAGATTTGATTCACTTTTTTATTGATTTGGAGAGTAATTTGTTGATTTGGATAGAAATCAATAGAAAAGTGAACCAATGAATGCGACCAAATCAACAAAAAAATTGAATTTTCTAGTAGTGAAGCTAGTCGTTTTCTAATTGCTTTTAAGTCGTTTTCTAGTTATTTCCTAGTTGCTTTCAAAGTTCATTCTCATTTGTCTTATATCAATTGTTCCATATCAATTGTAAAGAGTACCATTAGGTTGGACATATAAGGCTTGTAAGTTGTAGTCTTTTGCAATGAATTTTATTGATTTAATTCTAAGATTTTTACAATTTTTAGATTTTTATGATTTATAGATTTCTACAATTTGTAGATTTCTACAATCTATAGCAATCAAAAATATTTATAATCCAAAAATATTAAATTCTATAAAATCGTGAGGTTTCTTAAACCAATGAAGTCTATTAAATACCAATTTTTGAATTTTTGAAATCTAGGAAGAAGGTAGATCTGAAATTTTAAAATCTAGAAAAAAGTTAGATTTGAAATCCTAAAATCATTAAAAAAAATTAGATTTGAAATCCAAAAATCTAGGAAATGGTAGATCTAAAATTCTAAAATTAAAAAAAAAATAGTTTTGAAATTTTGCAATCTATAAATTATTGAGATTAATAATTTAAAATCTATAAATATACAAGTTACAAACAAATTGCAAATGAGTTACAAACAAGGCATGACTTTTGTGATTGGCATACCTTAACTACTAGAAAATTTCATTTTTCTGTTGTTTTGGTCGCGTTGATCCGGTCAAAATCTGACAGAAATCTGTTGATTCCAACAGATTTCTGTCAGATTTTGACCGGATCAACGCGACCAAAACAACAGAAAAATGAAATTTTCTAGTAGTGCTTTTTCTTAGATTTTAGGGTGTCCATTGCGACTAGAGGTCTCCAAGTTAGTACCAATCACAAACTAGTCACAAATGTCCTATACAATTGAAAAACTAGTTGCATAGTGTAGTTGCAAAACCCTTCATTTTCTTTTAGTGTAAAGCACACATCTTTATGTTGTATTTGTTGTAGTGACCTTGGAATGGTTGTATATAACTTGCTATAAAACCCTGAATATAGTTTCTCTAAAGCTACTTGATCCGTGTATAGTAAGCCATGTGCAACCTCCAATTTTATGATATTAGCTCCACTTCCACGATCCTTGTGGGCTTGGAAGAACTCCTTTGAAAAAGCATCACCAACTCACTTCCAATGAATCCAGTTCCTGATCTTAAGTCCCTTTACATGTTGTTTTTCCATCTCCCCTAATTTCTCACCTAAGTCGCTCAACTTTCCTTGACACTCTATATCACCAAGATTTGCTTGTAAAGCCTCCACAACATCAGAGAGTTGAGAATGCAGATGAGCTTCTATTTCACATTGAGCCTTTATTGCTTTTAGACAATATTCTTTATAAAACCTCACTACCTTCTAAAGTTTACTATAAAAAATCCCATGCAGGTTGGAAGTCCAAATCAATGTGACTTGGGTTCTAACCTCTTTATTTTCAAGGTATTGTGCACTTATCTTATAAGTCAACTTCTATGGAGGGGGGTGAGAAACTTTTTCTCCACATCAATAGGTGGTCAGAGTTGCTATCTTCCTTTATAGAATATTTGGCAATTGGGTTTGCTTGGCCACCACTGGGTTGAAAAGAATAAAAACAATCAAGCCTTACTAAAACCCTTGACCCATCTTGATAGCAATTGTCTAGATGTATTTAATGGAATTGGAATGAGGGAACTTCTTTTCCATATTTAATGCCCCAATGAGTAAATCAAATGCATGTTTCTCTACATTAGCAATTGATTTGCCACATAGATTGGATTTCTCTACCCCATTTTCCACAAAATTTTAGTCTCCACAAAGTATCCATTTGCAATCTTTGGCCAACATGGATAAAAATTCTGACTAGAGTTCCATAAGCTCACTCAAAGACGTGAATGCATAAACATTCAGAATAGATAAATCGCCTCCCGATGTGCTTACCAGTCTCATCCAGTCTCCCACATCGAGAGGAGCCCGAAATTGACACCAAGTGTTGAATAGTGGGGTATATCCACATACACAATCCCCCTTTCTCCATCCCGCTATCCCCCAATGCATGACCATAGCCTAGCCGCTTCTATACATAAGAATTAGCTCTTAGCCAAATTGATCGGCCTAGAGCTAATATTTTCCCCCTCTTAGATGGTACTCTTGAAAGCAGAGAGCCTCCAACCTTGACTTCAATGACTAATAATAGTTCTTCACTAACTCAATTTTCTAAAGGTAGTTGGCACCTTAAAGATTTTGGGACATAATTGCAATTTTATTTGCAAAGTGCTAGGATTGGGATGGAACAAAAGTGGGCCTCTTGTGGCTTATCTATTCATATTGCATTGCTCTATAATTTGATCCTCTTCCTTTGAGCAATCTAAAATAGTCCTTTTCGTATAAAATTTTGAATTTCGGTGATGCATAGCAGATTCTGAGATATTTGTCCTACTCAACAATTACTTCTCTATGAGTCTTTCTAAAGGTGAAGTAATGAACCTTCCATTGGCAAGCAACTTACATTTAGCTCTATACCATTCTACAATCTTGGCATGAATGCTTGGTGGAAGATTTTCCAATGGGCCATAAAATCCACAGTGGAGTATGCGGGATTGAAATATTAGAAGAAGGGCAACAATGGTCCTCGGCAATTATATTGGTGTGAATTCTATTAGGCCTTGCAATAGAGGTCCTACCAAGGCTACCATTGTCTAATGGGTCAAACACTATTCTGTTGAGAATCAAGACTGAGATAAGCCTAAATAGGTGCACTTGACATCTCTATCTGCATCTGCATGTCCTTGGTTGGTTGACTCTAGTATTTCAATTGCATCATGGATGTCTTAATTTGACCTTGATATATCTTTTTTCTATTCCAAGTTAGTTGCATTAGCTCCTTGACCTTAGTTGTACTTCGTAAACTCTAGATTGTTTAACAAGGCACCATTTGATTCCATATTCTACTGTGGAGTGGATAATACCGCATCTTCCTCTCCTGTAGATTTAACCCCTTTTGAATTTTTGGGCCTTAGCAGCCCCATATCTACGATATCAATCAACACACTGCCTTCAATATAGCCTTATCTTTCACATCTACTTATGGGTCGTAGGGATTTGTTTTATTGAACTATGATTTTAGTGAAACCTTTCAAGGTCAAAACTATGGCCTTTTTGTTGATATGTCTGTAATAATGTGCTTCCGCAATTTCAGTAATTTTATGAGAACTCTAGTAAGTTTCCCACTCTACTTTGCTTGCTAATCTACTTCTTGGTATTGACTTTTTTTTTGGATGTCAATGATGTTGGATAAGGCTCTGAAGATTGACTTATTGACTTCACTACCCTCAATCGACTTGTTGACTTCACTACCCTTGATTGACTTGTTGACTTCACTACCCTCAATCGACTTGTTGACTTCACTACCCTTGATTGACTTGTTGACTTCACTACCCTCGATTGAAATGTCATTGATGGGAGTGCTGGTGGGTGATTCATCTCTACCATGCTTTGATTTCCCTCCTCTCTAAAATATTTGGGGCCCTGATTCTTTGAACCACAATACACCTTTTCCCACCCATTCCACTTATATTTTGGAGTTTGGCGAGAGTGGGAGTTAGTCTCAATATTGAGGAAATTTCAATCAAATTGACATAAGGTGATAACTTATTGACTATACTAGGAGCAATTGCTGTCTTATCTGTGGTCTCAATTACTTGTCATGATCTCCCATCTTTTTGCTACCTATACTGGTTGTCTTGTCATCCTACAAAGGGTATACCACTCTAGCTATTGTCCAAGTTCTAACTTTGGTAGTCCTAGTAGCACCTCATTCTCCAAGGACCTTGGTTGCTAACTTTTACTTTCAATTGCCTTGTCATCAAACTTTCCCGTGGCTTTTGTTGCACTTGTGCCTTTGTCGTTCCCCTTGATATATCTTCCTAGGCAATCTTAAGCTAAGTGGTCTATGGAAAGACAGATACGGCAGCAAATTAGAAGGTTATTATAATCCATAGTAATGATCACTTCTTCCCTTGTGAAATCATTGCATACAACCAACTTTGTCTACCACCTAGATCCAGAAGCAAGCTTAATACAAAATCGTTGGTCCAACAAAGATTGATTTTGCTTATCCACCCTAAATACAACTTCTAATCTACTAGCAATCTCTGGGACGACATTTAGAAATTTCCTCGAGACGTTCTTGAATGTGATCCATATTGACACTTGTAGACTGGATGGTTTGTTGGTGTCAAAACCTAGTGTTCATGCTTATAGAATACAAGTTCTAAATCTTGAATGGTAAGGTGTCAACATCAAGAGTTTTTGTATTGTGGACTACTGCTTATTCAAAACTTGAAAGAAACCATGACCAAGCTCTCCACTGATTCCAATTCAATCACCCACAACCACCTTCAAGCTTTAAACCTACACTATAGTGGCTTCCTGCGAGGGTTTGCTACCTATAAAATATGCCACGATTGCATATTTCATTAAATATTCTATGTTTCTTCTAACTAGATCTTAATTCATTTGTACCTTAAGGATTGTATTGTTAAAAAAAACACCCTTGTAGCTCCTCTAGAAGTTGTTCTCTAAGTGTCAACACCATTGAGTGAAAGCAGTTGTAACATCCCATACTCATCACTGTCACAATTAGTTCAGGCTCCACGTTAGCTTCCTCTCGCACGGCCTCTACTCTAGCTCATGCATCCTTAGTCACTGAAAAGATAATCAAAGAATGCTCCATTTATAGCTTGTCAACGTACAACACCATTTTTCAGATCTCAACAAAAAAAACTAACCCTAATAAACCTTCACCAAACACTCTGACTCTACAACCTCTCAACCACTGAGATGCGCCTTTCATACACTTTATGGCAATGTAGAAATCTGATATCTACACCCAAGAGATTATTAAGTGCTAAACAATAAAGCTTAAACATAATGGATTGTTGATCTGTGCCTAGCAATGTCACAACACAGTCAACTCTGCAAATGCCTCATTGCGTTAATTTGTACCTCGCTCTTTTGACTCTCATTTCTTTTTCAAGAGAAACACTTCGCGTTTCCAACTAGCAAGCTAAAAAGTTTTTTTGGCCATTTATAAACATATTTCAAATCAACTTTGATGATATACCAAAAATATAACTTTATAAAATTTATTCTACATTTGATAGCACAAAATAGTCAAAGATGTTATCATCAAAACATCATAATTTTCTTCTAGAGTAAGTTCTATTAGTTTTCAGATGTATTGTATAATTTGTATTTATTTCTTCATAAAAAATTAAGCAATGTAACTCATGAGCATGATATACTACTCAAAATAATATTTTTTCCCATATTCATATGTACCAAAAAAAATTGAATTTTCTCAAAATTGTCTTTCCAATGAGAGAACAAACTACAAAATGGTTGCATAAGTGATCTTTTAAATTAAACACAAACTTCATCACAATTTCATTGTGACTTTTGTCATATGTATAATTCCCGATCTATTCATTCTTTCTTAACCCTAATGACAATCCCAAAGTTTCACAACATAATTTTGTAGGTTAATGAAACCTTTCAGATGTCATTGCAATTACATCTAATTAGAGATTGTAATGGAAAGATTTTGGGGGGAGGAGGTACCTTGCCATACTTTGATTTTGAATCCTTGTAAATTAAAATTTTTGCACTATAGATTTTGAAACAAAATATTATCTTGTGAGAAAATTGAATTGATAGTCTAGGATTTCAAGTAAATAAAATCTTCATTTTATTTGTTATAAAAATTGTTGAATAGAAGTAGGTACTTGGTTAAATGAAAATTTCAAACTTTCATAATCCTAAAAGAAATGGAATTAAAACAAATCAAATTTAATGGTAAGATCATTTTGGCAAGGAGTATAAAAACCTATGGACATTTGGAGTGAACTATTGCTGAAATTGAATTCCAAATTTGAATTCACCAAATCTAGAAATTATAGAAATCTATAAGTTGTGAAAATCTACAAATTATAGAAATCTATAAGTTGTAGAAATCTACAAAGTAGAGAAATCTATAAGTTGTAGAAGTCTACAAATTATAGTAATCTATAAATTGTAGAAATCTACAAAGTATAAAAATCTACAAAATATATACATTAGAATTTCATTATCAAAATTCATAACACAAGAATGCTATAACTTACAATTCTTATATGTTCAACCTAATGGTATTCTTGACAATTGATATAGGACAATTAAAAAAAGACGTAATAGTAGTTGCAATTGTAATCTAGTTGCACTCTAGCTGTAGTCTAGTTGCACTATAGTTGCAGTCCAATTGAATTGCAGTTGCAGTCTAGTTGCATTGCAGTTGTAATCTAATTGCATTGCAATTGTAGTCTAGTTGCATTGTAGTTGTACACTACTAGAAATTTCAGCAATTTCAGTCGATTTGGTCGTGTTGATTTGGCCATTTTTTGACAGAAATTTGCTGAAATCAACAGATTTCTGTTGATTTCAGCAAATTTCTGTCAAAAAATGGTCAAATCAACGCGACCGAATCGACTGAAATTGCTGAAATTTCTAGTAGTGGTAGTAGTTGCACTCTAGTTGAATTGCTATTGAATTTAAATTATATGCAATTGTAGATAGACACATCGGACTCTATAGAATGTAAAGTTGTCCACATCGACAATTGTGATGAATATTGAATTTAAAATACCTCACATCAACTCTTTTGTTACATTCCCATAAGTGTAAATACATTTTGCAACTACTTTGCAACTATTTTGCAACTACAATGTAACTATGTCAAAGTTGGTGCAAATATAGAGGATTGTAGTTGCAGGACAGTTGCATAGGACACGTGGTTGGATTTCAATTAGTTGTAGTGGACACGTTTTTCTTTTAGTGATGTCTCAATGTTCACACCATTGAAGACGTGTCTCATATAGTATATGATTTGCAATTTATTCTTTTATATCTTGATGACTTTATTTGTACTAGATGTAGGGCTTTTGGTCACTGTAGAAGGACAAATTGGATTGAACTTGTAGCTATGAATTACATCTACTTTTTGAGGTAGTTTGTCCTTACAATTAATTGTATCTTGAATGAAAGCATCTCTTGCAAGATAAGACTCACACTACAAATGAATTTCTTGTAGTTGATGCAAACTTCAAAAGATAGCAAAAAGAGAATTTAGAGAAAGGTAAGAATTTTTGACATGAAGAGGAACAATAATTATGCAATTAGCAAGCAAAAAGTACTGAAAATTTTGCAATACCCTATTATAAGTAATGGCTAGAGGATAGTGTTTATAGAGAGAGAATTTGCAAGCACTACAATGAGTGTCAACTATTGCATTTCAAACCCGTTCGATCATTAGAGACAAAGTGGGGGATAATTACCCCTTGAATGCTCCAAATCTAGCTTTTCAAAATTTTAAAAAAATTCATTGCAGTCAAATAGAATTATACTATCCTGAAAACTATATAGAGGCTTCTAATATTGGAATATTTATGAACAATAAGTAGGCATTAGAAAAAGTCTGGACTTTCCAAAAGGCCACTAAGGGTTGACATGTTAGTTTAATCCCAAAGTCCCTACCAAGCTACAAAAAGTATAAAAGATTTGACAAAAAACAAGAGTCATTGTGTGTGAATATCAAGACTGATAAGAAGTATATGTTTGTTTCTTATTTCACAATTGTTATAAGAGGGCACTTCAAGAGTATTTTAATGAAACTGCTCAATTGTATTGCATTCCCTTATCCGAATGCACTTATCACACCATCTGCCATTCATGAGTAGAAATAGGGGAATAGTTTAGGAAACGACAAAATAAATGTAATGTCAGGGTCCTATTCAATACTTCTTAGCGGCCTTCTAGAGAGTCCAGATTTTCTCTAATGAGATAATTTGCGGAATGCATTTTAGGAGTGGGACACCAATCAAACTAGAAGAAAGCTCTTTGGAGGTACAATTAGAGTGACCATCATCTATAGTTGGTGGTATACTACTGCCACCTTTGGCATAAGATTTGAAATAGATTCCTACTCAATCTTTGGTTCTCAATTGAGTTTTGTGAGCCAATTTGTGCATGTGAGAATATTTAGAGATTTTTAGATATAAATGCAATTGTGTCTCTAATGTGTGGAGTTTGCATTTTTATATAGGTAGTCATAGTTGAGAAAGGGGCGATATTTGAATGCACTCTGATTTGAGAGGATGGGAACGGATAGTTCACATTAGAGGATTTTTAAGAGTTTTGGAGGATTGTTTTAGGTCCGTTTCCTTTGTTGTTCACATAGAAGTTAAAAAAATGGCTCATTGTGAGAATTTATTTCAAAAACATAAATTAAATTAAATTAAATTCTTAAAATTAAAAAAAATTGAAAAAAAAATTGAATTTTTTTATATGACATAGCAGTCTCTTGGCCACGTCATACTGCTATTACAACACAATTTCCAAGTTCCTAGGAGCCCATGCCCTAAATCTCCCCTAATGAGTGGGTTGTTTGCATTCTAACCATTACCTAAGTTGCAGCTACATTTCCATTAACTTACTTGATTTCCATTGTACCTCCTCAAGAGACATCATCTCAAAGAATACTCATAGTATAATGACAACAATTGGTGGTTTAGTGGGTTGTTTGGTAAATGAAGACTTTGAAATAAGGGTTGCTTGTTTGAAAGAGATGGTAGAAGTAGTTCTAAAAAATCATGTAACTCCACCCTTATAGTTGTAGTGGATTAAGTTGAGAGTTCTACAAGAGGAAATTGCCAAAATTGAAGCAAAGTTGAAGGACTTGGTGGTAACATGCTCCAATGCAATACTTGATTAAGTAAATAAACTCAAGTCATGTTTGTGGAAATAATTTCTTTTGAGTTTTTGAAAGCTTGATGATAATAATTATCGGTCTCTTTGTTGATCTCTCTATCCGAATGACAACTCTTAATGCTATTTATTTTGTCGACAATACTTCAAAAAAATTTATGTGTATGGTCGGATTCTTTAAGGACATCTAAATGGGTTGCTACGATTTGTAAATACCTTCATTTGGAAAAATGGTGGCCTAATAAGAATCTGAGAGACATTGTAAACAATGGTGTTTGGGAGCAAGTGCAAGTTCATTTTGAAGATGGATGGATGAAACAAACAAAAATAGCCAACAAAATACAACTAATGCTTTGTATCCAATTGGTAGACGAGGTTATTTATTAGAGTGATTACTCTAGTTTCCAACAATACATGTTAGCTAAAAAATGAAGTAAAAAATAAAATAAAATATGAAGTATAAAAATGAAATAAAAAAATGCAATTCTTGGCAATCTTTCATGGTTGTGGGAAATGTAGAACAAGGTGAATGAATTGTGCATGAACTTAATGTGAACTTGGATGATGTTGGATAGATGATTGTTTGTAATAACTTCATTACATTTCCTAAGTTCTTTGAAGACTTATTTAAGTGTGGGATATAGGTGATAGACACTATAAAGGAGAATTACATTGAATCTATTTTAGGGTGCAAAAAAATAACCACCTTTGTAACATCTGATGTGGAGGATGCATGTCTAATGATGCATAATTGCTATATGTCAATATATGATTTAAAACTAGTGTATATTTTTTTTACTTCAATAGATTCAATTGGTAAAGGAGAGCGATTTATGGATTGGATGTACAATGTTTGAAAGGCCATTGTGTCCACTAGTTTAGGTCACAAGAAATGGAGTATTAGACAAATATGCAACGCTTTGATATTATGAATTAGATGCACACCGATTATTATATATAATTCCATTCACACAAGTAGTAGCACAAACACCTATTCTTCATTATTGATGATTGACTAAATAATGTGTGGGTGTTACTAAAGCACGATAGTCTTATTAGCAATGACAATGTATATTGCAAGAGACTATCGTAGCACACGGAGGTCATCAAGTATTTGATAATTCTTTAGTTTGACCTGTCATTAACATGCAAGTTGAAATGCCTTTGTCACTCGACTGTACTACACCACAACAACCTTTGGCTCTTTTTATTGCATAAATATATTATTTGCAAGGGAAAAAAATCTAATTTCATTGCAACATTTCTGTAGATTCTTACATGTATGTGGACAAATGCATTCATTTGTAAGAGTATATACATAAAAAAAAAGTGGACATTACAAAAAACTTGCCTTGCACGTTATTAATAAATGTCTCTTGCAATTTTTTCAAGCTACATAGTGCAAGATTATTTGAGTGACAGTGTTTCTTGAATACGATGAAGATAGAATTTGCAAAAAGAGCATGTTGACATTACAAGAAGTTTGAGCCTTAAAGAGGGCCATCAATTCCTTGACAACAAGGAATGTTGGTTGAAAAAACAAAAAATATATTTTATTTTATTTTATTTAAAAAATAATTCTAGATTCTATTACCAAGTGTCAAAATCTAGCTTTGAAAACGGTTACTTATTACTATTCTTAAATAGCATACAACTCTGTTATTTCTAATAATATTTCTTAATTTGTTGATTTATAAAATATTTGCTTTGATATTTATGTGCAAAGATTTGCACACATATGTATCAAATTCCCACACATTCATAAATCCAGACTTTATAAGATTGGATTTTTTCAAATCACATATTATTTATCATGATATTTATGTACTAAGATATGTATAAGTTTGTACCAATTTATTACACATTTATATACAAATCATGTAAAAATGGTTTGTTTTTTTCACTCACCAAAATTTGTAGAGAGCTAAACAATTATGTCCATAAACTAGGAAGTTCACCGTCAATGTTTTAAAAAAAACTCCTTTACTTGAGCACCCATGCATAGTGGTTAATTTAAGTATGAACCCTTGATTAATGAAACAAGTAACAATGAGTTACCCCACAATCCTCGGGCTTTGGAAATAGGTAGGCAGTTCCTACCTCTTTTGAGTGCATATCACTACAAGAAATGGGAGGTAAACGTGACTACAAAATGTGACTACAAAACACTCATTTTAGAAAACAATGACTAGAAAATGACTTGGGCTCTGCAGTCATAGTGAACAAGTCATTTATAAATTGCCATGCCATTACGGCGCCTTCGTATTATCACCATCCTCTTTTGGCTTGGATGAAAAATGGATGACTCCATTACCAGATTAATGACATCCTCTTTTGGCTTGGATGAAAAATGGATGACTCCATTACCAGATTAATGACATGGACAAGGAAATTTTAGGGAAATAGTGAGCAGTTGCCCAATTTTTTTGGAAATTTAGCTGACATGGACATCTACGTCAATAGTCATTTTCCAATCATATTTCAATCACGACCTTATCTTTTTTTGATTGATGTTGACCTCCATGTCAACTATATTTTGAATTCATTTTTTAGTCATGTTTTAGTTGCATTTCAATGCTAAGAACTAACATGTGTGGAATCATTTTGCAATCATGAAATTTGGCTCAAAATCATTGTGTAGTTTTGTACCAATGACAACCAACTCAAGTAGATAATATACACAATATATACATTATATACCATACATTATACAAAATACACCTCATATAGAAACCATACAAATACACCTCATATAATACAATATGCAAATACACCATGCAAATACACCATTTTTAACAACTATGTCATATAGCTTCAAAAGCCACTTAACATGATCATAGAGAGTTGAGAAGATGAGATATTTATACAAGTGGGATGGTAGGAGGTATGACAAATAATACGGGATATGTAAAATGCAAGATTTATATTAAAGTAAAATTTCAGATTGCATTTAGGCATAATAAACTACCTTTTCTTTAAAAACTTTAAACTAAGAAAAATTGGAAAAACAAACAATCTTTCATTTTCCAAAATCCGTTTGAGATTTCAAGCCTTAGATCAAAAGTTCTGAACAAATTTTCAAAGAGGGATTGAAAGGAACATTTTCTTTAACATCTTTCTCACATCCTCCCTAAATTTGAAAAATACTTGAAAGATGAGTGCATCAATCTCATCATGGAATATTTTCACGGATTTGGATAGAAATCAATAGAAAAGTGAACCAAATGAATGCAACCAAATCAACAAAAAAAACTAAATTTTTTGATAGTGAAGCTAGTCATTTTTAAAATCTAGAAAAAAATAAGATTTGAAATTTGAAATTCTAGAAAAAAGTTAGATCTGAAATCCAAAAATAAGAATTAAAATTCTAAATTCTAAATAAAAGTTAGATCTGAAATCCAAAAATCTAAAAAAAGATAGATCTGAAATTCTAAAATCTAAAAAAAAGATATTCCTGAAATTTTGCAATTTATAAATCATTGAGATTAATAATTTAAAATCTATAAATATACAAGTTGCAAATAAGTTGTCTCACAAATGAGGTATGACTTTTACAATTGGTATACCTTTTTCCTAAATTTTAGGGTGTTTACTACAACTAGAGGTCCTCTTGTTAGAGTAGGCCCCCTTCCTTACTCTAAACCTTACACCCTTGTTTGGTACTTTTTTCCAGTCACATTCCAATCACATTCTAATTGGCTTTTCAGGGAAGTCTTGCTCAGGCGGGTAGAGTCCTGTAGAGCAAAAATTCCAATTTAGCTAAAGATCCTTCTACAAGTGATGATCAAGTAATATAGTTGTCACATCCTAGTGCCTCCACTACACTTGATGGACGTTGTGTTACTCGAATGTAACTAGAAAAGTCATCTTGGAGTGGGTACATGCGGGGTCCAATCGCTTACATCCACTTCAGCACAACGCTTTTCACATCCAAAGCTGTGAAATTCACTATGAAGTCACCCCATTTCCCTATAAATCATTTTCCAGTCACTTATCAATGAAGGGAAGTTACATTCTTTGACTGTAAAATCATCTTTTGTAATTGAGTCTTCCACGTTGGCCCCCCCCCCACTGAACTGCTTCAACATCGATAATGCAATGAATGAAAAACTACGGATGATAAATTGACTTCGTCAATAGTTCAAATCGATCACAACAACAATTGCAAAATGACTTGGACGTTGGGAACAATTCTGTTTTGGTGCAATTACAAAGGGATCAGTTGTACTCCAGTCAAACTGGACATGTAGTCATTGTTGTCCAATCATATTTATCCTCCATTTCTTGTAGTGATAGGCATAGTGACAAACTATGCACTCAAAACTCCAATTTTGTTTTTATTTAAATTTTATTTAATCCTCTCCCCTCCCCCCATTTTATTTAAACAATTTTTTTTTAAATTTTATCCACACACACCTTCCACCTTTTTGTAATTTCCAGGTGGGGGTGGGACTGACAATTGATATGGGATATATCCCGTATCCCTTACTCATATTTATACCCATATCGTATTTGTATTCATACCAAAATCATACCATATCATATTTGTATCTCATGTTTGTATTTATATTTGTATCTATATGCATATTGTATTCATATTCAAGATCAACGGCATCGAGGGGAGGATTTTTAAAAAAATCAACAATTGTCAAATTTTCAAGCTTGAGGAGGGAGGAAATGGAGGAATAAGAGTGTACAACCTTTTTTTAGTGGATAGTAACATATGGGTAGAGAAGCTAGTTTGTCATTAAGATAAATCCCTGATTTAAAAAACAAGAAGCATTTGTACTCAACTCTTTACCAATTTACCTTCAATTGCTGCTATTATTATTTTATTGCTAGACATAGTGATACTATAGAGTATAAAATATATGCTGGTGGGAATTCTAATTGTTTTTGCAGAGAGCTCTATAAGAATTAATGAAGAGTTTGAAACTCTAATTTAAGCGTTATTTAGCAAAAAGATTATTTAGAGACTATATGGCGTCCTTACAACGTACCATTAACAATCAAGTTTTTTGCATTCTTGGAATAGAATGTGTATTATATTTTGCTTTTTTAAGTTCCTTTTCTCAAATGTTGTGAAAGCAATAACATGTCTATGGATTACAAACACCTAGTATATTCTTACTAATATGCCATTTGTTTATCTTGTTTTTTAGATGGGCACATATAAAGCCCACAACCTCTTGGTGTACCCTAACACCTATTTTTGATAAAAATGACCTTCTTTTGTATGTTGATTAAGTATAAGGTTGGATGCATCTAAGAGTAGGCTATCGAGTAGGCATTTACTTTTTCCTTTACATTTTTTTGTCAACTTTATGAGCCATGTATTTTATAAAATATGTTACTGAAAGAAAGAGTTTATTTTGCAAAAAAGTGCATATGCTTGAGCTAAAAACAATATTGATAGCTTGAATTTGTTAATATGTAAGGAACTTAAAACTACATGATTGAAAATAAGTGGAATACTACTTTCTAAAGGGGATGTTTCAAAACAAGACCTTCTTTCCTAGCAATGGTAAGGCCTAAATGGTATGAGACAGGTTTAACAAATATATTTTTTAAATTTTAAAAATGATTTTAAGATATAATTTTTAAATTAAATCCAAAATTAAAAAAATTTGGCAATCTGATGTGAATTATTTTTATACTTTTTATTCAAAAATTTTAATATATTTAACTAGCAGTTGGCGCTTGCTATGTTACACATTCACCATTAGAATTTCATTAGAATTTTTATGTATTAGATAGAATGCAGAGCAAGAATTTCAATAAATCTTCAAATAAAAATTACTAAAATCTTCATATAATTTTTAAAAAAAAATAAGCATATATTGAAATAAACAATAGAAATTTAATGAATGATGAATGAAATATATGCAATGATGAATATGGTAAAAGATACACATACATTAGAATGCATTAGAAATTTAACTCAATTGTTACAAACAATGGCAACCCAAATAGAAGAATTTAAAGGAAAAACTTGTAAATCTCAAAAGCTTCGTGAACAATTTAATTCAAAGCTCACAAAAGCACAAAATCATAGAAATGCAAAAGAAGTATAAAGCCAAAAAAAGCAATTGAATTGCTACCTTTATAATATCACCATATTGATCCTCTTTAATATCACCTCAATTGCAACGACTATATTATTTCTATAATATCACCCTTTGTAAAAACTGATATTATAGAGGTGATTGTGAACTGCTACTCTATTTTAGTAATATCACATTGTGTGAAAATATGATTTCTATGTATGCATGATTGGAAATATTTTTAGAAAATAATTAAAATAATTATTTTAAAGACTTATTGAAATCATTATCATGCATTCTATTCAAATATATCAAATTTTTACTAATATGTGATACAATGAATGCGTAGCATAGCAAGCACGAGTCCCTAGTATTAATGGTAGCATTTGTGATATTACAGAGGGACTTATGATTTTAGTAGTATGATTCTATTCAAATATATCAAAATTTTACTAATATGTGATACAATGAATGCATAGCATAGCAAGCACGAGTCCCTAGTATTAATGATAGCATTTGTGATATTACAGAGGGACTTATGATTTTAGTAGTATGATTTAATATATTTAATATATTTAAAAATTAAAATTAAACATTTTTATTACTAAATTATTAATTATTAAATAATTTGACCAACTCTGCACTTGTCACAACTTAGGGATTTTTTTCTTTATGGTCATTTGAAGACTTAAACTTTTTTTAATGCTTTCAACTAATGCAACAGATGAATCTATTTAATTAGTATTTGTGCAAGAATTTGGATTGCTTAAGCTATGCATTACTTTGAATAGTGGTAGTTTGGATTTGCTTGCTTAATGTGTTTTTGAATCAATTACTTGAATTACAATATGAGTACAGTAGAAGTTAGTTTCTTTAGTCTAAAAAATATAATTTTTTCATAAAATTGTTCGTGTAGTCTATAATCTAAGTTTATGCTTGCAAACATGAAGTATTTTAGTTTAAACTCTTTTCTTATTTTACAATTTTTTCTTTAAAATTATATTATCCAACTGGTAATTTTTTCCCTGTAGAAATCATTCACCTGTACTTTTAATTGCTTCAATTGACCTTGATGATTATTTGAGGGACATGAAAGATCTAAGTTGGCACCTTACCTACAATAATGTACCGCCAAATATGTTCAACAATTAAGTCTCTCCAAATAATATTCTCGATCGCCTATTTTTTTTTTTGATAAAAGGCACTTACATTCATAATCTATTTCTATTGTATCCTCAACATCTAAAAATGCATGAAATGTGTGTAGTGTCAAATCATAATTCACTTAAACTCTTTCCAAAAATTTAATAGCTAGTTTGATTTGGTCACTTTTCAATGTTTTTTTTTGAAGTGTCACACCTCCCACTAATTTAATTAACTGGTGAATTTCAATTCAACTTTGACTATTATAATATATAAATTGGTTCAATGAAATGGACTCAAATATTTTTGTAGCTTTGATTGTAAAACCTCTCTCAATTTTAATGATCAAATTTTGTATGTCTCTAAGAAAAAATCATAGTTCATACACATAAGAGACACGGAGATGAGGACGATAATGCATTGAAAGACCATGTTGGTGCTGCTAATATTAAAAGCAACAATGACGTAGTAAAACAAGATGATGTATGTAGTTTAGTAAATCACTACTACAACCATGAAATCGAATTCTATGACTATGAGATTATACATGAAATCAATAGCATTGGAAGTGCATTTTTTTATTTGAATGTAGAATATTATGTACCTTAATTATATTATACAAATTCAGCAGTAAGTTGTAACTCTTTTTATTGTTCATAGGTGTTTTACAAGGTCTTCTTTCATATAGTATGTATTATGATTTCTTTTTTGAGATTTACTTATTATTAAATCCTCATAATGATAGGATCAAGATGCAATGAAACAATTTTATCAACATCAAATATAAAATTTAAACTTTTATATTATGGTAAATCATGCTTGTATCACACCAAAAGTTCTTTCTACATTTTGGAGGCACTTTCTTGTCATTGAGCAAAGTAACATTGTTTTTTTGTGATTAAATGCATGTATTGTTTATTCAAAGCATGACCATTATGGATATATTCCTTCTGCAAGCAAATAGTGGTAGTTGTATAGGACACCATTGATTTCAAATTCTACATCCATATGTACAATTCTTTGTTCATTATGATTTTTAATATAACAAATTTATTTTCATTTTTGTTTTCATCTTCTCAATCTTGTTGATAATTTTATAGAACTTCAAAAGCACTCCCAATACTACAAAATGGTAGGGGATGAGCTCCTAGTCTATACTTTGTATATTTTGTAACCTTTGTTTAATCATTAAAAAATAACTATGTTGGAGTCAATGTAATCTCTATGACCTTTTTGTATTTATAACACAAAATTTTGCGTTAAAAATATAATAATGTCATGTAGATTGTGTTGACTTCAACAAGTTTTTCTTCAAGTGAACATTTCTTTGTAAAAGATAAGACAACCACATGCATTGGCCACATCTCCAAAGCATACTAAATAAACCATTGGCATTCTTGTCAATATGCCTATTGTTGATATGTTCTAACAAAAAAATGAAATAATCTTCATTTTTGTCAATTATTGTAGAATGTATTCAAATCTATGGACATATTTACATTTATTATTGATTGTAGTGATATTTGTACATCATTAAATTTTTTAATTTCCATATTTTGTATCCTTAACCAACCCATTTTCAAAAATGTAATGGTGGAAGTGTTTTTAGGAGATATCCATCTTGTGGTAAGGATTGATATATATTCTTTTGAATGAGTTGTTGTTGTTTCTATTTGTTTTAGAAAGGCAATAATTGAATTGAATGGTTGTAATAGTAATAGTAATTTTATTTTCAAAAAAACTCTCAACTTGAGACTCTTATATTTTTACATTGCCAAAAGATATGGGACATCTACGTGCTTTGTATATGTATTCAACATCCATACTTGTATTTGTAATAATATTCCAATTCATCACTAAATATGTTTTTGAAACCATTTTTTTTTAATTTGAAAAGGAGGCATTGAAATGAGTTGCTTGATTCTTTTTAGTGAATATGCATTTGAAGAATGTACACTAATAAATTAAAGTAAGATTTTTGAATTATTAGAATGACAAAAAAATTTAGTTCGTTATTCAAATTTAAAAAAAAAAATTAATTATGTTTTTTTCAATTCTTATTGAAATAACAAAAAACAAATCCTTTTGATGAAAAGAATGACAAGTAGGAGCTACTTCAAAATATAAATAATTAATCAAAAACTTGAAGGCACCAAAGCTTGTACAAAAATGAAAATCCACAATTGTTCAATTTTAGAAGGGTTTAGGGATTCATATTGTGAATGATATTTCATATAGCATAATAGTGATTTTTTATGCTTTATAATTCAATGAGTTTTAAATTAAAGACCCAATTTTGATAATCTCACAAGATTTTTTTCTACAAGAGTGCAATGGAATAAAAATTATTCAACTATAAAAATTATTAAATTTAGATTCAACTTTATGGTCTAATTTATTGTATGTGTTGTCAGAAATGTTATTCAAACTTGACTTGTCATAAGACTTACTTTTATGTCAATTATAAGACCTATATAAGAACTCAATTTAATAGAAATATACTATTGTTAAGTTTTGTTGATCCTATCCTTTGAACAAAGACTATGACATTGATTTTGGTTGGTAAATCTTGGTTTCCAAATCCTATATACAATTGCATTCATATTGCATAATTTGGTTGAGATTTGGTTAGAATAGGAATGTAGGGGTTTGATTGATCATTAAATTAATATTGTCATTTACTTAGGATAGAGCCTCACAGTTACACTGCTCTTGTATTCAACCCCAACACTAATGGAGCTTGGTGAGAAATCCAACAAACCAAACATTATGCCAAACTTGGCTCATTTTTCAACTTTGTTTATAAGTTACGTAATTTAATTATATTTAAATATTGAATTATAAAATTATCAATAAATAATTCTAATTAATTTAATTAATTATTACTATATATATATATAATGAAATTCATATAATAAGTTAAGTTGATATAATTATATATTTTTAATATATGTAAAATCATAACCATTTCTAAATTCCTAATTGTTTTTCATAGAAATAGTTGTATATGTATGTCATGGTTTTAAAATAAGTTTATATATCATTTTTATAATCATAGAATGTTTAATGGAATACTATATTGTATTTTGAAGTTTGAAGGAATTCCAATGTTTCATCTATGTTTCTAATGCAGCCTATGAAGAATCAAAAGACTCATGCATATCTTAGAATTGATCTTGAAATTCGATTAATTGCTCAATTTGATTTTTATCCATCATTTGATTTATAAAGGAGTTTTTTGGAATCAAGACAATATGTAAAAAATTACAATGCACAACATCAACAATTTGTTCTATTGAAAAACATTGAATTTCAAAGATAATTTTATGCCTAATATAAAATTAAATTTGAGATATAAGGAAAGATATTGGAAAGATATAAAAAAAACTCTTCCTTTAAGATAGGATCACTTGAAACCAAACAAATTTTTTTGACAAGCATTATTGAGTGTTAGAAAGCTCTCATTTTTTTATGACATATTGATAATTTAACAATCAAGTTGAGAAAAACTCAAGAATGATATTTGATTATATTATGCAAAAGTTATAAGAGGCCAAAGTTGAATTGGTAGATTTTCTAAATTTATGTCATACTATCAATATTCACACCTTAAAGAAAATGCAACAAGCATCTACATTTTCTCTATTTTTCTAGGGCTCAATTTTGAAATATGCTTGAAATGGGGTGATCAAACCCATTGCATCTTAGCAAACACCCTCGTAAGTCAAACACTATGTTGTACTAAACTATTGAGATCGACAATAATTAAAATAAACAAATAAAAGTTACATTTCCTTGCAAATTATTCTAAGAAAGACACCCCCCCCCCCAAAATGTTGCAATACTAAACTATCAAAAAATGAGCTACATGCAAATTTCACAATCACTAGGTAGAAATGTGGTCATGGTAGACTCACCACGTTAAGACCCACCCTAAACCTACCATGACCATATTTCTATCCGTAAGTAGACCAAATGTAAATCACACAATGGTTCAAATCAACCACATGCAAATATCAAAATAATTCTTAAAGTGACTACCCAACTCCTTTTCCCAACTTTTTATTTAATTAATTATTTGGCATGAAATGACAACCCTAATACCACGGTACAATGGTATGCCAACTAATATATCATTTGATAATATTGTGCCCCCACTAATTTATCCCTTTAACCCAGGGTGCAAATTGGCTGTCACACGCAAAGCACTGTCACTACAAACTATTATTTTTGGGAGTGGAAAACTGTAAAATCCTGTACCAATACGACAGTAACATTTTATTAGACCCCTCCTCTTAAGTCAAAACAGTGTGACCTTAGAAACAGTGTGACCTCAGAAACAGTGACACGCACAAAATAGTACAAATCAGTCAGCAAGTTTGATTTGAAATTCAGTTTTTAGTACTCCAGTGACAGTCTGAAACCAAACAAAAACAAAAATGTTATGATAATATGAAAATTTTAAAAAATTAAATATTTTTTTTAAGAAAAAAATGTTGAAATTTTTTTTAGTTTTTTTTATTAAAAAAAGAAAGAAGAAGTCACCAGCAGGCACTTTTTCAAATTCCAAAGCAAAGTGCCACGCTGCCTGGAGACGGGGAGAGACGACGAGTCCACACGGAGACCAGAAAAAAAAGAAAAGGTGAAAAGACAGAAAAAGTGTCAGATCAGTCATATCAGGAAGGGGAGTCGTCACTGGGTAAGTAAGTAAGTTGGGTGCTCTCAGTCTCCTCCCCCAAACCCTAATTTAGTTCCCCCCCGCCCCAACCCTGGGGAAAAAAAAAATTCCCCCAAACCCAAGTTTCAGTTTTTAGTTTTTTTAAAAAGAAATTCCTCCAAACCCAAGTTTCAGTTTTTAGTTTTAAAAAAAAAAAATCCCCCAAACCCAAGTTTCAGTTTTTTTAGTTTTTTAAAAAAGAAATGTTCTTTTATTTTGGGGGGGGGGGGCCTTCCGTCACTGACTCGGTGGAGTGCTGAAAATTTTACAGGAAGGTAAAACAGCCCATTGTGGTCAGAATTTGGAGTTCTGTTGAAATTTTTCTCCTCCCCCGCCAAACCCTGATTTAATTTCCCAACCCTGGAAAAAAAAATTTGCGCAAACCCAAGGTCCAGTTTTTAGTTTTTAAGAAAAAAAAAAGTTTCTTTTATTTTTGGGGCCTTCGGTCACTGACTCAGGGAAGTGCTGAAAATTTTACAGGAAGGTAAAGCAGCCCATTGTGGTCAGAATTTGGAGTTCTGTTGAAATTTTTCTCCTCCCCAAACCCTAATTTAATTTCTCAACCCTGGAAAAAAAATTTCCCTCAAACCCAAGTTTTCAGTTTAAAAAAAAAATTCTTTTATTTTGGGGGCCTTCCGTCACTGACTCGGTGGAGTGCTGAAAATTTACAGTAAGCTCAAACAGCCCATTGTGGTCAGAATTGGGAGTTTTGTTGAAAATTTTCAAAAATTTTCCCACTTGAAGACCAATGTGAGAAACAACAAGTGCAATTGAAATTATATTTTTTCGACAAAGTATGTATTTTTCAGGAATTTTTGAAGTGTTCAGTGCATCATGGTCCCAAAGAGATTGTGGATTACCCTATAACCAACAAAATCTGAATCCATAATGCTCATCTTATTACCTAATGCAATCACACTATTTTCTAACATGGAAGGCCAAAAAAATCAACTTTACATTGAATTTCACACTGAAAAGTTGGAAAAGTTCCTAATGAGGTCACCATTCACTCCATTATTGTCATGTGAGACATTGATTGTGGCTAAAATCTCACGTACTGGAAAAAAAATCCAGGATGGGATCATTTCCTAGGCGACCACTATGGGTCATTTGACTACAATAGGTTGTTTTACCTTATGTGAGATAGGGTCATCAAGTGCTACAATTGCAATTTTCTACACCCACATTTTGTAGCTATCATTTAGGGTGGTTTTGTCCATTGAAAAAGGCATAGAATATTGCCAAATACTAAAGTTAATCATAAAGTTCTTCTTGGTTTGTACAAGAGGTGTTAAAGGAAGGTTTAACTAAGAATAGCACAAAAAAAACACAACACCTCAAAAATCTATGAGCCCCTAACTTGGGTGCTTTTCAAGGAATTTTGTCATCATGTGTTTTTCTCAAACTCCGTCTCCTCTTGGTCCCTAGCTTATTGTACACACTTTACAATGAAACTCCATTCCCTCGTCCTCTAGTTTGAGCCTCCGGCCGTCGGCCTCATTGGGCTTTCCTTGACGTCTTATTCCTAGCCTTGTTGTGGCTCACTGGGATTGATTGTTAGACTTTAGGTATTCTCTCACTTCATTTTAACTATCTTATGTTTTTATTATTAGTTGTGAAAAATGAAAAAATTGTCACTAGGGACTTGGGCCCTTGGTGCTAACTGCTCCTTCTTTCCCCTTTCAATGAAAATCGTCCATATGTTTCAATAAAACAAACAAACTCCATTCCCTCAAGTTTCTTTACCGCTTTGCAATCACATTCTTTTCCCTAAAAAAAGGAAACCCTAGAAAACCCACCCACCCCCATTCTTGTAATGCACAACAGTAACAACCAATGAGTACCGTATAGCTTCCACAGTTCCACCCACGGAAACCAAGAAAAACAAACAGTCTACGTTACTTTTTAAAATTAAAAAAAAAGTTTAAAATTATTTTTTACACACATGGAACAGTCTAAGTTATTACTGCCAAAGTCTTCAGCACCTGGCCATTTCAATTCAACACAAAAGGACCCCCACTCGGGCCACAGACAGACAGACAGCCCACCTTACAAACAAACAAACAATCATCCCTTAGAAACATCCATTCCGTTGATGATGGACGGACTTGTCGTCGTTCCGTCGTCCATATTTCCGTCCCCTCCGGGCCCACGTCAGTCAGTCAGGAGGCGCCAGGGTCCAAGCTGAAGGCCCCCAAACTGAAGGCCCGAGGGAGCTCACTCCCCCCTCCCCAAGGCACGTTTTTGAAAGGCCGCCTCAGAGCTGCTGCAGCAGGGAGGACTGTACAGCCGGACGGACGAACGGACGGACGAAAGGACGGACGGACGGACCACGAAGCCGAACGAAACGGTGCGACAGTACCACGTGGAAGGTGGCCGGTGGGGGAACCCCGGCTTCCCCCTTACTATTTCGAATTCACCACTGCGGTTACTGAAGTTACCTTTACCCCCACTTCATTTACCCCCCTCGACGGGGGTAACTCAAAACTTATCCCCAAGTAAGTTCACTTACCCCCACGTAAGTTCACTTCCCCCTCCCCTCCGGGTAACTTACAAATTTACCCCCCCGCGCCCTCATTGCTCGGGCGGGCCTGCCTGACCTACTTGGCACGACGGCGGTCGCGCAAACGAGATTTACGGCCCGGGTCCCGCGGGTGCATCCCGGGTCGGGTCCCTCCCCGCCCGGGTACCCGCGGCCGCGAAGACGAAGGCGAGAGACAGAAGAGACGACGGGCATGGCAATAGACGTGAATGGGGAACCTGGGCTTGATGAGAAAGAGAGCGGAAGAGAACACCGTCGTCGCCATGCCCGCTGTTGAGAAAGGCTCTCCCTCCTCTCTGTTGCTCCGCCGCCTTGCCTCCATCGCCACTTCCCTAGTAGCCTCCATCTTGCCCTCGCCGTAGTTCCGTTGGTTTCTTTGTGGTCATCGGCCTCGCCCTTCGCTCTGGCTTGATGGTTCCCCGCTTGGGTTGTTGATTGCGGGGAAAACAACAAAGCTTGCTGCCAATCGGGAGATGTTCGGGCGGCGTCGCTGCTGCTGCTGCTACTGCTGCGGCGGCGGGCTCTGTTTCGTACACAGCAACTTGGGGTGCGGCTGACTGCACGCACTTGCCTACTTACTCCAATCAGTCGCTTGCGAACGCACGCGCTCGCTCGCTCTCACGCAGGGACGGTGAGATCGGGCGGATTGATGAGCGGCGTGTTGCGCGAGGTGAGACGCGTGGGGTGATTGGGCGCTTGTGTTTGGTTTTCGGAGGGGATGGGTTTTGGGGTGCGATTGGGAGTTTTGATAGGGTGGGGAGTGAGCGGGGAAGGGATTGGAGACGGAGAGAGGCGGGGTGGGGAGGTCGGTGGAGGTGATCCGCGTGCGTGGTGGTATTGGTATTTTGGTATTGGTGGCTAGGTTTTGTTTTTTGTGATCGGGGGAGAGAGGCGATCTTGGGGAGGGAGATCGGTCGACGAGGGTTTGGGGGTGGTATTTCAGGAGTGGAGTAGCGTGGTGGTGTGCTGCGCTTGAAAAGTAGCGATGTGCTAGATTGGTTAGGCGTTGGCAATCGCGATGGCGGCTGTTGGTTTGCAATTGGCCTCGGGAATTGTTGTAGTAGGCGATTCGATTGTCCTGTTTGGCTTTCTTCAGGAACGTACTCGGGTGTGCAGCTTCTTGATTTACTGTTCCATATATTTTTTTCGGATTTGATTGAGCTGAGAATTATCTTTGCTTGTAACGCGCTTTCGTGATCAAATGCGCGGGTTTGGGTTGTTGCATTTCGTGGTTTCGAATTGCGGAGCACTGAAATTGGTCACAATAGTAATAACTCTGGATTGTGTGTCTGTCTGTTCAGGTGAGCGTTACGAGGGGTGATCTTGTATCCGTTGATGTTCCTCAGTCCGGGCGGGCGGGAAGGAGTACCGACAAAGCCTTGCTAGACTCTTAGGAAATTCGCGACCTTTGCTACGATGGAGCAAGACGATGAGGAGTTCGAGCAGCTCCTGCATGAAATTCCGCAGGCTACCTCTCCCGACACTCCCAACGAGGTTCCGCGTGCGACCTCCGCCCCTCCTCATTTGGAAGAGCTCCAGCGTGTTTATGGACAGAACGTGGACGCTCACGAGTTCGGGTTGCGCCCCGACGAAATCCCGGTGAAGCCCTTCATCGACATTCGCTGTGACGAGCAGTACGAGGATTTCTACAAGTCGTATTCGGGAGGGAAAAAACTGCCTCCGCCGATGGACAATCGGACTTTGTACAACGACCTTCCTGTGCTGTCTCCTAAAGCCAGCCAGCTCTCGTATAGCCTCGCCGGGCTGCAGCTGGACAGCCCTCGGACGCGGCATCGGAAGCACCGTCAGCTCGAGGCGCATCAGAAGCAACAGCAGCAGCAGGTGATGTTTCAGCAACAGCGGGAGCCTTCGCCTGCGCACCATTTCGCAAACTCGTCTTCGAACCAAATGTTTGGGGAGCCCAAGATGACTTCCGCGTTTGGAAATTTGAATTTTGACGGTAACGGTGGCAGGGGATTGCAAACGATTCCTGATGAAGCTGCGGACAGTTTGACTGTGAGTCATGGTGTGAATGGTGGGCTCAATGGTGGGAATATTTCCAATGGTCAAGGTCCTGTGGAGGCCAATGGGATGTATGATGCCTTCGGTGTAGGATCGGGGAGTTTTGGTGCAGGATCTGGAGCTTCCTTGGAAACTTTCACCTCTAGATCACCCCCTCCCATGGATCTGTTTCCCAGGGCATCCTCAGCCATGGATGCGCTGGGGAATGGCTTGTATAACGGGATAGGAGATTTCGCGGCCTCTCAAGCCGTGGAGAAGTTGTTGAGGCAGGGTTCACCAGGGTTGAATACGTTCACGGCGCCGAGGGGTGGGGAGCCTTACGGATCTGCTGGGACGACGCCCTTTGAGCAGCAGCAGCAGCAGCAATCCGAAGTGTTGGAAGCTGTTCACGCTGCAGCACGCGGCCAAGCCGCCTCTGCACCTGGTACGGACTTCTTCTCGCCCTCCCAGCAGCAAATTTTGTACGACAAGGATTTTTCGTCCTTGTACGAGGCTCAGCGGCAATCCAATGCCCTAGCACAAGCGCAGGCGCAAATGACCGCTTTTAGGTATGCACAGCAAGTGCAGTTGCAAATGGAGGCGCAGATGGAAGAGGAGAAGAGGAAGCGCCTGATCCTCCAGCAGCATCAGCAACAGTTAGTGGACCGCCAAAATCATATGCAGCTTTTGGCGAGTTTTCAAGGCCAGCAAACTGCCGGCCCATATGGTAGGGGGGGTATTTCCCCCACAATCAACTCTATTCATAATCAAGCTATAGTACAGAAGTTGCGGCTTCAGCAGCAGCATCACCAACAGCAACAACATCAGCAACAGCAAATGTTAGAGGGCCTTTGGCCTTTGGTGCCCACGGAAAGTCCGCGCACTACTGCCGCCCCGAGCATCTGCCGATATTTTACACAGGGTTATTGCAGCCGGGGGGAAATGTGTCCCTTCGTGCATACCCCATCCGGAGCTAGTTCTAGAGTAGGTCACGCGACCTCGGCAACCTTGAAAGAGGCTGCTCGAATTGGGCAACCCGCTGCAGCGTCTCGGGATGAAAGACTGCCTGCATACCCAGAGAAAATACTTCAAAGGCGAAGTCCCCGTGCAAGTAACGGAGGGACCCCCGCAGTGTCGATTGCTACAGGATTGCGAAGGAAAGGAGATGGAGTGTCCAATGGGCATTCGAATGGGTACAGTAATGGTCACATTGCTTTGGGCGCCACCCACTTACCCTCTCCATTTATGGGAGACCCGCAGTCTCATCGGGCTATCCAAGAGAATCTAGAGTTCGATTCAAGACTATCGGTTGCCCATCATTTGCAACAGCAGCAACCCAAGTATACTAAGCTCGAGGAGGTTGAGGGTCGTATTTATTTGATTGCCAAGGATCAGCATGGCTGTAGGTTTTTACAGAAGAAGTTTGATGAGGGTGGACCTGAAGATGTGCAGAAGATATTCCATGAGATCATTGGTCACATCACAGAGCTGATGAAAGACCCATTCGGAAACTATCTGGTACAGAAGCTACTGGAGGTGTGCGACGAGTCCCAGCGGATGGAGATCTTGCGAGTTGTAACCATGGATGGGGAGCTGGTTAAGATATCCTTGAATATGCACGGGTATGCCAATTAGGGTTTTGGTGCATCAAGTCAATTTTTAGCTAGGGTTTTAGGTCTAAATTAGGGTTTGTGTTTTTATCCGGACTATGCACGTCCTGGCGATGTCTGATGTTGCTGGATGTTACTGAGAATGGTTTTTTTGGGTGACGCTGACTGATACTCTGGCCGGAGTCCTTAGTAGGCCTCTTGGAGATTAAGCTATGGTCTGTGGTTGGGCCGTACCACCCATTAGGATCCAACTCAGATCAGCACGAGATTCTCTAGTGCTATTCTCTTGTGGCACAGGATTCCTCAGTGATTCTGTCCTGAAGCTTGCGTAAAGCATATAATTTCCCTGATATTCTTTAAGACTTTAACCTTTTCTCTGGTTTTGTTGTTCCATTGTTTCTCAGGACCCGGGCCGTGCAGAAGCTAATAGAGACTCTAAAGTCCCCTGAGCAGGTGAATATGGTAATTACAGCTTTGACGGAAGGTGTTGTTGAGTTGATCAAGGATCTTAACGGGAATCACGTGGTGCAGCGATGCTTACAGAAGCTTAGTCACGAAGACAGCCAGGTTTGTTCCGGTGTTATGAATTTTTCGGTCAACAACGCAATCTATGCGAAATTTAGAATTTTTCTTTTGTTTTTTGGTACATTCGAGGCTGCATTGAAACGAGGAGTTTCTAGCATCTCGTGTTCGCATTTTTCATATCAATAATCAGTTAGTAACTATCTATCCATCTCCTTTGAACAGTTCATCTTTGATGCGGCTGCTGCGCATTGCGTGGAGATAGCGACGCACCGTCATGGGTGCTGTGTTATGCAGCGATGCGTTGATTTTGCTTCAGCTCCGCAGAAACAACGCCTTGTTGCAGTTATTGCAGCGAATGCCCTGGCGCTTTCACAAGATCCCTATGGGTAAGTGACTTGGCGTTGTGGAAAGCTGCATTTAGTTTCTGGTAAATGTTCATTGTGCATGCTCTTCTTATTGAATCTCATGCATACTCGGTCTGATCCGTTACATCCGCATGGATTAAGTGACTCTTGGTAGACTAGACAAGAGGATGAGTGGCCTAGTTGAAGATATGCCTCACTTTTGGCTTGACGTCATGGAGTGTTTTGACTATAGTAATCCACCACAGCACATAATTATACAGCCGTTGGGCTCTGTAAATAGATGTACCTTGAAAACAAGAAAAGACTGACGTACTCAATCTTCCGTTGAATCTTGCAGCAACTATGTTGTCCAGTACATCCTTGACCTGAAAACGGGATGGGCCACGTCAGAGGTAATGGTTAGGCTTGAAGGCAATTACGCCTTTTTGGCTATGCAGAAATTTTCTAGTAACGTGGTTGAGAAGTGCCTTAAATTGGGCGTGGAGGAACATCGGGGTCGCTTGGTCCGGGAGTTGACCGCTAGCTCTCGTCTAGGCCAGTTACTTCAGGATCAATACGCAAACTATGTCATTCAGTCTGCTCTGTCAGTGTGCAAGGTATATTCTTACTCTAGTTTATTTTTATTCCTGACTCTTCAGTCATGTCCATGTATGCGATGCTCATGGTTTATTGTTACTTGTACTCCGGCATATGAGGTTCCGATAGTGGCAGCTTTGTAGACATCTGCTACCCTATTGGTGTAATCGCTGTAACTTTGCTCCTGGTTGAACCTCAAGTCTTACAGTGCTTCTTTAACATTGTGGATGCAGGGCCCATTGCATGCTGGTTTGGTGGATGCTATACGGCCATACTTGCCAGCTCTTCGGAACAGTCCTTATGGCAAGCGGATCTTATCACGCACAAATATCAAGAAGTGATGAGTCCGCATAGCTTGGTGGACTCACGGAGGGCTCGGTGGCTACTTTTTCTGTACACTTCAATCCCTCTGAGAGCCTTGTGCAGGATGTCAGTGCCCTTGATCATGGTCGGTCGAGTTACTACACTATGCAAGGTTTTATAAAGTGGCGTAACCGTAAAGAAATCAGTTTTTATAAGTAGCTCTGATTTTGATGCACATACACAGGAGGTATGCATTTGATAAAGCATCGCAGCGAGTGCAGTTATCAACCATTTAGTATCTTTATAACGGATGTACAAAAATATGGCGGTCAATAGTGGCAGGGTAAAAGTTTTGGAAGGAGGCTCTACTGTCTGACGAACTGTATTTTGGGTGAGATTACAAGGAGGGGCAGCTCTTAGTCGTGTACAACAGAGCCCTGCGAACCAAAGCATGGTACTCGTTAACCGCAGTCATGCAGTTGCTGTCAGATAAGCAGGTATTCGCAATCGACTCCAGAAGAGAAGCTGTGGCGACTGCTACAGGATCACCATTCCATCAGTTGAAGGAAGGAAGGGGTAAGGAAGGGTATGTATGGCACCCAGGGTGTAGGCTTATTGCAGGTCATCACCCCTCCTGTCTTTGACTGATATGAAATCTAAAAAAAAAAGAGTAAGCAAGGGGTTACTGTGAGACGACGCGTTTTGGTCGTATGAGGAGTATCTGAGGGAAAACGGGACACCACCAATTTAGATCAGACAATATACGTAGTTAGTATGCTCCATGCATCTGGATGGGGAGAGTGCATCTGCTGCAGATTCGGCAGTCACAACCCTAAACCCTGGACTGGCTGGGGTCCAACTTGAGGAGGAGAAAAGGCGCGACCCATTGCAATCTGCTGCAGTGAACCCAAGGCGCATGAACTGTGTTAGGTACTTTTTACCCTCGGAAAAGGGAGAGCAACTAGAGCCAGGTTTGTATCAAATGCCAATTTTCTGCTGGCCGTGGTGGAGGGGAAGGATGTATTTTTTCTGGTGATAGACATTGTGCCGGAGGTATATGTATCTTATGTGTGCCGCCCTGCACTGTTGTACCGTAAACACTCACACTTTGTAACTGTTTCACATTCAATATGACATTGCCATTACCTAGAGCACTCCTCATGGCCTAGTACGGTATTGTCTCATTGTTTTTGTTTTCTGTAGCAGTATATGTTGATGCTCAGGTTTCTTGTGTCCTCGGTTGCTTAACCCCGAAAGGATGCAGGCATTGCTCATACAGTGTAGCCTTTCTAAGTATGAAGGCCATTTGCATGTAGAAAATCGCATTTGTTTTTTGAACAGAGAAGTTTTTTTTGCATGTAGATACGATTGTGCAAGAAATAAAGTCGTGTACACTAGGATTGTTGAAATAGTCAAAAGCATTGTAGGCCTGTTAACATCCTGAAGGGGTTAACAGTTGAAATTTTAGTACAACTAATATCTGCCTAAAAAATTGTTGTCTCATTGTTGATTTGAGCCAAAGATGCTGGTGTTATTTTTTTGGAGTCTTGTTTCATTCCTTAGACTTGAGTGCTGACTCTTCAAGGAAACGGTGAAAAGTTTTCTAAAGAAGGCGTTTTGCTGAAAAGAGCTGTTCCTTAAGTCTAAATATGTGTCCCAGGTCACTACAATTATAATCTCAAACCAGGATTTTTTCAAAAGGAATTGTTATAAACTGCCATTTTAAAAGATGTAGCGTTACTAAGATTTTTATTGTAGTCCGTACAGGATCAGCGGTGTTTTTCAAGAGGATTTGTGATGAACTGCCATTTGTACGGAAGTGTAGTAGACTATTACAGAAACGTGGGGGAAATTTTTTGGACTTTTGATTGCATGCATAGAGAAAAACAATTTATTTTCAGTCCTCTTACATAAAGTAAGGAGATTCCACACGCTCTTGAAGTAAAAATGTTGTGCTTCACCCTACCATTGAGTTCTAAATCTTTTTTGGTGCACTCATACAATATGTGAATTTGGAGTTAGTTTAATTCAAATCATCTTGCAATGTATAGTGGTCACGTGAATTGAGCATACTTCATTCATTTTTGAATGATTTCTTATGTAGTGAGAAGTTTTTTTTGAAATCCAGATGTTGAAAAATATGAAAATTTTAAAGAACTTTGAAATCACAAATTTCAAGATAATATAATTTGAAGTTAGAATTTATTTTTATTTTTATTTTTCAAATTTGTTGGATTAGTAGATTTTGTCCCCTTGGAATTAGATTTTTGTACTAAATGTAGTGTTTTTTACAAATACATATTAGGGATAGTCATAGCTTCTTTGAGAAGCAAAAATTCTTCAAGAATGAGAAGTTGTTGGGAGAAAAAAGGAGCCAGTGGAGAATTGTTGTGGTGGAGAGTTGTTGGGTGGAGAATTGTTGTGTATGAAAGTGTGATATCCCTTTTTGAGGTGTGAAGCATCAAGAATGGAAAACAAAAAATGGGTTTACATGCTTGTACTAAATGGATAAGTTTGCACAGTTTGAGGGAGCTAATTATAGGATTTTATATTTGTGGAGGGTATAGGATATTATAGGATATAGGATAAGTTGTAGGGTTTAGGGTTTATTACATTTCTTCACTAAATTCTATAATACAGTTTGAGGAGTCAAATATAGGGTTTAGTGAAGAAATGTAATATACCAAAATGCTCAGTTGTCAACAGTATAAGCTTGTAGCAATAGTCTTTGAGCTACAACGATGACGGTGATGTAAGAAATGACGGTGAAAGCAAAGGTGAAAATCCTTATCAGAATCTAGAAGATATCTTTGATGCCCATTTCTTGAGCATTGGAGGAGGAGAATGGGCTAGTTCAGTTAACGGGGAATGGGAGCTCCACAAGATACAGATGGCCAACGGAGAAGCGCCATGTCCTAGTTCTCCGTTAATTGAACGTGGAGTGAAGAAGGTATGACTATCCTTATTATGTGGCATGTTAGTTACCTACAAGCCAAATTTCAAAAGGAGATGAGAAATTTAGTGAAAGATGTCAAAATTGCTTGATTTTATTGGCAACATAACTCTTGATCTTGGCGTCCAATTGGATTTTTAAAATTTTCTATTCTATATTTCCATTCTATATTAAAATTTTGAAAAAATCAACTACTAAAGTAAGGGGCTGTGGATGCCAAGAATAGAATTAGAATGTCATGCCTAAGGTCCACATTGGCACCAAGCTAGTGTCAAAATGCTCTGACACTATTCCTTAGAGTCCAAAGACCACCTTTTCAACTAGTGATTTGAATGCAACCTAATAGTGAGAAATAATAGAAGCATCTATCAAACTACAAATGCACCAACAATAAAACAATGGAACAAGTAGGAAAGTGAAGACAACATCAAAGGAGTAATCTTAGGTTTGACTTTGCTTCCATTTTTGAACCTAGGGTTGACAATAGTATCTTTGGAGACCGGTTTGGAGTAGAACAAAAATGTGTATTGAATTACAATGGGTATATTTCTCAATTTGATTTTGTAAATATGCCTATCTTTGCAATTGGAAATTGTTAGTTGTACATGAACTACAACTACAAATAAATCACATGGAGTGGAAAATGTCTTTGCATTCATTATGTATTGGACTATTCATGTCTTTCGCCAAACATTTTGAAGGGACAATATATTAATGGCTTAAACCTATGACTATTAACTACTAATTGATATAAAAATAAATGATTTACTTTTTTGTTTTTTTTGTTTTTTTTTCCTTTTTGTCTTTTGTCTTTTTCTGGATATTTTTCTATGTCTATATTGATATTCTTGAGGATAGTAATTTCATTAACCCCTAAAGTCCCATTGTCCCCTTAATTAGAAGACAAAATAGATTTTGAACAGGTTCCTATAGTCTCAATATTTGTCTTGATTTTCTAATATTTGTCTTTGATTTTCTGTGTGTAGATTGATAATCACATTAGCTTTCCAAAAACATAATTTTTATTTCAATTGGAGCCCAAAAGCAAAAGTCAAGGCAGAAAAAGCCTTTTTTATAGTTTGGTGGGTAGAAAAAACCCTTCAAAGAAATTGAAAGAAAAAAAAAAAAAAAATTTATATAGAATTTATTTTTTTGTATATGGGAAGTTTTGATTTATTACATTTAGATTTGTTATTTGAAAGTTATGGACAATCTGTTTTTTGGGCAATCGCAGGACTTTTTTTGAAAAAATAACATGTAGGATTCATTCGTGCTCTCCATTTTAAAAGAAAAAAAAGGTTCACAAGGTTAAAATATCTTGTTAGAACAATCTCACCTTTGAGATTATTGTGTTTCTATTCCATCTTAGAAGTATTAACAACTTAGATTTTCTTTCAATCTTGAACCTTCCTTCTACTTAACAATTTTTTAATGAGTGAAAACTAATTATGTTTTCTTTTAAAATCTAGAGTTTTAACTTAATTTTTTATTACATAAAATTCAAAATTCAAAATCAGTAGAACAAAAATTATAAGTTATGAAAGTTCAAAGCCAAAAATTGTAGTTGAATAAGGTACAAAAAAACTTGTTTCCTTTACTTTAAACGCAAATATTTTGCAATCTACATGGTCAAAGTTTGTGAAATTTCTTCCATACATTCTTATACTAGTCTAGTATAAGATCCTATAGTTAGATATGCAAAAAAATACATTTCAACTTTTTTTTTACTCTTTGCTATAGAAATGACAATTTTGAGTGGTTTCTGATGGAAAAGAGGCCTTGGTACTTTAGGGATTGACCCTTAAAATTCTTTAATGTTTGGAGTCCTAAAAGGCCAAAATTGCATTAAAATACAAGCACCAATGTCTAAAGCAAGGCTAAAATCTTCATTTGCATTTATTTCTTTACAAATCAAACCAAAGTAGTCTTTAGTTAATTGCTTAGAGTATGCCCTACTTAAATTTTAGAGTAAAAAACCTTACTCCAATTGCAAGATTATAATGCTTGGGCTTCAAAAAGAAGTATTTTCAACACTTTCCAAATGGTTAGATTTTCATTAGTTTCAAACTCTTTACCCCAAAATGTCTACATCCTACAACTTGCAAGTCAATATAATATGTTGAAAAAAAATAATAAGTACCTTTTCGGTACTTATTTTGTTTGTTAGTACCTTTTTGGTACATTGTGTGACAATGTACAAAAATTTTAATTTAAATTTTTTTAATTCAACACCCCCTTTCCCCCTCCCAAAAAATTTTAAATTATATTTTAAATTTTTTTGGGAGGGGGGAAGGAGGTGTTGAATTAAAAAAATTTAAATTAAAACTTTTTAATTCAGAACCCCCCCCTCCCCTCTTGTAATTTTTAGGGGGGAGGACTCCAAACAATATGGGACAATTCATTCCGTATCAATATCCGTATCCATATCCGTATCCAGAATTCACTATGTATTCATATATGATATTATATCCGCATCCATATTCGGATTAAATCCGGATAGATCAACGGCTTATGATTTTTCAAGAAATCAACGGTGATTTCAAAGAGAAGCATTTTTCTTAAAACAATCAATGGCCTGTTATTTTTTTGAAAGAGAGGGGGGTGGGGTAATCAATTGACGGGGGGTGGGGGTGCAGCCACTTTTCAGCTCATTGTAATACATTGAAGAAGTAAGTTGCAAATCCATATAAAAAATTTCATCAAAAAATATTATATATACATGTTGAAAAAAAATGATAAGTAGAAAAAATAGAGAATGATTCAAAATATTGAATTGTTAAGAATTTTGTTATGGAATTGAAAAATGCCAATTCCAATGGTTGTAGTGTTGTACTCCAATGTATAAACAATCTACATCCTATGATTTTTTTTTTTTTCAGAAATATTTAAAATAAAGGACTTCAAATAGTCCAAAGTTTATTTTAGAGTAGTGATTCCATAATTGCCCACAAACTAAAATTACTCATAACTTTCATCTCAATAATCAAAATGGAATGATTCAGAGCTTTTCATTTACATATAAATCTAGAAAAACAATGTCAAATATTTATTTCTTCTGATTAAATTCAAAAAGAGATTTAAAAAAAATTGAACTCTACAATCATAGGTCCTAATATTTACTACAAGTAGTAAGCTTTTGTATTTTTAATTTTTTTCCTTTAATTTTTCTATAAAACAAAATTTGAAACACAAATAAGTTCATGTTTGAGACTCTAGGCTCAATGCTTGGGCTCACAAGCTTGCCACTCTAATTTTGTGTGCTTACTATGCTAATGTCATTGTAGTTCTAACATGTAACAAACTCGATTAAATTCAAGGCCTAGTTCTAAGACGTATACCTATTATACTCACTCATTGCATTTGGATGTATGGATGTATGGTTGCTTTGAAACAATGTCTTGTTGTGAATTAGTTGAGATGGAAGAATTGATACTTTCTTAAGGTTTACAAGAATAAGTCTAGGGCTTATATGAAATAGGGTGTGATGATTAGAAACAATTTCAAGACCTTGAACGGTTAGAATGTACATACTTTTGTCATTTCAAGGCATAAATGTAACTCTAAAGTACATGTCTTATTTTTCAAAGTCCAAAAATAAGATACGTACTTTAGAGCTACATTTATGCTTTATAATATTGAGAGCATGTACATTCTAGTCATTGAAGAACCATGGACTGTTTATGGTATTCCTACCTTGGGATACCTTAGTATGAACCTCATATTTGGCAGACATGCTTTTATCGTCTACTTTGCAAATTGCAATGTTACTCTATGCTCTTTTTGTTGTCCAAGGATGAAGCAACAATCATAGTTTTTGACTTTTTAATGGATTAATTACTTGTTCAACAAGAGTTTCATTTGCTGGGCTTAACCTACAACAACAATGATTCTAGCTTGTTGGCATATAGAATTGGATTAGGTAATTGCAAAGTAGGTCAAGTTATCAAGAAAAATCGCTAATTAGGACCTAATGATTTGTAGGTGGCAAGATTGGTATTGACCTGCAATTATTCTTGATGACTTGGTCTACTTTGGAATTACTGGACATAATATAAATGTAGGAGAGTTGAGTCTTGTGACTTCTTTGATTGCTTAACCAATCAAAACAAGCTACAATGGCAAAACAATTATGCATTTAGATTATGTTAGGTGGATCCACACTCACTAAGTTAATTCCCATTGATAGTGATAGAGATTTCTCTCAAATTTCTCACTCCTAGACCAATGAAATTTCTACTTCATATCCACCCTTCATGTTGAAAATTTGCACAAGGCAAGAAGTGAACATCATCAATCTTCATGTGCCTCCCGTGCCTCTCCTTAACTAGTCAAAACATGCCATGATGGCAAAACTTTTTTGCATTGGCATTTGAGATTGATTATTGTCGGTTCCTGATTTCTTGTCTATAGCATCTATATTGCTAGGTTTAGGTTTGGGGGGTAATAATTACTTTGTGATCAATTGGAAGCTTCATTTAAAAAGTTTTTTGAGTTTTATTGGCTATTTTCCTTCAATTCCCAAATTGAACCTATATTTCAAGTATGGAGTTTGGTTATTTTCTTTAATTGTTCATTCAAAATAGAAAATTTCCAGAAATTTGCACTAGTTTTTTGCCGATGTTTTCAAATTGCAACCATTTTTTTTCCCACCGATTCTTCACGGACATTAATTGGTAGGTTTTTGTTTGGGGACATGCCAGGCTTGTCCGTTGAGTCCGTGCTTGTTTTGACCTAAGTCGTGGTTATGTCTATCTGCAGTTCTTCTAGCTATGGCAAGCCGGAGCCTTGATCTGTGGGTGACACTGAAGGAACATGGATCCTTGTTACGCTCCTGGTATGAGCACGAGATGCTCGTACTGCTCTTGAAGCCTTATTAAAGCATTTTTACTGGTTAGGGTAGTTTGCTCTTAAAGCAACCATTGAAGAGCTGATTGCGTTTTGGAGGAATCTAAACTCCTTGAAAAAAAATTTAGCAAATTTTTCTCGGAAGAAAAATGGAATTGACATCTAACCCAAGTCGTTTCATATTTTTTGGACTTTTGAGGAATTAGTTACAAATTTTTGAAGTTGAAACGCAGTGATCACTAAACCCGATCAACTCAAATGAAAGGTACACTCCTGATACATTGAAGAAAGCAAAATGAAATGTACACTCCTGGTACATTACATTGAAGAAAGCAAAATGTACCTCTGTATCATGATCTCTTTTAGAACATGGGCGGTTTTAGAGCAGGCTACGTAGGTCTTACTCGCATGAGCATGACAGATTCGACAACTTCCACATATTTTGTTGTGAGCATGCTGCTGGCTATGGGTGGCAGTCAACCCATCGTGTTGTGGCAACAGAAGAGTTGGAGACGTGAGCTGGGTATATAAGGAAGCCCACGTTGTGGCCTGGTCACCAGATCCATTAGAATGCATGCACAGTCCGCGCTGACCGGAACAACTGTCGACTCTTCTCCTTGCATACTGTACTGTACAGTACATTGGGCTGATGCAAACAATATGCAAAGGGTCGTTGATTGGAAAGATAAGTTAGTAAGCATTAATGCATGCGCTTCGTGTCATGTAGTATCGGTACAGTGCTGTAGTGTTACAGTACTCACCTTAAGTGACGCGAAGGTACTGGTAGCCAATTGACCTGTCTCTCTCCGGAAATATCGACCGAGAAGTCCGTGGTCAATGAAATCTAGAAAAGAGAATTGATGGTTAGTCTCATAGCACGTTCAGGAACTCGAAAGATTAATAGTAGACGTGAAACCCAAAATCTAGGAATAAATATTCTTCCACAGAAGCTGATCGGGTTTTATCATTGGCATGAAGCTGTGATGCTGAGTTCCACGAATTGAGACTGTTAACGCCCTTGACTGATGCTCTAAGAATACTGTCTGAAGGATTTTAGGTCACATAATGCCATTGTTGATGTGGTGCGAGTCAGGGCGTTGTGCGGAGGATTCTAAATCGGAGTAAATATCCTGTTCGTACTCAAGGGTCAAGAACCCGGTTATTGACAGGGTCGTCGTTGATTTTCTTCAGCCGCTCAAGCAGCTTCTCGAGTGTCAACGGCTTGCTTACGAACTCGTCAAACCCACTCTGGGCGCACTTCACCATATCACGGTCTGCCAAAAGCACCACAACATAATCAAGGGCTGAACAATTCATAAAATCTAATGATGTGCAGTCCAAGGAGTTCAGAAAAATGAGTTCGACTACAGGAAATTCGGGAGCTGTGGCTCTCGTCTATGTAGGAAGCTTGAGATGGAGCAGGCATTAATATAGTGTCAATATATAGCTTAGGAGATAATTTTAACCTCATTTATACTTGCACCAAGAGCAACCAAGTATATAACTCAAAGTTAAGCTATGCACGCACTAACATCTTGAATACCGAGACATTCCATAAGTGTATTGGACTTCTGCTGTAAACCCCACGGCCACGGAGGTCGATCTGTCGACATCTTCTCAACAAGCAAGGACTCTGTTACCGTATTTAATTTGACTTTGAGTAGCATGTCTCTCACATGCCCCAATGGAATTCTCCATTGATATGAACTGATTCTGACGATGCAATAATTAAGAGCATAACGAAGTTGACGTCGTGGTTTGATGGAAGTTTACCGCTAACATTAGCAGTGAGCGCAAATATCGTCAAACGCTTCCTTGGTGGATCTTGTAATTCTTCCCAGTCTCGAAACTGCTGCACCTGTACACCACTCCCAAAATAGAGGCACAATCAGGGAACTCATCCTTGCCCGTTTTAACGGCTACCGACAGTCTTTAAGAAAAAAAATATTCGAACGTTGAGAGCTTCCTTGGCAGTCATTTGCCTTTCTATTTCTCAAAAGAGTAATTGATATGAATCGCGGAATGAACGACCTACACCCAATAGAGCAGACTATTACCGCATGTGTACCATCCAAAACAGGCATCTGGAGGTCCATGAGCACTAAGTCGAACTGTGGGGGCAAACCCTTGTCATCTGTCGCCACCTCTTGATCAGCAGGTACTTTGCAGAGGACATCTAGAGCCTCCCGACCATTGCATACCACTGTAACATCGCAATTGATACTCCGCAATAAACGTTGCCCTACCTTGCGATTGACTGCATCGTCCTCTGCCAGCAATACCTGCAAAAATGAACAAAGAATCTTGTTAGCAGCAGATTATAAACGGGTTTGAGGGTCACACTATAAACAAACACCTAAAATGTTATGTAACAGTCGGTGTTAAACCCTAAGAAATGCAATGAGGATTTGACAAAACCAAGGTTCATCGAAAATGAAAAACAGTCACTGAATCATGACAAATTTCACAACCTTGAATGTCTCTTTTCGTAAAGAGTCACTTTATACTCACTAAAAGAGAGTGAACGTGGAAACCTTTCTGCCTTGAAGAAGCTCTATTCCGTCTAGTGGAGGTGCATCAGGACTTTGATTGGATGAAGAGCTTGGTGGGCTTTTTACGGTTTCTTGTGCAACTGCTTTACCCTTCGCAACCTTGACTGCCCCTCCTTCAATGTAATTGGGCCTGGTCGGCGCAGGAATTGCCCCATTCTGCTCTGGTTCTGTACTGTGCACCAAGCACTCATTCCACCAAAAACTCGTACCAATCAGGACAAAATCGTCAGCAGCAAAAACAAGGACACCTTCCAGACACTGACAGATTTTTACACAACAAATACTACTGCCAAAAATATTCCCAACTCTCCCAATTCAAGCAATAGAACCTGGAAATTTGTTATGTAGATTGGAAAAGCTTACTTCAAGGCTGTCATCTTTGGCACATCTTCCTGAGATCGGTGATGCCGCTGGACTTGTACTGGCTGCCAAACAACCTCAAACTTACTAGTTAAAATGACCATGAATACTCCTGAATAATTATGAATCAACTGAACCCATCAGCAATCTTCAAAATTTGAAGATATGACAGTCAAAGGTAACAATAGTAGAAATTCAGTGACAGAAAGACGTTCCACGAGGCATTCATACCTCAAGAATGTAGACTTCCCCTGGTGATGTTATCGACTTTATCATGACGGCTTCGTCAAGACTTGATACTCGCGGCTCATTGGCCTTGTTAAGCGGGAGTAAAGAAGTATTGGCAATGGCTGGAACAATCGGTTTATTGCCTCCACCAACTGGATCCCAATTTAGATTCGGAGCCTCCGGTGGACCACTCCAGGGTGCGGATTGTCTCCGTGGCCGAATGGCTACGGGGATGTCTCCGTCAACTATCTTTGGACCTCTAGTAACTCCTTTGGACTGGTTTGCTAGGACTTCCTGATGAGTCTGACAAGATGTAGACATTTGTAGGGTTGAATAGAAGTGCATTTTCAAATTCACGGAAGAGTCAAATCAACACTGGATCACATCTCGTTGCAAACGATCTGACTAGTGTGAAGTCTGTTGCAACAGCTTACCACTGGAGAGAAATTGAGAATGTCTTGCTCGACCCACGCATACCACCTGTCAGGTGACAACTTTTAGGCACAATTGGTTTTTTGTCCCATCGAATTACGACACCAAGTCGGTACTTGTCTTTTCAAATCAATGTTTGTTTGATGTACTTCAAAGTTAGAAGATGCTTGGGCGAATTAATTAATACTGAAACAAATTGAGGGTTGGGGTGAAGCAAGGGGTCCTACTTGACGCGTGTCAAAAATCTGCCAGTGCACGAAATACCTTGTGCCAACAGCTCGGCCCGTTGCCTGCACTGTAACATAAGAACGGTCTTTCCTCAACCGCCTGTATATCACACTACCTCCAGACAGTTCACTGTCTCTTAGGTGCAGCATCTGCAGAAGAGAAACCCGACGATCAGTTCGAAGATACAAACCTGCATCCGTCTGGATTTAGTCCCAAATCGTATTGAAATTCATAGGAGAATCTGGTTTGAGAATTACACGCTGGACTATGGGGACATCGTCAGAGTGGCAGGCACCCCAAGCAGCTGTGCCAAGAAGCTCTTTTGACGTCCAACCCGTCGTCCGCTTAACGCTAGGAGACACATAGCACAACAGCCACTGTCCAAGCAATTCGACGCTACTCTATGTTAAAACCTTGTTCCACCTAACGCAAACCATGAACAAGACAGTTGCAAATGACTTGGTAAGTTCAAAGGGTATCTCGTATTTTGTTTGCATGTGGTATCATGAAGTTGTGTAATGGAATATTTTAGTCGTTATAGGGTTTGCATTGGCTATTACGTGGTTTTGAGATGGACCTGGCTGCGGTCAGCGATGTATACAGTCCAAGGCGAAGTAGCACTGAGCATGAGTATATCAGTAACTAACGAAAGATCCAATCCCTCTACTGCAGCATCCGCCATCCACACCTCAGGGGTGAGCAATCTGCACGCCTCTCAAAAGTATGGTCCAAACAATTATGCCTGTCAGTTTCGACCCAGGCAATTTTTTTAGGATATTGCAATATATCTTCGTAAGGCTTCAACGATTCTATCATCATTCTATGGCATGAGGGAAGTAAACCATGCAACAAGGAAGAAAGTCTGAAAGAAAGGCAGTACGTGTGGCACAAATGCAACTGTGCAAGTGAGAGCAATGTGTGATGCAATAGAAGACGTCCAACAGGAATCGCAAGTTCAGCAAAGCCTCCCCTCTCCCATAATAACCTGTAGCCGCTCTGATAAGCTGCAGATCACTCTCCCACGAAGATTGCTAAACCAGACAGGGCATTGCTCTTCAAACGATGACAAGGATATCAGGTTTACGAGTAGATGATTAAAAAGGGTCTAATTACTGACTGTTTGTTAGGGGGGATGGGATTAAGTTCGGTGAAGACCATGATGAGTTCCTCCAAGAAACGCAACTCAACCTTCAAAATCCGCACTTCTGCCTCTCGGCCTTCAGCTTGGAGCATCACCAGCTGCTCTTCCAGCTCGTGAAAACATCGACGGTACATGCGCAGCCTGTCTGGTGCAGTCAACGGCATCACCACAACCCCAGGCATCACGACAGCCCTGGGGTGCCCGACTGTCGAAGTCGACGTCCTTCGCATCGTAACTGCGCTTGTGTAATGCTTCAATGAAGATATACCACTTGAAATAGAATTCAAACCTCTCAATCAAAAGCATTCATCGGAACACTGGAACAGAGATGTAAACCATTCAATAAAATTATTCAGAATACAAACAAATCCTTATTCGAAATTCCAAAAAAACAGCTCCTCAATTCCCTCCTCAACACCAAGTGGGCAAGCATTTCCGCAACAACTATGAAGATGATTCCGGCGCTCCTTCTCACGACAGACTCCGAAGAGATCAAACTGCAATAAATCAAATTGTAAATCCAACAAAGCAGTCCAATGCGAGGTCCTTGCAGCCTGATTGCACGGTGCGCCGACAATGTTAAGTAATGTTCCAGCGCTAATTCTCACGGCGTCTTCCGAAGAAATCCTGCAGCAATAATTCTGTGTACAAAAAGCACTCGGAGACTCAAAATCCAAGAAAGAAGATAAGCCACGACCTATCCCCGCCACCTGATTCCCAAGATAAGACAACACTACAAACGACAATGTTCAAGAGCAAGCCACACTATCAAGCCATAACCGTCCGAGTCCATACAGGGGAAAGTACATATATTGAGTCTCGTAAGCATTAATTCATTACCAAAACGACCGACAGCGATGAAATCTTGAAAAGTGACTAAAACGGTTAACTGAAAACGGCACGGAAGTTTCGAAAGACCTAAAGGTAGCCGCCGCCGACGACTGTTGGAATTCAATCAGTATTTAAATAACGCGATGGTGCGATGGAGTAGCCAGGCTAGGAGGAGTACATGTACAGTAAGTTAATCTACAAAAGTAGCCGCGCCACCACATGATTGAGAGGAAGCTCCGACTCTACAGTAACGCAACCACCTTTTCTTCGGGTGTGGAAATGGCGGACGCTGAAATGACGGAAGCTCCGACTTGGCTTTTGCGCCACAGCCACCAATTCCACCATGTGCTGCACGGCGTATGGACTTGGGAAACGAAGGAGGGCCACACCACACCACACCACCTGCATGAGCGGCTGGCTATGGTGAGGAAGCTCACCCTTTCTCGTTGCGGCGTCAGTGTAGGACCAGCGTTGGGAGCCTTTTGCCTCCAAGAATTGACCAGGGAGAAAGTGAGCTCGGCGTGTTGCGAAGAGTACAGTACTATCATCTGGATGGATGAAAGCGGATGAATGGATGAAAAACATCGGCGTCGATGAAAATGTGGTAACCTGAAAGTGAGGGGTTTTTTTTTGTTTTTTTTTTAAATTTGAGGATTCAAAATAGCATAGAGTTAACAATAAAAACAAAGCACACGTGATATGTCCAAAAACTTTGCCCCCAAGGCATCAAGTGTATAAAATCGTTGTAAACAACTAAGCCTATCTTTTATATTTGAATCCCTCAACAACAAGAAAATAGTCCAAAATTTTTAAATTGGAAAAATATGTTTTTGAATGCAATATAAGAGAATAAATTAATGATGAATTTTCAAAAATAAAATAGAAAATATGGTTTATAAGTCATATATATATACCTTTAAATCAACTACTGCACTAACCAATACTTTTCAATAAAATTTGAAACATAAAACTGAATTTCTTTTTAGTGCACTACAAAAAATTTCAATAAAATTTGAAAAACAAAATTGAAAATTGTATATGTGTAATTTCTACAAGAAATTGTTTTAATTAAGTTTATACTATGGTGATTTTTGAGAATTTTATTTTATTTTATTTATTTAAGACAATCATTTTTTAAAGATTGTATTTTAAATGGAAAAAGTTAGTTTTTGAGATTAAATATATTTGTATCCCTTAAACCATAGAATGTTTGCAAAGAAAAATTCTAAAAATCTAGACAGTACATATGTATGAGAATGAACACAAGAATCTATAAATATTTTGATGGATGGAAATATATGATTGTTTGTTTGGGATATGTTTGATGGATGGAAATATATGATTGTTTGTTTGGGATATGTTAATTTCAGCAGAAATCTATTGTTCAGTGACCGAAACAACGTTACCGAAACAACAGAATTCTGTTGAAATTCCTACGTTTTCTACTAGTGTTCGTCCTTTGTTTAGAATTCAAACATTTGGGTTTTAAGGGTTAATCAACACTTTTCTACTTGTACCATGTAGAGAAGTAAAATGCTAGCGTATTTTTGAACATATTTATCTTAATGTTGGATAAATCTTAATCATTAGAGGGGATTTGAAGGCATGGGAGGGCAATTTTAGGTTCATTCTCATTGTTATGAACCAATCATTCGTGACAAAATATTTTTTTAAAATTTTAAAGATTCAAAAAAATTCAGATAATTAAATAATATTATTTGATGTGACATGGTTGCAACCACATCAGATTGTTGTTGTAGTGCAGTTCCCATTGTTTTTCACTATTTGGGAACTTTTAAGAACCTGCAATCTTCTCTTGGCCTCAAAAATCCTTTAATGTATGGTGGGTCTTAATTGGTGTATAATAACTTGTCAAAGGTGCTACATATGTTATGTTTTAAACAACAAGCAAATGAATGATAAATTTTTAATAATTTCTAAAAAGAGCATTATTTTTTCTAACTTTCATGCTATAATATGCTTCACTTTATAGAATCTTCATCTTAAGGGTTGAACTCATTTATGAAATTTGCAATGAGCTATGACCCAAAAGAGGAATTGTGTAAAAATTGAACATGTCGTTCTATTACTAAAGTCGACCAATGAAAGTTATATATATATTTGGCATATTGATATTCTCAAAACATAGATTTTAGTTCTTAATTTCTTTTAATTGTTAATAATTTATAATGTTTAAAGCTTTTAATAAATTTGAGCCTTAAAATACTCTTCAAGTCTCATTGCTTATTTTTCAAAACTTGTGGTAGTCTCATTGATTGTTCTAAAAACATGTGGTAGTTTTGGATAATGTAAGTGAGTATTCAAGGGCCAAATGTAAACAATAAGGTAGACAAAATGACTCCAAATTAGCCTTTATTTTAGTTTGACAATTTAGTTGTGGTGTATGAATTGGAACCTATATTTTTCAATATCAAAAAATTATATACTTTTCAATATTAAAAATATCAATAAATTAGTTTTAATCTAAAGGCTTTCTTTGAAATTAGTCCATAGAATGGTAGATGTAAATAAATAGATATGATCTTTGAATCATTATTTATAACTTTTGAATGAAAATGATTACTAAATTATTTTTGAAATTGCATTATATAGTAGATCTTCACATTTTTAGAAATGTAGACTACCAAAGTAATCTTTTGGAGATAACCATAATTTTAATAATTATATGATACAATATAATTTGGGTGGAATATATGGGAAAAACTCTCTACTTTATTTGTAGATAAAATCACCAAATTGCTACAAACTCTTAGGATGATATTTATTTTAAAGGTGAATGAAGCTACTTTGAGATAAATAATTGTTTTTTGGTCTATAATTTCATGTTTAATCTATTGATAGGGATGTAAATGTCTTCATCCATCTAATGAAGGGCACTTTGGGCATTGTCCAAAATAAATGAAATAAAAAGGTTTGGGTTAACTTGTTCTTAATCTTTAAAAGACTATAAGGCCACCAAGTGGCTTTTGAAACATTACTTTTTGCATTTTGGTCTTCTAGATAATAGCAAAGCCTCTCCCTCCAAATGCTTGACCTAAAGATGGTATAATTATTTTGGAAGTTTCTTTTATCAATAAAGAATAGAAATTCCTAAAACATATTTTCTCAAAGCTTCCTCGATGAATTATAATTGGATGAAGTACACTTTTCACAACATTCATTAGCCACCTATTGTATGGTTGAGGGCTTAGGTCATCTTCAATGCACTCCATAATTTCTTCCTCCAAATAAACTTCTAAATTTTCACCAATTTATAATTAGAAAAATTAAAAAATTAAACATTGGAAGCAAATTCCAAAGTACTTTGAATAATTACATGAAAACTAAAATTTAGACATTGGAAAATGAAAATAACCTCTTCAAAATTAAGTTAAATAACAAAAATAATAGAGTTTTTTGGACAAATCATGGACACCATGATACCATGCATATGGCTTTGCACTCCAATGCATATCTTTAGTGCAATGTGCATGGTATCTATAATTTGCCCACACCTCTATAAATAAATTTTCATCATGTAACTACCTTCTCAAGTGGTTATTTTTATTTTTCAATATTTGAATTTGAGTTTTCTTTGTACCTATTCAAAGAACTTTGCGATGCATGCACTTCCAATGATAGAAATTTCAAGCCCTAATTATAAACCGGTGAAAAGTCAAAAGTTTATATTTGGAGCGGCAAATTCCCCCATACATGGAAGATCCATTGGGCTTGAAAAGTGGACGAACTAATTCTCAAGAGGCCATCCAATATCCAATGCAAGTAGATGCAACTGAGCATGAAAACAAGGCATGGCCTAAAAACAACCTACCTCAGCTAATCAATAGTCAATTACCCAGTGGAGCCAATTGGAAGGGGTGGTTCATTCCATTTCCAAGCTAAGCCACCAAACCCAACATCAACGACTCCAAATACCAGCCTGGACTTACATGTAAAAAGCCCGATGGACAAAAAAAGTACCACAGTGCAATACAACAAGAGGTCCACCGATCATCATTGAGTGAGCATCTAAGCAGGAGAATGAGTTCCACCAATACCCGTACATCCCACAATCCACAAGAAACATGAAAGTGCTCTCTATATTCTAGTATTGACGAATGCACCCACCAATACATATAAAAAAGAAAAGGAGGCCTTTAGGATTGAGGATTTTGGGCTTCCTCAAACATTCTAGCTTGGGGGTGTTTTTTGGTTCCATCATGACCTAGGCTATAATAAAGATAGAGAAAAAGAAAAAGAAAAGTTGGAAACTATTGGTGGTGGTACCGTTTTTTGAGGGGTTTTTTCACCAGTCCGAAGCTCAGTACAACAGTAGAACCAAAGGTCCCCAACCCCACCAACCTCCACGGGGCTTTTGTCATTGACTGCGGTGGATTTGTGGACCCTGTCCTGCTTGCCTATCTTTGACCCGAAATCAGGGAAGCTGCCCGGAAGCTGCTGAGACTCCGAGTGATAAGAGCATGGACAACACGGCTTCACACCTCACGAACTTCAGTTACTATTAGTAACCCTTTAACGCCGGCCTACGGTTTCTACCGTACGTGTAAGGTAGAGGACCAGGGTGAACTGACCCCCTCATTGCCCCATTTTAACCCTGGAGAAAACGCTGTGGAATTTTTTATCTGTAATCAGATGATTTTTTTTGCAAATTATGAATCTAGATTTGCAATCAGCGGCCCCAAATTAGCTAGGTATGATATAGAAAAATAAAAATAATGGCAAAAAATAGGGGGCTTTTTTTCACAATTAACCCTGGCCAGGGCAATGAGGGGGTCAGTTCTCCTTGCCCTAAGGTAGAGGTATCCATTTCCGAACCATCTATTTCTCACCAAGGTTAAGTTCAATTTTCACCAAGGCTAAGTTCAATTTCCAGGGGACGTTAACCCCTGTCCACAAAATGGGCTTAGCAGGTTGGATTTATCTTGAGGAAAAATGCAGGAGTTTTTTTATTTTTATTTTTCACATTAATTTTTTTTTTGCAAATTTTGAATTCGCATTTGCAATCAGAGACCCCAAATTTGCAAGGGGAGGTTGAAACATACCCTAGATACGCTCAAAATAGGGGGCATGCTTTTACTTTTATCCCAAATGACCCTGTTGGATTCACTTCATTTCGTGGGCAGGATTTAGAGTCCTGCCAATTTCCAACAAAGGCTTGGAATGTGTTCTAGTTAATAAGGTCATGAGACATGTTCCAAAGTGGTGAGCACGAAAGCAAAAAGTAGTGAGCAGGAAAGTAGTTTGGCTAAGATTGGAATTAGAAGCGTCTAGTGATTGTCTATAGGTCTGAAGCACTTTTCGCCTCCCAAAATTCATTAATAATTTCAGCTCAAGCAATACAATTATCAATTTTTTTTGCAATCCCCATCGTTTCTACCAATGCACCTCTGAAAATATTTATTTTGCCTTGCAACACTCCGTTCCATGTCCATAATTGCTTATTTTCTCGGTTATGGGTACCTTCACCTTAGGTTAGTTTCAAAAATAAGTAGGGAAAAATTTGGATTGTGTCTAAATTTTTTTTTTAAAACATCCATTAAATTAGGTTTTTGTTTTGTTTGATACAATGAGATGTATTGGACTGTGTATCTCCCAATCATATGCTTTGTATTGTGGGAAATAGTATTTATAAGATTTCCATAATTTTTCTCCATTGTTGAAACCTACCTTGCAAATACATGTATTGCTGAAATGGTCAGAAATGGGTTGCCTCCCTTATTTCAAAAAATCTGAAAAAAAATTCATTGTTATTAATCCTAAATGTCCAAAAAATATTCTTGAGAAAATTTAGAGAAAGGAAAATATTTATGCATGAATAGAAAAAATCAATCCAAAGTTAGGAGTATCTAAAAATTAGAAAAACAAAGTGCTGAAAGTTAAGAAATTCAAATCAAGCTGCCGAATTGTTGAATTACAAAAACTAAACTATTTTGGTAGCAAGGTGTGGAAATTAACCTATGTGTACGACGATACAATATAATATGCCTTGCAATAAAATGTTAAACTAAAGGCTTAGCACTGCAACAAATTTCTATCAATTGATTACTATTTTTATGTACAACTTTAAGCTTTTGCCTTGCATTCCAATAATGTTAGCATTAATGAAAATGATCGAGGGCTTCCACGGGTTGTAGATGAATGAGAGAGTGAGCGAGTGAGCAAGCTATATAGAGTTGTCTAACTCAAACTAAATTATAGAAACAATAGTAAGTTTACCATTCAATCATTGTTAGTAGAAGAGATGAACAACGGATGCCATTAAGGCCTAGGCATATTGTATTGTATTTGTAGGCCAATTCTAGCTTGTTCAAACCTTAAATGATTAAGTTTTCTCATTCTTTTTGTTGTACATATGTGGGGGTCAAATTCATTAAACTAGTGATTCTAAAACTAGGAAAACATCATGAACAAAGCAGCAAAAAAATGTATAAAATTTCTCCTTGGAGTTTAAAAATAGAGAAAAATGGACTTGGTACCATTCCTTTTTTTCCAACTTTTTGAGGAAGTATCTAGATGGTGATCACTTAAAATTTGATAAAGCATTGTATTTCTACATTCATCCGTCTTTGGGACCAAAAACACTTTCTAGTCATACTCATGCACTTTTTCATCCATATTTGACAACTTCTTCTACGTTTTAATTAGAAATGGAAAATTCTAGTAGAAAAAAATTACTTTTTTATGGCCAAGAGTAGAAGTTTATTTTGGAATGGTGCAATCTGGCCCCATAGTGCCCCCCTCAAAGGATTGCTTGGTACTTAAAAAATTGGTTCAATATGGAAATCAATGGCAAAAAGCTGATAAAACTCAAAAAATATCCAAATGCTAAGGTAGGAGGTTCTAAAATGGCTTAGGGACTATGAAATGGATCACCTCCTTAAATGTACACTACTTGTGCACATTGCTTAATCATAGCCTTCAACAATGTTTAGGAAATGTACATTTTAGATAGTGAGCCATTTTAGAACCCTATGCCATTCCAACTTCAAAATTTTATAACTAATTCTACAAAGCTCCAAAAAATATGAAACAACTTGGTTTAGATGTCAATTTCACTTGTCTTTCAAGGAAAATTAACTCAAAAACATTTCAAGATGTTTCAGCTCCCCAAAACTCAGTTCCAGCTCTTAAAGCATCTCCACCAGCTCTTCCGTTTCTCTATCTGTTTACTGAGCTTGGGACATCAAATAGGGATGAGACCTCGCGAGTTTTCTATATGAGCCTCTGGATACAAAACTGGAGAAGAGATTTACAGAAATCTGTATATTTTAGAGATATAGGTTTTGGATAAAGGTTGGTGCGGTGAAATTTTTGTATCTCTATTTGTATACGAGGTCCTCTCCCTAAAGCTTTAAGGATACGGAACTCACTGGTGGAGATGCTCTTAGATGGTCCATTTATGGACTTCCTACCTTAAACCGCAAGACGTTAAATCATGCCGACGAAGGTGGGCCCAACATGGTAAACTTTGTGTTTTAGGAATAAAAGTAAAAAAAATCTCCCTATTTTGAGCCATGTTTAGGGTATATTGTAGACCTTACCTAGCTAATTTGGGGTCTCTGATTGCAAATAAGAATTCAGAAGTTGCAAAAAAAAATCATTTGTGTCAAATAAAAAATTCCTGCGTTTTCCCCGGGTTAAATCCACCTCAGCAGGGACCCACCTTCGTTGGCACGATTTAACGTCCTGCCCTTAAACGAACTCAACGCTCCTCCCGACCTCCTGACAAACACGTGCATTCTTCTGGTGACATTAAAGAGGTTTGGACACCACAAGTGTTGTACAGTGCTCCTGCCATTGGTAGTAACTTACTAGACAACCACTCAGGAATTAGTAAGTTACCCGTAGCTTTCAAGTGCCAGACGCTCGGACGTTCGCACCTTCACCGTCTCACCGCCCCGCCCACTGGCATTTGCTTTTTTGAAAGCAGTAACGATTCCCCAGCGCAGGAATGTTCACCCGCGATTTTGCACAACAAGCATATTAAATGTGTTTTTCCGAGGAAAAAATCTCGTCGCAGCGAGGACGACTGAGTAATATGCTGGAAGCGGTCGAGCATGAGTGGGCATCGCGAAAGCACGCAGGCGGGGAAGGTAGTTTCCAAGCTTCTCCAGTCAACAACGAAAGTAGCCACGGAGTCAGCATTCACTGGCGGATTGGAGTGATTAGCGGCGAAGACGGACCTTCCACGACGTGGGATGCGCAATAGAATAGTAACGTATTGTAGAGTCTTTGCAGTGAGTGTCGGAGCCAGCTTTGCTTGCTTCGTAGTTTTGTGTTTTTGGTGTACACGTCATGCGGACGCAGGGAGACGAAGGCTGCAACTAGTCTCCATTCTTTCCTCAATTCTCCCTTTCTTCCAGTGGCCCCCTCGCTTTGCTTAACTTCTTCTCGAATCTCCCGTAAGTTACTTCTCTTCCCGAAGGCAAGTCTGTACCCGTTCTGTCGGGGAAATTGTTTGGATCGCCTTAGCCACACTCTGGCTTCCTTGGCCTTGATATTCCTCGCTACGTGTTTTTCTCGCTGCCTGAGCTTCCGCTAGGGTTATCTCGTCGGCTTTCCCTCTGGAGTATGGACGATTTACCGACTCTTTTTTGTGTGATGTAGCGATGGCGCGGTGCGCAACGGGATCCCGCGTGTTCTTGTTTTGGATTGGCGCGATGGTTCTTTAGTAGGTGCCTCTGCGGATGGTACTTCGCCTTTTGTTGCTCTCTTGGATGTTTAGCAGACGCAGATTGGTTTGAGATCCAGTCTTGGAGCTTGTGAGAATGATGTGATTGAGGGATCCAGGGAGAGATGTTTATGGCTATCGGACGCTCGATGTGGATTATTTGGTTTGCTCAGCGGTTCTTGTGTCGGAGGATTGTGGTGCATTGTGGGAGCACCTTAGGACGACTTTGAAGTGCGGGAGTATGAGACGAGAGTACTTGGGTTTAGTAGGCCCGAATTTAAGTGTACGACCATATCCGCTGTTCCGCACTTGTGGGTTACTGGGCACTAGGGTTCATACAACAGGGTTGACCTTCTTTGTACAGGGCAGGATGAGATGCTCTAGTCAATCATTTCACGTCAAAGTCATCTGACAGGGCCCATTTAGCTAAGTGACGTCTTCGTCGCCACTTCAGTACTTTCATATCTCTGTCAAGCTTAGTACAGGGCTCGACAAACGCTTGCACTACTTTTTTGTCGATGTAGTGGGGTCCGATACTGCATTTTTCGAACAATTACAGAAATCTTAGTTGTGAGTTGAGTACGGTTTTGGCGCTGGTCGATGTAAGTTGTGAATTTTGGGGGAGGTCAATGGAATGTCGAGGAGGTGCATCAAATTATTTTCTATCAGCCTACGGTTCTTTGTAATTTCCGGAAATGAGAAGCTGAACGTTCGGCTGTCGAAGTTCGAATCATATTCATTCGGATTGATAACTGGATACTTGCAAGCATCGTATAGTGATAAGTTGATCGTTGCTAATTACTAAATTCATATTTTCATATTTAGTCGCGCACCTGGACATGCAGCAAGAAAAGGATTGGTCTTGTCATGTCTTTTTGAAGCCGCTACTTTGTCGATGTGTGTCTTGATGCAATCATTTTGCCTCATGAGCTCCCTGTGGTCTCATTGACAATTAGCGTGACAGCCGGGATTTCTTCATGCCGTTATTCCAAGTCGCTAATATCTGTCTTCCATTGATGTTCAGGTCAGCGGCTGTGCATACAGCTGCGGAAGATGATCTATCAGCGACATAAAGCGCCTGCAATTATCGTAGAAGCGGTCAGTGCAGGAATATCCTCGGTGTTCGTACTCCGCTCTCCGCGTAATGTTTCAGAGTTGTAAGTAATTTACTTCCACTGTTCTTTCTTGTCTCGTGCTCGGCATCCGTTTTCATCTGCAGTTCCGGTACCACTGGCCATTCACCGTGGTTGAAGCTTTCTTTGAATCTGTTTTTTCGGTGTAAAGTTTTTTTTCTTTTTCCTATTCGCACATAGTAAATGACGACTTCAAGTCGTCGTTTCTACTGGCTTGAACTCTTTTTTAGATTCAGGGGGGTTCCGGAATGTCGATCGAAGTGCTGGTAGTTTGATTAGGTTTCTTGGCAGATATTTATCATGGGACTGAATGAGTGACCTCTTCATGAAACTCATTTCTCTTCAATCCTATTTTAGTTTACCAGAGATTAATTATGAAAACGAGAGATGTTTATTGCATTTGAGCAGGGCTCTTCTCATAGTGCTCGTTTCATGTGTTTTTGCAAGCCCAAGTTCTTCGGTTGATTGATTCACATCGTTTTTAACCACGCTGCGAACATGATCACACGATCGAATGCAAGATCGCCCAGATTTGCATGGTTTTAGTATTCTCATTTATTTTATCCTGTTTACTCTAATGCAACCCATCCAACGTACTTATCTTTCCTCTGTTAATTAACATCGGACTTGGGGATTAGTTTTTTGTCAATTTTATTGCAAAGGGGTTCACCAACATTGTAAACCTGCCTTCGGCTCTCGGAAATTGCTCATGATGATCCGTGATCCATTGCGACATTATTTGCTGTTATGTTTCGTGACAGAGTTAGCGATGACGAAATTGTATGCACCGGAAAGCGTCAATTTTTTCTTTGTTAACGTATTGCATTTATCTCCGCAGTCCATTCGGAAAAGCGGAAAGGAGAGCAGATATCGCCAGTTAAAGATATAGCACAAAATTTTTGTGCTTCTTCAATGTGGGGGAGCATGACGAAGTGGTTCACGTTCCTCTTGCGATGCTGCAAACGTCGTCGCCGACCCCGTGTTGTGCGTGTCCTTGACCCCGAAAATGAGCACCACGACAGTGGATTTCACCGTCCTCATCGCCGAACATACTATTACAGCATGTTCTCTGTTCGCCTGGCGATCATGGTATGTTTGTATCTGTATAAGCTACCCTCTTTTCTTATAATTCTAAATGAAGGCCTTTGAACGAAGGCCCGTGCCGACTGGCTGGCCATTATGTGCAGCATTCTATGTTCGTGGTTGTTAGTAGACGGTTTCATCTTTTGGAAATTGATAAATGGATAGGCTTACTTCTACGGAAGGAATTGACGTCTACATGTGCAGGCATACTTAAAATTTAGAGGATTGTTTGGAACTGGCTCTGACAATCTCAAGAACGAGCGTTTTAATCTCCAGCATACCTTGGTGGATTCTAATTTGGAGATGACATGGGATGTTTGTATTCTGTGACAGATTATGTTGGCTATTCTGATTGCGTTGTTGACAATTTTAACGTGGCACTTCACCACGGTGTATACTACAAGGTCAATCAAGACCTTAGCTTATGGCTTACGCACCGAGCTTCTGAACCGTCCTATTGCTCGCATGTGGAATCTACTGAACAGTACTGTTGAAGCTACCTTGAGTCAGGTTCAACTATCTCAATTTGTATTAGGGCAATATGCTCTTCCTATCAGCCCTGCTATGCAGGTGGAGGTAAGCGCATCTACATAGCCCAGCTTTCTGTTTACAAAACATTCGATGACATTTATGAACGAACGTATTCATTTTACTTCCAAACGAGGATGTCGATGTCGATGCTCAAGGACTTCTGACGAATTGAAGAGCTTCAAGGAAAACCGAATAGAGTCTCATCGTTCGAATGTGTCGCTTATTCATTGCTTGATCACGAAGAACAGATGATGATCATAACGCTCTGTCTTGTATTTATTCATTCTGCAGGTACACAGGACTATGCGTAATGTTACTTGGGCACTTTTTGTGAGTCGAAAATCCGCGAAGACCTTCACTACTGCCTATAAAAATGGCCAACTGCAAATGTTTGATAGAAATGATGAGTCCAACTTAACCTTCTATATTTACACGAATCCTTTGAATGGAACCGCTTTGAATGGAACCGCTTTGAGTGGGGGAAACTTGACTAGTTCTTCTCCTGCTCCTGTTTCTCCTGTGACTTTGTGGCCTGATGGACCCCTGAATAGTAGCAATATAACGTGGTACTCGGAAACGGTCAATTCGTCTACCGGAATAGCAAATGCCCCTCCTGTTGCAACGGGTTCATTCGATTTATGGGAGGATGTCGATGATGTGCTCACGCTGAAGAGTTCAGAAGTTTCATGGCGCGTTACTGTTAGTAATTTTTCGGATACACCACTTTTATCAAGCGCAGCTCCGATTCGTCATCCGAGTTCAGGCTCAACAGTGGCGTTGGCTGGTATCACAACTGCACTCTCCAGTATAAATCAGTTCCTTCGAGAGCTCACTTCTTCTCACAGTGGGTATTTGTACTTGACAACACCGAAAGGTCAACTCTTAGCCTCATCCACAAATGCGTCCATGATAGACACCTCAACGCCAAGCAGAACTTTAGTGTTGGCTAATGAAACAAGTGACCCAGTCATAAGAGCTGGAGCGCAGTGGCTGAATGAGCACTATGGTTTTGAGGGGCTAGTGAAAACTGTGGTTCATGAAGAAAATGTCGTTCTGGAGGGTAAACGCTATTACATCGATACATTTTCGTTGGTACTACCCCGATTGCAGATGGTAATGCACCCACGTTCTGTGTGATCGTTTTTTTCGTTTTGTTTTCCCATTCATTTAGAAATAGTAAGAGAAAAGGTATAAAAGCTTTATAATTTAAATTCTTGTTAACCTGCCGTACACATATTATGTTAGTATTCCAACTTGTTTATTTTACAACGTTGTTATACTTTGTCCAACCGACTTTTTCAATATCTCTATTATACTTCGATAAAGTATGCTGTAAGAACTTTGACTTATTTGCGTTGATTTTTTTATTTTCGCAGGTTGGTGTAATTATCATACCAAGATCCTACGTAATGGGTGAAGTTGACCGCAGGGGAAAAGCCACGTTGGCTATCTTGATTGCAATTTCTAGCTGCATACTTCTTACCGGTTGCGTCTTTATCATTTTTTTTACAAGTGGCGTGTCTACCGAAATGAAATTGAGAGCTGAGCTAATCAACCATCTCGATGCAAGAAGACGGGCGGAGGCCTCTAGTAATTATAAGAGTCAGTTTTTAGCGAATATGAGGTATTTTTCTCCGAGCGCATTATCGATGAATCTTCCTAGTGACTTTGACTTGAGAATCTTACGGTTGAAACCTTAGAAGTTTAATTTTCGATGGTAACGACTACCCGAAGAAGGAACAGCTATCGATTTCTTGGGTACGAATAGGCATTCGTTAGGAGCTCTTTTCAAGCGAAGGGCTGGAGCTTTTATACATTCATTGTTGTTATTCTTTTTTGTGCAGCCACGAGCTCCGCACACCAATGGCTGCAGTAATAGGTCTCCTGGACATCCTTTTATGCGATGAATGTCTTTCCTCCGAGCAAGTTAACATGGTGTCTCAAATACGTCGCTGCTCTACTGCGCTTCTTCGCCTTCTCAATAACATTTTGGATATTAGCAAGGTGCTCTTTTGTGTCATTTGAAAGCTTGGAATGGCTTTAGTTCCCAATGTAGAAACTGGGGAGAAATGATACGAATACTTCTGTCAGTACTTCTTAGGAGTTTCAGTCAATGATGGACGCCGCTTGCTGTAGCTCTTTGGGTACATTATTCGTGAGTTCTCACAACATCTGTCTGTTTTATTGAAATCAGGTGGAGTCCGGCAAGCTTCTTCTTGAAACGGCCGATTTTGATCTCAACCGCGAACTTGAAGGGTTGGTGGACATGTTTTCAGTCCAATGTGTTGACCATGACATAGAGATTGTGCTGGACTTGGCTGGTAGGTTTTTCGATTATCTTTTTGTGAAATATTGCTGTGAAGCTTCGGGAGCCAAAGTTGCAGATTCATGGTATATTAAGTTTTTATGATTCTTCATGTTCAGTCAAAATAGAGTCAATTAACAACTTTTATGCACCCCGGATACAGGCAGGAATTTGCGAAATGAGTTTTTTTTCATAAAACGCATGCTCAATAGTAGTCACTGCCTCAAGTATGTATTAGCGGTATCAGATGGACGAGGAAATTTCAGAACGTTTCTCACTTTTCCAAAACGTGCAGATGATATGCCCCGAATGGTTAGCGGAGATTCCGCACGTACAGTGCAAATTTTTGCAAATTTGATTGCGAACTCTGTCAAATTTACTTCTGGTATGTTTTATAACCTATTTCGCATTCCTTGTCTTTCGTTTAGAGATTTGAGGACTTCTAAACGTCATGTACAGGTTTGTATTCACTTTGGTTGTTCTATTGAACAGCAGGTCATGTGATACTGCGTGGTTGGTGCGGTTCTCCTAATATGTCGGGAACCGCAATAAGGAACGGATTACTGTTTGGAACGAATGATAGTTCGTGGGATCAGAGCAAGTCGAACCATGAATCAGTAGGAACCAATAACCACGAGTCGGGGCAGTTTCTCCTGTGGTTTGAAGTGGAAGACACTGGATGTGGTATGGTCCAACTTAACATCTTGTCACTGGGATACTGTATGATTATTGGCGGTGCGATCCAGGTCGTTGTTAAAGGTTATTTATTGTATAGTGCTAATGTCTCTCTCTAACTGACGTGCTTACTGTATAGTGCCGCTGAGAAATGGTTTTGTAACTATCTAATTGATGTGCGATGTTTATGGCAATGCTCTTTTGATAGTTGGAAGTATTCTATATTCATATGTCCTGCTGCCTGTTGAAGAATTCAAGTATAATTCTGCATCAGTCTCCGTTGCAATCCTATTCTTAAATCACGATTTCCAATCGCAGGCATTGATTCAAGCAAGTGGGAAGCTGTATTTGACAGTTTCGTGCAGGCAGATCCTTCCACTACGAGGACGTACGTAAATTTTTTACTATTTTCCCGTTATAGTTTACCAGCATAATCGTGGCGGTCTTAGTTTTTCTGAAATGGCTGATTTCGACTACTAAAACTAATTCATTGATTTTCATTTCAGGTATGGAGGGACAGGCCTTGGACTCTGTATAGTTCGTTCTTTGGTAAGTGGTCCACGTCCCTTTTATAGCACTGGGCAGTTATCGAAGCGGATCATTGATTTGCGAATGGTTTTACTTCACTGATTCCGATTGTCTCTTAAGACGAGTTACACATGGTTGCAGGTTCGAAAAATGGGCGGAGATATAAAAATTGTCAAGAAGGAGGGACCTGGGACACTGCTGCGTTTTTACCTTCTGTTTGGCCAACCGGTTGACTGCGAACCTGACACACCTCGCCTGTCTGTTCCTGCCGAGCTGGAGAATGCAAAGGTACACTGATACTACTTACTCGTCAAACCTATCTTGTACTTCCGTTCTTTGAACTCTATGTTCTTTCTGGCTTGCTTCTAGGCTTCAGTTGCTAATTGTTTGAATCAGCCTAGAACAGTATGTTAATAATCAGTGTATGTTGTGTGGCAGGTACTCCTTGCAATGAAAGGAGATGTGGGAAGAGGTACTCTCGCACAGTGGATGATGTACAGAGGCCTTCATGTATATGAAGCATCTGAGTGGGATGAAACAATCCAAGTTCTTCAAGAGCTTTTGGATGATCATCATAAAGACAGTTTAGAAAACGGCACTGAATTTGTTGCTCCCGTAGCAAACTCCAGAAAGGCTGGCCGACCAACCGCAGCATCTCGTGATTATAAGGAAATACCTGACGATGAAGTGAGTTTGGTTTTATCGGGAAATCTAGGGAAGTGGAAAATGCAGAATTTTAAATTACTGGCTGTCCTTGACGCTGAACTGATACCTTGGTCAGAGGATACCAACCAAGTTGTATCCTTTCTGAGTGTGCTTGATGGATTTAGAGATCGGGGAATTATGATCTCTTGGCTTTTCACACATGATACGCCGAATGCAGTGAAGGCTCAGCTGCGGCGTACAGGTTATTCGCTCTCTGCAAATCAACCTTTGTACAAGTCAAAATTGTTGCAGTTATTGACGTCTATGTTGGGCTGCTTGGAAAGAGGGAGCTCAAGGCATTCAAAGAGTGACCTTCAAGCTGCGCAAGTTATGGGCAGCAGTCGACGAAGTTCGGGATACTTCGATGACATCAAGGCCGCTGCAATGGATCGTCGTGAGTTGGTAAAGATTCAGTCACAGGTTTGTACCCTTCTTTCCATTCGATGTTATGTCTTGTAATTGTGCTTTGGGTTGCGCCATGTTTTTTGTGTGCTCGCGACGATACTCAGTATATTGGCGTCTACGATGAGGGAGGTGTTAAGAGAACATGCTTTGTGTTTCAAACGCAGTAGCTATCTTTTGTGGCATGGTAATCTACATTCAGGTGCCTTGCTGACGTATCTTTCAAGTCTAATTGAGGTCTTCATATCTTACATCAGGTCCAGAGCAAGTTGGGGACTAACAAGTCCCTGCCTAAAGTGCTAGAGATATGGCCTTCAAATGAATTGTCTCGGGCGAAGAGCATTCATCCAGGCAACTGGAAAATTGGTGAAACAGGTCTTCCGGTGGACATAAATCCAGTGCATCTGAACTCAGAACGCTATCTTGTTACCCGAAAGGATTTGGATCGTCCAGTGTCTGTCAACAGTGGACCAAGCTGCAGTGTCCAAAGTTCACCTCCGTTACAGCTACCTGAGGAACAAGAATCCATCAACCTGAGTAATCTTGGTCCAGCAGCAAGTCCTGGCAGCTCGCCTGGTAGTTCAAACGTTAGTTCTCCTGGGAATCGCATTGGGTCGAGAAAATCATCCCATTCTGTTAGCACTGAATTTTTGACTTCAGTTTTGCCGCTGGACAAATCTAAAGGAGAGAGAGCTGATCGTAATCATGTTGTGGACATCCCTCCTGCCCTGTCCGGTCTAGCGAATTTTTCAAATTCAGAAACACCGGATGCATCTGACAGTACTGATCAGGGAATCACCAGATCACAGGACTCGGGTACTATTTGTGTCCATGATGTCAGTAAAGAACCGACAATTGTTGCGCGAATTGCTGATCAGGCTGTCAATGAGGATTCTCGAGCCTTGCATGAACAGCTGGATCGATCTGTCAAAGCTGACTCGAGATATGTTTCTGAAACTGAGATTCCTCTTCATGTGATCGGTAATCAAACGAACTCTGCGGGAGTTACATCAGAAAGTGTGATTGCGCCTGCATCGAGCTCTTATTTATCACGTCCGCATTCTGAAGTAAGACCAAGTACGCGGAATTATACAGCCAAAAAGCCATCCGCTAGCCGACTAGGTCCTAGCAACGCACTTGCTGGAATTCGCATCTTGCTCGCAGAGGACACGCCTGTTCTGGCTAAGGTTGCGACTATTATGTTGGAGAAATTGGGAGCTCGGGTTGTTGCTGTAGCGGATGGCATGCTAGCTGTTGAAACCATTGGCAGATCACGCGGTGATCAAAGTGTTGTTAACTGCGAGGCACCCTCTACCCCGCTGGCGGTTGACCAGTTCGATCTAGTTCTCATGGACTGTCAGGTGAGCAGACCGGAACTAGAATTGTTTCAATTCATTTACTTGTCATGTACTTTAGTGTTTCCTGAAGCTTCCTAAGTTCATTTTTGCGATACAATTTGTGTTTTAAATGTCTTGGCTTTCTCATTCTCGTGAGTCTCTTCACTTTTAAATCCCAATTCCCCTGCTGTGTAGTCTGTCTGTCTCTTTTGCAGTTGGATCAATCCTTATTGTTCGGCTCGTGTTCGAGATAAACTAAACTCTTGCCCTGATCAGATGCCTAGAATGGACGGATACGATGCAACAAAGGCCATTCGGAAAGCAGAGGAAGGCAGGGATTGGCATTTGCCGATTGTTGCTTTAACTGCTCACGCCATGTCATCCGACGAAGCAAAGTGTCTGCAAGTGGGGATGGATGCTTATCTCACGAAACCCATTGATAGCAAGCTTATGGTGTCAACAATTCTTGGTTTGACCAAGAAGGATACAGTCTGAGAATTTTGGGGGGGTCTTCTCCAGTGTATATTTTTGTAGATTTAATGAGTGAGCTCATAGAAACTGTATTTTCGAGCTGCTGAAGATCTTCAACGCCATCACTTTTGGCCTGGATGATTGAAGCTGTTGACGTCCTAGTCCAGAGTCTATAAGTCTATTACTTCATCTCTTGTTTCAGAGATCCACGCATAATTTAGTGTGGTAAAAGGAGAGCATCGTTGCATCCTGGTATTTTTTTGCCTGATGCATTGACATATGTAACCACATAGATGGCCACGCTTTTTCCAAGTCGGTAAAAAATTTACCGTCTTGATCGTTCCAGATTTTTATTTTTGACAGTTCTACACTGTTCTTATAGTCCAATGCGTGAACGTGTGCTTTCTTATATCCCGTAAGAGCCTGCGTCCATATACTGGACGACGCACAGTTTTGACCAAGCAGCGCGTTCGCTGTGATGGACAGAATCTGGTCATCAGAATTTTCTTGAGAAGAGGAATAAGTGCAGCTTGCAGTGGTGGTCCACGTTTAGATTGTTGCTTCATCAACATTTTTGTACAAGGCTGATTATGAGTTGAGGTCGTGATGAGCGGGAGAGATTTGTATAACTTATCTGTTGGAAATTTTTTAAGGCAGGGGACCTCTTCATAAGTACGGCGGGTTGCAGTGTTTGAATGGTATCTTCAGTTTGAAAGAGCAAATGTGGGCAGCGCTTTGGATAAAGGTGAATTTACATTGACATGCAAGTTGACGAACTTGAGTGTTGTGAATTGCAAGCATGATTTCTCCTATATTCTGACCAATAATAATGAATTTCTTTTCTCCATTTGAAATAGACTCAAAAGAACAAGGTCAATCAAACCTTATAATCTTTGAATATGCGCTAAGATTTTCTCAATGAATTTTCTCAATGAATCTTACGTGACGAAAACTTAATATTGATTTTCTCCCTAATTGAAAATATCTTCTTTCAATTAGAGAGACTAAAGAAAACATTCAAGCTAAAAAGTTTAGTTTTTATTGTATTTCACCTCCAAGACTTTTAGGGAATGTATGGGTCATTTAATTTTAATTAAAAGAATCACAAATTGAAGTGAATATTGGATTCAAACAAGTGTAAAGTGGTGAAAATTGGGGGATATATAGATTTGACCATACTAATTGTAATACTAACATATGTAATCTTTCATAGCCACCATACAATTTTCATTGTCTTTTAGTCTTTAGCCCTTAGTACTTAATAATTTTGGACAAAACCTAGATGTGCAATAATATCCTTTTATGCAGTTAGTTTTGACATAAATTAATTAAAGTGATTATGTTAAATGTTGTGAAAAATCATAAATTATGATTTTTTAAAATTATAAAAAAATTAAATTCATTATGCTTTATTTTTAAAATAATTATGGTTGTTTGAAAGTACAAAAAGTATGAATGCAAAATGCTTGAATCTTGGAGAATTCAATATAAATTTATACTTTTTATAAATTGGTTGCACAAAATCTATTAAATATGTGGCTTAGAGTGGGATTCATATGTACTTGATATATTTAGTATTCGATGTCTATGATTATATTTGTTATCCTACATTTGCATCCATTTAAACTTTATTTTTTGAATTTTGAATCTTCAAATAATCACTTGCAAATTAACCCCTAAAGTCCCAAAGTCCTATAGGGGACTCTTGGGATTTTGAATAGGTTCATGTGATCTCAATTTTTAACATGATTTTTGACATAGTTTTTTGAAATTTCTTTTTTGAAGTAGGAAATTAGATTAGCTTTGTAGGAATATAATTTTTGTTTCAATTGGTGCCTATAAACAAAAGTTATGCCATTATAAGTCTAAAAGCAATTCAAGGGGCAACCAAAAGAAACCCTACATTTCTTTAACTTTTAATTTTTTTCTCAAAGATTATTTCTTTGTCTACATTTGAAGCTTTGATTCATTCTATTTGGACTAGTGATGAAAAAGTTATAGACAGATTTTATTTTTTGGGCAATCTAAGCATCTTCTTGAAAAAATAACTTATAGAACTCATTTTTAAATGCAATTTGTATAACTTTTCAAATAAAATTGTTAGGTAGGGTTAAGATTTCTTACTAAAACAATCTCGCTATTGAGATTATTGTGTTTCAATTCCATCTTAGAGTTATTAACAGTTTAGTTTTCCCTTCAATCTTGAACCTACTTCTACTTAACAATTTTTTAATGAGTGAAAATTAAGTATTTTTTGGTTGAAGTTTTTTCTAAATCCTCAAATCTATTCTTCAATATAAAGAATTAGAAAATCAAAATAAAGAGTGCAAAAATTTTAAGTTAGGAAGACTCAACCAAAAATTAAGGTGTAAAAAAACCTTTGTTATCTTTATTTTAAATGCAAACATCTTGCGATCTATGGGGTTCAAAGTTTCTAAAATTTCTTACACACATTCTTATATAGTGTAGTATAAGATCTTATGGATAGATATGTTAAAAAAAAATTTAAGTTTTTTGTTTTTTGCAATAGAAAAGACAATTTTGAGTGGGTTTTGATGGAAAAAAAGCCTTAGGACTTTAGGTGTTAAAAAACTAGTAGCCAAAGGATGATGTACCTTAAAATGACTGAACATTCAAATACTTAAGAAATTTGTATTCTATTTAAAAGAATATAGGATGGAATATAGGAATAAGGATGTATTATAGGGATAAGATTTTATAGTTCATGTTGAAAGTACATATTGGACTCTCAAACAAAATTAGATTATTTAACTCCATGATTTAGTAGATATTTGAATGTGAAATTTTATATGGGCCAATGAAATGGCTAGGTAACACACTTAATCCCTCAAGGACCAAGAAGACGCAATGTGTTTTTTTCAAATTTTCAATGGCAATTTCACAATAGAGTGAAACAAATCTCAATATTTTGTAAACTAGGATCTTATAGAGTTAACACTAAGTTGATAGTTTTTTTTTTAATTTCAAAATTTCAACGTGAGATATTTGAATGTAGAATTCCTTTTGTTTGAAAATGTGTACAAATTTGAGAGTTTTTTAGTTCTCAATTTTTTATATTAAAAAATATTATATTTGTTTAAGATTCTAATATAATTTTAGGGGAAAGGGGATAAAATAGCATTATTCATCTTTTTCTTCCCCTAAAGCTACATTTTTTTGCCTATAAAGTTGATCATCCAAAATTGTTAGAATCTAAAAATCCAACGGTCAATATTTTCGACTATTAATTTCATATATATTAGACAAAATAGTCTTTATTTTTATATATTTAAAATTAAAAATTTCAAGCACATCCATATTTTTTTGTCCAATAATATTTTTTGAAATCCTCTATAGTTATTGAAACCTTACATAGTCAAAAAATTGTTGGGCTTTGAGGGATTAACCCTAGAAGGGCTTGAAAGCCCTTTGTGGTTGTATAGTATATTATGAATACAATGGTATTTGACTAGAAAAACATTGAACAAATATTGTTCATTACAAAGTAAATTAATGATAGTATGTAAATAATAATATATCACAATTTGTATAATAAACCACAATTGAAGAGTTATAAGGCCAAATACAAGTTGTATAGAGGGACCCCAAGGGCGTTTCATGGGTTAATAAAGTGAGAAGAATATCAACATGAGATGTTTTGAAGTGGGGCCTTTTTGTGCTCAATGACAAATGAGAGGATTAAATTTGTTCATATAAAATTCTGCAATATTCTAATCATTTGATAATTTTTAGTAGAGCTTGCAATCTATTGTGGTGATAAAAATGAAAGCAATTTTTAGAGTTCCTATTGGTTAAAAAAATTTTGAACTCATAAAATATCAATAGAAGTGCTATATAAAATTTGTGATTTTTTTGACACTCCTATACAAGTTGCATGAAATATTGTACTCATAGAACAAACAAAATGGTCAACAATTCCATATATACTATTACTTTGCCAAGATGTGAACTATGGAAGGAAGCTTTAAAGCATGTGACAATTGCTTTTTGAATTGAATAAACATGATGGGTGTAAGGGTTGCCATGTACTTATTATTGAAAATAAAAATTTCATGAGATTATAGTGAAATGTTTATATAGAATTGGGTTTGTAAACCCTATAAATACACTTAATTCATACAAAGAAAATGGTATGTGCATACAAGTAAATGTTGATTGAATATAGAAACAGTGATCTCACGACACTTAGAGGCAATGTTTTTTAAAGCAATTTCCTAGTTGTTTGCACCAAATTTGATGGTCCTACATTATGCCTTTAGAACATATATTGTCCAAGTGGCTGGCAAATCATCCATTGGAAGTGTCAATTTGAGAGCCCAACACTGTTATCGCTACAAATAAGCTTAGGATTTGGGAATAGATTGCTATAGTGTGAGATAGCACTACCACAAGATAGGGTGTTTGAAATGAGTTTTACGTATAGTCGTAGTAGTAATATTATAAGTAATAACCTTTTAGGAGATTTTCAATAAAATTATTTTACAAATACCTGCATTTCCAGTAAAGTTTCACTAAAAATCTCCTTAAAGGTCATTACTTATAATCTTACTACTAGGACTATATCTAAAAATCCACTTACCCCCCCCCCCTCATCTTGGAATAGTGTAGGATAGAACCATTTTTTGGTCATTACAATTGCTACTAAACTGATCTCATTGTGTCTGCACTCTTGTGGTGCTAACTTTTTGTTGCATATTTACTACATTGTTGCCTATTTTACATTGCAATACATCATTGAGGCACCACTAAATACTTCTATCATGGGCATTCATAGCCACTTTGTAGATATTTAGAATGCATAGTATTGTTGTTTCGCCATATTGATTTCCACTTCATAAGGTATGATGCTACATTTCTTTAGTATATTTAAAATTATGGTTTGAATGCTCTACACTCATGTGGACAATTGTAGAAGGCTGCAATTACAAATGCCACTTGAAATTGTATAAGGATGGGGCACATTTAAATTAAGACTTGCATTTTGTGTTTGTCAACAATGTATTTTCCACTATACAATATCCTTCCATGAGTGCAATGAGCTCACATTTTATATCCTTTGTTGTCATGGTCATGGTTGTTGTCTTTAAGTGTAGTAGGTAGAGATATATAGATGAAGGAGATTGAAGATTGTTGGTATTGGTTTAGGGGAGTTGGGTTTAGGGATTAGGGATTCTTGGTGTAAAGGTTTTTGATGTCCCACTCTCCTTCTCAACCTATTGACATGGACTTTGCAAGCACAACAAAGATTAACTATAAGTTTTTGTGCATGATTGGAAAGACAAAAGAAGAAACTTGAGCAACTAAAAAGAGAAGGGAAGGCACAAAAAAAAAAAAGAGTGGTTGAAGTTGACACGTGAAAAAGAGCTTGAAATGCTAAAACTATGTATAGCTACTTTATATCTAGTTGCAACTCCAAGAATCAATGTACATTGTAGTATGTGGTGAGGGGGTGCATGGTGAAGTTGGAGACATCAATATCAAATCTTCAAAAGCTGCAGCAATTGACATTGAAATCTTCTTCTCTTGCTTTGACATTGTCTTTATTTTGGATGATAAGGAAGAGTCTCTAAATTCAAAGGATGATGATCAACTATGATGGCATAAGAAAAACAATTTTGAGAATGAGCTAGATTCCAATATAGATGATATTTTGAATTTTGATAATGACTTTCTGAAGCCCCCCCTTCCATGAAAAGAAGCAAAAGGTTGGACAATTATAGGTCAAGGGTATAAAGGTTGGATTAACAACCATTCCATTTCAACAAAGACAAGGAAAAATTATAACTTGTATTGCAAGTTCAAAAGTGAGTAAACAACAAATTGAAGGAGCTGTGAAGTAAGGTCATTCTCGTCTTCGGGGGTGCACTTAATTCTACTACAACAAACCATGTGCAAACAAGTGGTTTCTAATAAACTATAATTTTAACTTTGAATTTTGAGCATTGTTTACTAATGACTATAGGATTCTACTTCCAAAATTTCAAATTCAAATAAAATATGGAATGATTTCTAAAAGAAGTTAAAAATGCACTAAAATGGCTTGGTTTTTTAACTCAAATATTTTTAGAGAACACATTTAGATGACCATTGCATCAATATTCAACTCAAAATAAGCTTTCAATAGAGAATTATTTTTAGAAATTTTTTGTTCATTTTTTAGACAATTTTTTTATATAACATAGGGATGTGAAAGTTATTTTTCAATTCTATAGTGTATCTTTTTACTTCAAAAATTTGTAACTAATTATTATTAACAAATAAAAATATCAATAATTCAAAACATAAACTTTCAAAGTAGAAAAATCTATTCATATTTTTTCATTTAATTTTATTTAAAATTCAAAAAGTATATAGAGGGTCTAAAGTTTTGTTCGCACAATAACATCAAAAAAGGGGAAGTGCACCCCCAGGATTCTTGTAGAAGATGGTATCATGTACATGGTGCAATGCATGCCATATACAATTGTACAGGGGAAATTGATTTACATGGCTCTAAAATGGCATATCGTTTCTAAATATAGTAGCTGTAACATTAACAAGAAATATATGGTCACTAAAAGAAATTTGTATTTTTCATGACACATTTTTTGTGATTCTCACTTATTTTTATGTCAACAATGACATCAAACATAACAAGACATTAGTTGTAATTTTTGAACGTAATATAAAAACAAGTGGATGTTACAAAAAATACATCAAGATAAACACAGATTTCTTCTGATGGATGTTGTATGCATCTCATTGTTTCATTACTGTAATTAAATAAATCTAGGAGTGCACTTCCATTGAGTTCCGAAAAAATGCATTTGATTTGTCACACTATTGTAATTGTTCTTAGGTGGAAGGCCAATGGAAGAATTGGAGGCTAGGTTTGAATCATATCAATTCATTTTTGTTCTTGAAATGTCTCAAAATCATTGGTCTGATCACTACAAGAGAAACACGTCCGAAATGACAGAAATCAGCTAGTCCTAATCTACAAAAATTTGACGAATTTCAGTCCAAAATGACAAAAACTGTCCGAATCTACAGAAAATTGCCTAAATTGACAAAAAACTGTCAATTTTCTGTAGATTAGGACTAGCTGATTTTTGTCATTTCGGACCAGTTTTTGTCATTTCGGACTGCTTTTCTTGTAGTGGATGGTTCTAGTTGGATCATGGTTGAACATATGCATGATTTTGTAAAGCAAAGTATTTAGAGTTGCATGTCTAGTGCCATGTACATGGTTGTGACAACAAATGAGAATAGTGCTTATCACAATACAAGTTAAATTGCCATTTATATGTACATCATGATAAATTAGGACGGGGAGGACACTGTCACTACATTTGGGGTACCCACGTGTGGAGGAGTGATTTTTTGACCCCCTATTTATTTTTGAATAAACTATAATTTCATCCTAAAATTTTGAGCTTTGTTTAACAATGACTAAAGGTTTCTATTGACAAAAATTTCAATTCCAAATAACATAAGATATATTGTCTAGAAAGGGTTGAAAAATGAACTAAAATGGCATGTTCTCCAACTAAAATATTTATAGAGCTCACATGAAGATGACTATTGCATCAATATTCAACCAAAATAAACTTTCAATAGAAAGCAATTCTATAGAATTTTTTTTTCATTTTTTTCTTATATAATATAGAGGTGTGAAAGTTATTTTCAGCTTTATGGTGTATCTTTTTTCTTAAAAAATTTATAACTAATTACTATTAGCATAAAAAAATATCAAGAATTCAAAACATAAACTTTTAAAGTTGTAAAATCTATCCATAATTTTTTTTTGAAAAAAAAATTTAATTTTAAGATGTATTACATGTATTACTTTTTCCACCGCATGTGGGTTGCTAAAACGTGGGGAGTGTCCTCCCTGGGTAAATTAGTATCGTGTTACCATTTAAAAGATGAACAGTGATGGTGCAAGTGCTAATAAATTGACTAAAATGATTACGGGTGCCTTGAATGTTTAGAAGGGAGGCTTTACAAATTTAAAGATCTTTTAGCAATTGTTTTATTTCACTGCCGAAGGGGTCAACATGTTCTAAAGCCTCAAGAATGAAGTGATGGCACAAATTAAAGACAAATATGCTCCCATTTGCATTGATATTCACTACTATACTTACCGTTTGAACCTTAAAAATGCAGTCCCTTTCCACTTTCCAGACAATGCATACAATTGATGAAGTGTTGAGAATAGTACATAGCTACTTTGTGCATTCCTTGAAGAAGGCAACAAGATTCAAAATATTGTTATAGTAGCTAGATTCCAAGGGGTTGAAGTTACTCAAGAACATTAATCCCTCAAGGACCAAATGGCATTTTTTGGCAACATAGCGATTTTGGGCAGTTCACTATAAATGGAAATTTTATTTTTTTCATTGAATTTTTTTCACAACATGTGTTTGAGGAGTAGCTTTAAAACCCAACAATTTTCATAACTATTGACTACATGGTTAAAAAGTTATTGTATAATATGTAGTTTTCTTTGTTTGGTGGGCAGTCTGGGCAGAAAATTACTTCTTTTAATATCACTTTTTAAAAAAATAAAAATTTGCAATTGGTATTCTAGATTTATTTATACATGAATATCTTTAAATCATTTCATTTTGATTAATGAGATGAAAGTTGTGGGTAGTTTGAAGATAGTTATGGAATCCCTACTCTAAAATGAACTTCGAAGTCCTTTATTTAACTCAATTTTCATTATTTTTGGAAAAATATAAAATAATTGTGTGTAGATTATTTATTAAATCATTACAACCATTGGGATTGGCATTTTTCAATTTCATAAATAAATTGTTAACAATTTTTTATTTTGAATAATTTTCTACTTCTTTCTATTTTCTATTTTTTTTCCTATATGTTGTACAATTCCAAATGATTTGAAAATTTTCAAGCATATAGCCAACTTGCCTTGAAGAATGAATCAAAGAGTAAACACCATTTTTAACATTTTTTCATAATGATCTTACTTTAAGAATTGGAGCTGCCCGATTTTTCAAAGGGACAAAAAAAGGATTTTTGTTACTTCAAACACTAATATTTTGCAATCTTCGGGGTGAAAATTTTTGAAAATTTTTCTACATATTTTCAAACCAAAGTAATATAAGATCCTACAATAAGATGTATAAAAAATGATTTTTTTTCAAAAATTTGGTACTTGTACTAAAGATGGTAGTTTTGGAGCATTTTTGGTGAAAACATAGTCAAAATCCTTTAGAAGTTAAGATTTGTTGAATGAGCTACCATGGTTTGATTCAGAGGTTGCTAGTCGAATACAAAAGGGCATGGCTATGATGCACACATACAAAGCCAATAAGAAGTGGGGACCAAAAACTAGGGCAAGTTCAAGTATTTTTTTATTGTTTGACTAGCGGTTGTCACTTGCTATGCTACGCATTCACCATTAGAATTTTATTAGAATTTTTATGTATTAGATAGAATGCAGAGTAAAAATTTCAATAAATCTTTAGATAAAAATTACTAAAATTTTCATATAATTTTATTTTATAAATAAGCATATACTGAAATAAACAATAGAAATTTAATGAATGATGAATGAAATACATGCAATGATGAATACGGTAAAAGATACACATACATTAGAATGCATTAGAAATTTGACTCAATTGTTACAAACAATGGCAACCCAAATAGAAGAATTTAAAGGAAAAACTTATAAATCTCAAAAGCTTCGTGAACAATTTAATTGTTGTGAAATCCAAAATTGGTTCAATCTAATAAACTTCTCAAATCATTTAGTAGTAGCAATAGAAATTTAAAATTAGAAGCTCAAAGCTCACAAAAGCACAAAATTATAGAAATGCAAAAGATGTATAAAGCCAAGAAAAGTAATGGAATTGCTACCTTTATAATATCACCATATTGATCCTCTTTAATATCACCTTAATTGCAATGACTATATTATTTCTATAATATCACCCTTTGTAAAAAGTGATATTATAGAGGTGATTGTGAACTACTATTCTATTTTAGTAATATCACATTGTATGAAAATAAGATTTCTATGTATGCATAATTGGAAACATCTTTATAAAATAGTTAAAATAATTATTTTAAAGACTTATTGAAATCATTATCATGCATTCTATTCAAATATATCAAAATTATACTAATATGTGATACAATGAATGCGTAACATAGCAAGCATGAGCCCCTAGTATTAATGGTAGCATTTGTGATATTACAGAGGGACTTATGATTTTAGTAGTATGATGACTACAGTAAATTGCCATTCATTGATTTATAAGATCTAGTTTAGTGTTGCAATTAACCCATTAAGGACCAGGTTGATGATAAGAAATGAAAAAGTGGCTGAAATTGACATGTTTTCATTAGTAGCCAAAGTGGCTACTAATGAAAACATATTAGTTTCAACCACTTTTTCACTCCCTTCATTGACCTGGTCCTTAATGGGTTAAGTTTGAACGTTGTGCATGTGGAACTATTTGTGGACTAAAATTATTGTTGTTGTAGTAGCTATAGTCTCTGTTTAGATCTTTCTTTTTAATGCTTCATTATATACAATTGATATAGAATTTGACAGAGCAAATTTCTTGTAGAAATTCCCAATTAAGTATTTGGGGAATCTCATTTTATTAAAAATTCAAGTTTTCTAACTAGTGCTTAAGATTTTGCATTTTGAATCTATGTCTTATTGGATATGTATGTTAGAACAAGCTTTTTTTAATATTAAAATGGAGGTGCTATTAGTATTATTACGTTGAATTTATATTTACTTGTAATAAATTTGTTCATGTGGATTGTGTCAAAGTAGAGGTCTAGTGATTGCACAAAAATTGCTCAACAGTTGTATAACTAATTCATATGTGAATTGTATTTAAAAAATAATTAATATATTTGAAACAAGTTAAAGTGTTGTCATCATTTGTCTAGTTGAGCCTTTGTAATCTTCCCATTTTTTACATTCACTATTCTTAAAGAGATGAAACTTATGTCTTATCCATTTGCATCTCATATTCATTTGCATTGGCACTATTCAAGCTAATATAGCCAATAGAAGATATTTTGGACCAAAAGAAGACTACAAGTTCCCATAAGTTCCCGAATTGCAGGAAACAATAGGAACTCTGTTAAATCAGCAATCTAACGTGGCCATGACCACACTGCGTCTAATAATATTATTTTTTTATTTTTATTTTTATTTTTAATCATTTTAAAAAATTTATTATTTAAATATTCTAACGCATTTACAACGTGGGAAACAAGTTTGAAACGACCTTTTCATGCCCTCAAATCCCTTCTAATGTCTTTTAGATATATATGTAATGTTTAGTATTTTGGCATGACTACCAATGCTAGAGGCCATGAACATGCTAATCCAATGGACTAAGAAGATAAATGCATACATCTGTAATTTCATAGAAGCATTGGCTAGATGCTAAAGTATCTTATTCATATTGTACTTGAATGCAGGTCTATACCAAGGTTCACAAGGATGAGTTTTGTGTAGACAACTAGGTTCTTCAATTTTCACATGAACAATTTCTGATGAAATTGAATGTGAACTTGAATAAGCTATGTGAAACCTTAACATTTGTAGTGGGTGGTGCGACCTTGTACATGATATATGACAGTGTTATTGTGTATTGGCTAGTACGAGGGATTTATTGTCATTATATCATTTATGTAGAGCTATTGCAAAGGTTAATCAAACTACAAAATTCAAATTGCTAATTGAAACTATTGGTTGAAATTCTTGCTAATTGAAACTACTGCCAATTAAAATTGTAAATTTCCAAAGTTGTCCATCAGGAATTTGTGCTATTCATAAGTTATTAATCACTAAGTTGCAAATAATTTTTTTTTAATTTAATTGAAGTTTGCTAATCATTGTCATTGATATAAATGTCACCATGGGTTTTTTTCTATAATACAAACAATGCATGACAATTTATAGACAAACTAAATTTTGTATTTTTCAATCATAATCTTATGAATGTGTTGGTTGTTGCCTACCCCCATCATTGCCTACAAGGTAATTGTACTACAATTTTTCACAAATGCCTAAACATCATCAAGAATTTCTATGGGGAATTGAAGTGAATTGGAAAAATGACAAAAAAATGTTTGTTCTTACTATCCAATGAAAAGAGGCTGCCCGCCTTGGTTTGTATTAGTTGCCCCCTCTTCCAAAAAATTTAAAGGCCGTTGATTCTTTTTTTTAAATGCTTCCCCCTCCAAAATGTTGTCAATTTCTCAAAATTTCTCAAGCCGTTGATCTTTGAGATTTAATCTGAGTCATTTATCCAAATCCAAATCCAAATATGGAATTAGAATATGGTTACAAATATGGATACAGATACTTTATATTGGATTATAATACAATATAAATATGAATATGGATACAAATATGGATACGATATATAGATACGGGATATGGGATTTTCATTGTCCCATATTATTTGTCATGTTAATCTCGTTCAAAAAATTACAAGTAGGGGGAAGGGGATGAAGAATTAAGAAATTAATTTTAATTAATAAAAAAAAATTTAACCTAGGGGGGGATCTAGAGGGGAGTTTAAATTTTTTAAATTAATTAATTAAAATTCTGAGTGCATTGTGACAAAAGTGTTGCTATGCACTCAAAAGAGGCAGTAACTACCTGCAATAACTAATATTTGTTCTTACTATACCTTACTCGTCAAATTTCTTCTTGAGTCTGAAGAGCCCCTACTCAAGATAGTTATGATGGCTTGTGGATAATAAGATGCAAAGATCACAAGAAGAGAAAAGAATGTCTTCTTGAGTAATAATTTATATATTATTAAATTACAAAAAAATAATGTGAGTCTTTATGATGTAGCTATTCAATTTAAGTTATTATCAAACTAACTAACATTGCCCCTTTAGTTGTATAGCTAAATTAATTTACAAAAGTTTGATTTAATAGATGATTAAAATTTCAAGCTTTTAAAGGAGAATCATTTTTAGAATGTCCTTTGGTATGATGGCATGGTTTTCAACTAAAATATTTATAGAGATCACATGATGATGACTATTGCATCAATATTCAATGAAAATAAACTTTCAATAGAAAGCTATTCTATAGAATTTTTTTTTCATTTTTCAAATTTTTTTTCTTATATAATATAGGGGTGTGAAAGTTATTTTCAACTTTACAGTGTATCTTTTTTCTTTAAAAATTTACAACTAATTACTATTAGAATAAATAAATATCAATAATTCAAAACATAAACTTTTAAAGTAGCACAATCTATTCATAATTTTTTTTTGGAAAAAAAAATTAAATTTTAGGATGTATTACATGTATTATATTTTCCACCGCACGTAGGTTTCTAAAACACGGGGAGTGTCCCCCCGTGCTACAAAGAAGCTATAGGATTTAAAATTTGAAGACATGCATAATGCTTGATCTTAGAAAGTAACCTTGTTGAAATATTACTCCACATAGTTGTTGTAGAAGTGAATTCCAATTTAAGAAGCTTAGATTGAACTTTTTCTCGTAAAAAATAATACCGCAAATCTATGTGCTGTAATTGAATTAGCAAGTTGCATTGATAAGTCAAAACAATATAAGTTAGTATCATAGAATCATGAAGTAGTCCATTGTCCTTATTGGGATGTTGGAACCTTTGTCATGGAGGAGATTGATCAAATTAATCTTGTTGCTATTGAGAGTATTGATATGCAAAAAGAGAATGTGGAGAGCTTAATGGTGAATCTGGATAATCAGAACGAGGTGGGGGCTCCGATAGGACCTGCTTCAAGTTGTTAATTTGTTGAACTAGTGGTAAGTTGTTGTCAAGTGCTGGTAGCTGTAGGGATATTTCAAGAATGAAATAAGAATCACTAGGATCCTCAAGCCAATTGAATGAACTTGAGTAGTTTGAGGAAGAGGTAGCACTATTAAGTTGGCTATTAGGTGATAATAAGTCTTCATAGAAAACAATAAAATGTAACTTTTGTTAAGGCTGAGGTGAAAGAGTAGTTTTACAAGTAACAAGTAGTTGCAATAAGTTCAACTTAGAAGGAATTATTGAGTTGAGCAACTTTGAGCATATTGTGAGCAAATTCAACCAAAGTGCAATTTTTATGTTTTGATATGTTGTTCTTAGTTGAGTTGTATAGATTGGTGAGTTGGCATTGAATGCCTTGATCTAAGCAAAAACAATTAAAAACATTTGATATGAATTTATCTCCATCATCAAAATGAAGGATGAGAATCTTGTGATTACCAAATTGGTTTTCGACAAGTATTTTATAAGCTTGAAAGTGTGACAAAATTGTTGATTTCTTTGACAAAAAATATATATAAGTGAATTTTTAAAAGTTGTCAATAAAAATAAGAAAGTAAAAGTATTGCCAAGTGACAGTGTGCTTATAAGTCTACATAGATTTGTATGGATTAAGGCTAGTGGGACTGTGGCTCATATGCAGAATCATTTTGGATATGAGGTCTTAAATTGTTTGTCAAAAATAAAGCCCTCTCATAATCAGAATTTGAGGGTGGTAATCTCAAAATAGGTCTTTTGTAGAGACATATGTTGATTGGCACCTGAGTCGAGGTACCATGATGAAGAAATGTTGAAATTACAAATATAACAAAGAAAAGATAAGCCAAGAAATTAGCAGAAAGGACATTATTAGATTGATGTTCATTCTTGGCTTTATCATATTTTTTCTTATGGCAATCAAGTGTTTTATGCCTTGAAATCCCACAATAGTGACATATTACTAGGGAGGTGTTATTATTGTTCATACTAGGATAATTGAATGAGCTTTGATATGCAGATTGATTGATCTTCTAAAAAAATGGATTTGCAAAATTGACTAGATTGTGAAGATTTACTAAACTATGGTTTTACGAATTTGCCTTTTATGTAAAAGGCACTCAATTAAATTGAAGTAGATTTGGATTGATTAATTGAATTCTATTGAATTCTATTGGATAGTAAAGTTGTAAAGATCAAATCGTTGATACCACCTTGGGTTGTTACAAAATTACTCTAAAAGTTGGGTAAGGCATAATTGAGAAGAAGATTCACTTGTTGGGAGTCAATAAAAATATAGCCATCAATGTCTGCTTCTTGAAGTGTTGTTTACCATAACTCAAAGAAATCAATGACATCAACTGAATTTTGACATGGTCATATGATATAATTGTTTGTGCAAATGCATCTGAGAAGCTTTGTTAAACTTCTCATATAATTGTTTAATATGATCCTATAATGCCTTGAAATTTACAAGGAATCGAAGAGCAATTAATTGTTTCTCCTTGCAATAGAGAAGAATGTCAAAACAAGCTTTAGCATTTTTTAGTATCCAAACCTGAAGGCCAACAAGATTACTAGATACAAGTTTTATTTTACTACCATTTACAACACTCGGAGCGTATAAGTAACATTTCGAGTTTTATACTCTAAATAATATAGTTGTTAACACTGAGAGGTAAACTATAATATGCTCTAAGAGCCAAACCTAAGGAAGATGAGTCCATGTTTTTTTATTTGTTTTTTATTTTAAAAAAGATTCAAAAGCTAGAGATAGCCACAGAATTCCTACAGTTTCTAATGAATTGATGGAGGTTCAGGAAAATTTTGACCATCAACAAAAAATTGTGGGTTACTTTTGTCAAATTGTGCAGGTGCATCAAATTAACCAAAGTGAGCTATTGAATTAATATAGCCTATAGGTGCGCTGAAAATTTTGTATGGAATTATTTTGAATTCTGTAGGATGTTCATCTTCTTCAAGTTTTTGTGATGTTGGTTCAACAAGTTGAATAGGGAGTTGAAAGAACTTGTCTTGGAGGGAGAGTTAAAAGAACTTATTTGTAATATGAATTGATTTTTGATTTCAGTTCACTCTTCCTCTACAACTAGTACGTCGGATACATCTTCACTAAATTGTAGTTCGACTATGGGCGTTTCAAAGAAGCACATGATTATTTAATCGATTGTTGTCAATTACTCTAATACCATGTGGATAATAAGATGCAAGGATCATAGGAAAACGGAAGAATGTGAATATAATTATTAATAATATATATGAATAAAAGTATCCAACCTTAATATAAAAAGACAAAAACATTGCTTGGACTAATAAAGCGGTGTGAGTCTTTATGACATAGCTATTCAATCTAAGTTACAATCAAACTAATTAATAGGCCAATGCTTTTGCTATCAAGGAGCTACTTTCGTTGAGGGTCTTCATACATTTGTTAGTGAATTTGTTGACAAAGCTATAGAGGACCTTAAACACCAATACTACATTTAGAAAGAACTTTGAAGAGTACATTAAGCTTGCCTAAATTGTGATGATCCATGTCTTTAGCAGTGTAGAAGATGAGAAGACTCTCTCTATTTTGTTGTTCTTAAAAGATAGAATGCACAACTAATTTGATCACCACCATTGCTTAGTTATAGACATGTACTCAAATTGTTTACAACTTGCAAAATTTCCGGCATGACAATTGTTTCTAAACGGCAACATAATGCATTGATGGTGTGAAACCCACTAATAGAGAAGGAAGTAATGCATTTGAACAGCTTACGTAAGGCAGAAGAATTTGTATTTCACATTGTCGTACGCATAGTCTAGGCGTAAGTATCTTTACCATACCAAACGTGATAAGATGACACGAAATATTGTCTTAGGGGATTTTAGTATGTTGTTGCAAGCTTAAGGTATCTGGATCTCCTTTTCTCCCAAACACCCAAGCAATTTGTCTCAATGTCTTATTCTCTTCTGGTTACAAATACTATTTAGAAATCAATTCGGATTTGTTCTTTCCAGATTCCAATCCGGTTTCCTTAAATCCGACCACCCGAATGGTGATCCGTTCAAATCCTCACTTATTTCTGAATACAAGTACTTTTCGGATTCCAATTTAGTTTCTGATTTCTACTTCTCAACTCAACGGTTTTATATATTCATGTTTTACCCTCAGGGGGTCTACTTAAAGGGGTACGAACTTCACCACTCTTGATCTTCACACTCTTCACTCTCACTAAACAAATAAACAACCCAAACAATAGCTAGTCGAGTGAAGAGGGTGGCACTTTCACAACTTCCAATTGGCCACCCGGAAAGCAAGTCATGCAGGGCCACGGTAGGTTCTCCTTACTACAACGACGAATTCATGAACTTTTGGAACTAAGGGAGAATTGCTTCCTAGCTTTCAACCGCTCTTGAGGTTGGTAGACCTTCTGATGGATGACAATATTCCTCTGGCGATTGCTTATCTCTGCATAAAACCGCTTTTTGAATTCCGAACTTCACTAGTAGAAAAACAATGACCTTGTCAACAAAAAATTAACAAAAAAGTGTTGAAGGCGTTTATATCTATGGTCGCGTTGTTTTGGATAGTACCTAACAAAAAACTGTTGTCCATTTTATTATGGTGGTCAAATCAGAAAAATAATAATATTAATTCATTTTTAAATTTGTTCAATGAATGGTTGCCACATGGCAAGCCAAGAACCAACCCAATACAAACTGCCATGTAGGCCAAAATAACACATATATAGGACCAAAAATTAAACTTTATAATTTAATTACAAGAAAGTTAAACTTTACAATTATTTTAGGAGACAAATTTTCTAGGATTATGTATTTAGTGATAGAAGAGAGGTGACTTTAGTAATAGAAGAGTAGAGAAGACAATCTCTTTATAGAAATGGGGTGATAGAAGATAGAATAAACCATATGGGATATGTTAATTAAGACTATAAATGATTCATATGTCCCATATGGTTTGTTTTGACCTTTCATCACCCCATTTGTATAACATTAGGAAAGGAATGAGGCCTTACGAAGGCCCCCTCCCTTTGACAACTGAATCCGCAATTTTGGAACTTGTAATCTGTACTGATCATTTTTTTAGCAATAACATTTTTTTAAAAAGAATTCGTCTATAGATTTGAGCTTGCAGACCACACGCCATAACAAACAAGTACAAATACGCTATTCTTATTTTAATTCATTTTAAATTATATAAATTTATTTTTTAATCCGCAGTTTGACATGGCCGACTTCCGGCCACCTAGGATATTATTAATTACTGATTATATTTAAGAAAAGATTATTTGTATTCATTTTTTATGGCATGTGGCCTAAAAATTCAAATCTGCAATCAAATTCTCCAAAAAGAAAAATTTTTATTTCAAGAAATTCAGGAGGGACTGCAAGTTCTCAAAGTCAAGGCCTTCTTGAGGCTTCATTCTTTTCCTAATGAGAGCTTGTCTTCTCCTCTCTTACATTACTAAAGCCACCTCTCTTATATCACCAACGTGAGAGAGGCATGTCTTCTTAACAAAAAAGTGTTCACTTTTTTGTTGATTTGGACGTTGTACTATTCGAAGCAACAAAAATTCAGTGCCCATTTTGTTAGCTTGTTCAAATCAAGAAAAAATTGTTAAAATGGTCAATACAGTATCCCAATCAGCAAAAAATTGTTAAATTTTTGTTGACTTGAACACCATTTTCTAGTAGTGCTTGCATCCGTGCCACTTCCGAGCCTCCACCGGATCACCGTTCCAGCAAATTAAAGGCACCATGCGCAACTCCTCATTTGCAAGTCTAAACTCCTCTACAAAACATACTTAGTTTAATCCGGCTATCAAAGAATCCAGACTTTCCCTTGCACACTCACACTCACACACCAATACACAAGTGACCATAGACGCGATACTTTAGAGAATAATCTTCAAGGTGATCTCCTGGATGCTTTAATTGAATGACAAAGAAAGGAATGAGAGGGCAACAAGCCTGCCCATCCTTAAAAACACACAAAAAGCGACCAAACGGGAAACTCAAAATCCGGCTAATAGTCCTACTAACCATTTCGGGAAAACCGGGAAGCCGTTAACACCCTAAAAGTTCAAAACTCAGCTAATTCCTAAAATTTCGGAACTGTTTTGGATTCCAGATCCATCTTTCACTCGGATATGTAACATCCGTAATAGTTCTAAGATCCTAGAAACTGACTATTCTAAAGTTACTCCTACCTGAACCGTAATGTCTATACTTTACCAAAAAATTGAAAAATTTGACTCTATCTTCATCCTATTCTAATCTATTCCTATACTTTCTAAGTTTCCGTATTTCTACACACATCTAATACAAATTTGAAAACATATTCAAATTGCACTCTTACTTTTTATTGCAATTTTTTTGTTTGTATTCTTTTATGGTCGACCTTATACTATTAAAGATCGTTTATAGTGTTTTATTTTAATGTTGTTTAATTTTTAATTTGTTGTGGATAATTATATTTCTTTTATTCTTTAATATATCCCTTGTATTGACTTAAGCACTAAAGAGGGGAAGTTTGTATCTTGTAAGTTTATAATGATTGCAATAATCAAATTCAAAGGAGGTGATTTGTCAATGATCTTTGCATCTAATTGGCAAGAACTTTGTTGAAGCTTTGTGCTAATGTGAAAGAACTTTACTTAAACATTTATGCTAATGCTAAAGAGTTATACTAATAAAACACAAAATGTAAATGCTGTCAATCGTTTATTATTGTAATATTGTACTAAATCAGGCATAGGAATGCTTGTATTTGTTTTGCAAGTTTACTATACTTGTTTTTGCACGGTGTGCACCAAGAGGAATAGGAGTATATTGTACAAATCTTATTTTTACTCTCCATTTTTTTGTTGCCTATTTGCTTTATTTTTCCATTTTACAAAATTGTCACTATTGCCATGGATGTTTAGATTGTACAACCAAAATCCCTTCAAAATATGAAAGAAAATAGATACTAAAGTCTAAAAGAATTTCAAAGTGAACCAAAAGAAGCCTAATTTCTAACATTCAATCATGGGTCACTAGTATACTCGATAAACAAAATCTAGAAGTTGTCAATGACTAAATTCAATGAAAAGATTATATTGTTTTTCCAATGCCAATATGTTTCAAACAGCAAACTCAATAGAAAAATGCCACAAGACCTACCTATATTAAGTAGTATTTTGGAGGGGCAATAAACTGTTCAATTGCCTCCAAATGAAAATTGCAACCTCAAGGTCAAAGTGACATCTACGGTTTACATGCGCATTTACATACTTAGTTGTCAATAACAAAAGTCGAGCTAGTCATAAACATGGGATAGGAGCAAAGGCGTTAGTGATAATACTAGATACATTCCAATTTTTGTTTGTAGGCAATTTTGTGATGCCAAAAAGTTGTTCATTGTTGTTGTTGTTGCCAATCTACTTGCCTAAGAATTCATGACAAAGCCTCATTTGTTTTCTTCATTTTGTGAAGAATGCCTTGGTTGCTTCAACATTTGGCGTTGAACTACTAAATCTCATCCATTAGTATTCTTGGCAATGCTTGAGTAGTTTACTACATTTTTCTGTTATTGCTTCTTAATATTGTTGAGGGTAGAATTCTAAATGTACAATTTTGCATTGATGTTCTATTATAAAGGTGTTGAGATTCTACCATGGAATCATCAAATTTGTTGTTTGCTATAATTGTGGGCATGGTTTTTGTTCCCCATGTTACTTATGCACTTGCAGGATGAAAAGTGGGTAATTTGCTAGAGCTTTACTGAAGGTTTTAGCATCTTGCTATTCGGTAATTAGTTTTCACGTTTTTTGGCAATTGAAGTTTGTTGTTGTTGTCTCGCATACAAGAGTGGGATGAGGTTTTTATGGTTAGTTCTCTTACCAAACTATGGATGTCTTCGGATGCTAATTCTACCTTGGCTATGAATTTCAATAAGTATGTCAAATTTACTAAGATTGCAAAAACACAAGTTTTAGGTTTTGTTGAAGACAACAGGTACTTGAACTCCTTGTTTTCGATGTGGATGTGGGTATAGTACCATATTAGTTGCAGTGTTTGTCAGGTCTTTAAATATCAAAAATTCAAGTTTAGGGGCACTCTCTACATCTTCCTACGTAAGTAAAAGTACTTGAAATTTTGTAGTCTAGTATGATTTTTTCTTGTCTAGAATTTCCTATTGCAAAATCGAGATTGAGGTGGAATCCTTGCGATAGATTTGGACCTACTTAGAATTGTCCCCTAACTCTTTGCTATCACAAATTCTAAAAGTTGAAATTGCATAAGATTATCAATATATTGCTATAACAAAATTGTGATGTATGTGACTATATCAATGGATTTGTGTGACAATATCTTCTTACTTGTGAAAGTTATGTGAAAGACATATTAGGATTTGGAGAGACAAACAAGAAATGACATTAGAGAGGTTTTCATGTTGCTTAGGATTTGGTGAGAGTAAAGATAAATTGAACATAGAGCTTCTTTTTACTTTTTACATTATTTGTTTTGTTTTTGATATACAAAACCTTTTTTTGGTTGAGAAGCTCTCAGGCGACCTTTATAGCTTTATTAGCTCCTTTGGGGAATCAAAACATTCATGCTTGAATAGTAAGCCCATTCATGTGATTTCTTCTCAATTAAATGAAGAGCCTTTTTGTTTTGCTTTCATTTTGTTGAATGGAATTGAAGTGCAAAGTTTGTTTATTGTTTTGTGTTGAATTGCCTTTCACATTGCTAGTGTATTGTTGAAGAAGTGGTGGCTTTTGAAAGCAATGTACATATTTACTCTTCCTACAATATACTTTTGTTGAACTATTTTTTTTGTGATTTCATTGAAATGCATCCTTCCCCAGGAAATCCGTGTGCCAATGAAGACTACTTACATATTGTTTTCATTTTTGCAGCCTTTCAGCTACTTAGAAAACTTTTAATGTTGCCTATATGACATCAGAAATTTTGAAGTGCTTGCTTAATGAATTCCATGCCAAAATGAATTAATGACAACAAGAATCTTGTCATCTGGAAAAGAAAGGCCATTAGGCTTCACCATGTCATAATTAGAGGCCATCTACACTTGTTGCTCATAAATAAGGAAGGAGCCACATCATTCAGACCTATTTTCAACTAAGGCCAAGAAGCCATCAATCTAAAAATAAAATAAAAGAACACCCGTATTAGGTCTTTGGCACAAAAGGAATACCATGTCCCACTTCTCAAAAAAAATTGCTTGGAGGTGATCTTCATTACTCAAGTTTGGCATCCAATCTTATTGACCTATACTTCATTTTTAATGGTCATTTACTCTTTGAAAGATATGAGAACAATCAATGAATATAGAGATGCCTAGGAATGTATTTGCAATGGTTAAAGACTAGTATTTAGAAAATATTGGCCTAATTTAGTATGTCAAGAAATTATAAATATTATTGACATGCTATCTAAAGCTTGATACTATTTCTATATATACCAAGGCCATAATACAAATTTATGGACTAAAAGGCAATTTAACCTTGGAATATGAAGGGAGGTGACTTAACCTTAGTATATGAAGTTAAGAAGATTACAGCAAACATGACCAACTTATGCAATAGAATTGTAAATTTAGCTCTTTGAAAATGGTATTTCATGGGAAGATTTGAAAACATATTAGATTTGACTTTTTTTCAAGATGTCAAGTTCAACTTCATGAAAAAATTAAATATTATAGTGGTTCTCAATTTTCTTTGAAAGTTGATCTTGAGAGGGATACAATAATTCTACATAGATTGAGAAGTGAAAATAATCCTCATATACAAATTTATCCACATTAGAAGGAAATTGAACCTATTAAGAGGCTTTGAATTTTCTTACTAATTTTAATATGAATTGAGGTGAATATGAAGGTGTCCACACCATCATTAGTACTACCACATAGGAACACTAAAGGTTGGTAGTGGCCACTTGGTGTGTATATATTTGTAGGAGACGTGTGATTTATGAGATCATGGAGATGGATTGGATAATTATGACAAATTTTTGAGCCCACTATGCAATTCTTGCCTCAATTAAGGAATTAAGAAGATTTTTCTCATCCAAACTTTTGCATTATGAAGTAGTCTCTTCTAGGGATTCAATTTCCTCCTAATGATTAGGGAGGCTAAGAACAAAATAAATATTATTGAAAAAAATATTATTACTTTTATTTTATTTATTCTATATAATTATATATTTTATAAATTTAATATAATTCATTGATATTTTATTTTTTATAATTTTGAAATAATAATATATTTTTTGGTGAATTTGTGTCACACTCACTAATGGTATAAATTAGAATAATGATATTATTTTTTCAAGTTTCAACTCTATTATTTTCATTTGTCATTTTTATTCCTACATTGTATAGTCAGGTCTAGTTAAATTACAAATTCTGGACCTCTTCCTTGTCTAAAACTATGACATTGTCCATCACTCTCGCCCTCCTTGTCTGCACGCCAAAAGGTTTCCGGACACCTACTTCTGTGGCTTAGTATTCCATGTAGTCCTACACCTACAACACATCAAAGTATCACATTCTTCGATTGCGTTGTCAAATTATAAATTTGCATTTCATTATTGCTTCAAGCATTGTCAATGCTAGCATTTTCTTTCTTGCACTTCCTCACTACCATGGCCTTTCTTGCAATGCCTCCATTTGTGCTCCTGACTTGGTCCTCACTCCTATTCCAGACCAGCATAGACCAATTATTTTAACAATCCTTATTTTGTAGCATTGACACTTGCATTCGCAATTCTGCCTCAACACTCTGCTTTTGCAATTCGGGCCATTTTTTTTGAGGGGGGAGGCGGCTTATACTCACCTAACTAAGCTTGACTTACGAAAGACTACCAACGCTTATGGTTTAAGTCTTGATCCTTCATTGATTTGCACCATTTCTTGGGCTTGGGCTCCATTTATGACTTGTAACTCTCATCCATTCACGTTCCAAACCAGGTTCTCCTCATGATTCTCATTTGTCTTTCTAGTTTGGATTTTGCATGGGATTATCAAGGTACATATGCTTTGATGATTACTTATTCAAGCTGGATTGTTGACTTCATCATTTTTGCTTGTTGCAACTAGTTTGCCGGTTTGCTTTTACACTTCATTTTCCACCATGATTCCATCAATTTTCATCATAATCAATCATTTTTTACCTCAATTTTTTTTTAAATTACCATGTATACTCGAATGTTAAGCAATTATAAGAGGGCTTTGATTGTGGGAATGTGTGAAGGTGGAATCAAATCCAGCCATACTACTGATTTAATGTGAATGCCACGTTCTACTATGTCAACAGTCTTTACAAAATGGAAGAAATTTCGACATGTTTCTATAGGTAAGCCTAAACCTCCACCAACAAAACTTTCAAATTATTCTCTTTGAGACCTAGCTCAGCTCATCATGTAAGATCGGCATCTCATTTTGGCAACACTTGCTAAAACGTTTGGAGTTCACCAAAACACCATCCGCAAGTATATTTGGCTTCTTGGATTTGAAAATTGCAGTGCTCCAAGAAAATCCTACTTTAGTGTATCATATAGAAATTAGAAATTGGCATTTGCTCACAAGTATCAATATTGGACTACCAAAGATAAGAAGAATATGATTTGGACAGATGAGTCTTCCTTTGGACTTCGCAAAGAAAGTTGACGCATTCAAGTTTGGAAAAAAGTGATTGAAAAATATATAGATCATTGCTTGACGCTCACTTTCAAATCCGGGAGAACGTCAATCATCACTAGTAGAAAAAACAGTGATTACCGTAACAAAAAAATGTTGATGTCATTTGTATTCTCGGTTGTGTTGTCTTAAACAGTATTTAACAAAAAATTATTGTCCATTTTGTTATGGTGGTTAAGTCAAAAAAATAATAATATTAATTCATTTATAAATTTACTCAACAAATGGCCACCATCTAACAAGTCAAAAATTGACCTAGTACAATCGCCACATAGGCAAAAAAAATGACACATAGATAGGACTATTAATTAAATTTTATAATTAAATTTAAAAAATTAAACTTCATAATTTATTAAGAAGATAGAAGACCAATTTTTCATAACTTGAAGACTAGTGATAGAAGAAAGGTGACTTTGGTGATAGAAGAAAAGAGAAAATAAGCTCTAATTTTATACAAATGGGATAGTAGAAGTTAGAACAAACCATATGGAATATGTGAATTAAGACTATGAGTGATTCACATATCCTATATGGTTTGTTTGACCTTTTATCACCCTATTTGTATAAAGGGCTTATCTTCTTCTCTCATATGTCATTGAAGTCACCTCTCTTTCATTACTAGTGAGTGAGAGGCATGTTTTTATAACAAAAAAATGTTAATTTTTTTGTTGATTTGGACATTGTACTATTTGAATCAATAAAAATTAAATGACTACTTTATTATCTTCTACCAAATCAACATAAAATTGTTAAAATGATCAATACAGTATCCTAGTCAACAAAAAATTGTTAAATTTTTGTTAACTTGAACACCATTTTCTAGTATTCTAGTAGAGCATAGTATGAAATACATTTATTGGATTTGATAAATATCCGCTTCTTGTACTAGAGAACAAGTGTTGCTTATTTTGTCCCGCAAAGCTGCTATAAATCAAGTCCAATAAGGCAAAAACTGTAGCTACATGCAAGGTAGAACAAGTAGCACTTTGTCCGCTCTCAAGTGTAAAAAGAAGGGCTTACTCATTCTGTATAAAAATACATATATATTGGGCAATTTTGAAGCTAGAATTAGATCTGGTCACTTGGTTGCAGCTTTTGCACCTTAATAGAGTCGTGAAAGTGACAGAATGAGTAAGCTCTGCTTTTAACGCAAAGGGAGCAAATTGCTAATGATTTTGTAAATCATATTTATGAAGGTACTCTTTCCAGATTTTATTTCATGCACGATTCACTACAACAATTCATTTTCATAAAGTATAGTGCACTTGTGCATTGTAACAAAGTTCTAAAATTTGTGGTGAATCTTACATGAAATAAAATATTTACAGTGTTGGATAGAGAGGCCTTGCCTTGAAAAACATGGGGAATCTAGCTGTAACCAGATTTGACCCGGAAAAATAAAGGACTATGAGGTCAAATACACCTACAAATCCATATATATATACTCATAAATCTTTAAATAGTATTAAGTAAACCAATTAAAATACCATGTGCTCAAATACTTCCATGATGTGTCATACAGGCCAAAAGGATGTCACTTGTTTATATAAAAGTAATAGAAGTTATACATAAACATCTTAAACTTTCTTTAAAAAAATATTCAATACTAAAATGAGTGCTAAAATCGCTTCAAGATTCCAAATTGAGAATGTGATAATTCTTTAAAAAGCTAACAAAAATATCTACAAAACCTTCAAATATCAACTCAAAAACTCATATTTTTCAACTTTTATAGTCTCTCAAAGTACACCCTCTCCAACTCAAAGGTAGCTCATCTCTACTTTGTTTGTAAACTCATAATTTTTACATGCTAACTCCAATCTGATCTTATAATATCTCTATAGAAAATTAACACAATTATTTACAATCCCTCCAAATTCACTCCAAAATATGATAGTGCCCAACTTTTATAGTTGATCAAAGTTTTCTCACTTCAAATCAAAAACACCTCCTCACCACTTCACAACTCAATCTATAAACACACCAAATCTCAAAAGGAAATACCGCTCCATCAAGTAGTTATGAACCCTCAAAGATTTTGCCCTCCATGCTCTATGACAATCATCCCTCTCTCACTCCATCAAGTATAACTTTTACATAGAAACTCCAAATTGAGCAAATAATAGAGTTTTGGAATTAAAAAAATATGATGAACAACCTCCCAAAATTTCATTACAAAACTCCTCATGTACAACATCTTATCTCTCTTCAAAGTCATGGTTCTTTAGCAAAACTAAAAGGAGGAGAAACAAGACCTTCTACCTCATCCGCCACCTCAACTTCCATACCATCCACCTAAGCAAGTGAATTTATTCTTTAAAAATACCACATGAACTTATATTCATTCATTGGCCATCTCTTTTGCTCTACAACTATACCCTTATCCCCTACTTAAACTTTTAATTCATTAAAAAAACTCAAAAGAAAGGTAAAACAAACTTTACCTTTCATTTCAACAACCTCAAACACAAAATAAATCTTTAAAATGTTTTTAAGCATAGAAATGAAAGAACTAATGCCAAATAGTTGTCCAATAGAGGTAAAAAAGATAGAGTTTACTTCACTTAAATCATTAAACTTTTCAAAAAACCCTCTACTATGACAACAAATATATATTTTTATATAGTAGACGTATCTACAACATGACAATAGGATACCCAAACAACTCATGAGATATCCAAATTATAGTGGCCTTCGAATTCTCTAGACTTGAACCCAATAGAGAACTTATGGAAGGCCATAAAGGATTTGCTACGCCACCACAAAAACCAAGCAACAAAGACGAAATGATGGAACCAATATAAGCGGTTTGGGAGGAGGTTTTTTTTGAGTAATTACAGAACTTGATAGCAAATATACTAGATCAAATTCAAGCAATCATTTCAGCAATAGGTAGTAGCACTAGATGGTAGGTACTATGCACAACAAATCAAAAATGTTATGTGATATTCAAGTTTACATGTAAATATTTGTATAGATAATAAACTACTCTTCACTACAATTCCAATGCAATTTGCGGTTTAGAAATGTGCTTGTTTTTAGCTGTGATATGGCTTGTCCAAGTTGATGAACTTTGTAGTGAACACTAACTGCGGCCTAGAATTCCTAATTGAACTGGATCTAACTACAATGTAGTTTAATAGAAAGAAGAAAATTTAGAATCACAACTTCATTTAATGCACACTTTTTGAGAGATTCATACATTTCTAAGATTTTATGGCTTTGACCTAGTTTAAGGGAGAAGGCTATGCCCTATAACTAGCTCATTACTCTTAAGATTGACTAATTATTTAAGGTAATTGCACCAAAAGTTGACCAAAAAGTTTGATATATAGCTAAAATGGATGAGAAGTACTTTGACCTCCTCTAAACTTTTTGTAATATTTCCTTTGGATTATGTCAAGGAAAGATGCTCCAAATTTAAGGTTAGATAACTTTTTCCTTTATTCCATTTGTAATTGGTCACACTACTAGAAAATTTAGTTTTTCTGTTGTTTTGGTCGCATTGATCCGGTCAAAATCTGACAAAAATCAGTTGAAATTCTGTTGAAAATCTATTGAAATCTAGTAGTGTCAATTCACTATACCCTAAATCACAATTTATGGAATGCATGTTGTGTGTAGAACTCGGGGAGGTCACTTAGAGTGTCCATTAAGAACCATATGTGAACAAAACGTTGGACCTCCTATATACTTTTTGAATTTTAAATAAAATTAAATAAAAAAATATGAATAGATTTTTCTACTTTGAAAGTTTATGTTTTGAATTATTGATACTTTTATTTGTTAATAATAATTAGTTACAAATTTTTGAAGTAAAAAGATACATTGTAGAACTAAAAAATAACTTTCACATTCCTATATTACATAAGAAGAAATTGTTTAAAAATGAACAAAAAATTCCTAAAAATAACTCTCTATTGAAAGCTCATTTTTATTGGAATATTGATGCAATGGTCATCCAAATGTGTTCTCTAAAAATATTTGAGTTAAAAAAAAATGTCATTTTAGTGCATTTTTAACCTCTTCTAGAAATCATTCCATATTTTATTTGAGTTTAAAATTTTGGGAGTAGAATCTTATAGTCATTAGTAAACAATGCTCAAAATTTGAAGTTCAAATTATAGTTGATTAGAAACCACTTGTTCGCACATGGTTTGTTGTAGTAGAACTAAGTGCCCTCCTTGAGGTGTAAAAGATAAGAAGTTGAAAGGCTCTTCAAATGTATAAGGTAATTGAACTTGATTTTATATGCCTCCCTAATTTTGTCAAATAGGCTTTTGATGAAGTATTATGAATATGACCTTAATCTTGAAATGCTTTAACATCTAATTTCTAAACAATTAATAGATTGAAACTAAAGCTTCATTCTCATTATTATTTGGATGAAAGCCATCCTAATTTGTGGGGATGCTTTATGAAGTTGTTGCCCTATCTAATTGTTGGATTTGGTGTTATTAGAATCCAAATATAGAATTAGAATAAAAATATTACAAATGTAGACATATATCAAGTGGTTGACCAAGCCCAAATTGCATTTACTTGAGTTCAAAACTAGATTTGCAAAACTAAGGTTATAGATTTAAAGAACACAAAAATTTCAAAAAATCACCAAGTAAAGAGAACCTCATTTCAAATCCATTCTAACAAATTGTATTCCAAAAATTATAATATTTTGCTTGTAATCAAATTTAGAAGGAATTTTAAAATTTTCCTTTCAAAATTTATAAATAACATATTGTTGATAGCATTCATTTGGTGAATCTAACTGTATTGATGGAGTTTAAAACTCAAAATCTACAACTTTTATTTGTATATGAATTCCTAAATATTCTTCCAAATAACATTATATGATGCTTTTTCACAAATTGTGGATTTTGGAGAAGACTTTGGACATTTATAGAGTAAAAGTTTTAAACAATGTATATGAAATACCTTTACAAATGAATGATACTACATAGCCATAGAGTCTTTAGTGAATGGTTGTGAATCTTTTTGAAGGCACTTCAAACATGCATCTACACGAAACTTTAAGATTTCTCGAAGTCTTACTTTTAAAATTATTAAAAAGCACATAAATTCTTCCAAATTTTTATTTTTATTTCTTAAATTTATGATTTTTATTTATAAATTACAGAAAAAAAAACCATAATTATAATTTTGATTTTGTCTATGCACATTTGATTAACCAAAAAACAATGCTAAGGACTAAATGTATTTGATGAATGACTTTTAAGGAAATTGTACAAATGAAGAATGTACCTATTCATCCAAATTATCTAAATCTTTCTCCACTATCTTAATTTTTGTGCATTCATTTAGCCATATTGGGGTGGTGATGTCCTAGTAATTTACATAGCATTGGTAGATGGTTTGCTTCTCTAGGTTGTAATATTCTCCTTCCCTAGTATGGTATAAATACGTTGCAAGGGTTAAACCTTCAAGATTTGAGAAGCCCAATTATAATTGCAATATGGTGTTTTTTTGTATATTCAACATATAAGCTATATAAATTGATGTATACACTAGTTACGAAAGTTTGTATTCATGTTTAGCCATGTTCATGCACTTCCAATTTAGATTATTGTTGTTCTTCCTACATATTTGAGAAGTTGCAAGAGGGCCATGTATTATATTTTACATGCACATTGTTGTATTTGAACACAATAAGGTTTAGATATTAAAATGATCTTCAAATGAAAAATGTTATTCATTAAATTTTTTAATCTAATGGTCTATATTTTCTCATATTTTAATACATACTTTATATTCTAAGAGAATAAAACACTATGTATATGGTCTACTTTAGACCTTCAAAGGTTAAATTTATATGAGAATTTTCTCACTTTCTCCCCCATCTCTCAATCTTCACATAATGAGGATGTGGCTCTCACTCCTTGAATTGCAGAGGATTCATTCTATGAAGATTGAGGAGTTTCTTCCTTCTCGTGTGTAGGTGAAGAGGCTTGAGGAAGTTTTAGCGTGCGAAGTTTTCCCAGCTTCTCTTCTCGCTTTTACCCTGTGTAGCTCGTCCCTTTCACGGATCGCAGTGATTTGGGGTTTTCGGATTGCCATCATCATCGTTGTGTTCAAATCGTCCCCTGAATTTTTTTTCGAGAGGTCTAGAAAAGCATGGCGATGTCGAAATTAATGGCGGATTGATCAGACCCAGAGGCGTTGGTGCTTTTGTCGCAGTTGCAACAATCGCTGCGTTCTTTGTAAGGCAAGTGCGCGTGAGTTTTGCAATCTGAGGCTTTGGCGGTCATTGTCGTTTTCTCCTTGCTGTTTAGAGGTTTTATGAAGAGAACGGAGAGTGAGATTTATTGCTATCTTCAATTACATTTGATGTAATGTTGGCTGTCAGTAAAAGTTTGCTTGATTCCCTTTGGCTTGGGGTGTTTTGTTTGTGTTCCGCATTGCAGATAAATCTCATTCTCCATTCTCATTCTCCTCAGGACACAGAAGGGGTTCACACTTTCCTTTCGGGCTAGCACTTTCATTATTAATCCCGCAGGAATCAACCAGATGACTCCGAGGAATCACTCTGGTGACCTTGATCTCTGTCAACGTTTACGCATTCGCAGTTTGCAGCTGAGAATCATCAGTCACTTGCAGGGCGTTCAGTGCCATATTTTCAGAAGTGCCGTGTGGAAAATTAGGGTATGAGAGGGGCCGATATTCCTTAGTGGATGCGGACATTGCTCTGTTGTTAGCCCAGAGCAATCAAGAATCCAAGAAGGGAACAATGGTGCTTCCGTCACGGGAGGATGAAATGGTGCTGCGATCGGCTCCTCGGCCTTTGGATGTCCATACCGTCTTTGCTAGTCGAATGGCTGCGGCTGGAATCCAACCTGAAGATCGCATTGGTAAGTTTTGGACAGTCCATGTACTTGAACTTTCAAATGCTTGAATTGGTTTCAGCTTTCAGGTGTAGTTACCTTTACCATAATTCCAAACCAATTCCAAACCAATTGGATGCTGTATGCAAAAGTTATAAAGATTCAAAGTTTTATTGGCAGATGACCTAAGCCTGACACAAGATCTCACATTTAGGTGGTTCACATTCTGAAAATCAATATTTGCTCATCGTGCGAGATTTTAAGGTGCTGTATTTAGGTACCTGTCTCAGTTAGGTACCTTACCTTGTGAAAGTGAAATCACGAGTTGTGTGGCAAAGAGTTTTGCTTGCAATGGCGTTTGTCTGAATTGACTGTTGGAGTGCAGCAATTGCTGTGTCCGGAGGTCCAGACAGCATGGCGCTGTGCTTACTGGCAAAGCAATGGTGGCAAGGATTTCGCGAATCCGGGATTTATGCCGAGAGACCGACTGGCATTGTGGTCGACCATGGACTGCGTCCGGATAGTGCTGCAGAGGCTTTGCGAGTGCAAAGTTGGGTTTCAAATCTTGGTCAGTTTGCAGCCTGGCCATTGAGATTTCACTATCATCATTATAACTCTTACCAACTACGGTTTTCCCTGCACGAGAACTGCTTTAGCTCTGATCCAAGCAACAGGGTTACAGGGTTTAGAGTTTTAGTGTTTAGTGTTTAGTGTTTAGTGTTTTAGGGTTTTGGGGTTTAGTGTTTAGGGTGTTGTATTTGATGGCATAGAATTAGTCTTTTCGCGTGCGGTGATGGGTGATTTAGATTTAGATTAAGCAATGGGTAATGAAGTCTGTGCATGCATTGATGCAGGCATGGAGTGTCATGTGCTCAAGTGTGAATGGTTAGATGGACGGCCAGATTCGGGACACCTTCAAGAGGCAGCTCGTAACGCAAGGTTCTTCATTACTTTTGTCATGGTATCGTGTTTTTGCCGTTTTTGTGAAGAGAGAGTTCGGTCCTTCTCAGAAGAAATGCGTTACCAATGTATTAGGTGTTTGTATACCAAACTTCATTGAGTGTCTGCTGCAGGTATTCTCTTATGGAACAGACATGCTGGAAGCATGGCATCGTCAATTTACTTACAGGCCATCAAGCCGATGATCAGGTTTATTGCCCTCGTCGTCTTTGTGCCTTCTCATTTTCTGGGAGCGTGGAGTGGTGCTACTTGACGAGGTTACTGTGAATGTTGCCCTGCGAGGAATTTTGGCCGATTTCGAGTTCTTTGTCAAGGATCCATTACCCAGTCCTTCTGAGGAGATCCAGCAGCTTTGTGAACAACCACTCTGACATTTCTATGGTTGGCAATCTTCATCAGGCAGAGCTCTTCATGATGAGGTTGGCACGCAGCAGTGGCATTATTGGCTTAGCGGGAATGGCCTTTGTGTCTCACTTTTACTCCCGGCGGCCGACGTCGATGAACCACACCGGGTTGTTATTAGTGAGACCTTTGCTTCATTTTTCTAAGCAAGACTTATACGCAGTATGCCCCATCATCCTCACCCGTTTTTGCAATGGCATGGAATATAAATATCGAATGCTCTGAGTTCAAACATGATTAGAACGTCAGTTGCTTTATGCCTTGCCGTGCTGGAGCTTGTAGAAAATATCCTTAATGGCAGTAATCTTATTTTCCGGTTCTGAGTACATAATTATCTACCGTTCTCTGGCTTCCTGTCTTTCTTCGGATGTTTACTTTAGTTCAGAAGCTCAAGCTTTTCACCTCCGTTAGTGTTGTGTATTCTCGGATGAAGAGTGCTTACAAATATCAAAGTTTGGGGACTTATGCCTTAGAGACTTAACTTGTATAAGTGAAAAGTGCTCTTATCTTGGCAATTATGATCAGGTATGTAGGGATGCAGGACAGGAGTGGGTTGAAGATCCTACCAATTCAAATCTCACATTTGCTCGTAATCGCATCCGCCAAGTTCTTTCAGATCCTCTTTATGGTGAGTTGGAGGCTTTGCTACAGAGTTTTTAAAGTTAACTTCTGGATTGGATGGGTTTTGCTGTGCATTCGTCATTTTTAATTACGTCATCTTGCCTCAGAGATAACTCTCGTCACTCTCCTCATTTCTGTTGCTTGCAGACGATTCTAGGCGGCAAATTCATCAGTTGATAGCTGCCTGTAGACAAACACGGGCAGTCCTTGACAAAGCCAGAGACGAACTGTTGGCGAAGACTGTTACGGTCTCTAAAGTGAAGACCTGACTCCTCTTCTGTTGCTTCCATGCTACCCGTGTTTCGAAATTTCAAGTGTAGTGGTCGGTAATATTGTTTGGCGTTGATATAATTTATTCTAGAATACTGGTATATGAAACTGGCTGTCGTGACAGATTAAGGTCTCTGACCTGATACTTTATGTGCCCAGGATTTGGCGTATGTTGCGATTGATGTGAACCTCCTTGCATCCAGTAATGCACGTGATGCAGTTCTTGGCAGAGCCTTGGTGGCCGTATTGCAGGCGAGTTTTTTTTAATCTTATGTTTTTCACAGTATCTGGTTAACAAGCCTGGATGCACTGTTTAGTTTATCGGGCTGCACATTACATTACTGGAAATCTTCTGCATTCGTATTAAGAAGTTGCAATTTCGGTTGATACGACCTAAACCCTCAAACAACATGCTTGACATGTTGACATGCTGTCTTCTTGGGTATGGGCTTCAGTTTGTAGCGCAGAGGGAGAAGCCACCTCGTGGAAAAGCACTGAAGATATTGATGGACAAAATCAGTCAGCCCCCTTTCAAGGTACACTCCGTTTTATTTAACCTGCACTAAACTGCGAGCTCGGAAACTATTACACAACTTTAACTTGATTTTTTCCATTCTTGTCCATTTTAATGGGCATTCACCGCATAATTTTTATTTGACGCTCATATCTGTCATGGATGCTATATGTATTCTTATTTTATGTGATTCCGTACTCCATGATCTTTGAGGCTCACAGACTGCCGTGATGTGCAGGAAGCTTTCACTTTAGCTGGTTGCCATGTATCGCCTGTTCCAGGCTCTAAGGGTTCCAAGGTCATGGTGTGCTTGTCTCCCGAGTCTCCAACACCTGCGCTGGGATCGGATTTGATGTCGTGGGAATCAAGTTCAGTTGTGACATCTACAAAAGTGGATTCAAGAGGTCCTCATTTAAGGAATCCTGAAGACGTACGTTGTGAAGGGGGCAAGCAACCCATTCTCGATGCCAGTAGTGGAGCACCAAATGTGTTGGACCAAGGGAGAAAGCTTGGACTAGTCTCGGAGGAGGTCGCTACTCTATTGAACTCATTAAAAAACGAGATTGCTGAGACTATGAGTAAAACCATAGAAGAGTGTAAGAAAAGCGAACCAAGGCATAAGGAGGTTTTATATGGATTAGATAATCGTAGGCAAATGCTTCCGTTAGCACATACTTGCTACTTTATGAATAGGTATTTAGTTTCATGGGGTCCAAAAGTAATACCTGCCAAGTCGAACGAAATACAATGTATGACTTTGAGCGGCGATCAAAGAGGTAGATGCTGTCTTTTGAGGGACAAACCAGCTGCATGGGTCCGGCACTACCAGGAGACAGATTTTGACCATCTCACTCGCGTTCTGAAGACGGATTTCAAATCCAAGAGTAATGACAAGGTTAACAGCTGGTGTGTCTATCGACTCGAGAGTGATTTGTATGGTGCGAATGAAGAGAAAAGTCGGCTAATGCAGCTGGAGCTGACCAAGTCTCCCTATAAGAGAGATACCAGTCAAAAACCCAAACCTCGCAAAAGCAAGAATCCGAAAGTCGACCCGACTTATTGCGGCGGCTATGTGACTTCGAAGGCTCAGCGAGTCCTGGCTATTCTCCGGTGTATCCCGAAGCCTGTGAGGCGAGGACTACCCGTACTTGTGAATGCTGAAGGTTTACTACTAGCAATTCCGGTACAGAACTTATTTCTTCTCATTTCGTGGTGCAGCATATCATTCTAAAGAACCCTTGTTGAGCACCCACCCTCTGAATTGGCATGAAAAAAATATCCCTGGCTCCTTGTTTTGTAACTTGAGCTCAATTTGAACATCAAGGCAAGGAACCATTATCTTGACTTGTGAGAGAATGCGAGAGAGCTTTAATATGATATGCTGTGATGTTGCATTTACTCTTAGTTGGAACTCTTATCAAAAGTTGCCTAGCTACTCCTAACGAATTTTGTCAGGGTGGAATAGGGATGCTTTCTTTACAGATGAGAAGTTTTGCAGGCATTCTTACGAGGAAAAACGTGTTTTTTGCAGACTCTTGGTTTCCACCGCTGCCCTTGGGTGTCGGTTTCTGCTGTCGTCCGCCCTAGGATACCTCTAGGCGGTGGCCATGCCTCTTGGACATGAAACTGGTAATGGTTCTCAAACTCAAACTACATTTATTCTCGGATGACCAGCGAATTTCCTTGGACTCATCCAAAGCCCTGCCTAGCAGAAGAGGGTCTAGTATCCGGTCAATGTTATATCCCGTAGATTCTGCTTAGCGGACTTCTGGTAAAACAGATGGACTGCCTTACAGAAGTGATAAATTTCGAAAGATTCAGCAACCTTCTCCTTCAAACTCAACTATGTACTCGAGGTTTACGGAATGAAGCTGCAGTTCAATCGAAACTGTTACAATGGATCCTCTTGTCTTTGACATTACACGCAATGAAATAGTGTTTGGACCTGTGCAGCCCTGGTGACATAAATTGTGACATTTCTGCTAGAACTTGTTCGCAGCTATTTCTCAAATGGAGTTTCTAGATGGAGTTTGTAGCCATTTCAGAGAAATGATTCTCCGACTTGGTTTAATATCCATTGTTCGAGGCAGATAGCTTCTCCCATTGGTCTCTGATATATCATGACAGATCATTGATGCTTCGCAAGGTTCCCTTTCAACCCCAAGGCATTTCTTTCCATCAAAAACCACTCAAAACTGCCATTTCTACTATTGTTGACCCAGAAATACAAAAAATATTAATTCTATGAGAATTTGACCGTACATATCAAAAAACATTAATTCTATGAGAATTTGACCGTACATATTGAAAGATATTAAGATTCAAAGTGAAAGTTTTTATTTTTGTTGGACCCTACCCAAGAATTTTAGATGTCATTTCCTCACATCTGAAATTAGAATTTCAGATTTTTGCACATTGGGTTTTGAATTTCTAATTTCAACATATAGTAATAACAGAAATTTCAACATATAGTAATAACAGAAATTTCAACATATAGTAATACAAGTTAGGCACAATGTTTAGAAGTAAAAAACATGTGGAACACCTTCAATAAAATCTTGCAATGCTACAATGTCTTTAGAATTCCCATTACACTATACATTTTTGTAAATACTTTTTCTTGTCACACACTTTTTCAAAATAGAAATCCCAATGGTGGATTGGAAGATTTATTTATCCCTAAAAATACAAAAAAATTAGAAAAAAAACAAATCCTCTAATTGCTACATAAATTAAAAGGCTAATGCTAACACATTAAAGTCTTTGGGTATCCAATCCAAAAGGAGGCCCAAGATGTTCTTGCCTTGTTTATGTCATGTTCTCCTTATTGGAAATGTTATTATCCCCCTCTCAATTATTCATAGCTTAGATATATAGTGAATTTCATTTGCTTCTCTTAACTTTGGTGACTTTTGGTAGAAGTACCTATTTCCAACAAAACCCTATGATGGCTTTATCAAGTGACCTATTGTTGACAACACTTAGATGCACTTTTCATTGAAAAAGATTCTCTGTTTGTACCTTCTTATCCACTCATCTCTCTTCCCTTTTTGATAAGGGAGAAGTGTCAAAGCTAACAGAAGTTAATAGGTGAGTCTATGAGATTGGATTGGATCTAAATGAAAAATCCACATTTATTTTGAATAAAATATTCATTTGTGAGAAAAAAGATTATATTTTTTTGCTACATTCTTCTATGTCCTTATGTTTGCACTCATTGAGCTCAATTTCTCAACAAATTTTAGAAGCATTTTTTCATTTACTTATTTCTTCTTGACCTTTCATGGTAGGTTATGAAGAGTATCCAATTGATATTTTAGTCTTGCCAGTGTTTGTCTTCACATAAATGAGAAATTAGTAAGAAAAACATATCACAAGATATGCTAATTTAGGGTATTTGGGGAAGTTATAGCTCCTTACTTTAACTCTGATATTTTCCCACAAAAAGGATATTTTTTGAGTTTGAGCCCAACTAAGAAAATGAAGTTCATCTACTCTAGTTTCTACTCTAATTTGAATTTTGAAAAATTCCTAATATTGAATATTTTATTGCAATTTGAACTTTGGATGTATTAAATAATTTTCTATTTGATATGATTTTCTTCACTTTTTCTTCAAAAAATTAAAAACAATTTTCTTCAAGAAAAAAATTGTGAAGTAAAGAAGACATGCAATTTCATCCCTGAAAAATAAATTAAATTTTTTTTATTCATATTTAGTTACAAAATGGTAGCAAGGCCATCGAGGCTTGAGATCAGTGGTTAAGTATTCGTCCTTTAACCCCTAAAGGTCCAAACACCATTTTTTGGCATCATAGTGATTTTGGGTAGCTCACTACAAATGGAATTTTTATTTTTTTTCTTTGAAAAATTTCACAAAACATGCGCCTGAGGAGTAGCTTTAAGGCACAACATTTTTCATAACTTTTTAACCATATAGTCAGAAGTTATGAAGATTATTGTATCTTAAAGCTACTCCTCAAGCGCATATTTTGTGAAATTTTCAAAGAAATAAAATAAAAATTTCATTTATAGTGAGCTACCCAAAATCACTATGATGCCAAAAAATGGTGTTTGTGAAGCCTTATTTTGCTTGTGTAGTCAACAGTATATTTGTGTAATACAATCGACCACGTAAATCTACTACCACATGATGAACAATAAGTTTTTGGCTATGGAACTTGCTATAAGATAGACAATGACCCATCAATTCAAACCATGCATGGTTTATGCAAATTGGTAAATGCAAAGTAACAAAAATGCCTCCAAAATGGTGCTTCAAGAAAATCCACACTCCTCTTTTGTCATTGATTCACATAATTTAATTTGAAACTGTAAATGAATCATTGGTCAGAAGGGGGGGGCTTTAATATCTTAGACTTATAGTGCATGTATTTATAGAAGAGCATTTTAAAATTAATTGCAACTAAATTGTGCTTTTGAAGTCTTGGTCAAGTGTGGAGTTTTGAATTTTCATTTGAGCCTTCTAAAATATTTAATATTTGGATGTTGCTTAATGTTGCTTGATTGTAGTGTACATGCACAAGCAAGTTTGGTATATGTTGTAAATAAAGTGATTGTGTTTTAAATGAAGGTAAAAATAAGCTTCTGTGGTTACAATTGTTTGTTTTACATTTTTTTTCTTATAGGAAAATGATGATCAAAAAATGACTATTCTATATGCATTTTAAATTCAAAATATAAGGAAATTTAGAATTAAAGTATGTAGATATTAAGTATCTCCAAGTTTGATTTTTCCTAAGAAATCTATCGTAGATAGATGTTTCTAAAAATAAGTTGAATTTTAAGATATGTTGTTTATTTGTTTGCATACTTTTTGTGATGAATGAATTCTTGTAGCCTTAGTTTGTAAGTAACATCCACAAATCCCTAATCCTTTTGAACTCTCCTACTTTGGTACAAGTGTAGATCAAATTATTCCTTCTATCAACTTCATTTGGCACTTGAAGCATTACAAAATTGTGTTACTATCATATGTCCTTTACATTTTGATCATTTTCTATGTAAATCAAGGTCATAGTGATAAAAATAGATGGAGGCATTAATTGAGAGGTAACTAAGGTAGAAGAGCCTATTACCATCCATGGAAGCAGTTACATATACTCCAATACAAAATCAACTCAAGACACTATACTTAATACAATTAATAATTGAATATCATAAATTTTCAAAAATCAAAATTGTATGTTTTAAATTTTTTATGAATATACAAAGAATATTTGAAACTCAACTTCATGATGTACCCTAAACCATATTCTAGATTCATGTACCCATTTTGAACCTTTTGGACTACTTGCATTTGAATATAATTAATCCTTAAACTTCAAAGAGGACATTGGGTGTCTGATGAATGGTAAAGAATCCTTCTAATAGGATGGAAGTGCAACTATTCATCTTTAGAATTTTGTTGCGAAAAGAAGTCTTCTATAGTAGTTTGACTTCCAATGCATTCTTTTGCAATTCTTTTAGCAAATGATTCACATGATAACTGAAGGAATGATTTTCATAGTCACTAGTCCATCCTTTAAGCCTTAAATGACAAGCTTGTCACCATGGAAACATTTGTTTGGATACTGTGTGAATTGTTGGCTTAAAAAAATGAAAAAGTACTCATTGGGAGGCAAGCTATTGTAGAAGACCTCTCCTTTTCTTGCAAAATTTGGAGGATGAATAGTTGCACTTCTGTCCTACATGGAGAGATTCTTTGTCGTTCATCGGCTGGAAAATGTTCTCGACATTGTTTAAGGATTAAGGTTAATTATTTGGAAGGTTGATTTATGGTTCAAGTTAGTTTTGGGCACTTCTAAGTATCATTTAATTTGTGAATTGACTTGATGAAATCTCAAAAAGTTACTTTGATTTTCTAAAAGACAAGAGCCCTTTGAGACTGACGACAAGAATTTTCGTAGATGAAAAGTTCAGGGTTTGTCTTGCAGAGGCCACTCAGGCAAGTAATCACGGCAGCTTTGAGAGCGAGAGAGAGAGAGAAACAGACACGAACGACCGTCGTCGGATTGCGAAGCACAGGATTCAGACGATGGCGGGAGCTCAGGGTTCGCTGACAGATTTGTCAGGTACTCATAACTGCGCAGATCATGAATGACACGTTTTGCGTCATTCCGCTTTGTAATTGCTAAACATGATTCATTTCGTTTCTTAATTGCTTCAGTTCGCTTCGCAGATTATTTGCATGCTCTCGGAGGTAGAATTCAATCCTCTTGCTTATCACCTCTTTGCAATTAGATTCCGTTTCATTTGTTTCCAAACAAACAAAAAGTAATCCTACTGCTTAATTGATGGAGTACATGTATGTCCTTGTTCGATCACTAATTTTTGAATGACGCCGCGAGTTTCAATTGTGGAGGCATTACTTACTCTTGCGAATTAAATGCTCTCCCTCTCAAGATGATGGACGCTAAATCTAATAATGTTGCTTAATGTTGTAGTGCATTACTTTTCTGTCATGGTTGCTTTTGGCCGCCTTCGGTTTGCTACGCTGTTCTTGTTGACTGCGTTTTGTGCTTGGTTTTGTACTGTTTGGTTTTTGTGCTCGTTTTCGATTCCGTTGATCATATGGTGACCGAATATTTCGTGTTAAGGTACCCATTTCGCGAATTTGCTAAGTTAGGTCGTGGTGATTGTGAGGGTAAAGATTGTGGAGAAGGTTAGGCGGATAATTAGTTCAATTAGAAATAAAAGTTAAAGAAAAAAAATTAAAAGCTTGATTTCTGTTTGATTTCGATCAGTAATTTTTGTCTCAGTCTCCGCGACGCGAGGTTCAATTAAGGAGGTCGCACTAATTTTACTTGCGAAATGCACGATGGATGCTAGTACTTTTATTAGAATGTTGCTTGTTAAATCGAATTATTGTGCCGAGTTTGTGCGTGTGCTAACTCCTTGTGGGAATAGGCTTCCTTGTAGGAGAAATTTAGGCTTCTGAGTTCGTCATGATTCTCTTAACGCGTACCTCCTCTCTCTCTGTGTGCCCCTGTAGGGCTTTCTACCCCTTGCATCTACGTGAGGCATTTTCCCTGCAAAGAAGCTTAGTCGCTATGGCCAGCATTATGAGTGCCAGTCCATGTTTCGCTTCTGTGGTGAAAGTAAGGCATCATCTTCGTTCTAGCATCGGTTATATAGGCTTGTCCTCCCTGCGAATGCCTCGGAGGAGAATACAGTCATCTGCATTCGTGGCATCTCTAATTGAAAATCCTGGTAGAAATTTCTCCATTTTCTTTCAGCCTCAGCTTAACTCACTTTCTTCCAACTTTTCTGGCCTCGTCGTGGAATATCAAACCCCTCAATGTAATATGCGTAATAGAATGATTGTCATATTCTTCCTATCGAGACAGTTTATTGGAATTCTATAGTTTGTCGAAAGAGGTTCATACTTAGATTTATTTCTGGGTGCTTGATGCAGATCACGGCTTCAAGTTGGCCACATTTCGAACAAGCAAAGTTGAAGATAGGGTGGGAATCGTTCGTGGAAACTCTATTTGGTAAGTTTCAATGATTGAGATTTATGGATGTTTTTCTTGCAACACTCAAATTACTAACATTTGGCAGTGGACGATGTAAAGCGGCTTCCTGTGGGCCAATGAGATAAGGGTAGCTGTCTGTGTCGTAACGTGTGCCCGTATTAATAAGCTTTACTCCTCTTATTGAATTACACATTCTACCACGCGAAGATGAGAATGTCTCGACCTAATTGACTTTGAGCAGGCCTTTGCAGGACATTGTGAATTTTCAATCAGGATGGACTCCCGCTGAAGTAAATGACATGAATGCTGTGATTAGGAATTGGGACCGTCTCAAGGGCAGGTATGTAGATTGGACAAAAGTGTCTTCTCTTGTATTCCCTACGCCTGCCTCCTGACGCACTGTTCTGAGAGTACTGAATATTAAGACTAACCAAACGCTTCAGAATTGCATGCATCGATGCTGGACTTCTGCGGTTCGTGTGCATGATTCTCTTTTCTTGCAGTGTCAAGTAAAGAGATAATATATGGTTAGGGTTTGCACAGGAACTGACTGCAGCTACACACTGTGATGGCAGCATACAAGTGGAAGGAGAGGGAATCAATTTGAGCGATGTTTTGCTACAAGCCCCTATACCAAGACCAACGGGCACTATCATGTGCATTGGTAAAAATTATTTGGATCACGTGAAGGAAGTAGACACATGGAAGACTGCTCCTGTCATAACACAACCAGAAGCCCCTAAGGTTATTTATATCCATCTTGAGGCTGTGGCCTTGCTCTTCTCTCATGTCGACGGTGGGATGTATCTTCTGCCAGATAATGCTTGCTGTCTAGGAGACAAATTTTTAACATCTGTTTAAGGAATGTTTTTTCATCGATACGGTGATGGTGGATATTCGTGCTGCCCCGCCGCAATTTGGCCGGGTGATTCTAATTTCGCAATTTCCTCCCTCTGTTGGGCACCAAGGGTCCTCAATTGTCAGATACGATTCTTGATAGCAGCGCATCGAGGATTGCTTGACAACTTTTTAGAAAATCGTATGCTGTCTAAATCCTTTTGATTAGGCCAGAATTGAATTCTTTTACATGCCGCTAGCGGTATCGTGTCATATGCGCGCCTGATATAAGACGTTGGCTTCTGCCGTGGCAGCACCCCATAGTCTTTACAAAGGCCTCCCAATCTGTTGTTGGACCTGGAGCTGCTATCAAGTACCCTCATGGATGGTCAGATCATGTTGATTATGAAGCAGGTGAGGGTCTTTGATGTCTACGTTTGTCATTATAAATTTCAGCTGTCTACTCATTATAATGACCAATATTTGTGATTGCTGTAACAGAGCTAGCGGTGATTATTGGCAAACCTGGACGCGGAATCTCCAAAGAAGATGCTTTCGACCATATTTTTGGGTGAGAAATTAGTAATCGTCATTATTACACGGGGATGCGGTCAGACAAAACCCAGAGGTAACCCAGAGGCAATTTCTTAGTAAAATGAGCTGCTAAACGTATATAATAGCAACTATTCTACCTCTGGGTTTTGTCAACCTGATTCCCATGTGTGTTCGAATTTTTCTACGTGCAGGTTATCTGGTATACGAAGCTTTCCTCTGATGTATGTAAACCTTCAGAGTTTTAACCTGTACAGCCTAACAAAATGTGGTGTCTGTGAACCAGCTACACCATACTCAATGACGTGACTGCCAGGGAAGTTCAGAAGCGACATCAGCAAGTAAGCAATATTGTGATTGGCAGGTGTTCGGTTTTTAATTGCTAGCTGATTATTTATAACTGTTAACGAGACCATTGATATTACATTTCTTCTGTGACGATGGATGGGTAGCAAAAATAACTGACTCTTTTTTTTTTATGTAACTATTTCAGTTCGAAGACATACCATCTAAGTGCTCATCAAATTGCCATTGATTCTGGTTGCAGTGGTTCCTGGGCAAGAGTTGCGATACGTTCTGTCCAATGGGGCCATGGATTGTACCAGCTTCTCAATTAGATGGTCAGAACCTTGCTTTGCAATGCTGGATTAATGATGAGCTTCGTCAGGTATACTCACTCATATTAAAAGCAGTGTTATTGACCACTTTCGCTTAGCTACCTTTTTATTGTTTTTGTTCTAGATTTCACATCGGCCAAGATCGTCCTTGAATTTGACCGCAGCGTCACTGTTCCCTTTGTAGGATGGAAGGACATCTCAAATGATTTTCCCGATCGCCGAGTTGATTGAAACTATATCTGTCGGAATTACACTTCAACCCGGAGACATACTAGCCACTGGCACACCATCTGGTGAGTATGTGATTCAGGACCCGAGGTCGCCGTCCTATCAGGATCAATGGCAATTTGATGGGCCTACCCTATCGAGCAGGAAATTTGGTTACATCTAAGTGTTTGGCTCCTTTATAATTCGCATTAACAACAGAAGTTTAGCACTGAGACTCTCTGTAAGGTCGTTCTTTGGACTAGAACCAGTGATGAGAACAATGAATGATGTTGGGTGTTAGATTTTTTTTTCACCCATTACCATTCAGGTTGCCAAACAGGGTACTGACATCGCTTTCGCCATGAGCAGGGGTTGGATCAGGTTTTAACCCTCCACGTCATCTCAAGCCGGGGGACAACATTCGCATTAAGATCGAGGGCATCGGTGAATTATATAATCATGTGGAGTGAGCTTCTTCGTCACTTCTAGGGTACATCTCTATGATTAGAACCGATATTTACACAAAGTTGAGCTAGCGATTCCGACTATCGTTCTTGTTCTCGCCTCAGTGGTGATTTACCTGATTTGAAGCGTGAGCTTCGTGCTTCGATATAGATGATGCACCGGCTTCTTCTCCTTTCCATGCTGGTACGTTGAGAGAGTATTCAGAGATCCCCGGGTGGTTCAGAGAGTGTTAATTCAGAGAACCACAGGTGATTCACATTACATATCAAATGTTCAACTACTCCAGGACCTCAATAAAAAAAAGTGCCGTTGACAGGTCTTTGCGTTGCATAGTAACTTTTTCTATTCTCAACCAAATTTTCTATTGGATCCGAATTGCTCATCGTCATTCCAAAGAAGTTGGTACTAGATTAGCAATAAAAAACAACCTACTGCTGTGTACTGTATGAGTATCTTCTACGAATGTGCATCCTGCCGAATCTTTCCTCCCCAATCTATGAGCCAGATGACACTGGTCTTGGAATTATCGCGGTATTTGCATCCCGGAGCAAACTTGGCAGTCACTCGTGTGCAGTGCTGGAACCCGGGAGACTCGTTCCGAGCGCTTGCCACATGGGCAGAACAGATACGCTGAGTTGGCCGACCAGGGGTAAGGTGACTCACTCCACGTAACATTCTCAGCCATTAGGTTAATAACACCCCGCTTAAAGACAAGAGTTCAAGACTTCCAGACTCCAAGGGGGGGAGACTTCAAGTCTCGAAGACGAGTCTCAAGACAAGACTTCGAGACTTCAAGTCCGCTTCAGTGCTACAACGCCGTCTGCATGAAGAAGAGTGAGTATCTATGAGTAAAAATCCCCAGTGGCTTCGTTTTTGAAAAGCCGAGTCAGAATGGAAGGCTGGTGAGTGAGCCGAGTATCGATACAATTTCCACCTGCTGGTCGGTGGTGGAAAAGTTGCTTGAGTGATATAGAACAGGTTAAGATTTGTAAGGAATTGCTCTCGTACGGAAGTTCGGCAATTGCTCTGTTTTGCAAGCTCTCTTTCACATTGCTTGTGTAAAATAGGTTGTCTTTAAGAGAGATATTAAGCTTATAGTGTGCGTTGGAGTGGAGGGCCCGGCGAAGGCGAAGAGACGGAGAGGACACGCGCGAAGCTTACCGTCCAGCGTGCCTTCGTTGCACGTCACTTGTGCTCGTTGTCTTGGCAACTCAGCTCAAGCGCCGGTGCTGTAAGTCTATCGCTTAATTGCGCATCTTTTTTGCTTCTTCTGGTAGTTTGTCGTTCGAATTTTGGACTAGAGGTTTCGTGCGTTGCTAAGGTAGGTGTAAGGAGTAGCTGTTTGTAAGTTGGACCATTTCTGACATAGCGCTTTTTTTCAAGCTCCTCCTCTTTGTATGGTGACGTAGATTGTCTTTGAATTGGTAAGGGAGATTTTCCTATTATCTTTGGTTCTTTTCTCGGCTGAGGAGTGAGTACAACTTGGTTCAATCGCAACTTAATTGTCTCGCCGCTGCTGCACTGGACCTGGCGTGTAATTGCACCTCTTATTGCCTCAGTCTTCTGGAGGTTTGTCATTGAGTTTCGAATTTAGGACCAGAGTTTCGTGCGTTGTAAGACAGATTAAGATTGTAAGGAATTGTTGCTGTAAGTAAGTTCGACTATTGCTGCCGTAGCGCTTTTTTTCAAGCTCCGTCTCCTTTGCATGGTGAAGCAGATTGTCTTTGAAGAGGCGAGAGAGATATTAGTCTGCCTTGGAGTGGAGGGCCGGAGGAAGGGAGGCGCTAAGAAGGCACATGCGACGCTCACCGTGAGTGTGCCTTCGTCGCCCGCTCATGCTTAGGACAATTCGGCTCAACCTCGATTAAATTGATTCCAATCGGTCTGGCGCTTAATTGCACTTCTTTGCTTCTTCTGGCAGTTTGCGATTGAGTTTCGACTTTAGGACAATTGTTTCGGGAGCTTGAGTGCGTTCGAATTACGAGCAGTGGACGCGAAAAGAGTTCATCGTTTGCTGCAATCGCTTGTAAGTTCACAGTCTCTGACTAGGTTGGGGTCGAGGGCATTTAAGCTGTAATCGGTGTAACTCATTCGTGAGGTGACATTATCGTTTGACACAACTACTCCGACGTTGCATAATTTTCAGCTTTGCTAAAGTGTGAAACTAATAGCTGGTCTGTTGTTGAAGCTTACTATTTTTTCGGAAGTTGACGGTTTGTTAAAGCTATAGTGTTTTTGACTCAGAGGCTTTGATTTGTGTTTTAAGTTTTGGAGTCTCTTGGACAGGACTTGTAGCAATTGCTCGTGTGTAATTGGTTGGTATGCGGTTCAATCATTAAATTTGGTATGGAAACTTGGAAGGGTATATACACTGAATATACTAGTAGATTGCTTCGGGTTTAATTGTAATTTTTTTAGCTTTTAAGAATCTTAAACAGTTTTGGAAGTTCTATAAGTCCCGGTGTTTTGGGAAACTCTCGGGTATTGTTTGAAGTTTGGGTTAATCACTTCCTCTCGTTTTTCATACGCTTTTCAGTGGGGGAGCAGAAAAGCGTGAGGCAAATTTCTCGCAATGGAGAGCTTAATTGGATTGGTTAATAGAATTCAAAGAGCTTGTACGGCACTCGGGGACTATGGAGGAGATAGTTCTCTACCCACTCTATGGGAGTCTTTGCCCACGGTTGTCGTAGTGGGAGGCCAGGTATGGCTATAGTTTCAGCACTCTTAATGCTGTCATATATGCTTTTATGCATTGGTCGACGCAGTAGTTCATGATTTCCTTTCGTTTTGTCTCCAGTAAACGATGAAGGTTTTTAGATTTGAGAAACTAGAGAGTTGTCATGGAGTCTTTGTTTGAAACGAGTTCATTCTGTATCTCGTTGTTGAGCTCTGTTTAAATTAACGTCAGAACAGTTGTCCTTTCTGGCGGTTCGGGAGAAACCTTACTCTGAATAACTAGTGGTGTCATGCATATTGAACCAGAGCTCTGGCAAGTCCTCCGTATTGGAGAGCATCGTTGGGAGAGACTTTTTACCCCGTGGTTCTGGTACGTTACATACGCTAGTTTGGAGTTCTCCACGTATTGCCGCAAATTTATGTGGAATACTTTCAAATTATATTGCTATAGATATGGTATTTAGTCGTCGTTTTTGTGGAGCCAGGAATTGTTACAAGGCGTCCTCTTGTGCTTCAGTTGCATAAGACAGAAGATGGACCCGAGTATGGAGAGTTCTTACATCTTCCACGGAAGAGATTTCAAGACTTCGGTATGTTGATCTACTTGTTCCTAGATATCATTCTGTTGCGATTTCTGGACAATCAAGACCCAACAGTGGGTAATTTGTATCGTAGTTAGAGGATATCATTATTGACTACTTAGTCACGGCTTCGGAGCTATTATGAAGAATTTCTCAATGCGGACTCTTTCAGTAACTGCTTTTGTTAAGATACGAAGTGCATTATTTTCCAACGGCTTATCTGTTTTTTGAAGTAACACTAGTACTCATTTTGTGATACAGCACAAGTGCGGATTGAAATTCAGGAGGAGACTGATAGAATTACAGGCCGCAGCGCCAAGCAAATATCGCCAGTACCAATTCATCTTAGTATCTTCTCACCCCACGGTATATTTCCAACCAGAAGTTGACTCGTCTGTGTAAACTTTTTACACTCTGGTGATCAGCTACACTAATGATGATATTTAGTGTTTGATTACAATTAGTGTTTTACCACCCTACCAACCATAACACTAAATCTGAACTTTAGAAGAATTAGTGTTGGACTTCACTTCAAAATTGCTGAAACTCCTTCTACTAGAATGCTTCTCAGTCACTCATAACTTGTTTGATTGATATGAAATTTTAGCCACACAAACTAGACTATTATGCGCAACTTTTCCAAAAAAAATGATTGAAAATGGACTTTGTATGAAGAAGATACGAGTCTCCGATGTTTACTGTTCTCCAAAAATAGCAGGATTTTGAACTTCGAATTGCTCCCAAAAATTCATAACAACTTGGATTGACATGAAAATTTTACCACAGTAACTAGACTTCAAGGGGAAGAAAACCCAACAAATTTTATTGAATTTGGACCTTGGATGAAAGAGATACAAGCCCCCGAAGTTGCAGCCCTAAAGTGCAGTTTCTGAACTCAATGAGAACGTGCAAACTTTGATTGGCTGCCCAAAATTCATTAGGTTATGGATTGATCTAAAACTTTTACCACACAAACTAGAAGACAAGGCGCAACTTTCCCAACAAATTTTATCAAATTTGGACCTTTGATGCAAAAGTTACAACATTTCAGGAGGGGACGGAAAACGGCCACTCTTCATGTTTCAGATTTACCATACAGTACATTTAGTGTTAGAAATTTACTTACTTTAGTAGGCTTAATGATATTTAGTGTATGCCTTCGTATTTAGTGTACAAGACACTAAATATCATCATTAGTGTAGTGGATGCATTTACTTGTTTCAAGTCAACCAATCAGGGCATGGAATCAATGCGTGTTCTGTGAAGTACTGAAATTTCTCTTTTTGATTTGTTTGCAGTGGTAAATCTGACGTTGATCGACTTACCTGGTCTCACAAAGGTCGCAGTTGGTAAGTATAGTCTGATTTGGTTCAAACTATATTCAGCGGCATAGCTGGTGTTAAATATGTTCTGAATCAGCTGCTAAAAAAGAATGTAGATATATTTACGTGCCATGAAAATGCTCTTGCATTGACCAGACTGTTTGATTTCATTGTGTAGAGGGACAACCAGAAAGTATTGTGTCTGATATTGACAACATGGTGAAGTCTTACGTTGAAAAGGTGGGTCATGATCCCCTTTAATTTAATCTTCTTTGAATTGTTTCTCAACGTAGGAAATTTGACTTGTGAAGATCGTTGCAATTGGTGATTTGAATTGTCTAATTATAAGATTAGTCTATCTAGTTTATCAATATTTTTTTTAGTCTTTTCTAGAATTTGACAGAGGTTGTTAATTTGCTCATGCTATTGATTTGCCTTTGCTGCAGCCAAGCTCCCTCATTCTAGCAATATCACCGGCAAATCAAGACATTGCGACGTCGGATGCTATAAAGCTTGCGCGTGAGGTTGATCCCGGAGGTATTTCATTAATCTCGCTGGAATTATTCCGTTGTTGTTTTCTAGTGGCCGAAGGTTAAGTAATCGAGTTATCTTCTCATGTAACCGCATCATTGTTATCACAGGTGAGAGGACATTTGGAGTTCTGACGAAGCTAGATCTCATGGACAAAGGCACAAATGCTGTTGATGTAAGTTTTGAAATTGCAACAATAAGATTGCAGTTACCTAGTTCGAAACAATATACGCATCAGTGAGGCAGTGTTGTACAACAATCATTACAGCATGGAAACTTCCTCATGGAGTACATACAGCGTTTGAGTATATGTTTAGTGCGATATGCTTATGGGTATTATCTGTGCATCATGTGCAGGTTTTGGAAGGTCATGCATATCGCCTTGTGAACCCTTGGGTTGGTGTGGTCAATAGATCACAAGCCGATATCAATAGGAATGTTGATATAGTAGCTGCAAGACGCAAGGAGAGAGAGTACTTTCAAAGCAGTCCAGATTATGGACACCTAGCCAGTCGGATGGGTTCAGAATACCTTGCGAAGCTTCTATCCAAGGTACTGTTGCTCTCAAATTTATAGCTATTAGCATCAAATCCCGCATCAATTATCGACAAGGCATATAGTCATATTGCTCAAATTTTCGTAGTATTTTTCTGTCGTTGACGTACATGGAATTGTTATCACATCTGTATTGTCGATGTAAAGGTTTTTTGAAGCCATCAATTTGCTCAATGGCATATATTTTTTTTGAGTTTCTAATCGATTGTTGGTTGCAGCATTTGGAAGCAGTAATCAAATCTCGCATTCCAAGCATTCTATCCAATATAAATAAAAATATTGACGAGTTGGACACTGAAATGAATCAACTTGGAAGGCCAATTGCTGTTGATGCCGGGGTAAGTTGTTGGTTAGTGGCGTATGGCACTCATGTTGTTTTACAGAATGACCAGGGAGATTTTCATCTGAGCATTGGAATGCTGCTTATAATTTTTCTTTGATGTTTGGATTAAACTATTGAAGTTAACTTGCAGGCTCAGCTGTACACGATACTTGAGATTTGCAGAAAATTTGATCACATTTTCAAAGAACATCTGGATGGATTGTAAGTCTCGATATCTGTGACGTCTGGTGATATGTGCTATCGGTTGTTTTTGTTTAGAATATCAGCTGCGGTCAGTTGGCGTTAAATGTAAAGGTTAAGTTTCAAAATTCAAGGGTCTGGCGAAGGGTCGGAGTATTGATTCTAAGGTTTGTATGATTTTATGCAGGCGTCCCGGTGGTGAGCGTATATTTGGCGTATTTGATAATCAGTTACCTGCCGCTTTAAAGAAGCTTCCCTTGGACAGAAAGCTATCAATGCAGAATATCCGGAAAGTAGTATCAGAGGCCGATGGTTATCAACCACATTTGATTGCTCCTGAGAATGCTTATAGGAGACTTATTGAAAGTGCTTTAGAGCTTTTCCGAGGTCCTGCTGAGGCATCCGTCGACGCGGTAGGCTGGAAAATTTCTCTTGAAATGTATTAGAAATGTGTTCAGGTCGATAAGGTTGATGTTTGAAAGAGTGTGACTTCCATTTTAAATTCAGAATTTGAGAGTGGCGGATATGATTGTGCACGCTTGTCACGGTGTGCAGGTACACTTTATACTGAGGGACCTCGTTCGCAAATCCGTTGGTGAAACTCAAGTATGTAATTCTTTGCCATTCCTAAAATGAATTGCCGTTCTAGTGTTATAGAGTCTGTCGAAACATTGTTGTCTTGTCTGCTATTCTGGAAACTTCCTTCACCTCGAGGGTGTTAGATTTATATTGACAATGATTGCGAAGTTGCTGAAGCATTGTAACAGAAGTACATAGGTCTAAGAATAGATTTATAAGGACACTAATCACTGTTTTAAGGGTTGTATTGAGGTCACTGTCTGGAAATGATGATTTATATTATGTCTCTTGAAGGAGCTTAAGCGATTCCCAACTTTGCAAGGAGAACTTGCAGCAGCTGCAACATCATCTTTGGAGAAGTTTCGTGACGACAGCAAGAAGATGACCGTCAGATTGGTGGAAATGGAGCAGAGTTATTTGACAGCTGACTTTTTCAGGAAACTCCCTCAAGAAGTAGAGAAGGGCGGAAATCCGGCCTCGTCTGCTTTAGAGCGTTACAGCGAAGCACATTACCGACGAATAGGTATCTGATCTTGACACCCTTTTCATTTTATAGCAATTAGTTGGTGACACTTACCTCTCGAGTTGGCACGCAGTTTTCAGAGTGCGACTTGCTATTCATGTCCGGGATTCGCACGAAGAGATAAGATAAAATGTTGACTATTCCTTGTTCGTTTCTTACATCGCAGGTTCAAATGTGTCTGCTTATGTCGGCATGGTTAATGACGTCCTAAGAATTACAATTCCGAAAGCAGTGGCTCATTGTCAAGTCCGGGAGGCCAAGCGCTCTTTGCTGGACATGTTTTACACGCAGATTGGCAAAGTTGAGGTACGATTTGCCTCCACTGATTGTTGCTGTAGTACAGTACTCGGAATTTGCTATTGAATCACGTTCACTCACATTTCAATGAATTAGGATACTTGGTGCAATTCAGAACTGATTTGAGCACTGGTCCTGTGATCGGGGCTCGTGAGTAGCCAATTTTCTGTATTAATGGTTCGTTGATCCATCTCGGACACTGGTCGACAGGGCAAGCGCCTGGCTCAAATGTTGGATGAAGATCCAGCACTGATGGAACGGAGACAGGCTTGTGCAAAGCGACTAGAGCTTTACAAGAACGCTCGAGATGAGATAGACTCAGTAGCTTGGGCGAAATGAAGCTCCGCTCAAGAATCATGACTGAGCTGAAAAACACTCCTCTGGTCAGTGTTTAACATTTCTACAATATTCTTGAACCTTGAAGTGGCATGTAGATACGTCGATGAAAGAATTTTGAAACAGGGATTAGGCGTACAGTATAACATTTTAAAACGAACTGGACCCTCTCATGGTACACCTATCTGGTTTAATCGGTGATTGTGTAGATGTACATCAAAATCATGAGCTTCGTAGATGCTGTAAAATGAGTTGCTTCAACCTTTTTGGCAAGGACGGACATCGTTCGCTGCTCACTTTTATAGAAAGCTGAATGTTCTTTACCCGTAAAGGATGGCCTTGTAACTTAGTTTGGAACACTACTAGCAAAATTTGAAGTTTAATACCTCTCCTCCTTTTTTCACCATGTGCTTGGGAATATTACTTGTCTCGTTCTGTTTTCAGCATATACTTGGGATCGTACTTGGATGGATGAAAAATGTGTGAGTTACGTTGAGTTATACTGAGTACTACTTAGGTGGAGTACCGTAACTATTAAACACTGTATGAAATGAACCAAAATTTGATTGAGTTGCTGGCAGTCGAAGTGTTTAACCCATAAATGACGCTGCGGCTGTTTCCAGCCTATGAATGACAAAGAATCTTTCCATGTGGGATAGAAGTGCAACTATTCATTCCAAATTTTGTTTGAAAAGGGAAGGCCTTTTATAGTAGTTTGAGTTTTAATAACTTCTTTTGGATTTTTTAAAGCCAATGATTCATACAATATGAAATGAGTGATTTTCATAGTCAATAGTCTGCCCTTAACCCTTAACCCATAAACAATGCTATAGCCATTTTTTAGTTGATGAATGACACAGAATTTTGGTGTGTAGGATTGAAGTGCAACTATTCATCCTCAAAATTTTGCATGAAAAAAAAGGTCTTTTAGAGTAGTTTGTCTTCCAATGAGTGTTGTTGCAATTTTTAAGCCAACAATTCACACAATATCCAAAGAAATGATATTCACAATGATCAATTCATCATTTAAGAATTAAACACGAACTGGTAACCATGGAAATCATTCATTTTGATATTGTGGAAATCATTGTTCTAGAAAAATCCAAACGCACTCATTGGAAGTCAAAGAATTATAGAAGATCTCCCCTTTTTACACAAAATTTCAAAGATGAATAGTTGTACTTTTGTCCTACACTGAAAGATTCTTTGTCATCCAAACGGCCAAACGACTACCTCGATGTTTAAGAGTTAAAGGACTAACCCATAAAGGATATTGAAGACAAAAAGTGGTCAATGGATGATTTCATCATTCACTTTAGAAACAAATTATGCATCTACTAGTTCAATAATTGGAATAGTTTTAGTGACTACCTTGGTCATGGGAGGCGCATCTTTTAAGGATTAAGTAACATTAGTATTGAACATTTACTTACAGGACATTCACTCTTGACTACAAGTTAATGAGTTATATCTCTCAAATTTTATATTAAGGTTGAAACTATTCTACTATTGCAAAAGCCCAAGCCATTTCATGTAATAACAATTAAATACAGAGTAAACCTTTCATTGTCTCATGTTAAAGTATGCCCCATTCCAAAGGTTCTTTACAAATATCCCATTAGCAAAATATCTTTACGTTAGAAGAATACAACCCTACCACTAAGGTAGTTAGCCAAAATTTGTCATATTCATAGATGAAAAGGAGAATTCTTTATTTCTATAGTTTTTTTGAAAGTTGTTAATCCCTAAATGTCCAAGGTCTTTTTTGAGTTTCTTGGAATTTGTTCTAAATTGAACAAAAATCCAACATTTTAATAAGTTCTATTAAATATTTTTTAATTATAACCATATAAATTCAAACTAGACATGTTAGAGATTACATGAAAAATGAAAACACAACAATTTTACTTATAGATTGAAAGATTATAATGGTTGATCATAAAAAACAAAAGTGATTTGAAGTCTTTCAATCCTCATTTCATATGTCAAACCTAAAAAGTTGGTCATCAAAAGAATGTGAAGATAAAAAACCTAAGATGTATAACGTTAGTCAATTTACAGTTTCTTAAAATCTACTCTACAAATTTTTTAAATGAATTTTCAATGTGATATTTTCTACAAGATCAAGTTTATTTGAGTCTCATTTCCAAGAGCCTTCAACACTTGAAAATCAAGATTTGCTAGGACCCCCTTACAAAAAAATCTTGAATAGAAAAATCATAATCATTCATTCTCAAAATCAAATTTTTAATGCTAAAACTAGACTTCAAAATGAATTTTTCAAAAATATAAAGTTCTAAAAATAGAAATCTGGTAAGATTTTATTTAACTTCAAGGATATCACATTTTTAATAGTATGACTTTGAGAAAAAAATGTTACATATACTAGAAAAGTAAATCAAAATAACTTAGAATTTGATTTTAACTCTCTAACTTCAATTTTTGTGCTCAACTTGGCCTAAGCAATTATCATTAAAAAATTTATTCTTTTTTTATTAATAATGACTTATTATCATTTATAGATTCGAAAGTTTTCAATTACTCTTGAGGAATAATGTAATTTTTGTAACCTTTATTGCAAAAGATGAAAATAAATTGGTAGGTTTAACATAATAATTCTTTGAGTTTGAAATTTTTTTTCAAGTTACAAGTAGCTTTTAGTATAAAAAATGCCTTTAAAGAAATACAAAAAAAAAAATTTGAAAGCTCTAAAGGTTTTGTCTTTCAAAACTAGTTGTACATCCAATTTTAGAATGAAGAGGCCTCAAGGACTTAACTCATGACATTACAATTATTTGATACAAAGAATCTCATACAATGTAGCCCCACAATTTATTTAGTACATCCCCAAAGTGAATTCTCTTAGGTAAATCTTGATTTCAACTATCAAAATAACCATTTTTGTACAAGATTTAAACCAAAAAATGGTGCTTGATCAATTTTGTTTCTATTCCATATTAAATTTTTTGAAAAAATTCAAAAATTAAGAGAATTATTGCAATTGCAAGATCCATGTGTTAAAATCTAAATAACACAAAATTGCATGTTTTCACTAATATTTTTTTAAGGCTTAACTTATACACTTATATTTTTCATTCTAAGCTTCATCTACAACAAAAAAAAAGTGAACTATTCTAATATATAATATAATTGATATCATTTTTTTACATCTTACTTTTGAAAAATCACAATAATTTTATTTTTCCATAAACAATTCTAAAAAGATCAACATCATTAGAAGATACATCTTGTGCAAATAAAAAATATGAAAATTTTATATTTCAATTATTTTAAAAGGATAAATTTAGCTTGGTAGTGGAGTTTCACATGAAGGTATTGGAAAGGGTGTTTTGGTATAAAAAATAAATAAATTGATTGATAAATCTTCACACCAATCTCTATTTCTTCCACCATTTCTACTTGTACCTCTTGAAAATAAATTCAAACTAAATTGGATTATTTATACTATATTTAATAATTCATTTTCAGGTCATACTATAAAATTATAACAATGAAAAATTTTCATAATACAAATTTAAATTTTTCATAGAAATAGAAATTCAAAATGTCAGTATTATGAATATAAGATTGATCTTTGAAAACAATTGAAAAGGTTAAAGTTAACTTAGATATGATATTTGACTATTTGCAGTGGATTTGGTCCTTTGGATATTAATTCTAGAATGCTCTGAGCACTCCATTTTGGTTTCAACAATAGTTTGAAGATAAAGTAAATCTCAATGAATTATTATCTTATTAAATGTTTATAATTTAAATGAAAATTGAAGATTGAAAGACTTCTAATTTAGCGTTTTATAATGTTTATCCCCTAAGTGATCAAGCACTATAATCTTAAAGAGGGGGGATCCTAGCTTAAAAGTAGAATGCTATATGAATTCTATCCAAAGATGTATTTTATTCTTTGGAGTTAGAAATTAAACAATTTTAGAAGTAGTATAGGTTTTAAAAAATCATAATAGTATATTTTTAGAATATTTTGGAGTAATTATATTTTAAAGGCAATACTTAAAAGGTGCCATAAAATACCTTTTGAACACACTTGTTTATAAGATTTATGTGAATGTACATCCACTAAGATTATAATCTTTCAATCCATATGGAATACCTTTGTATTGTGATTTCTTATATGATCAATAACAACTCAAACTAATCATCTCAAAATTACACCTTCATTTTCTTTTGTCACATATCAAAAAAGTGTTTCCATTTTTTTAGTATAGAAATATTCCAAGAGAATCAAAACTAACTTGGGTTAATTACAAGGAGCTCAAAAATAATGAAAAAAATTCCAAAAGTTGTTTAATTATTTGGCATACTAATTTAAAACCTCTACAAATTTCCTTGGAGGATGGTATGTTAGACTCCTATCTTCAATGCACTTGGCATATCGACCCACAAAAGACATTATTAACTTTTTGAATGATATAGAACTATACCTTGAGTATTCAATCTTTAAAAGTGCATCTAGATACACTTAATATAGATATAAGAATATTTAAGAAAAGAAAACCATACAAATGGCATTAGAAATGTGAATAGCCATTTGTATGATCTTCCTTTTTGAAGTATAATTTGCTATGATCTAAATAGTTTTTTGTCTTTTGAATTGCTTATATTGCAGTTTATTTTGCTTGTTCAAATTTCAAATTTAGATTTTATTGTTTCAATCTAACATGATGATTGATGCAATTCTTGATGATAATAATCTTAAGTTCTCACACCACATCACTCAAATGTTAAAGATACTTTTGCCATGTTGTATAATAAGCGGATGTATTGAGTAGCGCACTCAAATTAAATCATTAAAGTATCCATGTCTTAAGTCAAGTTGTTTGTTTTGTATTGTTTACTACATTGAAATCTCTTCGACCATGCACCCACTAAACGCATTCTTGGTACCGTTGGAAAACTCTCTGCCATGAAGGGTACATGGCAAAGATTTCAAAGTTGAATCTAATTATTGAATTTCAAACTTTTTATAAATTAGACAATTAAAAAAATTTCACTTTTATTTTGGTTGTGGCAATGGTACAAGGCACATTACACAACATAGTAAAATTAGGTTGCTCAACACTAATTTCTCCACATTTGACACCATATAAATATTTTCAGCTGTTGTACAAGAATGCACTACTAACTTTAGAATTTAGTCTTGTTGTAATTGGGACTCGTAAACCTCCATATCTATGAATGGAAATAATTTCAGAAGTATTTCTAGATTTCAATGCCTTCTAAACTTTTTTCTTGACGTAAGGCAACCTAATTATTAACCCGTAAGTGCTCCGACATCCACATTTTGGACGATGAACACAGGGCTTGCAGGCGCTGTTTTGTACACCTAATTTCTCATTCATCCAATGCAACACTTGAATCTTGAAAAGACAATCTTCCTTAATGACCAATTTCATGAAATTGTGGTAAATGATGTTTTTTTTGACAAAAATACATGCAAAAATGTGAAAAAATTCAAAAAAGGATTGCGGCGTTGAGGGATTAAGGCACCCTTATTTCACTATTTTATGTAGTTCTAATGAAATCCATCTCCAATCGCTATATTAAACTCACACGATTTCATACTTACGTCCATGTCGGCCTAAGTTAAAACTTATGCCCTTGAACACCCGGAATAGCTCTGTCCTAAGCCACAGATGGGGAATGTACGCACTGGGTACATCTTGTGGCCGCACGTCCCCCCCCCTCCTACCAGAATTTGAATATGGGCAGAGCAGCTGCCGCGGAAACGGGGCGTTCAAATTTGCAACGGCTACCGCTGACGCCAGCCTTCGCCATCGACCGCGCCATCGCTCTGCTTCGGCCTTGGTCGCGCTCGCTCTACGCTCAGGGTCTTCAAGAAGCGCCATTCCGCGCTTGTGCGAGCAATCTTTCCCGTAGAGGCAGTCGTAGTTCGGTAGGCAGTAGCCGTGGTCGGATTCTTGGCAGTAGTGGTGGCTGTGTCCTCGATCGAGGACCAAGCTAGGCGGCGACGGAAGGAAGGGAGCGAAGGGAGCGAAGGTGGCCGAAGGCGGGCTCGGCGGTGAATTGAGCGAGGGGAGCGTTAGGAGGATCGCGTGCGAGCATTCCGAGTAGGAGAACAGGATTTCCGGTTTCGTTGGTGTGCGAGGGTTTCCGTCTCGTCGAAATCCGGCCGATGAAGACGAGGATTGGCAGAGACGGCTTGCTGGAGGTGAGGCTTTCGGAAGGTGAGTGACGGTCGCCATCGGGCGAGTAGCGAGGGCTGTAGTGTAGTGCCGGTGTCCGTGTCATGGGCAGAGGGACGTCGCCCCTGCGAAGCGCGGTGGTGCGTGGCTCTCCCAAGAAGCCTGGTCAAGAAAACATGGATGCCAATTGCGTGAGCTCCGGGGACTTGACGCCGACGCGTAAGCCGCTGAGTTCGATCTCGGAGGCCTGCCGCAACTCCGACGAGAATGGCGCCGATGCGCTGACGCCGAAGGGCAAGGCGGACGGCGCGACGCCGAAGGGGAAGAAGAGGGGCGGGCAGTGCCTGTTCCCTCACGTGGAGAACGGGGAAGGGACCCCTGAGAGGCAAGGGAATGGGAAGAGCAAGAAAGCTCACAGTCGTCACCAGTCTCCCGCGAGGAGTCAGCCTGCCTCGAGGCTGCAGGATGCGAGCGCGGCCGAGCCAGGGGCGGATGTGTCGTCGGGTGGTATGGCTTTCGCTACTGCAGGTGTTGTGAGCAAGGGTCTCCCGGAGCAACAGGTCTTGGCCAAACAGGGTTCCGAGAATGCGAATTCTCACACTCCCCGTGGGCACAGGAACGAGCGCGCAATGAAGCACGGCGCGGACTCTGAGCCCGCATCGTCCGTCCGTCCGAATTGTAATCAGAACGTTTCCGCCACTCCTGCGAAGAGCGTGACGCGGACTCTGAAGTACGGAGCAGCTCAAGGAGCCGCAGCCGCTGTTTCGTCGACGTCCCGTGCGCTTGTGCCCTTGCCTGGCGGCGGGCGACACGTCTCACAGGGAACAAGCGAGCAACAATTCAACCTGGAAGAGGATCCCACGTTCTGGCTCGACCACAACGTCCAGGTGAGCGCGGCGTTGGAAATCTTCTGGATTCGTTGAAATTTTCTTGCGGTTGCTCATGTCCTCATGTCCGGTTCCTTCCCCGTTGCGTAAGTTCTGTGAGCGGCAGTGGAATTTGAGTAGTCACGAAATGATGATGAGTTCAGAAGCCCGTCATTTCTCTTCGTTGGAGTTTTGTTCCGTGCACCAGTGGTGGAACCCTCTCCAGCGGTCGCGTATTGCTCTCTTCCATGTGCGCCTGAACATTGTTCTCTCGAAGTTCAATTTGACCTAGGTTCGAAATCAACGGCTGTCTGCTCTGTGCGACTCTTCCCTGCGTTCGTCTCACAGGAAGTTTGGTGTCTACAGGTTTTGATCAGAACTCGTCCCATCAGCAGCACGGAAATGGTCTCCCAAGGGTTCAGCAAATGTTTGAGGCAAGAGAGTCCCCACACCCTCACCTGGACGGGGCCTCCGGAAACTCGCTTCACCTTCGACCATGTAGCTGGCGAAATTATCTCCCAGGTTCGGTTACACGCGTGCCTCTTTTGCAGTCCCTGGCAAGTGAATGTCGTCGGCCGTCGTCTGTGAATGGGTCGAGCGTGGAGGATTGGTGTTGCGCAGCGATGACGGGTCCTTGGACTGCCCTGACGGTTGTAGGTCTTTTGTTGGTTTTCATTTTCGCAGGAGAAGCTATTCCGCGTGGCTGGGTTGCCCATGGTGGAGAATTGCATGGCTGGATACAACAGCTGCATGTTTGCATACGGCCAGGTTGATCTTGTTTCTGTGTGCACCTGCGTCGATTTTGCTATGGATTTGGCATCGGCTGTGGAGGCTTCTGTTCGCTGGCACGTATGTTCCCCGTATTGTTATTTTACTGCAGTTTTGGATGTTGACTGATATCGCGGCCGGTTGCTGCAGACTGGAAGCGGTAAGACCCACACCATGCTTGGGGACATCGAGCATCTCGGTGACAGACCAAGTGACAATCGGGGCATGACCCCTCGCGTGTTCGAGTACCTTTTCTCGAGAATCCAACTGGTACGCATCTTGGTGTCTCCGTGGAATGATGAGCCTCCGAGCCAGCGCGTCCGTGTTACGAATGTCTGAGACGTCAGGGGGTTCAGTGTATGCGGTGATCACTTGAGCTCCGTTTCATTGGGAAGGAACCAGGGATGAGACGGTGTTGGTTGAACTGTGCAGGAGGAGGAACGCCGCAAGGACGAGAACCTCAAATTTTTGACCAAGTGTTCCTTCCTGGAAATCTACAACGAGCAAATTACTGATTTGCTGGAGCCTACCTCTACCAACTTGCAGGTGCTGCACCTTCACCTCGGATCTTATGAGATTTGCAAGAGATGTTTCTTCGTTCCTGCTACATGTTGTTGACTTCTTGTGATGATATCCTGCAGATGCGAGAGGATGTCCGAAAAGGGGTGTACGTGGATAATTTGACCGAGGTGGAGGTTAACAGTGTTCAAGACGTTATCCAGTTGCTTAGCCAGGTCTCTCCCACCTCCTCTTTTCCGGGAACTGTTGCTCGGAGGTTGCATCGGTTGAATCTATGATTATTTTTGTTTCTCCAGAAGTGCTCAGGGGGATCCACCGTGGCCTGTTGCAGGGGTCGGCGAACCGGAAAGTGGCAGCCACGAACATGAACAGAGAGTCCAGTCGCTCTCATAGTGTGTTCACATGTATCATCGAAAGCAGATGGGAGCGTGACTCGATGACTAATATCCGATTTGGAAGACTGAATCTCGTTGACCTTGCAGGTTCTGAGAGGTAAGCATCTTGCAACTCAAACATTGCATGGCAGTTGTCGAAACGCTTGGAATTTGCGCAATTATAACCTGCGCTTGAAGGCGTTGAAGTTCTAACCAAAACTTGCACGGTTTCAGGCAAAAGAGCTCTGGAGCCGAAGGCGAGCGGCTGAAAGAGGCGGCCAATATCAACAAATCTCTATCTACCCTCGGGTGAGTTTGCGTGCTGGACAGTTTCTGACTTGGGGGAGTCGGTAGTGGCACCACTGTTTTGAGAGGAGGAATGATCTGATTGGCACGGATTTTGTGCAGTTTGGTCATTATGATTCTGGTCGATGTCGCCAACGGCAAACAACGCCATGTTCCTTATCGAGACTCGAAGCTGACCTTCCTTCTCCAGGTAAAGTATCACTAGCCATGTGCCACACGCAGGTCCGTCGTTGCATTCATGACTCAATTTCGAGGCCTTCGATGCGGTGGCCGTGGGCCAGTGCGCCGTGAAGTGTACTGAACTGTGAGAATTGGCCTGTTCAGACGGCTGAGGAAGTTGAGTCTGTATGATCCTGTGCAGGATTCACTGGGAGGGAACTCGAAGACTACAATCATAGCCACTGTCAGCCCTTCTAGCTGGTTTGTCCTCTCTATCCCGTTTCTCAGTTCGCCTGTCACACTGCATGTTGATGACTTCGTCCGCTCGTAGGGCCAGTCCTGTTTTTTCTCCTCATCCTCGTTTATGTGGTGTGGCAGCAATGCTCTCGAAACCTTGAGTACTCTGAAATTTGCCCAGCGGGCTAAACTCATCCGCAATACGGTGCGCCTCTTTCCCTGTTGTGATTAGCACAGCTGCACTGTAGAAGCGTCCTTTGAGAGGCTGAACATGAAGGGTTTGCGCTTTGACTGACGTGTGCGATGTGAACAGGCCGTGATTAATGAGGATGCGTCCGGGGACGTGAAAGCACTTCGCGCTCAGATTCAACAGATGAAGGTGCTCGATTTTTCTTCCCCATCCGATTGTTGCACGTCGTGGGTTACTTTCGTTCAGGGTTGTCGGGCTCGATGAGTCGTATCGGTGTTTGACATTCGATTCCTCGTGATCCAGGAGGAATTGGACCGCCTCCGCCGGCAAAGCATTTCAAGAATCCCACTGTCGCAGGATGATTTCAACCCGGTCCGGGGGTCGTTTGACTCCTGGGGAGACGCCCACAAGTTTTTTGGCAGCCCCCAAGTTTCCAGCAGAAAGGTAGGGGATTTCAATCTCTGAGACTGCTCAGTTTGTCCTTGCAGTTCCCGCGGATCTCGGTGGCCTTGTGAGTGATTCGGGCACGGACGTCTGAGTAAGCTGAGCCTTTTTCCGTTGTTTGCAGTTGCGACAAATGGAGGCCGTCGTGGCTGGGGCACTGAGGCGTGAGCAGGCAGCTGATGCCACCACGAAGCGCTTGGCAGCGGAGATCGAACAGCTCAGCCGCCTGGTAGGGAGTCTGGCCTGTCATCCTGTGTTTTGAGAGCTCTAGAAGGGGAAATTCATCGTGCTGACGCCACTAGCACTGTGCAGGTGCATCAGCGTGAGGCAGACACGCAGAGCAGCAAGATGGTCCTGCGATTTAGAGAGGACAAAATTCGAAGACTGGAGACTCTGTCGAAGGGATTGCTCTCTGTAGATTCGTACCTTGCCGACGAGAAGAAGATGTTGACGGAGGAGCTTGAACTGATGCGAGAGAAAGCGGATCGCAATCCTGAGCTGACTAGGTTCGCTATGGAGAACATTCGTCTGCTGGATCAAATTCGTAGGTACGAGACCAGTTCGAGTGCCGGTCGTATCTGATCCACTTGCACTGCTGACGACGATCCTATGCTTCTGGATTGTGCATGCCCGCAATCATGGGAATTTGAGGATGTGGAATTCGTGTGTGCAGCCTGCAGGAATTTCGCGAAGGCGGAGAGAGAGATGTGATGCTGGAGGAAATGTCGACTTTACGAGACCAGCTTCTGGAAGCGCTGGATGGAAAGATTGCGGTGGATCAAGGCCTTGTCCCTCTGACAACTCCTCAGGTGTCTTTCTCTTTGACCTTGCCATATTGTACTGGAATGTCATACCAGAATACTATCAGAAGTTGGGGAGGCCGACTAACTCGTTTCTGTTGGTTTTCAGAAGAAGGCCCTGGCACCAGAGCTCGCGGCGGCAGCCCGTGAGAATGAACTTCTGCGACTGGAGGTAACAATTGCTATTCTGATAGTACCGTGCAGATCTCCATTAGCCGAGCCAGGTGTGCGCGAGCGCAGAATTGGAATTTTGCATTCTGAGGTTTTGCGTTTTGCGTTTTTGCAGGCTGACAACTATCGATCGGAAGTGGAGGAGCTGCGCAGCAATTTAAGTTCTTCCCTCGATAGTTACTCAAAAATGGGAAGGTGAGTTATCTGAGCTTGTAATTCTGCGAACTGCGTAGGGAGTTGTGGATTGGTTTCTTGCGAGTTTCTGTATTTTCGTATCTGAGAATCGGTGTATGCATTGTCGCCTTCCAGGCAAGTGGACGAACTTCAAGAACTGGTTGAAAAATTGAAGGTGGAACTGGCTGCGAAGGGCGACAGCACGGGGCCGTCCAGCGTGGAAGCCCTTGAGTTGGAGAATTTGAAACACCTTGAACTCATTGCCGAGCTCAAACTCCAATTGGAACAGGTATACTTGCTGTGGTCGATTTTAGATTGTACACCAGGTAACTGCCAGGTCGGGAGTGGCAGACGGGTGCTAACAGATGGAGGCGCATCGTGTGGACCGTTTTACAGAGTGCAGAGAATTCGAAGATGCAGGCGAGCGTCCGTGAGCAACTGGATGTGCAGTTGAAGGATTCGTTACTGGAGGCACAAAACCTGCGGTCTGAGCTGGAGGTGCGCAAAGTTCAACCGTTGTCTCGGAAATGCGCATGTCGTGTTGGCGTGTGTGTGTCAATTCAGTCGGTTTCGCGCAACCAGTAGGTGGATTCTCAATGGACTGGATTGAAGTTTTTTTTTCTTTTTTGGGGTGCAGGCGATGAAAGAGGCCTTCGAATCAGCGCGGGCTCTGACGAAGAAACTCCAAAGCAAAGAAGCTGCTCTGGTTGGCGCCCAGGTAAATTTTCCGCTGGACGTCGTGTATTTTTTGAGCAACAAGCGTGTGGTGTATTTTTTTGCTTGGAACTCAGTGGCGCGTGCTGATATGGGATCGTGGCGATTTGTTGTGTGCCCCAGTATGCCGCCGCCGTGAAGCAAATCAGACTGGAGACGGAGGAGATGGCAGTGCAACAGAGCCAGTCCTTGACGAATATCCAAGAAATGGCTGTACTATTTCGCATGAAGGAGACTGAGCTGAGAACTCAGCTAGATGACGCCCAGCAGATGATTGAGAAGCTCTCGGCGAAGGAAGAGGAGCGGAAGTCATGCCAGTTGATTAGTGCGCCAAACAGTGTGCGAGCGGAAGACGGCTCATTCGAACGGCTCCAGAAAGCCCAAGAAATCGAGATGCGCCATGCAGAAGAAGTGATGCAACTACAGTTGGAGCTGGAGTCGCTTGAGGCAGTCCTTGACGAAGAACGGGCCCAGAAGAAGGAGCTGGAGGGGAAGCTTGGTCAGTTTGAAATGGCGGGAGTGCCCTCACCCGATTGCGCACGGGAGGAGAGACCCACATCCCAAGAGCTGGAGATGACGTCGGCCGTCCTTGACGAGGAGAGATCCCACGGGCGGGAAGTCGAGGCGAAGGTGGCGAGGCTAACAGAGCAGTTGCAAGAGGCTGAAGAGATGATCTCGAATTTGAAGGCGGCGGGCGAGGTGAGAGAGACTACGTACTTCGATGCCGTGTCCAGGCTGCAGTTGTATTCCCCAGATCCGAAATCGACACGTCTGAGCGAGCAGCTGGATCAAGACAAGGTTGTGATGGAAGCCTTGGAGAATCAACACCTGTATTCAATCCGGGAGTTCGATGCCTTGCAGGCCGAGCACTCGAAGGCGTTGGAGAAGCTGAAGAGAAGGGAAGAGAGGGAGCGGATCTTGAGGAGAAAGATCGAGCGCCTAGAACGTGAATTAGTGAAGGAGCAGGAGGTCCGTGAGTTAGAACGAGAGTATGCTGATCTGGAGGAGGGAGGCGCGGTGGACGAGGCGGAGAGGCTGGTTCTTGAGCAGAAGCTGGAGAACGCGAAGCGGGAGCTAGAAGTTACCCGCCGAGAAAATCTGAAACTCAAGGAAGAGGAGTCTGAGAAAGACCTCACGCGGTGTCAGGCGGAATCCGAAACTGTCCTAGCCATCACCTCCATGCAGGCAGAGCTTGTGGACTTGAGAGCCGAAGCTGAAGTATCCGACAAAGAGCTTGCAGCTGCGAGGGGAGCTGTGTCCGAGCTTACAAGTGAGCTTGATAGTATGCGGATGATGCTGAGTGATGTGAAAGATGAGAACTTGCACGTGATTGAGAAGTACGAGTCCGTGTTGGGAGTGAAGGACTCTGAGATCGAAGCTCTGCGGAGGGATACTCTGGGGCTGGTAGATTGTCTTGCCGAGGGCGATCAAGCCCTCAACAAAGCCTGGTTGGAGGTGGAGCAGATATCCTGCGGTTACATGCCTTTCTCAGGAAGGTCTAGCCGGAACAGTATGCAGCATTCCAGGACGAACGAGAAAAGGAAAGCTGTGGAACAACTGAAACAACAATTGCAGCATGCTCAGGAGCTGGCGAAGGACGCTGAGGGAAGAGTTAGAGTGCTGAGTGAGACAGCGTTTGCAATGTCTTCGGACCAAGCACCAGAGACCCCGCAAGAAGTCCACCATCTGAGAGCACAAGCTGCTGCGGCAATGGAGGTTCTTCAGGCCGAGGTGGACTCTTCAAGGCAGAAATTTATGGAGTGGGGGAGAAATGCCACGGTGATGTCAGCGGTGATGGCGTGGCTGTCAAAGTCAGTTGAAGCGAAGGAGATAGCAGGAAGCGCTGCCCGCGCAGAGCTGAGGGAAGCAGAACTTGTCATCAACGAGAAGGAGCGGCTGGTCTCAGGATTGCGCGACGCTCAAGTGTCTGACCAGTCCTTGCTGAGAGAATCCGAAGAAGAATTGAGGCAACTCTCAGAACGTCTGGAGGAAACCAAGAGAGTGGCCGGTGAAAAAGAAGAATCTGTAGCAGATTTGGGAAGTGAAGTGGCCAGACTTCAATCGGCACTGGAAGCTCTAGAAACTGAGAGGAAGCAGCTTGCTGAATCCAAGGAGAAGGTTGAAAGCGAGGCATTAGAAACTTGCTCCGCCATGAACGACTTGAAGGAGGAGCTGACTATGAGTCGTTCTCTACTGAAGGAAGCTGGGGATAAAGCTGTTGAAGCCGGTGCGGCCTATCAAAGTCTGTCTATCGTGAAAGAAGAGTGGGAAGCAGAGAAGGCAGGTCTGGAAAGCGATTTGCGGCGCTTGGAAAACGAAAAGTCCACCCTGGAAGCGGAGATGGAGGCATTGAGAGTGGAGCTGGAGCAGGCGCAAGCCCAGTCTGACAAACTGAGCAATCTGGTAAGTGATTCTCCTTTGGATAATCGCGAGATGTTGCGTGACTGGTGTAATATGGGACTAAGCTCGGTGTGTTTTCACATATGTTTCCAGGTCCTCGAAAAGGAGGCAGAGGTTGCGGCACTTGCAGAGGAGATCCAGTGTCTGTCGTGCAAGAGTGCTGCGATGGAGGAGGAGCAGCTGGCCGCCCATGAGACGGCGCTTGAGCTGCTGAGGTCCGAACTGCGACAGAAAGAGGCCCTGTTGAAGCAGGCAGAAAGCGAGCATCTTGAATCAGTTGGAGCTTCCGCGGCACGCGAGAATGAGAGGGAGCGTGAAATCGCCGAGTTGAAAGAGCAGAGCGAGACTCTCTCTAGCACGAGTGCGAAGAAGGAAGAAGAGCTGGATGAGAGCAGGAGAAAATTGGAGATTCTCCAAACAGAATTGCAGCGGAAGCACGTGCTTCTAGAAGAAGCAGAGACTAAGCTAATCCAGGCAGGGCAAGCTTCAGAGCAACTCATGAAGGAGAAGGACGAGCAAATAGCGCTGCTGAAAGAGGAGAGCGAGCGTATGTCCTGCATGAGCGTTCAGAAAGAGGATGGTGAGTTAGCTGAGATGAGGAGAAAGCTGGAGTCGTTGCAAGGTGAGATTCGGGCGAAGGAGAGGACCTTGGAGGAAGTGGAGAAGCAGCTCTCTGAGTCGGTCCAAGCTACTAGAGCGCTTGGTGAGGAGAAGGATGAAGCAATCTGTGAGCTTAAAGCAGAGGTGGAAAGGTTATCGTCCATGTACGCTGAAAACATCGGGGAGCTGTCTCGACTTCGCGAAGAGTTGCAGGCAATTCAAGCAGAATTGGAGAGCAGAGAAGTTCTTCTGCAAGAATCCCAGACCCGCGTCATCGAGGCTGATGCGGCCCTGGAGAAACTCGCAGGGGAGAAAGAGGCTCTCCAATCGGAGTTGGAGAGCAGAGAGTCACTCCTGGAGGATTTCCGGTCCCGTCTGGGCGAGGCAGACGCGGCCTTGGAGGCAGTTGCTGGGGAGAAGGCTTTCCTTGAATCACGGCTGGAGAGTGCGTCGATAGACTCCAGCGTGTCCGCCTCAAGGCTTTGTGAAGCCGAGGAGGCACAATCCGTTCTGCAGGAGAAGGTCGCTGTGATGGAGGCCCGGATTGTGGAGTATGAGGATAGGGAGCAGTCTTTGATGATGGAGTTGGAAGAGCTGTCCACTGCCCGGAATATGAGTGAGGAAGACGTGATTCACTTACAGAACGAAGTGGTGGAGCTGAGGAGAGAGCGAGACAGTCTGAACTTGGAGGTCTCAACGATGGATGCGCAATCAGCAATCAGCGAGAGACTGCAATTTATCCAGTCGATGTGTACGGACACTGACAACCGAATCGCCTCAATGCAGTTGGAAATAGAGGACTTGACGTCAGCGAAGGAAGCTTTGGAGACTGAAGTTCGGTCGATCGAAGCTCGGGCCGTCCAGCTATCGCTGGCGCTGGCCGAGAGGGAAGAGAGCCTGGCAGCTGCTCGCAACGATCTGGAACGCGTGCAGGTGGATCTGATGGAAGTCACCGAACGCGAGTCCGCCCCACGCGAGGAATTGAGGGCTGCCAAATCTGAGCTTCAGGCTGCTGAGGAGAACATCGACCGCATGAGCAAGAGGATCGATGAGCTGGAGAAATCAAGAGCTGATAAGGAGGAAGAGCATGTCCACCTCCAGGAGCGCTTGGAGAGAGCGAGAGTGAACCGGATGGAAGCCCAGGGGAAGCTGGATGCGCTGACTGTGGTGATGCACGAATTTTCAAGGTCGGAAGAGAGTTGGGGGGATGAAAGGGCCATGATCATATCGGAGATCGAAGCGATGAGATCCCAACTGACAGAGAAGTGTGCACAGGTGGCGGCACTGCAAGAAGAGAAAAGGTCTCTTGAGATCCGGCTCCAGGGTGTAGCTGTCGAGAAGGATGCCGCATTGGCAAGTATTGCATCTTTGGAGAATCGTAGCGATAAGTTCGAAGCCGGCGGTAAATGTGCAGGCAAGGATGCTTCTTCCGTGAGCGACGAGGTGGAATTGGCCAAAGCAAGGGCCGCGTTAGCTGGCGCAGAGGAGAAGGTGAAGCTGTTGGTGGACGCCAATGCTACAATGGCCGTGGAGTGGGAAGGGGAAAGATCAAGGCTGAATGCAGACAAAGAGCTGCTGCAATTAGAGATTTCTCGACTGGAGAAACCTGTGGATAGCGTGTCGGACGAAAAGAGGTCTAGCTCAGAGGATGGTGAAAGTGGAAAGGACCATGTAATGGATGAGCTGAAGCAGGTAGTGAAGAGCACCAGCGCAGAGTGCGAGAAGTTGCGCTGTAAACTTCGAGAGCGTGACAACACAATTTTGTCCGTAAAGCTGCAATTGGAGGAAGCCATGGTGCACTACAAGGAGACGGAGATCGAAATGGAGAAGACGATCAGAGAAAAAGATGAAGCCATTTCACGAATCGTGGAACTGGAAGCCGAGGTGACGGATGCCGAAGAGGAGATCATGAGGCGGCGAGAGCAAGTGGAGACGTTCGAGCTCGAGTTGGAGAATGTCGTGGTGAGGTTGACGGACTCTGAAGCTCAATGGAGGTCACAGAGAGAGCAGCTAGAGAATGAGAGAGATGATGCCCGGGCGGAGGCCATCGAGGTAGAGTGCGAATTGAGGGAGCAGCTAAAGCGTGCAAGCGATGCCGCTCGGGCAGAGGCCGATGAGTACGCTGCAGTGAGAAAGAGGATAGAGGAAACTCAAAATGCATCTGCCAAGGACAAGGATTGTGGACAGGAGAGTTGTAGAGAAGTGGAGGAGTCCGTGAGCCTGTCTGTGGAAAGCATAGCCGCTTTTGCTTTGGCGCAGGAGGAAGTTGATCTCACGAAGAGCCACTGTGAGAAAGAGATGGAGACTTTGGCCGTGGACATGAAATCCCTGAGAGCGGATATAAGCGGTAGCTTCTTTGAGTTTCCTGTAGTTGAAATTCAAGAAGACGTGAAGTCTATCATCGAAGCGCACAGAACTGAAATCTCTAGCTTCGTTGTGAAGGTGGAAGCCTTGGAAAGCGTTGTAGCGGAGAGCACGAGTAAAATCTCAACGCTAGAGGCCGCGCTAGAGAATGCACAGGAAGTTCGGCATAAGTTTTTAGAAGAGGGGCAGTGTGTTGATTCGGTACACTCTGAGCAGGCAGCTGATCTAGCATCTGCTTGTGCAGATCTTGAAAACACTAGGGTGGAGCTTGAGATGTCCGAAGCTGCCGTGTCTCAACTCCTAGCCGCGGTGAGTGAGAGAGATGCTACTTTGTCCGTTTTAGAGTCAGCATTGAAAGAAACGCAAGAACGTTTGGCAGAGATTGAGGCGGAACGCGAGGCCAGTCGACGGGAGGCCGATACCGCGAAGCTGGCACTGATCGATGTGGATCAGTTGCGCAGTCAGGTACTCTGTCTTCAAAGGCAGGTGGCACAGAAGGAGGAACTCATCAAAGGCTTTGAATACGACATCAATCTCCTGGAAGAGACGGGAACCGTGGAGGCTGAGAGCGCGGCAAGGAGCATCGGTCAGCTTCAGAAGGAATTAGATGAGAAGAGTGAGGAGTTGAGAAGGTTGAAAGAGCGGACTGTCAGTCTTGAGTCGGAGCTGCGAGAAAAGCTTGAAGACGGCATTGCCAGTGACGCTGCAAGCGCGAGAGAAGCTGCGTTGGAGAACGCAGATTTGCGTGCGAAAGTGGCAGGGCTAGAGGCTCGTTTGGCGTCGCTGGACGCACTGGCCAAGGAACAAGAATCTGTTGTGATGTCGCTGAAGTCGGAGCTGGAAGCAGCTCGATCAGAAAGCGAGGCGGATGCTGCCAAAGCCCGCCAGGTAACTACAGTGGTTCGCATGTGCGCTCTCTCCCTTTTCCCAGCCCTTGCATTCTTCTAATCAGATCCAATGTAATCAGGTACGTTTTGAGTGTATCGTCGTAGTCCTGGCGATTGCTATGCAAGTGGTCCATGTTTAAGGGGCTAGGATCTGACGGTGATTTGACCGCGGAGTGCAGTCTGCAGCGGTGTTCAAGACCTATGCTGAAAGCCGGGCGGAGGAGATGATGGCTAACGAGCAACGATTGAAGATGAGAGTTTCCGGCCTTGAGGATCAAGTGAGCCGTTCGTCTTTTCTGGAAACTTCCATTCCTTCGTCGTCATATCATCCTCTCATCTTAGAGGAGCAGAATCTGACATGAGGTTTTTGACAGGTGACTGGGCTTGAGAAGAAAGTGGAGGAGCAGTATGAATTGCGAGAGCAAGTCGAGAAGGAGCTGAGGAAATCGAGGCAGCTTGGGTCGACGTTCTCGGCATTGGAGTCTAGAGAAGCACAACCTGCGAAGCAGTCTTTGGAAAGGTATGGGTCCGCGCGTGTGCCTGCAGCAGTGTTGTTGGCTGGGTTGGGCGTTTGTTTGGGGCCGGAACTGGAGTCGTGAAGCTCAACTGACCCTGATCTCTGTATTTGAATCACACAGGAAGCTGAGAGTCGTGGAAGCGGAGCTTTCAATGACGCATCAAAGACTAGAGAATCTGCAATCGCAATGTGAGGAGAAGGATAGACAGGTAAGAGCACTAGCGAAGTGATGCGGTATTATAGCAGAAGTTTTATTGCAGACGTAATAGGAGGCCTTCTCGGTATTGTGGCGATATCTACTGGAGACCGTCACATATTCTCCCCGCCCCCCTAATCTGTGCTGACGATGCGAGAATGATGGTAACTACTGTGCAGATCAAGGCTCTGAACGGCCATATCAACCAAGTGACACTAGCAGCTGGACGGCAGACGACCGAAAGTCAGCAGAAGGTGCCGTCAGTTATCTTTCACCAGTTAGATGACCCGTGAAACGTGTTTGAGTATCTCATGAGCTTTCGTTCCCTTGAGAGTTGGGATGATGACAGTACTGTTGTCATATTGTGGTGTGAAACAGCCGTGGTGTAGCTCACGACTGACGTTGTCTACACAGGTGAAGGGACTGGAGGCATTGATGGAGAGTGGTAGTGGCAAGTCTTTAGCCAGAACATCCAGTATGGGACCATGTATGGACTTTAGAAACGCAGACGCCGCCGCTAGGCGCCGAATCGAGGAGCTTGAAGCTCTTGCCGCAGGACGCCTGAAGGAAGTGAGTGGCAGTCCTTTTGAGCCGTGCGTTGACTGCTCATGATTTCCGATTCCTCTGGTAGAGTGGATTCTCTCTTCCGGAAACTCACGCGGAATTTTGGTGCGTGGGTGGATGCAGGTGTACGGTTTGAATGCGAAAGTTGCAGAGCTTGAGAGTGATTTGCACGACGTGGTTCGTGGATTGGTCCGCTGCAATCTGGATGTTCAGAATATGAAGGTGAACCTCTTGACCGGCTCTGTGAACTCTGCCGTGGGTGGTGACGTATGTTGAGTTGATTGCAGATGGGACTGCTCTAACGTTTGTGTGTCGGATGTGAGCAGTTGAACCATCCACAAGTGAAGGAGATTGTAGCCACTGTTCGGCGACAAAGCATCGAGAACCAGAGACCGGTTAGTTACTGTCAAGTTTGGACGTTTTAGGTCATGTGCGGTGACTTGTTCGTCCAGGGCGGACGTTTTGCTTCATTGTCTTACCTGCACAGCATGGCACTTTGACAGGATACTGTGCAAGATGCTGAGTTGGAAAGATTGCGGAAGAAGCTGAACGAGTTTATCGAAGAGAGAGACAGGTACCATCATACTATTGTGGGTTGTTTTACAGTAGTCTGGCGTGTGAGTCTGGCTTGAGAGGTAGCCTACGGTTGGGTGACCCAAGAGATGGGTCGAAGCCACTTATTTGCCAATCTGATTGACAGCTTCCCTTATTCAACAGCTGGCTAGAGGAAATTACCAGACAGCAGGCCGAGATTGTAGCTGCTCGTGCCTCCGCGGAGAAGATGCGTTTCCGGGACGACACCTTGACAGCGGAGAATGAGAAACTCAAGGTATTTCCGTTTTCATGCGGATTTGTGTGCGCTGTAGATTTGTTTCGGGACACAGCGTTGCCGTTTGGTTGTTGATGGCCGCCAGCATTTTACTGAATTCTTTCTTGATGGTGCAGACCCAAAGTGCAGGGCTTCAGAAACGGTTGGGAGAATTGGAGCAAGAAATCAAGAAGCTCTCTGGGCAGCAGAACCTTCAGCAACGGATTCATCACCATGCTAAGATCAAGGTATAGCGCACTATCGGACTGGAGAGTTTGTCTTGCCGGGTTATGCATTTAAATTACTCTGCGACTCGAGTTGATCGGCGTTCCGTTTCCTGACGATCGCCTTGTTTGCAGGACGAAAACAATTCGCTGAGGCTACAGGTGGAGGACCTGAACACGAAGATGAGACGTGCGGAAATGATGTTTGGCAGAGTGAAAGCTGAGCTGGAGCGTTACAGGATAGCGGCAGGCAAAACTCCGTTCCCTAACATCGACGAAGAGCAGCGTCTCCGAAGCAAATTGCAGGTACTGTGGTGTCGGAGATAGGCAGAATTGATTGTTTGAAGTTAATTGTGAAGTCTCACGGAGTGCCGCGCAAGGCCGAGGAATCACACTCAGTGAGCAGATGTGGAAAAAGATCCATTTAGTGGTTTCTGGAAGACCAAGGACTGACGATTATCGCTTGACTGTCTGAAACAGGAAGCTGAGGAAAGTAAGATCCAGCTCGCCCAGCAATTTATCACGCTGAGTACTGCGATTCAACAGGTACCGGGTCGCACCTCGTCGAAGTTTGTGGTTGGACATGGCGGTCGTTTACATCCGTTGATACTAATTGAGTGCCGTTTATGTGATCAGGCAGCAGGCAGCACGAACTCCGTGAGGCAAGTTGATGAGTCCGCTGCGATGGATGCAGTTCGGCAGTTGGAGTCACGGCTACGAACTGCGGAAGACGAAGTGTCTGAATTTAGATTGAAGGTATTATATTTGTCGAACTTTCCTTGACGTGGCTGTTTCCTGGCATCTGGTGCTCTGGCGGTCGCGTCTGTTGGTCGCTGTCAAAACTTACAAGGTGATAACGTGGTAACGCAGACAAGAATATCTGGGGAAAAGAGGCGTCTGAGTGAATTGCGAACGTTCCATACTCCGGTGAAGTCGAATCCAGCGGCAGCCTCTCAGCAATTTCTGAGCAGCCCTGCCATATATCGGTGATAGGTTAAGCAGGATATATACAGTAGGAAGTGATCTCCGGTGTGAAATGCTCGCACTGATCGGGAGGTTACTGTACAGGATTATGTGTACATTATGCAATTTGATTCATTCCTGTGATTGCTGCCTTGGGAGGCCACGCACAGCAATTTGTCTCTATAAAATTCTATCTCTGAATTGTTACATACAACATGTTGACTTATGAAAGCACAGGCAGATTTAGGGTTTTCTTACCATGGACATGCGATTTTGTTAGAACAAACTTGAATTGGAGCTTCAAGAAAGCAACCGGAGCTGCAAGAAAGCTTGCACTTGATTGGGAACAAAAAGGTTTCGAAATGGCCCAACGGATTGAGCACTTACTTCGCCAAAGCACATTCCATTTTGCCAGGGCTGTTTGTAAATAATGATCATACCAATGTTCAGCGAGAACCGGCGGTTGGTTCCGTAAGTTTATTGTTAGCCGGTGCCTTTAGTAAAATAACCGGTTGGAGTGTGAAAATGGAGGACTGAAAACGAGACAATACTGGCAACCCCGTGTGCCAAAAGAAATGGGGGCTATTTAGCCGTTGTTTCTATGAAATTGTCAGACTTCAGCGTTGCAATTTAGAGTCCAAGGTTAATACCTAGTTTATTAGAGGTGGGTATTTTCTTGGACAAGGTGGGTTATGGCTTTTTCATGAACTGACTTTCAAGATGTATATACAAGGATTGTGGCCTTGCCTAGTATTTGAAACTCTCTTATTGTGGAGGTGGCTAGGTGTTAGAGCGGGAGTCTTACATAGCTTTTGGAGTAATCATGAAGTTGTCAAGTTTTTTGTAGGAGCTAAATCTTTTGAAGATGAAGATTTTCATTGATTCTATGTGGTATTGCAAATTCTTGCTTGTTTGTGTCTATTACTTAAAATTGTCATAGTTATCTAGTTGGATTAGGGTTGTTTTGCACCATTGTTAGTTGCTTGCTTATCGCACTACAATTAGTGATGATGTTTGAGTGTTAGTATGAAAGTTGGATTTGGTACCACAACAAATAACATCAATGATATGTAATAGTCCTTGCAAAACTTATATATCTATGTTCAAACTATGCGGAATCAAGTTGTTGTAGCAACCAAGAAACCTTATTCATTGACATCAAGCTGCAAGTGCTTTGATTAGACAAGAGTTGATAAATTTGAGACATGTGAGAACAATGTATACTTGTTTCTAAAGTTCCTAACTACCATATTTATATATCAAGTTTCTAAAGTCTTGCTAGAATAACTTTAGACATTAAAATAGGCTATATTAAAATACATTTAAATGTTTTGTTTGTTGTGGGCATTTTTGGTACCGTTGGAAAGTGCTAAAACTTAGTATGCTACAAAAGTTATGTAGTATAAAAGTACTCATGGCTATTAAAAATTAGAAAATTAGAAAAATAAATAGTATATGAGTCTTACAAAGAATTGATACAAATTCATCAATAATATAACTAATTGAAAAGATCATTTGGTATTCACATGGGAACATGAGTTTTAGATCTTAAATCCTACAATATAGTTTTTGTAATAATGTTCTAATAGAGTGTATATTTTACTTTAAAATGAGTACACTTCTAGGAGTAACTTCTTTTTCTTTATGACTTTTACATTTTAAAGTGGAAACTTTCACTTTAATATGAACAATATATATATGGAAGAAGGTGATAAAGATGAAAGTTGTATACAATTTTCCTAGCACAAGTTCCATGTATATATACATGTTTGTTTACACTATTAATATAACAAAACGTATCAATTTTTATTGGTTGCAAATAGGAAGTCCAATCAAAACTTCGCATCAGTGATCCCAATAAGTGAGGGAATGCACCTTCATTTGGGAGAAGGAGCCTACCACACCTCTACTTCGAAAGATCAATGTGAAGAAGGAGCGCAACAACAAGCGCAAGCAATATGTGGAGGTGAACGAACGCGGTTCTCCCCGTGGGAAGGCAAAAAGCTATTTGATAGCAGATGTGAAGGCTTTTGCCAAGGGATTGAATCCTTTGTTTGGGTGGGCTGACCAGCCATTGGATGAGAGACAACGTTTCTTTGATAGAATCTACGCAGGTAATGTGACGTGGCCGAAATAGCATGTGTCACGTCACATTACCTGCGTAGATTCTATCAAAGAAACGTTGTCTCTCATCCAAAGGCTGGTCAGCCCACCCAAACAAAGGATTCAATCCCTTGGCAAAAGCCTTCACATCTGCTATCAAATAGCTTTTTGCCTTCCCACGGGGAGAACCGCGTTCGTTCACCTCCACATATTGCTTGCGCTTGCTGTTGCGCTCCTTCTTCACATTGATCTTTCGAAGTAGAGGTGTGGTAGGCTCCTTCTCCATGACCATTACGTCGTCTGATTCTTCTTCCTCGTCCGTGTCAGGAGATCGAGATGTGCTCCTATGAAACCTCAAATACAAACAGCACTTGCAAGTCAACGGCCACTCGATCATCGTTAGAACATCAACTCAGACATCGACTTGGACATCTACTTAGACAGAAGACTAAGACGTTGAAATGCAGAAGCCAGCGTGCTGTATCTGACACAATGTCCACATAAACACTGTAGACGTTGAAGTGCATGTGGTTTAGTTATAGAGCCCCCATGCCACGGACATGAAAAGAATTTGAATTGGGCAACTCTGTGGTGTAAATTGTGCCACAAAATCGAATATAAACATCCAATCTCCTTTCAATAACACACCACATAAGAGGTTTAGGTGGCACTAGTCACCTGGGCTTAGATTCAACGGAGTCGTCCTCGCTCATAGACAACTGTGCTTCATTCCTTCTCGTGCGTGACATTCCTGTGCGACGCCTCTTGGGTGGTCGAGTACTTGCTACAGCTTTGCCCTTGTCCTTCACACGACTACTCACATGCCGAGGATCGTTACTTTGCTTCGACTGTTGCTCTATGAGTGTCCGACCTCTAGCGTGTACCTCCTCAGCGGTAGAGTCGTCATTGTCGCTATCAGCATGATGCCGAGACGGTGCTGCCCGTTTCACGGACAGCTTTCTCCAAGAATCGGGGGCCATCTCAACTAGCGGCCAACAATGAAAATCCTCACCCAAAACTTGTGCAAGGCAATCACAGCTCAAAACTAAAAGAACAAAACGGCCAACTAACATGCTATAATGGTGTGCTTTCATGGACATCAATTCCAGTACCTGGACGTCCAATTAAACATTAGGACGATTCAACGGACACCCACCGTTCGACTCCTCTGTATACAAGACACTTAAGAACCAAGAACGTGACATGTAATGCACTGCAGGACATCACATTGGACATTTGCATGTTTATAAAAACATTACTATGCCACAGGGGAGTCCATATGGTAGTCTCATCTGCGAATAGGACACGAAAAAATGGACATAATGTCCCCTGCAGCTCTTTGTGACATCATCAAGGACACATAAGTGTCCGGAAAAGCACTACCACGCCACCATGGATGTTCACCCACCTGCAAGCAGAAAATGAAAAAGAAAAAGAAAATTGGCCAAGTGGACACATTGATGTCTGCTTTGGCATCCACAGAAGCATGTGCAAGTCCCCCTTGACATCCACAATGTCACAAGGAAGCAAATGAGTACTTCATTGTACACGATGGAAATAAAATCAACTATCCTTAAAAGTCTAACAACCTGTGCCTGCAAGCAATGTAGATCCTCCGTTGCAGTAGGCTGGACACTCATGAATGGCTCAACTCATAAACTTGCTAAACTGAAATCCAAGGTGATTCATGGCTCCTGAAAACCGCTCCTAAATCAAACAATCTCATGAAGGATTTTCTCATGCTACTTTCAAAAGCCAACACAAGGATCACTCCTGCAAATGGAAACCAAAGTAGTGGAGTGTAAGGAGAGAGATTGAAAATTCACAACAACACAAGACTACAACAAACCAAAACCAAAAAAAAAAAAAAATTACATACCTGACCTGCTCCCACTGCTGGAGGAGCTGCGGTGCGGGAGGGGCTCCCTCCTCCGGCGCAAGGGCTCCCCGCGGCAGGGGCAGCACCGAGGGGGCTCCGCGTGGGGCTCCCCGCTGCGGCACAGGGGCTCCCCGCCCTTGCGTGGGGGCTCCGTGCAAGGGTGCCGGGGTTCCCCGCTTGGGCGTGGGAGTCCTTGCTGCCTCCACACTCTGCCTCGACGCTCCCACGCTCCACCTCCGCACGTTGCTCCTCCACCTTCAAACAAGAGATGCATCAACAAGAGAACAAAGATAATCCCAATGTCAAGCCTAAACTCCCCAACGCTCCTAGTGATGTTCAGTTAGACATCAGTTGAAGCCTCAATGTGTCACGGATGGAAAATATGGATGAAACCCTAATCTGCCAACACAATTCAATGACGCCAATTTTAATTCCTAGAATTGACGGGAGCTGCTGGAGGCCATGATGGAGGATGAAATAGAGGATGAAATAGACTAGCGGTAGATACCAACAAAGCTTATAAGTCTAATCGGTGTTGGATACTACTAGATGCATCGGGTCTTAAGTGCAAACATGATAGTTAGTTAATCCGATCTATGTTTTGAGAACAACATTGAGTTTAGTAAACATTACTTAAGTTCTCTTCCTTCTAATCTCGTCACTCTCAGTTGCAGTCTCAGTTGCAGTTGAGAACCTCTCAATTGTGCAACATAGAGACACCTTTCGTTGTGTTACAATACGAGGTGGTAGTTACCAACCTTAGGTTCAACGTTTTCTATCGGGTGACTATGTTTATTTGCAGCAAACAACGCCAACCACCCTCGACGTGACTACGGAGCGTATTATTCTACAGGTACGTGAGGTACTTATGGCGACCCGGAATTCCAAATTCTATTACTTTTGTAATAGAATTAGGTTAAAGACATTTTATTTGCATATTTTATTTGTTGTTTTTAAGATAAAAATAGAGAATTTAATAGATTTATGGATTAGAAACCATAGCATCTCTTAAATGAGATAAAATGGTTAAGACGGATCTTTAGAGTTTTTGTCTTAAACCAGAAACCGGTTACCAAAAGGAAATCCCAAACCGGATTCCAAGATAACCGGATACGGTTAGACCGGTATCGGAAGTCGAAACCAGGAGCTAACGGTCACTACCGGGGAAATCAGGGAGCCATTAGAACGGAAACTATTTCCACATGGAGGGGAACGGTCAAATCCAACGGTAGAGAAACTCAACGGAGCAACGGAAAGGAAAGAAGTCCGGTTGCAACCTTCTCATTCCATCTTTCTCAACTAGGTGTTCTCTACTGTTTTGTAAGTGTTTTCAAGTGGCTATCACTAGAAGAAAAACGTGTCCGTTGCAACCGACTGAGATGCGACTATACAACTGTACTGCGACTGTAGCCCTCTGTATTTGCACCAAATTTGACGTGTATGTAGTTGTAGTCGCAAAGTAGTTGGAAAATGAAGAGTAGGATTACGATACTGTAACAGAAGAACAGACAGGAGGTATTCTACATCCAATATTCATCGCAGTTGTCCATGTAGACAGCTATCCACGAAGTAGAGTCCACCGTGGAAAAATGTAGTCACTCCAATTACAGAAAACAAACTAATTACTACGCTGCAACTAAAAACGGCAACATTGCAACTCAAAAATGACTCAAATGCAACTAGGAATCAACTATACTGCAACTAGAACCTGACTACAGTGCAACTAAAAAACGATTCAAATGCAACTAGAAAACAATTGCAATGCAACTAGAACATGACTGAAAATCGACTATAGTGCAACTAAGAAACGATTGAAATGCAACTAGAGAACAATTGCAATACAACTAGAAAATGACTACAGTGCAACTACAAGAAGATTGCAATGCAACTAAAAAACAACTACGGTTCCACTACAGAACAAGTAGACTTTGGCTACAATTAGACTAAAATTCAACAACATAATGACTATAGTTTGATTACAAAACAAAGATAGTTAGAGTTCTTAGTCAAAATGCTATAGTACTTATTTCATATGAGTTGTAGTTGCATCCTTACTTTGCTAGACAATTGTGATTGTAAGTTTACTATGAGTTCACTATGAGATGCAACCTATGATTTTTGTATTTGAAGCTGGTTTAGAGCCATTCAAGCTGCACACTTCATAAGATCAAATAAGTATGTCTCTGTGATATTATTCATCTATAATTTATAAAGGTTCACTTCATTTCTACTCGCCTTTTTCTTTAATAGAAGGCAGACAATTGCATGCGTTAGTGCATTAAGTCTATTTGAAATGAAGGATACAACATACAAAGAAACTTTCAAACTTAAAAATCACCATTTTCTTGGAAATAAATGGTGTCAATATCTTGCACATGCTAAGAGACTATCCTCTGCAGATAACTCTATAGCTCCAACCAAAGATGGAACAGTAGGTAGAGGAGGCACATCCTCTGGAGTAGCTAAACCAGAAGCTTGTATATTGGTACTTACGAATACATCTGATGTGTCTACAAATTGTCGTTGAGCACAAGCTTCTTTATGCAATACTACTTTCCAACCTTCTTTCCTTACATCATCAGCAAAGAACACTTGGATTGCCTGGCTTGAAAATATGAAAGGATCCAGCATCATACGCATTTTGTGGCGGAAGTTCACTACAAGAAAACCAGCCTCATCTCGAATGTATGTTGCATTTCGTCGATTGTCTGTTTTCTTCACCCATTCACATCGCATTAGTATCACAGGGGTGCTAAGAGACCCATACTTTAATTTCAATATATCTTTTAGTACTCCAACATAGTGCCTTGACACATCTCGAAGATCAGAAGCTGGAATTTGGAACACAGATGCAACCCCGCAGTCGTATGTTTGAAATTGGTTGGATGCGTCATCATCCACCCTGAAATGGTTTCCAAAAGCTTTCATACGAGAATATCGAAGTGCCTTTTGCGATGGTTTTGTGGATAATAATATCCTATCTCTATCTTCAGGACTGTGTGCATCAATGTCATTGTTGCGAACAACCGTTTTTATCCACACATCAAGTGGTGCGGTGCTTGAATCCATTTGACAATCCTCCTTCCACTTATTGCAAGTGCATGAAAGAAGTTAAAACTAACACTGTTACAATTTGTTGTAGCCTAATTAGATACAACTGCAAATGCTCATCGAAGACATCCCTGGACACCTGACAGTCACTATTGTCGCATGGTAGTTGCATTTCAGTTGCATTTCAGTTGCATTATAGTCGCATGATAGTTGCATTTCAGTTGCACAAGATTATTAAAACCAATTGCATTCTAGTTCCATCTTTGCTACTGCAACCAATTGCATTGAACTTGCGTATCTTTGTTCTACTAATCAGATTATAAAAGATGAACAGGCTAGTGCAACTTACTTCACAAGTGGCTCCAAAATGACAACATTGTTTAGTACATAATTATGTGCTGCATCCCGCAGTGCAGTAGACATTACAAACTGTCGATCCGTACCCTTTAGAATTTCTTCAGCATCACCAAATTCCTCCTCTGCATCCCAGACGCGCCTCTTGACAACATCAAATCCTTGCAAATACTCTGTAACAAAGCCAAGGCATTCTTCCTTCAAGTACCTTTCTGCCATGCAAGCCTCTAGTCTAGCCATACTCCGGACATAATTCTTCAATGTTTTCATATACCTTTCAACTGGATACATCCACCTTGTGCTAACAGGCCCACACAAGTCTAATTCTTGGACTAGGTGATATGGAAGGTGTATCATAATGTCAAAAAATGACGGTGGGAACTCCATCTCTAGTAGTGCCATACTTTCAGCCACATCTAATTGAAGAGACTCAAAGTCTGCTGGGTTATAAACCTTCATACATATTCTCCTGAATACTTTACAAATCCGCATGACGGCCATACGCGGTCCGGGTTTCAATAGACCCCTCAATGCCAATGGCATCAATTGCTGCATTAACACATGATAATCATGTGATTTGAGGCTTCCAAATTTTTTAGCCTTTATATGCTTCCCAAATGATGAGGAGTATCCTGAAGGAAGCTTCACAGAGTCAATAATGTCTGCAAATTGCTCGTACTCTTTCTCAGAGAGCACATATCCAGCAATAGGTTTCAACATTTTACCAACTCTACGAGGATTTGGTATCAACCACAAATGTTTTCGTATACCTCTCCTTTGAAGATCTCGTTGCACCTTCATCGTATCTTTTTTTCCACTTATTGTTTTTAAGAAATTCTTGGCAAGATTCATCTCGCAGTGCATGACATCTAGTGTATAGCGGATGAGAAGCCTTTGGTCACATGAATAGCCTTTGAGTAGTTAGTATGGGATTGATAACGGACATGAAAAGACACATTCACTTGTACATCTCCCTACCAAATGCTTTTATTACCCACCTCATTAATCTCTTACTAAGTCAACTTCTTTGTGAAAGTCATCAATCAGTAACATTCAGGCACTACATGGACTTCATTACACACAAGGGGTACTCTCAGAACTGATATACTGCAAGGGCTGAACTCAATGCTAACATCAATTCTGCCAATCCAGAGTAGGAAGTATACTGTGTATAAAAATATCCTGATATTTGATAAGTGGCGCCTACTACTATTTACCAAGAAAAAATCGTCATTCAAAAGGTGGTAAGATTTTGCATCACCTCCAAAAGTCAAAGCAACTTCAGTAATCCAACCTTCTTGTACGTAGCAGTCCTCCATTGCGCTGGTGGAAGTTTGTCTTTCACACTTGAAGCTACATGTTTCTATTACTAATCATCTGAAGTTTGCAAGAATGTCCATTTCATAGCGTACTGTACAATAGAAGTAATGCTTATGCACAAAGCTTCCACAGTGCTACGATACTTTAGGTCTCAGACGGACGTCCATTGGTCACTGCGACATGATCAATAGCTGGAGTCAAATTGATATTATAATTTATGCTACGACCCGATCAACTCACACGACGTGAATTGTGATTCCCCCGAGTTCAACAGTAAATTGCATTCAAACGACATGCATTGCTCTATAGGAAATCAACAAAACAAAACAATTTCTACAATGAAGAAGCGTAGAAAATTGCAGGATCTTTTACAGGTGCGAGATCCTCAAACGAACCGTGTCAGTGGTCCACATCTGAGTCATTCGGGACGGACACAACAGCAACTTGTTATGTGTCATGGCACGCTCACATTCTTCACGGAGTTTACCACCAATTCTCTTTTCACGGAGTTAGTTTTCCATTCATCGGAATTGATCACCTTAGAAAATAGAAAAGCTCCCTTGCGAAGCAGGTTCCATCTCCGCTAATTCGGACGCCAATTCAACTAGTGGAAACTTCATGAAAACAAAACCCTAAACCGCCGGTAACAAAGGAATTGATCTCGCAATGCACGCTCACTCCACTGCGACTCGGCTGAGATCCATGCGGAAGCCCAGACTGCCATGGAAGAATCTCACAAAAAAAACGCTTATCAAAACTCCGTCTAGGACTCACAAAACTCACAGCTTAAAACCTTAAATCCTATAAGCCATGTGAATGACTCCTCGCCAAACCCGAGCGTTCAGTTGAAACGACGCAACGGCACCGGGATGAATGAAAAATACTCGGGCAGGTGCATAAAAAAAAGGCAATCAAATATGCCACGTCACCAGTATCACACCCTAGGCAGCCTGCACTGGACCGTAGGCAGCCTGCGTTGGACCGCAGGCTGCCTGTGTTCGGGGCAGGTTACAAGGCTTGGCCTTTTGGTACACCCTATCCGCCCAGGCGGGGCCTCCTTGCAGGCCGCCGAGGCGGGGCTCCCTGGGGTCCGCCTAGGGGCTCCCCTAGCAGGGTCCGCCCAGGCGGGCCCCTTAAAAAATTTTAAATTAAATTTTTTTAAATTTTAAATATTAAATTTATTAATTTATTAATTTTTTTTAATTAATTGTTCCATTATGCTCCTTTCAGAGATATCTTGTAGTATTCCTTACTTTCGAGGCTGTCGGGACATGATTTTCAAACCCCCAATGTCTGCAACGATGTCACTGTGGACGCTTGACTTGTTCAAAGTGACGTCTAGTTAGACGATTTCGGAGCTCTGCTTTCCACCTTGGACCGTCTACTGGACCCAGGTGTATTGTTTTAATTTTCCATATTCAATGCGTGGCTATTATCTTGACTACAATAGTTTCTAAACACATAGTAGGGGCCAAATGTCCTTGAACTCGATACTAAGCTAAATCAAAGTGTATTTGGCAGTCGTGGGTATGAGACAGGTTCGGGTGGAGAAGACTCAGCTGGTGACACAAAGGACGCAATTGACGAAGCAAATACTTCCATGAAGAGGAAAGGAAAGACAAGCATTGGCATGAAGAAACCCATTGAGTTGGACGCTAATGGAGAGCCGCACGGAGCAATGAAGGACGCCTTGTCAAAGGATATTGTCAAATATGCAAAGTCCCTTGATCCTAGGAAAGGCTGGGAGGGCCAAACCAAGGATTTGTGGAGAACATTGTTCAGGCGACTTTACTCAGGTATGTCTAAACCGCCACTAGTTCTAGATTGAAGATTTGTTCATTGTTGAAGCGTGTGTGTCCGTCAAGACAATGTCACCTGAAACTCCTTTGGCGTTCAACGCAACGTCCTTGTCCATGTTTATTCTGACATTTGAGTAACATGAAATCTGTACTCAAGAGCGCATGGTTCACCGCCCTTAAGTACCTTCTGCTCCCACCTCCCCGCTACAACTAAGTTCGTGGTATGGAACTCTCTGACTTGTCTGAGGCTATAGAAACAACTACAATATGTTATGACATGTATCACAATTGATGCTTGCACATGTTTTGTAGATTGGGAGATGTTTGGTAGCTCAGACCGTGTGAGTGAGAAGTTTATGGCTCCCATTATAACAAAGTCACTCATCACTTTGCGATTCAAGCTGAACCAATTGATCGACAACGATTTGCCCATGCCAACGGATTACAATGAGACATATTGGAAGGGGCTTGTCGAAATGCGTCAAACCGAAGCGGCGCAAGCAAAGTCTGCACAGATGCGTGCCATTTCAAAGAGTAAGGGAACAGGCTCAATCCAGCTGAAGACCGTTGAGCGGAAGGTTGTGTCCCGCCTGGTGAGTGCCCTCCATATCTGATTTGGTGACTTTGTTGTGTTGAATCCCTTGAATGTGTATTTGACTTGTCATGTATGATGTTTAATGTAATAGAAGATGTCTTCTTGGATGTGTCATGTTGCGGGAGACATCCATCAAGATGTCTTATGTTTTTTCAAATGTTGTGAAAGACAAGAGGGTTAGTTTTTGTGACAACTCCAGCAGGAATGAATTGTTTCTTCTTCTCATTTCTTTTACTTTCATTGTGTAATGGATGTGTATTGTGCCCAACCTGTGTAGAGAAGACGTGGTTTCATGTGGCATCTCTCTTTTTGGTTTTAATGTAATGCCTTCAATGGTGGATTGTAGTCTTTGATGTTGGGTTGAAATCCATTTGATGCAAAGATTGACGTTGAAGTGGCAAAGGAGTTAAAGCGAATCAGTGATGAGAAGAGCAAAGGCCGCCATGATTATGGCACTGAGCTTGAGGAGATGCGTTCACGCATGTCGGAGTTGGAGGGTTCCATGGTCCGCCTTGAATCGTCGCAGCAGCGTATTGAGGATATGCTCAAGGAGGCCCTTCTACCAAAACGAGGTAAAGGTTTGTAGTCATTGGATAACGCAGGGGATCCTTCTTCGTGCGAGCCAATGACTCAAGGAGCAGCAGCCTGGGCAACGGTGCAGGATGATTTCCTCATGCCAATGCTAAAGTCTGCCGCCCCTCCACCAGAGGTCTCAGTCCCTGTCACAGGCAATGTTATTGCCGACGCTATCCCTGTTGAGGGAGATGTTTCTAGAGACATTGTTGGTGCAGACGAAGATACTTTGGAGATTGTTGTTGGGGAAGACGTCCCCTTGGAGCCAGTCTCCACAGAGGCTTCCAAATCTGCAGATGTCATTGCTGAAACTGAGGAAGTAGGAGTCGAAGAGGAAGAGGACGATGCATACAAATTGCCCGTTGTAAGTACAGAGCAAGCGGTGGTAGAAGGTGCTGCATCTATAGGCCAGAGCTGTAACCCAAAACAGGTAATGCAAGTCTAGAACATTGGTCTTTCTTATAAGTGGGGTTACCCACCCTTTGCTGAATTTGGAGTTTTCCACATGTTGGCCACTTGTTTTCCATGATGTTGTTGAAGACATTGAAGAAGACGTTGTATGTCATGTGCCATGTCGTGGGTGACATCAGAGGTAAGGGGATAAGACACATTTTTATGACAATAAGTCTGTGACATGTGTCATTGTATTTGCACTTGGCAGAAGGATGTTGAAGCCCTAGGCGAGGCATCAAGCAGACCTCGTCGTGCAACAAAGACAACCACATCCAAAAAGGTAGTGAAGCCACCGCCCAAGACAAATGTGCCTAAAGCAACAATACCAAAGACAGGTTCTGTATCCAAACCTGCCCAAGGTGCCTCCAAGATGAGTAACACTCCATTGACGTTTGAACCCCTTTTTGGTTCATGTGGTGTACAAGTGATCTCATGTCCACTGAGCGGGGATGTGCATTGTTTCATTTGAAAGAGATTGTTCAATAATTCCACTCATCACGTCAATGGCGGTGGAGTGATGCAGGTGTCCAGCGGGAAGAGATCTCCAGCCCGGAAAAAGTGATTTCCAGATGTTCTGATGTTGGGGTTCATGTTGCTGGAGACGTCATGTCTAACGATGTAGACATCCGATTATGTTCATTTGGTGGGCTGTAGAGTTCATGGATGCGGTTGTGTATGTCATGTTTGAAAGCGAGGAAGTGTGGCAGTGGCAATAGAAATAAAGACTTTAGTACGGCTTAGGATGATCTTGGTGATATTGATATTTGAGGTCATTCAAGAAGTCACTTTTTCTAGACATGATTGTTTTCTACCCTTCCTTTAACACTTCTATGTTCCTTTCTCCTTATTTAGTGTACCTTACGTGTAACTTCTCATGTCATGGTAGTTTCAAGGAAACGTTTCTCCCCTCTTTACCATTCTCTTTTTGTTGATGTGATTATTGTATACGTTTGTCCACTATTTGTTTATATGTACAAGAAATTGATGTTGATGTTGAGGCCATTATTGAATGTTTTGCCCCTAACATAGCATCGCACAACATATTTGTTTGTATTTGCATACACCTTGTTCATCCACACATTCTTGGAAGGTGGCCACATTGTATAGGCAGCTTTGCATATGACATCAGTTTCGACATTACATTACACCTGTGCCTTTGTACCCCATATCATTCACAACATTGACAAGAACAATCCATTTCCTTGCATTAGTTTCTCTTGATGTCTATGCCAATGTCATGGAAAATGTGGACGAAGTTTGGAAAAACATCATCCTAATTATCTGAGATGTCTCAGCAAACATCTTCTACCACGTGGTGATGTCGTTGAAAACAAAAACTTAGCCTTTTTGCAAACAAACCTCGCCCTCTTGCAAGACAAGACGACGTTTATAATGATGTCGTCAGTAACACAAAGACGTCGTCAATGACGTCACAAAAAATATGCCGTCAAAGTTAAAGACCTCATAACTCTGCCAACGTGGCACCTGACGTGGAAGATCCACGTCAGATTTTCCCTTTGACACGTCAGATTTTTCACCGGCCACGTCATATATTTTAGAGGGTTCACGTCACTGCCCCGAGCAGGAAAGGGTAGGAGGAAAAAAAAAACACGTGGCAAGAGTTGCCCCCCAAGAATGTGATGTGGCAATGTGGATCCCTCCACGTGCCACACTTAGAGAAGTTTGGAGGACCTTGATTTTTAGTAACGTCACCAAAAATCGTGACGTTTGTGGTGACATTTAGCACGTTTTTTTGTCATGTTTCCACGTCACAAAAAAGAACAGATTTTGGGCGACATCAACGGTGATGCTCAACCCATTAAAAAAAACGCATTTACATGTTTTTTTTGACATCCCAAAAAATCACAGTTTCTTATAGTGATCATTACAATACAACTTTGGGGCCGTTGCTAAAGAGGAAACATTAGTGTGCTGGCTGTGAGTAGGCTGGCTTAAATATAATAGGTAGTGAGCAGTATAGTATCTTAGACAGCCGTTCTGATGGTGAGCAGATTAAGCATCAACTCAGACAAATTGTGAACAAAGTACTAAGGAAGAATCATACTCGTAAAAGAAAAACCATGCACTCATCAAATTTGCGCTCCACACGCTCTATCTCAGACTAACAGCGAGCAGTTATGTTAGGAGCTGCTATTCCATCACAAAGACCTCTGGATTGAGTAGTAGTCCAATGCAAGCCTCAATATGGTCTTCACCCGACCTGCAATGAGAGTCCAATGCTCGTCTAAGATTGCATTTGTTAGGAACTAAACGGTGTTCATCAATTAATTCGTGTACCTATATTTCTCTGATATGCAAAGGAAGTTTCACTAACGTCCTCTTTCAACATGGAATTTCTAATTCCTACAATATTTCTTGGTATTCAAGTCCAAGGTATGTGTCCAGCACCGAATATAAAATTGTTGCTATGTAAGTAAAAAAGGAAGCGATTCTTTACCAGCTTGTCAAGGGCAACTAGACATTGTCGTTGAATCGATACCAGGTAGGCATCATGACAGGCAATAACGACATCAGTGACCTTTCCGAAGCCACTCCCTCGGAAAGCTCTAGCAAAGAACTTTATAGAGCCTATTCCATTAAGAAATGCATGAGACCACTAATAGATTAAGAGCAAAGTCAATTCAAGCACTCAATCCATTGGCGTACGCATTGTGGAGCCCGATGAATTTACCCGGTCCATGACATACTGATGCAGAGTATTAACAAATGTATGAGTTTCTGCTGTAATAACATTCAAGAGTCTAGCATAACAATGACAATGTGCATTCAAGTTTGTTGCAATGTCTTTCAGAATCAAAGTCCATCTCTTTTGATGCACATAGGTCATGGACTTGTACTTCTTCTCAACAACACTTGACAATTCACCTGCACAAAACAATATACCTAGCAAAATCATCAAACATCTACAAAGCTCAACATGGTCACGAAAGCTCAAATCTCACATGCAGACTACAAAATTCTCATAACCGTACTAGTAAAGACACAGCATTCGCACGGAGAAGATGTAATTACCTAGTTCATCCTTCAAGAGCTGCAGTTTGTGCAGTTCACTTTTGTCCGTGGTGTCCAACTGACGAACCTATGAAATCAACACAAATGTACCAAATTCAAATACTTGGAATGAGTAATCGAAACTTCCTTCTCAGACCTAAGGTTAAAAGATAACCACAAATCTCAAGCATGCAAGGTATTGCTGATACTATTTACATTTACATTTACACTTGCAAGAACAAGTCAAAGACATGCCAGATGTAACACATCAGCCAAGCACTCAAAGGAGGATTTGATTAGTTAAAATAAAGCAAACAACAAGACTTACTTGGTAATGAAGTGTTAAGTGCTCCATAGGAGAGCTAACTGCCTCTCTTGACTTCGCACACAATCTTACAACCTGGACAAAAGTAACCAAAAAAGTATTTACAGACTTACAACAAGGATGGTCAGCTACATTATTTCCAATTACCTTAATATCCTCAAAGATAGCCCATGCATAATACCATGTTGAATTTGTAGCTATACGTCAGAAATAGAACCCAGTACATTATGATTCGTAACCTGTTTAACAAAAGTAAGGTGACTCAACCATACCTATGAAGTATTGATTTCTGGAAGTCTAGGAGCTCCAAATCGCTGTGGCAGTGTATTCCGAACTGTTTGCATTTCTACTTCATGACCAAGAAGACGATGATAGATATATCTGCAAGAACAGAGCGTATATCTTAGAGAAAGTACTTCATGAACTGTGCAACAATAAAACACTTGGGAGAGAACAGTGTATTCGTTATGGAAAAATTTATAGAATGAATAAATTTCACATAAGAAACCCAAACACCTCAATAAAAGTATTGAGGGATTACCCACTGATACTCGGTTCATCGACAGCAAATGTCTTCATCGCAACTTGCATCTGATCAAAACTGTTGCTTTTCCAAACGAAGTCCACACTGAAATTGTGATTCACATCAATAGGTACACCCTGCAAAGCCCGAGTGTCAAAGAAGTGATAATCTGCTTTATTCTCGCTGAGACCTAAACTTACCCATAAGAAAAACATAAAAAAACATCCAAATATAAAAACCACCGGAAGCTAGATTAGATCTCTGCTTTTAGACAAGGAATACAGTGCACATATACACACACAATGTAAAAACAATTCGAATATGTGCTTCTCAACGTACACGGAAACGAATCACGTCACAAATAAACACTTACAAACGATTTCACAAAGTACAGCAGACACGATTTAGCTGAGAAAGCACCACTTCAGAGCACAGGGCTAAGATACTCCATTTTTTTTCTAAATACAGATTACAACAGCAAGTAAAACGTAGCAATGAAAAATAAGTAGGTAATAAAAGGACATTATGTACAGTAGATAGAATGGAATTACTATTACTCCTATCTTGGAAGTCACATAGAAAGCACAATGTCGACTCACCTGCTTCGAAATAGTAGTGCAGACTTCGCTATCTGGTTCATTTCGTGCATTTCGTGCATTGCAGCCAGGGCTCCAAGAAGACAAGTGAACATAAGCTCGGAGAGGGTATCTTTCCTCAATACTATCCCTTGACAAATTTTGATTTCTCGAACCCTAAGACATCTTTCAAATGTAGCGGAGGAAAGACACACGGGAACCAAACACGACACAAAGCATGTACAAACATTAAACACACAGAAAATCAAAACGAAGCATCGGAAAAACTGTGTGAAAGCTTCCTGGAAGTTGAAAATCAAGGGAACAAGTTTTTCAATCTTGAATATGGAGGTATGTGACTTCGTAAAAAAGTATGCACGAGGAATGGAGAGGTTCCGATAATGGGAGAGGGAGAGGGTGACAAATTTTGACAAAAAACGGTCGATTCAATACACATAAGACTTAGTTTGTATAGTAGGATGTTACACTTTGTGCCTCAAGTTTACCGTTAAGTGATCCCAACAGGAAACCCTCTGTCATGACACATGCTCTCTATCTAAGCCACTCCCCGTAATGAAAATTGTGTCGATAGAGGATAGAAACTGTGGACAGAAGTTGCCCCACTTCACCCATTCGTAGTTCTACAAAGCAAAACTGGAGAAGGATAGAAAGCCATTTGCTCGAAAAGTTGTTGAGGTACGTATAGACTACTTCACAGTTGAAAGGCGTTGGTCTACGTAGCCTCCGGGAGTGATTGAAATGTCTCACCAACAGAAGAAGGTGAACAAGAGTACTTAGTTTTCATGTCGTATAACGATGATATTCTTTCTTTTGAAGATTTTGGTTGTATTGGAGAAGGTTTAGGGTTTATTCTTCCAAACCCTACTTTAGTCCATTTCGAGGATACAAGTGCATTTTGAAACTAATTTTCGTTCCTTTGCGACATTGGAAATTTTGCCAAAGTGGGATGGATAGAGAAGACGACTACATACAAGTCACAGATGAGAGGCGAAAGCAACTTCGTGATGACAGACTTTGGGTGAGAGAATATCGCCGAGCTAGGTTTTTAAATTTGCATAGAATGAGTTGTCCTTGTTGTAAATGTCAAGGTCGCAGGAAGTGGATAGTTCCCACTGTGAGGGAACATCTAATCCGAAACGGCAGAGATTCAAAATTTCGAGTGTGGCGAGGACCTGGGAGTCCGGACACATCAGACGAAGAATGGGAGGCTGGTTTCTGGAGTTCAACAGAAGGTCGACCAATGCAAGTCGATAATGAAGTGGACACTAGGAATATGCTGGACAATTTATTTGAAGACGTTGAAAACTCAGAGCCCATGGAAGAACGGCTCCATGACATAGAGGGCATGGAAGAACGCTTGCATGACACAGTAGTGGAAGCCTTTACAGTAGCAGACAATGTAACCAACGCATGCAACTCTAGACCAACTGTAGGTGATGACTTGGAGGTCGAAAATGCATTGCTGCAAGAAGAACCGGTAGGTGATACAAATGAGCAAGCAGAAGTTCAAGGTCAAAACAATTTTGACGCCGACATTTTGGAAGAGGCTTTGCATGAATTATATGAAGGTGCTCAATGTACCAAGTTGGCAGCCACCATCCTTATCATGAACGTGTGCACAGTCCATGGGGTGAGTAACAATTTTGCTGATGAATTATTCACTCTTCTCCAAGGACACATTTTGCTACAGAATAATACGTTGTCTAGGAATTTTTATGCAGCTCGAAGACTAACAGGCAAATTAGGATTGGCTTACAATAGCATCCATGCATGCGAAAAAGGATGTGTACTGTTTAGAGGAGAACTTGAAGGTGCTATAAGTTGTCCAAAGTGCAATCGTCCAAGGTACAGGGATCAAATTAGAAAGAAGTTTCTAGTGAAAGTTTTGAGGCATTTTCTATCATAATTCCAAGATTGCAACGCATGTTTCGTAGCCCAGCACTCTCAAAATTGTTGCTATGGCATTTGGAGAATGGAAGCAATCGTCCAGGAGGAGACAATCTAGTGCGTCACCCATGCGATTCAAAAGCGTGGCGCCACTTCCATGAAAATGTGGACCCAACCTTTGGTGAAGACTCGAGAAATGTCCATTTTGCTCTTACTGCAGATGGAGTAAATCCTTTCAAGCAGACTCGTTCAAGTTGGTCTACTTGGCTAGTGACCTTGCTAAATTATAATTTGCCGCCTTGGTTGTGCACCAAATTTTTTTTATGATGTTAGCTTTGTTGATTCCTGGAAAGCAATCTGTAAGTGCAGAAGTATTTGATGTGTATCTGGAACCCTTGGTGGATGAATTGCTAGAATTGTGGAAAGGAGTGCCAGCATATGATGTTGTACAAGAAGTTGGTGCCCACTCTTTCAACCTCAAAGCAGTTCTTATGTGGACAATTCATGACTATCCAGGATATGGCACGGTAGGAGGATTTGTGCACCAAGGCTATGTAGGGTGTCCATGGTGCGGTTCTGATTTAGGAGCAGAGCATTCAATAGAGCTATGTAAGGAAATTTATCAAGAGACTCGCAAATGGTTGCCTACTAATCATCCTTACCGCTCAGAGCGTATGAAGGATCACTTTGATGGAAAAGTGGAAGTGCGAGGAAGACCCAAAATTGTATCTGTAGAAGAACAGTTGGAATATGCAGAGCAGTATAAGACTTGGAAAGCAGCAGGAAATAGAGACGGAGCTCCAGGGGATCCGTCCAAATTACATGGAGTGAAGCGGTCTAGCATTCTTTTCAGGTTGCCTTACTGGAAGGTGAGTTGTAGTAGTCTTTCAAGTCGAACGACTAAGTAGCAAATTAGTAGTACCATTAAAGTGTCAAGAAGAATGACAATGGATTACTTGTATTTCAGTTGTATTATAGTCACTTATCAGTCGTATCTTAGTTGCATATAAGTTGTACTGTAGTCGCATATCAGTTGTGTTTTAGTCGCATAGTAGTTGTGATTTAGTTGCATACCAGTTGTATTTTAGTCGCATGTCAATTGTGTCATATTCGTTTTGAGATGCTTGTAAAGAGCGTTTGCAGTGAACACTAAAGTGCCTACATTGTATTAGAGTCTTGTAGTATGCTTTTTGAGAGAGAGATGAAGTGATAATAAAAGCATTTGGTAGGGAGATGTACAAGTGAATGTGTCTTTCCATGTCCATTATCAATCCCATACTAACTACTCAAAGGCTATTCATGTGACCAGAGGCTTCTCATCCGCTATACACTAGATGTCATGCACTGCGAGATGAATCTTGCCAAGAATTTCTTAAAAACAATAAGTGGAAAAAAAGATACGGTGAAGGTGCAACGAGATCTTCAAAGGAGAGGTATACGAAAACATTTGTGGTTGATACCAAATCCTCGTAGAGTTGGTAAAATGTTGAAACCTATTGCTGGATATGTGCTCTCTGAGAAAGAGTACGAGCAATTTGCAGACATTATTGACTCTGTGAAGCTTCCTTCAGGATACTCCTCATCATTTGGGAAGCATATAAAGGCTAAAAAATTTGGAAGCCTCAAATCACATGATTATCATGTGTTAATGCAGCAATTGATGCCATTGGCATTGAGGGGTCTATTGAAACCCGGACCGCGTATGGCCGTCATGCGGATTTGTAAAGTATTCAGGAGAATATGTATGAAGGTTTATAACCCAGCAGACTTTGAGTCTCTTCAATTAGATGTGGCTGAAAGTATGGCACTACTAGAGATGGAGTTCCCACCGTCATTTTTTGACATTATGATACACCTTCCATATCACCTAGTCCAAGAATTAGACTTGTGTGGGCCTGTTAGCACAAGGTGGATGTATCCAGTTGAAAGGTATATGAAAACATTGAAGAATTATGTCCGGAGTATGGCTAGACTAGAGGCTTGCATGGCAGAAAGGTACTTGAAGGAAGAATGCCTTGGCTTTGTTACAGAGTATTTGCAAGGATTTGATGTTGTCAAGAGGCGCGTCTGGGATGCAGAGGAGGAATTTGGTGATGCTGAAGAAATTCTAAAGGGTACGGATCGACAGTTTGTAATGTCTACTGCACTGCGGGATGCAGCACATAATTATGTACTAAACAATGTTGTCATTTTGGAGCCACTTGTGAAGTAAGTTGCACTAGCCTGTTCATCTTTTATAATCTGATTAGTAGAACAAAGATACGCAAGTTCAATGCAATTGGTTGCAGTAGCAAAGATGGAACTAGAATGCAATTGGTTTTAATAATCTTGTGCAACTGAAATGCAACTATCATGCGACTATAATGCAACTGAAATGCAACTGAAATGCAACTACCATGCGACAATAGTGACTGTCAGGTGTCCAGGGATGTCTTCGATGAGCATTTGCAGTTGTATCTAATTAGGCTACAACAAATTGTAACAGTGTTAGTTTTAACTTCTTTCATGCACTTGCAATAAGTGGAAGGAGGATTGTCAAATGGATTCAAGCACCGCACCACTTGATGTGTGGATAAAAACGGTTGTTCGCAACAATGACATTGATGCACACAGTCCTGAAGATAGAGATAGGATATTATTATCCACAAAACCATCGCAAAAGGCACTTCGATATTCTCGTATGAAAGCTTTTGGAAACCATTTCAGGGTGGATGATGACGCATCCAACCAATTTCAAACATACGACTGCGGGGTTGCATCTGTGTTCCAAATTCCAGCTTCTGATCTTCGAGATGTGTCAAGGCACTATGTTGGAGTACTAAAAGATATATTGAAATTAAAGTATGGGTCTCTTAGCACCCCTGTGATACTAATGCGATGTGAATGGGTGAAGAAAACAGACAATCGACGAAATGCAACATACATTCGAGATGAGGCTGGTTTTCTTGTAGTGAACTTCCGCCACAAAATGCGTATGATGCTGGATCCTTTCATATTTTCAAGCCAGGCAATCCAAGTGTTCTTTGCTGATGATGTAAGGAAAGAAGGTTGGAAAGTAGTATTGCATAAAGAAGCTTGTGCTCAACGACAATTTGTAGACACATCAGATGTATTCGTAAGTACCAATATACAAGCTTCTGGTTTAGCTACTCCAGAGGATGTGCCTCCTCTACCTACTGTTCCATCTTTGGTTGGAGCTATAGAGTTATCTGCAGAGGATAGTCTCTTAGCATGTGCAAGATATTGACACCATTTATTTCCAAGAAAATGGTGATTTTTAAGTTTGAAAGTTTCTTTGTATGTTGTATCCTTCATTTCAAATAGACTTAATGCACTAACGCATGCAATTGTCTGCCTTCTATTAAAGAAAAAGGCGAGTAGAAATGAAGTGAACCTTTATAAATTATAGATGAATAATATCACAGAGACATACTTATTTGATCTTATGAAGTGTGCAGCTTGAATGGCTCTAAACCAGCTTCAAATACAAAAATCATAGGTTGCATCTCATAGTGAACTCATAGTAAACTTACAATCACAATTGTCTAGCAAAGTAAGGATGCAACTACAACTCATATGAAATAAGTACTATAGCATTTTGACTAAGAACTCTAACTATCTTTGTTTTGTAATCAAACTATAGTCATTATGTTGTTGAATTTTAGTCTAATTGTAGCCAAAGTCTACTTGTTCTGTAGTGGAACCGTAGTTGTTTTTTAGTTGCATTGCAATCTTCTTGTAGTTGCACTGTAGTCATTTTCTAGTTGTATTGCAATTGTTCTCTAGTTGCATTTCAATCGTTTCTTAGTTGCACTATAGTCGATTTTCAGTCATGTTCTAGTTGCATTGCAATTGTTTTCTAGTTGCATTTGAATCGTTTTTTAGTTGCACTGTAGTCAGGTTCTAGTTGCAGTATAGTTGATTCCTAGTTGCATTTGAGTCATTTTTGAGTTGCAATGTTGCCGTTTTTAGTTGCAGCGTAGTAATTAGTTTGTTTTCTGTAATTGGAGTGACTACATTTTTCCACGGTGGACTCTACTTCGTGGATAGCTGTCTACATGGACAACTGCGATGAATATTGGATGTAGAATACCTCCTGTCTGTTCTTCTGTTACAGTATCGTAATCCTACTCTTCATTTTCCAACTACTTTGCGACTACAACTACATACACGTCAAATTTGGTGCAAATACAGAGGGCTACAGTCGCAGTACAGTTGTATAGTCGCATCTCAGTCGGTTGCAACGGACACGTTTTTCTTCTAGTGATAGCCACTTGAAAACACTTACAAAACAGTAGAGAACACCTAGTTGAGAAAGATGGAATGAGAAGGTTGCAACCGGACTTCTTTCCTTTCCGTTGCTCCGTTGAGTTTCTCTACCGTTGGATTTGACCGTTCCCCTCCATGTGGAAATAGTTTCCGTTCTAATGGCTCCCTGATTTCCCCGGTAGTGACCGTTAGCTCCTGGTTTCGACTTCCGATACCGGTCTAACCGTATCCGGTTATCTTGGAATCCGGTTTGGGATTTCCTTTTGGTAACCGGTTTCTGGTTTAAGACAAAAACTCTAAAGATCCGTCTTAACCATTTTATCTCATTTAAGAGATGCTATGGTTTCTAATCCATAAATCTATTAAATTCTCTATTTTTATCTTAAAAACAACAAATAAAATATGCAAATAAAATGTCTTTAACCTAATTCTATTACAAAAGTAATAGAATTTGGAATTCCGGGTCGCCATAAGTACCTCACGTACCTGTAGAATAATACGCTCCGTAGTCACGTCGAGGGTGGTTGGCGTTGTTTGCTGCAAATAAACATAGTCACCCGATAGAAAACGTTGAACCTAAGGTTGGTAACTACCACCTCGTATTGTAACACAACGAAAGGTGTCTCTATGTTGCACAATTGAGAGGTTCTCAACTGCAACTGAGACTGCAACTGAGAGTGACGAGATTAGAAGGAAGAGAACTTAAGTAATGTTTACTAAACTCAATGTTGTTCTCAAAACATAGATCGGATTAACTAACTATCATGTTTGCACTTAAGACCCGATGCATCTAGTAGTATCCAACACCGATTAGACTTATAAGCTTTGTTGGTATCTACCGCTAGTCTATTTCATCCTCTATTTCATCCTCCATCATGGCCTCCAGCAGCTCCCGTCAATTCTAGGAATTAAAATTGGCGTCATTGAATTGTGTTGGCAGATTAGGGTTTCATCCATATTTTCCATCCGTGACACATTGAGGCTTCAACTGATGTCTAACTGAACATCACTAGGAGCGTTGGGGAGTTTAGGCTTGACATTGGGATTATCTTTGTTCTCTTGTTGATGCATCTCTTGTTTGAAGGTGGAGGAGCAACGTGCGGAGGTGGAGCGTGGGAGCGTCGAGGCAGAGTGTGGAGGCAGCAAGGACTCCCACGCCCAAGCGGGGAACCCCGGCACCCTTGCACGGAGCCCCCACGCAAGGGCGGGGAGCCCCTGTGCCGCAGCGGGGAGCCCCACGCGGAGCCCCCTCGGTGCTGCCCCTGCCGCGGGGAGCCCTTGCGCCGGAGGAGGGAGCCCCTCCCGCACCGCAGCTCCTCCAGCAGTGGGAGCAGGTCAGGTATGTAATTTTTTTTTTTTTTTGGTTTTGGTTTGTTGTAGTCTTGTGTTGTTGTGAATTTTCAATCTCTCTCCTTACACTCCACTACTTTGGTTTCCATTTGCAGGAGTGATCCTTGTGTTGGCTTTTGAAAGTAGCATGAGAAAATCCTTCATGAGATTGTTTGATTTAGGAGCGGTTTTCAGGAGCCATGAATCACCTTGGATTTCAGTTTAGCAAGTTTATGAGTTGAGCCATTCATGAGTGTCCAGCCTACTGCAACGGAGGATCTACATTGCTTGCAGGCACAGGTTGTTAGACTTTTAAGGATAGTTGATTTTATTTCCATCGTGTACAATGAAGTACTCATTTGCTTCCTTGTGACATTGTGGATGTCAAGGGGGACTTGCACATGCTTCTGTGGATGCCAAAGCAGACATCAATGTGTCCACTTGGCCAATTTTCTTTTTCTTTTTCATTTTCTGCTTGCAGGTGGGTGAACATCCATGGTGGCGTGGTAGTGCTTTTCCGGACACTTATGTGTCCTTGATGATGTCACAAAGAGCTGCAGGGGACATTATGTCCATTTTTTCGTGTCCTATTCGCAGATGAGACTACCATATGGACTCCCCTGTGGCATAGTAATGTTTTTATAAACATGCAAATGTCCAATGTGATGTCCTGCAGTGCATTACATGTCACGTTCTTGGTTCTTAAGTGTCTTGTATACAGAGGAGTCGAACGGTGGGTGTCCGTTGAATCGTCCTAATGTTTAATTGGACGTCCAGGTACTGGAATTGATGTCCATGAAAGCACACCATTATAGCATGTTAGTTGGCCGTTTTGTTCTTTTAGTTTTGAGCTGTGATTGCCTTGCACAAGTTTTGGGTGAGGATTTTCATTGTTGGCCGCTAGTTGAGATGGCCCCCGATTCTTGGAGAAAGCTGTCCGTGAAACGGGCAGCACCGTCTTGGCATCATGCTGATAGCGACAATGACGACTCTACCGCTGAGGAGGTACACGCTAGAGGTCGGACACTCATAGAGCAACAGTCGAAGCAAAGTAACGATCCTCGGCATGTGAGTAGTCGTGTGAAGGACAAGGGCAAAGCTGTAGCAAGTACTCGACCACCCAAGAGGCGTCGCACAGGAATGTCACGCACGAGAAGGAATGAAGCACAGTTGTCTATGAGCGAGGACGACTCCGTTGAATCTAAGCCCAGGTGACTAGTGCCACCTAAACCTCTTATGTGGTGTGTTATTGAAAGGAGATTGGATGTTTATATTCGATTTTGTGGCACAATTTACACCACAGAGTTGCCCAATTCAAATTCTTTTCATGTCCGTGGCATGGGGGCTCTATAACTAAACCACATGCACTTCAACGTCTACAGTGTTTATGTGGACATTGTGTCAGATACAGCACGCTGGCTTCTGCATTTCAACGTCTTAGTCTTCTGTCTAAGTAGATGTCCAAGTCGATGTCTGAGTTGATGTTCTAACGATGATCGAGTGGCCGTTGACTTGCAAGTGCTGTTTGTATTTGAGGTTTCATAGGAACACATCTCGATCTCCTGACACGGACGAGGAAGAAGAATCAGACGACGTAATGGTCATGGAGAAGGAGCCTACCACACCTCTACTTCGAAAGATCAATGTGAAGAAGGAGCGCAACAGCAAGCGCAAGCAATATGTGGAGGTGAACGAACGCGGTTCTCCCCGTGGGAAGGCAAAAAGCTATTTGATAGCAGATGTGAAGGCTTTTGCCAAGGGATTGAATCCTTTGTTTGGGTGGGCTGACCAGCCTTTGGATGAGAGACAACGTTTCTTTGATAGAATCTACGCAGGTAATGTGACGTGACACATGCTATTTCGGCCACGTCACATTACCTGCGTAGATTCTATCAAAGAAACGTTGTCTCTCATCCAATGGCTGGTCAGCCCACCCAAACAAAGGATTCAATCCCTTGGCAAAAGCCTTCACATCTGCTATCAAATAGCTTTTTGCCTTCCCACGGGGAGAACCGCGTTCGTTCACCTCCACATATTGCTTGCGCTTGTTGTTGCGCTCCTTCTTCACATTGATCTTTCGAAGTAGAGGTGTGGTAGGCTCCTTCTCCCAAATGAAGGTGCATTCCCTCACTTATTGGGATCACTGATGCGAAGTTTTGATTGGACCTCCTATTTGCAACCAATAAAAATTGATACGTTTTGTTATATTAATAGTGTAAACAAACATGTATATATACATGGAACTTGTGCTAGGAAAATTGTATACAACTTTCATCTTTATCACCTTCTTCCATATATATATTGTTCATATTAAAGTGAAAGTTTCCACTTTAAAATGTAAAAGTCATAAAGAAAAAGAAGTTACTCCTAGAAGTGTACTCATTTTAAAGTAAAATATACACTCTATTAGAACATTATTACAAAAACTATATTGTAGGATTTAAGATCTAAAACTCATGTTCCCATGTGAATACCAAATGATCTTTTCAATTAGTTATATTATTGATGAATTTGTATCAATTCTTTGTAAGACTCATATACTATTTATTTTTCTAATTTTCTAATTTTTAATAGCCATGAGTACTTTTATACTACATAACTTTTGTAGCATACTAAGTTTTAGCACTTTCCAACGGTACCAAAAATGCCCACAACAAACAAAACATTTAAATGTATTTTAATATAGCCTATTTTAATGTCTAAAGTTATTCTAGCAAGACTTTAGAAACTTGATATATAAATATGGTAGTTAGGAACTTTAGAAACAAGTATACATTGTTCTCACATGTCTCAAATTTATCAACTCTTGTCTAATCAAAGCACTTGCAGCTTGATGTCAATGAATAAGGTTTCTTGGTTGCTACAACAACTTGATTCCGCATAGTTTGAACATAGATATATAAGTTTTGCAAGGACTATTACATATCATTGATGTTATTTGTTGTGGTACCAAATCCAACTTTCATACTAACACTCAAACATCATCACTAATTGTAGTGCGATAAGCAAGCAACTAACAATGGTGCAAAACAACCCTAATCCAACTAGATAACTATGACAATTTTAAGTAATAGACACAAACAAGCAAGAATTTGCAATACCACATAGAATCAATGAAAATCTTCATCTTCAAAAGATTTAGCTCCTACAAAAAACTTGACAACTTCATGATTACTCCAAAAGCTATGTAAGACTCCCGCTCTAACACCTAGCCACCTCCACAATAAGAGAGTTTCAAATACTAGGCAAGGCCACAATCCTTGTATATACATCTTGAAAGTCAGTTCATGAAAAAGCCATAACCCACCTTGTCCAAGAAAATACCCACCTCTAATAAACTAGGTATTAACCTTGGACTCTAAATTGCAACGCTGAAGTCTGACAATTTCATAGAAACAACGGCTAAATAGCCCCCATTTCTTTTGGCACACGGGGTTGCCAGTATTGTCTCGTTTTCAGTCCTCCATTTTCACACTCCAACCGGTTATTTTACTAAAGGCACCGGCTAACAATAAACTTACGGAACCAACCGCCGGTTCTCGCTGAACATTGGTATGATCATTATTTACAAACAGCCCTGGCAAAATGGAATGTGCTTTGGCGAAGTAAGTGCTCAATCCGTTGGGCCATTTCGAAACCTTTTTGTTCCCAATCAAGTGCAAGCTTTCTTGCAGCTCCGGTTGCTTTCTTGAAGCTCCAATTCAAGTTTGTTCTAACAAAATCGCATGTCCATGGTAAGAAAACCCTAAATCTGCCTGTGCTTTCATAAGTCAACATGTTGTATGTAACAATTCAGAGATAGAATTTTATAGAGACAAATTGCTGTGCGTGGCCTCCCAAGGCAGCAATCACAGGAATGAATCAAATTGCATAATGTACACATAATCCTGTACAGTAACCTCCCGATCAGTGCGAGCATTTCACACCGGAGATCACTTCCTACTGTATATATCCTGCTTAACCTATCACCGATATATGGCAGGGCTGCTCAGAAATTGCTGAGAGGCTGCCGCTGGATTCGACTTCACCGGAGTATGGAACGTTCGCAATTCACTCAGACGCCTCTTTTCCCCAGATATTCTTGTCTGCGTTACCACGTTATCACCTTGTAAGTTTTGACAGCGACCAACAGACGCGACCGCCAGAGCACCAGATGCCAGGAAACAGCCACGTCAAGGAAAGTTCGACAAATATAATACCTTCAATCTAAATTCAGACACTTCGTCTTCCGCAGTTCGTAGCCGTGACTCCAACTGCCGAACTGCATCCATCGCAGCGGACTCATCAACTTGCCTCACGGAGTTCGTGCTGCCTGCTGCCTGATCACATAAACGGCACTCAATTAGTATCAACGGATGTAAACGACCGCCATGTCCAACCACAAACTTCGACGAGGTGCGACCCGGTACCTGTTGAATCGCAGTACTCAGCGTGATAAATTGCTGGGCGAGCTGGATCTTACTTTCCTCAGCTTCCTGTTTCAGACAGTCAAGCGATAATCGTCAGTCCTTGGTCTTCCAGAAACCACTAAATGGATCTTTTTCCACATCTGCTCACTGAGTGTGATTCCTCGGCCTTGCGCGGCACTCCGTGAGACTTCACAATTAACTTCAAACAATCAATTCTGCCTATCTCCGACACCACAGTACCTGCAATTTGCTTCGGAGACGCTGCTCTTCGTCGATGTTAGGGAACGGAGTTTTGCCTGCCGCTATCCTGTAACGCTCCAGCTCAGCTTTCACTCTGCCAAACATCATTTCCGCACGTCTCATCTTCGTGTTCAGGTCCTCCACCTGTAGCCTCAGCGAATTGTTTTCGTCCTGCAAACAAGGCGATCGTCAGGAAACGGAACGCCGATCAACTCGAGTCGCAGAGTAATTTAAATGCATAACCCGGCAAGACAAACTCTCCAGTCCGATAGTGCGCTATACCTTGATCTTAGCATGGTGATGAATCCGTTGCTGAAGGTTCTGCTGCCCAGAGAGCTTCTTGATTTCTTGCTCCAATTCTCCCAACCGTTTCTGAAGCCCTGCACTTTGGGTCTGCACCATCAAGAAAGAATTCAGTAAAATGCTGGCGGCCATCAACAACCAAACGGCAACGCTGTGTCCCGAAACAAATCTACAGCGCACACAAATCCGCATGAAAACGGAAATACCTTGAGTTTCTCATTCTCCGCTGTCAAGGTGTCGTCCCGGAAACGCATCTTCTCCGCGGAGGCACGAGCAGCTACAATCTCGGCCTGCTGTCTGGTAATTTCCTCTAGCCAGCTGTTGAATAAGGGAAGCTGTCAATCAGATTGGCAAATAAGTGGCTTCGACCCATCTCTTGGGTCACCCAACCGTAGGCTACCTCTCAAGCCAGACTCACACGCCAGACTACTGTAAAACAACCCACAATAGTATGATGGTACCTGTCTCTCTCTTCGATAAACTCGTTCAGCTTCTTCCGCAATCTTTCCAACTCAGCATCTTGCACAGTATCCTGTCAAAGTGCCATGCTGTGCAGGTAAGACAATGAAGCAAAACGTCCGCCCTGGACGAACAAGTCACCGCACATGACCTAAAACGTCCAAACTTGACAGTAACTAACCGGTCTCTGGTTCTCGATGCTTTGTCGCCGAACAGTGGCTACAATCTCCTTCACTTGTGGATGGTTCAACTGCTCACATCCGACACACAAACGTTAGAGCAGTCCCATCTGCAATCAACTCAACATACGTCACCACCCACGGCAGAGTTCACAGAGCCGGTCAAGAGGTTCACCTTCATATTCTGAACATCCAGATTGCAGCGGACCAATCCACGAACCACGTCGTGCAAATCACTCTCAAGCTCTGCAACTTTCGCATTCAAACCGTACACCTGCATCCACCCACGCACCAAAATTCCGCGTGAGTTTCCGGAAGAGAGAATCCACTCTACCAGAGGAATCGGAAATCATGAGCAGTCAACGCACGGCTCAAAAGGACTGCCACTCACTTCCTTCAGGCGTCCTGCGGCAAGAGCTTCAAGCTCCTCGATTCGGCGCCTAGCGGCGGCGTCTGCGTTTCTAAAGTCCATACATGGTCCCATACTGGATGTTCTGGCTAAAGACTTGCCACTACCACTCTCCATCAATGCCTCCAGTCCCTTCACCTGTGTAGACAACGTCAGTCGTGAGCTACACCACGGCTGTTTCACACCACAATATGACAACAGTACTGTCATCATCCCAACTCTCAAGGGAACGAAAGCTCATGAGATACTCAAACACGTTTCACGGGTCATCTAACTGGTGAAAGATAACTGACGGCACCTTCTGCTGACTTTCGGTCGTCTGCCGTCCAGCTGCTAGTGTCACTTGGTTGATATGGCCGTTCAGAGCCTTGATCTGCACAGTAGTTACCATCATTCTCGCATCGTCAGCACAGATTAGGGGGGCGGGGAGAATATGTGACGGTCTCCAGTAGATATCGCCACAATACCGAGAAGGCCTCCTATTACGTCTGCAATAAAACTTCTGCTATAATACCGCATCACTTCGCTAGTGCTCTTACCTGTCTATCCTTCTCCTCACATTGCGATTGCAGATTCTCTAGTCTTTGATGCGTCATTGAAAGCTCCGCTTCCACGACTCTCAGCTTCCTGTGTGATTCAAATACAGAGATCAGGGTCAGTTGAGCTTCACGACTCCAGTTCCGGCCCCAAACAAACGCCCAACCCAGCCAACAACACTGCTGCAGGCACACGCGCGGACCCATACCTTTCCAAAGACTGCTTCGCAGGTTGTGCTTCTCTAGACTCCAATGCCGAGAACGTCGACCCAAGCTGCCTCGATTTCCTCAGCTCCTTCTCGACTTGCTCTCGCAATTCATACTGCTCCTCCACTTTCTTCTCAAGCCCAGTCACCTGTCAAAAACCTCATGTCAGATTCTGCTCCTCTAAGATGAGAGGATGATATGACGACGAAGGAATGGAAGTTTCCAGAAAAGACGAACGGCTCACTTGATCCTCAAGGCCGGAAACTCTCATCTTCAATCGTTGCTCGTTAGCCATCATCTCCTCCGCCCGGCTTTCAGCATAGGTCTTGAACACCGCTGCAGACTGCACTCCGCGGTCAAATCACCGTCAGATCCTAGCCCCTTAAACATGGACCACTTGCATAGCAATCGCCAGGACTACGACGATACACTCAAAACGTACCTGATTACATTGGATCTGATTAGAAGAATGCAAGGGCTGGGAAAAGGGAGAGAGCGCACATGCGAACCACTGTAGTTACCTGGCGGGCTTTGGCAGCATCCGCCTCGCTTTCTGATCGAGCTGCTTCCAGCTCCGACTTCAGCGACATCACAACAGATTCTTGTTCCTTGGCCAGTGCGTCCAGCGACGCCAAACGAGCCTCTAGCCCTGCCACTTTCGCACGCAAATCTGCGTTCTCCAACGCAGCTTCTCTCGCGCTTGCAGCGTCACTGGCAATGCCGTCTTCAAGCTTTTCTCGCAGCTCCGACTCAAGACTGACAGTCCGCTCTTTCAACCTTCTCAACTCCTCACTCTTCTCATCTAATTCCTTCTGAAGCTGACCGATGCTCCTTGCCGCGCTCTCAGCCTCCACGGTTCCCGTCTCTTCCAGGAGATTGATGTCGTATTCAAAGCCTTTGATGAGTTCCTCCTTCTGTGCCACCTGCCTTTGAAGACAGAGTACCTGACTGCGCAACTGATCCACATCGATCAGTGCCAGCTTCGCGGTATCGGCCTCCCGTCGACTGGCCTCGCGTTCCGCCTCAATCTCTGCCAAACGTTCTTGCGTTTCTTTCAATGCTGACTCTAAAACGGACAAAGTAGCATCTCTCTCACTCACCGCGGCTAGGAGTTGAGACACGGCAGCTTCGGACATCTCAAGCTCCACCCTAGTGTTTTCAAGATCTGCACAAGCAGATGCTAGATCAGCTGCCTGCTCAGAGTGTACCGAATCAACACACTGCCCCTCTTCTAAAAACTTATGCCGAACTTCCTGTGCATTCTCTAGCGCGGCCTCTAGCGTTGAGATTTTACTCGTGCTCTCCGCTACAACGCTTTCCAAGGCTTCCACCTTCACAACGAAGCTAGAGATTTCAGTTCTGTGCGCTTCGATGATAGACTTCACGTCTTCTTGAATTTCAACTACAGGAAACTCAAAGAAGCTACCGCTTATATCCGCTCTCAGGGATTTCATGTCCACGGCCAAAGTCTCCATCTCTTTCTCACAGTGGCTCTTCGTGAGATCAACTTCCTCCTGCGCCAAAGCAAAAGCGGCTATGCTTTCCACAGACAGGCTCACGGACTCCTCCACTTCTCTACAACTCTCCTGTCCACAATCCTTGTCCTTGGCAGATGCATTTTGAGTTTCCTCTATCCTCTTTCTCACTGCAGCGTACTCATCGGCCTCTGCCCGAGCGGCATCGCTTGCACGCTTTAGCTGCTCCCTCAATTCGCACTCTACCTCGATGGCCTCCGCCCGGGCATCATCTCTCTCATTCTCTAGCTGCTCTCTCTGTGACCTCCATTGAGCTTCAGAGTCCGTCAACCTCACCACGACATTCTCCAACTCGAGCTCGAACGTCTCCACTTGCTCTCGCCGCCTCATGATCTCCTCTTCGGCATCCGTCACCTCGGCTTCCAGTTCCACGATTCGTGAAATGGCTTCATCTTTTTCTCTGATCGTCTTCTCCATTTCGATCTCCGTCTCCTTGTAGTGCACCATGGCTTCCTCCAATTGCAGCTTTACGGACAAAATTGTGTTGTCACGCTCTCGAAGTTTACAGCGCAACTTCTCGCACTCTGCGCTGGTGCTCTTCACTACCTGCTTCAGCTCATCCATTACATGGTCCTTTCCACTTTCACCATCCTCTGAGCTAGACCTCTTTTCGTCCGACACGCTATCCACAGGTTTCTCCAGTCGAGAAATCTCTAATTGCAGCAGCTCTTTGTCTGCATTCAGCCTTGATCTTTCCCCTTCCCACTCCACGGCCATTGTAGCATTGGCGTCCACCAACAGCTTCACCTTCTCCTCTGCGCCAGCTAACGCGGCCCTTGCTTTGGCCAATTCCACCTCGTCGCTCACGGAAGAAGCATCCTTGCCTGCACATTTACCGCCGGCTTCGAACTTATCGCTACGATTCTCCAAAGATGCAATACTTGCCAATGCGGCATCCTTCTCGACAGCTACACCCTGGAGCCGGATCTCAAGAGACCTTTTCTCTTCTTGCAGTGCCGCCACCTGTGCACACTTCTCTGTCAGTTGGGATCTCATCGCTTCGATCTCCGATATGATCATGGCCCTTTCATCCCCCCAACTCTCTTCCGACCTTGAAAATTCGTGCATCACCACAGTCAGCGCATCCAGCTTCCCCTGGGCTTCCATCCGGTTCACTCTCGCTCTCTCCAAGCGCTCCTGGAGGTGGACATGCTCTTCCTCCTTATCAGCTCTTGATTTCTCCAGCTCATCGATCCTCTTGCTCATGCGGTCGATGTTCTCCTCAGCAGCCTGAAGCTCAGATTTGGCAGCCCTCAATTCCTCGCGTGGGGCGGACTCGCGTTCGGTGACTTCCATCAGATCCACCTGCACGCGTTCCAGATCGTTGCGAGCAGCTGCCAGGCTCTCTTCCCTCTCGGCCAGCGCCAGCGATAGCTGGACGGCCCGAGCTTCGATCGACCGAACTTCAGTCTCCAAAGCTTCCTTCGCTGACGTCAAGTCCTCTATTTCCAACTGCATTGAGGCGATTCGGTTGTCAGTGTCCGTACACATCGACTGGATAAATTGCAGTCTCTCGCTGATTGCTGATTGCGCATCCATCGTTGAGACCTCCAAGTTCAGACTGTCTCGCTCTCTCCTCAGCTCCACCACTTCGTTCTGTAAGTGAATCACGTCTTCCTCACTCATATTCCGGGCAGTGGACAGCTCTTCCAACTCCATCATCAAAGACTGCTCCCTATCCTCATACTCCACAATCCGGGCCTCCATCACAGCGACCTTCTCCTGCAGAACGGATTGTGCCTCCTCGGCTTCACAAAGCCTTGAGGCGGACACGCTGGAGTCTATCGACGCACTCTCCAGCCGTGATTCAAGGAAAGCCTTCTCCCCAGCAACTGCCTCCAAGGCCGCGTCTGCCTCGCCCAGACGGGACCGGAAATCCTCCAGGAGTGACTCTCTGCTCTCCAACTCCGATTGGAGAGCCTCTTTCTCCCCTGCGAGTTTCTCCAGGGCCGCATCAGCCTCGATGACGCGGGTCTGGGATTCTTGCAGAAGAACTTCTCTGCTCTCCAATTCTGCTTGAATTGCCTGCAACTCTTCGCGAAGTCGAGACAGCTCCCCGATGTTTTCAGCGTACATGGACGATAACCTTTCCACCTCTGCTTTAAGCTCACAGATTGCTTCATCCTTCTCCTCACCAAGCGCTCTAGTAGCTTGGACCGACTCAGAGAGCTGCTTCTCCACTTCCTCCAAGGTCCTCTCCTTCGCCCGAATCTCACCTTGCAACGACTCCAGCTTTCTCCTCATCTCAGCTAACTCACCATCCTCTTTCTGAACGCTCATGCAGGACATACGCTCGCTCTCCTCTTTCAGCAGCGCTATTTGCTCGTCCTTCTCCTTCATGAGTTGCTCTGAAGCTTGCCCTGCCTGGATTAGCTTAGTCTCTGCTTCTTCTAGAAGCACGTGCTTCCGCTGCAATTCTGTTTGGAGAATCTCCAATTTTCTCCTGCTCTCATCCAGCTCTTCTTCCTTCTTCGCACTCGTGCTAGAGAGAGTCTCGCTCTGCTCTTTCAACTCGGCGATTTCACGCTCCCTCTCATTCTCGCGTGCCGCGGAAGCTCCAACTGATTCAAGATGCTCGCTTTCTGCCTGCTTCAACAGGGCCTCTTTCTGTCGCAGTTCGGACCTCAGCAGCTCAAGCGCCGTCTCATGGGCGGCCAGCTGCTCCTCCTCCATCGCAGCACTCTTGCACGACAGACACTGGATCTCCTCTGCAAGTGCCGCAACCTCTGCCTCCTTTTCGAGGACCTGGAAACATATGTGAAAACACACCGAGCTTAGTCCCATATTACACCAGTCACGCAACATCTCGCGATTATCCAAAGGAGAATCACTTACCAGATTGCTCAGTTTGTCAGACTGGGCTTGCGCCTGCTCCAGCTCCACTCTCAATGCCTCCATCTCCGCTTCCAGGGTGGACTTTTCGTTTTCCAAGCGCCGCAAATCGCTTTCCAGACCTGCCTTCTCTGCTTCCCACTCTTCTTTCACGATAGACAGACTTTGATAGGCCGCACCGGCTTCAACAGCTTTATCCCCAGCTTCCTTCAGTAGAGAACGACTCATAGTCAGCTCCTCCTTCAAGTCGTTCATGGCGGAGCAAGTTTCTAATGCCTCGCTTTCAACCTTCTCCTTGGATTCAGCAAGCTGCTTCCTCTCAGTTTCTAGAGCTTCCAGTGCCGATTGAAGTCTGGCCACTTCACTTCCCAAATCTGCTACAGATTCTTCTTTTTCACCGGCCACTCTCTTGGTTTCCTCCAGACGTTCTGAGAGTTGCCTCAATTCTTCTTCGGATTCTCTCAGCAAGGACTGGTCAGACACTTGAGCGTCGCGCAATCCTGAGACCAGCCGCTCCTTCTCGTTGATGACAAGTTCTGCTTCCCTCAGCTCTGCGCGGGCAGCGCTTCCTGCTATCTCCTTCGCTTCAACTGACTTTGACAGCCACGCCATCACCGCTGACATCACCGTGGCATTTCTCCCCCACTCCATAAATTTCTGCCTTGAAGAGTCCACCTCGGCCTGAAGAACCTCCATTGCCGCAGCAGCTTGTGCTCTCAGATGGTGGACTTCTTGCGGGGTCTCTGGTGCTTGGTCCGAAGACATTGCAAACGCTGTCTCACTCAGCACTCTAACTCTTCCCTCAGCGTCCTTCGCCAGCTCCTGAGCATGCTGCAATTGTTGTTTCAGTTGTTCCACAGCTTTCCTTTTCTCGTTCGTCCTGGAATGCTGCATACTGTTCCGGCTAGACCTTCCTGAGAAAGGCATGTAACCGCAGGATATCTGCTCCACCTCCAACCAGGCTTTGTTGAGGGCTTGATCGCCCTCGGCAAGACAATCTACCAGCCCCAGAGTATCCCTCCGCAGAGCTTCGATCTCAGAGTCCTTCACTCCCAACACGGACTCGTACTTCTCAATCACGTGCAAGTTCTCATCTTTCACATCACTCAGCATCATCCGCATACTATCAAGCTCACTTGTAAGCTCGGACACAGCTCCCCTCGCAGCTGCAAGCTCTTTGTCGGATACTTCAGCTTCGGCTCTCAAGTCCACAAGCTCTGCCTGCATGGAGGTGATGGCTAGGACAGTTTCGGATTCCGCCTGACACCGCGTGAGGTCTTTCTCAGACTCCTCTTCCTTGAGTTTCAGATTTTCTCGGCGGGTAACTTCTAGCTCCCGCTTCGCGTTCTCCAGCTTCTGCTCAAGAACCAGCCTCTCCGCCTCGTCCACCGCGCCTCCCTCCTCCAGATCAGCATACTCTCGTTCTAACTCACGGACCTCCTGCTCCTTCACTAATTCACGTTCTAGGCGCTCGATCTTTCTCCTCAAGATCCGCTCCCTCTCTTCCCTTCTCTTCAGCTTCTCCAACGCCTTCGAGTGCTCGGCCTGCAAGGCATCGAACTCCCGGATTGAATACAGGTGTTGATTCTCCAAGGCTTCCATCACAACCTTGTCTTGATCCAGCTGCTCGCTCAGACGTGTCGATTTCGGATCTGGGGAATACAACTGCAGCCTGGACACGGCATCGAAGTACGTAGTCTCTCTCACCTCGCCCGCCGCCTTCAAATTCGAGATCATCTCTTCAGCCTCTTGCAACTGCTCTGTTAGCCTCGCCACCTTCGCCTCGACTTCCCGCCCGTGGGATCTCTCCTCGTCAAGGACGGCCGACGTCATCTCCAGCTCTTGGGATGTGGGTCTCTCCTCCCGTGCGCAATCGGGTGAGGGCACTCCCGCCATTTCAAACTGACCAAGCTTCCCCTCCAGCTCCTTCTTCTGGGCCCGTTCTTCGTCAAGGACTGCCTCAAGCGACTCCAGCTCCAACTGTAGTTGCATCACTTCTTCTGCATGGCGCATCTCGATTTCTTGGGCTTTCTGGAGCCGTTCGAATGAGCCGTCTTCCGCTCGCACACTGTTTGGCGCACTAATCAACTGGCATGACTTCCGCTCCTCTTCCTTCGCCGAGAGCTTCTCAATCATCTGCTGGGCGTCATCTAGCTGAGTTCTCAGCTCAGTCTCCTTCATGCGAAATAGTACAGCCATTTCTTGGATATTCGTCAAGGACTGGCTCTGTTGCACTGCCATCTCCTCCGTCTCCAGTCTGATTTGCTTCACGGCGGCGGCATACTGGGGCACACAACAAATCGCCACGATCCCATATCAGCACGCGCCACTGAGTTCCAAGCAAAAAAATACACCACACGCTTGTTGCTCAAAAAATACACGACGTCCAGCGGAAAATTTACCTGGGCGCCAACCAGAGCAGCTTCTTTGCTTTGGAGTTTCTTCGTCAGAGCCCGCGCTGATTCGAAGGCCTCTTTCATCGCCTGCACCCCAAAAAAGAAAAAAAAACTTCAATCCAGTCCATTGAGAATCCACCTACTGGTTGCGCGAAACCGACTGAATTGACACACACACGCCAACACGACATGCGCATTTCCGAGACAACGGTTGAACTTTGCGCACCTCCAGCTCAGACCGCAGGTTTTGTGCCTCCAGTAACGAATCCTTCAACTGCACATCCAGTTGCTCACGGACGCTCGCCTGCATCTTCGAATTCTCTGCACTCTGTAAAACGGTCCACACGATGCGCCTCCATCTGTTAGCACCCGTCTGCCACTCCCGACCTGGCAGTTACCTGGTGTACAATCTAAAATCGACCACAGCAAGTATACCTGTTCCAATTGGAGTTTGAGCTCGGCAATGAGTTCAAGGTGTTTCAAATTCTCCAACTCAAGGGCTTCCACGCTGGACGGCCCCGTGCTGTCGCCCTTCGCAGCCAGTTCCACCTTCAATTTTTCAACCAGTTCTTGAAGTTCGTCCACTTGCCTGGAAGGCGACAATGCATACACCGATTCTCAGATACGAAAATACAGAAACTCGCAAGAAACCAATCCACAACTCCCTACGCAGTTCGCAGAATTACAAGCTCAGATAACTCACCTTCCCATTTTTGAGTAACTATCGAGGGAAGAACTTAAATTGCTGCGCAGCTCCTCCACTTCCGATCGATAGTTGTCAGCCTGCAAAAACGCAAAACGCAAAACCTCAGAATGCAAAATTCCAATTCTGCGCTCGCGCACACCTGGCTCGGCTAATGGAGATCTGCACGGTACTATCAGAATAGCAATTGTTACCTCCAGTCGCAGAAGTTCATTCTCACGGGCTGCCGCCGCGAGCTCTGGTGCCAGGGCCTTCTTCTGAAAACCAACAGAAACGAGTTAGTCGGCCTCCCCAACTTCTGATAGTATTCTGGTATGACATTCCAGTACAATATGGCAAGGTCAAAGAGAAAGACACCTGAGGAGTTGTCAGAGGGACAAGGCCTTGATCCACCGCAATCTTTCCATCCAGCGCTTCCAGAAGCTGGTCTCGTAAAGTCGACATTTCCTCCAGCATCACATCTCTCTCTCCGCCTTCGCGAAATTCCTGCAGGCTGCACACACGAATTCCACATCCTCAAATTCCCATGATTGCGGGCATGCACAATCCAGAAGCATAGGATCGTCGTCAGCAGTGCAAGTGGATCAGATACGACCGGCACTCGAACTGGTCTCGTACCTACGAATTTGATCCAGCAGACGAATGTTCTCCATAGCGAACCTAGTCAGCTCAGGATTGCGATCCGCTTTCTCTCGCATCAGTTCAAGCTCCTCCGTCAACATCTTCTTCTCGTCGGCAAGGTACGAATCTACAGAGAGCAATCCCTTCGACAGAGTCTCCAGTCTTCGAATTTTGTCCTCTCTAAATCGCAGGACCATCTTGCTGCTCTGCGTGTCTGCCTCACGCTGATGCACCTGCACAGTGCTAGTGGCGTCAGCACGATGAATTTCCCCTTCTAGAGCTCTCAAAACACAGGATGACAGGCCAGACTCCCTACCAGGCGGCTGAGCTGTTCGATCTCCGCTGCCAAGCGCTTCGTGGTGGCATCAGCTGCCTGCTCACGCCTCAGTGCCCCAGCCACGACGGCCTCCATTTGTCGCAACTGCAAACAACGGAAAAAGGCTCAGCTTACTCAGACGTCCGTGCCCGAATCACTCACAAGGCCACCGAGATCCGCGGGAACTGCAAGGACAAACTGAGCAGTCTCAGAGATTGAAATCCCCTACCTTTCTGCTGGAAACTTGGGGGCTGCCAAAAAACTTGTGGGCGTCTCCCCAGGAGTCAAACGACCCCCGGACCGGGTTGAAATCATCCTGCGACAGTGGGATTCTTGAAATGCTTTGCCGGCGGAGGCGGTCCAATTCCTCCTGGATCACGAGGAATCGAATGTCAAACACCGATACGACTCATCGAGCCCGACAACCCTGAACGAAAGTAACCCACGACGTGCAACAATCGGATGGGGAAGAAAAATCGAGCACCTTCATCTGTTGAATCTGAGCGCGAAGTGCTTTCACGTCCCCGGACGCATCCTCATTAATCACGGCCTGTTCACATCGCACACGTCAGTCAAAGCGCAAACCCTTCATGTTCAGCCTCTCAAAGGACGCTTCTACAGTGCAGCTGTGCTAATCACAACAGGGAAAGAGGCGCACCGTATTGCGGATGAGTTTAGCCCGCTGGGCAAATTTCAGAGTACTCAAGGTTTCGAGAGCATTGCTGCCACACCACATAAACGAGGATGAGGAGAAAAAACAGGACTGGCCCTACGAGCGGACGAAGTCATCAACATGCAGTGTGACAGGCGAACTGAGAAACGGGATAGAGAGGACAAACCAGCTAGAAGGGCTGACAGTGGCTATGATTGTAGTCTTCGAGTTCCCTCCCAGTGAATCCTGCACAGGATCATACAGACTCAACTTCCTCAGCCGTCTGAACAGGCCAATTCTCACAGTTCAGTACACTTCACGGCGCACTGGCCCACGGCCACCGCATCGAAGGCCTCGAAATTGAGTCATGAATGCAACGACGGACCTGCGTGTGGCACATGGCTAGTGATACTTTACCTGGAGAAGGAAGGTCAGCTTCGAGTCTCGATAAGGAACATGGCGTTGTTTGCCGTTGGCGACATCGACCAGAATCATAATGACCAAACTGCACAAAATCCGTGCCAATCAGATCATTCCTCCTCTCAAAACAGTGGTGCCACTACCGACTCCCCCAAGTCAGAAACTGTCCAGCACGCAAACTCACCCGAGGGTAGATAGAGATTTGTTGATATTGGCCGCCTCTTTCAGCCGCTCGCCTTCGGCTCCAGAGCTCTTTTGCCTGAAACCGTGCAAGTTTTGGTTAGAACTTCAACGCCTTCAAGCGCAGGTTATAATTGCGCAAATTCCAAGCGTTTCGACAACTGCCATGCAATGTTTGAGTTGCAAGATGCTTACCTCTCAGAACCTGCAAGGTCAACGAGATTCAGTCTTCCAAATCGGATATTAGTCATCGAGTCACGCTCCCATCTGCTTTCGATGATACATGTGAACACACTATGAGAGCGACTGGACTCTCTGTTCATGTTCGTGGCTGCCACTTTCCGGTTCGCCGACCCCTGCAACAGGCCACGGTGGATCCCCCTGAGCACTTCTGGAGAAACAAAAATAATCATAGATTCAACCGATGCAACCTCCGAGCAACAGTTCCCGGAAAAGAGGAGGTGGGAGAGACCTGGCTAAGCAACTGGATAACGTCTTGAACACTGTTAACCTCCACCTCGGTCAAATTATCCACGTACACCCCTTTTCGGACATCCTCTCGCATCTGCAGGATATCATCACAAGAAGTCAACAACATGTAGCAGGAACGAAGAAACATCTCTTGCAAATCTCATAAGATCCGAGGTGAAGGTGCAGCACCTGCAAGTTGGTAGAGGTAGGCTCCAGCAAATCAGTAATTTGCTCGTTGTAGATTTCCAGGAAGGAACACTTGGTCAAAAATTTGAGGTTCTCGTCCTTGCGGCGTTCCTCCTCCTGCACAGTTCAACCAACACCGTCTCATCCCTGGTTCCTTCCCAATGAAACGGAGCTCAAGTGATCACCGCATACACTGAACCCCCTGACGTCTCAGACATTCGTAACACGGACGCGCTGGCTCGGAGGCTCATCATTCCACGGAGACACCAAGATGCGTACCAGTTGGATTCTCGAGAAAAGGTACTCGAACACGCGAGGGGTCATGCCCCGATTGTCACTTGGTCTGTCACCGAGATGCTCGATGTCCCCAAGCATGGTGTGGGTCTTACCGCTTCCAGTCTGCAGCAACCGGCCGCGATATCAGTCAACATCCAAAACTGCAGTAAAATAACAATACGGGGAACATACGTGCCAGCGAACAGAAGCCTCCACAGCCGATGCCAAATCCATAGCAAAATCGACGCAGGTGCACACAGAAACAAGATCAACCTGGCCGTATGCAAACATGCAGCTGTTGTATCCAGCCATGCAATTCTCCACCATGGGCAACCCAGCCACGCGGAATAGCTTCTCCTGCGAAAATGAAAACCAACAAAAGACCTACAACCGTCAGGGCAGTCCAAGGACCCGTCATCGCTGCGCAACACCAATCCTCCACGCTCGACCCATTCACAGACGACGGCCGACGACATTCACTTGCCAGGGACTGCAAAAGAGGCACGCGTGTAACCGAACCTGGGAGATAATTTCGCCAGCTACATGGTCGAAGGTGAAGCGAGTTTCCGGAGGCCCCGTCCAGGTGAGGGTGTGGGGACTCTCTTGCCTCAAACATTTGCTGAACCCTTGGGAGACCATTTCCGTGCTGCTGATGGGACGAGTTCTGATCAAAACCTGTAGACACCAAACTTCCTGTGAGACGAACGCAGGGAAGAGTCGCACAGAGCAGACAGCCGTTGATTTCGAACCTAGGTCAAATTGAACTTCGAGAGAACAATGTTCAGGCGCACATGGAAGAGAGCAATACGCGACCGCTGGAGAGGGTTCCACCACTGGTGCACGGAACAAAACTCCAACGAAGAGAAATGACGGGCTTCTGAACTCATCATCATTTCGTGACTACTCAAATTCCACTGCCGCTCACAGAACTTACGCAACGGGGAAGGAACCGGACATGAGGACATGAGCAACCGCAAGAAAATTTCAACGAATCCAGAAGATTTCCAACGCCGCGCTCACCTGGACGTTGTGGTCGAGCCAGAACGTGGGATCCTCTTCCAGGTTGAATTGTTGCTCGCTTGTTCCCTGTGAGACGTGTCGCCCGCCGCCAGGCAAGGGCACAAGCGCACGGGACGTCGACGAAACAGCGGCTGCGGCTCCTTGAGCTGCTCCGTACTTCAGAGTCCGCGTCACGCTCTTCGCAGGAGTGGCGGAAACGTTCTGATTACAATTCGGACGGACGGACGATGCGGGCTCAGAGTCCGCGCCGTGCTTCATTGCGCGCTCGTTCCTGTGCCCACGGGGAGTGTGAGAATTCGCATTCTCGGAACCCTGTTTGGCCAAGACCTGTTGCTCCGGGAGACCCTTGCTCACAACACCTGCAGTAGCGAAAGCCATACCACCCGACGACACATCCGCCCCTGGCTCGGCCGCGCTCGCATCCTGCAGCCTCGAGGCAGGCTGACTCCTCGCGGGAGACTGGTGACGACTGTGAGCTTTCTTGCTCTTCCCATTCCCTTGCCTCTCAGGGGTCCCTTCCCCGTTCTCCACGTGAGGGAACAGGCACTGCCCGCCCCTCTTCTTCCCCTTCGGCGTCGCGCCGTCCGCCTTGCCCTTCGGCGTCAGCGCATCGGCGCCATTCTCGTCGGAGTTGCGGCAGGCCTCCGAGATCGAACTCAGCGGCTTACGCGTCGGCGTCAAGTCCCCGGAGCTCACGCAATTGGCATCCATGTTTTCTTGACCAGGCTTCTTGGGAGAGCCACGCACCACCGCGCTTCGCAGGGGCGACGTCCCTCTGCCCATGACACGGACACCGGCACTACACTACAGCCCTCGCTACTCGCCCGATGGCGACCGTCACTCACCTTCCGAAAGCCTCACCTCCAGCAAGCCGTCTCTGCCAATCCTCGTCTTCATCGGCCGGATTTCGACGAGACGGAAACCCTCGCACACCAACGAAACCGGAAATCCTGTTCTCCTACTCGGAATGCTCGCACGCGATCCTCCTAACGCTCCCCTCGCTCAATTCACCGCCGAGCCCGCCTTCGGCCACCTTCGCTCCCTTCCTTCCGTCGCCGCCTAGCCTGGTCCTCGATCGAGGACACAGCCACCACTACTGCCAAGAATCCGACCACGGCTACTGCCTACCGAACTACGACTGCCTCTATGGAAAAGATTGCTCGTACAAGCGCGGAATGGCGCTTCTTGAAGACCCTGAGCGTAGAGCGAGCGCGACCAAGGCCGAAGCAGAGCGATGGCGCGGTCGATGGCGAAGGCTGGCGTCAGCGGTAGCCGTTGCAAATTTGAACGCCCCGTTTCCGCGGCAGCTGCTCTGCCCATATTCAAATTCTGGAAGGAGGGGGGGGGGGGGGACGTGCGGCCACCAGATCTATTCCTTTCGTACAGTTCTCTTGTTGTTTGAGTGTGCCAGAACTTGGTTCGCAGGAATTGAATGAGTTTCGTAGATGTTGGAATGGGTTTCGGATAATCTACGGCAGGTCTGCCAGTGTTTGCACGGTGTGCTGGCCTGGAAGTCTGGCTCCTTTTAGGCATACACTTCCAAAATTGGGGAGCAGAATAGTAGTTTATTTCGGAATGGGATGTAAATGGAAGCGTGGACTTAATTATGAAATGTAGTGTGTTTCTGATTTTTATATTATGACCATGTAGAAGTCACTACAGTAGTGTGCTCAGTGTTTTATTTATGCATGATTTTTTTTGTCAATTGGCTACAACCAAAAGATGTTGGCTATTTTTTGTGAAGAAAATTTCCATTTGGGGTGAAATAGCCAAATTACTACTATATTTTCAGACCAACAGCCAAATGTTACCTAGATATCACCTGGTATCACCCAAGTATCACATGAGTATTGAAGAAACATGTGGCTTCTTCTCCAAAATTTTAAAAAAAAAAAAAAAAATATATATATATATATATATATATATATATATATATATATATATATATATGCCTTGTGTTGTTGTCATAACCAAAATATAAGCAAAAGTAACATTTTAATTCATAAAAAAATTGAAATTCAATACCTTACTGACAATAGGTTAAAATACCATGAAATAAAGTATGTGCACCCCTCCTTACAAAGAGCTTTTCAACAGTATCAAGAATGTAAATGGGGGTACAAACAATCCAAGAAATTTCACTATAACAAACAAAACAAAATGTTCTAACAATCTAATTTATAAAGTACAGACTAGTGTACTTTGTGCTCTACCACAACCAAAAAATAAAAGTAAAAATAATTTTCTAATTTTTTAATTCATTGTGCAAGGTTGCATTTTTGTTATGGGTAGAAGGTTTTTATGCACAAAAAATTGCAAGGGCTTTGTTTTGTGGCATTTGGACATGCCGTGTGAAAATTATGTTTTTTCCAAAATAAATTATAATTTAATTCAATTTTTGAATTCATGAAAACTTTGAAATTCAAAATTTTCACACCATAGGTCCAAATGCTACAAAATAAAATCTGCACACCTCTCCTTGCAAAGAGTTTTTCAACGGTACCATGAACACCATTGAACACCTAAAGATTTCTTAGATCTCAATATATCAAACAAACAAAGAATAAAAATTACAAGCTAATTTAAGGTATAGATTACCCCATTTACATATAGTACTATGAAGCAATTCTGAACGACAAGTTAATTTGTAGTTAGCTAGTAGAATTGGGAAAGAAATTGGTTGCAATTTGAAAACCCAAAAGACCCACACACAATGAAAAATCTATAACATTTTTATTTCAAGTAAAGAAGGGAAAAAAACTAGACTCGGTACTTGAAAAATGGTTCAATATCAAAATTAAAGGAAAATATGTAGTAAAACACAAAAATATATTCCAAACACTAGATGGCATGACTAAAGATGAAGACTTTTTTATGTGCAATGATATGGAGCACTTGGTGTGACATGGAATATGAGGTGGCACCTATTAGCACTCCAAATATTTTGTAGTTAGGAAGAGTGCTAAAATAATGGAGCAATTTGAGTCAATGAAGATTGTAGAAAAAGTGGGATAAAGTTATAGAATAGTAAGGTGGACACCCATTTTATTTAAAATATTTGTGTTATTTGATTGTATTATAGAGCAAAAAAAGTTATACATGTCAATAATAGATATCCAATAGGTTTAGGCTAGATCGTTAAAGGAAGTTGTGTTCAATGATATAGACATTCATCCTTATACCTATTGAATTCTAACTATTGAATTAGTCGGGCAAGTATGGAAATGTATGTTGGCTGGGGCATGAAGTTAAATAGGGGTTGTATTAGGGTCCAATCAATGGAAATAAATTCAAAGTTTAGAAGTCTAACCTAACATTCAACCATCAATTGCATAAGCAATATAATACTATAATTTTGCAGTTTTGTATGAGAATTTTCCATGTTCCTTTTCCATTATAGATGGAGGAAAAAAACAAATTCAAAATAAAGTTTAATATTTAGTAGAAAAAATAGGAAGGAATGTCAATTTCATAAACTTGGTGGAAGTTGTATTTTTTAGAGAGGATTGCAAATCATTATAAGTTCTAGTTTTTAGAGCTTTGAGCATATCAATCTTACAATTCCTTGCACTCATAATTACAATAATTTAATAAGATTGGCAATATGGGACTCAATAAGTGGATTGTCTCCTTTTCTAAAGGTATTGTGTTGAAGGAGGTATCATTGTAAAAGTATTTAATGTTGAAATGCTTTGCCTTTGAGGTTGAATTCCATCACTTTGTATACTCCTACTAAATAGCTTCATGTTAAGAAAAGAAATATTTTTACTATTCAAAGATGAAATTTCATGTCCTCTTTACTTTACAAAGCTTTTAGGATTTTTTGGACAATTTTAGAAGATTAGTGAAGAAAAATCACATCATATAGAAAATTATCACAAAAAATCTAAAAATTTCACCACCTATGTATACTATAGTGAAGATTATCATAGTCTAAGTACAATTTCCATATCATTTTATAGTTAGAATTTTATTGACATTGGAAATACACCCAAAGGTTCAAATTGCAAAAAAATATTCAATGTTTAAATTGTAGTAGAAATTAGAACAAATGAACTTTTTTTAAATGCATTAACAATTTTCATTGATAAGGAAAACAATATAGTGAACCAAAAGAACAAGTCTCCAACAAATTTTTCTTCTCTTTTAAACAACTAAATAACAAACTACAATACACCCAAGACCGACTATTAAAGGCAAAGTGCTAAAGGTCCAAAAAAGGCACAACGAAGGCTAGTTGAATTTTTCCATCTTAGGGAGGGCCAATTCTCACTATAAGTATAGGTGAACTTCTATTAGGGAAAAAATGAGCCCTCAAAGAGGCTGCTTTACATTGAAAGTTTCCTTCAATGGAGCTCATAGTCCCTTTGAGGGACAATGGCCACTATTCATCATAAATGATGAATAATGGTCACATTTTTAAAAATATTATAAAATATTAAAGATATAAATAATGTTTTAAAATAATATTTTAATAATTAATTATAATAATGAATATTAAAATAATAACTCAATAATTTAAAAAAATCAAGAATAGTACTCTCATGTGGTCACACTCATGCCACATCAAATTCAAAAAATAAATAATTTTATATTTATTTTAATATTAAATTTTGTATATTCTTAAAATATTTATAAAAATAATTATTAAAGTGAACTATTCCACATTGATAAGATCCTCCAATTTGCTAGCCATTTTTTAAAAATTAAAATTAATTTATTTTTAATTTGTTTTTTGACCTATTGTTCATGTTGTCCACAAACTCATGGCCTTTTGAAGGTTCATTTTTTTGTAATGATTTCATTAGACAATTGGGCTCAAATTCAAAAAAATATCATCTTTACAAAAAAATTTAGATCTCAAGCAATGTGCCATGTGCATGAAGACAACCATTGGCAAGATTCCAAACTCAATTGCATGCTTTTCATAATCTACCACGAAAGTTCAAACAAAATTGTATGAAACTGAAACACTTCTAACTTCCACCCTTCTTATTTGATTGTCATTCAAATGCCACAAATTAATGATTACAGCATTTCACAATTAATCCCTAAATGCTCAAGATTTTTTTTGAGCTTTTTGGAATTTGATCTAAATTAAACAAAAAATCAACATTTTGACAAGTTTTATTATTATTTTTTGAATTGTAACAATACAAATTCAAACTAGATATGTTAGAGATCACATAAGAAAAGAAATTACATACATAATATCACTTATGGATCAAAAGATTGTAATGTTTGATCACAAGGGTGTTAAAAAAATGAAAGAGATTTGAAGTCTTTCCATCCTCTTTTTACATGCCAATTCTAAAAAATTGGTCAATAAAAAATATGAAGTTAGAGGACCTAACATGCATAACTCCAATCAAGTACAACTTCTCAAAATCTACTCTACAATTTTTAAAATGAATTTCTCATGAATTTTTTTCCAAGATCTAGTGCATTTGAGGCTCATTTCCAAGAGCCCTCAACACTAAAAAAAATTCAAGATTTACAATGGCCCCCCTTGCACAAAATCTTGGATAGAAAATCATAATCATTCATTTTCAAAATCCGTTTTTTGATGCTAAAACTAAACTTCCAAAAGAAATTAAAAAATATTAAATACTAAAAATTATAATTTGGTTGGGTTTTATTTAACTTCAAAGTATTGTTGACATGAGAATGTGGTGCTATGTACATTTAGGAGATAAGCAAGGGACTAGGACACTAGACATGGATTCTCATTATTTCAAGAAGCCATGTCTAACTCATTACCCAAACCTGGCATCAATGTGAAATCAACGTTCAAAGAACTAGCTAAAATTTGCTCCATTGCTACTTAAAACTTTCAGTAGCTAAATGTACAATGAAGAAAATCCTTAAAAACATTAGAATTTAGCCAAGACTGCAACAAATGATAGAATTTGATAGCCAATTTGCAACTTCCTCCACATTGGGATTAGCATCTATTTAGTCAATTATGTGTTATAATATTCCCAATAATCCTTTACATGTTGCAATATCCTTTCTTTTCTATCTTTTTCTTAATACTACTCACTCTCAAAGTAGCCAAAGTTGATGTCTTAAAAGTAGCATATTGCACTACATTCCATAAAATAGTTTTAGAATCACTGGTGTAAATATAAAAATTCAACGAATCCTTGCAGGACATTCTTTATCCTAATTTCCTCCAGAATCAATTAGTTACAAGAATATTGTAACACGAAAGGCATTATGAACAATCGTGAATTGAGATTCATCAAACCATCCTCTCACCATGAAAAAATCCTAAATCCAAGATCCACTACTAAATCCCTGGCTATAATGTAGCCACCAATGTTCACATAACTAGCTAAAATTCACTCCATTACTACTTAAAATTTTCAGTAGCTAAATGTACATTGGAGATTTGTTTTTGGAAAGAAACAGGTTTTATCCAAGAAGGCAACAAACAAAATAATTCGATAGCCAATTTGCAACTTCCTCCATATTGGAATCAACATCTATTTAGTTAGTTTTGTGTTACAGTAGAACCTCTTTTAACCAATAGGTCTGGGACCATCTGACAAGATTGCACTAGAAAGGCTTATTTGTTTACAGAGGGTCATTTTTAGTCATAACCTTTGTATAGGGACAAGTCCGGGACTAGTCTAACAATATTGGTGAAGAGGGGTTTATTGACTTATGGAGAGTGTACGTAGAGAGGTTCTACTATATAGTACTCCCAATAATCCTTTGGAGCTTGCAAAATCTTTTCTTCTCTATTTTATTTTTAATAAGGTAGGTACACCCAAATGTGCCACTGACCTTAAACCGCCATCTATACTATATGTACATCTCCAAAATCAGTTCTGTACCTATGTGAAAGAAACGCTTTCAAAATCAAACTTTGTTTCTTAATAACTTTTGCATACAATATTCAAATGCCACATTTTCTGGTGTGTTGGAACCTCCTTTCACTTGCCAACAAGAACATATGAAAATTTGACCACTCTAATAATAGAAAATAGGCTCAGTAGCAAAAAGTGATGATTTTGGGTGTACATACCTTACTACTCACTCTCAAGGTAGCCAAAGTTGCTTGTCTTGAAGATACCATACTGCACTAAATTCCATAGACTAGTTCTGGGATCACTGGTAGCCACCACATGGAATGCATCCACGAGGACAAGGCCATCAGTCCTACCCAAGCCTACCATTTGCAGCCAGCCTCAACGACAACAATGCAACGACAAGACCTATTACTCCCATTCCCAATCGAATCCTAATAGTCTATCTGAACTTGAAATGTATGATCTAATCATCAGGGAACGCTTTCTAAACAACAAAAAGCATTCTGTATGATCCCCAAAGCAATTCAAGTGTACGAGTAATAGCTGGATTGTAACATGTCCGAGTTTCTTAAAGCGAAGCTGATTGTTCTCGCGCGGCTATGATTGCTCTAGCTCGCTGCTTTGTTTGGTCCAACCCAGGGAAGTAATTGAACCCTACTTCAGTGATTCTATTGCATCTCAGTCTTCGAGTGATAAAAGAGTAGCTCTGTTTTCGAGCTTTCATTAGTTATGGCCAACACGACAATTTCATCTGTGAAAAGAATGTTTATGCAGAACTTGATTGGATTTCTAATTATGATGGATTTGGCTTTCGAATCTCTCGGTTGGTTTTCTAATTTGTTGGTATTCTAATCACTGGGCGTAAACACCAAATTCACTGCTAAGACACGCGAACAATTTGTTACAGGATCCACCTATTGCCCTGCTTTGCAAGCTCTTTTCAGGCTTCGAGACCGACAGCAGTGCAGGTACGCAATATTGTGAAAGGAAAAGGGCTCCAGGATCAATACAGACTAGCTATAGGCCAACGATTGAAGTGTAGGAGCTTTGTTACTCAGCTCTTCCTACCACAGTCTGGTAATCTGATGGGAAATCAAATCCTCAAGCGATATACCCATAAGTCTCTACTTTGGAGCATATAGAAGATCATTCCGACAACAGGGCTACTACTGTAAGCACAAGTGGTTGCAATAACAAGATACATATGCAAGCAGTGTGTGTCACCTTCCATGATCCAAATTTGGGATTTACTTATCAACTTCCCTAAATTATACATCGCCAGATAAAAATAAGCCGGGAGAGAAAATTCCTAATGCATCAGAGCGAGACGAGCCAAGCTGAACAAAGGCATCCAGACGCGCATCCAGAACGTAATCTGTTATTAATGATACCGCCAGACACTCTTTGGTAAGTGATTTAGACAAATCTCAAGATAGGATGCATCATATCCAACTGAAGTTCAGCCAGCAAGTCAGTAAATTCAATTTGCATCCCTAGTCATAGAAAAAAACACAACGTCACATATGACTGAGGACTCCAATCCGGAACCCTAAGCTCAATTATTTTAACCCACCGATGGTCCATTTTCAAGAGAATTTGGATATCCAACTCATGGAGTTACATTCTTCACGTGCTTAACTCCTGGTCGTCAAGCATGCGAGCCAAAGTTAGTCTGTGATGCAAACTTGTTCAGTAGTCAATGATGAAATCATTAATGGCGAGTGGAGAGATAGAAGCCTTCATTCGCTAAGAAAATCCAAGCCCGTCAAGGACTTGTGAAGTGATCTGCTGAGTTCAGGATTTCCAGATTTGGAGAATCCGATCCAAGTCAAGTTGAAGAATGAGGTGCTTGAATGAGAGCACGCCATGCCCTGAACGTCAATTCCAATACCTGGACACCATCCATTACTCCTGATTTCAGATACCAAGGAAAATAATGTTTGCACGGTGAAGTTCTTCCACGGTTTGCACCACGGATGCCACCACCACCTGGCAAGCTTTCAGCACTAGGTCCGCACCTAAAGTCATCCAATTAGCACTGGAATGAGCTTTTCGTGTTTTGGACATGTGAATTGTAAAATCCTTGCATGATTGAGTTCATGGTATTGCCTGTGAAATTTCAGCAATAAGTTCATCCTGAACTTGAACGTCATGTAGGCACATTGAATTAGTCTAGATAAGAAAAAAAAGCGTGCATTCTAAGGTGATCAGTTAAGAGATCCATCTTGTCCTTGCCCTGATGAAGTCTAAGGCGCCGGTGCAATGCAAAAGGTGAGACACACAATGATATTTCACTGTCTACTTTCCTCAGAAATCGTTGCTGTTCTGTTGTCGGAAAGGCAAGCCCTCTTCCGCTGCAGAAGCCAGAATCCAGAATCATCAGCTCTTGCTTATATCCAATACTCGATCGCACAATCATGACACAAAATTCATTATGAAAATGCTCCGCTACTGTCATACACGCCCTTGAATGGCAACAAGGGTTGCAACTGGTATAAGAACTGAACAGCACGTCTCACAATCGCGGTGCACAAGCACCGACTAATACTCATATCAAACATCTGTAAACATTTCGCCCATGACAACCTGCTTACCATCATGAAATCCCTGGTTCCACTCGAATATTGGCTGCCATCTGAAATTCACAGTGCAGGAGGGCAATCCAGGTCGGCAAACTTCATAAACTGACATTCGAACTGGCTCAAATAAGAGAAGACTGGAAAGAGGCAAAAAAAACGTTCACTCGTGCTTCCAATCAAAGAAGTTCGAGCAATGTTCAGTGAGTCAGAATGGTCTCTCTGCCATTTGCCTGCTGTAGTAGTAGTTGTTGCTGCTACGAGTTCCAGGCACAACTTCTAAATGCTGGTGTTCTAGACAAAGAACTGGCGCAATAAACAGTCAAAACATCAATAACTAGGGGTGAAATTCATAATCCCGAGCATGGGCTCAGTCTAGAAAAGGGATGTCAACACAGTTTCTGAGTTCACCTAATCCACCACCATGTTCCTCATCAACGCTGTGAATATGTGAACATCGGGACAGAAAAATTGTGTGTTTGAACGGAGCACAAAAGACATCAAAGATAATACAAAAATGGGGATCCGATGGAAAGGTCCTCTTCCGCACGGTCTTCACCAGCGAGTCAGTTCGAAGTGTTCAACTCAGGTGCGAAGTGTCTGTGGAGTTCTGAGCCCACACCGACACGTCCGGCTAGTTTCTCGAACCAGAAAGTAAGAATCAGCCATCAAGAAAAACTGAAGCTCTTGCCCTTCCTTCAAGTCATTCTCGCGCACAAATCTGCTCCATTCAGTGGGAGTGAAGTAGACCTTGACGAGATTTCGCGGCCTGCGATGGCAAGTGAGAACGTAATTTCGAGAATTTTCATGGATGCCTTGGAGCTTGACAGGATCTCGAACGCGCTCGCCATGGTCCCTTATAAAGTGCGCTGGAAATTCCTGCATGGAACAAGAAATTGGAGGCAGATTCAAACCCAAGTTTGAAATTGTAGAAGGGAATGGAAATGATTAATGTGAACGATTCATTTGGAGTAGTGTGAAAGTGAGGTTGCTAGCACAGATTGATGACACTCACAAATTGTCCTGAATTAGATTTCTCAGTAGGATGGCCAATGTTGGAGGCCTTCAATCGTTTGGAGAAGCGAGGCACGCAGGGGTATCCGGTGTGTTGAAATGTTCGAATATAATCCCATGTGAAGACCTCATGCTGCTTATCCTGCTGGTACACAGGAGGAGCACGGACACGGGATTGATTGTTTCTCTTTTCTTCTTCAAATTCTGAGTCAGAAGAACCACTTTCTTCTTCATCTTCTTCATCTCCCTCGTCTGGAAAATATGGAGACGCATTGGGTCCACGAAACAGATGAACTTCAAACTCGGATCTTGCGTCCTCCCTGAGGACAAACATCACAAAATCTCCCGTCTTGAGACGATTGTCAGTAACAAAAGCAGACCATCCACCCACGATCTGCAGTTTGAATGTCGCAGCCGCACAGACTCGTACACGCCATGACCTGGAAAATCTTCCACTGGAGGTCTGAACTCGAAGGGTCACCATTTCATCCAACTCATCCCCGTTCTCTTTCACAAACTGTTCCGGCAGTGACTACAAGAAACAAAAACAGAGAAAATGAGCACCCAAAGGAATTCTCTGTTAGCACCACAAAAATTACAGACAGAAATGGGGCGATGGAAGTGCAACATGCAGGGATTATGTCCATGAACGTACCAATTTCGCAGTTTGCCTGACTCCGGGATACTGAAGTGCTGACTTTGGGAGGGCCTTCACAAAGTGGGTTCTTCCTGAGCGCTGCATCTGCGCAAGAACATCAGGCATGTTGTCTACGTGCCGGCGCCGGCGCCGATTTAGAATTCTCGGAACAGTCGACTCTGTGTCTCGGATCATGGCTGTGGCAAGGTTGGCTACACACGAAAGTTATTAAGTTGAAGCTCTTTTAGTATACTTGTACTTTTGCTGAAGTTGGTCAAGAATTGTAAGATAGAGCTTTATTACATTGTTATGGTTTAGTGTTATTAGATAAGCCAAGAAAATTCAAATATCACAACCCAGAAAATTACAAATAGTGAAATTTTATCTATGGGTCCTCTATCCTTTAGATTTCGAGAGCCTCTTAAGGAATCAGATAACAATGTAGCCTAGTAGACCCCAAACTTCTACATAGTTCCAATAGAAGACCCTAAAAGGACACTAAGACAGCAAAAGGGAAGTGAAGGACCACAAATGCGACGCAAATGGATGAAGGGAATGGAATGCAACGATTCAAATAGACAAAGAGAGGTTTGAGATAAGATAATGAGGGTTTCTCACCTTGCTTGTTGGCGCTTCTCTTATGCGTGGAAGAGTCTAGCGGAAGAGTCTAGGAGCCTACTGTTTCCTTGTTTCTTTCGCACAAGGAGTTATTGTAGCAAATTTTAATACACTAATAGTAGAAAACCACAAGCGGTCATTAGCACAACAAAAACGAAGTGAGAGATTCTAAACTAGTAGAGTTGAAATCGGCTAGGTAAGGAGATACAATGCAACGCAAAAGGATATGGGGATGTGTAATGCAACCCACCGAATAGACTCAAAGAGAAGTTTGAGATGCGGGAACAAGGGTTTTTCACCTTGTTCTTTGGCGCTTTTCTAATGCGCGGAACAGTCAAAAGCCTATGGTTCACGTACACAAGGAGTTGTTGTAGTGAACTCCTACACTTAACAATAGGAAGCCACAAGCAAGATTTAGTACAACCAAAACAAAGTGAAAGATTCAAAATTAGTGGAGTAGAAATTAGTTGCGGTAAGGGGACGCAATGCAACACAAAAGGACACGTGGAAGTGTACGTAATGCAACCCACCGAATAAACAAAAAGAGGTTTGAGATGAAGGAATAACATTACAAGAAATATGAACCATGAGGCTATGAAGGGGCCATGAGTGCTGTGAAAGCAAGGAACTTTGGCCGAAAAAATAAATAAATAAATTTTAAAAAATTAAAAATAAAAATCCAGCCAATTGCTAGGCCGGAATAGCACAGAACAATTCAACTGAAGAGTTCAGAAAATGTTAAAAAAAAGAATTTAAAAATATTATTATTAAAAAATATATAAAATTTTAGATTTTGAAATCTGATGTGGCATGAGTGCCACCACGTCAGATTGCAATTATTACAATTATATTTTAATTATATTTAATAAGTTTTTAAACATTTTTTATTACATAAAATAAATTTTAATATTTTAATCTTTTGTATTATTATTTCAATTGTGTACACTATTCATCATTTAATTCAATCACTATTGAGTTCAATTGAGGGGAACCTTATGGGTTTGTACTACGAAGGAGCCCCTTTCAAGGCTCATATTTTTTCTAATGAGATTTCTCACCTTGTTCTTTGGCGCTTCTCTAATGCGCGAAAGAGTTTAACAACCTACACTTCACACTCACAAGGAGTTGCTGTAGCAAACTCCTACACTTGTTCCAATAGAAAGCCACAAGTGAACATTAGCACAACAAAAATGAAGTGAAAGATTCTAATCTAGTAGCGTTGAAATCAGTTGAGGTGAAGGGACACAATGCAACACAAAAGGACATAGAAAAGTATAATGCAACATGCCAAATAGACAAAGAGAAGTTTGCGATGAGGGAACAAGGGTTTTTCACCTTGTGCTTTTGGCGCTTCTCTAATGCATGGATGAGTCTATCAACCTACGATTCACACACACAAGGAGTTGTTCTAGCAAACTCCTACACTATAACAATAGAAAGCCACAAGCGAGCATTAATACAACATAAACAAAGTAAAGGATTCTAAACTAGTGGAGTGGAAATTGGTTAAGGTAAGGGGACACAAATGCAATGCAAAAGGACACGGAAAAATATAATGCAACATGCGAAACAAGGGTTTGGAATGACAATAACAAGGGAGAGAGGTTTGGGATGAGGGAACAAGGGTTTAACACCTTGCTTGTTGGCACTTCTCTAATGCACATAAGAGTCTAACAACCTATGGTTTTCTTGTTTCATATACAAAAAATTGTTGCAGCTTACTCCTATACTTGTTTCACTACAAAACCACAAGCAAGCATTAGCACAAAAAACGAAGCAAAGGACTCAAAACAAGTGCAGTTGAAATTGGGTAAGGCAAGAGGACACAAATGCAATGCAAATGGACATGGGGAATTGTATTGCAACACATTGAATAGACAAAGAGCGGGACAAAGAGAGGGGTGAGATAAGAAGACAACAGTTTCATGCATACAAAAGTTGAAGAAGTCTCACCTTGTTTGTTGGTGCTATTCTAATGTGTAGAAGAATCTAACAGCCTAACTTTTTCCACACATAAGGAGTTGTAGAACCCAATCACTTTGTAACATCCTCTTACACTAATCCAATAGGAAAACCCAAACCAATACTAGGACAACAAAAGCAAAGTCAAGGATTCATAGCAAAGCAAAGAATTTGAAACAAAATAAAAGATTCAAAACAAATGGAGTTGAAATTGGGTGTGACTAGGGGACAAAGATGCAAATGCAAACAAACAAACAAACAAACAATAATGCAACATAAATGAATAAGGAAAGGGTTGAAATAAGGGAAAGGCTACAATGTCAATGGACAAGGAACAAGTTGAAACAAGGGAACAAGGACAAAAAGTGAATGGTCATGAAGAGGGTTCATATGTAGAATTCGCATGAAACGGGTCATTTACCTACTAATCATGATTGTGGATTCCATCCAAAGAAGTACTTTGAAGAGGTTATTTTAATTTTTGCATGAATTAATGGAATTGAATGGTTTGATCCATTTAGTCTTTGAGAATTACTTGCCTTGGCTATAATTTGTAAACAATAAAATTTAGTATAGGAGTAAACACTATATCATTTTAGTTAATTTAGGATGTAATAAAATATAGAATTATTGTGGTGATTCATTAATTTTCATTATTCAAATTTGACAATTTAGAAATTTAAAAGCACAATCTTGAAGTTTTTCAATTTAACAATCTACTAATTAAAATTTTAGACTTCAAAATTTATAGATTTTAAATCTTCAAAACTGTAATTTATTGGTTGATCTAAATTATTAAAAGTGAGAGCAGTAGGACATTAATGTAGCAACAATATTAACCTTTCTATATATGCAAAATATGTACTTTTGTACTTTTGTTGTGCTATCATATTTGCAATGATTTTTAATATTAATAATAGCTTAGTCTAATGTAAAATTAAATATTTTTTTAGGAAATAATATTTTATTGTACCCCCTCAAGGACTAATAAAAGAATATGAGTTGGATACTTTGAGAACTAAGTAATGCTCTATTGATTTCTTTATTTGGAATTTTTGGATAAATTTTCTTAGAATGAATGCCATCATTTTAATTTATATAAATAATTACCTTTGTTTCTTATCAATTGAGAAATATTTCAAGAATTACACAAAAATTCTAGAATTTTACAAACCAAGTAGTTTAATTATATTCTAAAATGGTATTTAATTTTTTATTTGAATGTTCAAATTGTTATCAACACAAAAATATTTGAATCATTCAATCCCAAAAAATGAAAAGAGAGTTATATAGGGTTTCATTTTGTCAACAATAAATTTAGAAATATATATAAAGTCTTCCTTAAAACTCAATTTCAAATTTTTTTAAATAAAAGAATATAGTATCTACGTTGCTTATTAGAACATTTGGACCACTAAGGTTTTTAATCTTCAATTTCTCAAGAAACTTATTAATAATTTAGATTTTTCTTTCATTAGGTATCAAATTCTATTTTATAATTATTTTAAAGTTGAATATCAAATTTCTTGATTAATTTTTTTCATGCATTTAAAATCCATTTCCCAATATATTAACAATCTCTTAAAAAACCAATCCTTTGCAATAAAAATATCAACTACTTTAATTTCCTAAGAAATGCCCCCATCCCCTCCAAAATATATAAGTTCAAATATGATTACATTTACAAATATGAATATGAAATAAATGTGTGTACAAATACAAATATAGATATAAATGCAAATTTATAATTCTATATTATTTTCAAATGAACATTATAAAAATTTATATATTGAAATTATTAAATTTATAGATTTGACAGATAATAGAAATAAAATGAGCTTAGAAATTTTTAACTACTAGTCTAAATTTGAGAAGTGACCCTTAAAAAATATTTTCAAAAAATCTTGCATGGTAGTGTATTTGCTATGAGTGGTGTATCAAATGACTTTAATCCACTGAAATACATTGTTGAAATACTCATAATAACTTTGAATTTAACAATATTCAATAGAGCAATTATGCATTATTTTGCAATTGATTTCATGGTGAACAACCGAATGTGTCGCAATTTTGATTTTAATAGACACTTATTTTTAAGCATTGTATATTTCAAGTTAGACAACATAGCCTCTATCATTTATGATTATAATTCTGCAGATTGTGTGAAATATCACCTTATAAATTTTTCAATTTTTTCTTAAAGAAAATAAATTATAACATGAAATATAATTAGATGCCAAAAAAATAGGGAAGATAATCATATTATGAAGTGGTCAAGATTTTAATTATTGCCTCAAAACACCAAAATTTAAGGAATAATTTATTGTGAACATATCTACAAGATCTTATGGCTAACTACAATTATTTTTCTTTATGCTTGGAAAGAAACAATTCTAATTCTCCATAGTTTTGGGCCACTTTCTCAATCTACAACCCAAACAAAGTTAAAAAATAAATATGTGGAAAAATTGTGCATATATACATTTAAATGTCAACTTGATATTAAATGATTTTGTAGAAAATTGATAGACCAATATTGTTTTATAATACAATAAGAATGTGAGGTCTCAATATTGAATGGCCTAGAGAAGGCACTTAGTGTGAAGTGAATATCCTAGTTCTATAAAAGGATATTGAAAAGGATATTAAATTTGATAAATGGATATAGGATTTATAATGTAAAAATATTCCTAATTATTCTCTATACTAAAATTGTACGGGTTATGTGGAACTATTTTGCTTTATAAATAGTCTATATTTGACATTTTTTGAACAAAATGGACACTCTAGTTTCTCTTACCTAATTTATAAGATTTTTGCACTATATCTTCCTTTTCAAAAAAGGCCGACTTATAGAGAGTAAAGTAAAGATGTATTTGAGAATGCAACCAAGCAGATGGGTAGGAAACATTATTGTATGCCTTTTAAGAAAATATGAGGGGAATCGACTATCTATCAAGATTGACATAAGAATATGTAAGATCATAAATGCCATTTTCAAAGTACATCTACATATCGACTATTGTGGGCATATTTGTGTTTGTCTCATGGAGGAATTGGTGTTGAAAGGTCAATGGAAGAAACTTTCATTTAGCAAGGGGGCAAAATCATTTGCTAAAAATTAAAGCTCAAAGTCCTTGAAAAGTGATGAAGTTTAAAGGTACTTTATTCTTATAAACAATACTAGCTAAATTGTTCAAAGTGTAGAAAATTCTTGCTGGTCCACCATGTTTGTAACAAATGAATTAATCCGGGCGACAAGTTACAAAACTATGGAAAGCCTACATGCATTTATTTCGATGATCAAATTCTTTTGAAAATTAAACACATCATTCAAATTGTATTTTTGACTGGATATTCTATTCTTTTATGCATATAAGGCTACCTAGAAGCTTCCATATGCCTATTCTTTTGAAATATTCATTCAATGAGGTAGGATTTCCTAAAGACTTTGTATGTGAGCTCTCAATGGTGTTTTTTTCACAAATGTAGTATATCCTTTATAAAACTTTATAGAGAGTTTAGTAGGAAAACAAATGTATATCTAGTCATTTTAGTCAAAATATAATACGGCTTGCAAAGAATCTTCACATATGAATGATCTTCAGTTTTACAAGTTTTTCTTTCCTTTTCATTGCTACATAAATTGATTCATAACCTTGTAAGAAGATCATAAAACACCAAGTGACCCTACTAATTTTATTACTAAAAAATAAACAAAACATCAATTTTTAGTGTAGTTGGATGAACTTCATCCATTTTCTATAGCTCCTACCATAATCTCTTGAAAACATCTATAATCCATTGAGTGCATGCTGGCTATTTTAACTCTATATTTTGTTGCACATTATTATATGTCTTTGTGTGAGAATATTTATTATCTTACTTTCATCAAATTGGTCAAATTAAAAGGCAATCGTTTTTGGAATTCCAATATTACTTTGGAAGAATGAAAATTTATTAGGATAAAACATTCCTTAGAAGTTGTATATTCATCATCCAGAATATGGACATTAGAGTACTTAATTAGGAGTTTATGAGATAATCAAGGAGATAATAGGGGAGTCCCTGCTACACAAGATGTCCTTGACTATTTTCTAAGACTACTTGTAACCCCACACTTGTATTAACCAATAAAGTGGTGCAATGGATCAGTTCATTGTAACCACTGAGTTTCAATAATTGGGATGTAACCACATCATCTAACTTGTTGAATTTGATGCAATCAAAATACAATGCAATCAAAATACAATTTTGTAATCCAAGTTATAACCACTTTTAAGATTCATTGACTTTGAAAACTTATGATTTAGAGTTTGGGGTGAATAAAAAAAAATTCTTTGAGTTCAAAGAATTTCATAATGTAGCTTTTTATGCCTTTGACATACATAAAGTGGATTTACAAAGTTGGGCAAAGAAAAAATGTAGTACCCTTCAATGATGACTTCCCCTAATACTAATCCAATTAGACCGTTGAGGTTCGAAATTGGTTGATAGATGATTTTCAAGAATAATGAAGAAATGAAAAATGCACCTATTTGTCCTAAAATTGAACCATTTTTGGCAAAGTACCTTTAGATAATGATAGGCATTACACTCCTTTCAAGGTTAGCCCTCAAATGTATGGAGGGAGTAAAAATCATCCTTTAGAGGATTGAAAATTGAGCTCTTAAATGGATTAGAAATATTTATTTTTCCATTTTCTTCACTATTCAAGAGAAAGTGTTTACTTATTGATAAGGGGCTTCATAAGCATGTTCTAAATAAGAGTTCTATTAGAATCACAGCATTAAATAGGTGAAAAAACAATGGCCAAAATAGTAGAGCACCTTAGATACGGTTTAAAAGCCATATAATTTTTTGATTGAGGCAAATTCTTTTTTGGATGTGAAAAAAATTTATTGAAAGTTCCTTGTTAAGAGAATAGTGCAAGAAAGACAGTAAAATTGTCATTTTTGTTATTTAAGTCAAGGAAAAAATGCCAAACCATAGAACTCAAAATACAACCAAATTTTGAAATTTTGACATGAATTTCTTTGTTGAAGTTGGTAGGATTTTTTTAAAGCATGATCACTTCAATGACACCTATGCTTAAATATGAATACAATTATTATTAATCAATTCAAGCATCTATCCAAAAGTTGTCCACTTGGACATGTTGCGGTCAATTTGATGTACAATAACAATTTTGCTACCATTTTGCCAAATTCATGTCTTCTCTTATTGCTAGTAACCTTTTCACTTTCCATTTCCAACTATGGCCACAAATAAAATCCAATAGTTTTTGATACCTACAACCATGGGGGAGATGTCATCACTTTGTTCACATTTATAGGCCCGTCAATCTAGGTTAAGAGTAGAAAGCGAGTGTATATTGTGGTAGAACTAGTCACCCATTCCTGACCAAGGCCCTATACCTAACTTGTAGGATGCAACCATTTCCAACCAAGGTTGAAACAAATTTTGAGCCCAAGTTTGGAATGTGTTTTTTACTCTTTTTCAAGGTTAGGACTACTAAGGTGTTCCAAAGTAGTGAGCAAAAAGTAGGAAGTAGTGAGCAGGAAAGTAGTTCTTGAATGATCAAAATTAATAGACTCTATACATTGGTCTTGCATTGAATATGGACTTAAACCAATGCTTGGCTTCCAAAATTCATAGTGATTTCAATTCAAGGCATAAAATTAACAAAAACTTGCAATCCCCATGATTTTTATCTTTCTAAATGAAAAAGTATTTACTTGCCTTATATTAATCCAAAACATGGGTAGAGTTGCTTAAATTGATTATGGGTGGTTCTACCATACCCATGTCCTTTCTATCTTGAGTAGTGCAGTAAGGAAGTGATATTAGAGAAATAGATATTACTTAGGAAGTGATATTAGAGTGCCGGTCCTGCACTGAGGAAGTGATATTCAAGTACTGGCACTGCAGTGAGGAAGTGATATTAGAGTGCCGGTCCTGCACTGAGGAAGTGATATTCAAGTACTGGCACTGCACTGAGAAAGTGATGTTAGAGTACCGGTCCTGCACTGAGGAAGTGGTATTCAAGTACTGGCACTGCACTGAGGAAGTGATATTAAAGAGTGTCATATTAAAAAAGGAGATGCTAAAGAGGATTTTCCCACATTTCAGACAATTCACAGTCAGCAATTTTCATGCGTCCGCCGTTGGGCACATTGCTGCTGCAGCTCATGGCGACTGTTTCAAACACCCTGGTAAGCTCCTAATCCCTGGTCTTTCCATTTTCCATGCGTGCCTTGAATCACATGAGCTTGAAATTTGGACCTCATTTCATAATTAGGGTTTCATGTCACCGACCTGGCTGATTAGTTTCCTGTCATGAAGCCGAGCATGCGACTGAAATTTGCAAATTGTGTCTAATCGGTGCGCTTTCTCTGTGAAGACTGTTTCTTATCTTTTGCAGTTTTCTAGTTTTCGTTGTGAGGGAGCTGGGATTGTACTGTGAGGGCGGGGATTTGGGATACGATTTCGTGGGGGAGGGATCAGGATGGGTGGAGGCTTACACAGAATGCCTTCATCTTCATCTCCTGAATGCCGACACGCAAAACTTACCACGATTTGATACATTGTGTAAAACGTGAGCTTTCTTTAGCTTGTGCCCACAAGTGATTTTTTGTACCTGATAGATCGAAGAAGACCAATTGGACTTCATGTTGTTTCTTGTTGGTTGTAGTAGTTTTGTGTAGTTCATATGGGAACTTTCTTTTGTCCAATTTCAATTACGTTTGAGCAACACCAGACGACGTTCTTCATGGATTCTGCTAATGTAAGATACAGCCATATCTGAATTTTCTTTTTTGCAGTCTGAATGAGATCATCTTGGAACCATGAATCCCTGGTGCTTTAGGGTTTATGGTTCAGTTAGTTTGTGACTGGTTTAGTGAGGAATATAGGGAGTGGCACTTGTTTGGAGCCACTCCTCCAAGGGTGTACTTGGAACTTATACATGCCAGCACGTGACTTGAGATTATCTTCATACTAGCCGTTCGCAACTGAAACATGTTCGCAGCTTGAAGGTTTCCAGGGCTTGGCATTTCTCACTTGTCAGGTATGGCGGCGTGATCTTTTTGCAGGTGCAAGGATCCGAATGAAAACTGGTTGTGTTTGGGTTGTTTCAATACCCCAGTTTCAATACCCCAGTAGGCCTGTTTCGTGGAACCAACGCGTCTCCATATTTTCCAGACAAGGGAGAACGTCAGTCTGACCAAGATGAAGAAGAAGAAGAAAGTGGTTCTTCTGACTCAGAATTTGAAGAAGAAAAGACCAACAATCAATCCCATCTCGCTGCTGCTCCAGTGTACCAGCAGGATGAGCGCAATCAGGTGTTCAGCAGGAATTACACTAGAGAGTTGAATCCTGGACCATTTCAACACACCGGCAATCCCTGCGTGCCTCCCTTCTCCAGACGATAGGTGGCCTCTAACATGGGATGACCTACTGGGGTATTGATAACATGTCTGATGTTCAATACGTCAGTAGGTTGACCGATGTTCAAGGCCACCAATCGTTTGGAGCAGCGACGCACACAGACAACATGCCTGATGTTCTTGCTCAGATGCAGCGCTCTCCGGAAGAACCCACCTTGCGAAGGCCCTCCCAAAGTCAGCACTTCAGCATCCCAGAGTCAGACAAACTGCGAAATTGGTACGTTCATGGCCATAATCCCTGTATGTTGCACTTCCATCTCATGTCAAGTCCGATTTCTGTTTGTAATTTTTGTGGTGCTAACAGAGAATTCCTTTGGGTGCTCATTTTTTTTTGGTTTTTTGTTTCTTGTAGTCACTGCCTGAACAGTTTGTGAAGGAGAACGGGGATGAGTTTGATGAAATGGTGTCCCTTCGAGTTCAGACCTCCAGTGGAAGATCCTCCAGGTCATGGCGTGTGGGAAGCTCTTGCCCTTCCTTCAAGTCATTCTCGCGCACAAATCTGCTCCATTCAGTGGGGGTGAAGTAGACCTTGACGAGATTTCGCGGCCTGCGATGGCAAGTGAGAACGTAATTTCGAGAATTTTCATGGATGCCTTGGAGCTTGACAGGATCTCGAACGCGCTCGCCATGGTCCCTTATAAAGTGCGCTGGAAATTCCTGCATGGAACAAGAAATTGGAGGCAGATTCAAACCCAAGTTTGAAATTGTAGAAGGGAATGGAAATGATTAATGTGAACGATTCATTTGGAGTAGTGGGAAAGTGAGGTTGCTAGCACAGATTGATGACACTCACAAATTGTCCTGAATTAGATTTCCCAGTAGGATGGCCAATGTTGGAGGCCACCAATCGTTTGGAGAAGCGAGGCACGCAGGGATTTCCGGTGTGTTGAAATGTTCGAATACAACGCCATGTGAACACCTCATGCTGCTCATCCTGGTGGTGCACAGGAGGAGCACGGACACGGGATTGATTGTTGCTCTTTTCTTCTTCCAATTCTGAGTCACAAGAGCCACTTTCTTCTTCATCTTCTTCATCTCCGTCACACTGACGTTCTCCCTCGTCTGGAAAATATGGAGACGCATTGGGTCCACGAAACAGATGAACTTCAAACTCGGATCTTGCGTCCTCCCTGAGGACAAACATCACAAAATCTCCCGTCTTGAGACGATTTTCAGTAACAAAAGCAGACCATCCACCCACGATCTGCAGTTTGAATGTCGCAGCCGCACAGCTTCGCACACGCCATGACCTGGAGGATCTTCCACTGGAGGTCTGAACTCGAAGGGTCACCATTTCATCCAACTCATCCCCGTTCTCTTTCACAAACTGTTCCGGCAGTGACTACAAGAAACAAAAACAGAGAAAATGAGCACCCAAAGGAATTCTGTGTTAGCACCACAAAAATTACAGACAGAAATGGGGCGATGGAAGTGCAACATACAGGGATTATGTCCATGAACATACCAATTTCGCAGTTTGCCTGACTCCGGGATACTGAAGTGCTGACTTTGGGAGGGCCTTCACAAAGTGGGTTCTTCCTGAGCGCTGCATCTGCGCAAGAACATCAGGCATGTTGTCTACGTGCCGGCGCCGGCGCCGATTTGGAATCCTCGGAAGAGTCGACTCTGTCTCTCGGTTCATCGCTGTGGCAAGCTTGGCTACACACGAAAGACATTAAGTTGAAGCTCCTTTAGTATAATTGCATTTTTGCTGAAGTTGGTTAAGTATTGGAAGTTAGAGCTTTATTACATTGTTAATGTTTAGTATTATTAGGTAAGCAAAGAGAATTCAAATTATCACAACCCAGAATACTTCAAGTAGTGAAATTTTGTCAAGTAGTGAAATTTTGTCTATCGGTCCTCTGTCCTCTAGATTTTGAGAGCCTCTTAAGGAATCAAATAACAATGTAGCTTAGAAAACCCCAAACTTCTACATAGTTCCAAGAGAAGGGCCTAAAAGGACACTAAGATAGCAAAAGGGAAGCGAAGGGACCACAAATGCAATGCAAACGGATCAAGGGAATGAGGTGTGAGATAGTAGAAGGGTTTCTCACCTTGCTTGTTGGTGCTTCTCTAGAGCGCGGAAGAATCGAGCAACCTATTGTGTCCTTGATTCACGTGCAAGGAGTTATTGTAGCAAACTCCTACACTGTAATAGTAGAAAGCCGCAAGCGGGCATTAGTACAACAAAAGCAAAGTGAAACATTCTAAACTAGTAGAGTTGAAATCGGTTGAGGTAAGGGAACACAATGCAACGCAAAAGGATATGGGGAAGTTAGTGAAATGCAACCCGCCGAATAGACAAAGAGAGGATTGAGATGAGGGAATAAGGGTTTCTCACCTTGCTTGTTGGTGCTTCTCTAATGCGCGGTGTCGTGTTGTAAATAGGTGTGGTGTTTAAAAACTACGAAAAGAACTCTTTAGAACGTCAATGGAGTATAAAGATTGAGTTAGAAAAGGTGGGGTCGTGGAGAAATCCACGGTTTGGGTTTTGTACTGCATCTTGTCGCTTAGCTCAGGGGAAGTAGGAGGCTGGCTGGCTGGTTATTTCCTGCCTTCACTAGCGGTGCCAAGTTGTCGCTGCTCAGATTGATTCAACGGGCCCGATGGTATTCGAACCCGGAACCAGTCGACAACTAACGGGGACTTCAACAACCAGCCAAGTCCGCAACTTGGCGTTGATTGTTAGTCCCACAACGGTTTTATACCGTTGATGGTTGCATCGTGTGGTATCAGATGAACGAAGCAGTGTACCTTGATCCATTTCTACATAGGTTTTCTTTTGAGACAAAAACATATACCTATAAATATTTGACTTGGGATTGGTTAGTTGGAATTAGCTTCTCAATGAAGCTATTAGTTTTGTATAAAGGGAATGGGTTACATTCCTTGGTTTAGAAGAACCTGTTTAGGCTTTGATTTTGGATTCAGTTATTTGTAGTGATGGATTCACAGAATCTTGAGGATTGGGAGCTACCATTATCTCAACCGCTGTTTGATTCTGATTTGCCTTCTACTTCAAGACGTCGTGCACGCGATGAAGTTGAGCCTTCTGAGCGTTGTGTTCAACCGCGAACAGATCCAGACCCAAGTAATTTTCAATTTGCAGCTGCAAGTATTCAACTTGATACCAGGGCCTTGGTTATTGTTTTGGAGGCTGAATCTACGCTTTCTGGAGATCATCAAATGATATTTGAAGGACGTTTTGAGAATAACGCTGAAAGGCAGATGATTAGTCGCATTTCAAGTGAAGTTGGGCATCGCCTTTGGCTTCAAGGGCAACTCAGTCATTTGAGCAGTCAACGGAGGGCTAGTTTCATTTCCGAAGTAGTTCTTCAAATCCTTGAGTTTTTACATGTTTAGTCATTTATTTCCTCTTAAAATACCTTTAAGAGCGGTTGATTTGTATTCCAATGTTTTTTTATGTTGAGTTTAGAGGAACCTTAACTTGTTCTAAAGTTCCTACAATAAGTTGTGAGAAGGGTTTTTTTTCCTACTTGGTTTTTCCCTTCTAGTTGAATTTCTAAGATTTTAGTAAATGAATAGAAGATGTAGTGGAGATAAGAGGGAGTAGTACCTCAACCAATGGGCTTCTAGATGCCTTATGGGTCAAGTCATGGGCTGATGTGGTCCTTAGGAGAGGAGATAAGGAAGGAGGGAGCTTCCTCCTCCGCCTCTTCTTCTTTTTGTGTGTTGTTATGGAAAAAGAAAAAAGTTTTTGTATACTGTGATTTTCGAGCGACTAAGGCTTTGTGTAAGAGACGAATTTTGATTTGAGATTTGGCAGAGTTGCACATCTTGTTCTTGCGCTTCTTTTGGCACTAGTTTCACTTAATTTGGAGTTGTTATGAGAAAGTTATGAGTAAAAGAGTGAGGGAAGGTCTACTGCTATCCGATTAGAGAAGTGGAGACTTCGAGCCTCTCCTGCAGACTCAATATTTCTTGTATTCAAGTGAAATTTAGAGTAAGTGTAAGTCTTATTGTTATCTTTTCAAAAAGCTATCACACTTGTAAATTGAGTTTGTGAAACAAAAGATATAGACGGAAATGTGAAGGAGTGATAGGAAGAAGGAGATGAAGTTAGAGACCGCTTCTACAAACTTTAGCTTTGAATTTGGAGTGTCATAGAACTTAGGTAGGGTGGAATTTGGAATTGAAAATTTGGTGTAGAGTTTTAAGGCAAGTTAGGATTCCAACCTTTCAAGTTTCAAGAGTTTTAGAGTATTATTGAACATTTTGTGGCCGAAACTAGTACATGCACATTCAGCTGCCAAGCAAATTTGAAGTGCCTAAGTTTGGGGTGCTATAGAAGGAGGAGTATTTGGAATTTTGAGTTCAGTTTTGGAGGAGATCTTTATGATACTTTAAGCTTTTCAAAGACTCAAATATCAAGCAATTTGGAGAGTTTTTGAGCATTTTATGTCTTACAAGGTGTATGCATGTTCGGTTGCCAAGGGATTTTGGAGCACCAACTTTGAAAGACTATAACTTATGACTTGTAAGTTCGATTCTGTTGAAATTTGGAGGAAGAGTAGATGGTGTTGTTAGCTTTTCAAAAACTTATAACACACTTCATTTGAGATTATGATGTGTTTGGAGCATCTATTTTAGTGTTGCTGCCTTCTTCAAGAGGTTTCAAGGCTTGCGGTTTTGATTCCTACTTCATTTAGAACCACACAAATACTTGTATTAGTATTTATACGGTGTATATACGGTCTACTATATACGTATTCTACATATTTATATACACATATTTATACGTACATACGTACACGAATTTTATGCGTATTTTATACTTGTATAGTACGACTATACGTACGCGACTTTTATACATATTGTATATTTGGTATAAAGACGTTTGTATTTGAATACAAGTATTTCTACCTATACTTGTATACATACTCTTGCGTATTCAAGTTGTTCTTTTACCTTGATGGTTCATCCATTTATTTACGGACAGCTTTAGTTCCCTCCACTTGAAGTATTATCTTCTATTGTATTCTCTTAGTTTGGTGTTATAAATCAAAGACCTGACTTTGTTTTCACTTGCTCCCAAACCTAATCACTTCTAGTTGCAGCAAAAAACCCTGTGTTTCCCCTAAGCAAACTCTTATTACCCGACATTTGGTGCGTCTAATAGTCTACGATTCACATATACAAGGAGTTTTTGTAGCAAACTCCTAAACTATAACAATAGAAAGTTACAAGCGAGCATTAACATAACATAAACAAAGCAAAGGATTCTAAACTAGTGAAATAGAAATCGGTTGAGGTAAGAGGATACAGTGCAATGCAAAACAAGACGGGTAACTATAATGCAATATGTCGAATAGACAAAGAGAGGTTTGAGATATGGGAGCAAGGGTTTTCCACCTTGCTTGTTGGTGCTTCTTTAATGTGTAGAAGAGTTTAACAACCTACGGTCCACGCATTGTAGTGAATTCCTACACTATAACAGTAGAAAGCCACAAACAAGATTTAGTACAAAAAAAACAAAAAAAAAGATTCAAAAGTAATGGAGTGGAAATTGGTTGGGGTAAAGGGACACAATGCAATGCAAAAGGACACGGGGAAGTGTAATGCAACACGTCAAATAGACAAAGAGAGGTTTGTGATGGGGAACGAGGGTTTCTCACCTTGTTCTTTGGTGCTTCTCCTTACAATTCATGTATACAAGGAGTTGTTGTAGCAAACTCCTACACTGTAACAAGCCACAAGCAAGTATTAACACAACATAAACAAAGCAAAGGATTCTAAACTAGTGGAGTGAAAATCGGTTGAGGTAAGGGAATACAAATGCAATGCAAAACGACACAAGAAGGTATAGTGCAACATGCTGAATAGACAAAGAGAGGTCTAGGATGAGGAGCCAAGAGTTTTACACCTTGCTTGTTGGCACTTCTCTAATACGCAAAAGAATCTAACAATCTATAGTTTCCTTGTTTCATACACCAAAAATTGTTGTGGTGTACTCCTATACTTGTTCCAATACAAAACCATAAGCGGGCATTAGTACAAAAAAATGAAGCAAAAGACTCAAAACAAGTGTAGTTGAAATTAAGTCAGGCAAGGCGCGACAAATGCAATGCAAACGAACATGGGGAACTCTAATACAACACATTGAATACACAAAGAGAGGGTTGAAATAAGAGGACAAGGGTGTCATGCATACAAAAGTTGTAGAAGCCTCACCTTGTTTGTTGGTGCTATTCTAATGTGTAGAAGAATCTAACAGCCCACCTTCTTCCACACACAACCAGTTGTAGAAGTCATTCACTTTGTAACATCCTCTTACACTAATCCAATAGGAAAACCCAAACCAATACTAGGACAACAAAAGCAAAGTCAAGGATTCAAAGCAAAGCAAAGAATTTGAAACAAAATGAAAGATTAAAAACAAATGGAGTTGAAATTGGTTGTAAACTAGGGGACAAAGATGCAATTGCAAATGGACAAACAAACAATAATGCAACATAAATGAATAAGGAGAGGGTTGAAATAAGGGAACAAGGCTACAATGCCAGTGGACAAGGAGCAGGTTGGAATAAGGGAACAAGGACAAAAAATGAATGGTCATGAAGAGGATTCACATATACAATTCACGTAAAGAGGGTCATTAACCTACTAATAGTGAGTGTGGTTTCCATCCAAAAGGTACTTTGAAGAGGCTATTTTAATTAATTTAGGATGTAATAAAATATAGAATTATTATTGTGATTAATCAAATTTCATAATTCAAATTTGACAATTTAGAAATTCAAAAACACAATCTTGAATTTTTTTCATTTTAACAATCTATTAATTCAAATTTTCCAATTTGGATTCTTTTTTTAAGTTCTAGATTTTAAAATTTTAAAATTTTAAAATTACAACATTGTAATTTATTAGTTGATCAAAATTGTTAAAAATGAGAGTACTAAGGCCTTAATGTAACAACAATATTAACCTTTCTATATATGCAAGGCATGCACTTTTGTACTTTTGTAATGCTATCACATTTGCAATGATTCTTAGTCTAATATAAAATTAAATACTTTTTTAGAAAATAATATTTCATTGTATCTCCTCAAGGACTAATAAAATAGCCCCACTTGGATATTTTGATAACTAAGTAATGCTTGAGGTAATGCTCTATTGACTTCTATATTTAGAATTTTTGCATAATTTTTCTAAAATAGGTGCCATCATCCTAATTTATATATATAACTACCTTTGTTTCTTATCATTCAATAAACATTTCAAGAATTACATTTAAAAATTCTGAAATTTTAGAAAGCAAGTATTTATATTATATTTTAGAATGATATTTAAATATTTATTTAAATGTTCAAATTGATATCATTAAAAAACATTTGAACCAATCAATGCCAAATAATGAAAGGAAAGTTATATAGAGTTTCATTTTGTAAACAATTAATTTAGAAATATGTAGTGTCTTCCTTAAAACTCAATTTTTAAAAAATTTTAAATAAAAAAACATAGTATCTATGTTGCTTAGTAGAACATTTGGACCACTAAGATTTTTAATCTTCAATTTTTTGAAAAATTTGTTAGTAATTTAGATTTATATTTCATCAAGTATCAAATTCTATTTCATAATTATTTTAAAGTTGAATATCAAATTTCTAGATTAATTTTTTTGCATGCATTTACAATCCATTTTCCAACATATTAATAATCTATAAAAAAAAATGATCCTTTGCAATAAAAATATCAATCACTTTAATTTCTTAAGCCATGCCCCTATCCTCTCCAATATACATAAGTACAAATATGATTACATGTACATAAATGAATATGAAATAAATGTGTCTACAAACACATGTATAGATATAAATGAAAATTTGTAATTCTATATTATTTTCAAATGAGCATTATAAAAATTTATATGTTGAAATTATTAAATTAATAGATTTGAGAGATAATAAAAATTAAATGAGCTTAGAAATTATTAACTACTAGTCTAAATTTGACACGTGATCCTTCAAAAATATTTTCAAAAATATATTGCATGGTGGTGTATTTGCTATGAGTGGTGTATCAAATGACAATAATCCATTGAAATACATTGTTGAAAGACTCATAATAACTTTGAATCCAATAATATTCAATAACTCAATTATGTATTATTTTGCAACTAATTTCATGGTGAACAACCGAATGTATCACAATTTTGATTTTAATAAACACTTATTTTGAGCATTGTATATTTTAAGCTAGATAACATACCCTCTATCATTTATGATTATAATTTTGTAGATCATGTGAAATATCACCTTATAAATTTTTCAATTTTTTTTTCTAAGAAAATAAATTATAACATGAAATACAACTAGATGCCCCCAAATTAGGGAAGACAATCTTATTATGAAGTGGTCAAGATTTTAATTTTTGCCTCAAAACACCAAAATTTAAGGAATAATTTCTTGTGAACATATCTACAAGAACTTATGGCTAACTACATTTATTTTTCTTTATGCTTGGAAAGAAACAATTCTAATTCTCCATAGTTTTGGGCCACTTTCTCAATCTACAACCCAAACAAAGTTAAAAGATAAATATGTGGAAAAATTGTGCACATATACATTTAAATGTCAACTTGATATTAAATGATTTTGTAGAAAATTAATAAACCAATATTGTTTTATAATACAAAAAGAATTTGGAATCTCAATATTGTATGGCCTAGAGAAGGCACTTAGTGTGAAGTAAATATCCTAGTTCTATAAAAGGGTATTGAAAAGGATATTAAATTTGATGGTTGGAAATAGGATTTATAATTTAAAAATATCCCTAATTATTCTCTATACTAAAACTATAAGGATTATATGGAACTATTTTGCTTTATAAGTAGTTCATATATATTACATATATATTACATTTTTGAACAAAATGGACATTCTAGTTTCTCTTATCTAATTTATAAGATTCTTGCACTATATCTTCTTTTTGAAAAAAGGCCAACTTATAGAGAGTGAAGTAGAGATGTAATTGAAAATGCATCCAAGCAAATGGATAGGAAACATTGTTGTTTGCCTTTTAAGAAAATATGAGGAGGATTCACTTTCTACAAAGACTAGGAGATTGTAATACGTATTTGCACAAGAATATGTAAGATCATAAATGCCATTTTCAAATATATACATAGCATATTTGTGTTTGTCTCATGGGGGAATTGGTGTTGAAAGGTCAATTATGGAAGAAACTTCCATTTAGTATGAGGTCAAAAGCATTTGCTAAAAATTGATGCTCAAAGCTCTTGAGAAGTATTGAAGTTTAAAGGCACTATATTTTTACAAAGAATACTAACCAAACCATTCAAAATGTAGAAAATTCTTGGTGGTCCACCATGTTTGTTTGTAGCAAATGAATAAATCCAAACTACAATACACAAAACTATGGAATACCTACATGCATTTATTTTGATGATCAAATTCTTTTGAGAATTACATACATCATTCAAATTGTATTTGCGATTGGATATTCTATTTCTTTATGCATATAAGACTACCTAGAAGCTTTTATATGCCTATTCTTTAAAAATACTCATTCAATGAGGTGGAATTCTCTAAAGACTTTGTATGTGAGTTCTTAGTGGTGTTTTCTTCACAAATGTAGTATATCTTTTATAATAATGGTGAATGTATTTTTCAAATTTTGGCTCTGTAAAGTTCCCTAGCTCCTAGTTTATTTATTCAAATCATATTAATCTTGTTCCATTTGATGTGTAATTCTTACTTGCAAAAGGGATTGCATGGTTCCAAAACAAATTTATCATTAATCAACGTCTCTCTACATTCAACCTCTTGATTCTAACTTCCTATAGCAAGCAACTTTTGTTGTGTGGTTTTTAAAGGACTAACTTCTTATATCTAGTACATTTAGGTTCACTAGAGATTCTACAACCTTGATAAAACTTCGTAGAGAGTCTAGTAGGAAAACAAATGTATATCTAGTCATTTTAGTCAAAATATAATATGGCTTACAAAGAATCTTGACATATGAATGATCTTCAATTTTACAATTTTTTCTTCTCTTTCCATTGCTACATAAATTGATTCATAACCTTGTAAGAAAATCATAAAGCACCAAGTGACCCTTCTTATTTCATTACTAAAAAATAAACAAAACATCAATTTTGAATATGGTTGGATGAACCTCATCCATTTTATGTAGCTCCTGCAATAGTCTCTTGAAAACATTTGTAGTCCATCTAGTGCATGCTGGCTATTTTTATTCTATATTTTGTTGCACATTATTGTATGTCTTATATGAGAATATTTATTATCCTATTTTCATCAAATAATCAAGTAGTATTTCTTGAAATTCCAATATTACTTTGGAAGAATGAAAATTTATTAGGATGAAACATTCCTTAGAAGCTGTATGTTCATCATTGAGAATATGAACATTGGAGCACTTAATTAGGAGATAATTGAGGAGATAATAGGGATGAACCTATTACATAAAGATATCCTTCTCTATTCTCTAGAACTAATTGTAAGGTTACACTTATATCAACGAATCAAGTAGTGCAATGGATCAATTCATTGTAACCACTAAGTTTCAAAAATTGGAATGTAACCACATTGTCTACTTTAATGAGCTTGATGCAATCAAAATACAATTTTTGTAATGACTTTCAAGTTTCATTGACTTTGGAAAACTTATAATGTAGGATTTAGGGTGAGTAAAAAAAAATTCTTTGAATTCAAAGAATTTCATGATGTATCTTTTTATGCCTTTGACATACATAAAGTGGTTTTTATAAAGTTGGGCAAAGGAAAAATGTAGTACCCTTCAATGATCACTCCCCTTAACACTAATCCTATTAGGACATTGAGGCTAAAAATTGGTTGATAGATGACATTCAAGATTAATGAAGAAATGAAAAATGCACCTATTTGTCCTAAAATTGAATCATTTTTGGCAAAGCACCTTTAGATGATGATAGGCATTACACTCCTTTCACGGTTAGCCCTCAAATGTATGGAGGGAGTAAATCATCTTTTCGATGATTGAAAATTGAGCTCTTAAATGGATTAGAAATATTTATTTTTCCATTTTCTTCATTATTCAAGAGAAAGTGTTTACTTATTGATAAGGGGCTTCATAAGCATGTTCTAAATAAGAGTTCTATTAGAATCACAGCATTAAATAGGTGAAAAAACAATGGCCAAAATAGTAGAGTACCTTAGATACGGTTTAAAAGCCATATAATTTTTTGATTGAGGCGAATTCTTTTTTGGATGTGAAAACAATTTATTGAAAGTTCCTTGTTAAGAGAATAGTGCAAGAAAGATAATAAGATTGTCATTTTTGTTATTTAAGTCGAGGAAAAAATGCCAAACCATAGAACTCAAAGTACAACCAAATTTTGAAAATTTTGACATGAATTTCTTTGTTGAAGTTGGTAGGATTTTTTTAAAGCATGATCACTTCAATGACACCTATGCTTAAACATGAATACAATTTTTATTAATCAATTCAAGCATCTATCCGAAAGTTGTCTACTTGGACATGTTGTGGTCAATTTGATGTGCAATAACAATTTTGCTACCATTTTGCCAAATTCATGTCTTCTCTTACTGCTGGTAACCTTTTCACTTTCCATTTCCAACTATGGCCACAAATAAAATGCAATAGTTTTTGATACCTACAACCATGGGATAGATGTATCACTTTGCTCACATTTATAGGCCCGTCAATCTAGGTTAAGAGTAGAAAGAGAGTCTATATTGTGGTAGAACTAGTCACCCATTCCCGACCAAGGCCCCATACCTAACTTGTAGGGTGCAACCATTTCCAACCAAGGTTGAAACAAATTTTGAGTCCAAGTTTGGAATGTGTTTTTTACTCTTTTTCAAGGTTGGGACTACTAAGGTGTTCCAAAGTAGTGAGCAAAAAGTAGGAAGTAGTGAGCAGGAAAGTAGTTCTTGAATGATTAGAATCAAAAGACTTTATAAATTGATCATGCATTGAATATGGACTTAAATCAGCATTTGGCTTTCAGTATCCATGGTAATTTCAATTCAAGACATAAAATCACCAAAAAACTTGCAATCTCCATGATTTCTATTTTTCTACACATAACAAAATTTACATTCCCTTATATTGCTCCAAAATATAGGTAGAATTGCTTAATTGATCAGCTATGCATGGTTCTACCACAGCCAGTATCTATCTTCAGTAGTGCAGTGAGGATGTGTTAATAGAGAAGTAGATATTAGAGTATTGGCTCTGCACACAAGAAATGATATTAGAGTACCCGTACTGCACTGAGGATGTGATATTAGAGTACCGGTACTGTATTCAGGAAGTATTAGAGTACGGGCACTGCACTGAGGAAGTGATATTCAAGTATTGGCACTGCACTCAGGAAGTGATATTAAAGAGTGTCCTCTTCCGGACGGTCTTCACGAGCGAGTCAGTTCGAGGTGTTCAACTCAGGTGCGAAGTGTCTGTGGAGTTCTGAGCCCACACCGACACGTCTGGCTGGTTTCTCGAACCACAAAGTAAGAATCAGGGAAACCTGAAGCTCTTGCCCTTCCTTCAAGTCATTCTCGCGCACAAATCTGCTCCATTCAGTGGGAGTGAAGTAGACCTTGACGAGATTTCGCGGCCTGCGATGGCAAGTGAGAACGTAATTTCGAGAATTTTCATGGATGCCTTGGAGTTTGACAGGATCTCGAACGCGCTCGCCATGGTCCCTTATAAAGTGCGCTGGAAATTCCTGCATGGAACAAGGAATGGAAGGCAGATTCAAACCCAAGTTTGAAATTGTAGAAGGGAATGGAAATGATTAATGTGAACGATTCATTTGGAGTAGTGTGAAAGTGAGGTTGCTAGCACAGATTGATGACACTCACAAATTGTCCTGAATTAGATTTCCCAGTAGGATGGCCAATGTTGGAGGCCACCAATCGTTTGGAGAAGCGAGGCACGCGGGGGTTTCCGGTGTGTTGAAATGTTCGAATACAGTCCCGTCTGAAGACCTCATGCTGCTTCTGCTGGTGCATAGGAGGAGCACGGACACGGTATTGATTGTTTCTCTTTTCTTCTTCCAATTGTGAGTCAGAAGAACCACTTTCTTCTTCTTCATCTTAGTCAGACTGACGTTCTCCCTTGTCTGGAAAATATGGAGACGCGTTGGTTCCACGAAACAGACCTACTGGGGTATTGAAACTGGGGTATTGAAACAACCCAAACACAACCAATTTTCATTGGGATCCTTGCATCTGCAAAAAGATCACGCCGCCATACCTGCCAAGTGAGCAAAGTCAATCCCTGGAAACCTTCAAATGCTGCGAACATGAATCAGTTACGAATGGCTTATATGAAGATAATCTCAAGTCACGTGCTGGCATGTATAAGTTCCAAGTACACCCTTGGAGGACTGGCTCCAAACAAGTGCCACTCCCAATATTCCTAACTAAACCAGTCACAAACTAACTGAACCATAAACCCTAAAGGACCAGGGATTCATGGTTACAAGATGATCCATTCAGACTGCAAAAAATATGATTCAGATATGCCTATCTTAAATTAGCAGAATCCACGAAGAAAGTCGTCTGGTGTTGCTCAAACGTAATTGAAATTGGACAAAAGAAAGTTCCCATATGAACTACACAAAACTACTACAACCAACAAGAATCAACATGAAGTCCAATTGGTCTTCTTCGTTCTATCAGGTATAAAGAATTACCTGTGGGCACAAGCTAAAGAAAGCTTACGTTTTACACAATGTATCAAATGGTGGTAAGTTTTGCGTGTCGGCATTCAGGTGATGAAGATGAAGGCATTCTGTGTAAGCCTCCACCCATCCTGATCCCTCCCCCACGAAATGGTATCCCAATTCCCCGCCCTGACAGTACATTCCCAGCTCCGTCACAAAGAAAACACGAAAACTGCAAAAACTAAGAAATCATCTTCACATAGAAAGCGAGTCGATTTGACACAGGGTGCAAATTTCAGTCGCATGCTGGGTCCATGACAGGAAACTAAATCAGCCAAGTCGGTGACATGAAACCCTAATATGAAACGAGCTCCAAATTTCAAACTCATGTGATTCAAGGCACGCATGGAGAATGGAAAGATCAGGGATTAAGAAAGTGCGGGGCTTGCCTGGGTGTCTGAAACAGTCGCCATGAGCTAACAGGAATATTGCTGACTGTGAATTGTTTGAAATGCAAGAAAATCCTCTTTAGTATCTCCTTCTCTAATATGACACTCTTTAATGTCACTTCGTACTCTAATTTCACTTCCTGAGTGCAGTTCCAGTACTGTAATATCACTTCCTGAGTGCAGTGCCAGTACCCTCAGTGCAGTAGTCTAATATCTATTTCTTTAATATCACTTTCTTTAGTGCAGTACTCTAATATCTACTTCTGTAATATCACTTCCTTACTGCACTACTATAGATAAAAAGGACTTGGGTATGGTAGAACCACCCATAGTCAATCACTTGAGCAATTCTATCCATGTTCTGGAGCAAGACAATGTAAAAAAAATTCCGTTTGGAAAGATAGAAATCATGGGGATTGCAAATTTTTTGGTAATTTTATGCCTTGAATTGAAATTACTGAAAGCCAAATGTTGATTTAAGTCCATATTCAATGTAGGGTCAATGTATGGAGTCTTCCAATCCTCATCGTTCAAGAACTACTTTCCTACTCACTAATTCCTACTTTTTGCTCACTACTTTGGATCATCTTAGTAGTCCCAACTTTGAAAAAGAGAAAAAAACACATTCCAAACTTGGGCTCAAGATTTGTTTAAACCTCAGTTGGAAATGGTTGCACCCTACAAGTTAGGTTTGGGGCCTTGGTTGGGAATGGATGATTGGTTCTAACACAATTCAAACTTGCTTTCTATGCTTAACCTAGACTAACAAACAAGCCTATAACTATGAGCAAAGTGATACATCTATCGTATGGGTGTAGGTATCAAAAACTATAGCATTTTATTTGTAAAAATGGAAAGTGAGAAGATTAGGATTAAGAGAAGACATGAATTTGGCAAAATAGTAGCAGAATTGTTATTGTACATCAAATTGACTGCAACATGCCCTAGTGGACAACTTTTGGATAGATGCTTGAATTGATTAATAAAAATTGTATTCATGTTTAAGCATAGGTGTCATTGAAGTGATTATGCTTTAAAAAAATCCTACCAACTTCTACAAAGAAATTCATGTCAAAAATTTCAAAGTTTGGTTGTGCTTTCAATTCTATAGTTTGGTACTTTTTCCTTGACTAAAGTAGCAAAAATGACAATCTAGTTGGATTTTTTGCACTATTCGATTAACAAGGAACTTTCAAAAAATTATTTTCACATTCAAAAAAGAATTTGCCCTTGTCAAAAAATTGTATGGCTTTCAAACCGTACCTAAGGTCCTCTACCATTTTGGCCATTGTTTTTTCACCTATTCAACATGTTGATTCAAATAGAACTCTTGTTTAGGACATGTTTATCAAGCTCTTTGTCAATAAATAAACACTTTCTCTTGAATAGTGAAGAAAATGGAAAAATAAATATTTCTAATCCACTCAACAATTCAATCCTCAATCATCCAAAGGATGGTTTTGAATCCTTGCATACATTTGAGGGCTAACCTTGAAAGGAGTGTAATGCCTATCATTATCTGACGGTATTTTTCCAAAAATGGTTCAATTTTTGGACAAATAGGTGCATTTTTCATTTCTTCATTAATCTTGAAAGTGATCTATCAACTAATTTCTATCCTCAACATCCTAATAGGGTTAGTGTTAAGGAGAGTCATCATTGAAGGGTACTATATTTTTTCTTTGACCAACTTTGTAAAACCACTTTATGTATGTTAAAGACATAAAAAGCTACATCACAAAATTCAAAGATATTTTTTACTCACCCCAAACTCTAAATCATAAGTTTTCCAAAGTCAATGAAACTTGAAAGTGGTTAGAAAATTGTATTTTAATTGCATCAAGCTCATCAAGGTAGATGATGTGGTTACATGTTATTGTATATCTTGTAAAGAAAATACCATTGAAAACTCACATAAAAAGTCTTTAGAGAATTCCACCTCACTCAATGATTATTTCAAAAGAATGGACATATAGAAGCTTTCAGGTAGCCTTATATGCATTAAAAATGGAATATCTAATTGGAAGTATAATTTGAATGATGTGTATAATTCTCAAAAGAATTTGATCATCGAAATAAATGCAAGAAGGCTTTCCATTTTGAACAGTTTAGCTAGCATTCTTTGGGAGAATATAGTGCCTTTAAACTTCAACACTTCTCAAGGGCTTTGAGCATCCATTTTTAGCAAATGATTTTGACCTCATACTAAATGGAAGTTTCTTCCATAATTGACCTTTCAGCACCAATTCCTCCATGAGACAAGCACAAATATGCCCACAATAGTCAATATACAGATGTACTTTGAAAATGGCATTTATGATCTTACATATTCATGTGCAAATATGTGTTACAATCTGTCAATCTTGATAGATAGTGGATTCTCCTCATATTTTCTTAATAGGCAAATAACAATGTTTCCTATCCATTTGCTTGGTTGTATTCTCAAATACATCTCTATTTCACTCTCTATAAGTTAGCCTTTCCTCTAAGGGAAGACAAAATGCAAAAATCTTATAAATTAGGTCAAAAAACTAAGGTGTCCATTTGGTTCAAAAAATGTGAAATATGAACTATTTATAAAGCAAAATAGTTTCATATAATCCTTATAATTTTAGTATAGAGAATAATTAGGGATATTTTTACATTATAAATCCTATTTCCAACCATCAAATTTAATATCCTTTTATAGAACTAGGATATTTACTTCACACTAAGTGCCTTCTCTAGGCCATTCAATATTGAGATTCCAAATTCTTATTGTATTATAAAACAATATTGGTTTATTAATTTTCTACAAAATCATTTAATATCAAGTTGACATTTAAATGTATATGTGCACAATTTTTCCACATATTTATCTTTTAACTTTATTTGGGTTGTAGATGGCAAAAAAGGCCAAAAACTACGAAAATTTAGATTATTCCTTTCCAAACATAAAAAAATAATAATTTTAATTAGCTATAAGATCTTGTAAATATGTTAACAAGAAATTATTCCTTAAATTTTGGTGTTTTGATGCAAAAGTTAAAATCTTGACCACTTCATAATCAGATTGTCTTCCCTAATTTGGGGGCATCTAGTTGTATTTCATGTTATAATTTATTTTCTTAGAAAAAAAACTAAAAAATTTATAAGATGATATTTCACATGATCTACAAAATTATAATCATAAATGATAGAGGGTATGTTATCTAGCTTGAAATATACAATGCTCAAAATAAGTGTTTATTAGAATCAAAATTGTGACACATTTAGTTGTTCACCATGAAATCAATTGCAAAATAATGCATAATTGAGCTATTGAATATTGTTAGATTTAAAGTTATTATAAGTATCTCAACAATGTATTTGAGTGGATTATAGTCATTTGACACAACACTCATAGCAAATACACCCCCATGCAATATATTTTTGAAAATATTTTTTAAAGGTCACCTATCAAATTTAGACTAGTACTTAGAAATTTCTAGGCTCATTTAATTTTTATTATCTCTCAAATCTCTCAATTTAATAATTTCAATATATAAATTTTTATAATTTCATATTCATATTTGTAAATGTAATTATGTTTGTACTTATGTATTTTGGAAGGGATGGTGGCATTTTTTAGGAAATTAAAGTGATTGATATTTTTATTGTAAAGGATTGTTTTCTTATGAGATTTTTAATATGTTGGAATATGGATTGTAAATGTATGAAAAAAAAATTAATCAAGAAATTTGATATTCAACTTTAAAATAATTATAAAATAGAATTTGATACTTAATGAAAGAAAAATCTAAATTATTAATAAATTTTTTCAAGAAATTGAAGATTAAAAATCTTAGTAGTCCAAATGTTCTAGTAAGCAACGTAGATACTATGTTTTTTTATTTTAAAAATTTCAAAATTGAGTTTTAAGGAAGACTTTCTATATATTTCTAAATTAATTGTCCACAAAATGAAACCCTATATAACTCTCTTTTCATTATTTGGAATTGAATGATTCAAATGTTTTTGTATTGATATCAATTTAAACATTCAAATAAATAATTAAATATCATTCTAGAATATAATTTAGGCACTTGCTTTGTAAAATTTGGAACTTTTATGTAATTCTTGAAATATTTCTCAATTGATAAGAAACCAAGGTAGTTATTTATATAAATTAAGATAATGGCATTCATTCTAAGAAAATTTATCCAAAAATTCCAAATAAAGAAGTCAATAGAACATTATTTAGTTTTCAAAACATCAAACTCAAGTTCTTTTATTAGTCCTTGAGGGGGTACAATGAAATATTATTTTCTACAAAACACTTAATTTTACAATAGACTAAGTTATTATTAATTTAAAAAATTATTGAAAATATGATAGCATCACAAAAGTACAAAAGCGTACATCTTGTGTACATAGAGAGGTTAATATTATTACTATATTAAGGCCCTAGTGCTCTCACTTTTAATAATTTTGATCAACCAATAAATTACAATGTTGAAGATTTAAAATCTAAAAATTTTAAAATCTAAAAATTAAAAAAAGAATCCAATTTGTAAAATTTTAATTAATAGATTGGTAAATTGAAAAATTTAAAATTGTGATTTTAAATTTCTAAATTTTCAAATTTGAATTATAAAATTTGATTAATCACCATAATAATTTTATATTTTATTATATTTTAAATTAATTGAAATAAAATAGTATTTACTACTATAATAAATTTTATTGTTTACAAATTATAGTCAAGGCAAATAATTCTCAAAGACTAAATGGGTCAAACCATTCAATTCAATTAATTGATGCAAAAATTAAAATAGCCTCTTCAAAGCACCTTTTGGATGGAAAGCACACTTTCGATTTGTAGGTTAATGACCGTCTTTATGTAAACCCTCTTCATGACCATTTACTTTTTGTCCTTGTCCCCTTGTTTCAACTTGCTCCTTGTCCATTGGCATTGTAGCCTTGTTTCCTTATTCATTTATGTTGCATTATTATTTATTTGTCCATTTGCATTTGCATCTTTGTCCCCTAGTAACAACCAATTTCAACTATATTTGTTTTGAATCCTTCATTTTGTTTCAAATTCTTTGCTTCGCTTTGAATCCTTGACTTTGTTTTTGTTGTCTTAGTATTGGTTTGGGTTTTCCTATTGGATTAGTATAAGAGGATGTTACAAAGTGATTGGCTTCTACAACTCTTTGTTCGTGAAAGAAGGTAACCGTAGGTTGTTAGATTCTTCTACACATTAGAATAGCGCCAGCAAACAAGGTGAGACTTCTACAACTTTTGTACGCATGAAACCCTTGTCTCCTTATTTCAACCCTCTCTTTGTGTATTCAATGTGTTGCATTATAGTTCCCCATGTTCATTTGCATTGCATTTGTCACGCCTTGCCTCACCTAATTTCAACTACACTTGTTTTGAGTCTTTTGCTTCATTTTTTTGTGCTAATGCCTGCTTGTGGTTTTGTATTGGAACAAGTACAGGAGTACGCTACAACAATTCCTTGTATATGAAACAAGCAAACCGTAGGTTATTAGACTCTTCCGCGCATTAAAAAAGCGCCAATAAGCAAGGTATTAAATCCTTGTCCCCTCATCCCAAACCTCTCTTTGCCTATTCGGCATGTTGCAATATAGTTCCCTGTGTCCTTTTGCATTGTACTTGTGTATCTTTACTTCAACCGATTCCCACTCCATTAGTTTAGAATCCTTTGCTTTGTTTATGTTGTGTTCATACTTGCTTGTGGCTCTTTATTGTTACAATCTACAAGTTTGCTACAACAACTCCTCGTGTGCGTGAACCATAGGTTGTTAGAATCTTTTACGCATTAGAGAAGCGCCAAAGAACAAGGTGAGAAACCCTTGTTCCTTCATCCAAAATCTCTCTTTGTCTATTTGGCGTGTAGCATTACACTTCCTCGTGTTTTTTGGTATTGCATTGTGTCCTCTTAGCTCACCCGATTTCTACTCTATTAGTTTAGAATCCTTCACTTTGTTTGTGTTGTGCTAATGCCCGCTTGTGGCTTTCTACTATTATAGTGTAGGAATTCACTAAAAATGAATAACTCCTCTTGAATGCGTGAAATAAGGACATAGTAGGCTGTTAGACTCTTCCGCGCATTAGAGAAGCGCAAACAAGCAAGGTGAGAAACCCTTATTCCCTCATCTCAAACCTCTCTTTGTCTATTTGGCGGGTTGCATTGCACTTCCCCATATCCTTTTGCGTTGCATTGTGTTCCCTTACCTCAACCGATTTCAACTCTACTAATTTAGAATCTTTCACTTTGCTTTTGTTGTACTAATGCCCGCTTGCGGCTTTCTACTGTTACAGTGTAGGAGTTTGCTACAATAACTCCTTGTGCGCGAATCAAGGACACAATAGGTTGTTCGATTCTTCCGCACGCTAGAGAAGTGCCAACAAGCAAGGTGAGAAACCCTTCTTCTACTATCTCACACCTCATTCCCTTGATCCGTTTGCATTGCAGTCCCTTCGCTTCCCTTTTGCTATCTTAGTGTCCTTTAAGGGCCTTCTATAGGAACTATGTAGAAGTTTGGGGTTTTCTAAGCTACATTGTTATTTGATTCCTTAAGAGGCTCTTGAAATCTAGAGGACAGAGGACTGATAGACAAAATTTCACTACTTGAAGTATTCTAGATTGTGATAATTTGAATTCTCGTTCCTTACCTAATAATACTAAACATTAACAATGTAATAAAGCTCTAACTTCCAATAGTTTACCAACTTCAGCAAAAATGCAATTATACTAAAAGAGCTTCAACTTAGTGTAGCCAAGCTTCCCACAGCGATGAACCGAGAGACAGAGTCGACTCTTCCAAGGATTCCAAATCGGCGCCGGCGCCGGCACGTAGACAACATGCCTGATGTTCTTGCGCAGATGCAGCACTCAGGAAGAACCCACTTTGTGAAGGCCCTCCCAAAGTCAGCACTTCAGTATCCCGGAGTCAGACAAACTGCGAAATTGGTACGTTCATGGACATAATCCCTGTATGCTGCACTTCCATCGCCCCATTTCTGTCTGTAATTTTTGTGGTGCTAACAGAGAATTCCTTTGGGTGCTCATTTCCTCTGTTTTTGTTTCTTGTAGTCACTGCCGGAACAGTTTGTGAAAGAGAACGGGGATGAGTTGGATGAAATGGTGACCCTTCGAGTTCAGACCTCCAGTGGAAGATCCTCCAGGTCATGGCGTGTGCGAGTCTGTGCGGCTGCGACATTCAAACTGCAGATCGTGGGTGGATGGTCTGCTTTTGTTACTGACAATCGTCTCAAGACGGGAGATTTTGTGATGTTTGTCCTCAGGGAGGACGCAAGATCCGAGTTTGAGGTTCATCTGTTTCGTGGACCCAATGCGTCTCCATATTTCCCAGACGAGGGAGAACATCAGTGTGACGAAGGTGCAGATGAAGAAGAAGAAAGTGGTTCTTCTGACTCAGAATTGGAAGAAGAAAAGAGCAACAATCAATCCCATGTACGTGCTCCTCCTGTGCACCAGCAGGATAAGCAGTATGAGGTCTTCACATGGGATTATATTCGAACATTTCAACACACCGGAAATCCCCGCGTGCCTCACTTCTCCAAACGATTGAAGGCCTCCAACATCGGCCATCCTACTGGGAAATCTAATTCAGGACAATTTGTGAGTGTCATCAATCTGTGCTAGCAACCTCACTTTCACACTACTCCAAATGAATCGTTCACATTAATCATTTCCATTCCCTTCTACAATTTCAAACTTGGGTTTGAATCTGCCTTCCATTCCTTGTTCCATGCAGGAATTTCCAGCGCACTTTATAAGGGACCATGGCGAGCGCGTTCGAGATCCTGTCAAACTCCAAGGCATCCATGAAAATTCTCGAAATTACGTTCTCACTTGCCATCGCAGGCCGCGAAATCTCGTCAAGGTCTACTTCACTCCCACTGAATGGAGCAGATTTGTGCGCGAGAATGACTTGAAGGAAGGGCAAGAGCTTCAGTTTTTCTTGATGGCTGATTCTTACTTTCTGGTTCGAGAAACCAGCCAGTCGTGTCCGTGTGGGCTCAGAACTCTACAGACACTTCGCACCTGAGTTGAACACTTCGAACTGACTCGCTCGTGAAGAGCGTGCGGAAGGGGACCTTTTTCTTCCCTATTTTTGGATTATCTCTGATGTCTTTTGTGCTCCGTTCAAGCACACAATTTCTGTATCCCCATGTTCACATATTCACAGCGTTGATGAGGTGGTGGTGGATTAGGTGAACTCAGAAACTGTGTTGACATCCCTTTTTTCGACTGAGCCCATGCTCGGGATTATGAATTTCACCCGTAGTTATTTATGTTTTGACTGTTTATTGCGCCAGTTCTTTGTCTAGAACACCAGCGACTAGAAGTTGTGCCTGGAACTCGTAGCAGCAACAAGTATTACTACAGCAGGCAAATGGCAGAGAGAGACCAGTGTGACTCACTGAACATTGCTCAAACTTCTTTGATTGGAAGCACGAGTGAACGTGTTTTTTTGCCTCTTTCCAGTCTTCTGTTATTTGAGCAAGTTCGAATGTCAGTTTCTGAGGTTTGGCGACCTGGATTGCCCTCCTGCACTGTGAATTTCAGATGGTAGCCAATATTCGAGTGGAACCAGGGATTTCATCATGGTAAGCAGGTTTTCATGGGCGAAATGTTTACAGATGTTTGATCTGAGTATTAGTCGGTGCTTGTGCACCAAGATTGTGAGACGTGCTGTTCAGTTTTTATAGCAGTTGCAACCCTTGTTGCCAATCAAGGGCGCCTATGAGCATTTTCTACAATGAAATTTGTGTCATGATTTGTGCGATCGAGTATTGGATATAAGCAAGAGCTGATGATTCTGGATTCTGGCTTCTGCAGCGGAAGAGGGCTTGCCTTTCCGACAATAGAACAGCAACGATTTCTGAGGAAAGTAGACACTGTGAAGTATCATTGTGTGTCTCACCTTTTGCATTGCACCGGCGCCTTAACTTCGTCAGGGCGAGGACAAGATGGATCTCTTAACTGATCACCTTAGAATGCACTCTTTTTTTCCCTATCTAGACTAATTCAATGTGCCTACATGACGTTCAAGTTCAGGATGAACTTATTGCTGAAATTTCACAGGCAATACCATGAACTCAATCATGCAAGTTTTTTACAATTCACATGTCCAAAACACGAAAAGCTCATTCCAATGCTAATTGGATGACTTTAGGTGCGGACCTAGTGATGTTCGCTAGTGCTGCAAGCTTGCCAGGTGGTGGTGGCATCAAGCACCTCATTCTTCAACTTGACTTGGATTGGATCCTCTTAGTGAATGAAGGCTTCTATCTCTCCACTCGCCATTAATGATTTCAACATTGACTATTGAACAAGTTTGCATCACAGACTAGCTTGAGCTCGCAAGCTTGACGGCCCGGAGTTTAACCACGTGAAGAAGGTATCTCCAGCACTTGGATATCCAAATTCACTTGAATATGGGCCAACTCATGGGACAGGACTCCCCATGAACGATGGAGAAAACTGTGCTCTGTTTCGAGGCTTAGCTTCTGGCTTAGCCTGTGAGTGTGCTTGTGTGCAGGCTAGGGCCATCTTGTATGGATGCGGAGCCTATCAATGGCAACTCCGCAAGGTTGCTTTTGCTTTCTAATTTGGAATTTATGCAATTCAGGAACGTGGACTGTGATTGGATTACACCTTGTCATATATGCTGTTGCGGTGGCATTTGTTCGGGGATCAAATGTAGATTACGCCCGTTGATTCAGGAAGACTTTTTGTTGATGCCTGAAGCGTCTGTGGGTTAAATTGAGCTTAGGGTTCCCGATTGGAGTCCTCAGTCATATGCGACGTTGTGTTTTTTCTGTGACGCGGGATGCAAATTGAATGCACTGACTTGCTGGCTGAACTTCAGTTGGATATGACGCAGCCTTGCTTGTGACTTGTTGAAATCACTTACCCGAAGAGTGTCTGTCGGTATCATTAGTAAATGATTACGTTCTGGATGCGCGTTTGGATGCCTTCGTTCAACCTAGCTTGTCACGCTCTGATGCAGTAGGAAATTTCTCTCACGGCTTATTTTTATCTGGCGATGCATTATTGAGCGATCTCGTTAAGTAAATCCCGAATGTGGGTCACGGAAGACGACGCAATGTGTATCTTGTTACTGCAAGAACTTTAATGCTTACCATAGCTTGTTGCCTTTTCGGACCTTCTCGCTGCTCCAAAGTTTGTAGAGATCCATGGTTCTATAATTCCCATCAGATTACCAGATTGTGGTAGTAAGAGCTGAATAACAAAGATCCTACACCTCAATCGCTGGCCTATAGCTAAGTTAGTCTGTATTGTTCCTGGAGCCCTTTCTCTTACACGACATCACGCACCTGCAATGGAGAGAGGCCTCTACCAATCTCGAAGCCTGAAAAGAGCTTGCAAAGCAGGGCCGTAGAACCGGAGTCTTAGCGGTGAAGTGGGTTAGCGGTGAAGTGGGTTAGCGGTGAAGTGGAAGGCAGTGATCAAGTCTACTTCTACATATATTTTTTTCTGTGGTTGAGTTGCCCATGTACAAATGAAATTGTCATGTTGGCCATAACTATAGGAGAGGGCTCAAAAATTGCCCAGTCATTGAGAACTGCTCCTACAAAAGTCTTTGAAACAGTGCACACAAGGATGTAGAAATGGAAGTGACTTTGTGTGGCGAGAAATTGCCATCTCATATGTGTGGTTTTAGGCTATTGAGCAAGTGATATAGGTCACTATCATGTGTGATTTTTGCTCATAATAAAGTCTTGAATTTGGTGAGGTTTGCAAAATGGCTTTGAAATGTCAAATAATAGCAGAAAACACATTTGAGGCTAAACCTCCTTCTATGAAACCAATTCTCAATTACTTATAAATTCTGGGATTGATATGATATTTTAGCCATACAAACTAAGCTAGTATGCGCAACCTTTCCAAAATGATTTATTGGAAATGGACATTGTATGAAGAAGAAACAAGCTGTTGAAGTTCACTATAATTCAAAAATGTCAGGATTTTGAACTTGGAATTGATCCCAAACATTCAAAACAACTTGGATTGACATGAAACTTTTATCACAATAACTAAACTACAAGGGGAACATAATCCAATTTATTTTGTTGGAAACAAACATTGAATGAAGGAGATACAAGCCCCCCAAGTTGCAACCACCAAATGCAATTTGGTGAACTCAAATTGAATTTTTTGAACTTCGATTGGCTTACAAAAAATTACCCACACCCAACGTTGCGCAAGAATATTGGGCATGAATATTGGGCATGTTTCCGTGCTTGCCTTCTCCTAAGGATTGGTGCCTTGAACGTTGGACAACCTATTTGGGTATTGAACATCGATTAGTAGAAAATGTGTGAATTATACTAGAACCAGTTAGTAATTCCCAACCAAGGCCCCATACTTAACTTTGAGGGTGCAACCATTTCCAACCAAGGTTGAAACAAATTTTAAACCCAAGCTTGGAACATGTTTTTTTTTTATTTTTTACTCTTTTTCAAGGTAGGACTATTAAGGTGTTCCAAAGTAGTGAGCAAAAAAGTAGGAAGTAGTGAGAAGGAAAGTAGTTCTTGAATGATCAGAATTGGAAGACTCTATACATTAGTTGTGCATTGAATATGGACTTAAATCAACTTTTGTCTTCCAAAATTCATAGTAATTTCAATTCAAGGCATAAAATTACCAAAAAATTTGCAATCTCCATGATTTCTATCTTTCTACACGACAAAAAATTTACATTGCCTTCTATTGCTCCAAAACATAGGTAGAATTGCTTAAGTGATGAGCTATGGGTGGTTCTACCATAGCCAAGTCCTTTCTATCTACAGTAGTGCACTGAGCAAGTGATATTAGAAAAGTAGATATTAGAGTATTGTCACTGCACTGAGGAAGTGATATTAAAGAGTGTCATATTAGAGAAGGAGATGCTAAAGAGGATTTTCTTACACTTCAAACAATTCACAGTCAGCAATTTTCATGCGTCCGCCGTTGGGCACATTGCTGCTGCAGCTCATGGCGACTGTTTCAAACACCCTGGTAAGCTCCTAATCCCTGGTCTTTCCATTTTCCATGCGTGCCTTGAATCACATGAGCTTGAAATTTGGACCTCATTTCATAATTAGGGTTTCATGTAACCGACCTGGCTGATTTAGTTTCCTGTCATGGAGCCGAGCATGCGACTGAAATTTGCACATTATGTCTAATCGGTGCGCTTTCTCTGTGAAGACTGTTTCTTATCTTTTGCAGTTTTCTAGTTTTCGTTGTGACGGAGCTGGGATTGTACTGTCAGGGCGGGGAATTGGGTTACCATTTCGTGGGGGAGGGATCAGGATGGGTGGAGGCTTACACAGAGTGCCTTCATCTTCATTACCTGAATGCCGACACGCAAAACTTACCACGGTTTGATACATTGTGTAAAACGTAAGCTTTCTTTAGCTTGTGCCCACAGGTGATTCTTTGTACCTGATAGAACGAAGAAGACCAATTGGACTTCATGTTGATTCTTGTTGGTTGTAGTAGTTTTGTGTAGTTCATATGGGAACTTTCTTTTGTCCAATTTCAATTACGTTTGACCAACACCAGACGACGTTCTTCATGGATTCTGCTAATGTAAGATACAGCCATATCTGAATTATATTTTTTGCAGTCTGCGTGAGATCATCTTGGAACCATGAATCCCTGGTCCTTTAGGGTTTAGGGTTCAGTTAGTTTGTGACTGGTTTAGTTAGGAATATTGGGAGTGGCACTTGTTTGGAGCCACTCCTCCAAGGGTGTACTTGGAACTTATACATGCCAGCACGTGACTTGAGATTATCTTCATATTAGCCATTCGCAACTGAAACATGTTCGCAGCTTGAAGGTTTCCAGGGCTTGGCATTTCTCACTTGTCAGGTATGACGGCGTGATCTTTTTGCAGGTGCAAGGATCCGAATGAAAACTGGTTGTGTTTGAGCTGTCAAGAGGTTTACTGTGGTCGTTACATCAATGGACACATGCTTGCACATTCCAAAGACGCCAGCCATCCTCTAGCTGCGGGGTTCCGGTACTTTCTCACTCTAACGCCAGTTTTGGCAAGTGTTCTAAGTATGTTTAGGTGTTGCCTAGAAACTCATCTAAAACGGCCAAGGGAGAGGGATAAAATTGTGCGCGACTTGAAGCATTTTAACATGTGTAGGAGTGTGCTTTGGGTACTTTTGTAAAGAGCTGTGTAGAGATCTTTGGGTAGAAGAATCAAGTCTGTTGAGATCAGATTTTTGTCTTTAGTGTACAAATTTTATATGCAGTTACAACTGAGAAGACCACTATAAGTGACACTAAAAAACTCCATTTCAGTCAAGATTAGTGCTCATAGATATTTAAACAAGTATGCTTAAACCACTTGCTAATTGAAGTGACACAAAATTCATTGCTAAAAATGCTCCGCGTCCGTCATAGGCAACAAGGATTGGCAACAACGGAAGAGCAATCCCGTCTCACAATCGCGATGCACAAGCGCTGGCATGGCTACGTCATCGACTATTCTCATATCAAAAATTGCAAATATTTCGCTCATGACAACCTACTTACCATGATGAATTCTGCTCGGTCCCTGGTTCCGTCAGAATGCTGTAATCTGAAATTCACAGTGCGAGAGGGCAATGCAGGTCCGCAAACCTGAGAAACTGGCATTCGAACTTGCTCAAATAACAGAAGACTGGAAAGAGGCAAAAAACTCTTTCACTCGTGCTTTGAATCAAAGAAGTTCGAGCAATGTTCAGTGAGTCAGAATGGTCTCTCTCTCTCTGCCATTTGCCTGCTGTAGTAGTTGTTGCTGCTGCTGCTGCGAGTTCCAGGCACACAACTTCTAGTTGGTGGTGTTCTAGACAAAGAACTGGCGCAATAAACAGTCAAAACATAAATAACTCGGGGTGAAATTCATAATCCCGAGCATGGGCTCAGTCTAAAAAGGGGATGTCAACACAGTTTCTGAGTTCACCTAATCCACCACCATGTTCCTCATCAACGCTGTGAACATGTGAACATGGGGAATAGAAAAATTGTCTGCTTGAACGGTGCAAAAACGACATCAGAAATTAACCAAAATGGGGATCCGAAGAAAAAGTCCTCTTCCGGTCTTCAGGAGCGAGTCAGTTCGAAGTGTTCAACTCAGGTGCGAAGTGGCTGGAGTTGTGAGCCCACACTGACAGGTCTGGGATTCCGAAATCTTTCGAACCACAAAGTTAGAATTAGCCATCAGTGAAAACTGCAGCTCTTGCCCTTCCTTCAAGTCATTCTCGCGCACAAATCTGCTCCATTCAGTGGGAGTGAAGTAGACCCTGGCGAGATTGTGCGGCCTGCGATGACAAGTTATCACATAATTTCGAGAATTTTCATGGATGCCTTGGAGTTTGACAGGACCGTGAACGCGCTCGCCATGGTTCCTTATAAAGTGCTGTGGAAATTCCTGCATGGATAAAGAAATTAAAGGCAGATTCAAATCATTAGTTTGAAAACTGTATGAAGTTCTTGCAGCCAAACTTTCTTAAGGGCAAACTTCCATGATTGCACATATCATTCACTGCCTTTCAATCCTGTGATTTACTAGCAGAGTGTCATGGGAAGGCTATATGAATGATTCATTTGGAGTAAATAATTTTGAAATTGAGTTTGCTCTAGAGCACAGATGAAACTCACAAATTGTCCTGGTTTAAAGTTCCCAGTGGGCCGTCCGATGTTCGATGCCACCAACCGTTTGGAGAAGCGAGGCACGCAGGGATTTCCGGTGAGTTGAAATGGTCCAGGATTCAACTCTCTAGTATAATTCCTGCTGAAGTGCTCATCCTGCTGGTACACAGGAGCAGCAGCGATATGGGGTTGATTGCTGGTCTTTCCTTCTTCAAATTCTGAGTCAGAAGAACCACTTTCTTCTTCTTCTTCATCTTGGTCAGACTGACGTTCTCCCTTGTCTGGAAAATATGGAGACCCGTTGGGTCCACGAAACAGATGAACTTCAAACTCGGATCCTGCATCCTCCCTGAGGACGAACATCGCAAAGTCTCCCGTCTTGAGACGATTGTCAGTAACAAAAGCAGGCCATCCACCCACGAGCTGCACAGTTAATGTTGCAGTCACGCAGATGTGCACACGCCATGACGTTGAGGATCTTCCAGTAGAGGTCTGAACTCGTAGGGTAACCAATTCTTCGATCTTGTCACCGACCTCTTTCACAAACTGTTGAGGCAGTGACTACATGCAAGAAACCAAAAAAACGAGCACCCAAAGGATTTCAATTCATTAGCACCACAAAAATTTCAGTTGAAAATCAGGGCTAGCTTGACATGAGATGGAAGTGCAACATACAGGGATTATGTCCATGAACGTACCAATTTCGCAGTTTGTTTGACTCTGGGATTCGGAAGGGCTGACTTTGGGAGGGCCTTCACAAAGTGAACTCTTCCTGATCTCCGCATCTGTGCAAGAACATCAGGCATGTTGTGTACGTGCCAGCAACGGCGACGATTTGGAGTCCTCAAAATCGGCGCTGTCTCTTGGTTCATCTTTGCAGATGGCCGTGTGTAAAAATCGCAGTCACGACTAGAGCTGTGGCAAGCTTGGCTTCGCAGCTTGGCTTCAAAGCTCTTTTAGTAGAATTACACTTTTGCTGAAGTTAGTCAAGAATTGGAAGTTAGAACTTTATTACATTGTTAATGTTTAGTATTATTGTGTAAGCCAAGAGAATCCAAATATTACAAAATAGAATACTTCAAATAGTGAAATATGTTTATCCTCTATCCTTCAAAGTTTGAGTGACTTTAAGGAATTAGATAGCCCAAATTTCTACATAGTTTCAATAGAAGACCACAAAAGGACACTAAAAGAACAAAAGGGAAGTGAAGGGGACACAAATGGACCAAGGGAATGAAATGCAACACGCCAAACAAATAAAGAGGGTTTTGAGGTAAGGAAATAAGGGTTTCTCACCTTGCTTGTTGGCGCTTCTCTAATGTGTGGAAGAGTCTAACAACCTACGGTTTCCTTATTTCACGCACAAGGAGTTGTTGTAGCAAACTCCTACACTGTAACAATAGAAAGCTACAAGCGGGCATTAGCACAACAAAAACAAAGCAAACTAGTGGAGTTGAAATCAGTTGAGGTAAGGGGACACAAATGCAACACAAAAGGACACGAGGAAGTGTTATGCAACTTGCCGAATAGACAAAGAGAGGTTTGAGATAAGAGAACAAGAGTTTCTCACCTTGGTTGTTGGCACTATTCTAATGCCCAGAACAATAACAGCCTATGGATTCCTTGTTTCACGCACAAAGAGTTGTTGTAGTATGCTCCTACACTGTTCCTATAAAAAAAAACCAATCAAGCATTAGCACAACAAAAAACAAAGCAAAGGATTCAAAACAAGTAGAGTCGAAATTAGTCGAAACAAAGGGATACAAATGCAACACAAATGGACAAGGGAAATGCAACATGCTGAATAGACAAAGAGTGGGACAAGGAGAAGGTTAAGATAACTAAAGGGAACAAGGGTTTCATACACAAGGAGTTTTAGAAGTCTCACCTTGCTTGTTGGCACTACTTTAATGTGCAGAATAGGCTGTTATCTTGTTTCATGTACTAAAAGTTGTCATTTTGTAACATCTTCTTACACTAATCCAATAGGAAACCCCAAGCTAGCTCTAGAATAACAAAAGCAAAGCCAAGGATTCAAAGTGAAGGAAAGAATTTAAAGCAAATGAAGTTAAAACTAGTTGTGACTAGGGGACAAAGATGAAATGCGCCATATGGACAAACAAACAATAATATAATAGGAATGGAAAGAGAGGGTTGAAATAAGGGAACAAGGCTACAATGCAAATGGAAAAGGAGCAAGTAGAGACAAGGGGACAAGGATAGAAAGTGAATGGACATGAAGAGGGTTCACAGGTACGGTTCAAATGAAAACATTCACTAACCTACTAATCTTCAATAAGGTTTCCATCCAAAAGGCTACTTTGAAGAGGTTATTTCATTTTTGCATCAATTAATTGAATTGAATGGTTCAACCTATTTGATCTTTGAGAATCATTTGCCTTAAGTATAATTTGTAAACAATAAATTTTAATATAATAATAAATACTATTTCATTTTAAATAATTTCAAATAAAATAAAATAAAAATTTATTATGGTGATTAATAAATTTTCATTATTCAAATTTTAAAATTTTAAAATTTTTAAGTACATTCTTGAACTTGAATCTCAATTTAACAATCTATTAATTATAATTTTATAAATCAATTTTTTAAATTCTTTTAATTCAAAATTTATAAATTTTAAATCTTCAAAATTATAATTTATTGGTTGATCAAAATTGTTAAAAATGAGAATAGTAGGGTCTTAATGTAGCAACAATATTAACCTTTTAAAAATATGCAAGACATGCACTTTTGTACTTTTGTGGTGTTGCCACATTTGCAATGATTCTTGATTTTAATAATAGCTTAGTTCAAAATAAAATTAACTATTTTACTAGAAAATAATATTTCATTGTACCCCCTCAAGAACTAATAAAACAACCCTAGTTGGATATTTTCAGAAACTAAGGGATGCTCTATTGACTTTTTATTTAAAATTTTTGCGTATATTTTCTTAGAATTAATGCCAATCATCTTAATTTATGTGTACCAGTATTTCTCATCATTTGAAAAATATCACAAAATCATGTATAAACTTTTTAATTTCAATTTCAAAAGAAGCTCCTAAATTGTATTCTTAAAAAATATTTATTTATTTATTTACTTGTTCATATTGATATCAATACAAAAACAATATAATCATTCAATGCCAAATAATGAAATGAAAGTTACGTGGAGTTTTATTTTGTGGGCAATGAATTTAGAAATACATGTAAAATCACATTTAAAACTCAATTTCAAAATTTTCTAAACAAAAAAAAACATAGTACCTATATTGCTTATTAGAACATTTATATCACTAGGATTTTCTATCTTCAATTTCTTGTTAAAATTATTAGTGATTTAAATTTTCTTTCAACAAGTATCAAATTCTATTTTATAATTATTTTAAAAATCAATATTAAAGTTCTTAATTAAATATATTTCATGCATTTACAAACCATTTTTTCAATATATTGACATTCATTTTTCAATATATTTGAAATATACTTTTTGGGTGGTGTATTTGCTATGAGTGGAGTATCAAGTGAATATCTACTCAAATACACCACTAAGATACTTGTAATAACTTTGAAAGCAACAATTTTCAATGATGCATTTGCAATTAATGATTTACAACAATGTATCACAATTTTGGTTTTGATACACATATTTTGAACATTGTATATTTCAAGATATACAAGCTAAACATCATAGCATCTATCATTTATAATTCTATTTATGTAGATCATATGATAGTTTTACCTTATAAATGTTTCAAATTATTTTTGAACGAATTAAATTGTAACATAACATATAAGCAAATGTCAAAGCATTAGAAATGTCAATTCTACTATTAAGTGGTCAATATTTTAATTTTAGCATCAAAACACCAAACATTTAGGGAATTCATTTGTATAAATTTTTATGAATATATCTACAAGATCCTATAGGTGATTGTGATTATATTTTTTTAAACTTGGAAAAAAAATTCTAGTTTTTCACCATTTTTCACCATTTTTCTAAGTCTACAATCTTGAAAAAGTCAAAAGAAAAATAAATGGATAAAATTGTGCATATGTCCATTTGAATGTCAACTTCATATTTGATGATTTTGTAGAAAGTGGATAGACCAATGATTTTTTACAATATGTGATAGAAATTGGGATTTCAAAAAATGGCCTTGGGAAGGCACACAGTGTGGAATAAATATCCTAGATTTTTGCAAATATTTAGTAATCTAATTAGGGGTATAAAACTAAGATTCATGTTCTAAAAGAATTCCTAACTGTAATTGGCAATTTATAAAAACATAGTCAAACATAAATAATTAAATCAAAATTGATAGGAACAATTGAAGGTTATGGGCCTTGGAGAAGCCTCAAGCTAAATATTGAATATTGTGAAGATTGCAGCTTTGATCCTATCCAAGCCTAAATATTTGCAGTTAGCCTAAAAGACAACAATACAACGGCAATACCAAATCTAATCTATACCATTCCAAATCTAATCTAATAGTCTATCTGAACTTGAGATTTATGACCTAAAGCAAAAAACATGTTGTATGATTCCAAAAACAATTCAAATATACAAACAATAGCTAGATTGTAAGATGTCTAAGTTTTGTAAATTAAACTGATTGTTTTTGCTCTGCTAATAATTGCTCTCACTACTTTGTTTTGTCCAATACAGGGAAGTAATTGAACATACTTTAGTAAATCCATTGCATCTCAGTCTTTGAGTGATAGGTAATACCTCTATTTTTAGAGCCTTTATTAGTTATGGTCAATGTAGCAATTTCATCTATACCTGGGTAACTCAAGCAATAAAAAGAATATTTATGCAAATCTTGATTGGATTTCTAATCATAGATTAGACTTTCAAATTTCTAGGTTGGTTTTTTTATCCATCAATTTCTAGGTTGGTTTTTTTATCCATCAATTTCTAGGTTGGTTTTTTTATCCATCAATTTCTAGGTTGGTTTTTTTATCCATCGATATTCAATTCTAATAACGGAACCTAGTCACCCACTTCACCACCAAGACACGCTAGTAATGTGTCATACTCAAGATCTATGGCCCAACTTTGGGTCTAGGATCAATACAAACTAGCTATATGCCAAGGATTGAGGTGTTGGATCTTTATTTTTCAATTCTTTTTACTACAATTTGGTAATTTAATGGAAATTAAAGCCCTTGATAGATTACCTATAAATCTCTACTTTAGAGCAGCTAGAAGATCTAACAGCAGGGTTACTACAAGCATTACAAATTCAAGTGGTTGCAGTGGCAAGATACATAACGCATGCATGCAGTATGTGTCATCTTTCCATGACCCACATGTATGGACAAATGTTATAGTTTTTTTCACCTAGTTTACAAGACTTTTGCACAATGCCCAAGACAACACCTTCTTTTATAAAAATAGTTGATTTATGGAAAGTAAAGTAGAGGTGTATTTGAAAATTCAACTAAACACATGCATTGGATAGAAATCATTGTTGTTTGCCATTTAAGAAAATACGAGGATCCACCATCAAGATTAGAAGATTGTAATTTGTATTTTGCAAAAGACTATGAAATATCATAAGTGCCATTTTCAAAGTACCACTATATATTGACTACTATGGATATCTTTGTGTTTGTCTCACTAGGAGGGCTGGTGTTGAAAGGTCAGTATTGAGATTCCATTGATTGTGGTGTAAAAATCATTTGCTAAAAATATTGAACCTCAAAGCTCTTGAGAAGTAGTGAGATTTGGAGGTACTATAATATTCAATGATGTTAGTATATGAGTATTAAAATGCAAGCATGTGAGCCTTTGAAAGCATAGTTGTCTATACGGAGATATGTTACAACCATTGAAGGTACGCATATCATAAACACCTATAATTAATGTATGTATCTATAACATATATTATACTAAAATCATAGAAGGTTTGTATAATATAGATGCCAATAATATACATTCAAGTATAGTCTTCTAACCTCATGATTATAGGCTCACATAATAGCAACCTTTGCACTAATTATATTGTTATGAAGAATACTAGCTCAACCATTCAAAATTTGGAAATCTTGTTGGTCCACCATGTCTACAACAAATGAATTTGTCCAGGCCCTAACTATGAGAAACCTACATTTAGATAATCAATTTTATTGAGATTTACATATACATCATACAAATTGAATCTCCTTTATATTCTATTCCTTTATGTATATGAGGAGCCCTACTTAGAGACTACTATATGACATTCTTTAAAAATAATTATTTAAGGTGGAGTTCTTTTAAAACTACAATGACTTTGTATGTGAGTTTTCAATGGTGTTTTCTACACCAATGTATTGTATTCTATATAATAATGGTGTATGTATTTTCAATTGGAGCTCTATAAATCTCCCAAGCTCCTAGATCATTTATTCAAATCATGTTATTCTTATCCCATTTGATACATAATTCTCATAAGCAAATTTTTTTTGGTTCTAAAGCAAATTCATCATTAATTAATCTCACACTAATCAACCACTTTATTCTTCTATTGCAACTAATTTGTGGTTGTATGGTATCTAAAGGGTTAACTTGTTATTACTAAATCTATGTCCAATTGTGATTGTGCAATTTTATAACTCATAAAAGAGTCTAGTAGGAAAGCAAATATAAATCTAGTAGTTTTAGTCAAAATAAAATATGGTTTGCAAAGAATCTTGAATTTCTTCACATGTGATCTTTAATTTTACAATTTTTTCTTTTTCTTCCCATTCCTACATGAATTGATTCATAAACTTATAAAAATATCAAGAAGCACCAAGTGACCCTATTTACCCCCATTGTAAAGGACCAAGGCCTCTTTCTGCCAAAAAACACTCAAAACTGCCATTTCTATAGCAAAGAGTAAAAAAGTTAATTGTTTATTTTTGCACATCTAACCATAAGATCTTACATCTGACTAGTATGAAAATGTGTGGAAAAAATTTCAGAAATTTTGGCCACACAGATTGTCAAATATTTGTGTTTAGAGTGAAAAAAATAAAATTTCAGCACATTGTGGGACTAGATCGTTTGACTTTGAACCTTCTAAAGTTAAATTTTTTGCACTAGAGAATTTTGAGATTCAAATCTTTAAAAAATTTGTTAAGTAGAAGTAAGTAAGAGATAGAAAGAAAATCTTAATTATTAATATCTCTAAAATGGAATTAAAATGCACTAATGCCAATGGTGAGATCGTTCTAGGAAGCAAATTAAACCATATGGAATCTTTTTTTAATTGAAAGAATTGCATTCAAAAATGAATCCTACAAGTTATTTTTTTAAGAAGATGCTCAAATTGCCCAAAAAACAGGATTGTCCATAACTTTCTCATAACAAATCCAAATGAAATGAATCAAAGCTTTCTATTTAGGCAAAAATATAATCTATGAGAAAAAAAATTTAAAAATTCAAATTTTGAATTTCTTTTTTTGCTACCCCTTTTCCCCTATTTTGAGCTTATTTGGGCATAACTTTTGTTTCCGGGCACCAATTGGAAAAAAAATTATTTCCATGAAGCTTATTAGTTTTATTTACTTTCAAAAAGAGTTTCAAAAAATCATGATAAAACTTCAGCCCATAGGTACTTGCCCAAAATCCCATTTGTCCCCTTGAAGGGATGATGGTCTTTTAGGAGTTAATCTTGTCACTAAAATATAAAAATGTTTATTTCCAATATAGTTTGTTGAACTTCATTCATTCCATGTAGCTTTCACAATAAGCTCTTGAAAACATTTGTAATCCATCTAGTAAATGCTTGCTCTTTTAACCCTTTAAAATAACTAAATATATTTCTTATTTGTTGAACTTTATTGTATATCTTTGTATGAATATATTTATTCCCTATTTTCATGAAATTGGACAAAATTGGTCGAATAAGAAGGTTGTATTTTTTTGGATCCCAATATTACTTTGGAAGTGATAATTATTAGGATGAAACATTTATTAAAAGCACTATGTTCATCATCTAGAATATGGACATTTGAGTGCTTAATTAGGGATTTATGAGATGATGGAGGGAGTTCCTATTGCACAAAGATATCGTTCTCAACTTTGTAAGACTATATAACTTACATTGTCTTGTATTAACCAATCAAGTAGTGCAATGAATTAGTTCATTGTAATCATCCAAGTTCAAAAATTGAGATGGAACTACATAAATCAATTGAAGACAATTCATGAATCAATTGAAGACAATCCAGTTTTGTAAGCATTTTAAAGTTTCAATGCCACTTTCTGTACCTTCAACATACATAAAATGGTATTTTAGAGTTGAGTGAAGGAAGAATCTAGTACCCTTCAATCGTGACTCCCCTTAATATCAACCCTATTAGGATGTTGAGGTTAGAAATTGGTTGATGGATGACTTTCAAGATTAATGTAGAAATGAAAAATGCATTCATTTGTCCCAAAAATGAATCATGTTTGGCAAAGTACCTTAGTGATAGGTATTGCAGTACTTTCAAGGTTAGCCCACAAATGTCTATAGGGATCTTTGAATGATTGAAAATTGAACTATTGGATGGATCAAAGGCCTTTTTCATCCACTTTCTTCACTATTCAAGGGAAAGTGTTTATTTATTGAAAAGGATGTTCATAAATTTGTCCGCAAGGGATTACATTTGAATCAAAATATTGAATAGGTGAAAAAATGGTGGCCATAATGATAGAGGACCTCAGGCTAAGTTTTAGAAGCCATACAATTTTTTGACTAGAGCAAACCTTTTTTCAAACGTGAAAATTATTTTTTGAAAGTTCCTTATTAACTAAATAATGCATGAATGACAACTAGATTGCCATTTTTGCACAGAAAAAGTACTAAGCAACAAAAAGCACGGCCAAATTTTGGGATTTTTGACATGATTTTCTTTGTGGAAGTTGATAGGGCTATTTTACAATGTGATCAATACAATAACATCCATGTATTCACATGAGCAAAATTCCTATTAATCAATTCAAGCAGCTATCCAAAAGTTGTCCATGCAGGTGTGTTGCTCCCATTTTGCCAATTTCATGTCTTCTCTTAGTACCAATCCTTTTATCTTCAATTTCCAACTAAGGTAGTAGCACCTATAAACGTCACTATCTCCATAACCACCACTTCTAAAATCTTGGAAAATCCTATAAAGTGAATAGATGTGATTACAAGGATGTACTACATCTGAATATTAGACCCTAGTGTTGGTATTAGATGCATCTACAGTTGGTTCTTTAAAAATTTACAACTTATACTCACAGTGTCCAAAAAATACATTTGAAAGTGCATTGGAATTCTTTTCTCTTGCTAGTAAGGTCCAATAATTTGTTGGATGTTTATCAATAGACATCATGTCCAAAACCCTTAAATTGACGGTTATGGGAGCTGCTACCTTATACAATAAGAAGTCCTTTCTCTGAGAGTAATGAGGAAGTGATATTAGAGTACTGCTACTGCACTGAGGAAGTGACATTAAAGAATGCCATATTAGAGAAGGAGATACTAACGAGGATTTTCCCACATTTCAGACACTTCAGAGCCAGCAATTATCCTACGTCGTTGTGCAGATTGCTGCTACAGCTCATGGCGACTGTTTCAGACACCCAGGTAATCTCCGCACTTTCTTAATCCCTGGTCTTTCCATTCTCCATGCGTGCCTTGAATCACATGAGCTTGAAATTTGGACCTCATTTCACAATTAGGGTTTCATGTCACCGACCTGGCTGCTTTAGTTTCCTGTCATGGAGCCGAGCAAGCGACTGAAATTTGCACCGTGTCTAATCGATTCGCTTTCTATGTGAAGATGATTTCTTATCTTTTGCAGTTTTCTAGTTTTCCTTGTGACGGAGCTGGGATTGTACTGTCAGGGCGGGGATTTAGGATACGATTTCGTGGGGGAGGGATCAGGATGGGTGGAGGCTTACACAGAATGCCTTCATCTTCATCACCTGAATGCCGACACGCAAAACTTACCACGATTTGATACATTGTGTAAAACGTAAGCTTTCTTTAGCTTGTGCCCACAGGTAATTCTTTATACCTGATAGAACGAAGAAGACCAATCAGACTTCATGTTGATTCTTGTTGGTTGTAGTAGTTTTGTGTAGTTCATATGGGAACTTTCTTTTGTCCAATTTCAATTACGTTTGACCAACACCAGACGACGTTCTTCATGGATTCTGCTAATGTAAGATACAGCCATATCTGAATTATATTTTTTGCAGTCTGAATGAGATCATCTTGGAACCATGAATCCCTGGTCCTTTAGGGTTTATGGTTCAGTTAGTTTGTGACTGGTTTGTTAGGAATATTGGGAGTGGCACTTGTTTGGAGCCACTCCTCCAAGGGTGTACTTGGAACTTATACATGCCAGCACGTGACTTGAGATTGTCTTCATACTAGCCATTCGCAACTGAAACATGTTCGCAGCTTGAAGGTTTCCAGGGCTTGGCATTTCTCACTTGTCAGGTATGGCGGCGTGATCTTTTTGCAGGTGCAAGGATCCGAATGAAAACTGGTTGTGTTTGAGCTGTCAAGAGGTTTTCTGTGGTCGTTACATCAATGGACACATGCTTGCACATTCCAAAGACGCCAGCCATCCTCTAGCTGCGGGGTTCCGGTACTTTCTCACTCTAACGCCAGTTTTGGCAAGTGTTTTAAGTATGTTTAGGTGTTGCCTAGAAACTCATCTAAAACGGCCAAGGGAGAGGGATAAAATTGTGCGCAACTTGAAGCATTTTAACATGTGTAGGAGTGTGCTTTGGGTACTTTTGTAAAGAGCTGTGTAGAGATCTTTGGGTAGAAGAATCAAGTCTGTTGAGATCAGATTTTTGTCTTTAGTGTACAAATTTTATATGCAGTTACAACTTAGAAGACCGCTATACGTGACACTAGAAAACTCCATTTCAGTCAAGATTAATGCTCTTAGATATTGAAGTATGCTTAAACCACTTGCTAGTTGGAGGCCAATGAAGTGTATGGATAGATGAGGTGTTGATAACTGGATTAAGTTTAGATGGGATTAGGTCCTTAACGGTTTTAGTAATCCTCTACCCTCTAGCACTTAACTAAAAGATGTGCTGGTTTGACTCTCTTCTGAGACAAGATGTGCTGGTTTGAACTGCAGGGACTTGTCCGTCTGGTGTTTCGAATGTGAGCACTATCTGGATGCTCAGGTCATTCTGCAACTACGACCTATTTTCGAATCTCTTCATCTTATGAAATTTGGAGAGCCTGCACCCTCGCGGACTGAGTTGAAAAGTGGCGATCCTGTAGTTTTAGAACTTTCATGACGAAATATTGCTCTCTGTAGTAGCATGTTGTTATTGGTATGCTTGATTGGATGAAGCTGTGATTCTTAGAGCTCCTTGGGCACAGGGAATAAGTGCAGAGTTTCCTCTCTGGGCCTTCTTAGAACCTTTTACACTGACTTTTTGAAATGAACAGAGAAGCCATATCTTTAGAAGGGTTTTTAAAAGACCTCTACCTATGGCATGTTCGTCTTAAAGCGTCCAATTGAAATAGGATTCCAACGCAAGTTAGAATGCATTTTCTGGATACAGAATGAAAAATGACTACATTTTATGCAAGAATCTGAGATCCTTTTGGGTAAGGGTTGCAATTAAGTGCTTTTACCTTAGTATAGATCATTGCTACCTAAGAGACTTGAATGCAAGATTTAAATGCAATGGGGAGAGTGGAATTGTTGTGTGTACTGTGGGGTACAGCTCATTTATGAATTTTTGGATCCTCTTGAGATTAGGAGAACTTTGGGAAGCCTGTGACCCTGTGTGTGCTCAATATGAATGGAATTTCTAATTTCTAATTGTGTTGGAATCACACTGAAGTCTACTTTATCATCATTACAAACACACATATGTAATTGAAAATCATACAAAGAGTTTGACATTTCTATACACTATGTACTATCTAGTGTTGCCAACATTTGTGAAAATTACAACTTGTATTCAATGATACATATATAAAATGAACTTTTACATTTGCTTTAGAAATACTTAATCTCATACCACTTGAATTGCTTGTATGATTTCTTGTTTGTCTTTCACCCCATTGCAAAAAGTCTTTGACTATCTTCTAATGGTTTTTTATGAAATAGTCCAAATTGTTTTATGATTTTAAACTATTCCCTTTTTATTTGTTATGAAATTGAAGTGCACTTCATTGCAATTCCAACACAATTTGCAATTTCAAAATCAATTCATTTTTTAACACACTAGGGCTTCCTAAAGTTGTTGAACTTTGTAGTGAAGTCTAACTGAAAAATTTGTAAATGAGTTGTACCCCATTGTACAATTAGGTCCAATTCATTTACAAACTACCTATTTGAGCCATTCAAAGATTTGTACATAATATAAAATAAAATTTGCATTTTTTCTCCTACATAATTATTACTCAATTCCCAATCCCAATCAAACATACTAAAATTTGAGTTCTAGTTAATTTTTTAAGTCAATTTTTGTGGTTTTACACAATATTTCATTGAATACAATTGGTGATGAATTTTTTTAATTCAATTGCACGGATATGTAGGAAACATCCACATGCACATTTTCATATTAAAAAATATCCCCTTAACCCCTGAGCGCCCCAATGCCCCAAATGTGGCCTCCTTCTATGAGACATTAGACCATTATAATGTCCAAGGTTGTATGGTGAAAACTTCCACAAATTTCTCTAGAGATGTCTTCCCTACCTCTCTTGCAATCTAAACAGTCATATCTCTTGAATCTTGTTTTTTAATCAGTGGGGTCTACTTGAGTGGCAATTTGTAGCTTGCTTTTGGAATTTGCGTTGAGCACTCAAGGGTTAAGTAACAAAAAGATTATCAATTAAGAGTTCAATATGTGTCAATAAAAAGTGTCATATGACCAAACTTTGAAGAAATGGATATCTCTATATTTAACTTGATTTTGACAAAGTAATTGTACCATTATGCTCAAATTTATGAAATTAGTTACCATATGAGGTGCAAATAGATAAATCTAATTACAATGAAGAGATGTCTATTTTACAAAATGTGGATACGATCACCTCAACTATGAAATCAAATCTTAAAAATTCATCAACAATGTTTTTCAATCAATGATAATGTAAAATAACGGATTTTGAATGAAATAAACTCATCCAAAATGAAGTTTTGGTTTTCTAAAACTCAAATTTGGTATGCTTGATAGCAATTGCATAGGGATGCAATGATAATTATGCTTACCAAAAAAGTACCAATTATAATCCACATTGTACAAAGTTTTTTGAAAGGTTCAACTAAGCAGTTTGTAAATGAATTGGACCTAATTGTACATTGAGCATAGGTAGATGTATATGTTTCATTGTTGCCAAAAAATTTAGACCTCAAGGATTTGACATCATTGTGAGCTTGTATTGAAATATTGAGGTTCAAGGTGAATTTGACTTGCTATTAAAGGTGTAGTAATTGTAAAATTATATAGAACTCCATTTATGTGGCGCCTCTTTTAGCCAATGCTTATTTTTAAATCCATTTGAAAATCTTACACTACTTTAATGTTTTTAGGAATGACTACAAGGTATGGCTTACTCTACTTGGGTGGGTTTTTTGGGAATGTCAACAAACCATGTAGCATGCAATCTAATCATGTTGAGTTGGCTTCTCCCTAAATGGTGGTTTTTGTCCCACCTTTGTGAAAAAATTTACGCTAAACAAACTTTTTGAAACAAGGTAGGAAGGGTATTAGAACCTTCAAGGTTTGGGGTTTGTTCCCTCAAATTATTATTTGGTAGGCAAATCCAAAATTGTCCTAAATTCAATTGTGACCTCAAGGTCATGATTCGATTTTACACTCACTTAGTTTAAGGAATTCAATAAACATTACCATGCAACTTTTACACTTATAGAAGATTCATTAATTATTCCACAATCTTGAGGGACGTTTTGGAATACTATTGTTATTAATCTTTAGGAAATTAAGAGAACATTATTAGCATTCAAATGGGTGAGAAATGTTCCTTAATAGGTACAACAATGGGAGATTCCAAGTTTTAACTTTAACCTAAAACCCGACTTCAAGGATTACTTGGATCCCAAAACATATATTTTGAAATTTTATATTTTCTCATTAAGTTCATCAAGTTTTCTATCCATAGCTAAAAAACTCTTAACCCTTTAGGGACAAATTTGCCCATTTTGGTCGAATTTCACAAAATTTCAAAAATAATTGAAAACCAAAGTCGTATTTGTAAACAACCCCTGAATGAAATGGGATGGCACGGGTTTTTTTGCATCTGATGAGCTTTTTGTTAGCCAATTTGGAGCCATATTGAGTTTGATTGGAGGCAATTTGAGTGCATTAGGGTCTTGGACCTACCAAAAAGAATTGTATAGGCACAATAAAAAAAAAGGACTACATGACACATAGTGTACTAGGGCGCACGTTCGAATTGCATGTAGGCTCACGGGAACAAGCAGTTGTAGTGAACTGCTAGTCAAGTTGACGATGCCACCTAGTCAACTTTCATCTAAATCTATTGACATTCATCTATAAGGCAATGAAGGTTCTACAGATCATTTTGGCACCAACAAGAATGTCGCCTGTAAGGACAAGGGTTTAGGGGACATCCCATGTGCAAGAGTGCATCTCATACTATTGTTGGGACAAATTCATGAGCGCCTTGCATCTTGAGAGTGATTGGTGCTTTAGAAGACAGAAGATGCCTCCAAGTGCTATCCAATTTTATCATGACTACAACCTCAAATGGGCTATGCAACCATATTGGGTGGGAAACTACGGATGGGAGAGTGTGGATGGTTGGAATCATTTTTGTAGTGGAGAAGGAAGAAGAAAACAATTTTTGTGTTGTGGGAGTTGTTTTTTTGAGTTTGTTGCTGTGGTCGAAGGAAGTAGTAGAAGTATTTTACTATGAATAATGGTGTACATGCAGAAGACAATGAAAATGGAGCATCATGGGGAGGAGGCCACGACATGGTTGAAGGATTGTGCGACGGTGGCCCTTCAAAGCAGTAGACTGGCTAGAGCCTCCGTAAGCAATTCAACATCTTGAACACATTGCTAACAATTATGTTTGTGGGTTGCTGATTTGGATACTGCTACAGAGGAGTAAGATTGCGTGGAGGGGCTGCTCAACAAGGCATACTTGCTATTACTTCCGCTACTTGAAGGATATATTATTCACACCTCTGAAGGAATTGTTATAGCCTTGATGCTTCATTATATTTTTGTCGGAATTTGGCAAGGATTCTTGGATGGACTACAAGGCGTGAAATAGGTTTAGTTGACAATTTTCATGATTGGCTCAATGTTGAGCTCCAAAATGCCATCTATCCCAATGTTTGATCATGATGCGCAGACCAACAATATCTTGCAAGAGTCTAATCAGAGCGATATCATCTACTTCCAACTTTGTCGTGGTGTCCGTGGAGGGAGGTATCAAAATAGTAGAGTGTCGAGGCCTCCGAGTGCACATCTAGTTGCTACACAAGTAGTACAATCAATCCGTAACTTATTGGAGTCAAGCCCACCATCTCAACTTGGGCACAAAAAGTGGTGTATAGAAGCAACCGAGCCATCAAGGGGACAAAATCTACAAGAAGTCACAATGGTTGTGGCTACTACTGGAATCCCCACTTTGGATGGGCCATGTGAAGATGATCCCGTCCATGATCCACCCTCCAATCTCGCCTCCAATGTTGCACCTCGCTCTAAAAGATTCTATACAACTTTGTCACAATTGGCAAAAGATTTGGCCAATTCGGAGGAGGAATTTGAGCAAATAGGGCAGGCACCGCATAATCTTCCACTGCTTACCAAGAGTAGAAGTTATGAAGCCCAAGTATTTGTGAACCACCATGAACTTGCAGCAATGTTGTTTATGGCGGGCCAAGCTTTTAGTGTAAAGGCAGAGGGGAGCGACTCTTTTATTGCTCTCGACTTGCAATCGGTGAATGTCAGACATGCGGGACCAAGCATACTTCAAGTTGCGAGACCTCGATGTGCAACAGATGGCCCTTTTGCCTATTTTGATGATATTTTCACATTGTGAGGTGATTGCTCAAACAATGGACCTTTGTTGAACCATTATTGCTTGCTTGAACCGAATCGGGTGGAGGAGTATCAGGAGAGGAGCATTTTGGACCTGTTGACATGTTCAATTGGCTTGAAGGTAATGCTGTGAATGGTTCGGAGGAAGTCAACAAACATAATGATCCACCATCCATGAACCCACCAGTGACAATTACAGGTGAAATCCCTATTCACTCTCAAGTAAGAGTCAAATTAAATTATATGGAATGGGGGGTGAATGTCTACCAAATTCATGTCTTGATGCAGTTGGGATGGTCATTGACACTGTGAAAGATGTCAATGACGTTGTAAAAGAATATATTGTCAATTTTGGAGATTATTTTGGAATCCAAACCATTGAAGCCACTGATTGTAATATGGTGTTTCCAATGGGTGAACTTGAATCCTTGTTGGAATGGATTCCTCATGTTCCAAATAATGTGCCCACTCCTAAGGCAAACAATGCTCAAAGTCAAGGGAGAGGCCACGGTCAGGGGCGAGAGTAAGGTCAGGGACGTCAAGATGCAACTACAAACGTATCAAAACAGGCTCGAATGGAAGGTGAACAAATTACACATGATACCATTGATGGCAGTGGTGTTCCAATCTAGGAAGGTAAGCAGGGACGAGGTTGTAGAATAGTCCATGGTCAAGGCCGGGGGAGGGAGCAGTCTACTAAGGTGATTCCAACCACCATACTATAACCTATACTTCCAAGTGATCTTGATGACAATTTGGCATGGAATGAAGGCAGTGATGGTGGCGAAGAGTTTGGATCATAGAAGGGAGCTTCAGACTCAAAACACGACAAAGAAAAAACATTGGACAAAACATTAGATGACTTGGCCACTTTAGGAATCTCTATTTTTGGACCCATGCCAAAAATTGAGTCATTTGCTGACAAGTATGTTGAATGGAATTGGCATTGCAAATCGTGGAAGATGAAGCCTAGGAAAGCATTTGCTAGGCCTCTACCACGCCCAAAAAATATTCTACTTGACATATCTCGCCCATGTCAATTTTTTGAATTGATGTGGAATGATGCAGTGTAGGCCAAGCTGTTGGCGGAGAGCAATGCATATGCTAGGTGGGTGGATCCTAAGATAGGCAAGCAGAAAGGTGGTCCTGGCAGAGGAAGACCAATCGTTGGGACTGAACATCAACGCTTCATTGGAATTTGTTGCCTAATGGGTGTGAAGGACCAACCAGAGATACGAGATTATTGGAAGAGGAAGTCATCGCCACTATACTCTTTGGAGATATCATCAACCATGTTGCAGGATAGACTCAAATACATATTGCGGTGTCTCCATTTCACCAACAATGCCATGTATATATATAATAAGAAAAATCCAAGGTTTGATCCAATATGAAAGACAAGATGGCTTTTAGAGACACTAGCTGTAAATTTTTGAGAGTATATGAATCCAAGTCCTTACGCATGCTATAGATTTTTATGTACCATCAACAGTGACTTTGTTTTGCTTATGTTTCAAATTTTCTTGTTATATTGATAGGAAATAATTTAGTATGTGCAATCTTTTCACTTTTTTGGTTCTTTAGGCTATATAACTTCATGGAAGTAGACGGTACGAAAAGCTTGATTCTTTGGTGAGTAGTTGCACCCAAATTTTTACACAATTGAATCTATATTATGGCTAATTAGTGATTTACATGTCCTCATACTGAGTGATCTTGGCCTACCAACATGCTCTACTTCCTTTCAATACCAATAGTGGCTAACTGTCTCGTAGTGATTTGCAAAATTGAAGCTCCAGTGGCCTAATGTAGTTTTGGAGCTCTCATGATCCCATTTTGATAACTCCATTTTACTATGGTGCGGTGTAGGCGGGTTATTTGAGCATCACTCTATTATAGATGATTCACTAGCTTTAAGCATTTTTTGACATCATTTTAGATCTGAACAATTGTAATTTCATTTTTTTTTATTTTACTTTTTTGTAGCATATTTTTGTATCACCATGTCAGACCTCAATCACTAGTAGCCATCTCATGACACTCCATGACATGCTATACATTGAAGAGTCAAGCAACCATTCTTGTGTTTGCTTTGTTGTTATTTAAATCTCGTTGACTTTTAATCGCTTCCATTCTCATGTTTCTAGGACATCTTTCCTCACACTTACGTGGTGAATCTCCCACGCCTTTGTGGCTTCTGCAACTGTAACATTGCATGTCCCCATAGCTTGTCATCCATTACACAACATGCGAGTTTGGCATTCTTTATATTGGGCACGATGCTAGAATACATGGTAGTTTGTTCAAATTGTAAAGAAGTCGACATGTCTAAGGCCTTATAGGGAAAAGATCACACATACGTTGAGGATTGTATGACTACAGTACCTAGTTTCAGGAATTCATACTTCTCTACATTGACATCAATTCACGTTCAAAAGCTTGTATAATACAACACTCCCCCAATGTGCTTCCTGATTTCCACTCATCCTCCGTTTGGATTGCATTGCCGATGTCTCCAAATCCATATCAATCCACATATAGTTGCACTACGAGAATTGAATGTTTTATGATTGTAAAATATGACTGCAGTGAATCAAAAAATCAAAAAATGTGACTCAAGCAAAAATCATTGTAGATGGTCAGGATATGACTAGGATAAGTCATGGCTGAGTCATTTACTTTCAGTCATATGACTGGTGAGTCTTATTTACAGTCATATGAATTTGGAAGTATAATAAACCATTTTTAGACGTATTTTGTTAACATGCATATGTGTTGACTATCCTTGGAGGCTTAACTTTTTCATGAGCTGCCCAGGCCAAAAAAACAAACTACGTGGCATATGACTGTGCCTAGTCATATTTTGGCTGATGTGGAATGTGACTGTGATAAGTCATATTTTGAGTAATATGCAATATGACTATAGAGAGTTATATTCTAAAGAATATGAAATATAACTGCGGTGAGTCATATTTTGAACCATATTTTAAGTGATATGGAGTATGACTGCAGTGAGTCATATTTTAAGTCACATTTTAAGTAATATGGAGTATAACTGTTGTGAGTCATATTTTGGTTGATGCAGTATATGACTATCGGGAGTCATATTTTGATTGATAAAGCATATGACTATTGTAAGTCATTTTTTTGTTCAAGTTAGTATTAAAAGATAGTAAGAAGTAAAAGCTAAGGTATAACAAGAGGCAACAAAAATTAAAACTAAAAACTAATAAGAAGTAAAAATAAGACAAGTGAAGATGCAATAAAAGATTAGCAACAACTATAAAGCAACAACAAATTAACAACTATGAAACAACAACAAACTAACAACAAATAAAATGTAAGAAACAACATCTAAAACCTCAATAATTAAACAACAACAACTAAAACACAACAATACAACAGTTAGAATTTCAAAAAACAAAAGGAGGAAGAAGAAACAAGAGTTAGAAAGCAACAACACAACAACCAAAGCACAACAACACAACAATTAGTACTTCAAAAAACAAAAAGAAGAAGAAACAAGAGTTAGAAAGCAACAACACAACAACCAAAGCACAACAACACAACAATTAGTACTTCAAAAAATAAAAGAAAGAAGAAATAAGAGTTAAAAAGCAACAACAACACAACAATTAATACTTCAAAAAACAAAAAAAGGAAGAAGAAATAAAAGTTAGAAAGCAACAACTAAACAACAACAATCAAAGCACAACAATACAACAATTAGAACTTCAAAAAACAAGAGGAGGAAGAAGAAACAAGAGTTGAAAAGCAAGAAGATGAAGCACATAAAATGGCGGCTAAGGTTTCAAATCCCTAAAAAGTGGCGGCTAGGGTTTTAAAACTCTAAAAAATGACGGTTAGGATTTCAAGATCCCCAAAAAACATTGGCTACAATTTTATAATTTTGAGCAATAATTTATTTATATTTTTTTAGGTTGCTCAAATTTTTAGGGGGCTGCCCAGAAAAAAACTTCAAAAAAAATGTAAACTTACAAAAATGTGACTATAGAATATGACTACATGTTGTCATATATACAAAAATATGATTGACAAATATGACTGGTGTTCCCGTAATACGTTATCTACGGTTCTCTAAAAAATATTTTGCTGTTTCCTATGCATGTATATTATACACCCATGAAGTACAAAGGCAAAATATGATTGGCAGTCACATTTACAGTCATGTTTTTTGCCAATGATGTGGGATCCAAAAATATGACTGCGAGCAGTTGCCAATCATCCTCAATCATATTTTTGCAATCATAAAACACTTAAATCCTAGTAGTGTTGTTCCGTTGTAGGAGGTACTTATACACTTTGCAATTGAGAAAATGTTTATCCGGACATATATTGACCCAAAATAAGTTGCATACGTTGGGTGTAATGGTTAGTCACAACATCCTAGTTTGGACAATTCAAATCCAAGCTTTCAAACCAATCCAAATTTCAACCTGTAGAACCGTATACCATTTTTGATTCCATCTTCTACCACAACAATCCGTCCAAAAAAATGTTATAATCTTCATTTTGATGCAAGCTCAGCTTGTGAGAAACTACCAATTGGAAGATGCCGAAGTTAGGATCCCATCTATGCAGATGGATTGCTCCAATTTGAAGCCATTCAGCGACGTTTTTACTATGAGGATGAAGGCTCTCATAATATTGTCTTGTTCCTGTGGGATGTTGTTGGCCCTAGAGGGTTAACTTGGACAAAAACTTCATCTTGTAGGTGATTTTGAATCAACGAATGCTCAATGTGGATTTCTTGCGGATTGTCTTGGGAGCAAGACCTAGAGAATGAAATGCCATCCAAAGAAAAAATAATTCTATGGATAGTGCAAGTAGGCAAGGTTTGATTGGTTGGAGCAAATAGTTGAAGGGCTTGATTAGGATGAATTCTAGTTTTCCTAATGTACATCTATTGATTAAAAGGTTTTGTATGTAATTTTCCATTCTTCTATAATTTGTAAAAATTGGCATGCATGTCCTCAACTATTCATTATTTATTGTATTTGGTTAGAATAGGCAAAACTTTACATTTGTGAAAATTTTGAGGTAAGCCCCCTCCCCAAGTCATTTTATCCAAGAATTTTTTAAAAATTGAGCTTTGATTGCAAATATCTCAAAATCTAAAATGTCAAATTGTTTGAATGTTAGAATATAATTGGCTAAATTGATAGTAATGAATAAGATCCTAGGTCAAATCTTTGAAAAAGTGACTCAAATTTTTTTTGTTGATATTTAGAAATGATAGTTTAAAGGTGATTTTGAAGGGAAGACCTCCTTCAATCTTTTGGGATTAAAATATCTTATTTAAAAAAATCAGTTGGCCAAAATATAATTATTTGAAATCCATTTGAAATTCATTTTCCCCATATGTGCATACTTGATCATATAAGCTATATGCGTACCAAATTTTAGAAGACGTTATTTAATTAGATTTTAAGATGTGAGATTTACTCCACAAGGGACAATACAAACATAGTTTCCATTCAACAACAAGTCAATTCAATTATTCATAGGTTGGAACTTCTAATATCTATAAATGTATGTATAAAAGTAAGTATTTCATCTTCCACATTCCTCTCTTGAAATCACATAAAGAGTCAAATGCATCAAGTTTAACACAACCACCAATGCCTTCCATTGAAGTTGACAACTATAGAAAATATAACGTAGAGATTGTGTTAGATTCACAATACAAATGGGGCAAGTTGGTCACTTTATAAATTGGCATGTATACAACATCAATGAATGTATACGAAAACTCTAAATGATTATAATCGATATACCTTTAAAAGGTACAAGAATTTCATTGATTCTATCATGACAAATTAAAGCCTATCCAATGATGATTTCTAATAAAAACTTTTGTTCATTTAATCCTTAGTTTGTCTATGATAGTTACTTATTCAAACCTCTAAACTCTTTTGGAACTTGTCATTAGAGAAGGAGTTGGTATCACAAATATATTCTTTAGAACCTTTTAAATATAGTAGTAATATTAAAAATAATAGTTCTTAAAAAATACTAGTTTTAAAAAAAAAGACCTATGAGTAAAAGATAGATTGGACCATTCAAATCACCAATATCATACATGTTAATTTTGAGATGGGCGAAGATATCAAGGAAATAAAATGGAATCATGAAAATATGTAGCCTTTTTCTTCTATAAAATTATTAAATACACTAAAACCCTCTATATTTTGTGACTACCTTACTTTGCCTCACCCTTTGCATGATGGCTTTGGCCCCCCTTGCTCCATCCCACCGCTATAGCCCCACCTCTTGCATTGAATTAACAATCCCACTCAACAAAAAAAATACTAAATACAATGTAAAAGTAGTCACCCCTAGGCCTCATTGCAAATTTCACTGTGTACAAAAAGCTATGAAAAAACAACCACATTTGGTGTGCCTAATGGGTGAAACTTTGTTGGCCATGCTATAGTCTGTGGGAGGATTGGACTTTTGGGCTTGGCCATGGTGTCCTAACCACATTGGCCAAAGCCATGATGGCGATGCTTTAACATCACATCAATTCAACTCTCTAAATGACTCACTAAATTATCTTACTACCTTTCCCTTGGTGTAAAATTAGAACTTATGATTACCATCATAGAAGAGCCTAATGTAAAAAAAATCCTTTAAATAGACACAATAAAATTTGGATTTGAAAATTAGACAATTATAGTAGAATCCATTGAAAGCAAGCTAACAAACAAAAAATTTAATGTGCCATGGCAAATCATGCTTAAAAAAACCACAAGGGGCACTTCCAAAATTTTCACCCCTTGGAGAATCTTCTTTAGGTGCCCCCCCGACTCAGAAAATATTCAGATGCAGCGGCTTTTCAAGTGCCCCATTGATGATGCTCCCACTGCACGCCGACGGTTCCCTCAAAGTAAGGTAAAAGGCCCGCCATCCGCTGAGGTAAGCCCCACGCAGTCCCAGTCACGGCGAATCCGAAGTCCAGCACAGTTATGACGGCCAGCAGGACCCGTAGCAAGCACCGCCGTAAACCCAGGAATCTACCAGTTCAGGGGAGAGTATCTACGGAGTCTCACTCAGATGTACGCGTTTGCAACATAGGGGCATTTGCGTCGACGCCTTCCTTCCTTCCTCCCTTCCTCCCTTCCTTCGTGCTTCGTCCAGGGTGCCGCAGGCAACGGACCTGGCTGCCTTTGCGGAGCTGGCCATGTGGGCGTCTGCTGCAATCGTTCTTACACAGATTCGACATTTTGCGTCCACTCCTGGAGCGTTTTCCATTCTTTGGTTGTAGGTGCTTTTGGTGGGATCGGACTTCGGGATCCGTTTTGCGTTGGATTCGTGGATTCCGGTGGGTGGGTGGCACTCGCTGGGTTTTTGGGTTGCTGCTGGTTTGAGGTTTCTCGTTGCGCAGATCGTGGCGTTCTGCGTGATTAGGTTGGCGGAGGTGGCGCCCGCGCTCGCCTGGGTTTAGAGCCAAGATGAACGACCTGCTGTCGCAGACGTTCTCGGCGCGGAAGGGCGGCCGGGGGCCTTACGACGATGGACCGGGGGATTTGGAGAGCGGGGGTGGGCCGAGCACCCAGATGGCGGAGTTGGGCGGTGGCGACCGGCGCTTGGAGCACTTCTTCGCGGAGGTGGAGAAGATCAAGGGCGACATGGACCGGATCAAGCAGCTCTTGGTGAAGCTGCAGGAGGCCAATGAGGAGAGCAAGGGCGTGCACCGAGCACCTGCCATGAAGGCTTTGCGCGGTCGCATGGATGCGGACATCGCGCAGGTGAGCAAGCTGGCGCGGGGCATCAAGGCGAAGTTGGAGGAGCTGGACCGGGGCAACCTGGAGAGCCGTCGGACGAAGGGGTGCGAGGAGGGCACGCCGACGGATAGGACTCGCATGAGCATCACCAACAATCAACGCAAGAAGCTCAAGGACCTGATGGGAGAATTCCAGGCTCTTCGGGAGAAAATGATGAACGAGTACCGGGAGACCATCGAGCGCAGGTACGCCACCGTTGTCGTGCCTTGACTTCTTTTGGTTGTCCCCGTGGTTGCGCAGGTTTCTCACGAATGGTTGTGTTAGGGTTCGAGTGAAAAGAATTGAATTGGGCATGGAACGTCTCTGGGGTGGCCGTGGAATTGCGAGTCCGCCGTCGAAATTGCGACGTTGGGATGCCAAATACACCACTCCTTCCTGGGGGCCTTGACTGGGAAATGCAGGTGTCGGCCAGCCCAAGGGCCTATTTTGGCTGTGGGGACAACTTTTATTGGAGTGTTCTGACAGTGAACGCTCAGAATTCCGGCTCGCGCGGTACTTATATGTGAATGACCACCCGCATTCATTCGTTTGTTCAATTAATTATCCAGGATCGACTTCGTCATCGTCTAGATGCGCCATCTTGAAATTGCGAATCCGACTTTCCATCTTGAAATTGCGCATCCGACGTTGTCGGTAGTGTGTCCGGGACTCTGGAAAGGATATTATGAAACCCTAAAATGTCGGGGAAGCAGCGAAGTGGGATAGAATGCAGCGGTGTTGTGCATTATGAGCACTGGTAGAGAATTCAGAGGAAGAGTGGACCTACCTTTCGTGGGGGAATGTACTGCAAAAGCAAGTAGCAATTGATGGTTGTTCCTGTGGTGACTATTATGTCCGTTATGCATCCATTCCAATCGCAGTCGCGAAAGCAAGCCCCTAGATGAGTGAGTGATAGTGAGCGAGCGAGCGATGTGGGTCCTTGCACGTAAGCTTAACTGCGCTCAATGCGATTACGACTTATATCTACACCAAAGGATATGCCAGTTTGCTAGTGAGCTGTGGGAGTTGGAAGTGAGAACTGATGGAAGCCTCCGTGGGCGAGTGGTGCAGATATTACACCGTCACGGGGCAACAAGCGGACGAGGACACCATTGAGACGATCATCGAGACCGGGCAGAGCGAGAGCTTTTTGCAGAAGGCTATTCAGGAACAGGGCCGAGGTCACGTGATGGAAACCATCCGCGAGATCCAGGAAAGGCATGACTCTGTGAAGGAGATCGAGAAGAACCTTTTGGAGCTGCATCAGATCTTTATGGACATGTCTGTGCTGGTGGAGGCACAGGGCGAGCAGCTGAACAACATCGAGGCGCAGGTAAACCGTTCGGCGTCTTACGTGGAGAGGGGTAGCACGCATCTGCGTGTGGCCAAGCGACACCAACGGAGTAAGCGGAAGTGGACATGCATTGGGATCATTCTTCTGATCATCCTGCTCTTAATTATCCTTCTACCTGTACTCAAATCCAACAAGGTGATTTGAGGGTGGATTCGTTTCGATCCATGCCGTGCAATGCTGGGAATTCTGTTGTTCAGCCGACCACCCCACCATGTCATTGCTGTAGATCTATAGAATTTGTGGCGATGCCCATGTCACAATATGTCGCAGCAGCAGGAGCCTCTTGTACGGCTTAGGCTGCCACTTTTTCCGGTTTGTTGGGCTGGTGACTGGGGAGGAAGGGTATTTCGGTTCATTGGTTCCGTGTGACGATTAGTGTTTCGATGTTACGCCAGCTTACAACGTAGTTGTTGTTGGCGATGATTATAGTGACGATGTACGTCGGCGTGAACCAAAGAATAGAATGTTTGTGGTATAACTTAGCAAGCATAGATTTTTCAGCCCTATTTTGTAGTTTTTGAGTAGGTGATATTATTTGGTTTGATTCTGTACGTCCCTTGCTTTGTCTTGAGTCTTCCGAGGGTTCTTCTTTGTTCGTTTTTTCTGGTCTACTCTTACTGCAGCAGCCGAAACATTTTCTGGATCTTGCACAGTACTCAATATCTGTACAATAAAGTAGCCGGTGGCTTTTTCCAAGCGAAGGTGGGTTTTGATGTTCTGTTTGTGGTGTTGAGTGACGGAGGTGTGATGGTTGTCTGATGAGGTGTCGGTTAATGCGAGTAATTTGGTAAACAGGCTCCTTACGACGTTAATAATTAGCGTGGCTGCAGCAGCTGTAGTGTTGATCGAAACACAGCTGTTGTGGGAGGGATCCAGCGCGTGTTGGCGAGGTTTTTGCAACGTGAGTTCTGGTTTGGGGTGAGTATCGATCCTTTATTGATTTGTTGTGATGTGTTTGGCACCTTTCTTGATTAGCAGTCGTAGAATTGTGTCATTCGTGGCAATTTCACGGTCACGACGATGATGCTTTCTGCTTGACAGAAACGTAACGTGGCATGTTCAATTTATGGTGGTCGTGTGGGATGCACGACACCGATCAAAACATGGGGTGGTCCTAATAGAGCTGGGAAGGCTCTGAAAGGTACCGGCGGATCGGGTTGTGGCCTGTTGGCCGGGTCGGGTAGTACCGGCCTGCTGGGTCGTAGTTTCGTGGATTCCTTGAAGCTTCTTGTGTTCTCTTACTGTCAGGATAAATGACTAGTTTTCCAGCAATGGTCACCGGTTTTAGCTTTTGTACCTCAATTATTTTAGATGTTATGCCCTTCCACATTAATATTTTGCTCGTTAATTTCTTTCAAGCCAAAATTTACACTCGTTAGAGATCTCCAGTGTCAAATGTTTCCTGTTTAGGGTTAGTATTTCGTTTTTTCAATTCTGCCCCAGGCAGAATTGCACCGAGAATAGTCCTCCATCATCGTATTCGGAGGCTGAGGCCAAAAAGTGACCCGAAGGATGACTTTTCAAGATTACTGTAGAAATGAAACGAGGAATGCATTTGTATTGGTCCAAAAATTGGATCGTTTTTGGCAAAGTAGTGGTGATAAGTCTCGTCCGTTCAGGGTTTCAACTATCCATCACGTTTGGGTGATAAATGCATGATGATGTGTACATATGTAGTCCCTCGGATTGTGCTGTGAAGCAGTCTGAACTCTGAAGTAGCTCAGGATCAGATTGTGAAATCGGGAACTTGTATCGCCCGCGATTCTTGAGCAAGCAGTCCTTCCTCAGTCCTTCCTCTTAGTTTATGTTGTATGCGATTACACATCACAGTGAAGAAGACTGATGTGAAGAATCCACTGCTTCGTTCTGTTGAAGTTATTACAACAACTCTTTGTACGTGCAATTCACAAGCAGCTCAGGAAACTAAGTTTAACTGACCGAAGCAACACGGAAACTATATCAGGTCAACTCGTTTTGGGGAATGAAAAGTTTTACTAATGGGTGGTCAAAGATATTAGTCATGTATTTCAATCAACTCGTTTCTGAGAATTAAAAGTTATACTATTGTGATCCCCAGTTGGGTAACTAAGGTAGAACATCCCATTGCAGTCAATTGAATGCCTTAGGGAATGACTCCATTACAGGTTTTTTCAATATGTGAGATTTGGGCCACAATCAATGTCTAACATGATGGTAATGGAGTGATTAGTGACCTCATTAGAAACTTCTAATTTTTCAATGTAAATTCATTGTAAGAATCGACTTTTTAGGCTTTCCATATTAGAAAATATTGTGATTGTGTAGGTGAGTAAGATGAGCATTATGGATTTAGGTTTTGTTGATTCTAGGGTAGTCTAAAGACTCTTTGGGGTCATGATGTATTGAACACTTCAAAAATTCATAGCAAATTCATATTTTATCAAAAAAATAAAATTTCAATTGTTATGATTGTTTCTTATACTTGTCTTCATGTGGAAAAAAATTCCAGCAAGGACATGAAGCCAAATTCCTAAATTGACCAGAATGGGTTGTTTTACCTTATTCTTGTCCATTACAATGCTAATGTAATTCTATATTGAACCTCTTGCCACTTGTTCAAATCGCATCATATATTCATTGAATTCACAAAATCTTCATTTTCAAACTACTTGCACTCGTTTCAAATCTTTGATTGTGCACTATCATATTGCAAACTTGTGTACAATTTTCACTACAATAGCTTACAATGTAGCCAAATTGGGTACTAGAGTAATTGCAAGCGAGTTGTAAGCCCAAGGTTTGTTTTCTCTTGGTGTTGAAAGAATATTGTTAAAGTAGGAGGTTCTAAAAGCATATAGGCTCTAAAATCGTCCACCTCCTCAAATGTACACTATTTGTACATGTTGCTTATTTGCAGCCTTCAACAATGTAGAAACAATGTAAATTTGAGGTAGGCGATTTTAGAGCCCTATGCCATTTCAACTTCATAACTAATTTCACAAAGCTCCAAAAAATATGAAACAACTTGGGTTAGATGCCAATTCCACTTGTCTTTCAAGGAAATTTTACTGAAATATATTCCAAGAAAATTCACCTCTCCAAAATTCAGTTTCAGCTCTTAGGTGAATGATTTATGGACCTCCTCCCTTACCTGAGGATTTTAGGAACGAATTCACACCTACTTCTGGACCAGATTCACATTGCAAACATCACCCCTAACACCAAGTGTGAACATACCAAAAGGGTCCATTTTGGGCCCCAAATATATCTTAAAATAGTTGCAAAGCAAGCAAAGCTGCGGTTGGACTAGAGTAACAGACAGACGGAGTTAGGGACAGCTTGCCATGTGTGTAGAACTGATCTTCATTCCACGTCAGCAATTGATCTAGTTGGCATGTGCCAGCTTAGCTACAAGGGGTAAGTGACCACATCCAGCTCTACCTTACGTTATCCACTTTTCGATTCTTCACTGTCGGTGCTCCAAGCCGACGGGATTTCGAGTCGATTCAATGGCTTGCACGATCGGGCATTGGAGTTCGCCTGTGCAATGCAAGCAGCTGCTGGAGCATCCCAATCGAGGAGGAGGAGATGCTCGACCCCATTTTGAATTTGGTCGCGGCAGTTGCAATGGCTTCCTCTTCAACTCGGCACCTGTTTTGCGGACCCAGTATGTTTTTCTTGTTGTTCATATCTGCGAGTTTTGTCGAGAGATTATCACAATTGAATGCAATTAGGTTTTCAGGTTGAGGATGGAAAGCCGGGCCAGATGTTGCAATGTGAAATTCAATCCATTCACGAGAAGAACGTGTCCTTTTGTGAATGTGCTAGGGTTGCGATGAAGACGAAGAAGACGAAGAAGCCTAATATACGCGCTCTTGTTGACGACGAGAGCAAGAATGAAGATTCGCAAACTTCGCCTGTGGCCAGCAGCGCTTCCTCGAATTCTGGCAGTTTTCTGACGTTTCTCTGCCCCTTGCTCAAGCTCTTTGGGGTACGCATGAATTTTTCTCTCAAGATTGGTTTTAGGGCAGCTTCGTGTTGGAAGTCGTTTGCTTCTAGAGGTGCGAAGCTGTACGTTTTGTCCTTTTTGATGCGCTGCTTGATTTGGATGCTAGGGTGGTGATCCCTCTGCACCGCGCAACGCCTTCCTTGAGGTACTCTTCAATCAAAGCTTGGCTGGGTTTATTGTATTCAAATTCTGATGCAGAGTTAGCATTTGTTCATGAAATTTGCTCTCGTATGTTTATGATACCAAGCGATTGTTCGTATAATTGGATCAAATCGAGAAATTCTCTATCAGATTGAGGGTTTATATCCAGGGCAATCTCTGTAAGTGAAGGACCTAGGAGATAGATTTTATTGAATTGGGCGGTTTGCAGGATGCTTTCTGAGATTGGTTAATGTTTGGCTGCGGTCTGATCTATCCTCCATGCTTATGAATTCTTCACAATGCCCACTGGGTGAATCACCGGTTGTGTTTATCGTTAGACAGCGACAACAGGAGTGGCAAGTTTGGCAAGGCTACCGTGGGGCTCGCAAGTGCTTCCAGAAACTGCAGCTGCACGTACCGAATCTGGGCAACCTCTTAAGCGTCTACAGCTTTATGAATTTGGTAAAATTTTGTCAAGATTGACGTGTGAGAATGATCTCTAGGCTTTCTTTTTTCGGAAGCAGATTTTGCTTTCTGTGTCTTCTTATTGCTGCGTCAGTTCTACTTCAGTTGCAATGCTGCAAATGGTCTTTACAAGGGCTGGAAATGCAGAACGGTTTGGACATCTATCACTATTGCAACGTTTCTATCTGCTGAAATGACTATTCGTGCAGAGGCGTGCCCATTTTGTCGTCGTGTGAGGGAAGCCCTTACCGAGCTTGACCTGTCAGCAGAGGTAAATTGTCCGTTGTTGGCTCTTGCACCATGACACCTGTACCGTGTTTCTATTTACTCAGATGGTATGCTACCGTTGTACACCACTGTTCAAAGGATTCATTCCTATGATGCATCAATTTAATTCTTCCTTATCTTATATATGTACTTTATTGCTATTTGGAGCAGATTTTTCCCTGCCCGAAAGGCTCGTTGAGGCATCGGGAGTTCGTGCGTAGCAAAGGCGGAAAGGACCAGTACGTGAGTGTTTTTTTCTTGTTACATGTTGGCGTATGTTGTCGTTAAGAGTTTCGGGTTGATTCTGAAGCATTGATCGAACTTCTTTGTGCAGGTTTCCCTTCTTCCTGGATCCAAATACTGGAGTTTCTCTGTACGAGAGCTGTAAGCATTAAACTGTTGCCTAATTTGTGTGCTTCTTGTTGAGTTTCTTGTTTAAAAAATAGATGAACCTGGTTGATTGTTATGTGCAGCGGACATAGTAAAGTATCTCTTCCAAGAATATGGAGCAGGCCGGCAGCCATCACCTGGACTACTTGAAAGGTGGCAGTTCAAAACTGATTTCAGTCATTGCTAATTCCTCTGATGCTTCTCGTATCCTCTCAATCTTTACCTGTCGTTTTGGGGGGTTGGTTGGCCACTTTCTGCACAGCACACTTGTGACAGGATGGGTTCCAACATTAGTACGAGCCGGTCGAGGTATGATGCTCTTTCAACGGGCACGACTTCAACCGCCGGAAAAGATGCTGGAGCTTTACTCCTACGAGAATAACCAGGTTTGTAGTCTTCACGAAAAGAGTCGTCTCTTTCATCTTTAGGACATGTTCTTCATGAGTTTTTTGTGAAATATTCAAATCCACGGTTCCATGGTTTAGCCACATGTAAATCTGCTATGGAGGAGTGTAACCCCTTCCGGTAGAGAGCCCAATTTGGAAGCTCCTAGATAATAGTAGTAACTTCGAATCCATATTGTCTGCTGTCCAAAGAACATGGTTTCTCCTCTTTATTGGTGTATTGTGCTACCTTGAAAAACTCGTAACTGATTCATTTCAACATATGGAAGGAGCCACTTTTAGCCATTTTAGTAGGGTTTGTACCTCGTTAAATTGCAGAGACTTTCTATCCTACATAATGCCAAAAGAACAGTGATGATGTCTTGCCGTCAGCTTGCTACCTTCCATCAGGCAAGAATTTAACCGACAGGACTAATTACATTGTGTAAAGCTTATCTTATACCATTTTTCAGCCCAGAGAGTCCTCCCGTAGGCCTTTTATAACACCTCACCAATGGATGGAATATCCCTCCCTGGTATTCTAGAGGAGGGATTTAGTTGAACATGACACCAACACCTCTCTCGATATGAGACTTACTAAATCTTGCTAATAATGTTTGAAACCTGAAATTGGTTCTTGGCTGCCTATTAATTGCATCATTACTTTGGGTGACTAGTTTGCGCGGTTAGTCCGAGAAGCTCTGTGCGAGTTAGAGCTCCCTTACATCCTACGAAACGCAGGAAAAGGTTCCTCAGTTCGCCCTGCTCTCCTTCAACTGGCAGGTTCTACTCAGGTGAGCTTTGTCTTTCTGCAAGCAAATGATGCTTTCTCGCTCTAATTTCCATTCAAGCTTAATATCCAGGAATACAGTTCTGGAAGTTTTTGATCCTTGTGTCATTCCAACCAATCGGCGTGAGAATATACCCTGAAGCTGAAGAATTTGGTATTCCGTTGCACAGGTGCCTTATTTGGTAGACCCAAACACGGGAGTTCGCATGGCAGAGTCCAAAGACATCATTGCCTATCTATTCAAGACCTATGGAGCAGTTGCAGCTTGAACTAGTTTGAGAATATGTAGGATACTCTGTCTATTGCAAGCTCCTGACAAGTGGTCCTGTAAAGTACGTACACACCCATTTTCTTGTGCAATTCTATGTTTTTGCTAGTCATGTTTACCCAGGATTGTAGCAGGATTCTAGTTTGTTGTAGCCAGAGTGCCCAACGTACCAATCGCCTCAAGCTTTGTATCTGTAAATTCATCTTCAAGTAAGCTCATGCGTCCTATGCCCGAACTACCCATTTTTGCTGTAAGTCAAAATACAACAATTCATTTTCTGTAGTGTACAACAGGGTACAATAATCTTACAAATTGCCTATTGTGCCATTCAAAGAATTTTGCATAATATAGAATACAATTGGCATTTTCTGTGTTACATAATTAACATTCAACTTTTACACAATCCCAATGAAGCGTACCACATTTTAGTTTCAAACTCCATTTTTGGTGAACTGTTTCAATTGATATTCAATTGGTTTTACAGGATAATTGATTGAAAAGCATTGGTGATGAATTTTTAAAATTAAATTGTATAGACATGTGAAAAACATTCATATGTACATCTTTCATGTCAAAAAATATGATCATTTGAGAGTTCAATGTGAGGTGTCGTAATTCCAAACTTTGTAAAATACTCCGTACGACATAAATTTTAGAAGTAGACTCTACTTGCTGGTACTATTTGGGCCGGCAATAACTGAACATTGTCAGCGATGGCAATGCTCATTACGAAAATCTGAACAATTCTCCACTCCAAGAGCACATCCAAATCCAGAAGAGTATGAAAGAAGACTTGAATTAAAATGTTGATCTAACGTGCTTCTGTTCTACAATTGCTTAGAGTCAAAAGGCAGTTTTGCTTCAAGGGCTTCTTGATGCCTATGAAAATACTAGATCTCTAGAAGAATTGCTTGAAGCCTTCAACAATTTGCAACCCCTCAGCTTTTCTTGCCCTGCACTGGGGCCTGCAAGAAATTGAACTTGAGTCAGTAAATACTAGAAATGTAATGCAACTGCACGCCACATCAAGCACATGTAAAGATCATTGGTACCTCAACACTCTGCGTGTAGCTTGCAATTTCCAAAACATCAAAATAAAGACACATCCAAACAGGGAAAATCATTACTGGGGAGTTGCTTGTAATCTGGTTCAATGCCGGCACCATCAATGTCCTGGTGTCCGGGTGTAACGTATTTTCCTACTGTCAAGACGACTCCAGATCCGTCACTCAATTCGTACACAGCCTGAATGAGACCCTGAGGGGAGAAATTTCAACCCATGTTAGAAAGAATGTAAAGTGAAACCAAACACGTCAGTCTTTGTCTTAGCTCAACAAGTGACACCCAGGAAAAAAAGTTCTCAAAGAGCTTTTCACCAGGTCACAGCAACCATACAGACAACCCTCGTTATTAAGACCCTGTCCGCACCAAGCAAGTAGGAACAATTAAGCAACTGGATGTTAAAACACCTATTTGCTGCTTGGAAGCTAACCAACCTATTGTGTGCCAGGACGCGCAAGGTTTGCTAATGGGGGTTGGGGCTTTCAGGTTAGCTTTGCGCTGCTACTTGCTTAGTGCGGGTGAATTGAACGCAAGCTTGATGTGGGTGGGGCCATATTCTCATACAAGATTTGGCAACAACAACAGCACAAGCAAGCTAAATGCACATGGGATCGGCTTGTGCTAAATCTTCCATACAAGTAACTACTGTAAGTATCAAAATTCCCTCTGTAAATGACGGGATATCGGATGCATTAATGGACCAGAGCGGGAACTCCATAGGCATCCAAAAAGCATGTGATGGACTAGTGCGTAGTTGGATGTCAGCAGAGGGTGAACCTAGAAAAGCACCTTGCCAAATGTTCGGTTACCCACTAGCACTGCCCGGCAATTGTCATGAAGAGCAGCTGCAACCTGCAATACACAGATTTCATCCAAAAGGAGTCCTCTGTAAGAAAAACAATTGACAACTATGCGGAAGTAACAATGGATAGCCTATTGTTGAAGCCACAAATTAGCGAAAATGAGTAAACTTAACTGAAAGTTCAGAGCATGATAACATAGGAAGAGCTCAACGAATATTGGATATGAGGGTACTCACAATTTCACTTGCACTTGCTGTGTGATCATTAACCAAGATCTGCGCGAGACAAGACTTATGTTCAGTATCTGAGATAATCATATGACAACTAAACTAGATTTAATATTTTGCATAACTAATATTCACGAAGAGTAAAAACTCATTGTATTCTAAAATCAATTAGTGTGGTTAACATTAAATTTCACTATTAATGTAGTGCCGCGAACACATACCGTAAGGGGAGCTTCTGTAATAGGTGAATGTGAGGCAAGAACAGTTCGAATATTCTTTGCATCCCGTCCAACCGTTTCTATCACCTGCACACATGCGAGATATCGACATTAGGTATTTCTACCAAGTTGATAAGAAAGAAATTCAACATTCAAAAATATGGCATTTAGATTTTTACAAACCCCAGCAATCTAGTGAAAATACCACTTACAGTTTCACCCTCATCTAAGAAAAGTCTTGCGACCTCGATGCCAGCCTGCGCGTCAAATCAAGTCCAAATTTCGTGTTGTCATTACATAAAAAAGAGGTCTTCATAACTTCCTGTTATAATCGACTAGCAGACGGATATGACTTTCAAATATGCCCACCAGGACATAAAACAAAAACAAGCGTTCTTGTGAAAAGAATAACATAGATGTACTTAACCGCTAATTAGTAGTAAGTCGTTTGTATATACACAACCTTCATTGAAGCTTCCTAAATGATCCATTTCAACTCGTCGAGATATGACTTAGCACATTTTTGGCGCATGGGTACTAGAGGGTTAAAGGACATGAATACCTGCACAAGGCCCCCGGGATTGTCCCTTAAGTCCAGCACAAAAGATACAGCACCAGCATCTTGCATTCTCTTCATCGCTGCAGAACCAGAACAGTTTTCGACATCAAAATATTTTTTCGATGACAAGTGTAAGAAAAAGGCAATGCAGACTTACAACCAAGTAGAAAACAGAACGCATCACACATCATGTCTTCGAAGAGGGAAATGAACGGCACGATACCAATCAGGATGTCACGCTTGGCAAGAGCATTGAACTCTTTCAAGTGAATGTATCCAGATAGTTGTTTCGAATCCTGTACGCGCTCCAAGCGATAATACACTGGAGATCGCACATCCTGCTGACGCTCCACTTCAAAAACTTGAGGAGTGCCACAGCGTCCATGTCGAATCTGCATTATTTGGAACAGCTGATTAAACTCTTGAACCAAAATCTGTTTACGAAGGGACGCTCTGAATGCCCCAGACGTGTATTATTATATAATGCCTAGCACTAAGATATTGTTCACGGAAAATCAACATTTACAGTGACGGAAACTTTCAAAAAGAGTAGAAATAATTTACGAAGGGTTCAGCAGATGCAAAAATGCGATATTGAAACCTGTCCAACCTTAATAGAAACCATTGTTCCTTTCGGACCCTGAATGAGCGATGCCGCCTCAAAAGGCGTCTTACCCCTAACGCTATTTCCGGCAACTTCCAGCAATTCATCACCCTAATTCACAGTAGCAACATGTTAGATGCTCACTGAGGACATTAGCAAATACACCCACAGCAGTGCTGCTCATAAACCAACCAATAATTATAGAAATTCATGAACGAACACTTAAAGTAACCTTGAGACTAGGGCTGCAGGCCCATAGAACGCACTACTTCTTTCAAAAAGAATCAATACACTTATACTTTCACTCTATGGTCCACTCAAAGATAAAGATATACCTGTCTGACACCAGCAAGTTGGGCTGGGCTTCCAAGAATAATGCCAAAAACTTTCAAATATGAGTCGCCACTCGCAGTCGCTGATTCCCCAATGTTGAGACCAATCCCAGTCACGTCATACTTCGAGAGCTGGGAAAACTGTCATGGAAACATGCCCCTGCAAGTGTGAGCACCACAACTTCAGCCTTGACATCCCTTTTACTGTTTGAAAGGATCTACTCGATAGACGCGTTAGCCAAAGTGGACTCTGGATATAAAAGTTTCTTGTATACGAGAACAACCTTATTGAACATTCAAGTGAGTGGGAAGTGTAACAACAGATAATGTTCCCTCGAGAAACGAACAGACAGTTCTACCATATATAAAAAGTTAATGCATGTTATATAACTGAGAGACGTCACAAAGTCTCTGTATCATACCTGGTCGGCAGTGAGAAACCGAGTGTAGGGATCATTCAGACTTGACAACAGGGTGCGAATGGCTCCATAAGCTGCCATTCTGCTTCGAATTGGACTCTTCAGCACCTCTTCTTTCTTCTTCTGCATTCACGGCGATCAACGCTGGGCTTAGACTGAATGTTCAGAGAACAACAATCATATCAAGAAGGTGCGTTTCAACACATGTCTTCTGTAATAAACTCCAGGCCCCTTCAGCAGTGATAGCTCGACTCAGAAGACGTAACCTAATTCTTCTCCAAAAATCAAACTATCAATTCATTTGATCATCTCTCGAAATAAACCACAAATTAGGTTCAGCAACCATGGAAGGCACTGAAACGATACCAGCCATGCATCAGCCGACCAAGAATCATGACGAGCGTCTAGAAAATTCTCATTTACAACTTGCCATGCTTCCTGCACAAGAGATTCATTAGTGACCTCCTGAACTGCCTCTTCCTTGGGTACCAGGTTCGTGGCTATTTCCTCGGCACATTCGTCGAGCAGTGTGACATTCTCAGCAACTGTCGAAATTTCATTGTGACTAGTAGCCCTTGAGAACGAATCCTGTTGATCCAGAGAAAACTGTCAGTTTCTACAGGGTTGTCGCTCTACAAGAAATTACACAAATATCATCATATCAGTAACACTCTGAAAAACACCAGTCCTCGCATCATATGCTTTTGGATCGGCGCAAATGTACAGTCGCCATAAGTCTTTGTACCCTTCAAAAGTATTAGAAAACCTTCTCGTCGAAAAATTTCAATACAATTTATGAAAACTTTGTAAGAAAATAAAGTTTCGTTTAGAGAAATAGAAAACAACTAATGTTAGCAAGTGTATCATTTAGGGGTGGTCTAAGCTGGTGAATTTTAATTTCTACACTAATTACGTAAAAAGACCAAAAATTCTACCATTGAGCAAAGAATACCAATATAACCTCTCATAGACGACAATTCTAGGCATCATATAATAATGAAATTATTAATACACTAAGTAAAATCTGCATGCTCGTAGATTATTTGCAAACGTTGATTTTGGACTCTAAATGTCAAACTCAAATCTGTATATATACCTCAAATTTTAATTGGTGATATCATATTCATAAGAACTATCTATACCAGAACCAAAATGAGCTTTTAATTGATACAAATGGGATATTTTAAAAACATTTGCTTGGATGCAAAGACTTGTGTCGTGTTACTGTGCGAGCGTCAACACAACACTCACATTCAGGGGAGTACCAAGTACCGGGTCAATAGAATTGTCAGAGATATCTCCGGAATTGGGTGGGGCATCCCAAACTAACTTCTCAGATAAACGGCCAATTTGAGAGACTTCAAAAGGGATCTCGGAGCCGAATGCAGGGCCAGGGAAATGAAAATTCGCAGCGACGGTGATCAATGACGCTAGTAATCCAACTCCAGCATTTCTCACCGTCTTCGACAGAGTGCTGACCTGCGGTTACAATGCGGATTTCACAGTAATTAACTGCAGATTCGACATCCCCTCTCAAATAAGGCTTTTCAATTCATTAAACTTACGTAACTTATAAAAGTTGAATTTTGTAGTATCTAATCATAATCCAACTAACTTTTAGAACTGAGACCCGTGCCAAAAAATCTCCTATTCGCCAACTACTCCTTATCCAATTACAAAAATATAAAAGTAAGAAATGAGCATTTAAAAAGAATCAGTTCCGAAAATTTGACCATTCATAAGCCCATGAGTTTCATCCAATCTTGTGTTTTCAGTATGCAAACTAAGTCAAATGCATATTACCATAATCCTTAAAGAAGAAAAATATGATTTCGACTGTCATTCAAATTTTAAGTTTCGGCGTCTCCATTTCTACCAGAAGAAATTTCTCAAGAAATTTAAATGGAGTTAACAATAACACTCAAAATTGAAAGAAAAAAAAATTTAAGGATTAATGCAAAGAACTCTTTGAGCGAAAAATTGCCAGAATCTATGCTCCCACTCACCTCCGCTTCGCTCTCCACACACGCTGTAATACCAAATCGTCTGCGAACTAAAACAAAATCAGAAGAATGCACAGCAGCATGACTATGACATTCCCGCGACCAGCTCCCACTCGAACATCGAGTCGCGGCTCTCGTCCTGAACAGAACCAAACTCGCACCGAATCAATCACCGTCACTTAACAAACCCTAATAGCTCTATTTCAAACTACGAATCCAATTTCGCTCCAATTTCACTCCAATTTCAATTCAAATTTCACTGTAATTCCAATTCCAAGAGACACTAACCCTATTCTGAGAGTCGTAAGCAGAGACGAGCGTCCATGGCCGAGGGGAGGCAATGCGGTGGTGATCACAGCGGCCGTCATTGCTCCACTCTGCTCTCATCACCATGAGACAGACGAGGAGGGATAAGATAAATCCTTAGGACAGCAAATACTTACAGGACCTGCTCGTCTCGGTGAAGCTGGACCGTTTACCGTGAGGTCCTATCACCGTGGGGTGACAAGAATAAGGTAAGGTAGAAGCACTTAAATGTGACATTTATTCAAGCTTTGCACATCTTGAGGGTAGCTACAGAATAAATGAAGTAAATGAAGTATGCTTGTTAGGAAATGGTTTAGGAAACCAACAAAATTGGTTTCATATTTTTCCAAGCTTGTATGAATATAATATGAATTTGTGAAAACAAGTGTGTAGAAGCACCTATTATGGATAATACATTAACACAAAAGTGGACATGGAAAAACACAAAAGTGAACATGGAAACTCCCAAAAGCAACAGCCCCTAAGCTTGTATCATGCTCTTTATATTGGCTAACACAAAATCCATCATTGTGACACATTTATGTAAACTCATTTGTTAGCATTGGAGCCACCTATGCTTTACTTTAGAACTTATTCTAAATGTCAATAAAATACTCCTATTATATTTGAATATTCTTACCTTATTGAGGGTGAATATTTGATGTAAGGGAACTACTTCTAAAAACTAACCAAAATAGGATAAACTTTCATGATGGCAATTGGATCAGAATGAATTTTTTATGTTTTCTAGAGTTGAATTTGACTTTACTAGCTTTTCATTGAAGGAAAGGCATTACAAAAAATATGAGTTCTATAAAAGGCCATCAATTCTCAAATAGCTACAAACAAAATTGAAAAAAAAAATTTAAATCTCCCTTCCAAAATTTTCTTTTAGTAAATTGTTGTGCTAGAATTGAGCAAGATAATGTAAAGAAATGATTAAAAAAATTTGAAAAAAAATTAAAAAATAGAAAAAAAATTTATATTGAAATGATTGGAAACTTTGCAACTTGACTTGGCACTACTACTACCGCATCAGATAATATATTTTAATACTAATATATTATAATTTTATAATTTTATAATATTTTTTAAAATGAGTATTTTAAATAATTCATTGTTCACAGCTTGGAGAACAAATTTCTTGTGGCCTTCTTGAGGGCTCAATTTTTTGAAATGAGTCTCTGCAAATTATCGTCAAGAAGTTTGAGTAGTGACCTTACTTGATCTTGCACTAGTACAAACTTGAATTGAGTAAATTAGAGAAATTATCTACAAGAACACCTATATGATGAATCTAACTACTAGTGGGTCTTTTTAGTCATTTTCATAGTCTACTATCATATGAAGTGACATCGAGGCCACCACACATTAAATTAGAGTGTTAAATGAATCCCCTTATAGGAACTCATATTAATTTTGGATGGTTGTCATCCAAATTTCAAATTTCATCCAACTTTAAGTTTGAATATTTATATGGAAAAATCTCCTTCATTTGGCATTTCTATCAAGTCAAGTTTCATTAATGTTTTTTAGACAAAGAGTTGAATGTTTCCTTCTCTTAGAGATGGTGATTTATCATTTAGTGAAGTCTTCACTTGTACTCTTGGATTTTTTTTTGTGGAGTAAGAGCCACTTGACTTCTTCTATATAGATTTTTAGTTTCTCATTTAATGAAAATCTCTTCTTCAAGATTTGTGGTGAATTTTTAAGTTGAGGCTAATTTGATTTCTTGAATATTTTTTTAGTTTTCAAACAAACAAATTCATCTACAACTCTACTACTAATACTACAACATCAATTCAAACATATACATTTGTTGCAACGCCATCACTGAAGGTTATCCTTGCCTATATGTGCACTTGATCCTTGCTAATTGAAGGGATTCTTTATCCACTACGTGGGGGCATTTGAGGGTATATTTGTTACACATTTTAGCTTGGTTTTTTTATTGCATATTTGATGTTGGTTGTGGCACTCGATCTATTGTGTGTTACAATCTTTGTTTATACAACAATTTAGCCTCTATTTCCACCAATACTAGAAGGACGAAGCCTATAACCATATTTTAAAACTTCATATTTCTTAAAATTTATGCTCTATTTTGTCCCAATAAAAAAAGAAATTTATTTTATTTTTTAAAAGAGAAATTCCATGTATTTTGCAAGGTTAGTCATGAAATTTCAAATGTTTTTGTAAAGATTTAAAACTAAGTATCTTGAATTTTTATAAAAAGATGTGAAGAATTTTTTTGTAAAATATAAAATCAAATTGAGAAATCTGAAAATTTCACAACATGTGTATATTACCATGTGTGTAGGTTAGCTTGTGAAATAAGTAGGGAAAATTTGAATTGTGTCTAAAATCTTTAAAAAATTCATTGTTACTAATTCTAAACATCCAAAAATTATTCTTTTGAAAATTTAGAAAAAAGAATACATTTATGCATGAATAGAAAAAATCAATCCAATATTGGGAATGTCTAAGAATTAAAAAAAGTAAAATGCTAAAAATCAAGAAATCCAATTCAAGCTGCCAAACTATCAAACCACAAATCTAAACTATTTCAACAAATTGCCAGACTATCAAACTACAAAATCTAAACTATTTCAACAAGCTGCCAAATTGTCAAACCACAAAATCTAAACTATTTCAACAAGCTACCAAAACTGACCTATGTGTACAATATAATGGAGAATATTATAGTACAAACAAAAATCTCATGTTAATATAAAAAAAAGAAAAAAACGGATAATAGGTTCAAAGTTTAAATTGCAATAAAATATTCAATTTTAGGAAACTTTGATAGCTTCAAATTTGAGAAACTTAACTTGATCAACTTCATTTCATTAGTTGAAATTAAATTCAAAAAAGAGAATTTTTGATGGCAAAATTTAGAGCTAAAACAAGGAGCTAAAAGTTGCCAAATACACTATAACGTGATCTGTGGCACATACATTTGAATTCCTACAAAAATATAAAAGCCCCCTATGATATTCTACTAGGTGCATGTCAACAAAATAAAAAGCAAGTAGAACATCATGGAAAAAATTGGATAAAAAACAAGGTTAAAGAACAAGTCATTGCTTCAGTTGGGGCAACTGTTAATGCAGTTTCTGCATCACAATGAGCTAAAAAAATCAAATGATTTCATTACCCCCCTGAGTGATCTCAAAAAAATAATTAAAATTAAAATTTTTTTTACCCCCCTCTGAGCTCAAAAAAACAATTTAAATTAATTTTTGATACACCCCCAATTGAGTTCAAAAAAATTTTAAATAAACTTTTTCCCACCCACCCACCCCGGTGAGTTAACCCCTCACCGCCCAAGGTCTAACCATGTCAAAAAACAAACTTGCATTTCAAGTGTTATAAGTGTAAATGTGAGTAAGTTATGAAAATCTCAACCGTACAATCTTGTAGTGTACATGTTGTAGATGGTGTAAATCAAATTTGGAGTCATTTGACCGTATAGAATCATTGAAAGATTATAATGGATTTAATGGATATAATGAAAGATTATAATGATTTAGTGTTGACAAAAGATGCTGAAATTTTCCTAAAAACACATTTGGAGGTGAAATTCGATTTCTACACCTACTCAAATGAAAAAACTTTAAACTACAAAATGATTTAAAATCAAAAGACAAACACTTTGGTTGAAAAAAAATTCATTCAATTGACTCATTGCGTTTGCAAAATTGTTTTGAAATGTCAAAAAACAGTGAAAAAAGTAGAAAAAAAACACATCTATGGTTGAACCTACCTCTACTAAAATGCTTCTCATTCAATCATAGCTTCTTGGATTGATATGAAATTTTTACCACAAGAACTAGACTAGTATGCACAACTTTTCCAACAAAAATTATTGAAAACAAACCCTTTCTGAAGAAGTTATAAGCCGCCAAAGTTCACTGTAATGCAAAAATGTCTGGATTTTGAACTTCGAATTGCTCCCAAGCATTCAAAACAACTTGGATTGATATGAAAATTTTATCACAATAAGTAGATTTTATGGGGAACAATACCCAACAAATTTTATTGAAAACTAACATTTGATGAAAAAGATACAAGCCCCCGAAGTTGCAGCCATCTCATTGCAGTGTGGTGAACTCAAATTGAACCTGCAAACTTTGAATGGCTTTCAAAAACTGATTACATCTTGGATAGATCTGAAAATTTTATCACAAAAAATAGACTATTATGCGCAACTTTCCCAACAAGTTTTATTGAATTTGGACATTGGATGCAAAAGTTACAGCACTTTGAAGTTGACTGCTAGATTGTGTGAGGACACTTTCGGTCCCCTTGGGCGGTGAGGGGTTAAAAAAAAACAATTTAAAATAATTTTTTTCGTTACCTCCCCCCATTCCACCCCTTTGTAGTTTCCAAGTGGGGATGAGGGTGCCAATCGATATGGGATATATCGTGAGGGCTGTATCCGTATCCATATATCACTCCGGGTACATATTCCTAATCCATATCTCGTATCTCATATCTCATAATCTGTATTTTGTATTTTTTAAGATCAACAACATTGGAGGAGGGAGGGGATTTTTCTTTAATAAAAATCAATGGCTTGTGATTTTTGGAGGAGAAGAAATGGCAGTTTTTGCATCTTTTCATTTCATTGTTCATTGTCTCTTGTAGTGTAGCCATTTGTTAATTTTGGCAATGCTTCTATTTCTATGTGAGTAGCAAGATGTATTTTTGAAGTAGCTTTACCTTGTTGTCAGTACTAAAAGCTACCAAAGAGTTTGACTTTGATGTTAAAAATAGTTTTCGAGTACACAACATTGTAAAACTTTGAAGTTTTCTCCCCAAAGATCCCAAGGAAGGATGTACATACTTTCTATGTATACCTAGGATGAATTCAATTAAAGATTGATATAGCAAGAATCAAAAATTTTAAATCCAATTAAATAGAAGGGTAGCAAAGGGTCCTTCTAACAAATATAAACAATGTTATGAAATTGTAAATTTAGCTTCCCATATTTCAAAAGTTATAACAGAATTCATATTAGCTAAAAAATTTCAATTCCACTTAACAAAGTTTGCAAAACTGTATGTACAATTCCAAGATTTCTTTTGTCTCATTTAAGGACTCGAGGGCTCATTCAACAAGTTTGACCAATCTTCTAAAGTTGTTTGTTTTGTTTGTTATGGTGAGATCTTTTGGATTGTGTATCCCTGATCATGTTTTTGGTACCATCAAAAAGTACTATGGAGGGGTGCACGGACTTTGTTTTGTGGCGTTGACTCACAAGGGCACACTTGTTCTCATTACATCAAAGTTTGCTCTAAGCATTTCACCAATTCTTCTTACATTGAAGTTTGCTGTAAGCATTTGAACTTGGTTCTGATTTTGATTAAAAATGCAGTACCCTAATTTTTTAGTGATCAAATGAGGAAGTTTGAACAAAAGAGAGCATGACACTGAGTATGTGTTCTTTCAACTTGAGTTTTGCGTTTGCACCTTACAACAGCACCAAGTCCACATTCATTGAGATGCATTGTTCCCTTTGATTGAGATGGGAAATTCAACAGATTTGCAGAATTAACAATTGGAGAGTTTGCAAACAACCGTTCTGATCCGTTCTAATTGATGAATATTAAGCAGTCGCGCTGTTTCCAAACAGCCTATATTTCAAAAGCATAGCCAAACAAACAATGTCCTATTTCAAGTCTACAGTTACTTGAAAGAGTACCGTCACTTGTCGAGACAAACCCCAATGTGGAGCTCAAACAAAGTCATCCCCCACAAAGCACAGAAGCTGGAAGGCGTCAAATCCAACAGTTCCACTAACAATACAGTCGCTACACTACATAATGCTCCATCTCTTGATGAAGATTCTGCACCTTGGAAGAGCAATTGTGCACAGCCAAAATATTACACAACAAGGCAGCTTCCTAATGCTAAATATTTACAAATTCGTTCAAATCGAGTGACGTTTTTCATTCTTTCATGCTTCTATCACCTATCTAACACGAAAACCAGTAGAGAGTTCGGACAACCCTCAATAATAGCCGCGGCCATAACCACGATACCCAGGACCGAACTCATTATCATAAGATCTGCCGTTGTATGGAAGAGAGTAGGTCGGAGCATAGCCTGTCCGACCAGCGTAAGTGTACGAGTCATCGTAAGATGTGTATCTGACTCTGTCTTCCTGTGTCACGAACGTGGGCTGAAGAGGGTCCACGTAGTTGATAATGTGTGCAGTACCCATCACTCGACGAATGATGCCTACGATCACTCGTGGAGACAGGTTCGAGGAAACAGTGACCATTTGCTCTTGAACATCACAAACCACGTTGAAGACACCTGCGAACGAACCACAGATTCAAGCTGCTGTCAGACAGGCTTGTACATTAGAATAAAATTTGTACAATGAATCTAGACCTCCTTCCAGCAACGATTTAAAAAGAGTTGAGTGCAATCCTACCTGCATTTGAAACTGTTGACCCAAACGATCGAGAATAGAGGATGGTTTTCACTTACCTTCAACAGCCAAAGCATGCTTGATTCTAGCGACGTCGCCCATGCCATAAATAGGAGTCTTGACAGTCACATCCTGCAAAAAGCCACAAATGAAGCACGACATACTCCTTAGTGACGGTCACCTAAGCTTCACAAACCTGAGTCTCGAATCTGTCTGAGCACGAGCTATGCATCATTCTGTACCTTATTTAATATGATTTTAAATCTGATGAGGTAACGGAGCTCTGTACAAAATGGCCCCTGTAAGTAATACACATTCAAGCCTGCTAGTGTGAGCTTGAAACCTAGCTGCAAAAAGCTTTACTAAACACCAAGAGCAGTACCGGCAAGAGAGATGTTCCGCGAACCGTGCCCACACCCGGAGCGTAGTAAGGATCCATGCTCCTTCGTCGATTATTGATCACCCACACAGGCTCCGGCTTGCCATAGAACAACTGGAGATAGACATAACCACTTGGTCACAACAATCACTCAACAAAACTAGGGCGTCCACAAGCAAAACCCTACCAACCATAAAACCGTGAATCCTAAAAACTTTTCCAGCATCGCAAATGCTGTAGACAAGAGTCCACGACCCGACAACAATGAATCCAATTCTATTACCACCAAGAATCACAGTTGTAAGTTCAGTCAAGCAGAGTAAACCCTTTCTGAACAAGCAACCCCCTACCTAAAAGTCAAAGCCTAAACCAAACATGGACCACGAACAACACTGTAATTCGCAACCTAGCTGCTAAATGCAAAATTGGCCTTGCCGGTCGAAACTGAGGGTCTTAACAGGAATCGGTAAAGCCTTCATTACTCACCCACTTCTCGGAAATTCTCAAAAAACAAGAGTGCAAGCACTCTACACAAAGCGATCAAGACCTTCTAACACTAACCTCGGTCATGAAATTGGAAGACATCGTGCTTGAAGGAAGTGCAGCCGGTCGGTCGAGCAAAAACAGTTACCAACAAAACTCCGAGTCCGAAGCGAAGAAATTTCTGCCGAGAGCGATCGAAGAATGTGCTGTGCCTGCAATGGATTTGGGAGCTTGGGGGGAGAGACGCTGCAACAAAAGGGTAAGGCACGAGAAAGATTGGTGGTAACTTTTAGAATGCTAAATGGACGGGCTCTTCAATGGGCACATGGGCAGGGAGAGAGGAGGCTCACGGAAGGTGCTGAGGGTCCCACGGACTCCCTTCGTGGTTCGACAAGTGGCGTTCGGAGAGAGTGGAGGGTGGATGACATTCATCCGTGAGTCTTGGGACTGACGTCATCCGTCCCTCAGGGGTTCAGTCGAGATGCGCCTCACGATGAAGATTTTCAACTCACAAGGCGCCGCCATCTTCTCGATTGCTTCCACTTGGCCACTTGTTTCTGGCCCTGCGTTTTGACTTGCTCTCTCCCGCCTTCTGGCGCTCTCGTGTGTTCTCGGTCAATCCTGCCTTCGGGGTGTTTAGTGCTTCCTCCTTTCACTGCCTTCGGGTGCTTTGTTTTTTATAAAGTGTCCACTCTGGAATCGGTTCTTCTCTCCATCTTCTCGATTGTTGGCTATGGCTCGCACCAAGAAGAAAGGGGCGCGCGCCAAGAAGGCCAAGCAGGTACCTTTCATTCCTTCTTCCTTTCCATTCCAAGGTCCCCTCTCGAAAGCCTTTGGTGTTAAACTCTCAAGAGCTCTTGTTGCAGGCCAGAGAAGATGTTGAGGAAGTGGAGATGGAGGAAGCAGATGTCAATGGAGCCAGTGCATCGCAGGAGCTGACAAAGGCCAAGGTGTGGCAGCCAGGCGTGGACGAGATGGGTGAAGACGAGGAGTTGCAATTCGACCCCACCGCGTATCAGTGTCTCCATTCTTTCAAGCTCGGGTGGCCATGCCTTAGGTTTACGGCGAAATCATACAACTCTTGCATGTTTAGGGTTTAGGGTTTAGGGTTTAGGGTTTTGAGGGTTTAAGGGTTTCAGGCTGGAAAGTCGTTGCAACATATGCTTAATTCACTAGTTGATTATTTCGGCATCCTATCCAAGATCTTCGACATCCATTGATTCGGTATCACAAACAGTAGCACCTTGCATTGTATCACAACATACTACCAGTGGGAACATTTTCTCAAATCTGAGAGACCTGCAGTACGCGTTATGCACCGGTGCTGGAGCTGCTATCCAGTCGATACGCCGACCACAGCAATAATTTGCAGGGAGCTTACACATGTTGAGGTCTGCCTCAGCGAAGGCCAAACTTTATAGCACGCAGGGATTTGACAATGCATCTCAAGATGCTGTGTCAGAGCTGAACACGCAAACACCAGAAATTGGTCAGGGTCATCAGTCAGATGCTGCTCCCGAATTTCTTTCTTTTGATTCTCCTGCTGCTCCTCCAACGAGTAGAGATCAACCCGTCATAAATACCCTAATACCGATAGAGACGTCTCTTTCTAAGATAATTGCTGGAATTCCAGAAGTTCGATTCCAATTCTATGAATTTCTTGGGTTACATACGGGGTGGAGGTAGATAGTCGGTTATGCAGTTTTTGTCTCACGATTGATGCTCTGTTCAGTCGAATTCTGACTTGGACATTTTTTTTTTTGCCGAGGTGTAGCTTTGATGTCATGCGTGATGACTTGGGAGTTTTACGTCGAGAGTTTCCGCACTCTCTGCAGTGCGTGGCCGGCACGCAGGTTGATTTTGGCTTTCGCGCTGTGCATGATTTTTTTCTAGGGTTTAGTCATAGTTTGTTGATTGCTCTTCTGGAATACAACTGTTGAAACAAATGGTTTTGAATTGCGTCACTGTTGCGTTGCAGACCTAATTTGCATTTGTTCAGTCAATTCTCGAATGCAACAGTGTTGAAAATTCGTGATTGAATTACCTTAAATCGGCTTGCTAATACCGATGTACATTGGTGTCTTCATTCATATGTTTACCCGTACTGTCACAGAAACAATTGGAACATTTCACTTTGAATCACTTAACGAATGAACTTCTGAAGCATCTTTCATGTGTGGACATCTCCAGGCTGATCAAGCAGGCAACAACGCAATTGCTGTTGTGCGCATGACGAATGTGACAGGTAGAATTCCGAAATCTCCGTCTAAGTTGGACGATGGGGATGCTAGTGACAGTGAGAGCAGTAGTGATGAAGAAGGGGAGGAGGATGTGTCCGGGGCGCCGGATCAGCCAACTCAGTCCAAGAAACCTATTCTCAAGGTTTGCAAATTTCAAGCAAATCAATTTCGTATTTTTCTAATTTGTGTTGTTCGTTCTCACCATCACTCTCTACCCTACGCCAGGACAGATATTCCTTGTTCTGTATAAATTTAAACGGCTCCTGTTTGAATGCGATAACATTTAATTGTTAGTGGTACTTGAGTGAGAAAAGGTCTTACCTGTTTTCAGCTTATCGGAGTTCTACTTCTGAATTTGGTAGGTACGTTTAGTGGCTCATCAAGGCTGTGTAAACAGAGTGCGGGCTATGACTCAACAATCCCATATCGTTGCCACTTGGGCCGACACAGGTTACGTTCAGGTACTGGTTCTTTCATCATGGATTAATTTTGAGAAGTTTACATGCCGCCCATTCGGGTGGAGACTAAATTGTGAAGTGATGTGAGGTTTATGCATGCCACATTTTGTATTGTTTTTGTTTTTGTCTGTGTTTTCTGTAGGATGCCATCCCGTCTGCATGCTTAACGTGTTCCGGTTCTGCAGGTATGGGACATGGGAGCTCACATTCGATCGATGGCAAGTAGTGGACCTGATGCTCCTGGCGTAGCCAACACTGTGCGTCAAGCCCCTTTACATGTTTTCACTGGGCACAAAGATGAGGGCTATGCTCTTGATTGGAGTCCGATTACAGCTGGTCGTCTCCTTTCTGGTAGGTCGGGCTTTTTGTTACTAACCTTTTGGACAGCTGTTTGCATTTTCACAAACGAGTTCATGTTACACCTAATTAGAGAAGTTTCTGTGCAATTTTTTGCTTTGTTTTGTGTTCCACTTCAGTGAAAGCTTCCTGACATACTTCACATTGGCTACTAATTGAGTTGATCCTTACTGCTGTTTAAGGTGATTGTAAGAGTGCTATCCATTTGTGGGAGCCAACCCCAGCAGGGAAGTGGGTGGTTGAAAAGGCCCCTTTCATGGGCCACACTGCCAGTGTCGAAGATCTACAGGTACACAAGGAAGTGTACATTTCACTTGATGCCTTTATGGGGCATGCCTAGAGTCCTGGATGCAAGTAGCAATTTTGTCTGAAAGGTGTGGCAGTTGTCGCTCTGTTGTGAATGGAGGTGCATCTGCTAGTTTTGTAGCTGAGAGATACCGCGGCTGTTTGTGAGCGATGTTATTTTGTTGGTGATGGTATTCGGACCAAGACTGGAAGGTAACTCGTGCGCTATGTTGTTTGGTGCTCTGCAGTGGAGTCCAACCGAAGCAGACGTTTTTGCGTCTTGTTCTGTGGATGGTAGTTTGCGAATTTGGGACACACGTAGTCGTCAAGGCTCTGCAATCTCGATCAAAGCTCACAATGCTGATATCAATGTTATTTCTTGGAATCGGTACGAATCTGGATTGCCTGTTTTGGTCCCGAGTTGGGGTTTGTGAGGATGCCTTTGTTCCCATCTGCAGAGGATGCTCGTGAGCAACCTCGGAATCCAATTCTACAGAACTATGCGCTTTGTCGTATCGATGATGTGATTAATCTTGCTGATGTGGATGTAATCTTTCAAGGTGAGGGAAAGTCGCAGCAGAATAGGTAGCAGTAGGAAAATAGCATAATTGAAATGATTTTATCTAACTCTTTCCTCTGGTAACAGGCTGGCGAGTTGTTTTATTGCCTCCGGTTGTGATGACGGCACCTTCAGGATTTGGGATTTGAGAAACCTAAAGGTACCTTTTTTTGTTTGAGAAGGATCATGCGATCTTCAAGTATCGTTCATGACTTCGTATTTAGAAATGTGTGGAAGATCAATGGATTCCTCTTTTGTATTGTGCATACTAAATTTGTGAATTGCAGGAGGATACATTTGTGGCTCATTTCAAGTACCACACGCTTCCCATAACATCTATTGAGTGGAGCCCTCACGAGTCGTCTACACTTGCTGTTACGTCGGCTGATCACCAATTGACGTATTCCTCTGAACCAGCTCTTCGAATTTGTGTTTCTGGAGTTCTATAATCCTTGTATTTTCCTCCGTTGCTGTCTTCTGACTTTGTGTGTTTGTGACTTCAGAATCTGGGACTTTGCATTAGAAAGGGATCCCGAAGAAGAAGCTGAGTATCAAGCCCAATTGAAACAAAAACAAGCCGAGGTTCCTGAAGATTTACCTCCTCAGCTGCTTTTTGTCCATCAGGTAATCCCCTCTTTCGTCAGCAAGGATTTTTTTTTTCCCAGTTCCAGTTTAGGCCTAATCCCTAAACCCATCTGAGAACCGAGGTGATGATTCGATGTACATTTCAGAATTTTGGTTTCTTTCTTCCTCAAGCTACTCGGAAATCTTTTCCCATTTTTCGCACTCGCCAGTTCTTTTGCCTGTTGGTCATCTAATTGTTAATTTGAATCCTGCGTTCTTCTGAGGAAGTGAAAGTTAGTATTCCAGCTTACCTTTTTTTTGGGTTGTTTATTACAGGGTCAGAAGGATCTGAAAGAGTGTCATTGGCATCCTCAAATCCAAGGGATGCTGATGTCAACAGCAGGAGATGGATTTAACATCTTGAGGCCAGCTAATCTTGATAATTTATCAGCCGATCCTAATGCGATGTCCGTGTGAAATTTTGACACAGTTTTTCCGATGTAGACTGCAAATTATAAAAGACGTGATTTCTTTGCTGTTACTGGAGTTCCACAGATTGGATCGTCGATTTTGAATGACCCCATTAAATGTGGTTCAAGCCTTGATGCATACAAGATTCATTTAATCAATCTTAAACCAACCATAGGGTCCTTTATCTAGAAGAATAGCGCATCAGTCCTTTAAAGTGACATTATTGGTCCCCATACTTGTTTTGAAATATTTCATTGGACCAAAATTGTCTAGCATGTCTTTCCACCTATAACAAATGGGCTTGGATCCTTATGTTTTTACATCAACTTGGTCATGAGTCTTCATGTTCATGTCTGTTTAACACTAGCAAGGATTGGATATCACTAATCTAATTGATAGTCAACCAAATAGTTATTTCAATAGTATCATGTTACAATATCAAATTTTCAACATCTCTAAAATAAAACTCTTAAATTGATTGTAGTATATAGCTTATAGATTATCAAAACCTTAGCGTTATTATTATTTTTTCTAGTACAAATGAAATAATACTCTATGCAAAGTAAATACATTAAAAAGAAATTGTACACCTCAAAGTGAGTATGTTATGTGTTGTTGTTTAACATTTGATAAGTAAATGTAAGATTTAGATTCGTAGTATTAATTTTCTTACTTTCACTAGCTTGTTTTTTGGACAATAGCAATACATAAGCATATTTCTCAAATAAGAGTGCAAATATGGGATTAAAGTCATGGGAGACAATATTCAATTGGATGTTCCCCAAAATGTTAGGATATCACAAGTAGAACAAGTTGATGCACTACTAGAAAATTCAATTTCTCTATTGATTTGGTTGTGTTGATTTGGTGTATTTTTTTGTTTATTTTGTTCAAATCAAGAGAAAAGTGAACCACATCAATGCTACCAAATCAATAAAAAAATTGAATTTTCTAATAATGATGTTTAGACAATGGTGATGTTCTAGGAGACATTGAAAAAAAACATAGTTGTGTTCTGTACAACATCTTAGAATTGTAGGGTTTGGATCTAAGTCCAAGTAAGTTAGTGAAAGTTACTATAAAATCCTAGCCACATTTGAAAACATAAAGGAAAGGTAGTCCTATGGCATTTGATTGACATTGTTTTTGACAAGGATGAAGTGGCATGCTACATTAGTACACTTTGACACAATCTAAAAATTTGAACTGTGTTTTATTAGACATCACTGAGACATCAATTAAGACATTCAAATGTTTTTGTGATGTCAACTTAAACATTTACTTCTTTTTTCAAAAAATTCACATATCCCATATGATTTGTGTTCCCTCTTGCTACCACTTATATAAATAGGTTCCCTCTCTTATCAATATATTCACAATAAGTGGCCTTTCAAGCAATTAACATAAATTTCAAATATGTTGTATTATGTATTGTATATGATGTACAATGTCTAGCATTTTGCTTATGATGTACAATGTATGGTGTAAGTAAAAGTTGATGTTGCAAAATATTTGGACCTCAAAGCTAACAATTCAAAAGATGTACAATGTATGGTGTAAGTAAAAGTTGATGTTGCAAAATATTTGGACCTCAAAGCTAACAATTCAAAAAATGTCTAGACGTCTAAATTGACATTGCTAAAAATAGTATCAAAATTCTTCTTAAGGTTTAAGTTGGCATTGCTGAAAACAATAGTAATCTTGGTCAGGTCGGGTGAAAAAATTCCATCACACTACCCTGAAAACAATAGTAATCTTGGTCGGGTGAAAAATTCCATCACACTACCTGCTTGCGTGGTGCTTGTGTGGAGGTGATGTTGCTACTACATGGCACACTTTTGGCTCCTTCTTTGACCATGTTTGTGTAGATGTTGCATCCTAAATATGGCACATTTTCTTAGATTTTTGCATATTTTTGCCACATCATTTTAAATGGATTTTTTTGGACATCCATAGCAACATACTTGATGCCAGAAAAATGTATCGCCACATTTTTCAGCTTGTTTAAAAAATGGAGGTTTCTTATAGTGTTTGTCACTTTTAGGCATACATGCTATAGTTCCTCCTTTGCCATACGTGAACCACTAGATGCAATGAATAAGATCAAATTTTGGCTAACATAATTGAAATTATTTTTTGTAATTTGCCGAGCTATTTTTTGATCCACTAGTTTAAATGTTACACTATAAATAATTTAAGTGTAGGTTGGAAGAAACATGTAGTGCATATAAACTGACCTCTCCAAATCCAAAATGTTTCAAAAGAAACCAATGAGAGTTGAAACATTTTGTACTTCAAAGATATCCATTTAAGCTTTCAAGAAGTTTTAAACAATGGATGAATGTCCCCAAAAAATTAGGCACTTGGGACGTGTTCGGGAAATTTGGCATTTAGGACATCTTTATAGTTTTGGAAATTTGGAATAACCATGGTTTTAACCTTTTAAGAGCAAGACATTCAAATTTTGAACAATGGATAAATGCGAACATGTTCTAAGTACTCATACTCTTCATTTTTATAGTTCAAAGGATACAAGTATGTTTTAATTCAAATAATTACTTTCTAAATTCAAATAGCAATCCTTCAAAAATGACTTCAATAAGTAAATAAAATAAAAATCTTTAAAAATCATCATAATTATAACTTAGCATGTTGATTTCAAAGGAAAACAATTTTTGCGAAATTGAAAATATTCAATCTACAATCAAATTTTTTAATTCAATTTTTATTATAAATTTTATTTAAAAAAATTGGATAGTAAAGTAGTAGTTATGATCATATGCTTGGATGCAATCTTTGAATCACATTTTTCAATTTTGCTTAAAATTCTTCAACAATTTTTTTTTTTTCTAAATTGCATTTTCTAATACATCTTCACAATTTTGGAAATTTATGTTGTTGCCTTTGGTCTTTACGGTAATAAGGGATGAAAGACTCTTTTAGTTTACAACCATGGCATGTTACAAGTAAAGTTGAGGATATTCCATAATAATTGTTTAACCCATAAAGGACCAAGACCTTTTTTCTGCCAAAAAACTCTCAAAATTGCCACTTCTATAGCAAAGATTAAAAGAATTTGAAATTTTTATTTTGCACATCTAATTGTAAGATCTTACACCTAACTACTATGAGAATGCATGAAAAAAAATTCAGAATTTTTGACTGCACAAATTGCAAGATATTTGCGTTTAAAATGAAAGAAACAAATTTTTCAATACATTGTAGGACTAGATTCTTTGACTTTGAACCTTCTTAACTTTAATTTTTTGCACTACAGAGTTTTGATTTTAAAATTTTTATGTTGGATAATTGAGTTGAGAGTATAGAACAAAATAAAAAATTCAAAAAAACTTATTTTTTTATACTTTAAAAAATTGTCAAGGAAAAGTAGGTATGAGATAGAAGGAAAATCTCAAGTATTAATATCTTTAAAATGGAATTAAAATGCACTAATTACAATATTGGGATTGTTTTAGCAAGTGAACTAAACCATATGTAACTTTTCTTTAAATTGTAAAAGTTGCATTCAGAATTGAATCCTACAGGTTATTTTTTCAAAAAGATGCTCTAATTGCCTCCAAAACAAGATTGTCCATAACTTTCTCATAACAAATCCAAATAGAATGAATCAAAGCTTTTGATGTAGAAAAAAAATATATTCTATGAGAAAAAAATTTCAAAAAAAATTTTAATTTTTTAATTTTTTTTTGCTGCCCCTTCCTTTTTGGGCATAAATTTTGTTCCTGGGCACCAATTTCAAAAAAATTATATTTTTTTACAAAGAATATCAATTTTTATATCTTTAAAAGAAATTTTTTAAAAAATGGACAAAAAATGAGACCATAGGTACGTGTCCAAAATCCCACTTGTCCCCTGAAGGACAAATGGTCCTTTAGGGGTTAAAGTTGTCTTAGTATCATTTCAAAACTTATATATGATAGAATTGTAGTGGAGTAGTTTTAGGTACTTCTACCTTATGTCATATGGCAATATTTTAGAAGTCTTCCTAATATAATCTAAATTGTAAAGATTCATTTTTAATATATGATTTTCATTTTTTTTTAATTAAATTAATTTTTAGATTATGACTATATGTTTAGTAGTTTAAAGTGACAATTTCAATGCAATCATCTTGAATTATTTTTCCATCTCCCAATTTGGATAATTTGGCATAAAATTATGATAATTTTTTAAAATTTAACCTATTTGAGTCTTCCTATTAATCCCTCTACTTGGGTGTAAACCACATTATCCATTTCCATATTACCTTGGGTAAATATAAGCAATCATGAAGGTCCAAAGATGCCATGAATGAATTTCAAAACATAGAATTTAGTAACTCTTCATCATATTAAAGCCCAATTGCTTCAATAGGAAGATTAGTTTTTTCAATAAAATCCAAATAAAATTGGCTTGTTTTATTGTTTGTGGACATGTCTATAGTAAAATTAAAGATTGCCATGGAGCATAGACAACCACAATATTTGTACAAAAAATCTATTTCGATGGGAGTAATTTATAAAGCTTGGAAGCAACAACTTTTTTAACTTTTGTCATTTAAATCCCTTTCAACTTACAACAAAAGATCATATCTACTTTATTGTTCGAATTTTTTTGAAAATTGTTAGGATTATTCTAGTCTTGCAATCATTTGCATCCAAAATTCTTAAACTTCTCTACATTTCTTGGAAAAAGTTCATTTTGATAATTTTGATCAATTTTATTTAACTACTATGAATATTTTTGAGATAACATCCTTTATTTAGATTTTAATGTAAATGTGTTGATAGGTATGCAATGGAAGCTTTCAAAAATTTGAAGTTTATTTCATTTTATATTTTTGCATTAAAAGAAATTTCAAAAGCTTTTGGTGAAAGCTAATTTTTCTACACACATAGATTGAGTATCAATCCATAGTACTTAAAAAATGAATGATTATAAAAATGAATGATTATTGAAATATAATACTCCCTTTGTTCCAAAATGATCTTTCTATTGAAAATTGGTCAAATTTGGCTTTCAATTGCTATCTAGGACTAGTAAAACAACTTGAATAATAGTTTCACTTCCATTTATGCAATCATCAATCAAAAGATAAATGAAATAACTAAAGGGATCAGTGAACAATATATATATATATATATATATTTTTTTTTTTTTGCATCACTTTGAATGTTGTTGATTGAAGGAGATAAAGCTTTGGAAGGTGGTAGAGAGGTCCACATATGGTTTTGTGCCCATACTAACTACCTACAAAATGACTCCTCACATTCAACAATTAAGTGCTCATTGGTGCTCCCTAAAAATGCCCCCTAAAATTCTACTTTTCAATACTCTTCAATTGCACTTTGAAAAGGGTTCCAAAATTCAAAGTTTCTAGGACTCTAGGAGTGCAATGAATTCTATTTACAATCTGAAATGGGTTTAAAAGATGTTATTTTCAACCTTAATTTGGAACATTTTGTTCAAGAGAAAGATCATTTGGGACAAAGGGAGTATATAGTACTATGTAATAGGTACTTTTCTTCAATCTTCCAATAGTTTATGACAAGAGGAAATTTACACAATGATTCTAATGTCTGAGTATGAACCTTGAGCATATGTATAAATAGATATTTTACAACCATTGAAGGTGCTTATATCATCAACAATGATGTATTTATGATGTGGGTTCATTTGCATTCTTGACTTTGTCACTTTGAGATGGCACCTTTTCTAGCATGTTGTTGAAAGGGGAGTTCTCTTTTTGGTAATGAATTTGTGGATTTGAAGTTACTAGGTAGAAATGATTTGAAACCACTTGGAAACATGCTAGTATTTGTTATGTCAGTAAAAAATAATTTCTACTATCATTATGATTCTAATTTTATTTTTGTAATGACTTTTTTTAAACTAAAAACAAACAATAAAAAATTAATGTTTCTTCCTTGCAACACAATTGTCAACAGTTGTGCACAACAACATGAAGCCCTACTTGATTAGTTTGGTATGAAAATTAATACTTTAGTTCATAACTTTGAAACAACTCTAAGATCCTTTTTAAATATTTTTTTTATCATGGGGTCCTTTAGGGGATGCTTAGGCTTCCCTAATAGGGCACTTTGGCACCAAGAAACTTTGACATCAAGAACGAACGCAATCCCTTTTTTATTCAAATTAAATGTTTGCTTTCCTTCTACGTGATAGACTTTGTTGTTGAATCTCATGGATGCTAAACACCATGTTGGTTTGAATTTTGATTACTTGAATGTTCAAGCTATCTAAGACTTACAATATAAACAATGCTACAAGCTATGAAAATAAGGGTTTTGTGTCTTTTGCACTAATTTTAATCTCTGGGGGTTTGCGGTTGCGGTTGCATAGTTCAATATTGCTCTTGATTTCAACTCTTATGTGAGGTTGTCTCAAAAATAGACAAGAAAGTGTTTAATCTTGAACCCCTAAAGTCCCAAAGTTCCTATGGAGGACTCTTGGGACTTGGGGTAGGTTCATGTGATCTTAATTTTTGACATGATTTTTTGAAACTTTTTTGGAAGACAAGAGATCAGATTAGCTTTCTAGGAATATAATATTATTTCAATTGGTGCCCAGAAACAAAAGTTATGATACCATGAGTCCAAAGAGCAACTCCAAGGGCAGTCCCCCCCCCTAAATCACAAAAAGTCAAATTTTTTTAGTTTTCAATTTTTTCCTCAAAGATTATATTTTTGTATACATCTATAACTTTGATTCATTCTATGTGGACTAGTGATGAGAAAGTTATGGACAAACTTATTTTTTGGGCAATCTAAGCATCTTCTGGAAAAAATAACTTATAGAATCCATTTTTGAATGCAATTTGTACAATTTTAAAAAAAGATTGTTGGATAGGGTTAAGTTTGCTTGCTAGAACAATCTCACCATTGGAATTATTGTGTTTCAATTCCATCTTAGAGCTATTAGCATTTTAGTTATTCCTTCAATCTTGAACCTATTTCTACTTAAGAATTTTTTAATGAGTGAAAATCACGTGTTTTTTTGTTGAGTATTTTTTCCTAAATTCTCAATTCAATTCTTCAACATAGAAAATCAAAAAATCAAAATAGATTTAGTCACAGTCTAGAGTACAAGAATGGGGATAGGGACGATTTTAGATGTTTCTACCTTACTACCTAAAAGAAGTCAAAGACCAGGATCCCAAAGTACAACTTCTTGAATGGAGAGGAGCAATTAATTCAATAATTGCAAATGACTGAAGTTGAAAGATCAGCTACAAGAACTTCCATACTATTAGAGCATCCCCACAAAGAAGATCTTGTATCCTTATCCGGATGAATTTCATCAAAATAGGGAAGAATCTCCCCACCATCGTGCTCCATCTCAAAATTTGGGGGGAGGGGGGTTCCAATCTTGTAAAAGGCACCTAATTTAGGGAACTGGGTTTGATAAATTCTATCCCTTTTTTTAGAATAAAATACTTGTATTTTAACCGAGGCTCCTTCATTGGCTCACTAACAAGTCTCCTATCAAAGTAACTATAGGTAAAATTTGGAGGATTTAGGGGACAAATTGGTGGGATAGAGCTTCCCTATCCCTTTCCATTTGAATGACAACTACATTTGGAGATAGGAATAGGGAAGCCACTGGTGGAAATGCTTTCATACTATGGAATCCAATGCAAGTTCAAGGGATTAACTTAGACTTTGTAACATGGTAATGAGGAGATGGTCCAAAATCTATGCAACAAAACCTATTCCTATCTTCCAAGCAAAAGATAAAAAAGAGACCATTCTAAGCTTTAACTCTTGAAGCATCTAAATTCTTCTCCAAAATTGACGATTTGGAGAAAATAATTATAAAGTACTATTTGAAAGAATATTTTAGAGGTGACATACAAAGGACAATTGTAGATTTTGAATTTTAGATTCCATTTGAATGGTTAGATTCATCAATGCTATCACCAATATTTTCTATAAATTTAGATAGGGAAATTTCAAAATTCCTTCAAAATTTGATTACAAACAAAATATTATCATGTTTTGAACAAACCTTATTGGAATGGATTCAAAATGAGTTTCTCTTGACATGGTGATTTTTTGAAATTTCTGTGTTCTTTACATCTATGATTTCATTTTTGCAAACTTGGTTTGAACTAGAGTCAATGCAATTTGACCACTTGACACACTTACTGCATTTGTAATTTTAGAAAAATTTGTATTCTAGTAACACCAAATCCAACCATTAGATAAGACAAGAACTTGATAAAGTATCACCCCAAATTAGGATGACTTTCATCCACAAGACAGAAACAAAAACTTCAATCTGTTCATCGTCCAGAAAATGGATGTGGTTAATCTTCAACACCAGCGGCCACACGAGGTTTTGCTAATCGATCAATAGCTAAAGAACCAATCTCTGAGCCTGAGATGTACCCTCCAGTCCAAGCATTCTGCCATCAACCAAAAGAACAATAATCAACATCTCCTGAATGTCATTAACCCAGCCCTCTCTAGGGTTCACACTCTGGGTTAATGACATTCATAGTGTGAATTCATAGTGTAAATTCTGTCGCGGCGCTATCAGTCTCGACAAATTCATTGAAGGATTAGTCCAATTGTCTATGCCAAACACAACCTCAAACAAAGGAAAAAATTATCCTCAATTTTCAAGGGCTGAATAATACTTCATACCTGAAAGTTAAAACCGCCTGTTACTCCATCAATATCAAGAACCTGTTTGCAGCCAATAACCACACAAACATTACTAATCAATTTTTCATTCCTGTCATCTGTAGTGATGATTAAAAACTTGAATTCAACCTTGTTTGATTACCAGTAAAATCAATCAACTTTGGGAGCTTCAACGTGGGGATAAGGGTAGTTACTCAAAATCTATACAGAAGTACTATAGTCTAAAGAAGCTTACTTCTCCTGCCAAATAAAGATCATGGCAAATGCGGCTCTCCATGGTCTTCAAGTTCACCTAGACCACGCACCACAGAATAATCTCACCACCATGTTAGGAATTTCAAAAGCTGCTAAACTGTCCATGAAAGCACTAGGTCATAGAGCAGAGCTATCACCTCAACAAGAGGTACTCCACCAGAGGTAACAAACTCGTCCTTAAACTCTCCCTGCACAAGAAAATTATGCATAGAGTATGCCTCCACATGAGAGAACAAATCATGATCTGAAAACTGCTCATGGATTTACTCGCTACCATGTTACGCCAAGGTTGTGAAAGCTAACACTCATGAAGAGATGTGTATCAAAGAAATTTCAACCACCATCAATAAATCTCGATGCAGAATATAGGTACACGTCTTACCTTGCCAGAAATTAGAAACGGACATCGTTTCAGGAGGCTTGACAGCTGCCGCAATGCTTTGGTTGACAAAGTTGCCCAAATGCTATCAATATCAATGTCCTGAAACAAAAGTAATCAATTTGAGCCAACTTTCTAATAGCATATTAAAACCAATTTTAACAATCAGACTTTTAGGAAATCTGATAACTTTAATTGTTGGGATGCCGAGGAAGGGATACAGTGTCTGACTGACCTCACGTTGTAGTAAGTATTGCCAGAATCTGCGAGTCAGGGGAAGTTGTGATGGTGATGCACCACCTACTTTTCGCTTCTGCAAGACCATACCATCATAAACTGAAGATTATCTATCGAGTGAACATGATAAACTTACATAGCACCTTGTGATTGGGAGCATGAAGGGAACCACTCCACTTAACATAAAAATTGCTGTATGGAACACTGTTCATGCACAAAACCTTGAGCTTGACTGCCGCTATGATTACTGAAGCACGACTAAAGCTATTTCTATAGAAAGCAAAAAGGGCGTACCATAAAGGATTTTTTCTGACTCTCCAGCTCTCCATACACAGTTTCAGCTGACATGCTTGGCACAAAGTCGATCCATAACGTACCTGCACGAAGTCATGAGTACTAAACTGAGTCAACAAACAAACCATCGTACACAAATGTCCACATTACATACTTCATTCTCCCTTCTATGAAGAAAAATTGATGTGTCTCACTACCCACCTTGATAATTTGAAGAGAACAAATCACGGGCAGCCCAAGCAGACAGCCGAAGTACAGCTGGGCCACTCAAACCCCAATGCGTTATCAACAACGGACCTGTCTGAAGGCAACCGGATAGGAACAAAAGGCAGCTCAAAGGGCTAAGTTACTACCACGTTTGTGAACCACAATCATCAGAATAAAATCATGTCTTTCACATAATCTGAAAGCAAAAAGAAACGGCGCACACCTGAGATAGACGAGGATTCTTTTGCTTCTGACCGGGCAATTCTAGGTCAGCTTTAACAAACTCGAAGGAGACCTAAAAATCACCATAACCAGCCCTTACAAAGATCACCCTTAAAGAATTTCTCAGAAAACTACTCAAATACAATGTTACTGCTATGGATATTGGGAAAACAAGAGGAAAATAATGTCCAAAATCACTCTGGTGAATACCAAAGACAGGTTAACAATTCCACATACCCCTGCCAATTCTGCAAGTGCTGCATCCATGACCTTGAATGTGAAAAGGCTAGGTTGAGGTTCAACTATAGAATGGCCTAGCATTTCAGCCAAATCATGTCCCTACTTCAAAATACAACCACAAAACACTGATATGTTACGTGTGAGCAGAATCAAGGCAAGGGTGACATTAATAAAATACATGAATAATACCAAGCTCTGAAAATCAAGACAAAAGAAGACTAATTTAACTATGCACAAATATAATCAGGCCTTTTTAGGAAAAGTCTCCCCCTCAAGGTTTTCAGAAAGTTTATCAAGAAACCAAAATTGTGTCTTTTACTAAGTAAAGCATATTCAAGAAGTCAGATCATGCTACATACCTGCCGCGAGCTCCCAGTTGATAGAAGCACAAAATGAGCACCGAGTTCTTTCGTCCCATCTTTGCTTTTAGCAATTTTAATAAGAAATCCTCCTTCACTTCTACATAAAATGTCACTGACCGATACGCCAGTCCGCAAAACAACTGCAAAACTTAATGACGACACGTTGATAATTCAATCACCGAAATACTACAAGGATGTCCAAATGTGATCGACGGAGACGAGGTTTTACAAATTCAAGTCAATCATACAGAAAACAAAAATCACGTCAATTTCACATATAGTTATGCTAGTATATCTCCTTCAACATGGATGTCAACAGAATGTTGCTTCTGAGTCAAAAACTTGTACTGCAATACCTCCAATGCGTCGTGCCTCGTTCAGCAGACAGTCCACAATCGTTGCTGAAGTGTTGGAAGTGGGAAACATTCTTCCGTCTTCCTCTTTCTGTTCATATCAGAGGTCTTCACTTTAGTATCAATCTAGAAGTCTTGAAAGAGAGATGTGATGCAAAATCCATAAACCAAAATCTGATCACCTTAAGGGAAACGCCACGTTGGGCGAACCACGCGATAGTCTCCCTGGGGCCATGTGCCCGAAAGAACGACCCTCGCAATTCCTTGTGCCCTCGTGGATATTGCCCTGCCAATGGCTATCCAAAATGCATCAGCCAACGTGGTAGAACAGGATGCAGCAAAGTACCAAATGGAATCATCAATTACACTAAACATCAAACTCAGAATCATCAGAAAAATGTCACAAAAATTAGAGTAGTGGAAATTACAAGAGGATCCACATGAAGACCAGTCGTGACATTGCAACGTCCACCTCCTGATATTCGCACCTAATAACAAAAGCAACACAATGAATTCAGTCACAAAAGGGAGTGCCATACCCTTGCCAGCAAAGAGCAAACTGATTTTCATCCATTACCTTAATTTCCTGGCAATGACAAATAATCGCCAAAACTCAAATCTAATGATTCCCGCAGAAATTAATACGTTCTCACTCCTACACGCTGACTGCTGAGATATGTACATATGATATACTCCTAGAGCATGCATTTGACCCCACACCCCAAGTATTTAATAGTTTAGCAAATTCAAAAACTGTGCTCCATGTTTTGAAACTTCTTAAAACTACTGAAGCATTCCGAGACTAAGTTTTGAATGTTTCGGCGATATCCACTACACGGTGCTTTTCAGGGGGGGGGGGGGGGGGTCTGAAACGTAAATCTATAACCCCCTGTCCTAGTGTCTAGGGCTCTGTATAGATATATGGCACAGTTTTGGGGACCGGAATCTCGACAATTTAAGGACATGGACACTGTTGGTGTTTTATCAATTCACTTGATGGTCTGAATGATTCATTACGTTAGCATATAATTCACATGATTGGCGGGTTTAGAGAGGCACAAAGATATTCAGCCGGAGCATTCAAAATCGGGCAACCGAAAACCATCGTCAAGAGCACTAGACAGTAGCATTTCAGCACACTGAAATTTGCCAAAACAACTAATTTGGGCGAGGGTCGAGATGTGTCTTGTATAGAAGACAGAGATTGCAAATAGTTTTTGCAATGGTTTGCAAAACCACTCAGGCATAGAAATGCATCAATTCCGTGCCTTAAACCCTCCACAAGAAAAAAAACCGGTCTTCAAATCATGTACATCTAGTGATTTAAGATGCATTCTGAGATGGCAATAGGTGCTTTACCTTGACCACGTATAGATTGCACACAGCTGTTTTCAATAAGGTTTAGGGTTTAGGGTTTAGCGAATATGTGAGTAAAGTGCACAGGAAGGAGAGGAGATTTCTTGTATGAACCAAATAAACTCTTGCACCCATTCCATTCCACGCAGTTCGAGCTTAAAGAAGGACAACTGTGCGGTCCATGGCCTGTCTAGCCAAGCAAAATATGAGAAGGCAGTGAGGAGAAAACCTTCGAAAGCAGTTTGCCTTTCTCTAGAACCACCACTGTCAATTGGGGGCACACTGTCTTGGCTCGCAAGGCTCCAAAAATTCCTGCAGCTCCTCCTCCCACCACAATCAACACAGGAGGATCCTCGAAGCTTTTCGACACGTCCGCTGCCAAAGACAAATCCAAGCAACATCATCTTGTTAATAAGCAGAATTTGACAGTCAGGCTGACTACGAACGGAATCCAAAGGCAACACATCGTCTCGGAGTGAAATCAAATTCATCAACGAACACGAGCAAACAATACTGCGTGCACCTGAGGCAGCAGCACGAAGACCCACAACGCTGCAGCGGTGGCGTGGCGCTAATGGACAGTTTCTGGATGTGCGGCGAGGGAAAGAGTCCGAGTAGGAGCGAAATCCAAACGAAGCTCCACGTGAACACAGTGTGCCCGACACCATAGCCATGACGGGAGGGAAGGAGAGAGCTCAACTGCGAACGGAGGCAGACGTAGACCCCGGCGTTGAAACGGAAGAGAAATCAGGCCTACGCATAAGGTAAAGCAGTCCATTGTGGTTAGAATGAGGAGTTTGACATCATCTTGTTGCTGAAATTTTTCAATTTTTTCCCCACATTAGTACAAGTGTGAGAAACAGCAATTGCAATTATATTTTTTTTTGACAAAGTACGAATTTGCCAGGAATTTTTGAAGCGTTCATCCTAAAAGAGTCTGTAGACTACCTTAAAACCTACAAAATCTGAATGCATAATGCTCATCTTACTACCTAATGCAGTCAAAATATTTTCTATCATGGAAGACCTAAAAAGTCAATTTTTACAATGAATTTCACACTAGAAAGGTCAGAAGTTCCTAATGAGGTCATAGTTCACTTCATTACTCTCATGTATGACATGCATTGTGGCCCACATCTCACACACTGAAAAAAACCCATAATGGGTCATTTCCTAGGCGACCACAATGCGTCATTTGACTGCAATGGGGGTGCTTTACCTTACTTCACTCATGAACGGTTCAAAAATCCATACTTTAAATTTGGCTGGTTGTTTTGTTTATTACATTGAGATCTCTCAAACCGTGCATCCCCGCTTGCGTTTTTGGTACCATCAAAAAGCTCTTGGCAAGGAAGGGTGCACAGGCTTGGTTTTGTGGCGTTCAGACCTACGATGAGAAAGGTATTGAATTTTGAAGTTTTCATGAACTAAGAAATTAGAAAAATTACTTTTACTTTTGTTTTGACTATAGCAACAACACAAGGCACACTAGTTTACACTGACAAGAACAAAGAGTAGGGCAAAGAGAATTTTAGGAAGTGGTACTAATTCAGAGATGGTGAATCCAAATTAAAATTAAGCTTAGAGTGCATTTCCAAGTAAGTCCAACTTTTTAACCCTTGAAAGGCCCTTGGGGGCCCTCTATACAACTTGTATTTAGCCTTATAACTCTTCAAGTGTGGTTTACTATATGAATTATGATACATTGTTATTTATGTACTATTATGATCATTAATTTTCTTTGTACTAAAAAGTATTTGGTCAATGTTTTTCTAGTCAAATACCATCTATTTATAATATATATTATATGGTTGCAATGGGCTTTCAGGCCCTTCTAGGGTTAATGCTGAAGAATAAAAGCAATTTAGCATTCACAACCTGATGTGCCAAAGAATTATTCCATCCTTATAAACCCTAGAAAAGCCAAAGTAGAAAACATGAGGGAAAAATCATAGAATTGCTTCACAACTCAATTCCAGTGATGAGTTGTGATAAATTTTGGTCACCAATCCTTGGTCAAAGATACAAATCAAAAGAAGAAGTAAAAAATGTGGACTAAATCCAAGAACAATAAACATTTTTTTTTAAAATTTTGCGAATTCATTCTTCCCCTCTCAAACTCCGGAACCACCAGCACACGTGTTTTTTTTAGAGAATCTAGCTACTGGTGCATTCTTTTGTGCTTAGTAAATTACTCCCAAATGTGAAGCAAGGACTCTCATATACAGAGCCCTAGAAAATTCAATTGGCTACAATAGTCGCATTAGAGAGTGTTTTTTTGGAGAAGCACATTATAGTACAAGAGAAACGTGTCCTAAATGACAGAAATCAGCCCCTCCTAAATGACAGAAATTTGACAAGTTTTTGTCAATTAGGACAAAAAACTGTCCAAATTGACAGAAAATTGTCCAAATTGACAAAAGTCTGTCAATTTTCAGTCAATTAGGAGGGGCTGATTTCTGTCATTTAAGACCAGTTTTTGTCATTTTGGACATGTTTTCTTGTATTGTTACAAGCCTTGTTGGAACTACTCCCATGCTTGTTCCAATGTTGCATTGGAATTGCTTTAGCAATTCACTACACTTAGACCAATCACACTGGATAAACAAACCTCCAAGTACCCTAAATTTCATTATACCTATACAATTGTCAAACAAAAGTTCTTGATAGCATAGAGTGGGAGTGAGAATGAAATAGCCTAAAAAATTCATTAATCAATGATGATTGGAAAGATCTATCATTTGAGCATGTGCAAATTTCCATTCAAGAAATGAAGGATTTAATTTCTGCACCTACACTACAAGATACAAATTCTTCAATCTTTGCATCAAACTCTAGCCAATAAGAAGAGAAAGTTGAAGAATATAAACCTCACCCCCAAAGATCTAAACATTAGGTTTGCATCACAAGTATTTTTCCATATTTTTATTTATAGTTGTTTTCATTTTTTAGAAATAAAGACTACTAAATATAAATAGAATAATTTCTATGCATCTATTTTATTTTATTTATTCTATTTTATATTTTATAGACATCTTCTACTTCAATGCTAATATTATCCCTTCATTTACAAACTATGCTACTAAAATTTTAGGAATAATCCACATCTACATGTTTCAAGATCACTTTGTTTAATGTAGATGTATATTATTGTGTTTTTTTGAAAGAAAGAGGACAGAATGTATCTTCTCTATTCTTAAAGGATTCAACCGCAAATGATACAAGGATTTAATATTTAATACATACAGTCTTTAATATTTTACCGTAACTTTTGTATTGCATTTAGGGTAATATGTACTATGAGATTTGTCACTTCCATTATTTAGTTCTATTTATTTTCGGAACTCATTTTTAAGATCTCACTTCTCCTACTAAAAATGAAGCATGATATAAACCATTTTAATTATTTTCAAATATTCACAACATCTTATTTTCAAGATCCATGTGGTACAATTGTAAGTCAAATGCCACAAGAACCTAGAAAACAATTGCATAGATAAAAAGTCTTTATTTCAATGTTTTTCTCATAAAGACCATTTACATTAAAAAAAGAAATTCAATTCAAAGTACCTCACCTACTTCAATGCTAATGTTATCATTTCCTTTACAACCTTGGGAGGACAATTGGGTTGAGTTAGAAAATCATGTGAGTTAAAACATAGGGTCTTTTTTTATTCATGAAAGCTAATGTTTCTACTGCATTATAAATTTTACACATAATGCAGGGTGCTTTAAACTCAAAAAAAAAAAAAATTTGAAAATCTCATTAGAATATGCCTTCTAAGACGGAATTTTTTTGCCACTTGAGAGTAATTTCAATTTTTTTTAAAACATTGTTCACGTGGTTCAGAAAGTCCAATACCAGTACACTAAAATTGGTAAATAGTGTTGGGTGATAATTAGTGTTGTTCCCTGTTTTTTACTCCCAACACTTTTTCCCCACCATTCCAACTTTTGTGTATTTTATTCCCATCTAACATTAAATGCACTCTCATACAAATGTTGAAATGACCAAATTTTACTATAGAGGTCAAATAGTGTTAAAATGGATAAATAATGTTCTAACACTAACCTTGCAAATCACAACTAATGTTATTGTTGACAATTAGTGTACCCAACACTATTTACCAATTTTAGTGTAGCCTAGAATCTTCGACATTTCTTCAGAGCAGTTGGTTGCGCGAGGGAGACCGGGAAGCTGCCCACCGCTATGCACGCTATAAAGCCCGGCAAGGCCACGGGAGAAGGGGAGAGACGACCTCCAGGCTGCACTCAGCAAGATTTCGCAGAGCTTTCAGCTCTCTTCAATTCGTCGCCGCTTCTGCTCGGCTATGGCGCATTGGTCACTCCACTTTTAGGCTTCCATTTTCATGTGCTGGGGGCTTCCCTTCTTCCTTTTGTCTGCATTTTCCCAGCGCAGTCCAAACTCTTCCAACCCGTCTTCACCCCCTTAGGGTTTATCACACAAACCTCCTTCTCAGGGTTTTGCACTTTGCGTTTCGCACGTCCTCATATTTCGTTACATTTCATTCCTCGGATCGGTAGAGGGCGAAGCCAGGGTTTTTTTGAAGTCCTGAGTCATGTTCTTGTATAGTTTGACGTTGCAGCAGGCAACGGGGATTGTTTGCGCGACGTATGGGAACTTCACGGGGGGCAAGTCGCAGGAGATTGTGGTGGCACGAGGCAAGGTGTTGGACTTGCTGCGTCCCGACGACAATGGGAAGCTGCAGACTCTGCTGTCGGTGGAGATTTTCGGCGCTATTCGGTCTTTGGCGCAGTTTCGGCTCACGGGCTCCCAGAAGGATTATATTGTTGTAGGCTCCGACTCGGGTCGAATAGTGATTCTTGAGTACAACAAAGAGAAGAACATCTTTGAAAAAATTCACCAGGAGACTTTCGGGAAATCTGGATGTCGGCGGATTGTTCCTGGTCAGTACTTGGCTGTGGACCCTAAGGGACGCGCGGTTATGATTGGCGCTAGCGAGAAGCAGAAGCTTGTGTATGTGCTTAATCGTGACAATGCGGCGCGGCTTACTATTTCTTCCCCATTGGAGGCTCACAAGTCGCATACTATCGTTTATTCGATTACGGGTGTGGATTGTGGTTTTGATAACCCTATTTTCGCGGCTATTGAGTTGGATTACTCCGAGGCGGATCAAGACTCGACAGGACAAGCTGCTAATGAAGCGCAGAAGCATCTGACATTTTATGAGCTTGATTTAGGGCTTAATCATGTTGTGCGGAAGTGGACCGAGCCTATAGATAACGGTGCTAATATGTTAGTTACTGTACCTGGTGGAGGGGATGGACCAAGTGGTGTTCTCGTTTGTGCAGAGAATTTTGTTATATACAAGAATCAGAACCAGCCTGATGTTCGTGCTGTTATTCCACGACGACAGGACTTGCCGCCGAATAGAGGCGTGCTGATTGTTTCTGCTGCTACTCACAAGCAGAAAGCGCTCTTCTTCTTCTTGCTGCAAACGGAATATGGTGATATTTTCAAGGTTACTTTGGATTATGATAAGGACGATCAAGTGACTGAGTTGAAGATTAAGTATTTTGATACTATCCCTGTAACATCTGCGATGTGCGTTTTGAAGTCTGGCTTTCTTTTCGCTGCTTCGGAGTTCGGAAACCATTCATTGTATCAGTTTCAGAGTATTGGTGAAGGGCCGGAGGTGGAGTCTTCATCGGCCACTCTCGAGGAAACCGAAGAGGGTTACCAACCTGTTTTCTTCATGCCCAGGAAATTGAAGAATCTTGTACAAATTGATGACATTGAGAGTTTGATGCCGATCATGGACATGAAAGTGGCGAACCTATTTGAGGACGAGACTCCTCAAATTTTCTCACTTTGTGGAAGGGGCCCAAGGTCGTCTCTTCGGATCTTACGTCCTGGTCTAGCAGTATCAGAGATGGCCGTGTCTCAGCTTCCGGGAGTACCAAGTGCTGTTTGGACCGTTAAGAAGCATGCAAACGATGAATTTGATGCGTATATTGTGGTGTCCTTTGTGAACGCTACGCTGGTCCTCTCTATCGGAGAGACTGTCGAGGAAGTAAGCGACAGTGGTTTTCTGGACACGACTCCTTCCTTAGCAGTTTCGCTACTGGGTGATGACTCTCTCATGCAGGTGCATCCAAGTGGTATTCGTCATATCAGGGCCGACGGACGTATTAATGAGTGGAAAACACCCGGAAGGAAGACCATTGTGAAAGTCGGATTTAATCGGATGCAGGTGGTTATTGCCCTTAGTGGGGGAGAGCTTATATATTTTGAGATGGACATGTCAGGTCAACTGATGGAAATTGAGAAACGGGATATGACTGGGGACGTTGCCTGTCTTGACATTGCACCTGTACCTGAAGGCCGTCAAAGGTCACGGTTCTTAGCTGTTGGTTCTTACGACAGTACAATTCGAATCCTTTCGCTGGATCCAGACGACTGTATGCAAATTTTGAGTGTGCAAGCACTCGTATCGCCGCCGGAGTCGCTCCTTCTCCTTGAAGTGGAGGCTTCGAAAGGTGGTGAGGATGGCGCAGATCACCCGGCGAGTGTATTCCTTAATGCCGGCCTGCAAAACGGGGTATTGCTCAGGACAGAGGTAGATATGGTGACTGGACAGCTATCGGACACTCGAACCCGGTTTTTAGGTCTGCGTGCCCCGAAACTCTTCTCTGCGTTAGTCAGGGGCAGGAGGGCAATGTTATGTCTTTCCAGCAGGCCCTGGCTGGGTTATATTCACCAAGGTCACTTCTTGTTGACACCTTTGTCGTATGAAACCTTGGAGTATGCTGCATCGTTTTCGTCAGATCAGTGTGCAGAAGGTGTCGTGGCAGTGGCAAGGGATGCTCTTCGTGTCTTTACTATTGAGAGACTTGGTGAGACATTCAATCAAACAGTTGTGCCCCTCCGGTACACCCCTCGGAAGTTCATTCTTCATCCTAAACAGAAGTCTCTTATCATTCTTGAGAGTGATCAAGGTGCGTTTACTACTGAAGAGCGCGATGTGAACAAGAAGGAAGCAGTGGAGGCTGCAGGTGAGTGCTTCGTTGCTTTTTTCGTCCCCTTCGAATGTCTATGGAAGTGAAGGTTGCGAAGTGGCGTGTACGCATCAATTATATCTCTTCCTATATATGGGTGTTTGTATCTGTACATGCGCAAGTCGGACAGATTTGTTATGAGAGTTCTGATTTTACCTTGCTCTGGTTGTAACAGTTCAATTGTATCCGCCATTTTATCATTGTGAATGTTTCCTTGGTGTCCCTGATTCTTCATTTTTGACTCATCTCAATGGTCGTAGTCCTTGAATAGGTTCTCTACAGGTGCATGCATTGTATGCAGAAGGTTATCTGAGTATTTGAATGTTTCTGAAACCGACTGGATTTTATTCTTTGATACAGGTGTTCATGAAAACGGGAAAACAGAGGGAGAAGATGAAGAAATGGCCGATGGAGAGAACGAAGATCCTCTCCCTGATGAGCAATATGGCTATCCAAAGGCAGAGCCGAATAAGTGGGCTTCGTGCATTCGAGTATTGGATCCAAAGACTAGTCAGACCACATGCCTTCTGGAGTTGCAGAAAAACGAAGCTGCATTCAGCCTCTGCGCTGTTAATTTTCATGACAACAAGGAATTGGGAACCCTTATAGCTGTTGGAACAGCCAAGGACTTGCAGTTTATGCCAAAAAAAGAGGCCTCTGGTGGATTCATACACATTTATAGGTTTGCGGAAGAGGGGAAGGCCCTTGAACTTGTGCACAAGACCCCAGTTGATGGGGTTCCTACAGCTTTGTGTCAGTTCCAAGGTCGACTTCTGGTCGGGGTAGGTCAGGTGCTGAGAATTTATGACCTCGGAAAAAAGAAGCTGCTGCGAAAGTGCGAGAATAAAAATTTCCCTAACACTATCATTGCTATCCATACTTATGGTGACAGAATCTATGTGGGTGACATTCAAGAGGTACGGGTTTGTCTTTTCCAATCTATTCTATATTTGTTTACGTTACTATTGGAGTCCGTCCACCTAGGAGCTAGGATTGTAGAGCCAATTTTTCATTCAGTGACAGGCGGGTGCAAGTGGTCCTGATCAGTTCGTTTTCTCTGAATGCAGTCGTTTCATTATGTGAAGTATCGACGGGATGAGAACCAGTTGTATACTTTTGCGGACGATAGCTGCCCAAGGTGGTTAACTGCGTCGCTCCACATCGATTTCGACACTATGGCTGGTGCAGATAAGTTTGGCAACGTTTATGTGATGCGGTTACCTCAAGATGTATCGGAAGAAATCGAAGATGATCCTACTGGTGGTAAAATTAAATGGGAACAAGGTCGATTGAATGGCGCACCCAACAAGGTGGAGGAAATTATCCAGTTTCATGTTGGAGAGGTGGTCACGAGCTTGCAGAAAGCATCTCTCATTCCAGGGGGAGGAGAGAGTGTGCTTTATGGCACGATCATGGGCAGCGTGGGAGCTCTGTTGCCATTTTCCTCACGTGAAGATGTGGACTTTTTCTCTCATCTTGAAATGCACCTGCGACAAGAAAATCCACCTTTATGCGGCCGTGATCATATGGCATTCCGATCTGCTTACTTCCCTGTCAAGGTAGGTGTCGCGCATCGTATTCTCTCTAGTGTCTTTTCCAACGCATCTTTCTGAGAAAATGTTGAATTCACATCTTGTCCATAATTATATGTTGGAACTGTGAAAGTTCTTCTATTCTCAGCTAATAGATGTTGAAGTTAATGAAGCGCTGAATTTTTGCATGGTTGCAGGATGTAATTGATGGAGATCTTTGTGAGCAGTATCCAACACTTACTTCAGAATTGCAAAGGAAAATTGCCGATGATCTTGATCGAACCCCAGGTGAGATATTGAAGAAGCTCGAAGACATCAGGAACCGGATAATTTAAATATTATACTAGTGATAATTTTTTATCGTGAAGTCGAGCATCGTACTCACAGCATCCAACGTCATCATTCTTTCATGGTTGCCGGGGTAAATTTGTGTGCCTCGATGAGACCAGACCAAGTGAAGAATCTCTAAGAGCTCCTCTATTCTGCTTCTTGAGAGGTCACATCCCCTGCCACCTGAAAAGTATGCGTGCAATTTTGAAGTGAGGGGTAGATGTTCCTTACTGCAGATGTGCACTACTCATCAGATTCAGAGGTACACATTCCCGCTTAGGTATCCATCAATGTAATGTAAAGTGCGACTTATCCATCAACGGAAAGTTGGGCAAATCTGAGATTTGAATAGTGATGGGCAGGTAGACAGGATGGGCATCGCACAAGCAGGGAATAGGAACACAACCTGTGATACGGTGCAACTGTGACGCAGTTTGTAATTTTCTGTAGCTTCCCTCGATTCTTACTGTCAAAAAGGGGAATTAAGGTTTCTGTTCATTTGCAGTTGGTGGTTTTACGCACTCTGAACATGTGTTTAGAATGTTTTTAATGTGGGTGTATCTGTGCTACAGGATGAAAGCTCCTGTACTCATGTTTCGAATGTGCACTGTAATTATTTTTGCACTACTGTGGTGTAACTGATGTTCTAGGTTAGTGCCAAGTTACTTCCCTAGTTGGATAACCAATTCACGGGAAAACAAGTCGAAAAATATATCCCCAACCTTTCGGAAGTTTCATTTTTTCTAAAACATATTAAAAGAAAAGGATGGTGAGAAGGTGATTGTTAGAGTACAGTCCCTCAGGTTTTCAAGTGCAGTACCATTGAACTGTCTATGATTCAATCTTCATCTGCGAGCGGGAGAATTGGTACAAAAATGATGTAGTGCGCCAATCTTACACCATGAGTCACAAGTCCAAACTGCAACATGAGTCTAAAAAAGATAAGGCTCAATTTCAACATCTATGGTGCAGACCACCCACCCACAACCGACTGAATAAGACCGAATAAGCAACTGTGGACGTATAGGAACGAAAGAAAAATTCCAAATGAGGGGGATTGCCAAAATTTGGAAATTTGATTGTTTGAACTGAAATTAGGAATTTTGGAAGGCAAAAGTTGGTCTAGACCCAAGTCCAGTGTGTCATTTAACCCCTGAGCATGCAGCCCGAGAATCATAAAAACGAGGCCAAAATGAACCTTTTGCCACTCAATTGCTCCCCAAAATTGCATGAAGAAGATCCAAGCGATCTGACCCTACACAATGGGAGGTAGTTAGTGATGGGAGCTTCTTGTGAAAGTTTAGGAAGTTTTCACCATGCAAATTAGGATCTTATAATGGTCAAATAGAGGTTGACCTTGAGAAAATATTAGGATCTTATAATGGTCAAATAGAGGTTGACCTTGAAAAAAGATTAGGATCTTATAATGGTCAAATAGAGGTTGACCTTGAAAAAAGATTAGGATCTTATAATGGTCAAATAGAGGTTGACCTTGAAAAAAGATTAGGATCTTATAATGGTCAAATAGAAGTTGACCTTGAGAAAAGCCAAATTTCAAAAGACCCGATGGGGCACTTACGGGTTAAGAGACTACTTGTTCACTTTGGCACAATCTTAGCAATTCTTAAGCATCATGACAATGCACATTGTAGGAGGGGACGCATTAGCATGTGGTTTAGCATAGGTCTACCACCTCTTTACCAAATTAGTCCCAAAAAACTTTTTAAAATCACATAAAACTCATTCATTGTAGTAATGTCTGTCAAAAACTTCAACTTATTCTGCTTCTAAATACTGAAAAATACTGAAAAACATTTCTCAGTCCCTGAAAAACAAGTGAGTTACAAAATAGCTACTCCAAGATAACAAATCTGCTTGGTAACAGACGTGTTCACCTTGTCCAAAGGACTGCTGGGACCTAAAGGGTTCGACAGCAATCCCAGAGTAATGGAACTGATTTCTTTAAAATAGCAGTGAGCTCAATGAAAATGCAGGCAACACGTCGTCACAAATCCAAAGGAGTTTAAGTCATCGAGCAAAATTCCAAACGATCAGATCAAATCATTCAAATACGAAGCTGGTATGCTACATACAGTTCTGAAAATGGAGAATTAATTTGAAAAGAATAGGAATCAATACGAGATGCACACCAACGACCACATGTTACACTCCGATCTCAAATTTCTTGGCGTTCAAATGCAAAAAACAATGGGTACTCTCCTCCCCAAAACATGGTCATTCAAAATCGACGATCCAATCTGTGGAACTCCAGTAACAGCAAAGAAATCACGTCTTTTATAATTTGCAGTCTACATCGGCAAAACTGTGAAAATTTCACACGGACATCGCATCAGGATCGGCTGATAAATTGTCAAGATTAGCTGGCCTCAAGATGTTAAATCCATCTCCTGCTGTTGACATCAGCATCCCTTGGATCTGAGGATGCCAATGACACTCTTTCAGATCCTTCTGACCCTGTAATAAACAATCCAAAAAAAAGGTAAGCTCAAATAGTAACTTCCACTTCTTCGGAACAACGCAGGATTCAAATTAACAATTAGATGGCCAAGAGGCAAAAGAACTGGCGAGTGTAAAAAATGGGAAACGATTTCCAAGTACCACTCTGCATCTCACGGAGAAAGAAACCAAAATTCTGAAATGTACATCGAATCATCACCTCGGTTCTCAGATGGGTTTAGGGTTTAGGGCTAAACTGGAACTGGGAAAAAAAAAATCCTTGCTGACGCAAGAGGGGATTACCTGATGGACAAAAAGCAGCTGAGGAGGTAAATCTTCAGGAACCTCGGCTTGCTTTTGTTTCAATTGGGCTTGATACTCAGCTTCTTCTTCGGGATCCCTTTCTAATGCAAAGTCCCAGATTCTGAAGTCACAAACACACAAAGTCAGAAGACAGCAACGGAGGAAAATACATGAATTATAGAACTCCAAAAACACAAATTCGAAGAGCTGGTTCAGAGGAATACGTCAATTGGTGATCAGCCGACGTAACAGCAAGTGTAGACGACTCGTGAGGGCTCCACTCAATAGATGTTATGGGAAGCGTGTGGTACTTGAAATGAGCCACAAATGTATCCTCCTGCAATTCACAAATTTAGTATGCACAATACAAAAGAGGAATCCATTCATCCTCCACACATTTCTAGAGAAGTCATGAACGATACTTGAAGATCGGATGATCCTTCTCAAACAGAAAAGAGTACCTTTAGGTTTCTCAAATCCCAAATCCTGAAGGTGCCGTCATCACAACCGGAGGCAATAAAACAACTCGCCAGACTGTTACCAGAGGAAAGAGTTAGATAAAATCATTTCACGGATGCTAATTTCCTACTGCTACATATTCTGTTGCGACTTCCCCTCGCCTTGAAAGATTACATCCACATCAGCAAGATTAATCACATCATCGATACGACAACGCGCATAGTTCTGTAGAATTGGATTCCGAGGTTGCTCACGAGCATCCTTTGCAGATGGTAACAAAGGCATCCTCACAAACCCCAACTCGGGACCAAAACAGGCAATCCAGATTCGTACCGATTCCAAGAAATAACATTGATATCAGCATTGTGAGCTTTGATCGAGATTGCAGAGCCTTGACGACTACGTGTGTCCCAAATTCGCAAACTACCATCCACAGAACAAGACGCAAAAACGTCTGCTTCGGTTGGACTCCACTGCAGAGCACCAAACAACATAGCGCACGAGTTACCTTCCAGTCTTGGTCCAAATACCATCACCAACAAAATAACATCGCTCACAAATAGCCGCGGCATTTCTCAACTACAAAACTAGCAGATGCACCTCCATTCACAACAGAGCGACAACTGCCACGCCTTTCAGACAAAAATGCTACTTGCATCCAGGACTCTAGGCGTGCCTTAGAAAGTCATCATGTGAAATATAGACTTCCTTGTGTACCTGTAGATCTTCGACACTGGCAGTGTGGCCCATGAAAGGGACCTTTTCAACCACCCACTTCCCTGCTGGTGTTGGCTCCCACAAATGGATAGCACTCTTACAATCCCCTTAAACACCATAAGGATCAACTCAATTAGTAGCCAATGTGAAGTATGTCAGGAAGCTTTCACTGAAGTGGAACACAAAACAAAGCAAAAAATTGCGCATCAACTCCTCCAATTAGGTAGAACATGAACTCGTTTGTGAAAATGCAAACACCTGTCCAAAAGGTTAGTAACAAAAAACCCGACCTACCAGAAAGGAGACGACCAGCTGTAATCGGACTCCAATCAAGAGCATAGCCCTCATCTTTGTGCCCAGTGAAAACATGTAAAGGAGCTTGACGCACAGTGTTGGCTACGCCAGGAGCATCAGGTCCACTACTTGCCATCGACCGAATGTGAGCTCCCATGTCCCAGACCTGCAGAACCGGAACACGTTAAGCATGCAGACGGGATGGCATCCTACAGAAAACACAGACAAAAACAAAAACAATACAAAATGTGGCATGCATAAACCTCACATCACTTCACAATTTAGTCTCGACCCGAATGGGCGGCATGTCAACTTCTCAAAATTAATTCGTCATGAAAGAACCAGTACCTGAACGTAACCTGTGTCGGCCCAAGTGGCAACGATATGGGATTGTTGAGTCATAGCCCGCACTCTGTTTACACAGCCTTGATGAGCCACTAAACGTACCTACCAAATTCAGAAGTAGAACTCCGATAAGCTGAAAACAGGTGCCTTTTCTCCACTCAAGTGCCACGAACAATTTAAATGTTATCGCACTCAAACAGAAGCCGTTCATATTCATACAGAACAAGGAATATCTGTCTTGGCGTAGAGTAGAGAGTGATGGTGAGAACGAACAACACAAATTAGAAAAATACGAAATTGATTTGCTTGAAATTTGCAAACCTTGAGAATAGGTTTCTTGGACTGAGTTGGCTGATCCGGCGCCCCGGACACATCCTCCTCCCCTTCTTCATCACTACTGCTCTCACTGTCACTAGCATCCCCATCGTCCAACTTAGACGGAGATTTCGGAATTCTACCTGTCACATTCGTCATGCGCACAACAGCAATTGCGTTGTTGCCTGCTTGATCAGCCTGGAGATGTCCACACATGAAAGATGCTTCAGAAGTTCATTCGTTAAGTGATTCAAAGTGAAATGTTCCAATTGTTTCTGTGACAGTACGGGTAAACATATGAATGAAGACACCAATGTACATCGGTATTAGCAAGCCGATTTAAGGTAATTCAATCACGAATTTTCAACACTGTTGCATTCGAGAATTGACTGAACAAATGCAAATTAGGTCTGCAACGCAACAGTGACGCAATTCAAAACCATTTGTTTCAACAGTTGCATTCCAGAAGAGCAATCAATAAACTATGACTAAACCCTAGAAAAAAATCATACACAACGAAAGCCGAGATCAACCTGCGTGCCGGCCACGCACTGCAGAGAGTGCGGAAACTCTCGACGTAAAACTCCCAAGTCATCACGCATGACGTCAAAGCTACACCTCGGCAAAAAAAAAGTCCAAGTCAGAATTCGACTGAACAGAGCATCAATCGTGAGACAAAAACTGCATAACCGATACTGTCTACCTCCACCCCGTATGTAACCTAAAGAAAAATCATAGAATTGGAATCGAACAATGGAATTCCTGCAATTATCTTAGAACGAGACGACTTACCAGCCTCAAACCCTCAAACCTTAAACCCTAAACCCTAAACATGCAACCCTAAACATGCAAGAGTTGTATGATTTCGCCGTAAACCTAAGGCATGGCCACCCGAGCTTGAAAGAATGGAGACACTGATATGCGGTGGGGTCGAATTGCAACTCCTCGTCTTCGCCCATCTCGTCCACGCCTGGCTGCCACACCTTGGCCTTTGTCAGCTCCTGCGATGCACTGGCTCCATTGACATCTGCTTCCTCCATCTCCACTTCCTCAACATCTTCTCTGGCCTGCAACAAGAGCTCTTGAGAGTTTAACACCAAAGGTTTTCGAGAGGGGACCTTGGAATGGATAGGAAGAAGGAATGAAAGGTACCTGCCTGGCCTTCTTGGCGCGCGCCCCTTTCTTCTTGGTGCGAGCCATAGCCAACAATCGAGAAGATGGCCTTGTGAGTCCTGGTGAGGGCCTTGTGAGGGCTGGAACGCTCACAGGCGGGGCCCCACACACGAACCTTCTGCAACCTGCCCTCCTCCGACGCACCCTGCCCTCCTCCCACTCCGCCTCAAACTACGCAGGGCAAACCCCTCCTGCCACCTCGGTCTGTGCAGAGAACCAAACTCAGCGATGGCGGTTGTATCTCAGAATCCGTTTCTTTAATTTCCCAACAGATCGAGGTATTCGGGCACAACGACGACTAATCAAATACTCCTGTACAAATAGAGTATTGTCGAGTAAAAACCTACAAGCACCTATGTTGATGAAAATACCACCAACCCAAACAGCACCACCATCACAGAGTCTTACAGAAACGCACGATATACAGAAACACGCACCTTTCCAGAAACCCACAGATTCTCTCTACGCAGACGACGCCAACAGCGACGGGAACTTTGAAGCGACAATGTGGTTTTGGATTTCGCACCAACAATGTGGCAGTGGAGGAGCACAGACTGCAAGAGAATTGGACACGCTCGAAATCAATTGTACAAGTGAAGGACGTGAAAATCAATCTGCCGCCTTGAAAACCTGAAAGGGCTGCGTTACGTACTGCGGCCGCCGGGACCTACTCTAAGATAAAAAGGGAAAAAGAGGAGAGGAAAAAAGAAAAAAAAAGAGAAGAAGAAAAAGAAAAAGAATTGAGCTTTTAAATTGAAATCAAGACTTTAACATCAATATCTTAAAGTAGAGAGTTTGACCTCGTGATTCGTTATCAATGAAGAGTTTAGAGGCTTTGCACCCTTTACATTTACTTATGTACGCAAAATAAAAGTTGAAAAAAGTTGATTTGCGCCCCTTGCATCACTTACTAACTTATTGGAATTTGGATTCATTCCTAGTATTACTGGCATTTAGATTCATTAAATTGTGAACATCATCGGTGTCGATCTCTTCTTCAAATAAATCACGTTTTGCTTGAATTAAAGTAGCCACTACTTCTAGCTACCAATTAGACTGATGTTCTTTCCTCATTCACTTCATAAGATTTGATATACCACTTTAGTGTACAGGAGTGGGACTTTGAACACGAGCATTCCAAGGACTAGGACTTCTTCTTGTCCTTGTGAATGCACTACTATGGCCTATGTTTGTAATTCAAAAGTCGTCAATGGATCCTAGGCAAGGACAAGGTCTAGGTCTTGTCTTCACTTGCAAATATATAGTACGTCAATATTACAGTTTAGACCCTACAGTTTGTCAACAGTTATCATGTAATTATTGTTGTTTCATGGTTTTGCACGTTAATTACAATTTATTGCATCATTACAATGCATTACTTAATATTGTTATCGATAACAATATTAAGTAATGCATTGTAGTGATGCGATAAATTGTAATTAACGTGCAAACCCATGAAACAATGATAACTACATGATAACTGTTAACAAACCATGGGGTTTAAACTTTGTGATGGTACTCTTCAAATCCAATGTGAAGACAATGGTCATATGCAGCATCCTTATATGGCCACCTCACACTAATGCATGACAAGGTTGACAAAAGACAAGTAATGTTGTAATTAGCACTCGTTGACTATTTTACTTACAAATACAAAGTGCAAAATAGCCTTTAGAGTTTAGGCTTACTACCTTTAAGTTCAAATGAAATTTGCAAGAGGAACCTTTTTGTGTACTTTTTTTTCAAAGTGAATTCCAACATGGCATTTATTAATTGTGCCAAGTTTTTAAACTTGAAAGTTTCAATAATATTGTAGAAAAGGACTTGAATTTTGTTTGTGTGGTCATTGGCTTGTCTACCTTAGATCTTTTATCTAGCAATTCAAAAAATAGTGAACGAGTTAACTAGTATAGTGACAATTCCGTGAAGACCTAAGGTCATAAATTTCATGAGGGCTCTAGCAAGCACGTCCTTGGAGTACCACCTTCATATGCAACATTGCAAGGGCTTTGTAGACCTCATGTACACATTCCTATTGCCGGGCCAGTTCAAGGTCAAGTCCTAAATTAATTGGATAGAAGAAAGGCAACAACAATTTATTATTATATGTGGAAATTGGAGCTCCTTAAAAGTAGGCATTAGGGTTGGTTTTATTGTTATAATTAATCCCAAAGTCTGTTATTTGAAAGATCTAAGTGCCAACTCTAACGGGTGTTTCATTCCATGTCTTAAGTCCTAATTTTTAAAATCCTAAATCAAGGCCAAATCTAAATTTTCTCATGTTGAAAAAGGTAAATAAAAAATAATAAATGTGGGATTTGGAATTCATAGTGTAAAGGCCAAAACCCCAACTTTAAGTTCCAACTTGTCTTTTATACAATAATATATAGCAAATAAGTGCCTTAAAAATGAGTCAAAAAGTCAAAAATTCATTTTGGAGGAACTTTTAGCATCAAATCCACATTGGATAGATTTTGAAAAAAATCATATGGTTCCTTTTCCTTTTGCATTCAAAAAATTGTCAAAACCTAGAGGCCAAGATGGTTTTTCATTTGGGTTAAATCTAATTTGGCCTCCCTTTTTTACTACTATAGCCCCAAAACTTCCCAAAAGTGCTACCATGTAGGTGTTGGAGAGTGATGCAAAATTTGGAAAATAAAACAAAGTTCCACATTCCAATTTTTAGCTCTCCTTCATTCAAATTTTGAAAACTCATTGGAACTTGGGATTTGAAATGTTGTATAAAATGGCCTTAATTTATGAGTTTTCTCATTTGTGAATACTTTCTTTGAAGCAAAATTATGGCAAAAATTGTTAGAAAGTCAAAAAAAGTCCATTTGGGATCATTGTGTTATATAGAATTTACAATGGATGCATTTGTTGATAGTAGTTTGGACTTAGAGTAAGAGTTAAACTTAGCCAAAATAGAATTCCAACTCTCGTTCTTTGAAGCTTTGATTCTTTAGTACTAGAACTTGTAGAAAGTATTTCCACATAAGCAATTAGTAGTAGTTGAAAAATAATGACCTTAGTTACCAATTGAAAAAAACTATAAGAGTGAACACACCAGATGGATGATTTGGCAAAATTTCCATTGTCTTCTACTATCTATGAAATCCTAAAAACTTGTAGTCTTGTTTTGACCTCTCAAACCATCTAATGATGTGCACTTCCATATGTATTACATTTTCCAATGAACTATTTAGCTTCATAGTCTAGCAACATGTGGTCCTATCAACATGGTATCGGAGCGCAAATACTAACTACATTGGGAGAGACAATAGATATAGAAGCAGTGACGTGAGAGAATTTTAGATAGAGGTGCAATGGATTAAGGGCAACTTCACCATTGCCCAAACAAATAATTAATTAATTTGAAATTTTGATGTTCACCACTTAAAAAAAGAATTTTAAAAATTTGCCTTCTAATATAAGTAAATAATTGCAGTTTTGCCTTCCATCCACAATCATTCTACTTTTATAAGCAATTTTTTTAGTCATCATTGGTGTTCATTATTGGTAGCTATCCATCCACGTGGTTGCCCTAATAGTTAATCATCTTTGTTGAACTTACCATAACTTCATTTGTAATTCTTCTCAGAGCCTTATCTTGTGTAACCATGTTCAATTGCTTTTAAGTGTTAGGATTTATAGTGTGATTTGTACAAAGTAGTGTTTATCGCTACATTGTTGTTGGAAGGTAGATAATATAGTCCAACAAAAGCTTTTGGACAATATGTTCCATCCTTATATGCAAAAAAGACATGGAAGAGAGAGTAAACTTGACTTTGCAATACTCAATTCCAACTTGGAGCTGGAACATTTTATAAAAAAAGAAGTTAAAAAATGACTAGTGGGAAGACCTAAGAAGCAAATTGTTGTACTACTCCTCCGATCAAAGTGGAGAAGCTTGACCCAACACCAAAGACAATAAAGGTTAGAAGACCATACAAAAATTAGCTTGTACCATCTCTTTGGAATCCCATATATGTTGTAAAACATCATACAAGTGTTAGAAATGCATTGAAGTACTTGCTTTTAAAATACAAGTTGCAAGGGCAAGAGAAGAGATAAGTCTTTATGATGATCTCAATACAAGCTCCACAATAGAATGGTTACCTAGGACAAGGGAATTAATCCCTAAAGATTCAAAGCTATGGAATCTTCTACTAGATGAGTATAAAAATGTGTGGAAGAAATTGCAAAAACTTTAATCGCATATTAGATTGCAAGATATTTACATTAAAAGTGAAGAAAATAATTTTTTTGCACCTTGCTCAACCAAGTGCTCAACTTGAGTTTTTGGCTTTGAATCTTCTTAACTTAAAGTTTTTGCACTAATGATATTGAATTTTTTATATTGAAGAATCAAGTTGAAAGTTTAGGTAAAAAAGTTCAAAAAAATATACACTTAATTTTCATGCATTAAAAAATTGTTAAGTAGAAGTAGATTCAAGATTGAAGGGAAAACTAAATTGTTTATAGCTCTAAGATGTAATTGAAAAGCACTAATCTCAATGGTGAGGTTTTTCTAGCAAGAGACCTTTACCTTGTGAATTTTTCCTTAAAACATAAAAATTGAATTTGAAATGAATCCTACAAGTTATTTTTTCAAAAACATGCTAGATAGCCTAAAAAATAAGATTGTCCACAACTTTCACATTACAAACCCAAATGAATTGAATCAAAGCTTTTCATGTAGATAAAAATACAATATCTGAGAAACAAATTTTAAATTTTTTTATTTTAAGTTTTTGTAGGTCTTTTTTTCTATCCAACAAACTAAAATTTGGGCTTATACTATTCCATAATTTTTTTCTTAGGCACCAATTAAAATAAATTTATATTCCCCCAAAACTAATGTTTTTTCTTATTTTTACAAAAAAATTCAAAAAATCCCAACAAATATTGAGACTATAAGAGTTTTACCAAAATCCATTTTGTCCCCCGAGGAAACAAATACATGTGACATTAGAATTAAAAAAATGGCACAAGGCATTTATTTTCAAGAAAACAATTATTTATACAAATGGTGACTAAACATGCATATGTCTTGTCCAAATGTCATGAGTTGAAAAGACATTATTGTCACCTTAATGAAGGCCCATCATGAGTTAGACCAATCATTGTATGCTTCTTCAATGAGGAATTTGATACACATTGTAATTGAAAAGCGGGAGCCAAATGGATTTAGAGTTTCTTTCCCATGAACATGTGATTTTGTCATAACAAAACTTGGATTGGAGCTTCAAAATAGTAGTTGAAACTACAAAAAAAAAGTTTCCAAATGATTAGGAATATAAAGATTTAGAAACAACTCAACATATTGCTTACTTCGTCAAAGAACATTCCATTTTGCCATAACCATTGGTAAATATCAATTAGATAGGCATCCATTTAACCTATAGCAACAACCATTAGAGTAACTTAACAACTTGCAAGTAGCTATCAATCACATTTTGCAACCATACAAAAGAAAGCAACTGCAGAAGTTGGCTATTATTACAACAAAAGAAGTATTTTATGACTATGAAAATATGACTAGCGATGACTAGTAACTATAGTCATAATTATATTCTAGGAAGTCAATACCTTCAGAAAAAATATGATTATAAATATAATTGCTAATTGTATTTTAGCATGGTATTTAGCAAGCATATAGTATAAGCCCTATAGAAAAGTCATAGTATTTTTATAGGGAACAATAGGAAACATGTTTGGGAAACACCTAATCATAATTTTCAATCATGTTTTTGCATGTGATTTTATGCAATCATATTCTATAATCACATTTTTTATTAGTCACTTTTTTTTCTTTTTGATTGGCCTAAGAAAAATGTGGGCAGTCCAAAAAAATTTGGATAAATAAGTGTTTGAAATTTTGAAACCCTAACTATGATATTTTTTGCCTCTTTGTCTTTATATTTTATTTGCTTCTTAACTCTTACTTCTTGTTACCTCTTCTTGTTATTTATCTTTTGTCTTTTGTTGTTTTTTGTTGCTTTTTAGTTGTTGCCTCATACTTCATCTTACTCTTGTTTCTTAGTGTTTCTTAGATCTCGCCTCTTGATGTATTTTAGCTCTTACTTCTTATTGCTAATTTTTATTGTTCACTTCATGAATCATATTATTGCATTTTAACTCTTACTTTTTGTTACTTAATTATTATTGTTCACTTTGTGAGTCATATTATTGCATCTTAACTTTTACTTTTTGTTGCTTAATTTTTATTGTTTGCTTCATGAGTCATATTATTGCATCTTAACTCTTACTTCTTGTTGCCTCTTATCTCTTCCTCGTTGTTACCTCTCAACATTTTCTTCTTGTTTCCTTCATCACCATTGCTATTCTTTTTTCATATTTTTAAATGATTTTTAAATTTATAGTTGTTTGGGCTTTTTCTTAATCTAAACTTGTCCTATAGATTTTATGTTACTATAACCTTTGAAGATGACATTTATTGCTCATTCACCAAAAATTAACCTCCTTGATTGTACATGCACACATTGGAACATGGAACAAAGTAGTTAGAGGCTACTTGCAACACAATAGAGCAACATCTTTACAATAATGTAAAAAATATAGGCCCTAATACACTATAAGAAACCCACATTTTTGCTTGCATTTGACTACTAACATATGATGTCCAATAGAACATGAAGACATCAATGAGGAGTTGGTCCGAAAAGGTAGATTTCTGAAGACGTTGAAGAGGACATTGACACATAACTATAAAAACAAGTTGATGTTATCATTGATGCTGATGTTTTATTTGACATAACTAAAGACATCATGATGTTTTTGGAATTGTCTGAATAAACATAAACTGCTACGTTAGTGAACAAATCCAATTTTAATGTAGATAGTTTAGTTAAAATTGCTATAGTTTAAGATAAAAGGCTAACCAAATGTGAAAAATTTAGGGGAAGGATAGCCATGTGGCATACTTTATAAAAAAAGTTGAAGAAAATACATCATAGATGAAAAGAGAAGGCTAGTTTTTATTCTCTAAAGGACCATCATATTTAAAGGTACAAAACTGCTTCAAAATACTTGTCTCCAAAGCAAGGTCAATATATATATATCCCCACTAATTGCAAGTTCAATGTGCCTAAATTTCAAAACTTACATGTATAGGGTTTTTTCGTCCTTTCAAAAGGTGAAGTTTTGTCTTTCAACATTTAAGAATAAAAACAAGTATGTCCTACAACTTATTAATTTTATTCAATAGGTTTGAAAATGTGTTGAAAAAATATATATATATTAAATAATTGAACAAATAAAATTTTCATATTCATTTTCAAAACTATAAAGTGAAAGTTGCTACTAAATGAAAGATATAACTAATATGCTAATAACTTTTGGAAGAAAGTGAGAATTTTTAATTCCATTGGTGAGAATGTTTTGGTGAACAATAGTATCCTTTATTTTCATTTTCATTTGAAAATTTTCAAAATTGAAAGCAAAAGATGATTGCATATGTTTTTTCTACCTTCATTGCCTTCAAAATAAAACTCTTCATAACTTTCATCTAATTATTTGGAATTCATTGGTTCAATTTTTTTAGTAGGTACCAATCTAAAAAATTCAAAAAAAATAAAATAAATTTAAGAATATATTTTTTGCTGCCTAGTTTAACATTGAAACCCAAAAAGAATTTTAACTTTTGCAATATTTATTGAAATGACATGAAACAAAGCTTTGGTCCTTTAGGGATTACACAAGTGGAGTGTTAGGAAGTAAAACAACCAGTATGGAATATTTAAAGCAAAAAATCTATTCAATATAAAATGTTTGAAATAAATGTCTATAATGACAAGTAAATGTTTAAAAAGACATCCACATGTTTCGCAATCAAGCTTCCATGTTAAAATTATCTCATATTCTTTGTCTAGACAAAGGATGGATTTCAATATAAATACATCCTCTCCACCTTCATTCTTACTAACTTTCAATGAAGGAATTCCTTCACTGCACCATCAATAATCCTTTTGGTGGTAGATGGTAAGTTTTTCTTTTTTTATTCTTGTTGAATTCAACAATTTTTTTTAATAAATATTTTTGTGACCTTGCCTTGAAATTAGCTACCTTGTCTAATATAACTTGTCCATAACGATTGGAATTTTCCAAATTTAATATAAGTCATTTGCATCCTCTTAAATGACAAAAAACATAGTCATAAATATAATCATTGATAGTCATTTTTCTACCAACATATAAGTGAACTAAAACTTAACACTTGAGATGTAGGACTTGAAACATAACATGAAGTCACAAATCTTAATTTTAGCTCTTCACAAATTATATTTTGAGAATTTAGTAGGATTTAAATTTGAATTTGTGATCTTGGTTGACATGTTGTGAGAAGTAGCCCTTCAACTTCTATATTAAATGTCCAAGGCCTATTAAATTTTTTAATAATTAATTTGAATTATAGTTTCAAAATCTAAAAATTAAATTTATTATAGATTACATGAAAAGGAAAAAAAATAATATCATATATGAATTATGGACTATTATGGTCAATCATTGAGGGGCAAAAAATTTGGAAATTTTTTGAAGTCTTTAATCATTTGTCTAAATATGTTTTCAAGTTGTTTTGGTCATACAAAAGATATTAAGTTAATGAAACTAGTATTTATAAGTGCAATGAATTTATTCCATTCTAAAGTCTTCTCTAGCTACAAATATTTTGAATGAATTTGAAATGTGACTTTTATTTAAACTCAAATATGTTTAAAACTCATCTCCCAAAACTCTTAATACTAGAAAATCAAATTTAATTTGCAATGGCCCCACTTGTACAATGCATTATATTCATTTTTTATGTCTAGTAGAATTGCCACTTGTGATTGTTTAAAAGTAGTAGCATTTTAAGATCATCAAATAGGCAAAAATCTAACAAAGAATTGTACCAAGAAAGCATATAAAAAAGAAACCTATAAAAATAAGATATATTTATTTGGGTAGAAATATCTGGAATTAGTTGCTTTTTTTAACTTCAATGTCCATACAACACAGAAATGTGGCACCCTCACTTTTAGTACAAAATAGTGTGAATTTGATAAATTAGTACCGCACACAAAAAATACCAAGCTTAACTCCGTATTATCACTCTAGTTTTACTCTGTGTCATTACAGAGGGCGGTGCATATTATTGCACCCACACTAAATGCACTCTTCGGTGTAGCTCTTCGTGCACCTCACTCCCATTCTCACCAGTCTCTGTGTATGAAATGACCTAAAGACGCAGAGCAGAGCCAGAGAGACGAAGGTCGGGAGCCCGCAAGATCGGCGAAGCTTTCGTCGCCGCAGCACAAACAGAAAGACATACAGATTGACCGAGGAAGGAAGCGAGCAACAGAAGGAGAAGAAGAAGGAGAAGAAGAAGGAGGAGCACCGGGAGAAAGAGGTCGAGCTCGCGACACCATCACGATGAGCGGGCCCGATGTTTTGTTTCCGGTGCGGAACAACTTCTACTTGGGCGCCTTCCAGGCGGCCATCAACGAGAGCAGCGTGCTGCGCTCTTTGAGCGACGCCGATGCGACGGAGAAGGACAGCTTCGTCTATCGCTCCTACATTGCGCTCGGCCAGCATCAGGTGAGCCATCCCTCGCCCTTCGTCATCTGAACCTCCTAAGAAACTTAGTTGCGCCAGGGACTTGCTTCGAGGGTTTGTTCTTCCTTTCGGATCCAGTCTATTGTGAATCTCTGAGTTAAATATTTTCTTCCGATCCTCTCTTTTCGATCTAGATCATCTACTGTATCCGAAAATCGAGAACCAGACTGTATTGCTCCTCGGATCTCGTGCTCTTGCCACAATGAGCTCATTTCTGACCTTACTTGAACGAATGCTCTTCGGCTCCAATTGTTGTGAAAATTCTGCTAGCGTCAATTAGATTTTTGCAGAATTAGTGGCATTGGGGTACTACGGCCTTCCTGTTGACTGTGATCTGCATTAGGTTAGGGAATTCTTCAGTACTGCTATTTCGTGCTCCTAAGCTCTAAGTTTCTGTCTTAGGTGAGTCCCTTGTTTATATTGCATTGATAGAAGGCTTTTCTAAACCCTGGGGTTCGTTGATTCCGCACCATTTCGTTCTGATTGACCCTCGACATGCTGCTGACACACGTGACACTGTCTGGTAAACCAGCTGGTGATTGATGAAATCAGCGATGCTGCTCCAACAGCGCTTCAAGCTGTGAAACTGCTCGCATTGTACCTGTCTGGGGGAGCTCAGAAGGTAACCTCGCTTGACAAGTCGCAGCACATTTGGTCCATTTGAGAAGTAAATTCGTGTGTTGTTTGTCCTGGGTTCTGCGTCATGAAACTTGTCCTGTATCCCTGGTGTCGACTGTGCGGGGCAAGAATCAGAAACTGATTTCTTTTCAGTGTTCTGCTGCTCACGACTTGCCATTTCCAGGACAAGGCTTTGTCTGGCTTGTCGGAGTGGTTATCTGACCCGGCTGTTTCCAGCAACCCTTCGCTGTTGCTCATTGCCGGCATGATCTACACGCACGAACAGAACTATAACGAAGCTCTTAAGCACACTCACGTCGGTGGCACTCTTGATTTGTAAGTGACCCAGGCAACCGTATTTTGTTGTGATAGGGTTTTTCGGGCTATGCCTGTGCTTAATCTAAGTTCTCCATCTAATGTTTCTGGCATCATGCATCGAAATTGAGTTGTTCCAGATTTTCTGCATTTCTTCCTATTGTGGGTGTTCTGATTGGCTATTTTGACAATCCGTGGTTCCCTAATAACTGCATTTTCCGGCAGTGTTTTTTTCAATTCCATGACGAGAGAGGGTTCAGAGAATAGGATTCAGCTTTCTCCATGCGGAACTGATTGGAGCAGCCGCCCGGGCGAATTTCGATCCAAAGGGTACTTCTGTGCTGGTCTTTTAGATCGGTAGGAGTCGTGGCATCTGTGGGTCTCAGTCCAGGTGTTGCTTTATGTTTGCAGGTGCGCCCTGAATGTACAGATCTACTTGAAGATGCACCGAGCAGATTACGCCGAGAAGCAACTGAAGATTATGCAACAAATTGACGAAGACCATACTCTTACCCAGTTAGCCAATGCATGGGTGAACCTCTCATTGGTAAGATTCGTCAGTTGTATGTATTTTGCAATGCACATTTCTTTTGTGAGTTCAGTCTCATGAAGATTACCCTCAAATCTGTCTTGAATGTCAGTGGAGATCACATTTACGCGAGCAAAACGTCTATGAACTGGTATTAGATCCTGATTTTGGACTGAGCGGCTAAGAGGTGACCTACTCCTCTCTTTTTGTTTAGGGTGGCGCTAAGGTGCAGGAATCATTCTACATCTTCCAAGAGCTGTGTGAAAAGTACACATGGACAGTTATGCTGATGAATGGAAGCGCGGTTTGTCAAATGCACATGGGTCAATTTGACGAGGCGGAATCCCGACTTTTGGAGGCTCTGAACAAGGTACGTTCTGCATAACTCCATTATCAATAAACTGAAATTACGTTCTTGGATGTGGTCATCATCTGGACCATTGCACCCACTTTCGTCATCATAGTTGGTTTCACTTTATAGGCGAGCACGATCGCTCTTAAGTAAGCACAAATTCTGGGTACATCTTCTTGGTGGTGTTTTGGTGTTTTGTTTCTTCTAATCACGTTTTAGCATTTGACGGTTGCAGTAGGGTTACTGATCCCCACATTTTTGGTTACCTCGGCTTTGACCTGTAGGATCCGAAGGACGCCAACACACTTGCTAATCTGATCGTGTGCAGTCTGCACTTGAGCAAGCCAACAGGTCGATACCTGAGGTGAACAATTGACTCCAGAGCCCTTTCAACTTATGTTACGCTGTTCGTCAATCTGTTCCTAGGTTTATCTCATGCATCAGATTTGGGAACGTGTACCAGATTATGGATGGGTCTTCCAGAGAGGAATTTGCTGTGGCATTTGTACTCATTTATGTTGTGATTATGTGACCAGTCAGTTGAAGATAACACACCCAAACCATGTGCTTGTGGAGCGTGCTGGTGCTGGCGAAGCTGCTTTTGAGAGGGCGGTTCAAAGTGTTGCTTAAGATGTACTTAACTACCTTCATCTCTTTCCTATTATGCTCTGTAGCTTGAAATTGTTCTAGTCCTTTGAGGCTGCTATGCATCTGATATTTAAATTTTCCGTCAAAGGTGGGGTGCTAATGAGTTCTACAACGATTGGTCTGTTGAACCTAATGATTAGTCTTTAAGCGTTGAGATGCAATCTCAACTGGCGCTTCTTCGTAGGCAACTCCGGTGCTAAGCTCGCACTTTGAGGAAGTTGTAATGAAGTTGCACTCCTACGGCATACCTTTGTCGTTCTGGACTCATCTTTTGACTTTGGTCTTTTGAGTATTTTCTATGGAAATGACGCAAATCATGCGAATGATAGGCTTTTGTCTTTTTACTCTCTTGTTTTGGGAGAGTGGAGTTCTTTGTCAAGGAGCGCTTGGATTCAGCAAAATTGGTCTATTTCTCTATGCAGGATGCTCGAATTGACTATACAATCGAGGAGCTTTTCTTTCTTACCAGTATTGGAGCATCATTTTAGCCCAAGTAGACGTGAGTCGCACTCCAGGCTGTATCTGCGATGTAGCTTGCCGTATTCATTATCATACAATACAGTGATTTCTATCAGTTTCAATTTTGTGCCCATGCATCATTGACCATTGATTTGAGACTCAGATTTTGATATTAGCCTAGTTTTTTTAATCTTTTTAGAAGGTTCTCTTTGGTCACTCACTGAACATCACCAAGTTTTGAATTCCTCTCAACAAGGCATTTCATCTTTGCCGGGCAGTCCTTTGGATTATACTGTGGTTATGGGCAACGGAATGCTTGTCTTTAGCTACAATGACCGTTGGTGATCAACGATCTCCATACTTGATTGCCTTGTCTTCTTTTCGCGACTACTAAACTTTTTGGCACGATGCAATGGCTTGCAGGTCAATAGTTTGCAGGTTGAAAGTAATTGCACTCTGAATGGTTTGTACGCCATGAAAGCCCTTTGTTCAGTATTTTTATTTTTTATTTTCATTTATTTTGGGCAGTGCAGGAAGTGATCTTCACTGGAGTGATGAAGCTATTTACATCCATGGGAATGGATGAAACCTGCAATATATGGAAGGAATTTCATTTATTCATCCAAAAGAGCATGCATTCATCCAAAATAGGGTGATACCATCACAAGATTAGACAGCAATTTAGTGATTTCATCCACTGAAAATGGATGAATATCTTGCCAAATATTCCCTATAAAAAATTTTACATTATTTTTTAGTGAAAATTCACTCAATAAAAAATCTTGCCTATGTTTTCTCACTTCATTGTAGGAATTGTTTTTGTATACCATAACATTCCTTCGTGTCCTTAACCCTAATGGCAAAGGATGCTTGACATGAGATTGTGTGAAGAGTTGATTACATGTGTTGGTCCAAGAATGTAATTATTTGATCAATTAACATGGGATTGATATAAACATTTGGAATTTTTTAATTTTAAAATAATCATAATAAAAATTTGATGAAGGTAAACTTGGAACCAAAGTGATGACAATTTATTATTCTAACTTTATTGCTAAAGAAATATTATACTACAATTTTTGTAGTACATTTTATTATTGTCTATAAAGATAATATTCATATTTGGAAAAAATCAAATAATTGATAACAAAACCAAATGACTAAGGCAAATATATACAAGCTTAAAATTACATATATTTCTCTAAAGGACACTTCACACTATAGTCAAAGTTGAGAAGCCATCAATTTCCACCAATCAAATTGCAAGATACTAAAAATTTAGCCTCTTGACCCTTTACACTAAAACTAAAAGGCAAAGTCCAAATGCCACCACCCTTCAAAATACTTATGTGGTAGCACTTTTCGACCATGGTGACGGATTCTTGAAGAAAGTTTGGATTGAATAAGAATGGAAATCCAAACTATACTCAAGAGGTTGTTGAATTTTTTTTATAAAATCAAAACAAGATTTTACAAGATTAGACAGATTGTTGTTTGTAGAATAGATAGTAGGATGCTACTTCTTCCTCTCTTGATCTTGTGTGTCTCGATAGGAGCCGCTCTTAGTTTTTACAACTCTTTTTTGTGTGTTGGCTCTTTTATTTCATTCACATGTAGAGAAAATGGACAATTCCTTGAAACCCTTACTATTGTAGCCAACTAGGTATTATTTTCCTTCAACTTTAGTGACTATTTTAAATCTTTTTGAAGAAAATTTTAAAATGCTACCATTTGAAATCATAAGATTTCTTCAAATTTTAACTTTTGAAATCTATAGAAATTACAAGATATCTCCAAAAACTATAAATATTTTTTGAAGAATACATTATTTTCATTGTAACATACTTTGTAATTATAATTTTGATTCTATTGATGCACATTATAACTTTCTTCACCATTTGTCAAAAGGTCCCTATCACACACTAAGTATCAAAGAAATAATGCAATGAGGTGGTCTAACTATATGATGTCTTTGACTTATACAAAGAATAATTTCTTTATGCTAGCCTTTATATTTAGCATTTCTATAATGTTTTGAGGATTCATGATCACTAGCATATAAAGTTTGTGATTTGCATTAATGAATGTTTTACCTATGTGTGAGATCCAATCTAATTCTAATCTATCTCCCGCAAAATGTTTTATTCATTTTTTGGATACATTGCAAAGTATAATTGGTAAGAAGGTTGCCCACGTAGTTTGACATTAGATGTTTTCGATCCATTGCACATCTACACTTGTGTATTCCTCAATAATATTTTACATAGGACAATGTCCTTTTCATCAAGTGTTGGAGAAAATACTAACCACCCACTCATCACAATTTGCTCTTGTGTTTTGAAACCCTTATTTCCCTTACACCCTCTTTTAAAGGCAGTGTCTTAGGATAGGGGCACCTAAAATTGCCACTTTCTCTTGGGCTTTCTCTACTAAGGATAGTTTCTATTATCATATTGGTATTGTTATTCTATTTTTTTTCATTGACAAGTAATAGGAGAATTCAATGCATCACAAAACACACCATTTGGTTACTATATGCTAAGTTATAAAGAGTAATCATGAAGGTAGTTTGTTATTATGGTGTTGAATCTTAAGTTTCTATGGATTTTTTTGGGTCATTGAGTTTGACCTTGCAATGTTTCAAAATGAGGGCGCAGCAAAAATCTATTTTTTATTTTTTTTTTCTGCAGACCGAATTTTTTTTAATAGATGTTCTAAAACTGATTCTTCAAGAATAGGTACATACTGATTTAGGAAATGTACTGAGAGTGAACATCTCATCAAGTGGCGCTTTCCTACCTTGCCTAACTTACTAAAACTCTCACTTGAATCCAAAGGACCGACAGGTTAGGGTCGGTGACGCACTCACAGTCATGAATGCCACTTGGATGAATATAAGTAGATGAACGTCTATCATCCATCCCTTTCAATCAGCCCCCTCCATTTTCCCATTCTCCCAACGGCTCTTCCTCCCGTCCCCTTTTGTTCCGCTCTTCTTCCCCTCATTGCTGTCCTTGGATTGCGCTCCATCCCAGCAGAGGTTCTAATTGCGGAGTGATGTATTCGAGTTTCCCAGTTTATTCCTCGCAGGAGAATTTGCTTTCGGGTAGTTCTCAGCAGTGGCGCGGAGTTTAGTTGCGCTTAGACAGCCGTTGAGTACTCATTTCTAGTGTAAGCTGCCATTTTGGCGAAGCAAATGTATGTTCGAGTAGCCTTGTTTCTGGAACCGTCTGTTTCAAAGTATTTTTTAATGCTTTGTACTAGGTGCCGCCGTTTTGATCGAATTGCAAAGTAATTAAGTTAAGTGGTTTACAGTGGGATTTGGGACAAGTTTTTCCCGAGGACTTGGAAGAAATTTTTGAAGTTCGAATGTCCTCTGATACAGACCTTTGTCTCTTGAAAGCGGCCGCATTTTATGCTGACATTAGCCGTCTAGTGTTGTTTGAGTTCTCGTTCGTTTTTACTTGGTGCCGGTACTCAGATCGACTTCAAAGTAAGCGAGAGGTGTACTTTGGGGTTTGGGACGCGTGACCTTAAGGACATTCGAGCTTCACTTTCTTGATAGAGGTGTGGAAACGACGGTGGCATTGTGTTTTTCCACTAGCGGGCACGATGAAGGAAGAGGAAGGAGCAGTGGTGTACATGAGTCCGTTGGTGAAGCAGGACCTTGCCAAGCTTGAAAAGGATGGCGAGTGTCGCCGTGTGGCTCTGCATGCGCTCAAACAGTGTGTGGAGAATCTGCAGCCGAGTTCAGTTCCTCGGTTCCTGGCTCAGGTAAGGAATTACTGGTGAACCTGAGTTTCTTGTTATGCCAGCACACTGAACGGCGTTTAAATAATCTTATCAGGCAGAGAGGTCACAGAGTTTTCGTTGAGTGAAGTCTTGATTAGATGGATGTTCCGATTTTCCCGGCTTGGGAACATCATTTTAATGCAACAGTGGTAGTAACTCCACATACTCCATGGGTTATCTTGGTATTTCAAGTGGAGCTCCTGATGCTTGGAACAGATTGGTGTTTAAGCATTCTTACGTAGCTAGGTCACGAAGAATTTATTTGAGGTAAGTCTTATCGGTTGGATTATCCGTTTCCCGCCTTGGGAAAATCATTTTCAAAATTAGTGTTAGTAACTTTACCAATCGTTTCTGTTTAATGTGGAGCTCAATATGCTTGGAACTGGAGAATGGAATTGATTGCATTAGTGCCTCACACCCAAGTTTTCAGTTCTTGAGTCCCACGTCAAGGTTAGGTTCCACGTGTTGGTACCAGAAGTGAGACCTGGAGCCTGAGTTAGGTTTTCATTGTAACTAAACCCGACTTGCTCCAAGTTTCACTTCCTTTGGCGCCAAAATTTCAAAAGAATGCTGCCGTACAAGCATTTTGAAGGAATGAGAACGTATGGCGTGGGCTATAGTATAAACACCACACCTGGTATTGCCATACGGTTTTGATGCAATCGACATTTGAAATCGTGGACATGTATCTAGCGGCGGGGCAGGAGCTGTAGGCTGCTTCTGAAAATGTTGAATTTGGTTCACAGGTATCTGAATCCAAGGATACTGGAGGCTCTCGCTCCTATGCCATATCTCTTTACGAAGAAGTTGCACGCGTTCATGGGAAGCTCATCATTCCGCAGATTGGCCGGGTCATGACAACCATGACTCGTTCCTTATCTGGCAGTGGAAGTTCTCCACAATTGCACCAGGCCTGTGCTAAGGTTGCAGAGGCTGTGGTTCGATATTCGATAGACTCGGATTCTAGCGCAGCGGAGGCCGAGGAAATTTTGAAGGATGTCTCCCGACCGTTGGTCGATCTCCTAACAGGTAATATCAGCGACGTGAGATGTACTGTGTGCTTGAGGAAGTGGGATGGGGGTATGAGAATGCAGTAAGTCTGTATGGAGAGTTCTGTATGCTTCTTCATATCTGACCTCGACATTGGGAGTTGCTATGTTTCCTGTAGGCAAGATGGAGCATGTTGCAGCGGGGTCAGCAACATGCATGCAGGCATTGGTGGAGTCTGAGAAGTGGAAGTATGCTTCACCTGACTTGGTTAGCGAAGTTTGTCATCGCACCACCACTGCCTTGGGTGACAAATCTACTCGGACCGTCGCTCACATGCAGCTTGCGCGTTCATTAGCGACCATGAACCCTGGAACCCTGAATGTGTATGGAGCATGTTTGATTCATGCCGCCGAAGAGGTCTTGAGCTCCAGTGTTTACTCTTGGCAACACCGCAAGTGTGCGGCGAAGATGGTGCAGGCTGTTTTAGGCATTGTGGACAGGGAGACACTAGCCTTGGAGTTTCACTCCATAACGCAGGTTAGTGTAATGCTCAGCTGTACGATTTGAGATCTATCTATTTCTACAAGGCCGTTCGCTGGTAACATCGTCAAGCAGAATTTCTAACATGTCGGTTATACACAGTTTGACGTTTTACTTGGAATCCGAATTGTAAGTTATATAATCTTGAACCATAGCAATGAATTCCCTTGATCGATTTGTTCACTGCTTTGATCGATCTGATCAAGAGCTGCTTCAGTCTTTAACTTCCATATGTTCTCTGCTGCTTCGAGTGTAGTTTCTGACAAGACAAAACAGTTCGATTTGATTCTAAAACGGAATTGTTTTTTCTTTGTTATGGTGGGTTATAGGTTCTAGAAAATTGCAAGCATGACAGAATGCCTCATGTCCGCACTGCCGTTTGTGAAGCACTGCAAGCTGCTAGATTAGTTATGACCGGAGAGACGATCAACGGAGAAGATGATGGAGACCACCTGGGTTCTATATCTTTTGATGATACGATAGGATCACCTCTGCGAAGAAACTGGAATTCAGGCATGTATAGCCCAAGCTCGCAAGACACGTACAATCTTTCATCCTATACCCCTCCCCCTGAAGCGTGCGACTCTGCGTCTTCTGATCCTTTCTCGACCCCTCAAAATGGCTCCACTGGCAGGATGAAGCGCTCCCTTCTGTTTCCATCAAAGACCGATGGCTATTCAGTCAGCTCAGTCCCGGTCCCGACCTCGGGGCTCACTAATGGCCACGAAACAATCTGTAAGTACTATTACGTTTTTCTCCCTCTACTTGTTGTGTCACTACTGTCATAGTTGTCCGAGAAGAGACTCATTTCTATCTTGAATGTGCTTACAGCGGTCAAGGGGAATGTGCACCCATTAGTTAATGGAGGCAGTATTCCAGATTCCCGCGGACGTTTGTCAGGACACAATGATTCTGTCCCAGCTTTCCACAAGAAATTCGGTGATAAAGATATAGCAGGAGTGCAACGGAATGAAGAAGAATCGCTTGATTCGAGAGATTTTACTCCAACTGTTACCCAGGACCATCTGAAGGGGAAAGTGGAATCACGTTTTAGTCCCTTGGAGGCACAAATCACTCGTTCCTTTGGAGAAGCAGAAGGAGATCTATTGGCAGAGGATGAAGAGATCTTGTCGAGAGGGGCAGCTGAGTTGGGTTTTGGCCCCAATGGGGCTAGTATCCGAAATCAATGGAAGTTGCCAAATGCGACTGGGCATTATAGACAAGAATCTCAGACACCTGAGTCAATGGGGGACAGTCACTGTGTTCAGAGCATCTCAATTTCGCTCAGAGGCGGAGAAAGCGGTCGTTCGGATGCAAATGATTCTGCGCTACCAGGCAAGATAGGCGACTGCAGGAACAACGTGACTGAAAAGGTCGTTGATATGTTGGAGAACAAACAGATTTACGACGTGAACTCACTGCAAGGATTACCTGTTGGAAAGCCCAATGTCCATACCCTTAATGCAGGCATTTCACATGCTGAGTACATGAAACTCGCCAACTTGTCAAACAATCCCGAAGACGGTTTCAGTGCCCTGGTAACAGACTCAATGTGGTTCTAAATTTCGTTGGCAAAGTAGCTAACATTGTGAATTGAATTTAGGTCGAATTAAATCCTGATCGTGGTTCCGAATCATGGAATTACACATGTTATTATTGATGAGATTTTAGTTGGGTACATTTTGATGATCTAAGTTTTTTATCTTGCAGAAGCCAAGAGTACTGATCACGACAGCGGATTTTCTGCCTTACACTACTCCACGGAGACTAGTGTTGTCACTTCAGTCTCAACTTTCAAGGCCGGGCGATGAAGTGGGCAATGAAGAACAGGTCAGGAGTAGTGGTGGGGCAGGGTTGAGGACAGAGTTCAACGAGGATGCACTAAGAAGGATCGTCGATGGGACAGGGAAAAGGATTGAGTTCAATGAAGACGCAGATATGGATGTTGAAAGCTCTAGTGACTCAGGTTGGAGTGTTCGAGACAATCCTATTGCATCTGATGAGTCTGCGACCGAGGCATGCAGTAAAGAGGAAATGAAAGAAAGGCACACGGAGGTACATGAAACTTTTTCCCGTCCCAGAAAGGTCCAAGGCGCTGGTCTAACTCCTGGAAAGAAAACAGTTTCGCCTCAAGTGAAGCTCCTGGACCGGGGTAATACCTCGGACCGCTCTGAATCTTCTGTGAACGACGAACTGGGAAGCTTTACAGTAGAAGATACTACCCCTTGTTATCAGAGTCCGAAACCTCTTCGAACCCCGGACGCCGTTGTAACCTGCTCGTCATGTACAGAGTCGCAGCGTAGAAGGTCTGCAATGAAAGCCCAAGAGTGGGACTTGGGATTGGATGTCAATAGGGCTGCTACTGACCAAGGAATAGGGGCAAGGAGGAGCATGCTGTTCGACCAATCAAGAACCTCATCAGACATCAGCCACGGGAGTAAGGCCTATACGAACGATTCCATCGATGACACTGTCTCCGGTGACGAAGTTGAGCCAGGTTGGTGCACCTCGCTAGTGCGCTCTGTGCAGGACAGCTGCTCAAGAATATCGTCCATCACTGAAACAGTCTTGCGGGGTTCCCTCTGCGTTGTTGTTGCTATCCCTCTCACCATGCTTCTTGCGAGGGTGTGGCTTTCGCCACAGGATTCCTTTCTGATGCCCACCTAACTGACTTATTTTGTTTGACCTCTATTTTCCCCCTTCTAGAGAACGTTTGTAAAATTAGTGAACTGTATTAGCTTTCTCTAGTATTGTGCTAGTAACTGTAGCCGAGTTCCAATTCAAGCTTGTTTGAAGAACCTTACTTCGCAGCTCTGTGGCATGTAACTGATGCCCCAACTCTTGGCTTTAATTTTATCACTGGGATCCTGTTCCCTATTTTGGCTCAAGTTCTTCTTTTCCTTGAAACGCATTGTCTTCTCTATTTGATTCCTGCCTCTCCGTTTCTATGCTCTTTCGAACTGCATTTTATCCAGTATTCTCTTATGCAGTGTTGTTCAAGAAGCACATCCTTGTTGGGTATTGCCTGGTTTTTAATTTGGCCCTTCAGTACTGTTCCTTCTAAAGCTATCCTTATCCTCGTGCTTACGTATATGGCCTCTCTAGTTTCATGAACTTCGCCCATTCGGTCCTAACTTATCTCACTTCTCCTAAAAAGTTGACTCCAATCATCAAGGACGAATATCCCTTTGATAGATCGGATCGATTTCATTCTGCATCCTCGACAAAGCTAGATCAATATAATTGAATTCATATGAGCCTGGCATCAAATAAATACACTAATCTAAGCCAGACTTGACTGTAATCTAGAGAATCCTGAATTTTTTGTATTCTCTGTAACGCCTTCGAGCCTTCCATTGTCCTATGAATTTCTGTGTCAGAACCTTGACTGAACAGATTTTCAATTCATGACTATCTCAGAGAAAGATCAAAGGCTTTTTCAAGCATGTGTAGGCTTGTACAGAATCATAAAGTGATGGAGGGAATAGCGAAAAACTATCCTCGTCAGAAATCTTGCGAAGAGCCATAAAAGCGATGGGAGGGACTGAATGTTGGAGAATTTTGTAAAAGACCAGAAAAATATCTTTATGAGCAGAACAAAAGTATCTTCGTAGCAAAAACGATTACCGGTACTCTAGAGGGTAATAGATACCTTAGGTCCTTCAAAGAGCGTTACCAGCGTATGTTGTAAATTCTTCATCGTCACTCGCTTGACTTCGACATTTGGTGAAAGTAAAGACAGAAGTATTAGGGTTTTAGGACTGAGGGTTTCTAGATTTGTTTTTCGATTACCAATTGGGTATGCAGATGTGGGCATAGAGGTTACATAGGGTTTAAGGTTTTAGATCTTGAAGCACAGGTTTTGGAAGAATTGATTGAAGAGGATTTCAGTCAAGGATTATGGGATGCTGTGATTGCTTCGCCTAGTTGTTCTCGAATTCTCAGATTATGGCGGACATGATAGGACGTGTCGTCTGTAGAGCGTCAAATCCGTCGTTAGGTTTCGTGGTCGCACCCTCCTTACGATTTCCTCAAAGTTTCTCCTTAAAGAGCCAGTCATGTACGAGATTTCGTAACAATTTTGGATTGCGTTCTTTGACGGTGGGAGGTGCGGGAGTTTCAGCTCGGCAGGTGCAAACTCTCGCGTCCGATTCCAGTAGCCCTGCTCTTGAGGCGAGGGAAAATGAAGAAGAGATTGGAGTCCGTCGTGAGGATGGCGTCAGTCAGTTGCGTGAGCTCTGTGCGGGCAAGGTGCCGGACTACTTGCTAAGAAGGTAGTACTGTTATGCCTTCAAAATCTAATTGCAAGTATCAGGGTTTAGACTGTCATCATGCCTCAAATTCTCTTTGCAAGTGCCACGGTTTAGGGTTTAGGATTGGTAATGCCATTATGCCTCAAAATCTCTTTGCAAATATCAGGGTTTAGGGTTTAGGGTTTGGTAGTGCTAAAATGCCTCAAAAATCTCTTTGCAAGTATCAGGGTTTAGGGTTTAGAGTTTAGGGTTTAGCTAATTAGCAGGTGGAACGCAATGCAGGGCTGAAGAGTTGGGATTCTCCGTGCCCACCCATGTACAAGAGGAGGCATTGCCAATCCTTCTGTCTGGTCGTGATTGCATTCTGCAAGCACAGGTAGTCAACCTTCCACAAGCCATCTTTGATGAGATCCTATGTTATTCCTCAAATTTGCAGAAATTATTTGGGAGAATGCATCACTTTTGAACCGAATAAAACTCAAATTAAGTCTTCTGGTTGGAGTTTTGATTTTCCTTCTCTAATCAATCCAATCTTCGCCTTTTGGGCCACGAATTGAATTGGTGAAGCCCCTAGTAACTTCCGCAAAAGTCCAATAGTTTAATGTACATTTGAATCAGTTTATTTGCACTTTGTTTTCTAAGTCACTTTAGAAAGTTTCTTGAACTCATTAGGATTTTCTGACCTTTGTATTCTCCACAGACTGGCTCTGGGAAGACCTTAGCATACCTCCTGCCAATCTTTGCAAAGGTGCTACCTGCACGGGCTGCCGTGCAAGCAATTGTGGTTGTTCCTACTCGAGAGTTGGGTATGCAGGTGTGTTCTCTCTCTCTCTACCTGAGGATAGATATTCTTGAACTACTTGCAAACATATTTTCTCTCTCTTTGACGTGATTATCAGGAGCACTCGGAGCAACTTTGTTTTAAGTTTATTTTTGGTCGACTAGGTGGCCAAAGTTGCACGGAAGTTAGCGGGGAAGGGAAGCTCTGAAGAGGACGGCAAAGCGGCCAAGGAGAAAGGAACAGTGATGGTGATGGCCTTATTGGAAGGTGGCACTTCCAGTCGCCAAAAAGCTTGGCTCAAGGTGTGATCTCCTATCTTGTTTCATGGAGCTATTTTTATTTATCCCTTCAGTATTTTTTTTGCTGCAAATCAACTATTCCAAAGCGTGCAATTAGTTTAGGCCATACGTTTGAATTGCAACGATGATTTTCAAAATAAAGTACTTCAAACTTATTTAGAACAAAATGGGCTAGTATAAATTTTTGAACACAATTAGAATTTTTTTTACGAGTGAAACATTACACCAATTTATAAAATATGATGTATAGTCCAGTGTCTTGACAGTAATTTCACTTCTTGGTGTATTCTGTACTGAGTTGCTGCTTTTCATTCCTGACACTGAGGTTGCTATGTCAGGCGGAGCCACCTCAAATTGTTGTGGGAACATTGGAACGTATAGCGCGCATGATTGAAACCAAGAATCTTCGCACCAATGCTGTCACCACCATTGTCATTGATGAGGTACTCTCTCTGTCTCATGATTTCTTCCTGCAACAGTATGTGTTCATGAGTATAATAATTGCTTGGAGGGTGGTGCACAATTTTTCACTTGATAGTGGAATTGCTGTTTTATTATTGCGAGATTCCCTTTCTCGGGTCATTCGTTTCCGACTGGAGCTGTTGTTATATAAAATCGTGAATCGTGATAATCTGAATTTTTTTAACTCGTGCTTCTGAATTGGCCTAACCCACACTACAGTTATTGGCGATTTCGATTATGAAAACTCATTGTAGGTGTTATTAAATTACGTATCAGCTGGAATGATAAGCTTTCAAAAGTCTGGTTTCTAAGAACTGTCGGGCACCAGTGGTTTGTTTACTTATACTGGATGTGTGCTTTGTGCAGAACAGGTGGATGCTATGATGGGAGCTGCAAAAGAAGGTGGCCATCTTCAGAAGTTACTGAGTGACTACACACGCCCTCAACAACGTCAAACCATACTTGCAAGCGCAACTATTCCTCAACATCGGCGTTTCCTCAATGACTGCATTCAGAATAAATGGGTCAAGGTATCTCATTCTATTCACCATCTAAGCGCTTCTTTAATATTATTCAGTGGAAATTGATCAGATCTTAACTTTAGTTAGTTTATTCAGCCTATGTTCAAAATTTTGAGATGAGATTAGTGAATTCTACATCAGTCGATGGAGTAGGGCTGCCTCCACCTAGGTAGAGGATATTATAAGTATTTTATCATATGCAGGAGTATGATTTTTGGGAGATTTACACAGCTATGGAGAGATCTTTCGGTGCAAGAGCCAAGTCTGTTGAGATCAAGTTTTTGTTACTATACATGAGTATCTTACGCAATTCAAAATGAGAGGTCTTAGACCACCATACACGTCAACAGACATTCCTAGTTGTATTCAAAGATGAGTGACTATAGATGTTCAGTTGCTAGTACTAGAGGTCAGTATAGGAGATGGGATCAGTTTCTAATGGTTTAGCATCCTCTACCTTACTGTGAGACTTGGTCTCGTGATTCGACCGCCGTACTTGCAATGTTGTGCAGGAGGACGTGACGCACATACATATTCGCCCAGAGGACAAGATGCCCTCCTATCTTCACCATCGTTATGTGGTATGTCTTATATTGTACGATCAACCATATATAATTTCCGAAGTGCATTTTTGGTTTTGATTAGGAGGTGGTGATTATCAGGACATTTCTGCATAACAAATCGTAGAAGTGCCTGGTAACAGATCTGCGAGAAGGACGATAGGTTGCCAGCTTTGTTGTCATTGTTGCAAGCAGATGCTCCAAAGGCAGCTATTGTCTTCGTAAACGATCAGGTGGGCAATCACGAATTTCGTCAGGATCTAGGTTATTAGAAACAAGTTAGAGGCATTGAACATCTACCTAAATGCAATGGACATGTATTTCATGCGACTTTCTGATTCATGAGCTTTTTTATTGTAGCATTCAAGATAATTCCTTGAGTATGATGGTATGAGACTTAGCATTGAGCTGTGCGACATATAAAAGAGAGATAATTAATAATTGTATCATTTAAGAGGGGTTTTTTGTTTACTGTTCCGTACGTATCACTTTTCAATGATCTTGGAATGACACTTGCAGTCAGAAAAATCCAAGCGAGCTGGAAACACACCAAGCACAGTAACAGTTGCAGAGTATCTCGCAAGAACGAAGGTTTCTGCTGACAGCGAGGACCTTTGGGAACCACTAGTTCTAGAAGAAGAATCACACGTCAATGCTCGTGCCGCTACACTTTCTGTGAGTGTCCATGACTTCCACCCATATGAGCAGAGAATGAAGGAAATCATGACTTTCAAATTTTTGGGGGGTTAAATCGTTTATTCGGTGCTCTACCAACATGGGGTGATCAGCAAAGAAAATCTGATTGGTTTAACTTAAGGGTTTAGGGTCATAGGGTTTATAGGATTTTTGGGTTTGGGGTATTCACTAAAGATGCAATTTTGTCGCTTGGGTTCAGGATTTCCGGGAGGGCAGATGCTTGCTGGTGGCTACAGAGCTGGCGGCGAGAGGGCTTGATTTACCGGAAGTTAGTCACGTCTACAACTTTGAGTGGCCACCCACAGTGACCTCGTACGTCCACCGTGCTGGGCGCACAGGCCGTCGACCCATTACTGAGGACCTGGGGACCGTGACAAGCTTCATCACATCCAAGGAGCTTTTTGTGTTACGGCGCCTGGAAAATGAGCTCTCTCTGAAATTCGCGAATTTGAAAGTCCAGGGCATTGCCTGAAAGATGAACGATCACTCCTGATAGTCTCATTTGTGCCGCCATGGTTTTGTATTGTATTTTTTTTCAGGATTGTAACAACGCCGTAAGACGACAGAATTATTCATTCATGTAATCATGTGTATACATCTGTATTTGTCTATTTCGTGTTCTGGATTTCGTGACTGTTTGTAAATTCTTCCTTCTGCTCCGTTTCTACAGAGTCAAATGATCAAGTTTCTACCTGATTATCTAGCTGTATTTTGGGGTCTACGGCGTGTAAACGCAATTGTGCCTTGAATCAATGTGAATCTCATTCCACCGCAGTATGAATTTAACCCCGAAGTGACCCCGAAGACAACTGTGGCCTTGTGAAGCAGTAAATTACCAAATTGGGCATGCTCGCGCACTGTATTCGGCTTCGCATCAATTACAAAACTGGGGTATCAGAAGTGCGGTAATTTAGTGGCCATCTACGGTAGTGCCTCAATTTTGGCCATGCATTTAGTGTAAAGATTGTCACACTTCAAAAACTCTTACTGTTGAGAAATATAGTTTTAATTGACATTGCTGTTTGACATTGACCTACACTAGAGAAAAATTTGGATTTTCAACCATCCCGAGTTGGCAAACCACTGATGTTGACCACAATCGGGCCTTCTAACTTTAAGCAAAGGCCAGAGGAAAAAAAACAAGAATGCTTCAATCAAAGACAGCTTTTCCAATGTGTATTCAGCAACTATCTATAACAAACTTCCACATGCAGTAAATGTGCTTCTGCAAGCAAATCCAAAAGCCAACTGACGATGTCCAACTTTAAAATTTTGAGGTTTCTACAGAGGCACAGGCATTGCTCAAAAAAATCTAAAAAACTTAGAAAAAGAGACTGCACAAGACACATAAATTGAGATCTTTGGTATCAAATGGACTTCTTTAATGCCCAATGTTGTCTGATTACATGATGCAGTCTTGGTCAAATGACATTGCGGAAGAATTGGCCCAAGGAAGAACGGCTAATTATGAACCTCTGCTGTTCCAGATTCACACTGCTGGCCAAATAAATACCAACAAAGCATCTTCTGGTTCAATTCTGTGCTTGCATGATCAGCATTAAGAGCAAAGTTCAGAGGGCCTGTCCCTGCTTGGCTGGAATATCTCGTGTATTTCAGATCTGCTCTAGTCCCAGTTCTCAGAAGCTTTTGGCGATGCTGATGCACTTGAGTAGTCGTCTGTGATCTCGTATTACCAGGCACAAATGGCCGAGTCGCCTCATAAACATGATTCATGAGAAAGCCGTGTGTTGGCTTCAATATAAAAATAGCTGCGCCTGCTTAGCAAGAAAAAGCTGAAGAAAGTTTGTCCTATAGAGCTCCCAAAACTCTGACCTGCAACAGATAACCAACAAAAAATACAAAGTTTTTTTAATTCCACCGAACAAGCCAAAAATCAAATTCCCTCATGAAGGCTGAATAAAGCAGAAGGTGAAAGAGGTCCACACATACGTGACTTGAGGAACACTCAAAATTGTTAAGCCTTTGGCGTCAGCATGCATGTCCAGGATTACAAGACGTAGTCGCCCTGTCCCCATGGCCCCTATGTCAATCAACTTTCGCACCCTGCAAACGCGGTTGAGTCAGTGACTTCACTCCAAGCGAATACTTCGACAAACTTGATCAAGTACTTCAGAGTCCAAAACAATATACACCATTCTTATTGTTCCCATAGAAACCGTAGAAGTATTAATATTAAAAAGGGGGTTGGGGTGGGTGGGGGTGGGTGGGGGTGGGGGGGGGGTGGGGGGTTTGTAAACAATTGCCATGAGAGTTAAGGCCCAAACCACACGACCTTCAGTTAAGGGAAAACTAGAAACCTAACTGGTCGCTATATCACTTGGGGCATCAGATGGAAGGTAGATGAGCCAATGAGTCATGTGTGCAGGCTTGGATTTAGGTATGAAAATCTATGTGACAAAAGTAGAAATGGCGAAGAGATACATGAACTAGAGGCAAGGAAAGATACAAGACAGACCTGTTTGGAGTTCCAGCTGCTATATTCACATGTTCCTTCAATAGCGTTACCTGTAACAGTAACATCTGGCCGAGTTATACACATTCTCCGTACAGCAAATCCTGACATGTCACAAAAGGATTATTATACTACACACAAAAGTGTCGAAGTAATAGATCCAGAAGGGAGAACAGACAAAATCAATACCTGCTCCTCCACCTTAATATGTTTAGCGAAAAGCTTGGCCGGTTTTACCTTCCCTATGAATGCCTTCATTCCTCTAATCACACGACAGAACACAAGTTGGGACTTCCATAAAGCAATCAGTTCCGAAATAGTGCATGAATGAGAAATCCACCAACTGAAAAGCAAAGACAATACAATATAGTTGCAAATGTGATCTGAGCAAGCAATTCATAGCTGACCTAAGAAGCTCCACACAACGAATGGCAGAGCTGCAGAGAACCAATACAACAGGGTTGCCTGCGTCCCCAGTTTTATCCACATTACAGAGCAACTCCTTCCAGATGGGTCCAATTACTGCTTTAACACGCGTTCCTAGTTTTTCAGTGCTACGATCGGTTTCCTCGGCTACCTCCACAATCCTGTCATCTGCCTCACCACATAGACAATACACTTAATTTGTTAGAAGAGTAAAAGGTCACACAAACATTTTCAAACCTATTATCCCTTGCCTCAAATTCAATATTCAATACATTGTGCTTCTAACTTTGTAATGAAAGCTGTCTCAGCCATCCAACCCACTTCCAATGTCTTTGATGATCAATTGTGCAAATACCGCTTGTTAAGAAGGCACGTTCGATGAACTACTTTCAAAAGTCCTGTGCAGCTTAAACCAATTTAGTCAAGAAACTCTTCGGAATCTGAACCCTAAACCCTAAATCTACTCTTGAAAGCACAATCAAGTGTGGAAACGCTGCTCTCCTTCAAAATGCAATTGCGATGCACTTATGCTAACATTGTTTTCTCTGCTTGTAAGAATGTAGCAATCAGGCAGACCTGGAAGAGGCTCCTTCTCGGCTGGGGAGAGCAAAGAGCCGAACACAGAGTGGAAAGAGGATGTGAACCACTCGGCCTGCTCTGCCCGTGTCCTCCATTGCACGCCGCTTCTGTCCGATACAACTACTTCAGCTGCACCTGGCTTCTCCAAATCGGACGACTCGGCTTTCAGCTTCGCCTTCGCCTGAGCTTTCTTCTTCGTCAATGGCCGTGTTTTGAATTGCTTCTTCGTAGGACCCAGACTCTGCGGAGCCGCAGCAGCAGCATCGCGACTGTTCATCTTCCGCTTCTCCATAACTACGGGCATCTTTTGCATGAACACAACTTCCAATGCCCAAACCCTAATTTCAACTAAGAATCTCCAAAATAAAAATGCTCAATCCACCTGCAAAACCTTCGAGTCTCCAAAATATAAATCCGAATTTCAACTGCAAAACCTCCGAATTTCCACAAGAAAAACTAAAATTTCAACCGTAATACCTCCGATTCTCCACAGCAGGATACCGTAATCGTAAAACCTTGAACCCACCCCTGGAGACCCTTATTTGAAGAGTCTAACTTAGCAAAGACCGTGCACGCCTCTTCTCCCACTGCACAGACACGGCCTTGCAAGGTTCAGGGTTTAAGCCAGTGATTGCGGTCATGGGCTAAGACCACGGATTCGCGGTCATAGGTTCCATGCCCTAATCCACAGCTCTCACAATTCTTTCACTATCCTGATTTTTTGGCTCCTTGGAGTGTCTCGATCCAATTTTCTTTGGGTTTGCTTGGAAATAGCTTCAACGACGAGAGGACATTCAGTTTGGGTCAAGGTTTTGGGTGGAGGAATTTTTTTTCGCTTTTGCTTCGTTCGTTTTGGAGTAGATTTGGGGTTCTGAGGTCGAGTTGTCAGCGAAAGGGGAAGGTATGACAGCAGCAATGCCGGTTGCGCCAGTTTCTGCAGCACCTCGGCCACCCGCAGCGCCCTCTGCACATGCTGCCCCTTCCACTGCGACACCTGCTCCTCGTAAGTTGATTGCTGTTCCTGCTTTCAGCAAGTCTTTCTACGTTTGGTCTCCAAACTCTCAATTCATGACTGTAGAATGTCACTGCTAGATTCTCATCTGCGGTCTTTCTTTTTGTTCAATCAAAGTCCTTGTGAGTTTTCACATCTGAACCCTGAGAGAATGCGGATTGATAGGCTTTTCTTGAAATATACTCTGAATTTCTTGTACATATCGAATTTAGTTTTGCAACTAATGTAAGACCTTGAAGAATTGAATAAGAAGCCATCGTTACCATGGAATGGTCTAGCAATGCATTGATCGCAGTCCAGGCCTCCTAAGTGCAGCACTGACAAGTGACCACTATGCAGCGAAGGATGTTCGTCGAGAGGTTCAAAAGGAAATTGCAAATTTGGAGACTGGGGTATGTAGTAATACTCCTTGATCTTATACGGACTCCTATCCAATTTGATGTATTATATGCATATTCGCTTCAGACATACAGCCCAGAATTGGATGGTCTCTGTTATATATTTGAATACATCTAGAAGTTCTTCAATATAGTATGGAAACATTTTATGCTTGGTCGCTGCATAAATGTTTCTTTGAAAGGATTTCAATACCGTATCTTTTATTATGGAATTTGCAAATACCGATTCTGTAGTGTGGATCAAATTTTGACCATTTGGAGGTCGTGACCTCCCGTTTTAATTGTTAATTTGTTGTAACAGGACCAATTAGTAATGGCCAAAGCTGCAGCATCGATTGTGATGCTGGCTACCTTGCCTGATGCCGTTCCTTCACTGGAAGCAGTTGTGAGCATTCTCACTCTAGAATTCTAGTTGACCTATCTATGATAAAAAAATTCCTATGTATTATTGTTCGTGTTAATTTTGACTAGTTAGTTCAGGTTACTGTCGATGTTCCCGAGTATTGTTTCTCATCTGAGTTTGTTCTGGTGCAGATACCACGTCTAGTTCCTCTATTACAGGACAGAACCCTCTCTTTGCACGTGCAGGTGCGTTTTGAGATTGTATTGTCGTACACTGTTGACAGCTTATTACAGTGCTCTCGAAGTTTTTGTATTAAATTATTTTTCCTCTTCGCCTATATTTCTCTTTTGTGGACACGGCTCTCCGTGAATCTAAACCCATAGTGATTTTTGAGAATCTTCCGCCTTGGTGTTCTGCTATGTTGAGCCCACTGTTGTACAGTAATGACTTGGTACACGATACATAAGCTGTGGTATTTTTTCGCACAGAGGAATGCTTGTGCAGCATTGACTTCTATTATGACTGCCGATCATGCTCTTTATCTGGCAGCTGCAAGGACACCAATGCTGGTGAGTAATTTGAATCTATGAAGCTACTTGTCCTCCCCTGTACGTACATGATTAGAAATTTTCAGATGGACCTTCGTCCAAAACATCTAATGGAAATCTCTGTGTGTGGGACAGGCAGAGGGACTGGTGCAATGTCTGAAAGGAGATGGTGAAAACCGTGTTGACGAAGGTCTTCAACTCAATGCAGCAGCGAGCATTAGTGTACTAGCACAGAAGTATGCTCTATTCTCGTGTCTTGCATCCTTATTAACGCTTGTTTTCTAGATCCTTCATTCAGGAATTGCTGGCTCTGTGATGCCGAAACTAGTGATGGCATGTGCACTGAAATGCACTGGTTCATTAGGAGTCCTTGACCCTCTAACATGACCTGCATCCTCCACAATGACCTGATTGAAAGTTGTTAAATTTTTGTAGTGTGGAAGGCTTACTACCTTTGCAAGAAGCTGGGGCTGAAATTGCTGTCATCTCCAATTTGTGTAGCGTCAGTGATGGTGATTGTTTATCTTAACCGATTGAGAATATTAGGTTGAATATGAATCAATTCTATTGGACTAGTTCCTCATTCGCCGTACCCGTTCCTTATTCGTCATATCCTTTCTAATCCAAAATCTTGAATGCATTGGTACTCATTTGACCTATCCGTTGATTGTGCAATTATCCTGATTTTGATGAGGTTGTCGTGCAGCTAATATTAAAGAGGAAATTGTAGATGCACTATGCGCATTTGCTGCTCATGCTGAAAATTGTACCAATCTTTTTCAGAAGGTATGACAAGTCCTATCTCATGCCATTTGAATGCTTAGGGACTAAACGTTTCAGAAGTTTGTCATTGCAAAGCTGTGACGATTTGCAAGTGGAGAATAATATACATTTCAAATAATTGCACCTTATCCTTTTCTAGTACTCCTTTCATCATTTGACGAAGTTGTGAACAGGGCGCTGTTGAGCAGTTAGCAAACGTCATTCAGGGAGCCACGTCTGAGGTCTGTGTGCGCGGCTTGCTTGGTCTTGGCATGTTATGTGGATCGAGGTATGAAGCACTGCTGTTTTTTGTCATCTTCGATTACGTTCCATATGCTTGTGAATCAAACCAGTAAAATCATCGAATTCCTATACATTCTTGTCTTTATTCTACTCTGGAGCAGATAAACGAAAGCCAGCTCCCTTATGCTTTGGTATTACTCCAATCTATTCTTTTGGAAATTGTTTGCAGTTCTGAAGCTCAAGTACAGCTTGCATCAGTAGAAGGAGCTGTCGAGACGCTGATAAATCTTATGAAGTATGCTCACCTTGGGTCCTCCTCCTTCATCCTTGATTTTATTTCTTGTGTGAGCTTCTGCCAACACCATTTTTTAACTGCTTTACTTCGTTTTCTATTCTGGATGCAGGTCAAGTGATCATGATATCAAGAATATTTCACGAGATCTGTTCAGAGTTCTAACTCAGAACCAAGATGTTAAACCCATTTTAGAGCATCAGTTACGCAATGCAGCTCCCTTGTGATTACACAGACCTTACTAATATTCCAGGTGACACAGTTCCATTTCCTGGATATTCTTTCTTCTTAGTTTTTTTTCATATTGGTAACAAAACAAACAGTTTAGAAGAATTCTGGATCATAGCTAAAGCATTAATGACCCCTTGATAGTAGACAAACAATATTTTTAAAGCACAACATTGTTTTCCAATGAGGCAGAGGTCCCTTTTGCATCTTTGGAAAAACAAAATTGTCTCATATGACTCCTTAGCCAGCCCCAATCCTAGGGATCTAGCAAATCACAATACCTTCCTAGCATAGGGAGGATCATTGCCTAGTTATACAATGTTATGAGTACTTGTACCATATTCTAAATCAAGGTATTCTTTGTCACATTTGGTTGCATGCCACTTTTCATGAAGCTGAGGCTTATTAGAGTTCATAAAAAGTGTATTATTTTCAATTATAGCTTTTCATCAAGACCTTGTTGTAAAGAATTGGTTGAGAATTGTAAGTTACACAAAAATTTAGTTTTGAAATAGTGAGTGCAACCACAATTATTATGATATGTATTTAGATGTTTTTTATCCACCCACTCTAATTCTACTCTTAATCTTGGAACGTTGGGTTGGTCACCATAAAAATCATTCTTTTGGGTACTGTGTATAAATTATTTCCTTCAAAAAATACAAGAGCATGCTTTGGAGGTCAAACTACTATGCAAGACCTCCCTACTTTTTACACAAAATTCCAAGGATGAACATTTGCACTTTTGTTTTATATAGAATGATTCTTTGTCATCCATTGAACACTTAGTGTCCACAACCACTTTACAGAGTTAAGAGTACCTATTAGGATGGAAGTATCTATTTTCATATTTATAAAACTTCAAATGAATCATTTAGGAAATTTTTAATCATTTTTTAGTATATTGTTAAAAGATTATTTCTTTAATATTGGAAAAATTTTGAACTATGATATTGAATGGTATAGATGTATTTAAAAGGTTTTATTAGTGAACATTAAGGTCTAATCTCTAAGTGTTTACTTGAAATAAAGAATCCACTTCTAATTTTTGAGGCTCAAGAATCATTTGGAAGCTTTTAAGAAAAACAGATAGATAAAAACTCCGGTCTTCAAAGAAGGTCAGTGTGAATAAAGTATCTATTCGTGATGACAATGAACCATTGTCCAACAGATCAAGGGCCATTGATGCAAAACTACTCTTCCCCTTCAAGAATAGACACTTTAGTTACTAGTAACCAAATTAAAAGTAACTAGGATTAAAATAGATGAGTTTACATTGTGGGTGCAGTGGAAAGTTGTGTTGATACAATTTCTTATTCATTTTGGAGTGGTTGGTTATTTTCTATTTTTCGTTTATGTAGGATGATTGATCCAGCATATTATATGGCAATGGTGTTGATTGTCTTAAAAGTATGTTTGAAAGCGACTTCAAGTATTTGGAGTTTGGAGTCTCATTGATGGAGTGTGTGTTGTACTTCCAACTCATGCTATAATGACAATAAGTGGATCAACATTTTATCCTTAGGTCATGATGTTATTGATTAGTGGTTGATATTTTTGGATTTTGTTATTTATTGTTATTTGCAAGAATCTATCATTAGTATATGTGAATTCTATGAATTGGATAGTGAGATTGTTATTTGGGTTAATTGGTGGATTATTTTGGTAAGGGAGTCCTTTAACACAAAGGATATCTGGTTTTAGTCTAGCATTATAGTGACATCTTTGTCTTTCACAAGAACAAGGTAAAAAACAATATTTTCTTATGGATTGTTGTTGAATGTTCCTACATTCATGAGGGGATAGCATCTCATTTTTGGGGTGGATAGGATTAGTTTACGCAATTCTTAGACTGCTTTGTTATGTCTTTTGACTCTGAGAGCGTGGATATGTTGTTGATTACATTTTAGAAGTACATGGAGCCATGTGTCTATATTTTGTGATCTACATATAGAGCATATGATTGATGGAAATCTTTCTATGCCAAAAAACATTTATTTTCTAGCATTCCCCATGTATTGGCTAGTACAAAATTTTAACAGGCTTGTTTTTTGCAAGTTTGTTATTTCAGAGTTACACCAAAATTCATTAGAAAAGTCATTATCTATATCAGGATTGAGTGTCCATTTGCTAATGTTAGGAAATCTTTGTGCTAATATCTCTTTTTATCATGATGTTTATTGATGTATGTTTGAAGGCATCTAATCAAGCCTTTGTCAAGTCGATGGGTTGGGCGTAGGCATTTGTCTTTTTGATAATAGAATGGTATAGTGTGTGCAAATTCATATGATTTTGAGGCAAATTTGTATTTCTTTGTTGTCCTATTTTTAGCAAATATGTATGCATATTCATTACCTACAATATTAATATGGGATTTAATTTTGAAAATTGTTGTAGATTGCGTTCTCGGCTTTGAAGTATTTCTACCATAGATTCTAATATGGTTTTATCTGCATGGTTGTGGTGCAACATAGGATATTTTAGTTGTATATTAAGTACATATAGATAGTTTAGACAGTCAATGAATATGTGTGTTGGTTCATGTGGATATTTGGTAGTGATTATGTTCAGTGTTTTATGTATGGCCTTTAGTTCAGCTCTAAAACTAGTTTGTAGACCAAAAAGTCTTTTAGAGATTTGAATTTCTTCTTTGGAGGGATTGTATATGCCATATTCTACTTTTTCACGTATCCAGTGGCCATTTGTATGTTGCTGAGGTGGTATAAATGATCTATCTGTGTAATAGCTATATTGTGGTGGAAATTTTAGTTGGGGTTAGTTGTTTATGTTGATAGGGGTATATGTATATTTGTGGGGTTGTAGTTGGTTTTGTATATGAGTTTATTTCAATTGGTGTTTTTATTTACATCTACATTACTAGGTGTTGGAGGGACAATCCGTATGTGGTATTGTGGTGTTTGCATATTTTGAAGGATCGATGTGAAAGAGTTTATCTAGTCAGGTGGGCCAATATTATGGTTTTGGCGGTGTATACATAGAATGTGTATTGCAAGGGGTTCAGTATGTGGCCGATTATTTAATTCAAGGGGAATTGTTGGTTCTTCATATGTAATAGTGTCTATAGTAAAATGGACAATAACGTGTGTATTGTCAAATGGTCGGTATATGGAGAGAAGTTTTGGTACCAGTTTATATCTGGTATAGTGAGTATGGTTAAGAAAAACATTCTATATATCAATGGAAAGAAGAAAATTTGTTGTATATTATTAAATGTGGTAGATGCATTTCAAAATTTTATACTATTGAATATCAAGGTTTAACCTTTTAATGCCAATTCAAACCAAAATGTCCATTTTCATATAAATAGGACTTCAAATTAATTATTTAAAATTTATTGAATGGAAAGAGGAATATATGTTTTTCCTAGGAAAATGTGCTTTCAAAAAAATTTCAAATCAATCAATACTCATAATATAGGTGTACTTAGAAAGTTTCTATTAAGGTGACTCCACCAAATTGTGATACATTTCTAAAACCAATTCCAATAGATTCTTGCCTAATATGAACATTCTCTATTCATAAGAGCCTTAGGTTCATTTTCTTTTGGTTGACAAGTACAAATGGCTGCCAATAATAAGTGGCAATAAATAGTAGATGTAATGATCTTATTCTAGTATTTCTTCCTCAAAGAATATACTTGGTAGTATAGATATTTCTAATTCCTCCATCAAATCAACAAATGTACTTGAGCTATGGATGTCATAAAGAAATTAAATTGTAGATTCCATGGGCCCAAATGAGCCTAACAAAATCTAATGTTTCTTGTCAACTAGTCCTTCCAGCTCCAATAATATGCTCATTGGTGACATGATATTTCTCTTTTCTCCACCAAATCAATGATTTATTTGAGATAAAGATGTCAGAAAGAGATCATTTAATAAATTGATTCTAGATGCTAACAATATAATTTACCATACAACCTAGAGCACTTGAGTATCTCAAAAATAACTAATGAACAACTTTGAGGAAAACTATAGAAGAGAATAATGCACCTGTTCATCGATAAATTTGATAATTTTGGATTGACTACCTCAATAATAAGCTTTATCTTTCCAAGGTTAATCTTGAAAAGAAGAAACCTATGACTAAGGTAAATAGCTAAAAGTTATAAGATTTTTATCCTCAAAATTTTGGATGCATTCTTCATTTCCACAATTTTCTTAATCAAACATTCATCAAACATTTTCAATCTTTGGCGTTTTTGCCTTGTAAGGATAGTAAAGCCCAAAAACGGCCAATGAAAGACTTTCAAAATTACTATAGAAATGAAGAAGGCAATGGTTCAAAAACAAGAGCATTTTTGAATGTTGACATCAGTAATAAGTCTCGTCTTTCCAGGTTTAATGGACCAAAGTGCATCAATTTATCTTAATAATACATGTGACGCTCATTTACCAAAGCCACACTATTTTGAAATAGTGCAAATTGAAATAACATCGTATTGTACCAATTTATATAAAAATAAAATTTTGTGACGACACTAATTTTCAAGGTGACTCTAATTTCCCACTAACTATTTCAAAAAACGTCTTGCAAAATCTAAAACATCTAAAACATCTTGAAAATCTTGAAAAATCTAAAAAATCTAAAAAATCTAATCACCGTGGAGGCTACGAAATGCATTTGTGAGAGGGCCTTCTCAACCTTCTTCGTCTCTCCCATTTCCTTTTTCTCTTTTTCTCTCATTGCTTGTGTTGCCGCAGCTGTTGCAGCTGCTCCTCTCTCCTCTCTAAGCGGCGGCGGCTCACCATCACGCGCCCGCGGTCCACCATGTCGGACCTCACGCAAGTGCGCCACTTCTCTCACTCTCCCGTTCAAGCAAAATAAAACGATTTTTGGCTGGAATTGGAGACTTGGATGTGTTCTGTTGTGTTCCGTTTCTTCATTGGCGTCGTCTATTTTGTTTCGGAGTTTTAAGAGTGTTGATCATTCCGCGTGTTTGTTGAAGCTGTTGCTCTTGATTGAGCAGTCCGTGTGTTTTGCTCCGTGCCTGGAAGGAGATGATTGCCGATGCGACTTTGATTTAGGTCTGATTTTTGATGACCTAATTTTCGTTCGTGGAGGATTTCTGGCTGAAATGTGTTTTTGACGTTTGTTGATGCGTTTTTACGATAGGCTGTAGCAGCTCAGAATCGAGTTTTCGCTCCAATTGTGTTGGTGTTCGTCTTGATACTTGTTGTTTTTGTTTTGATACTTCTCTTATGAGGATTTAGTCCTGCGGAATATAGAGTTTAAAGAAAATTATTTCATTTTTTGAATTGTTAGATTTTCGAGTTGTGTTTGTTGGAGCTGTCGTTGTTTCTACGGGGTTCGGGTTTTTTGTCTCGATTCCATGTGTTTGTGACTGCAATTTAGGGCTAATTTTTGGCGACTTAATTTTGATTTTTAAATGAATTTTGTTTTTTGACGCTTAGATGCGTAGGAAGGCCTGAACAAGCACTGATTCGAGCTGTGACTTCTCTTGCTTGAAAGTTGGTATTCATCTTGATGCTTGTTTGTGTTTGATACCGTATCTTGTGAGGATTTCTGTTGCGAGTTCTGTCAGTGGAATAGAGAGTTGTAAAAGGGAGATTTAATGGTTCTTCCATGTAACATCCATCGAGGTGATAAGGTCGCCTGAATTCGGTAGCTCTTTTCTGTGTTTGAACAGGAGTCATCTGTGGATCAGGACTGGGAACACGACGATAAGATACTGGAGCCTCCAAAATCTGCGTTTTCGTCACTTAATGCAGCGAGCGCCGAATTTGTTCCAAGGCAATTTTTGAATGTAAAGGCAGAGGAACCGAAAATGAAGCAGGTATCTATCGTTTTGGCTTCGGCGGTTCTGATTTGATCCGCATTGGTGTGCTCACTTCTTGTATTCTGAGTAGATATTGTTTGCGTATTTATCTATTCATTGCATGATTGCAGGCTGATCCTGAACCTATTGCAACTGAACTCGAGGAAAAACTGAATTTGAGCGACGAAGGAAAGAAAACTGAGGAAGAGGGAGAGGGGGGAGAGCAGGCAGCGCTTCCTGAGCATTCCCATCCCGAACCGCCGGCCGTCGTGGAGGTATCGTCGCACTCGTCGCGCGCTTCCCACCCTCCAGCACCTGAGGCACAGGCGGAACCGGAGGATGCCGATCCTCGGCAGCATTTGAACGTAGTATTCATCGGACACGTGGGTACGGATTCTGTTATCCTCTTCAATTTTTTTGTATCTGAAGGTTTCTTAGCGTGACTTGTTTCATTTACTTCTGCTGAAATCTACAAACTTGCGCAGGGAACGATAACTGTCTACCAACACTTTCCTCTAGGAATTCGTGTTGTTATTTCTCTGTACCCCACGTTATACTGGTAGTTTGTGTTTCTTCATGCTCATGTATTTATGATCTGAAAGGTGATTTGTTCATATAGATGCGGGGAAATCAACCATAGGAGGTCAGATTTTATACCTGAGTGGCATGGTGGATGAGCGTACAATCCAGAAGTTCGAACGAGAGGCCAAAGATAAGAACAGAGATAGTTGGTGAGTCATCGTTTCGCAAATGCAGTTTCGGTTATGGAATTTGAGTTTTGTTGAAATGGCCTGGAAGTGTTGATAGTAGCTTGGACAGTTTAATGATTGCTTCATGACCACATTGAAGGGTCTGTCATTATAAAGCAAAGTTTTGACTCAGGAAACATGGATGTGACATCTTGCAGGTACATGGCTTACATCATGGATACCAACGAGGAAGAGAGGGCAAAGGTTGTTTACCATCTTTGATTTGAAGCCGACTAATATATCTTTACACTTTGAAAAGAGATTACATTTAATCAGTGAGACCCCTTTACGGTCAGAAATTGATGTATAGTTTTTCTTACCAGGATCACGCGTAATTTTGAGAGCATTGCCGAATTTCTTGCTATACTCTAAATTTAATGCCTGGTGCAATGAAGTATTAAAATTGGCCATCTTCCTGTGAATCTCCCTTTCGGAGCAGATTGCCTTAGATTCCTGTTGTGCCGTTTGGAGTCTTCCTTTGCATCTCTGATGCATCTTGTGGGGATGTAGGGCAAGACAGTTGAAGTTGGAAGAGCGCATTTTGAGACAGAGAAGTCGCGATTCACAGTTTTGGATGCGCCTGTAAGAATGCTATCACATTTTAAGAGGCGACCTGTTTCTGTTTGATATGATAGAGAGAAATGTCTCTTCCTTGGATGGTAATTATGGTCATCGAAGAAATGTATTCTCCGGTTTAATTGGCATTCCTTCTAGAGATTGACGGTGCCTAGCACATCAGAATTCTATTTAACCCCTTAGCGCCTTAATCCTTTCTTGAATTTTTGCTTGTTTTTGCTTATATCTTTATAAATCTAATATTATTTACCTCAATTTCATCAAATTCATCATCCAGAAAGTCAAGCATTGGTTTGGATGAATGAGAAGGTTTGTGGTCAAAAAAGACCCTGGATGATCGTCCAGAATTGGGACGTTGGAGCGCTAAGGGGTTAAGTAGCAAGAGAAGAAGCATAAAGGAAGCAGTCAATATTTTCCCTGCAGATCAAGTTTGTTTGTGTGTGATATTTTGCTAATATGTTGACGGGTTCTTTTTGTTGATCTTGGAAATCTTAATTGACTTCTTAAAATTTCTTTTTTGTAGGGCCATAAAAATTATGTACCCAATATGATTAGTGGTGCATCACAGGCTGACGTTGGGGTGCTGGTGAGTACGATCTGCATTTGTTGGTTCAGTGGTTGTTGTGAATTGCTTAAGGATCTTAAATCTTGTTCTTAGCTTGATTTAATCATAGTGTTTGAGATTTTTAAGCTAAATGCTTATTTCAGGTAATTTCAGCTCGAAAAGGAGAGTTTGAAACTGGATTTGAGCGAGGAGGTCAAACTCGGGAGCATGCACAGCTTGCCAAGACCTTGGGCGTTTCCAAGCTATTGGTGGTCGTGAACAAGATGGACGATCCATCTGTTGAGTGGTCCAAGGACAGGTAGGTGTTTTTAACACAGGAATGCACTAGAGGAAGCGGTTGCCTCGTGACTTATTATATACGTGGAAGAGTATTGGTTCATTTGGTTAATACATGACGCATTTGCGCGAATGACGCTTTTGATGTTTTTTGAAATATTTATTCACTTGATTTGGCAAATTTTTAAATCATTGGACTGCGATGTCTAGGTTTGACGAAATTGAGAAGAAGATTGTTCCTTTCTTGAAATCATGTGGCTATAACACGAAGAAAGGTATGTAAATACATTCCTCTTTTTGGGGTTTCGATGCTTCGTTATCGTTTTGGGTAAGCAGAAATTGATGGGAGAATGACTTGAATCTTAGTCACTGTGTTACTATTATGCACTCTGCAGATGTGCAGTTTTTGCCTATTTCTGGGCTCTTTGGAAACAATATGAAGGATCGGATGCCGAAGAGTGTGTGTCCATGGTGGGACGGTCCTTGCCTTTTTGAAGCTTTGGATGCCGTTGAGCTTCCATTGCGAGATCCGAAAGGTCCTTTTAGGTAAATTTTCTTTTGCGTCTCTCTGATCTAGATCCTTGAGGAAGAATTTCCTGCGGGCTTCCTTACTGTGATGTTATTTACGTGGTGTACTGATAATTCGATGTACACATTATGTTTGCGCAGGATGCCTATTATTGATAAGTCTAAGGACATGGGTACTGTTGTGATGGGCAAAATAGAGTCTGGGAGTGTGCGACGTGGAGACTCCTTAATTGTTATGCCCAATAAGGTGAGCGAGTTCTTTAAGATGGCAACTTTTGAGACTTGTGGGAAGTCGTATGCTTACGTTGGTTCTGTTCTTCATTTGATGAATATGTTCTACTTGTAAATTTTTTAGCAGATAGCACAGTATCATGTAGGTCATGGGTGAATTTCCATGCAGGCCTTGGTAAAAGTTGTAACAGTGTATCGAGACGACGATGAAGTACATTATGCAAAGCCTGGTGAAAACCTACGAATCAGGATATCAGGTGTTGAAGAAGAGGATATCATTCCCGGGTTTGTCCTCTCATCCGTGAGTAAGTATCCTATATCTTACCTTAAAATCATATCCTACGTCGTAGGGTTCCGAGAAATAAAATTCCACAAGAAGAGTTGTTGGCCAACTTCTGGCGACCTGAACCACGTTTGTTTTATTTGCAGACAAACCTATTCCTGCTGTGCTGGAGTTTGATGCCCAGCTCCAGATTCTTGAACTCCTTGATCATAAGGTGGGTTTCTGGAGCTTCTTCTTGTTATCAAGTATTCCTTGAATTTCTGGATACATACACACTCACACACGCACACTAAATATTCCAATCAGGCGAGACTGGATTCATGGATAGTTTTTGCAGTATCACGTGATATTCTCATTTCATCTGCTTCAATCATTCATTCGCTTAAATGATGTCATCCTTGCAGGCAATCTTTACTGCTGGGTACAAAGCTGTGCTCCACATACACTCTATTGTGGAAGAGTGTGAGATTATGAGACTAATTCATCTGATAGATCCCAAAACAAAGAAGCCTATCAGGAAGAAGTTGCTGTATGTGAAGCGTGGAGCTGTTGTAGTTGTTCGCATCCTGGTCAGTTTTCAAATTTTATACGGAGTAGGATTTGTTTCTCTGAAAGGAAAAATCAATTTTCTCTTCGTTCTGCAAAATTTCAAACCTTAATTTCTGACTTGGGGTTCTTGTGAGTTTTTGCGTTCTGCTGTGGTGCAATTTTAATCTCTAATCAAGCTTCAATTTTGTGATTTAGGTCAGTCAAACCATTTGTGTGGAGAAATTTGAGGATTTCCCTCAGCTTGGACGATTTACACTACGAGATGAAGGTGTGTCCTTTACACGTTAAGAATTAATTTCCCTCTTCCAGCTAGGTCCGGCGGTGTGCTTTTCATCTTCTTATTCGGGTTGATATATAACGGCATTCTGACTTTTCGACATGGGTGAATCAGGTAAAACCGTAGCAATTGGGAAGGTTGTGAAGTTCCCCTCTCTTGCTAGCGGCAGCCAGAACTGATGCCAGTACCATTAGTCTGTCTCACCTTCAAGTTTTGGATTCTACTTCCTGTGGTAAATTTCTCTCGCCTACGCTAATACTTCCCCTACACTCTTGAAAAATTTCATTCTCTTGACGTTGGAACGTGTTTCGAAATATCAACTTTTATAATATCGATATTAGCGGCCTATGTTTGAAGCTTCCGTCAAAATTATATTACCGAGTGAACATAGCCTTTCGATGTCTGATCTAATATTGGTTTTTTGTGCAGGAATCACAAAAGTGAGGTGATTTTTGACAAGAATTTATCAAAATCATGGGTTATTACTTTGCTGCCTACTTTACGGTCTTCTCATTTTCAAAGAGCAACCACAAGTTCTACTACTTGAGTTGCTTGTTCCTTGAGAGCTTGAATGCCATCACGGTCGTCGACATGCTCCATGAGTAGTTCTGGTTCGATTATTCTTACCCGAGAACTCATTCGGTTGTTCCCTCTGTAAATTTCGGAGGCTGAATAATGCCAATGGTAGAACTAGATGTTGGGCGTTTTGTGATTTTGTGCTAGCTTCGCAAGGGAATCTCGATTGACTGAGAGGTTATACTGGGAGTACGCTGTTTGCACTTTTGAAGCATAGGGAATATGTGATAGTTGTAGGTGCTTGTGTTGCGAACACAGATGACAGATTGTGCGAGGAATGTAGGAATGCTGAATTCTCTCTAGGAAATATAATTGTACTGCACAGAAGATAGATCACAGTTTTTGAGGGATCAGTTTGCCGGTACACTCTGATTGTCTAATAAAAGCCCTGCAAGTTATTAGAGTCTGCATTTGTGGTTTATATGTGGTTGGATGCTTGTATCCTCCGTTTCCTCTTGCTGGGCCACCTCCATGTAGTGATGGAATCGGTAATGAGTTTTCATGTTTTCAAGAGTTGCATTTGCCTTCGCCGAGTTCACTAATGCTTTCACCGTTATGTGAGTAGGGAGAAACTACATATAAGAAGTAATTGTGTCTTATTGTCATACTGAAAGACACCAAAAAGGTTAAACTCAATGTTAAAAATAGATTTTCTGGAAATCTGAAACTTTGCCTTATCTTTTTACTGAAAGACACCAAATAGTTTAAACTCTATGTTAAAATTGTTCTCTGGAAATCTGAAACTTCACCTGTTTTGAAGGAGCTGTGGCTAAAATCCATGCCAGTCAACATTTAAGATTCTGGTTTGATAGTAATTGCAAGCTTGTATGCGAAATTTTGGAATTTATTTTGTCTTGTGCATGTCTGGCCAATACTAACCAAGGTGAAAGCCGACCCAGAACTGTCCGTGTATTTGAACTATAAATTGCCCCCCCCCGAATAAATAGTGTTCCGCTTTTTTCCTTTCAATAGTCTACAGTATCCGATAAGAATGATTTCATTTCCAATATGTAATGTAGGATAATTAGTGCACTTGTAAGAATTGAATTAACTTCAGTACTATACTACACTAAAAATTGGTAAATAGTGTTGCCTATACTAATTGTGATTTGCAAGGTTAGTGTTAGAACATTATTTATCCATTCTAATACTATTTTAGTTCTATAGTAAAATGACCAACATTTCTATGAGAGTGCATTTAGTGTTAGATGGAAACAAAATATAGTGTTGAGGTAAAAAACAGGATTTAGGATAAATAGTAATGGGATAAAAAATAGGATTTAGGATAAATAGTGTTGGGGGTAAAAAACAAGGAACAACACTAATTATCACCCCCAATACTATTTACCAATTTTAATGTAGTATGTTTAACATATTTTGAAATTATTTGGAGTGCTGACAAGACATTTGCTACAAGGTATCTAAAAATGTACCTGGAATCCTATTTTTTGATAGAAAATGTATATTGGTGTGTTTAACATATTTTGAAATTATTTGGAATGTTTACAAGACATTTGCTACAAGGTACCTAAAAACGAACTTGGAATCCTATTTTTTGATAGAAAATGTAGAAGTATAGAGTACCAAAATAGTGTGTTTCATAGTGGAAGGGCGACAAGTCTACAACTTCAAGTTTGCAAACAATTTTTGTAATGATTGGATTTGTAAATCTTATTGTAGAAGTGGTGGCTTTGAGAAAAAGAAAAGCTTTGGTAAAGATAGTAGCTTTTAATTTTTGAAACTCCTACCTTTAGAAAAGTTTTAATACTATAAATTTCTTTTGGGGAGTAAATATGTCATTAAAAAAAAAAAAAAAAAATAGGGCCTCTATATGGCCACTAGAACTAGATTAGCAATCCAAATAAAAAATTAATATTTTTTTTTCAAATAAAAATATTAGTTTCTATTTGGACATTTTGGAATGCTTGTTGAGAGTCTAGGGCCCTACAAAGGCCCCAAATTTTTTCTAATGTAATGGATGTTGGATCCATTTAAATTACAATTATAGCCTTCTACAATTATAGCTTTTACCTTTTGAAAATTTAAAATCAATTCATAATTATAGCATTTTTAAAATTATACAACATTTTGTACTCACTTAAAATAGATTAGTGAATGTGCAAAATTATTTATGTATTTTGATTGCATGTCCATTGGGGCTATTGTATTGAAACTAGAAACATACTAATTACTTTTCAAAAATATAAGGCTTAATTACTTTTGTATAATGTTTTCTTTCTTTTTGACCATTGATTGAGTATAATTGAACCAACTCTATAATTGAGGTTGTTTCCAATAACATGAAAAAATAGCTTTGTTATGGAAAGAATATCCTTCACCTTTCTTGTTACTTCACATTTATTTCTCATAACAAGCACTATGAGAACCCCGTGTTTTAGGTGATGGATTTTAAGTGACTTTCAATAAAACAAACGGTATTTAGGGTTTAAGAATAACATTCAATAAAACATCTTTATTTTACATGAAATGTGTCACCTAAAAATATGGGTTTATTATAGTGAAGGTTGAATTCCTACATCACCTAATCCGCTCAACATCCTCACAATAAAAATTGAAATGAATTCCTAGGGACAAGATGAAGATGCAACTCCAAACATTTGCAAATTTGCAAAAGACATTATGAGTCAATTTGAGAATTGGGGCCTTGAGTTGTAAAAATCTTTGCCTCTATCTGATGGAAAAATGCCACCACAGTTAACCTTTGTTCTAAATCTTACATATATTGACATCAATAGCAATATTAGTATTCAAATGAAACCACATGGTTTTCAGTTATTCATATATAACTAAAATAGACCCTATGCAATGAAACAATAACAAAAAGGGGTTTTCAAATTGCAAGGTTTCATTGAAAAGAGGTTTGGATGCTATCATGGTTAGCAAGAACAAATGAATGAAAAATTGTGGAGATGAGAATGTGATGGATGAATGATGACCCAATATGCTTCTTATATAAGAGATTGAAAAGTTGAGTAAGTTTTTGTCTATTGATGCATATATACTCTCAGAGAGAATTTAGTTTAAATTAAATGCACAAGAAAAATGAGTGAAAAAATTGAGCATTGGAATTTTGATTTTAGTACCATACCATATTTCAAAAATGTAATTAGTGGAATGTGAACTCATGGTTAGTGTATTTGAATGGATAGATAATAGTCACCTCACTCCCATACCATCAAAGCTCCATGTTTTATAAAAATATTCTAAAGAGGCGACATGTCAAATTCTTATTGGTGGTTAAAAATTTTCATATTGATCTCATTTATGGAATCTCTCATATGTCAATTTTTTTCAAATTTCAATATATAAATTTTTAGGTTTTCTAAAATTTTAATATTTTAATTTTTGGAATTCTCAAATTAAGAAACCAATATGAGATTACAAATCTACATTCATATCTACAATCAATCAATCATATTTGTACATGTACTCATATATATTGTATTTATATATTTATAAAATGTGCATTTGTACTCATATATATTATATTTATATATTTATAAAATGTGTATTTGTACTCATATATATTGTATTTATATGTTTATAAAATGTGTATTTGTACTCATATACATATATTTTTTGAAGGAGAATTTTTTTATAGCATGGGTAGCTAGCATTTTTTATTCATTAGAGTTGGCTATTGATTTTGAGAGGATAGGGAATGTGAAAAAAAATCCATGTTGGCATTATTTGGTTGTGAGCTTCTAATTTGTCACATAGAACTCATAGTTTTCTTTTATTTCATTTTTGTAATTTAAGTTATGTTTTATATGACAAAATCCCCTTCAAAAGTGTTAAATCAAAATAGTTATATTACATAAAAATACAGTATTTGGTTCAAAATAAAATAGAACACCTTGAATAATCCAAAATCTTGCATGTATATAGGTTAAAAATCAAAAGTAGTGGAAGTAGGAGATAGTGGGATTTTATTCTCATTGTTCAAATGTGTAAAGTAAAAATATGATTTTGCATATCTTTCATGGTATTCCATGAGAGGTTCCATAAAAATTCTTTTAACTTACAAAAGATCCTCTTTTGGATGGTTACATGCTTAAATCAATGATGGAAAATTCCTAGAAACTATTCGTGCCACAGTAAAATCTCACTAAATATTAGAAAAGTTTTTTTTATACTAATAGCACTCCTTAACAAGTTTCAAGGCATTCCAATGTTCATTGACAAATACCCAAACCAACAAGATTCTCCAATTTCAATAGAATTGGGGAAAATATTCATGGAATTGATCAACATTCCCGGAGCATACAAAATCAAAACAAAGCCAAAGTGGTGTCTTTCTTTACTTCCATACACCTTCCAAATCACTTATGTTGGTCAAATTCTTAAAAAAAAAGAAATCCAATAGATGGATTTTTACACCATTTTTGTTTAAATTTGTGCCTTCTTGGGGACGAAAAAAAGAAGAAAATTTCTGATTATCAAAAATGGACTTTTAAATCCAATAGCACAATTTGATTTGGAGTATTTTTCCAAAAATTAGAAGTTTGGACCAACATAGAAGAAAATAATCTTAAAAATTAGATGAAAATCTTGCAGTGATTAGATTACCACTATATAATTGAGAGGGGGAGGGTTTCCCTTGGAAAAAGTAAATAAGGGCATTCTTCTCCCTCTCAAACCACTCCTTGTATTTTGTTTTTGTTGGATCCATTTTAATTAGATATTTGGGCCATTGAGCCAAAATTTGCCAAATGGTGCTTTAGGAGCAATTTTGCTCTATAGTTTATGTTTTTGAAGCAAATTTTCAAGGACATTAGTTTCCCTTCAAACCTTGCATTCTATTGTGTTTTTAAGTGTTGTTTGTACAAACTTTGGTACTGACCCTATAGATCCCCCTGCCTTAGTGATGTTGCTTGTGGAGTCCCTCTAGCAACTTATTTATGTTGTTGTGTACATTTCTTTAGGTGGAAAATCTTTATTGAGAATTCCCTGAGAAATTGTGGATTGTATAGTTTGTAGTACTAACAAAGTGTTGGCATTTATGTGCATTAAGCAGTTTTATTAACATCTACTAATTTGTCCCCTTCCAATTTAGTCTAGTATTTTTCTTGTTTCTGTAAATTATGGTAGAGCTTTGAACCTTTTAGGTGTCTATTCTTAGCTCTTTTATAAAATACAAGGGAACTCTGAACCTTTAGATGTCAATTTTTAGTTCTTTTCTAAAATATGGTGGAGTATTGAACCCTTTAGATGTCAATTCTTAGTTCTTTTCCAAAACATGGTAGAGTTTTGAGGTCTCAAAACTTAGTGTTTTTTTATTTATTAAAGTCCTAATTACAATGGAACTCTGGATTTAGGCCCACAATTATCATTTCCAAAAACCTTAATATACGGCTTATACCTTCATACTTTATGTGACCAAAATTCAAGAAAGCTAGACTTTGTAATGAATACTCAACTTCTAGCACTTAGAGATGTAAGTCTACTTTTAAGAACAAACCAAATTTCTAGCAATCAAGCTAAGTTACTAGTAGTCAAATCAAGTAATCGGCAATTCAATCCAAGCAACCGTCAATTCAAGCCAATAAACCAACAATTTAGCCAACCAACCCTACTTAGCAAAAACCAATAGCCTAAGGCAAGTATAGGGGCAACAATTGGGTATTGGTGGGCACCTAGCCTACCACATGAATGATGGGTCTACCTAGTGAGCGTTAGTTTTGAATAATTGGGCATGAGGTCTAAACAATTGGGCACCAAAATCTATTCACACTAGAAGTTGGATTTGTATACATTAGGCTAGGAGTGTTTTTGTATATGTTGGAGTTTAGTTTATATGCTTTGTGGGGCTAGGGGCTAGGGTAGTTAAATTTACCTTGTTGCCAAAAAAAACTAAACAAAAAAAGTAATCTAAAGCAAAAAGAAAGGAACTAAGCAAACTAGTCAAGGAAGGAATAGAAGATGAAGTGTTGAGCATGTGCAAGTAGAAATCTAGCAAGTAAATGAGAAGGTGATTTAGTGTTTGTCGAATTATAGCATTTGGATAGAAATTAGGAGAAATCCAACAAAAATATCAATTAGATATAGAAAATCTAGGTTGATGATTATTGACTTGTGATTCAAGTAGAGGATAAGAATCTCAAATTATTTCGATTTTGTTTGTCTTTGAAATTGAATAGTTGTTCCTTTGGCAAAGTCAACTAGTTGACATTGGCAATAATTCAAAGGAAAGAGTCTTAAAAAGAAAAGATGAAGTAGGAAGAAAAAGAAGAGGATTTAGAAGGAAAGAAGTAAAAAAAACTTAAAAAGGAAAATAAGAGGTTAGATTGGGGTTTAATTCCACAACTTGTACTACAAATCAATAACTTAAACAATGAGTAAATTGCAAAAAGAAGACAAGATGGAGAACAATAGGTTAGTGCTAAGGCAATCCTTGAACACCTCTTGGATGAGGTCAACTTTGAGGTACATACCTAAATCACTCATTTTCCTCAATGTCTTATGATTACAATTTCATAGTAGAAGTTACAAAAGTAATTATTTTAGCTATACATCCTTGTAGAATATTTTTAGAGATTTTTGAAAACATGTTAAACCTAGAAAGTAGATTAATAAACAAAGGAGATATCAATGGATGAAGATTGGAAGTAAAAATGGATGAAAAATAGTATACTTCATCCAAAGATGGTAAAAATAGTATACTTCATCTCCTTCAATTGAAAAATACTCAAAGAGAAATTTAAAAATAAGAACAAACAATGATGATTGATCCTTCCAATCATTTCATTTGTCTTTTAATTGATGATTGCATGGATGGAAGGGAAACTACTACTCACTTGTTTTGTTAGTCCCAAATACCATTCAAAAATCAAATTTGACCTATACTAATGGCACAAAGTGCAACAAGAAGATCATTTTGGGATAGTAAATTAAGGCCAACAAGATCATTATGGAATAGGAGTAGTATTTTGGAATTAGCATTACTTGAAAAGAGTCTACAAAGTTCCAAATCTAATTTGCACTTAGCAAATGGAGTCAAAACAAGATAGTTAATCAAGGATCAAACGAAAGTAGTGATTCTTCATCCATTTTAGGTTAAATTTAAAACTTAAAAATTATACTTAAAATTAGGCTCATATTTGAAATCAAAAATTGATTTGAGTTCAAGAATCAATGAATGAAGTTTGAATTGCCTCTTCCAATGCTAAACTTCATCTAGCCATAACTTCTTTTTGAAAACTCCAAATGAAATGAATTTTACCATTTTGGAAATGGGAGACTTTGCTCTATAATTTAAAATAGCTAAATTTTAGGTTTTTTATATTCATATAAAAAGGATAGAGTCTTGGCTTGTTCCAACCAATATGACCAAGTTTGTTATATTTTGAATTTTTAGTTGTTTCTTTTTGTAATTTAAATCACTTAAAAAATTAGAAGATTCATTACTTTGAAGGTACAATGAACCACGCTAAGACAATTGTTGGTATATTTGAGCGAATAGAAAATAGTCACTTCACTCTCACATACCATCCTGAGATACCATTAGAGTTGAATATATTTTTTTAAATTCTAAAGAGGCAACATTTTAAATTTTTACTAGTGGTCAAAATTTTCCAAGTTGATGTCATTTTTGAAATCTCTCATAACTTGAATTTTAATATTTGAAGTTTTAGATACCTCATTTCAACAAAAAAAAATATGGGATTACAAATTTCCACTTGTATTTGCACTCATTTTTGTATTTGTATTTGTACCCATATATATCTTATTCATATTTATTTGTATATACCATATAATTTATACTTGTACTTATATACATATATTTTTTGAGGGAGAACTTTTGTTCATATAGCTAGGGGGGCTTATGTTTTATTGAATAAGATTGGCTAGTGATTTTGAAAGAATAGTAGAATGTGAACAAATTTGTTTATTGGTGTTATCTAGTCTATTCAAGATATGAGGAGATCCAACAATTAAAGATACGGTGATTGGAAATTCTAAATCATAAATAGTCAATTATTCATCATGAAAACATTAAACAAATGATCAATTTGTATTGTCTTCAAAAAATATTAAATTCAATTAAAACCACAAAAAATAACCAAAGCATGTCACTAGATAACCACATATTTATAGTGAACTTGAGTTTTGGGCTAACTTGGTTCAAATATACCCTCAAACACAAGGTCCATCATGACATCATTATATATGAGGTGTCTATAAAGTATCTACATCCATAATCAAAATGTGAGATGTGCATTTGGATCAAAGGGCATCACAAAAACCTTCATATTCATTACACAAGATATACATACACAATCAAAACATGAGAGTTTATGAAAGCCCTACTTTTAGTTTGGGTCACACCAAGAGATTGTACTTTTTCAAATTCATAACTTATGTATATAGTGTCCATTTAATGCATTCTAAAGTGTGTTGGAATCTTCTTCTAGTTGCCAATAAGATCTAGTTAAAATAATTTATGTTCAATAATAATCATTTTTCTTAGTCATAATTGGTGACAATTAATCAATTATAGATTTATAGGTGCACATATAGTATTATATCATGTGCTACCATGACACTAATTTGGCAACACTAAAATGTGACCTTGTCATGTGTAGCAATCCTTCCTATAATTTCACTATGGCCCTTCATAATGACCACCTTTACTTCCATCATAGTAGTCATCTTGAAAAGGTATTATGCTATGAAATTAACCTCTAAAAGAGCATTGTCTCCTCAAGGACAAAATGGATTTCCGGCAAGTTCCTATGACCTCAATTTTTAGTGAATTTTTTTGAAATTTTCTCATAATATAGAAAAACTTCTTAGCTTCTTGGAAATTTAATTTTGAATTCAATCAGTGCCTAAGAACAAAAGTTATGCCATTCTAAATATAATTTTTATGTCGTTAGGTAGAAAATGAAATCCACAAAAATTTGAAATTAAATTAAATTTTCTTTCTTAAAGATTATATTTTTGTCTAAATGTGAAACTTTGATTCATCCCATTTGAATTAATGATGTGAAAGTTATGAACAATCTTGTTTTTTATGCAATCTAAGTATCTTCTTCACAAATTGATTTATAAGATTTATTTCTAAATGTAGTTTTCATAAGCTTAACAAAATTATTTGACAAGATCAAGTTTTCTTGATAGAACAATCTCACCATTGGGATTATTGTATTCCAATCCCATCTTAGAGCTATTAATGATTTAGTGTACTTTTTTCAATTTTGGACCTACTTCTACATAAGAATTTTTTAAAGAATGAAAATCAAGAATTTTTTTTTAAAACTTCCTAGAATTTCAATTCAATTCTTCAATACAAAAAATTCTAAATTCAAATTCTGGTAAATTTTTTTTCCACAAATGGCAATCAAAGTCATTTGAAATTCTAGATTGGTGTTCAAATTTTTTTCTTTTCAACTTTGAATGCTAATATCTTCCAATCTATATGGTCAAACTTCATGAAATTTTTACTAGCCCACATGATCTTAGATTAGTAATGTACAAGACCCTACAATTAGATTCTTAAGAATTTTTTTTGAATGTGGATGAACACAACAAAAATAACAATTTTTCAGTGGGTTAGATTTAAAAATTGGCCTTGGTCATTAGAACAAGGTTGCTAGTAGACGAGCCTAGGAGCATGAGCCTAGGAGCCCGTGAGCAAGAAATTTTTTAAAAAAAATTATAATTTTGTATAGGGGTCCTATAATCGTGGATTTTATACCGTGTGCAATGTGGTTAATATAAGGTCATTTTCTAAGATGTTAGGCACCTACTTTTTGTTTTTCAATCTCTTTTTGACAAAGACCACATGTTGTCAATTTTAATTGAAATGTAGAAATTATAAAACATAGTAAGGAATTAAACACATACAAGAAATAGCCATAAAACACACAAATCCAATCATAATAGAAATCAACACATAATAGTTTGACCCAAGAGATTCATCAATTTCATGAATCTAAATTGTTGTTGACTTAATCACAGAATTGGAATCTATAGATGACTCTGTGGGCTCTCCACCCTCAAATGCAGATACATCCACATACTGCAAGACATTTATAGCATAAGTGCCTTTACAACGTTTTGTTATGAAGCAACCAAACTCCACAAAAGCACTTGCCATTTGTTCAGCATAAATTGGAAGCTAAAAAATCTTCTCTGCACTGATGAAAAGACTTTGTTCTAGCATAACAACATTTTTTGGCATCAATTTGCAATCCCTGCAAAAAAATAAGATATATGGGAAATTTCTTTTAAATGGCGATATTTTGCATGCCATTTACATGAGTCAAGAGTACATATGACAACGCTTCTCAACATGTCAACCTCATAGATGTGCCAATTCTATCCCTAACAAGTCCAAATGGCAATGCAACTCCATTGTTCCTTCACCCCCATGCCATCTTTTTATGAATTTCTTCCATTTTGTAGTCCCCCTTTGTATCATTTTCATAGAAAGATCGCCATTTTAATGAAATTCCCCATATATACTATTAGGCTTTTAGAACGCAAAAGTCAACGTGCACACAAAGATTCTATAAATTGACAACTTACTACATTTCTCCAAGCGAACAAATTTGCGAGGCACGACAGGCATGTCTTCTGGCTTCTGTGAACTCTCAACCATCGGCGCTAAAGTTGGTGTCGCCACCATGGATGTTGGTGACTTCCTCGTCGACTTCAGAATGGCATTGTAAATGTTGGTGTTCCCCTCGAAAACCACAATGTGACGGCTGGTGCCACGGCAAGCCATAATGCATGCACCTGGAAGCAATGAAATTCAATTGCGGAATGCATTTGCAAATAAATTGTAGACGACAACTCATATAAATAGCTATTTCAAAGGTGTTAATTTAAGGAATGGATAAGCGAGCCTTTGGAATGGCAGTCAAAGGATGAGCTAGCATGTGCTCAAGCCCTTCACCTTCTGACATATCTAAATCCTTAGGTTGCAAACCATTTGGAAGAGACCAGTCAAAGGATTGTATAAAAGTTGCAACCATAATGTGAACCAATGTTGAAGCTAACATGATGCCTGGACATTGTCTCCGCCCGGCTCCAAAGGGTAGGAATTCAAAATTTTTGCCTTCAACTTGCATATGAGCATGAGGCATTCCATCTAAAAATCTTTCAGGCTTGAAAGTCATAGGATCTTCCCATATCTTTGGATCTTGAGCAATTGCTGCAACATTTACTAGAACCGCTGTTTTTTCTGGTATGTCATACCCCCAAACCTTACAAGGTTTTTCACTCAAATGAGGAATTAGCATTGGGCCTACTAGGTGAAGACGAAAGTTTTCTTTGATGACGGCTTGTAAATACTTGAGGTTGGGAACATCTTCATCTTCTACTCTTCGAGACTTGCCTACAACAATGTCAAGCTCCGCTTGCACCTTCTTCATCACAATGGGATTGCGAATGCATTCCGCAATTGCCCATTCTATTGTATTGGTAGTAGTGGTTATACCTCCCGCAAAAGCATTCTATTTTTCAAAAGAGAAGGAAAATTTAAAGATACATTACTTAAACTTGTTCACAAGATGAATTTAAAGACTTGAGATCAACAATATAATTTTAAAATTTTGACAAGAAGACCAAAACTTCAATGTGCAAATTTCATCATATAATTTTCTAACAAATAGTTCTAGCATCAATCTCAAATTAAATGAAAATACCTTTCAAGTGTTCCCCTTGTGACTTCTTTCACTTCTTAACTTCAAAAATTCAAAGTCTTTGAAACCTCTACATAATGAAAACTGAAAAAGGAATAGCACCCTTACCCACAATGTGCTAGTGATGTTGTCATTGGTGATGTCAAATTTCAATGTCTCATCTTCCATTTGGTTTAAAAGGACATTTGCCATATCTTTGTCACAAATGAAACCACGTTTTTGCTGCATAACATGTTCAGATATGATTGAGGACATAAAATCATCCATTCTCTTTTTCACCTCTCGCATTTGTCTTTCAAGCCCAAAGATGTCCATCCATTTGAACATAGGGATGAAATCTCCTGGATTTATAATTATTGAGTACTTGGACATGTCCGTTAAAATCTTTCTAAAATTGGTCACTTGCTCTAGTTCTTGTGCATCATGTATCTTTTCAGAAGCCACTACCATGAAACGCCTTTTCAAAATCATGTGTGATATGATGTTAGTTATAGCCACTTCAATATAGTTCCTTACAGACACCACCGTGACACCATCTTGAGGAATTACATGCATAACATGAGCAATTTCTTCTGTTCGCACATTTGTTGCTAGTTGAAGTTGTTTGTTGGTACTCAGTTGTATATGTAGTATCTTCTTCAAGTGCAACCTCAAAGGTGAATCTGGCGTCATAGCTATATCTGATATCAAACATGGGCACAATTGTTAAAGAAAAATGAGTTTCAAATTACAAAAACTAAACTAAATTAAAAAATATTAAATGAAATGACTTTCAATTCAAGTTAAAAAATGAAGGACTTTCAAATTCCTAGAGCTTTAAAAACTAGAAGTACTCAATTTAGATTAGAGAAGTTGATCAAACAATTGAAATGGCATTGAGGTATGTGTATATATATAAAAGCACTACCACAAATATGACAACTACATTTGGATTAGGAAATGTAAGAAAAAACTAGGTATTGATTACTTAATAAGATGTATATTATGAAAACATGAAAGTTTGTAAAAGCCTATTCTTGATTTTTTGATAGACCTAGAGACATTCTCTTCAAAATTCATAATTTATTCATACATTGTTCATATAATGCATGCTAAAGTACATGATTGGAATCCTCTTATAGTTATCAATGAAATCTAAGAAAAACAATTCATGTTTAGAAATGTCATTAGTATTGATTTATTTATAGGTGTGCATATCTTAATTCTACTGAGTTCTATCATTCTACTATTAACCATCTTGAGCATTCTAGGCACTCAAGCTTCTACCTCTTCTGTACATGAAGACAAAATACAACAAATGAACCCAAAATATTATTTGAGCCATGACCTCAAGCAGACCTTGTTTGTACAAATGGAAATCACTCATTGAATAAGGAGAGGTATGTGATTTTCCAAAACCTTCTAAAGGTCAAAATCATAGCACTATTTACTGTTTTCTCCATTTAGCGGAAACAGTCATTGAAGTTATATCTAGCAACATGAAAATAGAGCCTTGTTATGGAAATAACAATCCTAAAGACCCTCACCACTACCATGGCTTGTATGTTAAGGTAGTAGTGCCCCTGTTCTACATGCTTAAATGGTCACTTTAAGAGCACACTACCTTACTTCTCATAACGAGGCTCTACTTTCACATTACATTCAACATCCTCACATCCTCTCACACACAAGTTTGAATCTGTTTATTCCCAAGGGAGAGAGGAAGAAGAGGCAACTCTGAGTACCTCCAGGGAGAACCACATTCGAAAATGAAGTTGGGATTCGGTTTGCGAAATTGGAGCCTTGAGTCTTGAGAATCTCCTCCGCTGCTGCAGGGGAGGTAGCCACCACAACGAGCCTTGGCCCCAACCATAGCGACATCAGCGGCCCATAAGTCTCGGCCAGTTTGGTGAAATCCCGCTGCGGGAATTTGCCCAACAAGTGCAAGGAGCCGATGACAGGGAGACCCCGTGGGCCTGGAGGCAAATTCTTGTATTTGCTGCTTGTGAGCAGCTTGGCAAGCAGAAGAAGGCCAAGCACCACTGCACTCACAACCTGCACAGACAGCACCAGCGCCGCATGATTCATGTACTAACGTGGTTGAGCACAGTAAGTAATTCGAGCAAACATTTGGAGACTCCACTCACAATTATCCATTTTCACGTGGGTTGCGCGGACTAGTGCAGACCTAGTTGGAGCAAATTTTTGAGATTTAACTGATATCTGCACAATCAGGCATGCAATCTGTTGAGCATCGTAACTACTTTGAGAAAACATTTTGAGACTCAACTGACATCTACCCATTAATTACGGTCTACATATGGTTGCACATCGTATCTGGTCGATCAGTTTGAGCAAACTTGTGAGACTAAACTGTTACTGATACTCAAAAGGGAGAATGATCGAGCCTGCATAGAGTTGCTTGGAAAGCAGAGAAGAGAAGCGTAGTTACACTCCAAGCTCCATAAGGCATTATCATCGTCACCGTGGCCGCGAAGATTGATACAGTAGACAGTACGTCAGGCCGACTTGCACGTACAATGCGAATGCAAGTGATCGATCGATAATGTTCCGAAGCCAACTCAGAATTCACAGTTGCAGGATCTGACTTCAGTCTGTCTCACTAGTGCCAATGAATGGCTCCAAGTCCAGCTTGCTGCTCAAACAATATCAACGCGAGACAGTCTGTAGCAATGCTAACTTAATGGCACTGCATCTTGGCTCCCCTTTATATATTAGCGAGGATGCACGAGTTCTCGTATTAAAACATTGATAAATAAATTCAAGCGGACATGTCGTCATTCAAGAAGAACGTGACGTGATAGATTCCACAACCTGATATTTTGAAATTGGCTTTTTGAGTGGCATACCTTCAGTTGTTGCAGGAATATGATATAACCCAGTAACTTACTGTTAGTATAGAAAGTGGACAGTATTGTTACTGGACAATTATATTGTTACTTAGTGTTGGATGGGCCTGAGCCTTTACTAAGCTTACATAAGCTTATGTAAGCTGTACAATGAGCAACCGAAGGTACAGCAAGTTAATGCCCTGCACAGTACGAAACGGCCTTTTCAGGAAATGGTGGCAGTGACCTGCGCAGTACGTAATCCTTAAAAGAAATGGCGAAAATATCCTGCACAGTACGAAACGGTCTCTCCACTCGCAACTTCTCAAAGGGAGTAAGTTGAGAAAATCAAGGATACATGCAACAAAGAATACTTTTTTTTTTAATTCAATCAATAGCTAAAAGAGGTCCACTACTTTACTGACCAAATCATATCCATTCACTACCTTTTTAAAGGAGCCATTTCAAGAGGACACGTGTTTTTAAATCATACTACTTTATGGCCGTCCAAGTCAAAGAGGCTATGGGAGTGAGTGGTCAAACTCTTGGGGAGAGTTCAAAGAAATGAGCAATAAATAGGCCATAGTGTGAAGCTTTTGAAGGACAAGTGCAAAGTCCAACCCCTTGGCAATGAACTCCCGTGGCCTCTCAATTTAGATGGTCACAGTGTGAAGTTTCCAAAGACCAAGCACAAAGTTCAAATTCATGATACCAATCTAACATTTTGGATCTTGTCGGTCGTTGATTCATTATGGAAAAAATTCCATGGCCATAGTTTGGGCCTCCATTACCAATTGATCCAAACTTCCTTTGAGAATCCATCACTATGTAGGCAATTTATTGCCATGTGGGTAGTTGGAGGGTGATGGTCTTTGGACTTATGCCTTCTAGGGTTGAGAGGATGAACTCTTAGTTTCTAAAAATTTGAATGGTAGAAACCCACAGCCTCTTGAATCTTGATCTTTGGCCATAGTGCGAAGTAGCCCTTACAAGTATATTAATCCCTAGAGGACCAAAAGTGCAAAAAAACACCTAATGGCCTTGTGGTCAATTAGGATTAAAGGTATGAGTAGGGGTGGAATCTCACTAAGTATATTCAATGATATTTCATTTGTAACTTGTAAGTATAAATTATGGGTGAATTATAAAAGGAGTAAAGTATATACATCCACAATCAACATTGGTCAAAATGAGATACTTGCACCTCAACAAAAAAGTGTAAAAGAAACTAGATATTGATTACACAATGCCTTGTGTTACATGTCACATGCTTGGTAGAAGCAAAACTAGGGGTAGAACTCAAAAGAGCTTCTCTCATTAAATGAGATTTTAGCCCTCTGGAGGGTTGTGAGTTCCCAATAGTTCCCAAACTGCAAGAACTACCCTGCAGAGGGCCACAACAACTCGCTAATGTGGTCGAGGAACCACCATGTCAAAAAAAAAAAAAAAATCAACTTTTTTCTTCATTTCAAAACTATAGTTTTTTGTTTTTTTAAATTTAAAATTTTTTTGTTGGGAACAATTGTTCACCAAAATCTACGAGGGGGGACCATCGTCAGGAATGGCCTGAAACGGCCCTCCCAAACCCCTAGAAATCATCTAAAGGTGGACTAAAAAGAAGTTTGACTCTTGGATGCCACATTTAACTACTTTTCGACTTTGCAAAGTCCAAAATTGGTAAAGGGACATCTAAGACAGTTGTAGAATTTGATTTCTATAGATTTTAGGAATCTAGATATGATATAGATTTTGGACTAGATGGTTTGAAAAATGTACAACAAGTTTAGATTTTAGATATCTATGACAACCGGAGATCTCCCGTTGGACAAAGTCCAAAATTCCTTGAAAAGTCCAAAAGTAGTTAAATATGGCATTTGGTTAGTTTTCTATTTTTTGCTATTCTAAAGGAAGGAATCCTCATATGGTTATCTCCTACTTTATGATGAACTCTAATGTCCACAACATTTGAATAAACTTAGTAGCAACTTTTATTCTTTAATACATAATTATATGGAGTTTGCAATACAAGGTCAAATCTGGCAATCTAATAAGGTAACTACACCAGCTTAGAACTAACTTCTTCCTAAAATTGACATCTATAGATTCTTGCCTAAAATAAACTTCCATTGTTCATGAGATTTTAGTATTGGATTTTTGAACATTTATTTTCAATACTTTGAAAATTCATATTTTGTTCATATGTTGTCCAAAAATCACACTCCGAGGGAACTTAAAATCCCCTTTTAACTTATCAATGAGCCCCTACAAAATCTTTTTAAATATAATAATGCAACCATGTTGCATTGTTTATTTTGTTAATTTTAGGTATACTTACCTTATTAAGCCTTAAGTGGCACTCGTCATGCAGAATAGTGCGGAGAGCATGAAATAATGGAAATTTTTGAAGGCCGCCTGTAGCACTTGCACGTCAATGGGAAACACATTCATCGTATGATCTCCAGTGTTGTCCTCACTACATTGAAGCAGGAGTGAGATCAGCTGAAAATGTTACATTCATTATCAGATTATGAGGTTTGACTACGGAGTTTGGGGCGTACGGGCAGAGCCTCATCAGCTCATTGTTGTTCCATTTCCAAGGGCCTTTCAGCTTCACAAAAATTTTGAAATTTTTTGATTACAAAGCAAAGATTGTATGCTATTGAACACAACTTCGACAGCACAAAAATACGTCAAGCATGTGCAGTTGTGGACCTTGCAATTAGGAGGTTGTCACTACTGTGGTCAACAAATGGTTGGTCCGTCTGAACTTCAAGGCTTCACATGCTAACCGTGCCAATAAAACGATGAGCGAAGAAGGAGTGCCCTTCTTACAAAAATAAGCATGGGCAATGCAACAGAGCAAGTACGACAAATTAGATGATGCTAGCTTCATTGTATAGCACGTCTGATCTGTCCCAAGTTCTATTCATATAATACTAAACGTTGTGCATGGTACCGTCCATAATGTGATCGACAGAATGTCACACTCTAGTTATAATTGCGAAGAATGCCATTCGATGTGTTTGAAATCCACAGCTTCTTTTGCACTTCACAAAGCACAAGACTGCAAACCGTGTTCTTAGGCTTTGATTCAATACAACAATCACTACGATGCATGTACACGTGTAATATAATTTATATTATGTTAACAATTAGAACTATACAATGTGAGCGGCATGCACTCCAAGGGAGGAGAGTATACATTGCTCTCATCAGGTTATCTCTCAGTTCTTAAGAAGGCGGCAAAAGGTTCACAGCCAAGCTAGTAATGCAAATGCCATACCTCTGTACCTATATAAAGACTTTGTACATGAGGTACATACAGTCGTAGGATCATCAATGTACTAGTATCATTTACAAACACCGTAACTGTGTCTGAGCGGTTACTTTAGAGATCCCGTGGTTGTCGACTATGTGCAATACTAAGTCTTCTACTCTCCCAATCCACTAACGCCCTTCCAAGACTTGTATGAGCACTTCAAAGGGAAGCGAAAGGGAGCTTCCGTTCGCGTGCAGAATATTCACATGCAATATATACAAGTAACGCATGTGGAATGTGTCGGCTACCGGTCCCAAAAGTTGAGTGTCCGTTCACCTCCGAAGATTGTAATGACTACGTTGAAAGCAATCTCCCGAATGCAAAAAGACACTGCCACACTGTGGACAGACAAGATTAGTGCGACTGCGGCCTAGGCAAAAACGGCACTTGCGACGTCGACGAGTCCTCATCAAGCCATGAACTCCTGGAACCGCGAGTTGAAATTGAGAAACGGCACCACTTTGCAACCTCCAAGGCCGACTTAGTTCATCTGCAAATTCAAACTAAAATTAACTGCAAATGCGTGGGTACATCTTTACCCAGTTGCTCTGCTGCAAATGTGTAAAGGATGAAGCTATTGACAACTAAAGTATCCACCAAAAAGGAAAAAAACTTATGCCACCACTTGTGACTCCGTATTTGACATGAGTAGGTTCCACAAAGGTGATCAGTGACACGCATAAAATTTGAATATTCCTTGTGTATAAGACTAGTTTCCAATTCTGTCAATTCACCGTTTACTCGCCGTGGTACAGTTGGCCACAACTCGTCCGGACCTGGGCTAGTGGATAGTATGTGGAGAGGAGTCCCACAGCCTTACAATCCACAAACATTGCGCACGCAATCTGACCCCATCGGTGCATTCTCTAGAGCATGTCATAATGCTGGAAATACTTGGGCACTGAAGGAACTCATTTTTGCAACTCCAATAACTTCAATGATTATACAAACGCTTAATTAATGCCCATCAATAAGTTCACTGCAATAAACGCTTTCAGTTCATTTTTTTCAAGTGACCACCACTTCGCCCCTCCCAACGGCAAGTTCGTGTCAACATCCACTTCACATGCGTACCAGTTACTGTCGACGCAAATTTTCTAAAGTGTATGGTCACTCCAGATTCCAGAAACGTCCATAAACACATACCTTTGCAGGCATCCAGAGGATGCAGAAGTTCGGTCTAGCTGCTGGACCAGAGAAAGGAGAAATGAGGTCGCTCTACAAAAGCTGGACTATAAATGCTCCATGCTTCATCTGCGAAACCCTAAAGAAATGTAAGTCGTGCAACCACTGTAGAAACGCCATGATGTTGCATGCTACGATGGCGTGATCCAGATGGTTCGTAGTTGCCGGCCTTGACGACATCTGGATCACGCCATCGTTACAGGATTCGTAGTTGCCGGCCTTGACGACATCTGAGCTTTTCCGGCATCGACTGCTGATATTACGGACTGCACGTGAATGACTTTCGGTGCAGTGCTTCTTGGTAGCGAAGGCGATGGCTGTGTGCCTAATCTAGTCGGGACATGCACCTTCAAAGGCCTTTGAGGACTGCTGCTTACTGTCGTTGTACTGATCTCATCGACTGTATGTATAACAGGTTCTGACTGTATCTTAGGAATACTTCCAATTCCCACGTTGTCGACCACGACATCTGCAAAAATGTTGGAAAGGGGGGCGTCCCAGTCTTACATTGTTTCTATCAAAAGTCGACAACCACGTCTGGCACTACCACTGGCAAAGACGATGCAGCCTCATGGTCCTCTCCAAACTGGGCCCATGATAGCCAAGACTCATCCGCTTGATCTTCTCCATCGTTGTCTGATGTTAGCATCTTCTTCAACGTCAACTCCGAGGGTGTCGAAACAGGTGCAATCAAACTTCAACTTGGTGCAATCAAATTTGGGGCAAGTTTTGGTGGTTGTTTATTATACCTACCTATAATAGTCTATCAATGCTTTCCAAACATGTCAAAATAGGTGCAATCAAACTTCAACTTGGTGCAATCAAATTTGGGGCAAGTTTTGGTGGTTGTACATTATATCTACCTATAATAGTCTATCAATGCTTTCCACGGTTGTCATATCGGATAGAATCTTATTGTTCACGGACGAATCGGACGAATTGGACGAATTGGGGTTGACTGGCTGCAAATTTTGAAGACCAATAACTTTTGAAAAAATTATCCAAATTGGGCATATGAGATGTTTTTCGGCATCTACAATTTGCAGCCAAAGTTTGCAGCCTGTCAACCCTGATTCGCCCGATTTGTCCGTGAACAATAAGATTCTGTCCAATATGACAACCCTGGTAGGATCAAACTCGAGTTATAAATGTGTTATAAAATGTCTTTTACAAATTTATTGAGGTTTTTGTCAAAAGAAAATTATGGTATCCATCATGAATAAAATTTATTATCTAAAAAATCAAATTTTCAAATAATATTAATTACACTTTTAAACCAAACCTTGAAACATTTCACTTTAGCAATTTACCTAAAAGAGAAAAATTATGTTTTTGTCTTGTATTATACATAATTTCGATTTTAAAACACTAGTTCAATACATGCATTAATTGATAAATTTTAGTTCAACTTCTAAATGCCTAGGGTCTTTTTGGATTTAAAAACATCATTTCTTTTTAAGTGTTATAGGTCTAAATGTCACTAATGTTTAGAAATCTCAACCACACAATCTTATAGTCTATATATTGTAGATGATAAAAATCAAATTTGGAATCATTTGGCCACATGGATTGCAAGCATTATAATGTTTTAGTGTTGGAGAAAGGTGTTACAAATTTTCTAGCATCACATTTGGATATTGGAGATGAAAATTGATTTTTTTAGTAAACTTACTCAAATGAAAAAACTTTAACCTTTTTAAGGACTTGAAAGCCCTTTGCGGCCTTATAATATATTCTACATTTGGTGGTATTTGATCATAAAAACTTTGATCAAATACTCTTCAATACAAAGCAAATTAATGATTATAATTATATGTAAATATCAATGTGTCACTAGAAGAAACCCGCGTTTTAGGTGACGTTTTGTAATTTTTTCAGACGGATTTTAGATGACGTCGGAAAAAACAACTTGTGTTTTTATGTGTCTAATATAACATCTGGATGTTATATTAGACACAAAAAAACACAAGTTGTTTTTTCCGACGTCACCTAAAATCCGTCTGAAAAAATTACAAAACGTCACCTAAAACGCGGGTTTCTTCTAGTGTGTGATCACAATTCATATATTAAATCACAATTAAAGAATTATAAGGCTAAATACAAGTCATATAGAGAGGGACTCCAAAAGCCTTTCAAGGATTAAACTATAATGTGCTTCAAAACCAACATATAAGGACATTGGTGGAAGAAAATATCATTCAATAGACTCACTATATCGACAAAATGACTTTGAAAAATAAAAATAAAATTTTCAAAAAACACATCTAAGACTAAACTTTCTACAAAAATGTTTTTCAATCACTATGACGGGCATTTCTTGAATTGATATGAAAGTTTAATTATGCAAACTAGAGTAGTATGCACAAAAGAAATGACTAGAAATAGACATTGTATAAAGAAACAAGCTGCCAAAGTTAACCGTAATCCAAAAATGCCTGGATTTTGAACTTTGAACTGCTCCCAAACATTCAAAATTATTTGGATTGACATTGAATTTTTGACCACAATAACTAGACTTCAAGGGAAACATAATCCAACAAATTTTATTAAAAGCTAACATTGGATGAAGGAGATACAAGCCCCAAAAGTTGCAACCATCAAAATTTGGGAGAACTCAAATCGCCCTCATGAACTTTGAATGGCTTTCAAAAAACTAGTATATCTTGGATTTAAATCTGAAAATTTTACCACACAAACTAGAAGAGAGAGTGCAAACTTTCCAATAAGTTGTATTAAATTTAGACATTAGATACATAAGTTATACCACTTCATGGGATGCTTTAGGGTTTGGAGTGTTTTGTTTTTTGTTTTGTTTTGGGCTTTCTAGTGCCAAATTGCATCAGAAAAAAATTATTTGGCTAAAAAAAGGCAAAAAATTGTAAAGTTTTTTGCCAAAAAACTTCAAATTAAAAAAAAAATGGATGAAATCGCTAGATTGTGGATGAAAATAGAATTAGAGACATGTGATATGTATATATGTGATATTTTCTATTTGATATGTAGATGAATGTTGAAATTTGGAGTAGTAATGTAACATTTTATATTGCCACTTTGGCACTTCATAAAAAATAAAAAAAGCCCTAGTTTGGAGCCCTTAGGGGTTAATTCTTAAACATCCAAAATCTTTTCAAAATTAAAGATTTGGAAAAAATCATTATAAAATATTTAAAATTGATATACAAATGAAAATTGTAGATTTTGAATTTTAGATTCCATACAATTAGATTCGCCAAAGCTATCATCAACATTTTCTATGAATTTTAAAAAAGAAATTTTAAAATTCCTTCAAAATTCAATTACAAGCAAAATATTATCATTTTTGGAGTAAAATTTATATGAAAGGAGATTCTCTTGGCATGATGAATTTTTGAAATTTTTGTGTTCTTTATACTTATAACCTCATTTTTGCAAATTCAATTTTGTATCAAAGTCAATGCAATTTTGACTTGGTCAACTACATGACATACTTCCACATTTGTAATTTTAGAAAGATAAAATGTACTTTGGTAACACCAAATCCAACTAATAGATAGGACAAAAACTTGATAAAATATCTCCCCAAATGTAGGATGACTTTCATCCAAACAACAATGAGAATGAAATAAGTATATGAATCTATTCATTGCCTACAAACTGGACATCAAAGCACTTAAAGATTAAACATCATAGATCAAACTTTAAATTCATATAATATTAAGATAAATTTTAGTACATGGACATGTATAATTGAATAGGTCAACAACCAACAATGCTAATATGTGAACATGAATATGCAAGCATGTGAGCTTTAAGCATAGATATAAATATACTACAGCCATTGAAAGTGCTTATAATGTGAATACCTATAATATTGGTACTCAAATCATAGTTACACTATAGTTGTAGAAGATTCTATAATAAACACCTATGTATAACATAGGTGTACAGTTTTCTAGGTTCCTAGGCTCATGTTTCTAAACTCACATAGTAGCAACCCTCAGTCAACAACTAAATAAATGAGAGCCGAAGTACTATCTACACAAGTAATGTCTCCAGACTTCACACCATCCAACCTCTGCTTTGAACGATCTCCCTTGTGGTAATCAAGAATTTGAAATGTGTTACAGCAATGCAACATATATGATCCTTGCACAATTACAAAGCCCACCCAATCAAGCCACCATTGACTAGGTGTATTATCGACAATTTTGATTATTCAAATGCAGGAATGTCCAAGGGGCTGAAAATATTTTGAAGGTTTATAACGGAACATACTTGTACAGTACAACGCTGGTGCAAACGCACTTACTCTCGACAAGGAACCATGGCCACAGACCAACAAATAAATTTGCAATCATGAATGAGCAGTGACACCGTAGGGACACCCACTTTATCTCTGACCCATATCCGCAAAAGCAAAAATTTGTTCTTCGTGACCCAAGAATAACACAAAGGTTTGCACAGAACATGTGAAAGTGCCTTGGTGATCCGAAAATATAAAAATGCCTGGTTGAGGCAGAAATTCAAAATAGATGGCATTGAGAGTCTGACCTATAAAGACCTTCTAAGAGGGTAGAAACTTAGGATAATATCAAAAAATGAACATCAAACCACTGGTCAATGATGAAGAGCAGAGAATCGAAACTGATAGAACCCACTGGATTCTATGAAATGAATACGGCAAGCCGGGCAAGGTACCTCGCGGCCACAAGCGGAAGTGCAACACATGCCAGCTTGGGATTAAGAGGTGGTAACAGCGGGAGAAACAGCATATCTGGTTGGTTGTACAAACGACTTGAGCATCCTGCATAGAAAATCAGACATGCATGTCACACAAAAACAGAACCCTCAGATAAGGGGTAACAAAACGACTAGGTAATGTGAAAGTAGAGTCTCGTTATGAAATAACACGCCAAGATTATAGTTACCAGTACAAAATTCATAAACTCCCAAACAAAACTGAACTCCCAAAGATATGAACAGAGAAAAAGATTGCGGTCTGCCAGTTTCGAATTTACGACAAACAAAAGAAAAGAACACAGCTCAATGGACACGAAGGTAGTTAAATACATTTTATGCAACACTTTGAACCGCCCTCTCAAAAGCAGCTTCGCCAGCACCAGCACGCTCCACAAGCACATGGGTTGGGTGTGTGATTTTCAGCTGGCTGGTCACACAACCACGAAACAGGTTAAGAATACATGCTACAACATTTCACTTCTTCCGGAAGAAACATCCATAAAACTGAATATCTTCCTTTATAACTGCACATACAGATGTCCAATGCATAAGACTAATCTAGAACGAGACTAACATCCAAGATAGATGAATAGAAGGGCTCTGGTGCCAACTGATTACCTCAAGTATCGACCGGTTGGCTTGCTCAAGTGTAGACTACAAACGATCAGATTAGCAAGTGTGTTGGCGTCCTTCGAATCCTACAAATCAAAGATCACTTCATCATACTAAATATGGGGCTCAGTAAGCCTACTGCAACAATCAAGTACTGAACCGTGAATAATTGAGACATAACACCAAAAATTCCACCCAAAAGATGTAACCTCAAAGTTGTGATTATTTAAGTGCAATTGTTCTAGCTGATCAGCAGGAAAAAAACTGAAACCAGAAACCGACGACATGAATAAACACAACAGTTCCGTGCAATAAGTACCTTGTTCAGAGCCTCCAAAAGCCGGGATTCCGCCTCGTCAAATTGACCCATGTGCATTTGGCAAACCGCGCTTCCATTCATCAGCATAACTGTCCATGTGTACTTTTCACACAGCTCTTGGAAGATGTAGAATGATTCCTGCACCTTAGCGCCACCCTAAACAAAAAGAGAGGAGTAGGTCATCTCTTAGCAAGCTGTCAACGCTAAGTTCAAAATAAGGATCTAATACCAGTTCATAGACGTTTTGCTCGCGTAAATGTGATCTCCACTGACATTCAAGACAGATTTGAGGGTAATCTTCATGAGACTGAACTCACAAAAGAAATGTGCATTGCAAAATACATACAACTGACGAATCTTACCAATGAGAGGTTCACCCATGCATTGGCTAACTGGGTAAGAGTATGGTCTTCGTCAATTTGTTGCATAATCTTCAGTTGCTTCTCGGCGTAATCTGCTCGGTGCATCTTCAAGTAGATCTGTACATTCAGGGCGCACCTGCAAACATAAAGCAACACCTGGAACTGAGACCCACAGATGCGACGACTCCTACCGATCTAAAAGACCAGCACAGAAGTACCCTTTGGATCGAAATTCGCTCGGGCGGCTGCTCCAATCAGTTCCGCATGGAGAAAGCTGAATCCTATTCTCTGAACCCTCTCTTGTCATGGAATTGAAAAAAACACTGCCGGAAAATGCAATCAATAGGGAGCCACGGATTGTCAAAATAGCCAATCAGAACACCCACAATAGGAAGAAATGCAGAAAATCTGGAACAACTCAATTTCGATGCATGATGCCTAAAAGATTAGATGCAGAACTTAGATTGAGCACAGGCATAGCCCCAACAAAAGACGGTTGCCTGGGTCACTTACAAATCAAGAGTGCCACCGACGTGAGTGTGCTTAAGAGCTTCGTTATAGTTCTGTTCGTGCGTGTAGATCATGCCGGCAATGAGCAACAGCGAAGGGTTGCTGGAAACAGCCGGGTCAGATAACCACTCCGACAAGCCAGACAAAGCCTTGTCCTGGAAATGGCAAGTCGTGAGCAGCAGAACACTGAAAAGAAATCAGTTTCTGATTCTTGCCCCGCACAGTCGACACCAGGGATACAGGACAAGTTTCATGACGCAGAACCCAGGACAAACAACACACGAATTTACTTCTCAAATGGACCAAATGTGCTGCGACTTGTCAAGCGAGGTTACCTTCTGAGCTCCCCCAGACAGGTACAATGCGAGCAGTTTCACAGCTTGAAGCGCTGTTGGAGCAGCATCGCTGATTTCATCAATCACCAGCTGGTTTACCAGACAGTGTCACGTGTGTCAGCAGGCTATCAAGGGTCAATCAGAACGAAATGGTGCGGAATCAACGAACCCCAGGGTTTAGAAAAGCCTTCTATCAATGCAATATAAACAAGGGACTCACCTAAGACAGAAACTTAGAGCTTAGGAGCACCAAATAGCAGTACTGAAGAATTCCCTAACCTAATGCAGATCACAGTCAACAGGAAGGCCGTAGTACCCCAATGCCACTAATTCTGCAAAAATCTAATTGACGCTAGCAGAATTTTCACAACAATTGGAGCCGAAGAGCATTCGTTCATGTAAGGTCAGAAATGAGCTCATTGTGGCAAGAGCACGAGATCCGAGGAGCAGTACAGTCTGGTTCTCGATTTTCGGATACAGTAGATGATCTAGATCGAAAAGAGAGGATCGGAAGAAAATATTTAACTCAGAGATTCACAATAGACTGGATCCGAAAGGAAGAACAAACCCTCGAAACAAGTCCCTGGCGCAACTAAGTTTCTTAGGAGGTTCAGATGACGAAGGGCGAGGGATGGCTCACCTGATGCTGGCCGAGCGCAATGTAGGAGCGATAGACGAAGCTGTCCTTCTCCGTCGCATCGGCGTCGCTCAAAGAGCGCAGCACGCTGCTCTCGTTGATGGCCGCCTGGAAGGCGCCCAAGTAGAAGTTGTTCCGCACCGGAAACAAAACATCGGGCCCGCTCATCGTGATGGTGCCCCGAGCTCGACCTCTTTCTCCCGGTGCTCCTCTTTCTTCTTCTCCTTCTGTTGCTCGCCTCCTTCCTCGGACAATCTGTATGTCTTTCTGTTTGTGCTGCGGCGACGAAAGCTTCGCCGATCTTGCGGGCTCCCGGGCTTCGTCTCTCTGGCTCTGCTCTGCGTCTTTAGGTCATTTCATACACAGACTGAGAATGGGAGTGAGGTGCACGAAGAGCTACACCGAAGAGTGCATTTAGTGTGGGTGCAATAATATGCGCCGCCCTCTGTAATGTCACTACCCAGATGCGGAAAACGCGCGTGATAATATGGAGGTGTCTTACGTTGTGAAAATCACGACTGACACTGGTTGGTCCAATTCTGGTAAACCAGCCCATTACAGGCAGAATGATTGGGTTGACGTGTTGGCATTGTTGAAAATTTATAATTTTGTTTTTGCCCCTCAAACAACCAAATATCCAAATATGAGAAATGGTGAGAGCAATTGTAAAATAGCTACAATATTTCCAAATATGGCCACAACATGAAGGTAACCAAACGCTACTTTTTATGATGGTTTTATACTCAAAAGGCGGAACAAAAAGTGTATCCGTAATGGGCATCTTACCCATCTAAAGCGATCACAATATTTCCTCAGTTGCAGTCACAACATAGTCTCTAAAAGCCATCGTCTTTAATGGATTTTGAGTGCTATATTTTTGGTGTGGAGTAGCATAAGTTATTTGGAATTCACACCATGGTTTAGTAAGTAGTGATGGAAGTATGTGAAGAACATATTGGTTGAAATGATGCTAAATTGGTCATTCTTTGGTCTCTAGGATAAATTTTTAGAGAAAAAATCGTGTCATGTTAATTCCATGTATTTCACCTCTTCCATTTAGTTTGAATCTTCTGATTAAAAATATGAATTCAAAATTTGAAAATTTTATCATGATTGGCAAATTTAAAAATTGCATTTTTTAAGGATAAATTCTCCTATAGGATTCACTTCAAAAGATAGGTTTAGGATCTTGCTATTGGTTGAAAGGAAGAAGTAAATGTACTTTTATTTGTGAAGATTCTTTGACTACATGGCCCTACTCAAACTAGGCTCCTCCCCAATTTTTATGCTAAGTGTTCATCCTTACACATTATTATTCAAAATTGGAAAGCACTTTTGAATTTGAATTATAGTTCAAGAAAATTGAAGAAAATATTTTGGTATTTTCATTTGGGTTTTGTTGTTACAAATCCTTTTACAAATATTGCAACTATGATGCTAGTAGTTCTTTATGCACATTGGAGAATATATCATTATTAAATTAATTAAACCAATGGGGTGCGACTCATAAACAATGTTGTTGAAGAACTAGGTGTTACATCAATCTTTTTTGTTTTTTATGTGCTCAATTTGCCACTAAATATGAGTAGACAATATTTGATTGTATTTTTCAAAGATAAAATCACACAATGGTCATAATTTTTCAGATTGTTTTAGAGGAAGTATGAAATTGCAATGAGTTTTGAAATTTTAGTGTAAAAAATAATCTATTAAACACAATATTTTTATAAAAGGTCTCCCCAAATAGATGAGAACTTATAGAACTTCCATCAATCTGCAATGCTCATTTGAAATCAAATCAAATGTCACTTTGTAGCCCCTTGGCCTATCCTAAGATTATTTCAAGAAGGAAGTTGGGGACTAAATCAATTGTTCAGTGAATGACTTTCAATCGAGTTGTAGAAGTAGAAAATGCATCTATCCATTATAGAATTTGATAATTTGGAATGATTACCTGAATGATTACCTGTATGATAAGGCTTGTCTTTCTAAGGTCAACCATAAAAGGCATTAGAAAAAGAATGGAGCCCCAAGAAGGTCACAAAACTATTGAACAAGCAATGCAATAAGCACAAATAATTTTTTTAGCAAAAATATAAAATAAAATAATTGTTGGTTTAGCTTTGGCAACCCTCTTGAGGCACATTCTTTTTCTAATGACAAAGAAGATGCCTATGTTCCTCAATTTCAAAATTGTTCACAACTTTTGTTCTAATTATTTAGAACAAAACTATTGAAATTTGTTTATTTTATTTTCAAAGATGAAATACATGTCTTTTATAAGTCATAAGAATTTCAAGTTTTATGACGAAGATTTGAAATTATGATGAATTTTTGTAAAAGAAAATAAAAAGTCATATCCAATACAAAGTTAGCTCAAAAATCTGAAAATTATACTCTACATGTATGCTATAGTGAAAAAAATTCTTGTATTATAGACAAAGCCACATATCATTCTATAAATAAAACCCCACTGTACCATGGTAATTGGCCTCATTTTCAAATTGCAATAGAATATTAGTTTTATGAATTCTTTAATATTTTAAATTGGAATAAAAAATAGACTTGATGAAATTCATTTAATTATAATTAGTGGAAATCAAAATTTGAATTGATCATCTTTATTGGTAAAATTTAGACCTAGAACAAGAAGCGAGGAACAAAAAGTTGCCATAAGAAGTTGGCGCACACGTTTAAATTCATGGAGAAGATGCAAGACATCTATGATAATGAAAAAAAAGCAAGTAAAGCACCTAAAAAAATTGGATGAAAACTTGTTTTATACTCTTTAGAGACATGGTCATTCCAAAGTCAGATTTGTACGTTCTAGGATTGCACTAAATGGAGGTGGTTGATACATATGTATTTTGTTGAAGCGTACAAACACTACAAGGAAACTGTATGCTATTTGACAGAAAATTTGACAAAATTGTGTCAACAGTGCTGTAGATTAGGAGTACCTGTTTAATTGACAGGGTTATGTCAATTCGGCTGTCATTTTGGACAAAGATATACGTCATCATGATTTTTCACCACAAAAATCGTAATTATTTGAATTTCTGCCATGTACAAAGGATTGTTAGTTTTTTACATTTGCAACCAACACATTTCTACCAAAAAAAAAAAATTAAAGTTTCAAAAGTACGTTATACATTTTAGAATAGAACTTCCATAACTTTCAACACTACATTCAAGATTATTTGGCTTAATTAGCACTTCAACTTTGAATGCAACTCACCATGGAGTTAAAAATGGTAAGAAGACAAGTGCTTTATACAAGTTGGTTGGTAAGAAGTAAGACAACCCATATGGGATTTGTAAATGAGGGTTAGAAGGAGCTCCACCGCTCATAGTTTAGTGAAGAGTAGGAATAATGGTTAAAGTGGAATTTCATACCTGATTTTAACATAGTAGAATAACTTTTTTTTCTTAAACTTTGAACTAAGAAAATGTGGGATTTCAAACCAAATTTTATATTCAAAAATTCGTTTGAGATTTAAAGCTTCTAATCAAAAGTTATAAGCAAATTTTAGTGAGGATGTTTGAAATTGTCAAAGCAAATGTCCCTTCCAATCCCTCATTGAAATTTGTCTATAACTTTTGATTTGAAGCTTTAAATCTCAAACAGATTTTAGGACATGAAATTTGGTTTGATTTCCCACATTTTCTTAGTTCAAAGTTTTCTAAAAAATGTTATTCTACTATACTTAAATTAAGTATGAAATTCCACTTTAACCATTATTCCTACTTTTCACTAAACTATGAGCGGTGGAGCTTCCACTAACCCTCATTAAGATATCCCACATGGTTTGTCTTACTTCCCTACCATCCCACTTGTATAAAAGACTTGTCTTCTCATCACTTGGCAACATGGTAAACAACACTTGCGAATTCCATTTTGTGTGCACTAAGCAACCATTAACTGTCTTCTTGACTAGATTTTGACAGAGATTGCAATATGAACCACATTGACAGAGTGCCAAGTTCCAAAAGTTAGGGTGGTCATTCCGGATACTTTTTTATTAAAAATCTTGTCAATTCGGGCTCATTTCCCTTGTAGTGAAACCAGAGGAGACTTCACTTTAATGCAAGGAAAAGGTTCAATTTTGATTGCTAGCAAAGAGGCAAGGTTGGATTGTACAAAAACAGTCTTTCAAGTACCTCCACCAAGGAAGCAAGTCTAAACAATTCACATTCTAGAGTGTAATCTTTTTTATATAGCAACCTTATGTAGGCAAAAGAAAACAAATTCCAACTAAAGAATTTGATCAAGCCCCTACTATGCTAATTAATACATCAAGCCACTTCAAATAATTTGTTTGTTACGGACGCTCAATTCTAAATCTATCATTATCTTCAACTCCCTCCACAATCTCTAACAATGTCAAGGAATGCTCATACTGACCTCTCATCTTATCAATGACAAAACCATTGGCTTTAGAAAGATGACAAGGAAATTGTACAACTTGTTGACCTTGGAATAATCTTCTGGAAGCTTTAGCCTCTCCACATGTTATTTGCAGAGGTTCACTTCAAGTAGCTTCAATATTAAGAAACTCTTGAGGATATAATTTCCACAATTTCTTTTGATGAAATCGGTTCTTGGACTCAACTAAGACAAGCCTCTCTCAAAAATATTCCATTTGGAAAACTCAATGAACATTTGTTTTGGATCAACCGTTGCTCCATTGAATTGAGGCGGATCTACTCCTTTTACATTGAATTTCTTGTTGCCTTATTCCATCCCAAGTTCAATTTAATATACTTCTACATTGGCTTTCTTATTACCTTATTCTACAAGACCTTCAATTTAGTCTACTTGTGAATTAATTTTCTTATTACCTTGTTCCAAATCATGTTCAATTTGGTCAGTTTCCTTAGGTTTCTTGAGCTTAAACATTCACTCATGGATGTAGCTTGACTCTTCTATGAGTTCACTATGACTCACTTCTATATCACTCTATTTTGGGCCTACATTACTGTGGTGTTCTTCTTTGTTGATTTTATTATAATGTTTTTTTATCACTCTTTATCTAGCCTTCTTCATTGCCTTTGTATATTGCTTTTACAAATGTCACTTTGGTTGTCTCATGGCCTACACTATGATTGGGAGGTCTTCTTGTTGAGCATTTGTCTACTTGAAAGGCTCTAATCACATCAACTATTAGATTGACTACCAATCTTTGGTAGTTTATTTGAAAGAACCTAATCTCACAAACTATCAAATCAACTACCATTATTTGGTAGTCTTTTCGAGAAAATCTAATCTACACCAACTATAAAACAATTATTATACAAATGATTGTGGAAATTTTAGCTCAATTGATTGGGGCTAGCTTTTACAAAAAGAAATGTTTGGTTTGCAACAAATGAGCATTTTGTTATAGGATGGCATTCAATGTCAAAAAAGCCAATGAAACTAAAAAGAGACATTATGGAACCTAGTCTATAGCCATCTCAAAGACATGAAAGCAATCTTTAGTAAACAATTAGTGTTTAGCCACTTATAAAATATGGCTGCCACCCAAACAACCGTAGAGATATAAAAAAACTTTCAATGTAGAATGTAATGATTCCCATTGACAAGAGCAATAAGAGTTCTCCAACTACTACTCTAAAAAAGTGGGACACAAAGAGCTTGCCCACACTCGCTCTTGGATCAGACCAATTCCAATAAACAACACTAGATTTCCAAAAGCAGGCAAGGTTGTATTGAAACACAATGATGCTCACATTGTATATCACTACAGAAAGGATGTTAATGGCAACAATGATGAATAACAATGTAACCTTAAAGAGGAATCAAAGGAGGTTGTACCAAGCCATAAGCATGAATAAAAGAAATAGTATCATACTCATGGATACAATTAGTATCTATTTAAGACACTCCTTTATGTGTTTGTCCACTAATTCTTCCATCTTTTAGTACAAAATGTATACCTTCATGAGTAATCGTCTACCATTATAAATTCAAATTCTCTATGAAGTAGACCAATCCAATTTTGTCTACAATCCAATTCCACAACCTATAGTTCGCCCCAATTCTATTCATTCAAACAGCTGAACGTGTTCATTCAAACAACCAAATATGTCCAAAAAGTCAACCAAATTTGTCTATAAATCTAACAAAATTAGTAGATCAATGCCATTAATGCTTGAAAGGCCCTTTGGGGCCCTCTATAAAACATGTATTTAGCCTTATAACTCTTCAATTGTGGTTTAATATGTGAATTATGATACATTCACTGTTTTGTAATTTTAAGTGATGGATTTTAGGTGACATCTAATAAAACAATTTATGTTTTTATGTCAATAACAACTTCTAATATAACATCTAGCCATTGAATTTGCACAAAGTTAAAAACATTTGAAGCTTCCCACCCAGTTGATGAGTGATGACTCATCGTTGATTATATTTTTCTTATTTGGCACAAATTAAACACTATGGGCTCAAATGCAAGGTATAACAATCATGTTACCTTCCTGATTCACAATTTGCATATCTTGGGACCAACTCTAATAGGGGCACATATTTTTTAGAGGTATGTGCTTGTTTCACAAATCAAATTCAAGTAGAATTATAATTTTTTGATTAAAATTGTGATTTTTGTGAATCTTCAAAGTGGTTTGCCTTGAAATTACAAAATTGCTCATAGAGTGGAGTCATAAATGTCCTATTAACGACTCATAACCACCTTTCCATGTATCCAATGGTACTTAAGTATTCACCATTAAAGGATCAACATGTTATTTCTTGTTGGCATTAATGCAATGATTTTGTTAGAAATTGAATAGATTTGGATGTACTTTTGGACGAAATTGGATCAAAAGTAAACTATCAAAATTGGGCTACAATTGGAATTGGCCTACAAAAGGAATAGTGGAATAGTCTACCTGAATGTGGTATAAAAAAGGCATAGCCCAACATGCAAAAAGTTAACTTTTGAAATAGGCTCGGAAGTAGGTACACCTAAAATTGCACCTTGCCTAAAACCGCAATCATTGTTCTAAGTACATCTTCAAAATCAATAATTATGTATGTATATTGAAGAAACAATTTTAGAACGTCTACCAAAAAAAGCTTTAACCCATCATAACTTTTTGCATGTGATATCCACATGTCTCATTCTTTGGTGTATTGGATAATAGTAATAATAGTAATTAGGCATAGTAGAAAAAAATGGCAATTTAGGTGTAGTGTTTTTTTTTTCATTTGGGGGTGGGTGCTTCCTTCTCGTTGAAGACAAAGTATGGACAAGCAATGTGTCTTCTTATATTTTTTAATTTGGCATTTTTTTCCTCAAGTCACTGGTTTCAAATAAAATTTTTGTCTTTGCATTTGATGTCATTGGGCTACTTTTTAAATGTGGATATCGCAAGAAGTGGAAACTAGAGATTGAAGTTTGGTGGAATTTGGGCTATTCAAAGTGCAAACTTGAATTGCTTTAGGCTATATTTTTTTGTTATTACAAAATTTTGTAGAAATTTCAACAAGACAATGCAAACATCCAACATGAAAATGGCAATTTCATTGTTCAAAACAAAAGAAGAAACAAATTTGATGGAAAAAGAAATTTTGAGTAAAAATTACAACTTCAAGAAAATGCTCCTATTTCTCCTAACTTTGCAACTACAAAAATAGGACTTGCAAAACAAATACAAGTGCTCTGGTGCTTGATTTAGTGCAACGCTAGAAAGATGGCTGAGAACTTAACATTTGCACAATATAAGAAACTATGCAATGTAAGATACTAATGTAAGACACATTACTACAATTCAATTATGCAACTACAGTTTGTGACAAACGTCTAAATTGTTAGTTACAAAGTAGCACAAACTTTCTTCTCACTGTTTTTCCTAGAACTAAATAGTTATCGTGATGTCACCTACAGCCAACAAAGTGGCACATTCCAATGCCTAAGTTAGAAGGAGAATGGAATGGATACAAGATTATAAGCAACGCAATACAAGATAACATTTATCTCAAGATATTATAAGTAATGCTTCAGCTTATTACAATAATATTATGACTAAATACTTGAACTTATCACAACAATACCACAATTAAATGCTTAAACTTATGACAACGACATGACGTTATGAGAATGAGTAGGGTAGTTCACTTGAGGTACACTAGTAGAAAAAGGGGCTATAAATTACTTGTTTTTTATGACTACACTGACAACAATGACTACAAAATAGTCATTTTGAAGTTATTTTGAAGTAATTGTGCAGTCATTGTTGTTGATGCAGTCATAAAAGACAAGTAATTTATAGCCCCTTTTTCTACTAGTGGTAGTGACTCTCTCTATCATGCAAGAAGAAGCTCATTCCTACTTCGCTTTTCATTTGCAGCTAGCCACAGAAATCACCCAAACACAATAAATTGACAACAAAAAAGAAATGAAAGCCTTGTTCTATAAAGGCAATACATTATAGTAAAGACATTCCTTGAAGTCACAACTACAATTCAAGTGCAAGAAAAACTTACGTGCAATTAGAACTCTATCATTTGCTTGCTCTATCACCTGCCTACTAAATTACCTTCAGGTTGTCACAAATTGCAGTATGTCCTGCATCTATATTAGTTTGCATGGTGATTGTATAACATTAATGCTTAGTGGCTAGCAGCCACTACCTAAAACAATCATCATATGAAAAGTTTCTCAAACTATATATGTTTTAGCAATGTATGCCAACAACTATGCCAAGGTACTGATCCAACCTATTATGAATCTTATCTTTTAGAGAAGACAATGTAAAGAAGGTGCGTTCATCTTCCATTGTCTAGAACATGAACTATAGCAATTTGTGGCAATTTGATGTATTTTCCAAAGTTCTTGCCAAGAGAAGATTTTGCATAAAAAGTTCTCCACAACTTAGTTAAGGATTTCACCAGTTGATATCTATGAGCATTTAGTAGAGGCAATTCCATGGCCATGTGTGCATTGGCAATCATGACAATTTTGAAAAGAGGCTACTCCAACTCTAACAAGAACTTGTCTAGCATGAGCTACACGACAAGGACAAAATGTTTGTTGTTACCCTCTCCAATCCACTTCAGCTCTCAAAAAAACATTATGATGTCCATATGTTTTTGGAAGCTAGTGGTGCAATCTCCTTGAAACCAATACTATAGGTAAACAACACCTAGAGCATCCATCAAACCATGATCAGGAAATTTGCTGGCCATTTTGTCCATGAGCTTTTGTACAGCCTTTGTCTCAAAAACAAGGCAACAATTTAGGTAGGCAAGCCAAACAAAGAAGCATTTTACGAGTTCAATGACAAGAATCCATGTACATTACATTTTCAATCAAAACTTTTCAATTCAAGTGTACAAAGCAATCTACACTCACCTTTGCAATCATTCTGGACCATGGCAATAATTGCCACATATTCCTTCCGATGCACCACCGCTCCATCATGCACGGCATACAATGTCTCTCCGCCCACGATGAATGTCAAAGCCTCATAAAGCAAGTTGAGATTTGCTTTCCACTACATCAAGATTTGCTCCTGCAAACATTGAAGAGCCTAGTTATACATATGGAACTCATCCTTACGGAAGACTGTGTCATCATTTAGGTAAAATGTGAAAATTTTGTTCTAGTAGGTGCCTAGTGCCCCCATGAAATCACAAATGAAGGCATCTTGTTTTTTATCCCACTTAATTAGAGTATCAACTTCTTCCAACATTAGCAAGAGCACCAACATTCCAAGCAAGACATAGGAATTGAGCAAGATAACTAAATTAGCCTGTGCTTAAAGGAAGCCCACAATTTCAAACTAAGAATAGAAAAGTCAACCAACAAAGCTCATACATCCTCAACAACCACAGAATAGAGAGTGAAACCTCACCCAAGCAAGAGTAAGAACCTCATTCCAAAAACTAAATTATAAAATAAGTAAAGCACAAAAATACAAAAAACAAAATAAGTCAATAAGAAATATAGAATTCAAAAGAAAGAATGCAATAATAAACAAATAAAGGAGTAGACAGTGAAATTCACTTGTGCCTTTTGTCCCCACTTTTTGTCATTCTTGTTTGCAAGCATCTTTGCAATAACACCCTTGTATTCTACTAGAAGCCTACGAATTAGAGCAAGGCAACTCATCCACCAAGTCTCCACATTTTTTAGCAATTTTAGGCCTTTGAATTGAAGTTGTTGTACCAAAGCTCTAAATTCAACTGCCTTCTTGGAAGAATGAAAAGAGAATACATGAATCATGTGAAGAATTTCCTCTATAGAATGCGTCATTGTTAAAAAAGATAGAGACTATGTAGCCAAGTTCAATCGATGGGCGCACCAATGAACTTTGGTAGCAAAAAGAGCATACTTCTCCTTGATCTGCTTTGTGACCCCGGACTTCAAGCCTTGGAAAGTACTCACCCCATCGGTAACAAAGCAAAGCAGCTTCTCTGCAATCTCCAAATGACTAATCTCCCCACTGGCACTCAAAGCACTTGTGATCATAGTCATAAGTTTGTTCACAATGGCACTATCAACATCCATCTTCTGGATTGACAGAAAGAGAGGCACATGGTACTAATTCTCAATCACATAAGTATGGATTGCGATCCAACTGTTGTTATCGCAAGCACTAGTTTCATCAATAGACAAAGCAATATAAGTAGAAGTGGATACAAGGGTTTTGATCTTTTGCTTAACAAAGTTGTACAAATGCTCAACCATAACCCACCCAAATCCATTAGCCCATTGCTTCCAAGGCATATTGGAAACCTTAAGGAATTGGTATAATTCAAACCTTGCTTCAAATTTTGTCATTGGTCTTCCAATAATAAGTAATTAAAATAAGGTAGCAAATTGTACTCATTTTTTACAAAACTCTAGTGTATTGTAGCCTTAAATATGCTCAATCACGATAGCAGGTCCACAAGCTATATACAAATCCATGCACTTCTTATGGATTTCACATAATATATCTCATTTTGGAGCCATTTGAACTAGTTTCCCATATACCACTATACATGGCTTGCAATGGACCATATGCATCACTCTAGCCTCCACCAACACTACTTTGCTCCAAGGTTCCTTTGCTACCTAATTGCACTAAAATTTCCAGTGGAAATTGTAATTCTTCTTCAACTTCTTCAGCGTATTTGTAGTAGAAGCTCGTGCACTCTTCAACTCCAAATTTCTTCTATTGTGCTTATTTCCACCACGGCTTGGCAGGTCTATGAAAGCATCATCATCTGAGTTGATTATGTTGATTCCACTCAAGTCGAGATCGTCCTTTGAATTTCCAAACGCTTCTTCTTTGTTGGATAATAAGACCATGGCAGGGCAAGACAACAAAATGAAAGAGACATTCATTCTTGGAATACAGTAGACATCCTCTTCTTGTTCTTTATATTAGATGAAAGATAGTCTATACAATCCCATTGCAAAAGAGAAGATTTAATATTTTGCCTAGGCTATTAACACTACAACAAAAGTAGTGTTTTATGACTGCAAAATATGACTGCAGTGAGTCGTAAAATCAAAAAATATGACTCACGTAGAAATCACTGTAGATGACTCGGAATATGACTGACTCTAGTCGTTTAGAAGCAGTTGCTTCAGACATCAGTCATATTGGCAGTCATATGGGTTGAGGGGTATAAATATCCATTTTTAGCCATAGTATGCCAACTAGGCGTATACTTTGACTATCCTAGAGGGATTTTGACTTTTTCTTGGGTTGCCCAGGCAAATAAAAAAATTCTACGTGGAATACGACTGTGTCGAGTCATATTTTTTGATGACGTGGAATATAACTGCGATGAGTCATATTTTTTGATGATGTGGAATATGACTGCAATGAGTCATATTTTTTAATGATGTGGAATATGACTGCGATGAGTCATATTTTTTGATGACGTGGAATATGACTGCGATGAGTCATATTTTGCAGTAACATGGAAAATGTCTACGGTGAGTCATATTTTGCAGTGATGTGGAATATGACTGCGGTGAGTCATATTTTGTAGTAATGTGGAATATGTCTGCGGAGAGTCATATTTTGCAGTGATGTGAAATATGACTGCGGTGAGTCATTTTTTGCAGTGATATGGAATATGGCTGCGGTCAGTTATATTTTGTAGTAATATGGAATATGACTGCAATGAGTCATATTTTTTGGTTACATGGAATATAACTAGGGTGAGTCATATTCTTGTTAATGTGAAAAATAATTCTCATGAGTCATATTTTTGAATGATGTAGAATACGACTCTCGTCAGTCATATTACTAACTACAATCACATTTTTAATGCATTTTAAATGGACATGATATATAACTATCATACATCAAGATGATTTGACAATTGAATAAAAAGCCTCATAAAATTAAAAATGAATACATAATATATGATTTTAGAGATGTATGAGAGATAATCATATTAAAGAAGGAGAATGCAAGAACAAATACAACTATCTTCATTGACATTTATTAGTCACTAATACAAAATATATATATATCACAATGAATCATTCACACAATCCAATAAGGCCTACAATCCTTACAATAATGTGAAGATGGCTTCATTGGATTGTAAGTAGCCTCCAATGTCTTTGTTTCAACTTTTGATGCCTGCATATACAATTAAAGAAATGAGAGGTTAATTTTTAGTGATTGAACAACAAAGCTCAACCTTCAAAGGCTTATAACAACACAAAATATGTAGCTCAGGTTTAGGATAGGAAGAATAAGATTGATGATGGAGGAAACAAGAAAAAAAATATAAGTATTAAGAAATAACAAGAAGTAAAAGTTAAGATGCAACAAGAAATAAGAAGCAATAACTAAGCAACAACTAAGACACAACAAGAAACAAGAAATAACAACTAAGATACAACAAGAAAAGAAGAAACAACAACTAAAACGTAAGAAGAAACAACATGAAGTAACAATTAAGACACAAGAGGAAATAAGAAGCAACAACTAAGACAGAAGAAGAAACAAAAAGCACCAACTAAGATATAACAAGAAACAAGAAGAAACAAAGAGCACCAACTAAGACATAACAAGAAACAACAAGAAATGAGAGTGTAGATGCAACAAGAAGAAATAAGAAGCAAGAACTACAAAACAAAAACTAAATAAAAGAAAGAGTTCAAATGCAAGACAAAAAAAGAATTTAGATGCAACAATAAGAAGCAAGAAACATGAAGTAAAGAGCAACAAGAAATAAGAGTTGAGATGCAACAAAAAGCAACAAATGAGAGCTAAGAGACAATAGAAGGTAAGGAAGAAGAACCACAAAAAGTAACGGCTAGGGTTTCAAAACCCTAAAAAGTGGCGGCTAGGGTTTTTAAACCCTAAAAAAATAATGACTAGGGTCTCAAAACACTAAAAAAGTGGTGACTAGGATTCAAAATCTGAAAAAGTAGGTGACTAGGATTTCAAAATTTTAAATGATGGTTTATTTATATTTTTTTAGAATTTCCCGTATTTTTCTTGAATTGCCCAAAATAAATAAAAATTCACTACTATGAAAATATAATTGATAATATGACTTAACGTTTCCAAATATGTTCCTTACGTTCCCTATGAAGTACTTTGGTATTCCTAATGGCCGTATAGTATACACTTGTAAAGTACAAGGCGTAAAAATAACTGGTAGTCATATTTTGCAGTCATATTTCTCCCCAAAGTGTTGGCCTTCAAGAATATGACTGCAAGCAGTCGTCAATCATCCTCAGTCATAATTCTGCAGTCATAAAACATTGCCATTGTTGTAGTGTAAATTGTCCTTGGGTGACAATTTGATGTCCCCAACTAGAGAAGGAACTTGTAGTGGTATTGGCATAGCTTCTAAAACTCTTAGACCAGAAGTTTCTACTGTAGTGCTTATGAACACATCTGAAGTGCAAAGTACCTCTCTTTTAGCTTGTGCTTTTTTATAGATAACTACTTTCTAGTTTGGTTTTATAGGCACATTAGAAAAAAAGACTTGTATTGCCTAACTTGAGAAAATGAAAGCCTCCAACATGCGTGGTATTGTTTTTTTTTTCTAATTACGGTCTTCAAAAAATTCTTTATCAAATTCATTTTGTAGCAAATGATTATATCCAATATACAATGAATGTATAAGACATGTGAGTACATTGTTGCAAAAGGTGGTATATAAATGCCTATCATATGTCATCATGTAGATATAGATTAATTATAAAGTAATCATTCATTAGTTATAGAGTAGTGTACATTAATTATAGATTAGTCTTAGAATAGTTGTAGATCAGTTATAGAATAGTCATATTGATGCTAGGTTATGGTTGTCATGTGGCATCCTGTGATTCAATTTGATCTTTATATGACACAAATGGTTGAGATTTTGCCTCTCTCTTTGGGATGATAAAACCCTACATTTCTACAAAGCTGCCATTACACTTTTGTGTTTGTCACTTTCACCACTGTCTTTGTTGCTTTTTATTTCCGTGTTTGTTGTTTAGGGTTGCCATGTTTGTTGTTTCTCACCTCTGTATTTGTTGTTTTTTATCACTATATTTATTGCTTCTCACAATTGTATTTGTTGTTTCTCAGTGATGCGTTTGATGTTTCTCATTGTTGTATTTGTTGCATCTCACCATCGTTGTTTCATTCTTGCAGAGTGGTGAGTTGATCCATCTTAGGTATTATAACTTTTACTTTGTTTTCTTTAGAATTTGTATAACTTAATTGTTCAAAACAATGATTTGATTTCTTTTAGAAATCATAGCTTTTGCTTTGGTTCTCTTAGGGTTTGTATTAGTTGATTGTTTAAAACAATGGGTGATTTGTCTCAAATATCATAACTCTTTAGTTTGGTTCTCATAGGATTTATATAAGTTGATTGTTCAAAAAAGTGAGTTCATTTGTGTTGGGTATCATAGCTCTTACTTTAGGTCTCTTAGGGTTTGTATAAGTTGATTGTTAGAATGGATTGATTATTCTTGAGTATTACAACTTTTATTTTGGTTTTTTTAGGGTTTCTGTAAGTTGATTATTCAAAAAAGTGAGTTGATATGTCTTGGACTTCATAGCTTTTTTTTAACTTATTCACTTAAGATTCATGTATATGTTGTTTTCTCCACCCCCCAAAAGTATAGAATTTAATGTTCTTTGTATTTTTGATCCATTTGCATAATTTAGTTTGAAAATTGTTTCTTCACCTTGTCTTTAAGTATGTATCTAACTTAGATTTTGTTTGTATGTAGAAGATCACCTTTACCAAAAGTTGAAGAAAAGATACCTTTAAGAAAAAAGATGCCTCTAGCATGATATTAATCTTTGGAATTGCAATCATAGAAGGGTTGATATTGTAGAGTATAAAGGTTGAAGAGTTTCATGTATAGAGGAAATTAATGTTGTATTTCTATTGCTTCATGTTTGCAATTAATGGAGGTGTATTATTATTAGAAATTTGGATACAAAGCTCTACAGCCTCTACTTAGCCAAGGCTTGGTCTTATCATATTGTAGTCATTGACAACATGACAAGTTATATAAATAACTAAGAAATGACTTTGTGCAAGTTGTGTTAGTCATTTAACATTATATTGCAATCATTGTTGTTTCAATTGTGTGTGTAATTTATTCAATCAATGATTGTAAGGATGCATTTCTGTATTTCATAGTCGTGGTGCAATCAAAACTAGTCAAGATTACAATATCATTCATCTTCAACTACAATATCACTCACCTACTCAAGCACCTACTACTACAACAAAATAAATGACTGGTATACAACTAGTATTCTACTAAAAATTGACTATTGAGTAACTATCATGCATATATACACTATAAGAAAACGTAGTTTTTTTGGATGTCACAAAAAATAGGCATCTGTGTTTTTAAAAACGGGTTTGACATCGACGTTGATGTCCTCCGAAATCCGTCAAAAAAGAAACGTCCAAAACATGCTAAAATTTTTGTGAACGTCACCAATAACATGACGATTTTTTGTGACATCAAAAAAATTCAAGGCCTCCAAACTTCTCTAAGTGTGACATGTGGAGGGGTCCAAAATGCCAACTCAACTTTTGTTTGGGCAGTTTTTGCCACGTGTACTTTTTCCCCCGCCAACCCCTTCCTGCCCGGGGCGGTGACGTGGACCCCTTTCAAATCTGACGTGGCATTTTTTGACGTGGACATGCCACGTCAGATGCCACGTCAGCAATATTGAGTGAGTTGAAATTCTAAAGTCCTGTTGTTCATGACGTCTCATAAAACATAGACGTGTCCATTTTGACATCATTGTGAACAACCTTTATGTCATGCAAAGGTCAGTACAAAAAACCCTAAACAAGGTCAGTACAAAAAAAACTATTGAAAAAATAAAATAAAATAAACATATAAAAAATTTTAATTCAAAAAAATGTAAAGAAAACTTACCATGTACGATCAAAAGGATTTTTGATGGCAAAATGAAAGAAATAAGTCATTAAAATTTATTAAAAATGAAGGTAAAGGGGTCCTATTTATATTCATTCTTTGTCCATGATGAGACAAAAGATATGGGATAAATGGAAAATGGGAATTTGAACATTGTCCATTTTGATGTTGTTTTAGACATGTAGATGTTGTTTCAGACATGTGACATGTTGATTTAGACATCAGAATCAACGAGTCTTGTTTTTTTACACATTTTATATTGAATACAAGTTTTGTTGTACTTATCCCATATGGATTGTTTCTCTTCCTATCATCCCACTAGTATAAAAACTAGCTCTTCTCATCCATGGTGCACATCCATCCATATCCTTTTTTTTTGCAAGGTATGCCACGTGGCTGCCCTATCCTTAAATTTTTATATGTGGTCAACATTTCAAAACAATTTTTACTAATTTAGCCATAATCAAAATAAGTTTACTTGCTGACGTGGATTTCTCATGTTTTTTGTAATGTCAAAAAAAACATATTCTGTTGTGTTTGACGTCATGGAAGACATGTGACGTTGCAAGTGACATTCATTTATTCTCTGAATTTTGTTGCCTTGTTGTCGTTGACATCAATTGAAATCTCATTACCCAGCACTTGTTTTTTGGCAAACGTCGGATGTTTTTGAAAACATGTGACGTTTTTCTGGACGTCACGTGTTTTTGTCAAAACATCGTAAAAAACGCAGTTTTCTTATAGTGATAAAAAATCAAGAGAACGACCAATAAAAAATTTTCATGTCTCCAAAAGTCTCTACCACCAGTCATTCATCAATATTCATCATATGTATAATTGAGGTATAACTAAACATTTAATATGCCACATCAAATGTCGCCATGGACATACAAGCAACCATGTAGGAAAAATCTATGGATGAACATCCATGTAGGAAGACGGATGGTGATATAAAAACATAGTCATTTGTATAAAAGACTCGTCTACGACTACAACATCCAAAATTATGTAGCAATCATACATGTCCACAATGATTGAAAACATAGTTATACACGCAATCATAGAATGCTGAAATTTTTATAGTGCAAGACATTGTTTGTAGCCTTTGCAATGCTTGCAAAATCAATGTCTACATAGGCGGAAGGAGGCTTTGCCATCAGCAATGAGGAAATCCCCTATCTCGACCTCCAAAATCTTTGATTTTGAACCCAATTCAAAAAAAGCAGAACAAAATTCCTCAACCTCAACTAAAACAAAGTAAAACAATAGCAAAACATATACAAAACAACTTTACCAAACTCGGAAAAGAATATTGTAATTATTTCTTTTGCAATTATAAATTTAAGCATAGGCCAATATACCCAATTATCCCACCTTTCATAAAGTATCAAATCTTCTACAATCATGAATATAAAAGCAAGCTATAATTCCAATTACAACACAACATTGCAGCCACTCCTTGAAGAAAGTAATAATGAATGTGGTGACAAAAACGTCTACAAGCATTTTACATGTTATAAAATGGCTCTAAATACTAGGGATTCCATCATGCACTAGATCGTAGGGCTTTGGGGAGTAAACTATTGCAAACTCAAGGCAAATGTAAATGTGGCAAGTACAAATTTGAACTCAAAAAGAAAGTGGCACTAAGAGGGATGACTACAAGAAAGGTGATGCCACAACAACAATTGAAAAAATAGATTGGAGCATAGCTAACTACATTGCAAGAAAAGATGAAGTGAGCCTCCAAAATTAGCTAGCAACCTACTAACTATAGTCCTTATGTCCATTCTACATGAAAACAACATCAAGCCCTAACACCACACACTACACTAGGCAATTTAGGACTACTTTTCATAATTTTTTTCTATAGATGTACTAGGCCAAAAAATTTGGTGCAATTTTATACCAAATCACCAAAAAAAAACATATATTTTGAAGTATCCACCTTCAAAGACAATTATCCACCAAGTGCACAATTAGAAATTTAAATATATTATTATAAGTCAATTTTGAGTGTCCTGTACAAAAGTGAAATTCCATTAAAATACATATTTATATAGCTTCCTAAAAAGACAATTTTTTTTCAATCAATCACAAGTTTAAAGACAATTGGACAACTTGCTAATGGAGAAGGCAAACCGTTCAACTAGAAGTTTAGCATGCTATGAACTTTTCTTCATTAACTTTGAATGTTAAACATATTATGAACTTTTTTCATTAACTTTAAATGCTTATATGCTACAATCTATAAAACTAAATGAAATGAAATTATTTCTATTCACTCCTATAGTAGTACATAGTCATTACAAGAAAACATTACAATTTTTTCTCAAAATGACCTGTTTCAATGAGTATTATGACTTTTAAAGTGAAATTCTTTAAAATGAAAAAATATATAAATATACTATAAAATATTTAAAATAATATATTTATAAGAATTCAAGTATAGAAAAATTTGTCTCTGAAAGTTATGTACAAAAAGAGAGCGCTGTAAAATACCAAGAAAATGGATACTTTGATATTTGATTTTAAAAAAATATTCAAAAAATAAAACAAAATAAACCATTTTTCTTAACTTGAAGGTCCTCTTTCTCAACCATTTGCATCTTTGGAGAAAAAGATTGTGTTCTGTACACTTCCACATATGAGCATATGTGGAAGATGGGCACTTAACTATTTTCAAAAATTATCTTCATAGAGACTTGTGTAACATTAGTAGAATTCCTTGTATCCCAATTTTGACCTTGAAATTCACATTTTGGGGTTGAAATTAGTGCTACCCCCATGGTAAAAGTATGCATCCAATCGGGAGCTATTCAGGTGTTCCATCATCCACTGCCTGTCTGCCACAGCTCTCCCTGCACCTGCTGCGTTGTGCTTGGTCATGGGCAGTCACACCATCCTGCAGTGAAATCCATAGGCAAATATCCTGCAACAAAGAAATGATTTCAGATATTAGCATTTGTACTTTCTCAACACAGGATTTTAAATAAAAGTTCACAGGGGCGTATATGATGCAATGAGAACCAGATGTATGAACAAATACCTGTAGAATTAGAACTCGCATGTTCTCTCACACAAAGCAAAATATTCGATACAAGTCCTCCTGTCAGCTTGAAATTCAACCTAATAAAAATTTAAACCAAGGTTATAATTGACATGCACAGTGTGATTGTTCTATCTATCTATGGGCTCTCATCAGTGGTGCACATCTACACCTCAGCCTCTCAACTGAGTTCTGGATTGTTGCCCCAAAGGTCGGCTGCCATTCACTTCAAATGGAGGGCTGAAAAACTGCACTCACCATCCCTTCCAATACAACAATACCTGTAGCCGTGAAAGAGTGACGTAACTATAATTATCCTCTCAATAACTACCGGAACTGCTTTCAATCAATCCTCACAGGGTGGACCTAAATCCAATTCCTCATCTAATATAACCTTACAAACAGATGTGACTAACTTGACTAACTATAAACCCAACTAACAGGTCTCGCGGGTATGGAAATACTACATAGCTTCTGTACTGCTTTTCTTGAGTCCCTTTCCAGAGGCCATTATGGTCAGCATGGACCAGAGCTATTGAATAGACGCCTTTAAATCTCGAATTGACCAACAGAAGCCAAGCCAAGCCAAACCAAAGTATGTGAGCATGATTCACGATGGATCCTGTCAACAACGAATGAGCTGCCATGCTACATTCGAGCCATTCCCAAAGAGGTTAACCACAAGGTGTGAGCTTCTTGTTGCCAGCTCCTCTCGGATTATCATCCTTCCAATCATCCCAGGCCCGGGCCTTGTTTGTGGCAGCCTCGTCATCACTGTCATCGTCGTTCTTTTCCTCCCCAACCCATGACGACTGTCTAGCCTCATCAAAAATCTTCTGATTTTTCTCGTTCCAGGTGCGCATAATTTCCATTTCTGCTAAACCGGCCTGCTCTATACTCATGCTTGGTAAACTGCAAAATTCAGTCACTCAGCTTCTTAGATTCTCAAAATGGCAAAACCTAAGGACTTGCACAAGAAGAAATTGTACAGATTCAACTCCTACACAGTTTCCAAATATACACATCTGTGAGTGTGTAAACGGACAGGATGTCACGAATGAGCCTGAAAAACGTAATTGCTAAACCATACCCATACCTGTGACTAGGTTGGAAGACTTGAGCTATCTGTCGTTCACGATCAGAGGAAAGGCTTCCACTGACCACACTGGCAGGCCCAAATAACATGGGACTCCCATGAGTGTGTTGATGACTGGGCTGTATAGCAACTCGCCCCTCTATCACGTCTTGAGCATATGTTGCACAGTTTATGGGTACTGCTGGTCTCGAAGTCTGAGCCTTAACAGCCCCTTGTCTATGCCAGTCATCGGCTCTTTGATGCCTTTCATCCAACACTTCCTTAGAAAATGACTCTCTGCCCTGTAGGATAACAAACGTTTGATCAACAACTGCCAAATTCGTAAGAGTCTCAAATGGCAATTAATTCACAAGAATGCATCTAAATCACAAGAATGCATCTAAATCACAAGAATCTCAATGGCATTTCCCTAAACAACTTGCGAACATTGATCCAGGCACACATGCAAATGATCCCCCGATGAAGCCGATTCCAATGATATGATTCAATGATACCAGGACGCTAACCTCTTCGTTAGCAGCTTTGACAGAAGCTAACATCTCTTCCTCCCGTTGCAGCATCTCGACCAAGTCCAAGGACTGTTTTCGGAGAAACACAGATTCGTAAACAAGAAAGGGTAAAAAATGTACTAATCGACATCCATCCTAGTCCAAGGTAGCACTAAGACAACCCAATGCTTTCGCTTAGAATGTTGCATACAATTTTTGTAATCTTAAAAGCATAACTAACCCCATGTTGCAGTCAGACCCACAAATTTGGTATGATGCAAATTTCAAAACATTTCAGGTGGTCGGGAAAGATGTCTACACAAACCTTGCACAGAGCGAGTGATATCTGCATGAACCAAGCCTGCAGTTTCCTCCACACAAACGACATTTAGTACAAGGCACGTACAAGAAAATCAGAATGTAAATGCTTATGCACGATTTCAGAACAGTGGAAAAAAGCTAGCAAAACATTTCAGAGAACTTCCGGTCAAGCACTAGGGTAACTTAAATTTACCTCTCGCTCTTCTTCATCGTCTTCATCTGGCAAATTTTCTTCCCCTTGCTCAACAGTCGTGGTCTTAGCAGTGGCTTGCATAGAGCGCCGCCGCCTCTCCTTCCTCTCTTTGATTTCTTGCAATTTAGATTCCGCAGCTCTTTGCTTTCTGAACCGTGCAACCTACAGCATCAGCTTCCAATTCAGAAAATAGAGAAGCATTGAGCGTGTCAACAAAACCAAAAACTGATGTCCAATATTGGTCATAAAGAACTCTTCAAAACATCGGTTACAGTCTGCCGATATCTATAAGAAGTTTCCATGCATGAAGGTGGACATGTAATATTAATACTTGCTAACATGCATACCTTTTCCGCTCTTCTTGTTTCAGGAGTAGTCTGACCCTCTCTGGTAAGAACCTGAGCCTCACTTTCTGAAAGAAGTTCTAAGCGCTCGCATGATCGAATGAAGCTCTGCCCGAAATCAACAGTGATGATTCAGACAGACGAAGGGAGACAACAGTAGGAAAATGGCGTAACAAACCAGTAAAGCACATCCACAAAAGAAATTTCGAGAAAAGTGCAGATAAAATCTAGTAATCATGATAACTAAGTAGTCCAAATCAAAATGCACTGGATGTTTGCTTGGAAAATACATCAGACAACAGTGTAACTTTACAATGCAAGATCGAATTATCTGATGGAAAGCGCACCAATAACTGTCCTTTGGAAACCCTAATCAATTGCATTCGGTCTTCTGTCTCCAACTTCTCGGTAAGATCGCCCAAATAATACGGAATCTGCATTTTGTAAATTTAGGAAGTGCTAACAACAAACTGACTTGCAATTCAAATATCTGTTCAATTGCAAAGAGCCTCAGTGACTACAAAAGCCGTCTACAGACAGAAGATCCAAATGTTGGGAATTCTCCGAAAAACGGTGCTTTCAGAAGACGAACGAAAGCATACGATTCCGATAAAACTGGATACATACCAGCAAGTACTTGAGATCCCCGGTGCTGATATCATCCTTCTCCTCGTTCCTAGAGAAGAGAGCCAACTTCTCTACAATTTCTTGGCACTTCTGCAATATCTGGCAAGCTTTCTTTACATCTTCCTGCTCAACCAGATAGCTGTCGTGTAAGAATTCAGCGCTCGTCATCACTATGAAAACAACACAAACCAGAACACAAATATGCGCATAGTTGAACCAAAAAAAGCAAGAACACGGTGCTCAGGGCAACAGGAAGCTGGATTTTTGTATTCTGGGGTTTCCACCAAGAGAAAACGGTCAAGCACAACTTCTCGACGCATTTAAGAGCTACATTAAACTGCAGTCGTAGATGATGTGAAGCACAGACAAAACTAACTCTCTCCACAAAGGAACCCTGAAATTGCCTACATTTCCAACCCGAGACGAGTTTGCCAGGCCGTGCAGTTGCTGCGCCTGATAAAACAGCTGCGGAAGAGGCACATCCTCCAAGTCTTCTCCCATAGCTATCAAATTAATTGAGCCTTCACACTGCAAGAGTCACACAGGCAATACCTCATTCACAATCAGACCATGAAGCAAAAAATCTTCTTTTCACAACCGATTTTCAGCGTCCACTCAGGCCTTGCTTGCATAAAACAGAAATTGAAACCCTTCCTTAATCTCAACTCTCTAAGAACTCACAGCTGCAACCACTGCACACACACAAATTCTCTAAGTACTCCCCGTATTAACATGAATCCTAGTTCCAATCACCGCACATACACAAGTTCTCAAAATACTCCAAGTTTCAAAATGAAACCCTAATTCCAATTGATGAAATGACTGAAAATTAGACCTAACCATACTCGCTTCACTCGATTCCCACACTAAAGGAGTACAGCAACTGTTGTAGAGCAATTTCTAAGTAAGAAGAAGAAATGGCTGAAACAAATACCGAGAGAGAAGACAGAACTTGCAAAACTTCGATCCTCAATCGCTCACGCTCAAGAAACGTGATGCAACTTAACAGAGAAAGTTAGCGCAACCGATTTCTTGAAACCTCGCGCGCGCGCTTCAACAAAACCCTTGTTCCGAATTGTGGGGAAAAGAGGACTGAGAACTGAACTAAGGAGGAGAGGAGTCAGAGGACGGACGGGGCTTGACCATTGATGGCCGTGGATGGAAGCTTCAGAGGAATCGACGGTTGGGAGATTTGGGAACGCTGGAAGGGAACATGGGAACGTAAAGTGTGAAATAGGGGAACTGGGAGCTGAGCCAAGTTTGGGGCCCGGGGAGCATGTCCACCCGCACGGCAAATATGGAGGCCTTCGGCACGTTACACTCAAGCATTTGATTTTTCTTCAAAATTTCTGAAATAGTCAGTATACAAGGTAGACCAGCCTATTGTGGTCAGAATTAGGAGTTCAGCCACATGCTGTTGCTGAAATTTTCAATTTTTTTTCCACATGAAGGCAATTGTGAGAAATAGTGAGAGCAATTGAAATTGTATTTTTTCAACAAAGTATGAATTTGTTATGAATTTTTGAAGTGTTCAGCCCAAAATAGTCTGTAGATCATCCCATCACCAACAAAATCTGACTCCATGATGCTCATGTCATTCACCCGAAGCAGTTATGAATATTTTCTAAGAAGGAAGGACTAAAAAATCATTTTTGACATTGGATTCCCTCTGAAAAGTTGAAGCCTCCTAATGAGATCACTAATCCATCTATGACTGTCATTTCTTACATGCATTAAGGCCAAAATTTCACATAATGAAAAAAAAAAACACTCCCTGGTTGACCACAATGGGTCATCTGACTACAATGGGTTGGTTTAGCTTATAGGATAAAATTTCTTACTTGGTTGAAAGATATCAAATTTGATTGATTGATTATATAAAGATACATATGAAAAATGATCCTCTTTGTATGAAAAATATCAAAATTAATTCAATCTAAAATCTAAATTTAGCTTGATCACATATGAAATATGATTACAAGATCAAAAGCAAACCAAAGGGCTAACTAACTATCTAAATTGCATACATTATAAGGAAGTCAAGTAGTCCACCAATACACTAGTCTTTTTTTTTTATGATTCCTTATTATGCACTTAAGAATTTATTTTTTTGAAATCCAAATAGTGAAATTATAGAGCCAATCATTTAGAATATGTAGAAAAAATTTCAAAATCTTTGACTATACAAATTAAAAGACATATTGCTAGATTATAGCAATTGAAGTTCAAAAAAATGTTTATCTTTTTCAAAATTGCCCAATATAATTAACAAAGTTTGACTTCTCTTGAAGTGTGATTTTTGAACTACAATTAGTTTTTTGGACAATTTTATATTACATCATATTAGTTACATACATGTCAAATTCAAAAGTAGATGAGGGATTAGCAAAAGATACCCAACCTAACTGAATTGCTTGAATTTTTTCAATCAATCGATAAATTCTCACATTGCCACATCCAAGCAATTTTTTTTCTACAAAGGTGGTTAGTATATACACCTTTTTACAGTTTTTAAAATCCGTTCTAAATTGATTTTGTAAGAACCCACCCAAATATTCAATAGTTTATTCAACAAACAACTATTTTTATGAGTTGAAATGATCATCAAAAATTTTGCACTCAGTCATTATAATACATTCATCCAAATTCATTCATTGGGTTCGAGAAGGTCTCACACTAATTCAATTAATATGAGCAAACATGCTAAATATTTTTATGTTGCATATGTATTAGTATTGAAATTAGTAAAAAAATTCAAAGTTTTTTTGTGGGTTTAATTTCCTCTCAATGCCTTATATTCTACATGAGTGTTATATTTAAGTAAACACAAGTCCATGGGGGGAACTTGAGAACTGCATTGTAGTAACAATATGATGTGGCCGCGAGACTACCATGTCATATAAAAATATTTCTTTTTCAAAAAAAAAAAAAAAAAAAAATCCAATTTTTTAATTTAAAATTTTTTAATTTTAATTTTAATTTTAATTTTTTTATAAAATTTAGACAATGAGCTGTTCTTTAACTTTTGAGGGAATAGTGAAGGGAACGAGCCTGAAACAACCCTCCAAACCCCCCAAAACTCCTCTAATGTGTAGGAGCTTTCTAATTTTTATTTTTGGTCTCATGTTTTGTCTCCCTATTTTCATTGTTCAATCCTTTGATTTAAATTTTCATGTGTTCATTTTGTATAATCTTTGATGTACTCATCTAATGAAAACACTCTCAAGTTCTATATCAATCATTCAAAATTTATTTTATTAGTGAAGTCAATTTGCTACCTTAGCTTCCAAAATGTTTAGGCAACTTTCTATCTAATAATTAATTAAAGTGAAAAAAATTGTTTGTCATCCCCAAAAATAATATATTAAAATTTTAAAATTTTAGAATATAATTAAAATAAATTAGGCATTGATTCAAGTTGTTCATACAATTTTTAGATTGTTGTTGCTGCTTTCATCTAAAGTTTACATCTAAATCCTTGCCTTGACCTCCAAATTATAAACTCTCCACTTTATGTGTTAGGGCTTTGTTTAACCCTGAAGTGCTCTGACATCCATTTTTTGAATGATGAATAGATTCAGATTCTTGTTTGTCTTATTCTTGCTTGGATGAAAATCATCCTAATTTTGGGTGATACTTGATCAAGTTCTTGTCTTATCTAATAGTTGGATTTGGTGTTACTACAGTACATCATCATCATCATACTACTAAAATCACAACTCCCTCTATAATATCACAAATGCTACCATTAATCCTAGGGGCTCGTGCTTGCTATGCTATGCATTCATTGTATCACATATTGTTAAAAATTTGATATTTTTGAATAGAATGCATGATAATGATTTTGATAAGTCTTAAAAATAATTATTTTAATTATTTTATAAATATACTTCTAATCATGCATACATAGAAATCATATTTTCACACAATGTGATATTACTAAAATAGAGTAGCAGTTCACAATCACCTCTATAAAGTGTGATATTATAAAAATAATATAGTCGTTGCAATTGTGGTAATATTAAAGACGATCGATATAGTGATATTATAAAGGTAGCAATTCCATTGCTTTTCTTGGCTTTATACTTCTTTTGCATTTCTATGATTTTGTGCTTTTGTGAGCTTTGAACTTTTGATTTCAATTTTCTATTACTACTACCAAATGATTTGAGAAATTTATTAGATTGAACCGATTTTGAATTTCACAACAATTAAATTGTTCACGAAGCTTTTGAGATTTACAATTTTTTCCTTTAAATTCTTCTATTTGGGTTGCCATTGTTTGTAACAATTGAGTCAAATTTCTAATGCATTCTAATGTATGTATATCTTTTACTGTATTCATCATTGCATGTATTTCATTCATCATTCATTAAATTTCTATTGTTTATTTCAGTATATGCTTATTTATTAAAAAAATTATATGAAGATTTTAGTAATTTTTATCTAAAGATTTTTTGAAATTCTTACTCTACATTCTATCTAAAACATAAAAATTCTGATGAAATTCTAATGGTGAATGCGTAGCATAGCAAGTGCCAACCGCTAGTATTTTTCTAAAATTACAAATGTGGAAGTGTGTCAAGTGGTCAAATTGCATTGACTCTAGTTCAAAACTAGATTTACAAAAATGAGGTCATAGATGTAAAGAACACAAAAATTTCAAAAAAAATCATCATGTGAAAAGAATCTCATTTCAAATCCATTCCAACAATTTTTACTCAAAAAATGGTAATATTTTGATTGTAATTGAATTTCAAAGGAATTTTGAAATTTTCCTTTTCAAATTTATAGAAAATTATTGGTGATAGCATTGGTGAATCTAACCATATAGATGGAATGTAAAACATTCAAAATCTACAACTTTTCTTTGTATATCACTTCCAAAATATTCTTCCAAGTTATACTTTATAATGTTTTTTCCCAAATCATCAATTTCAAAGAAGACTTGAGACTTTTAACGGTTAAATGTCAAGGTTTGTTGCACAAAATATATTGTTTACAATTATTAACAAATAAGAGATGCAAGTTTGTGTGGAATTAGTTGAATTTCTATGAATTATCACTAACTACTATATTTTTTACAAAGAAATTGCTTTAAAAAATCATATAAAATTCAGTTTGATGTTTATACCTATGGAAAAATGAGATTAAATTTTTTACTTATGGAAAAATGAGATTAAATTTTTACTTATGGAAAAATGAGATTAAATTTTAGACATATATTGCTACATGTGAAAATATTAAACTTTTAAAATTTGTGTTTTAATATAGAAATTCAATGAAGTTTGATCAAATCTGGATATGAAATGTTTTTTAAGGATTAATATCCAAATGATATTGAGTTTGTAATGATATATTAGCCCAACATTGGAACATCACTAAAAGTTATATTTAGCACCGTTGATACTATGTGTTAAGTCCACTTTATAAATGTCTATATATTTGTGAAGTATAATTAAAACTAATTGTTATAAGCCTTGATAATATCTTTACGGATGATATCATTAGTGAATGAACTAATTAATGACAAGATTTATTTTAATTATACTTTGTTTTGATTAGTGTGCAAGTAGACTTCGGCTTTTTTTTGGACTTTGTGATGCCAAATTGCACTTAAAAAAATAATTTGGCTAAAAACTGCCCAAAAATTTGGATGAAATTAGTAAATTGTTGATGAAAACTAAATTATAGACACGTAATATGTGCTGATGTGATATTTTCTATCCAATATGTGAATGAATGTTGAAATTTAAAGTACCACTATAACATTTTGTATCTCCACTTTGGCACTTCTTAAAAAATGAAAATAACCCTTCTTAGTGGAGATTGCCTTTAAATAGATCTCCAATTGAAAGATATGTATGCTTGAGCTAAATGACTATTTGGATGATAAGTGAACCTAATATAATAGTATCCTAAAGAACACAAATATACTAAACAATGCATAGTTAGAGCTATATAATTTTGAGATGATGACACAAGCAATAGACAATATACTAGATTTATACACTTTCTAAATGAGGACACAAATGCTAAACAATGTCTTAAACTTATTTAGCTTCCAAGTAAAGGCAAAGACACTAAACAATGCATTGTAGTTAGATAGCTTTAAAGCGAAGACAAATTCATAGAAATTAGAGTACAATGTACAATAGAATTTCAAACAATCCTCTAAGGATAAAAAGTTGTACTTGGGTTGCAATGCTACATGGTTCAACACCAGAACTACATTGATTTGTCCTACAAGGGAAGAGGGGATTTGCATTACCTAGATAAATAGGGTCACTAAAAAGAATTAATTGACTGAAAATTGATACAATACAATAATATTTCAACCTTCACCAATTAAATGAATTTGAAAATACATTAACTTGTAGTTAGGTTCAATGTTTCCTAACGATTAATTAAAATAGAGTTGAAAAAAGTTATTCAGCAAATGCTTGAAAAATAGGGTATTTTGTAAGATTATTTTTTTTCCCATTCAATTCTTTTTTGAACAAAACATTTTCCCCAAAAAATTTTAAAATATTTTTAGAAATGTTTTTTTTTTCCAACCCTGACACCCAATACAATACACTAATGATGGTATTTAGTGTTATGTTACTAATAGTGTTACTTGAACTTTTACCCTACCCACTCTAAATGTCAATTAATTGGCATTTAGTGTTGTGTTCACTTTTTTGAGTAGTAACTTTTTTGAGCATGTCATAGGTTTCTTGGGTTCTTACGTTTTTCTTTGCATTTTGATGAAATAGTTAAGTAACACTAAATATAAACTTATAAAAAATTTATACCCAATAGTTGACAAATAGTGTCTATGTTGACATTTAGTGTTGGTAAAATTAACCGGATTGTTGACATTTAGTGTTGTGCTTCGTAATTAGAGTTGCCAACACTAAATACCATCATTAGTGTAGTGTCCCTTTTGTAAATGTTTGTAAATACTTAGTGTTAAATGCAATAGTAAAAGTCTGTTCAGCTAATAAAGAAGAGGATGAACAGAACTTCTTACACAATTGAGGATGAAGATCGTTTTCATCGTCTTCTTCTTCCTTGGCAATCACTCCCCCCATGGACTCGTGTTTTCGCCACTCTCTCGCTTCGCCATTTTGCGTTCTCCAGGTCAGAAACAAGCTTACAAATTCACAGGCATGTTTGCCTCCCCCTTTTCTATGTCTTCAATTTCTTGCACTGTATCTTTTTTCTATTCTTGAGAAATAGTGACGACCACGCACACAAGTCTCAATTCGAACGGCTTTTTCTTCCGAGGGTTCCTGTTTGTGATCGAAGTGTATGGATATTTGCATTGATGAATCTCTTGGAGATGAACTTCCTGAATGCTAAACCTGAATTCGCTGAAACTGAGTATTGATCTGGTTCCTCTGGGGCTGTTGCTGGTTTTCAGGTTTTACAAGAGCTAGGGTTCCAATTAGGGTTTCCTCCCTCGGGATTTAATTGAAGAGCTTGCGAAGATGTCGATGATGTTTGCCCCTCGCATGGCGGAAGCTGCGACGGCCACTGAGCATGCTACGTGGAGTCCGTACGACAACAACGGAGGGTAGCTTTCTCACTTTGGAGGATGATTTTGTATTAATGGGATTCTCTTGTGATTAACTTGTTGCATCAAATTTTAGGGTTATGAATTGTGGTGGTGGTTATGTAGGACATGCGTGGCGATAGCTGGAGCGGATTACTGTGTGATCGCTGCTGATACAAGAATGTCCACTGGGTTCAGCATTTTAACCCGTGATCACTCGAAAATTTATCAGATGTGAGTTTGTGTGTACCCTCTCTTACTGCTTCAATCTTTTGTTGGTGTATATTTTTCTTGTCTACCAGAGGTTCGTATGTTCAGGGACTGTTAGGGAGATTAGGGTGTGGATTAGGGTTTTCCGTGAACTGAAATGTTTTTTGTTTCTTGGATGGTTAGAACGGAGAAGTGTGTGCTGGCTTCGGCGGGATTTCAAGCAGACGTTAACGCTCTTCAAAAGAATCTACACGCTAGGCACCAGGTAGATTTTCCGGATACTCTGGTGCTTTCCGGCCCCTAGATTGACAAAGTTCTTAATTTTAAATTACTAGGTGCTGTGATTTTAGTGTCATTGACATAGACTTTGAGATTACTTTGACAACTTTACCTTCATATCATTTTTAATATACCTTAATACTGATCAAACGGTCTACTTAGATTGACATTAACCTACATGATTTTAATAGGAGACCTTTGATAAATTATTTACAGGAACGGGGATTACAAGGCTAAGATGTGCTCATTGTTTGATTATAGATTTATCAGCACCAGCACAGCAAGCAGATGAGCTGTCCAGCAATGGCACAGTTGCTGTCAAACACACTCTACTACAAGCGTTTTTTCCCATACTACGCATTTAATGTTCTTGGTGGGCTGGACAGCGAAGGTGTGCGGTTTCGTCGTACTGAATGTATTTGAAACCGGTCGGTTTTCGTATTGTGAGGAGTAAATTGTTTTGTAGTGGTAGTTTAGCTCCTGGATTATTTTCATTGTGAACCTTTAAATTGTTTTGGTATTGATTATTGTTGTGGGCAATCAGGCAAAGGCTGCGTCTACACATATGACGCAGTTGGTTCCTACGAGCGTTCGGGATACAGCTCTCAAGGTTCTGGCCAGACTCTCATCATGCCGGTCCTTGATAATCAACTGAAATCTGCCAGCCCTCTTGTTCTGCCCAAAAGGGTGAGTGTTAAGAACCCTAATTAATTCGATATTTAGGCGAGAGTCGATGATATCATAGACTGCATATGTTATAGTAAGTGCTTTTGATGTATAATAATGCGGCTAATTTGTAGTACAGTCCAGAGCACACGGAGGAGGTAAATCAGCATACTATAGTTTTTTATTTTTTCAGGTCTAATGCTTTGAAGACCTCTGATCTTGGCTTCAGGGTGCTCTCTGAAGACCCTTTTAAATCACAAACGCTACCAAGCGAAGTGAGTAGGGTTGTACTACGGCCGCTAGACCTTGCAGAACTTCCCGGTTAGGGTCTAATGGACTGCTGTTTCGGTCCGACTTCCCATAGGGTCTATACGATGTCGTAGATATGATGCATGTCTTTTCAGTGATTTAATCTCCCTATTTTTTTGAGTACAGGAGTCAGCAACGCCTCTTACAGAGAACGAAGCAGTGGATTTGATCAAGGATACTTTTGCCTCGGCTGCTGAGCGGGACATCTACACGGTATGTTGAGCCCCGAAAAGTTCCTGTGCTAAGCATGTGTAGTCTAGAGTTGCATATTTTATTCTCCTATAATGGTGGTTTAAATCATGGCGGACCATGACTGTTTGTCTTATACTTACAAGCGCTGGATGTGATGCAGGGTGACGGTGTGGAGATTGTGATCATTAACAAAGATGGGATCAGAAGAGACTCAATGCCCCTCAAGCGTGACTAGGTTGACCCAGTGTTTGCTTGATTAATGTGACTCAGTGCTGGAAGTTTACATTGATACAATGTGCATAACTTTTCACGTGTAAAGCCTTGTTGAACCTCTGCACTTCGTCAAGTGAATTAGAAGGTGCCATCTCTCATGTTTATGGCAGTGCGAAGAGTGTGGACATTTGCCATATGGATTCTCTGCTGATTTGCAAGTAATTACCGATTTGACACGTGTAAAACTTTCATCTGTGGTCCAAGGCTCGGTCTTTTCGTTGTTTCGTATCCTGATTGTAGTGATCTGGCGTGTGACCCAAGTCTCCCGCTATTCGTTGTTCCGTGTCCTGGTTGTAGTGATCTGGCGTGGGATCCAAGGTAGTCACAACCTACATTTTTAGATTCATAATGTCATGCAAAAATTAAAAATGAGCTTAACACTAGATTTCGGATGCATTTGAATCAATGGGAGGCATTCTCTAAACTGGGGAGAAATTTTCATTTTTGCCTTAATTTTGGTATGACCAAGATACCCAAATTGAAATTCTATAAAAAATACATATCAAAGAGGAGGAATGTGAGATAAGTGTTGGTCATCTATGAATTTATTGGCTCTGGACCAGAAGGGAAGAGGCATTGCTTTTATGAAAGATACATTTAGGAAGATTAAGTAGGATCTTACTCGAAAAGCCTTTCATAGTGTAGTTGCAATTTTACATAATCTATTTCTTTTGAAACATGACAAGCCTTTCATAGGCTTGTCATGTTTCAAAAGAAACCTGACAACATACTGGGTCACCTCAGTAGGGTCAGATTAGGAGATGGAATGCGCTGAAGCTTATGTGGAGAACATTCATTCTTGTGCTTTCATGTGGAAACAATGAAGCACAAGCCCGGAGACAAGAATATCTCAATGTGATGGTTGCAACATTTCAACTGTTCCGTTAGTTTGCAACATATTCTGCTTCAAACCTTGTGTGTTCATCATAGTCAGGACATTCCTTTGCTCATAGCAAGTTGTGTGTAAACAATCGAGTAATTACTGATGCGTTTGCCATACAAATAACAACTGCTGTTATTTAGCAGCAGTTGGAATCACTTACCAACTGATTTGGCAGTCACAGATCTATCCAAAGCTGTTACTAGAGTATACAAATTAACGTACAAGTACCAGCGGGATCCACTCAAAAGAAGAATCTGGGATTCGTCAACACATGAAGACTTTGTAACATATGCACATGAAATCATGAAATCACCATTCTCAAATTGTCAACTCGAGTGACAATTATGAGCTCCAAACACTACCATATGGGCCTGTCCTACGAACTTAGCTACTTACTGTCTTCTAACTGGAACCGAACTAATTACGTTCGTATTGACGTTCTTGGAACTGTTGGAAAGCCATACTCATCTGCAGCCTGTTCAAAGTGATCATGCGTTGTTAAAGTTGATTCTCTGGGATAGTCTCCAGGTTAAAAACATTGAGACCTTCAAAGGACGGCATACCAACACGAATTGACATTTAAGGTATGCAAAACCCTCTAAATATTCAGAATCCTCAAATACTTCAAGAATATGCCAAAAAAGCTTATAACTATCCCTAGTTTCCTCTAATACTCCAAAGATACCCAAAATATAATTACGGAATTGAGCCCACTGATACTTCGTGCTCATGCTCGTCCAATACAACACCATTAAAAGACACTAACCTGTGGCTGCGCTGCATGACCAGAGGGAGCGGCAGGCAAATTGATGTCGGACTCCACCTCCGGCTCTTTGTCATCTTGCAAATAGGATGGCATCCCATCTGATTCTGTTTCCAATCCCATGTCGGCTTCCAAAGCATCCAACTCTGTTACATTATAACACGGCCAAAATGAGTATTATCTTGGAGCCACTTAGTGTTAGAATGGAAATTAATGATGACTGAAGCTGAGAAGTCTCAATTTAATACTGAAAGAACGATGTTATACCTCCCATGAGTTCCTCTTCATCAAGATCATCGGGCACACCATAGCTGCGACCAAGCGTCTCCTGAATTTCCGAGCTGTAGTCGACTAAGTCCATCATTTCATCTTGCATTTTCTGCAGACAAAAGTTCACAAAAAATTCGTGAGTAGCCTTGTACAACGCGTAGTAGGAGCTTATCATAAATCTCTGTCGATGCTTATAATTCTTGAACTCCAGATATGCAAAACCTGAAACAAAGAGGATTCACATAACAAACAACTGAGATATAGAGACGCACATCAATATCATCCATCTTGAGTGTCTTCATGGTTCCCTTCAAATCCTTGTTCGCAGCTTTCATGGCTGACATCTGCACAAAGTGCCAAAGACTCAAACATATTGCAATAATAGCGAGAATTAAAAAAAATACTCCTGTCCATAGTTCTCTTGTCAGCTACGTTTCGAGTTCTGAAGAGGTCAAAATAGACGTGAAGACAGCAAATTAAACCCTAAAGGGCCGAGATTTCATGGTTTTATAATCAATTCAGACACGGACAAATATGATATCACCAGAATCGGTAAAGAACACTGCATATGTTGGACGGTAAATAAATAAAATTAAACATAATTAAATCCTCATATGACCCGCTTAAGAAAATGCAAAAAACAAAAGAATCACGAGGCCCAATTTGGGCTGCTTCGTCCTTTTAGGGTTTAATTCCGCCTGACCCCTGCCATGAGAAAAACACAAAGTTAGAGCAAGGAGACGAAAAATCGCACCGTTTGCTGCGCATCCTTGAGTCCCTCTGTTGCAAAAGCAACTTGCTCCAAGTTGAAAGTTTGACTGTAAATTTGATCCCGTTGTCCTTCATACCTGCCAAATAAGCGTAATTCGAATTAAATTCCATCCACAAAACTGAAATCCACGCCCACTTCGCACTCCAACCTGAAACCCTAAATTTCCTACAAAAGCTCATTCATCACCGATTGAGTGCTTGTTGAGCTTCACACACCTCTGACCAAATTCAAACCGCTCTGTAGATTCTATTTTCCCAAAGCGATTGTAACCTACTTATCTACATCCTCCAAATCCTTCAATGTCTATAACGTGCAAACCCTCTTTCTATTCAGTGAGTGATGACATAAAGACTAATTCCATGAAAAAACGCAGAGAACAATTACATCTTTTTTTGCTTTAAAATTCGCATAGCACGAGCCTTGATAGCCTCCTGCGCAGGGCCAGGCCGAGTCTTCTTGATCTGCTCCCGGTACCTAAAGAGCTCCCCATCCAGCTTCTTTATTTTCTCATCAATTGTATCGCCCCTTTTATTAATCTGCTCCCCCCCAATAACCACCCAATCCTTTGGTCACCCTAGATCTACACACAACCAAGACCATGCATCCCCTTCCATAATCCAATCTAAATCCTTTTCAAAAGAGCTAAAAAGTCACGGTGCGAAGTCATCACTAACCCTCTGTGTCGCCTCCTCAACCGTAGGCGCGGGCGCCTTCTCCTTCTTCACACCAAAAACGCGCCTCATTATTCCAAACTCCGAATCGGAAACCAGGAAATCAGTATGCGCGTAAAATATATTATGAAGCTAACCGCAAGCTTGAGCAAATCGGCGATGGTGGAGACGTGATTTGGTCGCAGCAGCAAAAGCTATGGAGAGCCTGTCCTGGAGAAGTCGGAACGCGGACTGAGCCTTGGAAGAGACGACTGCAGAGGATGAATGGATGAATAAAATATCATTCATTCCGACTAGACTTCGAAAAGTAAAAGTAAAAATAAAAGTAAAAGTAAAAACATTACTTGCACGTTCTGAACGTGAGGGAGTCGGCCGAAATTGAATTATTAAAGCAATCATCAATGCACAATTATAATGTAGTTTCCTAGCAACTTGGTCAGAAAATAAATAATTAAAAGGGTGCCTAAATTTTTGAAAAATTATTGATCTAGTTTATCCTATTAGAGAAACTATTCTTTTCCAACAAAAAATCTGAGTTAAATTTTAAAAATGTCTGAGTTTGATTTTTAAATTTGGAAAAATCAATTTATACAAGTGTGTTATGGGTACCTCAACATGTCCAAATTTGTTGAATAAATAGAATTTCTTCATTAGTTATGGCAATTTTTATAAGTGTGCGGAATATTTTGAAAACCATTGTAAATTGACATGAAAATAGATTAAAATAGAAGATTACCTTATGAACTTCACTATTTTAGATTGACATAAGAAAATTATATATGAGATTAATAACATGGTTAATGATATCCCTGACTACATCAATACTTGCAACTATATGTAAAATTTTTTAATCCTTGAATGTCCAAAGTCTAAACTAAATTTTTAAATATTTAAAAAAAACTAAAATAGTTAAATCTTAAATATATAGTGTTTTAGATCACTTGGTCAAAGAAACTATTTAGTAAGGATTGAAAGATTATATTGTTTGATCAATAGGGAGAAAACACTCTAAAATTAAAATGAAGTGTTTTAATCTTGTTCTTAGATGTCAAATCCAAAATTGTGATCATAAAATAAATGTGAAGATAAAAGATATAGCATGAATAACCATTATTTAGAAATAGTATCTCAAAATCTACTCTTCAATTCTCCTAATTAAATTTTGATGTGTTTTTTCTCCAATTTTCATTGTATTTGAGGGCTTATCTCCAAGAGCCGTGAATATTAGCAAATCAAGACTTGCCAAAGGACACCTTTATCAAATCTTCAATAGAAAAGTCACAAGCATTTTTTCACATTAGAAATAGAATGAACCCTTGAGAAGCCTCCAAACATTTGACAAGTAAGGTCATATAAACAATTTCTATTAAGCATTTATATCTCTATCTTATATGAGTTTTTCAAAGTGAATGTTGGTGAGAAACATCATTTAGTACATAGTAAACATAGTTACATTAGTACATTAGTACAAGAACTATTAAGTTAAGTATGTTGTCCAATTCAGCTGCTTAGAACAAGAACTTTGTATATGATTAATTAAATACAATAAAATAAGAGTGAATTGCCAAATTCAACGTATTGTACATATTCTTTAAGCCACTGGATGTGCAATGCCTAAAACAAGTCATCACTATCGGAAGGTGAATGGCAATAAGGGAAATGTTTCACTATTTTCTTGAGAAATACATTTTAATGAGTTTTGGTCCTTAGAGGATTCTTTGAGAGTCCATTCTTTTTCTAATGAAATCATATTTTTATGCTAAAAATAAAATTTAAAAGGCATTTGCATAAAAAAATAAATATAAGAAATAATAAATTGGTTCACTACAACAAAAGCAGTGTTTTATGACTGCAAAATATAACTGCAGTGAGTCATAAAATCAAAAAATACGACTCACGCAGAAATCACTGTAGATGACTCGGAATATGACTGACTCCAGTCGTTTAGAAGTAGTCGCTTCAAACATCAGTTATATTGGCAGTCATATTTTCCGAGGGGTATAAATACCCATTTTTAGCCATAGTATGCCAACATGGCGTATACTTTGACTTTCCTAGGGGAGTCTTGACTTTTTCTTGAGTTGCCCGGGCAAACAAAAAAATCCTACGTGGAATATGACTATGGTCAGTCATATTTTTGGATGACGTGGAATATAACTGAGGTGAGTCATATTTTTGGCTTCATAAAGTTGCAAGTAGCTTCCAATGTCTTTGTTTCAACTTTTGATGCCTATATATACAATTAAAGAAATGAGAGGTTAGTTTTTAGTGATTGAACAACAAAGCCTAACCTTCAAAGACTTACAAAAACACAAAATATTTAGCTCAAGTTTAGGATAGAAAGAATAAGATTAATGATGAAAGAAACAAGAAAAAGAAGATAAGTATTAAGAGTTAACAAGAATCAAAAGTTAAGATGCAACAAGGAATAAAAAACAACAACTAAGCAACAACTAAGACACAACAAGAAACAAGAAGCAACATAAAACAAGAAACAACAATTAAGACACAATATGAGGCAACAATTAAGACATAAGAACAAAGAAAAAGCAACAACTAAGACACAAGAAAAAACAAGAAGCACCAACTAAGACGTAACAAGAAACAACAAGAAATGAGAGTATAGATACAACAAGAACAAAAAAGAAGCAAAAACTATAAAACAAGAGGAAACAAAAATAAGAGAACTAGGAAGAAGAAAGAGTTCAAATGCAAGAGAAAGAAAGAATTTAGATGCAACAATAAGAAACAAGAAGCATGAACTAGAGAGCAACAAGAAGCATGAACTAGAGAGCAACAAGAAGCATGAACTAAAGAGCAACAAGAAACAAGAGTTAAGATGCAACAAAAAGCAACAACAAGTGAGAGCTAAGAGACAATAAAAAGTAAGAAAGAAGAGCCACAAGAAGTAATGGCTAAGGTTCCAGAACCCTAAAAAGTGGCAGCTAGGGTTTCAAAACCCTAAAAAAATGACGGCTAGGGTCTCAAAACCCTAAAAAGTGGTGACTAGGATTCAAAATCCAAAAAAGTAGGTGACTAGGATTTCAAAATTTTAAACAATGACTTCTCTATATTTTTTTGGAATTGTCTAAATTTTTCTTGAATTGCCCAAAACAAAACAAAATCACTATTATATGAAAATATTAGTGATAATATGACTCAATGTTCCCAAATATGTTCCCAACGTTCCCAAACATGTTCCTTACGTTCCCTATGAAGTACTTTGGTATTCCTAATGGCCGTATAGTATACGCTTGTGACGTACAAGGCGTAAAAATGACTGACAGTCATATTTTGCAGTCATATTTCTCCCCAAAGTGTTGGCCTTCAAGAATATGACTGCAAGCAGTCGCCAGTCATCCTCAGTCATAATTCTGCAGTCATAAAACACTGCCATTGTTGTAGTGGTTACATTTTCTTAACTTCAAAGTTTTTTGAACAATCAAATGCAGCAACAACTTATTTCTTTAAAATCAAGATGGCATCAAACAGACAATTGAAAATTCATGTACTAGGTTCTTATAAAGTCAATTTTAGTTAGATGTTCACAAAATTTTGACACAAGGTGTGAATATGTATCCCCTTGATGGGAATTTCATTTTTTTCCAATCAAATGCATGGATTCAAAAGTATACTACCCTTAACTTTTTTGGTAGCTTGAGCAGCTTTTGCAAATTCCTCCTTTACTTTTGAAATTTGGCAGGTATATAACTTATGTGATATAAGAAGCAAATGTCAAAAAAATATCCATGTGTAGTGTAAGAATTTCACTTTAGGAGGAATTAAAGGTTGCTCGCCTTATCAGCCAAAGACAATTTTTTTCTTCTAACTTCAAACATTATAATCTTTCAATTTGTGTAGTCAAAGTTTCTGAAATTTTTTCCACACATTCTCATAGTAGTCTAGTACAAATTTGTATAGTTGAATTTTGAAAAAAAAAACTTAAATTTTTTTTCAATACCCTAAAAAGTGGCAATTTTTTACAATTTTTGCTTGAAGTATGCCTTTGGCCTTTAGAAGTTAAGTTGCTGGAGAGAAGAAGTGGATTTTGAACAATCAAATGGTACTTGTTCATAGTGAAACCAAATGAATTTCATCCAATTTTTTTGTCAATCTCTGTACATTAAATGTGCTATTCTACATCATTGAGTTCAACCAATATTAGTTATTTTTTAATTTTATAAACACGGTTTTGATTCATTCCTAAAATCCTAAGCTACATTTTTTGGCAACATAGTGATTTTTCGTAGCTCACTAAGAATAGAAACTTTTTGCTTTTAAAAATTTCACACAACATGTGCCCAAAGAGTAGCTTTAAGGCCCAACAATTTTTAGAACTTTTGACTACATTGTTAAAAAGTTATTGCATCATATGTAGTTTTCAGCAATCAATGAGCAACCGGGGCAACAACAAAAACTTCTAACTACTATTACAATACAATAACTTGTAACCACTATTACAATACAATAATATACAAGCAACTTGTTACCAAACTAAAAAGAAATAATTCAACTAGTATACCCTGGAGAAATAACACTTAATTGAAATTATACATATTTTCAAGGTGTACTAATATGGAAGTTTATAATAATTTAGATAAAATTAATATAATGTGGTCTATGCTACGTGTATACTATTTCAAATAGTATGATTGCCATCTAAAATCCATCTACTTTCATTAAACTTGTCACTGGTACAAATTTGCCCCCATGCCTTTATGTTTTTTATGATTTTTATGTGGACAATCTTCAGCTATAGTTTATTATAATGTACAAAACTCTGTTAAGACAACAAATTTTAATAAGTTTTAACATTATGTGACACAATTGTCACTATATAATTAGGTAGTTAAAAGAGTTATATTGAACCATAATCCTTCTCTTTTTAAACCCATTGACCAACTAAAAAATACAAGCATAAATGTTTTGATGAAGAACTCAAACTTTACATTATGTCCTATAATGCTCTTGAGCCTCCTTACTTTCACACATTATATACTTCATAACCATCAATATTTTTTATTGTCAGTATAGTATAATATACCTTACTTTCAAATTTTTTAACTACACCTATCTAATAATGGATTTGGTGTAAAATGAAAACCACTAAAAATGTCAAAATAAGCAATTCAATATAATTGGAGGCACATACCTAGAAAAAAAATATTTTTGAAATAGTCATACTACTAAAATCATAAGTCCCTTTGTAATATCACAAATGCTACCATTAATACTAGGGACTTGTGCTTGCTATGCTACGCATTCATTGTATCACATATTAGTAAAATTTTGATATATTCGAATAGAATGCATGATAATGATTTTGATAAGCCTTAAAAATAATTATTTTAATTATTTTATAAAACCATTTCCAATCATGCATACATAGAAATTGTATTTTCACACAATGTGATATTACAAAAATAGAGTAGCAGTTTGCAATCACTTCTGTGATATCACTTTTTACAAAGGGTGATATTATAGAAATAATATAGTTGTTGCAATTGAGGTGATATTAAAGAGGATCCATAGGATGATATTATAGAGGTAGCAATTCCATTGCTTCAATCTCTTGGCTTTACACTTCTTTGTACTTCTATGATGTTTGTCTATGATGTTTCTATTGTTTATTTGTCTATATATAATGGGAACGAATTAATGACACTTCCGAGGGACACGGAGGCAGTTTTGGGTGTTTCATCTTCATAGAAAACTATGTAAACCGTTGTTCCATTGGTAAGTGAAAAGTTGATATCACTCTTTGCAGTGAACTTACATCCCCTTAAAAAAGAGAGCTTAGGTCTGTAGGGCCAAAACTTTTGACAATCACCACGTATCACAATGTTCACTACAGAACCAGAGACCTTTATTAAGGTAGAAATTGATGAGAAAACTCAATGTACGGTAATGTTCCCGAAGGGATCCTCTTTACACTACTTACGCCATTCCTCACAAGAGTGAATCAATTTTTCTCAGGTTTCTTCACGTAGTTTAGTCTCTCCTTAAAATCTGCCGCCATCAGAGGAAGGCCCTCACGCAATGTCACCTGACAATAAGAGACACGTTAGAAGAAATAATAAACGTCACAAGAGCTTAATGAAACGCAGCGACTTAGAAATTGCTCGAACATAAAACATTACAACACGAAGCTATGTTACTCAAAAAGGCTGTGCCCCTTTCGTAGTGCAGCTACAAAGCTACAAGAGGCTCTGTAACTTATTTTCATGGGTAAGCTGGACTGCAGATGTACCTTCTTTAATGTCAGTTATCAAATAGGGACTAGAGTTCAGTTATCAAATAGCAATCACAAAACATAAGAACCTACTGAAACTCTCTCACTTAATAGCAGATGTAGCTTGTGTTGATGCAACGCCTCTCCTTCGGTCCACAGTCAATAATTGAAGTTAAGGGTCAAAAGCTCACCTTGGGCTCCCATCCAAGAAGCTTGGTGGCCTTGGTAATGTCTGGTTTGCGCTTGCGAGGGTCATCAGGAGTGTTCTCAACAATTTTGGTCTGTACAGAAGGCTCAATCAACTGCATTTCAATCCACCAACCCAGAAAATCATTATTAGAAATTCAGAGGACAAATTAAGCTGCAACTCTGCCATAAGAGGAAATAGAATAGCTGCCAAGCTGCCAAGAATCCTAGGATTAGAGCTACAGGATATTGGACAAACTTAACCATCTGGACATATCCAAAATTCATAATGAGTTTTGGGACACCGGATGTTCTGTTCTAAAGTTTGAGTTCTAAGTACTACCTCCCTCACTGCGTCAGCAAGCTCCAACATTGTAAATTCCCCTGTTCCATATGAAAAGTCCACAAAATTAATTGATGCCCCTGCATAACAGAAATAACCGTGCTCGGAGATTGTGTGCATGACTGCTTTTTGAAACGCTTAAACAGAAAATTTTGCAAAGGAAAATCAATGAAATAATCAACCAAAACAAAAGAGCACCTGGGTTGCCCAGATTGATTGGCCCAGTGTGCTCTCCATTCATCAGCCGGTACAGACCATCCACCTGCGCAGTCACTACTAAGTCACAAACCGAACTCACAGATCGGTGCTAAAAAATACACATTGCCGTCAAGAACTGCAAAGACTTGAATTCAGAACATCAGTCATGAAGAAATCGAGCATCTACCATGTCAGAGACGTAGCAAAAACTACGAGTCTGGGTGCCCGGCGCCTGCACTGTCAGGGTCTCCCCTCTGCACAACCAAGAGATGCATCAGATATCCAAATCCTTGACAAGTTCCAGTATTAAAAAAATGGAGCGTGGGACATTTGGCATACACTTCCAGAAAAATTATGTCAATCGTCTCGACTTCCAATGGATGTACATAACCCTCGAGAAAATCAGAAGCACAAAAATTGAAGTTCTCATTTGGAGCAATAACTGAAAATAAATGTGTAGAAAGTCAGTACCTTAAAGCCTGAGCAATGAAATTGCTGACAACTCGTCCATCATCAATGTTCATGCGAGGTCCATAGGTGTTGAAAATTCGTGCTACACGGATTTCTGTCCCCACAGAATGGTCGATGACCAAGGCTCAAAATCTTTAGGTGCAGCTACCACATTTAAAGACGCATTTAAAAATGTCCACGGTACGTTCTGGATCCCAGTCACTATAGCAAGAACAAGACATCATGGAAACAAAGCCTAATCTTCTTTAGATATTATGCTTATGATAGCACATAAATGGATAAAAGCGGAGAACATTGTACAAGCTTATTGTGAAAGGCCACATCCACAGTATTGAGGACGCATACCAAGGCCATGCTGCCGGTGGTAGTCGAACATAAGGGTCTCAGCAACACGTTTTCCCTCGTCATAACAGCTTCTGACTCCTTCACAAGGGGGAGAATCCAAGTTAACCTCTAAGGTTGAAGATGTAATCCATTTCTCTGTACGTGATATAATGTATGATAATATGAAGTTGGTGATACTTGAGGAAATTGAATTTCATCTATTCAGTCCGACTCACTATCACTATCGCCGATATCTACAAAAGAAACTTTAAGAACTTTTTTCTCAAAATTTTGATTTAAAGCGAAGGATGCTAATTTCTCTAAAGGAATAAGGTGCAGATCATTGTGCAGCATATTTGCACGAAAGTCCTACAGGCTGAATTCAATTATGTAGCAACAGGTGTAACTTACCAATCGGATTCACGTTTCCCCAATATTCCTCTGTTTGAGGATGCTCCAAAGGATCTCCATAAACTTCAGACGTGGAAGTAAGAAGAATTCTGCTACCACAAGTAATGAACATGAGCCACTAGTCGTAATCACTATCCATACAACCATCTGAAGATGGAAAATCCTTTCAAACAAAATGAACGACTAAGCGGATATTGAAAAATCTAATTAGCTACACCTGAAGATGATAGTGGGGTTTATCTAAGATTGATTACCAATCAATTATGAGCACATTTAAGACCCAAAAACTGAAGAGTAGGAAAAAAATCACATACCTCGCTCCAACTCGTTTTGCGAGTCCAAGCATGTTGAGCGTACCCATCACATTTGTTTTGATGGTCTGCAAAATAACTGTCTTCAGGCTACAACCAGAAAAGAGAGGCTCTTGAACTCAATATGGGAACAAATAGCCAAGACGAATCATGTAGAGTTCACAGTTCACCTTCACAGGATTATACTTGTAGAAAATGGGAGAGGCAGGGCAAGCTAGATGATAAATCTGGTCCACTTCAACCAATAGTGTCTCGGTCACATCTGTAAACATGAAAAAACACGCAAAGGAATCAGCCGAAAAGGCCACTTTCCAGAAATACAAGAGTGGATTTCACACAAATCGTTGAAACTGATTCAATAGGTTCACGGTGGTCTTAATTCGAGTATTAGATGTACTTTCTTTATGTACTGTAAGTATCACCGGACTCTGTCATCTCTAGCAAACAATATACACTAATTAATATGGACTCAGTCAGATGATCAGAGTGTATAACATGCGATGACATAGCCAGAGAGCAAAACGAGGAACGAGGACAAACCGTGTCGAATAAGCTCAAAGTCTGGATGACCAATCCATTTTTTCAAATTGTCCTTGGACCCTGAGAAGAAGTTATCAGCAACGATAACCTGCATATTAAATAGGAAAAACATCTTTGAGAGACAATAACGTCGAAGTAGACCCGGCGGTAGCCACATAAGCGTTCCTTATCAAAACAAAATAGCGGAGCATTCCATAGTCCACTCACGACATCTTCAAACTGTAAAATGCTCCACTACTCTCCAATTTCCATTCCCAAAACATAACCAATTACGGTTTCTCTTTCGTTCCCTGAGAACTTGCATTCCGTGTAAGCAATCTCTCCTCAGCCAACTCAATAAACGTAACGAGAAGGCCTCTCAACCCTAAACCCCATCTTCGTCTCCCGAATTGAAATCTCCAACAAAAACCTCACCTCATTTGTGCCTTCCTGCATGAGCCGGTCGACCAAGTGAGATCCAATGAATCCAGCGCCTCCTGTAACCAAAATCCTCATCTTCGTCTGCATCAAAACAACAAAAACCTAATTCAGCAAACGCTTAAATCTGACAACAATTTACACACATTTTCAATCAGGAACGAAAATATGTAATTGAAACCCCTTACCGTTGTCAACTTCGACAACCGAAACGGTGAAGGAGCAGGAGGCGTCTTCGATGCACCATCCACATTCACTACCGCTGCTGCTGCCATCTCGTCAATCCTAAATTCAACAAAACAAAACAATCCAACGAACGTAAGCCAGATCGCGTTCCCTCTCTCCTCTCCCCTGTTCACTCCACCACCAAATTTCACCAAATTCCTTCGTCAATCTTATCAATGCGGCTCCCTGAAGCTCCATTTACGCATTCCTAACACGAAATTTCGAGGCCAGAGAGAATTCTGGCATTATTCTGGATTGGAACCAGCAGGAATGCTTCCGTATGACTCAGCTGTGACACAGCAGGAGTACAACACACCACCTTGTGATGATTCAAGATTATCTCTGCCACTCCAAGTAACGTACAAATGCGAGGTCGTTGCGTACTGATCCGAAAACTCCAACTCTCCACACCACGTACAGCGATCCACTCAACTAAGCTAAAACACACACCAATTGATTCTCGTTTCTTGAGGAGAAAAAATTAAGAAAAAAGCACAATGCCGCGACGTCCCATCCAATGCCCCGCAAAAAAAAAGACAATCTGGGACTGTTTTCTTAAGGAGTTGAATGCAATCTATCGTGACTTACCTGTTGAGGTGACGAGATCCAAGTGCGAAAAAGCTTCACGAACTGAAGCGAGTGAGCAAGCAGCCTGAGCGATCGCTGGCTATGGAAGGGAAAGGTGATCTGGTGCGGCAACGAAAACGCCGCTTCCACGAAAACACCAGTTTCGCCGGCTGAAGAAAGGCTACGGCACCCAAATTGGTAAATAGTGTTGGCTACACTAATTGTCAACAATAACACTAATTGTAATTTGCAAGGTTAGTGTTAGAACATTATTTACTCATTCTAATACTATTTTAGCTCTATAGTAAAATTTGATCATTTCAAGATTTCTATGAGAGTGCATTTAGTGTTAGATGGAAATAAAATATAGAAGTTGGAATGGTGGGGAAAATAGTGTTGGGGGTAAAAAACAGGAACAACACTAATTACCATTCAACACTATTTACCAATTTTAGTGTACTAAATAATACTAATAATTAGTAATAGTAATGTATATATTAATAAATTTGAGATAAACCCTCATCAAGGGTACATTCACACCAAAGGTGATGAAAAAGGTGGAGTATGATATTTTAGCAAGAAATTAAAAAGATTTTTTTTTGCCTCAAATCAATTTTAAAAAATTGTCTTAGAATTTTTTTTCCTAAAATGTTGCAAATTTTTTTCATCCATATTGCCTAATTTTTGAATGTTTTTGAAAACCTACATGGTACCTCAAGCCCCACATGATAAATTTCAAAAAACAAAAAAATCTAAAAGCTACCAAATACAAAAAACAACAACTTGGATGTTGGAATGCCAAAATCCTAACATGAGTAGTTCCATGTGTCAAAACATTTTGTGAATGAAAAAATAAGTATTTTGGCACTCAAGTGCCTATAGAGATCTTCACATAAGATAGTATTGAATATTATTTTGATATTTTAATAGCATCTTAGTAGCTTTGTTTGAACTTTCAATATATAACCCTTAGTGTTATGTGCTACATTAGATTTAGAGGAAAGATTTTTCTCCTTATAGCAAACAATTGAGTTGAGTTTGAAATCTTATTCCCTTACATTTTAATCCTTTAAGGTTTGTGCATCCCAAAAGTGGATGCACATTGGTCAACCCCGATTGTAACTTTTAAAACAACTATTTTTAGAATTTGTTTTAAACTAAAAAAATAAAACTTAACAAATCTTGTTTTTAAATCAATTTGAAAAATGTCAAAAATTGAAAGAATTATTGAAGTTGAAAGTTCTTGAAAAGGCTAAATTTAGCTTAGATATGATGTTTGACCATTTGATAATGGAACAAGTTTTTAAGGGGTTAAATGTCTCTTGTTTTGTCATGAATGTACTCAAAGCGTAATTTCATAGCAAGATTGATGAAAACATGAGGTATAAATTTTAAATTTGCAAGATAAAGAAGTTTTATTCCCTTGCAAAAAAAATTTGCAAAGGTAATTAGCCAAAATGATTAGATTTATGGATTTTAGGTACCTTGTCAAGTGCATTCTTTGTGTTTACACAATAACTTTGAAAGTCACTCCTTTAGAACATTTTAGGGTTGAAATTGATGATTTGTACAACCATTTAATTCTTGCTATTTGTTGAGTGGCACCATGCTTGAGTGAGAAAAACATTGTGTTCTAATTATTATATATTTATATGTAGTAAAAAATATATTTTCTATAGGAATATTATAAATTAAAATTCCAATTTAATCTTTTTAATGAGTAAATGAACATAAAATAATTGAATAATATTATTAATGTATTAAAAAATTCAATGAGAAGGAAGTAATAAGGTTTTAATAATGATAACTTTGACCAATTTTTTTCTAACTAATACAAGGTGAAATTTCAGCTAATTGATTTTTTAATGCTAAAAATATATATATTTTTGTCCATATAGATGACTTACTTATATTCATAATGCACAATATAATTCATCTTGATAAAAAAATTTATATTTTGTAATAAATACATTTTAAATACACTAAAGTTTTGTTTTAGATTCCTTGGATCATTAAGGATTAAACTAAAATCCATGTGAAGATATTCTCTCAATGCACAAGGGTTGTCCATACAAGAAGAGGAAATATAACTTCAATGTGCTCAATCATTTTTCAACGCCCACCATTCTCTGGTATGCAAGCTAATGTGCATTCAAACGATGGTATTGACCTTCAATTCTTTGCAATGAACACACCTACCCCCCCTCAATTGTGGGCACTTGATTCTTCCCTCCTTATTGTTCAACTTAATGTTGTGTTGCATCTATATCCAAGTCTTTGGTAGTTGCTAAAACCTCCTCCTCCCCATAGAAATTTTTCTCCTGACAAGAAGTTTTGTACTGCACTAGACACCCATTGATACAATCTCCCCTCCCTTCTCTCCAAGCAACCATTCAAAACAAATTTTCAAATCCATAAATTGTGCTTTACAATCCCAACTTGTAGTGGAGTACTCAAAATCGTGTACCATGACCATTCCCTAGCATAAATTGTTGGATTTCTCACTTCACATAGTTTCACCTTCACACCCAACAGACCTCCAATCCCTCTTCTGTAGACACTAAGAACAAGCACAATAGGTGACATGCCAATAGACAACCAATGGAAACAACTTACATTCCCTATCAAATGCCTAACTCCCAATCTTGTTCTTTAAGTACTAAATGCCTTGTCAACAAGTACATTGACACATTGTCAACAAATACATTTTTTCTATTTATGGACATCTTTGCATATTGATTTGTGTATTTTCAGCCCTTATTACGTGTGTATTTTGAACCCCTACATTCCTGCTTGCATAGGATTTCCTACAATTTGTTCCAATATGTTCATTTCAAAATTTTCCACATTCATTCTTTTTCAGACTAATCCCAAATTTGTTATCAAACTTTGGCTATCAATGAAAAAATAACAATTTCAACTAGAAAGTAGTTGATCATATCTTAATGGATTTATGCAAGGTTGCTAGCAAGTGAGTCTAGGAGTTACTAAGCACTTATATTATAGGCACCTCCATGATTATAGGTTATCTATGTTGTAGGTACCTATATTATAAACATTTTTAATGGTTGTAAAGCACCTACTTATACCATGGTTGAAGGCTCATAGGTTTGCATTTCTAGGCTCATATGTTAGTGTTGTGGGCTTTAATGCAAGGACAAACATAGAATTCAAGACCACTCTTTGTGGGATTTAAATGTTGTCACTATTTTCCTCTATTATTTAATTATTTTTAATGATTATATTCCAATGGGAAAAATACAAATTTCAACAATTTATGATACATACCAATTGCCATATCGTGTGCCATTATGGCAATATCGGATTCTTAAAGGGAAAAGATTTATTTCTTTAGTTTAAAGGCTTATATTTTTTATTTTTTATTTTTATGTGTGTATCTCATGGATTCATTCACACTATTAATGATGAAAATGTGAGTTATAAATTCTAACTTTGTAGAATAAAGAAGGATTCAAAACATGGTCCATATGAAGATAAATGTTTGTCTCAAGGTATTGAAATTGTTCACATGTAAGGGGAAATTTAACTTTCAAAGGTGAGAAAAGAACAAAATGATCTTTGTTTTTATTGTGGGGGCTAAATATCTTCACTAATTTCTTTCAATATTGAATTATTTCATAGATTTTTATTCCATGGATCAAAAAACAAACCCTCAAGAGTTTGACATAGACATAGTTCAACTATTATGGAATATGCAATACTGGATAAGGGTGAAGATTTTCTCCTTGGTGCAAACATTTCAATTGAGTTCTAAATTTTACCCCCTTGAGCTTATCATTTCCCTCTTGATGTGAATGTATCCTAAAAAGTGGTTTAAACATTATACCAAAGCATTTACATGCTATACTGTACTTATTTTTTTTATTGCAATGCATTATTTTGCATTTGAAAAACTTTGGAAATTTCCTTTACAAAATGCAAATTGAATCCAATATACAAGAAATATTTTTCAAATTAGGTTTATCTAAGGTACTTACACTAGAAGAAAAACGTGTCCATTGCAACCCACTGAGATGCGACTATGTGTCCTATACAACTGAGATGCGACTGTAGTCCTCTGTATTTGTACCAAATTTCACGTGTATGTAGTTGTAGTCGCAAAGTAGTCGAAAAATGAAGAATAGGGTTACGATATTGTAACAGAAGGACTGACATGAGGTATTCTACATCCAATATTCACCGCAGTTGTCCATGTGGACAGCTATCCGCGAAGTAGAGTCCACCGTGGAAAAATGCAATCGCTCTAATTACAGGCTGCAACTAAAAACTAGAAGATTGCAACTTAGAAATGACTCAAATGCAACTAGGAATCAACTATAATGCAACTGGAGCCCGACTACAGTGCAACTAAAAAACAATTCAAATGCAACTAGAGAACAAGTGCAATGCAACTAGAACATGACTAAAAATCGATTCAATTGTCCCATATCGATTGTCAAGAATACCATCAGCTTGAACAGATAAGAATGGTAAGTTATAGCATTCTTGTATAATGAATTTTGATAGTGAAATTTTAATATTTATATATTTTGTAGATTTTTACACTTTGTAGATTTCTATAATTTACAACTCTATTAATTATAACCAAGTCGCAAACTAGTTGTAAACCAGTTGTATGTCAATCACAAACTAGTTGCACACTAGTCGCAAACGAGTTGTACAGAGTTGCACATCAATCGCAAACTAGTTGCACACCAATTGCAAACCAGTTGTATGTCAATCGCAAACCAGTTGCACTCTAATCGCAAACAAGTTACACACTAGTTGTATGTCAATCGCAAACCAGTTGCACACAAATAAGTGAAATAACTTCCACATCGGCAACCACGTCACAACAGTTCATCGACGAAGTTCTCCATTGCCTATCGAATGACAAACAACCTCGCGACTGCAGTGCAACTCATGCGACTTGTTCACTGCGACTGCGGACTCCAGAATATCACCAAGTCGCAAACGTCCGATACGACTACAAACCAGTCACAAACCGCAGTCGCAAAACCCTGCTTTTTCTTCTAGTGTTAATGTTGAAAAAATCTATGACAAAGTCTTTACATAATCTAGCTTTTAAAATTTACACTTTGTCACAAAATATCATGTATACTAAATTTAGAATTTCATTGATAACTACTGTAGTGAAATGGACTTATTTATAAATAAGTAGTAAAACTCCTATTTGCAAAAATTATTCAAATGTGAAGCTTCTGCCTACTCTTGATCCTAAAGGCATTAGAAATATGATTTTTAGAACACTAGAAAGGTCTTTAGTTTGATTTGAGTTACAAAATTTGTTGCTTTGAGTCCTTATTTGACAAAAGTTGGAAAGGAATTACCAAAGTTTTTGGAAGGGACTCATTCATGAAAGCAATTCTCCATTTCAAGTTGGCTTCAGAGTGAGAGGCAACTCAAATTTGGAGGAAGTAAAAGGACCCCCTTAGCATTTGTAATCAATGTTATGTGGCCAAGTAAAACCTCAAACAAGATGTTTAAGGACATGAGAAGTGGGAACAATCTAGATTGGAAGTGACTACTCCTAATTACATGCAAACTTCAAAATCCCGACACCACAACCCACATTTCTAAGGTAAGCCTTTGCAAACTACAAAAATTCTGAGAATTAATACGGTAGTTGGGGACGGTCTCATAAGATTGGGCTCGGAAAAGCTTTCAATCTGACGCTACACTTGAAACAAATATATAACCACAACAGTTTTTAGTCATTGGTCGCAAACACTTGACAATGAAGCATCCACACAAGCAGATAAGTTAAGAATTCATACCTTACAGAGCAAGAAATGACGCATCCACACAGATCATTGTAGATGGAAGTGCTCAGGTCAGGGCTCTAAGCGGATTCTCAGTGCATTGAAAAACAAAAACTGCGGTCTTCCGGAAGCTACTGTAGTCATTTTCAGAACCCAACCTGATCATCACTGTAGTATCTTGATTTTGAAAATTCACCTCAAACAGACACAAATCGTAAAGTCCTCTTTCAATCTATAAGGTGCATCATTCTATACAAAGCTAATGAAATGTGGCGAACAGATTGCGAGTAATTTCTAAATACGACAACAGTCCTTCACCATCATGACGTCCTTCACTGCAGAGGTATCCTCAGCCCTGGACCCTGAAAAAGCGGTCTCTAAAAAGTTGTACAAAGCCTTTTATATGAGCATGGCTGCCCATGAATCACAAATGGTCAAAGAAACTATCTGTCTATAGGCCACAAGCAAGTAAACATCGGCCAACCTCAAAGAAAACCTCTACATAATTGTGCAGCGGTTAGGCTTGTCCTCTGAACTGGATGTCGCTTGACTTGGCTGCGCAAATCGGGGAGACTCCTCTGGGTTGTAAGTGAATTGCCCGGTGTTCAATCCATACTGCACAATGTACACAAATAACAAAAATCTACACGCTTAAAGACCACCGTCGGTATCAATGTCTGAGACGGGAGTATTGTTGACTTCCTACATCCCCCCACTTTGGGGGTTGGTATCCCACAGGGGATCTTTAAGCTGCCTAGCAGCTCGAATTTCCTAAAGAAACCTACGTAAACATATTCGAGGGTGTCCTCCATCAGAGCACAAGATATAGCATCCACGTGTCACCTCCTCTCATATGTCCTTGAAGACTTCATACCTGCATCATTGTTACTGGACTTGTTCCACTTGACCACGAGCTTCCTATGGCACAAGGAAGTGTGATCAAAACAGTTTTCAATTCTTCGTTATTAAAAACCTGCTTGTTACTGCTGCTTAGCTGAAGTATTTTTATCCTTCGATAATCACCATGATTGTCAGAAACGTGAGGTGAGTTTAATTAAGTCCTGAATCAACAAGCACCTGAGCAACAGTCTCAAAGAGTTTTTTTTGAATTAAAGTACCTTTTCACGCATTCTCGAACTCCAAGCATCATTTCGAACTGGAGCGCGAGGAGGAGCTGGAGGGGCCCCAGGTTGAGGAGCTGCTTGATTGTTCTGGCGATTCAACAGGGGCTGCCTCGGAGAAAACTCCTCATCACTGTCGTATCCGGGGCGAGAGTCGTTTGAGACGGCTCGTAAAGTCATTGCAAAAAATAAGCCCAAAGCCTGCAGATAAACCCATGAAATTCATCACTGGGATTGTTGGTAACCAGGTTTCTTATGCCTAAACATTTCAATATCATTCGAACAAGTACAATCGACAAGCCGTAAGAACCAGAACGTATTTGCCACAGGGCATCTGAAAAAACAAAATAATAGAACGCGTCTGAAAAGCTCGACCACGAAGCAAATGAATTCTTACATAGCTTAGTCCCTAGATACATTTAACGTAGCTAGAGAGGGGAGTCTAAACAAGGACGCAATGCAAAAAAGAGATCTCTGGAAAACGCATTGACAATCACATATGACAAGATACCAAGTTCCCCGTACCTCCACAATAAGCACGCCTAAAGCGACCCACTTGCAAATATCGAGATTGTCTTGAACAAATTTTTCCACTTTGTCCAGTTGTCCTGTTGGATCATCAGGAAGGTCCTGCATGCGAAAGAGGTGTGTGTCAACGATTCAAAGTATCAAGTGATAATTGCCATAAGTCCTAGAACGAAGGGAAGAAACAACATAAACTCGCAATACGGTATGAGGAGCGTGGGTAGGACTTTAATTTACCTTACGCCATTGCTTGTCAAAGAACAGAAAGCCAGCAAGAATAACTTGCGCTATAACCAAGAGAACTTGCAAGCATAAATACTGCAAAAGTGTCAAGGAGGGACATTATCTATGAAAGTTTCTCAGCAAATGATGTACAGTAAGTGCATTATAATACAAAGATGCAAACCCTAGTCAAATAATGACGCTCTTATATCCCCTTAAGGACCAGGGTAGTCCAAATTTCAAAAATTGTGAAGACGTAATATAAAATGCAACTTAGAATAACAATTCAATGAAGACTTTCAAACAAAAGTTGTAAAACATGATCCATAGATCATGCCAATATTTACCAATTAAATTTTGAAGCAAAAAATTCAAAATTTCCAAAATTTAGGTTTAGATTTAATATATTTGTAATTTTCACATGAATTTTTTTCCTTTAGATTCAAAATTTTAAGATCTAATTATGGTGATTTTTTAAGATTTTTATTTTACTTATTTCTTGAAGTCATTCTTTGCGGTCATTTTTTGAACTAGAAAAGTTACTTTTTGAGGTGATACATACCAGTACCCTTTGAGTATAGAACATCCTCAAAACAAATTCTTCAAAAATCTATATTATAGAAATGTTAAAGAACTAACACAAGAGTCTTTCTTTTAAATGGATGATAAAACACAATTTTGTGTACATTTGCGTTCATTAGTTGTTCAAATTTGAACACCTGGTCCTTAAGAGGTTATACATCCCATTCACCAAAACCATTAGTTCAACAACCGCATTACACATGAGCTTGTCTAAACATGGAATGGACAAAATACTTGGGATGGATACGCATGAGAGACAGCAGTTGTGACTGGTCTCCGCAGCAATGTGACCTGTACTAGATATCAAGAGTGTCATGATTCCAACCCCCAAGAACGCATAAATGAACCTGAATTCAACCACAACATAACTTAGAAAGTCTGCGTATGCAAAGCGCTATGAAAAAGACTTGTCAAATATGTTGTGAAAGATGCTTGTCATAAAAAAATTCTTACTCTCCTCATTCCACAAGAGACGGTATTCCTCCAAGTTGAGAACTTACCAAGGTACTGGCAATTTAGGCAGTAGGATCCTGTTCCTCTTCACAGACAGAAAAGGCCTCTTGGTCTGTTCAGAGCGCAACCCAAACCTCATAAGATCTGACTCAAAATTGCTGTTCCTCTTGATAACAAAGTCTTGCTCGGGACTAGGTGAAACATCGGGTGCTTCTGATGGCTCAGGCTCTGATGAAGGCTCTGGCTCCGGTTCAGGAGGAGCAGGAGGTGACGGAGGAGACACATCAGGACTCGGCGTTGGTGACGGAGGTGACACATCAGGAGCCGGCGTTGGTGTAGGAGTTGGTGTAGGAGTTGGTGTAGGCGTTGGTGTAGGCGTTGGTGTAGGCGTTGGTGTAGGCGTTGGTGTGGGTGTTGGTGTGGGTGCAGGTGTGGGTGCAGGTGTTGGAGCAGGTGTTGGAGCTGGTGTTGGCGCTGGAGTTGGAGCAGGAGTTGGAGCAGGTGTTGGAGCTGGTGTTGGAGCAGGCGTAGGAGCTGGAGTTGGTGAGGGCTCCGGTGATGGTTCTGGAGGAGGCAGAGGCGGAGCAGGGGGAGGAGTATAAGGAGGTGGTGATGGAGGTATCACCGGAGGTAGTGAAGGAGGCGGTGAGGGAGGTGGAAATTCATCGTGAAATTCTTTAAGCATCCACAACGAATATATGACAATCAACCCTCCCACCACCGCGAGCAAGAAGTTGGTGAGTTTGAGCATACATTGCAGAAACCCCCTGCAACTCATTTTGTTCGTTCCAATGATACTTCCTCTCGGTGGCAATGTTTCTATAGAGACCAGTCACTGTCAAAACACCAGAACAACAAATCAGCGTAAAATGGCGACGCAGATTTCTCTAGAGCCAGATCAACTGAATAGTCAGAGTACACTTCAACCTCTGTAATACTACCACCTGAGGTCCCAGAGAATTCAATATGACATGGTTTGAATGTGTGTCAAGTGTGCTACAGTCAATCATAGTGTCGCAAGTGTAACAAATCAGCATACAATAGCGACTCAGATTTCAGATCAACTGAACAGGTAGAGTACACTCCAACCTCTGTAATATTACCACCTGGAATCTCAACTCTCTTTCACTATGACAGAGTGAATGTGTGACAGGTGAGCTACAGTCTATCATACTGTAACAAGTGTGCAGGGCATTCTAGAATATCGTTTTAGAAAAGGCCATCATAAAGAGTTTCAAGTGTAAACTCCCATGACACAATGAGGAACTTCACCTTAACATTTCCAATCCTAATTCCATCCACTTCCTCCTAATCCTTGACGCAAACACCTGAACATACAGCTACAGACAACCTCCTCTTCTACAAAGGTACGATTCAAGACCCCTAAATGAACACAGATTCAAGTCCTGCTCACGACCAAAACGAACTAAAACATAATTCCCAGTGCATAGCAATGATTAAACCTTCATTGAATCCTAACAAAACACATATACCTCATTCCTTAATCCCTAAAAGCTCCAGAAACTAAAAAAATTCCCACGCACCATTCCAAATCCTCACCACCTAAAATGGCCGGCACTAAACACAAGCAAAACAAGCAAACAAACAAACAAACAAACAAACAAACAATCATCAAAAATCACAGGAATTACCTACACCACTCGAATTCGTGACCTCCTAACAAACACCAGGGGGTCCGAAAAGCGCACAAAGAAAACAACTACCAGATCTCTCACCTCCAAATGAAACCCCATGACTTGCGCTCCAAATTTCTTCCTCCAGTGCCCAATCCAAGACTGCGTCTACTCCAGAACAAGTCGCGCACTGAAAATTTCCGCACACACTGCCTTTATACACACGCAATGACGATTCCGGACACCTGCGCATATACTGAAACGACCACGGCCTTGGGAAGCGCAACGGAGTGCACACACGGAGACAAGACAAGTGTACGAAGAGGAAGCTGCGGCAATGTCGATCCAGAGCTTTAAGCTCAGAACAAAAGTACTGAGAGAGTAGGGCTGGGGTCACTGGCCAGTGGCAGAAGTGCAGCGATGCCAGGTCACTCAATTTGGGACCCATGGGATGAAAAATGGATGAAAAATATGCTGCTTCCTTTCATCCATTTGCTGCGGACTTGGAAACCTAACTTTGTCCCTCTCGCTTCATTTGTTGAGTTCACAGTCTTGGTGTTTCTCGTTCTGTGCTGCGTTTGATTCAAGAATTTTGTGAGCTATGGCGGACGAAGATTACAACGATTACGACGGAGGGGATGTAGGGTGCGTGCTTTGCGTTTTGATCCGCTTCTTGCGAAATTCGCTTCCGTTTTTGCGGAATTCCGCCGAATTTGTCTGTTTTTAGAGTGTGGAAAATGCTGGCGTTGGGGTTTAATTCTTATGCCGGAGTAGTTAATTTGTTCTTGTGGTTCCTGATTGTGGGAATTTTGTCTCGGTGATTGTGTGGTGGGAATTTTGTTCTCTGCAGGTATGAGGAAGAGCCTCCGGAGCCCGATATTGAGGTTAGTTTGCGCCTCTATCGAATGGTTTTGGTGCACAATTTATTTGACTTACTAAGCTGTCGGCTAGGGTTGGGAGCAGTTTAGACTTCTTAACTCACTGTGTTTAGTGATACGGCGCTTCAGGAATTGGTTTCGTTTGGTAATTAGGGTTGTATGTACTGAGCTTGGGGATGGATACTCACTCCTGATGACTCTGCAGGATGAGGCTGTTGAAGAGGAAGAGGAAGATACTCGGGATTATGACGGGCCGGAGGCCGATGTTCTTACAGAAGGTCGTGAAACTCGAAGCGATAAGCCTCGGAAAACTACAAAATATATGACAAAATATGAACGAGCTCGAGTGCTTGGTACACGCGCATTGCAAATCAGGTTTGCACACCTTTTTTCGTTGTCCGGGTTAGCTTTTGTATTACGTTTTGCACGCTGGATTTCCTGCCGATTTTTTGTTCAGAAACAGTGTGGATGAAAATGTGTGTAAATGGATTTTCTTTGGAAGGTACTGACAGCACTATTGGTTACTCTTGCAGTATGAATGCGCCGGTGATGGTGAATCTGGAAGGTGAAACTGATCCTCTTGAGGTATGTTTTCTTTTAACAGTTTGAGTATCTGTCTTGGTGTTTAGACTGCTTCTCAATTTGCTTCGACTCTAGCATGTATTGGTCGCTTGCTTGTCCCATGCGACGCAAATCTGAGTCTTCGAATATCCTTTCAGACATGTAATCCGCCAGAATGAATGAGCTACAGTGTGCTCTTGTTGTCTTCTGGAACACTTTTTTCGGACTTTGTTTTCTAGCCAGTATCCATCTCTTGTTCCATCTTCAGACCCTCTTAGTTACTCTTGTCTGTTTTGCCTCAGATTCTGAAGTATAGGTAGGTTTAGATTATGGTGTGTGAAGGGTTCTTTTAGCCTCATTTCTGAGACATTTGTGTGCATAGATCGCCATGAAGGAGCTTCGCGAGCGAAAAATTCCATTCACTATCCGCCGCTATCTTCCTGATGGGAGGTACGTCTTGTACCCTGATGACAACACAAAGCGGTGCAAGTATTTGCTTGAGGTTAATTTTTGACAACTGTGCAAGTCAGTTTCATTTGTATAACCGTCATCTAATTTCCTGTTTCGTATGGCTGTAGTTACGAGGATTGGGGTGTAGACGAGTTGATTGTTGAAGATTCTTGGAGGCGCCAAGTGGGCTGAAAATTGGATGTCATCGTGCGAATAGCACTGCTACACCGTGCATGGATATCTGGGAACTGGATCTGTACATTGAAAGCGAAGTGACGTTTTATCAGCCTCAGTTTTTATCCTAATTTTGTAATACTGGAAACTAGTCGCCACATTATAGACAGAGTAGTGTGTCTTTTTGCCAGCTTGATACAGGGATCTGCAAACCTTGGCAATTAAATTGGCATTTTGGGGACGGCTTTTCTAGTTGTTGGAGGGTGAAGACAACACTGATTCCACCGGCTACAGCTTCTTTCATATATTGTTTTAGACGATATGAGATTCTGGTCGATTTGGTTATCATACACTGATCATACCAAACGTTTGGGTGGTCTTAATACAGCACCAGTTCTCCCGGTTTCTGAACTTTCATTAGCATTTGTAAAATCTTTGACCTGAAGTCTGAAAATTATCTGGTTCGATGAATTTGAGTCATTAGGTACCTGAGGCCGGGTAGTGTCACCTAGAAAATTAGAGTCACAATAAAAATTTAAAATTTTTTTTTTTGGGTTGTTTTTTTTGGGGGGGAGGGGAGGGGGATTGGTACAATACTGTATCATTTCTACCACACTGATTTGTGAGAATACTGTGACATTAATTTGGTTTAGAGTTGTTCCCCTTCTATGAAACCGACCAGAGTCGCACTACTTGAATTAGTGCAAGTTGAAATGAATTACTGTGGACTATTTTGTATCAATTCCCACAAAAACTAAAAAAATTGTTACACACTTACAATGACAAAATTGAGTATGGATTTGAAACTTTTTCATTCAAAGTCACCTAAGTCAAGAAGTACATATACAAAAGTTGTAGTATGTGACATATAACACATTCCTAAAGAACTAACTGAAAAAAATTAAATTCTTATTTTCAATGTCACCATAAAGATCAAAATTGCTAGAAATTATACCAACTTTCATACAATTATTAGTGTTTGATGTTATTGCAATGAAGAATGATAGGTGTGCTTGATGTTATTGCAATGAAGAATGATAGGTGATAGATAAAGAGTGAGAAGTGGGAGTGGAAAGTATTAAATGTTGAATACATCTAATCAATACTTGTCATTACTTTTACATTGATTGTAATTGGTTGAAAATATCTAATCAATGGTGGCTATTACATTTATATTAATTATTGGTTAAAATTGTCCAAGTGATGGTGACCATTACTTATACATTGTGAATAGGAACTTCTCATGACTTTTATACTCATTGCCCTTTTTATCTCTTTGGCTTGTTGGTCTTGAGAATAGCCTCTAAGGGGATGGAGAAGTGATGGTTGCTTTCTAAACACATTACTCTTGTAAGAAGCTCAAGGAATGCTTTTGGTGTGCTTGCCCCTTTCTTTGAGGTTCCCTTCTTTAGCCAAGAGTGAATTTAGCTCCATGGCTTGATGAAGGGAGAGAAACAAAAAAAAATGATTGCAAGGAGTTAAAGTTAAAAGAAATGACATAGTAGTAAGAGAGAAAAGATCCAAGAACAATAAGTCCATCTTCTACTATGTCTTCATGCAAAAAAATAAACATCACGGGCCTCCACATTCTAATGACTATGATTTGGAAATGCCAATCCAACTACCTAATGACAGCCACTCTCTATAAGGGCATGTATGTACTCCAACACTTGGTGAAACATGAAGTTGTGGAAGAGAAGAATCTTATTCTTTACATGCTCTATTTTTGCATGCATATGATGTGCAAGCTTCTTTTTGACCTCACAAAACATGGAGATGATTAAGTGTGTGTATTGGCCTCTATATTTTAAAACTTGAAGTTTTGAATGCCATGGGAACGCTACTCCACACATGTGGTGAACACTGTAATGTACTTCTAATCCCCCAAATATAAATTTTTGGAACATGATTGGTATTTGATATGGATTTTCTTCATTTTTTCCTCAATAATTCATGTTAATTTGAAATTTTCAAAAAAAATTTGAAAATTTTATGACAAATGTTAAATATGATTTCATCTTTAAAAAATAAAATAAAAAAAATTTCAAATGCAAGTGGAGAAGAAATGGAGGATATAGAGTGAAGGACTTTCAAGTTTAACTTCTACACATGTGATTTCATCTTTGAAAAATAAATACAATTTCTTTTATTCATATCAAATCTAGTTATAAAATGGCAACAAACAAAATAATGGATAGTGAGGCTTGAAATTAGTAGTCATGGATCCCTCTTTGTAATCCTTAAAGATAAAGACTATGATTGACTAGTCAAACTTAATAGTCCCTTAAAATTTTCAAATTAAAAAAAATTTGTAATTATTGTAATTTTTTTAGAATTAAAAAATAAAATCAAAAAAATTTCAAATGCAAGTGGAGAAGAAATGGAGGATATAGAGTGAAAGACTTTCAATTTTAACTTCTACACATGTGATTTCATCTTTGAAAAATAAATATAATTTCTTTTATTCATATCTAATCTAATTATAAAATGGCAACAAACAAAATAATGGGTAGTGAGATTTGAAATTAGTAGTCATGGATCCCTCTTTGTAACCTTTAAAATATAGAGACTATGATTGACTAGTCATATATTGTTTAGACGATATGAGATTTTGGTCGATTTGGTTATCATGCACTGAGTGCCAGGAGTCATACCAAACGTTTGGGTGGTCTTAATTGATTGTAATTGGTTGAAACTATCTAATCAATGGTGGCTATTACATTTATATTAATTATTGGTTAAAATTGTCGAACTGATAGTGACTATTGTGAATAGGAACTTCTCATGACTTTATACTCATTGCCCTTTCTATCTCTTTGGCTTATCATTCTTGGATCTTTTCTCTCTTACTACTTTGTCAATTCTTTTGGCTTAAATTTTTTGCAATCATTTTTTTGGTTTCTCTCCCTTCATCAAGCCATGGAGCTAGATTCACTCTTGGCTTAAGAAGGGAACCTCAAAGAAAGGGGCAAGCACACCAAAAGCATTCCTCAAGCTTCTTGCAAGAGCAATGTGTTTAGAAAGCAACCATCACTTCTCCATCCCCTTAGAGGCTATTCTCAAGACCAACTAGTCCATCTTCTACTATGTCTTCTTGCAAAAAAATAAACATCACGGGCCTCCACATTCTAATGACTATGATTTGGAAATGCCAATCCAACTACCTAATGACAGCCACTCTCTATAAGGGCATGTATGTACTCCAACACTTGGTGAAACATGAAGTTGTGGAAGAGAAGAATCTTATTCTTTACATGCTCTATTTTTGCATGCATATGATGTGCAAGCTTCTTTTTGACCTCACAAAACATGGAGATGATTAAGTGTGTGTGTTGGCCTCTATATTTTAAAACTTGAAGTTTTGAATGCCATGGGAACGCTACTCCACACATGTGGTGAACACTGTAATGTACTTCTAATCCCCCAAATATAAATTTTTGGAACATGATTGGTATTTGATATGGATTTTCTTCATTTTTTCCTCAATAATTCATGTTAATTTGAAATTTTAAAAAAAAATTTGAAAATTTTATGATAAATGTTAAATATGATTTCATCTTTAAAAAAAAAATCAAAAAAATTTCAAACGCAAGTGGAAAAGAAATGGAGGATATAGAGTGAAGGACTTTCAAGTTTAACTTCTACACATGTGATTTCATCTTTGAAAAATAAATATAATTTCTTTTATTCATATCTAGTCTAGTTATAAAATGGCAACAAACAAAATAATAGGTAGTGAAGTTTGAAATTAGTAGTCATGATTCCCTCTTTGTAACCCTTAAAAGATAGAGACTATAATTGACTAGTCAAACTTAATAGTCCCTTAAAATTTTCAAATTAAAAAAAATTTGTAATTATTGTAATTTCTTTTAGAATTAAAAAACTCATATCAAATATACAATATACTTAAAAAATCTGAAATTTTCACTATAGACATAGATTTGAACATGATAGTATGAAGATTCTTATATCATTATAAAATTAAAAAAATTAAAAAATAATGATTATAGGCCCAAAGTTCATATTACTATAAAATATTGAAATTTACAATTTTTTCAACATTTCCAATTGGTATACAAACTATGCTTGAATCCAACTAATGAATAAAGTGTAGTTGGACTCAAATTCAAAAAATATCATTTTTATAGCTAAAATTTACATCAAGAGTAAATAACAATGAATAGCTAAAATATACTATAAAGATGATTTATGGACTAAGCACTCTCTTCTTTAGAAAAGTCAATGATACTATAATGAGGGAATTTGCAATACTCTTCATAGAAAATATACTCATGCAACTTTGAAAAAAAAATTGAATGAAATTTTTTTTTTACATCTTACAGTCTCAAGTGAAGTCATCCATTGGACACTTAGTGTCTACAGTGACCCTGATTCTATTCTACACTACAATCTCCAACTTTGAATTTGCACAAGTTCATACATATCTTAAATGAGGTTTATTTGTTTTGTTTGTTATAGTGAGATCTCCTAGAGAAGGGGTGCATGGACTTTGTTTTGTGGCACTTGGACATACAGTGTGGAGTTATTGAAATTCAAAGTTTTCATGAATTCAAAAAATTAGAGAATTACTTTACTTTGCTTTGATTTTGGCTGTGGCACAGTAGTACATAGTGATAACACAACTTCAAAGTAATAAAGTTTACACAGGTGCACTATCTGCAACATGAAATTTCAAATCCAGTGCAATATTTTCAACTTCTTCAATTCCAGGCACCAATGCAAGAAACAAAGAATTTTGCATTGACATCTCTAATGTACCCAACACTGTCGTGGGCTACTCCAGATAAAGGACTTCATATAATTTCACAGAAAACACTAGCCCTTCTGAATACTAAAGTACCAGTATACCTTACACAGTAAATCTTCCTCCTGAACTGTTTCATATGGAGTTAGGGAGGAATTGCACAGACTTTGCTCCACTCTGACTAATAGATGCTGGGATGTTAGAATCCATTTAGATCTGAAAAGCATCTGCCCCTCTACCAAAGCTAATACACCTAGTATACTTTGATTAAAGTACGTACCTGTGGAGCAGAGTATTGTTGGTGAAAATAATAATTAAGAGCAAGCTCATTACCTCCTACTTCTTGGTACACGTGGCAAAATGTATTGTACAGTAAGAATTAGACCAAAATGATCCACTGAAGCTCTCCAATTTACTCCGGTACTTTGTAATACACCTGCAACCAGAACCATATGATGCGGTTAACTTTCCAAGAGTCAAGTATAAAAGGTGAAACCTGATAAAGGTAAGACAGCACATTAGACATCCAAACTTAAGATCAACTTATCTATGCGTACAATGGGTTGGACTTGTGGTGTAATCATGACTTGGTTAAATGTAAAAGGCCACTGATCTTTGCATAGAGATAGGGTCGCCCACTTTGAATTGCATAAGAAATTCAGATAAGATTTGGATTGCAATAGATTTGGCTCTCGTACTCAAAAGATCTCTTCACAAGTCTTTACATTTCCCAAAGATCACACTCCAACACGTGAAAAAATGCTTCAAGAGACGCAAATTGTATCCTCTACCTTACAAAACACTCTCCGAGTCATTGTTTGATTTCTTTTAGTTAATAAGTGCAAGTTTAAGTGAGCTTGGAATACAGAGAGAACCAGGGCTTTTATTTTGGACCAGTGTCCCCCCTGTTGTCCTCACTACAGAGGCTAGTTTTTGGAGGGACGAAGCCAGAGAGGTCAGATTTCTGACAGTCTGGCGAAATTTCGCCAAAAAAAATCCCTGGAGAGCACTGATGATATGAGATGTGCGGTGAAGTAAAAGAAACAAATTGATTGCTGACCTGGCAACTGCGAGATGGAGCCATAACCATGAAGGAGTGTGGTCGGTTGTTGTAATTAGTCTCAGGCTTTCCTGGCTCACCCTCAGGACTCGTGAAGTGGTCGACATCATGGTCCACCTGCAGAGAATAGAAACGTAACGGAAGTTAGTAATTACTAAATCCTTTACACAATCTCATGAGCTGTTTGAGGAAGGCAAATCCAAACCGCTCTAATAAATAACAAACATGAAGAGACAACGGAACTAAGCCTTACCCGAGAATAACCTCCAAACTCCGCAGCATCACTGTCCAAACAAACTCGGTATTTTCCAGGAATGTCGCAGCCTACCTTCAACCTGCAAACCAGAGCATGTCCAATAGTCACAACAAGAAATCAACGAATCCTTCCACATATCAATATTTCGTCCACCATAAGTCTAGATTCACCGTCTCATTTATTGACACACAATGTTCAGAAAGAGGAATAAATTGATATGTAGGAATCAACGTAAGATGCAGAAACGCAGAACGTTTGAAAAGCTTCAAAAGCTCCCTATGGATATATCACTTACCCAGAATATGTACTGGTCGCATGGAAGTTAAACACAAAGACCAAGTCTCCTCGTTCAAATACAATAAGCTGGAAGTTTTACAATTACACAGTGAATTAGAGAAGGACGAATTCCAGAATCTAGACTAGTGCTTACATAGGAACATAAGTAGAAGCCCAAGGACGTCCAAGACGATAATGAAATGCTGCACAAAAATTAAAATAGCTCCTGGCATATCACACGAACAGAGAAGCAAAAGAATGATTACTGACCTTCTCTGATTCACTTTGACAGGAAACGTACTGCTTTGAGGAACTCACAAACTCGAACTCCTCATCAAGCGCAATCATCGCTCTATTAAAGTTATTCATGAACTGTCAGCAAAACAAAGAAGAATCACGTTTAATTTTACGAACGTTGATTGAGCAAGCTCCGGAACTTGCACTAAAACCTTATTTCCGTATCATCAAGCAGCGAATCACACTTTGAACTCAAAAGTGCTCAGACTAAATTAGAAAAGTCCGCTTTGAAAACTAATAGTCGATAATAGAAACTCTCAAAAACACGTTTTTATCACTCACAAATGTATGACTTCTTTCGATTGGTACATTTTGTTGACTTCCTTGAAACTTCCCAAATTATTTATTTCAACTCCAATAATATGGAAGCGGACATCTTCGGCCATTCCAGCACTTAGGATTTAAGATCTTTCGTTTGTGTTTGAAAAGAACCTACAACATCTTCATTAACAGATACAAATTATGAGCGAATCCTTCAGAACAAAAACAATAGAAAATTCACAATCAGCACTGCTACACACCAAAGTCTCCAGCAACACCGTTTGAAGAGCAAACCTTGTATCGAAGATGGTCCTGATCCACAAGATCCCATTGTCTTCGGCACTTGTCAAATGACCAATTGTTCCCTTGTCTAGGGAAGTCGATCCACTCTGGGTGGCCAAACTGCAGCTCGTAACATGCTATTGATCAGGCATGGATCGTAGAACAAAATCAAGGCATCTCACAGGAGGCAACTCAATACTCTCAAATCAGAGGCGAAAGAGCTTGGGCACATGGCACACTGCTTTGTATGAAGATAATTACCTCATTCCCCATGAAATTCAAGTAGCCTTCCCCACTGAGAGCCATAGTAATAAAGTGAATCATCTGCAGTTGTCAAAAAGTCGTCAGTGCACTGACAATAGCTCAATTAAAATAAGATAAACGACAAGACAATGATGAAAGAAGGATTTAAGCTACAAGACAAATAGACCTTGTGTAGTGCAATTCCTCGATCAACAATAAGATTCGCTGGTTGCAGAGCTGACATGCTGTAATACATTTCCTTGTCCATCAATAAAAAGGCGAACGTTTTATCTCCTACCATAGACTGCAGGAAAACAAAAAGGGTTATGATGTTGCAACATAATCTGTGGAGGGAAAGCAGAAGCACATAGTTTGATTATAAAAAGTTCTACTTGTACAACTTGTGATGAGCTAATGCTGAATCTACTTGTCATACGTACAGTCCAAAACACTCGAATCTGGAATATCCAACCGTTATTCCTAACGACGAGTAATTGGGTACTGTATTAAGGTCCGATTGGAGGTTAACTGACCTATTGTGTACCCTCATTCGCGAGGTAAAAAATAGGAATTAACTAATGAGTCCATCAAATTAGCTAACTGCTGTTACTTGGTTGGTGCAGGCGAATTAAGAATTTCAAAATAATGCTACAAGCACAGAAAATCGGCAAGTAAACTGGTGAACATGGATGAATCTACATTGCAAGTTAATTAGCAGGATTTAGCAGCAATTTTGTCAGTGACACAACTTGGGCAGAGCAGGCATTAGGTAACTAGTTCCAGTTTGCTAATTAGAGCCACGTGGTTGGTGCGGGCGGGGCCTAACAATGACAGACCACACAAAAAAACACAACCCGATAGAGTGCTACATCATTTCAAGGCACGACAACATTAAAATACACGGCAACCTGTAGTACTCAAATTCAGCATCAAACAAGCAAAATAATCACCTGATCGTGGCTCTCAGCATACCCAACACACGCCTCGGAATATCTCCGATTGGTAAGAGTGTAGACAATATCCCCCATGGACCATTCTTCATCCTTCCGTTCTTTCAGATACTGAATCCACTTGTCGGGAATCGCCATGGCCAGACGATAATCAAAGCCAATCCCGCCCTCTGCAACGGGCCTGCAGAGCGTGGGCATGCCTGACACATCCTCCGCAATCACTGTGGCATCGGGGTAGAGGCTGTGCACGAGCTCATTGGCAAGCATCAAGAACATCACTGCTTGCACATCCGTGGCTTCACTGAAATACTCATGATAGTTTCCCGTGAAGACCATGTTGAGGCCATGATGATGGTAGAGCATGGAAGTCACCCCGTCAAATCTGAAGCCATCAAACATGTACTCCTCCATCCACCAGCGCAGATTGGAAAGCAGGAAGCGCTGGACTTCCCAGGAGCCGTAGTTGAACAGGCGGCTGTCCCAGAGGGTGTGGTACCCTCGGGCTCCAGTATGAAAATAGGAGTCTCGAGCTGCCTGGCCTAAATCATAACCAGCCAAGCCATCCACGGCGTTAGTGGATGCGTGACTGTGCACCACGTCCATCAACACGCGAAGGCCCATGGAATGCGCCTTGTCGATCAGGTACTTCAGATCCTCAGGCGTCCCGCAACGGCTGCTGGCCGCGAAGAAATTGGTAACGTGGTACCCAAAGCAACCGTAGTAAGCATGCTCCATAACTGCCATTAGCTGGATGGTGTTGTAATTGTTCGCCTTTATTCTGGGAAGCACTTCGTCGGCAAACTCTCGGTAGGAAGCCACACGTGGCTGCTTTGAACTCATCCCTACGTGCGCTTCGTAAATGAGCGGGGCGGAGGGCTTCGCTGGACGAGCATGCTTGAACTGATACCTGAACCACAATACCAAAAGAAAAAGGTCTAAACACAGATCTGCAAAGCACCGAGACGACATTGCACTAGCCAGATAATTTAAGTCAAGGAGCAAAATGAACCAATCATGGAAAAATGTGAAGAAAGCTATTCTGAAGGTCTAAAAGAAGGCCAGATTATTTTTACAGACTCCATGTGAAATTTGAGCGAAACGGATAATGCACAAGTTCGCTCCAGTTGAAACGAGGGGCACATACTGGCCCGCTTGTTTTTTTTAGCGGTTAACGTGGTGCACACTGGGACTTCCTCTTGTCCAATTCTTTTTTGTGAAGAAGACATGCAATGTTTTTCAGTGAAATCGTTGATACAGTATATAATATACGGCCCAGTATGAGTTATATGTCTAACAATATCAAATTGGTCATTTTGTAACCCTTAATCCTATGGTCCTTTAGGGTTAAAGAGATGGGGACATTACCGTTGTGATGTAGGCGGATCCCAGTAAACACCATCATAATACGCAGCAAACACATGAGGGTCGACCACGGCATATTTTATCCAAGCTGGAATTCGATCTACCCAAGAGCCATCCCCCTTCTTCATCCTGAACTTGACTTTGGAGCCATGCGGGATCACAGAAACCCCATCCACATCAGGCAACCGGATAGACCAGACGCCAAACTGGTCTCTTTCCATGTCATGTTTGCTCCCATCCCAATTGTTGAAGTCCCCAATCAACTGAGCAGCCCTGTGCACAACAACACAACAGTTAAGGTCAGACAGCGATTCATAGAGGAATACCTGTGCCTTTAGCTACATGCAAACACATAATGAAGTCTCCCTATTGTGATAAACACGAATGGAACTTCAGAATCATGATCAGAGATACGGTGCTCTAGAGAGTTTCTTTTAAAATAATGGTTTATGGGGAACATGACACGTGAATGAAGACGATGCACAATCTATACCCATGGTTCTACAGCAGTAGATGCATATTTCAGTGTCAAGCCACATAGTTGAGCACTGAGGATATGATAACTCACGCTGCCGCGGGAGCCCACTCCTGGTATACAATGCAATTCCCATCGCGAGTAAAGCCAAACTTCTCATAACCTACAGATAGCAACAAAACGCCCAGTTGGAACCTCAGCATTAGAAGGTGGATTCCTACACTACATCACTGGTCGTGAAATGATAAATACTCAATAAGACAGGAAAGAATGATTGTCAGACAGAAGAACAGACACAGTGAGCTTGAATCGATACAACCGTGAATCCCTTCACTTCTTTCACAACCCTCAATTCTCTCTGCTGCAGCTAGCTAACACAATAAACACACATTAATAACTGCAGAACCAGACCATCGAAAAGCTCAACCCTTCCAATACCAAACTATCATGGTTTTAAATGACCAATTTGAGTGATTGTATTGAGAAAAATACAAACCAGACAGGACCAAATATTATATTATATTACCAGGATCAGGGGAGATCATTGCATGTGTATGTATAAAATTGAAGCAGCCAGATAAGCAGCTGCAAAAGGAAAGAAGGTGGCAAATGCAGAGAACAAGAATCAATGGAAGAGAAAGTAGGAGGAGAGATTCGGACAATCGGATCAGAAATTCAATTAAAAGGGACACTAGTTGCATCAGTTCATTCCATGAGAAGCGACTCTGAGAAGAAATCTAACCCCTACAGAACGAAGGATTCCAGTTTTAAAGAGGGCCAGTTGAATTGATCATATTGTGAAAAATATAATTCAGATGAGGCCATATTTTATGTTACCAGAATCAGTGAAGAGCATTACACGTGTTGGTCAAGAAAATAAATCAGCTTAGCAAGAAAAAGTCCACAAATGCTCAAACTACCTCATAAAACATGAGGCCCAAAATGGAAAGCTTGGTCCTTTCGGGGCGAAGAAAGCAGCTAGCTCAATTTAGTACTTAAAATGCAAGCTCACCTTTGGCAAAGTCTTGCAAACTTCCCTCATACTTCTCAATTTCCATCTTTCGCTTCAAGTACTCGCGAACTCGGTATTTGAGATGAGTCTGGTGAGGAGCCAGGTAGGGGTCCACCTCCAGCACTCCCAACTTCTCCATGCCATTCATGTCCTTCCATCCTGCTGGCTTATCAGGCTTGTCTGTCTTCAAGCTCGCGGCCCACTCTAGAGCAGGCCTTGAAGCTGGAGGTGAGCTCGCCTTGAAGCTCAAGCTTCGTGTAAGCTAAGCATAATACAAATTACCAAGACTTAGACATCTTGTAGTAAAAACTACCAGGAGTTTAGCGTCAGCGCACAATGGAATTAGTTCACAAGACCGAGCTCTTCAAACGGAAAAATCATATGAGGTGTGTACACCCGTAATCAACACTGTCCCAAATGCAACACCTACATTTAGACCGACCAAAAAACATCGCTAAAACCTAAAATCGATTGCACAAGATGTACACAGTCAAAATATGGGAGTCTGCAAGAGTAGTGTTGGTTACAATAGGTTGGATATTCATAACTTATTCATATGGGGTTCAAATAGTGCGTGCAAAAGAGCGATGGAATCCTCTTGCAGTTGCCAATAAGATCTAGTAAAAGCAATTTGTGTTTAATGATAATAACTATGCTCAGTTGTAATTCGTGCCTTTCACCTCACTGTGCGCACACCTTAGTAAGAGAGGTGAAAGTCTATAGTCATTCGATTAGGAATAATAACACGCCAACATGACATACACACACACCAATTCATAAAAACTTACTCCTCCAACTCCCCACATGGACCTTTCGAAATGCACTCGCTGAAAACCTAAAAAGTCCCAGCCCGCTCTGCGCAACCCTTGAACCTGCATTGCATTCCCACACTCTCGTATTACAAATCCTTTTCTCGTAGACATTTCCCCGAACAAATGCAAACTTATTCCACAATAAAAACTCAAAGAACATCGCGACAACTCCACCCTCACCCAATTTAGTAAGGTGATGACTAGGCGGCCATTTCGAATTATTCCTATTAGAAAACTCTCAATCAACCATGAGATCACAACTAAGCATGGACCCAGTCACTCCCATTGCTCCTCTCCAACCAGCAATCACTCTCTCATTCACAAACAACTCAACCACAACCTACAAATCCCAACCCAAGATCACGCGACGAACAATCCCAACGGCGCTCATCAAAATTTTCAAAATTCAAAAAGAAATCCGATCCAAAAGGCGATAATTCCCTGCACTCTCTCACAAAACAACACAATTTGATACACAAGGTGATGACTAGGCTGCAATTTCAAGTACTTTTCAAACTATTCCCATTACCAAACTTGGTCAATCACGAGATCACAACCAAGCATAACTGAAACCCAACCATCCCATAGCTCCTCTCCAACCAGCAATCACTCGCTCATTCCCACACAACTCAACCACAATCTACAGATCAGGTAACGAACAATCCCAACCAACCTACACTCCCAACGGCGCTCATCAAAATTCAAAATTCAAGAAGAAATCCGACCCAACAGAAAAGTCCTCGCGCTCCCTCCCAAAACAACAACTACGAACAACGCACGGGCCGTGAATCCAATTGCCAGCTGAGAGAGGACCAGTCAGGGGAAGCACCCGAGGAGGTAGAGGGAGTAGAGGGGTGTTTGAGGAGGAGCGGGGGCCATGGCAAGTCGCAGCAGCAGCAGCAGCAAGCATGGTGGAGCAGGGATTGCGAGGCCAAGGACGAAGAATTCAAGGGAGTAATAGCTAGTAGAGGAACGAGGGGAAGGTGGCGATCCGTGTGGTGGGTGGTGTCGCGCATGCAGGGGCGGCGATGATGGTTCGGTTGTTCCCAATGCACGGAACGAGGTCCAGATGCGATGATGATGCTCTCGCTGCAGCTGTGGAATTCTAGACTGACCTCGCGTGCTGTGTGGCGTTGTTGCAGCAACTACGTACTGTACGCTAACTTACTGTTGTTGTTCCTTGTGGGGTATCCTGGATTCGCGGTGGAAGAGGGGGAGCTGGGTCGTAGGGCCGAAAGCCGCGAAGCAACGCCAGGCCTGCAACAGGCAGATGTGAGGCGGGGAGGATGGTTGGCGGGGCTGGGACCGGCATGGGAAGGGGAGGACGGGCCGGGTCACCGTGACCGCGCATTCCACCCGTGGTCGTGACAGCTGCTCTACTAGAGGCTGGAGTGGCCCGTGACCTCTGGAGACACAGCGTCGCGACGCGTGTACCACTACGCCTTTCCTCTTTAATATCACATGCTTGGCTCTCTCACGGAAATATGGAAAAATTAATTCCCTTAGCTTTTTTTATTTACTATTTACTTTATTTTTTAATTTAATTTACAAAAAAAAGTAAACACAAAAAATTAATTCCCCTAGTTGTAGTCCCCAATACTATTGTATACATTTAAATTAACATAATCATTAGGTAAGTGTACAATGTTGTTGTTTTTCCATCTTCACTATTACTTTCATTGTTAAAAAAAATTATATTGGTTCCTTTTTTTACATGACCACATTTCTTCAATAAATTTTTAAATACTTCTTATATTGAAATTTTGAAAATGAAAAAATGTAAGAAGTTTGTTAAATAAGAAGTTGTTACTTTTTAGGCTCGCATGCTTTGATTGTACACATCTTGTATCATCAATATCTAATTTTTGTATCACTTTTTCGTTCAAATGCACGTCCGCATTTTGTACAGTGATGATTGTGGGTTTATACATCTCAACCCCTAATGTAAGCATGGAGCCTGAATGTGGTCTATTGTATCAAGGTTTCTTCATTGTATTTTGTTTATATGCTCTCCAACATGCATTAGGGGTTAATACTAGTGCATGTGAAGGTTGTTGTGAATGAAGAGTCCATTTGTGTCCATGGAAAACTAACTTAGAATCTCATTATTTTTTAAAGATGATCAAATTTGAAAAACTTGAGTTCATACTAGAATAAAAGATCCCAAGTTGCCTAAAAGAGGTCAAAAAAATATAAAATCAACCATTCAAAAATAGGGGGCAAATTATGTAAGCAATGAGGGCTCAACTCTCATTGTCTTTGTTGGGATATGCACCATCGGGAAATGCACCATTCATTTCTCAAATATATATTTTTTACTATCCCTTGCTAAAAAGGAAAATTGCCATAACTAGGGATTATGATTTTTGCCTTAATAGATGATATATGCAACAAATGCTCAATTTTCATTCATTTTTGCATTTTTTGTCAATAATTTATATTGGACAATCTCATTGAAGAGGGATTTATGGCAAGAAATGGCCTTCCTTGTTGAAACATTCCTTGCCATAAATTCCTCTTCGGTAGGAATTGCCCTATACTAAATTTAATTTGGTTCATTAAGTCTCCATTCCCTTATATTGTTCAAATGTGATGATTGGGAGTTTGATGAGTAGAGAATGATATATTAAGCATATGTTTGTTTGGAAAGTGTCCAATTGGTTGTTCAACCATTCATGAATTTCCAATAATATTATTTTTTTATTAAATTCATTTTTTAAAAAGGTGGTCTGTGCGCATCAAAGTTTGCTATACAATAAGGTGAAAACACCAAAAACCAAATGTATACCCATTCATGACAAGTAGACTTCTATAGAAAGTGTCCCCAATAGTGCAATTAAATTGTTCCTATACTTAATTATGATTCAATGCTCTTAATTATTTAGATTTTAGTATTATGACTAAGATTTGTGACAATTTTAGTGGCTTGGTGAGTTTCATTTTTAAAATTTAAAGTAATTACATGCCTTATCCAATTTTTTTTAATTCATGATTTTCAATAGCTAATACTATAATAGTATTTTTTTCTGAAAAAAAATATCTCCAACTATGTTGAATTGCTTATTTGGATGTTTTGGGATGTTGTTACCTTATATAGTAGTTGCACCCTAAGACCACCTTTCTTGTAATATTCTATTTTTCTTAATGATGTTGTGAGTTAGTGCTCCAAATGTCAAATTTCAATGGTTGTGTCTCATCACTTGTCAACATCCTACATTTTACATTGGATTCATGCTTGAACAAGACCATTTTAAAGTAGACTTGCTCAATTCCCCCCCCTACTTTTGGCCCCAATTTTGTTTGACAAACATCTAAATTTCTTCATTTTTTGACAAAATTAGTGCATTATTGCCTATAAGAGATAACATGTCAATCTTTGATTGGTGAATACTTGAGTGCCAATAGATACACAAAAAGGTAGTTATGGATTATTTATGAGATGTTTATAACTTCACTTTGTACATGTTTTTGTAATTTCAAGGCAAACCACTTTAAAAATTTACAATAATTATAATTTTAACCCTTAAAAGACAATGCAAGTCCTTCAGGCATTTTGAAAGTCAAATCTTGAATTTTTATATAGTTATTGATTTTAGATGTTTTTAAGTTTAGTTAAGAAAATGTAGCTCCAATAATCTATTTTTTACTCCATATAAATTTTTTCAAAATTGTTAAAATTGTAATTTTTGTAGCACTTTCAAGATAGCTTCTTAAAGCTCAAAATACACCACTTTTGACCTTTTTCTATTGAATTTCTCTTGGTGTAGTCTCAAAGAGTATATCATTTATACCATGAAGTTTGTCTCTATTATTTCCATTTTTCTCAAAAATTTCATACTATTTAAAGCATTTTTGTAATTATTATGATTTTTACATGAAAATTTCTTTTTAAAATCATATAAAACTCAATTTCATGTTTTCAATTGTAAAAAAAATTAAGCTTTAGACATATGTCACTACAAGTGAAAAATATCAAAATTTTAAAATATGTTTTTAATGTAGAAATCTAATGAAGTTTGACCAAGCCTAGACATGAAATGTCATTTAAGGATTAATTGCAAGGTAATAATTCTACTTGGTTTTGATTCTTGAAACAAGTATACACCTTTGAAAAATATGTGACCGTCTTAGAGTTGGCCTCAAAATATTCAAATTGCAAATTAGGTGGTATTAAGCTTATCTACTTTATGCTATAGGGAGAGAGTTAAAGAATTAGTTATACTAGCATACAAAACCGATCATGGGATATTTTTGCAATATGTTTTTAATCTACAAATTCAAAGGTTAATTACCATACCTAATGGTCACCGTTGGTTGTTCTTGCCAAATAAATCATTAAAGATGGCCATAATCATTATATTGAGACAAAATGGATATTTTGAGATTTCATCCCTATTATTCAAGACCTCTATTTTAACAAATCAAAAAATTATGAACATATCAACCTTTATAAAATCAAAGTTTTGTGAATGTATTAACATCTTGGAGTTTCAATTCACCAAAAAAATTTAATATCAAATACTTATTCTCATCTAACATAAAGTCAAAGACAATATGAAATTGTAGATTTTTTCATTTGAATGAATATGACCTTAAAGTTGGCAAATGTAATTTGACAAATGTCTAAAAATAAAAAGACATACATTTTGTCCATTTTTATTTGGAAAAATAAGATTCCACAAAGTTGAGTGTATTCTTATTGTATTTAGTATGCAATGATTACAAGAATGAATCTATTTATATATTTTATTGTATTGAATTTTAATAAATATTTTTAAAAAGCTAAAAACTACATAAGATTCTTGAAAATTAGCAACACTAATATTTTGTATGATACACATTACTACCATGAATGTTTATTAGTTTCTAAATCCTTAATTGTTAAAAGTGGTCTCTTCCATTGATATTACTCTTCAAAATGAAAATTATAAAAATACACCATGGATAAGAGGAAAGCTTACTAGTTCTTGAATTGCAATGGTAGATGTATGTTTAGAATGATACTCTACTTAGATTGCATATTCTTCAAAATAAGCTTCTTTTTCAAATTTATTATAAAAAAACTTCAAATTCAGTTTGTTGAATATGTCAATATACAAATTTATATTGTCTAATTATAAAGATCACAATATCTTCTATGATGAATGATGAGAGAGGTCATTTAATACAAAAAAATAATTTTTTTACGTCCAATTTCAATTGCTACAATTTACAAGGTCCTTACTTTAAAATGGCCTCAAAAGAATATAAAAGAGTGGCAAAAGAATCCTTGAAAGAACCACTATGTTCCCCCCAAACACCACAAGTTTTCAACTTTCAAGAACATTTAATAGGAGCCATTGAAGCATATTTGGCTTTGAAGGTAAGTTGTTTATGAGTGAGTTTGATGGCAAAAATAGGTATTCTATGCTTTCAACTTTGAAAGTTTACAAAATATTATTGAAATGTTGAAAAATTACAAGACAATTTGGGTTGGATTTTCCTTGAAGTTGCAACCAAACTCATTAAGACAAAATTGGACTTTAACCTTCGAAGATAGTAGAACCAGGAAAAGTGGTTTTGGGGGGTGCTGAGCTTACTTTAGATGGATCTGTCCAAATATCACTACCCTCAAGTGAAATTCTTTAACCCATAAACGACACTGCGGCCATATTTTGGTCGATGACTGATAGAGAATCTTCTATGTGTAGGACAAAAGTACAAGTATTCATCCTTGAAATTTTGCATAAATAGGAGAGGTCTTGTATAGCAATTTGACTTCCAATGAGTGTTTTTATATATTTTTTTAAACCAAATATTCATACAATGTCAATGTCAAAATGGATGATTTCCACGATCTTAGGCCCATCCTCGAAGGGTCAAAGTAAAAGTGGTTACTGCAATGGAGCCACTAGCAAATTAAAATAAAAAGTAAAAAGTAAATTCTCTAGGACCGAGCATTCAGTTCCTTATTTCACCTTTTTCCTTTATTGGGTAAGTTCGATTCGGAACCAAAGAATCCACTTGAGTACTCACCCTAAATTTAAAAACCGATGATAAATCGACAACGAATGTACCGTACATTCCCAAAGATCCGATCTCATCCACCACCATCCACGTTTCATCCGTCGGCATCGTCGGCGTCGTCTCGTCGCTCACTTCTCGTCGCATCATCTTCTCGTCCCCGGCTTGTGCCGCCCCTGCCTTCGCTCGCTTGCTGCGGGCCTGCGTTGATCATCGTATCCGCCTTCGAACGTCCGTGAGCTACGCGCCGTGTATTTGCAACAACATCATCAAAGCGTCGCAGGACAAGCTTACGCAATTTCAACTTGTTGTGGTACGCCTGCTCTCGCTTTCATGAGGTTTTTCTTTTACACCATTTGCCCGGGTTTGGTGTCTTTTATGTACGAGTGGAACGATTGTTTTTCCATGTGAGGTCTTATTACAAGCATTGCTCCAGCGCCGTGAGGTCACGCCGTTGGAGTTAGTCTCGAGTGAATGAGTGCGTCACGTGTTCGATTCTTTTTTTTTTTTTTCTTTTTTACCTTGTTTTTTTTTCTTTGGCGATTCTGGGCGAGTTTTGTCTCGCAGGATAGTTTTGTGCGCTGGCGCTTTTACTTCTTGTTGTCAGAAGCCTTATTTTTATACATCGCGTGTGAGAGATTATTAGTGTTACATGAATTTTGTGATTAAACGAAGGGGTTCGTTTTCTACGTTTTGGACCATGTTTTGTTTTTGCGGTTATGTCGCCTTGCCGCGGCGTTAAATTCGGAAGAAGCTGCTGGTGCATGTTGATTTTTTTTCTTTTCGATCGGATTATCGCGTGTGAGAGGTTCGTGTTGTGATACGATTTTATTGATTAAGCTGTGATGCTTGGTTTTGCATTGGTGCGATCTTAGGTTTTGTTTCGGTTGTGATGCATGCCATGTTTTCAAAGAAACTTTGAGGCACGTAAAAAGACGTGAGGCACTTTTTTTTGTGCTAGGGTTTTCTGTTTAGAGGATCTGTGCAAATGGTGGTCAGTCTGTGCTTTTGTTTTAATTCCCTAGGGTTTTAAGCTTGGGAAGTGATTTTTCTTGTGCTATTAGCAGTGAATCCAGGTTAATGTGCTGTATTGCACCATGTTTAATTCTTCAGAGTTGGTTTCTTTAGAGCTTGGAGGATTATTTTTTTGTAAATAGACGATTTTGAGAATTGAGCCAACTGCAGCTGTGAGCTTTTTCGGGAGCCGGGGTTTAAGGGATATTATCTTAGTTTAGCTGCACTACAAGGGCACTTCTATCTATAAGCATCTGCACACGGTTTGAAGACTGGATTTAGTTCATGAGATAGGTTTACAGAGGTGCCATCCTAACTTGATTTAGCAGAGTGTTGTTCCTGGATACTGATCATTCTGGCATGGTTGGATAACTTGATTGTCCCTGCTGGTAGATTATAGAACCCAATTCTGGCTAACCGCTTCTCTCTGACCTTTTTTTAAATGTGCATGTTCTGCAGCAACGAAACCAGTCCCTTTTATTCTGAGTTAGCAAGTGTTTGTATTGTCAGCAATGGCGCCTCCCCAGGCGCCAGCCACTGAGGTGGCGCCAGCTAATCAACAAGCGCCGCAGAGCTGGACCGGTTCATTAGCTGGTTTTGTGCGCATGGCCGTCTTCTGGTACTTTGCGATGCAGATCTTCGGTCCCAAGAAAGTCACGAATCCAGATCTTCTTACTAGCAATCTTTTTACCAAGGGCGAGAATTTGGTAGTTCTTTATACCTGTTGTCTGTTTCTGTTGTACTACTTGTGTGCCATATTAGTGATGTTCTAGTTATATCGTGACAGGGCGTATACCAGCTTGGGTGCTCTACAGTTTGTCTATTTTTTTTCTAAACATCATAATGTTTAATTCCAAAGATTGGATATGAGTTCATCAGTGACATATTTGGAGTATTGGTGGGTTAGGCCTTGTTTAATCGAGGCTACATTCACTTTCAACATTTTGTGGTAGAATTTGTTAACACTGTTTCGGTGCGGGCTGCGAGAGCGGTACCAGATCGAGGTATACTCTGAATACTAGATTATTATTGTTCTACCTTTGAAATAGGGAATTTGATTTTTTGGGGGATCGTTGTTTGATGCAGGACCTTTGGGTGTACCTATCCGAGAAATCAGAATTTACTTTTGGAAATGATGAGGCCTTAGTGTGGCATGAAACAAATATCCCTTACGCTGTTTGGACCCCAGATAGTGTTCGTCACAAAACCTTCACATATTATCCATCAGAGGCAGTTCAGCGAAATGGTACCCTGTATTCCCATGTGTTTTTTGCAAGATCAGGCTTTTCTCCCGATCCTGCAAGTCCGGAATACGTGCGTACAGCTACCTTCAGTACACGCCACGGTAAGATTTTCAAACATTGAAGTCATTTGCATCATTTCTCATTTCACGAGGCTGTGGTCATGGACTCCTTTTGATCGCAAAGTTTTGGAGCGATGACCTTTGTATGGTTGTTGAAAGTACGATCAAATATAGGCTGCCTGATCTCGCATTGAATTTTGGGTCATTGGTGGTCAAAAAGAAAATAACCCTCGATACTGGAAAGATCATGATAATCACATGTGCTTGATACCATTCCCCTAATTTTGGCTTCTATTATGATAAAGCTGATATGGAAACCTATAATATTGCTTAGGTTAGCCGCATTATTCCAGTATGTTCAGAATGAAATCTCTGTTTTGTGGCATGTTGTTCTTGTAGTACTTATACTGACTGGGACTGTTGGTTTATATTTTATATATTTGCTGTCGGTGCAGCATTTGTTGTCTACTTTCCGAAACCAAAAGTTGACACACGGAAGAGTCTGCTCTCAAAGGGTGAGAAGGAAAATTTTACAGAGGTCAGCATTGCGCTCAGCTTAAACGAATTTCAACTTTGTCTTAAGTATTACAAGTATGACTGTATTGACTTGAAAGGAGAAGACTCTCTATCGATTGTTATGGTGTTTCTTCGGCATCTGATTGTTGCCAGTTGAAGGGTTGTGGTTGAAGGACCTGCTTGACTGGATTTCCGGTTTTCTTTCTTATTATCGTGGTGTTTTGTTCAGCCACTTTTGGAAGCGCCCGTAGAAGAAGTGGAAGAGGGTCCTACTGAATGGGTGTCGTTTTTCAAGACCAATGTGACCATTAACTTGGTAGAAGATTTCACTAGGTATGCTATTGCTTTGTGACGACCGTTAATTCATCAGCCGCTACTGAAGAGGTTTCCATTTATAGTTGCTCTAGCCTGCTGTGTTCGCTGTTGGAGTTCGACAGCATCTCTGTACTGATACGGAATTTCAGAATTTAGTCGGTAGTTCTTACAACAAGATGTTCCACATTGCAGGTACCCGAGAGGTGGTGCCCCACCACATATTGCTGGTCGTATCCACTCACACTACTACTAGCGCCTCTACTCAGACTGCGTGTCCTTGTCTGTTAGATAGTTGTGACTTTCAGATGTTTTTTTGATTTTTTGTTTTTAAATCTTATAAGGAAATTTTCAAAAGGTGAGCAACGCAATTCAACTTTAAATAGTTTGCCATGTTGACGAAGGAATTAGCACAAGACACTTCTCCTTAATATGCAACTCCAGACCTGACTTTTGATGAAATCAGCGGTGATTATTATCCAACGGTGTTTTTCAACGAGTTTTGGTTGCTGAGGGACAAGTTTATTCGTCTTAATGAGACTGTCAAAGAGCTAACAGTGAACATGGAGCTTGGTCCAATTAGTCTTACTAGGTGGCAACTGTATATGCAAATTGACCAATCTTTTCAACTTCATAAGTCATATGGCAGCATGATGGATGGTGAAGCTGATGAGCTTAAGGTAATTCCTCCTTGAGGTCACTTCAAAGTCTGGAGTGTTCAAGTTGCATTATCTAACTTTGTAAAGTCGTATGCAAGAGTTTTTTCGACGTTTGATCTAATGTTTGGACTTTTTATTTTTACTTCTTAAATTCACACACTTTGACATACGGCACTTTCCATATACTGGGTTTTTAATTACTAAATTTGTTTTATGGACTGCTATTGATCTACTTCTTGCTGTGCAGAGAGTTTTTTTGGAAGGAAATCCTTATCTTCTGGGGCTGACGATGTGTGTTTCACTTCTCCACACGGTCTTCGATTTTTTGGCATTTAAGAATGGTAAAGATCACTGGATTCTGTGGTGATCCATGTAACAGATGTGGCTATTACTTTATTCCTGTGATGTGTTTTGTGCGATACTTGAATGCCATATGGTGGAATTTTTTATGACATGTGAAATTTTACTCGTGAAGTTTTGCTTGCTCGTCATTTGTCTGGCTACCATCATTGTACATACTTGTGATTTGCCTTCTTCAAATCATATGATGAGAGCAACCGTTGTGATGCAGACATACAATTTTGGAACAAGAATAAGTCTATGGAAGGATTATCAGCGCGGTCTGTTGTAATCAACTTCGCGTGCCAGTTCATTGTGTTTTTGTACTTGCTCGACAATGAGACGTCGTGGATGATCATTATCAGCGCTGGTTTGGGTTGCTGCATTGAGTTTTGGAAAATCGGGAAGGCCATGCATATAGAGGTACCAATCGCATGGATTCCTTATCGCTCTATGCTGTTGGCATTGTAAGAGTCCTGGATGCCGATTGAATAGTTCATGTGCAAGAAATTAACATATAGGTACACAAGGTTAAAGTGTTTTTTTCTATCATGAATCTTGTCTAAGATGAACTCCCGCTGATACTTGATTTCCTGTCGTTGTAATGTGCAGATTGATCGTAGTCGTGGATATCCCATTCTTAAATTCAGCGATCGACAGTCATATGCTGGAAACAAGACAAAGGAATACGACGATTTGGCGATGAAGTATCTTTCTTATGTCTTATATCCTCTGGTTGCTGGCTTTGCAATCTACTCACTTATGTATGAACGCCACAAGAGCTGGTACTCGTGGGTGTTGGGGTCCCTGACAAGTTGTGTATATACGTTCGGTAAGTTCCTGGCCACCTTTAGTTTACATTTGGTGTTCTTTCAGGGTGTTGTATATCTTGTTTACGTACTGAGTCAATCCAGGCTGGGTTCACCCTCATGTTTTAAGACTGCTCCCGGGCAGTTATTGGGTACTAACCTGTTGATGTATGCCGTATGAATGCAGGATTTATAATGATGTGTCCACAGCTTTTCATCAACTACAAGTTGAAGTCAGTGGCTCACATGCCTTGGCGACAAATGACCTACAAATTCCTCAACACTATCATTGACGATCTGTTTGCTTTTGTTATAAAGATGCCCCTTCTTCATCGCTTGTCTGTATTTCGAGATGGTAAACTTCCTAATTCTGAGTCAAAGTAAAGCTTTCCTAGGTGGTTTGCTTGTAGTTTACTGTAAGGGCAAGGGGACATGTTCTGTATTGTGAGTTGTGCTGACAAACGCAAATTTTCGATACGTGCAGATATCATCTTTCTTGTCTACGTGTATCAGCGCTGGGTGTACCCAGTGGACAAGAAGCGTGTCAATGAGTTTGGATTTGGTGGAGCTGATGAGAAGGCTCCGGAGGCAGGGACAGGTCTTCTTGAAGGATCGGAAGCTGCATTGGGTGATAGAGCTGGGGAAGATAGGGTAGATGCCCCGAGAGCGGGTATCACTGAGGATTCCATTAGTAAGACATCTGCAGGTATGAGAAGTGGGAAGGACAATAGTGCAGTACCGGCAGCAGGTTCAACGTCTACGAAAGAGGATAAGAAGAGTTCTTAGCAAATTTGTTTGTTTTCTTCACCTTTTTTTGTTCATATTTGTAATCAAACACATAATTATCTTTGGTTCCATTTGGCCGTCTCCATTGTCGTATAGGCTTTTTTTCCCGTATCCAGCGAGTGCTCCACACATAATTGTGACCTTCATTGGCCCCGAATTCCTCTATTACTTCGAGTGCACTATTTCGTGAGCATGGCTGGTTCCAATATTGGAGAGATTAGTAACCTGGAGGCATCGCTGAGAACTGAGGGTTCCATTTAGTTTTTGCTACTTGTGACATGGTTGCAGACCTACTGTAGCTTGCCAGGGTCATTAACCCTTGAGCGTGTTTGGCCATTCACAGCCAAATACAACCTCTGCGCACAAACCAGTTCGAAATTCCTTTGTGGTCGCACAATTTAGCAAGGCAATTATAGGATCTTGAAGAGAATTTCAATTGCACATCACTCCGCAAAGAGTTTTATGAAGATCTAAATGGTCCATCTCAATACTACAATGATGAAAAAGTTGACAAGTCTAAAATAGTTACCCAGAAAAAGAGCAATTGAAATCCCAATTCTCTCAATTAAGTTTGATATGGTTCCATGAAGTAGAACAACCTGAACACCAAAGATCTAAACCTCTCCCTGAGCAACTGAGGCTTTGTTCTGCAAGCGCCGGGAGAGCTGCAGAGGCGAAGGGCCAACAGGCAGATCATTCTTGTTAGTGAAGGAACACAGAAACGGACCACAAGACCGAATCTGATGCGAGCACCCCACAAAACTAAAATTCCTTCTCTTCTTCTCTCTAATTAGGATTTCATCAGCTTTGCCGGAACTAGTTCTACGATGGCCCCTAGACTTCCTTCTATTCTTATCACACAGTTTCACTATCTCGTCCCCTTTGTCGATGCTTGTTGTACTGTTGCTCCTAAAATTGCTTAGACTATTCTTATCACACACCGTTACTAATTCATCAACTTTGCTGAAGCTTGTCGTACAATTGTCCTTAGAATCATTGCTTCCATCCTTATTCCATGGCGTTTCTAATTCCGGGACTAATTCATCAGCCTTGGTGTTTGTTGTTGTGAAGTTACTCCTAGACTTGCTTCTACTCTTATTCCTTGGCGTTACTAATTCATCAGCTTTGCCGAAACTTGTTGCCCTAGAGCTGCCTCTATTCTTATTTCTTGGCGTTACTAATTCATCAGCTTTGCCGAAACTTGTTGCCCTAGAGCTGCCTCTATTCTGATTCCTTGGGGTTACTAATTCATCAGCTTTGCCGAAACTTGTTGCCCTAGAGCTGCCTCTATTCTGATTCCTTGGGGTTACTAATTCATCAGCTTTGCCGAAGCTTGTTGCCCTAGAGCTGCCTCTATTCATGTTTCTTGGCGTTACTAATTCATCAGCTTTGCCGAAGCTTGTTGCCCTAGAGCTGCCTCTATTCTTATTCCTTGGCGTTACTAATTCATCAGCTTTGCCGAAGCTTGTTGCCCTAGAGCTGCCTCTATTCATGTTTCTTGGCGTTACTAATTCATCAGCTTTGCCGAAGCTTGTTGCCCTAGAGCTGCCTCTATTTATATTCCTTGGCGTTTCTAAATCATCAGCTTTGAGGAAGCTTGTTGCACAATCTTTGCCAGTGCCAAACTCGGGATGCAATTGCTGGCCATGTGATAGTGAGCTTGGTGATACCCTGTTGTTCCTTCCAAAGCTCCGACCTCCTGATACTAAACACTCCCGCTCCGTCGACGTACTAACACTGAACCGTGATTTTGTGTGAGTTCTTCTGCTAGTTCTGTAGAGAACTAAATCTATGTCCGAGGCGTTGGAGAACGAGTTTGAGCGTTTCTTCTTCGTCTTCGTTGCCGTGTTGAGGTTTAGTTCTTGAAGCACCTGCAGCGATGGCACGTTCAATGCATTAGGTTGATTATTTCCTGTTACCGGGAGATTATATATCTCTGGTTATTGGGTTGCCATTAATTCCTGGTTAATTTACAGTTCGCCAACTGCGAAAAAGGGTGCTGCCAGTGCAAATTCATCTAGGAAACTTCTGATACTGGGAAAGGACAGTCTCACAGCGTGTGTTCGAAAGGATTCAATTCTTTTGGTAGTTCAATCACTAATCTGAAACAGTCCAAACTTTGAGGAAAACTCTAGATAACATCAAAATGCTTCTGCAGTTTGTGGTTCAATTCATGGAGTTATTCATTGGAGTCGCCCCTTGTTTTGCACAAGATTTACACTCCCAGTTTGAATGAGTTAGACGCAGTTTGAACGGGGTGAAGGTTAACAACCTTTCTTTTTTCATTTTATGTTTTGCACTACGGTGGCTCCGAAAATCTAGTTGAGGCGATCAATTCTAGCGAATTTCGAAAAGCATTTCTGCTAGTTAGGTATCTACAATACAATTTCTGACGAAATACAACAGAATTTTCACAAAATTGTTATGAATTCTAGTTAAAACATCAAGATTTCCTATCGAATTGTAGCTAGACCAAAGCATTTGTAGAAACCTGACTCCATTTACAGAATGACTGCATCCTTAACTCTATTGGAAGTGAATACTGAACACGTTCAACAGAAAATTTGAGCGCACCTGCGTAGATGACGCCGCAAGGCAAGCTCCTCGAAACGACTCCAGTAGTGTCGTCTCGCCTAAAGCAAAGATGGAGGTATCCTTGGCTCTCGACCTATAGGAAACACCGACAGTCCTACAGTTTCTCGAATCAACGAGCCTCCCATCATTCCAGAACAATCTCTCACACTCCAGCAAAAGCTCCTGCTCTGCAACCCCACTTGCTTGCTCACAAACAGGCGACAACCGCGTCTTCGCCACGAAAACACTCCGCCGACGCCGTTGCTTTGCTATCAACCTCGAGCTATTCGAATGCGCCTGACTCCGCACGTAAAACTCCTGCAACAGTCTCTCACGGTGAATCTCAACCCCTTGACTGCAAGCTTGCTTGGCTTTTGAGACGATACAGGGCTTGGTTTTAGTGGCGGAAGGCTCCCTGCACGGCGTGTGGGGGCGCACGAGGGCTGTGACTTTCTTCAGGGGGAGCAGGAAGAAGCGATTTCCAGGAATGATACCCACTTCGGGAACACTTCGGCTGGCGGTGTGGTGGAGGTGTGAACGGCGACGGCGGCTGGTTGAAACCGGAGAGCCGTTGTGGTGATGGTGCTTCAACATGGTGATGGAACTAGCAACGCATTCGGACAGTTTGCTAAAAGAGTGGTTCCACCGATCTTCACTTAGAATTTGTTGGAACCTGGGCTTCTATACTACAAGGGTTCATGTCGATCTTCACCTAGCTTGCCTAGACAGCCGAATTTCAGTTCTGCAGCACTCTCTGTCGATCTCCATCTTGTCTAGAATCTAGTCAGTCGAATTTCAGTTCTACAGCAGTTTGTGTCGATCTCCACCTTGTCTAGGGTCTAGTCTGTCGAATTTCAGTTCGACAGCAGTCTGTCGATCTCCACCTTGTCTAGAGGCTAGTCTGTCGAATTTCAGTACTACAACAGTCTAAGTCGATCTCCACCTAGCTTGTCTAGAGTCTAGACAGTCGTACGTATTTCTGTGCTACAACAGCCTCCACCTTGTCTAGACAGTCGTATTTCAGTTCTACGATCGTCTTTGTCGACCTACACCTTGTCTAGACAATCGTATTTCAATTCTACAACAGTCTATGTCGACCTTCACCTTATTTGAGTTTCTTGCGAGTCGTATTTCAGCTCTATGTGCTCTCCACCTTGCTAAGCCAGCCACACCCAACAACCAATTCAATTCCACGATACTCTTATGAAATTTCCACTCAAACTCTGTAAATCGGTGCTAGCTCCATCGACATGATTTTTCATCTTGAAACCGTGAGCTTCCTTGAATAAAGAACCTCTCATGATTGAAAGCACCGGTACTTGATATAGGTTCGGGAGACAGGCACTGTCACTGGGAAAAGTAAGGTGCGCACTCTGTCCCCTAATTATACGCCGAATACGAAAAGTCTGAAAGGCATTATTGCGTACACATGCGCTGCAGAGCTGGTGAATGTATTGCAATTGATTGCATTCAGTACTCAAAGATTACTTGCCACTCGCAGTCACACACTAGCTTCAAAAACTGGCACTCAAGCGCTGCAACTACTGAGTGCACGCGGACAGAAAGTTGACAGAAATTGATCGATCTAGTAATATTCTGTTGCAATCATTCCTGACTAGTTCTTACCCTCTGCACATTCCTGCGTCTCAGTCCCTGGCTTTCTCAGAGATCGACTCGAAGCCTTGCAATGATTCTCATAAGGACTGTCAGTGCTGGAGTGGAGAAGAGATTTGTGTGGTATATGACAACTTCCAAGAGACGGACTTATATAAGAAGGTTCAATTCATCCCAATGTCTTTGCAATAATTGCAGACATGGCTACATGAGCTACAGAAGAAGGAAATTGTTATAGAATTTGATCAGGAGTTCTACTTTTCTCGATGAGGGACTCACCAGATCGATGTCGCGGGCAAAAACACAACTGAAAGGGATGTGAATCGTCATCCACAAAGGTGTGACGACTTTCCACAGGTCCAATTACATGTCACGGTGGAATTCTCCTCTTTTTCGGTGTTTCATTGGGTGTTTTCTGGCAACTTGCAAGTTAAGATCCGGCACGTTTCGCACCTCAGGTTCTCAACTGTTCATCAGTCGCCCCCTCCCTGTTCTACTGTTTTTTTTTAACTTCCTCTTAGCGACACTGGCTCACTTTCAGTTCCCGGTCAACTGTAAGAAACTCCAGCCTCGGTTGAATGCTCTCTGACTCAGAAACTTTGCTTGTAAGTTATCAAATATTAATTCTTAGAGCTTCCTACGCGCTTAACAGTAGTTTTCATTGACAGTGAAAGATATGAATTCCACAAGTTAAACATTTGAAGTGTTTTATTAGCAAACTAGCAGCGTTATTGGCAAAGTAGAAACATTCGAAAAACACACATTTGGAAGCAGTAAGTTACAGTAAGCTTAGCTGGGAAATGTGTAAAGCTTACGCGTCGGTTTCGATGTAAGCTCAGTTTTCGATGCAAAAATTGCAAGGGTCCGGGATTTGGCCCAGGCAGTGAACGATCTGTAATGGCGTGAGCGACTTTGATTTCTGGGGAATATCTTAAAGTTGACCACATGGAACTGAACTTCTGCGCAAGCAGGAGGAACCATACCTGCAAGAGAGAGCTCACCGTCATGGCAAAGGTATAGTTGCTGGTGTAACAGTGAATCTCTATATTCCTAAAAAAAAATGCCTTCAATGAAGGTGGTTCATACCTTTTAATGACACTAAAAAAATGCCTTCAATGAAGGTGGTTCTTACCTTTCAATGACACTGAATGCCCCTCCTTTCCACTATAAAAATGGTGGATGAAAAATTGCATCTCACTCCACAAAAGAGATATTTTGAGTCATTCATTGGACAATTTTTGTCTTTTGTGTTGTTTTAGGGGTATTTGATTATTTGACCCAGAGAGAGCCTTGTAGGAGGGGCAAAGGTGCAATTTTTAGGCAAAATAAAGTATGACTTCATATAACCTATAATCCCAGGTATCCAATTGGTGGAGGTAACTTGAATTTGCCTTGGTTGTCATCGATTGGATGGATCATTCCTTTTTCCTATTCATGATATTGTTTTGGTCTTATTATGATATTACTTTCTCTTCACTTGGTAAATTCTAGCTTCATTGTGAAGCTCCCACTTTGGGGGGAGCAAAAGCCATCCCCTCAGTGAAGGTTAACAATGTTATGTAGTTAAGAAGATTTTCAATTTTGGATGGTTTCTTTTTGTTCCCATCCGTAAATGAATTGATTTAGAACCCTGTGCAAAAATGATGAAGCAACAGGTGACCAAGCTGGTTACATATCCATGCCATCTAGCTAACAAAATTTGTTCTTTTAGCATACAAATTAAATGCACTTCATCCATTCTTATAGCTCCCTCAAAGAGCTCTTGAAACACGTACTAGAAGATAAGGCACCCAGGACTAAGCATAGTCTCCCTTGCCAATTGTGTGGTTTGGAGCACCTTTTCTACTAGTGAAAACACATTCATCATCTATCCAATGTATATCCACTCTTTTAGGGGTTAAGTAATTGATATTTTGGTTGCAATGATGGTTGAAGCAGATTAAAGATGAAACCTACACAATGATAGCATTGTTACCATAAGTACATTGAAAACTCTAATATGTACATTAGATGACATGCACAATGATAAATGATTGAAGTGTTCATTATGAATACAATCAAAACTCCAATAGAATTATCATGTAGTCTTCCCCAAGAATTCGCCTTGTGATAACATGAATGGAGTAGAACAATTACAATTGTAAAATTTGATTGTTTCCAATCAATCCAAGCATTAGATGTTCATATCTTGAGATGTGCATCTATAGGTTTGATTGGAAAATGGATACAACGATCATCATTAATTTTACCTTGTTTTCCACTCTCAACTCATTAAAATGAGTGCTTTTGAGATTTCAATTCAAAAAGTCACGACTAATTACATTGATACAAACACAATCCAATCCAATCCAATCAAGCATTGGATGAGCAAAAGAAGAAACATAGAAGTAAAAAGATGAGAAAAAGAATGAAATTTTTTTTCCATTGAAATAGAAATAAAATGTTTCTATCGTTTCACCATTTTTTCATTTTTATTGTCACCTTCTTATTCTTCTATCCTTCTTATTGTTCACATTAAATGAATGTTGTACATGAATCAATGATATCAATATGATGTAGGATTTTTCAATTTAATTTTTAAAAGCAATCTTATTGTTGTATCTAGGTTGTCTTATGTGGGTGTGTACTTGGTAGGTGTGTTGGTAGGTGTACAAGGGTTGTGATTGACCCCTAAAATTCCAAAGTCCACTCAATGCCCAATATAGGGGCACCTTTTCCATTGTGTACCTACAACTGCATTCCTCAAATGTACATAACATAAGGTAACATTTTGACCACTTTCTAAAACCACTAAACAAAGATTCTTGCCTAAAATGTATTCCTATTCATAAGAGTCTCTAGTTAGTTCTCAAAACACCTAATTTCAACTCTTTGAAAATTCATACCTTATTCATACATTGTCCAATAAATGCATTTTAAGGGAATCTATAATCCTCTTTTGCCTACCAACAAGACCCCACAAAAAGTTTTCCAATATAATAGTAGAAATCAGGCTAAATTGCTTATTTTGTGCGATTTTAGATGTAGTTGTACCTCAATATAACAAAACAATGGTCTTACTCATGTTAAGAAGGTACTCTACTTGCGATGTACTTGGAAGGGGACTTTCTAGTCAATTCAAGGATTGAGGTTGGTTGAAGAGCCATACAAGACAATTTTTCTTCAAATGTAGGGGGCTCCTTTGTAAGGATGCGAAAGGATCCTTACTTCATTGGTAAACAATATTGTATATCTTTAGTACTTAGAGTTTAAAGGACACTTTTAGAGTACAATAGGGGGCAGTTATAGGGGTATGTTGTAGCACTATGGTCTTAACGGGGTTCAGGTTGAGGATCATCAGCATGGTCCTGACCCCACCGTCTCAGCTCAACTCCTTCGACTCCCTGGCTGATTTGCCTCCAAGCACCCATTTAAAGGGGAAATTGGATTTTGGGGAAGTGAAACTCCTTGAAATATTTTTCAGTAAATTTTCTTTGAAAGGTAAGTGGAATTGGCATCTAACCTAAGTAGTTTCATATTTTTTTGAGCTTTGTGGAATTAGTTATGAAATTTTGAAGTTGAAATGACACAAAGCTCTAAAATCGCTTACCTTCCTTAAATGTACAAACAGTGTACATTTAAGGAAGGCTATGAAAAAGTAACATGTACAAATAGTGTACACTACTTGTACATTGCAGAAGGCTATTTTGAAAAAGTAACATGTACAAATAGTGTACATTTGAGGAGGTGGGCAATTTTAATGCTTGTGTGCTTTTAAAACCTCTTACCTTAAGTTAAGGGGTAGGCAACGTGGTAAATGCGCCATTGATCCAAAGCCACTGTCTTCACTTTTTGTACATCTCCAAAATCAATTTGTACCTTTGTGGAAGAAATAATTTTAGAATCTCTACCAAAAAAAACTTGAATCCATCCTAATTTTTGCATATGGTATCCAAAATGTTGTGTTCTCTAGTGTTGAAACCTCCTTTCACTTGCCAATAAGAAAATATGAAAATTTGATTACTATGCACAATAGCAAAAAAGTGGTGGTTTTGGGGTGCTTACATTAACATCTAAAGGACCAAGGAGCCCACTTTAGGCTTTTTGAAAACTTGGACAAGCTCTATTGACTTCATAATTTGGAAATTTTGCTTGAATTTCTTAAGATGGATGTTACTCATCATAATTTACATGTGAAGCTTTGTTTTATGCCATTCCAATAAATATTGAAAATGTTGGAAGGATTTTTTCAATTTCATTGTCAAAACAAGCAACAAAAAATATATTATAAAAAAATATTAATTATTTTATGGGAGATTTTATAGATTGATACATGTCCAAAAACATTTGAACCACTAAATCTTGAATAATCATTAGGAAAAAATTGAACCCACAAAGAGGTCTTAAGTTTTCTTACTAATTTTTACACTAATTGAATGAATATGAAGGTGGCCACACCCTCATTAGGATCACCACTTGGTGTGTGCTTCATTCTTCATGATGAAACCATCACGAGATTTATAAGATCATGGAGATGGATTGAGTAATGATGATAAATTTTTGAATTTGTTGTGCAATTCATAACCTAATTAGTGAGTCGAGAAGGCTCTTCCCACCCAAGCTTTTGCATTACGAAGCAGCCTCTATTGGGATTCAATTTTTTTCCTAATGGAGGAAAAAGTTACAAGGAGTTTTATTTTGCACCAGTGAAGGTAGTAAAAACATATGAAGTTGTCTTTTGTTCTTAACAAGTTTGAAAGTTTTCAAATAAAAATTTAAAAAAAGGATATTAATTTTCTACTAGGAAATTCTCACCATTCTTAGGAAATTCTCACCATTCCAAAAATTATAAGCATATGTATTTTATCTTTCATTCAATACTACTTTCTACTTTACAATTTAAAAAAAAATGAATATGAAAGTTTTTTTGGTTAAATTTCTTTGCATATATTCTCCACCTTTATTTTAAATGCACAAGTTATAGGACATACATGTTTTGTTTTTATAAATGTTGAAAGACAAAACTTCACCTTCAAGGAATCAAGCGTAGTCAACAATTATAAGATGATTTTTAGCTTCAAGATTGAAATATTCTAAGAGAATGAATGAAAAGGTCAAGAATAAATCCCATCAATTCTAAAGAAATGTTTAAAATAGGATAAGAATATCTAAACTCTTCAAAGGGTTTAGATTTGAGATATCTTCAACCAATACAACAAAGGCTAAATCAAGACTTTCTTATTGGGTTTACATGCAATGGTTGATACTAAGGTTGTATTGAATATGTCGAGGGTCTCACCGATAAGAGGTGGTGGACATCAATCAAATACTTTAATTGAACTTCCAAATTAACCAAAAAATGCCGATTGATCCTTTTTAGGGATTCCCCGGCCGAAATATCTCATACCCGTACAATACTGATGGACATCAAGATCGATACCCTGATTTGGACATACCCTGGTATGCTGGATACCCTGGTTGACATACGCGTATCTCATCCCATCCACATTCTCCTTCTTTCTACTGTACAAAAATTGCCCTGCAACAACTGAAAGTGCAGCTGAGTCGCCGGGAATTGCTGTCTCCTTACCGAGAAATCACCGACTCCATCACCTTCAAATCCAAGCAATTCTTCCAACATTCAGAAAATTTTCACCCAGAATCCCACGTTTTTTGAAACTTTTCCGTCTCATTTTAGTGCAGATTCGCCAATCCTTGTCCAGTTTCAAATGATATGAGCATGAAACTCTTTTAAGGAGAAATTCCAAGCATATTGTGGAGACGATGGCAATGACTTCCGTGTGGGGACTATCCACTGCCACCAGATTCATGGGGGCCATCTCTGTGGCACGAAGCTCCTTTCATGGGACTCGGTTGTGGAGTGATTCACACATTCCACGCTCTTTTCCAATTAGCTCATGCAGGAGAGTTCGAAAAAAGAAGAATTCGAGTTGTAGGGCATCGCTTTCAATTGACAGAGAGCAAGAATCCGAAGGAGACAACGAATGCTTGATCCTTTAGGGCCTGGCATCGATAGAGCACAGCCATTTTCATGCAATGCCATTCAATCGACTTTCATGATGTCGAGGTCTGGCTCGGGGAGTTCCTCGGGAGGCGCGGCAGGTCGGTTCTGAAATATATAAGCAATCAGATTCGTCATTTTGAAACTATGAATCCTTGTTTCTTGGGAAGCTAATTTGCAACGCCGCCGAATCAATAGGCTCTGGATTTGAATTGAATTGAAATAGAATCACGGTTTTGAAGAGCTGAGATTTTAGGGGTTTGATAAGGTTTTAGGGTTAAATTGGCAGAGGTGTGATTGTGTGTGCTCTTTACTGATTCTGGTGATCAATGAAAATTCGGCTGCATCTGAATTCCGTTTATTTTCACAATCAATTTTCAATAATTTAATAACCATGCATTCTTGGTCAGATATTAGGTTTTGGTGAGGGTTTTAGGATTGATTTCATTGAGATATAATTGTGCAGCGGCCATGGAGGATAAGAGCCTGGATTTCGGGGAATTTTTCAAGAGCAAATTGCCGGAGACGTTTCTGCTGCTCTTGAGATGGTTGGTGTCTTCTCGAATTGGATATGTGCCGCTGTGGGGAGCGGACCGCTCAGCCTTCCAAGGGAGCATCGACATGAGCAGCCTTTTGGGCACCCTGGACACATTTTCAGGGGTCAGCATTGGGCGACTGGGTGTTGCGTCGTTGTACCGTTCATCAATGCTCAAATTGTAGTGCAGCTTCTGGGGACAGTGTTTCCCAAACTGCAGGACCTTCAGAAGAAGGAAGGCGAGGCGGGACGGAAGGTGTTGCAGTGGACGAAGTATGCGTCAGTGGGCTTTGGTATCATCCAGGTTTGACTTTAATCGAAGTTTGTTATTCTGACTAGCAAGTGAAAACTAGCAACAAAATGCCGTTGGTGGAACAGACATTCTTGAACTATTTAGCAAATGGTGTAATCATGACTTGGCTAAATGTCTATGGGTACTCACTTTTTTGCATGGAAATTGTAAGGGAGTAAGAGCAAGTTTTATATGGAGTTGATGAGTTCTTCTCACACCTGGAAAGCACATGTTTTGTTAGACATTCTATGCAATGTAGCGTTGCATTCTTACATGTTGTATTAACTGGAAATATCTTCGATGGAGCCGTACAATTTTTTTCCGGACTGAGCAATGAATTAAACTTAACTCAAATTTTGATGAAACCCAAATTTTGCTCATGTGCTAAGAGTTTTGATTTTCATCCTCTATCTGGCTCAGTCTTCGACTTTTGGTTACAAAACGGATCGGAGAAACCTTTGTAATGGTCCAAAGTTGGATGTACTGTACATTTGACCTTGCACGGTTGTAATTAAACTAGTGGGATATATTTCACTGAAAATAGAATGAAACCATTACGAATTTCTTCACCCCTTATTGTATACCTCCAACATTTTTATTGATTGAAAATTTGAGTTTGTAGGACTTCAATAGGTCTTAGAAGAGTATGGTGTGCTCCACTGAATTATCAAATACGGACACTAGGGATGGGCTTAAGGAAAAGGCGTATGTGCACAATATGTTTAACTCTAAATGTATTGAATTGTGCATAGAAATAAGCGTATGTACACAAGATGCTTTGATCATACCCAATGCAAGCGTTGCTGAAACTGGTGCCTGGCAGGCAGTAGGGCAAGTAACGTACATCCGGCCATATGTGACGGACTTCTCAGCGAAGTGGGCATTCTCAGCAGTGGGAGCGCTGACACTGGGAGCGGTGCTGACCATGCTCATAGGGGAGAAAATTTCTGATTTGAAGCTGGGGAACGGCACCTCACTGCTCATCTTCACCAACATTGTACCGTACCTGCCTTCGTCCATGGGTCGGACGGTCGCTCAAGCTGTCAGCGATGGCAATTACCAAGGAATTGGCAGGCAGTATTGGGGAATTTCTCCTTGTGTTGGGCATCGTGTACGCGCAGGTAGGAACTCTTCAATTCGCATCAATTTGGCACTACTTATGTGAGAAATCGCCTTAAATGACAGTACAGTTGGCAGGAATTAGCACTTGGGAGGGTTGCTTTCTGCTAATTGAGATTATGCTCCACTAGAAGGCTGATTTTTCTCTTTTTTTCTTGGAGTTTCTGTCTGTTTTTTTCTTTAATTGGATTTGCAAATCTTCAGAAGTTGTTGTGGTTGCAGGAGTCAGAGGAAAAATCCCATCAATTACGCTTCCCGATTCAAAGACAGCAACAAGGGTTTAAGAAAATGTGCGTATCTTCCATTCAAGGTATTAGTTGTCTCTAGTGGTTTGCAATTGTGATTACACCAAGAAGCCCGAATTGGGAGTCATATTTTTTCTAGCAGACTTGAGTAGCAATTTTGTGTCTTTCTTTGTCCGATTATACTTGTTTTTTGACCAATACATGCAATGACTCTGGTGATTTAAATTTGGTCTCATTTGAATCATTGATTTTTCAGTCTGGTCATTCGAATCGGTCATAATAAAAACATGGATCTTTGGTCTTTTTCGGGTGATGAAATGCAGTGCTTTGGCTTATAATTAAGACTTTGAAGTAACACTTTGTTTAACCAATTTATTACAGGTGAATAGCTCAGGCGTGATGCCGATTTCCTTCGCTTCCTCGTTGCTTGCCCTCCCTGCCTCTGCTGCTCGGTTTTCTGGCCTTGCATTCCTGAAGGATGCGGCAGTTGCATCCTACCCGAACGGTATGTAGCTTAGTTTTTATATTAAACTCTTGACATTGTGAGTTTTTAGATTACGTAGTAGAAACGAACATCCACCATGCAGCAGACAGCCAGTAGGAGCTGTTTAAACACGGAATGTCTGGTTGATTTAGTATGTTCCTCTAGAATGTTTTATTAACTATTTTGACAACTTCAAGACTTCGTGCACTTAATGTCATATTTTTTAGCAGAAGTATATACGCATCTTTTGGTGTACGGATCGTTCTGGATATCGTGTCATTGACTATGATATGCGTGGTTATGGTTACAGGCTCCTTGTACCTCGGTCCCTGCGAGCGTCCTTTTGATTGCCTTTTTCAATTACTTGTACACATTTTTGCAGCTTGATCCCAGGGATGGGAATGACCAACTGAAGCGGCAAGGTGCATCCATTCCTTGTATTCGACCTGGAAAAGAGGATACGGCCTTCATCGAAAGTGTATGCTATCCTTGCTCACGTCTTTGACCACGTTGGGGAGTGTAATTCTCATATTTCTACAAAGCAATGTGAAAGTTTTCCTTGGAAGCTTTCACAACCCTCCAAGTGCGAAAAGCGTCTGCTTCCGTATGTATTGGAGTTGAAACAAGTCGCTTAAGAAACTTCGAGGATGGTAACAAAATGTACCCACAGAAAGAAGGAAATCATACCATAGAAATATATTTTGAAAGTTACTAGAAATGAACCATTAGCTTCCAAAGTGACTTTCTTTTTAATCTTATACTTTCGGGGTTGAGTTTATCATACAATGGGGTGGTGCTGTTATACCATTCATATGGGAGGAAAGATTTCGAGGAAAAGTTTCAGGAAATCCCAACGTCTTGCAGATGGCTAAATTGCTTTTTCCTTTTGTGCAGGTGTTGGACGTATATCAGTGCTGGGGTCAGGCTTCCTTGGTCTCATGGCCTTAGCTCCCTTTCTTGTGGAAGGAGTGACACATTTGGCCGCCTTTCGTGACTTTTCAGGCACCTCGGTTCTCATCCTTGTGGGCTCTGCCACGGATACAGCTCGAAAGGTGAGTGCAAGCTGAACTTGTCTCACAGAAGTATACTTAAGACCATTGAATTCTACGATGTGGACAATTTAAGCGGACCCAAGTGATGGCTTTCTGTTTGGGTAGAACCCTTGTATTATACGACTGTTTGGGGAAATGGAAACTCTTATTGGTTTAGTATGCCGTTTGACCTAAACCATGGACCATGGTTTAGGATTGACCCATGTATTGCCCAATCGTAGGGTAAATGTAAAAATTGTCCCCTATTTTGTGCCACTTAAATTTTGTATTTCAATCATTTTGAATTCAGAATTTGCAGATTTTACCATATGCGGCAAATAAAAAATTTCAGTGTTTTCTGCAGGGGTAAAACACGGGGCAATACATGGGGCAATCCTCCCTGGCCCTAAACCATGAGGGGCAATACAAGGGTAGGGAGGATCGACCCATGTATTGCCCCTCGTTTCTATACATTACATTACACCAATATTTCTTAGATTCTGCTAAGAATGATAACTTAAGGGCGCGCTTACATGCTGGATCGGTGGGCAGAATTGGCACTACAGTCCAAGCCGTCAACCCACCCACCAGCATGTAAGCGCACCTTAACGCGCCGCTCGGGGAACGTGTGGATACCGATGAATCGGCAAAAGAAATTCCTCCATTCTCGCTTACCGATAGTGGGCAATCATTTTGATTGGTTGAATAACTTATAATTAGCTGGCAACTTGTTGTGGACGGTTGTTATGAATGAGGTCAACTTGCTTTTGCAGGTTAATGGAGACTATTAATGAAAACTCTTGAGGATTAGTTCACTACTGTACTGTACCATCCAGTGACTTGGGCAGGTGACTTGTGCCCACCGGGCTTGTCCATAAAAGTGATTTTCAGGTGGGTGGGCAGAGGATTCCCCACCGGGTGTGGGCAATGCACTGTTCCACTTTGCCCACCCACCGGAGCATGTAAACAGGCCCTAAGTTCTGTTCTCACTTGATGTTAGAGGGTGCTGTTACGGAGGGTCTTAGGAACGAATTTAGCCCTACTTTTGGAGCAGATTCACATTACAAACATCAACCGTAACATCAAATGCGGGCCTGGTTGGACATTCAACCTTGCTTCAGCTGCTGTAAACAGAGAACTAGCCGTTTTAATTAGCCCTTGGAGAGCGTGCTTTTAACTGATCTCGTTTATGGAGTTCAGTCTGTACGGAAAGTTCATTGATTATCAAGTCTTTATATTTTATTTGTAGATGTGATTCTTACGCTTCATGCAAGAAACGGTGTGATCTTTCCATAGAGCCGGACCACCCCATTACCAACCAGGGACGGGTCCTCTACTTGTAGGCAATTTCCGGCAGGCAGAACTTTTTGTGAACCGCGTTTAGAAGGCTGGTTTTAATGACATGCACGATGTGCGAGGCTGCGAGGAACAATTAATTACTGAATGGCAAGTGTTACATGTATTATTTTGAAATTTATACGCCTGAACAGGAAGTGCAGGAATTGCAGCACTCTCGACGTCGGATACTGGTTCGGAACACTTTTTGCCTCCCGAAATTTACAGGAATTTCAGTTTTGCGAATAAAATTCCAAAAATTTATGCAATCACAATATTTTCTATCTCCCTACTCAGGAAAAATTTCCATCGCACTCAACTGCTCACCATCGTCGCTTGAGCTGAGTGATTAGGTGTGGGTGGTCCGACCCATAATATGAGGTGGACATGTGGCAATATCAATCCACTTGACTAGGTCTTGACTAGATTTTAGATTAGACTAACAGCAATTCTGTGGATAAGTTATGTGCTGAAACTGAGTAATCCACGGAGCTGTTTTATAGATTTTTAATGCTTCATTTTGTCTTTCTCTCCGACCTGTACTCAGTCAGTGTCATGAGGTTCAGTTGAGTAGCCGGTACATTTTTCAACTCGCTTGTGGGAAGAGTCAACCGAAGCAGGTTAGGTTAGGTTTGGAGTTTTGGGGTTTCATGTGCTCCTAGCTTAGCCTGGGCTGATATCGCTTCAAATCTTGCTTCCAAATCCTGCATGTGACGACCCTTGTGCTGCTGAGTCCCAAATCTTTTGATCTCGGAGTTTTCACTTTCGATCTTCTCAAGAATTTGGCCTCGGTATCTGCAGACTGAGGGGATTGCTTCCAAACTCTTTTAGAGATCATTATTCTAATTTCTAAACACCTGCACCGTGCTAGTACAGTAGAACCTCTCTAAACCATTAAGGTAGGTACACCCAAAACTGCCACTTTTTGCTACTGAGCCTATTTTCTATAATTAGACTGGTCAAATTTTCATATTTTGTTGTTGGCAAGTGAAAGGAGGTTCCAACACACCAGAGAACGTGGCATTTGGATACTGTATGCAAAAGTTATGAAGGAACAAGGTTTGGTTTTGAAAGCATTTGGATACTGTATGCAAAAGTTATGAAGGAACAAAGTTTGGTTCTGAAAGCATTTGGATACTGTATGCAAAAGTTATGAAGGAACAAAGTTTGGTTCTGAAAGCGTTTCTTCCACATAGGTACATAACTGATTTTAGAGATGTACATATAGTATAGATTTTCACATAGGTACATAACTGATTTTAGAGATGTACATATAGTATAGATGGCAGTTTAAGGTCAGTGGCACATTTGGGTACCTACCTTAGGTCCAAGACTATCTCACAAGATTACATTAGAGAGGTTTATTTGTTCATAGAGGTAGGAGGTTCTAAAAGCACACATGCTCTAGAATTGCCTACCTCCTCAAATGTACACTATTTTGTACATGTTGCTTTTTCATAGACCTCAAGAATGTACAAAGCGAATACATTTGAGGAGGTGGGCAATTTTAGAGCCTACGTCTACACTTAGTATTGACTGTATAGTGGAGTTTTGAATCTAAGGTAAGTACACTTACAATGACTCTCAAAATGTTTGGTACACTTATACTTACAAAAATTGCCATTGCTAATTGAGGAATTTGAGATTTTAAACAAAATTCGGATACAACATGATATAAATAACACAAGTGTATAAATTTAATTTTTTTAATTTTTTAATTTTTTTAATTTTTTTAATTTTTTTAATTTTTTAATAATTTAATCAAACTTATTAGCAAAACAAAACCTTTTCAACAGAAGGATTTTTTTTCAAAATTCTTTAATAAGGACAATATAAATTCTTTTTGGAAATTTTTAGTAAGAATTTTACAAAATTTAAAGTTTTATTGTGTAAAATGATACTAACTAAAATATGAATCCAAATATTTATGATTTTTATGTTTATTCCAAAATTCTCCAAAAAATTGTGGAAATTTTGAAAAGTGTATAAAATATTTATATTTTATATTTTATGATTTTTTGGATAGTTTTGTAGTGGATTATAATAACCATAAGTATATTGAGGTCATATTTTAGTTAATAATATTTCATTCAATAAAATTTATAAATTTATAAAATTCTTACTAGAAAATTATTATTTTAAATTATAATTAGTAAATAATCTTTGAAAAAAAATTACCTCTATAAAAAATATTTTCACTAAAAAAATTTGATTAAATTATGAAATAATCAAAAATTGTTTGATGTTTTTTGAAATAATCATTTTATACAAGTTTCTTACTTGTGCTTCAATATGACTATCTAAAATTTGTTGAAAAAAACTAATTTTTTGATTAGTTATTGCAATTTTTGAAGTAAATGAGTATTTGTTTTAGCCAACATTTATGGAGAATTTCATTAAAATGGCGCCATTCCACTACTTTGGCAATTCCTATAGTTCAATTTGAGCAATCTAAAATGTACATTGGTCCTAGATGTCAAAAATCTAGAACTATCCTAGATGGCACTTCTATAGTTTTATGGTTCAAACCATGTGGTTTGGAATCTATATAAGTCAAACATTTTTGAAATCTATACTAGTTCTAGATGGCACTTTTATGGTTTAGACCAGATGGTTTGAAAATGGCACATGGAATACCATCATTTTAACAAAATTTCCTATATATTTGCAAATTTCATCTATTTATGTCACTATCTATTATACACATGTTTATTTTAGGACCTAAATATAGGATTGTCATTATCGTCTTATAAGAGCTTTGAGTCACATGAATAAAAGATGAATGACAACTCTGAGTTGGAAGTAACTATTTTAGTTACTTTAAGTAATTCTCCATATTTTATAGTAGAATTAGTACGTGAAATTATTTTTACATGTTGGCAATTGAAAATTATGAATTAAAAGAAACTGATGATTTTTTAAATATATGTGATAATACTATGAATTTATGAAGTTCAATTACACACCATTTTTTTGCATTTATGTAATTAAGTTGGACATTTTGGATATAGTGTTGGAAGTGGGTGCCTTGATCTTAGATTTTATTTCAAAAATGATGATGAAATGTAGATAGTGGTGCAATAAGGTAGTGATCTCAATTAAGTATGTAGACTTACCTTCTTCATATTCACTACTAGAAAGTTCATTTTTTTTGTTGATTTGGCCATGTTGCTTTAATTCACTTTTGTCCCAATTAACAAATTATTGTTTAAATCAACAAAAAAGTAAACCAAATTAACATGACCAATTAAAAAAAATTGAATTTTCTAGTAGTGGTTTGGTATTTCTAAAATGAAGGGATGAATTCTATAAGTACTTGTACCAAATGAATGCTCTAAAATAGTCTTTCCAAATGCTGAAATCTTAGTCCTTTTTAATATCTTGATAATTTTTAATTGTGATCCAATTGTACGTAGGATCTTTGAGGTAACTCTATAAAGTATGTCTTCTTGAAATTTTGGAGTGAAAATCCCCATTGATCAAAAGATGTTTCACAAGTTGTGCATTTTTTATATCAATCTTGAGCACTCATAGAAATACACACTTGAAAAAAAAATTTAGAAACACATTGGCTATATAGACTAAACAAATGACCTATTAGAAGACTTATAAGATGACTTTGATTACTAGTCAGGAGTCTTTTTGTGATCATTTTCCTTGTCTAGGTGGAGACTTTTTCAAGGACTACTAAGTAATTCTTTGTTCCAAAATCACCATTAAGTGTTTTGAAATCAATAATTTAAAATACTTGTTTCACATTGTAAGTAGAGTTTGGTGCATTCTTGGTGTTTAAGAAATCTTTGAGCTCAAATGCCCTTTTCAAAGTGTAGTATTGGAGTATTAGAAAGTGAAATTTGGGGGGCATTTTCAAAAATCACCAATGAACATTTAATTGTTGAGTGTGAGGTTTTCATTTTATGGGCATTTAGTGCACGCCTAAGATTATGTTTGGACCTCTATTTCACCTCCCAAAGCTTCATCTCCTTCAATTGGGAAACACTCAAAGAGATGCAAAAAATAATAACAAACAATGATGATTGATCCCTTTAATCATTTTATTTGTCTTTTGATTGATGATTACATGGATGGAGGAGGAACTACTACTTAGAGTTGTTTTGCTAGTTCCTAAAAGCAATCCAAAGCCAAATTTGACCTATTCTAATGTCACAAAGTACAATAGGAAGATCATTTGGAGACAAAAAAATTAAGGCCAACAAGAAGATCATTATGGAGACGGAGGAAGTAGCTTTTTAGGATTAAAAAAAAAATTTAATAGGAGAATCTTGTTTAATGCAATTGAACTAGTCTACTACCAAATTTTTGAAGAATTTGATAGCTTGGATTTGAGATATTTCAATCAAAATTCAATTTAGAATTAAAATTAGTAGGGATTTTTTTCTCTAGCAAAATGACTTTGAGGGGCCATAATTCAAAATTTATAAGTTTAAAACATTTGATTTCTTAACCAAATACAATCATGAATAATTGAAAACATATATGCCAATTTTTATAAGGATTGGAGCAATGAAAGATTCAAAGCCTTGAAATCAATAATTTAGATTAGAACATTCTTAAACTTTAAAATAGGAGACTTGTTGCTTTCCATAAGTGGAATCTTCTTTTACTACAAAAAATCATGAATTGAAGCTTGTCCATAAATTGTGGCTACTATACAACTAATTATATTATTGTATATAATAATATTGTAGAGGGATTCTAACCTCTTTTTGCAAGAATGTTATAATCAATAAAATAATATTTCACATAATTGAAACCATCACCTATGTATTCCAACCAACAAGGCCCCTTACCCACTTGCACTACATATGGAAAATAATTTCTTGGAAAGTGTCCATTGAATATCTCTTGAGATAAACCATAGTGAACAATCCTTGAAGTGTTTGAGTTTGAAAAATCATCTAAATCAAAGTTTTTATCTACACATAATTATTTGTACAAGTCTAGTGTTGCTAAAGATTGCATAAAAATAATGTTTAAATTGAAAAATACAAAAGATTTTTTTGTGCTTTATAATACTAAATAATGACACTTTTTCCAACTTCAATGAATTATTCACCAAGAAATGCCAACCTTGACCATCAAATATGATACAACATTTACAATCTTATTTTAACATCCAAATTTTCCATGAACAATTTATCCAACATGTATTTTTTGAGGAACATTTTGCTCAAAACATATACAATTTTGTTGAGAGAATATTAGTCAATATATTCCTCTATTTTGAGTGGATGAAATCATTGAATTTCTACATACTCTTAGGACATGTTTTTTTTAATGAATGAACTTATTTTTGGACAAATAATTCAAATTTCATTTGTATTTTTCATATTTCATTTATATAGATCTAAATAAGTGTATTACCCTAGCAAAGATCACTTACTACATTGCCTAAAATAAATAAAAATCTTGAATGTATGTTATGTGCAATAGAGTTTTTTTTTTCATTTTTTATAAAGTGCCAAAGTGGTGATATAAAATACTATAGCTTGGTGCTCCAAATTTCAACATTCATTCACATATTGAATATAAAATATCACATGAGCACATATTACTTGTCTATAATTCTATTTTCATCCACAATTTGGCAATTTCATCCAATTTGTTTTTATCTAAGCCCTCAATGTCTAAGGCATTTTTTGAGCTTCTAAGAATTTGTTCCAAATTGAACAAAAAAACAACATTTTGATAAAATGTATCAATTTCTTAGTGATGTACAATTTATAGTGTCAAGTAATAAAAATATAAGATTTTTATTTGAACATAATTTAATATTACTTTTGGATTGAAAGATTATAATAGTTGATCATAAGGGTGTTAAAACTATGAAAGTGATTTGAAATCTTTCAATCCTCTTTTGACATGTTAAATGTCAAAAATTGGTTACCAAAAAAATATGAGGATAAAGGGCCTAACATGCATAAAGTTAATCCAATCAATTTATGGCTTCTCAAAATCTACTCTACAATTTTTTTAAATGAATTTCTAATGTGATTTTTTCTCCAAGATCTAGTATATTTGAGGCTCAGTTTCAAGAGCTCTCAACACTAGAAAAAGTCAAGATTGCGATGGACACCCTTGCACCAAATCTTGAATAGAAAACCATAATCAATCATTTCCAAAATTGTATTTTTTGATGATGAAAGTAGACTTCAAAAAGAATTTTTCAAAAATATAAAGTACTAAAAACAGCAAATGGGTTATGCTTTATTTAACTTCGAAATAGTTATTGGCACCAAAATTTGGTGCCTTGGGCATTTAAGGTAGGTACTCAAATGTGCCACTGACCTTAAACCACCATCTATACTGCATGTACATCTCCAAAATCAGTTCTATACCTATGTGGAAGAAATGCTTTCAGAACCAAACTTTGTTCCTTAATAACTTTTGCATCCAGTATCCAAATGCCATGTTCTCTGGTGTGTTGGAACCTCCTTTCACTTGCCAACAAAAACATATGAAAATTTGACCAATCTAATAATAGAAAATAGTCTCAGCAGCAAAAAGTGGCGGTTTTGGGTGTACCTACCTTAGAGGTTAAATTGAAATTCTTTTGGGGAAAACTTCATGCTTTTAGCCAAATAATTTTTTTACCTAAATGAATTTTTAGCCCCCCCCCCCAAAAAAAAAGCTCTGAATTGAATGCGTAATGTACATTCCATGTGAAGACTCTGGTTTCACATTCCTTCGTGGATTCGACCTAAATGACGAGCTCACAAGCGTGGCAGAACTGGCGATGACTCCTCGGTGACACCGCATCTGCTCACACCAGAATCAGAATCACGAGAACACCGATTCAATTCAACTCCTGACATCAATCCAGAAACGTGGAACCAATTCTCCGCATCCCATCTCCACAAAACAAGCCCTTCAATCCCCTGACTCTAGATCCCAACAGATCGAACACCAGTTCCCCCATTTGCACAATTCGGAGAAAACAAGACTCATCAGCCCATTACACGTCTTTTTTCTTTCTTTCCAAACCTTGTTCTCCATCGGTTTCCTTCTCTACATTGTGTCCCCAATCTGTTGTAGCAATCGCCATGACGGGGGGGGAGGCCAAGCCTAACACCAAAGCCATCCCGCTCTATGGCACCTTCTTAGCCAGCGCTTTCAGCGCTTGCTGGGCGGAGGTACCGATTTCTTAACTTCTGTTTATCCTGTTGGGGGATTAGATTCTGCTTGTACTATTTGTTTTGGGTTTTGGGTTTTTGTGCGATTTGTCGATCTAATGGTTTTGGCGCGCGTGAGATTTTCGCAATTGTTTTGTGGGCGTTGGGTTACTTTGGGTGAGGTTTTGAAGTTCCGGAGCGGCGAGGATTCGTTTTCAAGTGACTCGTACTTGTTCGTGTTTGCTACTTAAGTAGACGATTATAGAAATTGTTGCGGTAGGCATTGTTCTGCATTAGGGTACATGATATATCGCTGCAGCAAGAATGATTGAACCTGTGATTGTATTGCACTGTTAAGTTTATCTAATGTGAGTCACTTTATTTCGAGAATTTGACACTGCACTAATGATTTTGCATCTACTTTTGTAGAATCTAATGTCATGATGGGAACAGTATTCACTCATGTATGTTTTAATGCTAGGTAGGGCGTCCACCCGTACTGGGAAGAGTGGGGCGTTTTCTTTGGAATTGTTAATGTTTTGAGTGATATGGAAAGCTAACAAGTATGCAATGGTCGATGACAGACATGTACCATCCCGCTAGATACAGCCAAGGTGAGGTTGCAGCTGCAAGGGAAAGCCCTGGCAGGCGAAGTCAATGTTGTGCCCAAGTACAGAGGAATGTTCGGGACCATGGCCACCATCGCCAGAGAAGAAGGAGTGGCCTCTCTGTGGAAGGGCATCGTTCCAGGGCTTCATCGCCAGTGCCTGTTTGGCGGGCTACGAATTGGGCTTTATGAACCGGTAAACAATCTTCTTTGCACCTAATTCATGATTCCTGAAGTAGAGATTTGCTTAAGCCCTAATAAAGCCGACATCCAGTCTTCATTCCAATTATTGCTCGACAAGATTACTGTTTTCAATAGGTATTTGAAATAGATGAAGTACACTTAAGAATGCTTCAGAGCAATTTGGTCTATTTTGAGTGATGTGACTAGCTTGGTCACTTAATGCTTCATGCTATTTGTGCAAGGTTCTGAATCAGTTCATCTCTAGAAAGAAGGAAAACTTGCGAAAATGAAGACTCTGTCTTGGCAAGCAATAATTGGATAATGATTATTCGTTTTTTCTTCTGCTTATATCAATGGTTTGTACTCAGGTGAAGAATGTGTACATTGGAAAAGACCACGTCGGAGATGCTCCGCTGGTGAAGAAGATTGCTGCCGGCCTTACCACAGGTCAGATCCATGCTCTCCAGATCATTTCATTTACTTTTGTTACTTCCAATTGGCTTGTAAAGAGTATTGTCTCTGTTTTACTTTTTTCAAGAGGATCTGTTGTGTCTTGTTTTGTTTTCATTTTTGTTGGTCTTTGAAAACCATGGGTGGATTCAACGGCAGGGGCATTGGCCATTTGTGTGGCAAGTCCTACGGATCTCGTGAAAGTTCGGCTCCAGTCGGAGGGCAAGCTCGCGCCGGGTGTGCCTCGTCGGTACAGCGGTGCCATGAATGCATACTCCACCATTGTCAAACAGGTGCGCTCTCCTTCGTTTCTTCTTTTCTGTCAAAATGCCGCACTTCCTTTGATTGGATTGTGGCTGCTGCGTAAGTAGGTTGGGGTTATATTAGAAAGGAGGTTTCAAACCTTGCGATTCTTGTAGGTTTGTTACCAAATTGGGTGACTCTGATTCTTCTTTTCTTGAAGTACTGAACTCTGTAAGTAATGAGACCTGATTCTGAGATTTCCTTCTCCAGGCCAGCGCTGACTCCTCTATCGTGTGCTGATTTCTTGCTGACCTAAATCCTTCGACTTCCATTTTCAGGAAGGTTTTACTAAATTGTGGACGGGACTTGGTCCAAATGTTGCTCGTAACGCCATCATCAATGCTGCCGAACTGGCTAGTTATGACCAAGTCAAGCAGGTGAGATGAGTCCTCTCTATCCTAGCTACTATGAGCCTATGAGGTCAGAGGATGTCCAATTTTGTTTTTTTCCTTTTAGAATGTGAGTGAGAATGTTCACGGAGGATTTTCTTTGTGCTGATGTGACATTTTGTGGATTGCAGACATTATTGAAGCTCCCTGGCTTTACAGACAACGTCATTACTCACATACTCTCTGGATTAGGAGCAGGATTCATTGCTGTCTGTGTGGGCTCTCCTGTCGACGTGGTTCGTGTCTCTCCACTGACATAAATCTTTCCTGAGACTTATTTTCTTGAAATGGTATGATTTCACAGATTCTGCCGAATTTCAAGCATGCGAGACCTTTTGGGTTTTGACAGGCTGACCATGAAGCGGGGATTCATTTTATTCCCAGAATTATATTGTTAAATTAATTTTGCTGTTGTGCAGGTCAAGTCCAGAATGATGGGAGGAGGACAGGGCGCATACAAGGGCACAATTGACTGTTTTGTTCAGACATTTAAAAATGATGTCCGTGCCTCGTTACCCTTCAACTCCTCTCTTAAACTTTTCAACTCTTTCATGCATGATTGATTTTCGTTAAGAAGCTTCAACCCTCATAACATTTAGAGCAATATTGATTGCCCTCCCTTTTCACTTCAACTTCATGGTTGTGCAGGGTGCTGGAGCTTTTTACAAGGGATTCTGGCCCAACTTTGGTCGACTTGGTTCCTGGAACGTCATCATGTTTATAACTGTGGAGCAGGTTCAGTTTGGTTGGAGCACATTTTTTTTTAATTTGTGCCTTCGTAATGTCACTGAACATATCTATTGTGAATGAATATCTATCTATTATGCTCAGGAAAATGCTTTAACAAGGTTATGTGATGCTACTGCAGGCCAAGAAGGCTTTTATACCAAAGGAATAGGAGAATCGAGTATGTCTTGTGAAGCTCGGATTCTTTGCCCCAAAAGGGCTTAGTGTAGGATCATCATGGTGGGTAACCTGTCTTGCGGTCCAGAAATTAAAGTGACGTAGTGAAGAGACTCCAACTTGAAGAGAATTTCACGGCTACTCCAATTTTGTTGCAAGGTTACTACAAATGGTAGAGGTGAATTTTTGAATTCTTTGCAAATTTTATCACACAAGAATGCAAAGTAGGTTTTAGGTCATTTTTGGTGAGACTCATCTTTGTCATCTGCTTGTAATCCTCATATTTGTCATGCTCGCAAGTATGATAGCTTTGATTAAGGTATTTGCACCCAGAAGCGTTCAGAATAAGAGTAGTCTCTAGTACTAGACTTTCGCTCAATCTTGTTCGTAATTGAAAAACAATTCTCAAGTATTTTAGCTTGCAAATGTTTGGATACTGCCTGAATAAATCATGATTTTCAAAGTGCTGATTGAAGGTGTCCTGCAAGTCATTTCTGAACTCTCAATGTTTAGATTGCGTACATTTTAGGTAAGAATCTGCAAGACTTTGTTGTGGATAAAGTTCACAATCTGGTGTAGTTGCCTTGTAGGAAAAGTTTACAATTAGGTGCAGTCCATTGTATCAATGTTACCTGTATATACTACATCAAAGTCATTTCATTGCAATATTAAGAGTCACTACTCATTTCTCTTTTCTCTAGCAATAATGCTAGTTAGATCCACACAAGATTAGTGAAATCAAAGATATCATGTACATTGAAATCAATGTTGCAATTACAAAAAAAAAATAACTTTTGGTTGTTCTTTAGCACATGCTAATTCTACACATGTTTGGAAATTAACCACTTTGGATATCCATCCATTTTGAGTTTCCAAACAAATTTCCAAATTGCAAATTTCATTGTATTGTAGTATAGAGTAATTGAGCATCATTACAAATATATAGATGTAAAACTCAAAATCATACAACAATTTGGATCTTTTCTATACTCTACTATCTACCATTTAGTGATGTCACCTTTTGTTGAAATTATAGTATGTGATGGATTGGAGCACCATCTTTCATAAGTGAGCTCATGAAGTTGATTGTTTACAAAATAGTACCCACTCAATGTACCCTCATAAATGTTATGAACAAAATTAGTTGCACTTTTTTCACCTTGAGGCATGATAACTAAAGAACTTTTGTCAAAACTTGTGAAGGCACCTAAAACTATCACAAATATTTGGTTAGACTCAAAACTAAGAGCTAGACAATTCCATACATATTTCTCATGTACCTTCTACCATATTTTAATTTTCCCAGATTTTTTTTAAGCCCAAATGACTCATTAGTCTATATAACTTTGCTCTAGTCTTCATTTGACATGAAAACCACATTTGTCCAATGCAAGTATTTGCTTCAATTTCTATATTAACATAGGATTTTTTTTGGAACAATGCAATTTCCATAGTCAAGCCTATGTATATATGATCATTTTATATTACAATGCACAAGAAAATTTGTCACAAATGTTTGACATCAACCTTGTTTGATGAGATGAGACCAATCTTTCAATGTATAATTGAACAACTTCCAAGGCCTATAGCTTGGTTTTTGAACTACTAAGCAACCAGACACCTTCCACTTTTTCAAAACAATGGCATGTGGCATGCCCATTTCTTTGCAAAGTCCTTACAAATCATCCTAATTTGTTGCATTCCAACTACTAGAGCTCTCTTTTGTGCTCAATGTTCTTATCCTCATTGTGAGAGTGGAATTTGAGGAAAAAACAAATCCCATAAGCATTGAACTATAAACCCCCGGCAAAACAAATGAAATGAGAAGCAAGAAACTCACCAACTGTTAAAACAAACTTGCATTGAATTTTAAGTATCCAATCTTGAACCAAATTTCAGCCAAGAACTGAATCTCAAGGTGATCGAGTTGAATCCCAAATTGTTTAGGACGTCAAGATGCAAAATGATGCCAAAGTGGTGGACAATAGAAATGCAACATTGTCAAAACAAAACAGCAACGACATGAAACTGATGTTGATGTGAAACAATGTCTAAATAAAACTGCGACAAACTCTGCCAGACTGTAATGAGGAATGGACCGTGAAAACAGCACGGGTACCGAATTTCCAAGGATTAGAACCACACTAGGTTTGTCACCGGTCGGAGTGTCTCGTAAATCGGCACCGCCGGCGTTGTATGAGGTAGTAATCAATCAAGCGTTGAAATGTGTTAATGTGTTAATGCGCCACAATAATATACCTATAAGGTAGGATAGGAGCATGACGTGGCTACAAAGTTAGAGGGTAGAGGCATTGTACATTGGTTGTGATTGGTGAACGTGCACACTTCTTGCAGTAAGGAACAGGGTGAGGAGAAAAATTCGTAAGATTATTGGACCCCACTGTACAAACTAAGAGGTTCACATAAAGGCTTTCGGGGTGCCAAACCAGGCGGAGACTTAAAAAGATTTTCGATCTATCCTAGGGTTAACGTAGTTAGGAGTGGTGGAATTCAACCATGCAGCCTCTGAAGCTTGAGATATGGGGATTCGTTGAACATACAGCCATCGATCTCCTTCCTTCACAAACCGACTCTTCTCAACTAGAAACTGCTTGTCTCCCGCTCTCCCTCCTTTAGCAACCGCATAAGTCACTCGAAACGACACGAAAGCCTGTTGTAAATGAGAATGTTACTATCACAACCAATTGTAAACATGAGCCAAACTTAACACGGTTTGCAATTTCCATAGACGAGCTAGCACGGGTATAGAATTGAACTGAATGAGAGCATGAAGAATATGGGTAGACAGCTTTAGTGGTTGATTAGTTAGGGTTCTACCTCATCCTCTGAGGTGGATTCAAACTCAAGGATCTCAAGTCTGGTGAACCTTAATTGTTCGCAAGTGGAACGAACGTCGGCCGCGAGTTCGTCCTTACCTGCATCACATCAGCCCACTCCACGATCAAGAATTCTCATCCGAAACTCAACGTTAATCAACCTGAGCTCGGTCACCTGAGTAGCCCGGAGGAATTTCAAAAGCGGACTGAAAGAACTTTAAGGGGAAAAAGCAATGAAAGATACCTCGAAAGTCAGGATTGTCAGGGTGAGTCGTCCTGACGACGTAGTCTACCTTGCTCCTCGCATACGCACTAAATCTTGCTTCTGTATAAGTTAGAGATAGTGAAACAGTTAGGGTCCTGATCCTATTGACTGACCCCTGTTACCAACAGGAACTCATCTCATCCAAAATAATTGGTTGCCTTCCAGTTAATAAGTTGGATGTAAGCATGACTTGGCTAGATGTCTATAGCCATTGATCTTTAAATGAAAATGGGAATGTATATACTACTATCTCTTCAACAGTGGTCTACAACTCCCATTTTGAATGGTTGCATAAGAAATTCAGACATTGAGGGATAAAAAATTGATTTCAAGAGACTTTGGCTCTTGTACCCAAAATGATTTCACCAGTGAGCTCTACAGCGACCTCCCAATGAAAGCACTCTCCTACACATTGGTTAAAATGATTCAAGTGATGTAAATGGTGTCCTGTACGCAAACCTATATATTACCAACCTCATTGAATTCACATCTTCACAAGTTATTAGGTCATGGCGTGGAAAATCCAAGAAGACCTTACTCATTAGCGTCAACGCATCCGGCTCCACAACACCACCATGATAACGCGCACAGCAATCCCCAAACTCCCGCCGATCCTCCCCGCCTCCACAAGGACAACTCAGAGACTCCCCTTTCGTCTTCCCAACTTCCGCACCAGCTCCTTTCTTCTTCTGCTGCAAATTCCCAAACCCCTTCGCCGCCCGCACTTCAACACGTCGTCTTCCCCCCTGAACCTCAAAAACAGCAAATTCAAATTCCACCAGGCAAATATTTAAGGTAAACTTAAGCCCTAAAAAACTCACCTACCTAAATGCGACCCTCCAAACCTCGCACAACGATAATATGTTCAATTCTGAGAATGTGTACCACCTCATCATCAGAATTCAGATTATATTACCAATAACTGTACTTCGAGACCTTTACAACTTTTGTAAATGGCATACTGTATCCCACTGTATCTCACCACTCGCGAATTCAATCTCCAAACCACGCAATGCAAACCCCAAACTCTAAACCCTAAACCACACCTACCCTAAATGCGACCCACCGAAAACTTGCACGACGATACTATATGAAATTTGAGGATGTACACGACCTAGACATCAGAATTCAAAAGTAATGACCAACAAAACTTTGAACCCTAATAACTTTTGCAAATGGTATCCAAATAATGCATTCTTTGTTGCGTTCGAATCGTCTTTGGTTTGCTAACGAGAATACTTACACAACACACACAAATGGAAACGACGTACCGATTGCAAGCGTGAAGAGCCAAATTCAGGGGCAAGATGAAGACGCCAAGAAATCGGGAGCGACCAAGAATGGGAGCTGTGAAACGGCGATGGGCATGGAGTCGAAGAAAGGGACGCTTGTTGGAATGCAGATAAGGTCGTTGTGATTGCTCCCGACGCCATCGCCATCGCCATCTTGCTCGCCACCCGAACGGTTCAGAGTTCAGCGAGAAAGAGAGTTGTAGAGGCTAGGAATATAAAGCACGGGTGTACATTTGGTAAGATCTACAAAGACTCTAGAAGCTAAAATTTAGATCTCAGAAACATGTAGATGTTGTGATCGGGGATTCAGGCGCTGCAGGTACATGATAGCGGTTTGGGATTTTCTTTTCATTTTTCCAAAACGTGAAGGTAGGAGCACCCAATAGCGTGAGTGTACCCAATGGCATGACTTTCTTCACATAACAGTCATTTCAGAACTTAAATGCAGATAAACAGTAGATAGCTTATTTTTATTGACAAAAGTAACAAGTTATCTATAATCTACTTACATTTACATTCTAAAATCATTACTTTACCTAGAAAGTCACGCCATTGGGTGCTCTTACTTTATTCAATAGAAAATAAAGTTATTTTTAACAAATTGTCAATGCAGTGATGAAGCATCGTGCACTAAATAGGGATATTAAGGGTATTAAAGGGTATTATGGGGATCTAAAAACTAAAGGAACTTATTGTGGAAAATTATAGATGTTTGAAATATGATGTACAACCCACAAACACTTCGATAACTACAAGTACTTCAATAACTATTGATGCATAGCAAAGGAAGTTATTTATATAGTGTGCAATGTCAATTAGTTAATATGGGTCCCCTTAAAACATTAGGAAGAGTTTTAGGTTGCAAAAGGCCACTCATTTTTTTTTAATGTTTTCATTGAATGAAGAAATGGAAGTTTCCTATTTAAAGTCTTGCGGGTGTACAGAGTGTACAATGTTGAGTTTGATTCAAATGTTTTTTCTTTCATTGAAGAAATGACAAGTGTATATAGTTCTTGGGGGGTCACTTAGAGTGTCCATTAAAAACCACATGTGAACAAAACTTTGGACCACTATATACTTTTTGAATTTTAAATAAAATTAAATGAAATAAATATGAATAGATTTTTCTACTTTGGAAGTTTATATTTTGAATTATTGATATTTTTATTTGTTAATAATAATTAGTTATAAATTTTTGAAATAAAAAGATACATTGTAGAAATAAAAAATAACTTTTACACTTCTATATTATATTAAAAAAAATTGTTTAAAAAATGAACAAAAAATTTCTAAAAATAACTCTCTATTGAAATCTCATTTTGAGTTGAATATTAATGCAATGGTCATCTAAATGTGTTCTCTAAAAATATTTGAGTTAAAAAAAACATGCCATTTTAGTGCATTTTTAACCTCTTTTAGAAATCATTCCATATTTTATTTGACTTTGAAATTTTGGGAGTAGAATCTTATAGTCATTAGTAAACAATGTTCAAAATTTGAAGTTAAAATTATAGTTTATTAGAAACCACTTGTTCGCACGTGGTTTGTTGTAGTAGAACTAAGTGCATCTTTCTAGACATAGTTTTGACATGGTTTGTTATTATACCTATATTCTTAGAAGGGGTAGGCATTGCCACCACTAATATGACACTATTCACCAATGACATCAAAAATTTGACTTCCAAAGCATAATGCTAAGTTCCATTTATCACCATTCCATTGGATAGTCTGAAAAGCGCTATAATTCATACTACAGATCCTTTTTCTACACCTTAGATTTGTGAAAAGTACAAATATGGGCATTTGTAATAAACTATTGCACTTGGCATGATGTCCCATAATGCTCTTGAGCCTCTTCACTCTCAAGCATTATTTAGTCCATTATGCATGTACAAATGTGATTATTGTATTAGTCTCCAAACTACAATAAGAAATCAAAAGTGATCAAACATTGTAGGAAAAAATGAAAAATGGAGACCTTCATATTCTTAATTTTCATCAAAAATTTAAAAAATGATTTTGAATGTCAAAATCAAGTTCTAAAGGATATTACTTTTTAAAATATCTCCGTGTACAAGTGGATGGAATCACCGTTTCAAAAATCATGAGAATAAAAATATGTAGGCACTTGCAAATGCTAAATGAATGTATATACATATTAATAGATGAATAGATGATTTTGAATGTCAGGTGCAGCCAACTTTTCACTTGAAACCTGCTTTTTCACAAAACTACAGGGTTTAAACCTTAATTTGGGGTACTTTACGAATAACTCTAATGTCATTCGAAAATCTTCCAAAAAAATCCAACTAGCTTCTAACTAAATGCTGATACTTCCTAGTCATTGCGTTACACTACCCTACCACTTCTAAACTCCTAAACTGCAAGAAGATACTGCCCTGGAACATTGAAGGCAATCGCAACACAACCACCCTCAACCGTCACACACCCTCTAACCCCTAAACCAACCCCCAAACGACATAAAAACACTGGTCTTGAAACATTGAGGGCAATCGCAACACAGTAGCCCTCAACCATCACACCACTCCTAACCCCTAAACTCCTAAACCCCAAACGACATAAAAACACTGGTCTTGAAACATTGAGGGCAATCGCAACACAGTAGCCCTCAACCATCACACCACTCCTAACCCCTAAACTCCTAAATTGCATAAAAACACCGACCTTGAAACATTGAGAGTAGACACAATACAACAACTGTCACAATGTCACACCACCCCTAAACTCCTAAATTGCACGAAGACATTGGCCCTGAAACATTGAGGGCAAACGTAACATAGCAGCCGCCAACATGGCCAACGCATGTGATAGCAACGGAGCCATCACCCTAAACCACGGAACACTACCCACTCAATTCACAGACTGACGACAAGGCGACCAGGGGCATGGCAACATACACGGGCACGTGGAGACATCTGACTCATTAATTGAAGCCAACACAAGACTCTACACCGGAAACAGGGCCAGTAGAGGTCAGATGAACCCAGAGTCATTTGAGAGGGGTGAGAAATAGTGAACTATGGAGGAATGTCACTCACCTATTAACTCCACGTGATATAACTACTCAGTCAGGGGGTCTAAGTCGAAGTCAAAAGTCCCGATTCTTCAAGTCAGAAGTCCCGATTCTCAGAGCATCTAGAGACAATTTTTTCAAAAAAAAAATAGTCAGAGAAACCCCGGAATCCCAGATCAGGCGGTGAGATAGCCATCCTCTGAAGAAGTGATACTCTTCACTCTGATGCTTCCTCCATGTCCCTCCACTTGCAGGCGTCTCCACGGAAGCGAGTGGTCAACATACGAGGAACTCCCGATCCAAAACGAAAGAATTCCCATGAAGTGCTGTGCTCCATCTTTCAAATTGCCCAGGGCGAAAAGCTTCTTCAGGTCTGCCATGCTGCTCTATATACAGGAGACTATAGTAGCTCTACCACTACTAACCCCACCTCCTCGCTTGTAAGTCACAGAGCACGACAAAGCTTGATGTCCAGATGTCAGGGAGCTCGCTGCCGCCTTTGATTCCTGATACTCTTCCAATGTCCGCCTTATGGGAGTCAATCTCACTACTGGGTATGATACAGATTACAGACGCAACTGTGGCTCCTTCCTGGGCATGGAGTAGACACGAATTCTTTTTGCTGGATGCCGACTCCGTGTTCTAGCCTCCACTGCAAAAAACAATCACCCTCCCTCTTCCCCATCCCGGAAACAAAGAAAAGAAACAAGAAAGAAAGAAAGCACTCGAAAATAAAAATGAAGAGAATAAAAAAAGAACGAAGAAGAGAAGGGAAGGGAAGGAATGAGAAGCAGAGAAGGAATGAGAAGTGCTCAGAGAAGGAAACAGATTCAAGAAGAGGGTGGAAGAAAATAAAACGAACACAAGAGAAGAAGAAAAATCAGGAAACAATAAAATTTCAATAAAGGAACAGTGGACAACCCTCAGTAAAGACAAAAGGAAATGGAAAAAAGGCAAGATCATCAATATTACTAAACGTGAAAAATCAAAATATACAGTATCTTAAACTTGAAGCCATGATGCCACGACGGTTCACTTAGAACATGGAGCTGAAACTCAAAAAGTGCAAGACTGGAACTGTCAAAGCCCTCTCCCTCACAAAAGTCGACCAAAAAGACTTCATTCCCAACAACACAAACGTCATGGCAATGACCTGCTGAGGACTGAAAGCAGAAGCTCATTCTATCGTAACTCCACGCACTACAAGCATGCTTGTATTCGTGCTTCACAAACCCACGTCATGACACCACAATCACACATGGAAAATACGAAACTCAGCAATAACTTCAACACACGAGCATTGCGTGAGGAACATACCACCAATGCTGGCTCGCCCAGGGCGGGTGGCAGGAGACCTGCTGCAAGTCAAATTTCAGCAATATAAGACGATAGCATCCAAAAAACAGAGGGACAAAATGTCGAGGTAGAAGAGGAAGTAGAGGCTCCATTAACCATACATCCCATTAAAGGTTCCGTTGATTATACTGGTGAACTAAGATTTTGCTTCGTATGAAAACACAAAATCTATTGACATTAAGTTTGGGGCATCTGAGTTTGAGCTCAAAAATAGATGAGGCGCAAGTTTCTAGATTGTTGTACGCAAAAGCTGAAACTTCACCTGTACGGTGAAAGGTTAATGATCATTGCATCCAACACATGAGATAAACAGGGGTAGAACAAGCCAGTTGCTTTACCCGAAGTTGAGGAGTCTAACGCGAAAGCACTGTTCTTTGATGAGCTTCCACTTCCGTTCGTTTTCAACTTCTTCTTGGGTGTCGGTGGGCAGTAATCGCGAATCTGATTGTACTCCTCTTCCATCCACAGAGGTGACATCTTCATTTCGGAAAAGTCCTTCTCATTCAGCTGCTTGAACTCCTTCAGCTGCTCATCACAGTAGTTCTTCGTTTTGGTGAATGACTTCTTGAGCGTGTCCATCCTCCCTCGACACTCATCCCCCGTCTTGCCTGGCACCGCCTTGGCTATGGCATCCCAATACGAGTCACCATCAGTGCCCTGCTCCATTCGAGTACACGCTTTCTTCGTGGTCGAAACTGCTTTCAACAGTTCCTCTGTGGCTTCTTTAGCCCAATTCTTTCCACGATTCCTGCGCTTCATCTCCTCAACTGTTCCTTCTCCTGCAGTGTCATTGAAATTTCCTGAGTTTCCACACAAAGACGGCGAAATCTGGAAGGGCAAATCACAACCAATGTTTACTTCAGCAGCTTCACTTTGAGCTCCGTCTCCTGCCGTGCTCATGTCGTCGCCTACAAGGCTGGTAGCCAGAGCAGGGGGCGACGTCTCCATCCCTACCACTGAAAATAACATGGCACAACAGAGCACAAGGACAAGTGAGCTCCACGGACAGGGTCGGTTTAAGTTAGCAATGCAAGATACATGAGCATGGAATTGATGCACATCGAGTTCAGGTGCCAATAGAAGGTTGAATGTACACATTCCATACTGCAAAAGTTGCAAATGTGCCTTACCTTGTGCTGTAATTTCCATGGCCCCAGAGGCTGGTGAGTCCACAACAGAAATCTCAAAAACACCATTTTCTAACACGACTTCCTGCATCTCTGGCGCTCGTGCTGCCAGAACGCTCTTATCCAGATCCTTCGGGTATGGCAGACGGCTCTCCAGAACCATGGGTCATCCATCTCAGTCATCATGGCCCCAGAGGCTGGTGAGTCGACAACAAAATTCTCGAAAACACGATTTTCTAACACGACGTCCTGCATCTCTCGCGCTCGCGCTGCCAGAACGCTCTCATCCAGATCCTCCGGGTATGGCAGACGGCTCTCATAAACCATAACGTCATCCATCTCAGTCATCATTTTGGAGGGAGTTCTAACTTTCACACAATGCCAAGTTGCTTGGAGTGAGGCTTCTTCACACAGAAGGACGTCTTGGGCCTTGGCACTGGATAAAACCTGAAATACAGAAACACGGATGAGAATGACACCCAAGTCCAAGTGGAGTTCAATCGAAAACGAAAGACCACATCCCACGTGTGCTACGCGATGCGGCACACATGGAGTTGGTAACATGGACTCAGAGGTCGACCGACTGCGAAAATCGAACATGGAAACAAGGGAATACGGATATTCCCATCGAGAAGTACAATTGCAAACACCTCGCCACAAACATTCTAGGGCTCCACTGTACTGGACACCAAGAGGCTTGTCTCACAATTCCGAAGAGCGTGTCGACTTCCTTTGAAATGCACTTCAACAACATGCAATGGCAAACTGACTGAAAAACAGCATACGGCTGGGAACAAACGAATCAGATTGGACCTGAGGGCCTCGATTTCGTTCTCGTGCGGAGAACCCCAACGCCCGAAAACTCCGACAGCGTGTTGTGCTCACCCAGTTGCCTCCTCCGTGCAAATCAAGCGCAGAGTTCGTCTCACCAATTCGCCAACAAGCACACGGTGCGAAATTGGTATTCGATTTCCGCAGTCCCACGATGAACAGACGTGATGCTTGCCTGTGCCGATAGAATCGGAAGAGCACATACTTGCTGCTCGCTTCTCCGCTCCCAGTCTCCCACCATAACTGATTCCTATCGGAATTGCTACAGTTCATACAGACAATGGCTTTGAAGGTAAAACCCTGCTTTCATGTTTGGGGACTTTGGTCTCATTGGTTCGTACTACTTTATCGGAAGTGCTACAGTAGTCAACGGACGACTGGGTCAGGGAGATTTGACCCCCCCTCGTTGCCCTGGCTGGCCAGGGTTATTTGTGAAAAAAATCCCCCTATGCTTTTTTGCCATGATTTTTTATATTTCTACACCACCCCCTCAGGCTAATTTGGGGCCGCTGATTCCAAAGAATTTGCAAAAAAAAATTCATCTGATTGCAAATAAAAAATTCCACAGCGTTTTCCCCAGGAGTAAAACGGGGCAATGAGGGGGTCAGTTCACCCTGGCCGTGCCGTGAGCAAGGTGGATTTGAGAAAATGATTTGGGAGCTGTTCAACTCAGTGAACAGCTGCACGCATTTGGAGCGTCTCCTGAGCTTGCTGTAGGTCGTGTTGGGAACCATCCGCTTGAGGTGATCGAGTTGCAGATTGTGCCCTGAAAGAAACTGGACTCCATTTGCAAGGCTGTTAGTGACTGAGGCAGCGCCTGTTGAATGCCATGTTCCATGTGCAGTCAGACTGAGGCCTGCAGAGCTGATTCATGAAAGCCTCCCAGCAGGACCGCGGGAAGAGGGACGAGCAGACAGGGCTAGCTAGACCCTGCGATGACGTTTCAGTCGACATGGAAAGAGTTCATAGACCAAGCTGTTTCATTGTATGATTTCAAAGGGACACGAGAAAATGAACCCGAATTTGTGTTTTATGTAAGAAAGTCTTTAAAATCTTTTCAGTAGTTCATGTTTCCTCCTTAACCCTGTAGTGCATCGGCAACCCATTAACACATATATAGTGGTCAATAGCAAGAAGTGACCACATTCTTGAACTATTAATTGAAGGGTCATTGCAAGAAACACCGTCCACTTTTCATAGTGGTCTGGTATAATCTGCATTTCAACAAACATGTAATGGGATTATTGCGTAGGAGAACAATCTCGAACATTGACTGGAAAAATTGACGGCTAAAAGTACTGTTGTAAGTACTATCAATGGACTACTTACAAGTAGTAAGACAATACTTCAGTAACAGAAAGATAGATTGATACAAAAAAAATAAAATCAATGAGTTATGAATTAATAATAAATAGAAAATAGTGTACAAATGAAAGCTAAAAATTGGCCATTTGAGAGAACTTGGTGGTGATCAAATTTCACCCCCCCCAAAAAATGAAGTTGATGCCTCCTTCAATGTTTAGAAGTGCTTGAATGTGCAAAGGAGCCCTATTTGCATAAACCTAGAGGATATAAAATAATATATTTTTAGATGCCCTTTGGTAGGCATATACCCACCTAGTATGGGATAAACTACCAAAATTTTAATTCTAAATTATTCCATTTGGGTACTCTGAATGTAGTGAAAACTCCTAAATCTCAAATGTGACAAAGTAACAAAATTGACTTTTAAATATAAAATGATTTTTTCTAATTTCTAAAAAATAAAGGATGACCATCATGACCATCAAGTTAGACATGTCCAATAGAAATTTCATGTTCTTAGGACTTAAGATTCAAAAGTTATACCAAAAGATAACAACATCACTCTAATTGTGACAGAAAATAGGATCAATGTTTCTTGCAATGACCCTGAAATACATGTACCACTGTTCATTTATGAAATATTTGAATCATTTCATGTGATCAAATTGCACACTATTTGGAGTCACATCTGCTACACGCTTTTGTGGGCATTGGATAGTGGATCTTAAGCCGACATTGCTTCTATGAAGTGTATATCAAAACATGGAAAATGAGATTATTACACTCGCTCAATTTCATTATGCAGAAAGTGATTGCAAAGTAGTTTAGCATTGTGTGTACTAGATAGCTAATAAAGGACATAAGTTGTATTCTCTATTGGTTGTCCTATAGAGATTTTCAAGCAATTTTAGTGATTCTTGTAGTTCATGGTTATATAGAATATGTTCTATGGTGCTCTGCAAAGAACTACAATATAGGGAATGTCCACTCATAAGTTGATAATGGTGAAGATCAAGGAGTGTGAGAAACCAAAGACATGGAAATATAGTGAATTTCATCAAGTTGAGACTATAATGTGGCAAGTTTTAACGATTAAGAAACAAAAGCATGACCATTTATCTCACTTGTGCAACAAGCTTATTTAAATGCTCTCCTTTAATTATTAGAAGAACTATCTTAATTTGACTTTCAAAGTATTTATGTAACTATTTCATATATTAATATCATCAGACTAGTCTTTGTACTATAACAAATCCAAATATTGTTGAAAATTTCTAATTCCCTAATTTCTATATGAAAGTATTTGAAAATCAAATGAGCATTTGAGAGTCACTAAAGTAAGATCATTATAGTTATGTATGATTGAATTCTATTGTATGTATGTTTGTCATACTCATCCATTCATGAAATATTTGTAAGTACACACTTAAAAAAAACAATGAAGACAAATATATGTCCAAGTCATTTTAAGACACCAAAAGCATTAATAATCAAAATGGTCACAAAAAAAAATAGCCCCCCAAATTAACAAGAGAATGAATGAGATAGAGGATAAGATAAACAATAACTTAAATATATAAAAGGAAATGTTAGAATGATTGTCAAAATAATATTAAAATGTCTAAATTTAAAACATTATAAAACATTATAAATAATTAATGTGAGATAAATAATGATCAATAGAATTTTAAGTAAATAAAACAAGAAATGTAATAAACAAATAATCGTTAAAAACTTCAAACCTAGAAACTATGCTCAATTGCTTAATCTTTAGATGCACATGTGTAGTTGTAGTTACTTTAATAGTCCCCAAATTGGAAAATCCATAGTGAAGGATTTTGAAGTTCAAGTGAATTTTGTGGTTATAGACTTGTCCTTTCAAAGATAATTTGGTAGTAGTTGGGAGAAGAAGGTCGTTGCAAGAAATACATGACATTTTTGTTTTAAACCAACCTATTTTCATGAGTATTATGACGTCTAGAATCATTTAATTAAATAAAATAAAAATTTGAATAATTTATAAAGCATTCAAAATAGTATAATTGTAAAATTCAAGTTTAGAAAAACTTATGTCTAAAAGTTATGCTCAAAAAAAGAGCAATGGAAATTGCCAAGAAAATGGATACTTTGATGATTGATTTTTTAAAAATTGTCTAAAAATTCAAAAAAATTAAATAAAACTTGGCCATTTTTTTCTAGTTTGTAGGTGCTCTATCGCATTCCTTCTCCTTTATTTTCATTTTTGGATCAAAAATAGTACTAAAATCCCCTAAATGGAAAAAATAGACATCCAATTGGGGTTTATTTAAAAATAGTAAAATAATTTTGAAAAAGTAAAAAAATATTATTCAATGTCCACAACTATTACATGTACTTTCATTTCATATTTCATATAAAATGGACATACAATGCAGAAGTTATGAGCAAAAAACTACTTGTCCAAGGCCAACGAAACCCAAAAAAGAACAAGTGTTTCTTGCAATTACCCAAAAAGAAGATGGAGGTAATAGACATGAAGAAATTGGACCCAAGTTTGAATTTTCAACAGTCTACTTCAAATTTATGCACAAAGTACTCCAAAGTTTGTATTTAGAATGATGAACACCATGTTTGAAGCAAATTCTTGTCACAATTATTTCTTATCCCTCCATTGGTATGCTTGGATAATTTAATCCTTATGGCATTCCGTTGCTAGAGGGACAATCCACAAGAAAATAAAAAATCTCCTTGAATTGGGGGGATTCGGTTCTTTTGCTTGTCCCAAGATAATTTACCAAAGTGAATAGTGAATAATGTTTTGACTTTGTAGCCTAAATGTGGTGCTTAGAAAGCCATATTCAATGTAGAAGTAGCCAGTTCAAGAGGTTGAAACATTCCAAAAGAATGCAAAAAACATGGTATCCTAACGATTATCTCAAAACCAAGCTTGAGGAGGAATGTAGGATTAGAGAATTTGTGGCAAAATCAATTATAGCTTTAGAAAATCTAGCCAAAGTATCTTCTACTTTTTGTAAGTTTTCTTTTTTCTTCTCATTGCTCCATGAATTAGTTGAAAATTGTGCAGAAAAATCAAGAAGATTTGAATGACTAAACTAATCCTATTATTGAAGATTGAACATTAATTGTTTTTTCAACATACTTAGTAGTACTTCACCCATCATTTTGCAAGGCTTTTGGACTTGCAAGCTCTTGAAACATTCCTTATCCACACCAACTCTTTTAAGAGTTAACATCTAAAGGGTTTAAAGTATGTATTTTTGTCTTCTCTAAGTTGGAAATGTAAATTTTCTTACATTTTGCATTTCCTTACAAAATATTGGTGAAATATATTAACCCTAGAACATTCAACTGGTTACTACAAAATCAACCTTTTTGATACCACATAGATCATTTACTTATAAAAAACTAAGAGCACTCATTGGAAGTCAAAATATTGTGCAACAACTCCCCTTTTCACACAAAAGACAATGTCTCTATTGCTCACTACCCCCCAAAAGCCTTGGGGTATTTCTAGGGCAACATTCGTATTCTATATTCATACACACACGATTAGGACTTCCTTGTACATGCATCAATGGCTTGCTAGATAGGTAAGAAACTAGCTTAAATTTAGGGGAATGTAATGTGGCATAAGGTAGAACAACCCATTATAGACAAATTAAAGACACATAGTTAGGGAATGACCACATCAAAGTTTCTTTCCAATAAATGAGATTTTGGCCTACAATCAATGTCTTATTAGGATTTAGTGATTAGTGACTACAATAGGAACTTCTATCTTTTGACTGTAAATTCATTGTAGGAATTGAAGTTTTTTTAGGCCTTCATGTTGTGGCCATGCTAGAAAATATTGTGACTGCTTTAGATTAGTAAGTTGAGCATTATGGGTACAAATTTTTTGTTGGTTTGGGGGTAGATTAGAGACTCCTTTGGGTCATAATTGGCAGTACACCTTAAAAATTCATAACAAAGTCATATATTGTTGAAAAAACTAATTTTAATTTGTTGTTGCCATTTCTTACACTTGTCTCTATGTGAAAAAAATGAAAACTTCAACCAATGGCTTGAGGGCAAACTCCTAATTCTACCCACAATGAGATGTTCTACCTTACATGGGAGGTTGGATGTGAGTATGTGACCTTTTGGAGGGGACCAAAGTCCAAACATACAAAGAGGGCCTATGAGGGCCTTAAAAAAATGTCCTTGATTTTGCAAGGCATCCATTTCAGTCCTAAGTGACATAGTTGTGTGAAAAGAAGACTCAATCTCCTATTTCCCCTTTTTAAAAAAATCGAGCAATTGGGGTACTTTGTTAGGTTACAGAAGGCTCTAACTTGTATGAGGAGAATATGTTCTTGGTTAACCCATAAATGACACTACGACCGTTTTTTGTCAATGAATGACAAAGAAACTTTTTATATGGGATAGAAGTGCAACTATTCATTTTCCAAATTTTGTGTGAAAAGGAGAGGTCTTTTGTAGTAGTTTGATTTCCAATGAATGCCTTTTTAGTTTTATAAGCGAATGATTCACACAACTATCAAAGGGTATAATGATTTATAGAAAAGAACGGAGAAATCATGGTCAAAAACATACAAACTTGTTTTATGACATTGCTCAATCATCAAGCATGCTACAAACACAGACAATATTAGCAAATCTAATTTTGTTGCAAGCATCATTCCACATTGCACATACCAAAATATACAAGAAGTACGAACCAAGGGGATTTTTTTTGTCTTTTTCGTGCTAAATTGCACCAGAAAAATAATTTGGTTAAAAAATGCCAAAAAACTTGAATGAAATCGCCAAACTATGAATGAAAACCAATTTAATTATAGACATGTGATATGTGCTAATGTGATATTTTCTATCCAATATATGGATGAATGTTGAAATTTGGAGAACCAGTATAACATTTTTATATTGCCACTTTGGCATTGCTTAAAAAAAAATTTAATTTAAAAAAAATTAAAAACTTGGTAGAGACCTGCAAGTTGAACTATGCAAGAGGTAAGGATGAAGATTCTACAGTTATTTTATTCTGAAATGTTCATGTTTACTAGAAATGTTCAAAAAAGAGATTGACAATTGAACCTCATCTTTCCTTCATTTAGGCTGCTTCTATAACTTTTTGTTTGGTGCCTTGCACTTTAGTGTCCACAAGAGAGCAATTCTTTCATTGCATGTATTTTTCTTCGTTTTTTTAAGCAAGCATGTTGAAGAACACATTGCAAGAGTTTTTGTTAGGTAATATAAGTTAACTTAGAGAGGGTGATTTTATGCTAGATAAACCACTTGTCGCATTGCATGCATTTTAATAGTAGGACTCATGTCCTACTCATTGATAATGACTCTTTTTGGAATATTAAGGGAGGCAACCCGTTTCTAACCACTTAACCCCTACAAAAGTTTGACTATGTTTTCACCAGAAATGCTCCAAAATTGCCATCTCTAGTACGAGTACCAAATTTTTGAAAAAAATATATTTTTGGACACATCTAACCATAGGATCTTATATTGCTTTGGTTTGAAAAGATGTGGAAAATTTTTTCACCGTGTAGCTTGCAAGATATTAACGTTTGAAGTAACAAAAATCCTTTTTGCAAAAAAACGGGTAGGTGCACTTCACAAGGTCAAATCATTATGAAAAAATGTCCAAAATGGTGGTTACTCGTTGGATTCATTCTTCAAGGCAAGGTTTCTACATGCTTGAAATTTTTTAAATCACTTGGAATTGTTCAACATATAGGAAAAAAATAGAAAGTAGAAAGAAGTAGAACATGATTCAAAATACTAATTGTTAACAATTTGTTTATGGAATTGAAAAATGTCAATCCCAATGGGTGTAATGTTGTAATAAACCATCTATTCATTATAGATTCCATAACTACCCACAAACTATCTACAACTAAAGCTTCTCATAACTTTCATCTCATTTATCAAAATGGAATGATTCAAAGATTTCCACCTATATATAAATCTAAAGAACCAATTTCAAATTTTTATTTTTTTAAAAGCAATTTTTAAAGAAGTTTTTTTTGTTGCCTAGATTGCCCGTTGAATGTTGGAAATGATGTATCATACAATAACTTTTTAACCATGTAGTCAAAAGTTATGAAAATTGTTGGACCTTAAAGCTACTCCTCAAGCACATGTTGTGTAAAAATTTCAGTGAAAAAAAAATGAAAATTCCATTTGTAGTGAGCTGCCAAAATTGTTGTGTTGCCAAAAAACATTGTTTGGTCCTTTAGGGGTTAACTAGATATAGGTATTTGCAAAGTAGGTTTCCACACTAGGAAAATTTTTCCATGTGCAAAAATAGAGTTCACAAGGTTTCTATAATTTTTCAGATTTTTATTTCTCAAAACAAAATTACTGTGAAATTTTTAGTTGAAGATTTTGTTCCTTCCATACTTGTCATATACAATGACTCCCAAAAGTAGTTGGCCACCATATAAATTACTCCCATAAATTGAGAAATTGGAATTATAAAGTGAAATTTGGATAGCATGTTGTACAAAGGGAATTTTACCCTCATGTGCAATTTCAATTAAAATAAACTATATTTAGACATATTATTATTTGAATGAAATTTCTATAGAAAAATAAATTTTTTGTGCAAAGTTAAAATGTTCCATTTCTTTTTGCAAGAAGAGCATATTGTACATCTTGACTAGAATAACATGATACAAGTTTTATGAATTTTGGATTTTTATTGATTGAAATATTATTGATTGAAATTTGACCTGAATTTTTTTATTTTTTATTTTTCACTCCATAAACTGTCTATATATATATATATATATATATATATATATATATATATATATATATATATATATATATATAGTTATTTGATATTATTTTGATTTTTGATTTTTGATTTTTTTTCAATTTATGGAGTAAGAAATAAAAAAAGTCAAAATTTTGAGGTCAAATTTTAATCAATAAGATTTCAATAAATAAAAATCTAAAATTCATGAAACTTGTAACATGTGATTCTAGTCAAGATGTACATCTTTTTATAGAGAGATATGGAGCATTTTAATTTCTCACCAAAAGTTTATTTTTACATCGAAATTTCATTCAAATAGTAATATGTCTAAAGATAATCTATTTTAACCCTTTAGCGCCCAACTCAAATTCACTGAAATCCAAACCCTTTGGAACTCATTTCCCTTAAATTACCATTCAGAATGAGATTCACAAAATATTGATTGTATCGATTGGTAGAGTCGAGAGGTCCAAAGGAGCATGAAAATGAACTAATGATTTGACCGTATAGTTTGAAAGATAATAACAGTCAAACAAGGACAACCTTCCAAGTCAAAGAGGCCACATTTTGGCCTATGGGGGCTCATGGGTTAAAGTAAAATTGCACATGAGGGTAGAATCTCCTTTGTACAACATGCTATTCAAATTGTACTTTATAAATCTAATTTCTCAATTTATGAGAGTGATTTATATGGTGGCCAATTACTTTTGGGAATCACCGTAGACCTTCCTATTTTTCACCAAGGATTGGTTCCAAAATCCAACAAAGGTTGGTTGCAACATTGAAAGTCCTACAACCAATCATAATGCTCTACAATTGTGCCAAAAACTATACCATAATTAATCATTGTTAATCACCTCCTCCATAGAATTACACCACCCTACAATGCTTGAATGGGTTGCCTCCCATAAAGAGATCAATTGGAGTTCCATAGGTTGTGTTACAATTGGGGAGTGTAGAATAGAAAAGGAAAACATTCAAAGTTAAGTCTTTGCCAAGGCTTTTGTAATTGGCCTTTCAAAGGCCTTAATTTGCTTGTAGTATGTATAATGAACATGGTGTGAACTCCAAGAGGAAATTTTTAGATTTTTTAATCCCTAAATGCCCATGGCACCAAGTTTTGGTGTCGACAATACTTTGAAGTTCTATAAACCTAAATAAGTTCATATTTTTAGTAGTTTATATTCTTGAATGAGTCTTTTTGAAGAATAGTTGTAGCATCAAAAATCCAATTTTGAAAATGATCGATTATGATTTCTCTATTCAAGCTTTAGTGCAAGGGGGGCCATTGCAATCTTGACTTTCCATAGTGTTTGAGGGCTCTTTGAAATGAGCCTCAAAAACACTCGATCTTTCACGGAAAATCACATTAGAAATTCATTTAAAACAATTATGGAGTAGATTTTGAGAAGCCATAAATTGATTGGAGTTATGCATGTCAGGGCCTTTATCCTTGCCTTTATCCTCATATTTTTTTTGGTGACCAATTTTTTAGATTTGACATGTCAAAAGAAGATTGAAAGATTTCAAATTACTTTTGGAGTTTTAACACCCTCATGACCAAACATTATAATCTTTCAATCCAAAAGTGATTATTTTTTTTCCTATGTTATCTCTAACATGTCTAGTTTGAATTTTTTTGGTTATAATTCAAGAAACATTGATACAACTTATCAAATTGTTGGCTTTTTGTTCAATTTCGAGAAAATTCCTAGAAACTCGTCAAAAGACCTTGGGCATTCAAGAATTAACCCTTCTAGGCCAATTAAATGTAGCCAAAAAATGGATGATGAACTTAAAAACATGTTTTTAGCCACTTAGAATTGATATTTCATGATTATCATCCATTTCAATTTTTCATGAAGAACATGAGCCTAACTATCGAACATTTTCATTGTATGGAATTTGAAAAAACTCTAGTAAAACACTTAGAAAAGAAGCATTGATTTCTATGACTTTTTAGATATTTATAATATAGAATTTACAATGTTAGTAAGTGAAAATTAAAGTTGACAAATTATTACAGTTAGAGTTTTGTATTTCAAGCTTCTTATTACAAATCATTAAAAAAAAATATCAAAATTTAATGTCTATTCAAAATATGAAATGGCTATTACTTTAAGCTTATATTTGTATTAAGTAAAATTATTGATGAATGATAGTATAGGCCATCTAATTCTATAGATGTCACTTATAGTTATTCATGGGCAATTTGAATTCAAAGAGTGTAAATTATAAGCAAATTTTTCTTTCATGCATTTTTTACAACAAACTTTTGAAAATCATCAAATCTTGTATATAGATTTTGTAAGAAGATTTTGTATATAGTTGGGAATAAAAAGATCCATTTCTTGTTAAGTCCCTTCACCAATTGGTCAATTCCTCATCACTTTTCAAACAACCAACATTTTCTAGAAGTTGCTAATGATAATAAGTAGCTTTTAAATTTTAAGATAAACCAATAAAAGAATTCTTTTAAGAAAATTTAGAAGCAACAATTGCAATTAGAAGGCTCTAGAAGTTGCCTAAATTCATCACCAATCTACCACCAATTTATTACTAATCTACTATCAATTTACAAAATGCTAGCTCTTAATTTGAGTCGCTTTCAAGTTCTAAAAAGCAATCAAGAGCCAAAGCAATGTTGGTGGATGTTGATGAGTACATCATGTTCCTTGGAGATGCAAGCACAAAATCGTATTGGGCATGGGTTAAAGGGATGGTGGAGCAATAGTCTACACCTCCAATTTGAATGCACATTGTCTCCCTTTCTCAACTTTTAGAATATGTAATTAGTTTTAAATTAGTGAAGAATTGAATGCATGAAAAAGATCTAAGTGAAGAATGGGTCTATTTGTTTTCAATTCTAATATGAATTTTCTTGACTCTTCATTTAAAAACTTGCAATACATTCAAATTTGCTCCAAATATCTGAAATTTCTGTGATTTTTAGAAGACTTCATTTCATTTTTGAAAAAATGAATGTATGTTGTCAAAGGCCCTTATCTGCAAGGTTAACCATACAGTATAGAGAAATGTACTTTACAAAAATTTGTTCATGCCACACCTCACATTAAATTCTTTACACATCATATTTTTGTTACTTTATGGTGCACTACAAGGGAAGTTCATGGGTGAGGAGCGACCAAACCCTAACTATCCATTTCTACTTTTCCTAATTACTTTCTAATAAACTATAATTTCAATCTACAATTTTGAGCTTTGTTTAACAGTGTCTATAGGTTTCTATTGCCAAAAAATTTCAATCCTAAATAACATGTCATATATTGTCTAGAAAGGATTGAAAAATGAACTAAAATGGCATGTTTTTCAACTAAAATATTTATAGAGATCACATGAAGATGATTATTGTATCAATATTCAACCAAAATAAGCTTTTAGTAGAAAGATATTTTATAGAATTTTTTTTTTCATTTTTCAAATTTTTTTTTCTTACATAATATAGGGGTGTGAAAGTTATTTTTAGCTTTGCAGTGTATCTTTTTCCTTCTAAAATTTGTAACTAATTATTATTAACATTAAAAAATACCAATAATTCAAAACATAAACTTTCAAGTAGGAAAATCTATTCATATTTTTTTTCATAAAATTTTAGGATATAATATAGGGGTCCTAGGATTTGGTCATTCCTCACCCTTGAACTTCCTTTGTAGTACACCCCCTGAGTTAATGGGGGGATTTTTTTAACATGGAAGATGTGTGAATGGATGTTTCCTACATATCTATGCAATTGAATATTAAAAATTAATCACCAATGTTTTTTGATCCATTATCATGAAAAACTATAAATGTCAAGATTTACCCAAAATGGAGGTTTTGCTTTTTTAAAACTAAAATTTGATATGCTTGTTTGGAGGTTTAAAAATCAATTGTTGTCCATCCTATCTTGAAAGCACCCCCAGCTTGGATGGACATAATTTATGTGGTCAGAGGGAGTCTTGAGAGGATGCTTTGTATCCTTTTAACATTATAAGGACATTGCAAATCTAAAAGTTTTGATGGATGATTTCGTTGATAACTGTAGAAACAAAGAACGTACCTATTTATTCAATAATCGGAGTATTTGCATGACGACCTTGGAGTTGGGTCTTTATAAGGTTAATTGGAAGAGTGAATGGAGGCTCATTGGATGGAAAAAAATTAAATTCTCATCCAAACCATGACGACCTTGGAGTTGGGTCTTTATAAGGTTAATTGGAAGAGTGAATGGAGGCTCATTGGATGGAAAAAAATTAAATTCTCATCTAAACCATGACGACCTTGGAGTTGGGTCTTTATAAGGTTAATTGGAAGAGTGAATGGAGGCTCATTGGATGGAAAAAAATTAAATTCTCATCTAAAGGTTTGGGAGGTATGTAGTTGCTTGAACCCTTATAAGATGGCTTGGTGACCATGGAAATCATCTCTTTGCTTAAAAAATTACAAAAATACTCATTGGAAGTCAAACTACTATAGAAGACTTCCTCTTTTCACAAACAAAATTCTAAGGATGAATAGTTGCTCTCCGTCCTACTAGAAGGATTCTCTATCATCCAACGGACACCAAATGTCCTCTTCAGCATGTAAGGGTTAAGTGAATGGAATTGAATATTCCCTCATTGTGGCATAATTTGACTTCTCTACACAAGAAAGTGTCAAATCCATGGATCACCATGTAAAGTATTTTGGCAACTTCAAGCCCAGTCTTTCAAATGCTCTTGAGGTGAATTGGACAGTCAGAACTCATCCATGCAGAGACAAAAGAGCAACGAGTCAGAGACACAGCCCATATGAAAAGATATGGTTATTGAATCGGAGTCTGGAGCAAAGAGTCTCCCGAAGTACACACAGGCAAGCTTCAGAACTTGTGACTGACTCAACTCATTCTTGCTAACTTAACTCGATCTTCAAGGGCACTCCAGTCACGTATGATATGTGCGAGTAATAACTAAGCTTAGATTATACGACTTATCCTGTGCTGCCAAGTTCTGGGAAGAAAACGGAACTGGTCGGTGGATGATGCGAAACAACGAAACGAGTGAAAACAGGTGGGTGCTTGATCGAAGCAATCCAGGTCATGTAGGAACAAAGGTTGGAATCTCTGCGTCTTGGATTCTTGATAAGCAGATTGCATGGTTTTTGACTCTCCGAGGGTTCGATTCGTAGGAGCAGGGAGGTTCCGTGGGAGCAGCAACGACCTGCAACCACTTCTTGGACGCAGACCTTCTTCTTCTTGTTCCATTTTTTCTTCTGTGGCACAAACTGCAGCAACCGCCCTTACAGCCAGGGGGTGTACGACCCAAGTTCAAAATTTGCAACCAAATTTTCGATGAAATCTTCATCGACATCTGCGTCCCGGGGCGCTGGAGGAGCTTGTTGTTCGAGGGGGGCGGCCACCTGAAACTCCAGGTAGGCGGGTGGGTCCTCCTTCGGCAGCTCAACTGGACCGGAGGCCTGGGAGGAACGTCACTCAGCTATTAACTCCACGTGATATAATTACTCAGTCGGGGGGTCTAAGTCAAAGTCAAAAGTCCTGACTCGTCAGACGATCTGGAGTGGATAAGGATAAGAGGAACCACGTACAGCCAAACCGAAATTTTTTCAAAAAAAAAAAAATAGTCAGAGAAACCCCGGAATCCCAGATCAGCCGGTGAGAGAGCCATCCTCTGAAGAAGTGATACTCTTCACTTTGATGCTTCCTCCATGTCCCTCCACTTGCAGGCGTTTCCACGGAAGCGAGTGGTCAACATACGAGGAACTCCCGAACGAAATCGAAAGAATTCCCATGAAGTGCTGTGCTCCATCTTTCAAATTGCCCAGGGCGAAAAGCTTCTTCAGGTCTACCATTCTGCCCTATATACTATATTCTGCTCTATAGACTATAGTAGCTCTACCACTACTAACCCCACCTCCTCGCTTGTAAGTCACAGAGCACGACAAAGCTTGATGTCCAGATGTCAGGGAGCTCGCTGCCGCCTTTGATTCCTGATACTCTTCTAACGTCCGCCTTGTGGGGAGTCAATCTCACTACTGGGTATGATACAGATTACAGACGCCACTGTGGCTCCTTCCTTGGCATGGAATAGACACGAATTCTTTCTGCTGGATGCCGACTCCGTGTTCTAGCCTCCACTGCAAAAAACAATCACCCTCCCTCTTCCCCATCCCGGAAACAAAGAAAAGAAACAAGAAAGAAAGAAAGCACTCGAAAATAGAAATGAAGAGAAAAAAAAGAGAACGAAGAAGAGAAGGGAAGGGAAGGAATGAGAAGCAGAGAAGGAATGAGAAGTGCTCAGAGAAGAAAACAGATTCAAGAAGAGGGTGGAAGAAAATAAAACGAACACAAGAGAAGAAGAAAAAATCAGGAAACAATAAAATTTAATAAAGGGACAGTGGACAACCCTCAGTAAAGACAAAAGGAAATGGAAAAAAGGCAAGATCATCAATATTACTAAACGTCAAAAATCAATATATTCAGTATCTTAAACTCGAAGCCATGATGCCACGACGGTTACTTAGAACATGGAGCTGAAACTCAAAAAGTGCAAGACTGGAACTGTCAAAGCCCTCTCCCTCACAAAAGTCGACCAAAAAGACTTCATTCCCAACAACACAAACGTCATGGCAATGACCTGAAAACAGAAGCTCATTCTATCGTAACTCCACGCACTACAAGCATGGTTCTATTCGTGCTGCACAAACCCACGTCAGGACACCACACTCATGCATGGAAAATACGAAACTCAGCAATAACTTCAACACACGAGCATTGCGTGAGGAACATACCACCAATGCTGGCTCGCCCAGGGCGGGTGGCAGGAGACCTGCTGCAAGTCAAATTTCAGCAATATAAGACGATAGCATCCAAAAAACAGAGGGACAAAATGTCGAGGTAGAAGAGGAAGTAGAGGCTCCATTAACCAGACATCCCATTAAAGGTTACGTTGATTATACTGGTGAACTAAGATTTTGCTTCGTATGAAAACACAAAATCTATTGACATTGAGTTTGGGGCATCTGAGTTTGAGCTCAATCAAAAATAGATGAGGCGCAAGTTTCTAGATTGTTGTACGCAAAAGCTAAACCTTCACCTGTATGGTGAAAGGTTAATTATCATTGCATCCAACATAGGAGATAAACAGGGGCAAAAACAAGCCAGTTGCTTTACCCGAAGTTGAGGAGTCTAACGCGGAAGCACTGTTCTTTGATGAGCTTCCACCTCCGTTCGTTTTCAATTTCTTCTTGGGTGTCGGTGGGCAGTACTTGCCAATCTGATTGTACCACTCTTCCGTCAACCGAGGTGACACCTTCATTTCCAAAATGTCCTTCTCATTCAGCTGCTTGAACTCCTTCAGCTGCTCATCACAGTAGTTCTTCGTTTTGGTGAATGACCTCTTGAGCGTGTCCATCCTCCCTCCACACTCATGCCCCGTCCTGCCTGGCACCGCCTTGGCTATGGCATCCCAATACGAGTCACTAGCAGTGCCCTGCTCCATTCGAGTACACGCTTTCTTCGTGGTCGAAACTGCTTTCAACAGTTCCTCTGTGTCTTCCTTAGCCCAATTCTTTCCACGATTCCTGCGCTTCTTCTGGGTCACAACTGTTCCTTCTCCTGCAATGTCATTGAAAATTCCTGAGTTTGGACAGGAAAACGTCGAACTCTCGAAGGGCAGCTCACTAGCAATGCCTACTTCGCTGGGCATCGTGGGGAGAGAAAGATTCTCTACTTGAGCAGCTTCACTTTGAACTCCGTCTCCATGCTTGCTCATGTCGTCGCCTACGGGTCCGTGAGTCGGAGCAGGGGACGAGGTCTCCATTACAACCACTGAAACAATATGCACAAATGAGTAAAAGAACAACTTAGCTCCACAGGATCAGAGTTAGTTAGGAATTCAACACAAGAGCATGGAATCGATGCACATCAATTTCACTAGAAGACTGTATTCATCGCATATACATTCCATACTGCAAAAGTTGCACATGTGCCTGACCTTGTTCTGTAACTTCCATGGCACTGGAGGTTGGTGAGTCAACAACAGAATTCTCGAAAATACCAGTTTTTAACACGGCTTCCTTTATCTCCCGTGCCCGCGCTGCCAAAATGCTCTCCAGAACCATGGGGTCATCAAACTCAGTCATCATTTCTGCTGGAGCTCTTACTTGGACACAACGCCCAGTTGCTTTGAGTGCGGCTTCTTGACACAGAAGTACGTCTTGGGCCTTGACACAGATCGAATAAAAACCTGAAATAGAGAAGCACATGTGAAGAAGACACCCAAGTCCAATTGGAGATCAATCAAAAACGAAAAGACATGAGATCCCTGGTTTACTGAGCGATTCCGCAGACAGGTGGATTGTAACACAACTTTAGAGGTCGAGGGGCTGCAAAAATAGAACATGGAAATAGGAGAATATCGAGAAGTACAATTGCAAACACCTCGCCACAAACATTCTAGGGTTCTACTGTACACGAAAAGGCTCCTTCCAGAATTGCGAACCGCGTGTCAACTTCCTTTGAAATGGACTTCAACAAGAAGCAATTGCAAATTGCAAATTAAATAACTGCATACATCTGGGAACAAACAGATCAGATTGTACCTTAGGGCCTCGATTTCGTTCTTGTGAGGCGAATCCCAAACCCCGAAACCTCCGACAGCTTTTTCTGCTCACCCAGTTGCCTCCTCCGTGAAAATCAAGCGCAGAGTTCGTCTCACCAATTCGTCAACAAGCACACGGTGCGAAATTGGTTTTCGATTTCCGAAGTCCGACGATGAACAGACGTGATGCTTGCCAATGCCAAAAAAATGGGGAAAGCACACTTGGTGCTAACTTCTCCGCTTCCACCATAACTGATCCATATCGGACTTGCTACAGTCCCGAAATTCATACAGACAAAGGCTACCAATTCAAAACCTTGCTTTCGTGTTAGGACTTATCGGACCTGGGTCATATTTTGTCAGAACTGCTACAGTGTACAGTACAGTAGTAAGATTTCTCGGAGGAAGACTGGGGCCGCGCCAGAGAAAATTATTTACTGTGGCAACCTGGGGAGTTTGCATTCATCGTTTAGGGTTTGGGAAAATAGGATTTGGAAAATACTCTTGAGAACCGATTCACGCGATTCCTTGCTCTGCAGAATAGCGAGGGTACCAGCTTGAAAAGTTTGCAGGTATGAACAACGAGGGGCTCGCCAACGGCACCAGGACAGTTTGCTCTTCAATGCTCAGCCTGTGCAATAGGAAAAAAATAGAAAGTAGAAAGAAGTAGAAACGGATTCAAAATACTAAATTGTTAACAATTTGTTTATGGAATTGAAAAATGCCAATCCCAATGGGTGTATTGTTGTAATAAACCATCTATTCCTTATAGATTCCATAACTACCCACAAACTATCTACAACTAAAACTTCCCATAACTTTCATGTCATTTATTAAGATGGAATGATTCAAAGATTTCCACCTATATATAAATCTAGAGAACCAATTTCAAATTTTTAATTTTTTAAAAGCGATTTAAAAAAAAGTTTTTTTGCTACCCAGATTGCCCGTTGAATGTTGAAAATGACGTATCATACAATAGTTTTTTTAACCATGTAGTCAAAAGTTATGAAAATTGTTGGACCTTAAAGCTACTCCTCAGGCACATGATGTGTAAAAATTTCAATGAAAAAAATGAAAATTCCATTCATAGTAAGCTGTCCAAAATCGCTATATTGCCAAAAAATACCATTTGGTCCTTTAGGGATTAAGTAGATATAGGTATTTGCAAAGTAGGTTTCCATAGAAGGAAAAATTTTCCATGTGCAAAAATAGAGTTCATAAGTTTTTTATAATTTTTCAGATTTTTATTTCTCAAAACAAAATTAATATGAATTTTTTAGTTGAAGATTTTGTTCCTCCTATACTCGTCATATACAATGACTCCCAAAAGAAATTGGCCATCATATAAATTACTTTCATAAATTGAGAAATTGGAATTATAAAGTGAAATTTGGATAGCATGTTGTACAAAGGGAATTTTACCCTCATGTGCAATTTCAATTAAAATAAACTATATTTAGACATATTATTATTATTTGAATGAAATTTCTATATAAAAATAAACTTTTTGTACAAAGTTAAAATATTCCATTTTTTTTGCAAGAAGAGCATATTGTACATCTTGACTAGAATAACATGATACAAGTTTTATGAATTTTGGATTTTTATTGATTGAAATATTATTGATTGAAATTTGACCTAAATTTTTTTATTTTTCATTTTTCACTCCATAAATTGTCTATATATATAGTTATATAGTTATATAGTTATTTGATGTTATTTTATTTTATTTGAAATTTATAGAGTAAGAAATAAAAAAGTCAAAATTTTGAGGTCAAATTTTAATCAATAAGATTTCAATAAATAAAAATCTAAAATTCATGAAACTTGTAACATGTGATTCTAGTCAAGATGTACATCTTTTTATAGAGAGATATGGAGCATTTTAACTTCTCACCAAAAGTTTATTTTTACATAGAAATTTCATTCAAATAGTAATATGTCTAAATATAGTCTATTTTAACCCTTGAGTGCCCAACTCAAATTCGTTGAAATCCAAACCCTTTGGAACTTGTTCCCCTTAAACTACCATTTAGAATGAGATCCACAAAATATTGACTATATTGATTGGTAGTGGAGAGAGGTCTAAAAGAGCATGAAAATGAACCAATGATTTGACTGTATACTTTGAAAGATAATAACATTCAAACAAGGACAACCTTCCAAGTCAAAGAGGCCACATTTTGGCCTATGGGGACTTCGGGGTTAAAGTAAAATTACACATGAGGGTAGAATCTCCTTTGTACAACATGCTATCCAAATTTCACTTCATAATTCCAATTTCTCAATTTATGAGATCAATTTATATGGTGGCCAACTACTTTTGGGAGTCACCATAAACCTTCCTATTTTTCACCAAGGGTTGGTTCCAAAATCCAACAAGGGTTGGTTGCAACATTGAGAGTCTTACAACCAATCATAATGCTCTACAATTGTACCAAAAACTATGCCATAATTAATCATTGTTAATCACCTCCTCCATAGAATTACACCCCCCTACAATGCTTCAATGGGTTGCCTCCCATAAAGAGATTCAATAGGTTGTGTTGCAATTGGGGAGTGTAGAATAGAAAAGGAAAACATTCAAAGTTAAGTCTTTGCCAAGGCTTTTGTAATTGGCCTTTCAAAGGCCTTAACTTGCTTGTATTATGGAAAATGAACATGGTGTGAACTCCAAGAGGAAATTTTTAGATTTTTTAACTCCAAAATGCCCATGGCACCAAGTCTTGGTGTCAACAATACTTTGAAGTTCTATAAAACCTAAATAAATTCCTATTTTTAGTAGTTTATATTCTTGAATGAGTCTTTTTGAAGAATAGTTGTAGCATCAAAAATCCAACTTTGAAAATGATTGATTATGATTTCTCTATTCAAGCTTTTGTGCAAAGGGGGGCCATTGCAATCTTGACTTTCCGTAGTGTTTGAGGGCTTTTTGAAATGAGCCTCAAAAACACTCGATCTTTTATGGAAAATCACATTAGAAATTCATTTAAAACAATTATGGAGTAGATTTTGAGAAGCCATAAATTGATTGGGGTTAATATGCATGTTAGGGCCTTTATCCTTGCCTTTATCCTCATATTTTTTTCGGTGACCAATTCTTTTAGATTTGACATGTCAAAAGAAGATTGAAAGATTTCAAATCACTTTTGGAGTTTTAACACCCTCATGATCAAACATTATAATCTTTCAATCCAAAAGTGATATTTTTTTTCCTAACATGTGATCTCTAACATGTCTAGTTTGAAGTTTTTTGGTTATAATTCAAGAAACATTGATACAACTTATCAAATTGTTGGCTTTTTGTTCAATTGAGAGAAAATTCCGAGAAGCTCCCCAGAAGACCTTGGGCATTTAGGGATTAATCCTTCTAGGCCAATTAAATGTAGCCAAAAAATGGATGATGAACTTAAAAACATGTTTTTAGCCACTTAGAGTTGATATTTCATGATTTTCATCCATTTCAATTTTTCATGAAGAACATGAGCCTAACTATTGAACATTTTCATTGTATGGAATTGAAAAATCCTTTAGTAAAACACTTAGAAAAGAAGCATTGATTTCTATGACTTTTTAGATATTTATAATATAGAATTTACAATGTTAGTAAGTGAAAATTAAAGTTGACAAATTATTACAATTAGAGTTTTGTATTTCAAGCTGCTTATTACAAATCATTAAAAAAAAATATCAAAATGTGAAATGGCTATTACTTTAAGCTTATATTGTATTAAGTAAAATTATTGATGAATGATAGTATAGGCTATTTAATTGTATAGATGTCACTTATAGTTATTCATAGGCAATTTGAATTCAAAGAGTGTAAATTATTAGTAAATTTATCTTTCACGCATTTTTTACAACAAACTTTTGAAAATCATCAAATATTGAGAGATCCTACAATATTTAGGGGTTAAGAAGATTTTGTATATAGGTGGGAATAAGAAGATCCATTTCTTGTTAAGTCCCTTCACCAATTGGTCAAATCCTCATCACTTTTCAAACAACCAACATTTTCTAGAAGTTGCTAATGATAATAAGTAGCCTTTAAATTTTAAGATAAACCAATAAAATAATTTTTTTAAGATAAACCAGTAAAATAATTTTTTTAAGAGAATTTAGAAGCAACAATCGCAATTAGAAGGCTCTAGAAGTTGCTTAAATTCACCACCAATCTACCACCAATTTATTACTAATCTACTATCAATTTACAAAATGCTAGCTCTTAATTTGAGTCGCTTTCAAGTTCTAAAAAGCAATCAAGAGCCAAAGCAATGTTGGTGGATGTTGATGAGTACATCACGTTCCTTGGAGATGCAAGCACAAAATCGTATTGGACATGGGTTAAAGGGATGGTGGAGCAATAGTCTACACCTCCAATTTGAATGCACATTGTCTCCCTTTTTCAACTTTTGGAATATGTATGTAATTAGTTTTAAATTAGTGAAGAATTGAATGCATGAAAAAGATCTAAGTGAAGAATAAGTCTATTTGTCTTCAATTCTAATATGAATTTTCTTTACTCTTCATTTAAAAACTTACAATATATTCAAATTTTCTCCAAGTATCTGAAATTTCCGTGATTTTTAGAAGACTTCATTTCATTTTTGAAAAAATGAATGTATGTTGTCAAAGGCATGTATCTGCAAGGTTAACCCCTAAATGTTCAATTGCGTTTTATTGGCATTATAGCAATTTCAGGCAACTCACTATGAATGGAGATTTCATTATTTTTCTTTGAAATTTTCACACAACATGTGCCTAAGGAGTAGCTTTAAGGCCCAACAATTTTCATAACTTTTGACTACACAGTTAAAAAGTTGTTGCATGATATGTCATTTTCAACATTTGGCAAGCAACTCAAGAAAATTCTGAAAAGTCACTTTTAAAAGAAATAAAAAATGGTTTTCTAGAGTTATATATACATGAAAAGCTTCAAATCATTCCATTTTGATTTATGAGATGAAAGTTATGAGCAAATTTAGTTTGTGGGCACTTATGGATTTTCGACTCTAAAATTAACTTTGGAGTCCTTTATTGAATTAAATTTTTAATATTTTTTGAAAAAAATAAAATCCTAGAATATATATTGTATATTACAACATTACAACCATTGGGATTGGCATTTTTCAATTCCATAAATAAATTCTTAATGATTTAGTGTTTTGAATGATTGTTTATTTCTTTCTACTTACTATTTTTTTCCTACATGTTGTACAATTCCAAATGATCTCAAATTTTTTATGCATGTAGCCAACTTGCCTTGAAGAATGAATTCAAAGAGTAACCATTATTTTGGACATTTTTTCATACAAATGTGACCTTGTGAAGTGCAGCTGCACAGTTTTTTGCAGGGACAAAAAAAGGATTTTTGTATTAAATTCAAATGCTAATATCTTGCAATCTACATGGTGGAAATTTCTGGAAATTTTCCCACATCTTTTCAAACAAGTGTACTTCAAGATCCTACAATTACACGTGTCTAAAATTTTTTTTTTCCTAAAATTTGGTACTTGTTCTAAAAATGACAGTTTCGGAGTGTTTTTGGTGAAAACATATTCAAATACATTTAGGGGTTAACCATACAATATAGAGAAATGTACTTTACAAAAATTTGGTCATGCCACAAGTCACATTAAAATCTTTACACATTATATTTTTGTTACTTCATGGTTGTTTTTTTTTAACATGGAAGATGTGTGAATGGATGTTTCCTACATATCTATGCAATTGAATTTAAAAAATTCATCACCAATGTTTTTCAATCCATCATCATGCAAAACTATAAATGTTAAAATTTACCCAAAATGGAGGTCAAACTACAAGAGAAGATCTCCTCTTTTCACAACAAACTCTAAAGATGAATAGTTGCACTTCCATCCTACAAAAAGAATTCTCTATCATCCAATGGACACCAAATGTGAATGGTTAAGTGAATGGAATTGAATATTCCCTCATTGTGGCAAAATTTAACTTCTCTACACAAGAAAGTGTTAAATTCATGGATCACCATGCAAAGTATTTTGGTAACTTCAAGCCCAGTCTTTCAAATGCTCTTGAGGTGAATTGGACAGTCAGCACTCATCCATGCAGAGACAAAAGAGCAACGAGTCAGAGACACAGCCCATATGAAAAGATATGGTTATTGAATCGGACTCTGGAGCAAACTGAGAGTCTCCCGAAGCACACAGGCAGGTGTGACTGACTCGGTTCATTCTTGCTAACTTAACTCAATCTTCAAGAGCACTCCAGTCACGTATGATATGTGCGAGTAATAACTAAGCTCAAATTATACAAGTTCTGCGAGGAAGAGAACGGAACTGGTCGGTGGATGATGCGAAACAACGAAACGAGTGAAAACAGGTGGGTGCTTGATCGAAGCAATCCAGGTCATGTAGGAACAAAGGTTGGAATCTCTGCGTCTTGGATTCTTGATAAGCAGATTGCATGGTTTTTGACTCTCCGAGGGTTCGATTCGTAGGAGCAGGGAGGTTCCGTGGGAGCAGCAACGACCTGGAACCACTTCTTGGACGCAGACCTTCTTCTTGCGGGGTACGACCCAAGTTCAAAACTTGCAAACAGATTTTCGATGAAATCTTCAGCGACATCTGCGTTCCGGGGTACTGGAGGAGCTTGTTGTTGGAGGGGGGCGGCCCTCGGCCCGAAGTCCCAGACGCATTTGCCAAAACGCCTGCCTGCCCCTGCCCGTAGAAAACACTGAAATTTTTTTATTTTTTACGTAAATTTTTTTTTGAAATTCTGAACTCATATTTGCAATCAGAGGTCCCGAATTACTTCCGGGGAGTGCAGAAATTCTGAAAAATCGGTTCAATACAGGGGGCTCCTTTTATTTTGGGGGGCGGGCAGGCATGGCCTGCCGGCGTTTCCTTGAAACCGTCTGGGACTTAGTGTCGAGGGGGGGCGGCCACCTGAAGCTCCAGGTAGGCGGGTGGGTCCTCCTTCGGCAGCACCACTGGACCGGAGGCCGGGAGGAAGTGAGGAACGTCACTCAGCTATTAACTCCACGTGTTATAATTACTCAGTCCGGGGGTCTAAGTCAAAGTCAAAAGTCCTGACTCGTCAGACGAACTGTAGCTGGATAACCATCCAGATTCCAGACAGTCTAGAGACAATTTTTTCAAAAAAAAAAATAGTCAGAGAAACCCGGAATCCCAGATCAGCGGAAATACTGCTGGGGGCGGTGAGATAGCCATCCTCTGAAGAAGTGATACTCTTCACTTTCATGCTTCCTCCATGGGAAGCGAGTGGTCAACATACGAGGAACTCCCCAACGAATCGAAAGGATCCCCATGAAGTGCTGTGTTCCATCTTTCAAATTGCCCAGGGCGAAAAGCTTCTTCAGGTCTGCCATTCTGCTCTATATACAGAAGACTATAGTAACTCTACCACCCGCTCTACCACTACTCACCCCACCTCCTCGCTTGTAAGTGCAGACAAAGCCTGATGTCCAGATGTCAGGGAGCTCGCTGCCGCCTTTGATTCCTGATACTCTTCCAATGTCCGCCTTATGGGAGTCAATCTCACTACTGGGTATGATACAGATTACAGACGCAACTGTGGCTCCTTCCTTGGCATGGAGTAGACACGAATTCTTTCTGCTGGATGCCGACTCCGTGTTCTAGCCTCCACTGCAAAAAACAATCACCCTCCCTCTTCCCCATCCCGAAAGAAAAGAAAAGAAAAAAGAAAGAAAGAAAGCACTCGAAAATGGAAATGAAAAAAAAAAAGAGAGAACGAAGAAGAGAAGGGAAGGGAAGGAATGAGAAGCAGACAAGGAATGAGAAGTGCTCAGAGAAGAAAACAGATTCAAGAAGAGGGTGGAAGAAAATAAAACGAACACAAGAGAAGAAGAAAAAATCAGGAAACAATAAAATTTAATAAAGGGACAGTGGACAACCCTCAGTAAAGACAAAAGGAAATGGAAAAAAGGCAAGATCATCAATATTACTAAACGTCAAAAATCAAAATATACAGTATCTTAAACTCGAAGCCATGATGCCACGACGGTTCACTGAGAACATGGAGCTGAAACTCAAAAAGTGCAAGACTGGAACTGTCAAAGCCCTCTCCCTCACAAAAGTCGACCAAAAAGACTTCATTCCCAACAACACAAACGTCATGGCAATGACCTGCTGAGGACTGAAAACAGAAGCTCATTCTGTCGTAACTCCACGCACTACTAGCATGCTTGTATTCGTGCTTCACAGACCCACGTCATGACACCACAATCACGCATGGAAAATACCAAAATCAGCAATAACTTCAACACACGAGCATTGCCTGAGGAACATACCACCAATGCTGGCTCGCCCTGGGCGGGTGGCAGGAGACCTGCTGCAAGTCAAATTTCAGCAATATAAGACGATAGCATCCAAAAAACAGAGGGACAAAATGTCGAGGTAGAAGAGGAAGTAGAGGCTCCATTAACCAGACATCCCATTAAAGGTTACGTTGATTATACTGGTGAACTAAGATTTTGCTTCGTATGAAAACACAAAATCTATTGACATTGAGTTTGGGGCATCTGAGTTTGAGCTCAATCAAAAATAGATGAGGCGCAAGTTTCTAGATTGTTGTACGCAAAAGCTAAACCTTCACCTGTATGGTGAAAGGTTAATTATCATTGCATCCAACATAGGAGATAAACAGGGGCAAAAACAAGCCAGTTGCTTTACCCGAAGTTGAGGAGTCTAACGCGGAAGCACTGTTCTTTGATGAGCTTCCACCTCCGTTCGTTTTCAATTTCTTCTTGGGTGTCGGTGGGCAGTACTTGCCAATCTGATTGTACCACTCTTCCGTCAACCGAGGTGACACCTTCATTTCCAAAATGTCCTTCTCATTCAGCTGCTTGAACTCCTTCAGCTGCTCATCACAGTAGTTCTTCGTTTTGGTGAATGACCTCTTGAGCGTGTCCATCCTCCCTCCACACTCATGCCCCGTCCTACCTGGCACCGCCTTGGCTATGGCATCCCAATACGAGTCACTAGCAGTGCCCTGCTCCATTCGAGTACACGCTTTCTTCGTGGTCGAAACTGCTTTCAACAGTTCCTCTGTGTCTTCCTTAGCCCAATTCTTTCCACGATTCCTGCGCTTCTTCTGGGTCACAACTGTTCCTTCTCCTGCAATGTCATTGAAAATTCCTGAGTTTGGACAGGAAAACGTCGAACTCTCGAAGGGCAGCTCACTAGCAATGCCTACTTCGCTGGGCATCGTGGGGAGAGAAAGATTCTCTACTTGAGCAGCTTCACTTTGAACTCCGTCTCCATGCTTGCTCATGTCGTCGCCTACGGGTCCGTGAGTCGGAGCAGGGGACGAGGTCTCCATTACAACCACTGAAACAATATGCACAAATGAGTAAAAGAACAACTTAGCTCCACAGGATCAGAGTTAGTTAGGAATTCAACACAAGAGCATGGAATCGATGCACATCAATTTCACTAGAAGACTGTATTCATCGCATATACATTCCATACTGCAAAAGTTGCACATGTGCCTGACCTTGTTCTGTAACTTCCATGGCACTGGAGGTTGGTGAGTCAACAACAGAATTCTCGAAAACACCAGTTTTTAGCACGGCTTCCTTTTTCTCCCGTGCCCGCGCTGCCAAAACGCTCTCCAGAACCATGGGGTCATCAAACTCAGTCATCATTTCTGCTGGAGCTCTTACTTGGACACAACGCCCAGTTGCTTTGAGTGCGGCTTCTTGACACAGAAGTACGTCTTGGGCCTTGACACAGATCGAATAAAAACCTGAAGTAGAGAAGCACATGTGAAGAAGACACCCAAATCCAATTGGAGATCAATCAAAAACGAAAAGACATGAGATCCCTGGTTTACTGAGCGATTCCGCAGACAGGTGGATTGTAACACAACTTTAGAGGTCGAGGGGCTGCAAAAATAGAACATGGAAATAGGAGAATATCGAGAAGTACAATTGCAAACACCTCGCCACAAACATTCTAGGGTTCTACTGTACACGAAAAGGCTCCTTCCAGAATTGCGAACCGCGTGTCAACTTCCTTTGAAATGGACTTCAACAAGAAGCAATTGCAAATTGCAAATTAAATAACTGCATACATCTGGGAACAAACAGATCAGATTGTACCTTAGGGCCTCGATTTCGTTCTTGTGAGGCGAATCCCAAACCCCGAAACCTCCGACAGCTTTTTCTGCTCACCCAGTTGCCTCCTCCGTGAAAATCAAGCGCAGAGTTCGTCTCACCAATTCGTCAACAAGCACACGGTGCGAAATTGGTTTTCGATTTCCGAAGTCCGACGATGAACAGACGTGATGCTTGCCAATGCCAAAAAAATGGGGAAAGCACACTTGGTGCTAACTTCTCCGCTTCCACCATAACTGATCCATATCGGACTTGCTACAGTCCCGAAATTCATACAGACAAAGGCTACCAATTCAAAACCTTGCTTTCGTGTTAGGACTTATCGGACCTGGGTCATATTTTGTCAGAACTGCTACAGTGTACAGTACAGTAGTAAGATTTCTCGGAGGAAGACTGGGGCCGCGCCAGAGAAAATTATTTACTGTGGCAACCTGGGGAGTTTGCATTCATCGTTTAGGGTTTGGGAAAATAGGATTTGGAAAATACTCTTGAGAACCGATTCACGCGATTCCTTGCTCTGCAGAATAGCGAGGGTACCAGCTTGAAAAGTTTGCAGGTATGAACAACGAGGGGCTCGCCGAGCGCCACCAGGACGGCTTGCTCTTCAATGCTCAGCCTGTGCAATAGCTCTCTCATTTGGAATTGATTACCTGTAGAATTATGAGGGTTGCTTTGTGTTCTTGACGTGCTGGATTTTGTGCTTCAATGGTCCAGCAGTGGTGAGGGATCAATCTTTTCTACTGTCATGTTAGATGTGACACATAATGGCGTTGGTGCTTACTGTAGCCGCAAAGCGTTGTTGTCCATTTCAGTCGTTTGTTTTGCTACAATGAAGTCGAGCATGGAAGTAGAGGAACAGGTTCATTCCAACTGCAAGCCTAAACCCTAAACCCTGCAAATCACTCAAGGGCTAAAGTATCTGACTTTGCAGCTCTTCTGCTGAAGATAAAATTTGGCTTCTAAACATGTGAACAATTGGCCTGCGGTGACAGTCAACGTCCATTTGGCGGAATTCTACAACTCCACACAACGATGCGTTTGTGAATCTCGCAATTGGGAACTGCAGCAACCGATGCTGGTGTGGTCTTGACAATCGTGAAGCTCAGATCTTGTTGAATCGCCTGCATTAAAATCCTGGAGCATTGAGGGATCGTGACATCAAAATTAGAGAGGGCATTGGAATCAAACAAGAAAAAGAAGCACGATCATGACAGTCGAAGCATAATTATGCCTACCTATATCCACGCGGACAACTAACCTCGGGATCAACTTTGGTTTTTTGTAAGCACATGCACATGTGAATCTTTAAACAGGCTGCCTATTCACAGAGAACAAGGATGGAGTGAAACAACAAACTAGAGCAAAGCACAAAGTACAAGCCACAATGGTCGTGGAGGTAATTTGATCACGTGCGCCGATGAATAAAGCAGCTTCCATTGGAAGTGATCATTGTTAAAGTTTAAAGTTTGCTTTGCCAACAAGGCTCTGCGTCCCGTGCATTAGTTTCTTTACAATTCTAAATAAAAGCATTGGAAAGCTGGCCAAACCGTTGTTGATCGCAAGATAGACCTAACCAAGAGCTATGAAATCATGCAATTCAATCTTTTCTATGTTACAAAAGTCTACTGATCAATTCAAAAGCTTAGAACTGGGAGCACGGAATAACGCCAGCACATGTGGCAGAATTACAAGTGCGTTGGTACAGGTGGGTGTCAAATGACTGCATTCTACACCTGCCCCGAGTCACTAGGGATGGTCGATGTTGTCACAGAATCTTCATCCTCAACATTCATTCCTGCTCTCAAATACACTTCCTTCTCTTCTGCACTCTTCGTTGAAGTAGCGCCATCTGGGGTGACACTCTTCGTTGAAGTAGTAGTAGCATTCACCATACCCAACTGTCGAAACAACGTAGCAACGGCCAAGAGCGTCATGCGCCGTGCAATGCCAATCCAAAAGCCAGCAACCACAAAGGGTATGGACCAAGGGCCCTTCACCCTGTCGAAGCTCTCCCCTGCCTGCCCCAACACTTCCAATCCCACCACACACAGCAGCATCACCGTCACACTCATCCACTTGTGGAGAAATGATTTATCACTCGGTTTATGGTCAATCCATTTGCGGAGTGACATTTCGGGTGACTCTTTTGCAGGTGAATTGCTGGGGCACTGATCTGAAATGAGGAGCATTTGGCCTTCCACCTGGTCTGGGACACTCCAAGTATGCTCAAGGTCTTTGCTGAGGTCGACGAGGTTACGGGATTGTATCTCCTCTCTCGCCCACCGTAGAAACTCTGGGCGTCCTCCACACACGAGGCGGATGACGAGGTTTCTATGCTTCTGCTGGATTTCCTGGATTTGTTTCTCCTTGGAAGCCAGCTTTCGCCCTGTCTCCTCCGCTGCCATCCTGTTCTCTTCCAAGGCCTTTGCAAGTTCTTTCAAATCCCTGAAATCATAAAAATAAGCATGAAATATTTCAGCCACTGAAACACCCTTTCTCTTAACAGTATTGACAAGGTACTATTCCAGTTTGCACTCATTTGAAACCATGTGCATAATCATAATCCCATTTGCATCCCTCGAAACACCAAGGGTTCATGGCTTTGAAATGACTAACTCGGTTGATTATAGGATAATAACATTCACATGGGCCAGAATCAGCAAAAACCCTGCCATGTGGTTGTCAGAGGGCTACATAAAATTGGACAAAAGAAAGTCCCCATATGACATACTCAAAACTACTAGAAAGCATGAGAACCAATTTGTGCTCTTGGTGCTTTAGGGGATAAAGAATGGGATCATGGGCATCACGCCTCAGGGCATCACAGGGCCTTCCTAAAGAATGTTACCAGGTATCAATTCAGTGGAAGAATCACATTATTTCCTGTAAGTACATTTCCATAGCAACAATCTTCTTTCAAGACGTCACTCAAATCCTGAGAAAATCCTAAGCAAAGTCGGGTGGTTGTAGTTATAATATTTCAATGCGTAAGTAACAATTGAAATTGAAACCGGGGAGTATAACAAGACTGCTTCGATTTACCTTCTGGATAGGTCGTGCTCTTGCTTGAGGTCTCCGAGAGCGAGATGGCATTCCTCTTGGACTCTCTGCAATGCAAGTGTGGCATCCTGGATCTTGTGTCTCTCCACGACCATAAACCCTTGCTCCCCCTCAACAATGTTCGCAATGGGAACCAAGATGCGGTTGATAATAGTTCGTAAGCGTTCTTCCGCTTCACCGTTACGTAAACCAATGTATCGTGTATCTGCAATTTCCTGTCATTCCATTCAAAAAACAAGCACACTTCAGACCAGTTGGCATCCTCTTTCGCCGTAAGGTTAGCACAAACCTTAAGCCTCCGCTTACACACTTCGTTTGCATTCAACAAAGCTACAACCCCAGCCTCGTTTACGGCGAAACACACAACTTCTACGAATTGCACGAGAATTTCTAGCATGCCATAGAACATCAAAACTCCACAAGAAACACTGAACTTAGAAAACGAGAGAGAGACGCTACCACAAGAAGGTGTTGCACAGATGATTCGCTCCAAACTGAGGGATACGATCGCATGAAACGCTCGAGCGATTGCATCATTTTAATGGAGACTTCTTCATTTTCCATCTCCTCGATTTCACCCAACCCTTTGGGAGAAACACCCTTCGCCATAAGCATTCGATGATGATCCCTCTGGGGTAAATTGAACGAAGCCTTCGACCTTGTTTGCTGCACAGCCAAACCTCCTGCGTCTTGCAATGACTTTTCCATCCTCACAATCCTCAATGCCTTGGTCAATGCAAAGGTGCGCTCAACAACACCTTGAGCAATCTGTTGACACCACAATTGATACTACATTGGACACTCTGTATCCCAGTTCAGCCCTAAATTTGCAATCAAGCCATTCTCGTGACGATTACTCCCAAGACAAAGCACACACACGTCCTTGAGGACATCTCCATCTCGAAAAAATCTTCAATTCTCGTACAATTCGAGACATAATCAAGTGCCGCACAGATCGTAAACGCAACCCTCCAGAACTCCAATTGAAGTTCATAAGCAAATTGCCTTCCGCGTTTGCGATATGAATGAGTTCTGCTATCAAATTGAATGCAAATTGTGAGCAAACACACAAAGAATGAAAGAATTGTTAGCTTGTGGACACAGAAAAGTACAAGGTAGAGCTACAGAAGCGACCCAAACGAGGCGAAGAAGAAGCCCAATTGTTGGTTTCTTTTTTTGAACACGTCGAATGTTTCGGAACATGCGGAAAAGTGCCTCCAAACGTGGATTAGGAATGTTTTCAAGTCTTGCATGTCATAGATGAAATTCATCCAAGTATGTTGGAAAAGCAATTTTTATTTATTTTTCAACAATGTGATTAGTTTGGGCATTCAGCTCTTCACAATTTTTGTGCTAAGGTTCTCAATCAATGCGTGTAGGGATGGGAAGAAAAGAGAAAATTGTACAAAAATAAAGATTTTATGGCATGTCAGATTCTTCTCAAGCCATAATATATTTGGTCACAAATAGTCTAAATATGTATTCCCCTGCCTACAAGGATCTCTTAGGGATTAACGTTTGAGTCCTTTTTTTTAAAAATTATACATTTTTTACTTGTATCTTCAAGCGATTAATATGTTATTCACCTCAATTTCATGGAATTCATTATAGAACAAGTGAAGAATTGAAATTATCATAAATATTTGAAGAAAAAATTTAAAAATTTCACATCAAATACAAAACATATTTTAAATATCCAATTCTAAGAATTCTCCACAAGTGCATATACTAGCTTAAAACATCATAGAATAAACCAAATTTCCATATCATTTTATAACTAGGAAAGTAGCAATTCATGATATTAGGCCCAAAGTTCATATTGCCATAAAATATCCAATTCTAAGAATTTTTCAAATTTTCAAATCAGAATAAAAAAACTAGATTTGTTGAAGTTCATGTTATACATAAGCCAAATTCAAAAAGTGATCATTTCTTTTGTCCAAAATTCATATAAAGAGCAAGGGACTAGAAGTTGTAATACACTACAAAGTAATTTGTGGATTAAACATCTTCTTGTGTAGAGAGACAATAATACCACTTTGAAGGAATTTCCAACATCATCCATTACTAGCAAATGCATTCAAGAAACTTTATACAAAATATTGAATGAAAATTATGGCCTCTACAATATATGCAAAGGTCTAGAGGCAAAGAACAGGATGGCAACACGTGTCACCTTCAACTTTAGGAATTGTCACACTTTCTTCTCATTCTCAATCTTTAAAAAATGGGGATGTGGTAGTTTCTCATTGGCTTGTGGGGGCTTGTAGAGGGTCCATTCTATGAAGATTGAAAATGGAGATTATTGTCTTCTAGAGGTGAAGAATGAGCATGAAGAACATTTTGCTTATAAAGTTAGTTTTCATTTGGCTTTCACCTTCCACCTACTTCCTACTTTCACCCAAGTTGCACTCAAAATCAAGCACAAATCACCGCTTTCACCCTTTGTCTGATCCGTGTTGCCAACATCAACACTCAGAGTCATTATTGGGTTTGTTGCAACTTATTCTTACATTTGACAAATTCTCATTTTTATTCAAATGTTTTTTAGACAAGCATGTTGAATAACATACAATAAAGGTTTATGTCAAGTAGAGAGGCTAATTTCATGCAAGATAAACCACCTATCTCCACTGGGTATCAAACACATAACCAAACCTTTCATTAGGATTTTGAATCTTGCTGGCGTTGCTCCGTGGAAAGAATTCTATTTTTGGTGATGAATTATTCCGTATTACACAAGAATCTTCTCAAATAATTGTTTTGAATTAGACTCTGCTATGTTAGTATATATCTTCATGTCACTATAAGAAAACCTTGTTTTAGGTGACATTCAAAAAAACAGCCAACGTCAAAGGGAACGAATTTTAGGTGACGTTGAAAAAAACAACCTGTATTTTTCATGTCAATAATGATGTCCAATGGAACATTAATGGAGATAATTGTTGATAGAAAAATATAGGTTGTTTTCTTCAACATCACTTAAAATTCGTTCCCTTAGACATCGAAAATTTTGGTTTCTTCTAGTGTGTCCGTTGTTTCACAAACACCAGGCTTCATTTTCGGATCCTCTCTTGTTTCTATAGAATAATTGTTTTACAACTTGAGCATTAAATTGCGCCACACTAAGAATTTCTATATACAAGTTGATATCCTCATATTCATCCTAATGTGCAATTTTTTTGATTCGACACAAATCCCTGCAAATCTTTCTCATTTGGATCGTAGTTTGGCCACTACATCGACACTCATATCAATACTCATATCGACACTCATAGTCATCAATTGAAAATTTGAAATCTATGAAAAATTATCGCATTGATTCTAAATTGCAAGTGAACACTTCTCTCTAATCTCCATTTTCATTCTCCACACAACATGAAAGGGGTGTCACACCTTCATGGAAGATAGCTCTCTATTGGCTCTTCTTTTCATTCCACCACTTTTCATTCTTCATAAAAGTTTTATTCTCAGAAAAAGGTGTGACAAATCCTTATTATGTTTCCATTTGGACCATGCTAATTCTAAAAGGTTATTCTTATTTCAATTTTTTATATTAAAATAAACCTTTCAAAAATTTAATATTTTTCTCATGTAGTAATATATATTCTCAATTTTAAATGATGAACAAAATTTTTGCACAATACAATAATTTCTACAAATTTTATTTCATGTAATTTTTTGTGAAATAATAGTAATTACAAAATATTAATAATAGCATGAAATTCTTACAAAAAATAGAGATCATACTCATCATAGTGGAAAACATCATGATGTTACTAGTATTCTCTTTGAATTACACAAAGAGAAATTCAATTGAAAAAGATTGAAAGTAGTGTACTTGTAGCTTTCAAGATGCTACCTTCAATATGTGACAAAAACTACAATTTCAATAATTTCTAGAAAAAATAAAATGAAATAAAAAAGGAGATTATTGAAGCTACATTTTTAGTTAGGGTTTAAAACATTTAAAATCAAAGAACCATGTGAAAATTGAGGATTGCCCCTAATACCATGCCCTTCTAGTAGGTTAGTTCTTTAAGGTTTAAAATCATTAAACCCTAATATGTGATTATTTAAGCATCCAATGATGGTGGAATCCAAAGCAAAGTACAATTACATGAGAAATGCCTTAGAAATTGCAAATTGAGAGCACTTGCTATTCATAATTGTTCTTGGTACATATGTTGTTTAGTCTTTGATACATAAATTATAAATACAAATTTGATTCCAAGGAACCTACTAATTGACTTTCAAAAGCTAAGCATGCCAAGTGCAACTTAACTTCAAGGTGAACACTAGTAACATTATGATGTTTTTCACTATGTTGAGCATGCCAAGTACAATTTAACCTCAAGGATTGGATAGTAAAGATTTCTAAAATTGTGAAAGTGTATTATAAAATTTAGCTTAGAATAATAAATTCGTGATGACTTTCAATCAATAGTTGTAAAATATGATCCATAGATCAAATCCATATAGTTCAATTGACTAGTACACAAACCAATATTTTTCAATAAAAATTGAAGTCAAAAATCGAAAGTCAAAAATTGATTGTAGATTGAATGTTTGAGATTTATACAAATTATTTTTTACTTTAAGTTCTAATCATAGTGATTTAAAAAATAATAATTTTTTTATTTATTTAGAAAGCTACTAGCGGTTGGCGCTTGCTATGCTATGCATTCACCATTAGTATTTCATAAGAATTTTTATGTATTAGATAGAATGTAGAGCAAAAATTTCAATAAATCTTTAGATAAAAATTACTAAAATGTTCATGTGATCTTTTTAATAAATAAGCATATATTGAAATAAACAATAGAAATTTAATGAATGATTAATGAAATACATGCAATGATGAATACAATAAAAGATACACATACATTAGAATGCATTAAAAATTTGACTCAATTGTTACAAACAATGGCAACCCAAATAGAAGAATTTAAAGGAAAAAATTGTAAATCTCAAAAGCTTCGTGAACAATTTAATGGTTGTGAAATTCAAAATCGGTTCAATCTAATAAAATTCTCAAATCATTTGGTAGTAGCAATAGAAAATTGAAATCAAGAAGTTCAAAGCTCACAAAAGCAAAAATCATAGAAATGAAAAAGGAGTATAAAGCCAAGAAAAGCAATGGAATTGCTACCCTTATAATATCACCATATTAATCCTCCTTAACCCTTTACGTACTAAGAATTCATGATTTTAAGTTGCATACTTGAATTGATTATATTATAGAAAGTATAATAGAAATGGAAAATTTTATTATATTGTTAGCTTGAGTTAAGAACATTACATATATTGGTTTAAGTAAACAATTATTAAAATAGATTTTAAAAATCCAAATAAACTCTTCAAAATTGCTTTAAAAACATGAAGCCCAATTTGGGCTTCTTAGTCATTAAAGGGTTAATATCACCTCAATTGCAACAACTATATTATTTCTATAATATCACCCTTTGTAAAAAGTGATATTACAAAGGTGATTGTGAACTACTACTCTATTTCAATAATATCACATTATTTGTGTGAAAATAAGATTTCTATGTATGCATGATTGGAAATATTTTTATAAAATAATTAAAACAATTATTTTAAAGACTTATGAAAATCATTATCATGCATTCTATTCAAATATATCAAATTTTTACTAATATGTGATGCAATAAATGCGTAGCATAGCAAGCAAGAACCTCTAGTATTAATGGTAGCATTTGTGATATTACAGAGGGACTTATGATTTTAAAAACAGTTTTAGAAAATCATTCATAGAAGCCTATTTGAAATCCCAAGAGTCCCTTGAGGATATACAGGGGTTTGATTGCAAGAAATATTGGTCTTTTTTAGGTCAAATACAACGTGACCAACTTGTCATCTTGTAACTTTTAAAGCATAAACCTCATGGACTTGAATTTTTTTGTCAGAGATGGATGTTTTGAGTACCATAGTATGGAATAACTAAAATTAATGACCTAGAGCTTAAATTTTTGTGATTTATTCTTACAATAGGTGGGCATGTCCTTATTAGGGAGCAATTAAATATAAATTGTTTTATGTCCTCCATGTTTGTACAAATAGGGCTTTGGGGTGTGTGCACTTTTAATTATTGAAGATGGTTTCAAGCTTGTTCTCTTAGTGAAATCTCATCACCATCAAGTCCTTACAAATTGTCAATTTTTAGTTTTTTGTAGATTATTTTTTCCTATTTTTTAAACTTAAAATGTCAAAGTACCTATTTTCTTAAGATTTAGCAATTTCTAGTTCTTTTATTTGAAAAGTTTTTCTATGCTTTTCTTTTTGGATATTACCTCCATTTCAAAGGTGTACACATTGGCCATATTTTTTTATATATTTCAAAAATTATTTTTTTAGTTTTTAAGTACTCCTTCCCAGGAGCATAAGAACTCTAAAAATGCTACAAAATCATCCATTGTTTCTTGCGATCTATTGTGTAAACAAAGTCATACCATACAACAAATTGAGTGCCACAACTAATATCAACTATACAATAAAGAAAACTTAGCTAGAATGCATAACAAACCCACCCTTGAATCACTCAAATTCCACAATTTTCAAAGTGATAGGTTGGTTTACAACTTTCCTACTAATACTACAAGCATGAACAACAAATTAGAAGTAAAATTTTGTCCTTCCACTCAAAGTTGCTACCACAAAGAGAAAAAAAAGAAATTGTTGTCAAGTGAGAAAAATAATACAGAATCTACACACAAAAAGTCAAACTGTCAAATCAAGGAGCTCTCTCTACTTAAATACTGAAACCTTAAGATGTATGAACTTTGCAATTAGGATAAAACTTATTCAAAATAAACTCTAGTGGAAGTCCATCTAACACAATAAGTTGATGTAGAGTCACCTTGATGTTACTTCACGTGACAAATCACCTAAAGGACTCGAGGACTTTGGAGATTAATTAAATTTTTTTCTTGATATTTGCACCAATGAATTTCCTTTCTAGTTGACAAATAGATTGACATTTTCTTCGGATTATTCAAAATAAATGATATTTTCATGTCATCAACTCCAATTTTTATGTTCTTCATTTATCATGACTATACTTCTAAGCAAACTTTATGTCTTTAATCTTGGAAGGACACTAAAGATGTTTCAAGTGTGTCCTTTGGATGGTCAACTAGGTTGTGTGTATATTGAAATATTGATGATTTTCATTCAATTTATTATGTGCAACTTTATTGATGCCATAGACCTATAGTTACATAATTGAATTTAAGGTCAAGATATTTTAGTCGTATTTTAATTTCATATGGAGTAGTCTATCAAAAAATGATACACTACCTAGTGTACTTCAATACATTGAATTTTTCCAATTAAAACTTGATTTTGACATTCAAAATTTTTTTTTGTGAAAAAATCTAACGAAGTTGAAACTCTTGAAATTACGTTTCTACTCCACCTAGATTTTTTTTTAAAATCCTTAAACTAAATAAGAATTTTAGTGAAGTTTGAAGTTGAGTATTTATAATCAAGTTTCTAAATATGGAATGGCTAAAATTTTTTCTTTATACCATAATATTTTGCACTATAATTTATTCCTATTTTGAAATTTTAAAGTTTTTTGAATATGATTTGTATTTGATATGAATTTTTTAATATTTTTTTTCAAAAAATCATAATAATTTGAAATTTTCATTAAAAAATGAAAATTTTATCATAAGTAATAGACATCATATTTCATCTTAGATAAATAAAACTAAAAAGTTTCACTCATAAATAGAGAAAAATGGAGGATATTGGATATAGAGTGTGATGGACTTCATGTTTAACCACACAGTCATAGATTTTTTTCTTTGGGGTTAATGTCAATTTCGTTAAATTGACAATCTTTGTTCAACCAAAATTGTGACGTGTATCTTTTCAAAGGCCTAATTTCAATCCCTAAATTGTGGCAAGAAAAAACTTCAAGTTCAAGCTACACATCTTGAATTGTACCAAAGCAATAGAATGTTGCCAATTCAACAAAATTGATGTTTTTGCAATTGTGGCCAAAGTACACAAGCCTATTACCATCTTGATTTGCAATTTGAATATCTTCAAGCCAATTCCAAGAGGTGCACTGGCATATTTTTCAGAGGTGTGTGCTTGTTTCACAAATCAAACCTAAGTGGAATTATGGTTTTACGATTAAAATTGTAACTTTTGTGAATCTTTGAAGTGGTCAACCTTGAAATTACAAAACGTAGAGTCATGTACATCCCATAAGCAAACCATAACCACCTTAAGTACTCATCAATAAAGGATTGACCCATTACCCCTTGTTAGCATAAATTCGCTGATTTGTAAAAAAAAAAAAAAAAATTTGAATTTTTTTTGGACAAAATTGGGGTCAAAAGTAGAGGACAAATTAAATTGGGCTGTGAATGGAATTGGGCTGGTTCTAGCATAGGCAGTGGGGGCGTTCAATGGAGAGGGTGAATCCAGTGAAATTTTTGGGCACATACTGCAATTCGCTCTTCTGCTTACTAGAGTTCCATTTGTTGACAAGGTTTTCAAATTTTTTTTGTTGTTGCAGGAACTTCAATGCTTATCTGTAGCATAAGAATAGAGGCCTCCCTATGGTCCTAGTGATCACATAGAGGCCTCTTTGTCTCTGTATATCACTCAGACCTCTCCACGAATTACAGGGAATTTTCTCTTGATGACGCTGTCTCAAATTTCTTGAAACAGACTAATTTGACTGATGAAAACATTGTTTATATAGCATCATGCGGTTCAGGGACTGATTCTTGTTAAAATGATGTGCTCATGTTGATGTGATTTGTGGACGTGATTTCGCTGCCGCGGATATGTCCTCAGCTGTTATCGTTGTGTGTGCCGGCGTCAAACCTCTACTTGATATTACAAGAACACTGGAGTATCTATGAACCTTTTAATTACCTGCTCCTTCACGTGCTGCAAATAGTTGCATGGATATTTGCTTGCTGCGCATACATCTGATGTGGGAACATAGAATTACCTTCCAGGAAGCTCAAGGAGTGACATCGACAGCCTACGGAACTGATGAATGACCAGCTTTCTTCACTCCCAGAAGCTTAGAAGAACACATGCCCATTTGGAAGAACACTCAAACCTACTTTGGGTTCCAAATTCTTCATGCAATGATACTGCAAGTATACTAATGCCGATGTTGGAGTTGCAAGTGTGTAGGACATTCTAGAATGCCATCTTGGAGATGGTCATGATGCTAAAGAGGACTGAGTGCACATCGAAGTCGGGACACGTTCTGCAAGCCGAATTGCGCATCTAGGGGAGAAACCTGTCCGAATTCGCTGAAGAATCGAAGGTTGTGGAAGTCTGAACGATGCGTCTGGCAGTCATGAGTAGCGAAATTTGAGTAGGAGTGGGTGCAGTCGCGAAAGGAGCCCTGTGTTCAAGTACAGTCCCTCCAAAGCCGCATGCATACACTTCTCCCTCCCCATTCACTAATAGTGTGTGGGACGTACCCGCCAAGCTGTGAGTAGCTGCAAGGACGACGACAAATTAGGACATTTTCTTTCCAAAGGAGAATGTTCAAGTCAGAGACCAGAAATTGCTGGCGATTTATAGAGCGCTCTAATTGCGCTGTTCTTACATTATTGCCGGTGCCGGAGCGCTGTGACGTCTACAGCAAGGACTCCAAGGAGTGCAACACCAGTTTCCAGTTCCCCTCACACTTCGCTAGAAGCTCTGACAACGCTCTCGCCGGGAAATTCTCGAACAGGGGGTGGATTGGGCATACGTGATGGACTAGAATCTGTACGGCTTGATTCCGCGAGCCGCACAAAACATATAGGAGAACGCTTCCAAATTGGCCAGATCCACGGCCGCAAATCGTCCGTTGTAGAGGGTGTCTTTGCAAGATGCACGGGAGGAAAGGTCCTATGCCGCCTCCCATCTGTTCCGCCAGTCACTGCTCAAGTTTCTCCGTTATCTACAGCAAAGCCATTCGCAAGAATTCTACACAAAAGCAAGACCAAATCCACTCTCTATTCAAAACATCCAAGTCTCGGGCTCAAATTCTAAACACGGGATATCAAGGCTCGGCAGGGATTCTTCAGGGACTGCCGTTGCAAAATCCCTATTCTCCAACGGAAAACAAAAATCAGAGATGGACAAGAGAAACGCAAAGGAAATCAGAGCGTGTGCGGACTCCAACTCCAAAGTAAGACCCAATTCGCCCTCCATCTTAAACTACCAAAAACTCTCAAGCCCCGATCTCAAACTCAAACCCATGGATACGAAGACTCAGAGTGAGTCTGGCGAAATTCTCCAGCAAAATTCGCACTCTCCACCCTAAACCCAAAGCAGACCTGGATTAATAAGAAGAAATGGCTTGCAAACAACTAAGCACGATAGAATCACAACGTGCCTGTGAGATCAATGCGAAACCTCCAATGCGAACTCCACCTTTCTACCTTCAAAGTCCCAACCAAAAAAGATCGACTCCCCTTTGACTCACTCCATTCCAAATTTGAGCATAGTAGAACTCAATGAATATAGAACCGATTCAGATGTGGCAAGTCGAAGAGAACATGCCTGACAAGCTCTGTACCCATCCTGCAAGAATGTGAAAGTAGTGTATTGGTTGATTCGAGAGATTCTTCCAGTGGAACGAACCGTGTGGGTTGTTGAAAAGAGCGCATTCTCTCGGGAAACGAGTTGGGAAGAAGAGCTTGCAGGAGATTTGCTCACAAAATGTGCCCGCATGCCAAGGAAATCCGCAAACGAGTCGAGGAGTCGGCGTGCAATGGCCGAAACGAAGTCCCCTGCTCGATCGCCGCCTGCAGGCCGCTAGGCGAACTACCCCAAGTCTCGCTTGCATCCTACGCTCGATTCTCTCAAACTTCACACCCATTGTAAACCATCTGAGCCCTGGCTTCATAAAAACGCAGTGAAACGCAATCAGTCCTCACCATAAATTACTTAGATTGTTTGTTCAATATTCTGTACACTCCTCGCCATGGCCTCCATGGAAGGCGACTCCGAATCCCTCAACCTTCATGGTGTTTTCGGACTCTCCAGTGTCCATGAAATAGGGTTTCAGAAATAGGGTTCCATAAAATGGATTTGCTCACATGATCAGCAGATGAGACGGACAATTGAATGCCGTGGACTCTAAGGCTGTCTTGCTGAGACCACCGCATGACCACTCAGCTTCTCAGGCAACGTCTTCACCGTGTGGTCGTCGTCGACTTCGTGATTGGCGAAGCGGGTTATCGTTCTCCTTGCAGTTGCTGCGCACGTGAATCCTAAACCCCACTCCCCTCACGGTTGGTTCCTCACAATGAAGCACACAAAGAAGGTCCGATTGCACTCCCGTTTTCCACCATTCCAAAGGCCCGAAGCTCCTAGTCTCACCCCAGGAACCGATTGTACTTGGAAATCCAACTCAAGCTCACATTCCAGCACTGCTACGAAAGGGCAACGGCCAGACACAGTTCGCACTTCGCAATCACAAGGCTGTTGACAGAATTCTTACCGGGGATTGATGGATTGGCATGCATAGCACGGCGCATTAACGTTCCGGGCCGTTGCTATGTGACTTTTACAACTAGAAATGGTGAACTCCACAGCTAGCACTACTTCAAAGAAGAGTGCAGAAGAGGAGGAAGTGTATTTGAGAGCAGGAATGAATGTTGTGGGTGAAGATTCCATGACAATATGGACCATGCCTAGTGCTGTGTAGAGTGCAGTAATTTGACACCCACCTGTACCAACGCACTTGTTTTGCCGCCTATGCTGGTGTTATTCCGTGCTCCTAGTTCTAAGCTTTTGAATTGATCAGTAGACATTTGTACCATAACAAAGATTGAATTGCATGATTTCATAGTTCTTGGTTAGATAGGTCTATCTCGAGATTAACAACAATTTGGCTACCTTTCCAACTCTTTCATTTTGAAATGTAAAGATTAGAAACTATTGCACGTGATGGCGTTGAGTTGTGTTCAGAAAGCCAAATTTAAACTTCAACGCGATCACTTCCAAGGGAAACTACTTTCCCATCCGCACGATGTCATTAATTCACCTCCACGACCATTGTGGCTTGTACTTTGTGCTTTGCTCTAGTTGGTTGTTTCACTCCATGATTGTTCATGAGGCAGCCAGTTTAAAGATTCACATGTGCATGTGCTTTCGAAAAACCAAAGTTGATATGGCAATTTTTAGTTCCCGAGGATAGTTGTATGCGTGGATAAGTATGCTTCTACTGTTATCATCGTGCTATATTTTCTTGTTTAATTCCCATCCGGTCTCTGTTTCGATGTTACGATCTCTCAATGCTCCAGGATTTGAATGCAGGAGATTTTACAGGATTTGAGCTTCACGATTGTCAAGACCCCGTCAGCATTGGTTGCTGCAGTTCTCAATTGTGAGATTCACAAGTGTAGAGTTGTAGAATCCCGCCAAATTGACGTTGACTGTCACACAGGTCAATTGTTCACATGTTCAGAAGCCAAATTCTGACTTCAAGGAAGAGCTGCAATGTCAGATAATTTAGTCCTTCCATGGTCGACTTCATTGTAGCAAAACAGCTACTGAAATTGACAACAACGCTTGGAGGCTATAGTAAGCGCCAACATCATTCTGTGTCAAATCTAACATGACAGTAGAAAAGATTGATTCCTCACCACTGCTGGACCACTGAAGCACAAAATCCAGCATGTGAAGAACACATAACTCAACCCTCATGATTCTACAGGTAATCACTCACAAACGAGAGAGCGATTGCACAGGCTGAGCTTTAATTGCAGAGCAAGCTTTCACGGTGGCACTGCGTTGATCATGACTGCCAAACATTTGAAGCTGGTGTCTTAAAGTCTATTCTACAGAGCAAGGAAGGATCCGTTCTCAAGATCATTCTCCAAATCCTATTTTTCCCAAATTCCTAAACAATGAATGCAAGGTCACTAAGTTCCCAGAGTAAATAGTTTTCTCTGGAGCGACCCCAGTCTACCTCCGACTACTGTACACTGTAGAAGTTCCGATAAAAAATGGCGAAGGTCCGATAAGTCCAGACATCCAAGCAGGGTTTTGCGTTGAAGCCATTGTTTGATTGAATTCCGGGACTGTAGCAAGTCCGATATGGATCAGTTGTGGTGGAAGCTTACGAGCTAGCAGCAAGTGTGTGCTCTTCGAATTTGTTCGGCATAGTCAAGCATCACGTCTGTTCATCGCCGGACCTTGGAAATCCAAAGCCGTTTCGCACTCTGTGTTTGTTGTCGAACTGGTGAGACGAACTCTGCGCTAGATTTTCACGGAGGAGGCAATTGGGTGAGCACAAGAAGCTGTCGGAGGGTTCGGGGTTTGGGATTCTCCTCATAAGAACGAAATCGTGGCCCTAACCGTATGTTGTTTTGAGTCAGTTTGCAATTGTGTCTTGTTGGAAACCATTTCAAACGAAGCCCACACGCGATTTGCTATTGTGAGAAGAGCCTATTGGTGTTTGCAATTGTACTTCTAGAGTGAATTTTGATATTTCCCTGTTTCCATGTTCTATTTTCTCAGCCGATCGACATTTGAGGCTGTGTTTAACTCCATGTGTGCCAAATTTACTAGCACACGTGGGATCTCTTGTGTTTCGATTTTGATTGACCTCCAATCGGACTTGGGTGTCTTCTTCACATGTGCTTCTGTATTTCAGGTTTTATTCTGTGTCAGGGCCCAAGACGTACTTCTGTGTCAAGAAGCCGCACTCAAAGCAACCGGGCGTTGTGTCCAAGTAAGAGCTCCAGCAGAAATGATGACTGAGTTTGATGACCCCATGGTTCTGGAGAGCGTTTTGGCTGCGCGGGCACGGGAGATAAAGGAAGCCGTGTTAAAGACTGGTGTTTTTAAGAATTCTATTGTTGACTCACGAACCCCCAGTGCCATGGAAGTTGCAGAACAAGGTCAGGCACATATGCAACTTTGGCAGTATGCGATGAATACAGCCTTCTATTGGCCCTTGAAATCCACGTGCATCAATTCCATGTCTTACATTACTAACTAAGTCTAATCCTGTGGAACTAACTTGTTTTTGAACCCTTTTCTGCCATGGTTTTTTTCAGTGGTCGGGATGGAGACCACGCAGCCTGCTCCGACTCACAGTCCGGTAGGCGACGACATAAGCAAGCATGGAGACGGAGCTCAAAGTGAAACTGTTCAGGAAGAGGACCTTGCTCTTCCCATGAAGCCCAACGAAGGAGGTAGGGACTTTGAGCTGCCCTTCGAGAGTTTGTCGTTATCGTCTCCGAACTCCGGAAATTTCAATGTCAGTGCAGGAGAAGGGATAGTCGTGGCCCAGAAGAAGCGCAAGGAACGTGGGAAGAATTGGGCTAAAATGGACACAGATGACCTGTTGAAAGCAGTTTCGACTACGAAGAAAGCGTGTACTCGAATGGAGCAGAGCACTGATAGTGACTCGTATTGGGATGCCGTAGCCAAGGCAGTGCCAGGCAGGACGGGGCATGAGTGTCGAGGGAGGATGGACACGCTCAAGAGGTCCTTCAGCACAATGAAGAAATTCTGTGATGAGCAGCTGAAGGAGTTCAAGCAGTTGAGTGAAAAGGACTTTTTCGAAATGAAGGTGTCACCTCCGTTGACGGAAGAGTGGTACAATCAGATTCGCGATTACTGCCCACCCAGACCCAAGAAGAAATCGAAAACGAACGGAGCTGGAAGCTCATCAAAGGGCACTGGTTTCGTACCCAACTCCTCAACTTTGGGTAAAGCAAATCGCTTGTCCTCTCATGTCTATCCCATGTGTTGGATGCAATGCTAATTAACCTTTCACTGTACAGGTGAACCTTGAGCCTTTCCCTAGAACAATCTAGAAACTTGCGCCACCTCTACTTTCGTTTGAGCTAAAACTGAAGTGCGAAAAACTCAATGTCAATAGGTTTGTTGAGTTCACACGAAGCAGAAATCCTAGTTCACGTGTATGGTCAGCGGAACCTCCACTGGGATTAATGGAGCCTCTACTTCCTCTTCTGCTTCAACATTCTGTTCCTCTATTTTTTGGATGTTGTCGTCTTACATTACTCTTCAGCCTCTCGTTCTGCCAGATGGGATTGACCAGGGCGAGCCCGCGTTGGCGGTATGTGCCTCACACAATGCTCGTCTGTTGAAGTTAATGTTGAATTTCGTATTTTCCATGCGTGAGTGTGGTGTCATGACGTGGGTCTTTGAAGCACGAATACAAGCTTGCTAGTCGTTCATGGAGCTACGATAGAATTAGCTTCTGTTTTCAGTCCTCAGCAGGTCATTGCCATGAAGTTTGTGTTCGCGGGAATGCAATTCTTTTGGTTGGCTTTTGTAAGGGAGAGGACTTTTGCTATTTCGATCTTGAACTTTTGCCTCCTCATGGCATCATAATTTCGAGTTTGAAGTTGCTGTATCTTTTGATTTTTGAAGTTTGGTATGAATCATGATCTTGTCTTTTCCCCTTTTTTCCCTTTCTAGAGGGTTGTCCAATGTTCCTTTCTTGCATTTTATTGTTTTGTCCATTTCACTCTTCTATAAGTTGTATTTTCTTCGTCACTTTGCATCTCTTTTCTTCTCTATTTCTCCTTCCTTCTCTCCGTTTCCCTTTCCTTCTCTTCCCTTCTCCTTTGCTCTCTTCTTTGTTCTCTTTATGTATTGTTTCATTTCCACATTCGAATGCTTGCTTGCTTCTTTTCTTTGTTTCTAGGGATGGGGAAGGAGGGTGATTGTTTTTCGCAGTGGAGGCTAGAATATGGAGTCAACATCCAGCAAAAAATAATTTGTGTACTCCATGCCAAGGAACAAGTCACAACTGCGACTGTATTCTGAATCATGTCTAGTGAGACTGACTTTGACAAGGCAGATATTGGAATCAAAAGCGACCACGAACTCCATTACATCAAGCTTTGCCATTCTTTGTGCCTTACAAGCAAGCATCTGGGATCAACAGTGGTAGAGACACCCTAGTCTCCTCGAGCAGAATGGCCCCGCAGATCTGGACTGGCGTTTCTATTTGGGAAATTTGAAAGATGGAACAGAGCGCTTCATGGGAATTCTTAGACTTCGTTCGGGAGTTACTCGATCACTCGGTTCTGAGGGGATGCCTGCAAGTGAATGGAGGAAGCAACCAAGTGAAGAATATTCAGAGAAAGGCGATGAGCCTCCAGTTGGGCTTCCGCGGATCTGGGATTCCGGGGTTCCTGTTCAAAAGGATCTCTGACCTTCTTTTTTTTGCAATTTTTTATTCTCTGCCACACAAGCAGAGGCTGGCAAACTGCGATCTTATTCGTTGACTTGGTGGGTAGCCATAAGCTTAGCACGTGGAGCTAAAATCTAGGTTCCGCTCTCCCTCTCTGCCGCTGCAGGACCCACGAGCCAGCCTGGAACTTCAGGTGGCGGACCCCCTCCAACAACAAGCTCCTCCAGCGCCCCAACTCTGTCTTGATTCCATTGAAGAACCGTTTCCAAGTGTTGAACTTTGGTCGTACCCCTGGTGAGCCGATAAGCGTGCTTGCCGGTTCCTCTCTTCTGCAACTGATTCTCAATCTGTGTCACAGAAGAGAAAATGGGAAGAAGAAGAAGGTCTGCTAGCTTGGAAGTCAGTGGATCGGACTTAGTTGCTGCTCCTACGGATCCTTCCTGCTCCGACCGATGAGTGAAACTCCCAGAGAATCAAAACTCAAATCTGCTTATCAAAAATTCAAGACCCAGAGAGTTCCAACTCTTGTTTTCCTATATGACTTGACTGTGTTTTTTCAGGCAGACACACCTATTATTATAAGTTCTATTAAGGCGGGATGCTCCTCGCGTGCATGTACAGCGTCGTAGCTTTCCTAAACCGACAATCATGTCGAACTTCCGCAGACAGAGTCTGTCGGCCGGCTAGCTAGCTACGAGAAGTACTGAACAGTAAGCTAGTATTCCAGGCGAATTAAACTACTATTAGCTTCCATCGAAGAGCTTGATGAGGTTTTAAAGCAATTTGACTTCACCGAGTTGCCAAATGCCGAATGGGGTTCACGACGGAGTTTGGCAGCTTGCAAGTTTATACTTTGCATTGGCGGACCTTTGCTCAAGTCTGACTCCGTTTCAAATAATACTACAGTACATCTTTTCATGATCATAGTGTATTGTTGTACCTCTTGTTGTTCATTTCTCGTGTGTGGATGAAATCAAGTTGCAAAATCATCGGATTGTGATGACCCACCTTTCCATTGGGAATTGCACAAGTGCACACTACACAAAAACATGGTGTTGAAAATGTGTCGTCCTTCAGAAGCTTTGCCTGCGAGACAGTGATCAGCAGCAGTGTTGTTGTTGTTTTTCATTTTCCAAAGTGGCGATATAAATGTTACAGTGGTGCTCCAAATTTCAACTTTCATCCAAATGTTGGATAGAAAATATCACATTAGCATATAATTACAGATCTATAATTCGGTTCTCATTCATAATTTGGTAATTTCATCCAAGATTTTTTTTTAATTCAAAGCGTTTTGGAAATTTTATCCAAGTTTTTTGGCATGTTTTTGGGCATTGTTTAAGAAAGTTATTTTCTTCTAGTTCAATTGGGCGTCCCAAAGTAAAAAAAAAAAGCCCTGATCAACAAAATGATGAGAGACAATGAACAACTCTCTCAACTTGTAAAAGACCAAGTGATTGGTCAATGTACACAAAAACATTCAAGTAGTTGTACACAAAAGCAATTTGGGTCAAAGGCTCACAACATTTTGACACAAGGTGTAAACTTGTACCCCCTTGGTGGGAATATCTAATTAGGTGCCTCCTAAACATTTGGCACAACTTAGGCACCATGTGCACAAACCCTCCTCTTAGTCTTTTGAATTTGGTAGGTATGCAACTAACATGATATAGGATGCAACTGCTCCAAAAAATAACCACAGGCAATGCAAGAATCTCATTTTAGGATTTAAAGTTTGCTAAACTTGTCAAGTAAAGTAAGAAAAAAAAAACTTCTAACTTCAAATGCCATAATCTATCAATCTACACAATCAAAGTTTCTAAAAACATTCCTTGCATTCTTATGGTAGTCTAGTACAAACTTGTATGGTTTAAATCTTTGTAAAAATAAAATTCCCATTGCTCTAAAATGTGGTAGTTCTTGACAAATTTTTCTTGACACATGCCTTGGTCTTTCAAGGATTAACCCTCACAGAGAAGAATATATGACCACAAAAAAGCCCCTTCAAAATTTCTCTGCTTTGTATGTTTTCATTTTTTGACTAATATTCTTGAATTCTTGTTTATTTACTTTCAATCTTAGCAGGGCACATAGAATGTCCATTAAAAACCATGTGCAAACAAAATTGTGGATACCTTATGTACTTCTTGAATTTCAAATAAAATGAAATGAAAAAAATATGAATAGATTTTTTCTATTTTGAAAGTTTATGTTTTGAATTATTGATATTTTTATTTGTTAATAATAATTAGTTACAAATTTTTGAAGTAAAAAGATACACTGTAGAACTAAAAAATAACTTACACACCCCTATATTATATAAGAAAAAATTGTCTAAAAAATGAACAAAAAATTCTTAAAAATAAATCTCTATTGAAAACTCATTTTGAGTTGAAAATTGATGCAATGGTCATCTAAATGTGTTCTTTGAAAATATTTGGGTCAAAAAACATGTCATTTTAGTGCATTTTTAACCTCTTCTAGAAATCATTCCATATTTTATTTAAGTTTGAAATTTTGGGAGTAGAATCCTATAGTCATTAGTAAACAATGCTGAAAATTTGAAGTAAGAATTATATTTTATTAGAAACCACTTGTTTCGCATGTGGTTTGTTGTAGTAGAACTAGGTGTACACCCCGAGCTTTCAAAGATAGAATCATATGTCTCCTATAAGTCATAAAAATTTCATTTTCTTTTGTGAAAACTTAAAATTATCTGTGATTTTTTATGGTAAAAAGTGAAGAAAATTCATATCAAATACAAAATTCTCTCAAGAAACTTGAAAATTCCTCCATGGGTGTGCATAATAGTGTGGAATGTCTTGGAGTAATAATACTTATCCTATGTTTCTACAATTGAAAAATCAAACATTGTAATTATATATCCTAATCTGGATTTGCAATAAATTATTGAATCTTGGATAATTGAAAAAATTTCTTGTTGGTGAAGAAACCAAACTTTAAGAATTGTATTTCATTAAATTCAAGAAATCTCATTTTATGGTCAAATTTGCATCAAGATTAGAGAGTTTGACATTGCCAAATTATTTTTGTATGGTGATCAATGGATTTAACATTTAGGTGACCGAAATTGGATATTTCCCCTAAATCAATCTTTAACAACATACATTCATTTTTTAGGGATGAAATCATGTCTTCTGTGAGCCATAGATTTTTTAGATGTCTTACAAAAATTGGATGAGTTTTTGAATAAAAAGTGAAGAAAATTCATAGCAAATACAAGGTATTTGTAGCCCCTAAACATTGTAGAGTACATTGGGATTTGATGAGTTTAAAAGAATTGTTATAAAGTCATCAATAAATTTACGAAATATAAATAAATTAAAAATAATCATTATTTCAAATTTTGATTATTCATAAATTTCTGACAGCTTTTTAATGAATTATTGTAGGAGGCTTGAAATGAAACTTTTTAATTTTGATCAATTTTTTCAAATTTAGTTTTTTTCTTAAGCTACAAAGTTCTTTGGTGTAGATATTTCTATATCTAAAAATTCATAGAATGCTTCTTTTCTCAAATGTATTGCATATTTGTGCAAAAGATTTTTCAAACTCTATATGTTAAAAAATATTAAACAATCAATAGCACATTCTTCACAAAAAATTGAATGGATGAAATAACAAGTCAAAATGGCTATAATCAATTGTTTTGTCCACATTCATTTTTTTGATACATTGACCTTGACAAGTTAAGAAATGAGATTTTTTTCGGATGGCTCACTACATATTCATTATCCATACTATGTGCAAAGACCATAGAAAAGGTTGTATGCCAAGACCTTCGGATATGTTTATTTTCCATACTATACATAAATTGTAAAGGCATGACCTATAGAACTCCATAATCCATAATCCTCCAATTGTTGGACATCACAAGATGAGTCATTGCTATCAATGAGTCGTACATGATTTGAGCTATCAAATTGAATGCTAATAGTGATTAAAATGGCTCTTTTTTAAAAAAAAAAAACACCATATTTCAAGGTTTAATACATGAAGAGAAGATAAAATCTAACAAAAAAAGGAATTGGTGGGAAAAAAGGCTCTTTTTGGAACATGCCTACTTGACAGCGTTACTTAGCTTAAATCCAACCATTTTAGTTTCACATCATGTTGCTATGTGTAGTTTCTTGTTTCAAATCACAACAAATTTTAAATTGTGATGAGCTCCATAACCTTATAGTTTTTCCTATCTTCCCCATTTCTTTGAATATATATCTTATTTTTTATCATGTATCACATATGCTCTTTTTTGAACACATATCCTCTCTTTGGAGTCAATCTATAGCATCTATTTGGGATAGTCATAGTTCAATTTGACCACTCAAAGCATATTTTTTTCCTAAGACAAGAAGTGGTGTCATGGCACTATTTAAACATTTTTATCACTAGTTTATCATGATACCTATATAATATTTTTATCTTAGAATGACAAAGCATCCAAAAATAGACAAATAGGTGATTGGATATAAAGATAAGAAAGATCAAAATATAATATAATTAAACTTGTTTCTAAAAGCAAATCTAACATAAAGTGGAAGGTGAGGGTCTTCAAATCATGAAATTGATCCAAGCTCCAAGAGGTAATGGACCTCCCTTGTGCCCATCTCAAGGACAAAACAACCCAATGTATTGTAAGTGAGGTACACAAGGTGTCTTAAGTCCATTAACACGTGTTGTAGACTTCACAAAGGATAAACACAAAAAAATGCATGAAAACAAAAGATCCCTATTGTACATATTTCCACAATAAACTTTTCTATAAATTTAGCTATTTCTGGAGCATTGAGACAAAGTCATATTTTCTTGCTTAAAAAGCATTTCACTAGAAGATTAAAATAGGTAGTAATCCTATTTGCTCATGGTGCTTCTTTCTATTGTATCCCATCTATGTTTGTGAACCACTTGCATGTACACTGGGGTTGAACTTTTAGAATAACCAAGTTTCAATTTGCACTTAACTATTTCTTGCCCAAGGAGTAAGCTTTGATAAGGTAGATGGAACGCTAGGGCCAATTGTAGTAGTTCATCCCTACTAATTTTGAGATCAAACTTCAAAGGTTGAGATTGTTTGGATCTTCTTGTCACTGTTAACAAAGCCTTAATTATTTGCTTAATGAATTATTAATGATGCCAAGCCGCCCTTATCATTTGCTAATGGTCATTGGACGTCAAGTTAGTTGGTTGGTTCAATTTGGTAATAATACCATTCACATTGCTCAATAGAGCATTAAACCAACTTGTGACATATCCATGTTTAATAAATGTTCTTCTATTATAAAAAAACAGTATCTTTTCATTCATTATTAATTCAATGCTCATAGTGAAACCAATGCTCAAGATGAGGGGAGGTCACTCTATGGGGATTTTGTATACCATGTGCGGCAAAGTGATTTTTTGACCCCCTATTTACTTTGGAATATACTATAAATAGGAAACTTCATTAAACTGGCACAAAGGGGGATTACAAAATGGAAGAAATTGATAGAAAGATGGAAGTTGTGTTGCAATTTGGACTCATTGGGGACAAAATTGGCACATCTATGAGGTTGACATGCTGAGAAGCATTGTCGTATGTGCTCTTGACTCATATAAATGGCATGTAGAATATCGCCATTTTAATAAAATTCCCCATATAATTTCAATCTATAATTTTAAAATTTTGATTAATAATGACTATAGATTTCTATTACCAAAAATTCCCAACTCACATGACATTTAAAATGACTATTATAATAGGTTGAAAAATGAATTGAAATGGCATTTTTTCAACTCAAACATTTATAGAGAATACATTTGGATGACCATTGCATCAATATTCAAGAAAAATAAACTTTCAATAGGGAGTTATTTACAGGATTTTTTTAATTCATTTTTTAGACAATTTTTTATGTGGTAAGTAAAGGATCCAAAGTTATTTTTAGCTCTATAGTGTATCTTTTTTCTTCAAAAATTTATAACTAATTATTATCAATTCAAAATATCAATAATTCAAAATAAAAACTTTTAGAATAGAAAAAATTCTTCCATTTTAAGAAGTAAGTAAGGGGTCCAAAATCTTCACCTCTTTTTTTTCATTGAAATTTGTACACAACATGTGCCTAAGGAGTAGCTTTAAGGTCCAACAATTTTCATAACTTTTGACTACATGGTTAAAAAGTTATTGTATGATATGTCATTTTCAACATTCAACAGGCAATCCGGACAGAAAAAAAAAACTTCTTTAAAAATCATTTTTAAAAAAATAAAATTTTGAAATTCATTCTTTAGATTTATATATAGGTGGAAATCTTTGAATCATTCCATCTAATAAATGAGATGAAAGTTATGGGAAGTTTTAGTTGTAGATAGTTTGTAGGTAGTTATGGAATCTGTAAGGAATAGATGGTTTATTACCACATTTCACCCATTGGGATTGGCATTTTTCAATTCCATAAACAAATTGTTAACAATTTAGTATTTTGAATCTGTTTTTACTTCTTTCTATTTTCTATTTTTTTCCTATATGTTGTACAATTTCAAATGATTTAAAAATTTCAAGCATGTAGAAACCTTGCCTTGAAGAATGAATCCAAAGAGTAACCACCATTTTGGACATTTTTTCATAATGATTTGACCTTGTGAAGTGCACCTACCCATTTTTTTGCAAAAAGGTTTTTTGTTACTTCAAACGCTAATATCTTGCAAGCTACACGGTGAAAATTTATGAAATTTTTCCCACATCTTCTCAAACCAAAGCAATATAAGATCCTATGGTTAGATGTGTCCAAAAATATATTTTTTTCAAAAATTTGGTACATGTACTAGAGATGGCAATTTTGGAGCATTTTTGGTGAAAACATAGTCAAAATCCTGTAGGGGGTTAAGTGGTTAGAAACGGGTTGCCTCCCTTTATATTCCAATTCTCACACATTGCAAAAGGAGTCATTATCAATGAGTAGCACATGAGTCCTACTATTAATATGCATGCAATGCGACAAATGGTTTATCTAAAATGAAATCACCCTCTCTAAATTAACTTATATTACCTAACAAAAACTCTTGTAGTGTGTTGTTCAACATGCTTGCTGAAAAAAAACAAAAAAAAAACATACATGCAATGTAAGAATTGCTCTCTTGTGGACACTAAAGTGCAAGGCACCAAACAAAAAGTTATAGAAGCAGCCTAAATGAAGGAAAGATGAAGTTCAATTGTCAATCTCTTTTTTGAACATTTCTAGTAAACATGAACATTTCAAGTAAACATGAACATTTCAGAATAAAATAACTGTAGAATCTTCATCCTTACCTCTTGCATAGTTCAACTTGCAGGTCTCTACCAATTTTTTAATTTTTTTTTTAAATTAAATTTTTTTTAAGCAATGCCAAAGTGGCAATATAAAAATGTTATACTAATTCTCCAAATTTCAACATTCATCCACATATTGGATAGAAAATATCACATTAGCAGGCACATATCACATGTCTATAATGAAATTGGTTTTCATTCATAGTTTGGCGATTTCATCCAAGTTTTTTGGCATTTTTTAGCCAAATTATTTTTCTGGTGCAATCTGGCACCAAAAAGCCAAAAAAAACCCCTTGGTTCCTACTTCTTGTATATTTTGGTATGTACAATGTGGAATGATGCTTGCAATAAAATTAGATGTGCTAATATTGTTTGTGTTTGTAGCGTGCTTGATGATCGAGCAATGTCATAAAACAAGTTTGTATGTTTTTGACCATGATTTCTCCGTTCTTTTCTATAAATCATTATACATGAGAATAAAATACCTTAAAACATTAGTCCTTAACCCCTAAAGCATGAACAAGTGATTGTGGAAATCATCCCTTTGATAATTGTGTGAATCATTCGCTTATAAAATTAAAAAAGTAGGCATTGGAAGTCAAACTATTACAAAAGACCTCTCCTTTTCACACAAAATTTGGAGAATGAATAGTTGCACTTCTATCCCATATAGAAGGATTCTTTGTCATTCATTGGCCAAAAAATAGTCATAGTGTCATTTATGGGTTAACCAAGAACATATTCCCCTCATACAAGTTAGAGCCTTCTATAACCTCACAAAGTACTCCAATCGCTCGATTTTTTTAAAAGGGGGAATAGGAGATTGAGTCTTCTTTTCACACAATTATGTCACTTAGGGCTGAAATGGATGCCTTGCAAAATCAAGGACATTTTTTTAAGGCCCTCATAGGCCCTCTTTGTATGTTCCGACTTTGGTTCCCTCCAAAAGGTCACATACTCACATCCACATCCCATGTAAGGTAGAACATCTTATTGAGGGTAGAATTAGGAGTTTGCCCTCAAGCCATTGGTTGAATTTTTCATTTTTTTCTCACATAGAGACAAATATTAGAAATGGCAAGAGCAATTAAAATTATGTTTTTTCAACAAAATATGACTTTGTTATGAATTTTTGAAGTATACTATCAATTATGACCCAAAGGAGTCTCTAAACTACCCCCAAACCAAGAAATAAATTGTACCCATAATCCTCAACTTACTAATCTAAAGCAATCACAATATTTTCTAGCATGGCCGCAACATGAAGGCCTAAAAAAACCCAACTCCTACAATGAATTTACAGTCAAAAGCTAGAAATTCCTATTGTAGTCACTAATCACTAAATCCTAATAAGACATTGATTGTAGGCCAAAATCTCATTTATTGGAAAGAAACTTTGATGTGGTCATTCCCTAACTATGTGTCCAAAATAGGTCTTTAATTTGTCTATAATGGATTGTTCTACCTTATACCACATTACATTCCCCTAAATTTAAGCTAGTTTCTTACCTATCTAGCAAGCCATTGATGCATGTACAAGGAAGTCCTAACTGTGTGTGTATGAATATAGAATATGAATGTTGCCCTAGAAATACCCCAAGGCTTTTGGAGGGTAGTGAGCAATAGAGACATTGTCTTTTGTGTGAAAAGGGGAGTTGTTGCACAATATTTTGACTTCCAATGAGTGCTCTTAGTTTTTTATAAGTAAATGATCTATGTGGTATCAAAAAGGTTGATTTTGTAGTGACTAGTTGAATGTTCTAGGGTTAATATATTTCACCAATACATTGTAAGGAAATGCAAAATGTAAGAAAATTTGTGTTTCCAACTTAGAGAAGACAAAAATACATACTTTAAACCATTTAGATGTTAACTCTTAAAAGAGTTGGTGTGGATAAGGAATGTTTCAAGAGCTTGCAAGTCCAAAAGCCTTGCAAAATGATGGGTGAAGTACTACTGAGTATGTTGAAAAAACAATTAATGCTCAATCTTCAACAACAAGACTAGTTTAGTCATTCAAATCTTCTTGATTTTTCTGCACAATTTTCAACTAATTCATGGAGCAATGAGAAGAAAAAAGAAAACTTACAAAAAGTAGAAGATACTTTGGCAACTTTTCTAAAGCTATAATTGATTTTGCCACAAATTCTCCAATCCTACATTCCTCCTCAAGCTTGGTTTTGAGATAATCATTAGGATACCATGTTTTTTGCATTCTTTTGGAATGTTTCAACCTCTTGAACTGGCTACTTCTACATTGAATATGGCTTTCTAAGCACCACATTTAGGCTACAAAGTCAAAGCATTATTCACTATTCACTTTGGTAAATTATCTTGGGGCAAGCAAAAGAACCGAATCCCCCCAATTCAATTATTTTCTTGTGGATTGCCCCTCTAGCAAGGGAATGCCATAAGGATTAAATTATCCAAGCATACCAATGGAGGGATAAGAAATAATTGTGACAAGAATTTGCTTTAAACATTGTGTTCATCATTCTACATACAGACTTTGGAATACTTTGTGCATAAATTTGAAGTAAATTGTTGAAAATTCAAACTTGGGTTCAATTTCGTCATGTGTATTACTTCCATTTTCTTTTTGGGTAATTGCAAGAAACACTTGTTCTTTTGGGGGTTTTGTTGGCCTTGGGCAAGTAGTTTTTTGTTCATAACTTTTGTGTTGTATGTCCATTTTATATGAAATACGAAATGAAGGTACATGTAATAGTTGTGGACATTGAATAATTTTTTTTACTTTTTCAATATTATTTTACTATTTTTAAATACACCCCAATTGGATGTCTATTTTTGCCATTTAGGGGATTTTAGTACTATTTTTTATCCAAAAATGAAAATAAAGAAGAAGGAATGAGATAGAACACCTACAAACTAGAAAAAAATGGCCAAGTTTTATTTCATTTTTTTGAATTTTTAAACAATTTAAAAAAAATCAAACATCAAAGTATCCATTTTCTTGGCAACATCCATTGCTCTTTTTTTGTGCATAACTTTTAGACATAAGTTTTTCTAAACTTGAATTTTACAATTATACTATTTTGAATGCTTTTCAAATTATTCAAATTTTAATTTAATCTAATAAAATGACTCTAGAAGTCATAATACTCATGAAAATAGGTTGGTTTAAGACAAAAACGTCATGTATTTATTGCAATGACCTTCTTGGATTCTTTCCCAACTACTACCAAATTATCTTTGAAAAGACAAGTCTATGACTACAAAATTTAGTTGAACTTCAAAATCCTTCACTATGGATTTTCCAATTTGGGGACTATTAAAGTAACTACAACTACACGTGTGCATCTAAAGATTAAGCAATTGAGCATAGTTTCTATGAATGAAGTTTGTTACAATTATTTTTTACTACATTTCTTGTTTTATTTACTTAAAATTCTATTGATCATTATTTATCGCACTTTAATTATTTATAACTATTTATAATGCTTTAAATTTAGACATTTTATTATTATTTTGACAATCATTCTAACAATTTTTTATATATTTAAATTATTGTTTATCTTATCTTCTATCTGATTCATTCTCTTGTTAATTTGGGGGGCTATTATTTTGTGACCATTTTGATTATTAATGCTTTTGGTGTCTTAAAATGACTTGGATATACATTTGTTCTCATTGTTTTTTTTAAGTGTGTACTTACAAATATTTCATGAATGGATGAGTATGACAAACATACATACAATAGAATTCAATCATACATAACTATAATGATCTTACTTTAGTGACTCTCAAATGCTCATTTGATTTTCAAATACTTCCATATAGAAATTAGGGAATTAGAAATTTTCAACAATATGCGGATTTGTTATAGTGTAAATACTAGTCTGATGATATTAATATATGAAATAGTTACATAAACACTTTGAAAGTCAAATTAAGATAGTTTTTCTTATAATTAAAGGAGAACATTTAAATAAGCCTGTTGCACAAGTGGGATAAATGATGATGCTTTCGTTTCTTAATTGTTAAAACTTGCCACATTATAGTCTCAACTTGATGAAATTCACTATATTTCCATGTCTTTGGTTTCTCACGCTCTTTGATCTTCACCATTATCAACTTATAAGTGGACATTCCCTATATTGTAGTTCTTTGCAGAGCACCATAGAACATATTCTATATAACCATGAACTTCAAGAATCACTAAAATTGCTTGAAAATCTCTATAGGACGACCAATAGAGAATACAACTTATGTCCTTTATTAGCTATCTAGTACACACAATGCTAAACTACTTTGCAATCACTTTTTGCATATTGAAATTGAACAAGTGTAATATTAATCTCATTTTTCATGTTTTAATAAACACTTCATAGAAGCAGTGTCGGCTTAAGATCCACTATCCAATGCCCACAAAAGCATGTAGCAGATGTGACTCCAAATAGTGTGCAATTTGATCACATGAAATGATTCAAATATTTCATAAATGAACGGTGGTACATGTATTTCAGGGTCATTGCAAGAAACATTGATCCTATTTTCCGTCACAATTAGAGTGATGTTGTTATCTTTTGGTATAACTTTTGAATCTTAAGTCCTAAGAACATGAAATTTCTATTGGACATGTCTAATTTGATGGTCATCATTTATTTTTTAGAAATTAGAAAAAATCATTTTATATTTAAAAGTCAATTTTGTTCATTTGTCACATTTGAGATTTAGGAGTTTTCACTACATTCAAAGTACCCAAATTGAATGATTTAGAATTAAAAATTTGGTAGTTTATCCCATACTAGGTGGGCATATGCCTACCAAAGGGCATCTAAAAATATATTATTTTATATCCTCTAGGTTTATGCAAATAGGGCTCCTTTGCACATTCAAGCACTTCTAAACATTGAAGGAGGCATCAACTTCATTTTTTGAGGGGTGGAATTTGATCACCACCAAGTTCTCTCAAATGACCAATTTTTAGCTTTCATTTGTACACTATTTTCTATTTATTATTAATTCATAACTCATTGATTTTATTTTTTGTGACAATCTATCTTTCTGTTACTAAAGTATTGTTTTACTACTTGTAAGTAGTCCATTGATAGTACTTGCAATAGTACTTTTAGTCGTCAATTTTTCCAATCAATGTCTGAGATTGTTCTGCTATGCAATACTCCCAATACTCGTATGCAGAAATGCAAATTACACCAAACCGCTACGGATAGTGAACGGTGTTTCTTGCAATGACCATTCAATCAATAGGTCAGGAATGTGGTCACTTCTTGCTATTGACCACTATATATGTGTTAAAGGGTTGCCGATGCGCTATAGGGTTAAGGAGGAAGTGAAAAGATTTTAAAGACTTTCTTACATAAAACACAAATTCGGGTTCATTTTCTCATGTCCTTTGAAATCATACAATGAAACAGCTTTGGTCTAGAGTATGAGCTCTTTCCATGTCGACTGAAACGTCATCGCAGGGTCTAGCTAGCCCTGTCTGCTCGTCCCTCTTCCCGCGGTCCTGCTGGGAGGCTTTCATGAATCAGCTCTGCAGGCCTCAGTCTGACTGCACATGGAACATGGCATTCAACAGGGGCTGCCTCAGTCACTAACAGCCTTGCAAATGGAGTCCAGTTTCTTTCAGGGCACAATCTGCAACTCGATCACCTCAAGCGGATGGTTCCCAACACGACCTACAGCAAGCTCAGGAGACACTCCAAATGCGTGCAGCTGTTCACTGAGCTGAACAGCTCCCAAATCATTTTCTCAAATCCAGCTTGCTCACCTGCAATACCAGGGCTCAGTTTCAAGCCAGGGCACCCATACCTGCCTCATCTGGAGTTCAAACACGGCCAGTCCAAACCACAATCGGCCGTCGGCGGCAGACCTGATGGAGCCACGAAGAAGAAACGACGCGAAGCCAAGTAAAAGCAGTAAAACTACCATGGGAACATCATTCTCCAAAACTTACTAATGATTCTAAACCAAGATAACTTGTATCCTTCCCAGCATTGCACATTAGCTCCAACAAGTTCTGCAGGATCTGGTCCACTATTTCAACTACAGCAATTAGTAGACCCTGTCTGACTGAAAAACATGCTGACACCAGGGGTGTCAGTGTGTGGAGGACCCAGTTGAGATCAAGAGGAGATTCAATCCCACAACCTAATGGAGCATCTAAACAGTGCGTGCGGTGTCCCAGACCAGGTGGAAGGCCAATTCAATGCTACTCATTTCAGATCAATGACCCAACAATTCTCCTGCAAAAGAGTCACCCGAAATGCCTCTCAACAGCTGGATTGATCACTAACCGACGGCATCATCGTGCGTCACCGATGCCGTCTCTGTTTCGATGTTTCAATCCCTCAATGCTCCAGGCTTGGAATGCAGGCAGCTGTTAAACAGGATTTGGACTTCTCGATTACCGAGACCGCACCAGCTTTTGTTGCTTCAGTTCTCGATTGTGAGATTCACAAACGTATCGTTGTGTGGAGTTGTAGAATTCCGCCGAAATTGACGTTGACCGCCACCACAGGCCAATTGTTCACATGTCCAGAAGCGAAATTCTGACTTCAAGGAAGAGCTGCAATGTCATAGCCCTTGTGACTTGCAGGGATTAGGGTTCAGGCTTGCAGTTTGTACGAACCTGTTCCTCGACTTCCCTGCTCGACTTCATTGTAGCAAAAGAAAATACTGAGACAAACAACAACGCTTTGCGGTACGGCATTAAGAGTCGCATCTAACATGACATTAGAAAAGAATGATGCCTCACCACTGCTGGACTATTGATGCACATATTCCAGCACGTGAAGAACACAACTCAACCCTCGCGATTCTACAGGTAATCAGTTTCAAACGAGAGAGCTACTCCACAGGCTGAGCATTGGAGAGCAAGCATTCGAGGTGGCACTCGGCTAGCCACTGCGTTGTCATATCTGGCCACCTTTTGAACCCGGAATCACGACTGTCCGTTCTCAAGAGCATTCTCCAAATCCTATTTTCTCAAACCCTAAACGATGAATGGAAGCTGACAAGGTTGGTACAGGCAGTAAATAGTTTTCTCTGGCGCGACCCCAGTCTTCCGTTGACTACTGTATCACTTCCGATAAAGTAGTATGAACCAATGAGACCAAAGTCCCCAAACATGAAAGCAGGGTTTTGCTTCAAAGCCATTGTCTGTATGAACTGTAGCAATTCCGATAGGAATCAATTATGGTGGGAGCGGAGAAGCGAGCAGCAAGTATGTGCTCTTCCGATTCTATCGGCACAGGCAAGCATCACGTCTGTTCATCGTGGGACTGCGGAAATCGAATACCAATTTCGCACCGTGTGCTTGTTGGCGAATTGGTGAGACGAACTCTGCGCTTGATTTGCACGGAGGAGGCAACTGGGTGAGCACAACACGCTGTCGGAGGTTTCGGGTGTTGGGGTTCTCCGCACGAGAACAAAGTCGAGGCCCTCAGGTCCAATCTCATTCGTTTGTGCCCAGCCGTATGCTGTTTTTCAGTCAGTTTGCCATTGCATGTTGTTGAAGTCCATTTCAAAGGAAGTCGACACGTTCTTCGGAATTGTGAGACAAGCCTCTGGGTGTCCAGTACAGTGGAGCCCTAGAATGTTTGTGGCGAGGTGTTTGCATTTGTACTTCTCGATGGGAATATCCGAATTCCCTTGTTCCCATGTTCGATTTTCGCAGTCGGTCGACCTCTGAGTCCATGCAACAAACTCCATGTGTGCCGCATCGCGTAGCACACGTGAGATCTGGTCTTTCGTTTTCGATTGATCTCCACTTGGACTTGGGTGTCATTCTCATCCGTGTTTCTGTATTTTAGGTTTTATCCAGTGCCAAGGCCCAAGACGTCCTTCTGTGTGAAGAAGCCTCACTCCAAGCAACTTGGCATTGTGTGAAAGTAAGAACTCCCTCCAAAATGATGACTGAGATGGATGACGTTATGGTTTATGAGAGCCGTCTGCCATACCCGAAGGATCTGGATGAGAGCGTTCTGGCAGCGCGAGCGCGAGAGATGCAGGACGTCGTGTTAGAAAATGGTGTTTTCGAGAATTTTGTTGTCGACTCACCAGCCTCTGGGGCAATGATGACTGAGATGGATGACCCCATGGTTCTGGAGAGCCGTCTGCCATACCCGAAGGATCTGGATGAGAGCGTTCTGGCAGCGCGAGCGCGAGAGATGCAGGACGTCGTGTTAGGAAATGGTGTTTTCGAGAATTCTGTTTTTGACTCACCAGCCTCTGGGGCCATGGAAATTACAGCACAAGGTAAGGCCCATGGACAACTTTTGCAGTACGGAATGTGTATATACAACCTTCTATTGGCACCTGAACTCGATGTGCATCAGTTCCATGCTCATGTATCTTGCATCAATTGCTAACTTAATCTGATCCTGTCCGTGGAGCTCACTTGTCCTTGTGCTCTGTTGTGCCATGTTATTTTCAGTGGTAGGGATGGAGACGTCGCCCCCTGCTCTGGCTACCAGCCTTGTAGGCGACGACATGAGCAAGCCAGGAGACGGAGCTCAAAGTGAAGCTGCTGAAGTAAACATTGGTTGTGAGTTGCCCTTCGAGATTTCGCCGTCTTTGTGTCGAAACTCAGGAAATGTCAATGACATTGCAGGAGAAGGAACAGTTGTGACCCAGAAGAAGCACAGGAAGCGTGGAAAGGATTGGGCTGAAAAAGACACAAAGGAACTGTTGAAAGCAGTGTCGACCACGAAGAAAGCGTGGACTCGAAATGGGCGGGGCAGACCGTGGGATGCCATAGCCAAGGCGGTGCCAGGCAGGACGGGGGATGAGTGTCGAGAGAGGATGGACTCGCTCAATAGGTCATTCACCAAAATTAAGAACTACTGTGAAGGGCAGGGGAAGGAGTTCAAGGAGCTGAATGACAAGGACTTTTCGGAAATGAAGGTGTCACCTCGGTTGACGGAAAAGTGGTACAATGATATTGGCAAGTACTGCCCACCGCAAACACAGAAGAAACGGAGAACGAGCGGAGCTGGAAGCTCATCAAAGAACAGTGCTTTCGCGAAAAACTCCTCAACTTCGGGTAAAGCAACTGGCTTGTTTTGCCTCTGTTCATCTCATGTGTTGGATGCATTGCTAATTAACCTTTCACCGTACAAGTGAAGTTTCAGCTTTTGCGTACAACAATCTAAAAACTTGCGCCTCAACTATCTTTGATTGAGCTAAAACTCAAGTGCCCCAACCTCAATGTCAATAGATTTTGTGTTTTCACACGTAGCAGAAATCCTAGTTTATGTGTATGACCAAGGGAACCTCCAATGGGATGTATGGTTAATGGAGCCTCTACTTTACCTTGTTCTTCGACATTTGTCCCTCTGTTTTTTGGATGCTATCATCTTATATTGCTGAAATTTGACTTGCAGCAGGTCTCCTGCCACCCGCCCAGGGCGAGCCAGCATTGGTGGTATGTTCCTCACGCAATGCTCGTGTGTTGAAGTTATTGCTGAGTTTCGTATTTTCCATGCATGAGTGTGGTGTCCTGACGTGGGTTTGTGAAGCTCGAATACAAGCATGCTAGTAGTGCGTGGAGTTACGATAGAATGAGCTTCTGTTTTCAGTCCTCAGCAGGTCATTGCCATGAAGTTTGTGTTGTTGGGAATGAAGTGTTTTTGGTCGACTTTTGTGAGGGAGAGCGCCTTGACAGTTCCGGTCTTGCACTTTTTGAGTTTCAGCTCCATGTTCTAAGTGAACCGTCGTGGCATCATGGCTTCGAGTTTAAGATACTGTATATATTGATTTTTGACGTTTAGTAATATTGATGATCTTGCCTTTTTTCCATTTCCTTTTGTCTTTACTGAGGGTTGTCCACTGTTCCTTTATTGATTTTTTATTGTTTCCTGATTTTTCTTCTTCTCTTGTGTTCGTTTTATTTTCTTCCACCCTCTTCTTGAATCTGTTTTCTTCTCTGAGCACTTCTCATTCCTTCTCTGCTTCTCATTCCTTCCCTTCCCTTCTCTTCTTCGTTCTCTTTTTTTTCTCTTCATTTTTATTTTCGAGTGCTTTCTTTCTTTCTTTCTTTCTTTTCTTTTCTTTCGGGATGGGGAAGAGGGAGGGTGATTGTTTTTCGCAGTGGAGGCTAGAACCCGGAGTCGGCATCCAGCAGAAAGAATTCGTGTCTACTCCATGCCAAGGAAGGAGCCACCGTTTGCGTCTGTAATCTGTATCATACCCAGTAGTGAGATTGACTCCCATAAGGCGGACATTGGAAGAGTATCAGGAATCAAAGGCGGCAGCGAGCTCCCTGACATCTGGACATCAGGCTTTGTTGCTCTGTGACTTACAAGCGAGGAGGTGGGGTTAGTAGTGGTAGAGCTACTATAGTCTACAGAGCAGAATATAGTATGTAGAGCAGAATGGTAGACCTGAAGAAGCTTTTCGCCCTGGGCAATTTGAAAGATGGAGCACAGCACTTCATGGGAATTCTTTCGATTTCGTTCGGGAGTTCCTCGTATGCTGACCACTCTCTTCCGTGGAGGCGCCTGCAAGTGGAGGGACATGGAGGAAGCATCAGAGTGAAGAGTATCACTTCTTCAGAGGATGGCTATCTCACCGCCTCCAGCTGTGTTTCCGCTGATCTGGGATTCCGGAGTTTCTCTGACTTTTTTTTTTTTTTCAAAAAAATTGTCCGCAATAATTCAGCGGGTATTATGAGTCATTTGAGTCATCACGAGTCAGGACTTTTGTCTTTGAGTCAGACCCCCTGACTGAGTCGTTATAGCACGTGGAGTTAATAGCTGAGTGACGTTTCTCCCAGGCCTCCGGTCCAGTTGTGCTGCCGCTGCAGGACCCACCAAGCAGCCAGCTGGAGCCTCCGGTGGCGGACCCCCTCCAACAACAAGCTCCTCCAGCATCCCCACACTGGTCTGATCTCATCGACTACCCTGCGATAAGCTTCGTCCCCATCGAACAAGCGATTCCAGCACCCTCCTTGCCCCGTTACGACTTCATCGATGACGCTGATGAGGCTTGAGAGCCATTTGACTTCACCGAGTCTTGATACGGTGGCCAGGTTCTCTTGGGTGTCGACTGATTGTTCACGTTAATTGTGCCACAAACGAAAGAAGAAGTGGAGCAAGCTATAAATACTTTGTTGCACAACATCCAGCTAATAAGTATCAATTCTCTACGTCGGAGAATTGTCTTGGCAGGCTTGGATAAGTCTGCATTATCTACTGTAGTGCTTCTTACATATTTGTAGCAAGCACGAACTGTGTTCACGAGTTCTGAAGCTCGCCTGTGTGTGTACTTCCGGAGATTCCTGCTCCGGAGTCCGTTTTATATAATCATATCATCTTTTTCATAAGTGTGTGTCTCTTGTTGTTCGTTTTTCTGTGCGTGGATGAATTTTGTTGTAGAATTTGCATTCTTGTGAGATTGGGATCTTCATTGTGAAATAATTGTGAATTAATCAAGTCCATGTTAACCCGTTACACTAAAATTGGTAAATAGTGTTGGGTGATAATTAGTGTTGTAGTGAATTGGATCATACCCTTAACTTATTATATTACCATTCCAACTTCTATATTTTGTTTCCATCTAACACTAAATGCACTCTCGTAGAAATGTTGAAATGATCAAATTTTACTATACAGCTAAAATAGTGTTAGAATGGGTAAATAATGTTCTAACACTAACCTTGCAAATCACAATTAGTGTTATTATTGACAATTAGTGTAGCCAACACTATTTACCAATTTTAGTGTAGTGGTTGAGACCATTCTTGAATTTTTGCATATTTTCACCTAATACATCTTTATATATATAAATATTGTTTACCTTAATTTCAATGAATTCATCATATAAGAAAGTGTGGTTTTTAAAAAGCCAAGTATGGGTTTGGATGAATGAGGACTTTTGTGGTCAGAGAAGCCCTTGAAACCTCTCTATTGGAATTGTTCACATTTGGGATGTCAAAGTGCTAATGGGTTAAATAAGACATAGTGTTCTTGAAGACTTATCTTCCTTCAAATCAATTGCCTTGTAAAAAGTAAAGTATTGGTTTGGATGAACTGAATGAGAAGTTTTGTGGTCAAAGAAGCCCTTAGAACCTCTCTATAGGTTGTCCAGATTTGGGATGTCAAAGGGCTAATGGGTTGAATAAGATGTGGTATTCTTGAAGACTATATTTGTCATAATGATGAACCAAAATGATGTGAGCTAATGACCAATTCTTTTAACCCCCAAAGAATAGGCCTTTGACCCCATGCATTAAATTTTAAGAAATAAAACCAAGTTTTAAGTCATAGAATTTTCAAGTTTTTTAGGTAAATGAAATTATCTTGAATTCATTAACAAGAGTGAAGAAAATTTGTATCAAATACAAAGTCCATTTCAAATAACTAAATTTTACATTGCAAGTACATGTTATAGTGTAGAACATCAAGGGGTGTAAATCAAAGTTCCATTCCAAAAATGAGTAGACTATGGTTACAAGTCCAAAGTTCAATAGGAATTAAATATTTGATTTTAGGAATTCTTCAAATTTCAAATTGGTAGGCCAACCATACTTAGTTTCTAGAATTCATTTCATTTAGTGAACTCAAATTCAACAAAGATCATTCTAATTGCTAGAATTAAAAAAAAAACTTAACGCCTAAAGTTCCATTGTCCCCTCGAGGAACAAAATGCATTTTGGGCAGGCTCCTATGGTTTCAACATTTGTCATGATTTATTGAATATTTTTTAAAATAAAAGTAAAGACATTAGATTTCCAAAAATATAATTTTATTTCAATCAGATCTCGAGAGCCAAAATTATAGAACATACAACCCTTTTTTAGTTTGATAGGTAGAAAAAAACTTCAAAAAAACTTCAAGTAAAATTTTTTAGATTTTCTTTTATATAGATTAAATTTTTATGTACATGTCAATCTTTGATCTATTCCATTTGGATTTGTTATGTGAAAGTTATGGGCAATTTTGTTTTTTAGGCAATTAGAGCATCTTCTTGAAAAAATAACTTGTAACATTCATTTTTGACCTCAATTTTTACAATCTAAAATAAAAGGTTCACAAGGTTAAGATCTCTTGCTAGAACAATCTGACCATTGAGATTATTATATTTCAATTCCATCTTAAAGCTACTAACAATTTAAATTTTTCCTTAATCTTGAACCTATTTCTACTTAACATTTTTTTAATGAGTGAAAACTCAGTGTGTATTTTTTGAATTTTTTTCGAAGACTCTCAACTCAATTCTTTATCATACAAAATTAAAAATTCCAAATCAATAAAGAAAAAAATTATAAGTTATGAAGATTCAAAGCCAAATAATGTAGTTGAGAAAGGCGCAAAAAAATTTGTTTCCTTTACTTTTAACACAAATTTCTTACAATCTACAATGTCAAAGTTTGTAAAATTTCTGCCACACATTCTTCTACAATTAGTGTTATTGTTGACAATTAGTGTAGCCAACACTACAATTAGACATGTAAAAAAAAAATTTAACTTTTTGCACTTCGCTATAGAAATGGTAGTTGAGTGGTTTCTTTATAAAAAAGAAACCTTGGAACTTAAGGAGTTACGTTCCAAGGAACTTAAGCCTTGGAACTTAAAGAGTGGTAAACGTTGGCAAAATACACTTCAAGTGATTGGTGGTACAAATTGATCTTCTCAAGGTAAAAAGTCAAGGATATTGCAATGAAGGAGCTTCCAACACTACACTAAAATTGGTAAATAGTGTTGGGTGATAATTAGTGTTGTAGTGAACTAGATCATAGCCTTAATTTATTATATTATCATTCCAACTTCTATATTTTGTTCCCATCTAACGCTAAATGCACTCTCGTAGAAATGCTGAAATGACCAAATTTTACTATAGAGCTAAAATAGTGTTAGAATGGGTAAATAATATTCTAACACTAACCTTGCAAATCACAATTAGTGTTATTGTTGACAATTAGTGTAGCCAACACTATTTACGAATTTTAGTGTAGTCACCACAAATGTGTTTAGCAACATCTCCAAAAAGAATTGGATGAAAAACTATCATTTTTCATCCTTTAGGGCTTGTAGAAGTCATCCATCAAATTCATATTGGACATGTCATTTCAGAATTACAATTTTGATTTATAAGTGTCATTACTTTAATACATGTTGAATTTTTCAAATGCTAATGAATATATTTATATTGCAATCCATCAACCCCTAGGTTTGAATTCTTTGTCATAATCTCAATGAGGGGAGTTAAATTTTGTCATTACAATGATGAAACTAATAAATAATTTTTAAATGGAAAGGAAGGAGTGGTTTGACTTCTGTTGTAAATTTTCTACAACTCAAAAGGCATATGTATGTTAGATCCCAAATTTATATAATGTTCTTTCAATTTATATAATGATCTTTCAAAATCAACTTGAATAAATAAATAAAAATATTTAATGATTAGAACTTAATAATTTGAGCTTAAAGAAAAATAATATTCCATATTATAAAAATTACAAATATTCAATCTATGATCAATTTTGGAAGGAATTTTCAACTTTTGGTTCCTATTTTTCATTGAAAAGTATTGATTTGTGTTGCAATTGATTTAACCATATGGATAGATAAAAATTGTTCTTTTAACCCCTAAACATCTAGAATCTTCTTCAGAATTAAAGATTTGAAAAAATCATCATATTGATCATAATATACTATTTGGAAGAAAATTTTGGAATTCATATACGAATAAAAGTTATAGATTTTGAGTTTTAGATTCCATTCATATAGCTAGATTCACCAATGCTATTATCTATATTTTTTATAAATTTTGAAAGGGAAATTTCAAAATTTCTTCAAAATTTAATTACAAGCAAGATATTATCATTTTTTGAGTTCTATTTGTTGGAATAGATTTGAAATGAGGTTCTCTTTGCATGGTGATTTTTTGAAATTTTTGTGTTCTTAAATCTACGACCTCGTTTTTGCAAATCTAATATTTTTATTAGAGTCAATGCAATTTTGACTTGGTCAACCACTTGACATACTTCCACATTTGTAATTTAAAAAAAATATGTACTTTGGTAATACAAAATCCAACCATTAGATAGGATTACAACTTCATAAAATATATATCTACACAAATTAGGATGACTTTCATCTAAGCAATAATAAGTATAAAACTTCCAATTCAATCTATTAATTGTTCAGTAATTGGACATTATAGTGCTTCAAGGTTAACATATTAATTTGAATGTACTTCATTTGTTTCCTATAGCTCTAGTAGTATGCTCTTGAAAACATTCATAATCTATAATATACATAGTAGATACTAAAAAATATCTAAATCCTGGTTATCCTGCAAAGGGCCACCAACTTTTGATTTTTGGCACTTGAATAGACAAACAGTGCAAATACAGAAAAAAAATTAATCAATATCTTTTGGAGAAATTTTTAAAAATAGCCAATCTAACATAGCATTTGATGTGGCACCAATAGGAATACATCGTATTAAAAAAAATTCTATAATTGCACTGCGGGGGGGTGGGGTGTAGAACTCGTGGCTTCTTTGAGGCCTAAAATTTTTCTTAATTTGTCGGCTCTGACTTAATTCAATGATGTAGAGATACAATTGCTTTCAAAATGTTTTCTACATTTATAAAAATTGCTAGATGTAATTGAAGAATTAGAGATTTAAAACAAAATTTGGACATGTGGTGGTATAAATAATACAAATATATAAAATAAATCTTTAGATTTTAAATTTTCAAATAGTTTTTTGACAATTAATTAATATTTATTAGTAAAAATAACACTTCAATAGAAGTAAATTTTTTTCAAGATTCTTTAGTAAGTGGATTAAAAATTCTTTTTGAAATTTTTAAGTAAGAATTTCGTGAACTTAACAATTTTAATAAGTAAAATATCACTAAATAAAATATGACTCCAAATATTTATATTTCTAATTTTTTCTAAAAATCTCCAATATTATTTTTCATGATTTATTTGGAGATTCTTGGAATGAATTATAATGATTATAAATACATAGAATTATATTTTAGTCAATAATATTTCATCAAATAAGAATTTAAAATTTATAAAATTCTCATTTATTTCCAAAAAATTCTCATTCCACTTACTATAGAATCTTTAATTTTTCTTACTTCTATTGAATTTTTTTATAAATTATAAAAAATTTAAAGTTTTTAAAAGTTTTTAAAATTCATTTTATATATTTTTGTTACTTGTACTTCAACATGTCCAAATCTATACACCTTAAATTAGGTTGTTTGTTTTATTTTGTTTTATTTATTTTATTTGTTTTATATATTGAGATCTAAAACCGTATAAATCCCTTTGCCATATTCTTAATATTGTTGGAAAGCTTTGTACAAGGAAAAGTGCACAAATTTTGTTTCATGGCATTTGGACCTATGAAATGAAAGTTATTCAATTTCAAAGTTTTTATGAATTAATATATTGAATTAAATTATCTTTTAACTTGATAAACCCATAACTTTCACATTGCAAGTCTAAACACCACAAATCAAAGCCCTTGGCCTCCTTGGTGTATAGGAGATATTAAATTTTAAAGTTTTATAAATTTTTAAAATTTTTAAAATATATATTTTTAAAATTTTGGATGTAGCAATGGCACAAGGTACACTAATTTGGTTGAATTTTTTTAAATTTATCAATTAGTTGTATCAATTTCTAAAGTGTCTTGAATACTTATAAGAGTCATTATAGAGAGTGAGAAATTGGCACATCATACTTAAATGTTTTGTTTTAGCTTAAAATATTTTGTAGGCTTTTGTTTTGTAGGTTGTTTTGTAGGTTAACCTAATATTTTGCTAAATACTAAGAGTTAACCCTTGAAAGGCTTGAAAGCCCTTTGCAACTATATAGTATATTACAAATTTGGTAGTATTCAATCACAAAAGCATTGACCATATACTTTTCAGTACAAAATAAATTAATAATCATGGTAGTATGAAAATAACAATGTATCACAATTCATCTATTAACCCGTAAAGGATGCATTGGTAATTGTGAAAATCATTCCTTTGGTTACTATGTGAATCATTTGCTTACAAAATTGCAAAAGCACTCATTGGAAGTCAAACTACTATAGAAAATCTTCCCTTCATAGTAGAATTTCAAGGATGAATAAATGCATTTCTGTCCTACTAGAAGAATTCTTTATCATCCATCGGACGCCAAACATCCTTGTTGAGATTTAAAGGTTAAACCCCAATTGAAGAGTTATAAAGCTAAATACGGGTCGCGGATTTGGTGGTCGCGGATTAGGGTTTGGAATTCAACCCATAGCCAACCAAGTGAGCTTTCCTTTTGCTGCTCTTCTTCAAGCAGTGCAGCAGAAGCTCTTCCCTCTCCTTCCCAACATTTCAGTATGGAGGTCGAGAATTCTCCTGCTGCAGATGCTGCGCCGGCCATGAAGGTGGTGCCGGAGACGCTGCTCAAGAAGCGAAAGCGTGACGAGCAGTGGGCAATCAACCGCAAGGAGCAGCTGGAGTCTGCGAAGAAGAAGAGCTCCAAGGGTCGTACGCTCATCTTCAAGCGCGCGGAGCAGTACATCCGCGAGTACCGTGGTCAGGTGCGGTATGTGAATCTCCCAAAACATTGCAGTTCAGGAGTTTTAGGGTTTTGGTAGGGTTTTGTGAATTTCTTAATTTGGTGTGATTTAAGAGTTTCGAGTTCTTTTGTGCGGTTTCCAAGTACGGGGTAGTGTAAGGGTTTTGGGTTTTAGGATTTTGGTGCGGTTTCGTGAATTTTTGAGTGTATTGGAATTTAGAAGGTTCGAGATTTTTGTGCTGTTGCCATATACTGTGTAATGTTGGTTTGGGGATTTATAGGGTTTGGGGTGAGGTTTAGTAAATTTTTGAGCATGTTGGAGTTTGGATATTTTATGCGATTTCAAAATAAGGTGTAGTGTAGGGGTTTAAATTTCTAGGTTTTGGTGAAGCTTCGTGAATTTCTGAATGCAGTGTGGTTAATTCATGAATACGGGCAGAGCTTAGGGGTTTCGAGCTTTAGGGTTTTGGAAGCAGGGGCTTACTGGGTGTGCGTGTTGAGCAGGAGGCCGATTTGATCAGATTGAAGAAGGAAGCCAAGCTGAAGGGCGGTTTCCATGTCGAACCTGAGGCGAAGCTCATGTTTGTCATTCGCATTCGCGGGTAAGTTTTACGCTGGAAAAAACCTTGGCAATTTTAGTTAGGGTCGTATTTTTCGCCTTTTGAATCCGGGAAATCAGATTTTCTTAATTCTCCAATATATAGCTTAGGAAGAATTTGAACATTTTTCCTCGGTTTCAAATCTTCTTATGTGTACTTATAGCTTAAGATCACAGTCTTCAAAACAGAATCTCGAAAAAAGCACATTCGAAGGCTACTAAAAAGAAATTTGAAAACGGATTGAAACGGAAGATTATGTTTTCCTGTAACCTTCAGCTTGTAAGTAGAGATTCGAATGTTCCTTCTTGAATTTTGGGGGTTAGTCTCCCAACCCATATCGTTGTCTTGGACTGATTTGTATCACGAATTGTTGTTTTTTCTCATTCGTGGTTTTTGTTGATTCAGTGTCAATGACATGCACCCCAAGACTAGGAAGGTCATGCGACTGTTGAGACTGAAGCAAATTTTCAATGGAGTGTTCATGAAAGCGAATCAAGCTACCATGAACATGTTGCGCAAAGTTGAGCCTTATGTCACTTACGGGTATGTATGTTGACCTCTTCGATTGACTCCTAATATTAGAATGAATTTGGTCATTACGGTTGTCTGTTCCTAAGGGACCATCACTGAGCGTCATCTCGTTCACAGGTATCCCGACCTGAAGAGTGTTCGGGAATTGATCTACAAGCGTGGTTACGGCAAGCAGGGCAAGGACCGGACTCCGTTGACGGACAACAGCGTCATCGAGCAGGCCCTTGGCAAGTTCGGCATCATCTGCATTGAGGATCTTGTCCACGAGATTTACGCTGTCGGCCCACATTTCAAGGAGGCCAACCACTTCTTGTGGCCTTTCATGCTGAGCGCTCCTCTTGGTGGCCTAACCAAAAAGCTAAACCAATTCGTTGAACATGGTGACACTGGCAATAGAGAGGACATGTTCAATACCCTCATCCGCCAGATGAACTAGAGTAGTGTTGATCCTTGTACTTGGAAGTTATTGTTATCTATAAAACATTGCAGCATATCATGAGTTTTCAATCAGCTTCTGCGGTGTGTGGTTTAGGTTTTAGGGTACCCTCTGGGATTGTGACCTTGTGTTCAACTCTTGTTGATGATTGCACTGGTTTTGGACGAACGGGTTGGGACTCTAAACCCTCTTTAATATCCTCGTGTCTTTTGTTGGGGATTTGGAACGGATTGTGTCGTCTATGGAGCTTGCCAAGCCTGGTAATCATGTAGCAGGGTTTGTTCGGAGCGGTGTTGTGAAAGGCGAAGCCGTGGTGCACCTGTGGAGTGGATCACAGGTTTTGGTAGTTGGTACGGTAGGATGTTACTAGATCGTAGCTTGAAGCTTTCATAAAGCTCACGGGGACAGTGGTATATATAGTAGACCCTCTGTCAGTTTTACAGGGTATTGAAGGCTATTGAAGGCTATAAGGTAAAACAGCCCATTGCGGTCAAATGACCCATAGTGGTCACCTGATCCCATCGTGGGTTTTTGTGGTCAAATGACCCATAGTGATCACCTAAGAAATGACCCCATTGTGGGTTTTTTCAGTATGTGAGATGTGGGCCACAATGCATGTCTTACATGACAGTAATGGAGTGAACAGTGACCTCATTAGGAACTTCTAACTTTTCAGTGTGAAATTCATTGTAAAATTGACTTTTTAGGTCTTCCATGATATGGAGTAATATTATTTTCTGCAGTTTCATGAAATTGGTCATTAAGGAAGATTGTCTTTTCAAGATTCAAGTGTTACATTGTATGAATGAGAAATGAGTTGTACAAAACAGTGCATGCAAACCTTCTGTTCATCATCCAAAATGTGGATGTCAGAGCGCTTAAGAGTTAAGCCCAGAGGTCTTCAAACCCTATACTAACTGATGTTGGCTTTCCTCCAGATCCTCTATATTTCAAAATAATCAACCTCGTTGATTAACCAAAAAATGGAGAAAATGCTCAATTTGTCCCCTATATTGTGGCCAGTTATTTTATGTTTCCTGGCCTCTCCTAGCTGATTAGGGGACTCTAATTCCAAATATGAATTGAAATTTTGCAGATTTTATCATCAGTGGTACAAACTTTCCACAAAACACACAGAAAATCATATCTAATTTTTTGTAAATAATAAGCAAAATCTTCATCGTTGCATGGAACATTCAAGTCTACTCCCAGTATGAAAGTCTTCTACCTTTTGTAATCACACGAAAGAAAGCTTACTCCATTATCATCATTCTCTTGAGAGCGCATTCACAGCCCAGGTTGACTTCCCCGTGAGTTTTTTCATGGTCGCTTTACAATAGGGCCTCACAATAGCTCACAATTCTCACCGCAAGTCATGCAACTTAAATTGTGGACACCGGGTACCCTCAGCTGAAATTGGTACAGTTCCAACCGAGAATCAGTTGAGTGTTAAAGAAACCGGCCTAGAAAGTAGCGTGATGTGCATGACATTGAGTAGGGTGACATTTCTTGCCATGCACGGGGACCAGTCAAGTTGGTTTGATTCAAATCCATCGAGTAATAAAGTCAGTAGTCCAACAGTAGTTCGAAGATACATATATTCTTTCATATTCGCTACAAGTTGGCAAAAACAGGAAAAGGCTTGTACATATACAGACGGGAAAAATTCCATGACCAAGAATGAATAAAATTCCCTTCAATACAGGGGTACAAGATATCTACTACAGCTTGAATGACAAACCATCCAAGAAATTAGAAATCCAGTGTACAACCTGAGCTGGTCTAAACCATGTCAAGCCGACTGGAAAATGGCGATTCTGTATAGTAGCTGGTGATGCTGCATATCTTCAATATACCTGTCATCGTCAAATGAACGCATCTAGTACTTAAAGAATCTTGAATTATGAATCCATACTTGCATCTAGTTGCATGGACTAGGTCTAACTTCTTCAAATAGAGGAATTATGTCACAATCGGTGTATCTACAGTTATCAAATCTGTTAAACGAGGTCAGTAAAAAAATGAGTCAACTGGAAAAGCAATGAGGAGGCGATTGCAAAGGCATAGAGCTCCTTCCGGTTCACGGCACAGTACAGTCCACTTTCCAGTCTACATCCAGAGACTGGTGAACAAGAAAGGTTGTAGCAGAATTCACCTTGCGATTCACTTGATAATCGCAGTGAGGACATGCCGTCACTTCCGCCAAATGGTGGTGGCAGGCCAGGGTGTGCATGCCGTGGAAGACAAATCGGCAGTAACAATTAGCTGCTGTGAGGTCTGTCGGATTCCTGGGACTGGGATCTACTCACAATAGCTGGCACAATGGAAACAAGGCCAATAAAAAAGAGAGCAGCTACAGTCTTGACGTCATACAGATCGTTAAAACTCCCAAGGGTGTTCAGGGCAAGACCAGCCTGCCATGTTCACATCAGCAGAAATATCAAACGGTTGCTTAATGTAATTGTGCCTCCAAAAAGAGTGTCAACATGCAAAAGTATGTGAGTTTTTCCAGCCTAAGCAATGTTATGTGAGATGAATAAGAAAGGAGTATTGTCAACCCTACTTGCCAACCATGATATAGCTAACTATCATCGTCATATATGGTGGAGGCTTCCCGAAAGCAAGTCTCTAAGACTGGTATTGCACTTGGAAAGACTAAAACCTAAACGAAACTAAATAGAAAGTGCCTTCTGTTGAGAAAACATGGTCCACAAATACCCAATTAGCAATTAGAAAAAGAGTTCATATAACTAATCTTAGGGTTGTTTCTTTTGCAAATAATACTGATAATTTGAACGAAAAAAAGTACAGCACAGTTTTCAAGTCTTTAAAACCGAGTAGGGATGACTTACTCGGACAGTCACAAACGTAGCAGGCACCAAACCAATTATAGTAGCCATGAGAAAGGTGGGGTAGGGGATATCTACAATTGGAGAGCAAACGTTGATAAAAGTATTCGGCAAGGTTGGTGTGACTCTCAAAAACAGCATGTAGTTGAATAAATAATCCCTCCGCTTGGAAACCTGCACACATACAATCGTCAGCATCACTCATGGCAGGAACCTCATCATAGATGCTCATGACACTTTGAAAGACAAGCATTGCAATCGTAAATTGGAGGCGGCCTAAACCCACTTGCATGGGACATTTCCGCAGCAAAGATATAGCATGTGCCAAATATAAATATGTAGCGAGCTGTATGACATTCAAAAATCCGATAGAAGTTTAACACAGGAGTGATTATGCAAGAACTGTGAACGCATACTAAAAAAGTTTATCTGCAAACAGCATTATGGTATTTCCAAGCATTGCATATTCAACAGCTGGTCACATCACTTCAAACCAGGGACAGCAGAATGACGGTGCTCGCTAACAGTCAATATCGGTTTAGGTTAGGGAAACCAAGACTAACCTCTCGGGTGAAAAAGCGCAGTTTGTCGGGCCACAGCCACATTGCAAGGGGACGACCAATGAGTTTGGATAAAAAATAGCAACAAGAAGCTCCAGTAGTGGCTGTAAAGATCACCAACGCCATACCCTGGGCTACACCAAACAAAGAGCCCGCCAGCAGTGACATTACGATCGTTCCAGGGATCATAAAAGTCTGCATAAATATGTAGGTCGTGCAGAAGCCAAGTAGCACTTGTGGTTTATAGTCGTCTGTGTATTTTGAGACATATTCCCTGCAGACGTCAACATACGTAGGTGAGACAATTTGTAAAAGTAGCGTCAAAATTAAAAGATTATCAAAGCCCCTGAAAACCTAATCGATTTCAAACGACAGTATTTTGAGAACGAATGCGCTCTACAGAAAATTAATCAAAACGAAAGATATCAGGACCACATATTAGGCTACCTCGTGAATGAAAAAGAACGTGAGAGTCGACTCAATTATGCAGAGTCGACTTACGTCAATATGCGCAACTCCGACACTGTGCGAGGGAGCTTGAGGAGCTTATGATCAACACTTGGCATGGTGATGTATATGCACAAGAGCGCAATTGAGAACATCCCGAAGATGCCGAGCACGACAATCAATTCGAATGTCGACAAAGGCAACCGCGACATTCGCCTTAAACCCTCGCCTCCGTTACGCAAAATTTGCTCATCCCGATTAGGACTAGGCTTCGCCATGTCGTCCATCGGAATTCCACTCTTCTGCATAGCAACAAGAGTGGCAAGAGGAAAGGGACTAGCGGCCCCGGGTTTCATTCTGTCAAAAATAAAAATTAATTTAAAAACAGGAACCAATACTGATTCCTAAAATCTCATGAAATTCAAAAATCAACCTAAAACAAAATCACGAAACTCCAATCACGAAATCCTCAAGCTCAAACACAAACAAGGAGGTGCGTGCAACTTACGCCTCTTCAACCGAGCACGCGCACGGCTGCCGTGTCGTCGCGAGCTAATCCGCAATGCAGAGCGATATTCCCGAAGCTCCCCTAACGACATGCTCAATGCGACATCGCGGCTATGGAGTTCGCAAAAGTGACAAAAGAAAGGGAGAGGCACACGGACAAGCTAAAGGAAAGCGACAGGAACAAGTAGAGCGAAAAGAAGAGCGGCGGCGAAACCGAGTCGTAAAGCGAAAACGCTAAGAATTGACAGCGCGACAGCGAGATGGAGAAAAACGGCGCCACAAACGCGGACAACGAAGCCACGTAAAAACAGAGCGACAACAAACACGGCGAGAGCGCCAAGGAAAAAGGAGAAAGAGAAAGAGTAGACAAAAGCGACAGCGTAGGCGACGACACAGACATGCGATTCCTTGCTCTCCAAATTCGCTTGCTCTTCCAAATCCGCTTGCTTCTTCCAAGCGCTCTAACCTCTCGATCAAACACGCTACCTGGTGGCCCTATTCAATCCCTAAGAAGCGGTCTAGGATCTAAAGTGAATGAAACATTGTGAGCTACAATTAGAAAAAAAGGAATTGAGGCCACGGCTGTCTGCATTGTCCGAAGACGCGGACGATGGAAGTAGGGACAGAGCGATGGCTAGCGGGCTTGCTGCCCGCTCTTTCGGTGGTAGAGCGTCACAAGCTGCGAAAGAGCTCGTTGTGCTTGAAAAAGCCAAAGGGTACCCCATTTGGGATGCCGTAGAGTGTCCTGCTGCTGCGACTCCCACTCCAAGACTCTAAGTGAAGCCCCACAGCAACAGGTTGAAGCAACCCTTTGAAGCAAATCAATGGAGCATATTCCTCGTTATTAGAAGATCAATGGTGCAGAACCTTTACAGTGTTGCTTCAGTGTGGCTTTGGAACTGCTCTAAGTTAAGCTTCCCAGAAGGGAGTTATAGTTTGGAACTGAGAGAGGCAACCCATTTCTGTCCACTCAACCCCTCAAGCCCCAAGGCCTTTTCAGGTCTAAGAACATCATTGCTTTTGAAATATTACAAGTCTAAATGTCACTATTGTATAGAAATCTCAACCGTACAATCTTATAATGTATATGTTGTAGATGTGATGGATCAAATTTGGAGTCATTTGGCCACATGGACTGCAAGATCATGATGTTTTAGTGTTGAAAAAGGATGCTGGAATTTTCCTTGCAATACATTTGGAGGTGAAATTTGATTTCTAAACCTTTTCAAATGAAAAAACTTTAAACGACAAAGTGCTTGAAAATCAGCATACAAATACATTGGTGAAAGAAAACATCATTCAATTGACTCATTGTGTCTATGAAATGGCTTTGAAATGTCAATAAAAGTTGCAAAAAAACACATCCAAGGCTAAACCTCCTCTTAAAATGACTCTCAATCATTCATAACTTCTTGAATTGATATGAAACTTTATTTGCACAAACTAGATTAGTATGCACAACTTTCCCAAAATTTTTTTATTGAAAATGGGCAGTGTAAGAAGAAGAAATAAACCGCCGAAGTTCATTGGAATGAAAAACTATTAGGGTTTTGAACTTCGAACTGCTCCAAACCATTCCAAACAACTTGGATTGATATGAAAAATTTACCACAATAACTAGACTTAAAGGGAAACATGATCCAACAAATTTTATTGAAAAAAAACATTGGATGAAGGAGATACAAGCCCCCAAAGTTGTAGCTATCAAGTGCTGTTTGGTGAACTCAAATTGAACTTGTGAACTTCGATTGGCTTTCAAAAAATCAGTACATCTTGGATTGATCTGAAAATTACACTACACAAACTAGACTAGTATGCGCAACTTTTCCAACAAGTTTTAATGAATTTGGACATTGGATGCAAAAGTTACAACACTTTGAATTGGACTCAAACTATGTAAGGCCTCTTTTGGGCATAAGCAAATATACCTATCTACAAGGAAGGTTTCAATAGTAGAGAAATTTTTCCACGTGCACAAATAGAGTCCGTAAGGTTTCCATAATTTTTTGGATTTTTATTTCTCAAAACATAATTACTATGAATTTTTTAGTTGAAGATTTTGTTCCACCCACACTCATCATATAGACCTTCCTATTTCTGACCAAGGGTTGGTTGCAATATTGAGAGTCTTATAGTCAATTATAATGTGCCACAACTATGTTGGGGACTGTGCTATAATTAATCAATGTTAATCACCTCCTACACAAAATTACACCATCCTACGATACTAGAGTAGGACATTGGATTGCTTCCCATAGGTCATTATTCATAGCTAGGACTTTTCTTAAATTTTTTGAAAAAGTACTAGTCTTTGGGGATGGCAATCATTTAAATTTGGTGAACACCTATATTTTTATATTTATTCATTTTTAGAATAAAAAAAAAATTCTACTATATTCAAACACTTTTTCATTCAAATTTGGCAACTTCATCTACTTCAACTAAATAAAAATGGATTTTTTTGGCAAAAAGTAGAGATTTATTTTCAATTGGTGCAATTTAGCCCCATGGTGTCCTCTCTAAAGGGTTAGTTCATATCAAAGTTGGAGTTGAAGAGGAAGAACCAATGAAGAGTTGATCTCCCTTAATGAATTAGAACACAACTATGACCACTTCATTTGTTTCAAAATTACAAAAGTTTTTTGATAGTAGTACAACGTCTCTAGAACTTTGAAGCTAGTCCTCTTTCAAATTGAAAAATATTTGCAAAATAAAAACTATACCGTAAAAAAAGTTAGGATGCTAGCACTTTACAAAGTTTAACAAATTTGGAGAGCGTTTAATTAGGCATGAGTTGAATATAAACTAGTTCTTGAATTTGGTGAAACTTGTCATGTGTTCAAATTAAACCTCTTTCAATGCATTAATTGAGGATGCACGAAGAGAGGTTCTACTTGTATAAGGAAATTATATTGAGGCAAATAATATATAGGTGACATTTCTTTTTTTTGTGAAATAAAACATCAAATTCAATGCAAATTTGTTTCTCTAAGTTGGTTTTCTACATATGTAATAAAATCCATACATGAAAAAATAACTTCAACTTTTACCAATGAATATAGGAGTAGTGCCAATTGTAGGCCAAGAAAAATAAACTCAACGAACCTTCCTTGTACACAATGGAGTTTGTAGGTGGACCCGATTTAAAGGACATTTTTTGAAAAGTAGTATTGGAAGTTTATATTTGTTAAGTAACCATTCATTACACCTCTCCACATACATAAACCTCTCTTAGTGCATAATCCCAACACCATGTATTAAGAGAGGTTTTACTTGTATTATTGGTATTAGCCTTTTAGTCAAAGGCTGGTGGGAGGGGACAACTATCTGTTTGTCTATGTAGTTTTCTATTGTAGGATAACCTAATTTAATACTATTCTTGTGACAATTTTAGCCTAATGTATGTAAGATATATATTTAGAATAAAAATGTACACTATACCTTACATGGAATACTTACATGAAGGTGGAATTGCAATAATAGGTTGGAATAAGAATTTAATTTTGAATTAGCTTTTCAAAAATGAACCGTCAAGTTGGCCTATTTCTCAAAAATCTATTGCATTGCCCACAATTTGATAAAACAATATACTTTTGCAGTAAAAATTATTTCATTCTAATTAATTTGGATATAATAATATTAAATATCCACAAATTTTATAAATTAAATTAATTTTAAAAAATTAGAATCATTTAAAAATCTAGAGTTTTTAAAATTTAAAATTAATAACTTTTTAGATTTATCTAGTCATGAATTTTTAAATTTAGAGGTTTTTGAAAATTATAAATTTACAAATTTTTAGACTTATTTATTTAAAGTCTTTAACATTCTAAAATTTTATGATTATTAGTTGATGAGGCATAATTGTTAGAAAATAGAACAATAAAAAAAAACCCTAATGTAGTAACAGCACTATTCCATTCAATATATGCAAGACACGCAATAATTTTGTGTAGGCTCATCATGTTTGAAATGATGTAGTAGTATCATCTTCATCAAATATTAAATATTTAATAGAAAAAACTATTTTATTTTAAAATTTTAAAATATATTATTGGTTCAAAATTAAGCCAATAAAATATTAGCTTATGAACTTAAAAATTTTACAAATTTGCAACTCAAAAGTTTATAATAAATTTCATTTTTATTTTTTGATATTTAAAATTTTGGAATTTCACAAAATTAAAAAATTATACTCTAATAGAAAAGCATGTTGAAAAAAACAAATAAATGACATTTATATTTTTTGCGATATCAAAATGTCAAATCCAACACAAATTTGCATTGAATTTGATGTTTTCACATCACAAAAAATACAAATGTCACTCATAGTTTGTTTTCCTTAATATAGTTTTCCAACTTATAGTAAATTTCAAACAATTGGACGTCAATAATTATCTTTTGAGGTTTGTGACAACCATTCATGCTTCTTTGCACAACTCAAAACGGATTATTTTTTTCTTCATCCATTAGATGATTTGGAGGGGGGGGGCGAGAGGGACATTTCAGGCCTGTTCTTGATGTTGATCCCCCTTGCATAATCTAGCGAATAGCTATTTCCAAAAAAGGAATTAAATTAAATTAAATTAAAAAACTTACATTCTTGAAATGAAGAAAAAAAGCTGAAAAAAAAATTCATTTTTTTTTTCATTTTTTTTAGACATGGTAGTCATTCGGCCACATCAGTGAGCTGCTATTGCTCTTTATAGGGGAGTTCTTGCAATTGGGAAATTGCCGGGAACTCACAACCCTCCAGAGGGCTAAAAACTCATCTGATGTATATGTAAAAAATCTTTTGTCATATCTTGTAGTTGGGCAATAAAGGCAAGACTGCTGGAGTTTTTAGACAACTTGCAAATGATTTTTGCAAAGCTTCTTGAAGATCCCAACCAAGGGTCTCATGCAGAAAGTGCAGCAAATCCATGTACATATAAGCTACTAACTAATGAACACACGCAACTTACAGCAAGACATGAACACCGTTGTGAGCCTACCAACCAAACAATTAACCCTTGCATCCACAATATGAACAACTGACGACCACAACCTGGACACAGAAACACCTCACCAATTGCAATCCAATTCCCTTCACCTCCTTGATTACTCTACCTATCTGCACTTATGACAAAATTGGACTCTACACCTTAGTCCATCACAAAACTGGTTTGCAACTCTAATTACATCGCAAAATTTGGTTACAAAATTGGTTTGAAGGTCTCATGTACACAGCACCTAGTCACAGTCCTGATGCCAATGGCAGAAACAATGCAGTCATAGATTCCTAACTACCAGAGGAACTCGATGCATAGGTGAGAACGCAGGTATGCTTCACAAAGTCGCAGTTCGCCTGTTTCATTCTACTTCCACCCAACGCCGCAGGTTCATAGCTCTCAACATAATGGAGCGGATCACTCCAAGCTTGACAGAAGTTTGACAAATGCTCGGAATTCTGCGAATCCTCAGTAGCTCCATAGGCTCTTCTTACTTCGTCACGAAGACAAGGATAAGCCGCAGGCTTTAGTGAGAAAAGGCCAACAATCATTTGAAAGGGGTCCTCATCGCTTTTGCTTGCTTCTCTTCTGGCGCCTGGTTTTGCACGAGAGACAGCAACATCGTGCTGCTCATATTTGAGATTCCATACTTTCGCAGTTTTATACCCAAGCTGAAGATAAAGAACAAGGTATGGATAGTCCGCCGGCTCCGTTGATAAACCTGCATATTCGGGCCTAACTGTCATGCTGGTCGACTTGTAATTTGCATCTGAATTGGTGTAGTTACGCACCTGAACCAGAATGCACGACATATCATCTTGACATAACCGCACGGGAATTATCATGTCAATGGCCGTTTGATTACGCTTGCACAAAATGGCAACACCACGCTCGTAGAAATCTATCAATTCAGACCGTTGGACACTGTGGGTGACTGAGGTAAAGTGGGTAAAGAATACCCTCCCTTTCAGAAACCTCTCCATTTCTTCCTGATCAATTTGCCCTTTAAGAGCATCATCGAATCGATCTTTGTCAGCCAAGGAATGTAGGAACTCCCGCACCACTAGAGGCCTGGTGTAGAGTTTCTTATAATCACGGAAGATGGCGAACCGTGGTTCGTATCTAGACTTATCATTCTTGCAGGCGCGATCCCAAGCTAAGAGGAAAAGAATTCGTGCCACCAACTCACCTCGTGCACCCCCTTCAACAATTCCCTCCCGTACGTAAGTTAACATGGGACCAAGGATTTCACCCAAATGTAACTTCGACCGTCGATTCATTATGCGACACGCAGCTTCAGCCAGCACTGGTTCCGATGGATACCCGATGAACACCAAGCGCCTGTCAGGGGAAATAGCAAGGCACATGCCAAGGTGCTGGGCAACCAAGGACGATGCCAACTCCGACTGGGGTTTAACAAAAACAGCGGCACGCACAGAAAGCAATGCAACCACTAGATTACGGTTCATATTTACTTGCATATCTTGTTCTACAGCGATTCCCCCAAGTAACTTCTCCACAGCCAGTTGCACCACATCAGCCAATCTCACCTCTTCACTAACTTTGGCGTCCGACCCAGATTGAATGCAACTTGCAAACAATGGTCGCCCTTTCATGAAATGCTTGAGCAACACACTTGTCAAGTCACAAGGAGAATCACCTAACACAGTCCAAATCTTCTCCTTGGGAGCCAAGATATTGAAGGTGTCGAGTGCGTAGAATGCTGGAAGCAGCTTCCTGCCCTTTTCACTGTACCGGAACGATTTATCTGGAATCTTGGAGGGCATGAAGTTGCTGATTTTGGAAGTTGTATCAAGCAGTACTATAAAGATGCCACAGCCCTCCTCAAGAGAAGAGGCCATCCACCGGAATATGCTGAAGTGTGTCGTGGCACCATAATCTCCAAGGAGGCTTTTAGACTCGTCCAGTGCGAAGGTAAGCAACGCCTTACCCTTTGTGTCTAAACCAGAGATCCTGAAGCTTTCCACGAGCTTCGTACAGGACGATCGTACCTTGGACTGTAAGAGATTCGTGAATGGTATCCCTTCTTCGAAAGGGCCTTCTCCAAGAACAGTCGTTCGAAATTCGGTCATCCTCTCGTGGATTTCCTTCCAAAAAGCAACTCCACTGACATTGATCTTTCCAGACTCCTCCTCCATTAGTTGCATCTTGCACCATTCTCGCTCAGTACGGTTTGCGCCGCTCTTCACAAAATCGGCCAGATGATCCATGCAGGCACAAAAAAATGAAGCATAAAGAAGCAACCCCATCGATCTCTCATGGTCATCGCCTGTCTCGGAAGCCGGGACAAGGGTGTCCGCTATCCAGGAACGCGCAGGAATGCCGGAACTACCCTTCTCTCTAACACAGCAGTATATCACATACCGTTCGTTGGCAAATTCCTTCACCAGTCGGCTTTTCCCGGTACCTGAGCTTTGCACAAGAGACGTATAGGGGGCAAGGTAATTCTTGCGCCTCCAGTCAGCTGCACATCTGTCAATAAAATTGGTAAATGTCTTCAAGCAGGAGCGATCATCTTTATACTCATCAGAGAAAGCCTTCAAAAAGCTTTCTCTAGCATTACTACCCACAGCAAGCTTGGGGGAAAGCTTCGAGGAAACCTTGGGGGAATCGGAATCCAAAATGGACTTGCACGCCTTCCTGTCTACGTCAGACTTCGCTTCATAACAGGCTCGAACGTAGGACTCCAAAGTATCAGAGTTGCAATTAAGGAAAGCAGAAACCGCTGGAAAATTCCCTGGTACAACGTCTATACCATAATACGTCGCTAGATACGATATTACTAAACCTTTCCAAACTCGATCATCATTGGCGGCACGTGTCGGAGGCGCCGGAATGGCTTCAGTAGGGCCAGGGCTCCTCTTGCGTTTTCCACTAGGGTTAGGGTTAGAATAACGGCTCCTCTTGCGTTTTCCACTAGGGTTAGGGTTAGAATAACGGCTCTCCATTGTGCCGAATTAAAAGAAATCCACCAGAATCCAAACGACCTCTCTCCTGTCGAAATATTCGCTACAAGGCCGCCCTTGAACCAAGCATCTAATCCACCTGATACATGTACGCACCTGCAAACCCGAACCAACAGAGACGAAACACGAATCCCTGTCAAACCCTAAACGTCAAACTCCCCCTTCGACAACCGCCGATTGAACCGCGTTTCAAACCTTCTCAGCCTGGTCTGCGCCCTCAGCCTCCTCGCAACTCTGCGTCTTCTCAGCGATGAAATTATGCAGGATCGAGGCCGGACAGCCCAACGACAAGGAGGGACTTGCAAGGAGGAGGTGGGCCAGGCGCTGCCAGAAGTATTGAACGGGGAGTTTCTGGAATGATCCAACTATCAACCTCTTTTGAGTGAAATTATTCGGCAATTTTTAATTGAAACCGGATGATGCTCGGATGATGCTCGGATGATGCTCGGATGATGCTCGGATGATGCTCGGATGATGCTCGGATGATACTCGGATGATACTCATATGATATTGGAAAATAGCCTAAACTTCCAAAGTAAAATCGGAAATTTGACAATTACATTCAGCTAACTTTACACTAACCACCAAATCTCTCTATGAACAATGAGCCTAGTTGCCTTCAATATTGGAGTGTGCTTTTACTTTGGTTAGTGTAGTAGGTAGAGTTCTTTGTTGTAACATGTCAACTATTTATGGGAGAATGGTTTTGTCTAAATGATTTGTATGAAGGGTGGAATGTGTAATTGGAGTAATTAGTAGGTAGAGTGAGTTTAAGCTATTTACAAAAATATAAATTGGTTCTTGTGCATATTCATTGATGTTCATTTTGATGGTGGTGTATTTAGCCTTTAACTTGATCCAAAGTATATTTTATATGCTAGATAGTTTTGTTTATATGCAAAGATCTTTTTTTGGGTTACAAATTCCATAGAAAGCAGTTCTGCTCTCCATCTATCAATACTAAGTTCTACTAAGAGAAAAAATGATCCATCGATGTAGTAATTGTATTGTCTTGGGAATTTGAGATTTGTAGGAGTATTGTAGGGTGGTAGTGGAGGTACAATGTTATAATTAAAAGGAGGGTTGTTTCTTTCTAAGGTATTATGTTAGATATGGCTTTTATTTATTGGAATGTTTGGTGGTGTAAAAGATATGTCTTTCATATATGGTATAGATATGTTTAAGTTTGTGAGAATACTTGTTATATTCTAAACTTGTTGTATGTTTTTGAATTGTGTGTTTTTATAATGTATGCAAATGATTTGTAATGCACCAGTTTCAAATTGGGTAATGTAGTTTCAAAATATGGAATTGTATTGGGAGGAAAGTGGTAGACAATGTGTAACTTGGTAGCTAATAGTATATGGTTGATAGTTATGATGCCAATTTATATTGGGGTGGATGATAATCATTACATTTTGATTGTTATCTGTTGCACTAAGTCTATTCCAAATATGTTTGTTGTGGATTAGTTGGAGATATGGGATGTGCATATCCTATTCCCTTCCATTTTTTTGAAAAGATTGTTCCTAGTAACCCAAAAATTTTGTCACTTGCAAAAGAAGAAAAAAAGTAGTTGATTTTTATTGAGCATGTAGTTGGTGAGGAGAAATAAGATTGTAATTGAAAAGGTTTCTATTAGGAAGTTTGATATTGGAGGAGGTAGTGAATAGTATGTTTGCTTTAATGGATCTATTTTTGGTATACAATATTTATGTCTTTGATATAACCATATGACTTTAGTTTCAAAATTTTAAAGGGGAGGTTCAAAAATTGGGATGGTAGGAATACATTTATAATATTGTTTCTATAACCATTTTAGTTTATTAATACTAATATATAGGAAGTATTTGCTTGTGTTATCATAGAAATGAGCACAATTATCTTTTAATATTATTGAGTTTCCTTGGGTATTGATGGCTTGTTCTGGGTTGCATTATGTTGTAGAAACGTTGATTAGTGGAAGGAATAATGGAGGTAAAATATACCTAGCATCCTAACTTTGAGGTGGGAGAAAGTGTTGTTGGATTATTTTATCATAGTAGGTGTTATATTAGTGTTCTACATATGTTTGGTATATTTTGAGGTTATGATATAGTTGGGGTCTATTATTTGTGGGAAGAAGTTGGTGTTGCAAAATCCATTTACTATATACATTTCCTTGATAATTTCATTGACATAGGAGACAAATATAGTTTTCTTTTGTAATACAATGATAGTTTTGTTTTCTTAATTTCTTTGTATTTAAGAATGGAGTGTATTTGTGTATTTTTTATTTGTGACCAAAATATTGGATTGGAGTGTGTGTGTGAGAGGTTTTAAAGCTCACAACAAGTTCCGAGGCCATTTCTAACTCTCATAGGCTTCCAAGAAGGCAATAAACAAGAAGAAGCCTAAAATTTAGTAGGACAATTTGGTAGATAAAAAGAAATAATACAAGACAAAGCAATTTTGAACAAAAAAGAGATATAAAACAAAATATTTCTAACATTGCCTTTTAAGCAATGGACATTTATTTGTTTGTTTGTTTCAAATATTTTAGTTGTTTTAATTTCATTAATTTTGTCGCAACTTGAATTTTTTATTTTCTTTAGCTTATTTAAAAATGGAGCAAAAACTAGTGGCAAGGGAACCAGATCTGAGTAGAAGGCGTAAGAAAAATAAAAATATACAAGGAAAATGAAATAGTAGGCGAACCGGATCTAATCCAGTTCAAAGTTCAAATTAAACGGGATCGGAAACCCATCCGAATTTAGTCTAAGAACTGGATTAGGGTTAAATCGGATGTCAAGTCATCAAGATCGGAAAAGGTCATAATGACTAGTACGGGGTTCTGAGACTATTTAAGGACTAGCCGACCAGTCACACCTCTTTTTATTATTTTCTCGTGGCTTAGGCACTCTTTGCATTTCTCTTTTGTTTCCAATGCCTTATTTTTCCGTGTAGTATTTGTATATAAGATTGAAGTAGTGATACAAGAGTACTCAAGAGCGTGTATTGTAGGTTTCATTTTCGGTTGAAATCAGAGAGAGGAAGTGAGGAATGGGACGTGTGGCTAGGAGAGAGTAAGGTAGAACCGGAAAGGGTTTGGAGTGTTATAATCTATGTCCATGCTGTTGTTGTGTAGAAAAAGAGTAGGATCAGTTGGCTTTGTTTCGGTGGAGGTGAAGCTCCGGAAAGTAGTTCCGGTTATTCCCTCCAAGGAGCTGGAAAAGGTCCAACTCATGGAAGATCTAACTTTCATGGGTTGTCAAGGGTTGGTAGAAAAACCCTAGGGATTCAGAGAGGAGCAGATGGTGAAGGAACTATTGGGCAAGTTGTCCGACAATACCTTGTAAGGAAATTCGACCCTTTGGACTAAGGACGTATGGAGAGCAATTTACGATTTCCGGGTAGGTGGTCTAGGAATGGTAGGCTGGAAGGATGAATTCATCCGAGGTAAGTTCCAGGGTGCCCCTAGTTCGAAGGACGGATATGCAATCGAGGATTGCATAGACGACCGCGATCGCCGCCTATTCCAGTTTTTAATTCCGATCCTCCATCCGGAAAAGCCAATGAGGGTGACGATCATCCTTGGCAACACTATTTTCAATGTTTTGTATGGGACCCAAAAAGTTGATTGGACCTGAATTATTTTCGATCTAGTAGCCCAATTCATAGGTAGAATGGTGTGACAACTCATATTTTTGATTTTTATTTGTTTACCTTTTTGAGCGAACCGGAAATTAGAAATAGGTATCCGGATTCATCTAGAGAGAAAAATAAATCCAAAAATAGTCACAAAAGGACCTTACAGAACTAATCCGGTTTTAGGTCAAAGCGGAACGGATTAGATGTTCAACCGGATAGTATTTCCAACCGGAATCTTGTTGACCAGATTAGGAAATAACCGGATGTCAAGAACCGGACTGGATATCCGACCGGTCATAAAGACAGTCCAGGGCGTCAGGACTATATAAAGCCTGGCCCTGCCCATTTTCAGGTCTTTGGATTTCCACGTGTTGTTGTTTCCTGATTTAGCGCCTGATGTTTCTATCATTGACCACGGCAAGGGAGAGGAAGTACAAGAGGGTACGGAAGTGAGTGAGGGGTGTGAGACGGAGAGATCTCCTCCGGACATGAGTGGGTGAGACCTTGAGTGCAAGCGGATACGTGAGAAGCTAAGAGTGTGAGTACGCCGGTAGGGTAGATTACAGGCGGAGCAGAACATCTGAGTGTCGCGCGCTCCCTTTTTAGGACTGTAGAGAGTGAAAACCGGGTAGAGCTACCCTCATGCCGCGGCTGAACCGGAAGAGAGGTTCTAACACCCCGCCCCCGAGTGAAGTAAAGCTTAGAAAAGTAGTTCCGGTTATGCCGACCAAGGAACCGGAACAGGGAGAGCTCAGAGAGGATTTGTCGTTGATGGGTTGTCAGAGGTTAGCTTTGAAACCTTGGGGTTTCAAAGATGAGAGGATGGTTAGAGAACTCCTGAGTGGTGTATCGAATCAGTTCGATAACACCCTGAGAGGGAATCCGGTCCAATGGACCGAGGCTTTGTGGCGGGACGTATACGGATTCCGGCCAAGAGGACTCGGGCTTGCCAACCGGAAGGATGATTTCGTCCAGGGCAAGTTCAGAAGCGTAGTAAATCCGAAGGACGGCTACGCGGTAGAAGACTGCCTCGATGACCGGGAGCGACGCCTGCTCCAGTTCCTGGTTCCGGTTTTGCATCCGGAAAAGCCCACCAGGGTGACTATCACCTTGGCTAACACGATTTTCGGAGCGCTGAGCGGAACCCGGAAAGTAGACTGGGGTCGGATCTTCTTTGATCTGGTGTCCCAGCTTACTACAAGAGTGGGGAAAAGTAGGGCTACCCCACTGTGCCCTTATATGTACCACCTCTACCAGCAACAGGAACTGCTGACGGAAGTGGAGCTGAAGGTGTGGAAGGCCCAGGAGCGGACCATGAAGTACGGCGAATCCGAGTCCGACCAAGAAGCGGATTCCGGAAACGAAACCGAGGAGGAGGAAGAAGAAGAAGAGGAAGAGGAGGAACCGTATGTTTCCAACAAGAGGCAGAAGACCACTCCGACTCGGAATCGAGGAACGTCCCCGAGACATCTGCGTCCACGTAGAAGTGAGACTCCAACCGGACCGAATGTGGCATCCGGATTCGGGACCAAAGATCCGTTCGACGAGTTGGTTGGGATCCTCTGCGGAATCCGGGCGGATTGGGAAATTAAGAAGCGGGCGCTCGGGGAGATCACGGAATTAATCGGAGCGGAACCGGACAGTCAATTGCCGAGGGAGGTGGCTGAAAGTGTTATCAATCCGGAAGAGCTCAAGAAGATGAAGGAGGAAAGTAAGCGGCAACATGATGAGGTGGATACCCTCAAGGCTGAACTATTCGTGTTGCTTGAGAACGCCACCGCGACAAAGGAGATGGCGGAGGAAATGAAGAAGTTGGCCGCGGAAGTGAAGGACGTGCTTGGAGGACCCGGAGCCGCAATCACTAAGGCGCGCCTGTTCGAAGAGGAGGTGCACAAGAACAAGAAGATATCCGGAACTAGGGTGGTGCACATCCTCACTGATTTTGAGGAGCAGATGGAGAAGCTCCTATCCAAGGCACGGGAGTCAGCGGACCGGATCGTGGAGAGTAGCTAGAAGTTGACAGAAATTCCGGTCCGGCTCTTAGAAATTTTTCTTCCGGACTTGTTTCCGGAAGACGTAGCTCAGGAGCCGGGAAAGGACAAGACGCCCCAGTCAAGCAGGGCCAAGAAGGATACACCCTCGACCGGACATCAGCCGATAGATTTGGACTCCCCGGAAGCTGAGGAAGAACATCCGGTTCTACCTACGGATGGAGAAAGGAACCAGAATCTAAATGAGGTCTTTGAGCAGTTGGAGAGACTTGATGAGAGCCCTACCATTGGATCCCGAGTGTATGAGACGGAATAGAAAGGATTGTAAAAATAGGACTTATAGGTAGGAACCGAAATAGAATCCGGTTAGGATAAGGTAGGACTGGATTGTCAGCGCCTTCAGAGGCGAAAATCATGTATTCACTTTTTGCTTTTTGCTATTTGTATATAAAACAGTCTCTGAGCTGGAGACGAGAGAGAGTTCTTTTGGCATTTCCTTGTGTACTTTCCTTTAAACTAACTTTTGTGTATTTTTCCCGAGTATTGGCAAGAGTGCACTGAGTCAGAATAGGAAGGTGAGTACGGAGGTGTTGGTAGAGTTTCTCCCCTTGATGTATGTTTCCGGTTCTAGGTACATGTGAGTAGGTTATGAAGAGTTAGGAGTGGATTCCAATGCCTCAGCAGCTACAGAAGTTTAGCATTCCGGGTGAGAGATCCGTTGATCAGGCTAGGCGGATAGGGAGGGATTCCTTAGTTGCGCTAGAACTCCTGGGTGGGAAATCCAGTCGAGTATCCTGACTCCTGTGAGGTCTTGCCACCGTTGTAGGTGAACGGAATAACTTTCGTGGGTGTTGGAACGGACAGATTCACTTGTAACCACCGAACTTCGTGCGGAACGGATCAGTGTCAAGGTCGTTGTAGTATGAGAGGATCGTACGGGGGGTTGTGACCTGTGATTCGGATTACTATTCGGATTACTATTCGGATTACTGTGAAAGATCAAACTGGATCCGTGTTAGTTAGGGGATCAGTGGATTGGGAAGTGGGTCTTCAGCCACTATAAGTCACGGAAGGAGTGGTGGGCCTACCACTTTCAAAAGCAAGCGGCGAACCCTCTGATGGTAAAACAGAGGTAAAACTAAACCGGGTACGGAAGGGTGGACCGGATCGGATCCGCCCAGGAGGATACATAAGACCGAAAGTTGTAGGGTCCAGAATTGATAAGTCAGCCCAGAAATCGGGGAACTAGTAAAACCGGAAGTAGGATACAGTCCAGTTGAAACTTTCCGGTTGGTTTTGGTTTTTCCGGTCGTTAGAGGTAGAACCGGAAAAGTGGAATTAAGGGGTTTAATTTAGTTTATCTCCTTGTTAGAGTTAGCTACTTCACAGGATCTCGTGGGTTCGATCTTTAGGGTCATTTTGTTATGCTCTAAAGTGATTTTTGTGAGTATAATAGGGAAATTGCTTACCCTGTGCTGCGACAAATGGGGAAGAGTAAGGCTATTTCAGTATGCCCCTATCTCTTCTACCTATACTATAACCACCAATTCCTTACCAATGCGAAAGAAAAGGAGTGGAGGACCTAGGAAGTCTTCCTAAAATACAAAAGAGTCGGAGACTGACAATGAGGTGGAATCTGTTCCCAGATTGGATCCAGAAATCGAGGAGGAAGAGGAAGCTACGTTGCCGCCAATCAAGCAACAGAAGATGACGCCTCCCCACAAGTAGAGGACGCCATCGAGTTACAACAAGTCAACTCCAGAAGGAGGACCGGAAGAGAAGAAGACTGTCTCTAAAAGGGATATGGATCCCTAGGATCCATTCAACAACTTATTAGCCATTCTCTGCAACATCCAAGCGGATTGGAAAATCAAAAATAGGACCTTGGCCGCGATCAAAAAGTTGGAGGATGCGCCACCCGACAACATGTTGCCGGGGAAGGTGATAGACTGCATTACTGATCCGGACAAGGCTCGAAAGCAAAAAGAGGAGATAATCCAATTGCAGAAGGAAGTGGATACTTTAAAGGTGGAAATCTTTACGTTAAAGGAGGATGTGACTGCCACTCGAGAAATGGCGGAAGAGACTCGGAAGACAGTTGAGTGGGTGAAGGACACCTTAGGAGTATCCAGGATGGCCCCCACCAAAGCTAAGTTGTTTGACAAAGAGGTACAAAAGGAGAAGAAACTATCTGGATCCAAGATAGTTCGAACTCTCATAGATTATGCCAAACGGGTTGAGGTATTAATGACAGAGGCACGGATATCTGCGAACCGGATTGGGAAGAGTAGCCGAAAACTGACTGGGGCTACATGCTTTAGAGGAATCCAACTCTCGGATCTCTCTCTATCGGAGTCGTTTCTAAATGAGTTAGTTTCAAAAGAGGGAAATGATAGGATATCCAAATCCAAGAAGTCCGAACAAGCGCCAGTATTGGCCAATACGCTTAAGTCTGCGATTCAATTGGAGTCTACGCCTAATTCCGGCCAAAGCGACCCAGCCCCTAAACCTACAGATGAAAAACAGAATCGGAACTTGAGTAAGGTCTTTGAGCAGATGGAACCCGATCTGAAGAGTCCTACCTTAGGATCAAACTTGTAAACTAGTTAGGATTGTATATATTAGAGAGGTTTAGTACGGATCCGGATCCTATTCCGATCCGGTTAAGTAGTAGGTAGGACTAGAAGTCCAGCCTGAATAGTGGTGAAATTTTGTGGCACTTTTTGCCTTTTTGTACTTTAGGGTTTTTATATATAAACCAGTCCTTAAGAGGAGAACTGGGAGAAAAAGTCTTCTTTTGCAACTTCCTTGAGTTTCTATTCATTTTCTTGTTGTATGTCTTTTCCGTATGTGGCAATGTTATATGATAAGGAGAGAGGAGGGCATAAGTAGAGTTGCAAGTGATTTTTCTTCTCTTGGTGTTTCCATTCTTATTCTAAGTGTATGTGAGTAGATAGGAAAGAGTTGGGAGTAAACTTCAGTTCCTCAGCATGTCTAGAGTTTAGGATTCCGAGTGAGAAAGTTATTGTTAGGCTAAGTGGATAGGGAGGAATTCTTTAGTTGCGCTAGAACTTCCGGGTGGGAAATCCGGTTGAGTATCCGATCTTTTGTGAGGTCTCACTGCCCTAGTTGGTAAACGGAAAAACTTTAGTAGATGTTGGAACGGATGGGTATACTTGTAACTACCTAACTTTGCACGGATAGGAACTGGTATCCAAGGTCGTTGTAGTATAAGAGGATCGTATGGAGGGTCTTTATATAACCTGCAATCCGGATTACCATCTGGGTTGTTGTGAAGGATCAAACTAGATCCGAAGTAGTTAGAAGACTAGGAGGTAGAATAGTGGGTCTTCAGCCATTAGAAATTACGGAAGGAGTGGTGGGCCTACCACTCTTATAATCAAGCGGCGACCCCTTTGATGGCGAAACAGAGGTAAAACCAAACCAAATAGAAATAAGGATATGGATAAACAGTCCAAAACAGATTGGTTTACCAAGGTACCTAGGACCGGAATTGATAAGATTTTGGGGTCGTGGTGATTTACGGATTGGATAGTTAGTAAAACTGAAAGGGTGAGGGGAATCTGGTTCTTCATTATCCGGGTGTTGTAGGGTTTCTGGTATTAGATATAGAACCGGAAAGTAGAATTTGAATACTAACTTAGCTTAATCACTCAATAAAGTTAGATACTTCACAAGATCTTGCAGGTTCGATCTTTAGAGTTACTTAGTTATGCTCTAGAGTGGTTTTTGGAAGTATAATAGGGAATTTACTTACCTTGTACTGCGACATGACCAAAAATCTGGTGCCACTGCCAGGGATCCTAGAGCTATCAGCTTTATTGTGATACATATTAGGGGTTGAATTAGTAGTAGTTTTAATTTCCGTATTGTCTTTTCTTTGAGTAAGTTGGCATTCTGACAAAAAACGAAATTCTTACTCATGAGAAAAGGAATAGGTAGTGGGAGAAAGTCCGAACGTGTGAGGAAGAATCAACGATCAGGAGAATCATCTGGACCAGGTCTTAGTAATCCAGATATTATTGATCCGGAAGACCAATCAATTTTTGTACCTACACCTGGTGGAGAGAACAAGCCTGCCAGGACTAGATGTATGCCAATCTTCTGATCATGAATCGGAACCGGAAAGAGAGAATCCACGGTTAGAAGAAGAAAGAGGTGTCATGACCCGATTGAGGTACAAACATTTCAAAGGTGACGGAAGTCAAGATGCAAACGATTGGCTATGCAATTTCGAGTCAACCGCGCTCGCCAATCAAGAGAATGAAGCGGTCCAACGAAGAATCTTCTACGGACTGTTGAAAGGAGAAGCTCTCAAATGGTACCAGAATGTTCCGGATCCAATTTGGAATGACTAGAAACAGTTGAGAATGGAATTCCTACAAGCTTCTCAAAAAGTAGGTGGAGAAGTCAGAGCCTTGGGTTGGTTGAATACACTAACAATGAAGTCATCCAAATCCATGTGGAAGTATGGGCAGAGGGTGAAGGCACTCATCCAAAAGCTGACTATGAAAATTGCTCCTAGTCTACAAATGAAGTGGCACATTGCCAGATTACCCAAGTCCATGGGATTTCTGATTTGACAAGCGCGACCCAGGACACTTAGAGATGCTATGGATGCTGCGACTAATTATGAAAACTCAGCGCAATCCTCCGGAAGTCTTCGAGGAGAAGTGGAAAGCCAAATAAAGGAAAAGGCAAGAAGAGCGACCAAAAATTGAAGCATTGTAAGACGGTTTCGAATTCGGAAAGCAGTTTCGAGAGCTTCGGAACGAAAGTTTCCGATTCCAGCTTGTCAAGCTCGGAAGAGGAGGAGAGTGTTTCACCATCCTAACTTTCGTCCAGACCAAGAAGTCCACGAGAGAAGACTATTGTGATAGTCAAGATAGAGGATACGGATTCGAAGAAGATGAAAAGTATCCAAGAATCTTTGGAGGCGATTAAGGTCAACCTTGCGGAGAATCGAAAACCAAGACGGATTGTTCTGACTTCTTGATCCAATGTTTGGTGCGGAAGATGTGGAGAACCGGATCACTATTTGAGTGAATGTCAGAGATTTATCCAAAAACAAGTTCAATATGTATACTCGGAAGAAGAAATCTACTACACCATGGCAAGCAAAGAAGAAAAGGAGGTATACCAAGTTCAGCCCACTTATGCAAGAGGAAAGGAGATTGCAATCCCAATTTGGTCCAACGCGTTGAACTAGAACTATCTACTAGGACCAAGTTAAGGGTTGATGATGCAGCAGCCTATGTGCGCACCTGGATATCTGGATAGACAAATGGTAATTTGTTATAGTTGTGAAGAGCCAGGACACTATACCAACACTCGTCCTTATAGGGGATTAGGGCAAGGTGCTCTGTGGAAACTTCCGTACCAAAATTGCCAAGAATATGGGTGTCGTACGCGTAGTTAGCCGTAAGTATCCTAACAACACCAAATTGTTGCAAGATGACACGAATTATCGGTCCAGGGAACTTCTAGTATGATATCAATTGAATAGGAAATGAGAAGTATCCGTATTGTGACTACTCACTTAATTTCCCTTATTTCACTTATCCTATCTTGTTCCGGAAACTTAGTACATTCCGGATTCTGTTCCGGATCCGGACACACCCGGATCTGAGTTCCGTCTCTCTTCCATCACTGGTTTTTGTTGCCTCTGTTTTACCCTCAGAGGGTCCGCCCTTGATCTAGAAAGGGGTGGGGACTCACCACTTGTATAATTATCCTCTCTGTACTCTAAATCTATTAAACAACACACCCAAGACAACACAGTTGTAGAAGGAGGGAGGAGTATTCTCTCACAGTTTCCGGATTGGCCGATCCGGAATCAGGTCACACAGAGCACTTTTCACACCTCTCTTACTACAACGACGGATCAGAACTTATAGACCCAAAAGAATAGAATTTCAAGGAGAAGACAGTTTACCAAGGGGGAGGTTGGCAAACTTTCCGAAGTAGCGGGAGATCCTTTCCTTTGGCGGATGCTTAACTCCGTACAGAACCCTCTTGGTTCCGGACTCGCACGGACCTCTACCCTCTATTCCGGATTGCTGTTCCAGCAGTTTAAAAGCACGTTGCACTTGCACTCCCTTACTCAGCTTTGTATTCTTTCTCACTAGCTCCACTCTCAGACGATCCGTAGCTCAAGATCCGGATTCCTTCTCTCCCTCCCTTCTCTTTTTCCAGTACTAGATCATACACCCATACATACACCCAGCTCAAAAGACCTTGTCTAAAGCGAAAAGTGCAGCTAAAGGTAACTTGACTGACTTAGATTAAGAAAAAGAAAATTGTAATATATACGTGAAAGCACTAAAATCCAGTGGGGTAGGATGGAATGGAATGGCAGACAACTAACTTGCCTGCCCTTAAAATACTAACACAAAACCCAAAGTCAACTCCTAAAAGCCTGAAAAGGAAACCCGGAAATCCAGGCCACCAATCCCTGAACCTCTCGGGATATCCGGACAGATTGCTAACAGCCGTCCGAGATAACTGGATTTCCTCACTATTTGCCTAAATTTCCGGAAACCGGGTCCAAGCTCAGAACCCCATTCCGGATCCTATACTTCTTCTCCTACCAATATTAATGTCTTGGCTTCCGTCCTTTCTTTGAACGACTCCCTGCTTGGCTGGTAGGCGTCCCCTTCGTGTTCTTGGCTAGCGTAGTTTTTGCTACGGCCCGAGTTTGGATATGGCGCGTGGCTGGCGACGGATCGCTGTCGTCTTCGGTTCCGGAAGTAGAGTGAGCACTCTCCTCATCCGAATCTTCAATAACTTGGACTTCCTTCTCCTTCTTTGGTGTTGTATCCTCCAACGTCGCGGGTTCGCCTCCTTTCTCCAGCGTGGTCTCTTGCATGTGCACAAATCCTTTCGGATTGGTCCGAGCCGGATTGGTCATCCCACCGATCCGGTTGATGAGATCTCCCCTAACCTGCTGTCCGGGAACCTTGAAGGTTCTGGCCATCAAATTTGGCATTGTTTGTGCCTTGGGAACTTCCGGAGTTGAGAACTTAGATGGCACCGGAACCGATTTCGTGCTAGACTCCGGTTCCGGTTCCGAGGCTGGCCTCAAATTCAACTCCATCATCCGTATCTTACTGGCGGAAGGCTCGGCTGGTGTGAGTATCCCCTTCAGACCCTCCATCCGAGTTGCCTGATCCGCCACTGGCTTTCCTGGGGTACCTGCGACAAAAAGAAGTTCCGGAAAGGTGGAGAAATCCATCGCATGGTTTGGGTCGATGGCCGCCAGCAACTTCTGGATTTCCTTGAAAACTCGCTCTATTCTCGCGGTGAAGTCTACGAGGATGGTAACTACCTTGGTTCCGGTAATGTGGCCTTCGGATATCATCTTGGAGTCAAACAAGGCAGCCTTCGTGATGATATCGGCTTTGATGTTGACTGCCCCGGTTAGATTCTTGACCAGCGCAAGGGCCTCCTTCTCTTTCTCCTTCGCAGCTACCATTTCTCCTTCCGCCCAATTCACCCGGGCATGGAGTATATTCCGTTCCGCCTCCAATTCCTGGATCCGCTCATCCCTCTTCTTCAGATCCTCCGGCTTGGGTAGTCGCTTGACAACTTCCACGATCTGATCCGGATCCACCTTCAGTACTTCCGCGGTATCTATCACTAGATCCGACAATCCGTCGTGAAGTACCTTGGCTTCCCGTATCCAATCGAGCCCCGCATTGAAAAATGCGGATTCCGTTTCCATTTCAAGTCCCTTGCTGGACTCCCCCCTCTCCAGTGTAGGAGGCTTGATTCTCGACCCCGGATCGGTTGACTTCCTCTTCTTGGTCCTTGGGTCCGTCAGACGCTCCTCGGGAAGTTCCTCCGGTTCAGACTCGACCGGATCCTCCGCTTCCTCCCCGGAAAGTCCGTATGATAAGAGTGTCTTTCCGGTGTCATATTGAACTATTTCCGCCGCATTCAAAAGCTCCTGTTGATGGTACAGATGAAACAAATACGTACTAACCGGACTTGCCTTAGCTCGTGTCACGTGATCCGCTAATTTAGCCACTATTCCGGCTATGATCCTACCCTAGTGTACTATCCGGTTCTCCATAGCCCCAAAGATAGTGTTGGCCACCGTAATGGTAACCCGCGTTGGCTTTTCCGGATATAAGATCGGAATCAGAAATTCTAGGATCCGCCTATGTCTCTCGTCCTTACACTCGCTAATAGCAAAGCCGTCCTTAGGGTTTGCAGTCCCGGTGAACTTCCCGGCTACAAAACGGTCCGTCCTCGATGCTAAACCGTTCCCACTCTTCCGGAACTGATAGACATCCGCCTAGATGTCCTCGGTCCACGCGACTAGTCGTCCTCTCAAAGTAAACTCATACTGATTCGGAACACCGTGAAGTAGCTCTTGAATCATCTCCTCATTCTTGAGATTCCACGGTCGGTGTAGTAAACCGACACATCCTAACCTAGTCAGGTCCTCCTCTAACTGTTTGTGTAGTTCCGGGCTATCCGGAATGGCCGGAGAGATAACCCGGGCAGATACCGCTGTCTTCCGTACTGGTCCGGATGCCATAAGATCTAAGTGAGAACGAAAAGAAAGTAGTTCTACCTCAATCGCTAACTCACCACTCTTTCTCTCAACTACTCACACAAACAGTCTCGGGTATACAGAACTGAAAAGGGAAGAGGAAACCCTAGGAAGACGGCTTAAGTACTAAACTGTCTCTCTACGGTCTTAAGGACAACAGCTACAGGTCCGTTGCCTCAACGGTATCCTACTTCCGTAGCTACGGGACCTATATGGTAGGTTCCTGTGTTCCGGATGAGTCCGGATTCCGGATCCGGATAAGTTCTGGTTACGGGTGGTGTCGGAAAGCTTATTTCTTAATTCAAGTTATCTAGTCCAAAAATCACACTCTAATTATTATTTTTTTATTTTTTCTCTATTTTTCGTACCTACTCCTTGCACTATTGATCTATTTCTGGATTCCGGATTCCCACAATGGGCATCAGGAGGATCAATGTCCGAAGCTAGTGTAACCAAGGTCGATTTACAAGCAAGTCCAAATCCTTACCAGGGAGTCGACCGCACTCAATTACGGCAACTCCGTCGGAATGGAGAATCCGGAAAAATGACGGTGCGAGGTGGAACTGCCGGAGAGAACAAGGAGTTTTGTAAACCAGGTATCCATCCACAATTCCACCAAGAACCAATCAGAATTATCTATTAGAGGTAGGAGGAAGAAGAAAGGAGAAAACCAAAATCGAGTAGTGACTCTGATCAAGAGAGGAGGGGTGGACCGGAACTAGATTCCTATAGATATTTGTGGAAAGATTCGGGCGGAAATTTCTGGACCGGAGATAGTGCTAAACCGGAAAAGGGTTAGTTTCAGCAACATCCTAGTAGTGATCAATTCGGATGTTAGTACACATGAGTACAACATTATCCAGGACATTAGAGATCAGAAGGTAAATGTGACAATTAGACAACTTCTACATGATAATGTGTCGCATCAAAAGCTAATCCAAGATGCTTGGACATGAAAATGGAAGAAGAGGGTGAAGCTTCCCTTGGTGGTAGTTAACTTCTCTCAACCAAAAGATTCAGCGCTCCAAAAGTTACTATGGAGATAGAAGGATGTTCAATTTCAAAGGTCCCTATCGCAACCCAACTTTTTGTTTTTTTTCTCTCTATCGTGTTTTGAAACACGGAATCCGGAAAAAAGTACACCCGGATTGGTACAAAAAGAAAGGAAAAGCTAAAAGTTAGGAAGACTATGGGAACCAACGACACTAGCGTGCGAGCGGGAGGGTGGAGCTTGTGAGCATGGAGCATGGAGCTTGTAAGCATGGAGCCCCCAAACCCCAAAAAATGGAAATTTGTACTCCCAAATTTTTTTTCTCCAATTTTTTTGTAAAAAAAGAAGAGAAATGTCTAATTTCTGACCTATTACCGTGTACCCTATAACCGTGGATTAGATAAAAATTTATTGGACATTGGGGGGCGAATTCCATCACTCACCATATTTTTTTCCTAGAGGTTGTGGAAGTCAAGCACCACCGGTGAACACAAATTCATCCACTAATTTTAATGGGGGGGGGGCAATGCTATCACTCACCATATTTTTTTTCCTAAAGGTTGTGGAAGTCAAGCACCACCGGTGAACACAAATTCATCCACTAATTTTAATTTGTAGGCAACTCCAGCACTTACCATTTCCTCGCCCAAATATGGAGTTGCTTAAATACAAAGTACACATGACATAATCAATCCTGAACAAAAAGCTAGAGAACCGTTGGGAATATAATATGCCATACAATTACAGCCAATGTCTATTCCCCTAGCGGTCCTCTAGCTATAACTATTTCAAGAACGTGACAACTTATATAGTGATTCATTTTGAAATGCCTATCGTTATGGGACAAGTGAAGACTGAAAAGTGACCTCAAAATATGTGTTGTGGAACACATGAATACAAACCCTGGAACATTGGTCTTGTCACTCTTTCTGGGAAAAACAATGCATCAAATCATTTCAATTGTCATATACAAAATGAGCGCATTACAATTGAAATACATTGCAAATTGTGGACATGGCTATTCTGGAAGTGTGATCATTCCAGCTCGTACTAGGAGTTCTTTCAATTCATTGAAGCTATAACTTGGTGCATGAATGAATTTGTCTTTGTTGACATCCATCTTGCAAAAGTACCTGTACAAGTAGTACAAGTGCTTGCAATTGACGTATTGTTGCCGACCTCCAATGGCGGACACTGCCATATTCACGAAATCTGGGCACATGCACGTGGGAAATTGGCCCATTGTAACTCGATATGCATTTTTGTTGGAGTCAGACCCTGTCTCTAACTCCACAATTGCACCAAGGCCTGGAAGAGGGAGTAGTGTTTCTCCTACAATTTGCCTTGTAACATTACCTGTACTTTCCCACTTGTTCCGCTGTTCGGCAGTAGGTGCATTTGCAATCCTTCGAATGGCCCTGTTGTTCCTCACTGTTGGATACATGTCCGAGTTCTTTGGTAAAGGGTGGTCATACAAAATAGGACTAAAAATCTTTGACATGTTGAACAAACGACGTGGTGACAAGACTGGGTGTTTTTGGAGGCGAAATCCTGCATACTGTAGCAACAATGTCTCCTCTCGGCTTAAGTTCGTTCCAGATAGGACAAGCCAAACCTCCAGCACCTCCAGGGTTGCTAGTGTGCGAGCTTGGAAGCAGGAGCCTGCGAGCCTGTGAGCGGGAATTTTTTTAAGAAAAATTTTGTGCAAAAATCAAAAGTTGAATAGAGGGTCGGCAACGAACCCATGACCGTGGATTTAGGGTGACTGTAGGCTCTATAACCGTGGATTAAAAAAGCAAAAGCAATTTAGGGAATGTAGTGCCATTTGTGGACTATGAAGGATACTTCTATATTTAAGGGATTTTTGTTGCACATAAAATAGAGCTAGGGTGTCTTATCACACATGGACTATTGGAAGAAGGTGAAAGTACCTAAATGAGTCAAAGATGTAGGAAGGCAATGTTATCTACTAGTGATATTTTATTGTTGGGGGTTTAGGTAGAGTGGTTCAATTGTTGAGCTTTGTTTGTCTTCCCATTCAAATCTATGTGTTCATTAGAAGGGCAAGTGTGACCTCATTTTATTCACTACTTCATATCATGACTATCGCCGTTTAAAGGTGACAACATTTATTTGCATTCCATTTTTTTCCCCACTATGTAGGAGTTACCATTGGAAGGATTTATAATTTCTTTCCATTTTTATTCCAATCACATTTTTCGCGCTACTCACTAATTTGCAATAAATAATTTAGTGTACCTTGTTTTCTCTATTTTTGCCCCACTACAGAGTACCTAATCCTGCAGTTGTAAATGAACTCCAAATTCTATAATTCCCACACTTGTCCAATAGACATAGTTTCTCTCTGGGTGTATATTTCATAACATTTTTTAGGGCAAGTTTAGTATCAAGCAAGAAGCACATTGCACCTCATTTGTAGCCATAACACACACAAATCAAATAAACATAAAAGGAATACACATAGTTCAACTCATAAGATTTGTCAATCTTATGAGTCTAAGTTGCGGTGGATTTGGTCATAGAAACCTCACTAGAAGACGACTCTGGCGTCTCCTCACCCTCAGAAGCTGAAACGTCTACAAAATGAACCACATTTGCAGCATACTTCGGGATGCGAGGTTTAGGATCTCTACAATCATACTGTTCATATTGTATCGCCATCTTCTCGGCATACACTGGAAGTTTGTAAGACTTCTTCGGACTCAAGATATGTCTTCAAATCTTCTTCATTGGATGCGTTCCCTTCACTGCTTCATTCCTTAAAGAACCACACATAGAAGGTTTAGGGCCTTGAAATTCTTTGTATGCAACGTATATTACAAAACAAAAAATGTTGTCATTACAAAGCAAAACTTACTAGGTCTAACGATGCGTGTGAACACCATTGGTTCGACGTGTACGGCATCAAGATCAAGGGCTGCAATAGCTTCCACTGGAGCTTGAGTCACTCCTTCTATTGGAGTGGTTTTCTTCATCGGCTTTAGAACAATGTTGAAGATATCGATGTCCTTCTCCAAGGCCACAATATGGCGGCCCGTCCCACGACAAGCCATAATGGACGCCCCTGCAATAGAAGCATGTGGTGATCAATGTTTAAGTACATCTTTACAAGAATAACAATTCATTTTAGAACTCTTTCTTGAAATTGAGTAGTATTATACCTATAGCAGCGGTGCAGTCGAGAACTACATCATCTTCATCGGTACAGCCTTCCATGAAAAACTGTAGGAACCTCACATCTTTCTCTCGAGGTCCACGCCAAGGCGCTTTGGTTTCCTTGTTTACCATCATGGTCTCCTCAGTAATGTAATTGATGACCATGTCTTTCTTCTGGAGGTTCCACTTTGCTTTGGTCATGGCTGTGGTCTGCCTAAATTGAAAAAGTGATGCCACTTTTCCACCCACGTCCTTTGTGAAAAGAGTGACTCCAAACTTCACGGTCTGCATCAAAAAATTAATTATTAAAGAGGGGAATGCCATTGACAATCACACCATATATCAAACCAAGAATCACATCTAAAAGAAAACCTAAAATCACATGAAAAATAAAATAGAGAACTCACTGTTTCGCCAAGGTTTATTCCCGATGCGAGGTCCAATTGGTTGAATGCCAACCACTCTTTCTTCATCTTCAAGTTCTTGAAAATCTTCATCAACCCTGCAAACATACTTTGAGACTGAACGCTGTAGGAATGAAACACTAGGAGACAACCGTTGTCTTGTAAATACTCCTCGGCAAATTGGAATGCATTTTGCATTCCAGCATATGCTGGGTCCGTGTTCCACGAGGGAATGCGCTTCTCTGAGACAAGAGGCACAGGCAGGTTCTCTTGGCAATCGAAGATGATTAGATCCACCAAAGGATCTCTGATGACCCTGCCATCGAATGAGCGCGGTTTCCCTGCATTCACCTACGACGAAGAAGTTTACCATATCACAAGAGGATTGAACAAGAAACAAGAAACTCATGTAGAAATTGAAAGAGAGGAAAATTCAAATACATTTGAAGGTTCACGATACCTTTTGAATGAAGTCCATGACTTCAATATACGGATTTGGTGGTGAATTCTCAGAATCTTCCATAATATCAATGATGGACACGTTTAAGATAAGCTCCTCCGTTCTGACATCGTCGTCGTCTATCACTAGGACTTGTGTGCCTTGGGTCAGCATATTCTCCGTCCACTCTGGAAGTATGGCCTTCCTCTTCATCCCGGTGTGGCTTCCTTCCACCAACTGCGAGCTTTGGTCAACTGCTGAAGACAATGGAACCCCGGTATCGCCCTCATCTTTTTTCTTGCCTTTGGCCTTCGTTTTCTCCTCCTTCTCTCTCAATTTCTCCCTCTCCTTCTCCTCTTGCTTTGCCAAGCGGTCTGCCTCCTTCTTTGACTTGATTTCTAGCGCCAAATGTAGCTTAGCCGCCTTCTTTCTGTCAGCTCTGTCCCTCTTGGCAATTGCCTTCGCCTTTTGAACTGCGTTGAGACTTGCGAACTCATCGACATTTAAGTCAACCCCACTAATGCCCTCCAAAGAATCCCGGAGGGCTTGCTCCGATGGATGCGTGTATCCAATAGGGCAATCAAGGTACCACGCCCCACGGCTGAGATGAGCCGTGGTGTACGTTTGGAGTTGACTCGAAGTGTACATGCAGGTTGCCGAATGGCGATCAAGAAAACTCCTAAGGAATTCTGGGAAGTCATCCTTTTTGATTGCACCTTTTCCCTCAAGTTCAAACTTGAAATACCTGAATTGCCCAAAGAAATGTAACATTGAAGGAAAAGTGAGCGACACGTGAAGTTTTAGTCTAGATATTTCCATCACAAATACCAAATGAGAGTCAAGATAAAGTGAACCTGACTTGGAAACAAATTATATGCTACTTTGAAGGCAGGCTATGGAAGTCTTGGAAGATTGAATTGGTTTCCAATTAATTAGCATTTTTGAATGATCCTTACAAAAGTGGTGTAAGACATACCGATAGAGCACCCTTCTCACTGCTTGTTCGGACCCCTCATGCTTCTTGAAATTGTCGCTCTTTTTGAAATAATTTGATCCCCTGAGGTAGTTCATATATCCATCATCCCAAATTTTCCTCCTCCATCCCTCTAGGTACTCTTGTAAGGTCTCCGGCTGTAGCGGGACGTTCATATTGATGACAATGCCATCGTGCTGGACAACGTCGTTAAAGTACTTCACCGCTGCATCCTCGATCTGAGAAATCATAGAACAACAAAAATTTATCATCCACTGAAAGAAAATGAACTCTAGAAATTCTAAGGAAAGAAAATCCAAATCCAATGACGTCTACAAATTTATACAAAGATTATCACTTACCCCAGCATACCACACATAGCGGTTCAAGAAGGGACCAAGTAATGTCTCAAAAACTGGCTTAGGCGGGAATCGCCTGGCATGTCAAGATGGTGTTGATGAGTTCCACCATTTCAAGAACTTGATCTTGTGCTCTGCCGTGGTGTTGCAAGTGGCCACCATTTGTAGCTTCTCCAGAGTCATCTTTGGCACTTCATTGGTACTACAATGTCTCTCAATCTGATATTAAAAAACAAAATAAAGTCAGTCACTGTTTCAGACTTCCTAATCGCAATGTCATATGAATGCTATGAAGGTAATGGAGGTACCTCCTCAATAAACCCTGGCTTGTTCGCCGGATTGGCTACCGCCACCAACTTGGACATCTTGACATTTAGTTTCCTGAGTTTCTCGTTTGCCCCAGCTCGCATCGCTTGCGCTAGTTCCACGGGGGAACGGTCTTCCTGTGCTGTCACCTCATTGTATTTGCGACCAGCTGCATCTACAGCCTGCGCAACCTCTTGCTACAGAAGCAAGTGAAAAATAGCACCTTCAAATACAAATAAAGCAAGTATAAAATAGAAGAGAATATAACACATCAAATTCCAGAAGCCCGAGCATCCTCACCCTGAATACAAATGCCGTGAAGACTTGTAGTGGCATAAAATACCACGTTGGCTTCGGTTTCGGTGCCCCATACAGTCGAAGCTTGGAAGGCCTCAACATCTTTTGAAAACGCTCAATGGGAAGAAGGCCATACTTTTGCACCCTATAGAGTGTGTGAACCAAGTTGGTTTTGACGTGAGAATCCTCGGTGGATCTGAAAAACAATTAATCATAGTGAGATTCATCACAATATCTGCAGCATCCGAAAATCACATAAAAAAATTAAAATGTAAAGCAAAAGTACATAAGAAAGGCTTGAAGGTATCAGAAAGCATACTTCTTGATGTCATGCATGACATGCATGACGAGCTCCGTCCTCTTCTTTGTGTCAAGTACAATGGCATCCACTGCGTAATGCCATTCAATGTCCTTGGAATGCATTTTGCCAATGTACTTCATCCAGGAGATGAGTCGATGGTTTCCATCGCAAACATAGAACTTCAGGTTTTTTAAAAACCTGAGTTCGGGCATGGATTCCATGTAGGCATTGAACGCGTCATTCTTTTCCTTCCATAGCGGCCCCCATGCCTCCATCTCCCCTTCAGTGAATTGGGAGCTCTCTCCGGCCTCGTCAGTTGTTGTCACGTAGAAAACCGCTGCCCCGTCGCGGTAGCCCTTGCTGAACTCGTGTTCTAGGAACTCAAGGTCGCATGATAAGATAGGCTTTACCATGGGCATGGACACCATACGGCAGAGTGGGATGTTCATTCTGAAAAGGTGGTCCGGCTTCATTCGAAGGGACGCTATAGACTTCACCGAATCCACCTTGTGGTACTGGCGGAGTTCTTCTTCCATAAAATCTTTGTCATCTCCCTCCATCACAATGACCGGTGCATCTTCTTCCATCATGTCACCCTCGTCTTCCCCTTCTCCGTCCCCTGCAATGGCCGGTTGCGTTGAGTCTCCTGTAGTTGGAGTTTGGAGATTTGTCTCTTGAGGCCACAAGTTTGATGGGGTGCCATCCATCTGCAAGTTTAAAACATGAGAAGTTGTATTACATTTGAAATAGCCATGATAAATGTAGAGACATAATGACATTGAAAAATTGATGAAATCCATAATGAAATAATAGATAATACAATCAATCATTCCTGTAATGGGATTTCATGGAAAAACCAATGTCAAGGAAATGCAACTATCTCAAGAACTACATCCCTGTATCTCACTAGAGTCAGTCAATTTCTACATCATCATTCGAGTCTGAGCTGAAAAGGATGCAGACTGGATCTCCAAAATTCCGGGCACTACTACACGCGCAGTCACAGAACTCTATACCCAAGGGATTGCCACAAGTCTCGGATGGTAGGGATTCCGAAAAGGTTTGACAAGGTTGTTTCAGATCGTCCGTCTCAACTGATGCTAATGGTGGGGAATGGTGGCGTGTACGCTTCTGAGGTCCTTGAACACACGCTTGACTCTGCACAGTGGTCTCAAATGTATCATGGAAGTTGTTCACAGCGTCTAGGACATCATCAAAAGTAATCAATACCTCTTCGTCTTCTGGTTGATCACCGACAATGTTCTTGTCCTCCGATTCGATTGACACCTCCATCTCAGTCTTTTGCAACGGTACAAGAGGCTGAGATGATTCTGCCTCAGCACTGACTGGCATCTGAATAGGTGTCACTGTAGGTGAAGCTCTTTCTTGGCCTTGTCTTGTCTGAAGATAGGCACCAATGATAGAGTTAGATATAATTTTTAAACGGGTATAAAAAAACATCTAAACTAGCAAGCCTTAAAACATAATATAAATGTGAAGATCATCTCCAACAAAGACAATTAAGATTTTGGACTAGGCATCTCTACGCATGTACATCCATGATATTGTCTTTCATTCAGGATGCCTTAATCTTTTTGGCAGTACTAGGGTCCTAAATCCTAAACCATGGGAGGTGCCTTGGATCCCTAAATTTTCAGAGGTCATTTAGTGCACCCTTGTTGGACCTACTAAAGAGCAACAAAAAATGACCTTTTCACTTATTTTGAGAACCCGCGCCACACTGCAATCGCCAACGCCACTCGCGACACAAGCGCTACTGGCGTCACAAACACCACTCGCGTCACGAGCGCCATGACCGTCACGAGCGCCAAGAAAAATGAGTGACATACTCACATGCATGAAATTTACTTCCACATTTTTTTATGGGAAATTTCTGGGGTCCTGGTCAGTCGGCCAAGTGGTGCCTCGGATCCGAGGCACCACTTGGCCAACTGACCAGGACCCCAGAAATTTTCCAAAATAAAATGATTTCATTCAAGAAATGGAGTGCATGATGGACGTAAGTGAGGATCTCCTGCTTGTAACTGATAAGAGAACAAGGCCCATTACGATTTAATGCGTACTCTTGGAATTTGATCGCCCAGCTAGATAATGTAGGTTTCGAAACCACACATTTCGTTTCAACCCGCGCTATCGTTGAGATCTTATTGTTGGTTGCTCTGTTGGAAATGTGAGAGCCCGCGGGAGCCCGCGAGAGCCCGCGCGAGTCGGCTAGCCGATGATCAGGAAGCTTGCAAGATTATGTTTCATTTTTTTTTGAAAATTTGGGGGGTCTAGGTTAGAGTGCCAAGTGGTGCCTCGGATCCGAGGCACCACCTGGCACTCTAACCTAGACCCCCCAAATTTTCAAAAAAAAATGAAACATAATCTTCAAACTCCCCATTGTCGACAATGTATCTGCACATCCACGCTTCATTGCGGGCGCGGACTCTCTTGACGGACTGGTACATGGAGATACAGGGAGGAGCTCAGAATTATGAATTTTCCCCTTTGCGCGTACAGATTCCCCTCCCGTACTGCACGATCCTATTCTCTTGACACTCACAATGGAACGGAATTCTATCTTCCCAACAATGTTCAACAAAATCAAGCTTCAATCTTTGCCGACTGCGTGAATCTGAAAGGCTGACCCCAGCACTTTCAAGCTACAAGGATCAATGCGCGATTCACGAACACACTCAAGCTCCACGTATCACGCGCCACACTCAAGCCTGACGTATCGTACTCACGCACCAGACTCACGATTTACATGAAGCAACAGATCTGGTGAAGGTTACCTTTGCTCGAGCCGGCGCAGCGGGTGGACCGGGTTCTTGAATGCCTCCACGGCCACGGCTCCTGGTGCTCCTCATAGTCATACTCTGCAGATTACAATCACGACCCCAACGCTCAATTCACAAACCTGTTCATGGACCGACTTCAGTACAATGCGAGAATACTTGCAAATGGAGGTGCACACCCAAGTTATCATGGAGTCCAACTACGATGTGCATGGAGGAGCGCGGAGGACTACGGAATTCCAAATAAGGTCATCGCCGGAAATGCAGTGGTTTCTAATTTTGTCGCCCACGTTGTGAATCCTTGGCTTGCTTCATCGGTGAAGTCGGCTAATTTCATGTACAGTGGTTTCCAGGCCAGATTAATCGACCGAACTTATTTATAAGTGTCGTAGCACAGAGTAAGTAAATTCCCTGTTATACCCTCAAAAATCAACCTAGAGTATAACAAAATGACCCTAAAGATCGAACCCACGAGATTCTGTGAAGTAGCTAACTCTATTAAGGAGATAAACCCAATAAAACTCTTCAACTCTACTTTCCGGTTGTACTTCGGAAAACCGGAATATCCAAACCCCAACCGGAAAACTAAGACCGGACTATGTCCTAATTCCGGTTTTAATAGTTTCCCGATCTCTAATCAACTTCTCGATTCTGGACCATTCTTCTTCCGGCCCTAAGTATCTACGGAGCGGATCTGTTCCGGTCCGTCCTTCTTAACCCCGGTTTAGTTTTGCCTCTGTTTTACCATCAGAGGGTTCGCCACTTGATTTTGAAAGTGGTAGGCCCACCACTCCTTCCGTGACTTATAGTGGCTGAAGACCCACTTCCTATCTTCCTATCCTCCCACTCTAATCCGGATCCGGTTTGATCCTTCACAGCAATCCGGATGGCAATCCGGATCACAGGTCACACAAAGACCCCCCGTACGATCCTCTCATACTACAATGACTTTGATGTTGATCCTTTCCGTACAAGTTTCGGTGGCTACAAGTGCACCCGTCCGTTCCAACAACTACAGAAGTTCTTCCGTTTTACCCACAACGGGGGCAAGACCTCACAGGAGTCAGGACACTCGACCAGATTTCCCACCCAGGAGTTCTAGCGCAGCTAAGGAATCCCTCCCTATCCGCCTAGCCTAATCAACGGCTTCCTTACCCGGAATACTAAACTTCTATAGATGCTGAGGCACTGGAATCCACTTCTAGCTCTTCATGACCTACTCAGATGTACTTAGGACCGGAAACTTGCATCAAAGGGAGAACTCTACCCACACATCCGTGCATACCACCTTACTTCAACCTTGTACATTCTTGCCAACACTCGGGAGGAATACACAAAACAAAGTCAATGGAAAGTACACAAAGAAATGCCAAAAGAACTCTCCCAGTCTCCAGCTCAGAGACTGTTTTATATACAAAAGCAAAAAGCAAAAAGTGAATACATGATTTCCGCCTCTGAAGGCGCTGACAATCCGCTCCTACCTTATCCTAACCGGATTCTATTCCGGTTCCTAGTTACAAGTCCTATTTTTACAATCCTTCCTGTTTCGTTTCATACACTCGGGATCCAATGGTTGGGCTCTCATCAGGTCTCTCCAACTGCTCGAAGACCTCAGTCAGATTCCGGTTCCGTTCCCCATCCGTAGGTAGAACCGGATGTTCTTCCTCAGCTTCCGGAGAGTCCAAATCTATCGGCTGATGTCCGGTCGAGGGTGTATCCTTCTTTGCCCTGCTTGACTGGGGCGTCTTATCCTTTCCAGGCTCCTGAGCGGCGTCTTCCGGAAACAAGTCCGGAAGTGAGATCTCAGAGAGCCGGATCGGAATCTCCGTTAATTTCTGGCTGCTTTCCACGATCCGGTCTGCCGACTCCCGTGCTTTGGATAGGAGCTTCTCTATCTGCTCCTCAAAATCCGTGAGGATGTGCACCACCCTGGTCCCGGATATCTTCTTGTCCTTGTGCACCTCCTCTTCAAACAGGCGTGCCTTGGTGACTGCTGCTCCGGGTCCTCCAAGCACGTCCTTCACTTCCGTGGCCAACTTCTTCGTCTCCTCTGCCATCTCCTTTGTCGCGTTGGCGTTCTCAAGTAACACGAATAGTTCGGCCTTGAGGGTGTCCACCTCATCTTGCTGCCGCTTGCCGTCCTCCTTCAACTTCCGAAGCTCTTCCGGATTGATCACACACTCAGCCACCTTCTGTGGCAACTGGCTGTCCGGTTCCGCTCTGATTAATTGTGCGATCTCCCCGAGCGTCCGCTTCTTGACTTTCCAATCCGCCCGGATTCCACAAAGGATCCCAACCAACTCGTCGAACGGATCGGCGGTTCCGGATCCGGATGCCACATCCGGTCCGGTTGGAGTCTCACTCCTGTGCGGCCGCGGATGTCTCGAGGGCGTTCCTCGATTTCCGGCTGGTGTGGTCTTCTGTCTCTTGGCAGGAACATACGGTTCCTCCTCTTCCTCTTCTTCTTCTTCTTCTTCTTCCTCCTCGGTTTCGTTTCCGGAATCCGCCTCTTGATCGGACTCGGATTCTCCGTACTTCATGGTCCGCTCTTGGGCCTTCCATACCTTCAACTCCACTTCCGTCAGCAGCTCCTGTTGTTGATAGAGGTGGTAAACGTAAGGGCACAATGGGGTAGCCCTACTTTTCCCCACTCGTGTAGTAAGCTGGGATACCAGATCAAAGAAGATCCGGCCCCAATCTACTTTCCGGTTTCCGCTTAGCGCTCCGAAAATCGTATTGGCCAAGGTGATAGTCACCCTGGTAGGCTTTTCCGGATGCAAAACCGGAACCAGGAACTGGAGCAAGCGTCGCTCCCGATCATCGAGGCAGTCTTCAACCGTGTAGCCATCCTTCGGGTTTACTACGCTTCCGAACTTGTCCTAGACAAAATCGTCCTTCCGGTTGGCCAATCCGAGTCCTCCTGGCCGGAACCCGTATACGTTCCGCCACAAAGCCTCGGTCCATTGGACCGGATTCCCTCTCAGGGTGTTATCGAACTGATTCGATACGCCACTCAGGATTTCTCTAACCATCCTCTCATCTTTGAAACCCCAAGGTTTCAAAGCTAACCCCTGACAACCCATCAATGACAAATCCTCTCTGAGCTCTCCCTGTTCCGGTTCCTTGGTCGGCATGACCGGAACTACTTTTCTAAGCTTAATTTCACTCGGGGGCGGAGTGTTAGAACCTCTCTTCCGGTTCAACCGCGGCATGGGGGTAGCCCTACCCGGTTTTCACTCTACAGTCCTAACAAGGGAGCGCTGATACCAAGGTGTTCCGCTCCGCCTGTACACTAACCTACTGGCCTGCTCACACTCCTACGTATCCGCTCTCACTCAAGGTCTCACCCACTCATGCCCGGAGGAGATCTCTCCGTCTCACACCCCTCTCTCACTTCCGGACCCTCTTGTACTCCCTCTTCCTGGTCGTGGTCAATGATAGAAACGCCAGGCGCTAAATTAGGACAACACGTGGAAATTCAAAGACCTGAAAATGGGCAGGGTCAGGCTTTATATAGTCCTGACGCCCTGGATATCCGGTCCGGTTCTTGACATCCGGTTATCCCTAATCCGGTCAGCAAGATTCCGGTCGGAAATACTTATCCGGTTGTGCATCTAATCCGTTCCGCTTTTTCCTAAAACCGGATTAGTTCCGTAAAGTCCTTTTGTGACTATTTTTGGATTTTATTCTTCTCTCTAGATGAATCCGGATACCTATTTCTAATTTCCGGTTCGCTCAAAAAGGTAAACAAATGAAAATCAAAAACATGAGTTGCCACAATAAGTGATTCCAAATTTGACTGCCGGTTACTTTTGCTGAACTTCAGAAATCGATTTGACTGCCGGTTACTTTTGCCGAACTTCAGAAATCGGTTTGACTGCCGGTTACTTCTGCCAAACTTTAGAAATCGGTTTGACTGCCAGTTACTTTTGTCGAACTTCAAAAATCAATTTGACTGCCGGTTACTTTTGCCGAACTTCAGAAATCAGGATCCTGGTTTCAACAACGTGCAGGGAGACAGCGACCGACCCATAACACCATCCGCTTGTCCCGCTCCATACATGAGCCAGTTGAATAAAAATCTACAGATGAATGGGGTCGGTAAACAAAGATTTCTGCATGCGAGCTAGTACCTAATTGATTACATCCACACATTTCCAACAGAGCAACCGACAAGAATATCGAATTGGTAGCGCTAGCTACCTCTGTTTCACACATGATAGTACCTCAACAAGCGCAATTGAATGCACAGGTCCTTGCAATGCTTGAAACAGAATGTCTGGTTTCCAAACTTACATAAGCTAGCTAGGAGATCAAATGTATGCATTCACGATCAATACCAAGAATTCGTGTTAAATCGTAATAGGCCTTGATCTCTGATTAGTTACAAGCTGGAGATTCTCACTTACGTCCATTATGCAAAAAAAGATTGAACGAAGCCCAAGAAACTGTGCTCACGAGAATATGTTAAAAAACTTTCACATATTGAATTGTATTTCGACTGGTGCAAATCCGCTCCTCATCAACAATCCTATTTTCTGTAGTTTACGGTTGTGAAAGTATATTGACTCTTCAAAGTGTAGGGACTAGTCCCCAAGTCATCCCCATATTAGCACCTTGGATACTGTAAGAGATTTACAAATTTTTGGTTTTCATTACTCTCTATAGAGCTTTAGTGAAGACAGTTGCCAAAAGAGAACTTCTGCATGTTCAAACACTTACCTTGAATGCTATACAAAATTCAAGTCACCTTCCATGTGATATAAGAAACAGGGACAAAGAGGGGCACAAGGAGAACAACATTCAAATTCAAAACGACTCTGTTGCCAAAGCTTTTTCGAATTTCACAAGCCATAGTACCCTAACCTTTGGTCTTCTGAATTCTAGTACGAAAGTAAGTTTCATTCTTTGGAGTTTTTCCATATAGGAAATAACAACATGAACATTCTCGTATTGACAGAAAGAGTGCAATACTAATGTGGTTGAAATTTATAAGTGCGTTAGAACTTACAAGCTGCAGATTCTACTTGGATTCTACAAGGTGCACTTACAAGGCTATTTTGAAATTGTCATTTGGTCTCTCCTAGAAACCCAATACTGTGTATGTGCGTAAATCCAAGGTCCCTAATTTTAGCATTTAAAATCTACTCTAGAAAAACCTGACAGTGTTTTCCTTCACGATCGTTGTTCTAGATATTTGAGTTACAGTTGTTTCGAATGAAGTCTCTCTATTCTTGAACTTCTGTAGCACATCCATGAACCCTGTAGTTACCTCTTCTAAACTATTACTGTGAATTTCATTATACTTGCATGTGATTGCAATCCTTCCAACTTTGTTCCATGAACAAACAAGGAGGCCATATGACTCTACAAGCTTTCATTAGAGGAGTAGAGTGAAGACAGTTCTTTCACTGGAAAGAAACCAAGGGAGCTAAGTAGTTTTTAAAGAAAACACAAAGATGATGTGCTTACATTTGAGACGTCGACTGTGTTCTTCCCGCGTCCAGAGGTCAAACTGTCTGCTGAAGCCTCTCCAACAAGCTGGACATTTTCACCACGGGCATCCTCTTGTCCGACAATACTCCCACTCTCGAACTGTAGAACTCTACGAAGATCTGGAGACGATGTCTCCCCAGACTTTGGCGCTCCTCGTATATCTCTTTTCATCCTCGACCGCTTTAGCTCTCTAGCTGAAGAAAAATAAAAGGACCCTCGTCTCTTCCTTCTTTGTATGGGCCTCACACAAACAACCTCACTAACCTCACACCCTAGAAGCATGAAGGGAAAAGAGAGGGCATCGCCATCGTCACTCTCAACTATACCACAGAATAGAAAACAACCGGAAGACAATGAAAATTAAAGAAGCACATGAAGCCTTATACGTTTGGCCAGGCATTCCTATCAATAGCCGCCAAAATTTGAATCTACAAGTTCAACACACATGCGAATTTGCTTCATTTGTGGGCGCGTTCGGCTGTGCCGTCGTCGGCCGTCAAATCCTTTTTTAATAGGTTGGCCCTGACCATAATAGGACTGTCAGTACACATGAGGGCACCGCCGATTCCATTAAAATTAAACCCTGACAAGGTGAAACTACTTTCTCAATGCACAACATTCACTTTGACAAAGTACTTGTTCTTCCCTCTAATGGTGTGCCAAAAATCCTTATTAGTGTTGCTCTATTCATGAATTGCTCCCCATTTAATTAGCTCTGCCAATTATGGTTGCCTAGAATTTGAAGGGCTCTTAAACCATGAATTTTAAATTTGGATTTCATTTCATGCAATTTACCCTACAATCTATGAAATAAAGTACCAAGTGCCTTCAATGTTGTTGGATGAATATAAACAAACTTCTTAGTGTACCATGTATGCATTTAGTTGCATAGACAATAATCAATATTATGCTATGGGTATTTCAATTGACTAAATCAGAACCTTAAAATGAAGAAGGCGTCCAAGGTGAAAATGTAGTTTATAAATTAGCTATGTCATCAAATTATGGTAATAAAAAATTTCTCTATATTGGCCAAGTTTTTTGTTTAGCAGGTTAGTACCTTGTGTTATTAGAGACTAAATTTTCTGTATTGCACATCATCACTAATATTTCGCTGTGCCTTACTTGATGACATCTTTCCAAAAGTAAATTTAATAGCATCCTAGCATAATTATTAATTTCAACATATGCCATTCATTAATTTAAGGAATAGAATTTCATGGGTGTAATTATGCATATTCATGTCATCCTCCTTGTGCAAGTTCTTTTTTAAGGAGCGGTTTTCATTACAAAACTAATTTCTATTGAGTGGATCCCAGTATATATTGTCACCAAAATTTCTTTGTGATTCAATTTCGCCTCTTCATATCAAGCTATATGTGCTAGTGCTTTTGTAAGGAGCATTTCAATTATTAAAGTAATTAATTTTGATTGGATTCCTAAATGTACTGTTCCCAATATTTATTTGGGAGGCATACTTCTCTGCATCACTATGTTGTTAGAGTGTTCCTTGTGCTTAGCAGTCACGTAAGAATTTGAAATGACCTTTGAACTAATTAATTTTCTTCAAACTCAACTGCCATATCGTTTCAAATTAAATCAAAGATGTTGCAGATAGGTGTTAAGATTTTGCTAATCGGTTTTAACATATGATTGCTATAGGACAAACCAAAGATGCACCACTATCATTGAGAACCCATACCTTTTTGCTGTGGAGCTCATCTTCTTGGTTGCTTGGGCTTCTCCTTGTTCCTTGACATTCTCTTTTTGCTGCAAAGATGGCTTCCATTAGAGTAGACGGTTTTGATATACATGTAGTGTTCCCAATTGTTCATGGTGGTCATGCTAGAGTTCCTAGTCACCTTCTGCACATCCGTTTTAGGTTCGTAGAAACGTCCATCTACGTTGAGGAGGAGAAAATGTCCGAAACTGGCGAAGTGATTCAATCTGTTCCGGTTGTGAGGTCTGACGATGATGGGACGCATTGTTGGTATCTTGGTTCAGGAAATTACAGGGCATACGGACTTCCACTCTCTATGCTAGGTGCGTCAACAGAAATCCAAAGTCGACAGTCAGATAATTCTACCGTGAATATGCCAGTCACTGCTCACACTATGTCACCCAGTCCGTCGACAAATGTTCCAACTGTGCTACATATGCCTTCCAAGCTTCTTGTTGTGAAAGAGGAGAAGTTAGATCCAATCATAGAATTGTCAAGTGAATCTGAAGGTGAATCCCCCAATATTAGTGCTCAAAGAGAGGAGGATTCATTCCGCATGGCATCTGTCCAGCCCACTATGCTAAAATCCTCATGTAGAATCTTGTCAAGAAGTCTCTCCAATTCCTCATTCTCACTCCCCCCAACGCCCCATCCTGTTGAAACCAGGGAAAGCATTATGGAGTGTCTGAAGGGACTTGGTAGTATGCAGCGCTCTCGGAACGAGTTGTCCGCTATGGATTTGAGCACAGTGAAGCACCAAAGAGTTCCATTCCTTCCAACAGTTTACAACGGAGATGTCATCTTCGAATTGCCTTCTTGTGGGGCATCTTCATCTTCGTCGGGAGCCAAGAACTTGGAGGGAATGGACAAGCGCTACGATGGACATCCATGGTGCAAGCTTGTGACTACCAATATCCAGAACTCCGACAACCTAACATTTCGTAAGTCCTACTGTGTTGGCCATCTTGCTTGTGAGAATGCCAATTGTGAGTACATGAAGAGAGCTTCGAAGAAAAACGAAACTGAGTGGAGTGGCTACACTGTGTTCCCTTTCGCCCTCGGTGAAGCCCCCCTAAAGGACTCCACTCTAATGTACAAGGTTTGCAAGTTGGCTCCCCAATGTCTAGGCGCATGCAAGGCTAGGATATATTTTGTGTATTCTAAAAACCCTGAAATGACGAGGGCAGCTATTCACTTCGGAGAGCATGGCCACCCGGTTGCTACAGGCATGTACAGGGACTCTACCACCCTAATACACGGACTCATTGCAGAACAAGTGGCAAAAACACCCACGGCCACTAACTCTGCAATCACTCTCTCAGCTAGTAAGGACTTCCTCGGAAGCTATCTATTCCACAATGGAGATGGAGAGAAGCAGATGCTAAAAGCTAACGAAATGGAAGAGGTCATGGACCGCTTCCAATACTTGAGTAGTCCAAGTATTCGAAATGTCATCTCTTCTTTCCGCTCAAACAACCGAGGAGGGGGAATTGACAACATCATGACCATGAAGAAGGAGTCCAAGTTTGAGTTCATACATGACAGCGTCTTCCCAGGTCAAGGCAAAGAGAAGGTTTACATTTTCAAGATGCTCACCGAGGGACCAGGAAGTGGAGTCGACCTTGTGAAGCGAATGCAACCGGATGGAGACCTGCAGAATGCGTGGTTAATGTTTGACCATGTGAAGCGAGTAAAGGAGTGGACCACAATGGCTTGCCACGTGTATGATACCAACTACAAAAAGGTGATGACGATTGCACTATGCGATATGCAATTCTATGATACCGAAGTGCAGGTACAATTTTGGCGGAGCTTAAACGCGGTTATGCAACGCCACGGAGTACCAAACCCCAACTTCAAGGGATTCATGGTAGATAGTGCCATGGCCAATTGGAATGCAGTGCGGATAGTGTATGGCACTGGTTTTGCCAATGTTGAAATGGAGAATCGTGAGCGGACATGCTTATTGCATTGGAGTACCTCTCTTCACAAGCACACACAAAAGTACATCAAAGAAGTATTTCAACAACAACATTTAACTCTGTGCAAGCAATACAAAGATTCAAAGAATATGGATCAAGCAGAGGTCCGTTATCTCGCAATACGGTCTTGGTGGTTGTCATCTGGTGCGGCCAACGAAGAAGGCTTATATCACCTGGACCATTGGCTTGCTTTCTGGCATTTCAGATACCGTCAATGGGGAGGCTTCATGGACTTGGTGAGTCAATTTTGTCCGCAAATGTGTTTAGGTGCTTAGGAATCTCTGGCTCACTTTGCATGATGATGTTATTTGTACTTCTTAAAGAACTTTTTCTTAACTTCTTTTTGTTAATTAAGTTGAACATTTTATTTCTATTTATCAAGAAGTTGGGACGCTTCACACAATAGGAAAACATGCCTTCGATTTGAGACATGAATAGTCCATTTGATGAGGCCTTACCTGTTTTCTAAATGGAAGAGTCTGAATTAAATTTTAATAGGGGCAATAGTTATAGTTCTCTCAAATTTTTTTGATAAAATATGAGAAATATTCTCTCTTAGGAAACAAAACTTAGGGGTTCCCTCCCCACCTCCAGTACATGCCTCGGATCCGAGGCATGTGTCGGAGGTGGGGAGGGGACCCCCTTGATTCTTTAAACTTGTGTCCCTAAATCTGATTTGATAGTTGCATTTCATAATTGTTTTCAGTTATTTTAGGTTTGGGTTTTTAAGTAGGCTAGATGTGTTGTGTTCGGCGGTAGCAGTAGATTTCTACTATCAGAAGTCAGTACTTGTCTTTCGTCGTATAGAACTATAAAAGTAATGAAAATTATTTATGAAGATGCTACAAGTTACAACGATGGTGAATATTTGTTATTAATTCTGTTATCCCTTTGATTACAAAATTCAGAAATTGAATTTGGAGGAGATGTTGGATTTGCCATCATGCAATCTATCCGAAACGGTGCATAACAAGTGGCTACAAATGTCCGGGAAGCGAGGCAACAGCTTGTTCAATGCCACATGTGACGACAATATCCGTGCTTGGATGCAAATGACAAACTACCGTGCATACTTGAAAGGTTCTGCAGCGGGATTAGGACCATCAAAAGGGGAGTTGAAGTTGAGAGCTGCAAGAAGAAGCGGAGACCCCCAAAAAATTGCACAGGCACTGAACACATTGCTTGGGGCAGAGGACATGGGAACTAGAGTGCCACACTTGGAAGGAGAAGAAATCTTTGGGAGCACTAAGAGAAAGTTGGATGTGCCCATCGGTGATGAAGGAGACTCACATAGACTAGACAAGATCAATTTTTCCCAACCCCGTGTCAAAACACGATCCACTACGAATGCTTCTCAATCTTCTCCAGACAAAGGTAAGCAAATTCAAGCAAAGACTTCTGGGCATGTGAATGTAGCATTTGAAAGCAACTGCAATGCATCCAACTGACACATTGCTAGAATCAGCCATAAATCCAACGCAAGATGTCAAGCTCAGCAGTCCAGGTCTAACATCAAGTGCATTAGCAAGATTGCAAAAGGAAAGAAGGGAACTCTAGCTCCTACTTACCGCGGCAGGAAAGAAGAATATGGTAGTAAACGAGAGGTGGTGGCTGATTTTTGGTTCTGTTGGGATGATATTGAGCGATGCGTGAAGGGAACAAAGCGCAAATGGGTTTTAGATTGGCCCGAGGTGCCCAAGGTTTGGCCTGTTCTCTCTGGAACAAACTTAACCCGCGAAGAGACCTTGTTGCTGCAACATGCCGAATTTCACCTCCAAGAACAACCAATTCTATCACCACGTCGGCTATTCTACATGTCTAAGCTATTCAAGCCGGTTTTGTATGACAACCCTCCGCCACTAAACTCAGATGTGTATCCAACAGTGAGGAACAACAGAGCAATTCGAAGGATTGCAAATGCGCCTACTCCCGAGCAACGGAACAAGTGGAAAAGCGCAGGCAATGTTAAAGGACAAATTTTGGGAGTAACACTGCTCCCTTTTCCAGGCCTTGGTGCAATTGTGGAGTTAGAGACAGGGTCAAACTCTAACAGAAATACATACAGAGTTACGATGGGCCAATTTCCCACATGCACATGCCCAGACTTTGTGAATATGGTAGTTTCTGCAATTGGAGGTCGGCAACAGTATGTGAATTGCAAACACTTGTACTATTTGTACAGGTACTTTTGTAAAATGGATGTCAATGAAGACAAATTTATTCATGCACCAAGCTGTAGCTTCAATGAATTGAAGTTGTTGCTACTTCAGGCTGCCATGATCACACTTCCAAAATAGGCATAGACACGTTTCTGTATGCACTTCAGTTGTAATGAACTCTTCTTTATATATTACAGTTACAAAATTCTCATGCCAAATTTTCCCATCAAAAGTTCCATCTATATTTCCATTGACGTATCAATTTTGGCCAATGCCTTCCCTAAACCCTCTAAAGTTTTTGCCGTTATTTTTAATTGCCCTAAACTTTGCAATACAAAATGTTTTAAATTCCTGCTCGTACGGCAACGCTGAGTATCATGAGTGATGAAAACGGTAAAGAGTTCCCACAGCAATGTTCACAAGACAATATTGCCCAGTTTTCTACAAAAACAGATTAAAAATTTGCATAAACATCTATACATCCACGGTCATGGGGTACACGGACATAGGTCCCAAATTCACCCTAAACAGCCAAAATAAATCAATTTTTTGAATTTTTTTGGCCAAAAAAAAAAATGGAAAAAAAATTGGGAAATTTTTGGCTCCATGCTCTTCGCTCACAAGCTCCCCACTCCAAGCTTGCACGCTAGCGTCGTTGCCGTTGTGAGCACGCTCTGCTTGTTCCGGATATGGTTAGGGTTCCGCATCGGAGGAGACTTTCTTTTTGAGTAGCACCGATCCCAGAATACACTCATGGTAATTCGCGACGAGGCTATAACCGTGTCTAACACGGGGCTATTTCTGAGAAATGGAGTTGTAGTTGTAAAAACCGACCGACAAATTTGGAAAGAAAAGGTTGACTTGTGCATAAATTTTTGGGGGTCTGGTAAGTATAAAGCGCAACTTGCGATAAGTTCAGAAATTCAAGGCTCATTTTCATCAGTCGCCCTTGGTAGAATTACTCAGTGATGGAAGAAATTTGTCAAAAAATGGGGATTTGTCTTTCTATGTTGGTTGCGTTCATTGCTGCTGTTGCAACACTGCTGGTTGGTTTGGCGGCAAGTTTTTAGATCAACGCATACAAAATTGACAAACCGCCACCAATGTAGCTCCATGCTTGCGCATACGTTGCTCACACCTCAAAGGAAAACAGAGACGAAGATTGACGGTGAAATCCCAGCAGACAACGAGAGTTAGTAGCGCAAAATTGCTCAAATCTTTATTTTAATCCTGATCAATTTCTGCAAAGAATGCACAATTAGCACGTTCAAAATCTTGGAAGAACCAGAGCGAAGTTTTGAAACATTGAATGATCTGCAGACGATCATGACGGCCTTTTTCCAAATAATGAGATTTGAACATAACATTCAGGAGCAGTGAGAAGGACTGACCAGTGAGACAGAATGATGTGGAATAGTCCACACCATTTCATCCCGGGATGATATGGTGTGAAATATTCCACACCCATCAGTATCCAATAATCCACGCGTCACAAATTGTCAGAAAATTGAAGCTCGCTCACCTAGGTACCTAGGACAAAAGTGTAGTTAAGTCTAATAACAAAATGGGTTATTGAAAAAATAATGCATTCAACTGGATTAGAAACTAAAACAACCTTCAAGATTAAAAATTTCATAAAATTAGCATTCTACTCATTGAAACTAATGCTTTAGTTTTATCACTACATTTTGAATGCCTTTCAAGATCTATGTATTAGGAATGAGAAGACAAATCTTTATATACATACGGGGTGGTAGGAGGTAAAGTAAACAATATGGGATAAATAAATTAAAGTTAATAGGAGCTCAACTGTTCATAGTTAAGTCAAATTAAAGCAAGAATTCTATTTGAAGTAAAAATTCAAGCCTCATTTAGTCATAGTAAAATAAAAAATTTCAAAAAACTTTAGACTTAAAAAAGTTGAAAAATCTATTTAAATCTCAACTCCAAAAATTCATTTAATATTCCAAGCCTCCAATCAAAAGTTAAAGACAAATTTCAAAGAGGGGTTGGAAGGGACGTTTTCTTTTACATCTTGAAACATCCTCTCTAAACTTTGTCTATAGCTTTTGATTGGAGGCTTGAAATATGAAATAGATTTTTGGAGATGAAATTCAAATAGATTTTCCAACTTTTTTTAGTCCAAAGTTTTTTGAAAAAAATAATTATATTATGACTAAATGAGGTTTGAAATTCTACATAAACATAATTTTGACATTTTGACAATAAGCAAGTTAGCACTCATTTTCAAATTATCACATATTCTTTGAGGATTCATGGTAAAAAATCAATTTCAATATAAAAATGACATTTCCAACCTTCATTTCTTCAACTGTTTTCCACTCAATTCCTTTATAGGGCTACCCAAATTATTTTGGGGATGGCAAAGGGTTAAATGACATTGGGATTTTGATTCAAAGAAAGCGTAAACCATAAGTCTATTGTTGGGGCCCTAACACCTAATATTGGAGCTTACTTTAATTCCCCGTATGGATTTTTTTTGTGGATAATGCTTTCAAGGAAGGAAAGGCAAACTCTCTAAAAACTATTGAATGTTATAAACTGCATGAAGTGGAGTTCCTGGCCACAATTATCTCTTAAAGGACATTTCATGCCCGGGCTTGGTCAAACTTCATTAGATTTCTACATTAAAATACACATTTATAAAATTTGCTATTTATCACATGTAATAACATATGTTTAAAATTTAATATCAATTTTTTATAATTAGAAATAAAAAATTGAATTTTATATGATTTTTACTAGAGCTACATTTTCTTAATTAGGATTTTTAAACATTTAAAATCAAGAACTACATGAAAATTCAAGTTTTGACTTTCAAAATGCCCATGGGTCTTGCAATGTCTTTTAACCCCTAAATACCCAAGCCTTTAAAGGTTTGTTTTTCCTATGAAAAAAGAACATAGGTTTATAGATATTCCCAATGAATTAAATTGATTTTTGTTTTTTTAAATCTCACAATATATATGTTTAAATAGTTGGCGTATTACTATATATTCAAATTTTAAGTGTGGAATTGCATAGGATTTGTGAGAGTATAACAAGAGAAATGTAATTATTCTAATTTTTGTATACTTTTCTACTCCACAATTTTTGAGAAATTTTCATATAAGATTTTGGGGGGATTGGAGGTGACATGAACAACTAGAATTTCTATTTACATACTAAAATGCACTTCCAAACATCTTAAGTTCAAATAAAGAGCTATCAAATTCATTACAAAATCCACCTTGCAATTGTTGAAATGCAATCTTTTTAATAAGTAGAAATCACAAATAACTCCAAATCAATACTTGCATGTCTAAATTTTTAATCATGAAAACACTTACTCTTTCCATTGGGACCATTTTCAAAGCAAATGGACACTCACAATTTTTTAGATTTGAAATCAAGTGAAATTGACAAACTTTGTTGAAAGTGAGGAAATGAAGTAAAACTGACAAGTTTTACACTTCATTAATGGTACACACAAGTGTTTGAGAACCTTTCAAAAATCAAATATTTACTTCTTTCAATTATAAATGGAAGTTTCAAATAGTTAATCTTTAAAATTGTCTATAAAAAAATTTAAAAATAACACAAGAATTTAATTGCCCACTATGGTCAATTGGATGGTTTGATGTTAAGGGTTAAATGCTTTTAATGATGGGGCATGGAGTGATTAGAGATTGCAAAAGGAACTTCCACTTTTAAAGTGTAATTTCATCACAAAAAGAGACTTTTTTATTCCATCATGTAATGGCCATGTTAGAAAAATTTATGACTTGCTTTAGGTGAATACGATGACTAGTTACACCATATAGTCTTTATACTCCACTAACAAATTGGGTCTACGGAATTTTCTTTCAAATTTATATTTTTAGCAATTTTTAAAATGAAAGTTTCAACTTGGTGTGGTTAAGAACAAAAAATAACTTGAATGATTCCAAATTTTTTTGAAGATGTTTCAAACAATATCCTATCAATATGAATTGTAAAATTTTAAAAACTAATGCATTTATAAATTTTATAAATTTTTTTAGGATTCAATTTAGTGAATTTTCACTCTAACTAAGAGACATTAATAATTTGGAATTTCCTTCTATCTCATACCTACTTCTGCATAACAATTTTCTTAAGAATGAAAATTAATATTTTTAGAACTTTTTTCTTTTTCTTGGACTCTCAACTCAATTCCTCATTGCAAAGATTTAAAGCTCAAAACTTTGTAGTGCAAGAAATTTAAATTAAAAAGGTTCATTTAGATGTAGGATCTTCTAGTTAGATGTACAAAATAAACAATTTTTAATTTTTTTTCTCTTTGCTATAGAAATGACAGTTATTAGTGTCTTTATGGCAAAACAAGCCCTTGGCCCTGTAGAGGTTAACTCATGCACTCCGAGTCTGGCTCTGTGAACTAAGTAAATTTCTTCCAATGGCCTGACTTCAAAAGCTATTCCCATATCACCTATTCGTCACTAAATACCGTCTCAACTCGACAGCGAGCTCGAATCCTACAAGCAAGCTCGAATTCCGCACTGCCTTAACAAAGGCTTGAATCCGAGCAGGGTGCTTATGGATCCCACCAGACCCCGCCAGGCCACTCAAAACATCCACAGCAGTAGGAGTTGAAAGAGAAAGAGCAGAAGCACCGTTAATGGCAGTAAGTCCGCCTGCCAAAACCCAGCCTTTAATTTCCTGCGCTTCATCTTTGGAACTTCCAAATTTCTCCAAGCAAACTGCTCGCCACTGCGAGTTTGTGTAAAGCATTTGGTGTAATGCACCAGTCAGTGCAATCACCTGGTGTTGTTCTCCAAAATCAGCTTCCACAGATCTCAATAACATGGATCTGAATCTCAGATCTCATAGCTCGAATATCAGAATTAGGGTTCAGGGTGCCGATTCGCCGCCACTGAACTCCCTAATTTCGGGCAAGTCAACACAGACATTGCCCAAACCAACGGTTCAAAGTGCTAAATCCGCACACACTAAACAAAGCGATAGCAGTTAGCTAACTTGGAAGCCTCAGGGTCCTTGTCTACTTGCATCTTGTACAGATGGTAGGCAAAGAGAAAGTCATATTAACAAACGAGTATCACCTTCACACATGAGTGGTGATAGTTTTCAACCGAGCCCGAACCTATGTGGCAAGGCTTGGTAGTTGCCAAAAAGTTACTTATCATCTAGTTATCGAGGAATAGTTTGTATCATCTCAATTTATCGAGGAATTTTTGTAATCTATGAAATTCCAAGATTTTCAAAACATGTTTGTGATGGTTGCTACCTTGTCTCGACCTCGCACTTTTCCAATTGTTCTATGGCCTCGTGCTTCTCCGATCACCCCTTAGACCTTGCACTTTTCCAACTGTCCTCACAATTCACAGTCTATTGTGCGCAAGTTTAATTCCATTGTTTACAATTGGTTTCACTCGCTCCTTGCATTCTTTGCTCGCAATCAAATTGCATCCTCGTTTGTAAAATTTGGTCGTGGGTTTTCTTATAGTCAATGTAATGGAAGTTGCACCAAAATCATGCACTACAGGAGATTCCCAAGAATCTGATCGGAGCATAGAATGTGAATTCTAGAGTATGTTGAATCTTAATGTCAAGAATGTAGTAACCGAGTCTAATTATTTGAATTTGAAAATTGATAAGTATTGAAAATGTCAATAGTATGTGCTAATTGAATGGATCAATATGGCTTGTTGATTGATTTCTTGAGCTTAGAATCCAGGGAGATTATCTCTAGTCCGTTCCCCATTGAGATTCTCGGTTCTTTATTAGTATTGCCATTGAATTTTTGGAGACATTTTGCTAGGAGAGAGATCATGACTCAAAGTTTGAGTTACAATTGTGGATCCAATTGCGGACCGTAGTTGGATGATCTAGTTTATGATCTTGATAATGGAATGCGATCTGGGGTTTTAGAGGCTCCACTCAAGAATCAAAGAGGGAAAAAAACTTCTTTTGCTGTGAGAAAGAGGTCTTTGTGAACAGTTAATGAAAGTGACTAAAATTGAGAAGACCATTGTGTTTTAGATGATCTAGGCTTCTCAAACAATGTTCCAAACCTTGACCAATGCTTCAATTCATCTCTATAATCAAGGAAGTGAAAGACAACTGCATCAAGATCAATTACTAGAAAAGAAGGTGTGAGAAAGGAACGACAACCCAATTGGACACAACTTGAAATAGCAGCCTTGATTCAAGCGAAAAGAGATAAGTTTTTTCAGAATCTGGACAACGTTTATGAACCAAATCTTATGCGTAGAGAGGCCACTCAGTGGAGTGAGATCTCAGCAAAAGTCATGGAGATTTGTGGTGAACATGCAAAGTATGAACACCACAAACGTTCTTGCAAAGAGAAATGGGGCCCCCTACTCTTGGATTACAAGAAGATTTTTGACCACCATAAGGGTACTACAACCAACTCATATTGGGGTATGATTCTACTTGAACGTGTGTTGCTTTAGCTACTTTGAAATTTCCTCCATGAAAACTACAATAACATAGAAAATTGGCATCATATCAAATCAATTATGAACCCTCCACATTTACGAGATTTGAGCCAACTCGGGGATGGGGTGTATAATCGACATGGTCAAGCATTGACACTTGTGAGACCCCATGGCATGGATGTTTTTGTCATGGAAAATTCTCTGGATTACCCGACACTCTCTCCTAATTACCCAATACTTTATCTTAATTGTTTGATTGCCTCTCAAAGCCAACAACCTTCACCCTCTCTTGAGTTTGTAAAATTCTCATTTTCCTAAGCTTCATTCATGGACCTTACAAAGAAGTTTGGAAATATAGACTAGCATTGAAAATCAATTTCCGTTTACAGACAAATTGCAGAGGCTATGCAAAATTCTAGCGAAGTTTTGGTGAATACAATGTAAAAACTAAATGAATAAGATAGGAAACTACAATGGGACATCTTTCAGGAGCAACTAAAGTACAACAAAGAACGAGACATGATTGCTCTAGAAATTGCTTGTTTGATACATGTCAATCAAGTATCCCTTGTTCAAGCGATCATTGGACTTACACAAGTTCTTAGTGTTGGTTTGCACTGACCTTCACTTTATCCACAGTGAACGGAAATTGATTTCAACACTACTCCTGATCCTATGATATATGAAGGTGAACTTGTTCACCCCCTCTATCATTCTACTACTAATCGTAAATATGGAGATAGTGCTAGTGCTACTACAGGACACCAGTAAGTTGATGCTGCCATAGAAATGGAAAATCACCAAACTGGTACATGAATTTCAAATTGTACTTTGATGTATTTAAACTGATCTAGTAGTGTTTCGCAATAACAAAACCAATGTTGTTAAGAAGGCAACAACCTTTTCCGGCTTTAAAATCATCATAGGAATTCACATTCAAAGCAACACTTTACAAAGACCGTCGCAACACCTATTCCAAAGTCTATGACTATTTGCACACAAAAACACAATAGATTTGCATACAGAGGTTCAAATGTACCAACAACACCAACATTGAATAGAAATCATGTTGCATACTAAGACTTTGGAATTGAAATGGGTGCTCAATTTGAAACATGCCATTTAAAGTCAATGAGTACATAAGAAAATTTCAAAATTTAATTTTGGCAAGTGCACTAAATTCTATTTACAATGTGAAATTAGTTTTTAAGATTTTATTTTTAGCCTTAATCTTGAACATTTTGTCCAACAAAAAGAGCATTTTTTGAACGGAGTTAGTAATAAAATGCAAGCTTAAGTAGCTCTCTTTTACAATTTGAATGTTATAACCCTAGACTGCCCAAGGGGACAGATCCTGGCCGTTCATAGTTTGGAAGTACAATTTAAAGTGCTGTAACTTTTGCATCCAATGATCAAATTTAATAAAACTTATTGGAAAAGTTGCACATACTAGTCTAGTTTGTGTAGGAGAATTTTCAGATCAATCCAAGACAAATTGAGTTTGTGAAAGCCATTCAAAGTTCACAGGTTTAGTTTGGGTTCAACACACTAAATTGTGATGGCTGCAACTTTGAAGGCTTGTATCTCCTTCATCCAATGTTTGTTTTCAATAAAATTTGTTGGATTTTGTTCCTCTAGAAGTCTAGTTATTGTGGTAAATTTTTAATAGGAATTCAAGTTGTTTTGAATGTTTGGAAGCAATTCAAAGTTCAAAACCCTAACATTTTTTTGGTTAGTATGCACTTCGGCGACTTGTTACTTCTTCATACTATGTCCATTTTCAAAACTTTTTTGGGGGAAAGTTTCACATACTTGCCTAGTTTGTGTGGCTAAAATTTTGTGTAAATCAAAGAAGTAACGAGTGACTAAGAAGCATTTTAGTAGAAGTAGGTTCTGCTCGAAATGTGTTTTTTGTACCCTTTTTGGCTATTTTTTTGACATTTCAAAGTCATTTTGCAAACACAATGAGTCACTTTCATGAATTTTTTTTCCACCAATGAGTTTGTATGTTGATTTCAAAGCACATTTTAGTTCAAAATTTTTTCATGTGAGTAGGTTTAGAAATCAAATTTCACCTCCAAATGTGTTTTTAGGAAAATTTCAGCATCTTTTTTCAACACTAAAACATTATAATCTTTCAATCCGTGCGGTCAAATGACTCCAAATTTGATCCACATCATCTACAATATGTACACTACAAGATTGTACGGTTGAGATTTTCATACCTTAGCGAGATATAGACTTACAAGGCTTGAAAAGCAAGGAAGCTTTCATACCCAAAATTGCCTTGGGCCTTCTAGGGTTAATTTCTAATTTTATACATGTAAAGAATGGATACAAAATGGTACATATAATATATAGATATATGTATAGATGGGAATTTTTTTTGACAAATTTGGAATGGATGACGTTGTTTTGTTTACTTGTCAAAAAAATTTTGCCTATATAAAAAATAGATAAATAAAAAATCATCTTGTAAGTAATTTCAATTCAATTTGAAGATATGAAAATAATATTTGATATTTTTGCCTACATAAATGCATTTTATCCTACAATGAGATCAATGGTCAAAAGACCATTGTAGAGTTAATTTCAACTTCAACATTTCTTCTATAACTAAGTAAAATTGGACAAAAAATGGCATATGTTGGATCAAAGACATGCTAATGACAATGAAGAATTTTACTTCATTTATATTGTAAGTTTGAAAATTTCAAAAATTTAATTTAAGTTTTTCAAAATCAATGTTGTTTTCAAAGGAAACAAGTCACATGCAACCAAGAAATAGGAAAACCAACAACTAGATGATTGCAAAAAAGACCAAATGATTTTGTAAGGGTTTTGCAAAAAACTTTAATTTTAGATGTTTAAATTGCAATTTATTCATTATTTTCATAAAAATATAAAACTCATTTTATATTTAAAATTTAATTTCTCTAATTTGTCACACTTTTGGAGGGGTTGTTTTTAGAATTATGGCATACCCAAATTTAATATACCAAGGCTAAAATTTTAGTAGTCTATTCCCATACTAGTGGAGAATGTTCCATACTATAAAGAACATCAAAAAATGTGTTGATTTATGTCTTCTACATTTGTGCAAATAGGCCACAAAAGGAGCTTGCACACTTTTGAACCTTGATGAAGGTTTCAATTTCATATTTTTGGGTGAAATCTCATGACCATGAGGTCCTCACAAATGACCAATTTCTACAGTTTTTTAATTTATTATTATGAATTTATTAAAGATGAACATGTTGAAATAGTCCTATTCTACTTACAATTTTGAATGTCCCCCAAAAGGCATATTTCAAATTCTAATTTGTAATAATTTGGTGAAAGTAAATCACATATTTTCCTTACATTGCAAACATAGAAGCAAGTCAAGTTGTTGAGGAAGCCAAAATTGTATTGACTCTAGACTCTAGACTCTAGTTCAAACTTACCATTTTGTTTGTAATTGAATTTAGAAGGAATTTTGAAATTTCTTTTTCAAAATTCAAAAAAATATATTGATAATAGCATTGGCAAATCTAACAATACGGATGGAATCTAAAACTCAAAATCTAATACTCTTATTTGTATATGAATTCCAAAACATTCTTCCAAATAGTATTTTCTGATTATTTTTCTCAAATTGTCACTTGTGGAGAACACTTTCTACCTTGAGGTGTTCACCTTGAATGACTATGTAGCCAAAAAGTGATTGATGAATGACTATTAGAGAAACTAAGGAAACAAAAAATGAACTTGTTCAAAAAAGTTGATAATTAATTCTAACTACCTCAATGATAGGCCTCATTCTTGTAGGCTTAAAACACATGTCTCTTAGCCCCAAGCCAAGATCGATGACTTTCAAGAACACTATGCAATGAAGGATACATCTATTGATTCAAGAGAAAGATCACATTTGATAAAATACCTTCAATTGCTGATGGGTCTCAAACTTTCAGATTGAAAATGAGTATCCCTTTCCAGCTACGCCAAAAGGGATCGTTGCAAATAAGAATGGGAAACATCATGATAATCACCGGCCATCACCGGCTAGGTCTCCCGATCAATTCATGTCCTTTTTTGAAATGTGGTGAAATACTCCAGTTGCTTGGCTTCCAAATGCAATACGACCTCATCCATTGACATCCTTTCTAATAACTCAGAAAAGGTCACCTCAACAAGGTCCCAACCCCACATTTTGAGTGCAGGTAAACTTGCCAGGGCCCTCATGTCCTCTGGACCCAAGTGCACTCCACTATGCCAAAACCTAAGATACACCAGATCCCTGCAACCTCTCAAATCTGGCAACCTCGTCAAACTCCAACACTCTGAAACATCCAAGTCTATCAATGCAGGCAAGGTTCCCAAACTCTCCAAGCTTATCAGCTCAAGGCATCCAACAAGGACGATCCACTCCAATTTGTCCATCCGCTCCAATTCGAGCAGCTTGAAATATGAGTTGAGGCAACTTTTATTCAGGCCATTTGTCAAAGAATGGTGAGTAATCCCACCTTTCCAAATCAATGCACTATTGCTCGATAAAGTTCTTTTGAGCTCCACTGTGGCTTGGAAATATTTGATGCTTTGGCTCCAATTCCGGCTTCCTGACAAAACCAACAATTCAGAAATGCCAACAAATAACAACCACAAGTCTCAAAGGTTAACAGCAGTGAAGTGGATCAGGCTGAACAAACCCAGTGTTATATTAGGTATGGAAGGCTGCAAAGTCCAATCCAAGTTGAGGAGGACCCTGTGAAGTTTTAAAAATCGAAGGTTAACATTCAATCGAAGGTTGACATTCAGGATAACATACTTTTGTCTAAAAAAATTATTAGACCCTAAAGCGGGCCGTTCCATGCTCATCTCAAACCCTCCTTGTTCCAAGCCGTAGGATTTGGCATTCCCACATGAAAGAACACCCTCAAGCTAGGAGGACATCTTCATTTTCAGGATTTGCATGGAAGCAGCACGCTTGGAAGAAGAAACCCTAGGGTTCACCATGTTTTATCGTTTCTTCCTCCAGGTCCTCTAGAAGTACAAACGAGCCATTCTGAGAAATCATGTGTTCATTGATCAGCATCTCACCCGTGATTGTCAGCAGTGTTGGAAGGACCCGCCGCTTCATTAGCCAAGGATTGGAGCAGCTGTAGTGATACAATATAGATGATCCAGCATTAAAATTAGGTGGCCCATCGAAGTTTTTCTCTTCCATATTTCAATCTAAACATGCTGCAAAACACGACAGGCACGAATCGCAAAAAGGATTCTTTAAAGCCAGTCATTAGGTGGGTCCCTCCTACACTTCAAAATCAGAAATCCACAAGCATGAAACGCACCTTAGAGAGATCCTCCTCTTGTTCACGACCCCTCTTCATTTTAAATCCTTCCTATTCATCGCTGCCATTTGCAACTGGCCCTGACCAAAACAAGTTCGTCTTAAAAACCCTCTCATCTACGCAAGCAGGGACTAGCAAAACATAAGGACAAGAGCACACAAGGGAACTCAACCTCAAGACAGGGAGTGAGCAGACCATACACACAACTCAGGAAGAGGAAATGAGGAGATCAATTGACGAAACCGGCTCCAGCTGAGAATTACTGACGTATTTCGCTAGTTGGAGGTAGTGCAGACGAGGCTGGCACTGAACTGCTCACGGCTCCTCTGGATCTTCATCACTCTCATGAGGGGTACCTCCACAGTGGCTCGTCTCCTATACTACGGGTTCCTCACTACGACCCGAATTCTCACACACCCGGCGTGCTTCCCACGAACGTGGCCGCGTGTGAACGGCGGGACCTTCTGTGGGCAGCTCTACTTCTGCTCAACGCAAGCGCGTCTACGGCTACACGCTCGTGCTCATGATCTCTGACCTCCATCGCCTCAGGGCTCTCGTTGGGAAGCTTAGCTAAAGGCGTCATGAGCGCGCTCTGCTTCTATGGGTTAGGGTTCGGTCGCGCATAGAGTAGTTGACGAACATCTGTCGTGGTGAGGTCTCCGAGCCGGGTAGCCAGGGTAAAGGAAAGCCGGGCCCGCTCCGCCGAATGCGCTGCTCTCTCAGCAATATCACCAGACGGACCAGATCCGATTTCCTCGGTGTGGCCTCGTCTATGTCTCCTTCGTCGCTTTCTGCTTCTCCTACCCACCTGGCTCTTCCGTTGCTGTGTGCACAATTGGTGACTGCCGTGGATCATTTTGCAGTACTTTGATTGCAAATGCAAGCTTCTGGAAATTTTTTGTTCTCGTTCTCAGTGGAAAACTTCCTCCTGGGTTTCTCGCCATGTTACTCCAATGGTGCAAATTGGAAGTGCTGGTTGCGGGAATTTCGCTACTAAATTACTGTAAAGCAGCCTGAGATGCACGTCGGTGTCTCAATAATTGAGGGTGGATAATCAGGACGAGCCATTGATCATGGAGTGTATTGGCTTGTCCGGATCTTCTATTTCACGGCTATTGAGTTCAGCGAATGTTTTGCATACCACATTTTGCGTCATTCTCATTAGAGTCTTAGTGATAATGGGAGTTCATTTCATTGTCATTCTTCCTCATAAGTATATGAGAGATAAATCCATCTCAGGAATACAAATGGTGGTGGAGCAACGATGTGCACGACTCTTGCGCATGTAACAACAAGAGTTTTTGGGCAATGATTTTTTAGTGGCCCCGTCATCATGCGGTTGGCCTATGTGTTGACATGGTGCATTGGCATTGGAGCTGCTTTAAGTCCACTACTTCTTGCCTTGGTGTGCAGATGCCATCATAAATGTTGTACATTGGGTGCATGGCTTCACACAAGAAACCCGACGCCTAGTGGAATTACATTGGTGCAAGCTCCTTTGTAGGGTTGGGGTGAACCAACCCCCTCCTCGTCCCCGAGAGAAAACGCTGGATTTTTTTATTTGCCACGCATGATAAAATTTGCAAATTTTGGATACATATTTGCAATCAGAGATACGTGAACCATGTGATCTACAAGGATTGAAATTGCAACAAAATACACAATATTAGGTCATTCTATGATTAATAAACTAAAGTAGAAACTGGAAGAGAGTAAATACAGAGTTTATATGCTTGAACACTACTTCAGCAGTATCACTAGAGATTTTGAATCACCCATGTTCTATGGCATGAGTTACACCAATCTGAATCTGTCATCTCTTACAACCGTATTTGCAGGAAACTAAACACTATCCAGTTAAGTCATCCACTCCGAGTCTGACCCTGTGAACTAAATAAATTTCTCCCAATGGCGTAACTTCAAAAGCTATTGCCATTCGTCACTAAAATACCGTCTCCACTAGACAGCTTGTCTTCTACAAGCAAGCTCGAATTCTGCACTGCCTTAACAAAGGCTTGAATCCGAGCAGCGTCTTTACAGATTCCATCAGACCCCGCAATGCCACTCGAAACATCCACAGCAGTAGGAGTTAAAAGAAAATGAGTAGTAGCAACGTTACTGGGAGTAAGTCCGCCTGCCAAAAGCTAGCTTGTCCTGTTCTTCATACTTGGAACTTCAGAATTTCTCCAATCAAACTGCTCCCCACTACGAGTTTGTGTAAAGCACTAGTCAGTACAATCACCTAGTGTTGTTCTCCAAAATCAGCTTCCGAGCTCTCAATAACATGGACCTGAATCTCAGATCCCATAGCTCGAATATCTGAATTAGGTTTTAGGGTGAACCAGTACAAGGAATCCATGGAAGGAATCTCGCTTCCAATTGCACTTCGACAGTATACACTAGTTCGCCTTTTAGGCGATCTAGTGAAAATGAATTTAGAAGCCAGGGTTTCGACCAGAACAGAATGTTTGAAGAGAAGCATCCTTGTCAGTGCGCTTTCTGAACGTGGTCATGTCGACAGAGGAGCCCTGAGCTACCCGGAGAAAGCGTCGTTCTGCTGTTCGTTTGAGTGGAACTCATTGCAATGACTGCAAGTCGATGATGAATTAGAGTTTCATCGGATCTGCACTTCGTTGCTGCTGTAGACTTGAAGGTAACTTAATTTCTTTGATTTTTTTCCGACCTCTGCTAGGCGCTGGAAATGAAGTACGTGCAGGGAGCACATCCTGCCCGTACTAGTCGACGCCCCTGCTGCACTAGAGAAACGTTATAATCTGTGCATCCAGTAAGCAGATCATGCGGTTCACTTCCATGCGTGCCAGACTACTAACACACTCACTCAGAGAAACCCATGCAAGATTTACACGTTTTCACACTACTTCACCGCTCGGTGAGTAGGTCCACTAAAGGGTTAGTTGCCCAGTGGTGCTTCTCGAAAATGCCCCCCCAAATCTACTTTTCAATATTCTAAAACCACATTTTGAAAAGGGCTCTACAACTCGAAGTTTTTAGAATTCTAGGAAAGCACCAAACTCTATTTTCAACCCAAAATCATTACAAAAAATTTTAGGCCTCTAGAGGGTTGTTAAGGTTTTGATTTTCGGCATGCTGCAGTGCAATTACAGGAAAAAATTTAAAAATATTTTTTTAAATATTAAAAAAATACTAAAACTTGATGTGGTGCTGATGTGGCACAAGTAGTGCCACATCAGCTGCTGTCATTAAAAAAATAATAAACAATAAAAAACAGTTTTATTTCTTCTATAATTGCACCCGGGGGGTTGATACTAATGGCCTTTTGGAGGCCTGACATTTTTTGTAATGTGGTTTCCAAAATGTTATCTTTAGTCTTAATACGGAACATTTTGTCCAACAAGAAGATCATTTGGAAATGGAGGTAGTAATGAAATAGAAGCTTAGGTAGCTCTCTTTCACAATTTGAATTTTGTAAATTTCTAATTTTGTACAAGTAGAGAATGGATACTAAAAAATATTATGGATTTAGTTTGACACATGGTACATATAACATATGTAGATGGAAATAAAATGTGACAAATTTGTGATGGATCAATGTTCTTTTGTTTACTTGTTGGTTTCATTTCATTTCATTCTATCTATGTAAAAAATAGATAACTAAAAATCCATCTTGTAAGTAATTAAAATTCAATTCAAAGATATGAAAATAATCATTGGTATTTTTATGTATATATATATCCTAGAATGAGATTAATTGTAAAAAAACATTATAGAATTAATTTCAACTTCGACATGTCTTCTGTAACGAAGTTAAATTGGACAAAAAATGGCATATGTTGGATCAAAGACACGCTAATGACATTGAAGAATTTCACTTCATTTTGTATTATAAATATCTTTTAAAAGTTTGAACATTTTAAAAATTAAATTTAAGTTTCACAAAATCAATGTTGTCCTCAAGGAAACAAATCACATGCAACCAACACATAGAAAAGCCAACAATTCAATGATTGCGAGAATGACCAAATAAATTTGGTAGGGATTTGCCAAATTCCACTTCTACATTTTTCAATTGCAATTGTATTTCTTATTTTTCAATAAAAAAATTAAATCATTTTATATTTAAAAATTATTTTTTGTAGTTTGTAATACTTTGGAGGGGATAATATTGGGGGGTATCCAAATTTATTACACTATAGTTTTAATTTTGGTGGTTTATTTTCACACTACACTAAAATTGGTAAATAGTGTTGGCAACACTAATTGTCAACAATAACACTAATTGTGATTTGCAAGGTTAGTGTTAGAACATTATTTACCCATTCTAACATTATTTTAGCTCTATAGTAAAATTTGATCATTTCAACATTTCTACAAGAGTGCATTTAGTATTAGATGGGAATAAAATATAGAAGTTGTAATGGTGGAGAAAAAGTAGTGTATGAAATGCTAAAATAAGCAATGAAATGTTGAAATGCTGAAATAGACAATGAAATGCTAAAATGTTGAAATAGACAATGAAATGCTGAATTGTTGAAATAGACAATAAAATGTTGAAATGCTGAAAATTTTCATAGTGTATGTATAAGTTGTTAAATATAGCAAAAATAAAAAACACAACATAATAATCCTAGTTGTAGGCCAAAAATTAAAGAAAAAATGTAGTAAAATATCAAAAAAGGATTTTAAAACTACCCTATTGAAATTGGACAGTTCTTGTCTTTGGAAGTATTGCAAATGTTTTGCAATTATCTAGTGGAGATGTAAAAACAATTATCCTACATTCTAAGATCCATCAAGTCCTAATGTCAAGCCACAACGAATCATTGTTTTTTTACTATAGAACATGTTGTCACAATTCACCTCTCAATTAACATCTTCTACACTATTAGCAACCAATTGCAGAAAAAAAACGTTTTCCAGGATTTGTCAACTTTCCTAACCATTGTCCATCTGCTCAGGGTACATTTTACTAAGCATTTTATTGTATCAACTCAATTTTCTTGGCTTCCCACTGTCTTGTCCATGCATCTTTGATTTTTGAAATGAGGAATGTATCTATTGGTTGGCAAAGGTGAGTAGAACATGGAGGCAAAAATTTGATAATTGTGTTTTTGGCAGTTAGGACAGCAACCAATCTAAGAGTCACAGTATGGCCACTACAATTATCAAGCCATATGATCTTCATGCGTTGACAAAGATTGGCTTGATATGCACAAGGTTTCAAAAAGTATTTGGGGAAGATGGTTTGGTCCATCTAACCTTTAGGGCCCGTTCTATTAGAAACCTCAGGAATATTATCAATCAACCTTCGTATAAGATAGCTCCTATTTTCATTTGAAAAAATGAGCATAGGAGCTTCTGTTGTAGCACAACGGCCTCTTGAAATGCGAATCACCATGGTCATGAACTCCCTACCTAAGACAACTTCAGTGTATTTGACAGTTGTATCTCTTTCAAACCCTAAAGTTCAACCATTGTCAAAATTGACAACAAAATGTGTTTCATCTAGGTTTTTCATGAGATTTTTATGAAATTCCCCAGATGAAAATTCCCTTTGCAAGCCCCCCCAAATGGTAGACAATTTTCATTTTGATTTGAAAACATAATATTCATTAAAATGAGAGTATTCCACTGAAATGAGAGTTATAGAAATCTAATTTCATTCAAAAACGGAGAAGAAAATTCCTCAAACAATATTCAAATCATACAAGAATTAAAATAAGATGAACACAAGTAAGAATCAAATATCAGAACCAAAAGGTAAACTTTCATATTGACCTTTCGCTTGTACACCATGAGTTGTTCTATACATCTCCAACTATGTTTGAGTAGGGGTAGTGACACTATATTATAGGCAAGAAACTATAAAGGCTAGTAATGTAATTCATTACATTGCAATGTGTACACTATAAAAGTTGCGAGTGTGATTCACTCAAGCGCTGAGTTGTTTTGTAATATGCACATTGAGCTTTAATGAAGCATGAATGCATGACTCTACACTATGAACAAGTACTATACATGTCATTTACTCTTGAACTCCACAATTGCCTTTGTCATCTTTAGTCCGTGGCTGTACTTGCTTGTAATCCATGAGCCTGGAAAGCCTTTATACTTCCTTGAACATCTAATTCTATGGATAAAAAAAAGAAGCGCATGCTCTTCGTGGTATACTATTCTCTATATTGGGCCATCCAATTCTTGGTATAAGGAGTCTTATAAAATGAGGCTGTTGCGCGAACCACCTCCTTGTGCTAAACCTCTAGCAATACCACAGTCAACATTTCCATATGTAAAGAAGGACCCATGTCCTCACCATACAATTTCTATTGTGTTGCTCTATCGCAGGGTGAAGACGACATTGGTGTAGCAAAAACATCACTAGACTTCATGGGCGAAGGAGAACATGATTTTGGAAGTTGTGGAGCTAAACTTGGGGGACTATCCACCACCCCATCATCAACGGACTTTAGGGGGAAGTCCATTGTCGAATTTGCAGTGGTAGCTGAACACATAAAGTTTCTTGTACTCAGAATTAGGTTCTGCCCGTAGTCGAAAAACGAATCAGCTGATGCAGTGCACAGAAGACTGGTGTGCTGAGCAAGAGAGGACGACATTCCCAAATTCTAAGAAAGAAAAGAGATTAGAACAATTAAAAGGAAAACTATAACTATAATTACATTTACAAGTAAACTCCAATAACAAATATGTAGTTTAGAAAATTTTGACCATTGAATGAGGTCAATCCGACCTAAACTGGAGGAAGAAGAAAATACAGAAAGGTGTTCATGATAAAAAAAAATATATATATTATAGAAATTACATATATTTCTAACCATACATGCAAATGTACGAGCCATTAACCCTTTAGTGACCGGTTGACCACTTTTGGGTTGATTTTTGCACTTTTGGTTTAATATTGTTCAAAATACATTTGACCACAAAAATCTCAGGGCGGGGACTACACTAGGCACGAACGTTTCTGTCAAGGCACGGACAGATTTGTTGGGGCATGGATACATTTGTCGGGGCGTGGACTCATTCATCAAGGCGCGGACTCATTCGTCGGGGTGCGGACAGATTCGTCAGGGTGTGGACGCATTCATTTGAGCACGGACGTCTTGAAAAGGGCAGGGACGTTGTAGTTTAATTTGAATGAAGTAGAAGTTCTACTTTTCTAGGTTCATGTTCAAGGTTTTATTTTGGAAAATAGTGGCTACAAGTGTTTCAAATTTATATCCAATACAAAATGACTTCTTTGTAGTCATCTTCAAAAGGGTTTAGGATTAAGAATTTGAGGGTACAACTATATAAAGGTTTAGAAATCCAATCATATACAAGTTATGTCATTTTCGGTTTCAAGTGCAATGAGTTCATTTTCATTGCTGGATGCTAGAATGTTTGGATTTGAAATTCAGGTACATTTTTTGGGTTGTATTTGAAGTTTTCATTTTTGTAAATAGAAGCTCAAATGGTTTGGAGTTGATATCAAATGAGTTTGATATTTGCTGTCCATCTATGTGAATGATTTTCTTTTGGAAATGGGCGCTAAATTGCTAGTTTGTTAGAAGAGTTTGGATTTAAATCTAATACAATTTTTTTTTCTTGGTTTCCTTCGAAGGATTTAGGGTTTTCAAATTTCAACCCCTTAGTGCCTGAGGCACCAAAACAACGTGTGTGGGAATGCAAAATGCATTTCACTTCACCGAGGAGAGCTTACAAGACAACGGCTGCATTCTTGTATTTCACTCATACAACCTTCAATCGCGGCATATGTTTGCGGGACTGAAGAACGTCTTCAAGAAGTTGGTGATGAAGAAAGAGTGGTTGGCATTCAACCAATTGGACCTAGCGTCGGGTATTACACCTGGTCAGACGGTAAGTTTTTCTAAATGTATAACGCGCATGTCATTTGGTTTAGCGGCATTCTCCCTTGCACTAAACCATTTTTTGCCTTTTTGCAGACTGTGAAGTTCGGAGTCACCTTTTTTGTGAAGGATTTGGGTGAGAAAAAAAAATCAGCCTTCACATTCAAGCAGACTGAGGCCATGACGAAAGCAAAGTGGAATCTTCAGAGGAAGGACATGGTCATCAATTATATCACCGAGGAGACAATGTTAGTCAACAAGGAATCAAAAAAGCCTTGGCGCGGGCCGCGAGAGAAAAATGCAAGGTTCCTACAATTTTTCATCGAAGGTTGCTCGGATGAAGAAGATGTAGTTTTGGACTACACCACTGCTACAGGTGATTTAATACTTTGAAATGAGAGTCCTAAATTAAAATGTTTGTGTGTATGTAAAATCTGTGAACTTCTAATGCTCGCATGGTTGTACTATGGTGCATCGATTCTTGCATGTCGTGGCACTAGATGGCATATTGTGGCTTTGGAGGAGGATGAGAATATCTTCAAGGGGGTTCTCTTGCCAATGAAAAAAGCCGCTCCAGTGCAAGAAATGACACAAGCTCCGGCAGAAGTTTTTGCCGCTCTTGATCTGGATGCCGTGCATGTGGAACCAATGGTGTTTACACGCAACATTAGACCTAGTAAGTAAGTTTCACTTTTGGAAGACATGTAGATTTTTGTATTCAACAAGTATTGCATTTCATAAATCAATATGACTAACGTTGCATTGTTTGTTTTTGAAGGAACAAAGGAGTGATGGATGAACATTGTGTGAAGAAGATCAGAAGACTTATTTTGAGTCCCGAGAAGTCTTACGATCTTCTAGTGTATGTCAAGAAGATGGCATCACAGTATGAACGACATGGTTGTAGAGAGCCTAAGCCTTCCAAACCCAAGTATGCTGCAAACGTAGTTCATTTTCTAGACGTTTCAACTTCTGAAGGTGAGGAGACTCCAGAGTCATCCTCGAGTGAGGTTTCTATGGCCAACTCCACCGCCACTTAGATTCATAAGATTGACGTATCTTATGAGTTGAATTATGTGTATTGATTTCTATGTTGATTTGATTTTGTATGTTTTATGGCTACAAGCTGCAGGCATTGTGCTTCTCGTTTGATATTCAATGTACATGAGAAATGAAGTGAAGAAAAATGATCTTCAATGGTAAACAATCAATAGTTGATAAAAAAAAGATGCTAGATCTTGGGCTCATTCATTTTCCTTCCCATTCTTAGACCACTTCATGTGTGACAACAAATTAATTCTTATTTATATGAAAAATGTTCTCCACAATAGTGGTAGTGCCTCTAAGAGTCTACAAATGACCTTTAACTTACATACATATAATTATGAATGACATCCACGGTCATAGAACCTCGGTTGACTCCAAGTCCACGGTCATGGGTTAATCACAACTTCCCCCTATCATATACAAATTTTTCCACAAGTTTTCTCATCAAAAAAACTTCCCGCTTACAGGCTCCTGCTCCAAGCTCGCACAATAGCAACCCTGCTATGGGAATAAGCCCTGAACGAACCGGAATATGGAGCGGAACGGATATCGAAAACGAATCCGGTCCAGTCCCACGATCAGAGGAACAAATCCGGAATCTGCGCCCGGAAAATCGGAAAAAAGTAATGATTAGGTTTTCAGAGTACAAAAGAAATTGCTTTAGGGTTTGGACTATCATTTGCACCTGGGAGCGCTCGCGTACTTGCCACGCTTTCAATTATTTCTGTCTATGAGAGTGTACGAGTGAGTTGTGAATTTCTGTGTTTGTAAGAGTAAAGGTGTTTGTCGCAATGTAAATTTTTGGTTTTGTTTAGCTTATCTAGAATTCAGAGTGGAAACTAGTAAAGTGGAACCGGAACTGAGTACAAGTGGTAGGGAAACCGGATATATACACGCGAAAAATGAAATAGTGGATAGACCAGATTCCATTCAGTTGGAAATTTCAAATTGGTCGAGACCAGAAACCCATCCGAAATTAGGGTAGATACCGGATTAGGGTTGGACCGGATGTCAAGCCGTCAAACCGGAACATAGTCATTATGACCACGGTGGAGTCCTCGGACTATTTAAAGACCAACTCTGCTAGTTTTACCCCTTTCATTTCCTCGCAAGATTGGGCGCTCCTCATGTTGTTTACAGCATTTGGTACCCTCGTGTCAGGATGGTGTGATTCAGTAGAATTCTAGTGATTCCGGTTGAGATTGAAGAGAGAAGTAAGGAACGGGATGTGCGGCTAGGAGCGGGTGAGGTAGAATTGGTGAGGAAATCCGTATGAGAGGAGATCCACTCCATGCCGTTGATACGTCGAAAGAAAACAGGGTCATTAGGATCTGGTCCGGTCGAGGTGAAACTCCGGAAGATATTTCTGGCGATTCCCTCAGACGACCAGGAGAAGGACCATCTCATAGAAGACTTAGCTTCTATGGATTGCCTGGGATTCATTGAGAAACCTTGGGGATTTTGGGAGGAGAGAATGGTGAAGGAACTCTTGAGCAAATTGTCTAATGAGTTCGATAACACCTTGAGAGGGAATCCGTCCCTCTGGACTGAGGAAGTCTGGAGAGGAGTGTATGATTTCCGGGTAGGGGGTCTTGGGATGGCTAGCTGGAAGAATGAATTCATCCGGGGGAAGTTCCATGGCGTTCCCAACCCTAAGGACGGATATGCAATGGACGACTACATAAACAACCGACACCGTCGTCTTTTGAGATTTCTCATTCCGATCCTTCATCCGGAGAAATCGACGAAGGTGATAATCACCTTAGGGAATACCATCTTCAGTTCCCTGATCGGTACCCGGAACGTGGATTGGGCGTGGATCCTTTTTGATCTAGTAACCCAGCTCATCGAGAGGGTAGGAAAGGATAGGGCTACACCCATATGCCTGTACTTGTACCACCTGTACCACAACCATCAGCTCCTGACGGTTGATGAGGAGAAGGAGTGGAAGGCTCAGGGAGCTCTCCTGAAGTATGGCGAATCGGAAAAAGACGATGAAGCGGAATCGGTTTCGGATTTGGATCCGGAAACAAAAGAGGAGGAGGAGGAGGTAATGCCGCCGATCAAGCGACAGAAGACAACTCCTCCCCATGGACGAGAGATACCTCCAGGACATGGCCCGTCAACCCTAGAGGAAAAATGGAAGGGTGTCATGGAGGAAGAAGTGGATCCACGGGATCCATTCAATAATTTGATTGGCATTCTTTCCAATGTCCGAGCGGATTGGGAGGGGAAGCATCTGACCCTGCAGGTGATCGGAAGACTGGTGGATGCGTCGCCAGACAGCCAGCTACCATCGAAGGTAGTCGATTGTATCACCGATCCGGCTGAATACCGGAGGCGGACGGAAGAAGTAATCCGACTGCAGACAAAGGCGGATACCCTGAAGACGGAAAATCTCGTCCTGAGAGAGGATGCAGCCGCCACGTTGGAGATAGCAGAGGAAATACGGCAGGTAGCGGATCAGGTGAAGGACGTTCTTAGAGTACCCAGGGTGGCCGCTGCCAAGGCCAAGCTATTCGACGACGAAGTTCATGAGGAGAAGAAACTATCCGGTGCTAGGATAGTAAGGATTCTGACGGACTACGCGGAGCGGGTTGAGACAGCGTTGAAGGAGGTGCGGATTTCAGCGGATCGAATTGAAGAGAGCAGTCGGAAGCTGATAGGAGCTAAGGAGGTCCCTTTGTCGGAACTCTCCCTACCGGAAGAGTTTCTGGATGTCACAATTGTTGAAGAGGAGAAGAATAAGACTCCCAAGCCCAAGATGACTGCACCGGCATCTAAACCAGCAAACACCCCAGAATCCGCCATCGACTTGGAATCCACACCCAATTCCGGTCAGGCCGATCCAGTTCCAAAACCTGTGGATGGGGAACAGAACCGGAGCCTGACTGAAATCTTCGAGGGGATGGAAGCCAAGCCGAAGAGTCCTACCTTAGGGTTAGGATTGTAGATAGTAAGAGTTTTTGTACATACTAGAGGAGTTAGATTGGAACCGGATTCTATCCGGTGGTTGGTAGGTAGAATCGAAAGTTTAGCCGGGAAATGCGGCTGGATTCCGTGACACTTTTTGCCTTTTTGCGCTTTTGTGGTGTTGTATATAAATCTGCCCTGAGAAGGGAAGAGAGAGAGAAAAAAAGTCTTCTTTTGCAAAATTCTTTGGTGTCTTCTGTTTTTGCTGTTGTATGTTTGTACCATGAGAGTTGTGTGCCTGCTATATGATCGGAAGTGAGGAGAACAAAGAGAGAAGCTAAGAGTTGACATCTTCTCCCCTTGGTGTATTTTATTCTTTAAGTTTCAGTGCATGTGAGTAGGTATTAAAAGAGTTGGGAGTGTGCTTCAGTTCCTCAACGTGTTTAGAGTTCGAGATTCCGGGTGAGAAAACCGTTGTTAGGCTAGGCGGATAGGGAGGGATTCCCCACTTGCGTTAGAACTCCTAGGTAGAAAATCCGGTTGAGTGTCCGATCTTCTGTGAGGTCTTGCTGCCATACTTGGTAAACGGAATAGCTCTAGTACATGTTGGAATGGACGGGTTCACTTGTAACCACCTAACTTTGTACGGATAGGAGAGAGTGCCCAAGGTCGTTGTAGTATCAGAGGATCGTACGGAGGGTCTTTGTGTGACCTGCAATCCGGATTAATACCTAGGTTGTTGTGAGAGATCAAACCGGATCTGTAGTAAGTAGGAGAATAGAAGATAGAAGAGTGGGATCTTCCGCCACTATAAGTTACGGAAGGAGTGGTGGGCCTACCATTCTACAACTAAGGGGCGAACCCTCTGATGGTGAAACAGAGGATAAATTAAACCGGGTGATATCTAGAAGAGGGCTGTCATGTTAGAACGAATAGGTCTACAGAGGTAACTAGGGATGGAAATTATAGTTTCCGGGGGTTGTGGTTGTTGTTCAGACCGGATAGCTGGTAAAACCGGAAGTAGTGGGAAGCTAATTCTCCCTTTTTCGGATTTTATAGTTTTCCGGTAATTGACTTGAAACCGGAAGTTGGGTTTTTATAAGCAAACTCATCCTAAATCGTGTAATGAAGCCAAATACTTCACAGGATCTCGTGGGTTCAATCTTTAGAGTCACTTAGTTATACTTTAAAGGAGTTTTCGGGAGTATAACAGGGAATTTACTTACTTTGTACTATGACAATGTTTGTGAGGGTGTAAGCTTCTGTAAATTTGTTTTCTTTTGCACGGGTGATTGAATTTCCTTTGTACTAAGTGTGAAGAGGAATTGGTTGCGGATCTTTGAGAGCGGCCGATTGAGGACAAGTGAGTGTCATGAGAGTTTGTGTGAGGATTGGCACAGGAGATAATTCGGTTGAGACCAAGGAGTGAATTATGAGGAAATGGGACGTGCGGCCAGGAGAGAAGTGAGGAAGTAATTTGCAAGAGGAGACTAGGGCGGCAATCGACCGGATGACAGTAGTAGTAGAGGCATCCGGTGACGTGATGGCGAAGGCTAAGCTTTTCAATGAGGGAATGCACAAGGATCAGAAACCTTCTGGTATCCGAATCACCCGCATCTTAGTTGACTTTGCCGGAGAGGTAGAGGAGACCATGAAGGAATTTCGGAAAGATGCAAAAGGGTTGGAGGAAAACATCCGGAAGTTCCAGAGTAGACTAGTCTCTCTATCCGGGATTTTGATCCCAGATGAGTTCGATGATGTGGAGATCCTGGATGGGAAGTTTGAGACTCTAGTCTCAAAGGAGAAGGAGGGAGGAAGAACTTCCACTTCAGTGGCTCTGCGGGCAATGACAAGGACGATTTCCCCTATAAAACCGGAACGAGTTCCGGAAGGAGGAGATAAGAGTAAGAACTTGAGTGAATTCTCAGCCATAGCTACTCCAAATAGTGGTGGACCCCCTTAGAATGAGTAGGTAGTTAGGAAATTAGAGATAGGAAATTTTGTTAGACCGGACTTTATCCCGGAAAGATAGGAAAAGTTCAGATCCGAAAATCTCGGTCGAATCAGTGCCAGATATTCGGGGACACTTTCTGTAAATTTTGTATTGTTTTTTCTTGTCTTCCTAAGGACTGGCCGGATGAGGGGGTGAGAGATTGAATTTCGATTAGCAGATTGTAAGAGGAGCTTCTCCCCTTGGTGTCTTCTTGTGATTGCATGTGCATGTGGACAAGTTGTAAGCATTGGGAGTGAGTCCAGACACTTCAGTAGATTTAGAGTTCATTATTCTGGGTGAAATAGCCAGTGTTAGGCTAGGTAGTAAGAGAGAGGATTCTCAAACTGCGCTAGAGCTACCAAATGGGATATTTGGGTTAGCCTCCGATCACTTGAGAGGTCTCGCCATCTGAAATAGTAAACGGAAGAACTCTAGATTGTACTGGTACGGGCGGATACACTTGTAGCTACCTTAGTTTCGTACGGATCTAAGAAAATATTAAGGTTGTTGTAGTTGGTAAGGATTGTACGGGGAATTTTTGTGTGACCTATAGACTAGGATCATTCCTAGTTTGTTGTAAAAGATCAAACCGGATCTTATTAGAATAGGAAGATAGGTTAGCTGAGTGAATTTTCCGTCACTATAAAGACCGGAAGGAAAGGAGGGCCCAGGGTTGCTAGTAGGCGAGCTTGTGAGCGTGAGCCCATGAGCCTGTGAGCCTGTGAGCGGGAAATTTTTTTTATTAAAAAAATGTGAGGGACCTATGACCGTGGATGTAGGTGTCTTTTTAAAAAAAAAATATGAGTTCATTATTAAAAAATTTAACTTACTTACAAACTTAAATGAAATAAAAAATTGCAACAATCAATTATGATTAATTTTTATAGAAAATATAGAATGCAAAATTGTGAAGGGAAATAAATCATACTAAAGATGTAGCCATAAAACACACAATGAAATCAAATCATATTGAAAATGAATACGTAACTATTTGACTCATAAGATATGTCGATCTCATGAATCTAAGTTGCAGTGGACTCAGTTGCAGATGCCAAGCTACTCTCAGACTTACAAACTTAAATGAAATAAAAAATTGCAACAATCAATTGTGATTAATTTTTATAGAAAATATAGAATGCAAAATTGTGAAGGGAAATAAATCATACTAAAGATGTAGCCATAAAACACACAATGAAATCAAATCATATTGAAAATGAATACGTAACTATTTGACTCATAAGATATGTCGATCTCATGAATCTAAGTTGCAGTGGACTCAATTGCAGATGCCAAGCTACTCTCAGACTCTGAAGTCTCTTTTCCCTCTGATGCTGATCCATCTATGAATTGCAAAACATTAAGAACATATGTATCTTTTATACGTTTTGGTTCTAAGCTACCAAAGTTTGCAAACGCTGATGCTAATTGCTCTGCATAAATTGGGAGATCAAAAGACTTTTCCGGACTTAGAACAAGTTTGCGTCTCTTCCTCAATGCATTAGCGGACATCAGTTTTTGACGCCTACAAAAAGAATAGATAGAATATTAGAATTACAAAATAGAAGAAGTAGTATGTAAAGGGAGACTCCAAAAATATGAAAAACTTACTTACTAAGTTTAGTTCGGCAAGGAAATTTTCGAGGTACTATAGTCATGGCGTCTGGATCTTGTGAAGATGTAATTGGTGGTGGTGGTTGCGTTTCAGTTATTATCACATCTACTTCAGTGGTTTTCTTCATGGGTCTAAGGACACCATTAAAGACATTATTGTCCTCCTCCAAAGCCACTATATGTCGTCCCGTACCGTGACATGCTGTAATCGATGCACCTACAATTTACAAAATGCAATTCATGATATGAATGAATCACTATGTCAATAGATATATAAAAAATCAATTATTGAAATGAAAACTAACCAGTAGATGCTGTGTAGTCCAAAACCAAGTCTCCTTCTTCAGTTGTCCCTTCTATAAGGAATTGGAAGAGCCTACTATCTTTTTCGCGAGGGCCTCGCCATGGAATTTTGGTTTCTGGATTGATCAACATGGTATCTTCAGTTGTGTAGTTAATTAATGTGTCATCCTTGCGGAGGTCTACTTTCGCCTTCTGCATTGCTTGTGACCGCTTCAAAAAGAACTTCGACTTTTGTTTATCACCAAGGTCCTTCACTAGAAGAGTGATTCCAAACTTCAAAGTCTGGAGTCATAAAAAAATATATATATTAGAATTGAATACAACAATTTCAGAATGCCAATTTCCATTAAAATCATGAAAACATTTGAAAACACTAACCGTTTCGGAGTCATCCACAGCTGAGGTTAAGTGCATACGATTGATGCCCAACCATTCCTTCTTCTTCACCAATGAAGGATAAGACTCACACAATCCTGCAATAATGCCCTTTGAATCGGCACACCATGACTGAAATACTATCATGCAACCATGGTCTTGTAAGTGCATATCTGCAAAGAGGAAGGCCGATTGAATGGCCTCATACTCTGGGTCTGAATTCCATGAAGGTATTGCATTCTCTGAAGCAGATACCTCTGGAACAAGTAAATTCTCTTGGCAGTCAAAAAAGATGAGGTCCACTAAGGGTGCTCGGCTCACTTTACCTCCATACATACGGGGCTTCCCTAATGCGAACTGCAGAAACAAATTAATTGAAATAATCAATATTTCATATAGCAATTGAAAATTTTAAAAATCCCCCCCAAAAAGATTCAAAGTTTTAGGAAAAAAACAATGCTTACCTTGTTTAGAAAGGTCTCAACTTCACTATAGCATGTAGGTCCCTCAGACTCCATGTTATCCATAATATCAGCAATAGAGACGTTCAAGATCAATTCCTCTGAAGTAACGTCTGCATCATCACTAACAACTATGACCTCAGTACCTTGTATCACCATATCCTCTGTGAAATCTGGAAGTACTGCCTTTCTTTTCATTCCACTTTGCGATCCACTTTGCATGTGCGAGTTTTGATCAACCGTTGAAGAGGTTGGCACTTGTTTGTTCCCTTCTTCCTTCTTTTTGCCTTTGTTTTTTCCCTTGCCCTCCTCTTTTTCCTTCTCCTTCTCTACCAACTTCGCAAGTCGCTCTGCTTCTTTTTTCTCCTTATTCTCACGAATCTCCTGCTCTTTGTTTTCTTTCTTCTTGTCAACAACCATCCTCCTTGCAATTGCTCTCTTCTTCTGTTGATCAGTGTAGTTGTTGAATTCGGGAACCTCTACATCAATGACGCCGAGACCATCTAATGATTTTCGAAGTTCCACCTCTGATGGATGAGTGAATGTCAATGGACAATCTAAATACCATGCACCACCACTACGATGAACTGTGGTGAATGTCTTCAGTTGGCTGGATGTATACATGCATTCTTCAGAACTCCGATCCAACCATGTGGTCAGAAATGGAGGAAGATCCTCCCTAGAGATGGCGTTCTTTTGTAAGAGCTCATACTTGAAGTACCTATGATAAGAACATAAAAAATTTAATAATAATGACATATCAATATTTGAATACTCATTAAAATATCAATTTTTAGGGTTATTTCACAGAACTGACCACTTCAACTTCAAAAAACGAATCAGAAACATGTGTTCACTACAAAAGTATTCTAGGCATCCAAAGAAGTTCTACTATGCACGACTATTCTATAAAATAATGCTATAGTGAGGATACAATGAAGGTTTACGACTCCCCCTATTGGACCTAATGCAGGTTTGGGGGGGTTTTCATCGTACCGTAGCCTTCAATGTTGTCATTGTATTTTAGAAACTAATTCACTTCATTTAAAAAACTCAAACACTCAAAACAAATAACCACATATACTAATCTTCTAAGAAATTGATGAAACATAATATCTAAATTCACTTAAACATACCGGAAAATAACTCTACGAACAGCGTCATTTGAGCCATCATAATTTAAGAAGGTTTCGGACTTCTTGAAAGGATTCGATCCCTTCAAAGTTGGGCCGAAACCTTGATCCCAAATCTTCCTCCTCCATCCCTCTATATACTCTGAAAGATACTCCGGTTGAAGAGGGACTGCCATATTGATTGTGAGGCCATCTTTCTTCACCACATTGTCGAAGTATTCCACTGCGCAATCCTCAATCTACAAGATGTTCTTGTTAAATAATTTTCATTGTTATCAAACATTAATAAAATGCACCACTTCAAGAAAATGACATTACAGACATAAAGCTATTTCACATGAAAAAAATCACTTACCCCTGCCCACCAGACCCATTTATTGAGGAAGGGACCCAACTTCTCTTCGGAAACTAGCTTTGGAGGGAAGTGTCTAGCATCCCGTGAAGGTACGGACGAGTTCCACCACTTCAACAACTTTATCTTCTGAGTTGCAGAGGTATTGCAAGTAGCTATCATCTGGAGCTTTTCCAAAGTCATTTCCGGAACTTCATTTGTGGTCCAATGCTTTTCAACCTTCAAAGTCACATAAGATTTTATCAACATCAAATTAACAATTCAAATAAAACATGCAACAACAAATTCATGCTTCAAATGCATTCAGCACCTCTTCCAGAAATCCTGGACCATGAGCAGGGTTTGCCACTGCAAGCAATTTCCCCATTTTCACGTATAACTTAGCTGCCTTCTCTTTAGCTCCTGTCCTCATGACATTAGCCACTCCCTCATCGCTTTTATCATCCACTGCTGTCACTTCATTGTACTTTCGTACTACAGCATCCGCTCCTTGTGCTATCTCTTGCTACAAAATATCATCAGTATCATTTCAGTTACATCAATTTTGTTAATGCTTTAGCCTTTGCTATCCAATAATGATAAATACTGAAAGATATATAACATTGTCAGAACATTGAAACTCTCACCCGAAAAACAAATGCTGTGAAGACCTCAATTGGCATGGAATACCATGTTTTCCTCACTCCTTGCATAATACAACGTTTCCTCACAGAAGGTCTCAACATTTCATTGAACTTTTCAAAAGGCAGAAGTCCATATTTTTGAACACGGTACAGAGTGTGAACCAAATTGGTCTTCACATGGAAATCCTCCGTTGACCTACAATTCATACAATACAATAAGTATTTTGCTGAGACATATACAAATTCAACCTAGGAATTCTGAATGTCAAAGCTCAGAAACCAAAAACCTTCAAATTATGATGTCATTTTACTTACTTGTTGATGTCATGCATAATTTGCATGACCAACTCTATTTTGCTCTTTGTATCCAAAATTATGGTGTCCACCGAAATGTGCCAAGACCGGTCCGCAACATGCAACTTAGAAATATGATTCATCCAAGCCAAGCGACGGTGATTTCCATCGCAGATAAAGAACTTGGAGTTCTTTAAGTGACTCAGCTCCAGGACAGAATTAAGAAAATCATTGAAGATTTCATTTTCTGCCTTCCATATAGGGCCCCAAGCCTCCATGTCAGCTACTGAGAATTCTGAGGACTCCCCAGCCTCATTAGTTGTGGACACATAGAAAACTGTGGCTCCATCCCGATATCCATGAACAAACTCTTGCTCAAGTTTAACAAGACCACAAGAGAGGGTGGGTCTAACCATTAGCATAGGTACCAATCTACACAAAGGTATGTGCATTCGTGAGTGTTTTTGAGGCCTCATCCTCAAACTCTCAATAGTGGCCACAGAGTCCACCTTCTGCAATCGTCGAAGTTCATCTTCCAGCAACTTCGTCTCCTCCTCCTCCTCCTCAACATTCACCTTTGCATTTCTTTCTTCCTGAGTGCCAATTTCTGGTTGACCTCTTTCATTGGTAGGTGGAGATGATAGAACTTCCTCTGGCTGTGATAGATTAATTGGTGACTCCTCCATCTGCAATATCATGTACATTTTTTAAGTCAATCAGGAAGTATGAATATGTCTTCATGAAATTACAATTTAAATTTATACAACAAATCTTTACTATGATGGTAAAAAGTGTCTCATTACAAAAAATTGTAAAAGTAATACGTAATGAAAAGAAATATGATAACACCAATGGTTAAGTAATACAAATGTTGAAGCAATGGCATGGTGTCTACTCCTTCTAAACTCAATCAATTTCTATAGTACCATCTAAGTCGGAGCTCAAGTGGATGAGGACAATTTCATGCTTGCCCAAACTAGAGCTGCAAGCACAATCTCTAATATCCTCTATTATTGGACTAGAAATTGAGATTGACGTTTCAGAATTCGAGCTACTATACTCAGTCTCAGAACTCTCAGGAGAAAACACTGGTTGTTTTCGTTTTCGTTTGTTGGGGTCGCTGAACCTACTGCAACGAGGTTCATCTAATTCATCAACGGCTTGGTCACAAGCATCAAGAATGTCTCCAAGGCTTACCAAGTCAGTGTCTTCATGAGGCAATGATTGGCTACCTATGTTGACAATCCTGTCTTCTGGAGTTGTAAGTTCCGAAGTACGCGCAACATCTACAATATGGGTTGCCACATTGCTTGGCAATGGTAAAGGTGCATGCTTGTTCAGACTCTCATCTGTATCCATCTGCACAAGCATTATAAGAATGAGGTAGGCCAATGACAATGAAAACAAACAAAAAAACTTTTATAACAAATAGGAAGAAAAACCAAATGACAAATGGGAAGATAAAATAAATATCAAAACGTTGCTATATTATTGTAAATTCTATTGACTTCATAAATGTATACAACTTAAATTGAACTCCATAATTGCTTTGTAGAACTTACCTTATGCAAGAAAACACTAAAAAAGTGGAAACTCTAAATTACCCCTCTCAATTCCTCCTATTTCTCATGACATATTTTTATTCAACACTAAAAATGAGAATATCATAATTCTACAAGTCTTTCTTTGGTTTGCAAGACCAGATATGGGGGTACATTAAGATACTCCTAGGAATGTCGTCGGATCCGACGGCCTTCCTGGGGTTATGTAGCCATACCCCCATTATTGGTCTTGCTGACAGAACATGACTGTCAATTTGGATTTATTTACATTACAACATGAAATTCACATCCCCGTGAAACTCTCACATAGACACAACTAAGACTAACATTAATGTATGAATATAGCAAGATTATAGACAATATAAATATTTATCTCCTCACATTTCAGCTTCCACGAACAAATAACAGGCATTTATATGAATATTTCAAACATTTTCTTCGAATATATGGTTAAACGAGCAAACACTGTCATAGTCATTCCAAGAGAAAATGTTCTACCAAAACCAAGTGATTGAAATTGGCATCTCCCTCCACGTGGCATGCCACTAACGCTGACAAGGACCATTGATGTTGAAGTATTAAACTAATTAAAACATTCAACATGGAAAGAGAGAAAAATTAGGACAACTTCAAGGAGGTTTAAAAAGCCCTACAGTCACTTCCACAAGACAAAAAAGAATTATTTTCCTAAAAACATTGGATTGGTTGGTCGCCTCATCATCCGTACACCTTCTTCCAAGACCAAAAATGGGGGTAGCGGGAGCTACCCCAAGGAACCCTGTCGGACCCGACGGGGTTCCTTGGGGTAGCTCCCGCTACCCCCGTTTCTGGTCCTCCTGCCCGGTTGACTTGCTGGCCGTTCAAAGATATCGGGGAAATCTCTAGTTAAATAATTTAAGTAATGTTAATCAACTAAATAAAATAAAAATTTATTAAAAAAAATATTTTATTTTAAAAACAAATTACTAGATAATATGTGTACCGATCGATAATATCCATTACAGATGTGGTACCCCTCACACTTGCATCTATCTACCGATCAAAGAATCAAAGAACACTAGCATTAGATATTTTACAGAAATTCGTCATTCTCAAATTTTTGGAAAGAGAACATGTGAGAATTTTTTCAAGACTATTGCTTTGCCCAGTTGCATTGACGTCTGAGGCGGTGGTAAGATCGAATTCAGTAAAACACGGGACGAGCTGCACTGCTATTTAGGGTTAAGAGTACGAAGCATCTATTTAAGGGGAGGATCGAAAGAAAATTTAACCCTGCAGGCAACAGTTGGTTAGGGTAGGAAGCATCTGTTCGATTCAAGAGAATCTAATGGGGCCAGCAAGTCCAGAAAGGGGGGTAGCGCGAGGTACCCCCGACAACCCCGTCGGGTCCGACTGGGGTCCCTGGGGTCCCTGGCGCTACCCCCCTTTCTGGACTTCGAAGTGAAACCATTCATCTTCCGAGTATTCCAGGGAGCGTAGGCGTAGGCTCCGGAGATGCACTGGGGTCCTTCCAACTTCGCTTGAACCACATTTCCCACGTCGATCCCCGGTACGATCGAAGCAGGGAAAGACCCATCGATGACGGTGTAAGACGGTCCGTTTTTTTACTATACAAGAATCGATTCCCGAAAATCATAATTCACTAAACTAAAATCTGTAATCGGATCTACGCTTCAGACTAGTAAAGAGCTGCACCTTCCAAACTGAATTTGACGAACATCAATGATGATCGATGTGCATGGGGAACACAACTGGAAAGCGGACAAATTGAAAAACTCGGAACTGCTACCCCCGTTTGCGGACTTCGAAGATAGAATTATGAACTTACGGTTTTGCGGTTTAGGGGGGTGCAGGTTGCAGACATGTACTGGGGTCCTCTCAACTCCGACTACTAGATATTTTCCACATCGACCTTTGGTACGACCAAAGCAGGAAGACCAATCGATCAGGCGTTACGACAGTCCGGGTATTTTTAAAATACCCGAAACCTATGTCATTCAACTGTCGGCAAATGCAGAATTACTTAACTGTGTAGAGAATCTGCAATGGAATCTACGATTGAAACTTGGAAGGAGCTGCACCTTCAAAATAAGATTCGACAAACATCAGGGTGATTAGCAGTACGATGTGCATGGGGACAGAATTTACGACCTGAGAAGCAGTTCGATCCTCTGAACTTGACAAAAGCATCTGCCTATGTGTCCATGGATCTTAACTTGTATGCATTCAGAGTTCAACCGAGGCTTTCACTGCTTGCCTAATAATTATTCAGGACCAAGAAATCATCTCCAGATGGAACTTCAACAGGAATACCTCAAGTACAGAATACTAAGTTCACAAGATTTCTAAGTTCGTGTGTGTCTAGAAATTAATAGCACCTGTAGCCAGTCGCTTCGAGGCCAGTAGGTTTCAAAATTACTTAAGACGAAGATTGGATTTGTACACTAGCTCAATATCTGCAGACTTGAAATAGCGAGAATGAGGCCGGCTCTTAATCAAGAACATCCTGTACAAGTGCTGTCCATCATGACTGCACCGAGCAAATCTCTCTTGAAAAAAAAACTACATGTATCAACCGGACTGCATGAAAACAAAAAAAAATATAAGATGAAGTCGGTGATTACCTGCTCCGTGTCTTCGATGCGAGCCGCCAACCTTGTTTGCGAATCTTTACTTCCCAGTCTTCCACGCCTCCTCGTATTCCTCATTGTGAAGTAACGGTGCTCATGCTGCCAAATCGTGAATAACAGGAACAGGAACCCAAGTGCTTCAGAATTGAAGGCACCACAGAATAGATTGCAAAGACCACCAGATGTGAGAAACCGACGAGTTCAAGCCGAGATTTATACCACAGGTTGTCATAATCTGAAATTCAAAAGGACTTCGAGAATTACATGTGGACCCTCAACCGCAACCATGTGCAGAGGAGCTTTCATGGACGCCGGCAATCCAGATTCATTCACTGGCGGCTTCCTATCTCAAAATAACCAGCCGTCTGTAAAGGTGAGGCGTTCAAATTCTTCAGCGAGGTATTCAAGGGTACTTTGAATCATGATGTGCCAAAAATATAAAGGGAGATGGTACATGAGTTAAGGCTGGTTCGCACCACGTCTTAAGGGAGTATTGTTGCAAGGAATAAAATGCTGTAAAAGCCTGGCGACTCCTGGATTTGGTCCGGGAATTTTGATGAGACATTCTCACTGCGCACTACTGAGAAGATTCTTCTCGCACTGCATGGTTTCGGAGAAGTCCAAGTGAGCCATGGGATGGCCAGGGTGAATTGACCCCCGTCCTTGCCCCTGCCTTGCAACCCGTGGAATTTTCTATTTGCAAGGTTTAATTTTTTTTAAATTTTGAATTTATTTTTGCAATCAGAGGCCCCAAATTACCTCGGAGGAGATGCAAGAATTCTCAAAAAAATGGCACAACATAATTTTTTTCTGTCAAACTAAAGTTGACCGGGCCAATGAAGGGGCCAATTCTCCCTGCGCCCATGGGACTGGTCTTATAAGTTGAATATCATGAACGCATGATACTGATTAAAAATTTGAGCTTGTTTCGTTTACCTTTGCAATCTAAAGAAGCCCAAAGACAATTGAGAACACCTACGAGCAACACTCCAAAGTTTTTTACTTTCAATATAGCGCACCAAAATACATGCTCAGTTGTGTTGGGATCTTCTTTCGATTACCAACAAGATTCAACAAAATTGAAGTTAGAGTAATAATAGGAACTATGATCAAATCCTTAGTAGGGTGCTCATGGATGTACATGTCTTACTGCTGGGTAACATTTGTATATCAAATCAGAACTCAAGTTAATTCAAACAATGCAAGATACATTTTTTGCTACATTTTTCTAGTAGAAACAATTTTATTTTCAACTATTTAGTGGCTACTTGGATAATAAGGAAGTCTTGTCTTTGCCCTTAAGTCATGAGCATTCTGGAATTTTTTACAGGTAAAACACGCAATATAAAATAAAATAAAACATCTAGCAATTGAATTAACCTCTAAAGTCCCAAGGCATGTTTCGGGAAGAAATTGTAAAAAAATGTGACATTTTTGTGTAGTGAGCAAAAAATTAAAGAAAATATTATTTTTCCTAAAATTCAACTATATAAGTTGGAACTAGAATACTATAGGAATGTAGGGAAATGAATCATTTCTTGAAAATGAGGAAGGAGGAATTCAATATGGACTCCGCATAGAGGACTTGCCCTCTAGTACAAAAGAAGTGCAAGTAAACAGTTGGACTTATCAGGTCTTGCCTTTCTGCATTACAACCTTAATACCCACTCGATTCCTCTTGGTTGTGTCTCCATGGTACTACCTGCAGCTATGATTTAGGAAATAGAATGTTTTCATTGAAGGGGCCCCCTAGATTGTGGAAGAATAATCCAAGCTCAAGTTCATTCCTTTGGTTCTATTTTTGCCTCTGATAATAATTATAAGTGAACTCCAAGTAAAAGGCGGATTCTATGCAAATTATTTTATTAATAATGCTTTAAAAAACCAGAAGGAGCATCATGGATTAAGAAAGCAACCATGAAGTTGGAGAAGACATTGGATTCTGATCTGTAAAGATTTTTATTCTAATTTGGAAAAAGCCATGATGTTAGTGACATTTTGAATTTTGATTCTCATTCTTCTAGATAGTATTTGATTCTATAGGCTTCTTGTCGTACACAAAGAATAGGTTATTCTATGGTATTTTATTGTTTTCTTGTCCTATATGAAGAGTTGATTTTCCCATACTTAGTTGCATTTAGAGATTTTTTCCCGTGAACATCAGAAGTGCATTGCTTCAAACATTGCATTTAGACCGTGCATCTAAGTACATCAATGATATGGAATACACGTACGAATTTATAGCAAAGGATGTTTCAAACCTATTACACTCTTACAAGACATGTCATGACCAAATGTATTGAAAGAATTTGGACTTATGTTTGTCTCAGTAGCTTAGTCTAAGTCATGTCATTTTATTTTGTATGATTGGCGTGCAAGTACTTCTATTGTGGATGCATTGAATGTGTTGATTAAAGCCGCCAACAACAATAAATGCTTCACTGTATGGCACTATGATTGGAATTTTTTTAAAGTTGTTTTCCAACTGTTATTTTTCCAGACACTTCCAGTTTACTTAGTAACTTCCATCCTCCTTTATTTTCACTAGTTCCACAGTAACAAATCCATACACTATAAGAAAGCAAATATTCATTGACAAGAAATCAAAGACTGCCTTCTTTGATCCATATTGTTCTCCAAGAGCAAAGTTTGAATCATGGCTTGTATTCGTGTAGATGGCCATGACATTCCCCTAGTGTTTCCAGTAGATGAAGGTGGACATGCTAGAGTTCTAAGCCATCTATTGCACGTTTGCTTTAGATTTGTAGAGTCTTCCATCTATGTCGAAGAAGAGAGAATGTCTGAATCAGGAGAAGTGCAGCAATCAATTCCAATATTGAAGTCTACAAAGAAAGGAAGTCAGTGTTGGTATCTTCCTATTGGAAACTATAGAGCGTATGGACTGCCACTGTCTATGGTAGGTGCATCAACAGGAATTCGAAGTCGGCAGTCAGATAACTCTTCTGTAGATATGCCATACGTTGCTCATATGGTTTCACCCAGTCCTAGTCGTGAAGCTCTTCCAGTCCTTCTTGATAATTCTACTCTCCGCCCAGTGAAAATTGAGAAGTTAGATGCCATCATAGAGTTGTCAAGTGAATCAGAAGGAGAGTCCCCTGACTTAGCAGTTCACAAAAATGCATGCAATATCAAAGTTGCATGGCAAGAAAATACTTTGGTGAAGCCACTGTCAAGCACCCCATCAAACAGTAGAGGTCGAACTCAAGTGTCCCGTCCTCCATTGCATCCAGATGTAGGGAATCGAGTGAGTATAATGGAGTCTTTGAGGGGATTAGGGAAAATGCATCGTTCACGGAATGAGTTGTCGATGACGGACTTGAACAGCATGAAGCACCATCGCGTACAGTTTCTTCCACCCGTCTTCAATGGAAATGTCATATTTGAGTTGCCTCCATGTCGTTCATCTTCTTCTTCATCAACGGCCAAGAACTTGGAGGGAATGGACAAGAGATATGATGGACACCCATGGTGCAAGTTGGTGACCACAAACATTCACAACTCCGATAAGTTGAAGTTCCGTAAGTCATATTGCGCTGGTCATCTTATTTGTCTAAATGTAGAGTGTGACTATCTGAAGAGGGCTTCAAAGCACAACGAAACTGAGTGGAGTGGTTCAACAACCTTCGCTTTCACAGTAGGGGATACTCCTCCCAGAGACTGCACTCTAGTTTGCAAACTTTGTAAAAAAACTCCTACGTGTCTAAGCACCTGTGATGCTAGGATGTACTACTGCTATAGTGAGAATCCAAAAATGACTAGGGCCGCTATTCATTTCGGAGATCATGCTCACCCTATTGCTAAAGGCATGTATAGAGATTCTGCAGAGAAGATTAGTGAATTGATTGCAGAACAAGTGGCCCGAACACCAACGGCGACGAACTCCGCCATTGCTCTATCGGCAAGCAAAGACTTTCTTACAAACTATCTATTCCACAACGGAAATGGAGAGAAGAAGATGTTGGAAGGGGAGGAATTGGAGGAAGTAATGGATCGTTTCCAGTATTTGAGTAGTCCCAACATTCGGAATGTGATTTCTTCATTTCGCTCAAACAATAGAGGAGGAGTCATAGACAACATTATGACCATGAAGAGAGACTCAAAGTTTGAGTACATTCATGATAGCGTTTTTCCTGGACAAGGAAAGGAGAAGGTATACCTTTTCAAGATGCTCACCGAAGGACCTGGTAGTGGAGTAGACTTGGTGAAGCGCATGCAACCAGGGGGAAATCTACAGAATGTATGGATGATGTTTGACCACGTGAAGCGTGTGAAAGATTGGACCACAGTGGCTTGCCACGTGTACGATTCTGAGTACAAAAAGGTAATGACCATTGCAACATGTGATATGCAGTCCGAAGACATAGAAATTCAAGTGCAATTTTGGAGGTCATTGAATGTTGTAATGTCAAGACATGGACTGGATCAACCAAACTTCAAAGGGTTCATGGCAAATAGTGCTATGGCCAATTGGAACGTAGTTCGAATTGTTTACGGAAGTAGATGTGCCAATGACAAAATGGAGAATCGGGAGAGGACATGCTTATTGCATTGGAGTACTTCTCTCCAAAAACATACTCAGAAATACATAAAGGAAGCATTTCAACAACAGCACAATACACTGTGCAAACAGTATAAAGATGCGAAAACTATAGAAGAGGCAGAGACACGTTACCTAGCAATTCGTTCATGGTGGTTATCATCAGGTGCTACTACGGAAGATGCACTTCATCACTTGGAGCATTGGTTGGCATTTTGGCATTTCAGATATCGACAGTGGGGGGGCTTCATGCAAATGGTAAGTAAATATTTACTTTTGTGTATGTCAGTTTGTGAGCATACAAAGAAGTTGTAGTCATGTTCGACTTGGAAAATGCAAATTGTAATTAAGTTTAGTGATTAATGAATAGCCATGTGTATGCATATTTGTAAGCAAATGGAAATTGTACCTAAAATCCGAAGTAGGGGTATTGTTGTGGACCTTGAAATACTTGTCGGATTTGATGGATGTTTACATGATAATTCACGGTTTCATTCAATTTTAGTGACAGAGGTAATTCTGAAGAGGGGTTTGGATACAAGATTCTATTGTCATTGTGAAATAATTTACTTCTTGACGTACTTGTTTGAACACAAATAGTATTCTTTTTGTAGTTCATTCAGTAGGAATGCCTTTCATCCCATATGAACTATACATGCACATAGTTGATGGTGTTCACAATTTTCTGTAGCTTTAATGAATAAAAGTAATTATGAGAAGTAATTTTGATTATTGGGTGTATGTCTAGGATTTGAATTTGGAGGAAATGGCAGACATGCCTTCATGCAATCTATCAGAGACGGTTCATAATAAGTGGCTTCAAATGTCTGGCAACCGAGGAAACAATTTGTTTGATGCCACATGTGATGATAGCATCCGTGCATGGATGCAAATGACAAACTATCGTGCATATTTGAGAGGCCATGCCTCTGGTTCCAGTCCGTCAAAGGGGGAGTTGAAGTTGAGAGCTGCAAGACGAAGTGGAGACCCTAAAAAAATGGCCAAAGCGTTGAATTCCTTACCCGGGTCTGAAGGAATTGGAAGTCGTATACCACATTTGGAAGGAGAAGAGATCTTTGGAAGCACAAAGAGGAAATTGGACGTCCGGATTGGCGACGCAGGAGACTCATATCGACCAGACAAAGTGAATTTCTCTCAACCTCGTGTCCGAACAAGGTCCGCTATTCCTCCTACAAACTCTTTAGAGGGCAAAGGAAAAGAACCAGAGTCAAATAGGTATAACCATGTCACAATTGCTTTTGAAAGCGATTGTGACACATCAAAATGGCACATTGCAAGGATCAACTACAAATCTAATGCTAAGTGTCAAGCTCAACAGCGAGGGTCAAATATGAAGTGCATTGCTCGAATTGCAAGAGGACGAAAGGGAACACCAGCTCCAACTTATCGTGGTAGAAAAGAAGATTATGGAACTAAACGAGAAGTATTTGCAGACTTCTGGTTTTGTACAGATGATATTGAACGATGTGTGAAGGGTACAAAGCGTAAGTGGGTAATAGATTGGCCAGATGTCCCAGAAATTTGGCCTATTTTGACAGGGACAAACCTCAGTCGAGATGAGACTTTGCTGTTGCAACATGCTGGCTTTCGGCTACAAGAACAACCGACATTGTCACCACGTCGCTTGTTCAGTATGTCAAAGATATTTGAAAGTGTTGTGTATAATGAGGTCCCGCCAACAAATGCAGATGTGTACCCCACAATGAGGAACAATCGAACCATACGTCGAATAGCAAATGCACCAACTGCAGAACAACGCAATAAGTGGGAGAGTGCAGGCAATGTTAGAGGTCAAATTCTGGAAGTGACTTTGCTTCCTTTCCCGGGACTAGGTGCAATCATATCTCTGGAGACTGGGATAGATCAGAACACAAATGTGTATCGAGTAACAGTGGGTATGTTCCCCTCTTGCACATGCCCAGACTTTGTGAACATGTCTACTTCAGCTATTGGAGGACGTCAACAATATGTGAATTGCAAGCACCTATACTACTTGTATCGATATTTCTGCAAGATGGACATCCATAACGACAAATTCATTCATGCTCCGAGTTATAGTTTCAATGAGTTGAAACTTCTTTTACTTCGAGCAGGAATAATCACTATGCCAGAATAGGCATGTAGTAGACTTCATATGTATTTCAGTGGTATTTTATTAATATATTTAAAATACTATTTAATTGATGGAAACTTTAAAAAAATGGAAGCTTGAAAATTGCAATTGAAAGCGAGAATGTAGTTATAAAAATATGAACATGAATGACATTTTCTTTTCCTTCTTTTGTGGGTTTTTTTTTTTAATTGTATTTTTCTGGTCTTTCTCCTTTTTTTCCCTTGGTTATCCATTAGTATTTCATTCTTCTTGAAATTGACTTTCTCATGTTTCGTCATGCACTTGTATGTTTTTTAATTTTTTCCGTGCCCTAAGTCCATACTAATTTTTTTTCCTCCACTGTTACTTGTAAACCCTTTTACTTTTCTATTTTCTGTCATTTAGTACCCTCCTTCTTACACTGTACTTCCCTTTTTTTCCTTTCGTTTTTCTTTTTTTTTCCATGTCATTTCTTTTTCTTGGTTGCTTACCCATTTTCTAGGAAGACGTCTTCTATGCTTTATGTTTATTTTTTTCACTTGAGCAATCACTCCATTAAGTTGGAGTATATTAGCGAGAGGTCTATGAGACTGAAATGTAATGGCCCGGGTTCGAATCCCGTGAGGCCCAAAATTATGCCGTTCGGCGCAATCCCTATATTGAACTAAGTCTTAAGAGTGCTTGTAGCGCAGCTATAGTGGAGGATAGGTAATGTCCATCAAATATTTTTTATAGTATTCTTTGCTGAACTAATTATATTTTTTCCTATAAATGATTGGTCATTGCATACATAGTTGCATTATAGAGTTGGAAGTACAGGCCTAACTATATACTAATGTTCAAGGAAATTTTCACATTTCAAATGGTCATTATTGAAACAACTTGTTTTTAAAAAATTCACGGTTATAGGTGGCTTGGTCATAGGTCCCAAATTTTACTAAAAATAGTAAGTACAAGTCTTTTTTTAGAATTTTTTAAAAAAAAAAAGTTGGGGAGTTTTTTTGTTTTTTTTTTCTAATTTTTAGGGCTCCACGCTCGCAAGGCCTACGCTCGCAGCTCACAAGCTCACCGCTCAAGGCTCGCATGCTAGCGTCGTTGGGTCATTAGGTAGCACCAAGTCATGCCTCTCCCTCAACCACTTATTCATATTCAATGGGAATAGAACTCGGACCGTTTGAATGACATGAACCATCCTTTACAACCAACTTCAAAGCTCATGACTTGGTGTTCAAAAAGTAAAGATTTTCTGTATATTAATGTTAGCATTGGTGCTTGAAATTTGACCTAATGTTCAAATTAGAGACTTTGTATATCACTACACTCTCATTTTAATGGAAATTACATTAAAAAATTAGTATGTCTAATATTTGTCAACCTAAATTATATACAAAACATCCATTCGTATTGGTATCAAAATCGACAATATTATTTTGGGAGAGTCCTAAACTCCCAAAATTTTGAATATAGCGTTTCTTCTGACCTAACGAGGGAGCGCTCACACTCTGGTCTTCCGCTCCACCTGCAAACCAACCTCCTTACGCGCTCATACTCTCAGCCTCTCAATGTTCCGTATCCGCTCGCGCTCCAGTCTCATCCACTCGCGCCCGGAGGCGATCTCTCCGTCTCACACCTCTCACTCACTACTAGGCCCTTTCATACTCTCTGCTCCTCGCCGCCGCAAACGGAAAAGCTCAGGCGCTAAGATAGGAAAACGACAACACGTGAAAACAAGAGACCTGAAAATGGGCAGGGTCAAGCCTTATATAGTCCTGACGCCCTGGATTGGTCATTATGAGAGGTCGGACATCCGATTTGGTCCTTGTCATCCGGTTCTCTCTAATCCGGTCAAGGAGAATCCGGTTGGAATTTCCTTCCGGTTGGAGATCCAATCCGGTCCGCTTCTACCTAGAACCGGATTAGTTCCGTAAGGTTCTCTTGTGACTATTTTTGATTTATCTCCCTCCCTTTAGCTGGATTTAGATACTTGTTTCTAGTTTTTGTTCTACTCAAAAGGTAAATGAAAAAAAATCAAAAGTATGAGATGTCACAATGGTTGTGGATGATTTCTCCAGGATCCAACATAAGGCTCATCTTCTCCATGTTCCTCAAAATCTTCGCCATCTTCGTCTAAATGATCAACTTCTGTCGCTCGAATACGAGTAGTTGGCTAGAAACCGTCTTTTAGAGCACTAGAAACAGGAAGCGACTCTTGAAGAGTTGCCTTCACACTATGCCAATAGTGCACCACATTCTCATAGCGCCTACAACACTATATTCATTAAAATGAGAGTTTTCCAAGAAAACGAGAGGTTCTAAATACATAGTTTTTTTTAAACATAGGTGATTTTGTTCTATACAGAGAGAGAAAAGCAATGCATCATTAGGAAAGAGTCTAAATACTGAAAGTCCATTATGAGAAGAATGGAATTTACTGATAATATCCATCAAATATACAAGTAATAGTGTGTACACAATGGAATGACACTTTGGATTCTAGACTTTACAATAGCCTTTTATAAGGAACCCAAAATTACATTTGGATTCTAGACTTTACAGTAGCCTTTTATAAGGAACCCAAAATGTTATCATGGTCAACAATTGTTGATGTTCAACTGTACATCTACATTGTACCGGATGATGTAGCTCATGCTCCGTAATAATCATAATGTGCTTTACTACTGTGACATACTCTTCAACTTCTCATATGCCTTCAATATTTCCGGTCCTCTACTGTACCCAGTACAAATTGCGGACCGCTCTCGAATGATGTCCCACTTTTGCTTCTCCAAGGACCTTTCTTCCGCAGCATCCCATAAACGACGGCTCCCTTCTAGTCGGGACTCTCCACTAAGACTTGAGCGTTGACGTTTTGGAACATTCAAGTATCTGCGTCTATGAATTGGAGGTAGTGGAACCTTTGATGTGGTTGCCTCTACAATATACATGGAAGAGCTCCGAGATCGCTTCGTTTGGACACCCTCCGTCAGTGGAGGAAGGCAGGGAAGAGAGGAAGCAATATCTGGACGCACTTGGCAAATCTCACTTGGAATGCCTAAAGTTACATTTGTTCTAATGCTTGGACAACCTTCCTCCCCGTAAAGCTTCCTTTGAGTCATTCGATCAGAAATAGACGGCAAAGCACGTTGGCCAACGGATCGCAGCGGCGACGGGGAGCAAAAAAGCCGCGGACGCATCCTACCACTCGGAGGACTGTCGACCACGTTGTCCTCAATAGGCTTCGTCAAGAAATCCATGGTGGAATTTGCAGTAGCGGCCGAACACAGTAAATTTCCAATGCTGAGAATGATGTATTGCCCATAGTCTAAGATGGAGTCAGCAGAAGCTGCACAAGCGAATCCACCTTTCGGAACATGGGCCTCCGAAGTTCTCATCATCTATCAAGCAAAGAAAGGCACCGATTGAAGAAGAACATAATTCAAATTGAGAAAACACTGCCGCGCAATACACAGACCTAACAATATAAGAACTAAAACAGAAGACAACACCCAACAAAAAGCTCAAAAGAACTTTGACATGTATATAAGCCAAGCATGTGCTGTTTAGGTCGGACCGACCTAAACTGCACAAGTTGAAACGAATGAAGTGGATCACACATCATACTGGAACAAAGCAGTTCAAACATATCACACACAAAACTGATATCGCTTAAACGTTCTGAATGGATTCATTCAATCCACCAATCTACAAATATCAATTAAAATGTGCCAGTCTTGCAGTCGAACTACACTTCCCTAGGAAACCATAGACCATGACCTAACTCAAACTAGACGAAGCGCGAACTACTTCCATTAGCACTTCGTATTCCTTGCGATTCCTTTCGTCACAAAGCATTCGTCGCCCAATTCTTCCAGGACCATTTTCCTTGAATGCCTTCAAACCTTGGTCTCGAGCTATGTGTAAACGTTGAAACCAAGGAAGCAAAACATCGAAAAGAAAGGAGTCCCGCGGACCATTCCCTCTATAACTCCACGAATCAGGCAGTATGACATTATGAGGCCTATTCATTATATGCTTCACAGGACTGTCATCTACAATGACAGTATTGTCAGACGAGAAGCTTCCTCTTCTATCTTTAAATAACCGGTCTAGATTTTTGAGGAATAAGTCCTTGTCCGTTCCTGGTACTTTGAAATAGGTCAACCTTCCTGATCTATCTCTTTGTTTTAGTGTTTGGCAGGAGTCCTGCCCAAGTATTTGTGAAGGCGGCAGTCCGTCTCGGAAAAGATATTGAGAAATCAGTTCAGTGGTAGACTTCTTCATAGAACTCCACACTGAAACTGTTGCAAATTTTTGAAGCTCTGTAATGAAATGAGAGCAATGAGGCCGCACCCACACAGCCTTGGGTCCGACTAGCGCGGGCTCAGTTGCGGAGCGCGGCTGCAAGAAGTCTCTCAATTTTTTGTGCGACAATCCCTTGGACTTCCAATCTTCGCAGACACATAGAATGCCATTTAGATCCAGGACAACATTGATCCACTTGTCCGCCACCCTGGACCTGAATGGACGATCGACGCCCTCCGAAGTCCCTCCACGACGACATGGAGGATCGGATTCCTGCTGTCAAAAGGAATAGAGCGAGGACAGTTAACATTCTGCACGTCCTCTTCTTGTCGACACTACAAAGATACGAATTCCAGGACTCGTGGACAATAGGGAAATGAACATACCTGCTGCTGAGAGGACTCCGCAAGAACATCAGGTTTAGTCTCAGGTTGAATGTCAGTCGTAACCACCTTCTTTGATTCACTTTGAGGAGGTTCTAGCATCGGCATTTCATCAAGGGCAACAAACTCATTTTCCAACACAGGAATTGATGGTGCTACAGAAGAAGCGCGAGTTGTACAAACATTGAAAGCATTCGGAAGCCCTGCAATAGAAGAATTAAAGTAGAATGTTGTGTAAGACAACGATATATTACAGCCTCAACAAATGAGTGTTAAAATACAAAATTGATTACAAAATTTGGAACTCCATGGTTCAGTCCACTAGAAGTTCCCGTGTCCATAAAAAAACTCTATACACTATATCTACAAATGCAGCTCTAGAATACACATCAGCTCGAGTCGAGCTACAACAAATGACATCGAGTGATTACTTGGCACAACCTGTTGGTGGATCATTGGCGCGGTCGGTGGTACTCCCGGGCACTACCCCTTCTGGATCCACAGACAATTTCTGCCCACTATCACACTGTTGATCTCCCTTCGATATCCCCTCGCTTGCAGCTTGTGCGCCCTCCAAGGTCGATGTGACGTTCTTGGGCGATGAGGAACTCTGACCTCCACGTGTTTCTCTCACAGGAATAGGCGGAGGGATAAATTCTGGAGGCCTCGGTGGAAGAGGCGGAGTCGCAGCAGCATCCCTCTGCGGAATGGAGACAGCACTATCATTGGATCCTGATGGGTTGTTTCCAATGAAGAGCTGCTGCAAAGCTGTTGGTGGTGGAAGCGTGGCAACAGGCTGGGCTTGATTTCTATCCAAGTACGATTGCCACATTACCCGATTATGCTCACGCTCCTCCCTATTCAACCTTTGTTCCTCTAGGAAGGCCTGCGCTAGACCCGCAAAGTTTTTAGTTGATTCCTTTTAAAACTCTAAATTTTCCTCCCGGTCTTTCTTTTGTTCGTGCCTGATTTCCTCTTGCTGCTTCAAGACCACCGCCAGCGACATCGACAAGGCCTGCATATGGTCCACCTTCTTTTTCTTAGCAGGCCTAGTTCTGGAAACCGGAGTTTCAGCATCAACAGGTTGGACTGCCGTGTTCTGCAGCCCTGTTGAGCTTGACGACCCTAAATTGGTCTGCGATGCACGAGCACCTGGCGTGGTGATTTCGTCAAACACGTCAAAATCCACCGCAATGTCTTCTACGTCGAAGTCATCCTCTTCCTCCTCATTTTCATCTTCCTCGACGTCTTCCTCCATGCGCCTCTTCCCCCGGTTTTGGCCAGGCGAGGCAGCAGTCTCCGAGCGCCCCCTTGGTCTGGTCAAATCAGGGTTGGATTGCGACTCACATTGAGTGGATACAATGTCTTCGTCAACAGCGTATGAGGAGTTGAGGAAGTCATCCTTGTCCAACGATAAACCGACCGTGGCAATATTTTGCCAGATGTCTATTTCGCAATCCGGGACAGCAGCGAAAACATCTACCCAACTCATCTGCAGCCAAACACAGCATGCAGAATCTCAGAGTTACTGACTTGCAATTTAGGACGGTCCGACCTAAACAGCATCGAAGGAACACAGGCTAGGATAGGAAAATAACGTCGACTATTATGACAATTAATCATTGAGTTCCAGACTATGTATGCATTTTAGGGCGGTCCTCCCTAAACTGCAACCAGGATCTAGAAATTGTTCATTGACTACAAGTAAGCAGTAAGCGTCAAGTGCAGGTTTGCAGTTTAGGTCAGTCCAACTTAAATTGTAGCGATGTACTTACTAGGGTAGCACATGTCAATTTTCTCCCAGCAAAAACAGAGAATACGCTTGACCCCGGATGGTAGAACTTCTTGATGATCCCAAGGTAGAATTCCATTCGCAGCTCCATAATATACATTCTAAACGGTAGCTCATTGTACCTCTTAGATTCTTTATAAGTGATTGTATTTGGAGCTCGAAATTCCGGTTCAATCTGGACCTGCGTTGGCAGGTCTGGGTTTTGGAGAAAAATGAGCGATACTTTCCTCAGTGCCCTTGCCGAATTCGCTGGGAGATCATAAAGTCTCTCATTTTTCGCTGGGTAGTAATCGGAGAAACTCCGATTATATGTGCGTAAGACCTCATTTTTCTCAACGAACCCGAGGACTTGAGATAAGTCGGTCTCGTCCTCGACGATGAACAACCAGGTCTTGACTTCTTCAAGCAGAGGTTCCTTCATTTGCTGCTGGGACATTAGTACTTCCAAGAAGAACGGCTTCTCCATCGTGGAGCTCTCCTTCTCCAGCACTCCGGGAATCGATCGAAAATCAATCACTCCCAAACCGATCAAGCTCATTGTCTCTGGCGTCCAAACATCCGCCAGCCAGTTCTCGTGTGTGTTGTAACGTATGCTGTAAGGACGCAAATGTGCAACCGACGAAGGAATGCAAAATTGGTTCTTCTTTTCCAGGAAGACTTTGAAGAAGGTCTCTATCTTGGGATCGATGGTTGCTGCTGTCTTATTTCTCCCTCGGGTTTGCTTGGTCATCGAAAAATATGCCTCACCTGGCCTTTCGAGCAACAGATTCATTGTTGCACTAGTGAAGCAGCGGCTTCTCTTGAATTGTCGCTAGTTCTCCAAAATGAGCTCATTCCTTGCATTGAACAAGTTCAGTTCTGGACAGATCAGGTGAATCTCTTTTTTCACCATCTTCTCCCGCTTCACTCTCTCCACCCATTCCTTGGCGCTATAGCAATCTTGTACAACCGTGGACACTGGTTTGATTGTCACTTTCGGATATGGGTGGTGGCGACTTGGGCCGGAGCGATTGAGAATGTGCTTCGCTAATCTCTTCATATCGTCGTAGCTCAGATTTCCAAGGGGCCTGAAGAAGTCTCTGCTCATCGCGCAGCTTTCTTGTTTCCAGTTTTCCTTCTCATTGAACTTCATCTTCGTCTCTGGATCGATGAGCTCCCCGTGTGCAGCACTGATGATAACTTCGCTCCAAACCTCGTAAACATCGTCGGGCGCAGAAATTATTTTTAGTTCGTTTGTAAGCTTCAGCTTCTCGTCTGCACCCTTCTTCTTTGAGATCGTGAAGCTTTTATTCACGTCAATCATGGCGAATCTGAGATTAACTGCCTTTTCAAAACTTTGCACAAGGATTGACCAAATTCATTAACTTATAATCTTATCATAAACTACACTTCAGAAGGAGCTCTCTCAGAGAGCAAGTACAAAACTGTAAGCATATGCAGTTTAGGGCGGTCCGCCCTAAAATGCTTACCTTGTACTTTCGCGTTAGTGCAGTATGGGCTTTGCCTCGTTCTGAGGGCCCACCAGTTTTGTCTCCTTTCGGAGGTGCCGGTCTTCCCATGGAGACCCACACAGTCCTTGCTCCCAAGATATTTGTTGCCCAAGATGGCGTAGCAGGCTGAAAGTGGTTGGTCCGATTATAGTATGCGGAGATTGTCCTCAACATTTCCTTATCGAGTGACCAAACCACGTAGCATTTCCACGTTCTGAAGTGTTTCTTCACTTCTTCGTTCACCATGCTTTCCTCTTACATCATCAGGTGGCTTGCAGCTACGCTGTGCTGGCCATTGATGATGTAGAAGTCTCCGTCCATCACCTCCTCCCATCGAGGTGGATCTCTTTTGCCTTTTGGCAAGACCGGTGTGACGCAAAGAGTTTGCTTCACGCTCTTGTCCGGCATGTTGACAAGATAATGGAGCATCTCTTTAACAATTTTGTCCTCCTTCACGCGTATGTTGAGTTCAGTAGGTGCCTCCTTCAATTTTCCAATCGACAGCTCTTTCTTCTCACCAACTCCGTAGATAAACGCGGTGGAGTACTTCTCCCAGAAGTTCTTGTACAGAGCGCTTATATCTTTGTAGTTTGGCTTCCGCTCCGTCTTAAGGGCTTCCGGAACAACATTCATTTCTTCGAGATAGCTTGCCGACTCCACGCCTGACTGCTCCGATGTCCTCTCCACTGCCTTCCTTGCTGACTCGGATGCCAGCGGACTACTTTGAGGTGCTGTTACTGGAGATGGTGGGGGCTTCTTGTTTTTCTTGCCTTTACTCTGTGACCCACCAGCCTTCTTCCCCGTTGATGGCTGACCTTCATCTTGAGCAGCTGTCTCAACGGATACCGTCCGTGGAGCCATGAAGGATCTTTGCATTGCTATCGTCTCCTTAATGACTACGAAGGAGTTCATCAGGAGCGTGATCTTCGTGCATAGTCTGCTTCCCGTCAGTGGAGTTCCGTCCATGTTGTGGTACTCGCCACTGTCTATTTTGCGCTCCAACTCTTTGATCTCCGATCTGTATGGCGTTGGCTCTAGACTCTCCAAAAATGGCGATATGTTGAACCATATTTTCTCTGAGTTCAAGAGTAATGTGAAGTGGTACTGATTGCCCGCTGGGAATTCGTTGTTGGTGGTGACGTAGTGAATTTTGATAATAGGGAATTTATCTGTAGACACTTGCTTCACTTTCTCGTCAAATGAGATCGGCAGATACGTCTTTGAATTCCGGTACTTCATGTTGAAGTGCATGTTGTCTATATGGGGCACCATCTTCAGACACCACGCGTCCACCTCTTTTGGATTTTTGAACTCCCACCAGTCCCCTTCTATCATATCCTCGTCTACATTTGGACTTTCTTCTTCGACATCCTCTACTCTTTTGAAGTGCGCCTTGAGTTGATCCATGTATTCCTCCATTCTGCACATGGACAACTAGAATTCAGTCTATTGTTGCGGTTTAGGACGGACCGAGCTAAACTATTGCTAGACGTAGACGCACATTTTTCTTGTTGATATTTCGTAAGTCAATTGTGATTACGCCCTTATTTATTTTTGATTTTGTAGTCTTTTGTTTGCTGGCTACGTTTCTGTATTAGTCTGCAGATTAGGGCGGTCCGCCCTAAACTGCTGGGATTATTCTTTGGTTTGTAAACTTTTCTGTTTAATTAGTATAAGTGGCATTGAGTTTTAGAAGTATTTTATCTACCAATCATCACTGAAATTCTTCAATGTGTCTGATTTCTTTAATCATTTTATGGTAATGTCTATGCTTCTATCATCAGTGTAGTGCTTTGGAGTGCAATTTAGGGCGGTCCATCCTAAATTGCGCGTGGTCTATATTCTCGGTTTTTATATGTAGCACATATATAGGGTTGATCAATTCTGAATTTCAACGGAAAGGCGGTTTAGGGCGGTCCGTCCTAACTTGCACATGGACTATATTTTTTATTTTTCAGCGTAGCATATGCATAGGGTTCATCAATTCACGTGATTTAGAGAAATGCAGTTTAGGACGGTCCGCCCTAAATTGTGCATGGACTACATTTTTGATTCCTTACCGAGTTTGCGTACCTTATATGTAGAGTTTATGAGTTCTTATTATGAACAAAAATTCAGTTAAGGATGGTCCGCACTAAATTGCGCATGGACGACATTTTTGATTTATCAGCGTAGCATATATATAGGATTGATCAATTCTCATGATCTACAAAAATGCAGTTTAGGACGGTCCGCCCTAAATTGCAGATGTTCTATTTCCGACTTTATACTCAATAGCCGCTTGATATCCGGGGATATCTAGGTGATACCCGCCTAAGACCCAGAGATATTATGGTCATATCCGTCAAATTCTATGCGAGGGTTAACACGTTCTTCAGCTGTAAAGCTTGATAATTAGAACCCTAAACCCTAAACCTCTAATACTAAACCCTAAACCCTAAATCCCTTAAACCCTTAAACCTGAACCATTTATTAACATCCAATGCAGAAGTCCTGACCTGCCAAATAATACAATGATAGGTTTTTGATACTTGTCTCCTTCCACAAATGAAAAAATCCTCAAAGCTGCTACCACAAACGTATCCAAATCACACTGCTGCAAATCCAAGAGTGCAAAACAAGGAGTGAGAAAACAAGAAAAGTAGAATTGCAACTACTTAGTCATATGTAATTTGGGAGACACGCAATTGATTCGTCCCCAAGTTCAACAGAATTGCAACATCCAGATGCAATTGAAACCAGTGCTCCCAATTGTTTTCCACCATTCTATAAATAAAAATGAAACCCACAAGCATCCCACAACCCACAACCCACAAGCATATGACCTAAAATTGCACCACAGAATCCTTGAAATTCAATCACACGGAAACAAAACTCTAATACAGCATAGCATCTAATATAAATCTCATCAAGCAAGGAACCAACAACTTGTGAAATTAGCACTGTCTGGCAATTTCTAGCAGCTTGAATTTAGGTAAAAAAAGCGTGAAAAAAGATTGGCAAAGTACCTGTTGAAACGAGGAATTCTGATTTTGTGCCTCCCACTTCGCAACTGAAGTATGGCGCAGACAGCAGGTGCAGTTCAAGTGCAGCTCGCACCAGCTTGCACCAAGCTTGGTACCTCGCAGCAAGCACCTCGCACCTCGGACGTCGCACGTCGCACCTTGCAGCAAGCACGTCGCACCTCGCAGCAAGCACCTCGCACCTCGCACAGCAAGCACCTCGGACCTCGCACCTCGCGCAGCAAGCACCTCGCAGCAAGCACCTCGCAGCAAGCAGCAAGCACCTCGCACCTCTCACCTCAGACAACACCTCGCACCTCGCATAGAAAGTGCAACTCAAAGAACAGCTGCATCCTAAACCTCGCATCGCAACAACAGATGCAACTCAACTAGAAGGTGCAACCCTAAACCTCACACCGAGCACCAAGCACCGACCACAGCAACAGCAAGTGCAACCCTTAACCTTGCACAAAGGATTCAACACCAAGCACCAAGTACGAAGCAGCAAGCACAAAGCAACAAGCACCAAGCACAAAGCAGCAAGCACCAAGCACCAAGCAACAAGCAGCAAGCAGCAAGCACAAAGCAGCAAGCACCAAGCAGCAAGCACCAAGCAGCAAGCACCAAGCAGCAAGCACAAAGCAGCAAGCACCTCGCAACAAGCAACAAACAACAAGCACCTCGCAGCAAGCACCTCGCACCTCTCACCTCAGACAGCACCTCACACCTCGCATAGCAAGTGCAACTCAAAGAACAACTGCATCCTAAACCTCGCACCTCGCACCTTGCACCGCAACAGCAGATGCAACTTAGACAACAACAGCAGCAATTTCAAATTTCGAGCATTCCTCACAGCTCTCTCGCCGCGCTCCTTCGCTGCAACCCAGGCGGCCAACAAACCTCTCCACAATGACCTAAACCCTAAACCTCAACGAAGAAACTAAACCCTAAACCAAACCAACAAAACTAACAAAGCTAGCAAATGCGCTGATCCAACCCCCCGCTCGGCGAAAGGAGGGTGACGACCGACCGGGGCTACACTGAGCCTCCAACCAGGGTCGGTATTAGGTTCGACTATCGAGGCTACAAGGTCGGGAACCAAATCCACAGGGTCGGCAACTGAGGCCGCAGGGTTGGACGTCGGTGCTACGGGCTTTTTTTCCATTTTTGAAGAAGTGCCATATTGGCAATATAAAAAATGATATTGGTTTTCCAAATTGCAACATTTATCCATTTAAGGGAGCCAACCCATTTTGACCACTTAAGCCGTTTGGACTATTTGCACGGCTGATTTTTTCAAAACTTTCATTTCTACAAGTTTCGAAAGAGGCATTACAATGTAGGCATAATTTTTTAGATGTTTTTTTGCAACATGAAATTATTGAGAACTATAGTGGAAAATGGGCTTTCTTCTATTCTGATGATATAGCCCATTATCTTTCCAACAATTTTGATTGCAATATTGAAACTCTCCTAAGCCAATTATATAGTGCGACAAGTGCATAGAAAGTTGTGCCATATGTAATTGCTTCAAATTTTTTGTGCACAGTCAAAAAGGCAATGGTCTATACTACCAGAATGGGATGTCGGTTATAAATGGGTTGCCTCTTGTATTGGATGTATGGTATGGTTTTCATCCACAATTGGACAATTTCATGTAATATATTTTTATATTTCAAAGTTGTCTAGCAATTTCATCCACTTTTTCTAGCATTTTTTATAATCTTTTTTAGGGCAATCCTTCCTTTTCATAAATCATAACAATCTTGCCCACTTAGAAGTTGAACTTTGCATGAATAAAAAAAAATGGGAATAGAATGGGCCCTCCCCTTGAATGGTCCATTCTATTCAAATCATGGCCTTATGGGATGAATTCATAAAATGGTAAATAAAATATATATTAGTACAAGTTATGAATTAGATGAACTTTAAGATTTTATAATAAAAAGCACTACTAGTGCTTCTTTTATACATTTTTGCAAGCAAAAATAATATGTAATTCAATAACTCATGTGCTGTAGTATAGAAATACTAAAGTCCAGAAACCATGATGTATATGAAAATAATCAAACGCAAAAGACATGTACAAGTTGCATACTAATTGAACATTTAGATTTCATGATAAAACATTATTGATGGTCATTTCATTCATTTTAACATGCAAAAGAATTCTAATTGAATAAGTCATGTGCTGTAGTTTACAAATATTGAAGCCCAAAAGCCATGACATATATGAAAATAATAAATGAACGAAATACATGTACAAGTTGCATACTAGATGAACATCTAGATTTCATGATAAAACAATATTAAAGGTCCTTTTATGCATTTTTACATGCAAAAGAACTTCTAATTGAATAACTCAGGTGCTGTAGTTTACAAATAATAAAGTTGAAAAGCCATGACATATATGAAAATAATAAAACCCAAATACATGTACGAGTTGCATACTAAATGAGCAATTTAGATTTCATAATAAAACGAAACTAATGTTCCTTCTAGGCACTTGGAGACATGCCAAAACAAATTAATTGCAATAAATGATATTGAGAGACTTCGAATTTTTATCCATATGAAATTGTAGTTCCATTTCGAATAATTAAAAGGTATGAAAAAAAAATATATTACAATCTACAAATTTATATTTATTGGGTTGAATTCAAAGAATCTTGTTACAAATCTTGAACCCAAATTTAAAATTAGGAACATTCCAATTCATTTTATTGATTAAAAAATTGTTGAGAAGAATTTATTACATCGGTCCACCGATCCACGATGCCAACACTAGCTCTAAGTGTTATTACAAGTGTATATTATTTGAGTCTGGAAAGCTACAAAAAAAGGTTTTGCATGCAAGCACATAAATATGGTGCAAGTTGTAAACATTTTGAATTCTCAAATTCCATGGATTGAGCGTTCAGACGTCCAACTCATTTTTGAAGAAGTAAATAAAACCTTAAAATTTTAATGTACTACAGATGCCTTTCAAATTTTGGCTACTTTCTATAGATAACTAAGAAAATATCTTACATGATTGGTGGCACATTTCAAATAATTATAGTGCTAGTGCCTTCATGATTGAATGGCACTTGCGAGTGTGAATTACCATAATGTAAACTTATAATTTATAATTGAGAGTGTGATGTGAATGCAAGGTGGACTCCACCATGATGGGTTTCCCTAATTTATCATTTCAATAATTAATGTTCTTCACTTCAAGAGATGACCTCACCTTTTGCCACTTCCAAAGTTCATTGTATATGTCAATCACCCAAATTTTCAGTTAAAAATGATTGTTTAGTCATGTGTTTATGTTTAAAAAAGTTGAAAAGTCCGTCATATAGGATCTTCATACACCATAATTATTATTTAGTGCAATAGGAAAGTCCTCTGCAAAGGGTGTTCATGATTCCATTGAACATGCAAAAAAATATACAATTACATAATTTTTAACATGAGTACCAAATGCATCTTTCATTTTATGTGCTTATCTTTCTACATTCTCATGTGGAATGTAAAAATTCACGTAGTACATTGTAAAAAAACAAAAAATTATTTTATTTATTGTATGTGTACTTTGTTTTCAATATAATGCTCAGCACTAATTTGAATATAATGCCCACAACTAATTTGAACTTTCTTAATGAAAATTTTGAATATTCACGTTAAAAATTTCATGACATTTTAAATTTTGGACATCTTCAGTCCAGTGGCCATGAAACGTGTACATGATTTATTAAATGGGCAAGCATTGAAAATTTGCTTGGAATCCAATGCATAACTTTAGTTACAGTAATTTTTGGCTTTGCCAAGGATACTAATTGATTTATTGTATGTCTTTCATAATGTTCTATTATTTTAAACAAAAAGAGGGTTTCATGGACTTTTACATTTTTTTAACTACTCAAACCCATTTGAAAAAGTATCAATTAATTTTTTTAAGTTCATTTGTAAGGCTTTGGTTTATGCCAAAGTGTTAAAACTTTTTTTTTCCAGTTTTTTCAATGTTTATGTATGTACGCTTTTTTCGAATGTTGAACATTTAATCCACATTTTTAACACTAGACCCTATACCCTAAAACCCTAAACCCTAAACCCTAAACCCTAAACCCTAAAGCGTTGTTTACATTTTGTACACCAACATTCGTAAACAAAGAGATTTTATTTTTAAAATGCAAAGTCAACAAAGTTACAAAAGTTCAATACATTCTTTGCACATGCATTGTTGCGTGGCAAGGAAAAGGAAGGAGAGAATGTCTCACCTACTTCTGGAAATCTTTAATGTTAGGCAAAAAATTGCGCGCAAAATTTGCTTTGTCAACACTGTGATTTGCGAAAAAAATTTCCAATAGTTGACTTTGCAAATCCGCAAACACCTGAAATAGGCTTGAATCTGAAGTAAGCACTGTCAAGTGGACGACTATTTTTCTAATGAAAGACTGCACGAACTTCTTCCAAAGATCGTGTGACCTGAAAAAGTGCTACAAAGTGGAAAACAAATCTCCCGAAAAAAAATTTGAAATTTGAATTCATTTTGTTTTGGCGCGGCCCCCTTCCGGCGCCAAAACTTTGTTCCCCCCCGCGCCAAAACTTTGCTCCCCTCGGCGTGGTTGGCCAGGTGCTTTGTGTATGCGCGTTGAGATTGTTAGTGTCGTTCTCATTCTCATTTGGCTTTTCTTATGTGATCGTGAACCTGTTCAAGCTCTCTGTTATTCATTGTTGTCATTTTCTTCTGTTGTGGTTTGAACACAGTTGGACGAGGCGTTCTGCAGTTCAAGGTGCGCTTTGCGTACAACCAACAGATGAAAGCATTTTCTTTGTCCAGACATTTGTAGCACTCCAGTACTTTGTGCATAGTCATAGAACGCAACAGATTTCAAGTTCGACAGAGTTTTCCTCTTCTTCTTGAACATTTTAATTTCGTATTGAGGAATTTGCAATGTGCTCATACATTTTCAAGTACAAGTTCAGTTTTAAGTCATCATACTGAATTCAATTTTTGCGGTATGAATAGGTACCCTGGTTTGTAGCCGTAAAATCCGGGTCTATATTTAGAAACTTCAGTGGGCTACATGTTTTTGAAGACGTGCAATTTAGGACGGTCCGTCCTAAAACGCAAGTAGACCATGTCATGACTTGTATTTCATATCGAGCATATAACGTTTTTGTAAGAAGTGTAGTTTAGGTCGGTCCGACCTAAACTGCACTGCGATGGAAAATAATTTTATGAATATGACAACAAAATACAGTAGCACTGAATCCAATTTCCTTGACCCTATTCATGCAGTTTAGGGCGGTCCGCCCTAAATTGCAGATTGACAAACCTAAATATTTTCTAAAGACTTGAATAAGTTGGGGTTTCTAATAAATAATCACAAAATCAACAGTTTGGATATGCACTTTAGGTCGGTCCGCCCTAAAATGAAATGCATCAATGCCTTAATTTATATTCTATATAGTAAAATTTTCACTAGTGGGACGAGCAGTTTAGGTTGGTCCGCCCTAAATTGCAATGCATCATTTACCCACTGAAATGAAGACAATTTATATTTACGCTATATATACTTTCATTGTAGTTTAGGGCGGTCCGTCCTAAACTACATACTGACAAACCTAAATGTTTTAGAAGCATTAACTAGGTAGGTACTGCTATATCTTCAAAACACGGAGAGTCCGGACATACACTTTAGGACGGTCCGCCCTAAATTGCATTGCAATAGTTTTTTATTGCACAACAGTGAACAAAGCCGGTTCTTGTTCAATTTAGAAAGGACTTCGACTACCTTCACGCAGTTTCTACCGGTCATACAGTTTAGGGAGGTCCGCCCTAAAATACACTTCTTCCTTGTTCAATTTATAGGGTTTGAGCATGTCGAGTCTGGAATATATCACACTATGTTCATGCAGTTTAGGTAGGTTCGCCCTAAATTGAAATGACACAATTTTTGTACTTAAGAAATAAAATATGAGGGGATGTCTTATTTAGTTTCTAAAATTTGACAAAGTGGTCATGCTATTAGCTTCAAAGCGCCACACCATTGATATTGACAGATTAAGAAAATGAATCAGGTCTGCGGCATCTGTGTTCAGAAAATTTCACACTACTGTGAAGCAGATAAGAGTTGTTAGCCGTACAATGATCATTTATTTCGATCAGATTGGTCTTCATTGATCTAGAACTTTGTCTGTCTAGTTGTGCAGTTTAGGGAGGTCCGCCCTAAACTGCATTTATATAAATTAAAAAATTACATTAAATAAAATTTGACAGGTCTTTCTTCATCTATTAATTTTGTATTCGGATTGTGGTTTATGGTTACAGATAATATGGGCTCTGCTAATGTCCCACTTGACCTCATAGACTCATCAAACGATGAACTCCAAGTACCTCAAGAAATGAGTGTTGGCATTCCTGAGTGTGAAGGGCTTCCTCGACAAAAATGGAATACAAGGTTTGTTACTTTGTATAATGGAGAGGGCGTTCTTGTTGGAGAAGGTACTTGTCATAGTGTGAATTCAGATCTTGTACTTGGTGTCACTGGACCTCTTGGAGACACTCATGTGTCAGTGCACATTTCAAAATCACATTTTGAAGTGGACATTTCTGAAGAGAATGTCTTCTCATTAGTAGCTTGGCCTATTGAGCTCGTGCACTGTCGTGGTGCTAGTTTACGCGATCATGAACAGAGAGACAAATTCAACCGTCTGCAAGCAAGTTTAAAGAATCCACCATCATCCAAATCTGCTAGGCCCTATGCAAGTGCCAACCGAAATCCGCCTCGTCAAACTGCTGTCAGAGCAAAAGACCTCCTTACACAAGAGTCAATCAACATGGTGTCTAGCAAGGTCTGCTGCAATAAGAATTGTGTCCAACCGTTCCCGAGGGAGAAAATTCGGGCATTTCGAGAAAGAATGTACAGAAATTCAACATTTAAACACCGTGCCTTCATGAAGACTGATGTGCACAGACAAATTCATGAAGGTGCACATCGAAGGAAGATGGTTACAATTGAAGGCATAAATGTGTGTTTGCGCGCATGGATGCTTATTGCGGGAATTGTTGAGTCTACATTCTATCGCTACTCAAAATACATGAAGCTCGATCGAGAAGCAAGGGATCACGGTAATACAGGACTGTTGAAGCCTAGAGAACATACCCTACAAGCAATAGCTTTTTTAAAGTGCATCCTTGACAGGGAAGCCGATCATATGCCGCATCGCACCCGGAGTCTAAAGGCAGGTGAGAAGGTCGTGTCAAAGATTCTTCCGACCTCATTTCAATGGAAAGACCAATTGAAGAAACTCAATGATTCCAATGCGGCCTTCGGATTGAAGGAGATCTCCACTTCGAACTTGAGTAAAATAAGGTCCACAAAGTTCTCAGAATTCGATGTGAAGAAGCCAGGGGATAATTTTGCTCGGTGTGCTACTTGTGACAAGCTAAATGAGCTTGTTAAGGGTGCTATCAGTGGATCTCAAACTGCTTTGAAATGGGCAAGAAGATTGGATAGGCATCTTACCATTGCTCGTGCCCATAAGGATGTATATTACATCAATCGAGAGTTGTCATTCAAGTCTCCGCATGAATGTTTTACAATCATACACGACAAAATGGATCACTCGAAAACCGCTTGTCCTGTGTTCTCTCACAAGAGTAAAGAACTCGATGGCCTCATGAAGCTACCAGTTTCTGTGACGGGCATGCTTGCACATGGTCATGCAAATGTACGCTACGCGCATTATGGCTTGGATGTCTTCTCCCATGACTCCAACTATACCGTTGGATCAATGGCAAAGTTGTTGCGAGATTTAGAGTTAGTTCCGAAGTCTTCTTCTAGAGAGTTGTTCAAAAATTCAAAGTCCACTACTTTGTTTAAGGCTGTACTAGAGGGTGCAGACATGTGCAACGTGTCACTACCGCCGTTGCCAAATACTTTAGCTCCAGCCATGCGGCTACCGCCCATTTTGAACGTGCAGATGGACAATGCCACTGGAGACAACAAGAATAGATATGTTTTCTGTTTTTGGTCTTTACTTGTCGCAAATAAAATCTTCCGGGAAGTGTACGTGAACTTCATGATTGTGGGTCACACACATGACGATATAGATGCGTTGTTTGGAAGATGGAGCATGGATTTGAAGAAAGACAACTTCTCAACAGTACCAGCACTAATGAAGTCATTCATGGATATGGATTCCATCCCCGTTATCCCTCACCTTATTGAAGAAGTGCCCGATTTCAAGGGTTTTATAGCAGGGTCGCTTGTTGATGGTGATGACATCCTCGTTGGACACACAAAACCACATTAGTTGAAGTTCTACCTGGACTCAACGGGGTGCCCTGTCATGAAGTACAAACTTCTTTGCACTGATGCAGAGTGGTTAGGAGAAGACGGAAGAGGCATCAAATTATGGAAAGAAGATGTTGAAGGGCGAAGTTTGTGGCCACAGGGTGAACCGCTGCCTGTTCCGTTGAAGCCTATGAAAGGCTTAGATGACATCGTCAAAGGTGTGTCGGGGTTCGTGAAATATTGGGACAATTTATGCAATGCAGATGTCACTGGGGATTACCTAAGACGTTACGAGCACATAGTGAGGTACTGGCGTGGCGTCAAGACAGCGTTGATGGAACCATTACCTACCTTTGGTGTTTTGAGAGATGGTTTTTGGCCAACTTCACGAGTAGTAGCAGATCGAGCGGATGAATTGAACGAGGATGGTGAAGAGCGTGAAGAGTTTGGGGAAGATGACCCGTACGTTGGGCCGTTGAGTGGTCGTCCAAATCCATCCTTTCGGGTAGCTCGAGATTTGTTTGAAGGCTATTTTGTTGCGGTTCGCCCCGCAGATGGTGACACTCATCCGGTGTGGATTGCAAGGGCATTGTCTGATCCGAATTGCAGCCCAGAAAATCCGAATTGTGTCCGTATTCAATACTTCCGTCCAACATCAAGGAATCAAGATGTTATAGATTTCTACACCGGATGGGACAGCGAAAGAGGTCTGCGTTGGAAGGTAGATGAAACTGAACCTCCTGTTTGGCAACACACTGATGCTCTTATGACAGCGTGGAAGTCGAGGATCAAGAAAGACACTCAGGAGTGCATGATTAAGATCCCTACTATACAAATTGAAGTCATTAACGAGAGCTTGAGTTCCTATAATTGAGAAGCCATATGTACATAAGGGTATATGTGGTATGCTTTATTTTATATTTCCCATCCACATATTCTGTGTAATGGATGGAATTTATATATTGCAGTAGATGGCATATACTTTAATTATGTTGGTTTGGATTTATAGTTTGGTATTGTTTATATGCTTTGAAATGTAGCTTTTGTTTTTACAAAACAAGAGGATTCAATTTCAATTATAATAAATTGCTTCTAAGTACATTTGAGTTTTATTATTTTTCTATGTTTTAATTTATTTTTGTTGAAGCACTTATGTTATAATATCTATGACTAATATTATTGATAATTTGAAGCAACTGGAAAAAATGGGTAGTGGTTCTAATGACTATGTGTTTGATAATTGTGTTAAGTAATTGTCACAATTCGGGTAGGGGCCGATTGATTGTTACAACTTTCCTAGCTGCATGCATAGGTCATTAGGCAGCACCAAGTCATGCCTCTCCCTCAACCACTTATTCATATTCAATGAGAATAGAACTCGGACCGTTTGAATGACATGAACCATCCTTTACAACCAACTTCAAAGCTCATGACATGGTGTTCAAAAAGTAAAGATTTTATGTATATTAATGTTAGCATTGGTGCTTGAAATTTGACCTAATGTTCAAATTAGAGACTTTGTATGTCACTACACTCTCATTTTAATGGAAATTACATTAAAAAATTAGTATGTCTAATATTTGTCAACCTAAATTATATACAAAACATCCATTTGTATTGGTATCAAAATCGACAATATTATTTTGGGAGAGTCCTAAACTCCCAAAATTTTGAATATAGCGTTCTACGATGTTCTCCATTCACATCTACTTTGCATAAGTTGTCCCAATAGTTTATGAATCCTGATAAACCTTTGACAATGTCATTGACACCTTTCATTGACTTGAGTGGTACTAGCAAAGGCACACCACATGGCCATAGACTTTGTCCTTCATCGTCTTCTTTCCACAACTTAATAGCTTGACCATACCTGCCTAACTAGTTTTCATTCGTGCACTTCAACTTGTACTTCATGACTAGGCATCCAGTAGAGTCAAGGTAAAGTTTCACTTGTTGCGGTCTTATGTGCCCCACAAGGATTTCATCACCATCCATTCATTTTCTTGCAATAAAACGCTTGAAATCAAGCACCTCCTCTATGAGGTGAGGGATAGTAGGAATGGATTCAACATCCATGAATGACTTCATGAGCGTCGGGATTGTTGGAAAGTTTTCCTTCTTCAACAGTATGCTCCATCTTTTAAACAATGTGTCAATGTTGTCGTGTGTGTAACCAACAATCATGAAGTTGACATACACTTCTCTGAAGATCTTACTAGCAACAAGTAGAGACCAGAAACAAAAAACATATTTGTTCGTGTTGTCACTAGTGGCATTGTCTATTTGCACGTTCAAAATAGAAGATAAAGGCATTGCTAAAACTGCATTCATTGGAGGTGGTGGCAGTGACACATTGCACATCTCTTTACCCTGTAACACCGCCCTGAACAAATTTGAAGACTCTGACCCAAAAAATAATTGCCGAGAAGAAGACTTTGATGGCAATTCCAGATTCCGCAACTTACAACTTTGCCATAGAACCAATTGTATAGTTTGAATGGTGTTTAAAGGATCCAAACTGTAATGTGTGTAACGCACATCTCCATGACCATGAGCAATCATACCAGTGATAGACATAGGTAATTTCACAAGGCCATCAAGTTCTTTACTCTTGTGGGAAAAGACTGGAGAAGCAGTCTTTACATGATCCATCTTGTCGTGCATAACTATGAGGCATTCATGTGGAAAAGTTACCGAATGGTGACGATTTGCATAATACAACTTTTGATGGCTCGAGCAATCTCAATGTGCCTATTCAACTTCCAAGAAAACTTCAGTTCATTGTGAGACCCACTTATAGCACTTTTCTTGAGGTATTGCAATTTGTCACACGTGCCACACTGCGCAAATTAAATTGTCTCCAGGCTTCTTCACCTCATACTCTAGGAACTTACAGCATCTAATCTTATTTAAGTTCAAAGCTAACACCTCACTCAGTCCAAAAACAACATTGACATCATTGAATTCTTTTCATCTTACCCTTCCACTGGAAGGTAGAAGGTAGGATCTTGGCCACAACTTTCTCTCCTGACTTCAGGGTTTTCGTACGATGAGGCATGTGATCTGCTTCTTTTTCTAGAATGTACTTCAATGTTGCTATAGCTTGTTGAATGTGCTTCTTTGGCTTCACTGTTCCCTTATTGCCAATTTGCCATGGTCCTTTGCCTCTCAACCAGGCCTCATGTACGATTGGTAGCGATAGAATGTGGCCTCAGGGACCCTAGCTATATGCATCCACGCTCGCATACATATTGGTGTGTTGTCAATTGACACCATTCGTCTACCACACTCGTCAACATGCACCTATCTGTACACATCCATTTTCATGTAGGCCCTGTGCTTGAACATGGAGTTGCGATACATGCGTTCACGAAAGACTCGAATCTTATCCCTAGGAAATGGCTGAACGTAGTTCTGACTACAACATAATTTGATAGACATTGCGTGGATGGAATCCTGAGTAAGCAGCTCCTTCAATTTCAAACTTGCCTTGTGAGGCGCATTTCGAATGATACTTGTGTATAGTTTGAAAGACGTCAAAGAGGGCAGATTCAAAAAAGCCTATTGGAAATGGTTGAAGTTGTCCCTAGCCTCATGGTCTTTAAGGCTAGCTCCACGACAATAGACAAGATGGATAGGCCAAGCCAACAATGAGCACACTTGTTTATCCGGTAGGTCCTTTTTGCTATGCGTTTTGGAGATGTAATCACCACATGGGTGTCACCAAGAGGGCCATTGGCACCTAGAACAAGGTCAGAGTTCACACTGTAACAAACACCTTCACCCACAAGCACTCCAACCTCATTGTACAAGGTGACAACCCGAGTATTCCAAAGCCGACACGGTAGACCTTTGCATTCTGGGACCCCAACATTCATTGCTTCGACATTCTGAAATTTGTCTTTTGAAAATGCCATAAAATCTTCTTCATCATGTCTAAATTCACTAGATTCAGAACCCGATGACACGTCCATGTCATCAGGATCATCCGTAGTATCTATAGATACCCGAGAAATGCAATGTGAAACAAGGGAAGTAAATTAAAGCTTAGATCATGTAGTCTCATTCATATTTAGGTCGACTCGATTTGAATGATCAAATGCTATAGCTACATCTATGACACCAATAAACCCATTTTTTGAAGCCTAAGATTCAACTATAATTGAAATCATTAGAATTGTTTATAAATTTAGATATATGTGAATTCTATTTTCAGGTCAAATTGACCTGAAGTGCCTGACCCTTGCCTTATTTAATTTTTGATCGCTGAGGAAGTATACGTTTGAAAATTGAGTACATCCCTCAACTTCAGGTCGGATTGACTTGAAGTGTTCTTTGTACTCATTGAAAATGAACCCATCCTCATCTGTACGTTTACTAATTTCTGAAGTCCAAAATCCTAAGAGTCCCCGACCCTTGTAGGGACTTTGGGACTTTAAAGGTTAAGAACACAAAAATAATTGGACTGATTCCAAATTTTTTGGAATCTTCCAAACATTATGCTAATGTTCCAAACATTATGCTATTAATCATTAAATTTAAAAAAAAAATGCATATATAAATTTTTTGGGTAGGATCCAATTTGGTTAATTTTGACTTTCTACTTGTTTTGTTTCAAAATTTGTATAAATTTGAGAGAATTTTTTATTTCTCATTCTTAAAAATTAAAAAATACTGCATTTGCCTTAGATTCCAAAACAATTTTTTTCCAAGGGGGGAAAGCACTATTCATCTTCTTATAATTTTTCTTCTCCAAAAGCTGCAATTTTTGCCTACACAATTGATCATCCAAATTCCAAAATTGTTATTATCTAAAAATCCAACGGTCAACATTTTTTATAATTAATTCCACACATCCTACTATCCTAGACATAGTAGTCTTCTTTTTTGTACGCTTCTATAAAGAATTTCAAATACATCCCATACACAAAAAAATATCAAAGTGGAAAGATTCATTGGAGAATTTCATTGTCAAAACATTGTTAGGCCTTCAGGGGTTGAACATAACTACCTTGCAATCTACTTGCTCAAATTTCTAGGGATTTTGTCCAAACATTTTTATACTACTCTAATACAATATTCTACAGTTAGATATGGAAAAAAATTTGGTTACATACAATATCTAAGAAAAATAATTTATCATCTTATTTTCAATTTTAGGGTAGAAAGAGGAGCTCATTATATACATATGAGGTGGTAGGAGGTACAACAACCCACATGAGATATGTTAACTACAATTAGTGCTTACGAGTTCCATTGCTCATGGTGAGCTCAAATTAAAGTAGGATTTTAGAGGTTGAAACTTGATGTACTATCCTATTACCAAACCCAAAACTGTTGAACTTTTCTGCAAGCAAAAAATGATTGTATTTTACTTCAATTCCAAACATAAGTAGATGTCTAGATTACAATCATCAAAAGAACCACTTAACTTGAATCCAAAAATAAAACAAATTGTATTCGATTTTTTTCCAAAATAATTATAGTAACCAATTTTATTTATTTTTAAAAACAATCTAAACCCAAAAATAAAAGAAGAGGTATTTGATTTCAATTCCTAAATCCAAACTTTGAAATGAAGCATTGAATGTTTGAACTCGAATCCAAAAAACAAGTAACTTGAAATTGATGACAATCCCTAAACCCTTGCACTAGTTTTATCCTTCAATTATGTTGTAGCACAAGAAAGCACAATTACTCCTAATGGCATGAAAATACCACTAAGTGACTCGTGTATCGTTCACTATAAGAAAACCTTATTTTACGTGACGGATTGACATCAAAAGGAACGGATTTTAGGTGACATCAAAGGTGACATCAAAAAAACAACCTATGTTTTTATGTCAACAACGATGTCCATTGATGTTATATTGGACATCATTATTGACATAAAAACATGGGTTTGTTTTTTTCAATATCACCTAAAATCCATTCCTTTTGACATCAATAAATTTTGGTTTCTTATAGTGGTTCCACAGGGATTTAGTTTGTAACTCCTTTAAACATCCGGATTAGGAATGTATTCCAGTTGTCATTCTTTCCTCTTTAATCTACTAAATCTCTCTCTTATTTTAGTTCAAAATATCTTCCACTGTTATCTGGAATCTAAGAAAGAACAACCAGGACCTGTGCCTAGTCCGTATTCCAGTTTAGTTATACAAAGTCATATAACCTCTTAGGGAACTAGGGAAGAGGGTTCCGTGCTTAGATTTAAGGGAGGACACGTAAATCCTACCCTCCGAGTATTTAGGGACTCAGAGAAAACGCTCATTCACCCACACCTATACTCTTATACAACCCCAAGAAATATTCGGGTAATGACTTCTTCACAACTAATCCGGTTTGTTCACTAAATCAGTAGGTCATGTAAGAAGCCTTACCCTCTTCAATTACTACAATGACAAATCCTAAGCTGACTCAACTCTATAAGGAGATGCTCAAGAGCTTTAAAGGGAGTAGCAGTTACTCAATTATTCCAACATACTCTGTATTGGTCACTGGATGGTTTCAGATTTACTCACTTCCTCCGGGGAGATATCCGGATTAGTACCCCGACTACCGCCACTTAACTAAGTTTTCATACCTGCACCCTACTCAAACATATGGAGAAGGACTTCCAAACAATCTTTCCCTATCTTCCTCGCACTCTCAGTACCTCAGTGTACAATTCTTACTCATAGAATCGGATCTACTAGGATCCGGGGACTGTTTCCTCTTTCCTTTCTCTCAACCACAGCAGCCTCAGCTACCCGCATAGATCAGCAATAACTCACCACTAGGCATACCAACACAAGTACAATACACTAGACACATCAACTTGTGAAGTGGAAATATTGATTTTTACTTCAAATCAAGACAAAATTCTCACAATTGGAAACTGTCTGAGGAAACAATTGATCGTCACCTCCTAAATAACAAACCCAGGGACACAACGGTCCCTAGTTGAGAATCCTAACTAACCACAAGGGAGTGACACGTGCCATCCCAAAGCATATCCTTGACTTTCACTAAAAGACAGGAAACAAAGAGAAGGAATCCAAATCCTAAGAATCCGGATCAAGAAGTCCGGATACATCTGCATTGGAAAGTACCTTCCTAACTATTCCTACTTAACAACTCTGGTCTTGACTAACTCTTATGCCTAGCCCCTACTTCTTCGGTCGCTTGGGGGTGTCTTCCAAATTCTTGGCCCCTCCTTCCCGGGTTGGTTGCTTCCTTCCAGTCGCAGTCTTCCCTCCTCGTGATGTCTGGCCCTTCCTTGGAGTGGCCCCTTTCAATTTACCTTTCTTGGGAGGCGACTCTAATTTTGAAGACTCAACTGTGCTGCCTTCTTTGTCATTGACCTTGGGCAAATCCTCCTCCTCTTCATCTGAAACCGGAATAACGTCTAGTGACCTCACCCTCTTGTTTGTTTGCTTCTTCTTGGTAGCGCTTGGTTGAACCGGACTCGGCTTTTTGCTGACAAGAGAGTCCAAACTTTTGCCCAACCTTGAGTGACTTTGAGTATGTGATCCGGGTGTTGAATCTTTGCCGGCTCAGACCCCATCTTCCCGTATGGTGGGATTCGGGGAGGGGTGAATTCAATCCCCTTCCCCTTCTTGGATGATATGGGAGAAGGAGAATGAGCCTTGGAGGGGGTGGCACCACCGGTTCCTCCCATTCCTTTTCCTGGTTGGTTTAATCCCAACAGGTCTCTCATCTCACTCAAAGTCTTCTCCATTTTTGCACCATAACTAACCAGAACTGAGACCAACTTTGGCCCCAGTTGCATTCCTTCCTTGTGAACGCCCTCATCAAACAACTGGGCACGATTCACCACATCTCCGGTATTCCCAAGGAATTCCCCAATCCGCCCAAGTAGGTCCACAGATTCAACAGAGAATTTCTTACTCCTCTCTAATTCATCTGTTTTCTCCTTGACCTTATTCTGGAGCTCTCCTATGGTCCCGGTCAACTCTTCTATTTACTCTCCAACTTCCGGACACTCTTCCCAGGTAGCAAAGTATCTACTTCTCTCGTGAGCTGGGAGGGATCTACTCCTAACGCCTTGCTGACTTTTTGAATGGTTTCCCATTTTTTGGCTATGTGCTAGCGGATCTTGGTTAACTCCTCAATGATCTGCCCTAAGGCATCTCCCTTCCGGACTGAATCCCATGTCAGCTCATCTTTCTTAGTTCCTACCTCTGGACCCTTATCCTTACGACTGGGTTTCAGTTCCTTGGATTCCGGTTCCGGAATTGAATCTCTCTCTTTCCCTTTCTGCTCGTCTTCAATATCAAACTCTAACATCACTAAGTGTCGTAGACCAAAATGAGAGGATGAGGATGGTTATATAGAATATATAAGTAAGGAGTGGACATTGGTAAAAAATTTTGATTTGCAAGATGGCAAACTAATTATATTACCAATATTAACCCTACCTCACTATTGGATTAGTAGTAGATAGATAATTTGGTTAAAAAAGATATTGTAAGATTCCTATTTTCCTAAAGATCTGGAACCGGATCCGTATCGAAGGAACGGAACAGGGGTCGAAAAATATACCGGGACCGGAAGCAAACGCATCCGCATACTACCGGAAGATTATTGGGACAGGAATAGAAAATATCGGATCCAACGGTAATCCCATACATCACGGAGGACCGTTTTAACGGCTAGATTCCTCCGTGATGATTGCGGAAATAGCTACTTTCCCAACAGCTGTGACTGCTAGGAAAGGATATGCACGGGTTTGGTTCCTCAAACCTCATTGTGTCTTTGTGGTTTGGGAGCGTTCTCAGAGCAAGGTTTGCCTTTAGAGGTGTGAGAGGATTGGGTGATCTTACTTTCCGGATCCTGTCATGGAGAGGAAGAGGATTAACCAGGAGTTGTAGCAAGAAAAGGGCAAGAGGTTTGAGTGGTGAGTGTTTTGGAGAGTTCTGCAACCATGGTGAAGGCGGAAGCAAGCGGGTCATCTCCTTTCAAGATCAAGAGCATCTGTCTAGTGATTCCGAAGGATGACGGAGAGCGGAAGCAGTTGGAGGAGGATTTGGACCAATTCGGGTGTGCGGGATTCCTCTACCGACCATGGACCTTGAAGAACGAGGAAATGATCCGGGAGTTGATGAATGAGCAGTCGAACGAATGGATCAAGACCGTCCGAGCTCTGCCCGGAAGGTGGATTGAGGACATCTGGAAGAGGGTCTACGGTTTTCCTCGACCTGGAGAGGGGATGGCTTCGCGGGTACACAAGTTCGCGGAAGGTAAATTCTCTAATCCTCCTCACCCTAAGGATGGCTACGTAGTAGTAGATTGCAAGGTGGCAAGAGAGAGGAGGGTGTTAGAATTTGTAGTATCGATTTTGTATCCAGAACGGCCAAATCGGGTCACGGTAAGTTGGGCCAATACGATCTTCGGAGCGTTGAGTGGGGAAAAGAAAGTGTTTTGGGGAGGAATAGTGAAAGATCTGGTAGGGAAGATGGTGAACGCCCTAGAAAACGCAAAGGCCACCTCCATTGGGCCATTCCTCTTTCACATGTATGACTTCCTAAGTACTCTGAAAACTTCAGAGAAGACCATGTATAAGGCCGCAACCACCCTAGTGAAACATAATCTTACTCCACCCCGAGAGGAAGAAGAAGAAGAGAGAAAGGAGGGACCAGATGAGGGATCTGAGAGGGGATCTTCAGAGAGAAGGAAGGAGCCTTCCGAAAGGAGGACAGAGGCTGAGAGGGTTTCAGTCTCTTCTAAGAAGGAATCCAGAGAGAAGAGGAAAGTCTCGCCGGAACCTGAAGTTCTAGAAGAGGATTCTTTGGGGAGGATCATTTCGGACTTAGGGAGAGTCTGGGAGGAGCTTTACACGGAGAGAGGAGCAGTGAGGAATGTATGTGGACTGCTTGGAGGGATCAATGTATTAGAGCTCGCGGAGAAAGTAGAAGGATTGATCCGGGATAGTGAAAACCGGAAGTGGGAGACCCGCATCAAGGAGTTGATTGAGAGGAATGGGGATCTCCAGCGGCAAATTGAGAAGGGTGAGGAAAAGAAGAGAGAGGTGGACCGGCTTACCTCAGAGTTTAAGGGGGCCATTAGGAGAGTTGGGGCCTTTGTTTCCAACACTGCGGATGTTGTAAACAAAGCCAAACTCTATGATGCGGGAATCCATGAGGCAAGACCGGAAGCCGCAGATAAAGTTGTCTTAGTTTTGGTAAAGTATTCCGAAGAGATGGAGAAGTTCATGTTTGAAGTCCGAGATGTTCTTCACCAAGCAGAACGGTTTCCGGAATCCGGAATAAAGAGGAAGGATGAAGAGATGGAGCCAACCAAAAAGGATGCGCCCACAAAGACTCCAACAAAGACGCCAACCAAGCGAGAAAGGCAGGAGGATGAGTTGACACCAACCTCTAAGGGTATGGAGGGGAGGAAAGAAGGATCAGTGCACGGATCCGGATCAAAGGATCGAATTCGGAAGTCAAAATCCGACTTAGGCACACCATAGAGTAAAGGCTCTCAACCTTCACCCGCCAAGAAGACTGTGAAGAAGGTTACTTCCATTAGAGGAAGAGACGTGCCTCTAAGGAGTCAACAATCCGCGGAGGACAAATCTCCAAGCCAATCCGAGTGGGAGGAAAGTTTGTCGAGATTCGGAGAAGAGGATTCAGAAGACACCGGATTAGAAGAGGAATCGGAACCATTGTTTAGTGCGGGTAGCTGGTTTGTAGGTGTGGAGGAAGACAAGTAGCCCCCGGATTTTGTCCAGGATCTGATTTTGAGAGCTTTGAGGATTTGGTTAAGGAAAACTTTGTGTATTGAGAGGGTATTTTAGTTGCTGAAGTTCCTTAGGAGTCTTCTGAGTAGGATAGCCATTCTTAGGTTGGGTGAATTCTTCAAGAGGGAGAACGAATGCTAGCCGACATCTGATGAGGTCCTACTGGATCCGGAAGAAAGGAACAGGAAGGTAGTTAGGATCTCTCAGTTATCGAGTGCCGGATTACGCTTTTGGGGTCCTGTCTGGATAGGTCTGTCGTTGTAGTACTGGGAGGATAATAGGGGTTCCTGAGTGACCTGCTAGTCTGGATCAACATCCGGATTAATTGTGAGGAAGTAACTATTTCCTATTTCTTTTTGGTATTTGTTGTTGTTATTCTAAGTGGAACTTCATTTCACTCTAAACACGTTTGAAGGGTAGGGTTTACGTTCCCTTCCTAAAACCAAAGAGCGGAACCCTCTTGGTAGAGGTAAAACTAACATTTTGTGAGTTACTGCAATCGGATAGAAATCCTCTTTCCGGTTCCGCATCCGTCTAAATTGATCCGGATAGAGAGAAGCACAGGATTATGACAATCCTCCGTGTTCGATTACTGGTGGAAGACTTAGAGTGGACGTAAGGGAATTGGAGTATGGAGAGGAGAGGGTATTGAGAGAGTTTCATGTTGCAAATATTTAGATCCGGTTTTGCTTGGGTTTGGTGTTTTCTGAATCCTGTTCCGGATATCTTGAGGAAACTAACGTTGAAATCCTGTGGGAACGATACATGAGTCATCTAAGGTGTTTTACATCAATTTAACACCTAAGGGTAGGATTTGTGCTTCCTTGTGCTATGACACGACGAAGTGGCGCCACTATCGGGGATTTCTAGAATAGCATCCTAGAGATTCTGGGTTGTATTAGGAATCGCCATTTTTGTTGATTCTTCTGTCACGGATAGTGCAAGGCTGCTCTTCTTTACGTACAAAACATTGTTAGAATCCTTTCTTTTTGAGAGAAGTCTTGAAGTGGAGGTTATAGAGGAATACTTCCTCATGAAAAGGACGGAGAAAGGAGGAACTTCAGAAAGAAGATCTAGCCGGATTAGAAGAGGTGAAGTTCTTGTTCACAGGATACCTGGTATAAACACAGAGCAGAGGCTTAGTTCTGTGTTTGAAGTTCAAGAAGAGTTTGCCACCGATACAGCTGAAGAAGTGTTTGATACTCTTGACACGGAACCAGATCCGGTTACCACCGGAGAGTTTCCGGTTCCGGTAGACGAGGAAGAGGAACAAGTCGACTGTGAGCCTGAACACATTATCTGTCACGCCCCTATCTACTTGGGGTGCCCAAATGAACCTTAGTGCGCAAGGGGGGACCTTGGAGGTGACTTCCAAGCCTTGCAATAGACTAAGTAGGGAGAATGAGGAGACTCCCGATCAAACAGGGCGCAATAGCGCCCTGGTTTTGAGGTGAACATGAGAGTGTCACACATGCTTGGAAAGCTCTTGACAATACGCTTCTAATGGCGCAAAGAACGCGCAATTCGGAGTTGTGAGCGAAAAGTTATGGCCGCTCAAAGTTGACTGTGTCCCGGTGGCGCCGGGACACTTGAGGGCTAGGTGTGTGGGGTTCTCAATGAATCCCACAACAAAGTATGGCATGTGGCATATCATTGGAAAGCTATGAACACAAGGAATCTAGAATGACAAGCATTACGAGGTTCTAAGACATGAGTCAAAAGTTATGGCCAAAAGAAGAGCCGTGGTGAAGGCGTGACGCCTCCCCCGGTGCATCCGAATCTTTAGAGGGCCATAACTTTGTGAGAACTTGTCCAAATGGGACGAGTGAGCAGTCCATCGGCATCTACTCGTCGCGTAGATGTCCAAAATTGGCTCGCATGTTGGATTTGGAGTTTGGAGCGCAAAGTTACGCCGGTTGGAAGTTCGGGAGTCCAAACGGTGACGTAACTTGGCGATTTGGGTTGGAAGTGGGTGGTCTTCCACAACCCAAGGTTATCCAAGGACTTCCTTCGACCTAGGACGGGGGGGTCTGCCGAATACCATAGAGAGTACTATAGGAGGGGTTGGTCTCCCTCTTCACTCCCTCTTGAAGCCTTGGTGAGTCTCGGTGACTCATGGTTGGTGGTGGTGACTTCACCACCACTTCAAGGCACCATGGGACACTTGTGTGTGTCCCGTGGCATTGGTTGGGTGGAGTCCCGCTCCTTGTTAGGCCTTCTTAGATATGTCCCAAGTTATGAGTGCCGGTTACCTTTAGTGGATGAGTAGCAAATGCAAAAAGGGCTAGCATGGAGAGGGGTGACACTCAAGGGCGGTTAGGACCATGGTGAGTAGTGCCACCATGGGTCCTTGCACATTAAGGTGGAAGTTCCGCCCCATGTTACTAAGTGACATGCCCGGTGTCACGATGGGAGTGTGTGCTAGTAGTCCCGGTGACTAGGACTTGGCAAATGAGTTGGAAATGGGGACTAACACTGTGGGTGCTTGGCATGTGTAGTGTTAGGCAGTTGGTGACCAAGTGACGCTGTAAGTGGACTGGGGTGAACCTAGTGAGCTGCTGGGAGTTGGTAGGTGTCATTTGGGTCGCGACATTTGGTATCAGAGCAGGGCTACGTTGGTGTGCAGTGAGTCTTGGAGTCATGGTGAGAGCCAAGACAGGTGAAGTTGGAGCTTCAAGATAAGGGCGCCAAACACGTAGTCAAGGTTTGGAGGCTAATGAGCCTTCCTTGGAGGAAACTCAAGGAGGGGATTCTCTTCATTTGGAGCAAATGGAACAAGAACTGACTCCCATTGAGGAAGAGAATGTGGAAACTAGTGCCAGGGAAGGTGACACCGCCACTAGTCCCGGGAACCCCCAACGTGATCGCAAACGCAAAGGGCGTGACCTCATGTTTGAGGAACTTGTCAAAACACTTCAGGTGATGCAAGGTGAAATCAAAGAGCTTAAGGAGAAGGGTTCCACCTCTTCTTCTCACAAATTGTGCAAAACCAACATGCCATCTTCTTTCACAGGCATTGGCAAGGCCCACAAAGTGAAGGACTTTCTGGTGGAATTGGAGTTGTACTTTGAAGCTCAAAGAGCACCTGAAGAAGACAAGATCACCATCACGGTGACCTTTCTCAAGGATCATGCCTTGCTTTGGTGGACTCACTTTCGTGGGGAAAGTCCTGAGGTGGTGGACAACTTGACTTGGGTTGGTTTCAAGGAACACATTAGCGACTGCTTCACCCCAGAATACCAAGACATTCGTGATGGAGTGGCACTTGTAAGACTCAAGCAAACCGGGAGTCTTAGGGGGTATGTGCGGGAGTTTAATGCACACTTAAATGTGCTTCCAAGGCTAGATGAGCTAGCCAAGAAGATCATTTTTTTCAATGGGTTGCAAAGTTGGGCAGAACGTGCATTGTTTAGAATGTCCCAACTTCCAGAGACTTGTGCGGAGTTGTTGAAGCTGGCGGAAAGGATTGGTGATGATGAAGGCCAAAACAAAAAGGCTAAAGATGGGCCTTCAACAGGTGAGTCAAGCAAACACTCCAAGCGCAAGTTGAGGCGTCATGTTTGGATGAAGAGCAAGCATGGTGGGGATGGAGCCAAGTCAAGTGGGCCAAAAGAAGGACAAGCTAAGGGCATTAACAAAGGGGGTGACAAAACGAAAAGGGATGTGAGCCAAATGACTTGTTACAATTGTGGAGAGAAGGGCCACTTGTCCCGGGGTTGCACCAAACCTAAGGTGAGTGTTCAAAATGCACGCTCTCACACTGGAGAGCATGTTCTTCAAGGTGGCTTTTTGGCTAAGGCAAATCAACCCAAGTTGAGTCCCCGCTTGTTGTTCTTAAAAGGATCCATAAGTAAGCATGATGTTTCACTCCTGGTGGATACAGGTGCAACTCACTCATTCGTGAGTCCAAGACTTGCTAAAGAGTTGGGCTTGCAAATCAAGGAGTCTTGCAAGCCCATCAAAGTGCAGTTTGCCAAGGGTAAGCCGCACAAGACAAGTAAGGTGGCAACGAATGTGGAAGTGAAGTGTGGGAAGTTCACCTTTGTGGAGGACTTCACGGTGTGTGATATGGATGGGGTAGACCTCATCTTAGGAAATACTTTCCTAGATACTTATGAAGTAGACATAAAAAGGCGGTCATCTTTGAAGGTGGTTGCCAATGTAGATGGCAAAGAGATAGAGTTAGAAATAACTAAGTCACCCAAGATGTTGGGGACTCAGGGTTGCTATTCTGTGAGCCTGTGAGCGGGAATGTGTGAGCATGTGAGCATACAACTTTTTTGTCTAGGGTTTGATGAGGTACCTATGACCGTGGAAATTGGAAAGAGGACTACACCTAACGATGTATGATGGAAAAAAATAAAATGTGATATATATGTTTTGATTGTAGGGTAACGCAATCCAATTTCAATGAAATTCATTGCAAATTTTATTGATACTATGTTAGGGTTTTTAGGATTGAAAAGATATTTGGTCCATAGTTCACGATTGTAGTGAAATACGGTTATTTATTTTTGGGGTTTGTGATGTGAATTTCATCCCTTCAAATATAATGTTCATGATGTTTGGCTACATATTGAAATATAGGGTTTAGGATATTAAAATGTAGTTTAGGGTTCAACAAAAGATTTGAATTAGCGTTTAGGGTATGAAGGTACTTTCCACGATTATAAAGTTCTACCTCTAAGCATTCATTCTTGATCTGGATTTTGTAGGTAATCCTAATTGAAATACACAAAACAACGTACAATAAACAATAGAATAAAAATCAACATGTGAAAAGTAACTAGAAACAGAGTCACATAGATGATAAAGACATAGAGTGAGAGTGGTCACTACTCTCAGTGGATGAGGTCTCCTGCTTTGATTCTACAGTTGTCTCATCTACAAATTGCAGAATTCTAGGGTCTACAAATGTAGACTTTCTCTGTCTACAAAAATCCTCTTGACAGGCCAATATCCCAGCTAGAGCCTCTGCATACGATGGCAACACAAAGGGCTTCTTTGGGCTTGATAAAAAAGAGGATAGAGTGAAAAATGGCCGGGGAGCAAGTGGATTGCAAGTTATGCTGCAAATGAGAAAATGATTATTAGGAATGATAAAAAGATCATGTTCATGAAGAAAGAAACTTGTAGGATAAAGTCAAATTAAAGTGATCGAATAGTATACAGCTATTTGTAGAAAATGTAGAAAAAACAAGCAGGGGTAGACTTACTTACTGAAACGAGACTTCTTCACGATGTGGGGAACTTCAAGTTCTTGAGCTCCATCATCGTCAGAATCTTGTACGACAGGTGCAAGTGATGGTGGAACATCTCTCTCCACGCGAATCATTGGGGCCAAAATAGCCTCAAAAATGCCCTTGTCTTCTTCAAGTGCAATGATGTGTCTGCTCAAAATCCTGCAAGCGTGGATTGAAGCCCCTAATCCCCAAACAGAACAAAACAAATTACAATAGCACTCAATAAGAATAGAAGAACAAATAATAATCAATCTAAACAATAAAAGACAGTAAATGGCATTGAGCAAATACCTGTCGCTGCAGTGCAATCAATAACAACGTCGTTGGCAAATGTTGATGCTTCTATCAACATCTGCATGAAACGGGGATCCTTTTCTCTTGCACCCCTCCAAGGTTTGAAATTGCTATCCATGGTCAACGTCTCTCTCTTCGTGAAATTCTGAATAACATCATCAACTGCCACGTCTATTCCTAGCTCCTTCAGCTTGGGGCATGGCTGGAATTGAAACTTGGAAGGACCAATACCATCCAAGTTCCGGACCAGCAACATGACACGGAAGAACTGTGTCTGCAGAAGTAAAGTGGTGCCAAGTGAATAAGTCCAAATTGAATGAACAAATCTAAACTATTAGTTGCCATAACAAACCCATTGAAGCACAGATGTAATCAATTAAGACAATCCAAAGAAAAGTTACCCAAAAAATCACTACTTGAAATAGAAGATGGAAAATTGAAGAATGAAAGTATGCACGTCAACAAAGGATGAGTACATGAATAAAACAAGGAACAATGAAGGATGTACATATCGTACTTCTAGTAGAGATCGGTGAGACTAGGTGAAGCCAATTTGTTCCCCACCAATCCTTCATCTTCTGAAACGAATATGTTGCAGCGTACTTCAAAATCGTAGCCTTTGTGAGAGGACTCCGAGAATGAATAATAAGTAATGCACCATCATCGTGCAAATGACCATCAGCAAACTCAAAGACCGCCTCCAGCCAAGAAGGGTCGGCTGTGTTCCATTTCGGAACACTATTTGTAGGTACTGATAGACCTGGGACAGGCAACCCCTCAGGCATGTCCGCAATCACAAGGTCTACTCGGGGTTTATTGCTTGGAGCACCATGGAAGAAGCGCACCTTCTCTCCTTTGTGCTGCAAAATCATTCAATTGATTAGGAACCAAACCAAGCATGTTTGAAAACCCCAACATACTCAACAAATGGATGAAAATGAAAATGCCAACCTTGTCAACAAAATTGACAATGTCGTGGTATACTTTGGGAAGAGGATCGGCCAAGACATCCGTAAGAGAGTAATTCAGAAGCAACTCGTGAATAGAAATCTCTGAATCTGGCAAGTACTCCACAGCGGATGGACCATGCTGCATCTCGTCATTGCTGAGTGAAGCATACTCAGCATCACGCTTAGTGCCACGTGAATTTGTGCGTTGGTGCTGGGAAGCTGCGTCATTGCAAGATGAAGGTAAGACATCCTTTTGGGGCCTCTTCCCCTTCTCCTTCTCCGCCAATGGTACTTGATCGGACTCAACAACCTTCTTTGTCTTCTTCGTGGCTCTCTCCTTTGCCTTGTCCACCGCCTCGAAGTTCTTGAGTGCAATCTTCTTGTCTGCGTCGTCTCTCTTTTTGATTGCCTTTGCCTTTGCATCCTCATCAAGGCCAATGAACTCATCAAACTCCTCGACCACGTTTTGGGTATTGATGGACCGCTTTAGATGCTCCTCAGGCAACGGCGTGAATTCCGGCGGGCAGTCCAAGTACCACGCACCGGATTTCAAATGTAAGCTCGTCCACCATCTCAATTGTGACGCCGAGTACATGCAATGCTCTGAACTGACATCCAACCATGTTCCTAAAAATGGAGGAAGGTCGCGCTTCGCAATTGCCCCCTTGGGTAACAACTCATACTTGAAATACCTGTAAGGAACGAATACTTCAAAATACAGAAACTGATTCAACAGCCGCAATCAGAAATCATACTCAAGCATATTAGGATGGCATTCAGATATCAGATGTTTACCGATAGATCACCTGTTTGACAACTAGGTCAGAGCCTTTGTGTTTCTTGAAGTCATCTGACTTCCTGAAGACATCATGTCCCCTGAATTGGGGCAAGAAAGCATGGTCCCAAACTCGAATTCTCCAATCTTCAACATAATCTGGAAAACTGTCGGGCTCCATGGGAGAGTCCAAAGCCAACTTGAGTTGGTCTTTCTTCACAATGTTATCAAACATTTCAGCTCCCATGTCTTGTATCTGCAAGGCCATTAAAAGTGAAGTGGTATTCTACAAAATACTTTGCACTCCAAATTACAAAAACGACCAAATGTCACAACGGAACAGATGACAACCAAGAAATGAGATGAATGAAACATGATAGAAATGAAAGAAAAACACTTACTCCAGCATACCAACATGCCTTCACTAGGAAAGACTTCAGTTCTATCTCTCCAGTTGGCTTTAATGGAAACCTTCTTGCCTCCCTTGTCTGAACTGATGAGTTCCACCATCTGAGCCACTTTACCTTATGCTCCTTGCTAACATTGCAAGTTGCCACGGACTACAACTTTTCTAGAGTCATCTCTGGAGTGATGTTTGAGCTCCAGTGACGCTCGATCTGACACCACAAATCACATCTAGTTAAGTGAACAAAATGAGATCAGAAGAATAAAAAAAGGTAAAGTCTAAAGGGATGTTATCATACCTCTTGAAGCCATTCAATTCCCAGGTTGGGATTGGCAACGGCAGTCAATTTCCCCAATTTTTGAACTAACTTAGCTGTCTTCTCTTTCGTACCTAACCTCATGGCATCCAAGACACCCTCCTCTGATTGTAGGTCCATAGGTGTCTCTTCCCTATACAACCTAACTGCTAGGTCAGCGGCCGCTGCTATCTCATACTGCAAAACCACATGGAAGTGAGAAAACCATTGAAAGCATTGATGTTTCTAAACACCTCTACTATAGAAAAAATATGCACATGATTTGAGAGAATTGTTACCCGATAGATGAATGAAGTGAACACTTCAACCGACATTGAGTACCAACTCTTACGTAGATTTTGTTGGCATTGAGTCATCTCAGTCTCATTTAAATGCTCAGAGAACTTCTCAAGTGGCAGCATGCCATATTTTTGAACACGGTATAGCGTATGGACAAGACTGGTCTTGATGAACGAGCTTTCTGTATGCCTGAAACGGAGGCAAAAACACATCAATTTCTTCCTACACGATCACATAGAAAAGACAAAATGATCAACTACTTGCAAAGGAGCACTCACTTATTAATGTCGTGCATAGCATGCATGACATCACCAATCCTCCCCTTAGTGTCAAGAATGATGGAATCCACCGAAATATGCCAATCCCGGTCACGGTTGTGGTGTTTGTTGATGTAAGAGGTCCATGCCAGAAGTCTGTGGTTGCCGTCGCAAACGAAGAACTTAGACCCTTGAAAGTCTTGGAGGCCTGGGGTGGAAGACAACATTGCATTGAATTTGTCGTTCTCTTCATTCCACATCGGCCCCCAAGCCTCTCTTTCCACATCAGACACCATCTCACTCTCCCCGTGCTCATTAGTGAGGGACACATAAAAAACATTCGATCCATCTCTGTACCCATGAACGAACTCCTGCTCCAATTTGGTAAGATCGCTTTGAAGTGCGGGTCTAACCATGGGCATTTGGACAAGGCGACACAATGGAATCCGAATCCGAGATATAGAGGTAGGTTTTAGGCGTAATTCGGCAATGGAGGCTACAGAGTTCACCTTCTGAGACCTTCTATAGGCGTCCTCGGTTTGGAATTTTTCTTCATCTATCCCTTTGTCTTGGTGAATATTCTCAACCTCAATGTCAACATCAGCAGTGGTAACAAGCTCCATTGTATTCTCCAAAACTTGAATTGGTGAACCTACTTCCACCTGAATCGAAGTCATACAAGCCATCCAATAATGTCATTAGTAAGAAACAAGTCGAAGAAGTCAGTCACTCATGAACATAGTACATGAACAATGAATGAAGAAGTCAGTCACTCATGAACAAGTACATGAACAATGAATGAACTATATATCCCGGGGTCCCCCAGCTCACGGGGTGACCTAGCAGATCAAAACAGTAGCGCTCCCCCCTTCCCCTCGGCGCCGAAGGCAAGGCCGGGGCGGGGGAGTCTTGATGCAAAAAAAGGAACACTGAAGGAAAACAGGTGTGACCCCGCGGACGAATCCGGGGGCCCCGGAGCTCACCTTCGACGGAGCACATCAAAACAGTAGCACTCCCCCCTTCCCCTCGGCGCCGAAGGCAAGGCCGGGGTGGGGGAGTCTTGATGCAAAAAAAGGAACACTGAAGGAAAACAGGTGTGACCCCGCGGACGAATCCGGGGGCCCCGGAGCTCACCTTCGACGGAGCACATCAAAACAGTAGCGCTCCCCCCTTCCCCTCGGCGCCGAAGGCAAGGCCGGGGCGGGGGAGTCTTGATGCAAAAAAAGGAACACTGAAGGAAAACAGGTGTGACCCCGCGGACGAATCCGGGGGCCCCGGAGCTCACCTTCGACGGAGAACATCAAAACAGTAGCGCTCTCCCCTTCCCCTCGGCACCGAAAGCAAGGCCGGGGCGGGAGAGTCCTGATACAAATACAGCCAGACCGGAAAGAAATGGAGCGACCTAGAATCCTAAACCTTCTTAATTTTTCTGAGAGAAACAAGGATTGACAGGAATGCAAAGTTTGAATACCTCTGAGCTCTGAGTTGTTGGTCCTTCCGTCGACTTCATGGAATGGGTCACTTCTTCCTGATCGTTGTTGTTGTCATCGTGTTCTTCACTTCTCTGCGCCTCTGCGGCTGTGCTCCTAGTTTTCCGTTTCTTCGCCATGTCCGCTTTCTAGGTTAGAAGAAGCACAATGGAAATGTGTAGAGAGTAAGGAATGAGCCCTGTCACAAAGACATATAAAATAACTTGGACCCCTACTTGTAACGAGGACTTTCTCGAGTTTGTATGGTCATCAGTTGATTCATTCTTGGATATCCAAATGGTACTTCCAAGATACAATATTGCAAAGGGAAAAGGAACTGCGAATACCAAGTATATTTACTTACCGAATGATGCAATCTCTCTTGGCCAATGCTACACCTTTGTGGCTCTTCCTCAAGGACACTTACAATATGCTCACTCTTTGAAATGAGATCTATATTGAAGTCGTCTATATGCATTACAGCACTTTGAGTTTGTTCACGTGGCTGGGACTCAGTCAATGATACAACCTTCTTACTTCTATTTCTTGACCTCTGCAACTCTTTCCTAGAAGAAAAAAATGTTCTTCCTCTCTTCCTCCGTTTCCTAGAACCATGCCGAATTCCATCGCTCGTGATATCTGGTGTAAGCATATGACTAACAGTACATACATACGACCATTGTATGTAGTGATAATTATCAATGAGAAATAGGGTAGTGTAGTTGGATCGAACCATCCCTGCATTCAGGATTTAGGGTAACCAATCATATTATTGGGACTACTTTCATTCTCAAAGCGTCAGAACTATTCAAATTCAAATTCCTCTAATCAATTCATGATTTCACCGTATTCAACATTTGAACCCCAATAATTGTTTTTGGAAGTACTTCATGATTTTCTAATTTGATTTATGAATTTCCACATCACAGAAGTACCCTCTTTTACAGGCTTGTGTCCATAATTCAGTTATTAGAATATTGGTGACTGTTGGTGGTCCAATTTTTATAATGTTCGAAACTCGCGTACAAAGAAGATCTACATATTTTCATGTTGTTATTGTGCCACAATCTAACTATTAAGCTTAATAAAGTTCAATTCATTTGGCATTCGTGTTACTTTCATTCAATGGACAGTTGAGCGCATTTCCTTAATTCCAAGCGCAACCGTCTGTATCAGTAACTCTTTAAAGTATATTATATACGGGTCGCTATTATATTAATGAATATTAATTGTAGATGCTAACATTGCAAATCCTGGATTGTCAAATCCATTTTAATCTCATTCATATGGCCATGCAGTACGCTTAGGAAGGGTGCTCAGTTCAAACGTACTTGAGCGTTGAAATAGTTTAGGTCATATTGTTCTTGTCAATAGTGGGATTCGATTTTGGGAACATGGCCTCCCTTCGAGCGGATGGCCATGAGGTTCCTCTCTTTCTCCCTCTTGGAGATCAGGATTTTATTGTGGTTTCCGCTCACCTTCTTCATGTACGTTTTGGATTTGTCATATCTAGTATCTATGTTGAAGAGGAGGTATTCTCTGAGTCCGGAACTTTAAGAGAGTCAATTCATATGCAGAGAATGGTAGTTGATGACAATCATTTCTGGCATCTTCGGGAAGGGCGCTATCGAGCTTACGGTTTACCATTTGTTATGAGGGTAGACTCCACTGAGATGTTACATCGGCATTCCGAACATTCTACAGTGGACATGCCTCCTTCCCATTGTGACAACCGAAACACTTCTGAAAGTGAGCATGTCACAAATATTGTCACTCCTTTTCCTTTATTCACTGTAAAGCAAGAACCTAATGACCTTGTTATAGATCTGTCGAGTGAGTCCGAAGGAGAGTCTCCAAACTAGCCAATACTTCCTAGTACAGTCTCTGACGATGCCCTCAACACATTGTCTACGACAAAGCTAATGCCTTCTAGTAGTCCTGTTTTATCCACGTACTCGCGTCCACCAACATATCCCAGTTGTGCATCTGCAATTAGTATTGTGGGTTGCCTACGTAAGCTAGCGTCTATACGTGGTTCTCGAAATGAAGTAGCATCATTAGACTATGATGCACTTATCCATCACAAGGTTCAGTACCTTCCTGCTAATTTTGACGGAGATGTAGTTTTTGAGTTGCCTTCTCTTTCGATGTCGACTTCATCATCTGCTGCTGGGAAGTTACAGGGCATGGATAAACGTTATGATGGACACGCTTGGTGTAGGACAATGACATCTAACATCAACAATCACGATGGCTTGAAGTTTAGAAAATCTTGGTGTGTAGGCCATCTTATTTGTAAGAATTCAGAATGCAACTACTTGAAGCGTTCTTCTCAGCCAAACGAGACTGAGTGGTGTGGTTTCACTCCTGGACCATTTCGTATTGGTGCCATTCCTCCAAAGGATTCTACCCTCCTTTGTAAGATATGCAAATGTCCGCCTCATTGCATCAATGTCTGTGATGCTCGAATCTATTACGTTGTTGGTGATTTCGCAAGCATGACAAGAGCTTGCATTCATTTGGGGAATCATGTGCATCCGGTCGCTTCCGGAACATGTAGAGAGTCTTTAGGTGTTGTGTCCGAACTCATTGCTGGCGAGGTTTCCAAAACCCCTAGTGCCACTAACTCTGCCATTGCCCTAGCAGCTAGCAAGCAATTTCTTGATAGCCACTTGATACACAACGGTGAAGGTCCAAAGCAGATGTTGCAAGGGAATTCGTTAGATGATGTAATGGACAAGTTCCAGATACTAAGTTCTCCTAATATCCGAAATGTTATTTCGTCTTTCCGTTCAAGTGGCAAAAGTGGGATAATAGATAGTATCATGAATATGAAAAGGAATTTGAGGTTTGAATACATCCATGATAGTGTGTTTCCTGGTCAAGGCAAAGAGAAGGTTTACTTGTTTAAGATGCTTGTAGAAGGGCCAGGGAGTGGTGTGGACCTTGTCAAACGGATGCAACCGGGTGGAGATCTGGAGAACGCATGGCTCATGTTTGACCATGTCAAGCGGGTTAAAGACTGGACAACCATGGCTTGCCATGTTTACGATATAGGATGCCGGAAAGTGATGACAATAGCAGTGTGTGATATGCAATTTGAGGACACTGAGGTTCAATGCATTATGTGGAGATCTTTGAACGGAGTCATGAGACGCAATGGCATTGAGAATCCGAATTTTAAAGGCTTTATGGCTGATAGCGCACAAGCGAATTGGAATGCCATTCGAATTGTCTATGGATCAGGAGATCCCAAAACAAAGATGGTGAACCGAGAGCGGACATGTCTTTTACATTGGAGTACCTCTTTGCATCGCCATACACAGAAGCTCATCAAGCCGGACTTGCAACACCAATATACTCAACTTTGTAAGCAATACAAAGACTCCAAAAGTATGGACGAAGCTGAGACGCGTTACCTAGCGATATGATCTTGGTGGCTTTCATCTGGAGCAGCCTCGGAAGATGCTATGAGGGAACTCGAGTTGTGGCTTACATTTTGGCACTTTCGATATCGTCAGTGGGGCGGATTCATGCAAATGGTAATTTTCCTACCTTATCTTTCTTATTTTGCAATCTTTTAGATCCACTTTTATTTTACTGAAACAAAGCTTGGAGCAAATATTGCTACCTTCTTTGAAAATATTGATCACTCCAAAGTATCAGGGATTCTCCCCTCGGCGCCGAGAGGAGCCTTGCCCGTATAGTAGAGAGATCAAAGTTTAAGTATTTCATTGTAACTTAGAACTCTGATGATACATAATTTTGGATTTGATTTGTCATTGATATTGTTGTTTCAAGAATTAAATGTTGAGGAGATGGCAGACATGCCATCATGCAACTTATCCGAAACAGTCCATAATAGGTGGTTGCAGTAATCGGGTAATCGGGGTAATGATTTGTTTGCCGCAACTTCTGATGACTGCATTCGAGCTTTCATGCAAATGACCAATTATCGAGCTTTTCTGAAAGGCAACATATCAAGGTCAGGGCCATCTAAAGAAGAGTTAAAGTTACGAGGCGCTAGACGTAGCGGGGATCCTAAGAAGATTGCGGAGGCGCTGAACGACCTTCTTGGAGGGGTTGGTGTTGCATCACGTATTCCCCATTTGGAAGGCGAAGAAGTATTTGGTAGCAGTAAGCGAAAGCTTGACCTCCCAATTGGGTCAGATGGTGACTCTCATCGTCCAGACAAGGTCAACTTCTCTCAGCCTCGAGTACAAACACGATCAACATGTTCACCCACGGTTGCTTCTAATGAAGCAGACACGTTGGTTGATTCTACGCATGTACCACATGTGACATTTGCAATGGAAACTGACTGTGATACTTTACAGTGGCATATCGCAAGAATCTCACACAAGTCCAATTGCAAATGTCATGCGCAACAACGGAATTCAAACATCCGCTGTGTTGCCAAAATTGCAAAGGGATCTAGAGGTACTCCAGCTCCAACCTACTGTGGTAGAAAAAAACAGTACGGCGGAAACAAAGAGATCATGACTGACTTCTGGTTTTGCCCAGATGATATTGAACGATGTGTCCGAGGCTCCAAACGAGTTTGGGTAATTGATTGGCCCCAAGTTCCGGATGTGTGGCCTGTACTAACAGGCACAAATTTGACCTGCCAAGAAACATTGTTGTTGCAAGAGGCTGGTTTCCAGCTACAACAACGACCATCTATGTCTCCTCGACGTTTATTCACCATGTCCAATGTATTCCAGGCCATCTACTATGATCATCCTAGTCCTTTGCATGCTGACACATATCCAACTACTCGAAGGAGCAAAGCTATTCGCCGTATTGCAAATGCTCCTACAACAGAGCACCGCAATAAATGGGAGAGTGCTGGTAATGTCAAGGGAACAATTCTAGGAGTAACCTTGCTCCCCTTCCCTGGACTTGGAGCCATAATCTCCCTTCAATCCGGACTTGAACCTCGGCAAAAGCTTTATCGCATTACACTTGGCATGTATCCAGAGTGCACTTGTCTTGATTTTGTCGACATGGCCATTTCAGCAATTGGTGGACGCCAACAGTACGTGCATTGCAAACATCTTTATTACTTACTTCACTACTTCAGCAAAATGAATCCGGCAGAGGATAAGTTTATACATTCTCCAAGCTTCAGCTTCAATGAAGTGAAGCTCCTTCTCACAAAGGCCAACATCATCAAAGTTTCAAGGGACAGTCTTTAACATGTTTAGAAGTCCAAGAACCCCTAGGTGATTGGTATTAATGATTGAAGGACTATACACTAAAGTGAAATGTATAGCTTTAGAAGTACCAATTTTGTATGTTTGAATACTGTAATTTCTTGAAGTATTCAATACAACCTATTTTCAATCTCGACTTACTTTTTCTTGCAGGTCATTTGTTTGCCTTTCGCAACATGCACTTCTATTACTCTAACCAGTAATAGCAACTCAAAATTGTATACAAATTGTATATAACTACGGTAATAGGTCCATGGTAATAGGTCCACGGTAATAGGTCCACGGCAAAAGGTCCACGGTAATAGGGTACGAATATCCTGAAAATAGAATTTATTTGAATCCCTTTCTTGAAAATTCTATTTTTATAAATATTATTGAATTTTTTACAATTCCAGAACTCCACGCTCACATACTTCATGCTCAACGCTCGTAGGCTCACGCTCACATGCTCACAATCTAGCACCGTTGGCATAATGTTGGGGACTTCCACACACGAAACAACACCCGGGTGGAAATCTAGAAGTAGCATAAGTACCTTGACTAGATCCAGTCGGTGGATGCGTATGAAAATTGGTGCGGATCAACTGCTGAGGTGCCTTCCCTCTTCCGTATCCGGTTTGGATCTGAAATATTGGATTCACCAGATCTTCACCCCCTTCCGGTTCCGGAAGTGTGTAATACACTCCTTCTTCATCCACAAAATGGATTTGCTTCTGATGTCCCTGGGGGCATTCGCTTGCATAATGGCCGGGTCTTCTACATCTTGCGCACCATACATTAGCTCGGGAAGTCGGTACAATCCGTCGGGGCATCCGATTATCAGCTAGGTTAACCTTGATTGCCTCCAAAGATTCTTGGATGCTTTTCATAAGTTTCTTGGAATCGTCCTCCTCCACCTTTACCTTGACGGTTCTTCTACTAACCTTCTCATTTTTACCTCGCGCCACTCATCTGCTGTTGGAAGTCTCTGCCTCACTATCCGAATTGTCGGCGCTATCGGATGATTCATCCGATCCGGTTCCGGAACTCGAGGTTTTGGAATCCGAATACCTCCCTCTTCGCTTTGTCCTTTTCTCATACTTTTTGCTCTTCCCTTTCTCTCGTTTCTCGCTCTTCTTGATGGATCGTCGTAGTGATTGAGTTGAGTTCTCGTAATTTTGGGCTGACTCCATGGCTTCTCTTAGCGTTGCGGGTCGGGATTGTCGAATCTGAAAACCCATCTCTTCCGGAAAACCTGCCACATACCATTCCACTTGTATACTGGGGGCTACGTCCGTGGTTAGTTTTTTGATCAGGTCTGTCACCCTCTGACCGTACTTTCGGACCGACTCGTTAGGTCTCATGGAGACTTTACTAAGTCTTCCCAAAGCTCTCGCTTCTCCTCCTACTTCTCTAAAGGTCTGCAGGAAGAGTTCCGTCAGACGGTCCCAGTTGTTCCAGGTACCTTCCGGAACATCCTGATACCATCTAAGGGCTTCACCTTTTAGTAGTCCCTGAAAAATTCTCTGTCTGGAAGCGGCATCTTCTTGATTAGCTACCGTGGTAGCTTCAAATTCTCCCATCCAATCATCTACATCCTTACTGCCATCTCCCCGAAACCTACTGTAACGGAGACGTGTGGTGGTCACCATGTTATCTAGTTCGTCAGAGAATCGTTCCTCCTCAGAAGTAATTGGTTCCGCTTCTGGTTCCTCAACCGCTTCAAGACTTTGAGAACATTCCGGAAGTACTTCCGGCCTAGGAGGAATTATAACTAGATCTTCTACAGACTGTGACGCTAGTAACCCGTGCACCACTATTTGCCTATTTTCTTCCTCTTGACGTTCCGTCCAACGTAAAGCTGTGTTTCTTCTTTGAGGCCTACTCATGAAGTTAGAATCAGATTCTCATTCACTAGATCCTCATTTACTTAGTCTACAATCCGATTTGGGTGAGTCCTAGCTCACCGTCCTGAACTACCTTTTCTGATCTTCTATTCTATCGGTAAATTTTTTTCAGTAGTTCCCCGGCAGCGGCCCCAAAAGTGTCGTACGCGCAGTTAGCCGTAAGTATCCTAACAACAGCAAATTGTTGCAAGATGACACGAATTATCGGTCCAGGGAACTTCTAGTATGATATCGATTGAATTAGAAGCATCCGAATTATGACTACTCACTTAATCTCCCTTATTTCACTTGCCCTATCTCGTTCCGGAAACTTAGTACATTCCGTATCTCGTTCCGGATCCGGATACACCCGAATCTGAGTTCCGTCTCTCTTCCGTCACTGGTTTTTGTTGCCTCTATTTTACCCTCAGAGGGTCCGCCCTTGATCTAGAAAGGGGTGGAGACTCACCACTTGTACAATTATTCTCTCTGTACTCTAAATCTACTAAACAACACACCTAAGACAACATAGTTGTAGGAGGAGGGAGGAGTATTCTCACAGTTTCCGGATTGGCCGATCCGGAATCAGGTCACACAGAGCACTATTCACACCTCTCTTACTACAACGACGGATCAGAACTTATAGACCCAAAAGAATAGAATCTCAAGGAGAAGGCAATTTACCAAGGGGGAGGTTGGCAAACTTTCCGAAGTAGTGGGAGATCCTTTCCTTTGGTGGTTGCTTAACTCCGCACAGAACCCTCCTGGTTTCGGACTCGCACGGACCTCTACCTTCTATTCCGGATTGTTGTTCCGGCAGTTTAAAAGCACGTTGCACTTGCACTCCCTTACTCAGCTTTGCATTCCTTCTCACTAGCTCCACTCCCAGACGATCCGTAGCTCAAGATCCGGATTCCTTCTCTCCCTCCCTTCTCTTTCTCCAGTACCAGATCATACACCCATGCATACACCCAGCCCAAAAGACCCTATCTAAGCAAAAGTGCAGCTAAAGGTATCCTGGCTGACTTAGATTAAGAAAAGAAAATTGTAATACATACGTGAAAGCACGAAAATCCAATGGAGTAGGATGGAATGGAATGGCAGACAACTAACTTACCTGCCCTTAAAATACTAACACAAAAACCCAAAGTCAACTCCCAAAAGCCTGAAAAGGAAACCCGGAAATCCAGGCCACCAATCCCTGAACTTCCCGGGATATCCGGACAGATTGCTAACAGCCGTCCGAGATAACCGAATTTCCTTACTATCCACCTAAAATTCCGGAAACCGGGTCCAAGCTTGGAACCCCATTCCGGATCCTATACTTCCTCTCCTACCAATCCTAATGTCTTAGCTTCCGTCCTTTCTTTGAACGACTCCCCGCTTGGCTGGTAGGCGTCCCCTTCGTGTTCTTGGCTGGCGTAGTTCTTGCGGTGGCCCGAGTCTGGATATGGCGCGTGGCTGGAGACGGATCGCTATCGTCTTCGGTTCCGGAAGTGGAGTGGGCACTTTCTTCATCCGAATCTTTAATAACTTGGACTTCCTTCTCCTTCTCTGGTGTTGTATCCTCCAACGTCGCGGGTTCACTTCCTTTCTCCGGCGTGGTCTCTTGCATGTGCACAAATCCTTTCGGATTGGTCCGAGCCGGATTTGTCATCCCACCGATCCAGTTGATGAGATCTCCCCTAACCTGCTGTCCCGGAACCTTGAATGATTCGGCCATCAAATTTGGCATTGTTTGTGCCTTGGGAACTTCCGGAGTTGAGAACTTAGATGGCATCGGAACTGATTTTGCGCTAGACTCCGGTTCCGGTTCCGAGGCTGGCCTCAAATTCAACTCCGTCATCCGTATTTTACTGGCGGAAGGCTCGACTGGTGTGAGTATCCCCCTCAGGCCTTCCATCCGGGTTGCCTAATCCGCCACTGGCTTTCTTGGGGTACCTGCGACAAAAGGAAGTTCCGGAAAGGTGGAGAAATCCATCGCATGGTTTGGGTCAATGGCCGCCAGCAACTTCTGGATCTCCTTGAAAACTCGCTCTATTCTCGCGGTGAAGTCTACGAGGATGGTAACTACCTTGGTTCCGGTAATGTGGCCTTCGGATATCATCTTGGAATCAAACAAGGCAGCTTTCGTGATGATGTCGGCTTTGATGTTGATTGCCCTGGTTAGATTCTTGACCAGCGCGAGGGCCTCCTTCTCTTTCTCCTTTGTAGCTACCATTTCTCCTTCCGCCCAATTCACCCGAGCCTGGTGTATATTCCGTTCCGCCTCCAATTCCTGGATCCGCTCATCCCTCTTCTTCAGATCCTCCGGCTTGGGCAGTCGCTTGACAGCTTCCACGATCTGATCCGGATCCACCTTTAGTACTTCCGCGGTATCTATCACCAGATCCGACAATCCGTTGTAAAATACCTTGGCTTCACGTATCCACTCGAGCCCCGCATTGAAAAATGCGGATTCTGTTTCCATCTCAGGTCCCTTGCTGGACTCCCCCCTCTCCAGTGTCGGTGGCTTGATTCTCGACCCCAGATCGGTTGACTTCTTCTTCTTGGTCCTTGGGTCCGTCAGACATTCCTCGGGAAGTTCCTCCGGTTCAGACTCGACCGGATCCTTCGCTTCCTCCCCGGAAAGTCCGTATGACAAGAGTGTCTTTCCGGTGTCATACTGAATTATTTCTGCCACACTCAAAAGTTCCTGTTGATGGTACAGATGAAACAAATACGTGCTAACCGGACTCGCCTTAGCTCGTGTCACGTGATCTGCTAATTTAGCCACTATCCCGGCTATGATCCTACCCCAGTGTACTATCCGGTTCTCCATAGCCCCGAAGATAGTGTTGGCCATCGTAATGGTAACCTGCGTTGGCTTTTCCGGATATAAGATCGGAATCAGAAACTCTAGGATTCGCCTATTTCTCTCGACCTTACACTCGCTGATAGCAAAGCCGTCCTTAGGGTTTGTAGTCCCGGTGAACTTCCCGGCTACAAATCGGTCCGTCCTCGATGCTAAACCGTTCCCACTCTTCCGAAACTGATAGACGTCCGCCCAGATGTCCTCTGTCCACGCGACTGGTCGTCCTCTCAAAGTAAGCTCATACTGATTCGGAACACCGTGAAGTAGCTCTTGAATCATCTCCTCACTCTTGAGATTCCACGGTCGGTGTAGTAAACCGACACATCCTAACCTAGTCAAGTCCTCCTCTAACTGTTTGTGTAGTTCCGGGCTATCCAAAATGACCGGAGAGATAACTCGGGCAGATACCGCTGTCTTCCGTACTGGTTCGGATGCCATAAGATCTAAGTGAGAACGAAAAGAAAGTAGTTCTACCTCAGTCGCTAACTCACCACTCTTTCTCTCAACTACTTACACAAACAGTCTCGGGTACACAGAACAGAAAAGGGAAGAGGAAACCCTAGGAAGACGGCTTAAGTACTAAACTGTCTCTCTACGGTCTTAAGGACAACGGCTACAGGTCCGTTGCCTCAACGGTATCCTACTTCCGTAGCTACGGGACCTATACGGTAGGTTCCTGTGTTCCGGATGAGTCCGGATTCCGGATCCGGATAAGTTCTGGTTACGGGTGGTGCCGGAAAGCTTATTTCTTAATTCAAGTTATCTGGTCCAAAAATCACACTCTAACTATTATTTTTTTATTTTTTCTCTATTTTTCGTACCTACTTCTTGCATTATTGATCCGTTTCCGGATTCCGGATTCCCACAAGTGTGCCTCATCGTGGAGCCAAGCTGTACGGTTTTCTGAAATTCCCTCAACAGAGCTGCAGCCGTCTCTTTCTCAGGTGCAAAAAGAATTCTTAAAAAACAAAAGATTGAGTGTCCATAGAGAGGGCCGCACAAGGGAAGGGTGCTATGACGGTGACAGTGACGGTGACCCGATGGATGATCTTTGATTGGTAACGAAAGTATATTAATTTTTTACACGCTACGATATTAATTGAAGGACTAACCTTCATGCATCATGGTGGACACTCATTTTCTTGCTAAAAAGAAATTGACACAAGAACGATGAGGTTTCGATGTGCACACTTGCAAAATTTGAGAGAGCTTGCATCTACTCTCCACTGCATTGTTTACTATGAACGTAGGAGCATTCCAAAACTTATTGTGAATGCGTCAATTGAATTTTTACCAATCACCTAGTTCTACGTTTTCGTCAACAATTTTCTTTTTCAAGATCCTTTGTTCTAAAGCTGTAGATTCTCGACTATAATTGAAGAAACCTGCAGAAGCATCCAAAAACTGACGGTGGTAAGGTAGAAATTAATTAATGAAGGAAATTATCTCAACGTCGTTTAGTTAATTCTCAGCAATTGTGGTTCATCGAATCTGAATTCGGTTCGGAGCGCTGTGAGTTTAAATTGGAGCGCTATGCAAGAGAATCCCGGGACAGAATGAGCACTCCAAGTCGGCCATTTGTGGTAAACACAACTGGCCATGCGAGATGAACGGAAAGCCGGGTTACGGTGCCAAATTGCGCGCTTTTTTTTTTTTACAACCTGCCTACCCTGGAATCGACTTACCCGGAGATAGGGTCTAGCGGCTGGTAAAGCACCGCATGTCTTGCGGTGTCAGGTGCGTCCTCGGCGGCCCTTGAAAATCTGCAGGAGCAGTTTCTGAACACTTGGCCAAGTTGGAAGACCATTGACGTTCCACAAGCTTACATAACATGCGCCGGAAGGCATTCACAAGCTGCCTCACGTATAGTTAGAGCAATTTATTCTACATACACTGTACTGTGCAAGTTACGTCAACAAGTCAACAAGCTGATCAAGCAATTCCGAAGCCTCATGCATGCATGCCAACCAATGAGTTCATAGTTACGTATAATAGAAGGCGAGCCACTTGCGTGCAAAAGTCAGTAACTGATGGGCGATTGATCATCGACCGAGCTGCGTGGCCGAGATCGATATATATTTCACATTAACAGGCTTCCATGCCAATTCAACGTTGATAATTAGAATGAAAAATGGTACAACCGGAGTCTCTTATACTTTAAATAATGTCTACTTAATTTCCAATCATTCTCTCATGAAAATGTCATCTTCGGAATCTACTCTAGACACCCCTGGGCCAGTGCTTTATAAAAAAGACAACACTGAAGGAATACTGTTAAAAAGAGTCTCCCAGAAATGGAGGACCCACATCTCGTTCATGTAAGCTGCAAATGAGACTCCATTCAAGTCCACAAAATCATGCACCCCATGAGGACAGACATGCAAAATAGAGAACTCAGGCCATTGCAACAGGTTCGGCACCAACACACATTCCTGTAGTGTTTAACCCAGTCTCGGTCTTTTCCCTTCTTCCTTATGAAGGAGATAAAGAACATGAGTTTTTCTATATCGTGATATTATGTTAACATACACTATAAGATATCAGTGTTTTTTTTAACAAGTGAAAAAACATGCCGTGATGTCTAAATTAACAAGGACGATGCCTGTAGTGACGTCTAAAAAAATCCGTTTAAAAAAACGGGCCAAAAACGTGCCATGTTATGTGCTGAAACATGCTTAAATTTTTTGTGACATCGAAAACAACAGGGTCACCCAAGAGTTTCTGAGAGTGCCATGTGGAGGGGTTTTGGCATCCATGTAGGATTTTTAACGATGGGCAGGGACACGTTGGACAACTTTTTCATCCAACGATGTTGTGACGTGTCCAATGACGTGGACCCCTAAATATCCGACGTGGAAAATAATTTCTGGTGCACGCAGCCTACGTGGCAGCTGACGTGGCACTCTTCTGCGGTACATGTCGGTGTTCTGTGTGATGTTCTCTGGGATGTCACATTTGACAAGAGGATGTTTTAAATGACATCAGAGTCAACGAGAATGTGTGCTTTAGGAAACGACCTGGGTGGACAATATTGTAGAATTTATTCGTTGCTGAAATCGCAGACATCGTCCACATACACGTCTATTGTGAAATTAAGTAGAGCAACTCGTGTACTGGGGTGTGCATTGCATTGCGCTCAGTGTTCCGTTCGACATGCATAGTGACATCTACAGTGTTTTCTTGAGCATTACAGAAGACATACAATGCGAGAGGAAGGATGTTTTCTCGAACGAAATGAACAACGTGAATCATAAACCTCAACATCAAAGACGATGTCCTCTATAGCCCATATACATGAATGAATGGAAGATTGAGATATGCCATTAAAAGATGAATTATGTGTCTTTGTAAGAGATGTCCAAGCATAGAAGCCTGTGTTTTCAATGGCATTGGGATTATAAGGCCACTTGCCAACTTTTGCACAAAAATGCCATAGTCTAGTACTATGAAGAAATCCACAACAACATTAACTACAGCACTTTCGATGAAAACATGGTGCGTTCTACTCAATGTTCTGAATAACATGCTTGACCATCATATGCGATGTGAAGTTGGACACGCTGTGGCAAATAGAGACTCACTTCTTCCGAGGTGCATCCGATTTCTTGACAACAGCAGCCTGCATCGTACCACACCAAGTCAAAACCAGCAGTACCTACTCATGCATATTTATTTCTGGGACTCTTATACAGCCACAACAGATGTCAAGGAATGCTACACTTGCATTATTCTTTTAAGTTGCATACAGAAACAAATGAAAGTATGGGTGAATGGAATGCAGGCTTCCTAACCTTTTTAGTGGGTTGGGTAGGTTTAGGAAGACCCACCGCTTTGAAAATTGCTGCCTTCGGTGTAGCCTTCGTGCCCTTCGCAGCTTGCGTGGTCCTCACAGTACGCCGAGGTCGGCTTGAGGACTCACCAAGGACTTCAATGTCTTCCTGCAACACCATCACACAATTGTTATTCACTTCTGACATCCTCTAATCACCTACACTTCCTAGCCTTACCTGAGCACCATTGAGGCACTTGCTTTCCTGTAAGATGCACATAGTTATTGTAAAACATTCCTGCGCATTCAATGGAATGGGGGACTGAAAGGAAACTTCGACTTCCGCTTACATAGTATTTTGATGTACTCGCTTTGAAAAGAACAGGCTCAACCCTACAGTGCATCAGCGTCTGCCACTAGTGACGTTCACTTCGATGTCCAATTTGACACGCACTTGTAAAAAAAATTGAAGCATTGCAAGGCATCCGCTACTACGCTATGACACCATCCTCATACAAGGCAATTCATGGAAATAACGTCACTAGCCTAACAAAGGGAGTGCTTTACGTCAATCACTTGGCACTTAAAATGGAAAGAGAGACGTCGCATCACCTGTTGCTCCGTGGAGGTCTCCATCGTGTTTTCTCACCTCTCAGATGTTGCCTGCACCCCGGAGTCTTTTACTATGGCGTACACATCTTCCACTCCTTGCTGACCTTCAACAGTTTCAGGGATGGCAACTTCACCGGCTCCTTGTATTTGCTCCTGCTCAGCGTTAGCTACAACGTCGTCAACAACATCGTCTTCAACAGCCCGCTTGTCGGAGTTAACGTCAACAACAACATCGTCTTTGACATTGCTTTGGACAGCTATGGGGACTGGCTCAACGACATCTACAGGAGCTGTGGGCTGCAACACGGGCACAAGACAGTCCTTCTGTGCCATTTTCGATGCCTCTGCCCTAGGTGACGTGAGAAGTGGTGCATTCCCTGCCTCCATTGGCGAGGATGGCTCCGTGACATCCAGGGTTCCCCCAGCACTTGCTTTACACTGACTTGCGAGGATCTTATGTAGCATTTCCTCCATGCTTTTGTGGAACGTACTCACGGTCTTAGTAAGGCGACTTACACTGAGCTCAAGCTCATCCAGCCGACTGCGCATCTCTTGCAGCTCTTTGCCATGGGGACTTCGACCTCTGCACTTCTCTTCTTCCAAACGCTACAACTCCTTGGCCATTTCTGCGTCCACCTTTGCTTCAAACGGTGCTCTGTTCCACAACAAAGTCTACAAGGGGAAGAAGAATATGCACTTAGAGTTCACATGCAAAGCTTACATGCTTCAATGGCACCGTACAAGAGGAACAAGAATATGCACTTAGAGTCCACATACAACGATTACATGCTTGAATGCCACCCGACAAGGGGAAGAAGAATATGCAGTTACAGTTTAGATGCAATGATTACATGCTTCAATGCCACCCCACAAAGGTCCTTCCACGTGCAAAGAAGAAGGCCCAGTCCTGCACATCTACCACCAGAGCGGACATTTTTTGGAAAAACAAACGCAACATGTGTGATGAAAGTGGTGTCGACCTGGGCAAGTAGGTGGACGTCAGTTACTACATACTTACCAGCCTCGAGATGACTTCTCTCTCTACGGCCTTATGCTGGGCTGTGCTGGATGCCTTGCCCTTAGAAATGGCAGACATATGGGCTGACTTCTCTTGGGAAGCATCGGTTGCACGAGCCTCCTTCAATGCCTCCCACACATCGTCATCCATTCCCATCGGTTTGGGTTTTCCGCCATCAATCAATCGATTGAGCTTCCAACGAACATGAATGAGCGCTTTTGTGATGAACGGCTGCATCCACTTCTCCGACACTCGCTCGGACTCTCCCTCTATACGCCAATCTGCAAGCCAAAGAACTTAGTATAGCTACCTCTGCATTATGTATGACATTGTTGTGCCAAAGAATAACAAGAGAATTTACATGGACAGTCCTATGTCTCCAGAAACTCACTGCACGTCCCTGTGTTGCGGACGACCACAGGGACCACCCCTCACTGTAGAGGATCCTGCACTGACGTCAGGCGTGACATTGTATTCGACGTCGCTGTGGACATTACAGGTGACATCCATTGCCCCGCCTCATGGCCAATGAGCTACCTTCCACAACATTTACAGTCTTTTGAACGACATGCAACAGTGAACTACAAGGTCTGTAGTCCTCTTCATTTCACAGAGAAGGACTGAATACAAACCTGTATAGAGGCGCCTAAATAAGCGCCGTCTGTCTGTTTTGGGCTGACCCTCCCATCCAAACCTGGGGTCAAGGTCTCTTGCATATTTCTTAATGTCGTTGGAAAAAGGAACCCTCATAGGTCCGAATGGTTCCCCTTGTCGGTCGATTTCCACAGGATTCTTCATTACAGTGCTTAAGCCCTTTTCGCGAGACTGTTCGGGAATCAGCTGCTCGATCATCTCTTCAGTATCAACATCCGAAGCTGGTTCATCAGACCCTGTGTTGTAGCCCTTACTGTAAAAGGTCAAATGCACTATCAGCTTGGGAAGAAAATGGGGCTATGTCAGTACAAACAAATCAATCCCGCAACTGGACCCCCGCAAAAGACATCCACATACGCTATTTCTGGCTTCACAGTTCTGTACATGCGATTCTGTTGCTCACGACATTGAACCTGACGTCAATGTAAACACGCCTGGACGTTGTTTTAAACATTACAGGAACTTCCTCTTGATAGAAACTGGGAAGACGCCGTGGTTTAGGGTCTGTCACCCTTGTAGAGGGATGACTCCCGAACGTCTTCATTGATCACTCCGTAATTCAATATGATTGCTCTCTGAGGAACAAACTATCACCTGTTTTGTACAGAGTTCAACGCAAAGAACATGTCCTTTGTGACGTAGACATGAACGTCACACAATTTATGCAGACGTCACATTAAACGTCTATGACGTTGAACATGATAGAGTCAACGTCAAAAGAAACATGGTGTGCGTTGCACTTGACGTCCGTACCAACGCGCGCCTCCCCAAAAACCTTGAATACCACTGGTTCTATACTCTAATTATTTCTGCTGCCAAACTTACCTCCAAGACTGCTCTCTGAGTTCCTCCTCTTCCTCTGCGTCGTACCCTGCCTCCTCCGACAACTCCAACTGCACTTGAGGGGTCCTCTTCCTCTTCAGTGGAGGATTGCTGTCCCGATCTCGTCCCTTCCCCGCCGACGCAGCAGGCCAAGGGTCTCCTCTGGCCTTGGAGCGGCGCTCATGCTCCCCGCGCATGCGGATTGGCTTTGGCGACGGGGTTTCTTCATGTTCGCTGGAGTCCTCTTCATGCCGCTAACTCGCGTTCCTCTTCCGCGCAGGGGCCTGAGTGCGAGGCATTTTCTCACCTGCCCCTCTCCACTGCACGTAGAACTCACCGTTCTATACCCTCCTCACACACAAACGCACACATGAGCGTCCACAACAAAGGTCACACATTGGGGAGGCATCTTGGCAACCTCAAAACCTGCGCGCAATCGACTTGCTACAAGGCGTGTTCTAGCCTCCCATGAACCTGTGGCGCAAGATTGGAACCCTTGTTGCTCCAAATCGGTGGAGAGCTGCGCCCCTTGCAACTGTATGTAAGAACGCCGCCCTTGCCAAATTGACACAAGAATGAAAATTTCAAACTACAAAACCGATGCCGATTGGGGAGCACCTACCTCACCTCTCTCACATTAGCAAGGCTGGCTCCAAAGACGAACGCAATTCAAGCATTACACAAACGTTGAAATTTCAGGGTTCTTCCAGGCCGCGCGTTCAAACCAACGCAGCGTGGCGGAAGTGGGGTGCTATGGAATTGAAGGCCCGCCCCCGCCTACAGCTGAGGTGGCCCCCTACGAGCCCCTATGCCCGTCACGGCAAACGCCTGAGTCGCGCCCGCGCCACCGGAAGCCCGTGCCCCCGTGCCTGGAAACCCTAACCCCGCGCGGAGCGACAGCGGCAGTCCTCCCTGCAACCCTAATGCAGTTGCGAGGCGCGCCAGTATCCCAATTACACGATATTTCATCGTTTCCTGAAAGAAGTTGTGTACATTGGAAATTACCTGCTGGACGGCACCTTCCTTTGCAATGCACTCATGCCTTGGAGGCAATGTTTGAAGTGGGAGAGCATCCTCGACGGTGTGGCGAGAGCTGCGTCGAAGGATTCCTCCAGCAGTACTTTGTAGAGTCTTCACAGACTGACCTTCTAGATTGGTACATATATGCCCACAGACAAGACTAGTGAGCAACGAAGCCGCCTCCGAGTCTTCCGCCGGGACGACAGACGCCTCCTGGCAAGGCTCCGCAAAGCGTACCACCCTACGACGTAGTGGCAATTCACAGTATACGGCCATATTGGTGAGGAACGTATACACTCTATGGTATAAGGTGGTGCGCCCTCAACTGATGAGACACAAAAGATAGTAGTCATGGGCAATGTGGTCACCTCTGTCATTGTGGGACAGCCCTTAAACACGTGGAGAAAGTCCTCAGCTTGGACTCTGTTCGTACGGACTCCTGTTGTCGATGATGTCACAATGGACATCTAGCCTGTCATATTCATGTTGAAGAACATGTCTTCTTGTGCACAATGCTATCACTTACAACATGCTCTGTGACGACTTCGGATGAGGCATCTAAAGTTTCTGTGTAAACAAACTCAGGTTGATGTCATTGTTGACGTCACTTTGGACATCCTCTTTGACAGTCAATACAGGGCTCTAAGTGCCATCAATTGAAATTTACATTTCGATCCTTGGATGACACAGTGTGGGCCTAGAAGTAAAACAATGAATTCATTCTAGTAATGCTTTCATTGAGAAAGGCACGCTAATTGTGAAGGAATCTTAACGCACGTCTTCAGTTGTGATTTGAAGATCCAGGTTGTCCTGCAATGATGGAACTTGGCCATGGAAGCAATGTGCGTTGTATGTCACACTCAAATTTGTATCATTCTCAACCTAAACACTCTTTAACACTTGGTTGTGACCTTGTATTCACTTTGTAGATGGCGTGGCGTCTCAATTCCCAAACCCGCCGACAAGGTGCAACTATCTGTATTTCAGAAGACGGACGCACGTTACGCCACATTCCACTTGGTGACTTGATTTTGCACACTGAGTTGAGAGTGGCCACAGAGGAAAACATTCGATCCTTCTGGTGTCCCTGTAGGGATTGCAAGGGCGGTTTACAAAAAACCATTCAGGTTATTCGCCGGTACCACGGAGAGGTTGGTCGGGATCCATTTCTCACAAAATCCTTACTGGATGGAGACCCCCCCGAGGGCTATCCACGGCGGGGAATGTGGGTAGAGGACATTGCTTATGACGATGATGTCATTGACAATGCTCCCTCTGACATTGAGCCTGACATCAACAACAACGTCGCACAGCCTGAAAATGCAGGGCAAGCTGATTCAGAGCCCCACATCCCTTTAGATGCATATCACGAAGTCTACCGGCAGGTCCTTGAGGCATTGGACAGAGGAGACGCACTCCACGGAGAGGCTGAAGGTAGTGTGGAGTTTCCCGACAACGATGACGTTGGTGGTGATAGTGTGGACGGATTGGAGGACCTTTACAGACAAGCTACTACCCCATTGTACAATGGATCAGGGACAAGTGTTGTCTCAGCCACCATCATAATTATGAACATGTGTACGGTGTTTCGGGTGAGCAATAGGTTTAGTGATGAGTTGTTCCGGTATTTGTCTGTGGACTTACTACCAAGAGGTAATCAGCTGCCGGGATCCCATTACGAAGCACGAAAGACCATTAGGAAATTAGGCTTGCATTACAACAACGTGCATGGGTGTCCAAATGGTTGTATCCTTTTTGAAGATGAATATTCATCATTGGAGATTTGTCCCCATTGTAGTAGCTCCCGGTGGATGGATGGCTCCAATAACATTCCCTCCAAGGTCATTCGGCACTTTCCACTCATTCCTCGATTCAAACGAATGTGGTGCTCACTAGAGATAGCTCGGATGTTGACTGGCTACCTCAAGCATGTTAGTGATGACGGGATCATGCGTTCAGTTGTCGATAGTCCTGCTTGGAAGCACATCGACACAGACGTCGCATTCGGCACTTTAGCTCTGAGGTGCGAAACATGCGGCTGGCTCTAGCTTTAGATGGTGTGAATCCATTCAAGTTGAACAACAGTAATTGGTCGACTTGGCCAGTGCTAATTCTAATATACAACTTTGAGCCTTGGTTAGTGACCAAGAAATTTTTCATTTCACTATCAACGTAATATTCATTAAAATGAGAGTATTCCACGGAAATGAGAGTTACAGAAGTTTAATTTCATTTGAAAACGGAGAAGAGAATTCCTCAAACAATATTCAAATCATACAAGAATTAAAATCAGATGAACACAAGTAGGAATCAAATATCATAAGTACACCATGAGTTGTTCCATATATCTTCAACTATGCTTGGCAAAGTCCAGTGACACTATATTACAGGCAACGAACTATAAAGGCCAGTAATGTAGTTCATTACATTGTTCTACGTACACTGTAAAAGCCACGAGTGTGATTCACTCGAGCTCTGAGTTCTTTTGTAATATGCACATTGAGCTTTCATGAAGCATGAATGTATGACTCTACACTATGAACAAGTACTATACGTGTCATTTATTCTTGAGCACCACGATTGCCTTCGTCATCTTCGACCTATGGTTGTACTTGCTTGTAATTCATGAGCTTGGAAAGCCCACATACTTCCTTGGACATTTGAAGAAGGACCCACAACCTCACCATATAGTTTTCGCTGTGTTGCTCTATCGCAAGGTGAGGACGACATCGGTGTAGCAAAAACATCGCTAGACTTCATGGGCGATGGAGAACATGATTTTGGACGATGTGGAGCTGAACCCAGGGGACTATCCACCACTCCATCATCAACGGGCTTTAGGGAGAAGTCCATTGTCGAATTTGCAGTGGCAACCGAACACATGAAGTTTCCTGTACTTAGAATTAGATTCTGCCCGTAGTCGGAGAAAGAGTCAGCTGATGCAGTGCACGGAAGATTGGTGTGCCAAATTAGAGAGGACGACGTTCCCAAATTCTAAGAAAACAAAGAGATTAGAACAATTTAATCAAAAATTGTAACTGTCATTACATTTACAAGTAAACTCCAATAGCAAATTTGCAGTCTAGGAAGTCCTGGCCATCGAATGTGGTCGACCTGACCTAAACTGGAGGAAGAAGAAAATACAGAAAGGTATTCATAAAAAAATTATATTACAAAAATTACGTATATCTCTAACCATACATGCGAATGCACGAGCCATTAAGGTCGAGGCGAGCTGAAGTTCACTAGGAACTCAGAGAACAATCCACATGCCATTCAGCACGACTCAACCTGAACTAAAGCAATAAATAAAATACCCTCTCGTAACGCCGATTAGACGATGACACAGTCACTGCATCCACGTGGCTCATGAACAGCAATGAAATGCAGTGCGCTATCGGTACGCTGAAGACACTCTGACTGCATCCATAAGACTATTGTACATGCCACGATTTCTCTCGTCATACAACATCTTCCGCCCAATTTTCCCCGCACTACTCGTGCGAAATGATTTCAACCCTTCATCTCGAGCTACGTGAAGTCGCCTGAGCCAGGGCAAAAGGACCATGTCCAAATATGAGTCCCTGGGGCCGTTACCCTTGGGAGACCAACTGATGGAGAGAACGACGTTCTCCGACTTGTTCATGAAGTGCTTCATAGGACTATCGTCAACTATGACAGTATTCTCTCGAAGAAAATGCCCATTGAAATTATTAAACAAGGTGTTCGCGTCCTTCACGAACAGGTCCTTAGTGGTGCCTGGCTCCCTGAATGTGACTATCCGGCCCTGTTCCTCACACTTGAGCGTCGTGCAAGACTCCTGCCCAAGTATGATGCGAGGCTTATCCAGACCGACAAAAAGATAATCGACGATTTTTTGAACGGTAAACTTCTTCATGGAGCTCCAAATAGAAACGTGTGCTATCAATCCTAGCTCACGAAGGAAATGAGCGCAATTTGGGCGGACAAAGACCGCCTTAGGTCCCACAATCGCAGGAATCGTGGCGGAGTGCGGTTGGTCTGCATTCCCGACGTGCACAGCCCACCCCTTGTACTTGGCGTCTTCACAGACACACAAGACTCCATTCAAGTCCAGGACAACATTCAGCCACTTCTCGGCGACGGTCACCCTGGACGTCAATGGAATCTCAACATCCTTCGACGTATCTCCACGTTCAGACGGGGGAACCGATCCCTGCTATCAAACGGACAAATGTGCATCCAGTTACTAAGCTGCACTGACACATTTTGAAACTCAAGGAAAAAGGCAAAATCCAATTGTCGCAGACTATATATGAACATAGAGGTACCTATTAGCGCAGAGATCAAGGACGCATGGGCACGAGGTTACCTTTTCCGGCAAAGACAACGTTGGTCCAACAGGGTCTGGCATTTCAATCTCCAGAAGCTGAGCGTCGGGAATAGAGACGTCATCATCTAAGTGCATGGACTCAGATTCCGGTGCACCTCCACTTGTAGCTTCTATAATGCCACAACCAAATGTTGGACATTGTACATGCTGTACATGAGCAATAGATTTCGGAAGATCATTCGATCCAGTTGAGATAGCCATCAGAGGAGGTTCTGCAATTCAGGAAGGGCCAGACAAACAAGACTTAAAATTTGTACAGAAAAATACGTATAATTGATTAATAAAATTGAGTACAAAAAAGTCATCATCTTACATGAAGATATGGATTAGCCAAAAAATTGTTTTCTATCAAAAAGTATTGTCTCCCACACTAAGGGTCTCTATCTAAGTACAACCTATGACACAAATCAGCTCGAGTCGAGCTAATTCTATACAAATGACATCGAGTGATTGTGTGGTCAACCTGATGGTGCATCCTGGCCATCCAATGCATGACTCCGATCATCATCAATGGCGATGGCAGGATCCGCGGGCATCTTCGGGCTAGACTCCAAGGTCTCTGAGGACCTGCCACCATCAAGTGGAACTCGAGCCATGTCCTCGTCATCAGGTGGAGGTGCAGGGGTGGAGGGGCACTCCTCAGTAGGAGGAGGAGCTGAAGGATCTACGGAACTTGCAAGAGGAGTGGGAGAGACAGAAGGCACCCCAGTCAATCGTGGAGTGGAGGGTAAGCTTGAAGATGCACTCATCGTTGGTCTTGTTGGCGCTCCCTGCAGCAAAAGCACTTGGTCAACTTGAGACGGCTGTACGGATGCAAGAGGCATGGCCCCACCAAGACTGTTGATAATGGCCTCCAGTTTGGAGTCGTTCTTTTGTGACATTGCCACTATAAACTGTCGCAACTCCGCCATCTCCCTGGCCTGCTTGTCAAACATCATTTGATCTAGTTCCCGCCTCCTCTTCAGCTCTGCAATTTCTGCATCATAGTCGGCGGCGGCTTGCGATCTTCCCCTCTTCCGCTTCTCCTTGGAGGCTGGAGATGGCATGGCAGAGGTGTCAGGTGGTTGACCCGACGACGTTGATGATCCCCGGATGCTTTGAGAGCGGATCACTGGAGGGGTGCTCCGATCCATGGGAACGTCGTCGTCATCGTCATCACCGGCTGCCCCATCTCTGTCGGAGGACTCACACAATATGATTGCAGATGACCTCCGACCGGACGGCGTGCTTGCCTCTCCAGTTGCCTTCCCCTTGCGCTTTGATGACGAAGGCGTGCTTGACCCCGATGGTCGGCGCGGGAATTTGCCCTCATCGACAAAGTACCCCTCTGGAAGAAAATCGTTCTTATCCAGTTTCTTCGCAGTGGTCGCAATTTCAGTCCACTGGTCAGACTCCTCCGAGTCCCCCACAGCAAACACATTAACCCCAGTCATCTGCAAAGTCACACACAGCATCACATACTATCAGATTACGATAATATGAAAATTTCCTAACGAGAATACAATGGTATTTCATATAACGTCAACAGTAGATGGGGTTAGGTCGACCCGACCTGAAGTTCACTCTCGGGCACTCAATGGCACCGGTCAGGTCGAGCCAAACTATGGAGGAACACACTCCAGTGAATGCTACGAGTCAAGTCGACCCGACCTGGTTTCTATCACCTTATAATTTCAAGAAGAAATACATGTTCATTTTATTCAGGTCGAATCGACCTTAACTATAGCCAAAACATTACATTGTGGAATTCATTGTGTTCAGGCTTACCATCGCAGCACACGTGAACTTCGACCCAGCGAAGAATGACATTACGCTTTCTCCAGGAGCGCAGAATTTCCTCACAAGATTGAGGAAGAACTCCATCCGTAGCTCAGTATTATTAATCCTGAACTCTAGCTCGTTGTAAGCCCCGGGCCTCGTAAATGTTTCAGTATTGGGAGCATCATAGGAAGACCTCATTCTCACCGTCCTAGCATTGCTTGGGCTTTGCAGAATGGTCAAGTAAATTGGTTCCACCGCCTTCTTGCTTCGTGCAGACAAGTCACCGATACGCTCATTGGGTGAGGGCATGTAGTTAGAGAAACTCATGGAGTACTCCTTCAACGCGGGATTGCTGTCTATAAAGTGAAGTGCTTGCGTTTGCTCGGTGAGGTCGGAACAAATGAGCACCCACACCGGAATGTCCTCGAGAAGGGGCTGGCCCTTTTCTTGGAAGGACTCGACAACTACAGCGAAGTATGGATCGGCTGGCGTACACTTAGACTTTGACACCACATTCGAGGTGTAACGCAGGTCCCACACTCCAAGCTTGATGTCCTTCACGTTCTGTGCAGTGAGCACGCCTCTAGGCCAATCCTGGTGCGTCTTATACATAACGTCATATGGACGATAGTATGCAGTGGATTTTGGGGGCACAAAATTGTTTCTCTGCTGTAGGAAGACCCGGAAGAACTCAGCCGCGTACATTGACATCTCCTCAACGCTCTTCCCCTTTGCTCTTGACTGCTTCGTCTCCATCCAGTATTCATTCCCTAGCTGCTCTAGCAGCACGTTCATGGTGGCACTCGTGAAGTTCCGACTTTGTTTGAACTCCCTCCACTTCTCGTGGTTCAGCTCGTTCAAGGAGGACATGAGCCCGAGGCTTGCGTCCAGGGCGTGAAGCTCCATCTTCACCTTGTGCTTGCGCTTCCTTCTCTCCATCCACTCCTTAGCAGTGTAGCAGCTCTCCTGTATAGTAGAGAGAAGCTTGATTGTGACCTTTGGGTAGTCCTTGTTCTTGCTCCCTGGATTCTGATGCAGAATATGTTCGGCCAGCTTCGACAAGTCATTGAAGGAAAGGTTTCCGAGCACTTTGAAGAACTCATGCGTCAGATTTCCTTGCTCAGGCTTCCAAGTCGCCTTTTCGTTGTACTTCAGTCTAGTATTGGGGTCTATCAACTCCCCGTACGCAGCACTAGAAATGACCTCGCTCCACAGGTTGTACACGTCGTCCGAAGCTGTGATTATCTTCAGCTCGTTTCGGATCTCGAGCTTCTCCTTGGCGTCCTTGCCTTTTGCAACCTTCTGGGCCTTTAGTACATCTAGCAAAGCGAACCGCTTGTACATTGCCGATGAGAATTCCTGCAACGCAATTTTGTATGTCAGAGTCAATTTGGAGCTCTCTATTCAGCTCGGACCGACCTAAACTACACATTTCATATTGAACGTCAAATGCAACTTTGTCGTTCTGCTTACATCAAACTCTTCATTCATTATCACGTGAAGAGAATCAATACATCACCTATGCTAGCTGGAACACTAGGTGGCAGACGACATTCTCAGATCAGGTCGAGTCGACCTGAATCTCTTACCATGAATTTCTTCTTATTTGCTGTACTCTCAGCGTTTCGCCTGACGTTGGACATAGTCGCTATTGGGGCCGCTTCCCTCGGATTGCGTGGCCTCCCCATGAGTTCCCACACTTTTCTGGCTCCCAGAATGTTTGTTGACCACGAGGGCTTCTGCGCCACGAAGTGGTTGACCCTATTGTAGTACGCCGATATGTCGCGTAGTTTCTGGGCATTTGTGGACCAGACCACGTAGCAATCCCATTGACGAAAGTTCTTGACAATCTATTCGTCAAGGTTTTGGTCTACCATCATTTTGCTGGAAGTCACACTGTACTGCCCATTGATGATGTAGAAGTTCTTCCTTTCAAGTTGTCGTAGCACAGAGTAAGCAATTTCCCTATTATACTCACAAAAATCACTCTAGAGCATAACAAAATGACCCTAAAGATCGAACCCACGAGATCCTGTGAAGTAGCTAACTCTAACAAGGAGATAAACTCAATTAAACCACTCAAATCCACTTTTCCGGTTCTACCTCTTACGACCGGAACAACCAAAACCAACCGGGAACCTACGACCGGATTATATCCTACTTCCGGTTTTTACTAGTTCTCGATTTCTGGACTGACTTCTCAATTTTGGACCCTACAACTTCCGGTCCTATATATTCTCCTGAGCGGATCCGATCCAGTCCCTTCTTCCATATCCAGTTTAGTTTTACCTCTGTTTTACCATCAGAGGGGTCGCCGCTTGGATTTGAGAGTGGTAGGCCCACCACTCCTTCCGTGACTTATAGTGGCTGAAGGCCCACTTTCCTATCCACAGATCTCCTAACTAACACGGATCCGGTTTGATCCTTCACAGTAATCCGGATAGCAATCTGAATCACAGGTCACACAAAGATCCCCCGTACGATCCTCTCATACTACAACGACCTTGACACTGATCCGTTCCGTACGAAGTTTGGTGGCTACAAGTGAATCTGTCCGTTCCAACACCTACAAAAGTTCTTCCGTTCACCCACAACGATAGCAAGACCTCACAGGAGTCAGGATACTCAACCGGATTTCCCACCCAGGAGTTCTAGTGCAGCTAAGGAATCCCTCCCTATCCGCCTAGCCTGATCAACGGATCTCTCATCCGGAATGCTAAACTTCTGTAGTTGCTGAGGCACTGGAATCCACTCCTAACTCTTCATAACCTACTCACATGTACCTAGAACCGGAAACATACATCAAGGGGAGAATCTCCACTGACACCTCCGTACTCACCTTCCTATCCTAACTCAGTATATTCTTACCAATACTCGGGAAAAATACACAAAAGTTAGTTCAAAGGAAAGTACACAAGGAAATGCCAAAAGAACTCTCCCCGTCTCCAACTCAAAGACCGTTTTATATACAAAAAGCAAAAAGCAAAAAAAAAGTGAATACATGATTTCCGCCTCTGAAGGCGCTGACAATCCGGTCCTACCTTATCCTAACCGGATTCTATTCCGGTTTCTATCTATAAGTCCTATTTTTACAATCCTTCCTGTTCCGTTTCATACACTCGGGATCCAATGGTTGGGCTCTCATCAGGTCTTTCCAACTACTCGAAGACCTCAGTCAGATTCCGGTTCCGTTCCCCATCTGTAGGTAGGACCGGATGTTCTTCCTCAGTTTCCGGAGAGTCCAAATCTATCGGTTGATGTCCGGTCGAGGGCGTCTCCTTCTTTGCCCTGCTTGACTGGGGCGTCTTGTCCTTTCCCGGCTCCTGAGCTACGTCTTCCGGAAACAAGTCCAGAAGTGAAATCTCAGAGAGCCGGATCGGAATCTCCGTCAATTTCTGGCTGCTCTCCACGATCCGGTCCGCTGACTCCCGTGCCTTGGATAGGAGCTTCTCTATCTGCTCCTCAAAATCAGTGAGGATGTGCACCACCCTGGTTCCGGATATCTTCTTGTCCTTGTGCACCTCCTCTTCGAACAAGCGCGCCTTGGTGACTGCGGCTCCGGGTTCTCCAAGCACGTCCTTCACTTCCGTGGCCAACTTCTTCATTTCCTCCGCCATCTCCTTTGTCGCGGTGGCGTTCTCAATCAACGCAAAAAGTTCGGCCTTGAGGGTGTCCACCTCATCGTGCTGCCGCTTGCTGTCCTCCTTTATCTTCCGGAGCTCTTCCGAATTGATAACACATTCAACTACCTTCCGCGGCAATTGATTGTCCGGTTCCGCTCCTATCAATTCCGCAATCTCTCCGAGCGCCCGCTTCTTAATCTCCCAATCCGCCCGGATTCCACAGAGGATCCCAACCAACTCGTCGAACGGATCTTTGGTCTCGGATCCGGATGCCACATCTGGTCCGGTTGGAGTCTCACTTCTACGTGGCATCGGATGTCCCGGAGGCGTTCCTCGATTCCGAGTCGGAGTGGTCTTCTGCCTCTTGTTGGAAACATAAGGTTCCTCCTCTTCCTCCTCCTCTTCTACTTCTTCCTCCTCCTCGGTTTCGTTTCCGGAATCCGCTTCTTGGTCGGACTCGGATTCGCCGTACTTCATGGTCCGCTCTTGGGCCTTCCATACCTTCAGTTCCACTTTCGTCAACAGTTCCTGTTGCTGGTAGAGGTGATACACATAAGGGCACAGTGGGGTAGCCCTACTTTTCCCCACTCTCGTAGTAAGCTGGGACACCAGATCAAAGAAGATCCGACCCCAGTCTACTTTCCGGGTTCCGCTCAGCGCTTCGAAAATCGTGTTAGCCAAGGTAATAGTCACTCTGGTGGTTTTTTCCGGATGCAAAACCGGAACCAGGAACTGGAGCAGACGTCGCTCCCGGTCATCAAGGCAGTCCTCGACCGCGTAGCCGTCCTTCGGATTTACTACGCTCCCGAACTTGCCCTGGACGAAATCATCCTTCCGGTTGGCAAGGCCGAGTCCTCCTGGCCGGAATCCGTATACGTCCCGCCACAAAGCCTCGGACCATTGGACCGAATTCCCCCTCAAGGTGTTATTGAACTGATTTGACACGCCACTCAGGAGTTCTCTAACCATTCTCTCATCTTTGAAACCCCAAGGTTTCAATGCTAAGCCCTGACAACCCATCAACGACAAATCCTCTCTGAGCTCTCCCTGTTCCGGTTCCTTGGTCGGCATGACCGGAACTACTTTTCTAAGCTTTACTTCACTCGGGGGCGGGGTGTTAGAACCTCTCTTCCGGTTCAGTCGCGGCATGGGGGTAGTTCTACCCGGTTTTCACTCTTCTGCAGTCCTAAAAAGGGAGCGCGCGACACTCAGAAGTTCCGCTCCGCCTGTATACTACCCTACCGGCGTGCTCACACTCTTAGCTCCTCACGTATCCGCTCGCACTCAAGGTCTCACCTACTCAGGTCCGGAGGAGATCTCTCCGTCTCACACCCTTCTCTCACTTCCGTACCCTTTTGTACTTCCTCTCCCTGGCCGTGGTCAACGATAAAAACGTCAGGCGCTAAATCAGGACACAACAACACGTGGAAAATCAGAGACCTGTAAATGGGCAGGGCCAGGCTTTATATAGTCCTGACACCCTGGACTGTCTTCATGACCGGTCGGATATCCGGTCCGGTTCTTGACATCCGGTTACCTCCTAATCCGGTCAACAAGATTCCGGTTGGAAATACTATCCGGTTGTACATCTAATCCGTTCCGCTTTGACCCAAAACCGGATTAGTTCCATAAGGTAATTTTGGTGACTATTTTTGGATTTATTTTTCTTTCTAGATGAATCCGGATACCTATTTTAAATTTCCGGTTCGCTCAAAAGGATAAACGAATAAAAAGCAAAAACATGAGTTGTCACACAAGTGTTGGCCAGTCCTCCGGCTTTGGCTTCTCGATGCAATCCACTGGCATGACACACAATGTTTGTTTTGTGGACTTATCTGGCATTTCCCAGAGGTATGTCATCATGTCCTCCGCGAGCTTCATTTCATGGCTACGGATGTTTAAGTCCTCTAGGGCCTTGATGAGTTGCTCAATGGAAATTGTCTTCTTATCCTCCAGGCCAAAGATGTAGGCGTCCGTGCAGTGCTTCCAGTAGGCCTTGTATGCCTCCGCGGACGCAATGTAATCGTGCGATTTCTTGGCGTCATAAGGGACCGGGACCTCAGTTACCGCGGATACAAAACTCAGCTCCCCTAGTAAAACTGCACTAGGGTCTTGCGCTGCTGTTGCCACTGTTGAGGTTGATGCCAACTTACTTTGCCTGGGAGCTCGTGATGGAGTAGCGGCCTGCATGGACTTTCTTGTCCCCCAACTCTGTTGGGTTCCAAGTGTACCCATTGAGCTCTGTCCCTCCACATTACTTGGAAACTCCTAGGAGACAGTTCTGACAGTCATGTCCTTCTTCTTCAACTCAAGCTTCGTCTTCAGAATTGTGAAGTCGTTCAGGAGTGTCTTCAGGCGAGAGTATAGGGCCTTCCCCGTTGCCAACTTCCCGTCCTTTGTCTTGAAGTAGTTGTGGTCAACTTTCTTCTCAAGGTCGGGAATCTCCGTTCTGTACTCAATCGGTTCCAGCGTTGACAGGAAGTGCAATATGTTGAAGGCACATCTTGAGGAGTCCAAACGAATAGTGAAGTGGTACTGCTCGCTTTCGGGTGTATCAGTCACAGCTGTAACACACCGAATTTTCAAGAATGGACCACTGTCGTGGGCAACGTCCTTTATCTTTTCATCAAAGGATATGTTGAAGAAATGGTCGGTGTCTTTGAACTTTGCAGCGAAGCAAATGAGGTTCTTGAAAGGAATCATGTGGAGACTCCAACTCTCAACCTTGTCGGGATTTTTGAATTCCCAGTAGTCTCCATCATTGTCAAAGTCGTCTTCGTCCTCCCTAGAGGATTCGTGCGCACAGCGTACGTAGAAGGCCTCCAGCTTCTCAATTTGATCATCCATTCTACATTCATTATCCAAACGGGATGTTGTTACAACAGGAGTTGATGCTATGTTGATTCAGATCGACCCGACCTAAAAACCCGTACATGGAGCTTCTACATTTCATCTTCTATGTGTTCGATCTAATTTGACTCGGTTCGTTTACGCTTCAGGTCGACTCGTACTGAAGTTCTAGTCGGAATATGCAAATATTTCTGCTATTGTGATGGCCTCAATGTTATTGATTAATGTTATTGGATCGTCCTAGTACGTATTGTTCTCACTCTGGAACTGGCAGTTCAGGTCGGTGCGACCTGAATTGCATGCGGTAGTGTTGTCATGTTTGTTGTTTGTAAATGGATGTTTATTAGAAATGTGTCTTTTGGTCAATTTGTTAATTATACTAGGTGTCTAATATAGTCATATATATATATGTATGTTGGTGAAGGGTATACGTATTTGCTGTGCAAATTGCAGAGGGTCTTCCTTGCAGTTCAGGTCGGACCGACCTGATCTGCATTTAATTTTGACGATCATGTTATTTCTCTTCTGGGATGTTAGTGATAATGTATACTTCTCAGTTGCTTGCCTTGTACTGACAATGCTAGTAGGTGTACATTTCAGGTCGGTCCGACCTGAAATGCATGTTCATCTCATGTCAACATTGTCCATGAAATAGCATGGACAAATGCAAAGATTTGGGAGAGGATATGATTTGTGGGGCTCTGCAATTCAGGTCGATGCGAACTAAATTGTTGTGTGGGTCATGTGACGTACATTACCGACACGTTAATGAATTCATATATTAGTCTATTTGTTTATAAATAGGTGTCTAATATCGTGATAGTTATTAATTTGTTGGTCTTACAACTTATTTGACACGTCAGATTGCATAGGGTGTTCTTTGCAATTCAGGTCGGACCGACCTGATCTACATTGAATTTGGACAACTTTGTTATTTGTCTTCTGACATGTTAGTGCAATTCCCTTCCATTTAGTTGCCTTCTTTGTACAGAAAATGTTAGTAGGTGTACATTTCAGGTCGGACTGACCTGAAATGCAGGTTTATCTCATCCGAAAATTTTCATGGAACTTGCCCGAACTTAGGATATGTGTTTGAAGGGATATGCAATTCAGGTCGATGCGACCTGAATTGCAGTTTCGTTCAGGCGCCTTACATTCGTGGTACGTTTAGGAATTCAGTGTGACAAGATGATACCCGGGTAGTATTGGGCTGATTTTGGGGAATTTGTGTGGTTGTGGCTCGTCATTTCTTTCCTTGACATTCTGAATTCTAATTCGTAGACCTTAAGGAAACCCTAAACCCTAAACCCTAAGCAATGGACCCTAAACAAACCCTGGACCTTAGGCACTGAACCCTAAACAAACCCTACAACTGAAGTACTGAACCCTAAACAATGAATGCCATTTTCTGAACCCTAAACCCTAAACGAAGTCCTGTGCATTATAACTCACCTCGGGAATTAAAAAATGAGGATCTTGAAATGCAATGTAGATGGATTAATCTCCTAAACCTGCAATATTATCCACATTTTCAACAAATTCAAGAGTTGAAAAAAGCCAAAGAAATCAAAAACATCTCAAACCAGCAGACCACCTAAACCTAAAACAAAAAAGTCATTGTACAAACCTACAACATCCCAAACAAGCATGTTTCCATCTAGAAACTCCCAAACCATGAATTCTAACAGAATACAACAAACCTCAAGAGAACTAAAAAAGGAACGTACGCACACAATACATCTCGCAAGTTAAACCCCATTGGACATTGCAGCTGTCTTTACAACAATCACAGAAATCACTATTCAAAGCTGACATGGTGCAAGAGAATTGAAATTAATACATACCTCAGTTTCTACAAGCAAGCGCTATGCAACTTCAGCCTCAACTTAGCTCCTACTTTCAGTGTTGTTGCTTATTATGGACTCCACAATCTTGTAACTCCAGTGCTACAATTGTCAATCTGAAATGCAAAAAACAAACCAATTTTAAAAAACTTACATTGCAAACCAAATGTCAAGAAACAAACTGCAAACATATTCCAAGCAACCACATTCCTTCCAACATTTACAAAGAAAGATCCAATCTGTTGGGAGCAAATACCACCCAACAGAATACACAACTCTTATCTCCAGAAGCTCATTTTCTAGAATAAATTGTGCAACCACATGTGAGCAAGGAAAAACAAACAATGAAGTTCTAGATACTAACCTCGTTGTTGTTGTTGTACCTTATCCACCAGTACCTATTCTTTGAAGTAGAATAAGGTTACACAACCTTGCTCTTCAGAACCTCGGCAAAGTGCTCTGCCACAATACAATCCCCACACAAGTACAATGAGGATTTACACAATACTTGATTCAGCTGGAGTCATGCGCATCTAAAATTCCATCGAGACCAAGGGAGATGTGTACAATCCGGCACAATCCAAGATCCGAAATCCAACAATGCAGAAACGCAGACAATAACATCTTATGTATACAAAGCATGAAATGTCGTGAAAATACCTCCTCCATTATTTTGAAGCCAACACTTCAGAGGAAATGCAATAGTATTTTCAATACAAAGCAAATACAAAGCAAAAAAACAAATCCCAAACCCTAAGTGTCCAAAGAAGCAGAAGTACCACTTTCACATCAGTACCCTAAGAGGAACAGAGACTCCAATCTTAAGAACAGGAACACTCCCAAGACTGACCTGGACTTCACTGGAAACCTCCTCGCATCAGTAGACGCCATAGCCATGGCTCACAAACACAAATTCTCGAAGAAGGCCTACTTTACTGGACACAAACTCTCGAAGAAAGACTGTCCCAAGTGGATCAAGCCTCCTTTGGACAATTGTGAAAATTCATAGTAACAAAAATTCAGAACGCAAAAACAAGACTCCTATTGTGTGAAATCCTAGCATCATTGAGCATAGAACTAACAGACCTTGGAGGAACTAAGAAAAGAAACAGCAAGATCACACGCCTCAAGAGAACCATTGCACTCCTACAACAGTGATGAATGGAGTTAGGTTTTTACCTCAAACCCCAAACCCTGCTTCAAACTGCACGTCCTTGAGATCAAGCTACATCTCCTTCAGAAGCAAACACACAGCACCACCCAGCAGCTTCAAGTCCCCCCGATCGAATGGAACTCCAAAATCACACAGAAAACAATGCTCAAGGTCGGCTTGTTCACGACGCCCACCCTGAGGTCTGCTTTTTCACAACTTCAAGTCCCCCTGATCGAATCAAACTCCAAAGTCATATACAAATCAATGCGGAAAACAAGGTCCTCTTCTTCACGACGCCCGTGCTAAAAAAAATGCACATCAACTGTCGGCAAGTGCGGAATGTACAAACAACGAAGATGCAACCAGAATGCGCCTAAAGAACAACGGAATGCACGAGAGAACAACAAAGATTCACGAGGGAACAACAGAGGTGCACGACAAAACAACGGACATGCACGAAAATGCGCGGACACCAAATCCTAGATTTCCAAGGCAAATACCCGGCGGTCTAGGTACCCGGTTCTTCCTGGTGGTTTTCGGTACCTGGCCCTCTTTCCGGTACCCGGTCTTCTTCAATACCCGCCTTTAGTACCCAACCATCTTCAATACCCGTCTCAAGTATTTGGACCGTGATATATCCCTTTTTGTAGCCTAAACATAATAATAGATACCCTTTTCCCAAAATTTGGTTTGTTTATCATACTACTAAAATCATAAGTCGCTCTGTAGTATCACAAATGTTACCATTAAAACTAGGGGCTCGTGCTTGTTATGCTACGCATTCATTGTATCACATATTAGTAAAAATTTGATATATTTGAATAGAATGCAAGATAATGATTTCGATAAGTCTTTAAAATAATTATTTTAATTATTTTATAAAAATATTTCCTATCATGCATACATAGAAATCATATCTTCACACAATGTGATATTACTGAAATAGAGTAGCAATTCACAATCACCTTTGTAATATCACTTTTTACAAAGGATGATATTATAGAAATAATATAGTTGTTGCAATTGAGGTGATATTGAAGAGGATCAATATGGTGATATTATAGAGGTAGCAATTTCATTACTTTTCTTGACTTTATACCTCTTTTGCATTTTTATGATTTTGTCCTTTTGTGAGCTTTGAGCTTCTGATTTCAATTTTCTATTGCTACTACCAAATGATTTGAGAAATTTATTAGATTGAACCAATTTTGGATTTTACAACAATTAAATTGTTCACAAAGCTTTTGAGATTTACAAGTTTTTCCTTTCAATTCTTCTATTCGGGTTACCATTGTTTATAACAATTGAGTCAAATTTCTAATGCATTCTAATATATGTGTATCTTTTATCGTATATCATTCATCATTCATTAAATTTTTATTGTTTGTTTCAATATATATACTTATTTATAAAAATTATATACGAAGATTTTAGTTTTTTTATTTGAAGATTTATTGAAATTCTTGCTTTGCATTCTATCTAATACATAAAAATTCTAATGAAATTCTAATGGTGAATGCATAGTTTAGCAAGCGCCAATCACTAGTCATACTACTAAAATCATAAGTCTCTCTGTAATATCACAAATGCTATCATTAATACTAGGGGCTCGTACTTGCTATGCTACGCATTCATTGTATTACATATTAGTAAAAATTTGATATATTTGAATAGATTGTATGATAATGATTTCAATAAGTCTGTAAAATAATTATTTTAAATATTATGTAAAAATATTGTCAATCATGCAAACATAGAAATTGTATTTTTACACAATGTGATATCATAGAAATAGAGTAGCAGTTTGCAATCACTTCTATAATATCACTTTTTACAAAGGGTGATATTATAGAAATAATATAGTTGTTGCAATTAAGGTGATATTAGAGAGGATCCATATGATGATATTATAGAGAAGGCAAATCCATTGCTTCTCTTGGCTTTACACTTCTTTGCATTTCTATGATTTTGTGCTTTTGTGAGCTTTGAGCTTTCATGATTTCAATTTTCTATTGCTACTACCAAATGATTTTGAAAAATTTATTCAATTGAAATGATTTTGGATTCCACAACAATTAAGTTGTTTAAAAAGCTTTTAAGATTTATAAATTTTTCTTTTCAATTCTTCAATTTGGATTGCCATTTTTTGTAACAATGGAGTCAAATTTTTAATGCATTCTTATGTATGTGTATCTTTTATAGTATTTACCATTGCATATGTTTCATTCATCATTCAATAAATTTCTATTGTACATTTCAATATATGCTTACTTTTTTAAAAAATTATACAAAGATTTTAGTCATTTTTATTTGAAGATTTATTGAAATTTTTGTTCTGCATTCTATCTAATATATAAAAAAATTATAAAATTCTAATGATGAATGCATAGCATAGCAAGCGCCAACCTCTAGTTGAAACAAAAATACTAAAAAGTTTGTTTACAAACATGAATATCACAAAACTTCATTTGAATAACGTAACATTTTTTGTACTTAACCACGATAGTCAATCCTTCAAATTCAATCCCAATGATACCTAAATGCTTCCTCACATGAAAACCTATGTAGAATACATATTTTCATTCCTGAATTTTTTAATGGGAATTGGAAGTGAATCCTTTACCTTTTAATCTTTAAATACTGATTTCTTCATTTGGAAATCATTCTTTTTTTCACTATCTAAATCATTGGCTTTAGTAAGGTGTATGAACTTTCATTTGTATACTGACTACTGCCAGAGACCTCCCATTTTAACAAAAAAAATTCAATCATTATTAGTTGCAATTTTGTTCTAGGCATTAAGTGCATACTATAAGAACGATTGACTAATAGTTTCCTTAGATGAATTGGTACTGACTGTAGTAATTACCCCTTTTTATTGTGTAACATAATTGATGTAATTCTAAAAAAACTGAAAGAGCACTTATGAATTCCATATAAAAACTTAACTGACACCCTTGGTCAAAGACCTTCAGACCACTCCAGTGTTCCTAAAGATTTCAATATAAATTTTTAGGGAAACTTTATTTATAATTTGAATTATACATATGAATTTCTTTATGGCGGTAGAATTCTTAGCTTATTTATAATTATTCACCATCCTAGCACTCTTCACGATGAACCTTGGAATGACTAGCCATCAAAACAGTTCTATATACAAATTCTTATTGATTACTTTGAAATAACACAAAAACAATCACCACAAATTTTGCTCACTATTAGTCATAACGTAATATTCATTAAAATGAGAGTATTCCACCGAAATGAGAGTTACAAAAGTTTAATTTCATTTGAAAACGGAGAAGAGAATTCCTCAAACAATATTCAAATCATACAAGAATTAAAATCAGATGAATACAATTAGGAATCAAATATCATAACCACAAGGTAAACATTCATATTGACCTTTCACTTGTACACCATGAGTTGATCTCCAACAATCAGTTTTATAATATCACTTTTTCCACCGGGTGATATTATAGACATAATATAGTTGTTGAAATGAAGGTGATATTAAAGACGATCCATAGAATGATAATATAGAGGTAGCAAATCCATTGCTTCTTTTGGCTTTACACTCCTGTGCACTTCTATGATTTTGTTCTTTTGTGAGCTGTGAGTTTTCATGATTTCAATCTTCTATTGCTACTACTAAATAATTTTGAGAAATTCATTCAATTGAAGTGATTTTGGATTCCAAAAGAATTAAGTTCTTCAGAAAGTTTTTGAGATTTTAATTTGAAGATTTATTTGAAAGTTTTACACAACAATTCTTATAAAATTCTAATGATGAATGAATGAAGATTCATGGAAAAACTTAATTTTAAGACAACCCTATTGCTTTCCTACGCTGTCTTCTTCATTTAAAATGGATTTCAAAACAAATACTCTAAAAATCATGCTGTATTTAATACAAACCCAAACCAATAAATTATATTGGTTTGACGTACAAGCATGTCCAAAAATGTAACACACAAGTTGCAAATCTTCAAAATAATTAGGATTCATGGAAAAACTTAATTTTAAGACAACCCTATTGCTTCCCCACACTTTTTCAAATGAGTTTCCAAAAAAATACTTTAGGATTGATGTTGTAATTAATACAAACCAAACCATTAATTTGTATCGGTTTGACGTGGAAGCATGTCCGAAAAAATAACACACAAGTTGCAAATCTCTACGAAATAATTCGGATTCATGGAGAAATTAATATTGCGAACATTATAAAAAGAATTTGAAAGTGCATGCAGTATAATTCCTTAGTGTGTACTAAAACCTTGAATTCACTTCTAAATCAAATATTTGTTCAATATTTCAAAAACATGATATGAAATGATTTATTAATCTACAAAAATACCTGAATCCGAGACCCTAAACCCTAGAGACCCTAAACCCTAAAGATCCTAAACCCTAAAAACCCTAAACCCTAAACCCTAAAGACCCTAAATCCTAAACCGTAAAACTCTTATTGATAAAATCACATGCAAACACTTGGGTGGTGCAAAAGGTTGTGTTTGTCTAAATTTACAAACAGACCCTAACTTCAGCAAAATCAAATTGACTTCCAGAAATTGCAAAAGAAAAAAAGACAATGAAGATCTCTTGCCTAGATTCTGTTACAAAAAGAATCTAGAAATTAGTACTTAACGGTGCAAGAAAGCAACCTCATAAGTACTTAATAGCTGTCAGTGCTTATTTCTGTCATGAACAGTGTAGGCGGGAATCAAAAATCAAAGGAATTTAAGGAAGGAGTTCAGGATTTTCAAATTCCGTCCTACAGCTCCCGCCTTCGCATTCGCGCCTACACATTGCCGCCAAAATTGTTTTGAATGTTGTTGCGTCCGCGCGCATTAGGGTACTCTCCTTCTCCGTCGTGAATGCATGGACGTTCATGCGAGATTTCACTTCTCTCATGTCATTACTGAACTCTATCAACTTCTGTACTTGTACTATCTAGAGTGTCGGAGTATTGCGCTTCGAGGATCTCGGTGAACGCGCTTGTTGCCTTCCGTATGTCCTCAGGTTAGAAGCCTTTAGCATTTTCAAACATTTTCATTCAATGGATTGGACATAGTTACTTTGTAAGCACATAGTAGTTTTCTGAGTGTGTATAATGTTTCTTTCAGCGCTGCCATCTATTGTCGAGTTCCTAGTTACTGAAGTTGGCAGAGTGCGTGTGTTTCCAACGTTTATTACTGAAAATCGAGTTGCACGATTATGAGTTTTGGGCTTCCTCAATTTTCAGTGACAAGGTCTTCATTCAATGTTCAGTTCTCGACATCTGAGTTGCAGAATTCTGAGAGTGCAGTGCCCGATTATCTCGCCGGGAAACCCGGAACACGAGATCACGGTTACTACGAGACTGGAAACACAATGTCCGAGAAATCCGGAACTGTTTAGGTTGAGTCGACCTGAATACGAACAACGGTACATGAGTAAATTGTAATGCCATTCAGGTCGAGTCGACCTGAATGTGAGATTGTCTACATCAATCATTCGTTCATGCAATTCAGGTCGACTCGACCTGAACTGACCCATATGATAGTTATTGAAGTAATCTGAAACGTATCCTAGGTAGATTGAATAGTTCTGTCATCGAATATCATTTATAAAATGGTATACATGGCAATTCAGATCGAGTCGACCTAAACCGTATCTATAATTGTAATTTCGTTCAAGTGAAAATCTCGTAGATGTCCTGCTGAAATTCCCGATATGCACAGATTCAGTCACCAAGAATTTTGTACATAATGATAATAGTGTGCAGATGGGATTCGGCTCACTACAAGTCCTCATTTCAGATCGGTTCGACCTGAAGTGTAGGTACTCCCATCACAGACTTCAGTTCGAGAAGTTCGAGATTTTTAAAGGAATAAAATTGGGAATTCCCTGTCGAATTTAACAGATGAAGATGGGATCATTATCTCAGAGTACAAGGGACACTTCAGGTCGATCCGACCTAAAGTTCAGGATTGTACTCAGTCTTCTTACATTTATATTTTCGGTTGACAAAAATTATACAAGACAGGGGTCAGACACTTTAGATCGATTCGACCTGAAAACAGTGTTTACATATATCTGAATTTATAAGAAATTGTAATGAATGATGTCAATTGCAGTTGAAACCTAGGTTTCAGCAAATAGGTTCGTTGCTGTCATAGATGTAGCTATAACATTTGGTCATTCAGGTCGGGTCGACCTGAACATGAATGAAATTGCATGATCTATGCTTCAATTCACTTACCCTATTTCACATTGCATTTTTATAGGTATCCATGGATACTATAGATGACCCTGATGACATGGACATGTCATCGGGTTCTGAATCCAGTGAATTCAGACATGATGAAGAGGATTTCATGGCATCTTCAGAAGATGAATTTCAGAATGCCGAAGTAATGAATGTTGGGGTCCCGGAATGCGAAGGTCTACCGCGTCGGCTTTGGAATACTCGAGTTGTCACCTTGTACAATGAGGCTGGAGTGCTTGTGGGTGAAGGTGTCTGTCATAGTGTGAACTCTGACCTCGTTTTGGGTGCCAATGGCCCTCTTGGTGACACCCACGTGGCGATCCACATCTCCAAAACACATAGCGAAGAGGACCTACCAGAGGAACAAGTGTGCTCATTGTTGGCTTGGCCTATTCATCTTGTTCACTATCGTGGAGCTAGCCTTAGAGACCATGAGGCTAGGGACAAATTCAATTGTCTCCAACAGGCTCTCTTAAATCCGCCCTCTTCAAAGTCTTCAAGACCATACACAAGTATGGTCCGAAATGCGCCCCGTGAAACAAATTTGAAATCAAAGGAGTTGCTTACTCAAGATTCCATCCATGCAGTGTCTACTAAAATATGTTGTAGTCGCAACTGTGTTCAGCCATTTCCTAGGGATAAGATTCGAGCCTTTCGTGAACGCATGTATCACAACTCCACGTTCAAATACAGGACCTACATGAAAATGGATGTGCATAGGCAGGTGCATGTTGACGAACGTGGTAGACGAATGGTGTCAATTGACAATACACCGGTATGTATGCGAGCGTGGATGCATATAGCTGGGGTCCCTGAGGCTTCATTCTGTCGCTACCAATCGTACATGAGGCATGGTCGAGAGGCAAAGGACCATGGCAATAAGGGAACGGTGAAACCGAGGAAACACACTCAACAAGCTATAGCAACATTGAAGTGCATTCTGGAGAAAGAGGCAGATCACATGCCTCATCGTACGAAGACCCTGAAGTCAGGAGAGAAAGTTGTGGCCAAGATCCTACCTTCCACCTTCCAGTGGAAGGGTAAGATGAAAAAACTCAATGATGTCAATGTTGTTTTTGGACTGAGTGAGGTGTCAGCTTCGAACTTGAGTAAGATTAGGTGCTGTAAGTTCCTTGAGTATGAGGTGAAGAAGCCTGGAGACAATTTTGCGCGATGTGGCACATGTGACAAATTGCAAGACCTCAAGAAGGGTGCTATAAGTGGGTCTCACAATGAATTGAAGTATTCTCGGAAGTTGGATAGGCACAATGAGATTGCTCGAGCTCATCGGGAGTTGTATTATGCAAACCGTCACCGTTCAGTAGCTTTTCCACACGAATGCCTCACAGTTATGCACGACAAGATGGATCATGCAAAGATTGCTTCTCCAGTCTTTTCCCACAGGAGTAAGGAGCTTGATGGCCTTGTGAAATTGCCTGTGTCTGTCACTGGCATGATTGCTCATGGTCATGGAGATGTGCGTTACGCACATTATGGTTTGGATCTCTTTAAACACGATTCAAACTATACAATTGGTTCTATGGCAAAGTTGTTGCGGGATTTGGAATTGCCATTGAAGTCTTCTTCTCGGCAATTATTTTCTGGGTCAGGGTCTTCAAATTTGTTCAGGGCAGTGTTGCAGGGTAAAGAAATGTGCGACGCGTCACTGCCACCACCTCCAATGAATGCAATTCCATCAGTGCCTTTGCCTCCTATTTTGAATGTGCAAATGGACAATGCCACCGGCGACAACAAGAATAGATATGTTTTCTGTTTCTGGTCTCTACTTGTTGCTAACAAGATCTTCAGAGAAGTGTATGTCAACTTCATGATTGTTGGTCACACACACGACGGCATTGACGCATTGTTTGGAAGATGGAGCATGCTGTTGAAGAAGGAGAACTTCCCAACAATCCCGGCGCTCATGAAGTCATTCATGGATGTTGAATCTATTCCTACTATCCCTCACCTCATAGAGGAGGTGCCTGATTTCAAGCGTTTCATTGCAGGAAAATGGATGGATGGTGATGAAATCCTTGTGGGACACACAAGACCGCAACAAGTGAAGTTCTACCTAGACTCTGTTGGATGCCCAGTCATGAAGTACAAGTTGAAGTGCACGGATGAAAACTGGTTAGGCAGGCACGGTCAAGCCATTAAGTTGTGGAAAGAAGACGATGAAGGACGGAGTCTGTGGCCATGTGGTGTGCCTTTGCCAGTACCACTCAACCCAATGAAAGGTGTCAATGACATTGTCAAAGGTTTATCAGGATTCATAAACTATTGGGACGACTTGTGCAGAGCAGATGTGAGTGGAGAACATCGTAGGCGCTATGAGAATGTGGTGCGCTATTGGCGTGGTGTAAAGGCAGCTCTTCAAGAGCCACTTCCTACTTCTAGTGCTCTAAAAGACAGTTTCTAGCCAACTACTCGTATTCAAGTGACAGAAGCTGATCATTTAGACGAAGATGGTGAAGATCTCGAAGAGCATGGAGAGGATGATCCTTCTGTTGGTCCCTTGAGGGATCGTCCACAACCATCCTTTAGGGTGGCTCGAGATGTATACAAAGGGTATTTTGTTGCAGTTCGCCCTGCAGACGGTGACAGCAGACCAGTTTGGATTGCCAGAGCATTGTCTGATCCAAACTCTAACCCCGAGAAACCAAACTGTGTGCACATTCAATACTTTCGGCCAACATCACGCAATCAAGAAGTTCAAGACTTCTATGAAGGATGGGATAGTGATAGAGGTTTGCTTTGGAGGGTTGATGAAACCGAAGAACCTGCGTGGGAGACAACAAACGCTTTAATTACAGCATGGAAGTCTCAAAACAGAAGAGGTACTCGCCAATGCAGAATCAAGATCCCTACAGTTCAAATTGAAATCATCAACCAGAGTTTGGCTTCATATACATGATATGGAGAAATCATGTACATACATTGGATGCATTTTAACTATGACATTCATATGGAGGGTATTGTTTTATTTCTACATCTTATATGAAGTTGTTTTTCATTGCATAAGTGTTGGACCCTTAATTTTATAATAGATGATAGTCGTTTCAGTTTTTTTTAGAGGATATAGGTTTCCGTTGATTGATTCTATTTTAGTATTTGATACTGCATGATTGTTTTCAAGTGTATGTTTTGTGTTTACAAAACAATGGAATTTAAATATAGTCTTTAATATATATATATTTTTTATTCTTGAGCTATCTTTTTTCTATTTTTTAATTCATTTTCTTATTTGTATATCACTAAATATATTTTATTTGAAATTACATTGCTATTGGAGAAAAAAATGTAGTGGATATATCCACTATTTATTTGGTTAACATGTAAAGCACTTGTCACATTCTGGGTAGGGGGTTGGTTGGTTGTTACAACTTTCCTGCCGGCAAAGCTCACTTAATAGCACCAAGTCATGTTTTTTCTCTCATGCGCTTATACAAACCCAATGGGAATCGAACCCGGACCACTTCAATGAGATGAAAAACCCCTTACAACCAACCGCGGAGCTTATGACTTGGTGTTCAAAAGATGTCATTCTCTTCACTTATATAAATCAGAATATATACCCTAAAGCAAACTTCATGTATTTCAACAGTCCATCACTAAAAAGACTCTCATTTTAATGGAAATTGTGTATTACAACTAGCAAAGTTAGTGTTTGCCCACCTAAACTAGTTAACATTACAATTCACTTTTTAGGGCCTAAATGGAAAATATTATTATGAGACGCCCTAAACCTCTCAAAATATTAAATATTGTGTTTATCCATACTAATTTCGGGAAAGCACTCACCTACATCTAAAGGCGTTGGTGTCTTCATCCGTCCATTGCTGAAGGAGCTCGAAGAATTATGGCAAGGTGTTCTAGCCCTTGATTTCTCCCAAGTAGAAGGGAATCACAGTTTCACCTTACGCGCTGTATTGATGTGGACGATCTCAGATTTTCCGGCCTTGGGCCTCATATCCGGCTTGTGCTGTAAGGGATATAAGGGTTGTCCTTGTTGTGGAAAAGACACCGATGCAAGGATGGCTAAAATGGGAGACGTTCTTCCTAACAGGAGAACAAAGGGCTCAAAGATTGTGTATGGTGGTGTTCGTCGTTATTTACCCCGGCATCACCCTTACCGACGCAATTTGAGGTTTAATGGTCGAACGGAGCCTCGTGATAGGCCCCGGAAACAAACCACCGAGGAAAACATCGCATACACAGCGTGGCGGCAATCGTACTTGGATCTAGGAGGGAGAGAAAATGGGCCTGATGACCCAGTTCACGTCACTGGGGTGAAGCACTTGTGTCCTCTGTCCCAGTTGCCGTATTGGAAGGTCAGTGGGTTTCTAACCATCTGTATGTCACAGTTGTTATTCTTGATGTCTATTGGGACATTATGGTTGACGTTATATCAGACATTGGGAGTAACGTAGTTGTCACTGCCTTGGATGAACAACACTCTGTTTTGAGAAGTGAAGAGCACGTCAGCAATTGAAGAGTACATGCTTGACAGTAGTGGTACACATGTTTTGGAACTCTACTTTCTTTTCTTTAATTCCCAATTTTTTTTTCCGTTGTGGCAGCATTTGTTGGAGCCTCACATCTTGGATGCCATGCATTGCGAAAAAAATATGTGTGAAAACATAGTCAAAACTTTGTTGGGCATGAAGGACAGTGCTGGAAGTAGAGTAGATGCAGAGGAATTGGGCATTCGAGAAGAGATATGGCTACAACCTCCATGACGGCAAAATGATCAATACTACATGCCACGTGCACCTTTCATACTAACACCAAATGAGCGCAAGGAATTTGTAGCCATTGTCTCAAACATTCGGACCCCTACGAACTATGTGGGTAGCATTTACAAGCGCTTAGAGGACGGGAAGCTGCAATATATGAAGACACATGATTATCATGTCCTCATGCAACAAGTGAGGGAACTACCTGCACTCCTTTCTTGGTGTACACCTCAATGTCGACAATATCCAACAATGCAATAACTTTGTTTGTGTGCGTCCACATGTTTTGCAGATTCTTCCCATTGCGGTTCAGAACATATTAGATGAGAGGGTCCGCCTAGCTATTATTAAAATGAGCAGGGTTTTCCAAAGGCTATGTGCAAAGGAGGTGTGAGTTGATGACAAGGAAGACATGATGCGCGATGTTATCATGGCAACATGCGAGATTGAGAAGGAGTTTCCAACAACGTTCTTGAACATCATGTCTCATTTGCCTGTGCACCTAGTGGAGCAACTTTTCACTTGCGGTCCTGTGCATTGCCGGTGGATGTACCCAATTGAGCGATATATGAAAACACTCAAAGACTATGTGCGGACGTATGCACACCCCGAGGGTAGCATTGCTGAAGGCTATTGAATGGAGGAGACGTTAGGATTTTGTACAGAGTACATGCAGTAGTATGGAGCAACAATGCAACGGGTGTGGGATGCAACCGAGGAACCCATCATGACTGATGAAATTATTTCAAGCAAGAAGATGCAGAAGCGGAAAAGGTCCAATGAGTTTCGCAACTACGCGCATGCCTTCGTCCTGGACAACGCAGCGTGCTTAGAACCATGGCGGGAGTGAGTGCTCTTTTCAACCTTCTTGACATTGTTTCCCTGGAGTTTACTATGAGATCATATTTGTACTTCTGTTGTCTAGGGACCTGGACGGTAATGTGCACAATGTCGGAGATCATGTCTTGATAAACATTTCTTGTAACGTTTCAGCTATACACGTGTTCGTGTCAACGTCATTGTGAACATCTCTCTGAATGCATAAAACTTGCAGTCCACGTTGAATAGGACATATGGTACCTTCACAATGCTTCTTCACTGCGCCCTGGCACTGTAAGTGTCGTCTAACAATGCATGATCTGAATGCCTTGTAGGGAGTATGTGTTCGCGAGAGGCCAGATCTAGAAAGAAAGGGAGGCCTTTCGAAGACAATTTCGTCGTCAACATCCGTCAGTGCCAGTGCGGTATCCCAGCGAGCTCTTCGATTTGCCTCCGTTTGCATTGTGGCTGAGTGAAAGAGTTCAGAGTTTGCGACATGCCGGTGAACATGTTGACCCTGATGTTGTAGAGTACGGGCAACCTCCAGAGCGGTATGCAGTCTCACATCGCCAAATGTATGCATTTGGCATGCACCTCCGTGTTCGTAGTGCAGAGAGGGGCCGTGTCACATGTGACTCCGCAATTGTGGCCTCATTCACTGAGCAATTGCGTTGGGGGCTTTGCAATGGGCGACCCATAGAGAGAACCAATGAGTGTGTGGGGTATATTCAGGAGATATTGGAGTTGGACTACCGGAATCATTGCACGACAATGCTGGTGTGCGATTGGATTCGATCAAATGAAGGTGCTCGATATGCAAACATCCGCAAAGACCAATATGGGTTTACAAGAGCAAACTTCACTCGCATGGATGGCAGAGTCCACGCTGACTCTTTTGCTTTTCCATTGCATTGTCAACAAGTATTCTTCTCCGATGATCCGCACAGGCAAGGTTGGAAAATTGTGTGTCGTACAGATGTCTGGGGCAGACGTGGGCAGCTACAGGTGAACCAACCTATGCCTACCATAATTAATGTTGGCAGTGACACGGACTTCCCCGGTTTGCAACCTCAGTTGGTGGACGTGGAACCTCAGAGGCAACCGGACGAAGATGGTGGCACATACATTTGACCGTGGATGCGGTCTTCAAGTGAGTAGGAGAGAAATGGACGGCAGTAGGCAAATGGAGGCTCATTTGTTATGAAACGGCTGCTACACACTCATTGTCAATGTTGACATTGCACATGATGTGCGAATGGATGTCAAGGAGGACGCCCACTCTAACACGCTTGTTGAAAAGGACGTTGGATATAACATTCCAGTGGACACATTTAAACCAAGGTGGCAAGCATGCTCGCTCGAATTGGGGCACCTTCCATTCTGAATGTTCTTTTCACTACAGTAAAAAAGTTTTTTGTTTCCTTCCCATGGAGTTCTAAGGTGAAAGTTGCATGGAGAATGTCTCAAACACCATATTTGTTGTTGCCTTCACCCCAGAGCGAGGTCTAGGTACTTGCATGTGCTAGCAGAAGACCTTCTCATAGATCTTAGGAAGATTGTTTAGTGGAGCATGGTGATGCAATGGAAGAAGTCGTCTATGCATTGAATAGAAGGATTATCAATGTCTTGTATAGAATGGAATGTCACATCCCATGTTCCGTAGTAGTGAGAGGAGTTGTACTTGTAATTATTGTGTTCTACCATATTCTAAGTGTGGAAAATAGTAATGAATCAAATTGGGCTGAGTACATAATGTGCTCTCTATTTTTTTGTGGGCAGAGATCTCCCCACCTAGAAGCCAATGGAATGAACTTGGCCGGAACCCCCCTATGTTGTCCCCATTTAATTTTCCTCCCAACTCCCTAAATCTGAAAAGCAATGGAAGGAATGCACTATGGGGTGAAAGCACACTACATTGAATACACGTTCGTCAAAAATCAAGAGTACTTTCAAGTGGACATGAAATACTTGAAGTATATAAAGTACCTTGGTGGAAGTACCATTAGAACTTAAAGAAACTTTAAATGGATGCTTGTAGATTCTTGCCATTACAAAGTAACATACTTATAGACAAGAGTTTCTTAATGAACATCTTCATTTGAACTTCAGTTTATTGGAAGTGCATTTTAGTGTGTTAACCCAATTTCTAGTTATTCATGTCACTTCAAACCTTAAAAAACATATATGCAAATTCTACTTCCTACAATAATCTCACTATTGGGATTAGTGCAATTCAAAGCTATCCTAGAGGTACTAATAATGTAAATTTGCCTTGTATCTTGATCTTTCTTCTATTTAACAATTTTTTTAAAATGAGAATGAAGTGCTACGTGGGAATTTTTTCCCTTAGATTCTCAACTCGATTTTCCAACATGAAGATTTAAAGTTCATAACTCAGTAGTACCCAAATTCCAGATTAAGATTAATATTCAAAGTCAAATATTTTAATTGTACAATACATTAAAAAATAATTGAAGCCAAAACAAACTCAGAAGTTCCTTGAAGTTCCTAGATTGTGGGAATTCGCCACATTAGCATTTTATGCAAACCATGCTACAGTACATAATATTAATTCATAATTTTTTTTAAATAAAATTGTAATTTTTAAAAGAAAATTAAAATTTGAAAACGAAGAGTGGAGATGAAGTTGAAAGTTTAAAACTACCCTCAACCATAAGTAATTCTTCACGAATAGAAGCAAGGAAAAAAGTCAAATTAATATTCAAAATTTTGGAAATTTAAGCAATAGCCATGCTACAGTATGTGAATGTAGTGCTTTACTCATCAAAAAATGAACATAAATATTATTTTTTGTGTCTTTTTTCCTCTGCAAAAGATAATACCCATCTGACTTCCACATTCCAATAGATATTGTAATTATAGTTCTACTATGACCAAGAAGCCCTTGCATAGTATATATATTCTATCTTTGTGCAAACTATTGTGTTTTTTTTATCATTCATTTGGCCTGTACAAAGTCATTTGTAATTGTTTTGCAAACCTAACACGCTTTTATTGTTGGTAAAGTACTTTGTAGAGGATGGATGAAACACTGAATTGGATTAGAATGTGGTAGAATACCTTCTCTACATAAGTACCTACCAATTGGATCAATTGAAAAGTGAAAATAATGTTTATTTCATCTAAAAAAAGTACGTTATATAAATACATCTTGAAAAAGTACTTTTCTAACGTACTTTGTAGGGGGGCGTAATGTGCTTTCACCCTATGGAGACTGCAAGTCACTCCCAAATTGTTTGGGCCATCCCTAAACCCAGGTGGGAAAGCACTTCCTGGCACTCCCCACACGACCATTCACCCCAATTTTTTTGGGGGAACCCCCGAGCCTCAACCCAATGGAATGAACTTGGCCATAACCCCCCATGTTCTCTCCATTTAAATTTTTTCCCAACTCTCTAAATCCAAAAAGCACTGGGAAGAATTCACTGTGGGGACTTCAAATTACTCCCAAATTGTTTGGGCCATCCACGAAACCCCAATGGAAAGCACTTCTTCGCACTTCCCGTACTACCATTCACCCCCATATTGGGGGGACCCCCAAGCCCCATCCCAATGGAATGAATTTGAACTGGACACCCCTATATTCTCCCCATTTAATTTTCTCCCCATTTAATTTTATCCCAACTCCGTAAATCCAAAAAACATTGGAAGGAATTCACTATGGGGACTGCAAGTCACTCTCCATTTTATGGGGCCTAATTTGCAATTTCAAAGCCAATGGAATAATGACACATTGATCCCAACACTTCCAAGTAATCCCCATTTTTTGTTCTCAAAACCCGTCTCCAAATAATATTGCATAACTTCACCTCTGTGATAAGGTTATCCCAATGAGTCTCCATTTTTATTTCCCATCTTTCATGTTTTAGGACCTAAAATATTTAATTCTGTACATCCTTTTTATTTTGGCATACCCTAGACTTGTAACACCAAAACACATTTCTTGAGTCATTACATGTGTCTATGTCACTTTCATCCTACCTTGTACCCATGACTTCACATCCTCCCAGAAAGCCTGAAATTTTACACCCTGGAGCTCTTTCCTGTACTGATCAGGTGTTTTCCCTGTAGGGCAGCACCCCCCCTGCCCTCTCAGTGCCAGCAGTGCACCTGCCCGCAGTGAAAGACGCACTAGTGGCTAACGTGGCCGATTCGTGTTTTTTTGGACGTCATCTGAAACGTCCTTTATTTTTTTGGACGTAGTGATAAACACGTCCGTTCAAAGTGACATCCCTATGTTTCCTGACGTCTATTATGACGTTTCAGATGACATCACAAAAATTGTCCTTGAACTGCGCGTTCGTCCCAAAACGTAGTGACGTCAAAAGTAACGGTGATGTCACAGCGTAACGCAAAGAAAAACACGGGTTTCTTATAGTGATAATTTTTGGATTCAATGTGCTATCGTGAGGTTTTAGGTCTTTGTGACATCATCTGGAAATGGGAAAAGGCTAGTCCAAATCCATCACGTAGTGGGAGAAAAAGGGTCTTCGATAACAAATCGAATAAATGGATGCACCAAAAAATTGTTACACAAGAAGCCACCAAATGAACATCCAAACTCTCGGCATTGAACCTGAATATAATTGAACCCGTAGAAAGCATTCTTGCCTAGTTGCAATTGAGTCTGATAATCTTTCCCCTGTACATATCATTCCAGTGTAACGTCACCATGAAGCTCAAGTAAGAAAACATGCACTAATGCTCATAGTTCAAACTACATCCTGTACAAAAAATAAGTCAAATTCTCATGCAACACAACACCCAACAAGTCAAGGACATGAAACCAGGTCACGAGCATAACTAGGTCTGCAATGTCCAATAGTTGAGATTTAAGGATTCAATGCAATACCGAGTAGTACGATAAAAAGGTGGATTGGTCCGGGAGACTTCAGTGAAAGGATTCTGCCAATGCTTGATTTGTGAGATATAATTTCAATAAAATCTTGCTCACACTTCAATAACAGCATTTCATAGCGAATGATTATTGTATGAGCAAGTTGAACCCACAGTGGGATCTTGCTGCTAGAGACCATATATCTCTTCTGTAGTTGGGGTGTGCCATGACGTTGGCGTAATTTATGCCCTCTTGAACTCCTCTTCATTAAACAATTCTTCCTTGTGTTTGTTACTCGGCAAGACTGAGCTTTCCCATCGGTTCCCATTTTCTGATCTAGAGCTCTTGCTCACTGTTTCTGGCAGCTCGCCCAATTGCCGCAGAGTTCAGCACTGAAACTCGGGATGACTGTTACGGCAACTTAGATCTAGAAATTGCAACTTTTGCACTGGAGTTGTTGCCGAGATTTTCTCAGTTTTCCTTGATTCTGTGGGACGTTGAGTTTCTTGACATACTAGTCCATGAGTGCTAATTCACTCGTATTCTACTGTCTCTTTGTACAGAACATGTGGACCACTCTTCCGTAAATCACTACAGTAATGTTCATTGCAAGCACAAAAAGGATAATATTTGTTCGATGACCGTCTCAAAACTCCTCTGATGAAACCACAGCATCGCTCACAGGTTTCAGTTCAGTTGGTTGTTGGAGACTTGTTGTAATGGTAATCTTCAACTTACTCTACATATCGTGAAAGCAACAAAAGCCATTTTAGAAGTGTCCGGCACGCGAAATGGCTTGCTGACGTGAAATCATTTAAGAAGTTAAACAGCATTATGGGAAAAACTTGGACTGTGGGTTTGGTAATTGACTACCCTTGAACCGGCCCACCACAAATGTACCGGTATGGACAACAACTGTCAGGGTTCCAAAAAGTACTAAACTACCAACCCCTTCACCTTGCCACGTGTGAATGAAGCTAGACATTCTGTGAGTGTTGAAGAGACGCGATCAATCGAAAAAATAATGAGGAATTGATGATTTAGCACAACCCTTAATGGATATTTCGTTAAAACGGCATTATTCCGCAAACTTGGCACTTGTAGGTTTAAAACATATGTTCTAAAATGTACACCAGTCCTACATCAGTTTAGACCATGTGTTCTAAATGTACACCATTTGTAGAAAAAGAGTAGAAAAATGGCGTTAAAATGGCATCATTTTAATGAAATATCTGTTCTCCACATGAAGAAAAGAATGACCAAGTCCTAAGACGTTGCAGAAGAACAGGAGTCCTAATGCAAAAGTACTTTAAGAACTTAGACTTCAAGGATGGATGATTGATGAACGCTCCTAATAAAAAAAAAGTTCCAGTTTAAGTCGACGACAGTCACAGTAGTTCGTGGCTTCTTCCGGTGAATGAACTCCGAAGCTGCAGAATTGAAAGATGTCTTCTAATGCCCAAATGAGATCAACGTGAGAATGACTACTAGTTTGTACTATCTTCTAAGAATTCAAAACAAGCGCTGAAGAATCTTTAAACTGAAAACATAGTCGTAGTCATTGAAACTCAAAATGCAAGGGAAAGCAATATCTCTACAATTGCACGGAATATTGAAAGAATTGAAATAAGAAAGAGGGAGAGCTATGCGCTTTGACAAGGAGACTTAAGGCTGGGTGGTGCAATTGATATTGCGAACCCCGCCCTTTTTTTTATACTATGTTTTCACCTGATTTTTGAATTTTCATCCAACCACTGAATGTGAGGTAATTTTGTTGCATTGTGATATTAATTGATAACGTCGACGCTGAAATTGTCCATTTGAAAATGCCACCTCATACTAGAGAAATATCAAAAATAACCATTAGTGAACTTTCCTAAACCATATTTTGAAATATTTATTTACACACAATTTGAAACTAACTGACATAGCCACCTGTTTGCGTTTAATATTATTCTAATTGAAGTAGCTCAAAAGGTAGGTGTTTCATTTTTCTATTGCGTAGGTGATGTGGACACATAATTATGATGCCGAACATAGCCTCTGAGATGCTGTGAATGTATTATAGGAAGGCGGTGCACAATAAGTGCTTTAAAATGGCTACCTAAAAATTTGGATTCAATAATAGTAACTAAGAAAGGAGGGTCATCCATCCCTACGCCTCCTAATTTGAGGTGGAATTCAAATTCCATGTACGTCATTATACCGTAGAAAAAGAAGTGGTTCACCACTGACCTATAAGGATTACACTCTTACATCTTGTGTAGTTTTTGCATATGGTTTGTATATCATGGCTTCCATTCGTGTAGATGGATATGAAGTTCCACTTATTTTTCCGGTTAATGAAGGAGGACGAGCAAAAGTATTGAGCCATCTCTTACATGTTTGTTTCAAGTTTGTAGAATCTTCCATTTATGTTGAAGAAGAGAGGATGTCACTATCAGGACAAGTGCAAGAGTCAATTCCTATGGTGAAGTCTGAAGAAGAAAGTGGTCATTGTTGGTATCTATCGAAGGGGAACTATAAAGCTTACGGTCTTCCTTTGTGTTTGGTATCTTCATCATCAGAAATCCCAAGTCGGCATTCAGATACTTCTACTGTCAATATGCCGTATGTTAATTATGTATTATCTCCTAGTTCGACTCGAGAAGTGTCTAGAACTGCTCTACATGGTTCTGTTCTTCGTGCAGTGAAACTAGAGAAAGAAGATTCTGTCATCGAGTTGTCTAGCGATTCATCAGGAGAATCTCTTCAGTTAGAAGTGTTAGAGCCATTGCTTCCTAACAAGGCTGCTCTAAATGAAAATGGAAGTCCATTTTTGGTGCAGAACACCCTATCCAATAGTCCAGGGCATTCTTCTCTGTCACGTCCCCCGTTGCATCCAAGTGCAATCAGTCGATTGAGTATAATAGAATGCCTGAAGAGATTGGCATCTATGCATCGTTCAAGGAACGAGTTATCCACAATGGACCTCAACAGTATGAAGCATCACCGCGTGCAATTTCTTCCAGCCGCATTCAATGGGAATGTCATTTTCGAATTGCCTCCTTGTCGATTGTCGTCCTCTTCAGCAGCAGCGAAGAACTTGGAAGGAATGGATAAGCGATACGATGGACATCCTTGGTGCAAATTGGTGACTACAAACATTCAGAACTCTGACAATCTGAAGTTCCGTAAGTCATATTGTGCAGGTCATCTTGCTTGTGAGAATCCAGATTGTGATTATGTGAAGAGGACTTCTAAACGCAATGAGACAGAATGGAGTGGCTACACAACATTTCCTTTTGAAATAGGAAACAATACTTCAAAAGATTGTACGCTTGTTTGCAAAGTGTGCAAGATTTCACCATCATGTCTAAGTGTGTGTGATGCTTGGATTTACTATTGCTATAGTGCTAATCCACATATGAGTAGAGCTGCAATTCACTTTGGAGACCACACTCACCCTGTTGCAAAAGGAATGTACAGGGATTCTGCAAAAGAAATTTGTGGACTTCTAGCAGATGAAGTGGCTAAGACACCAAAGGCCACTAACTCAGCAATTGCTTTGTCTGCAAGCAAAGAGTTTTTGACAAACTATTTATTTCATGATGGTCAAGGGGAAAAGAAAATGTTGAAGGGAGAAAAGTTGCAGGAAGTGATGGATCGCTTTGAATTCTTAAGCAGTCCGAATGTTAGAAATGTCATATTATCATTTCGCTCAAGCAATGGAGGAGGTGTAATTGATAACATCATGACCATGAAGAAGGAATCAAAGTTTGAATTCATTCACGACAGCGTATTTCCAGGACAAGGAAAGGAGAAAGTTTACATTTTCAAGATGCTTACTGAAGGTCCTGGAAGTGGAGTGGATTTGGTGAAGCGCATGCAACCTGGAGGGAATTTGGAGAATGCTTGGATGATGTTTGACCATGTGAAGCGTGTGAAGGAGTGGACAACAATGGCATGTCATGTTTATGATGCACAATACAAGAAGGTAATGACCATTGTAGTCTGTGATATGCAATCTAAAGATACTGAAATTCAAGTGCAATTTTGGAGGTGTTTGAATGCCGTCATGTCACGAAACGGAGTACATCACCCAAACTTCAAGGGGTTCATGGCAGATAGCGCTATGGCAAATTGGAATGTTGTTCATATAGTCTATGGAAATGGTTCAGCTAGTGACAGAATGGAGAATCGTGAGCGAACATGCTTACTACATTGGAGCACTTCACTTCAGAAGCATACTAAAAAATACATCAAGGAGGAATTCCAACATCAGCACACAAAACTTTGCAAACAATACAAAGATTCCAAAACAATGGAAGAAGCGGAGACACGATATCTAGCAATTAAGTCATGGTGGTTATCATCTGGAGCAGCAACTGAAGATGCGCTTCATCACTTAGATCACTGGTTAGCATTTTGGCATTTTCGATATCGGCAATGGGGGGGATTCATGCAAATGGTGAGTACAGCATTTCTGTATCATGTGCATTAGAGTAGATATAGAAGACTACCCCAAAGACATGGTCTTCGTTTTAGTAATAAAATAGGATACGTAAATGATCTAAAATAAAGGGAGGTGAATAGAATTAAAGGAAATGGTATTAATTGTTAATATTTTTCTTGGTGTTTTAGTAGTTAAGCGCATAGAGAAATCGTTTATGAAGAATAGCATGAAGGATTTTGTCGTCTTCAAAATAAACTAAATTAAATTACTGGATGTAATAGTCCTTTTTTTTATTGCGGAAGATTGTAATGTATGGAATTGACTGCAATTTTTTTTTCTCTGCTTGTGATGCAATGCAGGATTTGAATTTGGAAGAGATGGCGGATATGCCTTCCTGCAATTTGTCGGAGACAATTCACAATAAGTGGCTCCAAATGTCTGGCAATCGAGGAAACAATCTATTTGATGCTACATGCGATGACAGCATCCGTGCGTGGATGTAAATAACTAACTATCGAGCTTATTTAAAAGGGCATGCATCTGGATGTGGCCCATCGAAGGGTGAGTTGAAGTTGAGAGCTGCTAGACGAAGTGGAGACCCTAAGAAGATGGCAGAGGCATTGAATACCTTACCTGGATGTGAAGGTTTTGGAATTCGTGTACCACACTTGGAGGGAGAGGAAATCTTTGGAAGCACAAAGAGGAAGTTGGACGTACCTATTGGTGATGCAGGGGATTCACATCGACCGGACAAGGTTAATTTTTCGCAACCTCGTATTCGTACAAGGTCAACTGTGGTTGGGGTGGAGTCTTCTAGTGACAAAGGAAAAGAACAAGGGACAAATGACTTCAATCATGTTACAATTGCATTTGAAAGTGACTGTGATACATCTAAGTGGCACATTGCAAGGATCAGCCACAAATCAAATGCAAGATGTTATGCTCAACAGTGGGGGTCAAATATGAAATGCACTGCAAAAATCTCGAAGGGACAGAAGGGAACACCAGCTCCAACTTATCGCGGAAGAAAAGAAGATTACGGAAGCAGGAGAGAGGTGATAAGTGACTTCTGGTTTTGTCCAGATGACATTGAACGTTGTGTGAAAGGTACAAAGCGGAAGTGGATCATTGACTGGCCAAGTTTGCCAGACATTTGGCCTGTTTTAAGTGGGACCAATTTAAGTCGGGAAGAGACTTTGCTCCTGCAGCATGCGGGATTCTGTCTCTAGGAGCGACCAACTTTATCACCACGTAAAATTTTCAATATGTCGAAGGTTTTTCAGATTGTTTTATATGATCATGCACCGCCATCAAATGCAGATGTGTATCCAACAGTGAGGAACAATCGTAGTATTCGTAGACTTGCAAATGCCCCCACAATAGAGCAACGAAACAAGTGGGAAAGTGCAAGGAATATCAAAGGCCAAATCATAGGAGTGACCTTGCTTCCATTACCAGGTCTAGGTGCAATTGTATCATTGGAGACAGGAGCAGATGACAAAAAAAATGTGTATCGCATTACAATGGGTATGTTCCCTTCCTGCACATGTCCAGACTTTGTAAGTATGGTTGTATCTGCCATTGGAGGACATCAACAATATGTTAATTGCAAGCATTTGTACTACTTATATCGATACTTCTACAAGATGAGCATTGAGGATGACAAATTCATTCATGCACCAAGCTATAGTTTCAACGAGTTAAAGGTTCTTTTAGTTCGAGCGGGGATTATTACTATTCCGGAATAGGCACAAATATTTTTTTCTATGTACTTGAATTATATACTATGAATATGAAGTTCTAAACAATTGAATTGCAAAATATTGGCATTTTTTTTTTTTTTATGAAATGTTTGCTTTGTAGTTGTTGTATGGTTATAAAATTTTGTACTTCTCATTTTCTGTGTACTTCTTCTTTGTGATGATGAAACCGTTACCCATTTAAATAACTTCTATGTGAAGATGTGGTCACTCCATTAAGTTGAGAGTATATTAGTAAAATTGCGAGAGGTCTATGAGACTAGAATGAGGTGGCCCGGGTTCGAATCCCGTGAGGCTTCTAATTATGCTAAGGTGCAATCCCTATATTGAGCTAAAAGCAAAGCAATTGTAGTAGGATTATTATTTTTATAGTTTATGGACATCACAAATGCAATCATTGAAGGGAACTGGTTAAACATGAAAGAAGTAATATTCTTTAATTTTGCCATATAAAAAAAATTAATAGCTTGAAAATGAAAACTTTGTGAAAAGTACGGTAATAGGGCAAGCGGTAATAGGACTCATAATTTACTAAAAAAAGTAAATAAATTTTAAGTCCAATTTTCTTTTTTAATTTACTTTTAATTTAAAAATAATTAATTTTCAGGCTCCCTGCTCACAAGCTCCTCGCTCGCCGCTCACAAGCTCGCCGCTCCAAGCTCGCATGCTAGCGTCGTTGCAATATCAATTGTGAAATTTTGAAAATTAATCATATATGAGTTCTAAATTTTTTTGTAGAATCCAATTTGGTTAATTTTGGCTTTCTATTCCTTTTGTTTGAAAATATGTACAAACTTGAGAGAATTTTTCATTTCTCAATTTTTCAAATTAAAGAAGTGCTACATTGGCCTTAGAATCCAATTTTTAAAAATTGGAAAGGTGAAAGAGCATTATTCATCTTTTCACAATTTTTCTTTCCCAAAATTGTGTTTTTTGCCAAATGTTGATTATCCAAAATTGTTATAATTTTAAAATTCAATGGTCAAAATTCTCGACAATTAGTTCCGTGCATACTAGACAAAGTAGTCTTTACTTTTGTACAATTAAAATGAAAAATTTCAAGTACATCTGTATACAAAAAAATATCAAAGAAGGACAATTAATTCAAAATCTCCATTGTCAAAAAATTGTTAGGTCCTAAGTGGTTGAGGTCAATTGAACATCACATCTCAAAAATTTAAAATAAATTCATACTTTATCAGAAAAATAAGAATTTCAATTATTCTGTCCATTTTGCACATTTGTCTTTATATAGAAAAAATATATAGAATTTTTTTAAATTTTTCAACAATGCCAATAGATCAAAACAATCATTCTATGTGTCATAGGTTGGTTAAGCTTAAGTTACCACACTCCAAAGTAGTGCAAGAAAATTGAAGAATGAAATTCAAGTTTTGTCTCCAAAAACCAAAATTAACCTATAAGTGACATTTCGGTAATTTTTTGTGGATGAATGATAGAGAATTTTTGAATGCAGGACAAAAATGCAACTATTTGTCTTTGAAATATTGCATGAAAAGGGGAGGTCTACTACAAATGAATACTTTGTCTTCCATTGAATGCTTTTGCAATTATTGAAGCCATTAATTCACACGATACCCAAACAATTGATTTCTATGGTAATTGGCTTGTCATTTAAGGGTTAAGCACTACACATCTTGCCACATCCAATTTATCTTTTTGAAGCTTGTCATTAAATAATGCAAAAAAAATCATATCATAAATCTTTGTATTACATAGAAAATGCAATTCATAATAAGAAAATCATTGCATTCGTATTAAAATTTCATCTTCACATATAAACCTTGTGATCCACAAACATTGAAAGTGCAACAAAATGCACAATATTAGGTCATTTTATGCCCTAAAGTCACAAGGCCTTTTTTCCATCAAAACCTACTCAAAACTACCATTTCTATTGCAAAGAATAAAAAACTTTACGAATTGTTTTTTCCTACATATGTAACCGCAAGATCTTGTACTACACTAGTATAGGAATGTGTGGAAAAAGTTTTAAAAGCTTTGACCTCATAATTTGCAAAATATTTGCATTCAAATTGCAAAGAACCAAATGCAGTATCACTAGAGAAATCGAATCACCCATGTTCTATGGCATCCAAAATTTCGAAGGGACAGACACTTGATCACCCCGGTCTCAAGGAAGATCACCCAATTTGGAAAATAATACGATTGTTCTTTGTTCCTTAGTGTGGAACTCACTCCTCTTCAATCGCATGAGCACCCTATCTCTCACACTTCGATGATCTGAATCTGTCATCTCTCACAACCGCATTTGTAGGAAACTAAACAGTATCCAATTGAGTCATCTACTCCGAGTCTGGCCCTGTGAACTCAATAGATTTCTCCCAATGACGTAACTTCAAAAGGTATTCCCTTATCACGTATTCGTCACTAAATACCGTCTCCACTAGACAGCTTGTCTTCTATAAGCAAGCTCAAATTCTGCACTGCCTTAACAAAGGCTTGAATCTGAGCAGCGTCTTTGCAGATTCCATCAGACCCCGCAATGCCACTCGAAACATCCACAGCAGCAGGAGTTAAAAAAGAAAGATCAGAGGCCGCTTTACTGGGAGTAAGTCCCCCTGCCAAAACCCAGCCTGTCCTGCTCTTCATACTTGGAGCTTCAAAATTTCTCCAAGCAAACTGCTCTCCACTCTGAGCTTGTGCAAAGCATTTCGGTTAAAGCACCAGTCAGTGCAGTCGCCTTTCTCCTGGAAAAAGTTCATAAAAAACTGGCATTTTGATGCATGGTTAAGATTAATACCACAAGGAGGAGGATTGTAGTAAATCACATGTTACTATCAACTCTCTATTTTTTCATTGTCATTTGGGTTGGATCCCTTATAGGAGTGATAAAGTGTAAGAGAGCAATAATGAGTTTTATGTGGTCAAAATCATTACATCGGTTTTGGACTAAATTGGCATGGGTGCAATGCTGTTAGAGCAAGATGGCATTGGGCTTGTTAATCTAGTTGATGCTCTAATAGCACTCTTAGTCAAGTAGGTTTAGAAAGCTTGTGAATCAACTTACACGTATTATTAAGGTTTAGACTCTCATGTTTTCAGTCTTACAATGGTGGGAATTGGGCCCTAAGTTTTGAATTTTTCACCATCCCCCGATTTCAAATGAAGAAAGGGTCCAAGACTTGGAATTGTACGTGTTGGTGAGGCTTGGAGGAAGATGATGGGAGATATTGTACTTGTCCCCTTTGATACCTTTGAGGAAATTCAATCTGAATCATTATGGTGGTCCTCCTTTTCTTCCCAAACTAGCCCGGGGTTCTCAAGAGGTTGTGCTTCTAAACTTCACAAAGCAAGACTTCAATATACTAAAGATGTGTGGCATGGTGGAAGGTTCCTCATGAGCTTGGAGGTGGCAGAGCAATATGGGTTGTTAAAAGAAGAGTTTAGTGCCTAAGAGGCCATGGTTAGATCCTTACACCACATTTGGGGCTCCCTATTTACTACTACATTTTCCTTGCCAATAGCTGGGGAATGGCTGGGGTGTTTTGAAAAGGACACTGACCCCTTCCCAAATGTTATGCTTCAAAACAGTAGTAGATCAAAGATTTTAGTTGGAGGGGAAGCTAAAATTTGGAACCTTCTCCAACATAGCTAGGTGATGGAAGTCAGGCATGTTGACTATGTACTTGAAGCATAGTCAACATGTGCTTGAGGATGGAAGTATTTGAGGTTTTTCACCAAGTTAGAGTTGTAAGTGTTGTGCAAGATTACAAGAAGATTAAATCATTGCGCTACTTTGGTAGGCTTGATAAGTTGGTTTGGGGGACCTAAAAAAATTTAATTGGTAAGGACCCCAAGGCCAATACCAATCCATGAATATAATGCAAAACTCAAATGCAAAATATTGAAGACCAAACATGTGATCTATGGTATTATTGAGAAAAAGGGAGCAAGCATTTGTCCTTATTTCAATAGTTGAGATGGAATTCAATTTGGACAAAAATTCGCACTCCTAAAGAAGCAAGTCTCTTCTAGTTAGTGTGGCATAGGGTGGTAGTAGTAAACTCATGGAGAGGTAGAATACATCACGCAATTGATTTGGGGTGTCCTATCTGTCTATTCCATGCCTATAAATCTGTTCACTATAAATTTGGGAATGCACCTCAACCCATTGTGCTTGACAATGGGGATCCACATTCTCAATATGCTCATCACTAACTTTGTTGTGTAAGGTCCTTGGCATCCACTAACATGGAAGCAAGGTATCTTTTTTGATGCATCCCTGCAAATTTGCACTAGTGAGTGGTATTTGGACGGTTCTACATACGGTCATCATGTGGGTGTTGTGGATTGAATGTAATGATGTGGCCTTCAAGAACATTCTATAGACATTCAATAAGCTCCTTCAATGTATTTGGTTAGGTATGATTGACTATAGATGGGTTGAATGGGAATCTATATGTAGATTACAATCTAGGCATTTGGAGAGTTGGGAGGATGCTAGGACCACGTTTGCGAACAAGTGGATTTGCAACAACATTTTTGCCATTTGGGTGGATGACTCTCCTCTATGGAGGTTATTCGGGCTGAGGACCAAATTTGTTTTCCAACCATTATAGGTGCTTTGAACCTTGCCCCGCCTATTGGTGCTTTTGTTGTATTTTTGGTTTTGTTTGTCGATTACTTGCCCCACAAGGCCGCTTGTGGTTGGGTTCTTGTTCTCTTTTTTTCTCTCTTGTAGTAAAGGCTCTTTTTTTCTCTCTTGTTAGAGCAAGATGGCATTGGGCTTGTCAATCTAATTGATGCTCTAATAGCACTCTTAGTCAAGTAGGTTTAGAAAGCTTGTGAAATATTCCCTACAAGGCCGCCCTTGAACCAAGCATCTAATCCACCTGATACATGTACGCACCTGCAAACCCAAACCAACAGAGACGAAACACGAATCCCTGTCAAACCCTAAACGTCAAACTCCCCCTTCGACAACCGCCGATTGAACCGCGTTTCAAACATTGCAAATACAAGTTGGCAGCACGGCACAAGCACATGCCAAGTAGCTCGAATCACTCCCCAAATTACATCAAAAATATAAGAATGGCGCCCTCTCTCAGTCTGCGCCTTCAGCCTCTTTGCAACCTGGTTTGCGTCTTCTCAGCGATGAAATCATGTAGGAGCCCCTGGCTCGAGGCCGAAACATGTGAGGGCCCAGGGCGGTAGCCGACTCGCATGGCCAGATGTATTGAACGGGGAGTTTCTGGAATGATCCAACTATCAACCTGAAAATTGCTCATCAGGAGTCCCAAAGCTGGCAAGCAGAAGCAGGCAGTTTCAGAATCAAGTTCCCAAACTCTACAAGGAGCCTCGAACTTTGTGCACTGAGGAATCGCATTGGGTGTGACCCGATTTGAAATCTCGACGACGAAGGCTACTGCATGGAGTTAAGATTCTGAAGTTCAGAATGCACCGCAGCGCAGATTTGGAAAGAAACGACTTGATTACGTGGCTGAGAACTCCATTGTGTCCTACAAGGGTGTCACAAGAACTCAACCTCAAATGCAAGATTTCACAAATTCCTTTCCACTCTGACCCACGCAATTCATATCCGCAGAATTTTTCACAAGTTGTACATTCGTTGACAAGAGTCGAAGCAGAACGATGCTCCCACTGTGATTCCAAAACTCCTTAATTTATTTGAAGATTTAGAAACTCAATTGTTTGCATCTAATGCTACTTGGACCACAGGCAACTTGACCAACTTTTAAAATAAAGTTTATTTTCTGAGTTAGTTATGGCAATTTGAGAATCGTGAGAATTAAAACTGTTGACAGCAATTGCATGTACATTTCATTGCCTTTTGATGATAGAAATTGTATGGTACCATGATGAATTTTCCTCCGATGCCAAAAATGTGTTCCACGAAGGTCATTGATTGCATAATATCTAGGGGTCAATCAACATTGTTCATTTTTATTTTTTGCATCTCTTTGAATATTGCCCGATTGAAGACAATGAAGCTATGGAAACCGGAACCAAGGGCCACACATAGTCTTGGGCATCCACTACATGCGTACAAAATGATGACCTCATACTCAACAATGAATTGACCAATGGCACTCCTTGAAAATGGCCTCCAAATTCTACTTTTCAATATTCCCAAACTATACTTTGAAAAGGGCTCGAAAACTCAAAGTTTTTAAAATTCTTGGAAAGCACCAAACTCTATTTACAACCCAAAATTGGTTTTCAAAATGTTATTTGTAGCCTTAATTTGGAACATTTTGTTCACCAAGAAGATTGTTTGAGAGTGGGGGTAGTAATGAAATGCAAGCTTAGGAAGCTCTCACTTACATATTATATTTTTTAATTTTAAACTTTGTACAAGTAAAAAATGGATACAAAAAACATTATAGATTTAGTTTGATACATTGTACATATGATATATATATATATATATATATATATATATATATAAACAAAAATAAAATGTGACAAATTTACAATGGATCAATGTTGTTTTGTTTACTTGTTGATTTCTTTTCATTTTGTTTATATAAAAAATGGATAAATAAAAATCCATTTTATAGGTAATTTAAATACAATTCAAAGATATGAAGATAAACAATGATATTTTTTCCTTCATAATTGCTTTATATTAGAATGACATCAACAATCCAAAAAACCATTGTAGAGTTAATTTCAATTTCAACATGTCTTCTAAACAAAGTTAAATTGTACAAAAAATGGTATATATTGGATGAAGGACACGATAATGACAATGAAGAATTTGACTTCATTTTAGATTATAAATTTCATTTGAAAGTTTGAAAATTTCAAAATTAAAATCAATGTTGTTCTTAAGGAAAAGAAGTTACATGCAATCAATATATAGAAAAGTCAAGGATTGGGTGGTTGCCAAAAATACTAAATGATTTTGATAATGGATTTGTCAAATTGGTTTTGTCTTTTGCTATAATTTTTGAATTTTAACTACAATGCCAAAAAATTTAAGAATTTATTGTTGGATATTTTGAATGTTATTTTTTCCTATTTTTTAAAAGAAATTTAAAAATCAATTTATATTTATAATTCAATTTCTTTAATTTGTCACACTTTGAAGGGGGGATAAAATCATAGAGTACCCAAATTTAATATGGTAGAGTTAAAATTTTGGTCGACTATTCCCATACTAATGGGACATGTTTCATACAAAGGCCATCAAAAAATATGTTATATTATGTCCTCTACATTTGTGCATATAGGCCAAAAAAAGGGCTTCATGGCATACACACTTTTTAACCTAAATGATGGTTTTAAGTTCATTTTTTTGGTGAAATTTCATCACCATTAGATCCTCACAAATGGCCAATTTTGAGATTTTAAAATTTGTTATTATCGATTTATTAAAGATCAACATGTTGAAATAGCACTATTTTACTTACAATTCTAAATGCAATTCTAGAAGACATATTTTAGTTTTTGATTTCAAATAATTTGATAAAACAAAATTACATATTTTCCTTATATTTCAAATGTAGAAGCATTTCAAGTTGTTGAGAGAGTCAAAATTGTATTGACTCTAGTTCAAACCTACCATTTTGATTGTAATTAAATTTAGAAGAAATTTTAAAATTTCCTTTTTGAAATTTATTAAATAAAAAATATTGGTAATATTATTAACAAATCCAACGACACTAGCATGCGAGCCTTGAGCGGTGAGCTTGTGAGCTGCGAGCATAGGCCTTGCGAGCGTGGAGCCCTAAAAATTAGAAAAAAAAACAAAAAAAACTCCCCAACTTTTTTTTTAAAAAAAATTCTAAAAAAAGACTTGTACTTACTATTTTTAGTAAAATTTGGGACCTATGACCAAGCCACCTATAACCGTGAATTTTTTAAAAACAAGTTGTTTCAATAATGACCATTTGAAATGTGAAAATTTCCTTGAACATTAGTATATAGTTAGGCCTGTACTTCCAACTCTATAATGCAACTATGTATGCAATGACCAATCATTTATAGGAAATAATATAATTAGTTCAGCAAAGAATACTATAAAAAATATTTGATGGACATTACCTATCCTCCACTATAGCTGCGCTACAAGCACTCTTAAGACTTAGTTCAATATAGGGATTGCGCCGAACGGCATAATTTTGGGCCTCACGGGATTCGAACCCGGGCCATCACATTTCAGTCTCATAGACCTCTCGCTAATATACTCCAACTTAATGGAGTGATTGCTCAAGTGAAAAAAATAAACATAAAGCATAGAAGACGTCTTCCTAGAAAATGGGTAAGCAACCAAGAAAAAGAAATGACATGGAAAAAAAAAAGAAAAACGAAAGGAAAAAAAGGGAAGTACAGTGTAAGAAGGAGGGTACTAAATGACAGAAAATAGAAAAGTAAAAGGGTTTACAAGTAACAGTGGAGGAAAAAAAATTAGTATGGACTTAGGGCACGGAAAAAATTAAAAAACATACAAGTGCATGACGAAACATGAGAAAGTCAATTTCAAGAAGAATGAAATACTAATGGATAACCAAGGGAAAAAAAGGAGAAAGACCAGAAAAATACAATTAAAAAAAAAAAACCCACAAAAGAAGGAAAAGAAAATGTCATTCATGTTCATATTTTTATAACTACATTCTCGCTTTCAATTGCAATTTTCAAGCTTCCATTTTTTTAAAGTTTCCATCAATTAAATAGTATTTTAAATATATTAATAAAATACCACTGAAATACATATGAAGTCTACTACATGCCTATTCTGGCATAGTGATTATTCCTGCTCGAAGTAAAAGAAGTTTCAACTCATTGAAACTATAACTCGGAGCATGAATGAATTTGTCGTTATGGATGTCCATCTTGCAGAGATATCGATACAAGTAGTACAGGTGCTTGCAATTCACATACTGTTGACGTCCTCCAATAGCTGAAGTAGACATGTTCACAAAGTCTGGGCATGTGCAAGAAGGGAACATACCCACTGTTACTCGATACACATTTGTGTTCTGATCTATCCCAGTCTCCAGAGATATAATTGCACCTAGTCCCGGGAAAGGAAGCAAAGTCACTTCCAGAATTTGACCTCTAACATTACCTGCACTCTCCCACTTATTGCGTTGTTCTGCAATTGGTGCATTTGCTATTCGACGTATGGTTCGATTGTTCCTCACTGTGGGGTACACATCTGCATTTGTTGGCGGGACCTCATTATACACAACACTTTCAAATATCTTTGACATACTGAACAAGCGACGTGGTGACAATGTCGGTTGTTCTTGTAGCCGAAAGCCAGCATGTTGCAACAGCAAAGTCTCATCTCGACTGAGGTTTGTCCCTGTCAAAATAGGCCAAATTTCTGGGACATCTGGCCAATCTATTACCCACTTACGCTTTGTACCCTTCACACATCGTTCAATATCATCTGTACAAAACCAGAAGTCTGCAAATACTTCTCGTTTAGTTCCATAATCTTCTTTTCTACCATGATAAATTGGAGCTGGTGTTCCCTTTCGTCCTCTTGCAATTCGAGCAATGCACTTCATATTTGACCCTCGCTGTTGAGCTTGACACTTAGCATTAGATTTGTGGCTGATCCTTGCAATGTGCCATTTTGATGTGTCACAATCGCTTTCAAAAGCAATTGTGACATGGTTATACCTATTTGACTCTGGTTCTTTTCCTTTGCCCTCTAAAGAGTTTGTAGGAGGAATAGCGGACCTTATTCGGACACAAGGTTGAGAGAAATTCACTTTGTCTGGTCGATGTGAGTCTCCTGCGTCGCCAATCCGGACGTCCAATTTCCTCTTTGTGCTTCCAAAGATCTCTTCTCCTTCCAAATGTGGTATACGACTTCCAATTCCTTCAGACCTGGGTAAGGAATTCAACGCTTTGGCCATTTTTTTAGGGTCTCCACTTCGTCTTGCAGCTCTCAACTTCAACTCCCCCTTTGACGGACTGGAACCAGAGGCATGGCCTCTCAAATATGCACGATAGTTTGTCATTTGCATCCATGCACGGATGCTATCATCACATGTGGCATCAAACAAATTGTTTCCTCGGTTGCCAGACATTTGAAGCCACTTATTATGAACCGTCTCTAATAGATTGCATGAAGGCATGTCTGCCATTTCCTCCAAATTCAAATCCTAGACATACACCCAATAATCAAAATTACTTCTCATAATTACTTTTATTCATTAAAGCTACAGAAAATTGTGAACACCATCAACTATGTGCATGTATAGTTCATATGGGATAAAAGGCATTCCTACTGAATGAACTACAAAAAGAATACTATTTGTGTTCAAACAAGTACGTCAAGAAGTAAATTATTTCACAACGACAATAGAATCTTGTATCCAAACCCCTCTTCAGAATTACCTCTGTCACTAAAATTGAATGAAACCGTGAATTATCATATAAACACCCATCAAATCTGACAAGTGTTTCAAGGTCCACAACAATACCCCTACTTCGGATTTTAGGTACAATTTCCATTTGCTTACAAATATGCATACACATGGCTATTCATTAATCACTAAACTTAATTACAATTTGCATTTTCCAAGTCGAACATGACTACAACTTCTTTGTATGCTCACAAACTGACATACACAAAAGTAAATATTTACTTACCATTTGCATGAAGCCCCCCCACTGTCGATATCTGAAATGCCAAAATGCCAACCAATGCTCCAAGTGATGAAGTGCATCTTCCGTAGTAGCACCTGATGATAACCACCATGAACGAATTGCTAGGTAACGTGTCTCTGCCTCTTCTATAGTTTTCGCATCTTTATACTGTTTGCACAGTGTATTGTGCTGTTGTTGAAATGCTTCCTTTATGTATTTCTGAGTATGTTTTTGGAGAGAAGTACTCCAATGCAATAAGCATGTCCTCTCCCGATTCTCCATTTTGTCATTGGCACATCCACTTCCGTAAACAATTCGAACTACGTTCCAATTGGCCATAGCACTATCTGCCATGAACCCTTTGAAGTTTGGTTGATCTAGTCCATGTCTTGACATTACAACATTCAATGACCTCCAAAATTGCACTTGAATTTCTGTGTCTTCGGACTGCATATCACATGTTGCAATGGTCATTACCTTTTTGTACTCAGAATCATACACGTGGCAAGCCATTGTGGTCCAATCTTTCACACGCTTCACATGGTCAAACATCATCCATGCATTCTGCAGATTTCCCCCTGGTTGCATGCGCTTCACCAAGTCTACTCCACTACCAGGTCCTTCGGTGAGCATCTTGAAAAGGTATACCTTCTCCTTTCCTTGTCCAGGAAAAACGCTATCATGAATGTACTCAAATTTTGAGTCTCTCTTCATGGTCATAATGTTGTCTATGACTCCTCCTCTATTGTTTGAGCGAAATGAAGAAATCACATTCCGAATGTTGGGACTACTCAAATACTGGAAACGATCCATTACTTCCTCCAATTCCTCCCCTTCCAACATCTTCTTCTCTCCATTTCCGTTGTGGAATAGATAGTTTGTAAGAAAGTCTTTGCTTGCCGATAGAGCAATGGCGGAGTTCGTCGCCGTTGGTGTTCGGGCCACTTGTTCTGCAATCAATTCACTAATCTTCTCTGCAGAATCTCTATACATGCCTTTAGCAATAGGGTGAGCATGATCTCCGAAATGAATAGCGGCCCTAGTCATTTTTGGATTCTCACTATAGTAGTAGTACATCCTAGCATCACAGGTGCTTAGACACGTAGGAGTTTTTTTACAAAGTTTGCAAACTAGAGTGCAGTCTCTGGGAGGAGTATCCCCTACTGTGAAAGCGAAGGTTGTTGAACCACTCCACTCAGTTTCGTTGTGCTTTGAAGCCCTCTTCAGATAGTCACACTCTACATTTAGACAAATAAGATGACCAGCGCAGTATGACTTACGGAACTTCAACTTATCGGAGTTGTGAATGTTTGTGGTCACCAACTTGCACCATGGGTGTCCATCATATCTCTTGTCCATTCCCTCCAAGTTCTTGGCCGCTGATGAAGAAGAAGATGAACGACATGGAGGCAACTCAAATATGACATTTCCATTGAAGACGGGTGGAAGAAACTGTACGCGATGGTGCTTCATGCTGTTCAAGTCCGTCATCGACAACTCATTCCGTGAACGATGCATTTTCCCTAATCCCCTCAAAGACTCCATTATACTCACTCGATTCCCTACATCTGGATGCAATGGAGGACGGGACACTTGAGTTCAACCTCCACTGTTTGATGGGGTGCTTGACAGTGGCTTCACCAAAGTATTTTCTTGCCATGCAACTTTGATATTGCATGCATTTTTGTGAACTGCTAAGTCAGGGGACTCTCCTTCTGATTCACTTGACAACTCTATGATGGCATCTAACTTCTCAATTTTCACTGGGCGGAGAGTAGAATTATCAAGAAGGACTGGAAGAGCTTCACGACTAGGACTGGGTGAAACCATATGAGCAACGTATGGCATATCTACAGAAGAGTTATCTGACTGCCGACTTCGAATTCCTGTTGATGCACCTACCATAGACAGTGGCAGTCCATACGCTCTATAGTTTCTAATAGGAAGATACCAACACTGACTTCCTTCCTCTGTAGACTTCAATATTGGAATTGATTGCTGCACTTCTCCTGATTCAGACATTCTCTCTTCTTCGACATAGATGGAAGACTCTACAAATCTAAAGCAAACGTGCAATAGATGGCTTAGAACTCTAGCATGTCCACCTTCATCTACTGGAAACACTAGGGGAATGTCATGGCCATCTATACGAATACAAGCCATGATTCAAACTTTGCTCTTGGAGAACAATATGGATCAAAGAAGGCAGTCTTTGATCTCTTGTCAATGAATATTTGCTTTCTTATAGTGTATGGATTTGTTACTGTGGAACTAGTGAAAATAAAGGAGGATGGAAGTTACTAAGTAAACTGGAAGTGTCTGGAAAAATAACAGTTGGAAAATAACTTTAAAAAAATTCCAATCATAGTGCCATACAGTGAAGCATTTATTGTTGTTGGCGGCTTTAATCAACACATTCAATGCATCCACAATAGAAGTACTTGCACGCCAATCATACAAAATAAAATGACATGACTTAGACTAAGCTACTGAGACAAACATAAGTCCAAATTCTTTCAATACATTTGGTTATGACATGTCTTGTAAGAGTGTAATAGGTTTGAAACATCCTTTGCTATAAATTCGTACGTGTATTCCATATCATTGATGTACTTGGATGCACGTCTAAATGCAATGTTTGAAGCAATGCACTTCTGATGTTCACGGGAAAAAATCTCTAAATGCAACTAAGTATGGGAAAATCAACTCTTCATATAGGACAAGAAAACAATAAAATACCATAGAATAACCTATTCTTTGTGTACGACAAGAAGCCTATAGAATCAAATACTATCTAGAAGAATGAGAATCAAAATTCAAAATGTCACTAACATCATGGCTTTTTCCAAATTAGAATAAAAATCTTTACAGATCAGAATCCAATGTCTTCTCCAACTTCATGGTTGCTTTCTTAATCCATGATGCTCCTTCTGGTTTTTTAAAGCATTATTAATAAAATAATTTGCATAGAATCCGCCTTTTACTTGGAGTTCACTTATAATTATTATCAGAGGCAAAAATAGAACCAAAGGAATGAACTTGAGCTTGGATTATTCTTCCACAATCTAGGGGGCCCCTTCAATGAAAACATTCTATTTCCTAAATCATAGCTGTAGGTAGTACCATGGAGACACAACCAAGAGGAATCGAGTGGGTATTAAGGTTGTAATGCAGAAAGGCAAGACCTGATAAGTCCAAATGTTTACTTGCACTTCTTTTGTACTAGAGGGCAAGTCCTCTATGCGGAGTCCATATTGAATCCTTCCTTCCTCATTTTCAAGAAATGATTCATTTCCCTACATTCCTATAGTATTCTAGTTCCAACTTATATAGTTGAATTTTAGGAAAAATAATATTTTCTTTAATTTTTTGCTCACTACACAAAAATGTCACATTTTTTTACAATTTCTTCCCGAAACATGCCTTTCGACTTTAGAGGTTAATTCAATTGCTAGATGTTTTATTTTATTTTATATTGCGTGTTTTACCTGTAAAAAATTCCAGAATGCTCATGACTTAAGGGCAAAGACAAGACTTCCTTATTATCCAAGTAGCCACTAAATAGTTGAAAATAAAATTGTTTCTACTAGAAAAATGTAGCAAAAAATGTATCTTGCATTGTTTGAATTAACTTGAGTTCTGATTTGATATACAAATGTTACCCAGCAGTAAGACATGTACATCCATGAGCACCCTACTAAGGATTTGATCATAGTTCCTATTATTACTCTAACTTCAATTTTGTTGAATCTTGTTGGTAATCGAAAGAAGATCCCAACACAACTGAGCATGTATTTTGGTGCGCTATATTGAAAGTAAAAAACTTTGGAGTGTTGCTCGTAGGTGTTCTCAATTGTCTTTGGGCTTCTTTAGATTGCAAAGGTAAACGAAACAAGCTCAAATTTTTAATCAGTATCATGCGTTCATGATATTCAACTTATAAGACCAGTCCCATGGGCGCAGGGAGAATTGGCCCCTTCATTGGCCCGGTCAACTTTGGTTTGACAGAAAAAAATTATGTTGTGCCATTTTTTTGAGAATTCTTGCATCTCCTCCGAGGTAATTTGGGGCCTCTGATTGCAAAAATAAATTCAAAATTTAAAAAAAATTAAACCTTGCAAATAGAAAATTCCACGGGTTGCAAGGCAAGGGCAAGGACGGGGGTCAATTCACCCTGGCCATCCCATGGCTCACTTGGACTTCTCCGAAACCATGCAGTGCGAGAAGAATCTTCTCAGTAGTGCGCAGTGAGAATGTCTCATCAAAATTCCCGGACCAAATCCAGGAGTCGCCAGGCTTTTACAGCATTTTATTCCTTGCAACAATACTCCCTTAAGACGTGGTGCGAACCAGCCTTAACTCATGTACCATCTCCCTTTATATTTTTGGCACATCATGATTCAAAGTACCCTTGAATACCTCGCTGAAGAATTTGAACGCCTCACCTTTACAGACGGCTGGTTATTTTGGGATAGGAAGCCGCCAGTGAATGAACCTGGATTGCCGGCGTCCATGAAAGCTCCTCTGCACATGGTTGCGGTTGAGGGTCCACATGTAATTCTCGAAGTCCTTCTGAATTTCAGATTATGACAACCTGTGGTATAAATCTCGGCTTGAACTCGTCGGTTTCTCACATCTGGTGGTCTTTGCAATCTATTCTGTGGTGCCTTCAATTCTGAAGCACTTGGGTTCCTGTTCTTGTTATTCACGATTTGGCAGCATGAGCACCGTTACTTCACAATGAGGAATACGAGGAGGCGTGGAAGACTGGGAAGTGAAGATTCGCAAACAAGGTTGGCGGCTCGCATCGAAGACACGGAGCAGGTAATCACCGACCTCATCTTATATTTTTTTTTGTTTTCATGCAGTCCGGTTGATACATGTAGTTTTTTTTTCAAGAGAGATTTGCTCGGTGCAGTCATGATGGACAACACTTGTACAGGATGTTCTTGATTAAGAGCCGGCCTCATTCTCGCTGTTTCAAGTCTGCAGATATTGAGCTAGTGTACAAATCCAATCTTCGTCTTAAGTAATTTTGAAACCTACTGGCCTCAAAGCGACTGGCTACAGGTGCTATTAATTTCTAGACACACACGAACTTAGAAATCTTGTGAACTTAGTATTCTGTACTTGAGGTATTCCTGTTGAAGTTCCATCTGGAGATGATTTCTTGGTCCTGAATAATTATTAGGCAAGCAGTGAAAGCCTCGGTTGAACTCCGAATGCATACAAGTTAAGATCCATGGACGCATAGGCAGATGCTTTTGTCAAGTTCAGAGGATCGAACTGCTTCTCAGGTCGTAAATTCTGTCCCCATGCACATCGTACTGCTGATCACCCTGATGTTTGTCGAATCTTATTTCGAAGGTGCAGCTCCTTCCAAGTTTCAATCGTAGATTCCATTGCAGATTCTCTACACAGTTAAGTAATTCTGCATTTGCTGGCAGTTGAATGACATAGGTTTAGGGTATTTTAAAAATACCCGGACTGTCGTAACGCCTGATCGATTGGTCTTCCTGCTTTGGTCGTACCAGAGGTCGATGTGGAAAATATCTAGTAGTCGGAGTTGAGAGGACCCCAATACATGTCTGCAACCTGCACCCCCCTAAACCGCAAAACCGTAAGTTCATAATTCTATCTTCGAAGTCCGCAAACGGGGGTAGCAGTTCCGAGTTTTTCAATTTGTCCGCTTTCCAGTTGTGTTCCCCATGCACATCGATCATCATTGATGTTCGTCAAATTCAGTTTGGAAGGTGCAGCTCTTTACTAGTCTGAAGCGTAGATCTGATTACAGATTTTAGTTCAGTGAATTATGATTTCCGGGAATCGATTCTTGTATAGTAAAAAAACGGACCGTCTTACACCGTCATCGATGGGTCTTTCCCTGCTTCGATCGTACCAGGGATCGACGTGGGAAATGTGGTTCAAGCGAAGTTGGAAGGACCCCAGTGCATCTCCGGAGCCTACGCCTACGCTCCCTGGAATACTCGGAAGATGAATGGTTTCACTTCGAAGTCCAGAAAGGGGGGTAGCGCCAGGGACCCCAGTCGAACCCGACGGGGTTGTCGAGGGTACCTCGCGCTACCCCCCTTTCTGGACTTGCTGGCCCCATTAGATTCTCTTGAATCGAACAGATGCTTCCTACCCTAACCAACTGTTGTCTGCAGGGTTAAATTTTCTTTCGATCCTCCCCTTAAATAGATGCTTCGTACTCTTAACTCTAAATAGCAGTGCAGCTCGTCCCGTGTTTTACTGAATTCGATCTTACCACCGCCTCAGACGTCAATGCAACTGGGCAAAGCAATAGTCTTGAAAAAATTCTCACATGTTCTCTTTCCAAAAATTTGAGAATGACGAATTTCTGTAAAATATCTAATGCTAGTGTTCTTTGATTCTTTGATCGGTAGATAGATGCAAGTGTGAGGGGTACCACATCTGTAATGGATATTATCGATCGGTACACATATTATCTAGTAATTTGTTTTTAAAATAAAATATTTTTTTTAATAAATTTTTATTTTATTTAGTTGATTAACATTACTTAAATTATTTAACTAGAGATTTCCCCGATATCTTTGAACGGCCAGCAAGTCAACCGGGCAGGAGGACCAGAAACGGGGGTAGCGGGAGCTACCCCAAGGAACCCCGTCGGGTCCGACAGGGTTCCTTGGGGTAGCTCCCGCTACCCCCATTTTTGGTCTTGGAAGAAGGTGTACGGATGATGAGGCGACCAACCAATCCAATGTTTTTAGGAAAATAATTCTTTTTTGTCTTGTGGAAGTGACTGTAGGGCTTTTTAAACCTCCTTGAAGTTGTCCTAATTTTTCTCTCTTTCCATGTTGAATGTTTTAATTAGTTTAATACTTCAACATCAATGGTCCTTGTCAGCGTTAGTGGCATGCCACGTGGAGGGAGATGCCAATTTCAATCACTTGGTTTTGGTAGAACATTTTCTCTTGGAATGACTATGACAGTGTTTGCTCGTTTAACCATATATTCGAAGAAAATGTTTGAAATATTCATATAAATGCCTGTTATTTGTTCGTGGAAGCTGAAATGTGAGGAGATAAATATTTATATTGTCTATAATCTTGCTATATTCATACATTAATGTTAGTCTTAGTTGTGTCTATGTGAGAGTTTCACGGGGATGTGAATTTCATGTTGTAATGTAAATAAATCCAAATTGACAGTCATGTTCTGTCAGCAAGACCAATAATGGGGGTATGGCTACATAACCCCAGGAAGGCCGTCGGATCCGACGACATTCCTAGGAGTATCTTAATGTACCCCCATATCTGGTCTTGCAAACCAAAGAAAGACTTGTAGAATTATGATATTCTCATTTTTAGTGTTGAATAAAAATATGTCATGAGAAATAGGAGGAATTGAGAGGGGTAATTTAGAGTTTCCACTTTTTTAGTGTTTTCTTGCATAAGGTAAGTTCTACAAAGCAATTATGGAGTTCAATTTAAGTTGTATACATTTATGAAGTCAATAGAATTTACAATAATATAGCAACGTTTTGATATTTATTTTATCTTCCCATTTGTCATTTGGTTTTTCTTCCTATTTGTTATAAAAGTTTTTTTGTTTGTTTTCATTGTCATTGGCCTACCTCATTCTTATAATGCTTGTGCAGATGGATACAGATGAGAGTCTGAACGAGCATGCACCTTTACCATTGCCAAGCAATGTGGCAACCCATATTGTAGATGTTGCGCGTACTTCGGAACTTACAACTCTAGAAGACAGGATTGTCAACATAGGTAGCCAATCATTGCCTCATGAAGACACTGACTTGGTAAGCCTTGGAGACATTCTTGATGCTTGTGACCGAGCCGCTGATGAATTAGATGAACCTCGTTGCAGTAGGTTCAGCGACCCCAACAAACGAAAACGAAAACAACCAGTGTTTTCTCCTGAGAGTTCTGAGACTGAGTATAGTAGCTCGAATTCTGAAACATCAATCTCAATTTCTAGTCCAATAATAGAGGATATTAGAGATTGTGCTTGCAGCTCTAGTTTGGGCAAGCATGAAATTGTCCTCATCCACTTGAGCTCCGACTTAGATGGTACTATAGAAATTGATTGAGTTTAGAAGGAGTAGACACCATTCCATTGCTTCAACATTTGTATTACTTAACCATTGGTGTTATCATATTTCTTTTCATTACGTATTACTTTTACAATTTTTTGTAATGAGACACTTTTTACCATCATAGTAAAGATTTGTTGTATAAATTTAAATTGTAATTTCATGAAGACATATTCATACTTCCTGATTGACTTAAAAAATGTATATGATATTGCAGATGGAGGAGTCACCAATTAATCTATCACAGCCAGAGGAAGTTCTATCATCTCCACCTACCAATGAAAGAGGTCAGCCAGAAATTGGCACTCAGGAAGAAAGAAATGCAGAGGTAAATGTTGAGGAGGAGGAGACGAAGTTGCTGGAAGATGAACTTCGACGATTGCAGAAGGTGGACTCTGTGGCCACTATTGAGAGTTTGAGGATGAGGCCTCAAAAACACTCACGAATGCACATACCTTTGTGTAGATTGGTACCTATGCTAATGGTTAGACCCACCCTCTCTTGTGATCTTGTTAAACTTGAGCAAGAGTTTGTTCATGGATATCGGGATGGAGCCGCAGTTTTCTATGTGTCCACAACTAATGAGGCTGGAGAGTCCTCAGAATTCTCAGCAGCTGACATGGAGGCTTGGGGCCCTATATGGAAGGTAGAAAATGAAATCTTCAATGATTTTCTTAATTCTGTCCCAGAGCTGAGTCACTTAAAGAACTCCAAGTTCTTTATCTGCGATGGAAATCACCGTCGCTTGGCTTGGATGAATCATATTTCTAAGTTGCATGTTGCGGACCGGTCTTGGCACATTTCGGTGGACACCATAATTTTGGATACAAAGAGCAAAATAGAGTTGGTCATGCAAATTATGCATGACATCAACAAGTAAGTAAAATGACATCATAATTTGAAGGTTTTTGGTTTCTGAGCTTTGACATTCAGAATTCCTAGGTTGAATTTGTATATGTCTCAGCAAAATACTTATTGTATTGTATGAATTGTAGGTCAACGGAGGATTCCCATGTGAAGACCAATTTGGTTCACACTCTGTACCGTGTTCAAAAATATGGACTTCTGCCTTTTGAAAAGTTCAATGAAATGTTGAGACCTTCTGAGAGGAAACGTTGTGGTATGCAAGGAGTGAGGAAAACATGGTATTCCATGCCAATTGAGGTCTTCACAGCATTTGTTTTTCGGGTGAGAGTCTCAATGTTCTGACAATGTTATATATCTTTCAGTATTTATCATTATTGGATAGCAAAGGCTAAAGCATTAACAAAATTGATGTAACTGAAATGATACTGATGATATTTTGTAGCAAGAGATAGCACAAGGAGCGGATACTGCAGTACGAAAGTACAATGAAGTGACAGCAGTGGATGATAAAAGCGATGAGGGAGTGGCTAATGCCATGAGGACTGGAGCTAAAGAGAAGGTAGCTAAGTTATACGTGAAAATGGGGAAATTGCTTGCAGTGGCAAACCCTGCTCATGGTCCAGGATTTCTGGAAGAGGTGCTGAATGCATTTGAAGCATGAATTTGTTGTTGCATGTTTTATTTGAATTGTTAATTTGATGTTGATAAAATCTTATGTGACTTTGAAGGTTGAAAAGCATTGGACCACAAATGAAGTTCTGGAAATGACTTTGGAAAAGCTCCAGATGATAGCTACTTGCAATACCTCTGCAACTCAGAAGATAAAGTTGTTGAAGTGGTGGAACTCGTCCGTACCTTCACGGGATGCTAGACACTTCCCTCCAAAGCTAGTTTCCGAAGAGAAGTTGGGTCCCTTCCTCAATAAATGGGTCTGGTGGGCAGGGGTAAGTGATTTTTTTCATGTGAAATAGCTTTATGTCTGTAATGTCATTTTCTTGAAGTGGTGCATTTTATTAATGTTTGATAACAATGAAAATTATTTAACAAGAACATCTTGTAGATTGAGGATTGCGCAGTGGAATACTTCGACAATGTGGTGAAGAAAGATGGCCTCACAATCAATATGGCAGTCCCTCTTCAACCGGAGTATCTTTCAGAGTATATAGAGGGATGGAGGAGGAAGATTTGGGATCAAGGTTTCGGCCCAACTTTGAAGGGATCGAATCCTTTCAAGAAGTCCGAAACCTTCTTAAATTATGATGGCTCAAATGACGCTGTTCGTAGAGTTATTTTCCGGTATGTTTAAGTGAATTTAGATATTATGTTTCATCAATTTCTTAGAAGATTAGTATATGTGGTTATTTGTTTTGAGTGTTTGAGTTTTTTAAATGAAGTGAATTAGTTTCTAAAATACAATGACAACATTGAAGGCTACGGTACGATGAAAACCCCCCCAAACCTGCATTAGGTCCAATAGGGGGAGTCGTAAACCTTCATTGTATCCTCACTATAGCATTATTTTATAGAATAGTCGTGCATAGTAGAACTTCTTTGGATGCCTAGAATACTTTTGTAGTGAACACATGTTTCTGATTCGTTTTTTGAAGTTGAAGTGGTCAGTTCTGTGAAATAACCCTAAAAATTGATATTTTAATGAGTATTCAAATATTGATATGTCATTATTATTAAATTTTTTATGTTCTTATCATAGGTACTTCAAGTATGAGCTCTTACAAAAGAACGCCATCTCTAGGGAGGATCTTCCTCCATTTCTGACCACATGGTTGGATCGGAGTTCTGAAGAATGCATGTATACATCCAGCCAACTGAAGACATTCACCACAGTTCATCGTAGTGGTGGTGCATGGTATTTAGATTGTCCATTGACATTCACTCATCCATCAGAGGTGGAACTTCGAAAATCATTAGATGGTCTCGGCGTCATTGATGTAGAGGTTCCTGAATTCAACAACTACACTGATCAACAGAAGAAGAGAGCAATTGCAAGGAGGATGGTTGCTGACAAGAAGAAAGAAAACAAAGAGCAGGAGATTCGTGAGAATAAGGAGAAAAAAGAAGCAGAGCGACTTGCGAAGTTGGTAGAGAAGGAGAAGGAAAAAGAGGAGGGCAAGGGAAAAAACAAAGGCAAAAAGAAGGAAGAAGGGAACAAACAAGTGCCAACCTCTTCAACGGTTGATCAAAACTCGCACATGCAAAGTGGATCGCAAAGTGGAATGAAAAGAAAGGCAGTACTTCCAGATTTCACAGAGGATATGGTGATACAAGGTACTGAGGTCATAGTTGTTAGTGATGATGCAGACGTTACTTCAGAGGAATTGATCTTGAACGTCTCTATTGCTGATATTATGGATAACATGGAGTCTGAGGGACCTACATGCTATAGTGAAGTTGAGACCTTTCTAAACAAGGTAAGCATTGTTTTTTTCCTAAAACTTTGAATCTTTTTGGGGGGGATTTTTAAAATTTTCAATTGCTATATGAAATATTGATTATTTCAATTAATTTGTTTCTGCAGTTCGCATTAGGGAAGCCCCGTATGTATGGAGGTAAAGTGAGCCGAGCACCCTTAGTGGACCTCATCTTTTTTGACTGCCAAGAGAATTTACCTATTCCAGAGGTATCTGCTTCAGAGAATGCAATACCTTCATGGAATTCAGACCCAGAGTATGAGGCCATTCAATCGGCCTTCCTCTTTGCAGATATGCACTTACAAGACCATGGTTGCATGATAGTATTTCAGTCATGGTGTGTCGATTCAAAGGGCATTATTGCAGGATTGTGCGAGTCTTATCCTTCATTGGTGAAGAAGAAGGAATGGTTGGGCATCAATCGTATGCACTTAACCTCAGCTGTGGATGACTCCGAAACGGTTAGTGTTTTCAAATGTTTTCATGATTTTAATGGAAATTGGCATTCTGAAATTGTTGTATTCAATTCTAATATATATTTTTTTTTATGACTCCAGACTTTGAAGTTTGGAATCACTCTTCTAGTGAAGGACCTTGGTGATAAACAAAAGTCGAAGTTCTTTTTGAAGCGGTCACAAGCAATGCAGAAGGCGAAAGTAGACCTCCGCAAGGATGACACATTAATTAACTACACAACTGAAGATACCATGTTGATCAATCCAGAAACCAAAATTCCATGGCGAGGCCCTCGCGAAAAAGATAGTAGGCTCTTCCAATTCCTTATAGAAGGGACAACTGAAGAAGGAGACTTGGTTTTGGACTACACAGCATCTACTGGTTAGTTTTCATTTCAATAATTGATTTTTTATATATCTATTGACATAGTGATTCATTCATATCATGAATTGCATTTTGTAAATTGTAGGTGCATCGATTACAGCATGTCACGGTACGGGACGACATATAGTGGCTTTGGAGGAGGACAATAATGTCTTTAATGGTGTCCTTAGACCCATGAAGAAAACCACTGAAGTAGATGTGATAATAACTGAAACGCAACCACCACCACCAATTACATCTTCACAAGATCTAGACGCCATGACTATAGTGCCTCGAAAATTTCCTCGCCGAACTAAACCTAGTAAGTAAGTTTTTCATATTTTTGGAGTCTCCCTTTACATACTACTTCTTCTATTTTGTAATTCTAATATTCTATCTATTCTTTTTGCAGGCGTCAAAAACTGATGTCCGCTAATGTATTGAGGAAGAGACGCAAACTTGTTCTAAGTCCGGAAAAGTCTTTTGATCTCCCAATTTATGCAGAGCAATTAGCATCAGCGTTTGCAAACTTTGGTAGCTTAGAACCAAAACGTATAAAAGATACATATGCTCTTAATGTTTTGCAATTCATAGATGGATCAGCATCAGAGGGAAAAGAGACTTCAGAGTTTGAGAGTAGCTTGGCATCTGCAACTGAGTCCACTGCAACTTAGATTCATGAGATCGACATATCTTATGAGTCAAATAGTTACGTATTCATTTTCAATATGATTTGATTTCATTGTGTGTTTTATGGCTACATCTTTAGTATGATTTATTTCCCTTCACAATTTTGCATTCTATATTTTCTATAAAAATTAATCATAATTGATTGTTGCAATTTTTTATTTCATTTAAGTTTGTAAGTAAGTTAAATTTTTTAATAATGAACTCATATTTTTTTTTTAAAAAGACACCTACATCCACGGTCATAGGTCCCTCACATTTTTTTAATAAAAAAAATTTCCCGCTCACAGGCTCACAGGCTCATGGGCTCACGCTCACAAGCTCGCCTGCTAGCAACCCTGTCTCAAAACTTGGCAGAAAACGAGCTAGCAGCGTTGCAGCAGCAACGAACGCAACCAACATCGAAAGAGAAATCCCCATTTTCTAACAAATTTCTTTCATCACTGAGCAATTCCACCAAGGGCGACTAAAAAAATGAGCTCTGAACTGTATATGCACTAAGTTTCTTAACCTTGTCGCAAATTGCGCTTCACCAAACCCCGAAAAATTTATGTACGATTCCACTTTTTTTTCCAAATTTGGCAGTCGGTGTTTACAACTACAACTCCATTTCTCGGAAATAGCCCCGTGTCTTACCGTGAGTGTATTCTGGGATCAGTGCTGCTCAAATAGGAAAGTCTGCTCCGATGCGGAACCCTAACCAAATCCGGAACAAGGAGAGCGTGCTCACAACGACAGCTAATCTTCCGAATGAGAACCCCAAGGCGATGGAGGTCAGAATCGTGAGCACAAGTGTGTAGTCGTAGACGCGCTTGTGGCCTAGGTGGTCACCCAGCCTGCAGAAGATCCCGCAAAGGCCGACGCCATTTACGGCCGCGGACACGTTCGGGGGGAGCACGTCGGGTGTACAAGAATTCGGGTCGTATTAAGGTAGTATCAACGTCCAAAGAGACGAGCCACCGTGGAGATACTCTTGATGAGGGTTATGATGGTCCAGAGGAGCTGCGAGCAATTTAGTTCTATTGCCAGCCTCGTCTGTACTAACTTGGACTAGCAAAGTACGTTACTAATTCTCAGCTTGAGCCGATTTCGTCAATTGATCTCCTCATTTCCTCTTCTTGAGTTGTGTGTATGGTCTGCTCACTCCTTGTCTTGAGGTTGAGTTGCCTTGTGAGCTCTTGTCCTTATATATTGCTGATACATGCTTGCGTAGAATCTAGCACGAGGCTGAGAGACGAACTTGTTTTGGTCACATCCAGTTTCAAATGGCAGTGATGAGCAGGAAGGATTTACAATGAAGTGGGGTCGTGAAGAAGAGGAGGATCTCTTTGAGGTGCGTTTCATGCTTGTAGATTTATGATTTTGAAGTGTAGGAGGAATCCACCTAATGACTGGCTTTAAAGAATCCTTTTTGCGATTCGTGCCTATCGTCTTTCGTATCATGTTGTTTAGATTGAAATATGGAAGAGAATTTTTTTGATGGGCCACCTAATTTTAATGCTGGATCATCTATGTTGTATCACTACAACTACTCCAATCCTTGGCTGATGAAGCGGCGGGTACTTTCAACGCTGTTGACAATCACTGGTGAGATGCTGATGAATGAACACATGATTTCTCAGAATGGCTCGTTTGTACTCTCGAGGATCTGGAGGAAGAAACGAAGAAACATGGCAAGCCCTAGGGTTTCTTCCTCCAAGCCTGCTGCTTTCATAAAACCCTGAAAATGAAGATGTCCTCGTAGTTATAGGGTGTTCTTTCGTGTTGCAATGCCAAATCCTGAGGCTCAGAACAAGGAGGGTTTGAGATAAGCATGGAACGTCCCACTTTAGGGTCTAATAATTTTTTTGGAAAGGAGTAGGTTATCCTGAATGTCATAAACTCTTGATTTTCAAAAATTCAGTAGGGTCCTCCTAAACTTGCATTGGACATTCTAGCCTTTCCATACCTAATAGAACACTGGGTTTGTTTAGCTTGATCCACTTCACTATTGTTAACCCTTGAGACTTGTGTTTGTTATTTGTTGGCATTTCTGAATTGTTGGTTTTGCTAGGGAACTGGAATTGGAACCAAAGCATCAAATATTTCTAAGCCACAGTGGAGCTCAAAAGAACTTTACCGAGCAATTGTGCATCGATTTGGAAAGGTGGGATTACTCACCATTCTTTGACAAACGGCCTGATAGTTTACCAAAGGGTCAAAATTTTCCTGAACTAATATTTCAAGCTGCTCAGCAATGTCGTGTTGCAATATTGGTATTATCGAAAGATTTTTTAACCTGGACGAAGTGGCCCATGCTCGAGTTGGAGGCATTTGTGCAATCTCAAAAAAACAATCTTGAGAAGCTTGCAATTCTCCTTGTGTATTTGGGACTTTCATGGGAAGAATGTACAAGGGATGAAAAAAGACAACAGGATTGGCTATCTATGTGGAGAGGATGGGCAGAAGACGATGGTAGGATTGATGTGGGTAAGTGGGAGGATGCATTGAAGGTGTTGGGTCCTTCCAATGGCATTGAGTATGTGGATTCATTGGGTGAAGTTGCATTGAGAGAGCAAATTGTAAGTGCTATTCGTTGCCTAATTCCACCGGAGAGTTCATGGAGTGATGCACATGTCCAAGGGAGAACACGCATATTCAAGGTGAGAAATCATTGTGAATACACTAGAGGTTATAAATGTGAATGGTCTTGGACAATGCAAGGGATGATTTTTATTGTGAGTGAAAACATGGTTTGTGTAGACGAGGAGAATGATTCACAAGAAGACTTGTAATTGAATTTGTGGGATTTATTGTTGTTTTTCCCTTGGCCTATGCTGACCACACATGTGTATGGTCCCACATGCCCAATGTAATGCAATAAATCATGTCCAATTTGAGCAAAGGAGTGCATCAAATTTGGTTGGCTTTGTCATCAATAACCAATTCCAACCATTTTGGGTGCACTCTTGGGCTAGAACATGATGGATTGGTACTATGTTTTCCACACTAATTACTTCAAACAAAAGTGGTTCTAGTAAGTTTTTGTATATTTAGTTGTAATATTTGTTTAATTTAAAATTTTCATTTTTGAACTTATACACATTTAAATATTTTAATATAAAAAATAAACTTTAGCCCTTCACACATTGTTGAACTCCTTATAGTATAAAGTCACACCAAGATATATAACATAATTGAACCCCACTATTTTCCATAATATATGTAAATACTAGAGTATAGTTGACAATTCAACAAGAAGTAGTTGCATGTATCTAATATGTTTATATTGCTTTTGCTTGATTGTAGGCTATAATCAAGAAGCTTGGAAGTACAAAACCATCACCATTTTATGGTGTTTGTGTAGTGGGTATTTATGGTATGGGAGGAATTGGAAAGACCACTTTTTGCAAAGTGCTCTGTGATGAGTTGCATATGAAGTTCCAAGGGAGAGTATGCCATGTTGAATTGGGAAGCAAGAGTGAATCAATTGAGTTGCACAAGGAAGTGTTGCGAAGATTGACTGATATAAACCATGACAGTCTAATGTTCAAGATGGAATCTAAGGTTAGTTGCACATATCCTACCTTTGTTGAACCAGATGTTGATTAGGTGTGTTGATGTATTTATATTTAGATACCTTGATTTTAAACAAGGCATGAATCTTTAAAAAGTGGTTCGGGATTCAAATTAGTCAACCTCATGTAATAAAGCATTGCATTATTTAAGGAAATGAATGCTAGTTATGAATCTATAAATGTGTAATTGCAGATTATGAATCTTCTCAGGCGACGTATACGTGAGCAACAAGTGTTTCTAGCTTTGGATAATGTATGGCAAGAGTCACTAGAACAAGCCAAGGATTATTTAAGGGTAGGTTTTCACCTTGGTAGCGTTGTGATGGTGACGGCTCGTTCTATTGACATACTTGATCGCTTAGGTATTACTGAAAGTGATTGTCTAGAGATGCCTAATTTGGAAGAGGGAGATGCAAAGCAACTATTCCTTCATAGTGTGGCACCTCACATGGATTTCACAAGTGAAGATGATGAGTCTAAAATCCAATATTGCATTATGCAATGCAAATTTCACAAAGGTTTTGGTAAACAAGAGCATTTTCATCCTTTAGCATTGAAAGTTTTGGGTGCTCAATTGGGATGCCTTGGTTGTGATCCAAGTGTGTAGGTGGAGAACTTGTCTAATGATGACAAATTTAACCACTTTCGAGAGAAGGAACATCCAGTATTCAACATCCTTCGAAAAGGTTATGATTCATTGTGTCTAGAGGACCAACTTTTATTCATGGATGTAGTTCTTTTTTAGCCTTCCGAAAGAAAAATTGCCATTCATGTTGCATTTGATATTGGTGGGTATATTGACTGCCTTGGTATTTTCAAATGGTTAAGTATTGTGCACGGCTTGTCAGAAGGGAGGTTCATTCAAGATCAGGTAAGAATTTTGAATCATGATTGTTTGAATCATTTGTTTTTTTCAATTTCATGCCATCTAATTCTCCTTGATCTTGGTTTGAATCCATGGTAACTATCCATTACCTTTCTTGATGTTAAATTTGGTAACCCATTTCATGCTACCTTTATATACATTTTTTTGCAAAGTAATTGGTCATACAAGAATCCAAAGTCAAGATAGTAAAGAAAAATTACTGATTGATAATTTGTCCATAACCAAGTAGTACCAAATTTCTTGATCCATTTGGCCCCTTTTGTGTTTTGGCATTTCCAACATGGTGTTGTGTTGTGTGATACTTGCAGTTGCAAGCTGTGAAGGCCAAATCCTTGATTGAAGATGTCGGTGATGGTTTCAATGGTGTCATTGTTCTCGACTTGTATCTTGAGTTTGCCAAATCCGAGGTGAAGAGGGGTGTTCTAGATGTCAGATGTTGGGTGTGGTATGACAGAGAAGCCGCGTTCCCGCTGACCTAGCGAGGAGACCATCCGGAAACTGTTGGTCCAATGTTGAGAGAGTCTCCGTGAAGTATGTCGATGATGGATATGACAAGTCAATCCGATGGATGGAAACTCTAGAAGGAATGAAGTGGCATCAGTTTTCGAATGTTGTGGTGCTTCAACTTCTGATTGGAAGGAATGAAGTGTTGGATTTGCGAGGTCTACAATGCCTGAAAAGCATGCAGCTGAGGTGGGGTTATGATGGCTATGTAGGTTTTAAAAGTGGAGGCCGGGTAATTGGCCTTGGAGAGCTGCGGAGTCTTGCATGGCTTGACATGCGCAACATTCATTTTGCACCATGTTTCCAGAAAATTGGTCAATTGACAAGGCTTGAGGTTTTGCAGTTGGATATGAATTGTCGCAGTGATTGCTCACCCTCAAAACGTTTAGAGCCACTGAATCTTGACCAATGCATTCACTTACAGGAGCTCGTGCTTGAATGCCCGTGTCTTGTATCATTTCCAGATTTGAGCAAGTTGACATCGTTGAGAAAGATTCTCTTTGACGGATGCAAGGAAGTTGAACAGTTGGTTGGATTGAGCTCACAAATGGCTTCCTTGCAAGAGCTATTGTTGTTTGGTTGTAGTTCGTTATGCCACTGTCCTGGTTTAGACGATGTGGTTTTGTTGCAACAACTCGTTGTTGAAGGTTGTAACCAACTCACGCAGTCTCCTGACGTGCACAAGCTTACAAATCTACGATGGTTGAATGTAAGGTGGAATGGATTCTACAAGCTGCTCGGGTTGAACGACTCCATGCAGTTGGAGGAACTTGTTGTGCGCGGTTTTGCAATTGACAAGTTGCCCAATTTACACTTGCTGAGGCATTTACAACGGCTGAAAATGGAAAGTATCAAGCCTACGGTGATGCCGTGGTTTGGCAGCTTCATTGCCTTGGAAGCACTCGACCTTCATAATTTGCCAGAGGTTACGGACATACCTAGCATGCGCTCGTTGACAAGGTTAAAATGGCTGAGAATAAGTGAAGCCCCAAGTCTATTACGGTTGCCTGAGTTGGGTGACTTGATGGCATTACAATACTTCGATCTAGATAAGTGTAGTAGTGTGGTAGGGAACCTTGAATTACCAGATCTTCACAACCTCATACACTTGGAAGTTTTGTGGATTTCCCCAACCCCAATCAGGAGGTTACCAAGCTTGGAACGCCTTACGCAACTCAGGGAGTTGCGTTGCTCTGACACTTTGTTGACTGAGTTACCCGTTCTCAATGGTTATGACAAGTTAGAGTCGATCAACCTTGGCAGATGCCTTGAGCTGACAAGCTTGGAGAAGTTGGGAACCTTGCTTGCATTGACAAGCTTGAATGTTTCAAGGTGTTCTAGTTTGAAGAGATTGCTAGATTTGAGAGGCTGCTGGAGTCTGGAGTACCTCGAATTTAACAACAGTGGAGTGCGCTTGAGTGCAGAAGACATCTGGGCCCTGGCAACCTTTTCAGCACTCGACATGTGGGGTTGGGACCATGTTGAGGTGTCGTTTTTTGAGTTATTAGAAAGAATGTCATTGGATGAGGTCGTATTGCATTTGGAAGCAGAGCAAATGAAGTATTTCACCACATTTCAGAGAAGGACATGAACTGATCAAGAGACTTGGCCGGTGATGGCCGGTGATTATCATGATGTTTCCCATTCTTGTTTTGCAATGATCCCTTTTGGCTTAGCTGAAAAAGGATACTTATTTTGAACCTGAAAGTTGGAGACCTATCACCAATTGAAGGTGTTTTATCAAATATAATAATCTGATTTTTGAATCAATAGATGTATTCTTCATTTGCATAGTGTTCTTGAAAGTCATTGATCTTGGTTTGGTTCTTGTGCCCTTTTCAGAGTTATTAGAAAAGATGTCATTGGATGAGGTTGTATTGCATTTGCAAGCCAAGCAACTAGAGGCAAGGAATTGGTGGTGATAAAGATCTTCGTCTTCAAGCAGTCCTTGTTGGAAGCTCTAAAATGGACAGTAAGTGAGTACAAAATGGATTGCCAACAATGTGAGAGTATACTTAGATTTCTTAAATATTGGTTCATACTTTTCCAATGAATGGAGTAAGAGGCAAGGAGGGTTTGTTTCAAAACTAGGGTGTGTCTACTTAATTTTTCTAAATGAGAATTGGTTGCCCAATTGCCTTCTTATAAATGTTCAAAGAGTTTAGGGTTAGTTTAAGTTTAGTAAGGGTTGCATTTAGGAACCTTGTATGTTACTTTTTGAATGCCGTAATGCTTGTTTTGAGTCAAGCCATATCTTTTTATGAGATTGTGCGTATGTGGATTTTGTAAGGCCTATGATCAAGAATAGGTGCCTACTTAATAATTCTTTTGAAATTCATAAGTAATTCATAAATGCTCTGATAAATATAAAACCACTCGTATTAGATATAGCATCAATTTTTTTTCAAGTGAAAAATAAGGGAAAATATTTTATGGCACGTAAAACTTATTAAAAGGGCCAATCAGACCTGGAAGAGTTAGTTTATGAGCACACTATCTTCTTTCACTACATTTCAAACAAAGACAAGAATTGATCTAGAGACTTGGCCGGAGAAGGAAATACATTATTGTGATCTTTCCCATTTTTGTTTCCATTGATCCCTTTTGGCTTAGTTGAAAAGGGATCCTTAGTTTTAAACTCAAAAGCATAAGATAGTATTTGAAGGTACCTTGTGAAATATGATTTGATTTTTGAATCAATAGGTATATTCTTCATTTGCATAGAATTCTAGAAAGTCATCCATCTTGGTTTGAGGCTCAAACACATGTGTCTTAAGCCTACATGAATGGGGCCTATCATTGAGATAGTTAGCCAATTATCAACTTTTTTTTTGAATAGGTTCATTTTTTGTTTTTCATATTTTTTCTTATAATCATTTATCAATCACTTTTTAGCTATACATTCATTGAAGGTTAACACCTAAAGATACAAAGTGTTATCCAAAAGTGACAATTTGAGAAAAATTAGTGTAAAGTATCATTTGGAAGAATATTTTGGAATTGATATACAAATAAAAGTTTTAGATGCCCTTTATATGGAACATGCTCCCACTACACTAAAATTGGTAAATAGAGTTGGATGATAATTAGTGTTGTTCCCTGTTTTTTATCCCCAACACTATTTTTCAACTTATGTGTAAATAGTGTTGGGGCACTTCACTTCCGCTATCAAATCCTAATCCTTCCCTGGAATGCTCTAATTTCCGCCGACCGCCAACAAATTTTGGCCCTTCCTTGAAAAACTGAAATTTTCACCTCCCGACGTCATTTTTTGGTCCTTCCCTAAGAAACTCCAATTTTTGCCTCCCATGAGAAACTTTCTTTTTTGCTTGCTTGCTCCATTCTTCCCTTGCTTGGTGACTGCCTTGGAGAGTTTGTGCAGAGAGGTGGAGAGCTCCCCGGTGGCGGCCTTGGAGACACTATGAAGAGAAGTGAAGATCTTTCTACGCGGGGGGGGGGGGGGGGGGATATACTCCGTGGTTCCTGCTGCTTGAATTCAAATTCAAACTTACGACGCCTATATCTTTTAATTGCAGTATGTGATTGAACATTGGATGACACCATTGAATTTGTTTTTCTCTCCTCTATTTTTTTAAATAAATGTTTTTTTTTTGTCGCCACTTTTTTTTAAAGTCACATTTTTCCTATTTTTTTGGTAGCTGACCATGGACCGCCTCCCACTTGCTGCAATTCCTTCCAAAGCCCTTCCCCACCGTCTTCAACAAATTTTTAGCCTTGTCATTCGCCGATCTGTCATTTCTTGGATGATTGAGGACGTCGCTATTCATGGCTTCGTTGGCCTCAATGCTTGAGTCATTCAAGCATTTTCAGAACACTTTTGTGGCCAACGCCATGCCAACCTCATTAAAGCCAGCCGATGGTGGCAATAATGCCATCAATTCATTGAAGATATTTCTGGTCTCATCACTCCATTCTCTTATAGCCAAAGTCATTGGGACAAAAAGAGGCGTCATTTTCCAAAGGCCAGACCAAGTCGAGGCAAAAAAAAAAGCGAATAGGTGCAATATTTGTACCCTATTTTACTTGAAGAATTCAACTGCCTTTGCAAAGCATGTGTCAAATTTTCCTCTCACCTACTTCGTGAATTGACCCTTTCCATTCTTGAAACTCCTAAGTTCATTTTCATAGCCCTTTCTGTCGATCCCAAAGACAATGTTCTGTTGGTCAACAAAATCACAGCGAATTGGGTCAATCAGCTTATGAATAACCACAATATAGTCCTTCTATTCCAACGTTGGCATTTGACTTGTAGCCTTGAAAAGGTGCTTCAAACACTATATTCAATATTTTGAGAGGTTTGGGGCCTTTCATAATAATATTGTCCATTTAGGCCCTAAAAAGTGAATTGTAATGTTAGCCAGTTTAGGCGGGCAAACACTAACTTTGCTAGTTGTAATGTACAATTTCCATTAAAATGAGAGTCTTTTGAATGATGAATTGTTCAAATACATGTAGTTTGTTTTAGGATAAATGTTTTGATTCATATAAGTGAAGAGAATGACATCTTTTGAACACCAAGTCATAAGCTCTACGCACTAGTAGAAATACAGTGACCATGTCAATAAAAAATTAACGAAAAAAGGTTGAGGGCGTTTGTATCCATGGTTGCGTTGTCTTGGAGAGTACCTAACAAAAATCTGTTGTCCATTTTGTTATAGTCGTCAAATCAGAAAAATAATAATATTAATTCATTTTAAAATTTGGTCTATGAATGGCTGCCACATGGCAAGACAATAATCAGCTCAGTACAAACTGCCATGTAGACTACAAACGACACATAAACAAAACCAAAAATTAAATTTTACAATTTAATTAGAAGAAAGTTGAATTTTACAATTAATTTAAGAGATAAGTCTTTTAGAAGTTAGTATTTGGTGATAAAAGAGAGGTGACTTTGGTGATAGAAGAATAGAGAAGACAATCTTTTTATAGAAATGGGGTAATAGAAAGTAGAACAAACCATATGGGATATGTGAATTAAGACTATGAATAATTCACATATCCCATATGGTTTGTTTTAACCTTTTATCACCCCATTTGTATAAAGAGCTTGTCTTTTCTTCTTGTATGTCACCAAAGTCACCTCTCTTACATCACCAACATGTGAGAGGCATGTTTATTTAATAGAAAAGTCTTAACTTTTTTGTTGATTTGAACGTTGTATTATTTGAATCCACAAAAATTTAGTGACCATTTTGTTAGCTTGTTCAAATTAAGGAAAAATTATTAAAATGGTCAATATAGTATCTCAATCAATAAAAAATTGTTAAATTTTTGTTGACTTTAACACCATTTTCTAATAGTGACGGTTGATTATAAGGGGTTGTTCATCTCATTGAAGCGGTTCGGGTTTGATTCGCATTGGGTTTGTATGAGCGCATGAGAGAAAGAACATGACTTGGTGCTGCTAAGTGAGCTTTGCAAGCAGGAAAGTTGTAACAACCAACTGGCCCTCTACCGGAAATGTGACAAGTGCTTTATATGTTAATCAAATAAATAGTGGATATATCCACTACATTTTTTTCTCCAATAGCAATGTAATTTCAAATAAAATATATTTAGTGATAAACAAATAAAAAAATGAATTAAAAAATAGAAAAAATAAAGCTCAAGAATATTTTAAAAATTATATTAAAACTATATTTAAATTCCATTGTTTTGTAAACACAAAACATACACTTAAAAACATTCATGTAATATCAAGAAATAAAATAAAATCAATCAACTAAAACCTATATCTTCTAAAAAAACCTGAAATGACTATCATCTATTATAATATTAAGTGTCCAATACTTATGCAATGAAAACAACTTAATATAAGATGTAGAAAAAAACAATATCTTCTATATAAATGTCATAGTTAAAATGCATCCAATGTATGTACATGATTTCTCCATATTATGTATATGAAGCCAAACTTTGGTTGATGATTTCGATTTGAAATGTAGGGATCTTGATTCTGCATTGGCGAGTACCTCTTCTATTTTGAGACTTCTATATTGTAATCAAAACGTTTGTTGTCTCCCACACAAGTTCTTCGATTTCATCAACCCTCCAAAGCAAACCTCTATCACTATCCCATCTTGCATAAAAGTCTTTAATTTTCTAATTACGTGATGTTGGCTGAAAGTACTAAATGAGTACATAGTTTGGTTTCTTGGGGTTACAGTTTGGATCAGACAATGCTCTGGCAATCCAAACTGGTTTTCTGTCACCATCTACAAGGCGAATTGGAACAAAATACCCTTTGTATAAATCTCGAGCCACCTTAAAGGATGGTTGTTGCAGCACAGAGTAAGCAATTTTCTTATTATACTCACAAAAATCACTCTAGAGCATAACAAAATGACCCTAAAGATTGAACCCACAAGATCCTGTGAAGTAGCTAACCCTAACAAGGAGCTAAGCCCAATTATCCCTTAAATTCTAATTTCCGGTTCTACCTCTGAAAACCGGAACATCCAAAAACCCACATGAAGACTACGACCAGAGTTTATCCTAATTCCGGTTTCACTAGTTTTCCGGTTTATTGACTGACTTCCCAACTTAGGGCCCTATAACTTTTGGTCCTAAGTGTCCTCCTAGGCGGATCTGTTCCGGTCCACCCTTCCATACCTGGTTTAGTTTTGCCTCTGTTTTACCATCAGAGGGTTCGCTGCTTGCTTTTGAAAGTGGTAGGCCCACCACTTCTTCCGTGACTTATAGTGGCTGAAGACCCACTCTCCTATCTGCTAATCCCCTAACTAACCCGAATCCGGTTTGGTCCTTCACAGCAATCCGGATAGCAATCCGGATCACAGGTCACACAAAGACCTCCCGCACGATTTTCTCATACTACAACGACCTTGATGTTGAATCCGTTCCGTACGAAGTTAGGTGGCTACAAGTGCACCTTTCCGTTCCAACCTCTACCAAGCTCTTCCGTTTACCAACAACGGTGGTAAGACCTCACAGGAGTCAGGATACTCAACCGGATTTTCTACCCAAGAGTTCTAGCACAGCTAAAGAATCCCTCCCTATCCACCTAGCCTAATCAACGGCTTTCTTACCCGGAATGCAAAGCTTCTACAGATGTTGAGGATCTGGAATCCACTCCTAATTCTTCATGACCCACTCACATGTACTTAGAACCAGAAAGACACATCAAAGGGAGAACTCTATCAACACACCCGTACATACCCTTTTACTCCAACTTCGTGTACTCCTGCCAATACTCGGGAAAAACACACAAAGCTAGATCAATGGAAAGTACGCAAAGAAATGCCAAAAGAACTCTCCCAGTCTCCAGCTCAGAGATTGTTTTATATACAAAAAGCAAAAAGTAAATACACGATTTTCGCTTCTGAAGGCGCTGACAATCCGGTTCTACCTTATCCTAACCGGATTCTATTCCGGTTCATACTCTATTAATCTGGTTCCTGCTTTATAATTCCTACTTCTACAACACTTCCTATTCGGCCTCGTATATTCGAGATCCGATGGTAGGACTCTTGTCAGGTCTCTCCAACTGCTCAAACACTTTAGTTAGATTCCGGTTCCGTTCCCCATCCGGAGGTGGAGCCGGGCGATCTTCCTCAGTTTCCAGGGAGTCTAAGTCGATCGGCTGCGGTCCGGTTGAGGGCGTCTTCTTGTGTGCCTTGCTAGACTGGGGTGTCTTGTCCTTCCCCAGTTCCTGAGCTGCCTCTTCTGGAAATAAGTCCGGAAGTGAAAGTTCAGAGAACCGGACCAGAATCTCTGTCAGCTTCTGGCTGCTTTCCACAATCCGGTCCGCTGACTCCCGAGCCTTGGACAGGAGCTTCTCCATCTGTTCCTCAAAATCGGTGAGGATGTGCACCACCCTTGTTCCGGATATCTTCTTTTCCTTGTGCACCTCCTCTTCGAACAAGCGCGCCTTGGTGATTGCGGCTCCGGGTCCTCCGAGCACATCTTTCACCTCTGCGGCCAGCTTCTTCATTTCCTCCGCCATCTCCCTTGTCGTGGTGGCGTTCTCGAGCAAGGCGAAAAGCTCGGCTTTGAAGGTGTCAACCTCATCATGCTACCGCTTGCTTTTTGCCTTCATTTTCCGGAGCTCATCCGGATTGATGACACTCTCAACTATCCGGAGTGGTAGCTGATTGTCCGGATCCGCTCCAATCAATTCCGCGATCTCTCTGATCGTCCGCTTCTTGATTTTCCAGTCCGCCCGGATTCCGTAGAGGATCCCAACCAACTCGTCAAACGGATCTCTGGTTTTCGATCCAGATGGCACATCCGGTCTGGCTGGAGCCTCCTCTTTGCGCAGCCGGGGTTGAACTGGAGGCATTCTTTGATTCCGGGTCGGCGTGGTCTTCTGCCTCTTGGAAGTGAACTGCGGTTCCTCCTCTTCGTCTTCCTCTTCTTCCTCCTCCTCCTCGGTTTCATTCCCGGAATTCACTTCCTGGTCAGACTCGGATTCACCATACTTCATGGTCTGCTCCTGGGCCTTCCAAACCTTCATCTCCACTTCTGTCAACAGTTCCTGTTGTTGGTAGAGGTGGTACACGTAAGGGCACAGTGGGGTAGCCCTACTTTTCTCCACTCTTGTAGTAAGCTGGGACACCAGATCGAAGAAGATCCGGCCCCAGTCTACTTTCCGGTTTCCACACAGCGCTCTGAAGATTGTGTTACCCAGGGTGATGGTTACCCTGGTCGGCTTTTCTGGATGCAGGACCGGAATGAGGAACTACAGCAGGCGACGCTCCCGGTCATCGATATAGTCCTCTACCGCGTAGCCATCCTTTGGATTCATGACACTTCCGAACTTGCCCTGGATGTAATCATCCTTCCGGCTGGCAAGCCCGAGTCCTCCCGTCCAGAATCCGTAGACGGCTCGCCACAAATCCTCGGTCCACTAAACCGGATTCCCTCTCAGGGTGTTATCAAACTCGTTCGATACGCCACCCAGAAGCTCCCTAATCATTCTCTCATCCTTGAAACCCCAAGGTTTCAAGGCTAATCCTTGACAACCCATGGATGCTAAGTCCTCCCTGAGTTCTCCCTGTTCTGGTTTCTTGGTCGGCATGACTAGAACTACCTTTCTCAACTTCACTGCACTCGGAGGTGGGGTGCTAGAGCCTAGTCTCTTACGGTTCAGCCGCGGCATGAGGGTGTCTCTACCCGGATTCACTCTCTTCTGACCTAACGAGGGAGCGCTCACACTCTAGTCTTCCGCTCCACCTGCAAACCAACCTCCTTACGCGCTCATACTCTCAGCCTCTCAATGTTCCGTATCCGCTCGCGTTCCAGTCTCATCCACTCGCGCCCGGAGGTGATCTCTCCGTCTCACACCTCTCACTCACTACCGGGCCCTCTCGTATTCTCCGTTCCTCGCCGCCGCAAACGGAAAAGCTCAGGCACTAAGACAGAAAAACGACAACACGTAAAAACAAGAGACTTGAAAATGGGCAGGGTCAGGCCTTATATAGTCCTGACGCCCTGGATTGGTCATTATGAGAGGTCGGACATCCGGTCTGGTCCTTGTCATCCGGTTCTCTCCAATCCGGTCAAGGAGAATCCGGTTGGAATTTCCTTCCGGTTGGAGATCCAATCCGGTCCGCTTCTACCTAGAACCGGATTAGTTCCGTAAGGTTCTCTTGTGACTATTTTTGATTTATCTCCCTCCCTTTAGCTGGATTCGGATACCTGTTTCTAGTTTCTGTTCCACTCAAAAGGTAAATGAAAAAAAATCAAAAGTATGAGATGTCACAATGGTTGTGGATGATTTCTCCAGGATCCAACATAAGGCTCATCTTCTCCATGTTCCTCAAGATCTTCGCCATCTTCGTCTAAATGATCAACTTCTGTCGCTCGAATACGAGTAGTTGGCTAGAAACCGTCTTTTAGAGCACTAGAAACAGGAAGCGACTCTTGAAGAGTTGCCTTGACACTATGCCAATAGTGCACCACATTCTCATAGTGCCTACGATGTTCTCCACTCACATCTACTTTGCATAAGTTGTCCCAATAGTTTATGAATCCTGATAAACCTTTGACAATGTCATTGACACCTTTCATTGACTTGAGTGGTACTAGCAAAGGCACACCACATGGCCATAGACTTTGGTAATTTCACAAGGCCATCAAGTTCTTTACTCTTGTGGGAAAAGACTGAAGAAGCAGTCTTTACATGATCCATCTTGTTGTGCATAACTATGAGGCATTCATGTGGAAAAGTTACCGAATGGTGACGATTTGCATAATACAACTTTTGATGGCTCAAGCAATCTCAATGTGCCTATTCAACTTCCAAGAAAACTTCAGTTCATTGTGAGACCCACTTATAGCACTTTTCTTGAGGTATTGCAATTTGTCACATGTGCCACACTACGCAAATTAAATTGTCTCCAGGCTTCTTCACCTCATACTCTAGGAACTTACAGCATCTAATCTTATTTAAGTTCAAAGCTAACACCTCACTCAATCCAAAAACAACATTGACATCATTGAATTCTTTTCATCTTACCCTTCCACTGGAAGGTAGAAGGTAGGATCTTGGCCACAACTTTCTCTCCTGACTTCAGGGTTTTCGTACGATGAGGCATGTGATCTGCTTCTTTTTCTAGAATGTACTTCAATGTTGCTATAGCTTGTTGAATGTGCTTCTTTGGCTTCACTGTTCCCTTATTGCCAATTTGCCATGGTCCTTTGCCTCTCAACCAAGCCTCATGTACGATTGGTAGCGATAGAATGTGGCCTCAGGGACCCTAGCTATATGCATCCACGCTCGCATACATACTGGTGTGTTGTCAATTGACACCATTCGTCTACCACACTCGTCAACATGCACCTGTCTATACACATCCATTTTCATGTAGGCCCTGTGCTTGAACATGGAGTTGCGATACATGCGTTCACGAAAGACTCGAATCTTATCCCTAGGAAATGGCTGAATGTAGTTCTGACTACAACATAAATTGATAGACATTGCGTAGATGGAATCCTGAGTAAGCAACTCCTTCAATTTCAAACTTGCTTTGCGGGGCGCATTTCGAATGATACTTGTGTATAGTTTGAAAGACGTCAAAGAGGGCAGATTCAAAAAAGCCTATTGGAAATGGTTGAAGTTGTCCCTAGCCTCATGGTCTTTAAGGCTAGCTCCACGACAATAGACAAGATGGATAGGCCAAGCCAACAATGAGCACACTTGTTTATCCGGTAGGTCCTTTTTGCTATGCGTTTTGGAGATGTAATCACCACATGGGTGTCACCAAGAGGGCCATTGGCACCTAGAACAAGGTCAGAGTTCACACTGTAACAAACACCTTCACCCACAAGCACTCCAACCTCATTGTACAAGGTGACAACCCGAGTATTCCAAAGCTGACACGGTAGACCTTTGCATTCTGGGACCCCAACATTCATTGCTTCGACATTCTGAAATTTGTCTTTTGAAAATGCCATAAAATCTTCTTCATCATGTCTAAATTCACTAGATTCAGAACTCGATGACACGTCCATGTCATCAGGATCATCCGTAGTATCTATGGATACCCGAAAAATGCAATGTGAAACAAGGGAAGTAAATTAAAGCTTAGATCATGTAGTCTCATTCATATTTAGGTCGACTCGATTTGAATGATCAAATGCTATAGCTACATCTATGACACCAATAAACCCATTTTTTGAAGCCTAAGATTCAACTATAATTGAAATCATTAGAATTGTTTATAAATTTAGATATATGTGAATTCTATTTTCAGGTCAAATTGACCTGAAATGCCTGACCCTTGCCTTATTTAATTTTTGATCGCTGAGGAAGTATACGTTTGAAAATTGAGTACATCCCTCAACTTCAGGTCGGATTGACTTGAAGTGTTCTTTGTACTCATTGAAAATGAACCCATCCTCATCTGTACGTTTACTAATTTCTGAAGTCCAAAATCCTAAGAGTCCCCGACCCTTGTAGGGACTTTGGGACTTTAAAGGTTAAGAACACAAAAATAATTGGACTGATTCCAAATTTTTTAGAATCTTCCAAACATCATGCTAATGTTCCAAACATTATGCTATTAATCATTAAATTTAAAAAAAAAATGCATATATAAATTTTTTGGGTAGGATCCAATTTGGTTAATTTTGACTTTCTACTTGTTTTGTTTCAAAATTTGTATAAATTTGAGAGAATTTTTTATTTCTCATTCTTAAAAATTAAAAAATACTGCATTTGCCTTAGATTCCAAAACAATTTTTTTCCAAGGGGGGAAAGCACTATTCATCTTCTTATAATTTTTCTTCTCCAAAAGCTGCAATTTTTGCCTACACAATTGATCATCCAAATTCCAAAATTGTTATTATCTAAAAATCCAACGGTCAACATTTTTTATAATTAATTCCACACATCCTACTATCCTAGACATAGTAGTCTTCTTTTTTGTACGCTTCTATAAAGAATTTCAAATACATCCCATACACAAAAAAATATCAAAGTGGAAAGATTCATTGGAGAATTTCATTGTCAAAACATTGTTAGGCCTTCAGGGGTTGAACATAACTACCTTGCAATCTACTTGCTCAAATTTCTAGGGATTTTGTCCAAACATTTTTATACTACTCTAATACAATATTCTACAGTTAGATATGGAAAAAAAATTTGGTTACATACAATATCTAAGAAAAATAATTTATCATCTTATTTTCAATTTTAGGGTAGAAAGAGGAGCTCATTATATACATATGAGGTGGTAGGAGGTACAACAACCCACATGAGATATGTTAACTACAATTAGTGCTTACGAGTTCCATTGCTCATGGTGAGCTCAAATTAAAGTAGGATTTTAGAGGTTGAAACTTGATGTACTATCCTATTACCAAACCCAAAACTGTTGAACTTTTCTGCAAGCAAAAAATGATTGTATTTTACTTCAATTCCAAACATAAGTAGATGTCTAGATTACAATCATCAAAAGAACCACTTAACTTGAATCCAAAAATAAAACAAATTGTATTCGATTTTTTTCCAAAATAATTATAGTAACCAATTTTATTTATTTTTAAAAACAATCTAAACCCAAAAATAAAAGAAGAGGTATTTGATTTCAATTCCTAAATCCAAACATTGAAATGAAGCATTGAATGTTTGAACTCGAATCCAAAAAACAAGTAACTTGAAATTGATGACAATCCCTAAACCCTTGCACTAGTTTTATCCTTCAATTATGTCGTAGCACAAGAAAGCACAATTACTCCTAATGGCATGAAAATACCACTAAGTGACTCGTGTATCGTTCACTATAAGAAAACCTTATTTTACGTGACGGATTGACATCAAAAGGAACGGATTTTAGGTGACATCAAAGGTGACATAAAAAAAAAACCCTATGTTTTTATGTCAACAACGATGTCCATTGATGTTATATTGGACATCATTATTGACATAAAAACATGGGTTTTTTTTTTTCAATATCACCTAAAATCCGTTCTTTTTGACATCAATAAATTTTGGTTTCTTATAGTGGTTCCATAGGGATTTAGTTTGTAACTCCTTTAAACATCCGGATTAGGAATGTATTCCAGTTATCATTCTTTCCTCTTTAATCTACTAAATCTCTCTCTTATTTTAGTTCAAAATATCTTCCACTGTTATCTGGAATCTAAGAAAGAACAACCAGGACCTGTGCCTAGTCCGTATTCCGGTTTAGTTATACAAAGTAATATAACCTCTTAGGGAACTAGGGAAGAGGGTTCCATGCTTAGATTTAAGGGAGGACACGTAAATCCTACCCTCTGAGTATTTAGGGACTCAGAGAAAACGCTCATTCACCCACACCTATACTCTTATACAACCCCAAGAAATATTCGGGTAATGACTTCCTCACAGCTAATCCGGTTTGTTCACTAAATCAGTAGGTCATGCAAGAAGCCTTACCCTCTTCAATTACTACAATGACAAATCCTAAGTCGACTCAATTCTATAAGGAGATGCTCAAGAGCTTTAAAGGGAGTAGCAGTTACTCAATTATTCTAACATACTCCGTATTGCTCACTGGATGGTTTCAGATTTACTCACTTCCTCCGGGAAGATATCCGGATTAGTATCCCGACTACCGCCACTTAACTAAGTTTTTATACCTGCACCCTACTCAAACATATGGAGAAGGACTTCCAAACAATCTTTCCCTATCTTCCTCGTACTCTCAGTACCTTAGTGTACAATTCTTACTCATAGAATCGGATCTGCTAGGATCCGGGGACTGTTTCCTCTTTCCTTTCTCTCAACTACAGCAGCCTCAGCTACCCGCACAGATCAATAATAACTCACCACTAGGCATACCAACACAAGTACAATACACTAGACACATCAACTTGTGAAGTGGAAATACTGATTTTTACTTCAAATCAAGACGAAATTCTCACAACTAGAAATTGTCCGAGGAAACAATTGATCGTCACCTCCTAAATAACAAACCCAGGGACACAACGGTCCCTAGTTGAGAATCCTAACTAACCACAAGGGAGTGACACGTGCCATCCCAAAGCATATCCTTGACTTTCACTAAAAGACAAGAAACAAAGAGAAGGAATCCAGATCCTAAGAATCCAGATCAAGAAGTCCGGATACATCTGCACTGGAAAGTACCTTCCTAACTATTTCTATTTAACAACTCTGGTCTTGACTAACTCTTATGCCTAGCCCCTACTTCTTCGGTCGCTTAGGGGTGTCTTCCAAATTCTTGGCCCCTCCTTCCCGGGTTGGTTGCTTCCTTCCGGTCGTAGTCTTCCTTCTTCATGATGTCTGGCCCTTCCCTGGAGTGGGCCCCTTTCAATTTACCTTTCTTGGGAGGCGACTCTAATTTTGAAGACTCAACTGTGCTGCCTTCTTTGTCATTGACCTCGGGCAAATCCTCCTCCTCTTCATCTGAAACCAGAATAACGTCTGGTGACCTCACCCTCTTGTTTGTTTGCTTCTTCTTGGTAGCGCTTGGTTGAACCGGACTCAGCTTTTTGCTAACAGGAGAGTCCAAACTTTCGCCCAACCTTGAGTGACTTCGAGTATGTGATCCGGGTGTTGAATCTTTGCCAGCTCAGACCCCATCTTCCCGTATGGTGGGATTCGGGGAGGGGTGAATTCAATCCCTTTTCCCTTCTTGGATGATATGGGAGAAGGAGAATGAGCCTTGGAGGGGGTGGCACCACCGATTCCTCCCATTCCTTTCCCTGGTTGGTTTAATCCCAACAGGTCTCTCATCTCACTCAAAGTCTTCTCCATCTTTGCACCATAACTAACCAGAACTGAGACCAACTTTGGCCCCAGTTGCGTTCCTTCCTTGTGAACGCCCTCATCAAACAACCGGGCCCGATTCACCACATCTCCGGTATTCCCAAGGAATTCCCCAATCCGCCCAAGTAGGTCCACAGATTCAACAGAGAATTTCTTACTCCTCTCTAATTCATCTGTTTTCTCCTTGACCTGATTCTGGAGCTCTCCTATGGTCCCGGTCAACTCTTCTACTTTACTCTCCAACTTCCGGACACTCTTCCCAGGTAGCAAAGTATCTACTTCTCTCGTGAGCTGGGAGGGATCTACTCCTAATGCCTTGCTGACTTTTTGAATGGTTTACCATTCTTTGGCTATGTGCTAGCGGATCTTGGTTAACTCCTCAATGATCTGCCCTAAAGCATCTTCCTTCCGGACTGAATCCCATGTCAGCTCATCTTTCTTAGTTCCTACCTCTGGACCCTTATCCTTACGACTGGGTTTCAGTTCCTTGGATTCCGGTTCCGGAATTGAATCTCTCTCTTTCCCTTTCTGCTCGTCTTCAATATCAAACTCTAACATCACTAAGTGTCGTAGACCAAAATGAGAGGATGAGGATGGTTATATAGAATATATAAGTAAGGAGTGGACATTGGTAAAAAATTTTGATTTGCAAGATGGCAAACTAATTATATTACCAATATTAACCCTACCTCACTATTGGATTAGTAGTAGATAGATAATTTGGTTAAAAAAGATATTGTAAGATTCCTATTTTCCTAAAGATCTGGAACCGGATCTGCATCCAAGGAACGGAACAGGGGTCGAAAAATATACCGGGACCGGAAGCAAACGCATCCGCACGCTACCGGAAGATTATCGGGAGGGGAATAGAAAATACCGGATCCAATGGTAATCCCATACATCACGGAGGACCGTTTTAACGGCTAGATTCCTCCGCGATGATTGCGGAAATGGCTACTTTTCCAACGGCTGTGACTGCTAGGAAAGGATACGCAAGGGTTTGGTTCCTCAAACCTCATTGTGTCTTTGTGGTTTGGGAGAGTTCTCAGAGCAAGGTTTGCCTTTAGAGGTGTCAGAGGATTGGGTGATCTTACTTTCCGGATCCTGTCGTGGAGAGGAAGAGGATTGATTGGGAGCTGTGGCAAGAAAAGGGTAGGAGGTTTGAGTGGTGAGTGTTTTGGAGAGTTCTGCAACCATGGTGAAGGCCGAAGCAAGCGGGTCATCTCCTTTCAAGATCAAGAGCATCTGTCTAGTGATTCCGAAGGATGACGGAGAGCGGAAGCAGCTGGAGGAGGATCTGGGCCAACTCGGGTGTGCGGGATTCCTTTGCCGACCATGGACCTTGAAGAACGAGGAAATGATCTGGGAGTTGATGAATGAGCAGTCGAACGAATGGATCAAGACCGTCCGAGCTCTGCCCGGAAGGTGGACTGAGGACATCTGGAAGAGGGTCTATGATTTTCCTCGACCTGGAGAGGGGATGGCTTCGCAGGTACACAAGTTCGCGGAAGGTAAATTTTCTAATCCTCCTCACTCTAAGGATGGCTACGCAGTAGTAGATTGCAAGGTGGCAAGAGAGAGGAGGGTGTTAGAATTTGTAGTACCGATCCTGTATCCAGAACGGCCAAACCGGGTCACGGTAATTTGGGCCAATACGATCTTCGGAGCGTTGAGTGGGGAAAGGAAAGTGTTTTGGGGAGGAATAGTGAAAGATCTGGTAGGGAAGATGGTGAACGCCCTAGGAAACGCAAAGGCCACCTCCATTGGGCCATTCCTCTTTCACCTGTATGAATTTTTAGGTACTCTGAAAACTTCAGAGAAGACCATGTATAAGGCCGTAACCACCCTAGTGAAATATAATCTTACTCCACCCCGAGAGGAAGAAGAAGAAGAGAGAAAGGAGGGACCAGATGAGGGATCTGAGAGGAGATCCTCAGAGAGAAGGAAGGAGCCTTCCGAAAGGAGGACAGAGGCTGAGAGGGTTTCAGTCTCTTCTAAGAAGGAATCCAGAGAGAAGAGGAAAGTCTCGCCGGAACCTGAAGTTCTAGAAGAGGATTCTTTGGAGAAGATCATTTCGGACTTAGGGAGAGTCTGAGAGGAACTTGACATGGAGAGAGGAGCAGTGAGGAATGTATGTGGACTGCTTGGAGGGATCAATGTGTTAGAGCTCGTAGAGAAAGTAGAAGGATTGATCCGGGATAGTGAAAACCGGAAGTAGGAGACCCGCATCAAGGAGTTGACTGAGAGGAATGGGGATCTCCAGCGGCAAATTGAGAAGGGTGAGGAAAAGAAGAGAGAGGTGGAACGGCTTACCTCAGAGTTTAAGGGGGCCATTAGGAGAGTTGGGGCCTTTGTTTCCAACACTGCGGATGTTGTAAACAAAGCCAAACTCTATGATGCGGGAATCCATGAGGCAAGACCGGAAGCCGCAGGTAAGGCTGTCTTAGTTTTGGAAAAGTATTCCGAAGAGATGGAGAAGTTCATGTTTGAAGTCCGAGATGTTCTTCACCAAGCAGAACGGTTTCCGGAATCTAGAATAAAGAGGAAGGATGAAGAGATGGAGCCAACCAAAAAGGATGCGCCCACAAAGACTCCAACAAAGACGCCAACCAAGCGAGAAAGGCAGGAGGATGAGTTGACACCAACCTCTAAGGGTATGGAGGGGAGGAAAGAAGGATCAGTGCACGGATCCGGATCAAAGGATCAAATTCGGAAGTCAAAATCCGACTTAGATACACCATAGAGTAAAGGCTCTCAACCCTCACCCGCTAAGAAGACTGTGAAGAAGGTTACTCCCGTCAGAGGAAGAGACATGCCTCTAAAGAGTCAACAATCCGCGGAGGACGAATCTCCAAGCCAATCCAAGCGGGAGGAAAGTCTGTCGAGATCCGGAGAAGAGGATTCGGAATACACCGGATTAGAAGAGGAATCGGAACCTGAGCAAATCTCACCAACAAAGATCAAAGGGAGAACTTCAACACCGTCTAAGGGGAAGCCGCCCTTGAATGGGAAACCATCAGCCAGTAGGAAACAACCAGCTAGGAAGGGGACAACAAAGTTAGAGGAACCTTCTCCAAAGAAGGCTAGGAAATAGATAGGAAAGTAGTTAGGAGGTTTCTAGGAAGCGACCCTAGCATGGTCAGCCAAAAATCCAAGTTTTTGGTAGGTAGGAAGTAGCTTGGGAGGTGCTTTTCAGGTGCATGCACTTGGACTGCACTTTCCGGATTTTTAGGATCTGAGATCCACATTTTGCGGATCGGATGGGGTTGGTAAGAAAGTCAATTTAGAAGGATAAGGAATGACACCTGTTATTCTCCTGTCCTTTAGTTTTATTCCTTGGGACCTTTGGGGTTCCCTGGAGTGTGTATTTAGGAAGCTGAAGTTAGTTTGAAGCCCCGGGTGTTTTCTTATTTGTGTTTTTCAACACTTTGCGAATTGATTTCAGATTTCCACTTCATAAGTGCTGGCCTGAAAATGTTAAGTTCTGTGTTGGTATGCTGTGCAATGCTAGAACCATTGTTTAGTGCGGGTAGCTGGTTTGTAGGTGTGGAGGAAGACAAGTAGCCCCCGGATTCTGTTCAGGATCTGATTTTGAGAGCTTTGAGGATTTGGTTAAGGAAAACTTTGTGTATTGAGAGGGTATTTTAGTTGTTGAAGTTCCTTGGGAGTCTTCTGAGTAGGATAGCCATTCTTAGGTTGGGTGAATTCTTCAAGAGGGAGAACGAATGCTAGCCGACATCTGATGAGGTCCTACTGGATCCGGAAGAGAGGAACAGGAAGGTAGTTAGGATCTCTCAGTTATCGAGTGCCGGATTACGCTTTTGGGGTCCTGTCCGGATAGGTCTGTCGTTGTAGTACTGGGAGGATAATAGGGGTTTCCTGAGTGACCTGCTAGTTTGGATCAACATCCGGATTAGTTGTGAGGAAGTAACTATTTCCTATTTCTTTTTGGTATTTGTTGTTGTTATTCTAAGTGGAACTTCATTTCACTCTAAACACATTTGAAGGGTAGGATTTACGTTCCCTTCCTAAAACCAAAGAGCGGAACCCTCTTGGTAGAGGTAAAACTAACATTTTGTGAGTTACTGCAATCGGATAGAAATCCTCTTTCCGGTTCCGCATCCGTCTAAATTGATCCGGATAGAGAGAAGCACAGGATTATGACAACCTCCGTGTTCGATTACTGGTGGAAGACTTGGAGTGGACGTAAGGGAATTGGAGTATGGAGAGGAGAGGGTATTGAGAGAATTTCGTGTTGCAAATATTTAGATCCGGTTTTGCTTGGGTTTGGTGTTTTCTGAATCCTATTCCAGATATCTTGAGGAAACTAACGTTGAAATCCTGTAGGAACGATACACGAGTCATCTAAGGTGTTTTATATCAATTTAACACCTAAGGGTAGGATTTGTGCTTCCTTGTGCTATGACACTAAGGCAGATTGGCAAGTCTCATATTCTTTCTCACTCAGGAATTCTAAGGAATCATAGAGGTGGTAGAGGAAGGGTGTTAAACCGGAGGATTTAGTTTTCCCTACAACAGCAACCATCTTCCTCACTGTCTCCTTGATCACTAACCCCCACCTTATCTCTTTCGCTTCGGTTAGTGCATCAAAGATGCAGTTAGACAGGGTGAATGTGAGCCAAGTTGTCCTGTTCGAATTGATAATCGGAGCTAGAAATTCTAAAATTCTCCTTTCACGCTCATCCCCACAATGCACAATCATGTACCCATTCTTTGCGTGAATGGTTCGGATATACTTACCCTTGTATTTGTCCCGCTGCGTGTTCAAACCTTCTCCGGATGCAGTGAAGCCATACGCCTTTTCCCAATGCTCTGCCGTCCACCTCCCTGGCTCCCCCGGATTGTGCTTTTCATTTCTTTAGTTGCCTCCTCGAGTAGCTCCTGCACCATCGCTTCATCCCGTAGGTTCCAAGGTACCTTGAGTAGTCCCAAGCAACCGATACGAGTAAAATCCTCCTCCAATTGCGCCTTCTCGGTCTCATCTTCCGGAATGATAGGAACTACCGTCCGGAGTGCTAACAGTACTCCTTCCTCACTGCTCATATCCTTAGAGCCCTCCCTATCACTCATGGCGACTAATGATTCCTCCAACTGCTCCAAAAACATACAACTCTACTCCGGACAAGACGAGTAAATCACCCCACGTCTCTCTTTCGAGAATCCGGAATAGAATTCCCTCTCTCTCTTGCTCAGAGATCACCTCGGAATTACGGAAAATTGACAACCCAGAATGATCCCGAACGGAAAAGAATTTCCCTTTTTCCCTTTCCTCGAATTCCGGTCCCAATGTCCATTAAGGTTCCTACCGTTGGTACTTTTCTAACGGATAGGATTTCCTCGGTAACCCATCATTCCCACTAGGAGATTAACATTAAGCATAGGCTTCCGATAGGATTAGCTTGTAAGTCTATTTCGCCATTATTCCTAATTCCGGTTTTAATTGAATTTCCTGGAAAAGGACTATAATCCGGTTTCTGATTCCGAATGGACTATCTTCCTTTTTAACTACTTTATCATATTAAGGAATTCCGAAGGTCCTTAAGTCTGAATCTAGCATTTTAATGGCTGAATAATTTATCCTAACCAAAAAAATATGCTAGTAATGGATCCCCTTACTCTATTTTCGTCATAAAGTAATCCTTTTTTCTAACTAGAGTGCCACAAATTACAAAAAAATATAACTTGTAATTGCTAATTACAGAAATTGACCCTTGAACTAGAACTGAAGATTTAGGATTCTAGATTTGAATTGAATACCCCATCCCTCATAGCCTTTGATTACAAAAGTAGACCCTACAAGGCTGCAACTTAAATCTCCAAGAACTATATCCTGTATTTCATAGGAATTCCAAAATCTTGTAGCCTCTACGTAGTGCTTACAAAAGTAAACCCTTTAATCCTAACCAAATATAAAATAACTTGTATCTGGTTTGAAATCCCAATCCTTGTATCTTCCATTAACACAAATGAACCCTTGAAGTAGAACCCAAAAATATTAACTTGTATTTGAAGGGATTTCCAAATCTTTATAACTCGTACTTCAACTTGAAGCCCTTGAAGTACAAGCACAAAACATTTAATTTGTATTTGATTTGAATTTTAAATACTTGGAACAACAATTTACCAACACCATAAATACATAAAGCCTTCAACTATAACTAAACAAAACATAACTTCTATTTCATTTAAAATCAAAACCCTTGTTAGTAGCATCTAGTAACAAGACTAAAGCCTTGAACTTGCTTCAAAACCACTAGAACTTGCATTTTGTTTCTTTTCCAAATCCTTGAACTACATTTGAATACATTGTAATACGTTAATGATGTGAATTCCAATTTCCAAATCCTTGTAGCCCCCATTACCAAAAATAAACCCATTCAATTAGAACTCTACAAAATATAAGACATGTTTGATTTGTTTTTTTAACTCTAAATCCTTTTAGTTTCTATTTGGAGAATTAAAAAATGCATCCTTCAACTTGAATTTTAAAAATATGTACCTTGTCTTTCATTATAAATCCAAAAACTTCTAGCGTCTAATTTAAAATTTTATTTTCTTGAAGTGTGCAAGTTAATTTTCATTTTCTAAAATCTCCTTTTTGGGGGGGGGACTAGTTCTCAAGTCCTTGGGGAAGCCAAAAAGGACAAGTGCGGCACAAGAAAGGAGCCACATCCTTCCATGAATTGTCTTTAAACTCAAAAGGTAGTTGGACATCTTCATGCAGCCATTGACTTGCAGATATTCCCCGAGCTCAAATTAAGGGCTGACTACATTAATGGCTTCTCCCTCTCCATAGGAAGGAAGAATCCCTTGCCAATTTCAAATGTTGAAGTTGAATTTCACTCCCCCTTATTGTCCTGTTGAACGTTCATACCCAGGCGTCCGCGCCCCTACAAGATGTTTGTGCCCATCTGTCTGTGCCCCTACAGGACGTTCGCGCCCAACCATCCGTGCCCTGTCCAGTCAACAGTGCCCTGACTTGGACGTATATGTGGAAACTTATCCAAGTGACAGACCTGAACTCCCTCCAAGCCAAATTTCAACTCTCCATGACAATCTTGAACATGCGAACTCACAAACTTGAACACACAAATATTTGAACTAGTACTTCATTTCAATCCCAAACCCTCTACTAGCCCCTTGCAAAAAAAACCCGTTGAAGGTGTGAATTCCAAAAAACTCTTAACAAGTATTTCATTTCAATTCCAAAACTTTCTACAATCCCATTCCCAAAATACACTGTTGAACTTGAATTCTAAAATAACTTAACTAGTATTTGATTTCAATACCAAACCCTTTAAGTATCCCCATTAGGAAAAAAATGGACCCTGGAAAGGGCCGTCTAAGGGCTCCCCAAATATTAGTTGTTTTATCTCGTCCTTGCATACGGAGTGTCAGATCCTATGTGGCACACCATGTGCCACTTGTAGAAAACGCCAAAAACAGGTTGGATCCAACAACGACGTTTGGGGGAGTTAGTGGTACCAACAGCTCGAATGATGGTACCAGCAGCTTTTAATAGTTTATTCCACTATTGTCGTGGTACCAACAGTGCTTTATATTATTTTAGTGTGCACTAGTCCTCTTATGATGGTCATCCTAGATGTTATATCATCCTTAGTACTTGCTTATTCCGGTAAACAATGGATGGAATGAAGCCGAGGTTGGAGAGTGGCGGGAATGCCAGAAGCTTGGTATCTCCATTGCTTGGAAGTGACACCTGGCCCGCTATTTTGGACTCTAAAGGTACTATTTCTTCTAGTTCACAACTCACATCAGAGCTCCTGGTTTGAGCAGCAAGTTTGGTCTGTCATTACCTTTTTGCCGTTTATAAGGCACTCTTCTGGAGTATCCAAGACGTGCTTGGAGTCACTTAAGCAACCAAAACTTCAAGGAAAAGCATGAGTAATGCCATGATTCAACCAGTTCAGAGATAGAATCAAACTTTGGAAAACAAGTGTGATTGAAGTGGAAGTGATGTGGAGGCACTCTAGAATGAGAAGAAGGCAGAGTCATTGAACGGCAGTTTCGGAGGCAACGGTGACATGCATTGAGTGCAATGGATGGAGAAACCAGCACATGGATGCCATGAGACAAATTGTGAGAAAATTTGATGATTGAATTAATAATTCCTGGATGTTCACTGATTCCTAGACTCAACATAATCATGTCTCCAGCCCTAACTGATTTCTCTAATTCAATTTCAATCGGTTCCACTGTTATGCTCTCAGATGATCCAGAATTCTATCAAGCATGCTCCTTTACTAGCAGGAACTTTGGATGCAGCATTTGCTGAGCAAGAATTTTCCCTTCATTCCACACATTGAGCTTGAGATTTGGGCAACCTTCTTCTACCACCTTGAAGCTGAAATCTAGTGGCGCATCGTCTCCAAGAGCGATGCGCAGCTCCTGCCGCATGTAGGACAAAGGCCACGTCTTTCCAACTTCAAAAACTGGGAGCTCCGCACCATGAAACACGCACTGCATCAACATGGTCTCCATTGCCTCCACCTGGTCAATTGGCTCCTATGTTTTGCTCCTTGGAAGCATGCGCTCCCTCGAGTATTGAAAATTGGTGTACAATATTTGTCTTCCAAGGTGATACCTGCACTCGGAAGCACCATCAATTTTAGTGAACTTTCTAATTACCCCTTCAGCACGCTAGAACTAAGACGACCTTTGAACTGCTTGAACCATGAAGATACTTGAAGTGGATGCCATATCTGAAAGTTATAGAAGGGGTTGACACGAGACACTTCACAATGTCTTCATCAATTACAATCTTCTCATTCCACCCTGGATCCATCAAGCTTTGAAGGAGTTTCACACATGGTTCGTTAATAACGTACAGTGTAGGTGTCCTACGCACGTATGCGCTTGCAACAACAAAAAGGTCGACAAAGACATGAATTGGGATGAACCACTGAATGCGCCCAAACTTGGAGCCAGTAGAAGCTTTCATCACTTGACAAAAGTCACAATGGAATTTCGTGCGGTAAGCCTCGCTGCTGTGCATATTTGGAAGGGGCCAGTCTGGATCCAGCAGGTCCGGCAGAGGTAGAGGCTCCAAAGTTCCAAACAACTCTGGCCGAGTTGGAGGAACATACACAGCTCGAAGAAAGAAAGTGCCATTTTCCAATAAGCTACGGTGAGATTTCTATTTTGGATGGATTCTCCAATCTCAGTATGAAGCACATAGACGACACTTAAAATGGACTCTGGATGCACCCAATTGTCAAAGTAAGATAAATAGAGGTAATTGACATGTTTTGGCTCTGCAAGGTCCTCCGCTGCCTCCAACTGCAATTGCTGACGCATGTAAGCATGGCGAATCTTCACTGCATCCAGCTCCATCTTTGGTGCCCGTGATGAATCCGAAGCACATGTCATTTTGAAGCGGAACTTCAAAATCTTCCCCTTGTATGCTCCACCAAATGAGTCACCTCCATGCCTTGTGGTGTCTCTTCCCCACTCTCCGGTGCTCTCGGGTTGAAGAGTCACCCAAGATCCCAATTCTAGCTTTATGGGAATCCATTTCCCTGAAATGTCTTTGTCATTGTGGACGACAACCGAAGCTATCTCATCTCTTGGGTGACGTGCCATATCCACTAATCGACTTTGGTAACAGTACACTAATCTAACAACAATTGCTTAAGTCCCTCAACGAACGCTCAAACCGACTCTAAACCAGTAACCGCCTTGGTGCTACAAATGAGAAGGAGACGGATTTTGGCAGGAAGTCAAAGAGAAACAGGATGGATGGTCCACTTCTGGATTGGGCGGCCAACGGCCTCCATGACACTAGGAGTCAAGCTAGAACTAGTAGTACACATGCCAAATGTACTAGGTACTGAATTCCAACCCACCATAACCCATTATACACTAGCCGTTCCATATCCGCTCTCGTCCTTCCCTTGTTGTGTCTAAATGAATGGATAAATTATATTCTGAGTGCATAAGTGGCTTGTATTGACATTGGACATTGGCTGGTCTTTCATTTTCTGTATTTCTACTGACAACCCACTACAACAAAAGCAGTGTTTTATGACTGCAAAATATGACTGCAATGAGTCGTAAAATCAAAAAATACGACTCATGTAGAAATCACTATAGATAACTCGGAATATAACTGACTCCAGTCGTTTAGAAGTAGTCGCTTCAGACATCAGTCATATTGGCAGTCATATTTTCCGAGGGGTATAAATATCCATTTTTAGCCATAGTATGCCAACATGGCGTATACTTTGACTTTCCTAGGGGAGTCTTGACTTTTTCTTGAGTTGCTCGGGCAAACAAAAAAATCCTACGTGGAATATGACTATGGTCAGTCATATTTTTGGATGACGTAGAATATGACTGTGGTCAGTCATATTTTTGGATGACGTGGAATATGACTGCGGTTAGTCATATTTTTTGATGACATAGAATATGACTGCAGTGAGTCATATTTTTTGATGACATGGAATATGATTGCAGTGAGTCATATTTTTTGATGACATGGAATATGACTGCAGTCAATCATATTTTTGAATGACATGGAATATGATTGCAGTCAGTCATATTTTTTAATGACGTGGAATATGACTGCAGTCAGTCATATTTTTTAATGGCATGGAATATGACTGCAGTGAGTCATATTTTGCAGTAATGTAGAATACGACTCTCGTCAGTCATATTTTATGAAATATGACTTCTGTAAGTCATATTTTTGGCTTCATGAAGTTGCAAGTAGCTTCCAATGTCTTTATTTCAACTTTTGATGCCTGCATATACAATCAAAAAAATGAGAGGTTAGTTTTTAGTGATTGAACAACAAAACCTAACCTTCAAAGATTTACAATCAACACAAAATATGTAGCTCAAGTTTAGGATAGGAAGAATAAAATTGATGATGGAAGAAATAGGAAAAAAAATATAAGTACTAAGAGATAACAAGAATCAAAAGTTAAAATGCAATAAGAAATAAGAAGCAACAACTAAGCAACAACTAAGACACAATATGAGGCAACAATTAAGACATAAGAACAAATAAAAAGCAACAACTAAGATACAAAAAGAAACAAGAAGCACCAACTAAGACATGACAAGAAACAACAAAAAATGAGAGTATAGATGCAACAAAAAGAAATAAGAAGCAAGAACTACAAAACAAGAGGAAACAAAAAAACAAGAACTAGGAAGAAGAAAGAGTTCAAATGCAAGAGAAAGAAAGAATTTAGATGCAACAATAAGAAACAAGAAACATGAACTAGAGAGCAACAAGAAACAAGAGTTAAGATCCAACAAAAAGCAACAACAAGTGAGAGTTAAGAGACAATAAAAAATAAGGAAGAAGAGCTACAAGAAGTGACGGCTAGGGTTTCAAAACCCTAAAAAGTGGTGGCTAGGGTTTCAAAACCCTAAAAAAATAGTGACTAGGATTCAAAATCCAAAAAAGTAGGTGACTAGGATTTCAAAATTCTAAACAATGACTTCTCTATATTTTTTTGGAATTGCCCAAATTTTTCTTGAATTGCCCACAACAAAAAAAAATCACTATTATATGAAAATATTAGTGATAATATGACTCAATGTTTCCAAACATGTTCCCTACGTTCCCTATGAAGTACTTTGGTATTCCTAATGCCCGTATAGTATACGCTTGTGAAGTACAAGGCGTAAAAATAACTGGTAGTCATATTTTGCAGTCATATTTCTTCCCAAAGTGTTGGCCTTCAAGAATATGACTGCAAACAGTTGCCAGTCATCCTCAATCATAATTTTGCAGTCATAAAACACTGCCATTGTTGTAGTAACCTGAATGCCACCGGGCTCTATAACATGATAGATGCATAGGCAGAAATCATAAAGACAGTACTTTCTCCAGTAGCAGTCACGTCAGTGGCACGGCCTGGAACCATGGCTTTGGAAGAACACTATTGGGAATGCCAGCATGGATGCTCTGGCCTCCGACAAATCTTTCATCCTTATGGCAATGTTCTAGTGGAGAACCTAGTAGGATATGGATTGTGTCCACTGGAACTGAGCCACCTGAAAACTGAAATCACTGATAGATAAGCTGGTGTATAAAATAAACAATCACTTGGAGGGTCCAAGAGGTAGCCGTTGGGCCCAAGGAAATTGCACTACTCGTCCTAACCAACGGAACTTAAGAGGTCTTCTTCACCAGGTGGATATACCTTACTTCCTCCAACTGTACTCGGATGGCAAAGAGGTCCATAAGAAACCATCATACCAACAGTTGCCTCCCAAATTCCGTATGCCTCACTCCATTTTCTGAGGGAGCTACCTTCAAGTCCAAGAGGCTTGCATCACCACAGTGTGGCGTGCTTTATCCATTGTGTCTAGTGTTCGTTTCTGACAAGCATTCTCTTCGTCTTTAGCTTTGTCACGATTATTCTGTGTTTCAATCACTTTTTGACTGAAGTCCGCTCAAGATGCTGAATCGAAGATCCAGCCTCAAACCATAGAGGTGCCGACTGTTTGAACCGGATTCTGTCAATGAGCTGAGAAGTCCTTCTGATGTTGAAGTGGTGGATGATCTGAGTAGTTGCAAAGTCTCCATTCAAGAAGAGATGAGGAAGGGTGATTGGTCTGAGCCAATTGACTTGAGCGGAATCCCAGAGGACGTAGCTAGTCGAATGGTAGAAGCAGCTCCATTTCTTCATGGTTCCAAATCTACAATGTATGATGCTAATTTCTTTTCAAAGCTTGTGGGCTTATGCAACTCTGAAGTAATGGTGGACGAAGTGACAGCAACGGAGTGCCCGGACAAGTTGTGGTCATCTACATGGCCTCTCCATGAAGATGGTCAGTCCGCGAGGGTAAAAATTTCTGGATGCAAGACCCCGGAGATCCAAACAGACTTCATGAAACTTTACAAGAAGGTGTATGGTCAGAGGCCGGACAATTATGGATTTTTTCCCAAGAAATTTGTACGCGCTGCAACATTGCATCTCATCATGAAGCAGCCCGTGAATTTTGCCGAGTGTGCCTCCAAACTCACTAAGGACCGCATTCGGAAGGCAAAGGACAATCCGTGGAAGTTGACTCCTCCAGCTCTTCGGGAGCAGATTGAAGCAATGGTGCTAGCTCTAGCATCTCTAAACATAGAGCCTCTAGGAGACCAACAGCTTATTGTGCAACGGCCTAGGTCCTCAGGGCGGTGCACACCAAGGAGGACAAAGTCGTGCGAGCTCCACCAATTGCCTTGGCTAGAGAGCGAATCCAGTCAGGCAAATCTGACGGTGCACTTTCAGCTCTCGATGAATGTCAAGCTCTCCTGAAGTCCCTAGAGGCAAAGGTGGAGGGCCTCCATCAGCAAGCACAACGTTGTGAAGAACAATTGGAGGCAGCAAAAGGTCAAGTTATTAATGCGGAAGCGGTTGAATCGAAACTTGAAGAAGAGTTGACGGAATATCGTGGAGCGTCCAGAACTTGTGCATCCAAAGGTGATTGGCATGGAAAAGGACAGTTCGATGTGAAGGCAAGAGGTTTGCATCCCGCCATTACCACCGCAGGGTTAAATGTTGCTAATGCTCTAGCTTCAGTCCTCTCTCTAGAGAAATTGAAATCAGAAGTCGAGAGTGAGCTCACTGCACACCAAGAACTCCATGCACGGTCGTGTACTGAGAGGGAGAGACTTCTATTTGAGTCCCTAAAGGTGGTACCCACTAATCCCTTTTCTGTTTATCCAACTATGGAGTCAGTGCCTCCATTGGACATAACTGTGGAGCAAGCAATTTGTGTCGTATGTTTAAGGGCATTTATTGGAAGATGTGCCGTTATTTGTTCGTATGCGTGTTTGTTGCACCTTTATTGCATGTGGAAGTTGATCGGCCATCCCCAAAAGGTTGTCTCTCGGGTATGCCCAAGTTGTGGGAAGGGTTTTCATGGAGCGTGGAGTGCACAATGGGGTTTGTCGCTTGAAAGTGCTATGGAGATTGCGGAACTTAATTCCTTGATTAGAAGTGATCCCGCCCTGAACTGGATGCCCCCAAAAGGCCCTTATTTCTGGGATTTCACAGCTGAAGCTCCCCAAACCTTGAGTTGGCATGAAGGGGAAGAACGTGATCTCGCGGATCGCCCGATTGAAGATGATTCATCCACGTGACCCTGAATCACTGTCTCCAGGAGTGTCCAACGCACCAGATTCTTCCACTGATTTGGTAGAGGGTAAAAAACAAAGGGTACTATTAGAAGGCATAGACGAAGTCACTGAACAAACTAGTGTGTCAAATTTCGCGTTACCCTATGCTGTTGTAGTGACCTCTACTGTAGAATCACTTTCTTCGAGAAAGAGAAGCCAAGATATGGTGCTCGACAACCCGTCTACAGTATAGGAAGAACAAATAGAAAATAGGAGTGTTGAGGGGAGATGGGAGATTGCACTACGGTAGGCAGGAGAGATTTGTCCAACATTGGAGGCCGAGACTGATGGAGTAACGGAGACGAGCAACAGAATCGACGGAGATGAGCATGAAGAATTGGTGAAGGAGTGCATCTAGGTCATAGGAGGGAGGGCAGTGGAGTCAGAATAGGTTTGGGCCATCCGTTGCCTGGGAGATATTTGCTAATAGAAATTTAAACCCAATGTTGTACTATTCGAAACTAGGCTTCATTGGAATAGGTTTGGACCATCCAGTAGTGAAATTGGATGGTTCTATTCTGTAATTTGCGAAAGATATTTTTAGTACACATTCTAATCAATCCTATACTGTTTGCAACGGCACGACTTCATCAAAATAGGTTTGGACCATCCATTGCTTGCAATTGGCCATGGCTCCATTCTTTGATTCTTCAATGATATTTCTAGTGAGTACTATGACTTGTGGAAGATAAAGGCTTGCCACATGATATAAAATATGTATTATTTATAAAGCCTTGTATCACTTTAGTAGAAGTCCAAATATTGTAATTCTGAGCTTCAAATTGTGCACTATTGGATCAAAAACAATACCCGCATGAACCTCCAAAATAGTCAAGGTAGATACCAATTGGGTTGGCTATTAAAAACATAAAAAACAATTTTTCTTAAATGAAAAAAGTATTCTATGCCTCCACACTCTACAACTACCATTGATACACCCCCCTTTCAATTTTCATGTAAAATTCAGTAACACTATACTCTAAGTCGCTTCATATTTTGTAGACCTTCCAAGAATTTGTTAGGAATTTCTAAAATTGAAAGACTACCAACTGTCACATAATCACCTTTGAGTACCATTTGGGAGTGCATCATAGAGTCAGGCCACATCAACTAATGTATTGATTTTGATTTTGATTTTGGATGGGGAAATTCTCAATGGATAGTGCCAATGCATGAAGGACCAATCATATGATGAACACTTCCAACCAATAAAATTCAATTTTGAAAACATATTGGATGAGAGTGCAAGATATTGGATGAAAATAGAGCTAAAGACATGGAGTATGTGCTAATATTAAGTAGTCTATCCAATATCTTACAATGGAGAACCATCACATTACGGTATTGAATATTACTTTGATAAATGCCACCATCCATTACAAAAAAACTGGGCCCTCCAAAAGATTGTCTCCAGTGCTCTTGCAGCGCCATTGCTATTGGCTATTGGGATCCATACATACATTTAGAAAAAAAATTCTTGGAGAAAACATAAAAAATTTCACGCTAGGAGACAAATATGGAGCCAACAATAAGAAACAGCACTTGGAGGCACCGGTGCCTCCAAGTCACTTCCCGCAAAGCGGAGCCAACAGAATTGAATCATAACCCTTACCCGATCCCGAGGACATATCCAGAAACACTGGCGGATCATCCACTCCGTTCGCCTTCTTCTAGAAACTTGGCTTGGAGCCACTTTCGCCTCGCACTTGCCAAAGATGTCAAGTCGAACACTCATTTCATACATAGGTCACTCGTGTCACAGGGCATTGAGCAATCCCTAAACCCTAAAACTTGAGTTCTACACACAATGCAATGATTCAAGCTATGCGGATTTGACATCTTGGATCATTCTTGGCTCATGGGAATTCAATGGTGTTCAATGCTCCATTGGAAACCTTAAATTCCCTAGATGGGCTGCATCTTGCATCTCATCTTCCATGTTGTGAGTTCTTTAGTCATTGGGTATTCAGCTCTCGAAGAAGGAGGTGGGAGGAGAATTTACTTGCCGGTTCCAATACTCTAGCGGACTGTGAGGAGAGTTTGTTGCAGAGATGGAGAAGGGCGCGGGAGGAGAACCCTCGCCAAGGAAAGGCGGGGCATCGAAGAAGGTCCGCAAGCATAGTTCGGAACGGAAGCAAAGATCTGGAGAGAAGGCAGCCGCTCACTCTCGCAAGGACAAGGATTCCAAGAGCCCTCGGAAGGAGAAGGCGCGGGAGGAGAAGCCGGTGAGGGAGAGCCCTCGGAAGAAGAAGGCACGGGATGAAACGCCGGTGAAGGAGAGGTCGGGGAAGGAGAAGGCGCAGGAGGAGAAGCCGGCAAAGGAGAGGTCGGGGAAGGAGAAGGCGCAAGAGGAGAAGCCAACCAAGTCCGTGAAGTCTGGCTCGGCGAAGTTGGACAAGGTAGAGAAGTGGTCAGAATCGGAGCCATCGATTGTAGTTGCTCCGAAATCGGCACTGCCTCTGCACACTCCGAAGTCTTCCAAGCAGCGGACCACTTCATCCGAGCAGGAAGACAAAGTGTTTGTCCGCAAATTCCCACAGAAGTCGAGTAGCAGCCAGGCGGAAGTCGCGGGATCCAAGAAGAAGTTGCCCATGGTTCTTTGGTCCTCCTCTGACTCTTCAGATGAGGAGAGTGCTGATTCCAAAGAGACCGAGGAGGCTGACAAAACCTCTTCTAAGTACACTGACTCTAACGAAGTGGAGAAAATTCCATCGGACAGTGACAAGGAGGAGAGCGATGGGGACTCAGGCAAGGAATCTTAGCACCTAGTGGGAGATTCAGACGCGAAAGGGTCCAGTGGAAGCGGAACCTCCAAGGACGACCTCCATGGCAAATCGATTTGGAGCTCTGGCCTTGAGTTGGAGACACTAGAGTGCGTGCCACCAGCCCTTATCTCTCTGCTGAAGGAGAGAGTTCCGCTGGTGTCCGGATTTAGATTCGGAGGCTCCATGTACAACGCGAATTGGTTCCACCAATGTGGCCATTTGGAGATCCAGGGTCTAAGTCCAGACTTGGTGAAGATAGAAGACTTCGACACCAACCTGTACACAAAGTACTAGACTACCACCCACTCATCAAAGAAGCGAAACTTCATGCAAGTAGCGCGTATATTGTTGAAGGACTGCAAAGATGAGTCCTTCAAACAAGACATCACCGAGTTATACGTCTCTTGCTATGGTGGGCTCCCAGACAACGGCATGATCGGGAAGAAGTTCCTAATGGCGGCATTAGGCTACCTACGTGGAGATCCGCGTGTTTTATATAATTGGGCTGCCTTTGCAGCGAAGATCACCCAAGACCGCATCAAGAAATGTAAGTGTACCCCAAACCAGCTTGTATGTACTTGTTTACTCCACTTTACAATCTTGCTTTATCCATCTTTTTACGAAATTCTAGTTAATTGTGGTACTGAATCCCATTGTGTTTTGATTTCAGCTGCATAAAACCCTGCGAAGTTAACTCCTCCACGAATAATCAAGCAGATTCAATCTATAGTGACGCTCACGGCGCAATACTTCGCGTAGCTCTCCGGCCCTAAAGTAGTTGAAGCATCTGCCTCGGAGCCTCCACCGTCAGTGTTGGAGGCCCCACCATCGGCAAAGAAGACGGTGGCCTTCAATAGTAAGTTTTGCAGTCGTGGAGGCCAAATGGAAATTGGCCGTGTCCAAAAACAAAGAGGCTCGGGATTCTTACGAGGCGGCGAAGGTGGAATGGCGGAAGTTGGTCAAGGAAGAGTTTGTGTTTGAAGAAAACGTATTGAAGTGGAGTGCCAAATGTTGTGACTGCGAAATGGAGGAAGACGAGGTGGAAGAGGCAAAAGCGGTTGAGGAAAAGGAGGCAGCTTCTACAATCTTGAAGCAAGCACACGAGCGCACGATTGCGGCCAAGATTACTATGAATGAAACTTTGAAGGTGCTACAGCAGACGGAGCAAGACATGAAAGCAGCCTCGAAGAAGGTGGACGAACTGAAACCTATACCATCGAAGCCAACAGGTAAGCGGAAATTGGACTTGACAGAGCTTGAGGCAACCCGGCTAGCCCCTGCTGATCCTGACCCCTTGCTTACAGAGGACACGTCGTTCGACCACTTGCTTGATGTGACAACTTATATTTTTGATTTTTATTTGTTTACCTTTTTGAGCGAACCGGAAATTAGAAATAGGTATCCGGATTCATCTAGAGAGAAAGATAAATCCAAAAATAGTCACAAGAGGACCTTACGGAACTAATCCGATTTTAGGTAGAAGCGGAACGGATTTGGTGTACAACCGGATAAGTATTTTTGACCGGAATCTTGTTGACCGGATTGGAGATAACCGGATGTCAAGAACCGGACCGGATATCCAACCGGTCATAAAGATAGTCCAGAGCGTCAGGGCTATATAAAGCCTGGCCCTGCCCATTTTCAGGTCTCTGGATTTCCACGTGTTGTCGTGTCCTGATTTAGCGCCTAACGTTTTTATCGTTGACCACGGCAAGGAAGAGGAAGTACAAGAAGGTCCGGAAGTGAGTGAGGGGTGTGAGACGGAGAGATCTCCTCCGGGCATGAGTGGGTGAGACCTTGAGTGCAAGCGGATACGTGAGAGACTAAGAGTGTGAGCACACCAGTAGGTTAGTTTACAAGCGGAGCGGAACATCTAAGTGTTGGCGCTCCCTTGTTAGGACTGTAGAAGAGTGAAAACCGGATAGAACTACCCTCATGCCGCGGCTGAACCGGAAGAGAGGTTCTAACACCCTGCCCCCGAGTGAAGTAAAGCTTAGAAAAGTGGTTCCGGTCATGCCGACCAAGGAACCGGAACAGGGAGAGCTCATAGAAGATTTGTCGTTGATGGGTTGTCAGGGGTTAGCTTTGAAACCTTGGGGTTTCAAAGATGAGAGGATGGTTAGAGAAATCCTGAGTGGCGTATCGAATCAGTTCGGTAACACCCTGAGAGGGAATCCGGTCCAATGGACCGAGGCTTTGTGGCGGGACGTATACGGATTCCGGCCAGGAGGACTCGGGCTTGCCAACCGGAAGGATGATTTCATCCAGGGCAAGTTCGGAAGCGTAGTAAACCCGAAAGACGGCTACGTGGTTGAAGACTGCCTCGATGACCGGGAGCGACGCCTGCTCCAATTCCTGGTTCCGGTTTTGCATCCGGAAAAGCCCACCAAGGTGACTATCACCTTGGCTAATACGATTTTCGGAGCGCTGAGCGGAACCCGGAAAGTACATTGGGGCCGGATCTTCTTTGATCTAGTGTCCCAGATTACTACAAGAGTAGGGAGAAGTAGGGCTACCCCATTGTGTCCTTATGTGTACCACCTCTACCAACAACAGGAACTGCTGACGGAAGTGGAGCTGAAGGTGTGGAAGGCCCAGGAGCGGACCATGAAGTACGGAGAATCCGAGTCCGACCAAGAAGCGGATTCCAGAAACGAAATCGAGGAGGAGGAAGAAGAAGAAGAAGAGGAAGAGGAGGAACCGTATATTCCCGCCAAGAGGTAGAAGACCACACCGGCTCAGAATCGAGGAACGCCCCCGAGACATCCGCGGCCGTGCGGAAGTGAGACTCCAACCAGACCGGATGTGGCATCCGGATCAGGGACTGTGGATCCATTCGACGAGTTGGTTGGGATCCTCTGCGGAATCCGGGCGGATTGGGAAGTTAAGAAGCGGACGCTCCGGGAGATCGCGGAATTAATCAGAGCGGAACCGGACAGTTAGTTGCCGCGGAAGGTGGCTGAGAGTGTTATTAATCCAGAAGAGCTCCGGAAGATGAAGGAGGACAGCAAGCGGCAGCACGATGAGGTGGACACCCTCAAGGCCGAACTATTCGCGTTGCTTGAGAACGCCACCGCGACAAAGGAGATGGCGGAGGAAATGAAGAAGTTGGCCGCAGAAGTGAAGGACGTGCTTGGAGGACCCGGAGCCGCAGTCACCAAGGCGCGCCTGTTTGAAGAGGAGGTGCACAAGGACAAGAAGATATCCGGAACCAGGTTGGTGCACATCCTCACCGATTTTGAGGAGCAGATGGAGAAGCTCCTATCCAAGGCACGGGAGTCAGCGGACCGGATCGTGGAGAGCAGCCAGAAGTTGATAGAAGTTCCGGTCCGGCTCTCAGAAATTTCTCTTCCAGACTTGTTTCCGGAAGACGTAGCTGAGGAGCCGGGAAAGGACAAGACGCCCCAGTCAAGTAGGGCAAAGAAGGAGATGCCCTCGACCGGACATCAGCCGATAGATTTGGACTCCCCGGAAGCTGAGGAAGAACATCCGGTTCTACCTACGGATGGGGAACGGAACCGGAATCTAAATGAGGTCTTCGAGCAGTTGGAGAGACCTGATGAGAGCCCTACCATTGGATCCCGAGTGTATGAGATGGAACAGGAAGGATTGTAAAAATAAGACTTGTAAGGATTGTAAAAATAGGATTGTAAAAATAGATAGGAACCGGAATAGAATTCGGTTAGGATAAGGTAGGACCGGATTGTCAACGCCTTCAGAGGCGGAAATCATGTATTCACTTTTTGCTTTTTGCTTTTTGTATATAAAACAGTCTCTGAGCTGGAGACGAGGGGGAGTTCTTTTGGCATTTCCTTGTATACTTTCCTTTAAACTAACTTTTGTGGGAATGCGGTCCCACATGCTAGACCCATAATACTAGCATAGGACAGAAAAATTCAAAAATTGTCTCCTTCAGAAGGAAAGTTTTTGAGTTCTCTTAGGAAGTTAGGGTAAATTAGGAAAACCGGATTTCCAGATCCGGAAATATTTCATTAGGGCTAAAAACCTAAAATCCGGAACCTTAGAAAGTTCCAGATATCGGATGACGGCGCCGGCCCTAAACCGGAAACCGGATCCGTACTAAAGATAGGGTTTTGCTGCCAAAACCTGTCCCGTACATCGGGTCCGTATAAGAGGGGGACTGTAGCCGACCGCAGGCACATTCATCCTTTTTCTTTTGTTCTTCCGCCGGCGTATTCCATCTTCCTCGCTTCGTTAAGAATTCCGGTAGACTGAGGGACTGTGTGAGTTGCGATCGTGCAGGGGTTACCGGAGTGACAGTTGTGAGCAGAGATTTAGGGAGAGATTGTGTGAGGATTGATCGTGAGCACAATGACTTCTAGGGCAAGCCGGCGAAAGTTGAAGGACTTGCTTGAGGACTCAAAGGACAAGGCGTCGGCACCTGTACCTCCACCAAAGGCCATCCCGGTGATGAAGGTGGTTCCGGAGGTTCCGACAGAGGAGGACCGGCTGGCGCGCCTACGGGAGCATCTCCGCAACATGGGGTGTGACGGACTCCTAGAAGTGCCATGGGGAATCCGAGAGGAGAGTCTGGTTTCGGACATACTTCGTCCGGAAATTGGTATCTTGGATACCACCATTCGGGTGAAACCAGACCAATGGACAGTGAACACTTGGTGGGCCGTCTACAAGTTCTGGGAGGTGCCGGACAAGGTCATGGAGAAGAATCAGGAGGTGATGGAGGGAGAGTTCCGGGCGACCACCAATCCGAAGGAAGGTAACCAAGTTTTCGACCTGGTGAATCCGGAGTACCGGGATGTAGTAGCGTTTCTCAACCCTATCCTCCATTCCACCAAGCCGCGGCAAATTGTAGCAAAGGTAGCCTCCACCATCTTGGGGAGCCTCCAGGGAAAGATGATGATGGACTAGGCAGCCATCATCCACGAGCTAGTCGGAGACTTAGTACGTGCCCTCCGGTCCAGAAAAAAGAGCCAGAGTCCTCTTTCGGCATATTTGTCTCATTTGTACGCCCACCACTCTCTGCTCAAGGCGAATGAGGAGAGTGCGTACCAGGACCTAGTCCAACTGCAACAGTATGGAGGAGAGGAGCCCTCACCTCGAGACGGACCGGACGATGATGACACTGAGGAAGAGGAGCCTGTCTCTCCGCTAAAGAAGAGGAAATGACGGAATAGGACGCCGCTAGTAAGTCCGTCAGAGGAGCCTCCTACACCGGAACCATAGGAAGAGGTCTAGGAGGTAAAGACGGAAACCGGACCTATTCCGAAGGAAGTCCAACCATCCTTACAACTGGTTGGGCCGATACGACCGCACACCGTTGCCACTCAGGCTGAGGCCGGACCTTCCCGGACCCGGATGATAGAGGTGGAGGAGGGGGATCGGACAACCATGCGATTGGGAGGGTCGCCCCTAGAAGACATCCAGGAGATGGCTCAACATCTGGTGTGGCGGGCAGACGATCTCTTCCAGATCTACGAGAACTATGATGGAGCCCTCAAACGAATGTGCCGGAAGATGGCGCTAACTGACCGGAATGCCATTTTCCGGAGGACGGATGCATTGGTGGCAGCGGAGCAACAAAACAACCTCCTCATAGCAAAACAGAAGAATTTGGTAACAGAGCTGGGAGCGTTGTGCGTAGAAAACCGGACGTTGCGAGACCAAGTCCGGAACTCGGAATCCCGCTGTGTGGATTTAGAAAGCACCGTCCGCACCGCTAAGGAGACAGCCCGGCTCATAGAAGAAGCTCATCGCAGGTAGATAGCAGCCTTATGCGAAAGCGTAGTTCAGCTCCGGAGCGCTCTAGAGGTCCTGGCAGACTACATCAACAAGGCCCGACTGTTTGAAACTAACCTCGATGCAGCCGCCAGCTCAAGCCGGGTTCCTATCGTCAAATGCTTACTGGAGCAGGCAAGACGAATGGATACATCCCGGGCCGCGATGAGGGAGATGTTGGAGTACATTATGTCCACGGAGTCGGATCCGGCACCTCAATCTTCCCTGTCAGCACAGACTTTGGTGGTTCCGGAAAGCAGCGATCCGGAACCTATGGTTACGGAGGTCTCACCGGTGGTTCCGGTAAATCCAGAACTTTCACCACCAACTAGAAGACCAGAAGGAGTGGACTGGGGAGCAGTGGTACCTCCGGGAAGTGAAGACCTGCTGCCGGTGACTTCGACCATTGACCTGACGGGTGCTTCTCCAGAAGTTCACATTGGACGGGCAGTACAGTCTTCTCCGCGTCATAAGAAGACTCAAAAGGATGCGAGAAGGAGTCCGGACACTCAGGTGGTCGGAACTAGAAGTGTAGACAGGAACACAAGCATTGTGGAAATCCCAAGGTGGGGCCAAAGGGGTCCGAATCTGTTTTCTCCGGAGGGTAGCCGGAAAGAAGTAAAGTTGGATCTTCTAAAGGACTATGTTCCTTCTAAAGATCCAGATTCAAAAGAATAGTAAACCGTAGTGTAGTATACTACCGGAGTCCGGCCGTCAAAGCCGGAAAAATAGGATTTGGAATCTTCCGGAAATCTAGCGGACTAGTAGGAATGCTTTGTAGGATTTTTAGGATGACGTTAGTCTTAGTATAAGTAGGATTTTTAATGACCCTTTTGGTCATTCACAACCATCTCATAGTTTCAACATTGTACCTTTTGCGGAGTTTAATTCTAAAGTGTGTTGGATTATCCAATCTCTTATCTTTCTTGTATCCGGTATATGTTTGTGAGAGGTGTGAGTCCATTCTTGCGTTTTCGGGATTGAGAACTTACCTTGTGTGGCAAGAGTCGATGTTGTGAGAGTATCCGGATGTATTAACTTGAGGGGGAGATCAACCGGATGGTTCCGGCAGTAAGGTTAGGGTAGTACTACTCGGATGCCGGTATAGCCTACGTGTAGGATATAGCCCTAAGGGAAAAAGGGGTATTTGAGAGGCTGCTAGCAAAACTTCCGTGTACGGAGGTATTGCCGGACGTGCCCGAATTCCGGATTGCCGAAATTCCACGTAGAACAGAGTTAAGCCCCGGCACAAGCCCAAGAAAGTACAAGAGAAACCAGCTGGTCGACAGGAGGCTCAGTGTTCGGTTAAAAGTTAGAATGTCGTTGTAGTTCTTGACCATCCCTGTGTGACCTAAACCGGAAGAATTTCCGGATTTGTGAGACGACGGAACAGGAGAACACTTCTGGTCCATGAAGAGTTAGGTCGCTGTAAATATTAGAGAAAGAGAGAGACTGAGAGAGTGAAAGAGAGCGTGTTTCCGGACACGGTAAGCATCCGGATGGTGGATCTGGCCACTCGTCATCCAAACCCAAGGATCCCGGAAGGGACACTGAAACGGTTTCCGGATCCTTCCGGAACCCACCAAGCACTAGTGTCCGGACTAGACCGAAAGTCCGGACTAAGCCGACGGAGAGAACAGTGAATGCTTAGACCGGGATAGCCTATGAACTTGTAATCCACAAGTCCTCGTGAGAACGATTCCGGAGCGGTTTACTCTAAGAAGGCCTTTGGTGTGAATTAAGGGCTAATTGGAGGAATACTGGTCCGACTAATCGCTACAACTTTTGTGTATTTTTCCCGAGTATTGGCAAGGGTGCACGGAGTCAGAATAGGAAGGTGAGTACGGAGGTGTTGGTAGAGTTTCTCCCCTTGATATATGTTTCCGATTCTAGGTACATGTGAGTAGGTTATGAAGAGTTAGGAGTGGATTCCAGTGCCTCAGCAGCTACAGAAGTTTAGCATTCCGGGTAAGAGATCCGTTGATCAGGCTAGGCGGATAGGGAGGGATTCCTTAGCTGCGCTAGAACTCCTGGGTGGGAAATCCGGTCGAGTATCCTGACTCCTGTGAGGTCTTGCCACCGTTGGGGGTGAACGGAAGAACTTTCGTGGGTGTTGGAACGGACAGATGCACTTGTAGCCACCGAACTTCGTACGGAACGGATCAGTGTCAAGGTCGTTGTAGTATGAGAGGATCGTACGGGGGGTCTTTGTGTGACCTGTGATTCGGATTGCTATCCGAATTACTGTGAAGGACCAAACCGGATCCGTGTTAGTTAGGGGATCAGTGGATAGTAAAGTGGGTCTTCAGCCACTATAAGTCACGGAAGGAGTGGTGGGCCTACCACTTTCAAAAGCAAGCGGCGAACCCTCTGATGGTAAAATAGAGGTAAAACTAAACCAAGTATGGAAGGGTGGACCGGATCGGATCCGCCCAGGAGGGTACATAGGACCGGAAGTTGTAGGGTCCAGAATTGAGAAGTCAGTCCAGAAATCGGGGGAAACTAGTAAAACTGGAAGTAGGATACAGTCCGGTCAAAGCTTTCCGGTTGGTTTTGGATATTCCGGTCGTTAGAGGTAGAACCGGAAAAGTAGAATTAAGGGGTTTAATTGAGTTTATCTCCTTGTTAGAGTTAGCTACTTCACAGGATCTCGTGGGTTCGATCCTTAGGGTCATTTTGTTATGCTCTAGAGTGATTTTTGTGAGTATAATAGGGAAATTGCTTACTCTGTGCTGCGACACTTGACGGTGAAAGTGGATTAATCACCCCGCCAGTGGCGGAAGCTACACCGACTAAGCCGACCCATGCTCCATCCACAACCATGAGTGAGTACCACACACTTTACCCTCAAATTTCCTAATCAGTCTATTAAAAATGAACGCTTGCTTGGAATAACCTCTAAACCCTAGCCCTATCTCTCTTCTTTATGTTGGTGGATGTAGCACTGGATTGGTTGGTTGCTGATGCAGCGAAGCAGAAGCCGGTGGAGAAGAAGCAGAAGATCGATGCACCATCAATTGTCTTGTCAGAGTAGAAATTTGTGATATTTTAGAACTGTGAGGATTTATTTGGCTGGATGGCGAGTACTTTGGAACCAACAGATGCGGAATTATGTATGAGGATTAGGTGTAGACCTTTTTTAATACCCCATGGCACTGGTTTTGACTTTCATATAGTGTATAAAACGAATGTTAATGGAAAGGCTTCATTTTGTGTCTATTACTTTCTAAAGCACTTGGCTAAAGTGGGTAGTATTATTTGAAACTCAATACCAAAGTAGTAATCAAATGGAATTTGTGTACATTTATCCATTGTGATTCGGCTTTTGTATGGCTGTTGTGTGTCAACAGTTACGTTGGAGTAATGATTTGTGAACCTGGGCAATGTTTTTGAACGGATGGCGGGTACTTTGGAGCCAGCAAATGCAAAAACAAAGTGATCATTTCAGGTATATTTAATGTAAGCCGTTGGAATTATTATGGATCCAATTCTTAACAGTTAACTAGAAAAAACTACATCAGTACTTCTCACCTTTCTATGTTAAGGACTACGGTTATTTTCTTGGATGTGATTCCTGGACCCTCCACGCTGATGTATGCATCTCTGTCCAGCCAAGTATAAGTTCTTTTAGTTTCTTAATTCCGTGGATCCGTTTGGACAACATGTTATTCTCACAAGGTGTTTTGGAGTCAGCAAATGTGGAAACTCGAATTGATCATTTGTATATTTAATGTAAGCCATTGAAAATATTATGGATCCAATTCCTAACAAATTAGAAAAATCTACGTCATTACATGTCCTTCTGAGTTTAGGACTAAGATTAATTTCTTGGACGTGATTCCTGGACCCTCCATGCTCATGGATGCATCACCATATAGTCGAGTACAAATTATTTTATTTTACTAATTTTGTGGATCTGTTATTCTCTTTGTGAAACGAAGTAATCATTTGTATGTTTTATTTTTATTTTTTGGGGTCCTTGAACCGTGGTGGAGGCACTAAAATGAATTGGTGCAGAGGTGCATTTTGACTGATTGCTCCACTTCTGACTCCATTCGCGAGTTCAGTAATTGTTTTTTGATTCAGCAGCCAATGGTCACGTTGCATTTTGAGCCTCCTAGACTCTACTCCCTTCCCTTATACGGGAAAACCTTTTTTTAATTTTAAGAATACCAAGTACCGAGCATATAAAACAATTGTTAATACTTAACATGGTCTTCCCCCCGAAATTCCACGTATTGGAATGATGGTGGCTTCCCTAGATTCAAATTAGAAGTACTACCTATAGGCTACTGGAGTCAACAAGTTCCTGGCGACAATGTTTTTGCTGCACCGCGCTTCACTTCTCCACTATTGTTGTCTCCTTTTTTCTTGTGAACGTGTTTTCAAAGAGTTTTCTTGCGTTTCGTTCGATATGAAGGGTGGTTTCTTCAACAAAACTGCCTTGTGCCATGTTTCGGCACCTAGAGTCAACCAGTCAGCTAGTTTGTCCTCTCAAGGACCACCGCAACCTAGCGCAATCCCGCTTCAAGGTGTAGAACCTTTGCAGGCAGGCCGCAAAGTGAGGCCAGGGAAGTCAGTCTAGGATGCTTGCTCTGCGACCTGGTGGAAAGGTCATCAACTTGTCTTTCACAAACTGACTGCTGGAGACATCTTGGTCACGCTGGATCCGAACAATTTTGCAGAGATAGGTCTGTGGGACGAGTCAGTAGTTCCCCACCAACTAGTTAAGTCGAAGCGAGGTGCATGGCTCATAGTTGTTGTCGATCTCCCAGTGGTATTAACTGGTGGGTAGTTGCTGCCTCCAGGTTGGGTAAAACGATGTAGATGTCTAATGACCTTCAAGCTGAGTGGTGATGGATTAAGGATGTCCGACCAAAGTCCTAAACCTTTGTTTCCACTAATTATTGAGGAGGGTGGATTGGGATGTGGTCAAAACTCGGAACCGTCTTCTCAAAACATTTTTGTGATCGTGCACACAAACAACTATCTGCAGACGCCACCGATCCTTCAAGCTTTATGGTGGGGGCCAAAGTTTGATACTTTCTGTGGTACTCCAAACGCATGGGTCTTAGATGTAGCTGATAGCAGATTCACTGTTGGTCTTCAACTGCGGAGCCTAACAGTTTGGATCAGAGGAAGGGGTTTAGAATGGACTCGAACAAGTGAATGCCACAAGGCATTCATTTCAGAACCGTCAAGCACTGATCGAATCGAGTTGGGTCCGCCCACACCAGTTGAAGCGACTGCGGCTCCACCCCAAGCACCGGTTAAACCAAGTGTGACAATCCATATTTTTTATTTTTCTTTGTTTACAGATTTAAGTGGAACAGAAATTAGAAATAGGTATCTGGATTCATCTGAAGAGAGAAAGATAAATCAAAAATAGTCACAAGAGGACCTTATGGGACTAATCCAGTTTTAGGCAGAAGTGGATCGGATTAGATTTCCAACCGGATTCTCCTTGACCGAATTGAAGAGAACCGGATGTCGAGAACTGGACCAGATATCCGACCGGTCATAATGACTAGTCCGGGATGTCAGGACTATATAAAGCCTGACCCTGCCCATTTTCAGGTCTCTGGTTTTCACATGTTGTCGTTTCCTGTCTTAGCGCCTGATGCTTTTCCGTTTACAGCAGCGAGGAGGGAAAGTACAAGAGGGCCCGGTAGTGAGTAATAGGTGTGAGACGGAGAGATCGCCTCTGGGCGCGAGTAGGAGAGACTTGAGCGCGAGCAGATACGGAACAGTGAGAGACTGAGATTGTGAGCACGTAAGGAGGTTGGTTCGTAGGTGGAGCGGAAGACCAGAGTGTGAGCGCTCCCTTGTTAGGACCGTAGAGAGCGAAACCGGGTAGAGCTACCCTCATGCCGCGGCTGAACCGGAAGAGACCAGGCTCTAATACCCCGCCCCCGAGTGAAGTAAAGCTGAGAAAAGTGGTTCTGGTCATGCCAACCAAGGAATTGAAAAAGAGAGAGCTCAGGGAGGATTTATCGTCGATGGGTTGTCAGGGATTAGCTTTGAAACCTTGGGGTTTCAAAGATGAGAGAATGATTAGGGAAATCCTGAGTGGCGTATCGAATCAATTTGATAACACCCTGAGAGGGAATCCGGTCCAATGGACCGAGGCTTTGTGGCGAGACGTGTACGGGTTCCAACCGGGAGGACTCGGGCTCGCCAGCTGGAAGGATGACTTTGTCCAGGGCAAGTTCGGAAGCGTTGTAAATCCGAAGTATGGCTACGCGGTAGAAGACTGCCTCAATGACTGGGAGCGTCGCTTGCTCCAGTTCCTGGTTCCGGTTCTGCATCCGGAAAAGCCCACCAGGGTGACCATCACCCTGGCTAACACGATCTTCGGAGCGCTGAGCGGAACCCGGAAAGTACATTGGGGCCGGATCTTCTTTGATCTAGTGTCCCAGATTACTACAAGAGTAGGGAGAAGTAGGGCTACCCCATTGTGTCCTTATGTGTACCACCTCTACCAACAACAGGAACTGCTGACGGAAGTGGAGCTGAAGGTGTGGAAGGCCGAGGAGCGGACTATGAAGTACAATGAATCCGAGTCTAACCAAGAAGCGGATTCCGGAAACGAAACCGAGGAGGAGGAAGAAGAAGAAGAAGAAGAGGAGGAACCGTATGTCCCCTCCAAAAGGCAGAAGACCACGCCGATTCGGAATCGAAGGACGTCTCCCGTTCAACCCCATCCGCGTAGAGGGGAGACTCCAACCGGACCGGATGTGGCATCCGGATCAGGAACCGGAATCGAAGGACGTCTCCCGTTCAACCCCATCCGCGCAGAGGGGAGACTCCAACCGGACCGGATGTGGCATCCGGATCGGGAACCGGAGATCCGTTCGACGAGTTGGTCAGGATCCTCTGCGGAATCCGGGTAGATTGGGAAGTTAAGAAGCGGACGCTCGGGGAGATCGCGGAATTAATTGGAGCGGAACCGGACAGTCAATTGCCGCAGAGGGTAGCTGAGTGTGTCATCAATCCGGATGAGCTCCGGAAGCTAAAGGAGGAAAGCAAGCGGCAACATGATGAGGTGGACACCCTCAAGGCCGAACTTTTCGCCTTACACGAAAACGCCAATGCGACAAGGGAGATGGCGGAGGAAATGAAGAAGCTGGCCGCGGAGGTGAAAGACGTGCTCGGAGGACCCGGAGCCGCGATCACCAAGGCGCGCTTGTTCGAGGAGGAGGTGCACAAAGAAAAGAAGATATCCGAAACAAGGGTGGTGCACATCCTCACCGATTTTGAGGAGCAGATAGAGAAGCTCCTGTCCAAGGCATGGGAGTCAGCGGACCGGATCGTGGAGAGCAGCCAGAAGTTGACAGAAATTCCGGTCCGGCTCTCTAAAATTTCACTTCCGGACTTGTTTCCGGAAGAGGCAGCTCAGGAACCGAGGAAGGACAAGACGCCCCAGTCAAGTAGGGCACAGAAGAAGACGCCCTCGACCGGACCGCAGCCGATCGATTTAGACTCCCCGGAAACGGAGGGAGAACACCCAGCTCCACTTTCGGATGGGGAACGGAACCGGAATCTAACGGAAGTGTTCGAGTAGTTGGAGAGACTTGACGAGAGCCCTACCATTGGATCCTGAGTATATGAGACGGAATAGGAAAGTGTTGTAAAAATAGGAATTATAAAATAGGAACTGGATTTATAGAGTATGAACCAGAATAGAATTCGGTTAGGATAAGGTAGGACCGGATTGTCAGCGCCTTCAGAGGCGGAAATCATGTATTCACTTTTTGCTTTTTACTTTTTGTATATAAAACAGTCTCTGAGCTGGAGATTAAGAGAATTCTTTTGGCACTTCCTTGTGTACTTTCCATTGACTTGATTTTGTGTAATCTTCCCGAGGGTTGGCAGGAATGCACAGAGTTGGAGTAAGAAGGTAGGCACGGAGGTATTGGTAGAGATCTCCCTTTGATGGGTGTTTCCGGTTCTAAGTACATGTGAGTCGGTTATGAAGAGTAGAAGTGGATTCCAGTGCCTCAGCAGCTGCAGAAGTTTAGTATTCCAGATAAGAAATCCGTTGATTAGGCTAGGCGGATAGGGAGGGATTCCTTAGCTGCGCTAGAACTCTTGGGTGGGAAATCCGGTCGAGTGTCCTGACTCCTGTGAGGTCTTGCCACCGTTGTGGGTAAAACGGAAGAACTTTTGTAGGTGTTGGAACGGACGGGTGCATTTGTAGCCACCGAAATTAGTACGGAACAGATCAGCGTCAAGGTTGTTGTAGTATGAGAAGATCGTATGGGGGGTCTTTGTGTGACCTGTGATCTAGATTGCTATCCGGATTGCTGTGAAGGACCAAACTAGATCCGTGTTAGTTAGGGGATCAGTGGATAGGAGAGTGGGTCTTCAGCCACTATAAGTCACGGAGTGGTGGGCCTACCACTTTCAAAAGCAAGCGGCGAACCCTCTGATGGTAAAACAGAGGCAAAATTAAACCGGGTACAAAAGGGTCGACCAGACCGGATCCGCCCAGGAGGATACTTAGGACCGAAAGTTGCAAAGTCTAGAATTGAGAAGTTAGTCCAGAGACCGTGGAACTAGTAAAACCGGAAGTAGGATACGGTCCGGTCGTAGTTTTCCAGTTGGTTTTGGACGTTCCGGTTTTCAGAGGTAGAACCGGAAAGTAGAATTGAAGGGTTTAGTTGGGTTTATCTCCTTATTAGAGTTAGCTACTTCATAGGATCTCATGGGTTCGATCTTTAGGGTCATTTTGTTATGCTCTAGGGTGATTTTTGTGAGTATAATAGGGAAATTGCTTACTCTGTGTTGTGACACCAAGTCCATGTCGAATGTCTCCAAGACCAGCCGAAACGCTTCATCCGTCACTGTCGATGTCCCCTTTGAACACCTCGACTTCACAGTTTGGCACTATGAGCAATACTTGCGAACCCGGGCACTGACGCCTTATGCATTTGCGGATGCTCCAACCGCAGACACTACATCATCACAGCTTTTAGAATCCTCCAATTCGGCCATTACAAGCCAATAGTTTAAATAAGTCTACTTATTTCTATGTTTTGGAATGTTTTAGATATCTTTATCATATCTTTTTTGATGCACTACCACCCATGCATTGGAGTGAACAGTAGCAGATTAGGATAGACACTCTATAGTCTATAGGCATGCTACAAACTTTATGGATCACCGGGGGTATGGATCTCCAATATGTAAATATGCCATTCACTCAATTTTGAAATATACCGGTCACTATTTTTGTATAAATTAAGTATGTTATCCACGTCCAGTCTAAATGTGCTCTTGGAGCAAGTGTATTCTCAGCTCAACTCGCGGCTTGCACTATAAGAAACCAAAATTTATTGATGTCAAAAGGAACGGATTTTAGGTGACATTGAAAAAAACAAACCCATTTTTTTATGTCAACAATGATGTCCAATATAACATCAATGGACATCATTGTTGACATAAAAACAGGGTTGTCGTGGACGTGCGTCCGCAGCGAAATTGCGTCCAAAATCGGACGTCCGGACCCTGCGGACGCAGACGGACGGTCCTCGGTCGCCGTCCTGCGGGCGGACGGGCGAGCGGACGGATTGGCGGACGGGCGGGCGGACACACGGCCGTTTTTCTTGGCGGACGGGTGGACGGATGGGCGGACGGGCGAGCGGATGGGCGAGCGGACAAGAGAGCGGACAGATTGGCGAACGAGCAGACGCGCGAACGGTTCAAGGGCCAAGGGGTTTAGGGAGTCTGGGAGTGACCGACTGAGAGAGTGAGGGTTTGTAACTTTGCATTTTGCAATTTTGCATGATTTTCAGTTTGTTTTAGGGTTCTTCTTACATATTTGTGAGTTTTGGCGCTTCAGAAATTTTTACGTGCTACACACTTGAAATTGAGAACAAAAAATAACACAATGAAGATTTCTTCAATATCACTTGGGACAAAATCCCCCCAAAATGATAGTTTCATTAATTTTTTCAAGATAATTTGGCAACCTTGTACTACTATGAAATGCTCCGAGAACTAATAAATCTTAGCTATTCATCTCTCTAAATCGTAAGCATTTGAGCACCAAGTTCTGTAAATGTTCTTCATTCAAATCCTTTCTAAATTTGAATGCCTAGGGGTGGTAATTACTATCTCCTTTCACCTCTGCCCCGCTACTGTACTCTCTTGATTGGAATCCATCATCTTCATCACTCATGGTGTTCTCTTCATCGTTTGATGAAAGTGTTTGAGTTTCCCCTCTTTTCTCTTGTACTGTTGAAGATACACGAGCTTTCTTAGGCTTGCCCATCATTTGCTCGTTCTTTGTTTTCATCAAGGTTTTCCCTACACGTTCACGGAGGCGATCAACTGCTTTTCCTTTTCTCAACAGAAGTTCTGGAATAGACAAACGCTTATCAAGGGGGGGTTTTCCTGCATTCACTTTCTTCGCTGGAGAGAAACGCTATATTCAAAATTTTGGGAGTTTAGGACTCTCCCAAAATAATATTGTCGATTTTGATACCAATACGAATGGATGTTTTGTATATAATTTAGGTTGACAAATATTAGACATACTAATTTTTTAATGTAATTTCCATTAAAATGAGAGTGTAGTGACATACAAAGTCTCTAATTTGAACATTAGGTCAAATTTCAAGCACCAATGCTAACATTAATATACATAAAATCTTTACTTTTTGAACACCATGTCATAAGCTTTGAAGTTGGTTGTAAAGGATGGTTCATGTCATTCAAATGGTCCGAGTTCTATTCTCATTGAATATGAATAAGTGGTTGAGGGAGAGGCATGACTTGGTGCTGCCTAATGACCTATGCATGCAGCTAGGAAAGTTGTAACAATCAATCAGCCCCTACCTGAATTGTGACAATTACTTAACACAATTATCAAACACATAGTCATTAGAACCACTACCCATTTTTTCCAGTTGCTTCAAATTATCAATAATATTAGTCATAGATATTATAACATAAGTGCTTCAAGAAAAATAAATTAAAACATAGAAAAATAATAAAACTCAAATGTACTTAGAAGCAATTTATTATAATTGAAATTGAATCCTCTTGTTTTGTAAAAACAAAAGCTACATTTCAAAGCATATAAACAATACCAAACTATAAATCCAAACCAACATAATTAAAGTATATGCCATCTACTGCAATATATAAATTCCATCCATTACACAGAATATGTGGATGGGAAATACAAAATAAAGCATACCACATATACCCTTATGTACATATGGCTTCTCAATTATAGGAACTCAAGCTCTCGTTAATGACTTCAATTTGTATAGCAGGGATCTTAATCATGCACTCCTGAGTGTCTTTCTTGATCCTCGACTTCCACGCTGTCATAAGAGCATCAGTGTGTTGCCAAACAGGAGGTTCAGTTTCATCTACCTTCCAACGCAGACCTCTTTCGCTGTCCCATCCAGTGTAGAAATCTATAACATCTTGATTCCTTGATGTTGGACGGAAGTATTGAATACGGACACAATTCGGATTTTCTGGGCTGCAGTTCGGATCAGACAATGCCCTTACAATCCACACCGGATGAGTGTCACCATCTGCGGGGCGAACCGCAACAAAATAGCCTTCAAACAAATCTCGAGCTACCCAAAAGGATGGATTTGGACGACCACTCAACGGCCCAACGTACGGGTCATCTTCCCCAAACTCTTCACGCTCTTCACCATCCTCGTTCAATTCATCAGCTCGATCTGCTACTACTCGTGAAGTTGGCCAAAAACCATCTCTCAAAACACCAAAGGTAGGTAATGGTTCCATCAACGCTGTCTTGACGCCACGCCAGTACCTCACTATGTGCTCGTAACGTCTTAGGTAATCCCCAGTGACATCTGCATTGCATAAATTGTCCCAATATTTCACGAACCCCGACACACCTTTGACGATGTCATCTAAGCCTTTCATAGGCTTCAACGGAACAGGCAGCGGTTCACCCCGTGGCCACAAACTTCGCCCTTCAACATTTTCTTTCCATAATTTGATGCCTCTTCCGTCTTCTCCTAACCACTCTACATCAGTGCAAAGAAGTTTGTACTTCATGACAGGGCACCCCATTGAGTCCAGGTAGAACTTCAACTGATGTGGTTTTGTGTGTCCAACGAGGATGTCATCACCATCAACAAGCGACCCTACTATAAAACCCTTGAAATCGAGCACTTCTTCAATAAGGTGAGGGATAACAGGGATGGAATCCACATCCATGAACGACTTTATTAGTGCTGGTACTGTTGAGAAGTTGTCTTTCTTCAAATCCATGCTCCATCTTCCAAACAACGCATCTATATCGTCATATGTGTGACCCACAATCATGAAGTTCACGTACACTTCCCGGAAGATTTTGTTTGCGACAAGTAAAGACCAAAAACAGAAAACATATCTATTCTTGTTGTCTCCAGTGGCATTGTCCATCTGCACGTTCAAAATGGGCAGTAGCCGCATGGCTGGAGCTAAAGTATTTGGCAACGGCGGTAGTGACACGTTGCACATGTCTGCACCCTCTAGTACAGCCTTAAACAAAGTAGTGGACTTTGAATTTTTGAACAACTCTCTAGAAGAAGACTTCGGAACTAACTCTAAATCTCGCAACAACTTTGCCATTGATCCAACGGTATAGTTGGAGTCATGGGAGAAGACATCCAAGCCATAATGCACGTAGCGTACATTTGCATGACCATGTGCAAACATGCCCATCACAGAAACTGGTAGCTTCATGAGGCCATCGAGTTCTTTACTCTTGTGAGAGAACACAGGACAAGCGGTTTTCGAGTGATCCATTTTGTCGTGTATGATTGTAAAACATTCATGCGGAGACTTGAATGACAACTCTCGATTGATGTAATATACATCCCTATGGGCACAAGCAATGGTAAGATGCCTATCCAATCTTCTTGCCCATTTCAAAGCAGTTTGAGATCCATTGATAGCACCCTTAACAAGCTCATTTAGCTTGTCACAAGTAGCACACCAAGCAAAATTATCCCCTGGCTTCTTCACATTGAATTCTGAGAACTTTGTGGACCTTATTTTACTCAAGTTCGAAGTGGAGATCTCCTTCAATCCGAAGGCCGCATTGGAATCATTGAGTTTCTTCAATTGGTCTTTCCATTGAAATGAGGCCGGAAGAATCTTTGACACGACCTTCTCACCTGCCTTCAGACTCCGGGTGCGATGCGGCATATGATCGGCTTCCCTGTCAAGGATGCACTTTAAAGAAGCTATTGCTTGTAGGGTATGTTCTCTAGGCTTCAACAGTCCTGTATTACCGTGATCCCTTGCTTCTCGATCGAGCTTCATGTATTTTGAGTAGCGATAGAATGTAGACTCAGCAACTCCCGCAATAAGCATCCATGCGCGCAAACACACATTTATGCCTTCAATTGTAACCATCTTCCTTCGATGTGCACCTTCATGAATTTGTCTGTGCACATCAGTCTTCATGAAGGCACGGTGTTTAAATGTTGAATTTCTGTACATTCTTTCTCGAAATGCCCGAATTTTCTCCCTCGGGAACGGTTGGACACAATTCTTATTGCAACAGACCTTGCTAGACACCATGTTGATTGACTCTTGTGTAAGGAGGTCTTTTGCTCTGACAGCAGTTTGACGAGGCGGATTTCGGTTGGCACTTGCATAGGGCCTAGCAGATTTGAATGATGGTGGATTCATTAAACTTGCTTGCAGACGGTTGAATTTGTCTCTCTGTTCATGATCGCGTAAACTAGCACCACGACAGTGCACGAGCTCAATAGACCAAGCTACTAATGAGAAGACATTCTCTTCAGAAATGTCCACTTCAGAATGTGATTTTGAAATGTACACTGACACATGAGTGTCTCCAAGAGGTCCAGTGACACCAAGTACAAGATCTGAATTCACACTATGACAAGTACCTTCTCCAACAAGAACGCCCTCTCCATTATACAAAGTAACAAACTTTGTATTCCATTTTTGTCGAGGAAGCCCTTCACACTCAGGAATGCCAGCACTCATTTCTTGAAATACCTGGAGTTCATCGTCTGATGAGTCCATGAGGTCAAGTGGGACATCAACGGAGCCCATATTATCTATAACCATAAACCACAATCCGAATAGAAAATTAATAGATGAAGAAAGACCTGTCAAATTTTATTTAATGTAATTTTTTAATTTATATAAATGCAGTTTAGGGCGGACCTCCCTAAACTGCACAACTAGACAGACAAAGTTCTAGATCAATGAAGACCAATCTGATCGAAATAAATGATCATTGTACGGCTAACAACCCTTATCTGCTTTACAGTAGTGTGAAATTTTCTGAACACAGATGCCGCAGACCTGATTCATTTTCTTAATCTGTCAATATCAATGGTGTGGCGCTTTGAGGCGAATAGCATGACCACTTTGTCAGATTTTAGAAACTAAATAAGACATCCCCTCATATTTTATTTCTTAAGTACAAAAATTGTGGCATTTCAATTTAGGGCGAACCTACCTAAACTGCATGAACATAGTGTGAAATATTCCAGACTCGACATGCTGAAACCCTATAAATTGAACAAGGAAGAAGTGTATTTTAGGGCGGACCTTCCTAAACTGCATGACCGGTAGAAACTGCGTGAAGGTAGTCGAAGTCCTTTCTAAATTGAACAAGAACCTGCTTTGTTCACTGTTGTGCAATAAAAAACTATTGCAATGCAATTTAGGGTGGACCGTCCTAAAGTGTATGTCCGAACTCTCCGTGTATTGAAGATATAGCAATACCTACTTAGTTAATGCTTCTAAAACATTCAGGTTTGTCAGTATGTAGTTTAGGACGGACCGCCCTAAACTGCAATGACAGTATATATAGTGTAAATATAAATTGTCTTCATTTCAGTGGGTAAATGATGCATTGCAATTTAGGGCGGACCAACCTAAACTGCTCGTCCCACTAGTAAAAATTTTACTATATAGAATATAAATTAAGGCGTTGATGCATTTCATTTTAGGGCGGACCGACCTAAAGTGCATATCCAAACTGTTGATTTTGTGATTATTTATTAGAAACCCCAACTTATTCAAGTCTTTAGAAAATATTTAGGTTTGTCAATCTGCAATTTAGGGCAGACCGCCCTAAACTGCATGAATAGGGTCAAGGAAATTGGATTCAGTGCTACTGTATTTTGTTGTCATATTCATAAAATTATTTCCCATCGCAATGCAGTTTAGGTCGGACCGACCTAAACTACACTTCTTACAAAAACGTAATATGCTCGACATGAAATACAAGTCATGACATGGTCTACTTGCGTTTTAGGACGGACCGTCCTAAATTGCACGTCTTCAAAAACATGTAGCCCACTGAAGTTTCTAAATATAGACCCGGATTTTACGGCTATAAACCAGGGTACCTATTCATACCGCAGAAATTGAATTCAATATGATGACTTAAAACTGAACTTGTACTTGAAAATGTATGAGCACATTGCAAATTCCTCAATACGAAATTAAAATGTTCAAGAAGAAGAGGAGAACTCTGTCGAACTTGAAATCTGTTGCGTTCTATGACTATGCACAAAGTACTGGAGTGCTACAAATGTCTGGACAAAGAAAATGCTTTCATCTGTTGGTTGTACGCAAAGCGCACCTTGAACTGCAGAACGCCTCGTCCAACTGTGCCGCGTTTAAAGTCTTCAAACCACAACAAAAGAAAATGACAACAATGAATAACAGAGAGCTTGAACAGGTTCACGATCACATAAGAAAAGCCAAATGAGAATGAGAACGACACTAACAATCTCAACGCGCATACACAAAGCACCCGGCCACCCGCGCCGGGGGGAGCAAAGTTTTGGCGCCGGAAGGGGGCCGTGCCAAAACAAAATGAATTCAAATTTCAAATTTTTTTTCGAGAGATTCGTTTTCCACTTTGTAGCACTTTTTCAGGTCACATGATCTTTGGAAGAAGTTCGTGCAGTCTTTCATTAGAAAAATAGTCGTCCACTTGACAGTGCTTACTTCAGATTCAAGCCTATTTCAGGTGTTTGCGGATTTGCAAAGTCAACTATTGGAAATTTTTTTCGCAAATCACAATGTTGACAAAGCAATATTGCGCTCGATTTTTTGCCTAACATTAAAGATTTCCAGAAGTAGGTGAGACATTCTCTCCTTCCTTTTCCTTGCCACGCAACAATGCATGTGCAAAGAATGTATTGAACTTTTGTAACTTTGTTGACTTTGCATTTTAAAAATAAAATCTCTTTGTTTATGAATGTTGGTGTACAAAATGTAAACAACGCTTTAGGGTTTAGGGTTTAGGGTATAGGGTCCAGTGTTAAAAATTTGGATTAAATGTTCAACATTCGAAAAAAGCGTACATACATAAACATTGAAAAAACTAGAAAAAAAAAGTTTTAACACTTTGGCATAAACCAAAGCCTTACAAATGAACTTAAAAAAAATTAATTGATACTTTTTCAAATGGGTTTGAGTAGTTAAAAAAATGTAAAAGTCCATGAATTACTCTTTTTGTTTAAAATAATAGAACATTATGAAAGACATACAATAAATCAATTAGTATCCTTGGCAAAGCCAAAAATTACTGTAACTAAAGTTATGCATTGCATTCCAAGCAAATTTTCAATGCTTGCCCATTTAATAAATCATGTACACGTTTCATGGCCACTGGACTGAAGATGTCCAAAATTTAAAATGTCATGAAATTTTTAACGTGAATACTCAAAATTTTCATTAAGGAAGTTCAAATTAGTTGTGGGCATTATATTCAAATTAGTGCTGAGCATTATATTGAAAACAAAGTACACATACAATAAAAAAAATAATTTTTTGTTTTTTTACAATGTACTACGTGAATTTTTACATTCCACATGAGAATGTAGAAAGATAAGCACATAAAATGAAAGATGCATTTGGTACTCATGTTAAAAATTATGTAATTGTATATTTTTTTGGATGTTCAATGGAATCATGAACACCCTTTGCAGAGGACTTTCCTATTGCACTAAATAATAATTATGGTGTATGAAGATCCTATATGATGGACTTTTCAACTTTTTTAAACATAAACACATGACTAAACAATCATTTTTAACTGAAAATTTGGGTGATTGACACATACAATGAACTTTGGAAGTGGCAAAAGGTGAGGTCATCTCTTGAAGTGAAGAACATTAATTATTGAAATGATTAAGTTGGGAAACCCATCATGGTGGAGTCCACCTTGCATTCACATCATACTCTCAATTATAAATTATAAGCTTACATTATGGTAATTCACACTTGCAAGTGCCATTCAATCATGAAGGCACTGGCACTATAATTATTTGAAATGTGCCACCAATCATGCAAGTTATTTTCTTAGTTATCTATAGAAAGTAGCCAAAATTTGAAAGGCATCTGTAGTACATTAAAATTTTAAGGTTTTATTTACTTCTTCAAAAATGAGTTGGACGTTTGAACGCTCAATCCATGGAATTTGAGAATTCAAAACGTTTACAACTTGCACCATATTTATGTGCTTGCGTGCAAAACCAGGGTTGCTAGCAGGCGAGCTTGTGAGTATGAGCCCATGAGCCTGTGAGCCTATGAGCGGGAAAGATTTTTTATTAAAAAAATGTGGGGGACCTATGACCGTGGATGTAAGTGTATTTTTTTTGGGAAGATTTGAACTCATTCTTTTGAAATTTTACTTACTTACAAACTTAAATGAAATAAAAAATTGCAACAACCAATTGTGTTCAACCCAGAAAGGCCATACAGGACGTCAAATGTCTAATGAATGACAAAATAATCTCATATGTAGGACGTAACTGCAACTATTCATTGACATAATTAAAGGTGGAAAAGAGAGATTTTCTACAATACTTTGACTCCCAATAATTATTTTGGGTATTGTTAAAGTAAATGATGTCACACGGTTCTAGAATCATTGATTTCTACGGGACCCTATCCGACGTTCAAGAGTTAATTTTGACAGAAAACATAAAATGCAAAATGTTGAAGGGGAATGAATCATACTAAAGATGTAGCCATAAAACACACAATCAAATCAAATCATACTGTAAATGAATACATAACAATTTGACTCATGAGATATATCAATCTCATAAATCTAGGTTGTAGTGGACTGAGTTGCAGATGCCAAGCTACTCTCAGACTCTGAAGTCTCTTTCCCCTCTGTTGCCGATTCATTTATAAATTGCAGAACATTAAGAGCATAGGTATCTTTTCTACGTTTTGGTTCTAAGCTACCAAAGTTTGCAAATGCTGATGCTAATTGCTCAGCATAAACTGGAAGATCAAAAGGCTTCTCTGGACTTAGTACTAGTTTGCGTCTCTTCCTCAATGCATCTGTAGACATCAGTTTCTTACGCCTACAAAAAAAACATATAGAATATTAGAGTCATGAAATAGAAGAACTAGGATGTCAAATAGCACTTGAAAAATATAAAAAACTTACTTACTAGGTTTAGTTCGGCGAGGAAATTTCCGAGGAACCACTATCATTGCATCCGGATCTTGTGAAGATGCAGCCGGCAGTGGCAGTTGCGTTTCAGTTATTATCACATCTTCTTCAGTGTTCCTTTTCATAGGTTCAAGGACGCCGTGAAAAACAGTGTTGTCTTCCTCTAAAGCCACTATGTGTCGTCCTGTGCCGCGACATGCTGTAATTGATGCACCTACAAATTACAAAATGCAATTCATATCAATGAATCATTATATGAACATATATATGAAAATCCAGTTACTAAAATGAAAACTAACCAGTGGATGCTGTGCAGTCGAAAACCAAGTCGCCTTCTTCAGTTGTCCCCTCTATAAGGAATTGGAAGAACCTAGCATCCTTTTCGCGAGGCCCTCGCCATGGAATTTTGGTTAGTGGATTGACCAACATGCTCTCTTCAGTTGTGTAGTTAATTAATGTATCATCCTTGCGTAGGTCTACTTTTGCCTTTTGCATTGCTTGTGATCGCTTCAAAGAGAACCCTGAGTTCTCTTTATCACCGAGGTCCTTCACCAAGAGAGTGATTCCAAACTTCAAAGTCTACAGTCACAAAAAAATTATGTATTAGAAAAGAATACAACCATCTGTCAATGCCAGTTTCCATTAAAATTATGAAAATATTTGAAAAACACTAACCGTTTCCGAGTCCTCCACAGCTGAAGTTAAATGCATACGATTGATACCCAACCATTCCTTCTTCATTACCAGTGAAGGATAAGACTCGCACAATCCTGCAATAATGCCCTTTGAATCGGCACACCACGACTGAAATACTATCATGCAACCATGGTCTTGTAAGTGCATATCTGCAAAGAAGAAGGCCGATTGAATGGCTTCATACTCTGGATCTGAATTCCATGAAGGTATTGCTTTCTCTGGAGAAGATACATCTGGGACAGGTAAATTCTCTTGGCAGTCAAAGAAGATGAGGTCCACTAAAGGTGCTTAGCTCACTTTACCTCCATACATACGGGACTTCCCTGGTGCCAATTGCAGAAACGAATTTATGCAAACAATCAATTATTTATACAACTTTTTTTCAAAGGTCCACAAAAAAAAGGATTCATAGTTCTAGACAAAGCATCATGGTTACCTTCTTCAAAAAGGTCGTCACTTCAGTATAGCACTTGGGCACCTCGGACTCCATGTTATCCATCACGTCCACTATAGAGACGTTCAAGATCAATTCCTCTGAAGTCACGTCTGCATCATCACCAAGAACTATGGCTTGAGTACCTTGTGTTACGATGTCCTCTGTGAAATCTGGAAGTATCGCCTTCCTCTTCAACCCACTTTGGGATCCACTTTGCATGTGCGAGTTCTGATCAACCGTTGAAGACGCCGGTACTTGTTTATTGCCTTCTTCTTTCTTCTTGCCTTTCCCTTTCCCCTTGCCCTCTTCTTTCTCCTTCTCCTTCTCTGCTAACTTCATAAGACGGTCCGCTTCTTTCTTCTCCTTGTTCTCACGAATCTCTTGCTCTTTGTTCTCTTTCTTCTTGTCAGCAACCATTCTCCTTGCAATTGCTTTCTTCTTCTGTTGATCAGTGTAGTTATTGAATTCGGGAACCTCCAAGTCAATGACGCCAAGACCATCTAGTGATTTCCGAAGTTCTACTTCCGATGGATGAGTAAATGTCAACGGACAATCTAGATACCACGCACCACCAGTCAGATGAGCCGTCGTGAATGTCTTCAATTGGCTTGACGTGAACATGCACTCTTCAGAACTCCGGTCCAACCATGTGGTTAGAAATGGAGGAAGATCCTCCCTAGGTATGGCGTTCTTCCCTAAAAGCTCGTACTTGAAATACCTACAATAAGAACATTCAAAAAATTAGTAACAATCACATAGCCGAATTCTTTGTTACAAATAACACAAATTCACTGAACAAATAACTACGTATGCTCATCCTTCGAAGAAAGTAAGGAAACATAAAATTCATATTTACATAAACATACCGGAAAAGAACTCTACGAACAGCATCATTTGATCCATCAAAATTTGAGAAGGTCTCCGACTTCTTAAAAGGGTTTGATCCCTTCAAAGCCGGGCCAAAACCTTGATCCCAAATCTTCCTTCGCCATCCTTCTATATACTCTGGAAGATACTCCGGTTGAAGTGGGGATGCCATATTGATTTTTAGGCCATCTTTATTGACTACATTGTCAAAGTACTCTACCGCACTATCCTCAATCTGCATTATATTCTTATCAGTACAACTCCATTATCATTTCGTATACATGAAAAACCAAAACTGCAAAATGTAGTACTTCATGATTTTGTCATTATATACATGAAATATCATTTACATAAATACAAACACTTACCCCTGCCCACCAAACCCATTTATTGAGGAAAGGCCCCAATTTATCTTCAGAAACTGGCTTTGGAGGGAAACGCCTGGCATCCCGTGAAGGCATAGACGAGTTCCACCACTTCAACAACTTTGTCTTCTGTGCTGCAGAGGTATTGCAAGTGGCTACCATTTGTAGCTTTTCCAATGTCATTTCAGGAACCTCATTTGTGGTCCAATGCTTTTCAACCTTCACAAGGAAATAAAAAAATTTTAGCATTAAATAAATCACAATAATAAAAAATAAGACAATCGTTTTTTACATCATAAATCTTCATCACCTCTTCCAGAAATCCTGGACCGTGAGTAGGATTTGCCATCGCAAGCAATTTTCCCATTTTCACGTACAACTTTGCCGCCTTCTCCTTAGCTCCAACCCTCATGGCATTAGCCACCCCTTCATCACTTTTATTTTCAGATGCTGTCACTTCATTGTACTTCCGTACTGCGGCATCCGCTCCTTGAGCTATCTCTTGCTAAAAAATAACATCAACACAATTTCAATTATACCAAATTTGCACATTCTTCAGCCCTTCCTATATTGTAATGACCTAAAATGAAAGATATATAAAATAGTTAGAACATTCTCACTCTTACCCGAAAAACAAAAGCCGTGAAGACCTCCATTGGCATTGAGTACCATGTTTTTCTCACTGATTGCGTACCACAACGTTTCCTCTCAGAAGGTCTCAACATTTCATTGAACTTCTCCATGGGAAGAAGCCCATACTTTTGAACACGATAAAGAGTATGAACTAGATTGGTCTTCACATGGGAATCCTCCGTTGACCTACAATTCACATTAGGCTACAAAATCATTTCATACATATGAATAAATTGAATAACAAAATAATAAAAGTCAAAGATTAAGTTCAATCAAACAACATCATATGATACACGCTTACTTATTGATGTCATGCATAATCTGCATGACAAGCTCTATTCTCCCTTTCGTGTCCAAAATGATGCTGTCTACTGAAATGTGCCAAGCTCGATTCGCCACATGCAGCCTCGAGATATGATTCATCCACGCCAAGCGACGGTGATTTCCATCATAGATAAAAAACTTCGAGTTCTTCAAGTACCTCAACTCTGGTAATGAATCTAAGTACTCATTGAAGATGTCATTCTTTGATTTCCACAAAGGACCCCAAGCATCCATTTCATTTGTCGAGAATTCAGAAAACTCCCCCGCCTCATTAGTTGTGGAAACATAAAAAACTGCGGCTCCATCTCGATATCCATGAACAAACTCTTGTTCAAGTTTTACAAGATCACAAGAGAGGGTGGGCCTAACCATTAGCATGGGTACCAATCTGCACAAAGGTATGCGCATTCGGGAGTGTTTTTGAGGCCTCATCCTCAAACTCTCGATGGTGGCCACAGAGTCTACCTTCTGCAACCGTCGGAGTTCATCTTCGAGCAACTCCTTCTCCTCCTCCTCATCAACATCATTCACCTCAACATCTCCTTCTTCCTCAGTGCCAATTTCTGGTTGACCTCTTTCACTGGTAGGTGGAGTTGAATGAACTTTCTCTGCCTGTGACAGATTAATTGGTGACTCCTCCATCTGCAAGATCATGTATATTTTTTAGAGCAATTACGAAATATACGGAAGTCCTCCAGAAGTTCCAAGTTAAACTTGCAAAACAAATCTTTACTATGATGGTAAGAAAATTCTCAATACAAAAGATTGTACAAGTAATACATAATCGCCCGTATCATAATAACACCAATGACTAAGTAATACAAATGCTGCAACACTGCAGCTGCCTCTATTCCTTTCAAACTCAATCAATTTCTACACTAGCATCTGAATCAGAACTCAAGTGGATGAGGACAATATCGTGCCTGCCCAATCCGAAGCTTCCAGCAGTATCTCTAATATCCTCAATTGGTGAACTAGAAATGGAGATTGATGTTTGACAATTAGAGCTACTATACTTAGTCTCAGAACTCTCAGGAGAGAACACTGGTTGTTTTCGTTTTCGTTTTTTGGAATCACTGAACCTACTGCAACAAGGTTCATCTAATTGATCAGCTGCTCGATCACAAGCATCAAGAATGTCTCCAAGGCTTACCAAGTCAGTGTCTTCATGAGGCAATGACTCGCTAGCAATGTTGATGTTTCTATCTTCTGGAGTCCTAGGTTCCGAAGTTTCCGCAACATCTGCAATATGGATTGCCATATTGGAAGGTATTGGTAAAAGGGCATGGTCGTTCAGACTCTCATGTGTATTCATCTGCAAAACCATTTTAATAATAAGGTAGGCCAATGTTAGTTACAATCGAATAAATTTTTAAAAAATAATACTAAGTGTACATCAATAAAAAGTAAGAAGAAAAAATCAATATTAAAAACAGAAATTAACATCTCAAACTTACTTGACTTCCATTTCAGCATTCCCATAGCTAGAATACCAAATATTTATAAATTCTGTAATTTGCACGAAAATAGGGAAAGCCCTCTTATGACATATGCCTACCCCTTCCTTATAATCATAGAAGGAGGAAACTCAAGGAATCGAAACAATTAAAAAAATAGAACTCATGTACATTGAAACATTCCTAAAATTAAAAATATACTTCTTTCTACAAGACCACAATGAAGTGTAATGCCACCCACCACCATAAACCCTGTCGGGTCCAACGGGGGCTTATATAGTACCTTACGCTACCCTATTTTTTTGTCTTGCAGTCCAACACTCACAGAAACTTAAAGGTAGAGGTTGGACACTTCATATCTAATAAATACATTAAAGGTCAAAGTAAACGACTAATTTACAGTAGTTCCCTTCATTGCTTCCTCACAATGGATTTCGTAAACTTCCATAAAGAATAAACAATTAATTTTTGGTGATTTTTCCATTAAAGGTATGACAAGAAACTAAATTAGACTTGGAGGAAAATGAAGTCAAAATCCAACTTTTTTTCAATAGAATCAAAACAAAATCACGTGGACATCACTTGAGGTCATTCCCGGTCAATGCACCCAAACATGGCTGCTGAAACGTACTGTAAACCCACTACTAACGTCCATATTCAGTGTCCCTCACCATGGAGACTAGGATAGCAAGACGAGAAATAGGAGTACCGTGAGCTACCCCAAGGAACCCTGTCGGGTCCGATAGGGTTCCTTGGTGTAGTTCACGCTACCCTTGGTTTTGGTCTTGCTTTTTCATGGCGTGTGCGTTTTCGTCCACGGCGTTTGCATTGACCATAAATTTCTCAATGATCTTGAAGTCACGTCGACTACACTAATGATGGTATTTAGTGTTATGTTACTAATAGTTTTACTTGAACTTCTACCACACCCACTCAAAATTTCAATTGCTTTGCATTTAGTGTTGTGTTCACCATTTCTGAATTCATATTTTTAGGTTTTTATTTTTTTCATTGTAATTTGATGAAATAATATGTAACACTAACTGCTTTAGAAATGCTATAACTTTTCACTCCTTGTAGGTATTTTCACGAAAATAATAAATCCTAGTATCATTCTAAGTAGGAAAACTCTACAACCACACTTGGTAAAAATATTCGTGAAAATAATAAATCTTAGTATTATTCTAGGAGGAAAAAATGTATAACCACACTTGGTAAAAATATTCATCAAGAGTAAAAACTTTTGACTTTTTTAAATCAATTAGTATACGTACTAGTATTTATCATCACTACTATACTGCTACCGAAGCGTGCTGTACCCAATCAACTGCTCATGACAAGATCGGAGGAATGGAAAATAAAAAAAATAAAGAATCGAAGGACCATGTTGAATCCTCATTGCAGTACTGCAAGATAGGAATTGGGGGTAGCGTGAGCTACCCCAGGGAACCCTATCGGACCCGACAGGGTTCCTTGGGGTAGCTCACGCTACCCCCAATTCCTGTCTTGCTGGTCACTTTGCCCTTCTTACCTCCAGCATATTCCAGACCTTTTGGCTTTGTGGCCTTGCTTGAATTCTACCTCGATCTAAAAGATTGATTTTTTAATTTTTTACCTACGGAGCTGCCGACATCGTAAGTGGGATCGTAAGCTCCTGCAATGACTACGGCCAGACGAGATTGCCCATTTTTATCATTCTTTCTCTGTATGGTGGACTCGGAAATTAAACTGGAGAGATGAACTTAGACTCAGTTCGACTCCAGCACGCAACCTAAGCTAGAAGCCATGGGAGGAATTCAGAACTAGGACGTTCAACTGCCGACGTAAACTACTGTTGTTGATGAGCTGCAGTTTGGCGACTAAGTCCGGTCCGTCCCAGACAAACAATCATTGTCTGTCATTCCATTGCAGTGGACATTGTAAGTGGGATCGATCTGCGCACTTTAATTTGCATTGTGATCATTGTGCCAAACTATCTCTCCAACTTCTCAGTTCTATAACCCCCGCTATAACCTCGCAGAAGCCCAACTGATCGAGAACTTGGAACGTCGGCTTCGAACTTGGAACTAGCGGTTCATGATATTGAACTAGAATCTAATGATCGAGTTCATATTACTGATCGAAACGAAGACTGGGCGATCTTCCGCAATGAGAGCCAGACATCAAAATGGAAGTACCATGCTAATCTGGTTGTTGTGAGCGTCATTTAAAGTCGGTGCCAGATCCACCTCTTCCGACTGCACCCGCTGTCGTCTCCTAGTGTTCTACATTCTCGAAAGATGGAGCGTACCGCCGAAGTTCGAAGCCACCTGCAGGACTACAAGCCTTCAGCTACAGTAGAAGAGCAACTCAATGAAGCTTCAATGAACGGGAAATGGGAACTGAAAACTACAGTAAGACAAGAGAGAACACTTACCGAAGGGGACTTCAGGGATACTACGGGAAACTCGTGGACCTTGTACCTCAGACGACTGTGCTCAAGTACTAAAGGCACGAAGCAAGCACTTGAGGATGTGTGGGAGACACAGTAATTATATACTGGCAATCGAAGATGGAGGAAGGAAGTTCTTACGGAAGATTCCCAGGAAGAACCTCCGGAAACGCATTTCAAATATAGAACATTCCTTCCCTCGATTTCAGTATGGCCACATGCGGTCCGTCATTCCAGTATGGCAGGAGATTCCACTCTCATAATGGTACACATGGAGTACAGCTAGTTCAGGGGAAAAGAATTTTCGGTGGCCTTCACTTTTAGCGAGTTTAGATCCTGAGATGGCACGTCCTGCATGCGACGTCGTCATGTGCTGTAATTTTGGACGTTTGAATTGAGAATATGCTGATTTAAAAAAAAGCTCATTTGCATGCGCAAGCTCGGCTGTTTACGGAAGAATGTCAATGAAATTTGGTTTGTGGTTATGAATTCGGTGCATGCATTTGGATGAGCTCGGCTGTTTACTATTGAATCTCAGTCAAATGTGTATTCTACTTATGAATTCAGGTTTTCCTTTACATGAAGAGGAGTGTGTCATTTTAATGCCCGTCAGTTGATACTCTCAAATTGCACCCGGAACCGTAAGGTAGGTGGCTCTAATCTGGACCCGCTCCTAAAACCGATTTGGTAGATTTTACTTCTTGAGTGTATCAAATGCATACATTTTAGAAGGGAGTCGGATTTATAAACCACTATTTTCCAGCTTCATAAATCTGTAACTAATTCCACAAAGGTCCAGAGAATATGAATCGACTAGGATTAGATGTCAATTAAATTTTTTTTTCTACGCCAATTCACTAAAAATTGTTTCGATTTGTTTAGCTTTCCCAAAAATGCAATGACCTCTTTAAGGGTCGGTTTAAGAGCCACCTACCTTATATCATGAGAATACTGGAGTGCCCTGTGCCGTTGCCACAACTCAAAGCATACTTAGAAATGAATCAATTTTCTAATGCAGGTCCGAACTTCATGAAACCAAAAACTTGAAGTGCATTTTGTTGAATACAAAATGAAAGAATAATCATTATGACTACTGTCAAATATGGAATAGAAAGATTCATTCATAATTTCACAGAATGTTCACGAATGCTATGCTGATTAGTTCTCTTCTGACTATTATCTTCAATTTTTACTCTATACGAATAATTACATTCCCACTACAGTGAATAGAAAAATTAAGTTTTACGATACCACTATACTCTCTTCACAGTCTACACTAGATAAATATTTTCATTTCCTGTCAAAGGATGCAACTATGTGGGTTATGTGGATTTGTGTAAGGTTAATGGCTTGGGCTTATAAAATGGTGTGTGCCACCGTATGCCGAAGCCAATGAATGATAAAGGAACTTGCCATGATGAAGGAACCTAATTAAAGAGGCAGGTTGATTGGCTTATTTCATTGTTTATTGTACTATATCCATAACATTGGGCATGATTTATAGTTACTAGAAACTATGAAAGTTAAATAGGATTATAAATAAAGTTTAGCCTAGAACTCACAATCAGAAGTTAGTTTCATATTCATCACAATTGTAATGAATGTAGACATTTGGGCCATCCATGAGGGAATTTGAAGAAACATATATGCAATCCCCATGAGGCAATCCGAGGGAATATATAAACCATCTTCTTTCTTTAGGAAGTGCTTTGGAAGCAGTTCTAATTACTGAAGCATAGACAGTACAAATGGATGTGTTCATTTATGTACATAAAATTGCAATGCAATCCCTTTTTATTGTATGTGGAAAATAGGTTATTCTATTATATTTTTGTACTGTATACCTCAGTGGTAGTCATGTTATCAACTTTCAAATAATTGGTGCAGAAAGAAATCAAAGAATTCTATTGTAGACAATCTGAGTCTACTAGAGTATTAGGCTTAGTTGCCAATTATTCTATTTTTTGAAATTGTTGCGCAAATAATTCTATTGTAGACAATCTGAGCCTACTAGAGTACTAGGCTTAGTTGCCAATTATTCTATTATTTGAAATTGGTGCGCAAGTACTTATTCTATACGTAGTATAAGTGTGCCAGGCATAGCCGCCAACATCAATAAATGTTTAACTGTGGGGCCCTATTATGAGAATGTTGTAGAAGTTGCAAGACAGTTGTTAATGTCTGGTAAATTTGAAGTTTAACTACTTCCTAGTATCCTATTCAGTTTTCAGTAGTTGTATAGTAAAATCAATATGCATGAAAATGCACTATAAAAGAGTGAGTATTCGTACTCAGAACACCAAAGACTAATTTGTAGTTGATCTTGACTATTGTTTTCAAGTGAAGATTGTATCATGGCTTGCATCCGTGTAGATGGCCATGACATTCCCCTAGTGTTTCCAGTTGATGAGGGTAGACACGCTAGAGTTCTGAGCCATCTCTTGCACATCCGTTTTAGATTTGTGGAGTCGTCCATCTATGTAGAAGAAGAGAGAATGTCTGAATCAGGAGAAGTACAGCAGTCAATTCCAATATTGAAGTCTATAGAGGAAGGAAGTCAGTGTTGGTATCTTCCTATTGGAAACTATAGAGCTTATGGGCTACCATTGTCTATGGTAAATGCATCAACCGAAATTCGAAGTAGGCAGTTAGATAACTCTTCTATAGATATACCATATGTTGCTCATATGGTTTCATGCAGTCCTAGTCGTCAAGCTTTGCCAGTCCTTTTTGATAACTCAGGTCTTCGCCCAATTAAAATTGAGAAGTTAGATACCATCATAGAGTTGTCAAGTGAATTAGAAGGAGAGTCCTCTAACTTAACAGTCCGGAGAACTGCATGCAAAATTGAAGTTGCATGGCAGGGAAATGCTTCAGTGAAGCCAGTGTCAAGCAACCCATCAGACAGTGGAGGTGAAACTAAACTGTCCCGTCCTCCATTGCCACCAAATATAGAAAACCGAGTCAGTATAATGGAGTCTTTGAGGGGATTAGGCAGAATGCATCGTTCACAAAATGAGTTGTCAACGACGGACTTGAACAGCATGAAGCACCATTGCGTACAGTTTCTTCCACCCATGCTCAATGAAAATGTCATATTTGAGTTGCCTCCATGTCGTTCATCTGCTTCTTCATCAGCGGCCAAGAACTTGGAAGGAATGGACAAGAGATATGATGGACACCCATGGTGCAAGTTGGTGACTACAAACATCCACAACTCCGACAAGTTGAAGTTCCGTAAGTCATACTGCGCTGGTCATCTTGTTTGTGTAAATGTAGAGTGTGACTATCTGAAGAGGGCTTCAAAGCGCAACGAAACTGAGTGGACTGGTGCGACAACCTTCGCTTTCACAATAGGGGATACTCCTCCTAAAGACTGTACTCTGGTTTGCAAACTCTGTAGGAAAACTCCTACGTGTCTAAGCACCTGTGATGCTAGGATGTACTACTGCTATAGTGAGAATCCAAAAATGACTAGGGCCGCTATTCATTTTGGACATCATGCTCACCCTACTGCCAAAGGCATGTATAGAGATTCTGCAAAGAAGATTAGTGAATTGATTGCAGAGCAAGTGGCCAAAACACCAACGGCCACGAACTCCGCCATTGCTCTATCAGCAAGCAAAGACTTCCTTACAAACTATCTATTCCACAACGGAAATGGAGAGAAGAAGATGTTGCAAGGGGAGGAATTAAAGGAAGTGATGGATCGTTTCCAGTATTTGAGCAGTCCAAACATTCGGAATGTGATTTCTTCATTTCGCTCAAACAATAGAGGAGGAGTCATAGACAACATTATGACCATGAAGAGAGATTCAAAGTTTGAATTCATTCATGATAGCGTTTTTCCTGGTCAAGGAAAGGAGAAGGTATACCTTTTCAAGATGCTGACCGAAGGACCTGGTAGTGGAGTAGACTTGGTGAAGCGCATGCAGCTAGGGGGGAATCTGCAGAATGCATGGATGATGTTTGACCACGTGAAGCGTGTGAAGGACTGGACTACAATGGCTTGCCACGTGTACGATTCCGAGTACAAAAAGGTAATGACCATTGCAACATGCAATATGCAGTCAGAAGATACGGAAATTCAAGTGCAATTCTAGAGGTCATTGAATGTAGTCATGTCAAGACATGGACTAGATCACCCAAACTTCAAAGGGTTCATGGCAGATGGTGCCATGGCCAATTGGAATGCAGTTCGAATTGTCTATGGAAGTGGATGTGCCAATGAGAAAATGGAGAATAGGGAGAGGACATGCTTACTACATTGGAGTACTTCTCTCCAAAAACATACTCAGAAACATATTAAGGAAGTATTTCAATAACACCACAATACACTCTGCAAACAGTATAAAGATGCTAAAACTATGGAGGAGGCAGAGACACGTTACCTAGCAATTCGTTCATGGTGGTTATCATCAGGTGCTACCACGGAAGATGCACTTCATCACTTGGAGCATTGGTTGGCATTTTGGCATTTCAGATACCGACAGTGGGGGGGGTTCATGCAAATGGTAAGAGAATATTAACTTTTCTATATGTGAAGTTGTTACCGTACAAGCAAGTTGTAGTCATATTCGATGTAAAAAATGAATTGTATATTGATGATGTATTATTTTGTTTCAGCATAAATAGTATGTGTTTTCTAATTAATTATTTAGGAATGCCTTTTATGCCATTTGAACTATACATGCACATAATTAATGGTTTTCAGTATTTTCTGTAGGTCGAATGAATGAAAGTAATTATGAGAAGTAATTTTGGTTATTGGTTGCATGTCTAGGATTTGAATCTAGAAGAGATGGCAGATATGCCTTCGTGCAATCTATTAGAGACAGTTCATAATAAATGGCTTCAAATGTCTGGCAACCGAGGAAACAATTTGTTTGATGCCACATGTGATGATAGCATCCGTGCGTGGATGCAAATGACAAACTACCGTGCATATTTGAGAGGCCATGCCTCTGGATCCGGTCCGTCAAAGGGGGAGTTGAAGTTGAGAGCTGCAAGACGAAGTGGAGACCCTAAGAAAATGGCAGAAGCATTGAATTCCCTACCTGGGTCTGAAGGAATTGGAAGTCGTATACCACATTTGGAAGGAGAAGAGATATTTGGGAGCACGAAGAGGAAATTGGACGTTCCAATTGGTGATGCAGGAGACTCACATCGACCAGACAAAGTAAATTTCTCTCAATCTCGTGTCCGAACAAGGTCTACTATTCCTCCTATAAACTCTTCGGAAGGCAAAGAAAAAGAACCAGAGTCAAATAGGTATAACCATGTCACAATCGCATTTGAAAGTGACTGTGACACATCAAAGTGGCACATTGCAAGGATCAGTCACAAATCTAATGCTAAGTGTCAAGCTCAACAGCGAGGGTCAAATATGAAGTGCACTGCTCGAATTGCAAGAGGACGAAAGGGAACAGCAGCTCCAACTTATCGTAGTAGAAAAGAAGATTACGGAACAAAACGAGAGGTATTTGCAGACTTCTGGTTCTATGCAGATGATATTGAACGATGTGTGAAGGGTACGAAGCGTAAGTGGGTAATAGATTGGCCGGATGTGCCAGAAATTTGGCCTATTTTGACAGGAACAAACCTCAGTCGAGACGAGACTTTATTGTTGCAACATGCTGGCTTCCGGTTGCAAGAACAACCTACATTGTCACCACGTCGTTTGTTCAGCATGTCAAAGATTTTTGAAAGTGTTGTGTATGATGAAGTCTCGCCAACAAATGCAGATGTGTATCCTACAATGAGGAACAATCGAACCATACGGCGAATAGCAAATGCACCAACTACAGAACAACGCAATAAGTGGGAGAGTGCAGGCAATGTTAGAGGTCAAATTTTGGGAGTGACCTTGCTTCCTTTCCCGGGACTAGGAGCAATCATATCTCTAGAGACTGGGATAGATCAGAACAGAAATGTGTATCGAGTAACCGTGGGTATGTTCCCTTCCTGCACATGCCCAGACTTTGTGAACATGTCTACTTCAGCTATTGGAGGACGTCAACAGTATGTGAATTGCAAGCACCTATATTACTTGTATCGATATTTCTGCAAGATGGACATCCATGACGACAAATTCATTCATGCACCGAGTTATAGTTTCAATGAGTTGAAACTTCTTTTACTTCGAGCAGGAATAATCACTATGCCACAGTAGGCACGTATTAAACTTCATATGTATTTGAATGGTATTTTTTTAATATATTTAAAATACCATTGAATTGATGGGAAGTAAAGAAAAATGGAAGCTTGAAAACTACAATTGAAATCGGTAATGTAGTTATGCAAATATGAATATGAATGACATTTTCTTTTCCTTCTTGTTTCTTTTTCTCTTCTTGAATTGTATTTCACATGTCTTTCCCCTTTTTTTACCTTGGCTTTCCATTAGTATTTCCATTCTTCTTGATATTGACTGTCATTTGTTTCGTCATGCAATTGTATGTTTTTTTATTTTTTTCCTATCCTAAGTCCATACTATTTTTTTTCCTCCATTGTTACTTGTATTTCATTTTATTTTTCTATTTTGTATAATTTAGTATCCTGCTTTTCACATTTTACTTCCCATTTCTTTCTTTTGTTTTCCTTTTGTCTTTCATGTCATTTATCTTTTATGGTTGCTTACCCATTTTCTAGGAAGACGTCTTCTATGCTTTATATTTATTTTTTTCAATTGAGTAATCACGCCATTAAGTTGGAGTATATTAGCGAGAGGTCCATGAGACTGAAATGTGATGGCCCCGGTTCGAATCCCGTGAGGCCCAAAATTATGCCGTTGGGCGCAATCTCCATATTGAGCTAAGTCTTAAGAGTTCTTCTAGAGCAGCTATAGTGGAGGCTAGGTAATGTCCATCAAATATTTTTTATAGTGTTCTTTGCTAAACTAATTATATCTTTTCCTATAAATGATTGGTGATTGCATACATAGTTGCATTATAGAGTTGGAAGTACATGCCTAACTGTATATTAATGTTGAAGAAAATTTTCACATATCAAATGGTAATTATTGAAATAATATATTTTTTTAAATTCACGATCATAGGCGGCTTGGTCATAGGACCCAAATTTTACTAAAAATAGTAAGTACAAGTCTTTTTTTAGAACAAAAATTTTTAACTTTTTTTTTGGGGGGGGAAGGTGGATTTTATAATTTTGGGGGCTCCACGCTCGCAAGGCTTATGCTTGCAGCTCATAAGCTCGCCGCTCAAGGCTCGCACGCTAGCGTCGTTGCGTGCAAAACCTTTTTTTGTAGCTTTCCAGACTCAAATAATATACACTTGTAATAACGCTTAGAGCTAGTGTTGGCATCGTGGATCGGTGGACCGATGTAATAAATTCTTCTCAACAATTTTTTAATCAATAAAATGAATTGGAATGTTCCTAATTTTAAATTTGGGTTCAAGATTTGTAACAAGATTCTTTGAATTCAACTGAATAAATATAAATTTGTAGATTGTAATATATATTTTTTTCATACCTTTTAATTATTCGAAATGGAACTACAATTTCATATGGATAAAAATTTGAAGTCTCTCAATATCATTTATTGCAATTAATTTGTTTTGGCATGTCTCCAAGTGCCTAGAAGGAACATTAGTTTCGTTTTATTATGAAATCTAAATTGCTCATTTAGTATGCAACTCGTACATGTATTTGGGTTTTATTATTTTCATATATGTCATGGCTTTTCAACTTTATTATTTGTAAACTACAGCACATGAGTTATTCAATTAGAAGTTCTTTTGCATGTAAAAATGCATAAAAGGACCTTTAATATTGTTTTATCATGAAATCTAGATGTTCATCTAGTATGCAACTTGTACATGTATTTCGTTCATTTATTATTTTCATATATGTCATGGCTTTTGGGCTTCAATATTTGTAAACTACAACACATGACTTATTCAATTAGAATTCTTTTGCGTGTTAAAATGAATGAAATGACCATCAATAATGTTTTATCATGAAATCTAAATGTTCAATTAGTATGCAACTTGTACATGTCTTTTGCGTTTGATTATTTTCATATACATCATGGTTTCTGGACTTTAGTATTTCTATACTACAGCACATGAGTTATTGAATTACATATTATTTTTGCTTGCAAAAATGTATAAAAGAAGCACTAGTAGTGCTTTTTATTATAAAATCTTAAAGTTCATCTAATTCATAACTTCTGCATTGGATGTTAATAAATGGTTCAGGTTTAAGGGTTTAAGGGATTTAGGGTTTAGGGTTTAGTATTAGAGGTTTAGGGTTTAGGGTTCTAATTATGAAGCTTTACAGCTAAAGAACGTGTTAACCCTCGCATAGAATTTGACGGATATGACCATGATATCTCCGGGTCTTAGGCAGGTATCACCTAGATATCCCCGGATATCAAGCGGCTATTGAGTGCAAAGTTGGAAATAGAATGTCTGCAATTTAGGGCGGACCGTCCTAAATTGCATTTCTGTAGATCATGAGAATTGATCAATCCTATATATATGCTACGCTGATAAATAAAAAATGTCGTCCATGCGCAATTTAGTGCGGACCATCCTTAATTGAATTTTTGTTCATAATAAGAACTCATAAACTCTACATATAAGGTACGCTAACTCGGTAAGGAATCAAAAATGTAGTCCATGCAGAATTTAGGGCGGACCGTCCTAAACTGCATTTCTCTAAATCACGTGAATTGATGAACCCTATGCATATGCTACGTTGAAAAATAAAAAATATAGTCTATGTGCAAGTTAGGACGGACCGCCCTAAACCGCCTTTCCGTTGAAATTCAAAATTGATCAACCCCATATATGTGCTACATATAAAAACCGAGAATATAGACCACGCGCAATTTAGGACGGACCGCCCTAAACTGCACTCCAAAGCACTACACTAACGATAGAAGTATAGACATTACCATAAAATGATTAAAGAAATTAGACACATTGAAGAAATTCAGTGATGATTGGTAGATAAAATACTTCTAAAACTCAATGGCTCATATACTAATTAAACAAAAAAGCTTACAAACCAAAGAATAATCCCAACAGTTTAGGGCGGATCGCCCTAATCTGCAGACTAATATAGAAACGTAGCCAGCAAACAAAAGACTACAAAATCAAAAATAAATAATGGCGTAATCATAATTGACTTACGAAATATCAACAAGAAAAATGTGCGTCTACGTCTAGCAACAGTTTAGCTCAGTCCGTCCTAAACCGCAACAATAGACTGAATTCTAGTTGTCCATGCGCAGAATGGAGGAATACATGGATCAACTCAAGGCGCACTTCAAAAGAGTAGAGGATGTCGAAGAAGAAAGTCCAAATGTAGACGAGGATATGATAGAAGGGGATTGGTGGGAGTTCGAAAATCCAAAAGAGGTGGACGCATGGTGTCTGAAGATGGTGCCCCATACAGACAACATGCACTTCAACATGAAGTACCGGAATTCAAAGACGTATCTGCCGATCTCATTTGACGAGAAAGTGAAGCGAGTGTCTACGGATAAATTCCCTATTATCAAAATTCACTGCGTCACCACCAACAACGAATTCCCAGTGGGCAATCAGTACCACTTCACATTACTCTTGAACTCAGAGAAGATTTGGTTCAACATATCGCCATTCTTGGAAAGTCTAGAGCCGACGCCATACAGATCGGAGATCAAAGAGTTGGAGCGCAAAATAGACAGTGGCGAGTACCACAACATGGACGGAACTCCACTGACGGGAAGCAGACTATGCACAAAGATCACGCTCCTGATGAACTCCTTCGTAGTCATCAAGGAGAAGATAGCAATGCAAAGATCCTTCATGGCTCCACGGACGGTATCCGTTGAGACAGCTGCTCAAGATGAAGGTCAGCCATCAACGGGGAAGAAGGCTGGTGGGTCACAAAGTAAAGGCAAGAAAAACAGGAAGCCCCCACCATCTCCAGCAACAGCACCTCAAAGCAGTCCGCTGGCATCCGGGTCAGCAAGGAAGGCAGTGGAGAGGACATCGGAGCAGTCAGGCGTGGAGTCGGCAAGCTATCTCGAAGAAATGAATGTCGTTCCGGAAGCCCTTAAGACGGAGCGGAAGCCAAACTACAAAGATATAAGCGCTCTGTATAAGAACTTCTGGGAGAAGTACTCCACCGCGTTTATCTATGGAGTTGGTGAGAAGAAAGAGCTGCCGATTGGAAAATTGAAGGAGGCACCTGCCGAACTCAACATATGCGTGAAGGAGGACAAAATTGTTAAAGAGATGCTCCATTATCTTGTCAACATGCCGGACAAGAGCGTGAAGCAAACTCTTTGCGTCACACCGGTCTTGCCAAAAGGCAAAAGAGATCCACCTCGATGGGAGGAGGTGATGGACGGAGACTTCTACATCATCAATGGCCAGCACAGCGTAGCTGCAAGCCACCTGATGATGCAAGAGGAAAGCATGGTGAACGAAGAAGTGAAGAAACACTTCAGAACCTGGAAATGCTACGTGGTTTGGTCACTCGATAAAGAGATGTTGAGGACAATCTCCGCATACTATAATCGGACCAACCACTTTCAGCCTGCTACGCCATCTTGGGCAACAAATATCTTGGGAGCAAGGATTGTGTGGGTTTCCATGGGAAGACCGGCACCTCTGAAAGGATACAAAACTGGTGGACCCTCAGAACGAGGCAAAGCCCATACTGCGCTAACGCAAAAGTACAAGGTAAGCATTTTAGGGCGGACCGCCCTAAACTGCATATGCTTATAGTTTTGTACTGCTCTCTGAGAGAGCTCCTTCTGAAGTGTAGTTTATGATAAGATTATAATTTAATGAATTTGGTCAATCCTTGTGTAGAGTTTTGAAAAGGCAGTTAATCTCAGATTCGCCATGATTGACGTGAATAAAAGCTTCACGATCTCAAAGATTCTCAAAAAGGGTGCAGACGAGAAGCTGAAGCTTACAAACGAACTGAAAATAATTTCTGCGCCCGACGACGTTTACGAGGTTTGGAGCGAAGTTATCATCAGTGCTGCACACGGGGAGCTCATCGATCCAGAGACGAAGATGAAGTTCAATGAGAAGGAAAACTAAAAACAAGAAAGTTGCGCAATGAGCAGAGACTTCTTCAGGCCCCTTGGAAATCTGAGCTACGACGATATGAAGAGATTGGCGAAGCACATTCTCAATCGCTCCGGCCCAAGTCGCCACCATCCATATCCGAAAGTGACAATCAAACCAGTGTCCACGGTTGTACAAGATTGCTATAGCGCCAAGGAATGGGTGGAGAGAGTGAAGTGGGAGAAGATGGTGAAAAAAGAGATTCACCTGATCTGTCCAGAACTGAACTTGTTCAATGCAAGGAATGAGCTCATTTCGGAGAACTGGCGACAGTTCAAGAGAAGCCGCTGCTTCACTAGTGCAACGATGAATCTGTTGCTCGAAAGGCCGGGTGAAGCATATTTTTCGATGACCAAGCAAACCCGAGGGAGAAATAAGACAACAGCAACCATCGATCCCAAGATAGGGACCTTCTTCAAAGTCTTCCTGGAAAAGAAGAACCAATTTTGCATTCCTTCGTCGATCGCACATTTGCGTCCTTACAGCATACGTTACAACACACACGAGAACTAGCCGGCGGATGTTTGGACGCCGGAGACAGTGAGCTTGATCGGTTTGGGAGTGATCGATTTTCGATCGATTCCCGGAGTGCTGGAGAAGGAGAACTCCACGATGGAGAAGCCGTTCTTCTTGGAAGTACTAATGTCTCAGCAGCAAATGAAAGAACCTCTGCTTGAAGAAGTCAAGACCTGGTTGTTCATCATTGAGGACGAGACCGACTTATCTCAAGTCCTCGGGTTCGTTGAGAAAAATGAGGTCTTACGCACATATAATCGGAGTTTCTCCGATTACTACCCAGCGAAAAATGAGAGACTTTATGATCTCCCAGCGAATTCGGCAAGGGCGCTGAGGAAAGTACCGCTCATTTTTCTCCAAAGCCCAGACCTGCCAATGCAGGTCCGGATTGAACCGGAATTTCGAGCTCCAAATACAATCACTTATAAAGAATCTAAGAGGTACAATGAGCTACCGTTTAGAATGTATATTATGGAGCTGCGAATGGAATTCTACCATGGTATCATCAAGAAGTTCTGCCATCCGGGGTCAAGCGTATTCTCTGTTTTTGCTGGGAGAAAATTGACATATGCTGCCCTGGTAAGTACATCGCTACAATTTAAGTTGGACCAACCTAAACTGCAAACCTGCACTTGACGCTTACTGCTTACTTGTAGTCAATGAACAATTTCTAGATCCTGGTTGCAGTTTAGGGAGGACCGCCCTAAAATGCATACATAGTCTGGAACTCAATGATTAATTGTCATAATAGTCGACGTTATTTTCCTATCCTAGCCTGTGTTCCTTCGATGCTGTTTAGGTCGGACCGTCCTAAATTGTAAGTCAGTAACTCTGAGATTCTGCATGCTGTGTTTGGCTGCAGATGAGCTGGGTAGATGTTTTCACTGTTGTCCCGGATTGCGAAACAGACATCTGGCAAAATATTGCCATGGTCGGTTTATCGTTGGACAAGGATGACTTCCTCAACTCCTCATACGTTGTTGACGAAGACATTGTATCCACTCAACGTGAGTCGCAATCCAACCCTGATTCGACCAGACCAAGAGGGCGCTCGGAGACTGTTGCCTCGCCTGGCCAAAACCGGGGGAAGAGGCGCATGGAGGAAGACGTCGAGGAAGATGAAAATGAGGAGGAAGAGGATGACTTCGACGTAGAAGACATTGCGGTGGATTTTGACGTGTTTGACGAAATCACCATGCTAGGTGCTCGTGCATCGCAGACCAATTTAGGGTCGTCAAGCTCAACAGGGCTGCAGAACACGGCAGTCCAACCTGTTGATGTTGAAACTCCAGTTTCCAGAACTAGGCCTGCTAAGAAAAAGAAGGTGGACCATATGCAGGCCTTGTCGATGTCGCTGGCGGTGGTCTTGAAGCAGCAAGAGGAAATCAGGCGCGAACAAAAGAAAGACCGAGAGGAAAATTTAGAGTTCCAAAAGGAATCAACTAAAAACTTTGCGGGTCTAGCGCAGGCCTTCCTAGAGGAACAAAGGTTGAATAGGGAGGAGCGTGAGCATAATCGGGTAATGTGGCAATCGTACTTGGATAGAAATCAAGCCCAGCTTGTTGCCACGCTTCCACCACCAACAGCTTCGCAGCAGCTCTTCATTGAAAACAACCCATCAGGATCCAATGATAGTGCTGTCTCCGTTCCGTAGAGGGATGCTGCTGCGACTCTGCCTCTTCCACCGGGGCCTCCAGAATTTATCCCTCCGCCTATTCCTGTGAGAGAAACACGTGGAGGTCAGAGTTCCTCATCGCCCAAGAACGTCACATCGACCTTGGAGAGCGCGCAAGTTGCAAGCGAGGGGATATCGAAGGGAGATCAGCAGTGTGATAGTGGGCAGAAATTGTCTGTGGATCCAGAAGGGGTAGTGCCCAGGAGTACCACCGACCGCGCCAATGATCCACCAACAGGTTGTGCCAAGTAATCACTCGATGTCATTTGTTGTAGCTCGACTCGAGCTGATGTGTATTCTAGAGCTGCATTTGTAGATATAGTGTATAGAGTTTTTTTATGGACACGGGAACTTCTAGTGGACTGAACCATGGAGTTCCAAATTTTGTAATCAATTTTGTATTTTAACACTCATTTGTTGAGGCTGTAATATATCGTTGTCTTACACAACATTCTATCTTAATTCTTCTATTGCAGGGCTTCAGAATGCTTTCAATGTTTGTACAACTCACGCTTCTTCTGTAGCACCATCAATTCCTGTGTTGGAAAATGAGTTTGTTGCCCTTGATGAAATGCCGATGCTAGAACCTCCTCAAAGTGAATCAAAGAAGGTGGTTACGACTGACATTCAACCCGAGACTGAACCTGATGTTCTTGCTGAGTCCTTTCAGCAGCAGGTATGTTCATTTCCCTATTGTCCACGGGTTCTAGAATTCGTATCTTTGTAGTGTCGACAAGAAGAGGACGTGCAGAATGTTAACTGTCCTCGCTCTATTCCTTTTGACAGCAGGAATCCGATCCTCTATGTCGTCGTGGAGGGACTTCGGAGGGCGTCGATCGTCCATTCAGGTCCAGGGTGGCGGATAAGTGGATCAATGTTGTCCTGGACCTAAATGGCATTCTATGTGTCTGCGAAGATTGGAAGTCCAAGGGATTGTCGCACAAAAAATTGAGAGACTTCTCGCAGCCGCACTCCGCAACTGAGCCCGCGGTAGTCGGACCCAAGGCTGTGTGGGTGCGGCCTCATTGCTCTAATTTCATTACAGAGCTTCAAAAATTTGCAACAGTTTCAGTGTGGAGTTCTATGAAGAAGTCTACCACTGAACTGATTTCTCAATATCTTTTCCGAGACGGACTGCCGCCTTCAGAAATACTTGGGCAGGACTCCTGCCAAACACTAAAACAAAGAGATAGATCGGGAAGGTTGACCTATTTCAAAGTACCAAGAACGGACAAGGACTTATTCCTCAAAAATCTAGACCAGTTATTTAAAGATAGAAGAGGAAGCTTCTCGTCTGACAATACTGTCATTGTAGAAGACAGTCCTATGAAGCATATAATGAACAGGCCTCATAATGTCATACTGCCTGATTCGTGGAGTTATAGAGGGAATGGTCCGCGGGACTCCTTTCTTTTCGATGTTTTGCTTCCTTGGTTTCAACGTTTACACATAGCTCGAGACCAAGGTTTGAAGGCATTCAAGGAAAATGGTCCTGGAAGAATTGGGCCACGAATGCTTTGCGACGAAAGGAACCGCAAGGAATACGAAGTGCTAATGGAAGTAGTTCGCGCTTCGTCTAGTTTGAGTTAGGTCATGGTCTATGGTTTCCTAGGGAAGTGTAGTTCGACTGCAAGACTGGCGCATTTTAGCTCGGTCCGCCTTAAATTGTATATACTTATTTTTTAATTGATACTAGTAGACTGGTGGATTGAATGAATCCATTCAGAATGTTTAAGCGATATCAGTTTTGTGTGTGATATGTTTGAACTGCTTTGTTCCAGTATGATGTGTGATCCACTTCATTCGTTTCAACTTGTGCAGTTTAGGTCGGTCCGACCCAAACAGCACATGCTTGGCTTATATACATGTCAAAGTTCTTTTGAGCTTTTTGCTGGGTGTTGTCTTCTGTTTTAGTTCTTATATTGTTAGGTCTGTGTATTGCGCGGCAGTGTTTTCTCAATTTGAATTATGTTCTTCAATTGGTGCCTTTCTTTGCTTGATAGATGATGAGAACTTCGGAGGCCCATGTTCCGAAAGGTGGATTCGCTTGTGCAGCTTCTACTGACTCCATCTTAGACTATGGGCAATACATCATTCTCAGCACTGGAAATTTACTGTGTTCGGTCGCTACTGCAAATTCCACCATGGATTTCTCGACGAAGCCTATTGAGGACAACGTGGTCGACAGTCCTCCGAGTGGTAGGACGCGTCCGCGGCTTTCTTGCTCCCCGTCGCCGCTGCGATCCGTTGGCCAATGTGCTTTGCCGTCTACTTCTGATCGAATAACTCAAAGAAAGCTTTACGGGGAGGAAGGTTGTCCAGGCATTGGAACAAATGTAACTTTAGGCATTCCAAGTGAGATTTGCCAAGTGCGTCCAGATATTGCTTCCTCTCTTCCCTGCCTTCCTCCACTGACGGAGGGTGTCCAAACGAAGCGATCTCGGAGCTCTTCCATGTATATTGCAGAGGCAACCACATCGGAGGTTCCACTACCTCCAATTCATAGATGCAGATACTTGAATGTTCCAAAACGTCAGCGCTCAAGTCTTAGTGGAGAGTCCCGACTAGAAGGGAGCCGTCGTTTATGGGATGCTGCGGAAGAAAGGTCCTTGGAGAAGCAAAAGTGGGACATCATTCGAGAGCGGTCCGCAATTTGTACTGGGTACAATAGAGGACCGGAAATATTGAAGGCATATGAGAAGTTGAAGAGTATGTCACAGTAGTAAAGCACATTATGATTATTACGGAGCATGAGCTACATCATCCGGTACAATGTAGATGTACAGTTGAACATCAACAATTGTTGACCATGATAACATTTTGGGTTCCTTATAAAAGGCTACTGTAAAGTCTAGAATCCAAATGTAATTTTGGGTTCCTTATAAAAGGCTATTGTAAAGTCTAGAATCCAAAGTGTCATTCCATTGTGTACACACTATTACTTGTATATTTGATGGATATTATCAGTAAATTCCATTCTTCTCATAATAGACTTCTAATATTTAGACTCTTTCCTAATGATGCATTGCTTTTCTCTCTCTGTATAGAACAAAATCACCTATGTTTAAAGAAAACTATGTATTTAGAACCTCTCGTTTTCTTGGAAAACTCTCATTTTAATGAATATAGTGTTGAGATAGCAAACGGCTCCATTACTCGTTTGTTCTTTGCTTTAGAAGGTTCTTCCATCATCATTGTCATCCCTGCCTTTCTCCCTTCTTCAGTGAATGCCTCTATAGCATTTGAAGATTCCAATGTCGGGTCCGCTAGCCTTGTTGAAGATGCTGGTAGGCGGTTTCCTTGCTTCTTTAACATTGAGGCCAACGTCTCATCTTCCTCATCATCGGTGAATGAAGAAATCTGCAATCTTCGATTTTCGGTACGTTCTATTTCTTTCGAAATGATGGAAGCTCGTGTCGGACGTTGAGAACTTCCTGAACCCACCAAAGTAGTGCTTACACTATTAAATAGTGAGCGTGCACCTATTGGAGGAATGCTACACGGTGGACGTACAAAACTTGTCATGTTTTCCTTTGTGCCTTGGCCACTGTGAAGCAAGTTCGGACTTCCACATTCTATCAAACACGAACATACATTGTCTTGTGTCCCACTCGCTTCATGGTTTAGGCTACTTGGTTCCCCGTTGTTTTTGCTTGCCAATCCTCCTAGAGACTCCACGCTTATCTTGTCCACATTCATTTGCTCGCGGTCCTCAACGTTGTCATTCTTTTCTAGTTGGGCCACCACTATGGATGGAGACCTACCGCTTCCAATCACTTCATCTATTTTGGAAGTTCTAGCATTGGATACTATGGTTCCATTAGAAGTCAGGACTTGGACATTTGCGTCCTCTTCGTTTAGATTGAGGACCTTGTCACTACTTAGAAATCGATTTCCATCTACAAACCTTACTATGGAAGGTACGCCTTCATCGTTTCCACAATCATTATCGTCCATTGGAAAGTCGTACTCGTCTCGGTCATTGTTGCCCATATTATCATCATCCATATTTACTCTTCCAAACGATTCACCTCCAAAATTGTATGTGTTGCCATCCAAATCTTCTTCTTCATCGAATATTGGGTCGTACCAATTTGCTTCTTATCCATGTGCTTCATTCCCATCCACACGAACACCTTCTTCTTCATCTTCGCTGCTCTCGTCATCTTCGTTTGGTCCCTCCGATTCTTCTGAATCTACATTTTCAAGGTACCACTTCTTCTCATCCCTCTCCTTAGATGCGGCCAACACTCTTGAATTAGTGTACACATACACCAAATCCGCAGCTCTCTTTGTTCTCAACTTATTCCAAGATTTGTTGTGAACAAAAGAATAGCTACTCCAATTCCGTTCACATGAAGATGAAGATATCGGTTGGCCCAATATTCTCCTTGCAATTGGAGCAATGAGCTTTCCACATGCGCCTTCAAAATCCCACCAAGCGTGTGCCGATAATTTTTGTTCACTTGGATCCAACATGTTGTGGAAGGGAGGCTCCCTATGTCGAAACGCCATGAATTCCTTGACGATGTCCGCGTAGTCCGTAGGTTTACATATTCGCATGAGAACACGCTTGCATGCCTCGGTGGCCTCTAAATCGTCGGCTAGTTCTTTATCGTGCAAAAGATAGGGATTCAAAAGAGCTCCTGCATATTGGAGATCGGTCTCTACCATTTCCCATCTAGCGTTGAACGCCTCCTTCAATGGTTTGGCAAATTCGGGGCTCAATAGAAAAGGCGGATTTTCTAACCCCCCCACATGCGACCGTATCTTCCTCATAATATGCAAAACTTTCCCTGAACATGGCGTCTTTGCATCTAAATCACGAAGGCCATACACAACAACGCCTATCAATTGCACAAAATTCGTGCAACGCCTCCAGAAATGCTCATTGTTTATTATCTTCTTTGTACACCGAGACTTTGTACGGTTCTTCTTTTTCTTGTCATCCAACATCCTCACATATTGTTCCCAACGTGGATCTATCACACTCTGTTGAAGTGCTCCCTTCACTTTCAACAAGCGTTCAAGCGCAATGAAATTTGAAGCAAATCTTGTTTCGCCTAGCATCAATAAGCTGTGCTCTTTTTCGTATGAACGAAATATTGCAAGCGGCATGTGCCGCTTTCTAAAAAACGTAAGAACCATACAAGCTTTGGCCACGACATCCGCCACCGATGCTTCCTTCCCCCAATCTTTTAGCAACAAATTCAAGGCGTGCACCACACAACCTTGAAAAGAAATGTGAGGATATTTGTCTTTTATGATTCTACATGCTCGAGGGTTTACAGGAGCATTGTCCGTTGTTATTTGCACCACATTATGCGGACCCACCTCCTGTATGAATTTGTCCAAAATAGAGGCCAAGTACTCTGCGTTTTTTACGAACCCACTTGTGTCCACCGATCCCAAAAATTGCTCCCCTGCAGAAGATACAAGCATACAATTCACCAATGGCCGATTTGTAACCGAACTCCATCCATCAATAGACAAGGTTGCTCCAAACTTTCTGATACTATCCTCAGTCCTCTTTTGCAACTTTAGCTTGACATCTTCTTTCGCTTCTTCTAGTAATTTGGTTCGTAGAGCGTCGTACGATGGTGGGTTGTATGGCTTACCAAACTCAGCTGTTTTCTTCACTGCTTTTTTGAAGGCTTCACTTCGAGCTACCGCAAATGGTATGTTGGCTGAATAGAAGAAATTGGCCCACAACGCATTCAAATTGCGTCTATCAACTTGTTCAAACCCATCTACTAGCCGACTTTGTCTTCGGGACCGATTGATGGAAGAGGGTGGAGTTGGACATTGTTGACTTGATGTTTCCACACTTTGATGTACCCTTGAAGACGCACGATGAATTTCAGATGGCGCTGCACACGAGTCCTCTTGTATTGAACGTGAAAAATCCCTTCCATTTGAGGCATTGCTTGCAACCCTCCCTATGTTTTCACCATCTACATTGTCAAAGGCCGATCTTCGTGGAAATAACCCATTACAACCGGCAAAAAGAGTTCGAATTGACGAAGTCAATTTTGGACATATGCTTACCCCCCTATCGCGAACATCGTCTTTGCCTTCATATCCAAGGTGGCTCAACATGCGACACTTACGATTTGCAAACACCAAGTCACATGCCTTGCACTGCACTTTACCGCTTGATGGAACAACATACCAACCGGAAAAATCCTTACTCATTGTGGAAAGCTCCGTTCAAGTTCAAGTCCAAGTTCAAGTTCCAATCTTGTCTTTAGTTCCAAATGTTTAGGTTCAAATCACCATGTCACATGTATCAAATATAGTCTGTAAGCAAAGCCTTGGAAACCAAAGCCCCCCTGTCCACTGAACTATGCATTACCAAGCAAGGGACACAAAGATTGCAGCTCCTAGCCCTTGGAAATCTTAGCGTTCAGTTTCTCAGAAGTGCTTGTAAATGCCTTCTTCCTTGCTCTTATACTCCTAATTTGTTGAATGTTGTATGCCTTAGAAGTAACCATTGCCAACGGTCAGAAAACCCGGCGGACGGGGTGGGCAGACAGGGCGGACGGATGGTCGGTCGGGTCGGTCAAGGCGGACGGCCGGTAGGACGGGGGGGGCGGGCGGGCGGGCGGACGGGGCGGACAGGTCAGACGAGCAGTCGTGCGGACAGGGCGGTTTTAGCCTTTTAGGGTGGTCAATTTTACTTAGTTATTTCTTTACTTCGAACTTTTGGGCTCTTGGTTCAGTTGGTTGCATTCCATCCTAGGGATAACTAGATTACGAAAGTAGTAGAAAACAAGTGTTAAGTACTACAACAAAATTCTCAATCAACGTCACAATTCACTAAAAATTGGGCATAACATGCACATTTCAAATTTTCAATAAAACTTAGTCCAAGAAAATGAATTTTATGATAAAAATATTATATATATATATATATATTCAAATAAATAAATAATTACTTGCAACATGTTTTTCTTCACTACATGTATATGCAATACAAAAAAGTCATGATGGACATGGTGGCCACGTACAATACTACTAGTCATAAAAAAAAATGAAGCCCACACTACATAATTATATCTTGAGTGCCATTAAAATACGACTACATAGGAAATTAAACATTTCACAATTACTTCAACACACTATTATCTTCTTCGGCATCACGAGATGTCCCCTCCCTCGCCATGAGTCTTCTACTTGTTCGACGAGGCACCGGTTGCGGACTATTTCCATGGCTGCTCCCTCCGCGGTTAGCTTGTACCTGCATGTCAACCCTCTCAAATTGTCGTTTGGTTTCCGGAGAGTGGTCATCTTCCTCTTCAATCTTCCATTTATTCTTCTTCTTCGGAGACAGCTCCACTTCGTGGGCCCTCAAAGCCCTCACAGCACAATCTATGTCATCCATCAGTTGTTTTATCATTTCATCCTCGCTTTTCATCATCCAAGCTTGTTCGCCTCCCTCTCCTAAATACTTCCTCCACTTGGTTATAATGTCCTTCATGTTCATGTCAAATGCCCTTGCAACATCTTCCATCTTATACTCTGTAGATGATTTACCATTTAGGTCCACCACAGAACAAACTCTTGCTGCTTCTTCCAACTTCAACAAAATGAGGGCCCGCCCTATCAAGTCCGTATTGTAGCCCGCAAATTGCTTTATGACTTTTGAATCACGCTCAACCTCGACCAAGAGGTCATTTGGACCCTCTCTCTTCCATTCCTTCTCGGGAATTCGAAAGAACTTTTGGTGCTGTGTGCTCCAATGTCCGCCCATGCTGCGACAGAACAACTCTCGAGCCTCGCTGTTCTTAATCTCGAAGGCACGCAACTCAACCTCCACATCAGACGTCATCCAAAAGAATTTATCTTTGGTGGGAAATGGGCCATCGCATAGCTCATATATTTGTGATCGAGCATCCCACTTCATTGGTTTCCCCCAATGCAAATAGTTCTGAAATTTGTATGGCTCTTGGTCAAGTCACTATAAGAAAACATAGTTTTTTTGGATGTCACAAAAAACAGGCATCTATGTTTTTAAAAACGGGTTTGACATCGACGTTGATGTCCTCCGAAATCCGTCAAAAAAAAAACGTCCAAAACATGCTAAAATTTTTGTGAACGTCATCAATAACATGACGATTTTTTGTGACGTCAAAAAAATTCAAGGCCTCCAAACTTCTCTAAGTGTGATATGTGGACGGGTCCAAAATGCCAACTCAACTTTTGTTTGGGCAGTTTTTGCCACGTGTACTTTTTTTCCCCCAACCCCTTCCTACCCGGGGCGGTGACGTGGACACCTTTCAAATCTGACGTGGACATGCCACGTCAGATGCCACGTTAGCAATATTGGGTGAGTTGAAATTCTAAAGTCCTGTTGTTCATGACGTCTCATAAAACGTAGACGTGTCCATTTTGACATCACTTAGTACCCCTACTTCCATCATTCGTTTCATTGTTGATTCGGCCTCATTCTTTCCTCGAACTGCCAAGTCCAATTGATGCTTTAACTCTTCAACTTCCGGATTTAGGGACTGCATGGAAGCATCTTCAAATGAGGGGAGAACTATGGATTTTGGACTCGGAATGCACTGTCGGAGTTCTACGGTCCCATCCTCAGCTTTGCCCTCGTCAAGAGGAAGAGATAGTTGATCGCTCTCTTGTGTTGGTTCACTTGCCTCTAATAGCCCTATTCCGCCAGGCGATTGTTGACCTGCCTTCTCGTTCTGTAATGTCCACAATGTTTTGCGATGCTCTTCTAACATCTCTTTGCATGTCTTCAACTCCAACACCAACTTCTCATTCATAGCCTTGAGATTCTCATTCATGGCCTTCAAATTGTCATTCATTCGCTTCAAAGTCTTGTTATTTTTCTTGACACTCTCATAGGCATTACCCAAGGGCTTCAAGTTTGGGGTCGGCCTCCAATACAACGTGTTGTATTTTCTCTCCAATATCTCATACTTTGCCTTGAGGTCATCATGATCTTCTTTGGAGTAACGCACCTCCTTCAACTCCAAATTCTGCTGTTCCAAAAAAATTTTATGCTTAAGGTCTTCCAACTTCTCGTCTTGTAGTTTGTCCGCAAACTCGACAAACTTTCTGAAAGCCAAAGCACCATGAAGAACGGATGGTGTCATTTTCATAAATGTATCAGTTATTTGCGCAAGAGCAGGCGTCAATATAGCCACAACTCTAGCTGTACATGATAGAGAATACGCCATTCTAAATATCTCGCCAAATCTTGATGTTGAATTGCCTGAAGTGGAGCTGCGTCCTTCATTTGTAGTGCCACCTTCATTAGGATTTCCTCCTACATGCTCAGGGCCACCTTCGTTTATAGTGCTCCCTTCATTTCCGCCATTTGTTGCTTCTCTCTGAATTTCAAATTGATTCCATCGGAGGGAACACTGCAACAAGTTCTCCATCTCTTCTAATGGAGGCATCTTTTGTAGAGTCTTGAGATCCTCTGGGCCCAACAAAGCTAGCAACGGATGATCTTGGATAATCGAGGTCTCTTTGTCGTTGTTTACAGCAGCCTTGTCTTGAGAGTCCATCCTTACATCTGTCGGTTGAGTTGGATGCTCTTCATTTTGGTTTGGTGAAGTCCGAATTGCATTTTCAGGTTTGGACAGTAGGCTTGGTTTTTTCCTTGATTTAGGAGACGGAGGGACATAAAACATGATGTCTTGTGCTGTGTCTGCTAAAAACTGGTCAATACAAGCGTGAGCCTCCTTCACGTCTTGAATGTCTTCTCTATCTTCAATGTCTTTTATAGGATCCTCTTCTTGGTGCTTCTATGACATCGATGTAGATCCATGTTCTGTTGGCCGAGGGAGCTTCATTGCAACGTTGCTTTCTAGCACCCCTTCTAACACGTTTTGTGTAGGGTTCAAATCCGTCGGTGGAGTTAAAAACACCTCTCCCTCCACATCGTCCACAAGACAAGTGCTTCCTTTTGTGGGGTCCCCCATACAAACCGGTTCTACCGCCATTTTCTTTCCATTCAGTACTTCCGTACGATGCACTTGGATTTCAAGAGGGATCTGAATTGATTCCACAGCATCCTCTAATGCTTTCTTTTTTTCACTTGCTTCAGGAAGTTGCGCCTTTGGAAAAAACATATCAGGGATATGTTTCTGACGTCTGCTAATCACAAGTGGCAATGTTGCTATTGTAGGATACGTACTCCAATCCACTTGACGGCCCAATATGAGTTCAACGTAAACCATGCCTGCCAAGCTGTAGTTAATTTTGCCCTTGCTCATAGCCTTCTCCGGAAATAAGGCCTTCCACACTTCCATCGAACGATGCACAAAATGATCATTGAGGCAATTCAATGGTTTAAAACAATATTCACGAGTGTGAAGAGGGTGACACTCTCGAGGCCACAACTTCCCAATGTGATACATTTTCACGTATTTGCGGCACAATTTAGAGGTCCAATACTCCACATCCTCTTTTTCCCAACCCGTCTCAGCCTTGATGTTGACGTCATCCAAAATGTCAAATCGTAGCTCATGACCAACGCCCTTCGGCTTTGACTTCTTCTTGCCTTCAGTTGCAGCACTACTTGCCTCCGCCATGACTACTTGATTGTCGAGTACTCACTTGCAATTTTAGAATGGAAATTTCCAATATATAATCCCCGTTCTCTCAAAATATATAATGTGCTTCACTGTCTCCAAACGTATGTAAATAACCAAGGACCAAAATCCAATGTAGTATGATCAAAATATGACCCCCACTCTTCACCACATAGGAGCAACTAGCGCGTGAAGCAATAGTAGCACATCCGATGTGGCAATGATTCCCAAATGGAAGAGTGAAAGTGAGGAGATGTGTGTTGGCCGTCCGCCAATATACCCGTCCGCTCCCAGACCTAAAAGAGGCCTGGGACCGGACCTATCCCGAACCACGCGGACGTGGCCCGAGCCGGCGGACGGGCGGACGGAGCTGCCCCGTCCGCCGACCAAGCGGACGGGTGGACGAAGCTGCCCCGTCCGCCGACCAAGCGGACGACCCGACTACGTCCGACCGTCCCGTCCGCCCCATCCGCCTAGCCCGTCGCCTATTATTTTGAGGCGTCCAAATTTTTGACAATTTGGCATGAAGCCTAGGATTCTTCTCGTCCGCCTTTACTTACTGTCATTTTTTGGGGGTCAATTAAAGTTTCAGCATCCTATGCTTTTCTCATTAACCTAGAAAATAAGAAATAGACAAGTTATAATCAGATTTTAAATAATCATTTAGAGTTCTTTGAAGTTTACACTAAGACCCTAAACCCTAGAACCCTAGAACCCTCAACTCTTAGTCTCTTACATTTCAAATTATGCCATTGTTTTGAGCAAATTGTAAATTTGTAATATTCATTTGAAATTGTATGCATACAAATTTTAACTAGATATAAAGGATATTATTTTTTGATTTATTTTTTCATCATGTAGGATATTTCGAAGGGAAAGAAAAAAACAAAAACATGATCAATATTAGTGATGAAGTGAAACGTTATAATTCCCAATTGACCAAATTGAGATGGTGCTACAATCACAACAATTACTTCAAGGGGTTTGGTTTTGGTTCTAGTTTTGAACGTCATGGACAATTTCCATTGACTTCAAGGTGTTTTGTACATATGGACTTATAGAGAAGCCAAAAATGTATATAACTTATGCATGTCACACACTGCAACGCCATGTTTGTACTGTATTTTGTAATGCCCTTTTTTGATTAGGATTGTTTTAAAAGTAAGGATATACAAAGAGTGTAAGACTTCACAACATTTCTAAAATTAGTAGAACTGTAAAATCCTTACTCATTGTGAAAAGCATTATAATCTTCTAATCCATAAAAGATATATTTTTGTGTTTTTTGTTTTTGTTTTCATTTTTTTTTGTTATATATATATATATATATATATATATATATATATATATATATTTTATTTTATTTTCTTGGAGAATTTGCAACGTGAAGCAATAAAAAAAATTTAGTTTCTATTTGTATAATGTATAAGTTCTTCTATTATCTAAGCCTGGGTTTATACTGTGCCTAAGGCCGGATGAAAGTCCGGCCGGATTTGCCTTCGATCCATTCTTCAATCCGGCCCCAATTTTTTCCATCCGGCCCTACTTAATCTAAAGTCTAAACCCCTTGGGCCGGATTTTCAATTCATGTGCTCTTCAATTTTATCAAGGCTCAATTAAAAAACGTCAATAAAAATATGCATGTTTATCTTTTATTTCTTTTTTAATTAAAAACAAAGATTTTTTTCTTTTGTTTCATTTTTCTTTTTGTTTCTATACATTTTATTTCTAAAATACAAAAAGAAGTTTATTTATTGATTACTTAAAAATAAAATAAAAATTTAATATTTTGGTTTTCCTCTTATATAGAATATGCATTTGTAATCAACATGTTTAATGCTAAAACATAGGTACTTTATTGTAGTCACTTAGATGATTTTCCTTTAAAATTAAATTAAGTAAATCCATAAGGGAGTTGCTCTAAGAACACCCGTGCTCTAAGAGTGATCATGACGGAGAGGTACATTTTGCTTTAGTGAATGTACTAGCACATTTTAGGACATGGTCACTTTTAATGACCGTTGCCTTTCAACTTATTCGCCCTCCATAACTAATTACAGAATGATTTAAAAAATATGAAGGAAATCAAGTCACCAAAAAAATATGAGGATGAAGGGCCTAACGTGCATTTCAAAATCTACTCTACATTTTTTTAAATGAATCTTTAATGTGGTTTTTCTCCAAGAGTTAGTGTATTTGAGGCTCATTTTCAAAAGCCCTCAACACTATGAAAGTCAAGTTTGTGATGGAAACTCTTGTACAAAATCTTGAATAAGAAAATCATAATCAATCATTTTGAAAATTGGATTTTTGATGCTAAAGTTAGATTTAAAATAAACTTATATATATATATAAACTACTAAGAATAGCAACTTGGTTAAGTATTATTAGACTTAGAATCTCTATTTTCATAGATAATTTTCTTTCTTATTTAGTATTTAGGACGCTTTAATTCATTTAATTAAGATTTGTTATGAGATTTCAATTTGTTTTCATCAATTTTTTTTGAGATTTCAACTTATGTCCTGTTATAAATTCTGAAAATTTTACTACATGCCATATTTATTTTATTTTTTAATTAATTTTTAACGAATCTGACTCGAGCATGATGAACTTTAATGTGTATAAGAACGGCCCGTTCGTCGTCCGCTCATCCGCCGTCCACCTGTCCGCTGTCCGTCCTCCCGTCCGCTATCTGTCCGACAGTCCGCTGCCCGCTGTCCGTCCTCCCGTCCGCTATCTGTCCGACAGTCCGCTGCCCGCTGTCCGTCCTCCCGTCCGCTATCTGTCCGACAGTCCGCTGCCCGCTGTCCATCCGCCGCGCGGTCAGAGCGTCCGTCCGCGGGCTCCGTCCGATGCAGTCGTCCGCAGTTCGTCGAGGCCGTGCGATTGGACGCGCCGGGGCATATTGCCCGTCCGATCTGGTGGTCGGCCCGTCCGCCCGTCGGATTTGGGCAGTGATGTCAGCATCGGCGGACGGTATAAAGAGGGGCGCGGATGGCCCATTCCGCGCAGTTGTTTCCCTTGCGGAGTGGGCACATCCAGCGCCAATTGGTATCTGTGAGTCCCTTCCGACTTGGAGCGTGAACAACTGTGAATGAATTAACTTAATTTTTTGTAATCTCTTCATCACCTTCTCAATTATAGAAATTGTAAACTTCTCACTCAAACATTACATTCGGTGCGGAAAAGAAGGATTACCATGGCTCCAAAAGGATTTTCCAATCCGTTGAAGAAGAGTACAAAGGGAAAATCACAAGACATGGATTGGGACGCCTACTTCAACCACTTCTATGTGGCTGAAGAGGGATGGCAATACGAGCCCAAAGCAGTATGGACTTGCACAACGTGCCGAGAGTATGTGAAAATGTCACACATTGCGAAACTCTGGCTAGCAGATAACACGGTTGTATTAGAGAGACAAGTGAGACGATGGGAAGGTCCCATGAACACTTGCAAGAGTGAACATTTCAAGCAGAGATACGAGGAGATTTGGACATCTTGCGGTCTAGGTGCTTCCAAACCAAATATCATGAACTATTCCACCATGGCAATGATTTGGGCAGAGATTGTACTCCAGAAAGATGTGGATTGGCGTACGGTGCCTGCAAAGGACAAGAAGACCAAATTGAGCTGTGACAAAGCGGTGATAGACACCAATTGGATTGGCCCAAGCGATTGCATGCCGGAGTGGTCTAATCGGGGTCAATTTGGATTTCCTCCGGAACCATTGCCAGATGCAAAGGACAATGATGATGATGACGAACAAGACTTACCACCTCCACCTCCACTTCCACAAAGGCACGTACGTTGAGAAGAGCGCGAAGACTTGGACTTCGAAAATCAATTGCGAGAGGCAACAAGAAATAGTATTTTGGATCAAGGTCGCCCGCGTCAACAACGGTCACCACCTCGTCATGATTGTGATGTGCATTGCCCGCAATATGGAGGAGGAAGTTTGCATTTTAGCCCTGGCCCCCACGATGACTTCCAAAACATACGAGGAAGCCATGGAAGCACAAGGTTCACGGACTACGGTGGATCTCAATATGGTGGGTCACAATTCTATCCGGGGACGGGAGGGCCGGACTCATATGGGCCTCGTGGAAGCTCATACTACACCGGCTCAAGCGAACGAGGGACAAGAGGGGCCGAGGCAAATGCATCACCTCCTCCACCTCCACCATTTGGGGGTCCATACTTCTCCGATTACGGACAAGGAGGAGGGTCTGGCGGATATGGGCAATGTGGTGGCTTCGGTCCCACACCCGAAGGTCGAAATGACGATAGTAGTTTGGATTCAGAATAGAGTATAATGTAGTTTAACTATTTAAGGGTAGAGTAGAAGATGTCTTTTGACTTATTCGGAGGTTATGGATTTACTATTATTGTTTAAATGTATTTTGGTGACCACTTTTGTGACCATTAGTGGTCAATGATGTCACTATTTAAAACTTTGAACATGCACATCTATTGAACATGTTTAGTTGTAGTATCAAAAATCTCTTCTTGGAAATGCTTGACAATGTTTTTTCTTTTTTAGATTTAGTGCAAGGGTACCGAATGCAATGTTGACTTTCTGTATTCTTTACCTGCTCTTGGAAGTTGGAAATGAGATTGAAATGCAATTAGTTCTGGAAAATAAATTAGAATCCAAATTCATTTGGAAGAATTGTATAATAGTATTGTGGATTTTGATTAGCCCTAATGTAATTGAGCTTATACACATTAAGCCTTCCAATTTTTTGTGTCACGAAGTTCAATGGTTTGACTTGCAAGAAATATTTGAACTCTTTTTTGCAATTTGAACACCCTCATAGGTAAACATTATAATTTTTAACTCCATAAGGGATATTGTTGTGCTTTCTTTTTTTCCATAATGTCTAGCATGTCTAGTTTGAATTTGTACGGTTAAAAACTCGAAATTCCAAGAAAATGATAAATGTAATGAAAATATTGACATTTCTTTAGAAGTAAAAATTTCAAGAAATTGAAGAAAGTTGAGAAGAAGCCTTGGGTCTATTTTTTTAATTATTAGGCATTGAAATGCTCAAATGCCCAATTCCTCCCAAACAAGAAGACCTACATGAAGCTTATTGAATGAAAAGGGGGAAAAATCACCCTAAAAATGAGACAGTAGAAATGAAGCGGACGATCTAAAAATCGCCCCCTCTGGACCGTCCGATCACGCAGACTATTCGTCCGCCCGATCGGACGGGCTAGAGGGGGCGGACGGCCACCCCGTCCGCCCGATCAGACGGCCTCTGTTCAACCGTGCGGACCAGACAAGGCGGCCGCCAACCCTAGACCGTTCGATCGGATGGCCAGGAAGAGGCGAACGGCCAGTCCGTCCGCCCGATTGGACGGCCTCCATCCGCTGTAGGACTGGAATGAGGCCGTCCGCCTCATATAAGACAAGCGGACGGTCCGTCCGCTCTCACTTTTGCCTTCCCCCTTGCATGCAAGAGAGAGCGGAGAGCTGGTGGTTTGACCTCTAATGGCTCCTTTCTTTGGGTGGGTAAGAGTCTAATATTTGGGATAACTCTTGCCAATTTTTTTATAAAACTTTGACGTTCATCATTCTACCGGGTTATCAACATGCCGAGGGCGAAGAAGGCTTCCAAGGAGTCGAAGGGAAAAGAAGAAGCCCCCTCTATTGAGTGGACAAGGGAGAATTCCTCGGAGAGTTGCAAAGCATTCTTAATCGAATTGATTGTGAAGTTTTATGAGACAGAGACTATAGTGTCTCTTGACACTAAATATGTGCGATATAAAGAGGACTGCATCGAGAAATTCTTCGTGGATATGAGGCAGAGGATGTTGAACGCCTTGCACGTACCGCAGTGGATTGATGAAACGGAGAAGAAGAATTTCCCCAAATTTCTTGACAGCAAGGTGCATGATGCATTATGGAATGCTTCGGTCATTTTGAATAAATATTGGAGGAAGAAACGCGAAAATGATGAAGCCTTCGAGCATGTCATTATGAAAGCGGATTTATTCACCAAAAGGTGCCAACCATTTAAGAGGAGGCAGAATAGAGCAGGGTCAATTGGTTGGTGGACGAGCAAGCCTGGAATGGACCAAGCACAAAATGCACGTCGCCTTCTAATAGCCCTTCCGGAAACGGCCACGGTGATTCCCGTAAATAACAAAATCATGCGGGGTGGCTATGCTACAATTCGGAGAGTGCGAATAGAAGGATGTGGGGAGATTCATCCATCATGGGAGTTTGCAACAAAGATGTCTCTCCAAGAAGGTGAACGACCTGCTTTTGCAAAGATGGAACACAATACTGAGACTATGGCAGTAAAGATTCCGCATGCTAGAGTGATACGTTTTTTTGCAGTGCATTCCAAAAAGAATGAAGGATACTCATTCTGGTGGAACGGCGGTACATTGCGTGAAATGATGCGTCGGGATGACGACTATCCAGACAATATAGCCCTTCGAGTGCTGTATGAGCCGCGTATAACAGAAGAAGAAATCATTGCTGCTAAAAATCTGAAGCGATTTAGAGCCAAACGCGTGGAGCTTGCATGGGCATTACTACACATCATGATTGCGGTACACACCGCTGGACATCTCCACAACGACATTTCTCCGGACAACATCATGTTTCATTTTCCTGAAGATGAGTCCCGGGTTTACATTGGAGTTTGTGATTGGGGGATGACTACAGTGTTGAGCGAGCCTATGAAGTCGTTGTATACATTCACATCAACAGCTGAAAAGGACGAAGCTATAAAGAGGAGGTGGTGGGTGGATCCCAGTATTACTTATGTACACGGAAGAGATGCGGATGTGCAAAACATCCCTTCTCTTTCCATGCTATCCGAGCAATATGCTATTGCTAAATTAGTTGAACGGATCAGTAGGCAGTGCATGTCGGAGGCGTATCACAAATTGCAGCGTGAATCAAGTAGCTCACATGTCAAGTACCTCCATCCACAATTTGCACAGGTGTTTGATACTTACTTGAAGCGCGTTCAGAACAAAGAGAGTACTTTGGCACAAGTCATCTTCCGTTTTAGTACTTCATTCAACTGGCCTGTTCCAGATGAACACTTCCGTGGTTCATATTGAAGTTTAAGAATAGTTCATATAAGTATATAGGCTGGTAGTATGCATAGATGCCAAGTAGTAATGTAGTATGTATGCGAATTACATAGTTGCATAGCATATGTGCACCATTTTGATTTTTTAAGACCAATGAATGCCAATGTAGTTGGACTTTTATGTGCCTTTGTAATTGACGAGGATATTTTAATTGATAATGATTTTTAAAGTGTGTGAATTGTCCCTATCTTTTGTCATTGTTGGTTTGCAATTTTGCATAGAAAAGTCTAAAACCCTTCAATTACGGAAATTGTGATTTTTTAAGTTGGTATTTGCAAGATTGGGAAGTTTTTGTTTTAAATTGTATGGTCTTCCAATTCTTTAATTTGCCATGTATGGTTGAAGATATTCAATTGGACAATGTATTATGTATAATTGTAAATTGTCTTCAAGATTCTAGAAGCATGGTTTTTTGTTTGGTATTAATGGTGTGTTGTTAATTTTTTGCATGCAACGAGTTTATCGGCTTCATTAACATGTTAAAAAAAAATAGTAATTACCCCCTAAATGCTTGAGGACCCAAAATATTGAATATGGTGTTTGCAAAACTTAGAAGTTCAGTAAAACCTAACTATTTTTCATCATTTTAGTGAGGTAATAATTTTGGGAAATTCTTTTTGAAGTCTACTTTTGGCTCTAGAATTGAGAAGTCCGATCTTGCAATTAAAGGACAATGATTTTTTTGAAAGAGATATTATGCAAGGATACCTTGTGCAATCTTGACTTTTCTTTTGTGTTAAGAGCTTTTGGAAATGAGCCTCAAATACAGTAGGTCTTGGAGGAAAATTCATATTGGAAATTCATATTAAAAAATTATAGAGTAAATTTTGCAAAGCTGTAAATTGATTGGGCAAGTTTGGCCCATTAACCTCATATTCTTTGGGTCCCCAACATTTTAGATTTGCCTTGCCAAAAAGGCTTCAACTTTTTTTTGTGATTTTAACAGCATCATTGTCAAATGTTATAATCTTTCACTGTACAAGTGATATTGTTGTGCTTTCTTTTCCTATGTAATCTCTAACAAGTCTAGTTTGAATTTGTATGGTTATAATTCCAAAAAAATTGATACATCTTACCAAAATGTGGGCTCTTTGTTCAATTTAGAGCAAATTAAAGGAAGTTTAAATTTGAAAATAAGGCTTTGGCATGTAGGGGTTACAACATCCTATGGTTATTTGGATGATTGAATTTGTTTGAACCATGAACCATTGTTTTCTTGGGCCAATTGAAGGCCCAAATGCCTAAAAAAAAATGGACTGCATCAAATCTATAGGTTAAATTTGAAGAAAAATTGGATGATAATGCCAAATTGCTCGAATTAGAAAGAAAAAAAATTGGATGAAATTGCGCACATCAAATGTAACTCATCTAAACCTACACCGAAGTTTACCCCATTTTCCGCCAGATGCCCCGATCGGACGACCCCACACCAACCCGTCTGCCCCGTCCACCTCCCCGTCCGCCCTCCCCGTCCGCCCTGCCGTCCAGCTCCCTGTCCGCCCTCCCCATCCGCCCTCCCGTCCGGCTCCCCGTCCGCCGTCCTGTCCGCCCCGTCCGCCTCCCCGTCCGCTGGACGGTCAGAACGTCCTATGTCGGCGGACGTTCGGGAACCGGCGGACGTAGACGCTGGACGTCCGGACGGACGTCCATGTAACCCTGCATAAAAACATGGGTTTGTTTTTTTGATGTCACCTTTGATGTCACCTAAAATCCGGTTTTTTTTATGTCAATCTGTCACCTAAAACAAGGTTTTCTGATAGTATTGGATTGTGCATAGTGGCTGCCCTTTTGTAGTGGACACCACTCAAGTCCACTCCCTCCAGCTTTTTACGTCCATGATCAGATATGAGAATGTGCTTGACCTTTATAAGCTCGCTTATGCACAATTCACCTTCCACTTTGATTATTTTAGGTTAATGCGACATTTAAACACAGTCTCGTCAGAAATCAATGTACATGTATTCTGGAACTAAATCCATGTCAAATCCTTCCGACTGAAAATCTACACTTCTGTTCACAACTCTCACTCAAATGTCTTGATCTTCTTCCACTTGCTCCCTCGCAATGTAAACACTTCCAGATTGAACTCGAGTAGCACACCACTTTTGGTGCTCCAATGAAGCGTTGGAATTGTTGGAGGCAGCACGTCTTCTTTCGACTTGAGTGGATCCATCCCCAAGTTCACGAATAACGTCGTTCTCAAGTGTCTCCACTCGTAACTTTGCTGCATAACGATGTTGTATGTTCCTATACCAATGTTCATATTGTTGCAAAATACAACTCTTCCGAGCTCGGCCACCTCCATGTTGTGTATGCCGCTGGTTGGCTGCTTTTGCTGCATAATGACTCTTTTCCATGCCTTGACAACTCCACACTGACAAACTACTGTATTTCTCAACGAAGTATGGAGCATGTCTCACAAAATTATGCTGCATCCAGTCATCACCAATCCACAAGTTAGAAAGGCCCTAAGACGTTTTGAATGTTTAGGCACCATGCAGCTGAGAATAATCATCTCTCATCTGGAGTTAGCATCAGTACCATTCAGTAGAGACATCAGTTTCCACTAGAATAAATTTGAACGTTTGCTGTGAACTTACCATGTAGTGAGTAACATGTTCTTCCCCAAAGGCCTTGATGTATAATTTCCCCCACTCCTCCACCTTTCGCTTGAAAGTATTCCTCTGCTCCAAAGTCAAGGTGAGACCAGTGAGGTAAGGTTTTAACTTGTCAAAGGCCTGCCAAATTTCGAGTTTGGTTATCCTGTAGCCTCCATCAGTCAAGTAGTTGTGCTCCGATTGGCAGATGTCCATCCATGCCTTATCCTTTCCAGACCATGTGCTTGCTTGGAATAACCTGGATGCAACAACTCCATTGATGGACGGCTTTTGAGGAACACTATTGTTCTTTCAGAGCGTTGCGGATCCACTGCAATCACTATAAGAAACCAAAATTTATTGATGTCAAAAGGAACGGATTTTAGGTGATATTGAAAAAAACAAACCCATGTTTTTATGTCAACAATGATGTCCAATATAACATCAATGGACATTGTTGTTGACATAAAAACATGGGTTTGTTTTTTGATGTCACCTTTGATGTCACCTAAAATCCGTTCCTTTTGATGTCAATCCGTCACGTAAAACAAGGTTTTCTTATAGTGAATCTCCACATTCCCACCATGAGTACCAACCATCGACAGTGATTTCTCCATTTGTTGGATCGCAAGGGTTTTTTGCACCTCATTGTGCATGTTCCACACGAACATAAAATGATGGTGTATGATCTTCTCACACATGCGCACTTGCGCATGGAGTGTGCATATGTGCACCCTTGTGAGTAGAATCGGCAGAATGGGCTTCCACCGCGAGTGTGCCTCCATATCTACTGGTTTTGCCGAAACAATTCCTCCAAACAAACCCCCTGGCTTCCCATGTGTACTTCATCCGCGCTTGAGATGCTTGAATAGCAATCTAGTTACTTCCCTGTTGAGGCTTCGTCCGCTCCTGCATGCAGTAGATGCAGGAAAAAGTGGCGTTGGCTCCATGCCCCAATCCATACATACATTTTATTGTCTTCATATCCGCATTGAAGTGCCACTCCACCTGGAATTCACCTACTCCGTCGACCATCAAAACTTGGCCATCTTCTTGAGCTTGGATCAAGCTTGGAAATTTAGTCCTGTCAAACACCCATTTCAGAACAGGGTATGACTCCTTCTGGACTTGGAAACACCCAACCAACTAGATCTCTTGTTCGGATTGGACCGAAAAAAACTTAGAGGCATCCCTTTGAATTTTTGGATCCAGCGCTCTATTCATGAGTGTTAGGCTCACTCGTTCGAATTTCTTGCCTTTCATGATCTCCGCTTCATCCAACTTCATAACAAATATGAGGGATTTACCATAAAGCTCTGGAATGAACGTAAAATCGCAACTCGGTCAGTATCATTGACACCCAGGTGAGTGGTGGATCCATTAAACGCCAATCGACTCCACAAGAAATGGACCAAACCAAATGCTATAGAGGGTCTTGAAGCATACCTTCTTCCGTGATTTGGTAGAACATAACCATACTTTTCTAGACGGCCTCGAGGTCAACAAAGAGAGAGTTTTTGTCATCCAATTTCACCTCTTTGATTGGAATAGCTTTGCCACTTGACCTTGTTGGAGGCGGTGGAGTGAATCTGCCTTCAATGTGCTTGTACTCTCCGATAAATTGTGGAAGGTTGGCATTGAGCTCCCTCCGCGTAGAGCAACCTAAATGTTTCAGCAACAAGTCCACTCCACTCAATGAAATTGTTGAAGGACGTATATTATAAAATATATTTGTAAATCAAGACAAAAGTAAAGTTTTATGCAACCTTTGGTACCTTATGTGGTTTGGGCAGCAAATCAGCTTTCAGTGTTGGGTCCACGAGTTTCACCCGTCTTTTCATGGTCTTGAATACCAAGCCATATGCCTCTTGTGGAACACCGACCATGTCACACGTTGCCAACATTGAATCTACTCCAATCTCAGCTCCAATTTTCTTCAAGACAGTGTTTGCGATGCTGGTGCCAACAGAACACATCCTTGGTTCTTCCACCAGTGCCAAAGCTTCTCGCTTTGATAAAATTCTCGCCAATGCAACTGCAGTTTTCCTTTGGGTCATGTCACATCCCCATAGTCTCTTCTGCCCCCTACAAGCCTTGTTAAACGACTGAATGGAATCAACAGCTTGTGGTTGTAGCATTGATCTCAACTGCTTTCTCCTTCTCTTGGCTTGCCCGCCATCCTGAGATAGTTCATCTAAACCTCTCGAATGACGACTATGGAGTCGCGAGCCAAGCGGACCCTCCTTTAGTACAGACACTCTCGATTCCGCATCCATCATTTTTTTTATAGTGTGCTACCTCCACCTCCAATTCATTTACTCTACCTGCACTTGAAGCTTCCATCAATGTTCTCACTAGTTCCTCTAACTCCTCGTTACGGTTCCCAAACCCAACGGCTTTCTCCCTCAATTCTCCGCATTGCCTTTCTAGCTCCCTACCCTTCTCAATAGCAATTTGATGTTGTAAACATCGTCCACGAGGTGTTTCCAGAGCTAATTGGAGTTGACCCTTGGCCTCCTGCAATTGTGCATGAAGGATTGAGACTGTGTTATTTAGAAGGTCCATCTGGACCTGGTAGTTCCGAATTGTTTCCTCCAATGCCACATTTTCCCCCTCTAAACCACTACCAAAGTTGGCAAGCCTCTTACAATATCCTAGTAACCCTTCTTGTCCTAGGCAGATGTATTCAAGAAACTGTTTGATCGTTCTAAAAGTTGGAGGCACTCATGTACGAGGATCTAGAGGGTAAATTTCTCCGTCTACCCACAAATCAATATTGGTGGCACCTCGAGATCTGTAGAAACAGAACTCACGTCTTGGAACTTGCTCATGCAGTTGACGACCCCTCTTTATCAATGGAGAAAATCGTGGAGCAAGCAACACATTCACAGTGTATGGGTTTGCAACCTCCACCCTATTTGTGATCTCACTTAAAGCCATTACCAATTTCTAAAAGTGAAGTAACACACATCTCTGGCAAACCAATAGACATTAAAAGAAACCAAACCTCTGAATTTGACAAATTTGAGATTACATGAATTGAAGTCCTTGCTCCAAAATCCAAGCAATTGGATTCAACCGAAACCCACGTGGCAGTGGCAGTGCCAACTTTGGCGCCAACAAAGAATTGGCGCCTAAACCAAGAAAAGGACGTTAACGAACTTTGGTCTCATGCCACCCTGATTCATCCAAGTTCATCCTCTTGGTTCATCCGTCATCTACAGAAAAGAGCACTCAATGGATGATGGAGGCACTAAAATAATAGAGAAAACTCCGAGTCTCTAAATGGTACTTGGCCAAAACGGGTACGTACTATAAGTTCACTTGGAGTCATAACGAGTTTTAGTGTCCTCCATCAACGCCTTTCCATATTTTTAATGTTTTGCCATCCTCGCGTTGGTGCCAGCACATCAAGTGCCGGAGCCAACTGTACCTCCAGCGAGGCAATTTTTTTGTCTCGTGACGCGGGAAGTAATGTGGAGGCTCTGGTGCAAGCGCTGTTTCTGACAGATAGCTCCACATTTGTCTTGTACCACGAATTTTTTATTGTTCCTCTAGAATTTTTTATTAGTTTCCCGGATCCAGCAGCCAATAGCAATGGAGCTGGGAGACAGTACTTGGAGCCCTTACGCGGCCCTTTGGAGGGCCCATTTTTTTTCTAATGATTACACAAATAAAATTTTCAAGTTGAATGATTGAATTCAAAATAACTTGACTAGTATTTCATTTCAATTTCAAACTACTTTGGTATCCCCATTACAAAAATGTACCGTTGAACTTGAATTCAAAAATAACTTAAGTAGTATTTGATTTCAATACCAAACCCTTCTAGAATCCCATTACACAAATAAAAAATTTTAGTTGAATGATTGAATTAAAAAAATAACTTGACTAGTATTTCCTTTCAATCCTAAAGACCCAAACTGGTTACTTTGGGTTATCCATTACAAAAATAACCCGTTGAACTTGAATTCCAAAATAACGTAACTAGTGTTTGATTTCAATCCCAAACCATTCTAAGATCCCATTACACAAATAAAATTTTCTAGTTGAATGATTGAATTCAAAATAACTTGACTATTCATTTCAATTCCAAACTGCTTTGGTATCCCCATTACAAAAATGTACCATTGAACTTGAATTCAAAAGTAATTTAAGCAGTATTTGATTTCAATACCAAATCCTTTTAGAATCCCATTATACAAATAAAATTTTCTAGTTGACTGATTGAATATTTGAATTCCAATAAAACTTGACCAGTATTTCATTTCAATTCCAAACTGGATTGATATCCCCATTACAAAAATAAACCATTGAACTTGAATTTCAAAATAACATAACTAGTATTTCATTTCAATACCAACTTCTTCTGGTATCCCCATTACAAAAATATACCGTTGAAGTCTTGAAGATCCAAACCCTTGTAGCCTCTTTTTCCGAAAACAAACCCTTCAAGTATATTTCAACGTATTATAATTTGTATTTGGTTTCAATCCAAACCCTTGTAGCTATTTATTTCAAAAATAAAGCCTTGAACAAAAAGCCAAAAAACTATAAGTTGATTATGATTTGATTTGTAAACTCCAAACCCTAAATCCCAAATATGTTCAATTTAGAAGAATAAAAAATGAATCCTTAAACTTGAATTTAAACAAATATGTACCTTGTCTTTCATTAGAACTCCAAACCCTTTGGAATTGTACTCACACAAATTTTGTCCTTCTTGTTTGGAAGTTCAGTTTCATTTTCTAAATTTTCTTTTTGGGCGGGTCCTAGTTCTCATGAAGTCAAAAAGAAGATGTTTGGCCCCAAAAAGGGAGGACATGCTTCCATACATTGTCTTTGCACTACTAGAAAATTTCGTATTTCTATTGTTTTGGTCACGTTGATCCGGTCAAAATCTGACAGAAATCTATTGGTTTCAACAGATTTTTGTCAGATTTTGACCAGATCAACGCAACCAAAACAATAGAAATACGAAATTTTCTAGTAGTGTTGAACTCAAAAAGTGGTTGGACCTCTTAACCCCTAAAGGACCGTTGTCCCCTCGGGGGACAATTTGGAGTTTGGGCAAGTTCCTATGATCTCAATTTTTAATGAAACTTCTTGAAACTCTTATATGAGGTAGAAAAAGTGATTAGCTTTTTGGGAATATAATTTTTTTTCAATCGGTGCCCGGGATCAAAAGTTATACCACAAAAAGCCCAAATTTCAATTTAGCGGGAAGAAAAATAATTCCTCAAAATATTGAAATTAATATTTTTAGTTTTTTTCCTTATAGGTCATATTTTTGTCTATGTCTGAAGTTTTGATTCATCCCATTTGGATTTGTTATGAGAATGTTATAAACACTCTTGTTTTTTGGGCAATTTAAGAAAAAATAACTTATAAGATTCAATTCTAAATGCAATTTTTACAATTTTTCCAAAAAAATTGTTGGATAAGATTAAAATTGTTTTCTAGTACAATCTTATCTTTGGGATTATTGTGTTTCAATCCCATCTAAGAGTTATTAATGATTTGGGTTTTCTTTCAATGTTGAATGTGCTTCTACTTAACAATTTTTTAAAGAATGAAAATCAACTTGTTTTTTTGTGGATTTTTTTTCCTAGACTCTCAACTCAATCCTTCAACCAAAAAAACATTAAATTCAAAATCTATAGAGTAAAGAATTTCCACAAATGGCAATCAAAGATCTCTGAAATTGCAAACCAGAGTTGAAAAAATCTTTCTTTTTCAACTTTGAATGCTCATATCTTCTAATCTATATGGTTAAACTTCTTGAGATTTTTACTATGTGATCTCAGACAAATAAATTACAAGATCCTACGGTTAGATTCTAAGAAAAGTATTTTTTTGGTTATCTTGGATGAACGCAGCAAAAATGACAGTTTTAAGTGGTTTTTGACAGAAAGATGCCCTTGGTTCTTTAGGGGTTAATGCAGCCATTGACTTGAAGATATTCCTAGAACCCAAATGAAGGGCTAGCAGCATTAATGGCTTCCCGCTGTCCATGGGAAAGAAAAATCCCATGACAAAGTTCAATGCAAATTTGACTTTCCCCCACACTATGGTTGAAGAATGAGACGTCTGCGCCCTTACATCCAAGCCCTGACAAGAAGTCTGCGTCCTGACAGCAAGTCCACGCCCTAACGTCTGCCCTTTGACAAGAAGTCCACGCCCTGACGTCAGCGACCCCTTGACGTCCTCGCCTGTACATGCCATCCGCGCCCCGGTAGAAAGAAGCATGACAATTTTTATTAAACTTGTTCTTCTTTGACGTCCCCGCCCTTGCACAATAGGTTTGCACCCCTGCACTCCCAGGGTATAAAGGTGTGAGTGCCCATTTGGTCACTCATGACTCAGGAATTGTTTGTTTTGGATTTTGTTAGTTTTCAATATAGTTTTATATACAAAAAGCCCCAAAAAGAGTGAATAACCAGAATGGAGATGTCACATACTAATATAGCAATTGGTCCTAGATGGGGCATTTCTTGCTATTTGTAACCAAATCCTGCATGTAAATAGGGTAGAAACCCAGAAATTGTATAAAATAACCATGTTTAGTAAAAATTGCCCAACTTGTCTGAACCTGCCTTTCAGTGACAAATCTTAACCAAATTGGTCCGATAGAATTAGGTGAGAATACTAGTATAAATTTCCAAATATAGGTTTCAGTTTTTCCATTTCATTGGCAAAATAGTAGAAACTCCAATTATTAGCCTACAGGTGAAGAAAACTCAAGGCGGACCAGAGGAGGGCATCTACAACCTAAGTACGGTAATTTAAGGTGGGAAATATGCCAGGAGTCCAACGGAGCAATCGGATCGCTAAGATTCCCTTCCATATAGAAGATTCCCTAATTATCAGAAGTTAAAGGAGATAGCGGGATTTGATTCTCCTTCCTTAGATGTGCAAAATGGAAAAATGAGTTTGCAAATCCCTTGTGGAATTCTATGAGAGGTTCCATGAAAATTCTCGATTTTTTCTGATCTTCAAAAGATCTTTTTCCGAGTAGTCAACCGTTGGAAGTAATGATGGGAAATTCTTAGGAATTACCCAAACTGTAGTAAAATCTCACTAAAAATTAGAGTAGCTTCTTTTGTATTAATAATAAGCTTCAACAAGTTTTGTGGCATTCCGATAGTCAGAAGATGCAAAACTGACAAGATCCTCCAAAATTGGCAAAATTGAAGATTAATCGTAGAGTTGACCAACGTATCGGGAGCATACGGCATTGGATTGAAGTCAAATTGGGGTCTTTTTTTACTCCCTTACACCTACTAAAGAGCCTAGGCTAGTTACTTTTCCTAGAAAAGTTGATCTCCAAAAGTTGGATTTTTATCCATTTTGGGTCATCTAGTTAGCACTAGAAATCTTTGTGATTTTGACGTAGGAAAAAGAGGAGGGGGGATTCATTTAGACAAAAAATGGACTTCTGAAGCCAATGGCGCAATCCGTTTGTGATTTGGAGCATTTCTCCAAAAATTAGAAGTTTAGACCAGTGTAGAAAGTCAAAAAATGGAGATTAGGATGAAAATCTTAGTTGATAAGATTACGGCTTACGAATTGAGAGGGGGTGAGCCACCTTGGAAGAATATATAAGGGGGCTCATTCTTCTCTCAAATCACCCCTTAGGTTCATTTTGAATCGCCCCATTTCATTTGAATCCATTAAGTTGGATTTGGTCAATTTTTGGCCACGTTGCCAAATTCTTGTATTTTTCGGGCATTTTAAGCACATTGTTGATACTTTTCAAGCTCTCTTGAAGGACATTGGGGTCCCTTCAAGTTTGATTTGAGTCATTGTGTTTTTGTGGACTTATTGTGTTGGATTTGAGTTGTTGTAGAATTATCTTACTAATCCTAAAGGAATTCCCCTCCGTACCTTGGCGATGCCACTTAGGGGAGACTTTAGCCCATGAATGTGTGTTTCTTTTAATAAGCTAATTCCTTCGTGTTATCCTTGGCCAAGTTCCTTCAAATTTTGACTTCATCTTGGTTGTTTTTTGTCATTGAAACTTGGATTTTTGGTCATTATTGTTGGATTTTTGGCTTGTACTAATCCTAGAGAGAAACCCCACTCCGTACCTTGACGATGCCACTTTGTGGGGGTCTCTAGAGTTAATTTGTGTTGTACTAACAATCCTTGTTTCCAAAGATTTTGTTTTTTGTTCAAATTTGTGTTGTACTAACCCATTGTCTTAAAAGATTGTACTAATACATGTATAGGAACTTGTACTAATTTCTAGTGGAAAGTAGAAATTCTTTTGTTTTAAATTTCTTGTCCCATTGGGGACAACAAAGCCTTGACTTTGCTTATTTAGAAGTTATAGTAGTTGTTTTGGTAATTTGACAAAATCATGGCGAAGCTTGGGCTTTGGAAAGAGTTGGGAATACTAGAATTTAGAGTATTTAAAAATGATGGCAAAGCTTTGAACCCACCCACCCCTCCTTGATCTTTTCTATGTAGTTAGGCCCTTTGGCCTTAGTTTGGTCAAATTGTTATTTTTTATTAATCTTTCTTTAGGACCAAGACCAAGGGTGTAGTCAGACCGTTAAGAGTAGGGGGTCAGTACAAATTGAAGTCCAGAATCTCATAGTAGAGGTCAAGAGCTTTTCAAAAACATAAAACACAAAGAAAACCGAGCTAAAATGAGTAAGATATAAGCAGATGAAGTTTCAAACACTAATTAGTAATTAAAACTTCATCCATGCATATCTTTTAGTAAGAAAGTCCAAATTACAAGTGTCTTATAGTTTCAGAGAGTTAGAAACAGTCTCTATCCATCAAAAACAACAAACTTCTAAATATAGTAATCTATCAAAAGTTAGTCCGAGAGTTAAAGTGTATGTAGAGCCCAGACTAAAAAACAAATTCAAATCATTATAAGGGGATTATAGTATAGATTTGAGTTAAGAATCTAATAGTAGAGGTCAAGATATTTCCAAAAACATAAAATACACAAAAATATGAGTTAAATTGAATAAGATATAAGCGGATGAAGTTTCAAACACTAATTAGTAATCAAAACTTCATCCATGCATAATTTTTAGTAGGAAAGTCCAAATTACAAGTGTCTTATAGTTTCGGAGAGCTAGAAACAGGCTCTATCCATCAAAAACAAAAAACTTCTAAAAATAGTAATCTCTCAAAAGTCAGACCGAGAGCAAGAGCATATAGAAGTAGAAATTAGAGGAAGAAGTATGAATTAGCAAGCAAGAAGTAGTATTTAGTTTCCTCCTATCTCACCACTCTTTCTCTCTTCTAGCTTAGACTAAGTGGAGTTCAAAAACTCAATAGAATTGGTAGTTGTGAAGATTTGCAAAAATATTGAAATTATTATAGTTGAAGTTGGAGAAGGAAGAGAGATCAAAAATATCTAAAACAACCAATTAGAATTGAGATAAGGAAGGAGAGAAGATTGATCAAGTGAATGTAGTCAAATGACGTATTTTTATCGAAATATGCAAAATAAGTGAAGGAAGGAGGAGGAGAAGAAATAATTGAACAGGATAGAATAGAATATAGGAAAAGAAAAGAAGAAGAGATAAGTAGAAGGGAAAGAAAGGAGGTAGAAGAAAAAGATGAAGAAGACTTCGGGAATTTAGTCTTGTAATTTCAGACCCCTTTTTAAGCCGTTGGCAAAATTACTTAATCATTCCGAAACATGGCGAATGATAGAGAGTTTGTGGGAGTGACGGACCACCTACTCGCTGAATTCCAAACCAAGGCATGATTTGAAGTTCTTGTATTTTCTTTTTAGCTTTCAAAAGTAGTATTTATACATAGTAACTGAATTAGAGGTCCAATTCAGTGAGTCTAGATTAGAACAAGTGTGAAGTTTCAATTCATAACCTTGTAGAATAGAGTCATATCTTTCTAGAAAGATATCATACGACCAATTTGGAGTAAAAATGAAGAAATTATAGAAGGATGAAGTTTAGAAAAGAAGTTGGATGATAAGTAGTATAAATCATCCATCAAGGGTGAAATTTGAAATATAAGTAGTGATAAATAACTTAAAGTCATAGGTCAAAATTCATAGTGAATTAAAATAGGGAAGTAGAAGTCAACCTTGGATGAAATTTTCATAGCCTTTTAAAGGCCAAACTTCATCCGCATATAACTTTGGCTAGGAAGCTCCAAATCCAATGAACTTTATAATTTTAGAAATGGCATGACATGTTCTTCCATATTATGTGACTAAATTTAGATTGTCTCAAGTTTTTCCTAGAAACTACAATGGCTTGAAGACTTGGTAATAGTTAGAATTGACCTTTGCATTTAGGGTAGGACTTTGAGGAATTATGTGAAATTTAGGAACTTAGAAAAGATCCATTGCTTGGAAGGCACAATGGACCGATGTTAGGCACCCATAGCGGTTAACTTGAATTTTCTAAAACCTGGTTGTGCACGCGTATTACCAAAGGTGGGTAAATAAGCGCTCACAAAAAGCAACCCTGTTGTTGTGACTTCGCTACATTTGTCCTAGTTCTCAAGTGCTTGATGAAGGTTAAAGGGCCTAACATGTATAACCCCAATCGATTTACAAATTCTCAAAATCTATAATATACCCTTGTAAAATTAATTTATAATGTGATTCTTCCTCTTCAATCCGGCATATTTAAGGTTCATTTAGGAGAGGTTTGAACACCATGAAAAGTCAAAATTTCAATGGGTACGGCAATATACTTGCATGAAATCTAGAATAGAAAAATCACTATATTTTTTTTACCGGATTGGACTTTTGGTGGTAAAACTAGACTTCAAAAACTTTTCAAAAATATTAACCATTCCAAATAGTGACTTGGTTAGGATGTATTGAACTTCAAAATTTTACGAACACCAAGTTTTGGTGCCTCAGGCACTAAGGGGTTGAAATTTGAAAACCCTAAATCCTTCGTAGGAAACCAAGAAAAAAAAATTGTATTAGATTTAAATCCAAACCCTTCTAACAAACTAGCAATTTAGCGCCCATTTCCAAAAAAAAATCATTCATATAGATGGACAACAAATACCAAACGCATTTGATATCAACTCCAAACCATTTGAGCTTCTATTTACAAAAATGAAAACTTCAAATACAACCCAAAAAATGTACCTGAATTTCAAATCCAAACATTCTAGCATCCAGCAACGAAAATGAACTCATTGCACTTGAAACCGAAAATGACATAACTTGTATATGATTGGATTTCCAAACCTTTGTATAGTTGTACCCTCAAATTTTTAATCCTAAACCCTTTTGAAGATGACTACAAAGAAGTCATTTTGTATTGGATATAAATTTGAAACACTTGTAGCCACTATTTTCCAAAATATAACCTTGAACATGAACCTAGAAAAGTAGAACTTCTACTTCATTTGAATTAAACTACAACATCCCTGCCCTTTTCAAGACGTCCGTGCTCAAATGAATGCGTCCGCACCCTGACGAATCTGTCCGCACCCCGACGAATGAGTCCGCACCTTGACGAATGAGTCCACGCCCCGACGAATGTATCCGCGCCCCGACAAATCTGTCCGCGCCTTGACGGAAACGTTCGTGCCTAGTATAGTCCCCACCCTGACAATGACGTCCACGCCCTGATTCCAACGTGGACTGCCAACGTGGACTGCCAACGTGGAAGCGACTTCCTAATTGGAAAATTTCAAAAATGAAAGGTGTCTGAAATGTTTGGACCGTCCATCCGTCCTGTCCGATCACCCTGACCCGTCTAGTATGACAACCCTACATATCGATAGTGCACTACATTTCATTGCATGTTCATCAACCATGTCGATGCAATGACTGCGTCATCGTCTAATCGGCGTTACAAGAGGGTAGTTTAATTATTGCTTTCGTTCAGGTCGAGTCGTGCTGATTGGCATGTGGATTTGAGTTCCTAGTTCACCTTGACCATTCACTTTGGGCATTCATGAGATTACAAAGCAACACTTATGCCTTGTCAAAACATCAAGATACAAAAAAATCTCACAAATTGGTTGATACTTTTTCATATTTTTGTTGAATACTTCCCATTTGAAAGTTCAGGCCATTTGATTTTGCAACCTCATAGCTAATGCATTAATGCTCCAATTTTCTTGAAATTGGTTTTGTTTGAAGCGCATGAAGACATTCTAATTGCATTACTCTTTGAGATTTTTGTGATCAAATGTATTTTGAACAATATTAAACCAAAAGTGCAAAAATCAACCCAAAAGTGGTCAACCGGTCACTAAAGGGTTAATGGCTCATACATTTGCATGTATGGTTAGAAATATATGTAATTTCTATAATATATATTTTTATTATCATGAACACCTTTCTGTATTTTCTTCTTCCTCCAGTTTAGGTCGGGTTGACCTCATTCGATGGTCAAAATTTTCTAAACTACATATTTGTTATTGGAGTTTACTTATAAATGTAATTACAGTTATAGTTTTCCTTTTAATTGTTCTAATCTCTTTTTTTTCTTAGAATTTGGGAACATCGTCCTCTCTTGCTCAACACACCAGTCTTCTGTGCACTGCATCAGCTGATTCGTTTTTCGACTACGGGCAGAACCTAATTCTGAGTACAAGAAACTTCATGTATTCGGCTACCATTGCAAATTCGACAATGGACTTCCCCATAAAGTCCGTTGATGATGGGGTGGTGGATAGTCCCCCAGGTTTAGCTCCGCAACTTCCAAAATCATGTTCTCCTTCGCCCATGAAGTCTAGTGATGTTTTTGCTACACCAATGTCGTCTTCACCCTGCGATAGAGCAACACAGTAGAAATTGTATGGTGAGGACATGGGTCCTTCTTTACATGTGGAAATGTTGACTGTGGTATTGCTAGAGGTTTAGCACAAGGAGGTGGTTCGCGCAACAGCCTCATTTTACAAGACTCTTTATACCAAGAATTGGATGGCCCAATATAGAGAATAGTATACCACGAAGAGCATGCGCTTCTTTTTTTTATCCATAGAATTAGATGTTCAAGGAAGTATAAAGGCTTTCCAGGCTCATGGATTACAAGCAAGTACAGCCACGGGCTAAAGATGACAAAGGCAATCGTGGAGCTCAAGAGTAAATGACATGTATAGTACTTGTTCATAGTGTAGAGTCATGCATTCATGCTTCATTAAAGCTCAATGTGCATATTACAAAACAACTCAGCGCTCGAGTGAATCACACTCGCAACTTTTATAGTGTACACAGTGCAATGTAATGAATTACATTACTGGCCTTTATAGTTTCTTGCCTATAATATAGTGTCACTACCCCTACTCAAACATAGTTGGAGATGTATAGAACAACTCATGGTGTACAAGCGAAAGGTCAATATGAAAGTTTACCTTTTGGTTCTGATATTTGATTCTTACTTGTGTTCATCTTATTTTAATTCTTGTATGATTTGAATATTGTTTGAGGAATTTTCTTCTCCGTTTTTGAATGAAATTAGATTTCTATAACTCTCATTTAAGTGGAATACTCTCATTTTAATGAATATTATGTTTTCAAATAAAAATAAAAATTGTCTACCATTTGGGGGGGCTTGCAAAGGGAATTTTCATCTGGGGAATTTCATAAAAATCTCATGAAAAACCTAGATGAAACACATTTTGTTGTCAATTTTGACAATGGTTGAACTTTAGGGTTTGAAAGAGATACAACTGTCAAATACACTGAAGTTGTCTTAGGTAGGGAGTTTATGACCATGGTGATTTGCATTTCAAGAGGCCGTTGTGCTACAACAGAAGCTCCTATGCTCATTTTTTCAAATGAAAATAGGAGCTATCTTATACGAAGGTTGATTGATAATATTCCTGAGGTTTCTAATAGAACGGGCCCTAAAGGTTAGATGGACCAAACCATCTTCCCCAAATACTTTTTGAAACCTTGTGCATATCAAGCCGATCTTTGTCAACGCATGAAGATCATATGGCTTGATAATTGTAGTGGCCATACTGTGACTCTTAGATTGGTTGCTGTCCTAACTACCAAAAACACAATTATCAAATTTTTGCCTCCATGTTCTACTCACCTTTGCCAACCAACAGATACATTCCTCATTTCAAAAATCAAAGATGCATGGACAAGACAGTGGGAAGCCAAGAAAATTGAGTTGATACAATAAAATGCTTAGTAAAATGTACCCTGAGCAGATGGACAATGGTTAGGAAAGTTGACAAATCCTGGAAAACGTTTTTTTTCTGCAATTGGTTGCTAATAGTGTAGAAGATGTTAATTGAGAGGTGAATTGTGACAACATGTTCTATGGTAAAAAAACAATGATTCGTTGTGGCTTGACATTAGGACTTGATGGATCTTAGAATGTAGGATAATTGTTTTTACATCTCCACTAGATAATTGCAAAACATTTGCAATACTTCCAAAGACAAGAACTGTCCAATTTCAATAGGGTAGTTTTAAAATCCTTTTTTGATATTTTACTACATTTTTTCTTTAATTTTTGGCCTACAACTAGGATTATTATGTTGTGTTTTTTATTTTTGCTATATTTAACAACTTATACATACACTATGAAAATTTTCAGCATTTCAACATTTTATTGTCTATTTCAACAATTCAGCATTTCATTGTCTATTTCAACATTTTAGCATTTCATTGTCTATTTCAGCATTTCAACATTTCATTGCTTATTTTAGCATTTCATACACTACTTTTTCTCCACCATTACAACTTCTATATTTTATTCCCATCTAATACTAAATGCACTCTTGTAGAAATGTTGAAATGATCAAATTTTACTATAGAGCTAAAATAATGTTAGAATGGGTAAATAATGTTCTAACACTAACCTTGCAAATCACAATTAGTGTTATTGTTGACAATTAGTGTTGCCAACACTATTTACCAATTTTAGTGTAGTGTGAAAATAAACCACCAAAATTAAAACTATAGTGTAATAAATTTGGATACCCCCCAATATTATCCCCTCCAAAGTATTACAAACTACAAAAAATAATTTTTAAATATAAAATGATTTAATTTTTTTATTGAAAAATAAAAAATACAATTGCAATTGAAAAATGTAGAAGTGGAATTTGGCAAATCCCTACCAAATTTATTTGGTCATTCTCGCAATCATTGAATTGTTGGCTTTTCTATGTGTTGGTTGCATGTGATTTGTTTCCTTGAGGACAACATTGATTTTGTGAAACTTAAATTTAATTTTTAAAATGTTCAAACTTTTAAAAGATATTTATAATACAAAATGAAGTGAAATTCTTCAATGTCATTAGCGTGTCTTTGATCCAACATATGCCATTTTTTGTCCAATTTAACTTCGTTACAGAAGACATGTCGAAGTTGAAATTAATTCTATAATGTTTTTTTACAATTAATCTCATTCTAGGATATATATATACATAAAAATACCAATGATTATTTTCATATCTTTGAATTGAATTTTAATTACTTACAAGATGGATTTTTAGTTATCTATTTTTTACATAGATAGAATGAAATGAAATGAAACCAACAAGTAAACAAAAGAACATTGATCCATCACAAATTTGTCACATTTTATTTCCATCTACATATGTTATATGTACCATGTGTCAAACTAAATCCATAATATTTTTTAGTATCCATTCTCTACTTGTACAAAATTAGAAATTTACAAAATTCAAATTGTGAAAGAGAGCTACCTAAGCTTCTATTTCATTACTACCTCCATTTCCAAATGATCTTCTTGTTGGACAAAATGTTCTGTATTAAGACTAAAGATAACAATTTGGAAACCACATTACAAAAAATGTCAGGCCTCCAAAAGGCCATTAGTATCACCCCCCCGGGTGCAATTATAGAAGAAATAAAACTGTTTTTTATTGTTTATTATTTTTTTAATGACAGCAGCTGATGTGGCACTACTTGTGCCACATCAGCACCACATCAAGTTTTAGTATTTTTTTAATATTTAAAAAAATATTTTTAAAATTTTTCCTGTAATTGCACTGCAACATGCCGAAAATCAAAACCTTAACAACCCTCTAGAGGCCTAAAATTTTTTGTAATGATTTTGGGTTGAAAATAGAGTTTGGTGCTTTCCTAGAATTCTAAAAACTACGAGTTGTAGAGCCCTTTTCAAAATGTGGTTTTGGAATATTGAAAAGCAGATTTTGGGGGGCATTTTCGAGAAGCACCACTGGGCAACTAACCCTTTAGTGGACCTACTCACCGAGCGGTGAAGTAGTGTGAAAACGTGTAAATCTTGCATGGGTTTCTCTGAGTGAGTGTGTTAGTAATCTGGCACGCATGGAAGTGAACCGCATGATCTGCTTACTGGATGCACAGATTATAACATTTCTCTAGTGCAGCAGGGGCGTCAACTAGTACGGGCAGGATGTGCCCCCTGCACGTACTTCATTTCCAGCGCCTAGCGGAGGTCGGAAAAAATCAAAGAAATTAAGTTACCTTCAAGTCTACAACAGCAACGAAGTGCAGATCCGGTGAAACTCTAATTCATCATCGACTTGCAGTCATTGCAATGAGTTCCACTCAAACGAATAGTAGAACGACGCTTTCTCCGGGTAGCTCAGGGCTCCACTGTCGACATGACCACGTTCAGAAAGCGCACTGACAAGGATGCTTCTCTTCAAACATTCTGTTATGGTCGAAACCCTGGCTTCTAAATTCATTTTCACTAGATCGCCTAAAAGGCGAACTAGTGTATACTGTCGAAGTGCAATTGGAAGCGAGATTCCTTCCATGGATTCCTTGTACTGGTTCACCCTAAAACCTAATTCAGCTATTCGAGCTATGGGATCTGAGATTCAGGTCCATGTTATTGAGAGCTCGGAAGCTGATTTTGGAGAACAACACTAGGTGATTGTACTGACTGGTGCTTTACACAAACTCGCAGTGGGGAGCAGTTTGATTGGAGAAATTCTGAAGTTCCAGGTATGAAGAACAGGACAAGCTAGCTTTTGGCAGGCGGACTTACATGGCCTTATTCGTTAAAATGAGACAAAATGGTCATTTTGAGACTTCAAAAATTGAAAACCAAAGCCTCATTTCACAAAGAGTTGTTGAACTCAATGATAAATAGAACTGTTTTCTCAACATCAACAAGAAGTTGCATCTAAAGAGATAGAAGAGGTGATTTTATATGATGACAATCAATTTAATAATGCAATGGTTCAAAAGGTGCTTTCAAGGAAATTAATCAAGCGAATGAGTTCATGATCAATTAAGAAGCTTTGAGGAACTGTGTCATTTGCAATAGAATAGATCATTTACAGTGAAAACAAACAAATCATTGAGTTTATTTTTGATTTTCCGAAATCCATGTGAAAACAATAAAGTGCTTCATAGTTAAATGTCGTAGCACCTCCTCCGTGTTTAGTTTTTGTATATTTGCTATGCTATTTATAGTAACTACAATATGCCCGTACATACTCAATTTCTCTGAGTACTTACAATTTGACAATCATTCTACTCATGGTAAAAGAGACTACAAAATTGATGGATTCTAAAACTTGTCTTTGTTATTCGCACATTTTCTCCCACTTTTTTTCTTTGGTTTCTGAACTTTCAATCTTTGCTGCTTCCATTGCTTGCACCTTTGCAAGCCCTCGTAGGATATCGTCACGCCTCGAAGGATAATGCAGCCGACCTTGACTATCAGAAGTATCCCAATCATTCAAACTCTGCGTAGCCCTAGCTTTCCGCTTTGGCCTCCTCATGTTTTCGGGAACCTCCAAAGCAGAATGAGATTTTGGACCTTTGAGGGGCGGCCTTGGTAGAATCGGTTTAGGGTTTAGGTCTACAACTACAGCCTTGGTAGATTTTGAGCCCATACTATGTCTTTGCTCTTTGACAATTCTTTGTCGAAGAAGACTATCCGATGACGGCGTTCGCCTTGCTCCCCGAGACTTCAAATGAGGTGATGGATTACCATCACACGAAGTTTTACAAAACGAAACAGCCTTCCCGTGAAGTAAAATCTCCTTATCTCCCTTTAGAAGTGGATCTGATTCCACTCCAACAATGGGGATAGATGCTAATGGAGTTGAAGTTTGAACGTCATCCTCGAGCCGAGGAAATCTCACAACGTTGTCGACCGGGAGCTTTAGTTTCCGACTTGTGGGAGTGCCCATGCACGAAGTTGGTGATGCGGATCGTCCGTGGCTCGAGGACGTGCGCTTCAACGGCGACGGAGAACAGATAGGAGTCCTTCCGGGTCCACGACTCGGGGGGCTGTCCACAACGCCGTCCTCAATATCTCCCTTTGAATAGTCGATGGCAGCCGATGCGGCATCCGCGGCAGAGCGCAACATGTAGGGCTTAGAGAAGGGAGCCGTTTCACAGCTTCCACCATCGGATTTGGAGTCACTCGATCGTGCCTTTTCCGATCCAGAGAGGAGGCTCCTTGTGATTTTTTGCTTCACAAGTGATCCCAAAAAGCGAACACCTTCGACCTGCACTAAATAATTATTAATAAGCTCAATTCCTGCCTTTTGCATCGATCAAGTAGGACTTTGAGGGCAAACAAATTCTGAAACATTATGCCAGAAGATGATTGATAAAAAAAGAGCTTCATATATTAATCTCAAAGAATGGTCATTCACTTGAAATACATAGTACAAAATGCCTGGACCCCTGCATGCTCAATCACACGGAAGTGTAAACTCTAAGTCGAATTTTAAACTCTACGGCGACGCGTCTCAACACGTAGACCTAATGCAGAAAGTTCGTAAGAGCAATTCATGACCTTTGCGGACTCCTTCATGCCCTCAATGATATCTTGGAGGGAATCGTCATCGGGACCGGGGGGGTCTAACCCGATCTGATTCTCATTGACGTATTGTTGCATCCCGTCGTCCGGACAGTTGGAATGCAACCTCCGGAGCCAAGGGAGCAGCTTGTCCATGAGCACGTCGTCCCTCCGCTTGGAATGACTCCAAGTCTCGAGGAACAAGGCATTCCCATTATCATTGCAAATACTCTTTTCAGGAGAATCATCAATGAGAAGGGTATTCCGGTCGTTAAAGAACGGGTCCTGACTATGAACGGAAAACAGGCCATCTTCAATAATCTTCAAGCAGAACACTTTGTTTCTGCGATGGAAGAACTTTCCAGGAGCGACTTCTACCTTCGAACACTGCTCCTGGACTAGTATATCAAAGGGGGCCCTGCAATTGCTGAACAGGTGCCCAACAATCGGTTCTGCATTATGCTTCATCATGGTGGACCACACAATGACCCTATGCGCAATTTCCGACACCTGCCGCAAGAATTCCCTGACATTCTGTCTAGCGAATACTGCTTTCGATCCGATGACAGTCGGGTACCGATGGCTAAGAACGTTGTCTTCAAGCCTATAAGACTTCAATTTATCAGCGAACGCCCTCGGCATGCTCTGGCAAAGCATGCCGTTCAAGTCTAAGACAATATTCAACCATTTTCTTCGCGGTGGAGGCATCGAAGGACGCAAGCTCGTTCGCAAGACCTCTCTTCGCCCCTCCGATGCTACCTGATCAAAGCAAAACAAATGAGAATTGGAGTTACCTGAATAAATGCAGAAGTGGGAGAGCCAGCAAGCGGACAGATGCATTTCATTCCACTAATTGACTGGGGACTTTCGCGAGGGAGTGCTTTCATTGGTACTGGACGTTGCACATTTCTATGTGTATTGAGTTGAGCATGAACACATGCACAAATTGGATCAATTAGACGTCATTGTACACAATCTATTGAAACGCTTATACTTTATTTAAGGTAGATTATAAAATACATGTCAAAATTTCGTTTAAGTATGGGTCGTCAAGACTACGCATTGAGGCCTACGCTATACTATTCTACACACATGTCAACCACGGACATAGGATCCGTCCGCGCAATTCATTCAAGGATAGGCACGCCATCCTGTCAAGCATCATGAATTCGAATAAGAGTCGGCAGTTCATGTGCACCGCATTCCACACATCCACACAATAACAAACGACTATCAGACTCTCCACCTTGGATTAATACTCTGGATTTGAGGAGTTTACCTGCGAAGATCCACCCGCTTGGGTGGAATCGTCTTCCCCCTCAGCGAGCTTGGAAGAAGGACCTTTCTCTTTGAACGGAGGAGTATCGTGAAGATCTTCTTCGCCCTCGCCGTAGTCCACCTTCTCCTCCTCTTCATCAAAGGAGGGAGAATGGCATTCCACAACAGCCTTTGCCGACTCAGGGACGGAGGTCATTTCAATCGGAGACGCCGGGACCTCTACAACACGATCAGCATCGTCGACACGAGGATGATGTCCTGCATCTTGTAGGACAATCTGTGGCTCCGGAACAACAACTTCAAATGCTGAAGGGATTGGCGAAGATATCCTTGGCACTTGCGAAGTTGGTGTGCAAACAACGACATCTTCCGGTGTCACTGCACAACCACCCTCATTATCATCGACATGAGGATGAGGGAGCCCACCGACCAGTTCCTGCACGATTGGTGATGTAGAAACAGGCAACGGAGGATGTGAAGGCCCAGCCTGGGATACAACCAAGGGATTTCCAGGTTGTTGACTAGACTGGAATGACAGGAGCTGCTTGAGTTGCTCAAACTGGGACGATAGATCCGAGATTTGGGCTTGCGACTTTATCTGCAACTCCATTATTTTTGCATTCGCATCGGCCAACTCTTTGTCTTTTGCTGCCCTTACTGCAATTCTTTCAATTCTTCTAGCCCTCTTCTCCTCTTCTAGCCTCCAATAGTCCTTCTCCACCTTGATGATGGAACCCGTGGGCAAGAGCAGTGGCTTCATCTCCTTTTGTTTGGGAGCGCCATCGTCGTTTTCTTCATCGTCATCAGATTCTCGAGGATGCTCTACAACATCATCATCACTGCCCAGGTCAATGAAGTTGGGCAAGTCTAGAACATGGGCATCAACGATGAGTTCATCATCCGCCCCAACAGCCTCTTGAACCTGTGCTTGGCCGACATCCCCAACATTTTCAGCCCTCCTTACGTCGTCCTCCAATATTTTGTCAAATTCCGTGTCTGATTCAATATCCTCCACGACATGACAGGCAACAGGATCCACATCCGCGAGTGCCTGTGATTCATTACAAGGAGGTTGGGCAGGTTCATTTTTGTCAAACACACCAGACACGTCTACCAATCCAAGAGGTTGGATGTTCAAATTCTCAGAGGTGACGGGATCAGTAGTCGAATCCAGAGTTGGCATCGACACCGAGGACAACCACGCACGCATTTGGAACGTATTTGTTCCGAACTCGTTTATTCCATCCAATCCCGGATCGGAGCTAACAAGTTCTTCAATCTGCACTCGATTTTCCGTCACGGAGGTCCCAACGAGTGATTCCAGTGTCATGGGAGGCGACGGAGGCGAGTCAGACAACACCATGACGGGTCCACGACGAGGGGGTTGGACATACGTGAGTGAGTACGGCGAATTTGAATGCATGAAGTCATTCTTGTCGAGTTTATCTGCAAAGTAGGATATACTTCTATATCCCTTTGCATCGTGCTTGTCGACATAACCATAGAAGAATGCCCCAAACATCTGAATCAAGAGAAGAGGATATCAGTCATCTGTAGGGGAGTAAGGAGAGGTTATCGTCGTGTCGAGGATAACAAGAGCATCCTACATCCTTCGTTATGTATGAAGAGCAAAGACAAGAGCATGACAGAAAAACAGACTATACAAAATAGGTAATTATCGTTGAGTCGAGGGTAACTGTGACAATTGCTCAATAGATTTCATGAACTACAGTAGCCTAACAAATCCACTCCGCAAATTGACCATTATCCTCAAGTCAATGATAGTAAATGACAATGTTAATGTGACATCCTTTGCAGCAAGCATGAGCTTGACTCTGATATAAATTCCAAGCACGTTCTCGCCAGGGACTGCAAATGCTTGGAGGATCTCTAAATAGAACTCCATTCGGAGTTCAGTGGGGTGAATTCTCCACTTGCATTCTGTGTTCCTGTGCGCATCCTTGTAATACGGACATGTTTCCGAAGGCGCTCGATACTCTGGCTTCATGAAATCCCATACAGATGAAGCGAATTCGTTCTCTTTCTTGAAGAGGAAGAGCAGAGGCACATCTGGGGCGGCGCCTCGGTTCGTCACGTTGTTGAGCATTTTCGCTTTGCATGGGATGTACTTGGACTTCAGTATGTCGTACTCCGCCATGTTCATGTCAACGAAGCTAACAGCCGCGCTCACATCCTCACTGTCACGTAATATGAAAAGCCACACGTTGGCTGCACTCATACTTGGCTCCAGCTTGTCGTCCAAGAAGTCCAGAAATGGGTCTATGGCTGCCTCGACTGCTGTGGGTTTTGATCGAGGGACTTCTCTAGTGTCAACCACTACAAGATTCACCTCCCAACGGCAGTAAGTGAATCGATTAGTGGTGACAAGCGCCTTCGCCGTGACATCCATGCCGCGCATCTCCACTCCACCGCTCAATTCAGGAAGACTATATTTCAGCTTCATGAAGCGATTGTACATGTGCAGAACGTCTAGAAATTCTTTTTCGAGGTCCGTTACGCGCTTCAGCCATGCATCATTCCATAGGCGCTTTTTAAAATAGTCGGCCTTGATGTGTGAAAGGAGGAAATCCCATGTAGCAGATGAGAATCGGTGGCGAGACTTCCAAGACCTCCACCGCTCATCGATTATGTCCTTCCGGCTATCTACAAGCTTTAAATCAGGCTTGATGCTCATCAAGTCTTGAATCACGATTTTCTTCCTCTTCCTTCGCTCAGTCGAGTCCGTACTTGTCATGTTGTCCACTGCTAACACCTTCATTCTTGAAACTGAAAGCTTGGGATATGGTGCAGTCCGACTAGGAGTAATCCCAAGCAGATGTTGTGCCTGTTTTCCGAAATCCTTGTCAGTGAAATGGCCAACATGTTTGAAGAACTCTCTTCGTAATCCGGCAGGCTTCAATTTGTACCTTTTATTTTCCTTATACATTTTAAGGGTAGCTGGGTCAATGAGCTTGCCTTCACCGTGCTTTGTCAGGAAGAGTTTCTAGTGATCCCACAACTTGTCCGAGAGGGTTATTATCTGGATTTCGTTCTTCAGGTCTGACGGACCTCTTATTGTTGCACCGTCTCCTTTTGGATTAATATTCTAGAAACGATCTACAACTGCATCAGTAAAGCTCTGCAAAAAGAGGTGATGGGAAAATGAGGGAAGAAAGAAATAATGTTTAAATAAAAACATTGAATCCATGATGAAATTGAGTTCTACATAAAATTCAAACTATTGACCAATGAATACAAGACTAAAGAAATTCAATGCTGTAGTGCAGTATGTATCGTCGAGTCGACGATGGTGGTAAGCTCTTGCTCACCTTGTAGTTGACCGGACTATATACAGCCTTGTTCTGTCGCACCACATGATCGGTCACTTCAAGAGTGGGACGCTTGCAGGCGATCTAGATGTTCCTACAACTGATTATTTGATTCCCCCACGTCGATTGCGCATGATCTAGGTGGTTCGTTGCATTGTAGAAGCGCGAAATGTGTCGAAGTTTGTTTGGGTCCAACATCCAAACAATGTATGCGTCCCACCTTTGCAGTTCTACACGCCTGCTTTCACCGCACCCTTGCTTCTGAAGCTCCTTGGATGCTGTTATACTGTGTTGGCCATTGATAATCGTGAATTGGCCATTTTCAATGTCTTTCCACTTCTGGGGTTTCATTTTCAAGAGTTGATTATTTCTGTCCACTGGAGTCAAGCATACTTTCTGCCGTTGCTTGATGTCGATGAGTTGGATGAGCTGCTCTTTCACAGACTTGACCATGTCCTCTTGCAGTGCACGGATTATATACTGTTCTTTTGCAATCACGCATTGCTTGATGTCCACATTGACAGTGTTCTGATCGAAGAGGAAACACTGCTTGTGTTCTGCCCAGAACTCCCTCTGAATGAGTGCGTGCCTTTGAAACTCTTCCATCGACTCTTCTGATTGAGTTCCAACTGATGTCAATGTAGACCCCAAGCTACCTGCACTTGTGGCACCTCCCACTAAACTTTTCCTTCTTCTCTTACTTGGTGGTGTTGGGCTCGGATCAATGGAACCCTGAGTTTGAGTCTCCGGCATGGGCTGACTAGGTTGAGTCCCTCTACTTCTACCTCCTCCGCTTCCAGATGGCAGGTTCCGCTTTCCAGTCGATTCTCGTTGTTGAATATTATGTATTTGCCCTCCCACACTTGGAGGAGCCTGAACGTTTGACAAAGCGTACCTATCTAATGTCTGGAAGATAAGGCTGAGCTTGGTCGCAGTAGCTTTGTCGGTCCCGGTTTTCCATGGAAGATATCCACTATCTATGAATTGCTGATTGAGGGACTCCATTTCAGGGCCCTCCAATAATGTCATGAGGTTCTCAAGGTCAAACTCTGCTTGATTTGAGGTGACATTGAGCACAATTGAGTGACAATGTTTTCCGGCTTTCCCAGCGTCATCTACCTCACGTAGGACGACCGCAACGTAGTTGTTGTGGTGAGCATCTATGAACATGACCTTCTCATTCAAATTCCACACTAAGTAACCCGGCTGCCCAGAGACTTTGTACCGGAGAAAGACGTAGTCTTTCCATCGGTTGACACCAAAACTCCAGCTTGCAACATGCGATTTGAACTGGAATAGTTTCCCGTAGCTATCCTCCATTTCCGAAATGAAGGGTCCATCTTCGATAGGATTGACGAAGGGTTCAAGGTGGTGCTTTGTCACTGAATAGTCGTACGCATCTTCCGAATCCATTCTCAGGTCCTGTCAAAAGACGTACATTATAGGCATTTAGTTATAGGTCGCTATACTTAATTTTCAAAGGAAGTCTTATTTGTTTGTTGTTGTTTTTGTCGCATTATTGGATAGTGCATCGTCGACTCGAGGATAATTGGAGTGAGGGGACTCATAGCACGAACTATGAATTTCAATGGTCATTTCATGTGAATGACTAAATGCTACATTGAGGACGTTTGTGGCTATGAAGCAATATGATTTTCTGTTCTGTTTGTTGTATCGATGATTGTATAATACAACATTCTAAATTTTTTTGATTATTTGCAGAATAATGTTCTTCACCCCTATTTGAGTTCAGTTTTGTTTTTTTGATAATAATTTTCTGATTATCTTCTATGAATGATTGTTTGCTTCCTATTGGCTAACATCAAATTCTTTCAAATTATCCTCGAGTCGAGGATAACCAGGGGGACTTCTCATGTACCAATGAATTCTGGAATTGAGGATAGCGGTGATGTCTCCCAGGTTATTCTCGACTCGAGGGTTCCCCTCAATTTTGAGGGGGAACCAAAATATCCTCGACTCGAGGATAACCTTGAGTTCTACAGTTTAAGGGTCGTTATTTTTGACGGTGGACCTGGGTTATCCTTGAGTCGAGGATAACCTTGACTTCTATGGTCGTCCTTGGTTATCCTCGAGTCGAGGATAATCCTGAGTTCTACAATGGATGTAGGTTATCGTCGAGTCGAGGATAACCTTTAGTTCTGCGTTAGAACCAAGTTATCCTCGACTCGAGGATAACCGTAAGTTCGACGTTGGTCCTAGGTTTTGCTCGACCCGAGGATGACCCTGAGTTTTGCGATGGACCGAGGTTATCCTCAACTCGAGGATAACCCAGACTTTTGTCGTGCACTTCATTGGGCATTGTGTGGAAGCCCTAATTTCTGCATCTAAACCCTAAATGCTTGCATGATGAAAAGAATTAACTTTTTGTTTTTCTACTGCAGTAGACAAACTCTGAAAATGCCATGGCCACAAAGCAATTCCATTAGAGAAATGTAAGATGCATGACATGGAAACGATGTGATTATGCACAATTCAAGTCTTAAACCATGCAAGATACTACAAACTACAACCTGAAATCCAGAACGAGTATGTCAGGTCTTAGACTACTTGCAGAGGTATCGTCACATTTGTATAAATTAAAATTAAACCCTAAACACATACAACTATACAATTGAACAACATCAAGTCTTGAACCACAATAGGAAGGATTCAAAAACTGACTATACCTGTACAAGAAGCACAAATTGGAAGCACCTATTACAAACTCCTACCTTGACGCTGTTCGAAGGAAAAGGTGACGGTACTCCACAATTCCAGCAATCTCGTGCCCCTCTTCTTGACGGTAGCACCTAAACCCTGAACATGATCAAGTCGCAACAATAATTAAAGCAATCAATTGGTTGAAACAACAAGCGTTCACAAAGTAGAGAACTAGACCCTAAACCCTAAAAAACAGCCATGAATTCTAAACCACTTCGCTGGGACGAACGCGGCATGGAGAAGCAGAAGCCCTCAAAATTATGAACGCTCACAAACACAAAGAAAAGCGCTTAAAACAATCGCTGCCAAACAGAAACCCTGAACCGCAAAAACAAGCGCCCAAAAGAATGTGAGCACTTACAAATTCACTCACAAACCCAACTTCTCAAAAACACCGTAAGAACCTCATACCTTGCGAAGCACCGGAAACCCCGATTGACCTCAGAAAATGGAATGTTGTCGCTCCCAATTGAACTCGCAGATCCTAACCGCTCCCGATTGAACTCGTGGAATCGAGCTCAGCCGTTTACAAACTTGCAGAATCAAGGTCAGACGCTCTCAAAGTCGTGGGTTGGAGCTCAGCTTCCTCACCCTACACCCTCAATCAACTCGGAAAATGGAACTCAAACAACTGACGCATCCATTACAAACGTCCATGTACCAATTGAAAACGCAATCACTCGCACTTCACGCAACATAAAACACAATTGCGCACACAAGTGAGGCAGCTGAAAACCCATCGCAAGAGTCGCAGCAACTGGAAACTTGCACTGCGTGAGGAGGTTGACGACGAAAACCTTGAACCTGATGGTCGAACCGAACCTCGTCCCGAACCTCGTCGTACATTCCCGAACCTCTTGCGCTAGTATCCAAACCTCCCCTTACAACACCCGAACCTCCCTATGACTTACCTAAGGTAGAAGGTCCTGAAAGTGCTCACCTAAAGGAAATTAGGCCTTCCAGAGATTTTGGAGGATTTAAATTTATTTTGCCCTTTCTTTCACTAGAAGAAAATTTCAAGATGGCATTGTCAGGGTAACTAAGGGAGGAGGTTTCTAAGCCAGTCCCCTTTTTTCATGTATTTCCTTGGATTGGAATATTTTTAGCTCATTTTTCAGTTAAAGAAAATGTGATGAGGATTCTAGCCCAAGTCGTTTCATAAGTTTTGGAGAATTTATGAATTACTTATGAATTTTTAAACGGAGTCTGGCATACTAGGGTTCTATTTGTAATTAGTAGGACTTCAAAACTCACACATAAAAAGTTTGGAAAACAATCACATTTTGTTCAAAAACTAGCATTGCAACACATTAGTGTGAAAAAAAGTCAAGTATTTATGAACCTTAAATTTTTATTAATACCTATATTTTTTCATTTCCAATTTTTTTTAATTTTCTTGAATATTTCATTTTCTATTCATCATCTAATTTCCATAATATTTTTCCTCTAAAATTAAAATTGTTATGAGAATAGTTGGGCCATAATCATTTGGTATGCATGGCCCGCTTATTGAAAAGGTGTTTTCGGTACCGAGAGGTACTTAGTGAGAAGAGTTCTCATGGACTAGGGAAAGTAAGGAGGCCTCTTACTTTTTTACTTCCTCTAAACTTAAAAACTTAGCAAATCTAAATGTACTTCAAAATAAACTACATAAAGAAAGGTAAGGAGGCCTCTTACCTTCTTACTTTCCCTAAACGTACAAATCATTAAACCTACATATACTATATTATACTATATTATAATCTATATTATCTTCTTAGTTTTTATACAATAACTTCATTACAAATTTGTAACTCATAAACAGTTAATACGTACATATAAGCATACAAGATGGAAGTAGGTAGCAAACCTCCCTTGGATTTGTAACCTGCATCCTATAAAAGAAACTTGTATAAAAAGAACTTCTCACAAACAAGACAAACAAATAAGACATTCAAATTAAATCAGTAGTTTGTTTCAAAGGTCTTCTTATAATATTTTGTATATAAAAGTTTTAATATATTTGCAATAATAGAAAATGACTTATTTCTAGATAACTTGCTTTTTAATACATCTCTTTGTTGAACTTGATTAAAGTAAACTCATGATGTTTTTAGATAACTTCACTCAAATACATCTCTTTGTTGAGTTTGGTTAAAGCAAATTTATAATTCTTTTAGAAAACTTGCTCTTAAATACATCTCTTCATTCAATTTAGGTTTTTTAAATTTATAATACAAGCTATTTATATAAAGATTTTTAAGTTTAACAAAAGAACTTCTACATATCTATTTTAATTAGAAATGTAAAAGGTAGAGACACTTTGGGGCCCCAGTTGAGACACTTTGGGGCCCGAGTTGTAGCACTTGGGGCCCCAGTTGAGACACTCGGGGCCCCAAGTGCTACAACTGGGGCCCGAAGTAAAGCATCATTTTAGCTTGGTAGTTCAGTAATGTTGTGGTCTTTTCTATTAATGAATGTACTTTAACTTTCCAAGAAAATTGGGAAGACATTTACGACCATGTCATAATGATATATATTCCCAATATGTGGACTACTGACCTCGATTACCAACGAACTCTAGTTGAAGTAAATCACTATTATGAAACATCCCAATATCTAGCAAAAGATAATCAAAAAAATCCAAAGCGGGGGAGATACAAATCTGTAAGTCACGGCAATGTTGCACATGGTGGAGCAAAATCAAAAGGGTTTTAGTAAAGTACCATCAAAATAAAATACCAGATTCTATTCAAAGAAGTTTTAAAGGACTTGGTGATAGCATTGCTTCCTCTATTTGGATGCAATTGGATCAATTTGGCAGGCAATTACAACAATTTTTTAATGACCAATTCGGTCTTGTTTCGATAGGATTAGATGGATATGCCACCAAAGTCCACCAAATGCATATTTCCTAAAATTCTTTGTAAATGACTACACCACTGTCTTTGGAATTGAAATGTTTCATTCTAAAAACGAAATCAATTTTAGTAGTATATTTTGGACTTATTATTGAAGATGCTACGCTTAAGTCTTTAGTTTTTGTTAATTAGCCCCTAACCATGTTATGGTTTAGGGGGGTATTAAGAGAACTATGGATGTACTACTACTTTAGGTTGAATCTCATAACTTACAAGTCTTCAAATTTTGCAATGAATTCTCATTCTTGTGGATGTCGTCCACTTTTGAATCATACCCAAATAAATGATTATGACACTAATAAGTCACGTTAAGCACTGAACCAAAAATATTCTCAATGAGCGGGAGCTCATTTTTACGCTATGCTTACATGATTCATAATGACCCATTTTGTTTTGGTGTTTCCGATAATTATATATTTAAGAAAAGGACAAATTTAGAAGTGAAATGTCTTATTTACACCACATTTTTTTAGTTTAAATGCCCACAAAACCACAACGTACAACATACCCCTAATTATATGATATTATCTAAAGCATAAAACCCTTATCCTTAAGCCAAGACTTTGGCTCTTCTATAAATAAATGAAGAATTAATTGAGCAACACTATCTCTCCATTTCTTTTCATTTCTATGGTATTCCAAAACACTTGCATGAAAAAAACAATGGGAGAGTAATTGAGCACATTATCTCCCCATTTTTTTTCATTCCTCTGGAATTCCATCAAACGTATATCACTAAATGGCAAATACATTGAACTGCATTGTTTCCCAATATTTTTCATTGCTACATTATTCCATCACACTTGCATGAAAAAATGGGAGAACAATTGAGCAACAAAATGTCCCAATTTTTTTTCATTTCTCCAGTATTCCACCAAACGTGCATGTATAAATGGAATATAAATTCAACAATACTATTTTCCATCTTATTCATTGGTACATTATTCTATTGCACCTTCATGAAGAAATAGAAGAGTACTTCCATTTTTTATCATCAATGCGACCGTAAACCCTATTTGCATGATGAAATGACAGAACATAAACCTTAAAACCTACAGCCCTAAATATATTCAAAACCCATTTGTCATGCTCCAAACCGTAACCCTAAAGCATTAACCCTAAAACCCCGAATCCTAAACCTCTAAAAATTCACAGCCTACAAATCCTAAATCCTAACCCCTAAACCCCTACAAATTCATAGCCTGAAAACCCTAAAACCCTAAACCCTAAACTCCTACAAATTCATAGCCTGAAAACCCTAAACCCTAAACCCTAAACCCCAAGTATGGCATTGTAATAAACATGCTATGGGTTTTGACAAAAAATCGGGAAATTATAGACTATTGAAATATATGACAAGAGGCACCCACAGGAATTTTTTTCTATGTACCTCGTGGACATATCAGAATAGGAAGGTGATATCTTTATTAGTTATCCAATAAATGGTTTACATTTATGGGGCTTCTGGCTTTTTATACCACCTTCCCACATTTCTAAAATCCTTTAATTATCCGTAATTACACATTTTGTTGTTTAATTAGGATATAGCAAGTATGCGGCTTAACAGATTAGTAGCTTATTTGGTCAACAGGTCAATATTACAGTTAGAGCGTGGCAAGCTCAGTACCTAACTTAAACAAACGCTCAAGTTTAAACTCCCTGAGTACAAGGAGTGGGCATGGATGTGCCTATCTACTCATCATGGGCGGTACAAATCCCGACCCGCTTAAGTGAGACCACGGCAGATTGATCGCCTCCGGGGAGCCCCAGACGATGGACTCCAGTACTGAGGGTGGCAAAGAGGGCCACTTCAAACGGGAAGGCCTCACCACCAGTGCTGATGTAACCGGTATCAGGCTGTATACCAGTACAGACTGCCGCAGACGGACAGTTACGGGGCCGGGACTGTATGCAGAGCGTGGTGAAGATGGGCTACAGGGGAGCGCTGTGATAGGCCACCTTGGACTGAAGACTGGATGGTCTAGACCAAAAGATTGAGCCCCAAAATCACAGAAGCTACTTAAAGCAAGAAGGCAATGTGGTTATACACAAACTAAGCAACTGAGGGTGAAATGCTAAAGTTTACTAATTTACAGCATACTTGTCTGGATTACGATTGTGGAGAATGGCTTCAACTCAGGTCCTCTTGTCTATATTACTGCATATAGTAGCTATACCTTATTGTATTTTGAGTTTATGATTATTTGTGGTTTACTAACGGTGACAGCGATAACAAGCTGACATGAACTTAAGACACCTCGTCTACGACTAACCTCACATTGTTATGTTGGGTTTTTCATGGGGACAGGTGAGGTTCATGGCTTCTAGGAGTATTTCACTATTTTTCAGACTCAGTACAAAACAATGGAGATATGCTACGTTTGGATTTATGAATCATAATGCATGAGTACAACTTAGCTTATTGTATGTTTTTGCATATTACAGTGTAGTGGCTTGAAGCTAGACAACAGGACTGTTGAGAATTTGATTATGATCCAAATTGGATCTATATTGTAATGGAAGGTATTTTTTACCATGCAATGGCAATAACGTTATGAGAGATTTAGGACTTGATTGTAGTTATATCCATCTTGTCATAATATGATTTGGACATGTCAAGCTTACAGTAGTCTTGAAATAATAGGAAAAGCCTTGCTCAAGGATGTCCCACCCACCCTCCCGGTCACCTAAACCCTAGAAGCCGTAAACCTATAAAAATTCATAGCCTGAATAGCCGAAATCCTAAAATCCAAAAATGAATTTGAAAGAAAATATGCCACCAAGAAAAGGCCTAAAAATATTGAGCAATCGATGGGCACATGACTTGAGAAGTCAACCTACTAGAACTATAGCAGACAATTCTGTACATGGACACTTTTTTTTGGAGAAAGCATTAGTGGAGCCACATCTTGTTTGTAGAAAGCTGGCAAAAGTGCCTTCAAGCGAATAATTGATCAGCCAGGAATCAAGGAGTTCGCAAGAATTTTGAAATTTTGAATTGCCCGCTAAAATTTTCCCGCTTTCTCCAACTTTTTGACAATCTCTTGCCACGGACAACTTCACTTGCCAGACACGCCTTCTTCCACAAACACGCTGAGGAGACTCTTTTGTTCTTGCTATTCTCTTGCGCTTCAAGTGTGTCTGCATAGCACATTGACAAGTTCAGGTCCTCAAAGTTTTTTCTTCTTGTTTGTGAGTTCTTAGATAGAAGGTGTAGTTTGTATTTAAATTAGTTGCCATTGACCTCGTTTGGTGGTGAGTTAGTTTTGTACATATTGATGTCAGGAAGTACGTGAAACTAGTCATTGAAGGTCCATGTTTGTGACATCTCAATGCGTGAAGACGTTATATTTGTTGAGCGAGCCTGTAGACTTTAAGGAATTGGTTACTCTTGCTTTTGGTGAAGAGAGTTGTAACAAAGTTGCTTGCAATGCCCATTTTTTGCGGCATGAATGTCGGAGCATTTCATGGATAATTCCATTACCTCAATACTGTCATTGAGGGTACTTATCGTTGAGTCGACGATAACTGTGACCTCTTTGACTTCTGGTTATTGTCGAGTCAATGATAACGTAGTCAAATTTTTTCAATCGGCATTCCTAGCAAATGTGTAGCTACTTCAGTTTCTTTTGATTTCAAAGCAAAATCAGCATCGGGTTGAATTGTTTCTTTGCCAAATTGAACAAATCATGAAAGGAGTTTTGTTGAGGATAGTTATCGTTGAGTCAATGATACCTCTGATTTCTTTTGCTCCTAGTTATCGTTGAGTCAATGATACCTCTGATTTCTTTTGCTCCTAGTTATCGTCGAGTCGATGATAACGTAGTCAGTTTTTTTCAATCGGCATTCTTAGCAAATGTGTAGGTACTTCAATTTCTTATGATTTCAAAGGAGATTGTGCATCGGGTTGAATTATTTCTTCGTCAAATCGAACAAATGATGAAAGGAGTTTCGTTGAGGATAGTTATCGTTGAGTCAATGATACCTCTGAATTCTTTCGCTCCTAGTTATCGTCGAGTCGATGATAACGTAGTCAGTTTTTTTCAATCAGCATTCTTAGCAAATGTGTAGGTACTGCAATTTCTTATGATTTCAAAGGAGATTGTGCATCGGGTTGAATTATTTCTTCGTCAAATCGAACAAATCATAAAAGGAGTTTCGTTGAGGATAGTTATCGTTGAGTCAATGATACCTTTGAATTCTTTCGCTCCTAGTTATCGTCGAGTCGACGATAACGTAGTCAGTTTTTTTCAACCGGCATTCTTAGCAAATGTGTAGCTATTTTAATTTCTTATGATTTGAAAGAAAAATGTGCATCGGGTTGAATGTTTCCTTCGTCACAACCAACGAATCATGAGAGGAGTTTCATTGATGATCGTTATCGTTGTGTCAACGATAACTTTGAGTTCTTCGAGTTCCAGTTATCGTCGGGTCGATGATAATCTTGTCAGTAATTTTCAAAGGTGTACATACTTCAATTTCTTATGGTTTCAAACGAGATTGTGTATTGGGTTGAATTATTTCTTCATCACATCCAACAAATCGAGAAATGAGTTTTGTTGAGGAGAGTTATCATTGAGTCAACGATAACTCTGAGTAACAACAACTTCCGGTTATCGTCGGGGCAATGATAATGTCAACTATAAATAAAGTGTTTGCAACTTTGCATTGAAAAGTATTTACTTAGATGAAGATGAATGACTGAATCATAGCACAAATCATTGGATCATCCATTCAACGATGTTGTATTCGTAAGAAATTATAGAGACATGATGTTAATATTAGTGAATATAGAGTATGTTTAGTTTCTAGTATACTAGAAGTTGCTGCAATAGAACATCTTTATCTTTGACTCAACAATGAATCTAAGGATTGGTCTTCGTGCTTGCAGAATGGGTTTCCATGGGGTTGATGAGTTTGCGAATCCAGTTCCCCCATTTCCACCTGATGTTCAGGTATGCGAGGGGATTGCTCGTGCAAAATGGGTGTCACGATTTGTCACTCTTCGAAACAAAGATGGGGTGGACCTTGCAAGGGGGGTTTGCCAAAATGTTGACCCAGAGTTAATCATTGACCAAGATGGAAAGCCTCTTGGCGATGACCGGGTTGCCATTCAAATCGCTGAGTCTCTGAACGAGGAACTCTTCTCATCGGGCAATGTATGGTCACTTCGTTCCTGGGACATCAAGAGAGTTTTTTTAGATGACGATGTCAGCTTATATGACCATGACCAAACCCATGTATATAACGCAGCCATGAACCCATCAAGCAGAAGAATTCGTAAGGGGGTTCGATCATACGAAACAACTCGTGAAAGGATTGATCCAGAGATTCCACCCAAGAAAGAACTTCTCCTCTCTATGGAATCGATCACATTAGTGTCTACAAAATCATGTTGTGAGAAAAATTGTGTTCAACCTTTTCTACGTGGGCAAATCTAAGCGATAAGGACTGAACTATATTCAGGTGAAGACTTCAAGGCGCGTAGCAAGACACTTTTGGAGGTGCACAGGCAATCCATAAAGACAGTGGTGGCAAAGAGTGGATTACCTTGAAAGGTAGAGAAGTGTGCCCCACTGCATGGTGGATCATTCATGGGATTGCAAGAGCTACGTTCTATAGGTACAAAGAGAAGGCTAGAATTGGGAAACAAGCTCAGGTGCATGGAAATGTGGGATCTAAAAAACCCCGCATGCATACTCTTCAAGCTATTGCCACGCTTCGAACTCTTATTGAGTCTGATGCCGATCGAATGCCACACAAAACAAGGACAATAGAGTCTGGGGAGGAAGTTGCAGCGATGGTTCTACCTTCTGCTTTTCGTTGGAGTGACCAATTACCTAAAATCAATGAGTCCAATGCAGAGTTCAATTTGCAGCCGATTTCTTCCAGTGGCTTGAGCAACATTCGCCGTCAGAATTTCCCTGAATTTGCTGCCAAGGCTCGTGGAGATAGTTTTGCTAGGTGTGGCTTGTGCGATGAGTATAAGCAATTGAGGAGCGCTTGTTGGAAATCAAAGTCGTTTGATAAGTATACCAATATTTTGAATACCCATGTTGCAGGTCAGAGGGCTCATAGAGAGTACTACTATGGAAATCGGGAATTTTCCATGAGATGCCCGAACAAAATGTTGTGCATCATTCATGATAAAATGGATCATTCAAAAACGGCTTCTCCACACTTTTCTCACAAGAACAAGTCGACGGAATCCTTCATGAAAATGCCTGTTGCTGTCACAGGTATGATTGCTCATGGTCATGGCGATGTACGATATGCACACTATGGTGTGGGCATTTTCCCAACAGATTCGAATCATACCATTGGGTCTATTGCAAGGTTGTTGCCGGATTTGGAAGGCCCGCCTAAAAATTCATCGAGGGCGTTATTTTCTATTGAGGAGGGGCAATCCACATTGACAAAGGCGCTTTTAAAAGGAGCATAAAATTGCTTGGACTCCCTCCTTCCACCTCCAAAACAGCCACTTCCAGCTCAACCTCTTCCACCAATATTAATATTGCAATTGGACAATGCGTCAGGGGACAACAAGAATCGATATGTTTTTGCTTTCTGTTCTTTGCTTGTATACAAAGGCATTTTTCGTGAGGTGTACATCAACTTTCTTATTGTGGGACACACTCACGAAGACATTGATGCTCTTTTTGGTCGATGGAGTTCAAGATTGAAGACGAATGACTATCCAACACTTCCAAAGCTCATGAAGTCCTTTATGGATTGTGAAACGCACCCTGTGATTCCTCATCTCATTGAGGAGCTCCCTGATTTCAAGAAATTTGTGGAGGGTTATTTGGGCACTGGTGGAGATGAATTAGGAGGGCATTCGAAAAGTCAACAATTCAAGTTTTTTATGGATTCTTTAGGATGGCCTTTGATGGAGTATAAAAATTTGTGTACTGACCCAAAGTGGTTGCCAGAGCACGGCAATGGGATTAGAATGTGGTCAGAGACTGAGGATGGACTTCCTAAAGTACCAAGTGGTAGCCCTAAACCTTTGGCTCCAGTTCCAATGAAAGCTCTTGAAGAGATAAAGAAAGGTTTGAATGGCTATGTTAAACATTGGAACAAAATGGCAAACAATGATCATAGTGGAGAGTACAGGCGGAAGAATGGTCCACTAGAAGAGTATTAGAAAGGCATCAAAGCTGCTCTAGATGCACCTCTTCAAGTGCGAGAGGCATTACTTGATGGATTTTGGCCAGCTTCAAGGATTGCCAATGATGAAACAGATCAAATGCAAAGAAATGGCACATTGCGTGAAGAAAATGCCGAGGATGCCAACTTTGTTGGACGTAAGCGTGATCGTCCACGTTCTTCGTTTCGTGTTGCTCGTGATACACACGCAGGTTATTTTGTTGCAGTGCGTCCTGCTGATGGTGATCCAAAACCATTTTGGCTCGCTAGGGCTATTACGGCTCCGAGTCTCGATCCAGGGCATATGCATATGATCAAAATCCAATATTGGAGGCCTACTTCGGATCGGCACATTAATATGGAGACATATGAGGGTTGGGACACCAAACAAGGAAATGTGTGGCGTGAAGATAGCGTTATACCTTCACCATGGTCAAGCACAGATTGTATCATGACAGCTTGGAAGCCACGGTTTCGTGATGGAACTAAAAATCCAAAGGTGACGGTTCCAAGTCTACAAATTCAAATTATTAAGGCATCAGTGGCAGCCTTCACGACTACTACAAATAACGATGGTTCTATGATTGAAGAATGACTTATAGTTCATAATTTTATTAGACAAATGTTGTTTTGGTAGTTCAATTAGAGCACTCATTGTAATTATTAACAAGTTCGGGCATGTTTACATTCATATATGTATTGGTTACTTTTATTATGGTAGTGTGCCTATGTATGAGAAATTTATTTCTATTAATAGTAAATTTTTTTATTACTATTGCGTCTCTAAGTATTGTATTCTAAATGTTTTTGGTGAATTTTTGATAATTCATATGCTTAATTTCATGTTAAAGTTTGCTATCCTCCATGTATACATTAGTTTTTTGACATATGAAAGTTTTGATTTTTAAAAATGTCTCACTTCATAATGTCTTTGACTATTTTGTTTTCTTTTTTACAAAGGAATTAGTAAATCGAGATGTACTTTTGAGTTTGTGCTACTTTAGTTAATAGTCTAAAATTAATGAAATACATATTTGACATTTTCAAGTCTCAATTTAATGAACAGTCTCAATTTAATGAACCCTTCTTCCACCTTGCATGTATGAAAAATTAAAATGAGACTGCAATTTGTCTCATTTTAACGAATAAGGCCTTTTACTCCCAGTAACGTTGCTACTGCTCATTTTCTTTTAACTCCTACTGCTGTGGATGTTTCGAGTGGCATTGCGGGGTCTGATGGAATCTGTAAAGACGCTGCTCGGATTCAAGCCTTTGTTAAGGCAGTGCAGAATTCGAGCTTGCTTGTAGAAGACAAGCTGTCTAGTGGAGACGGTATTTTAGTGACGAATGGCAATAGCTTTTGAAGTTACGCCATTGGGAGAAATTTATTTAGTTCACAGGATTAGACTCGGAGTGGATGACTTAACTGGATAGTGTTTAGTTTCCTGCAAATACGGTTGTAAGAGATGATAGATTCAGATTGGTGTAACTCATGCCATAGAACATGGGTGATTCGAAATCTCTAGTGATACTGCTGAAGTAGTGTTCAAGCATATAAACTCTGTATTTACTCTCTTCCAGTTTCTACTTTAGTTTATTAATCATAGAATGACCTAATATTGTGTATTTTGTTGCAATTTCAATCCTTGTGGATCACATGGTTCACGTGTCTCTGATTGCAAATATGTATCCAAAATTTGCAAATTTTATCATGCGTGGCAAATAAAAAATTCCAGCGTTTTCTCTCGGGGACGGGGAGGGGGTTGGTTCACCCCAATCCTACAAAGGAGCTTGCACCAATCACTATAAGAAACCAAAATTTATTGATGTCAAAAGGAACGGATTTTAGGTGATATTGAAAAAAACAAACCCATGTTTTTATGTCAACAATGATGTCCAATATAACATCAATGGACATTGTTGTTGACATAAAAACATTTTTTTTTTTTTTATGTCACCTTTGATGTCACCTAAAATCCGTTCCTTTTGATGTCAATCCGTCATGTAAAACAAGGTTTTCTTATAGTGAATGTAATTCCACTAGGCGTCGGGTTTCTTGTGTGAAGCCATGCACCCAATGTACAACATTTATGATGGCATCTGCACACCAAGGCAAGAAGTAGTGGACTTAAAGCAGCTCCAATGCCAATGCACCATGTCAACACGTAGGCCAACCGCATGATGACGGGGCCACTAAAAAATCATTGCCCAAAAACTCTTGTTGTTACATGCGCAAGAGTCGTGCACATCGTTGCTCCACCACCATTTGTATTCCTGAGATGGATTTATCTCTCATATACTTATGAGAAAGAATGACAATGAAATGAACTCCCATTATCATTAAGACTCTAATGAGAATGACGCAAAATGTAGTATGCAAAACATTCGCTGAACTCAATAGCCGTGAAATAGAAGATCCGGACAAGCCAATACACTCCATGATCAATGGCTTGTCCTGATTATCCACCCTCAATTATTGAGACACCGACGTGCATCTCAGGCTGCTTTACAGTAATTTAGTAGCGAAATTCCCGCAACCAGCACTTCCAATTTGCACCATTGGAGTAACATGGCGAAAAACCCAGGAGGAAGTTTTCCACTGAGAACGAGAACAAAAAATTTCCAGAAGCCTGCATTTGCAATCAAAGTACTACAAAATGATCCACGGCAGTCACCAATTGCGCACACCGCAACGGAAGAGCCAGGTGGGCAGGAGAAGGAGAAAGCGACGAAGGAGACATAGACAAGGCCACACCGAGGAAATCGGATCTGGTCCGTCTGGTGATACTGCTGAGAGAGTAGCGCGTTCGGCGGAGCGGGCCCAGCTTTCCTTTGCCCTGGCTACCCGGCTCGGAGACCTCACCGCGATAGATGTTCGTCAACTACTCTATGCGCGACCGAAACCTAACCCATAGAAGCAGAGCGCGCTCATGACGCCTTTAGCTAAGCTTCCCAACGAGAGCCCCAAGGCGATGGAGGTCAGTGATCATGAGCACGAGCGTGTAGCCGTAGACGCGCTTGCGCTGAGCAGAAGTAGAGCTGCCCATAGAAGGTCCCGCCGTTCACGCGCGGCCACGTTCGTGGGAAGCACGCCGGGTGTGTGAGAATTCGGGTCGTAGTGAGGAACCCGTAGTATAGGAGACGAGCCACTGTGGAGGTACCCCTCATGAGAGTGATGAAGATCCAGAGGAGCCGTGAGTAGTTCAGTGCCAACCTCGTCTGCACTACCTCCAACTAGCGAAGTACGTCAGTAATTCTCAGCTGGAGCCAGTTTCGTCAATTGATCTCCTCATTTCCTCTTCCTGAGTTGTGTGTATGGTCTGCTCACTCCCTGTCTTGAGGTTGAGTTCCCTTGTGTGCTCTTGTCCTTATGTTTTGTTGGTCCTTGCTTGCATAGAACCTAGCACGAGGCTGAGAGGGTTTTTAAGACGAACTTGTTTTGGTCAGGTCCAGTTGCAAATGGCAGCGATGAACAGGAAGGATTTAAAATGAAGAGGGGTCGTGAACAAGAGGAAGATCTCTCTAAGGTGCGTTTCATGCTTGTGGATTTTTGATTTTGAAGTGTAGGAGGGACCCACCTAATGACTGGCTTTAAAGAATCATTTTTGCAATTCATGCCTGTCGTGTTTTGCAGCATGTTGTTTAGATTGAAATATGGAAGAGAAAAAATTCGATGGGCCACCTAATTTTAATGCTGGATCATCTATGTTGTATCACTACAGCTGCTCCAATCCTTGGCTGATGAAGCGGCGGGTCCTTCCAACACTGCTGACAATTACGGGTGAGATGCTGATCAATGAACACATGATTTCTCAGAATGGCTCGTTTGTACTTCTAGAGGACCTGGAGGAAGAAACGATAAAACATGGCGAACCCTAGGGTTTCTTCTTCCAAGCGTGCTGCTTCCATACAAATCCTGAAAATGAAGATGTCCTCCTAGCTTGAGGGTGTTCTTTCATGTGGGAATGCCAAATCCTACGGCTTGGAACAAGGAGGGTTTGAGATGAGCATGGAACGGACCGCTTTAGGGTCTAATAATTTTTTTAGACAGAAGTATGTTATCCTGAATGTTAACCTTCGATTGAATGTGAACCTTCGATTGAATGTGAACCTTCGATTTTTAAAACTTCACAGGGTCCTCCTCAACTTGGATTGGACTTTGCAGCCTTCCATACCTAATATAACACTGGGTTTGTTCAACCTGATCCACTTCACTGCTGTTAACCTTTGAGACTTGTGGTTGTTATTTGTTGGCATTTCTGAATTGTTGGTTTTGTCAGGAAGCCGGAATTGGAGCCAAAGCATCAAATATTTCTAAACCACAGTGGAGCTCAAAAGAACTTTATCGAGCAATAGTGCATTGATTTGGAAAGGTGGGATTACTCACCATTCTTTGACAAATGGCCTGATAAAAGTTGCCTCAACTCATATTTCAAGCTGCTCGAATTGGAGCGGATGGACAAATTGGAGCCGATCGTCCTTGTTGGATGCCTTGAGTTGATAAGCTTGGAGAGTTTAGGAACCTTGCTTGCATTGATAGACTTGGATGTTTTAGAGTGTTGGAGTTTGACGAGGTTGCCAGATTTGAGAGGTTGCAGGGATCTGGTGTATCTTAGGTTTTGGCATAGTGGAGTGCACTTGGGTCCAGAGGACATGAGGGCCCTAGCAAGTTTACCTGCACTCAAAATGTGGAGTTGGGACCTTGTTGAGGTGACCTTTTCTGAGTTATTAGAAAGGATGTCAATGGATGAGGTCGTATTACATTTGGAAGCCAAGCAACTGGAGTATTTCACCACATTTCAAAAAAAGACATGAACTGATCGGGAGACCTAGCCGGTGATGGCCGGTGATTATCATGATGTTTCCCATTCTTGTTTGCAATGATCCCTTTGGACGTAGCTGGAAAGGGATACTCATTTTCAATCTGAAAGTTTGAGACCCATCAGCAATTGAAGGTATTTTATCAAATGTGATCTTTCTCTTGAATCAATAGATGTATCCTTCATTGCATAGTGTTCTTGAAAGTCATCGATCTTGGCTTGGGGCTAAGAGACATGTGTTTTAAGCCTACAAGAATGAGGCCTATCATTGAGGTAGTTAGAATTAATTATCAACTTTTTTGAACAAGTTCATTTTTTGTTTCCTTAGTTTCTCTGATAGTCATTCATCAATCACTTTTTGGCTACATAGTCATTCAAGGTGAACACCTCAAGGTAGAAAGTGTTCTCCACAAGTGACAATTTGAGAAAAATAATCAGAAAGTACTATTTGGAAGAATGTTTTGGAATTGATATACAAATAAGAGTATTAGATTTTGAGTTTTAGATTCCATCCGTATTGTTAGATTTGCCAATGCTATTATCAATATATTTTTTTGAATTTTGAAAAAGAAATTTCAAAATTCCTTCTAAATTCAATTACAAACAAAATGGTAAGTTTGAACTAGAGTCTAGAGTCTAGAGTCAATACAATTTTGGCTTCCTCAACAACTTGACTTGCTTCTATGTTTGCAATGTAAGGAAAATAGGTGATTTACTTTCACCAAATTATTACAAATTAGAATGTGAAATATGCCTTTTGGGGGACATTCAAAATTGTAAGTAGAATAGGACTATTTCAACATGTTCATCTTTAATAAATTCATAATAATAAATTAAAAAACTGTAGAAATTGGCCATTTGTGAGGACCTCATGGTCATGAGATTTCACCCAAAAATATGAAATTGAAACCTTCATCAAGGTTCAAAAGTGTGCAAGCTCCTTTTGTGGCCTATTTACACAAATGTAGAAGACATAAATCAACACATTTTTTGATGTTCTTTATAGTATGGAACATTCTCTACTAGTATGGGAATAGACTACTAAAATTTTAGCCTTGGTATATTAAATTTGGGTATGCCATAATTCTAAAAACAACCCCTCCAAAAGTGTGACAAATTAGAGAAATTAAATTTTAAATATAAAATGATTTTTATATTTTTTTGAAAATAATGAATAAATTGCAATTTAAACATCTAAAATTAAAGTTTTTTGCAAAACCCTTACAAAATCATTTGGTCTGTTTTGCAATCAACTAGTTGTTGGTTTTCCTATTTCTTGGTTGCATGTGACTTGTTTCCTTTGAGAACAACATTGATTTTGAAAAAATTAAATTAAATTTTTGAAATTTTCAAACTTACAATATAAATGAAGTAAAATTCTTCATTGTCATTAGCATGTCTTTGATCCAACATATGCCATTTTTTGTCCAATTTTACTTAGTTATAGAAGAAATGTTGAAGTTGAAATTAACTCTACAATGGTCTTTTGACCATTGATCTCATTGTAGGATAAAATGCATTTATGTAGGCAAAAATATCAAATATTATTTTCATATCTTCAAATTGAATTGAAATTACTTACAAGATGATTTTTTATTTATCTATTTTTTATATAGGCAAAAAAATTTTGACAAGTAAACAAAACAACGTTCATCCATTCCAAATTTGTCAAAAAAATTCCCATCTATACATATATCTATATATTATATGTACCATTTTGTATCCATTCTTTACATGTATAAAATTAGAAATTAACCCTAGAAGGCCCAAGGCAATTTTGGGTATGAAAGCTTCCTTGCTTTTCAAGCCTTGTAAGTCTATATCTCGCTAAGGTATGAAAATCTCAACCGTACAATCTTGTAGTGTACATATTGTAGATGATGTGGATCAAATTTGGAGTCATTTGACCGCACGGATTGAAAGATTATAATGTTTTAGTGTTGAAAAAAGATGCTGAAATTTTCCTAAAAACACATTTGGAGGTGAAATTTGATTTCTAAACCTACTCACATGAAAAAATTTTGAACTAAAATGTGCTTTGAAATCAACATACAAACTCATTGGTGGAAAAAAAATTCATGAAAGTGACTCATTGTGTTTGCAAAATGACTTTGAAATGTCAAAAAAATAGCCAAAAAGGGTACAAAAAACACATTTCAAGCAGAACCTACTTCTACTAAAATGCTTCTTAGTCACTCGTTACTTCTTTGATTAACACAAAATTTTAGCCACACAAACTAGGCAAGTATGTGAAACTTTCCCCCAAAAAAGTTTTGAAAATGGACATAGTATGAAGAAGTAACAAGTCGCCGAAGTGCATACTAACCAAAAAAATGTTAGGGTTTTGAACTTTGAATTGCTTCCAAACATTCAAAACAACTTGAATTCCTATAAAATTTTTACCACAATAACTAGACTTCTAGAGGAACAAAATCCAACAAATTTTATTGAAAACAAACATTGGATGAAGGAAATACAAGCCTTCAAAGTTGCAGCCATCACAATGTAGTGTGTTGAACCCAAACTAAACCTTTGAACTTTGAATGGCTTTCACAAACTCAATTTGTCTTGGATTGATCTGAAAATTCTCCTACACAAACTAGACTAGTATGCGCAACTTTTCCAACAAGTTTTACTAAATTTGATCATTGGATGCAAAAGTTACAGCACTTTGAATTGTACTTCCAAACGATGAACGGCCAGGATCTGTCCCCTTGGGCAGTCTAGGGTTAAAACATTCAAATTGTAAAAGAGAGCTACTTAAGCTTGCATTTTATTACTACCTCCGTTTAAAAAATGCTTTTTTTGTTGGACAAAATGTTCAAGATTAAGGCTAAAAATAAAATTTTAAAAACTATAGAATTTAGTGCACTTTTAACATTCTACAAATTTTGGGTTTTCCAACCTTTTTTAAAGTGGAGTTTGGAAATATAAAAAAGTACAATTTGGGGGACATTTTCAAGAAGTACCACTAGTCACTCCATTGTTGAGTGTGAGGTCATCATTTTGTAGGCATTTAATATATGCCTAAGACTATGTGTGGCCCTTGGTTCCAGTTCCCTTCGATTGATCATTGCATGGATGGAGGAGAAAATACTACTTGGAGTTGCCCAAATAGCAACTGAAAACCAAATTTGACCAATTCACAACGTCACAAAGTGTAGCACTAAAATCATTTTGGGACAAAAAATTAAAGCCAACATGAAGATCATTTTGGAATGGAGGGAATACAATCCAAGATATTATGCAATCAATGACCGTTTTTGACATGAGAATTTCTATCATCGAAGGGGAATGAAATATGCATACAATTGCCCTCAACAGGTTTCTCACAATTCTCAAATTTCCATAACTAACTCAGAAAATAAAATTTATTTTTAAAAATTGGTCAAGTTGTGGCATTAGATGCAAATAATTGAGTTTTAGAATCTTCAAAAAAATTAAGAAGCTTTGGAATCACAAGAGTGGGAGCATCATTCTGCTTCGGGTCTTGTCAACGAATGTGAAAATTGTGAAAAATTCTGCAGATATGAATTGCGTGGGCCAAATTTGTGAAATCTTGCATTCGAGGTTGAGTTCAGTGACACCTTTGTAGGACACAATGGAGTTTGCGATCTCAGCCATGCAATCAAGTCGTTTCTTTCCAAATCTCGTTGCGTGCCTTCTGAACTCCAGAATCTCTCTTCCATGTAGTGGTCTTCGTTGTAGAGATTTCGAATCGGGTCACATCCAATGGGACTCTGCATTCCACAAAGTTCTGGGCCCCAGATTCTAGAGTTCTGGAACCTGATTCTGATGCTGCGTGCTTCTACTCGCCAACTCTGACCCCCGATGAGCAATTTTCCTTCCATGAGACTAGTCGAGTTCATGTTGTGAGTTGATTGCGAGAGGTTTTGCTCTCGGGGATTCAAAGTCCTTGCAACTCTTGATAGTGGTCGTGGATTTGCAGTTGCACGGCGATGGCGCAGGAGCTTCACTTCTACAAGGTTTACCCGCGTCCTTGAAGGTGATCTATGTATTGCACGCCAACAAATTAGATGGTTAAATTTTAGAGAAAGAATTACATATTTTGGAGTTTCTTTTGTAGTTTTTTTGTGGATTTTTGAAGTCCAAAATTTGTACCTGAATTCTGAATGACTCAATCTTGTCATTCTTGGGTCCTTGCTCACCAAATAGCACTAGTTTGCTAACTAGGCTTTTGTAGATGGAAGTGAAACAACTTGTTTGTGTTTGGGGGGTGTACTTAATTCTATGACAACAAACCACGTGCAAACAAGTGGTTTCTAATAAACTATAATGTTAACTTCAAATTTTGAGCATTGTTACTGATGACTATAGGATTCTACTCTCCAAATTTCAAACTCAAATAAAATATGGAATGATTTTTAGAAGAGGTTAAAAATGCACTAAAATGGGATGTTTTTTTAACTCAAATATTTTTAGAAAACACATTTAGATGAACATTGCATCAATATTCATTTCAAAATGAGCTTTCAATAGAGAGTTATTTTTAGAATTTTTTTCATTTTTTAGACAATTTTTTCTTATATAATATAGGGGTGTAAAAGTTATTTTTCAGTTCTACAATGTATCTTTTTAGTTCAAAAATTTATAAATAATTTTTATTAAAAAATAAAAATATCAATAATTCAAAACATAAATTTTCAAAGTAAAAAAATCTATTCATATTTTTTTCATTTAATTTTATTTAAAATTCAAAAAGGCTATAGGGGGTCCAAAATTTTGTTCACATGCTAACATCAAAAAAAGGAGAGTGTACCCTCCAAGCTGTTGTGTGACCACACTTACAGGCTACCTATTCAAGAGTTAGGCTTTCAAGTTAGCTAATTGCTATCACTTTGTTTGGTGTCGACGGATTTAGCACTTTGAACTGGTTGTTTGGGCATAATGCCTTAAAAGGTAGGAAAATGGAATCAAACAATTTAGTCTTCGAATTAATTCCTTGTAGTCTAAAGAAAATGTTGACAGGGTTTTGAAGCCAAATCAAGAAAGTGATGAAGAATCAAGCCTTGAATACACTAAAGAACAACACTTCAATTTGACTAGTCTTGCCTTGTAGAAAGCTACATACCTTCGCAGCGGTCACTACAAAATACCTAATCTTCGCAGGACGCCCCTACCTTAGACAAGGGAGGAAGAAGAGACCTCTACTTTTTATTTCTCTAAGTATCACTGCGAGATTAACGTATTAGTTAGGTCTGAAAACATTGGAATAGCCTAGTTCCGTGGGCTAGATCTTTAATCTTACCACTTGGAGTTTCAACTTTGTTAGTGCCATGTGTGCTACAGTCAATGATAGTGTCACAAGCGGGATCCTCTGTAAGTTAAGTTATTGTTGTTTGCTAGGAAATTCTTTCGACTCTCTTCTCCACTTTTAGAGTTTAAACTGAAGTTGGGATTTTGTAGAAGGATGTAACTTATATTTATCATGCAACAGAGCATGGGGAGGGAATCAGTGGATCCGTATTCTAGAGTTTGGACAAGGTGCATTTGATCCCAAGTCGCACCTCTGTAGACATGAAGGACAAATGGCGAAATCTGGTCAAGCGCGCCAATGTCTCATAGCCGTGCTATTCTATGGCTTTCATGATACCCAATAATTTCATGTGAGTTATTATTTGAGCTTCACATAACTTATGTACACTAAATAGTTAAGGAAGATTTAAAGTTGATCTTATTAAGAACTAATTATTGTGAGGTTCGATGAATTTGTTTAGGTTTGCATAGATTAAGTATTGTATAGTTAGCAAATGTTCCCTTCGCATCAGGGCAAAACTTATCAAACTCCTTTCCATATTGCTACCATGAGTCAAATTGCACTCACATAAGAAAATCGATGTTAGCTATTAAACATTTGAACTCTTTGGCGCTAATAATCGCCAAAATTAAATTTTGAAATTTTCTTATGTACTCATTGACTTTAAATGGCATGTTTCAAATTGAGCACCCATTTCAATTCCAGAGTCTCAATATGCAACATGATTTCTATTCAATGTTGGTGTTGTTGGTACATTTGAACCTCTGTATGCAAATCTATTGTGTTTTTGTGTGCAAATAGTCACAGACTTTGGAATAGGTGTTGCGACGGTCTTTGTAAAGTGTTGCTTTGAATATGAATTCCTACGATGATTTTAAAGCTGGAAAAGGTTGTTGCCTTCTTAACAGCATTGGTTTTGTTATTGCGAAACACTACTGGATCAGTTTAAATACATCAAAGTACAATTTGAAATTCATGTACCAGTTTGGTGATTTTCCATTTCTATGGCAACATCAACTTACTGGTGTCCTGTAGTAGGACTAGCACTATCTCCATATTTATGATTAGTAGTAGAATGATAGAGGGGGTGAACAAGTTCACCTTCATATATCATAGGGTCAGGAGTAGTGTTGAAATCAATTTCCATTCACTGTGGATAAAGTGAAGGTCAGTGCAAACCAACACTAAAAACTTGTGTAAGTCCAATGATCGCTTGAACAAGGGATACTTAATTGACATATATCAAACAAGCAATTTCTAGAGCAATCATGTCTCGTTCTTTGTTGTACTTTAGTTGCTCCTAAAAGATGTCCCATTGTAGTTTCCTATCTTATTCATTTAGTTTTTACATTGTATTCACCAAAACTTCGCTAGAATTTTGCATAGCCTCTGCAATTTGTTTGTAAACGGAAATTGATTTTCAACGCTAGTCTATATTTCCAAACTTCTTTGTAAGGTCCATGAATGAAGCTTAGGAGAATGAGAATTTTACAAACTTAAGAGAGGGTGAAGGTTGTTGGCTTTGAGAGGCAATCAAATGATTAGGAGAAAATATTGGTCAATTAGGAGAGATGGGTAATCCAGAGAACTTTCCATGACAAAAACATCCATGCCATGGGGTCTCACAAGTGTCAATGCTTGACCATGTCAATTATACACCCCATCCCCAAGTTGGCTCAAATCTCGTGAATGTGGAGGGTTCATAATTGGTTTGATATGATGCCAATTTTCTATGTTATTGTAGTTTTCATGGAGGAAATTTCAAGGTAGCTAAAGCAACACACGTTCAAGTAGAATCATACCCCAATATGAGCTGGTTGTAGTACCCTTGTGGTGGTCAAAAATCTTCTTGTAATCCAAGAGTAGGGGGCCCCATTTCTCTTTGCAAGAACGTTTGTGGTGTTCATACTTTACATGTTCACCACAAATCTCCATGACTTTTGCTGAGATCTCACTCCATTGAGTGGCCTCTCTACGCATAAGATTTGGTTCATAAACGTTGTCCAGATTCTGAAAAAACTTATCTCTTTTCGCCTGAATCAGGGCTGCTATTTCAAGTTGTGTCCAATTGGGTTGTCGCTCCTTTCTCACACCTTCTTTCCTAGTAATTGATCTTGATGCAGTTGTCTTTCACTTCCTTGATAATAGAGATGAATTGAAGCATTGGTCAAGGTTTGGATCATTGTTCGAGAAGCTTAGATCATCTAAAACACAATGGTCTTCTCAATTTTAGTCACTTTCATTAACTATTCACAAAGACCTCTTTCTCACAGCAAAAGAAGTTTTTTTCCCTCTTTGATTCTCGAGTGGAGCCTCTAAAACCCTAGATCGCATTCCATTATCAAGATCATAAACTAGATCATCTAACTACGGTCTGCAATTGTAACTCAAACTCTGAGTCATGATCTCAAGAGTCCTCTAATTTGATTTCCACATCTAGAATTGGAAGTCACTGAGCCAAAACTCACAGTTGGACTAGCTAGTACGAACATATGAAATTTGTCTCTTTTAAATCATAAATGTATCTCATGCACTCAATCGATCGCAACTTCAATTCCTCAACCAAAATCTTACTTAGATCCTCAATCATCACAGTCATCATAGACGAAGTTGCTCCCTCCTTGAATTAATGAACTCGCTAATTAATTGACGATCTCTCTCCTAGCAAAATGTCTCCAGAAATTCGATGGCAACACTAATAAAGAACCGAGAATCTCAATGGGGAACGGACTAGAAATAATCTCCTTGGATTCTAAGCTCAAGAAATCAATCAACAGGCCATATCGATCCATTCAATTAGCACATACTATTGACATTTTCAATACTTATCAACTCTCAAATTCAAATAATTAGACTCAGTTACTACATTCTTAACATTAGGATTCAACATACTCTAGAATTTACATTCTATGCTCCAATCAGATTTTTGGGAATCTCTTGTAGTGCATGATTTTGGTGCAACTTCCATTGCATTGACTATAAGAAAACCCACGACCAAATTTTACAAAAGAAGCAGGAACTGAAAGCACAACATCCAAAAATTGTGACAAATGAGCATACCGTGCAAAAGCAATGAAGCGAGGATGCAATTTGATTGCGAGCAAAGAATGCAAGGAGTGAGTGAAACCAATTGTAATCAAAGGAATTAAACTTGCGCGCAATAGACTGTGAATTGTGAGGACAGTTGGAAAAGTGCAAGGTCTAGGAGGACGATCGGAGAAGCACAGGGCCATAGAACAATTGGAAAAGTGTGAGATCGAGACAAGGTAGCAACCATCACAGCCATGTTTTGGAAATCTTGGAATTTCATAGATTTCAAAAATTCCTCGATAAATTGAGATGATACAAACTATTCCTCGATAACTAGATGATAAGTAACTTTCTGGCAACTACCAAGCCTTGCCACATAGGTTCGGGCTCGGTTTGGCAACTATCACCACTCATGTGTGAAGGTGACACTCATTTGTTACCATGGCTTTCTCTCTGCCTACCATCTATACAGTCTGCCTACCATCTGTACAGGATGCAAGTGGGCAAGGACCGTGGGATCCGTAAGGACCCTGCTCGGATTCAAGCCTTTGTTAAGGCAGTGCGGAATTCGAGCTCGCTGTCGAGTTGAGACGGTATTTAGTGACAAATAGGTGATATGGGAATAGCTTTTGAAGTCAGGCCATTGGGAGAAATTTACTTAGTTCACAGAGCCAGACTTGGAGTGCATGAATTAACCCCTACAGGGCCAAGGGCTTGTTTTGCCATAAAGACACTCATAACTGTCATTTCTATAACAAAGAGAAAAAAAAATTTAAAAATTGTTTATTTTGCACATCTAACTAGAAGATCCTACACCTATATAACAGGAGAATGTGTGGAAAAAATTTTAGAAAATTTGACCGCACAAATTGCAAGATATCTATGTTTAATTGAAATAACAAAAGTTATTCAATACATTGTGGGACTAGATTATTTGACTTTGAACCTTCTTAATTTAAGTTTCTTGCACTACAAAGTTTTGAGCTTTAAATCTTTGCAATGAGGAATTGAGTTGAGAGTCCAAGAAAAAGAAAAAAATTCTAAAAATATTAATTTTCATTCTTAAAAAAATTGTTATGTAGAAGTAGGTATGAGATAGAAGGAAATTCCAAATTATTAATATCTCTTAGTTAGAGTGAAAATGCACTAAATTGAATCCTAAAAAAATTTATAAAATTTATAAATGCATTAGTTTTTAAAATTTTACAATTGATACTCATAGCATGTTGTTTGAAACATCTTCAAAAAAATTTAGAATCATTCGAGTTATTTTTTATTCTTAACCACACCAAGTTGAAACTTTAATTTTAAAAATTGCTAAAAATATAAATTTGGAAGAAATTTCCATAGACCCAATTTGTTAGTGGAGTATAAAGACTATATGGTGTAACTAGTCATCATATTCACCTAAAGCAAGCACTAGAAGAAACCTGCGTTTTAGGTGATAATTTATTTACTAAATTACTTCACTCCATGAACCATTTGTATTCAGTGTTGAGAATGGGGAAGAGAAACTCTTTATATACATACACATATGGAGGTAGGAGGTCAACCAATCCATATAGGATATATGAATTGTTGAAGTTGTGAGGGCTCGTAGTGAAGTTAGAAACCCGAAATTTTGTATTAAAAATATAATTTCAGACCTCATTTAAGCATAGTAGAGTGTCTTTTTTTAAGAAACTTTAAACTAAGACTAGTTAGAATATACATTGAAGTTTCAATTAAAAAACTACTTTTGACATTTGAAGTTTTCAATAAAAAGTTATGGACCGATTTCAAAGAGCATTTTGAAAAAATATAATAAGAATAATTTCAAACACCTCTTTGAAATTCCATAACTTTTGATTTAAAGCTCAAAATGTCAAAATTATTTTTGTATGAAAAACTTTAGTTCATTTTCTAACTAATATTAGTTAAATGTTTTATGAAGAAACACATTATACTATGCCTAAATGAGGTCTGAACTCCTATATTTAACACAGAATTTCGGGTTTCTAACTTACTGTTTTTAGTCAGAAACCCGAAATTCTGTGTTAAATATAGGAGTTCAGACCTCATTTAAGCATATTATAATGTGTTTTTTTATAAATCATTCAACTAATATTAGTTAGAAAATGAACTAAAGTTTTTCATACAAAAATAATTTTGACATTTTGAGCTTTAAATCAAAAGTTATGGAATTTCAAAGAGGTGTTTGAAATTATTCTTATTATATTTTTTCAAAATGCTCTTTGAAATCGGTCCATAACTTTTTATTGAAAACTTCAAATGTCAAAAGTAGTTTTTTAATTGAAACTTCAATGTATATTCTAACTAGTCTTAGTTTAAAGTTTCTTAAAAAAAGACACTCTACTATGCTTAAATGAGGTCTGAAATTGTATTTTTAATACAAAATTTCGGGTTTCTAACTTCACTACGAGCCCTCACAACTTCAACAATTCATATATCCCACATTGTTTGGTCAATTTCCTACCACTTCAAATATATAGAAGGAGCTCAGATGAATTGATATGTGAATTGAATATGTTGGTTGTGAGTTGTTAAAGGTTGCAAAGAAGTACAATTTCTCTTAGTGTCAGTAAAATATATTTTCATCATTTTGAATATAAATTAAATTATATGTAAAATCTTGTTGTGTTTGTAGAAGACTTTTACCTTGTTTGTCAAAATTGATTGAAAAATTGACAAGATATTGACAAAAAATCAACAAAAAGTTCTAGTTGTCATTTTGGACATTAGGCTGTCATTTTGGACACTTCTCTATCAAAAATTCTGTAGATTAGGGTCCATTTCCCTTGTAGTGGGTGCAACACCTTCAATGCATCCTCCCAATTGTGCACATCAATCCTAGCATCATCTTCTGCCCAATCTCTCCACATAGATAGCCAACGCTGTCGTCTTTCTTCATTCCTTGTGCATTCATTTGGTGAGAGTCCCAAATACATAGGGAGAATGGCAAGCTTCCCAGGTTTTTCTTTTTGAATTTGCACAAACACCGCCAATTCTAGCATGGACCACTTTGACCGAGTGAAATAATCTTTAGATAATACCAATATTGCAACGCAAAATTGTCAAGCAACTTGAAATATAAGTTGAGGAAACTTTTGACCCTTTGGTAAACTACCAAGCTCTTTGTCAAAGAACACCAAGTAATCCCACCTTTCCAAATCGACGCACAATTACTCGATAAATTTCTTTTGAACTCCACTGTGGCTTAGAAATATTTGATGCTTTGGTTCCAATTCCGGTTCCACAACAAAACCGACAAAACCAACAATTCAAAAATGCCAATAAATAACAAGTCTCAGGGGACAAGGGCAGTGAAGTGGATCATGCTGAACAAACCCAGTGTTATATTAGGTTTGGAAAGGCTAGAATGTCCAATGCAAGTTGAGGTGGATCCTACTAAATTTTTAAAAATCAAAGGTTCATGACATGCAAGATAACCTACTCCTTTCCAAAAAATGATTAAACCCTAAAGCGAGCCGTTCTATGCTTATCTCAAATCCTCCTTGTTGCATGCCTTAGGGTTTGGCATTCCGACTTGAAAGAACACCCTAAAGCCAGAGGACATCTTCATTTTTAGGGTTCTCACGAAAGCATCAGGCTTGCAGGAAGAAACCCTAGGGTTCGCCAGGTTTCTTCGTTTCTTCCTCTAGGTCCTCTAGAGTACAAACGAGCCATTTTGAGAAATCATGTATTCATTCATCAGCATCTCACCCCTGATTGTCAGCAGCGTTGGAAGGACCCGCCGCTTCATCAGCCAAGAAGTGGAACAGGTGTAGTGATGCAACATAGATGATCCAGCACCAAAATTAGGTGGACCTTCTACGTTATTTTACTTACATATTTCAATCTAAACAACATGGTGCAAAAGACGGTAGGCACGAATTGCTATTAATCATGCACACAAAAAGGATCGTTTTAAGCCAGTCATTAGGTGGGTCCTTCCTACAGTTCAAAATCACAAACCCAGAAGCACGAAACGCACCTCAGAGAGATCCTCCTCTTGTTCACGACCCCTCTTCATTGTAAATCCTTTCTGCTCATCACTGCCATCTGCAATTGGATCTGACCAAAATAAGTTTGTCGTAAGAACCCTCTCAACCTTGTGCTAAGTTCTACGCAAGCAGGTACCAGCTATATATAAGGAAAAGAGCACATAAGGGAACTCAACCTCAAGACAGGGACTGAGCGGACCATACACACAACTCAAAAAGAGGAAATGAGGAGATCAATTGATGAAACCGGCTCAAGCTGAGAATTACTGATGTACTTCGCTAGTCTGAGTTAGTACAGACGAGGCTGGCAATGTCACTGGATTGCTCGCGGCTTCTTTGGACTTTCATAACCCTCATCAGGAGTATCTCCATGGTGGCTCGTCTCCTTTGGCGCGGATACTACCTTATTACGACCGGAATTCTAACACTCGGTCGTGGTCGCAGCCGTGAACGGCGTCACCCTCTACGAGTCCTTCTGCGGGCAGCTCTACGTCAGCTGGCTGGGCCACCACCTGGCCGCAAGCGTGTCTACGGCTACACGCTTGTGCTCACAACTCTGACTTCCATCACCTCGGGGCTCTCGTTCAAAAGATTAGCGTGAGCACGCTCTACTTATTCTGGATTTGGTTAGGGTTAGGTAGTAGAGACCGTGTTCGGAAATAAGCAATAGCTAGTTTAGGTGAAAAACCGGCTGCAATTCGCAAAAAATAACCTTTGAAAAACTTCATAAAAAGATTATTTTGAGTAAAAAGTATGGAAATGACTGGACTCCGTACTTGAAAATACTGTCAGGGTCTGGTTTGACCCTTCCACACTATTGAATAGTGCAAGAAAATTGAAGAAAGAAATTCAAGTTTGGTGTCCACAACCAAACACTATCAAATTTAAATCTGGCCATCGAAGGAGACTTTCCGCATCGGAGTAGACTTTCCTTTTTGAGTAGCACCGACCCCAGAATACATTCACAGTAATTTGCAACGAGGCTATACCTGTATCTGACACGGGGCTATTCCGAGAAATGGAGTTGCAGTTGTAAAAACTGACCGACAAATTTGGAAAAAAAGAGGTGGACTTATGCATAAATTTTTGGGGTCTAGTAACGCGCAACTTGCGACAAGTTCAGAAATTTAGTGTATGTACAATTCTGGGCTAATTTTCGTGAGTCGCCGCTTCAGCATCCAAGAATTGGAGCAGCTGTAGTGATACAACATAGATGATCCAGCACCAAAATTAGGTGGCCCATTCAAATTTTTCTCTTCCATATTTCAATCTAAACAACATGCTGCAAAATACGAAAGGCACGAATCGCTATTCATCATGCACACAAAAAGGATTCCTTAAAGCTAGTCATTAGGTGGGTCCTTCCTATAGTTCAAAATCACAAATCCATAACAATGAAACGCACCTCAGCGAGATCCTCCTCTTGTTCACGACCCCTTTTCATTTTAAATCCTTCCTGCTCATCACTGCCATCTGCAACTGGATTTGATCAAAACATGTTCATCGGAAAAACCCTCTCAACAGCGTGCTAGGTCCTACGCAAGTAGATACCAACAATATATAAGGATAAAAGCGCACAAGGTAATTCTACACCATACACACAACTCAAGAAGAGGAAATGAGATCAATTGACGAAACCGTCTCATGCTCAGAATTACTGATGTACTTCGCTAGTTGGAGGTAGTGCAGACGAGGCTGGCAATGACCCTAGACTGCTCGTGGCTCCTTTGGACCTTCATAACCCTCATCAGGAGTATCTCCACGGTGGCTTGTCTCCTTGGGCGCTTATAGTACCGGTGCCTCACTACGACCCGAATTCTCACACCCCCAGCGATCTTTCCCTAAACGTGGCCGCAGCCGTGAATGGCGTCGCCCTCTATGGGACCTTCTGCGGGTAGCTCTACTTCGGCTCGCTGAGCAACCGCCTCGGCCGCAAGCGCGTCTACGGCTACACACTCGTGCTCACGATCCTGACCAATCCAGGGTTCTCGTTCGGAAGATTAGCTACCGTTGTGAGCACGCTCTGCTTGCTCCGGATTTGGTTAGGGTTCCGCATCGGGGGAGACTTTCTTTTTGAGCAGCAGAATATACTCACGGTAATTCGTGACGAGGCTATAACCGTATCTGACACGGGGCTATTTCCGAGAAATGGAGTTGTAGTTGTAAAAACCGACCGACAAATTTGGAAAGAAAAGGCTGACTTGTGCATAAATTTTTGGGGGTCTGGTATGTATAAAGCGCAACTTGCGACAAGTTCAGAAGTTCAGGGCTCATTTTCATCAGTCGCCCTTGGTAGAATTGCTCAGTGATGGAAGAAATTTGTCAAAAAATGGGGATTTGTCTTTCTATGTTAGTTGCGTTCGTTGCTGCTGTTGCAACACTGTTGGCTGGTTTGGCGGCAAGTTTTTAGATCAACGCATACAGAATTGACAAACCGCCACCAATGTAGCTCCATGCTTGCGCATACGTTGCTCACACCTCAAAGGAAAACAGAGATGAAGATTGACAGTGAAATCCCAACAGACAATGAGAATTAGTAGCGCAAAATTGCTCAAATCTTTATTTTAATCCTGATCAATTTCTGCAAAGAATGCACAATTAGCAGGTTCAAAATCTTGGAAGAACCAGAGCAAAGTTTTGAAACGTTGAATGATCTGTTGACGATCATGACGGCCTTTTTCCAAATAATGAGATTTGAACATAACATTCAGGAGCAGTGAAAAGGATTGACCAGTGAGACAGAATGATGTGGAATAGTCCACACCATTTCATCCCGGGATGATATGGTGTGAAATATTCCACACCCATCAGTATCCAATAATCCACGCGTCACAAATTGTCAGAAAATTGAAGCTCGCTCACCTAGGTACCTAGGATAAAAGTGTAGTTAAGTCTAATAACAAAATGGGTTATTGAAAAAATAATGCATTCAACTGGATTAGAAACAAAATCAACCTTCAAGATTAAAAATTTCATGAAATTAGCATTCTACTCATTGAAACTAATGCTTTAGTTTCATCATACATTTTGAATGCCTTTCAAGATTTGTGTATTAGGAATGAGAACACAAATCTTTATATACATATGGGGTGGTAGGAGGTAAAGTAAATAATGTGGGATAAATAAATTAAAATTAATAGGAGCTCAACCGTTCATAGTTAAGTCAAATTAGAGCAAGAATTTTATTTGAATTAAAATTTCAAGCCTCATTTAGTCATAGTAAAATAAAAAATTTCAAAAAATTTCAAAAAACTTTAGACAAAAAAAGTTGAAAAATCTATTTAAATTTCAACTCCAAAAATTCGTTTAATATTCCAAACCTCCAATTAAAAGTTAAAGACAAATTTCAAAGAGGGGTTGAAAATAACATTTTCTTTTACATCTTGAAACATCCTCTCTAAACTTTGTCTATAGCTTTTGATTGGAGGATTGAAATATGAAACAAATTTTTGGAGATTAAATTCAAATAGATTTCCCAACTTTTTTTAGTCCAAAGTTTTTTGAAAAAAATTATTATATTATGACTAAATGAGGTTTGAAATTCTACATAAACATAATTTTCACATTTTGACAATAAGCAAGTTAGCACTCATTTTCAAATTATCACATATTCTTTGAGGATTCATGGTGAAAAATCAATTTCAATATAACAATGACATCTCCAACCTTCATTTCCTCAAATGTTTCCCACTCAATTCCTTTATAGGGCTACCCAAATTATTTTGGGGATGGCAAAGGGTTAATAGACATTGGGATTTTGATTCAAAGGATTCTCATGGGGTTTGGCAAATCATTTTAATGTTTCTTTGAATATTTGTTTGGCTGGTCCGAGATTTAGAAGAGAAAAAAAAAAGTATAAACCATAAGTCTATTGCTATGGTCCTGACACTTGATATTGGAACTTACTTTAATTCCCCGTGTGAATGTTTTTTGTGGATAATGCCTCCAAGGAAGGAAAGGCAATCTCTCTAAAGGCTATTGAATGTTATAAACTCTATGAAGTAGAATTCTTGCCACAATTATCTCTTAAAGGACATTTCATGTCTAGGCTTGGTCAAACTTCATTAGATTTCTACATTAAAATTCACATTTATAAAATTTTCTACTTATCACATGTAGTAATATATGTTTAAAATTTAATATCAATTTTTTATAATTAGAAACAAAAAATTGAATTTTATATGATTTTGTAAGGAAATCTCTTTGTAAAAATCATATGACTACAAAAATGCTTGAAATAATATGAAGTTTTCAAGAAAGATGGAAATAATTGTGAGAAACATCATGGTATAATTTGTAGAGTCCAAATGTTTGGGTGGAGAACTTGCAACATGATGACAGATTCAACCACTTTCGAGTGAAGGACCATCTGGTATTCAACATCCTTTGAAAAGGTTTTGATTGATTGTGAGAGAAGGACCAACTTTTGTTATGGATGTAGTTCTTTTTCATCCATCGCAAAGGAAAATTTTCATTGAATATGAAGATGAATTTATTGAAGATGAATTTGTTAATTGGGGAACATTTTAGCATGATATATTTTCCCTTGATATATACAAATGGTTAAGTATCGTGCAAAGCTTGTAAAAAGGGAGATTTATCAAGGATTATGTATGAATTTTGAATTATGATTGTTTGAATCATTTGTCTTTTGCAATTTCTTGCCATTTAATTCTACTTGATCTTGGTTTGAATCCATGGTATCTATCCATTATGTTTGATGATGTTTAGTTTGGTAGCCCAATTCAAGCTACCTTCATATGCGTTTTTTTGTAAAGTAGTTGGTGGTACGAGAATTGAAGGTTGAGATAGTGAAGAAAAGGTTCTTGGTTGGTAATTTCTCCATAACCAAGTAGAGCCAAATTTCTTAATCCATTTGGTTTGGTTGCTTTTACGTTTTGACATTTCCGACATGGTATTGTGTTGTGTGGTAATTACAGTTGCAAGCTCTGAAGGCCAAATCGTTGATTGAAGATGTTGGTGATGGTTTCAATGGTGTCATTGTTCATGACTTGTATCTTGGGTTGGCCAAATCCAAGGTGAAGAGGGGTGCTTTAGATATCAGACGTTGGATGTGGTATAATAAAGAAGCCATGTACCTTGTCGACTTAGCGAGGAGACCATCCGGAAATTGTTGGTCCAATGTCGAGAGAATCTCCATGAAGTATGACAATGATGGATATGATGAGTCAATCCAATGGATGGGAACTAGAAAAGGAATGAAGTGGCATCACTTTTCGAATGCTATGGTGCTTCAGCTTTTGATTGGAAGGAATGAAGTGTTGATTAGCGAGGTTTACAATGCCTGGAAAGCATGGAGCTAAGGTGGGATTATGAAGGCTATGGAAGTTATAAAAGTGGAAGCCTTGGAGAGCTGAGGAGTCTTGTATGGCTTGACATACACAACAAATTTAGAACATAACAAGTATTCTCACAAACTTAAACATATCTATACCATATATGAAATACATATCTTTTACACCACCAAACATTCCAATAAATAATAGCCATATCTAATATAATACCTTAAAAAGAAATGACCCTCCTTTTAATTATAACATTGTACCTCCACTACCACCCTACAACATTCCTACAAATCTCAAATTCCCAAGACAATACAATTACTACATCGATGGATCATTTTTTCTCTTAGTAGAATTTAGTATTGATAGATGGAGAGTAGAAACGGCTTTCTATGGAATTTGTAACCCAAAAAAAGATCTTCGCATATAAAAAAGACTATCTAGCATATAAAATATACTTTGGATCAAGTTAAAGGTTAAATACACCACCATCAAAATGAACATCAATGAATATGCATAAGAACCAATTTATATTTTTGTAAATAGCTTAAATTCACTCTATCTACTAATTACTCCAATCACACATTCCACCCTTCACACAAATCAACCAGACAAAACCATTCTTCAAGGCCTTATTCGTTAAAATGAGACAAATTGCAGTCTCATTTTAATTTTTCATACATGCAAGGTGGAAGAAGGGTTCATTAAATTGAGACTGTTCATTAAATTGAGACTTGAAAATGTCAAATATGTATTTCATTAATTTTAGACTATTAACTAAAGTAGCACAAACTCAAAAGTACATCTCGATTTACTAATTCCTTTGTAAAAAAGAAAACAAAATAGTCAAAGACATTATGAAGTGAGACATTTTTAAAAATCAAAACTTTCATATGTCAAAAAACTAATGTATACATGGAGGATAGCAAACTTTAACATGAAATTAAGCATATGAATTACCAAAAATTCACCAAAAACATTTAGAATACAATACTTGGAGACGCAATAGTAATAAAAAAATTTACTATTAATAGAAATAAATTTCTCATACATAGGCACACTACCATAATAAAAGTAACCAATACATATATGAATGTAAACATGCCCGAACTTGTTAATAATTACAATGAGTGCTCTAATTGAACTACCAAAACAACATTTGTCTAATAAAATTATGAACTATAAGTCATTCTTCAATCATAGAACCATCGTTATTTGCAGTAGTCGTGAAGGCTGCCACTGATGCCTTAATAATTTGAATTTGTAGACTTGGAACCGTCACCTTTGGATTTTTAGTTCCATCACGAAACCGTGGCTTCCAAGCTGTCATGATACAATCTGTGCTTGACCATGGTGAAGGTATAACGCTATCTTCACGCCACACATTTCCTTGTTTGGTGTCCCAACCCTCATATGTCTCCATATTAATGTGCCGATCCGAAGTAGGCCTCCAATATTGGATTTTGATCATATGCATATGCCCTGGATCGAGACTCGGAGCCGTAATAGCCCTAGCGAGCCAAAATGGTTTTGGATCACCATCAGCAGGATGCACTGCAACAAAATAACCTGCGTGTGTATCACGAGCAACACGAAACGAAGAACGTGGACGATCACGCTTACGTCCAACAAAGTTGGCATCCTCGGCATTTTCTTCACGCAATGTGCCATTTCTTTGCATTTGATCTGTTTCATCATTGGCAATCCTTGAAGCTGGCCAAAATCCATCAAGTAATGCCTCTCGCACCTGAAGAGGTGCATCTAGAGCAGCTTTGATGCCTTTCTAATACTCTTCTAGTGGACCATTCTTCCACCTGTACTCTCCACTATGATCATTGTTTGCCATTTTGTTCCAATGTTTAACATAGCCATTCAAACCTTTCTTTATCTCTTCAAGAGCTTTCATTGGAACTGGAGCCAAAGGTTTAGGGCTACCACTTGGTACTTTAGGAAGTCCATCCTCAGTCTCTGACCACATTCTAATCCCATTGCCGTGCTCTGGCAACCACTTTGGGTCAGTACACAAATTTTTATACTCCATCAAAGGCCATCCTAAAGAATCCATAAAAAACTTGAATTGTTGACTTTTCGAATGCCCTCCTAATTCATCTCCACCAGTGCCCAAATAACCCTCCACAAATTTCTTGAAATCAGGGAGCTCCTCAATGAGATGAGGAATCACAGGGTGCGTTTCACAATCCATAAAGGACTTCATGAGCTTTGGAAGTGTTGGATAGTCATTCGTCTTCAATCTTGAACTCCATCGACCAAAAAGAGCATCAATGTCTTCGTGAGTGTGTCCCACAATAAGAAAGTTGATGTACACCTCACGAAAAATGCCTTTGTATACAAGCAAAGAACAGAAAGCAAAAACATATCGATTCTTGTTGTCCCCTGACACATTGTCCAATTGCAATATTAATATTGGTGGGAGAGGTTGAGCTGGAAGTGGCTGTTTTGGAGGTGGAAGGAGGGAGTCCAAGCAATTTTATGCTCCTTTTAAAAGCGCCTTTGTCAATGTGGATTGCCCCTCCTCAATAGAAAATAACGCCCTCGATGAATTTTTAGGCGGGCCTTCCAAATCCGGCAACAACCTTGCAATAGACCCAATGGTATGATTCGAATCTGTTGGGAAAATGCCCACACCATAGTGTGCATATCGTGCATCGCCATGACCATGAGCAATCATACTTGTGACAGCAGCAGGCATTTTCATGAAGGATTCCGTCGACTTGTTCTTGTGAGAAAAGTGTGGAGAAGCCGTTTTTGAATGATCCATTTTATCATGAATGATGCACAACATTTTGTCCGGGCATCTCATGGAAAATTCCCGATTTCCATAGTAGTACTCTCTATGAGCCCTCTGACCTGCAACATGGGTATTCAAAATATTGGTATACTTATCAAACGACTCTGATTTCCAACAAGCGCTCCTCAATTGCTTATACTCATCGCACAAGCCACACCTAGCAAAACTATCCCCACGAGCCTTGGCAGCAAATTCAGGGAAATTCTGACGGCAAATGTTGCTCAAGCCACTGGAAGAAATCGGCTGCAAATTGAACTCTGCATTGGACTCATTGATTTTAGGTAATTGGTCACTCCAACGAAAAGCAGAAGGTAGAACCATCGCTGCAACTTTCTCCCCAGATTCTATTGTCCTTGTTTTGTATGGCATTCGATCGGCATCAGACTCAATAAGAGTTCGAAGCGTGGCAATAGCTTGAAGAGTATGCATGCGGGGTTTTTTAGATCCCACATTTCCATGCACCTGAGCTTGCTTTCCAATTCTAGCCTTCTCTTTGTACCTATAGAACGTAGCTCTTGCAATCCCATGAATGATCCACCATGCAGTGGGGCACACTTCTCTACCTTTCAAGGTAATCCACTCTTTGCCACCACTGTCTTTATGGATTGCCTGTGCACCTCCAAAAGTGTCTTGCTACGCGCCTTGAAGTCCTCACCTGAATATAGTTCAATCCTTATCGCTTGGATTTGCCCACGCAGAAAAGGTTGAACACAATTTTTCTCACAACATGATTTTGTAGACACTAATGTGATCGATTCCATAGAGAGGAGAAGTTCTTTCTTGGGTGGAATCTCTGGATCAATCCTTTCACGAGTTGTTTCGTATGATCGAACCCCCTTACGAATTCTTCTGCTTGATGGGTTCATGGCTGCGTTATATACATGGGTTTGGTCATGGTCATATAAGCTGACATCGTCATCTAAAAAAACTCTCTTGATGTCCCAGGAACGAAGAGTTCCTCGTTCAGAGACTCAGCGATTTGAATGGCAACCCGGTCATCGCCAAGAGGCTTTCCATCTTGGTCAATGATTAACTTTGGGTCAACATTTTGGCAAACCCCCCTTGCAAGGTCCACCCCATCTTTGTTTCGAAGAGTGACAAATCGTGACACCCATTTTGCACGAGCAATCCCCTCGCATACCTGAACATCAGGTGGAAATGGGGGAACTGGATTCGCAAACTCATCAACCCCATGGAAACCCATTCTGCAAGCACGAAGACCAATCCTTAGATTCATTGTTGAGTCAAAGATAAAGATGTTCTACTGCAGCAACTTCTAGTATACTAGAAACTAAACATACTCTATATTCACTAATATTAACATCATGTCTCTATAATTTCTTACGAATACAACATCATTGAATGGATGATCCAATGATTTGTGCTATGATTCAGTCATTCATCTTCATCTAAGTAAATACTTTTCAATGCAAAGTTGCAAACACTTTATTTATAGTTGACATTATCATTGCCCCGACGATAACCGGAAGTTGTTGTTACTCAGAGTTATCGTTGACTCAATGATAACTCTCCTCAACAAAACTCATTTCTCGATTTGTTGGATGTGATGAAGAAATAATTCAACCCAATGCACAATCTCGTTTGAAACCATAAGAAATTGAAGTATGTACACCTTTAAAAATTACTGACAAGATTATCATCGACCCGACGATAACTGGAACTCGAAGAACTCAAAGTTATCGTTGACACAACGATAACGATCATCAATGAAACTCCTCTCATGATTCGTTGGTTGTGACGAAGGAAACATTCAACCCGATGCACATTTTTCTTTCAAATCATAAGAAATTAAAATAGCTACACATTTGCTAAGAATGCCGGTTGAAAAAAACTGACTACGTTATCGTCGACTCGACGATAACTAGGAGCGAAAGAATTCAAAGGTATCATTGACTCAACGATAACTATCCTCAACGAAACTCCTTTTATGATTTGTTCGATTTGACGAAGAAATAATTCAACTCGATGCACAATCTCCTTTGAAATCATAAGAAATTGCAGTACCTACACATTTGCTAAGAATGCTGATTGAAAAAAACTGACTACGTTATCATCGACTCGACGATAACTAGGAGCGAAAGAATTCAGAGGTATCATTGACTCAACGATAACTATCCTCAACGAAACTCCTTTCATGATTTGTTCGATTTGACGAAGAAATAATTCAACCCGATGCACATTCTGCTTTGAAATCAGAAGAAATCGAAGTAGTTACACATTTGCTAAAAATACCGATTGAGAAAATCTGACTACGTTATCATCGACTCGATGATAACTAGGAGCAAAAGAAATCAGAGGTATCATTGATTCAACGATAACTATCCTCAACAAAACTCCTTTCATGATTTGTTCAATTTGGCAAAGAAACAATTCAACCCGATGCTGATTTTGCTTTGAAATCAAAAGAAACTGAAGTAGCTACACATTTGCTAGGAATGCCGATTGAAAAAATTTGACTATGTTATCATCGACTCGACGATAACCAGAAGTCAAAGAGGTCACAGTTATCGTCGACTCAACGATAAGTACCCTCAATGACAGTATTGAGGTAATGGAATTATCTATGAAATGCTCCGACATTCATGCTGCAAAAAATGGGCATTGCAAACAACTTTGTTACAACTCTCTTCACCAAAAGCAAGAGTAACCAATTCCTTATAGTCTACAGGCTCGCTCAACAAATATAACGTCTTCACGCATTGAGATGTCACAAACATGGACCTTCAATGACTAGTTTCACGTACTTCCTGACATCAATATGTACAAAACTAACTCACCACCAAACGAGGTCAATGGCAACTAATTTAAATACAAACTACACCTTCTATCTAAGAACTCACAAACAAGAAGAAAAAACTTTGAAGACCTGAACTTGTCAATGTGCTATGCAGACACACTTGAAGCGCAAGAGAATATGCGGCAACTCATATTTTTTATTTTTATTTGTTTACCTTTTTGAGCGAATCGGAAATTAGAAATAGGTATCCGGATTCGTCTAGAGAGAAGAATAAAATCCAAAAATAGTCACAAAAGGACCTTACGGAACTAATCCGGTTTTAGGTAGAAGCGGAACGGATTAGATGTACAACCGATTAAGTATTTCCGACCGGAATCTTGCTGACCGGATTGGAGATAACCGGATGTCAAGAACCGGACCGGATATCCAACCGGTCATAAAGGCAGTCCAGGGCATCAGGACTATATAAAGCCTGACCCTGCCCATTTTCAGGTCTCTGGATTTCCACGTGTTATTATGACCTGATTTAGCGCTTGGTGTTTCTATCGTTGACCACAGCCAGGAAGAGGAAGTACAAGAGGGTCCAGAAGTGAGAGAGGGGTGTGAGAGGAGAGATCTCCTCCGGGCATGAGTGGGTGAGACCTTGAGTGAGAGCGGATACGTGAGAAGCTAGGAGTGTAAGCATGCCAGTAGGATAGTTTACAGGCGGAGCGGAACATCTGAGTGTCAGAGCTCCCTTGTTAGGACTGTAGAGTGAAAACCGGGTAGGGCTACCCTCATGCCGCGGCTGAACCGGAAGAGAGGTTCTAACACTCCACCCCCGAGTGAAGTTAAGCTTAGAAAAGTAGTTCCGGTCATGCCGACCAAGGAACCGGAACAGGGAGAGCTCAGAGAGGATTTGTCATTGATGGGTTGTTAGGGGTTAGCTTTGAAACCTTGGGGTTTCAAAGATGAGAGGATGGTTAGAGAAATCCTGAGTGGCGTATCGAATCAGTTCGATAACACCTTGAGAGGGAATCCGGTCCAATGGACCGAGGCTTTGTGGCGGAACGTATACGGGTTCCAACCAGGAGGACTCGGACTGGCCAACCGGAAGGACGATTTCGTCCAGGGCAAGTTCGGAAGCGTAGTAAACCCGAAGGATGGCTACGCGGTCGAAGACTGCCTCGATGACCGGGAGCGACGCTTGCTCCAGTTCCTGGTTCCGGTTTTGCATCCGGAAAAGCCCACCAGGGTGACTATCACCTTGGCCAATACGATTTTTCGGAGCACTGAGCGGAACCCGGAAAGTAGACTGGGGCCGGATTTTCTTTGATCTGGTATCCCAGCTTACTACACGAGTGGGGAAAAGTAGGGCTACCCCACTGTGCCCTTACGTTTACCACCTCTATCAGCAACATGAGCTACTGATGGAAGTGGAGTTGAAGGTATGGAAGGCCCAAGAGCGGACCATGAAGTACGGAGAATCCGAGTCCGATCAAGAAGCGGATTCCGGAAACGAAACCAAGGAAGAAGAAGAAGAAGAAGACGAAGAGGAGGAACCGTATGTTCCCGCCAAGAGACAGAAGACCACACCAGCTGGAAATCGAGGAACGCCCTCGAGACATCCGCGGCCGCACAGAAGTGAGACTCCAACCGGACCGGATGTGGCATCCGGATCCAGGACCGCAGATCCGTTCGACGAGTTGGTTGGGATCCTCTGTGGAATCCGGGCGGATTGGGAAGTTAAGAAGCGGACGCTCGGGGAGATCGCGGAATTAATCGGAGCGGAACCGGACAGCCAGTTGCCACAGAAGGTGGCTGAGTGTGTGATCAATCCGGAAGAGCTCCGGAAGTTGAAGGAGGACAGCAAGCGGCAGCACGATGAGGTGGACACCCTCAAGGCCGAACTATTCGCGTTACTTGAGAACGCCAACGCGACAAAGGAGATGGCAGAGGAAATGAAGAAGTTGGCCGCGGAAGTGAAGGACGTGTTTGGAGGACCCGGAGCAGCAGTCACCAAGGCGTGCTTGTTCGAAGAGGAGGTGCACAAGGACAAGAAGATATCCGGGACCAGGGTGGTGCACATCCTCACGGATTTTGAGGAGCAGATAGAGAAGCTCCTATTCAAAGCACGGGAGTCGGCGGACCGGATCGTGGAGAGCAGCCAGAAATTGACGGAGATTCCGATCCGGCTCTCTGAGATTTCACTTCCGGACTTGTTTCCGGAAGATGCCGCTCAGGAGCCTGGAAAGGACAAGATGCCCCAGTCAAGCAAGGCAAGGAAGGATACGCCCTCGACTGGACATCAGCCGATAGATTTGGACTCCCCGGAAGCTGAGGAAGAACATCCGGTTCTACCTACGGATGGGGAACGGAACCGGAATCTGACTGAGGTCTTCGAGCAGTTGGAGAGACCTGATGAGAGCCCAACCATTGGATCCCGAGTGTATGAAACGGAACAGGAAGGATTGTAAAAATAGGACTTATAACTAGGAACCGGAATAGAATCCGGTTAGGATAAGGTAGGAGCGGATTGTCAGCGCCTTCAGAGGCGGAAATCATGTATTTACTTTTTGCTTTTTGTATATAAAACAGTCTCTAAGCTAGAGACTGAGAGAGTTCTTTTGGCATTTCCTTGTGTACCTTCTATTGACTTTGTTTTGTGTATTCCTCCCGAGTGTTGGCAAGAATGTACAAAGTTGAAGTAAGGTGGTATGCACGGATGTGTGGGTAGAGTTCTCCCTTTGATGCATGTTTCCGGTCCTAAGTACATCTGAGTAGGTCATGAAGAGCTAGAAGTGGATTCCAGTGCCTCAGCATCTGTAGAAGTTTAGTATTCCGGGTAAGAAAGCCGTTGATTAGGCTAGGCGGATAGGGAGGGATTCCTTAACTGCGCTAGAACTCCTGGGTGGGAAATCCGGTCGAGTATCCTGACTCCTGTGAGGTCTTGTCCCCATTGTGGGTAAAGCGGAAGAACTTCTGTAGTTGATGGAACGGACGGGTGCACTTGTAGTCACCGAAACTTGTACGGAACGGATCAACATCAAAGTCGTTGTAGTATGAGAGGATCGTACGGGGGGTCTTTGTGTGACCTATGATCCGGATTGCCATCCGGATTGCTGTGAAGAACCAAACCGGATCCGGATTAGAGTAGGAGGATAGGAAGATAGGAAGTGGGTCTTCAGCCACTATAAGTCACGGAAGGAGTGGTGGGCCTACCACTTTCAAAAGCAAGCGGCGAACCCTCTGATGGTAAAACAGAGGCAAAACTAAACCGGGGTTAGAAGGACGGACCGGAACAGATCCGCTCCGTAGACACTTAGGTCCGGAAGTAGAATGGTCCAGAATTGAGAAGTTGATCAGAGATTGGGGAACTAGTAAAACCGGAAATAGGATACAGTCCAGTCTTAGTTTTCCGGTTGGGGTTTGGCTATTCCGGTTTTCCGAGGTACAACCGGAAAGTAGAATTGAAGGGTTTTATTGGGTTTATCTCCTTAATAGAGTTAGCTACTTCATAGAATCTCGTGGGTTCGATCTTTAGGGTCATTTTGTTATGCTCTAGAGTGATTTTTGAGGGTATAATAAGGAATTTACTTACTCTGTGCTACGACACGCAAAATTCTAGCGCTGCTGCCGGGGATTCTAAAGCTAGTAAGCTCTAAGTGGGAGATATTGTGATTTCATGGGATTAAACCGGAACCGGATTCCGTACTCATGAGAAGAAGGACAAGAAGCGAAAGGAAGGCGGAACGGGAAAGAGAGATTCATCAAGCGGAAGGATCGGCTGCGCCAAATTTGAGTGATCTGGATTTCTCGGATCCAGAAGATCGACCAACTCCTTTACTAAGGGATTCAAGCGAAAGTCCAAGACCGGAACACACGCCTCCAGTTTCCGAGCACGGATCTGAACCGGAAAGAGAAGAGTCGGAGTTCAACGAGGAGAACAACATGACCCGGTTACGATACAAACGCTTCAAGGGAGACGGGAGTCAGGATGCGGATGAATGGGTGTACAAGTTTCAGTCTACTGCACTCGCCAATCAAGAGAATGAGGCGGCCCAGAGAAGAATTTTCCAAGGATTGCTAAAAGGAGAAGCCCTCAAATGGTACCAAGATGTTCCGGATCCAATCCGGAATGACTGGGACCGGATGAAGGCGGATTTCTTGCAAGCTTTCCGGGAAGTAGGAGAAGAAGCCAGAGCGCTGGGACGGCTGAGCACGCTCACGATGAAGTCAACGGAATCCGTACGAAAGTATGGACAGAGAGTAAAGGCACTGATGCAGAAGTTGACTACTGAAATCGCACCAAACTTACAAGTGGAATGGTACTTGGCCAGATTACCAGAATCCATGGGATTTCTAATCCGGCAGACACGGCCAAGGACACTAAGGGAGGCTATGGATGCGGCAGCCAACTACGAGAACTCGGCACAGTCACTTCAGAAGTCCCTGAGAAGAAGTGAGAAGAAGGAGAAAGACCGGAACAAGAAGGGCAACCGGAAGTTGAAGCACCGGAGGAAGACTTCGGACTCGGAAAGCAGCTCTGATACATCCGGAACGGAAGTATCGGATCCGGATTTTTCTAGTTCAGATGAAGAGAGGAATGTTTCACCCCCTCCGCGTTCATCAAGACGGAACCAACGAGAAAAGACCACTATCAAGGTGAAGGCGGAGGATACGGATTCAAAGAAGATGATGAAGAGCATTCAGGAGTCTCTGGAGGCGATCAAAGTCAACCTTGCAGAGAACCGGAAACCGAGACGGATTGTTCCGACTTTCCGATCCAATGTCTGGTGCAGACGATGTGGAGAACCGGGTCACTACCCGAGTGAATGTCCACGGACTCCATCGAAGTAGGTTCACTATGTGTATCCTGAAGAAGAAATGTACTACACCATGGCGGAAGAGGAGGAAGAAGTTTATCAGGTTCAACCAACTTATGCAAGGGGGAAGGGGATCGCTGTTCCGATCCGTTCCAACATGTTGAACCGGAACTTTTTACCCGGATCAAGTCAAGGGATGATGATGCAACAGCCAATGAGACCGCCTGGTTACCCGGATAGACAAGTGGTGATTTGTTATGGTTGTGGGAAACCAGGACACTATGCCAATTCCTGTCCAAACAAGGGAATAGGGCAAGGCGCACCACGGATCCTTCCCTGCCAAAACTGCCAGGAATACGGACATGCGGAAGAACAATCACTAGAAGAAAAACGCGTCCGTTGCAACCGACTGTGATGCGACTATGTGTCCTATACAATTGTATTGCGACTATAGCCCTCTGTATTTGCATCAAATTTGACGTGGATGTAGTTGTAGTCGCAAAGTAGTTGGAAAATGAAGAATAGGGTTACGATACTGTAACAGAAGAACAGACAGGAGGTATTCTACATCCAATATTCATCACAGTTGTCCATGTAGGCAGCTATCCACGAAGTGGAGTCCACCGTGGAAAAATGTAGTCACTCCAATTACAGAAAACAAACTAATTAGTACGCTGCAACTAAAAATGGCAACATTGCAACTCAGAAATGACTCAAATGCAACTAGAACCCGACTACAGTGCAACTAAAAAACGATTCAAATGCAACTACAAAACAATTGCAATGCAACTAGAACATGACTGAAAATCGACTATAGTGCAACTAAGAAACGACTGAAATGCAACTTAGAGAACAATTGCAATACAACTAGAAAATGACTACAGTGCAACTACAAGAAGACTGCAATGCAACTAAAAAACAACTACGGTTCCACTACATAAGAAGTAGACTTTGGCTACAATTACACTAAAATTCAACAACATAATGACTATAGTTTGATTACAAAACAAAGATAGTTAGAGTTCTTAGTCAAAATGCTTTAGTACTTATTTCATATGAGTTGTAGTTGCATCCTTACTTTGCTAGACAATTGTGATTGTAAGTTTACTATGAGTTCACTATGAGATGCAACCTATGATTTTTGTATTTGAAGCTGGTTTAGAGCCATTCAAGCTGCATACTTCATAAGATCAAATAAGTATGCCTCTGTGATATTATTCATCTATAATTTATAAAGGTTCACTTCATTTCTACTCACTTTTCTCTTCAATAGAGGGCAGACAATTGCATGCGTTAGTGCATTAAGTCTATTTGAAATGAAGGACACAACATACAAAGAAACTTTCAAACTTAAAAATCACCATTTTTTTGGAAATAAATGGTGTCAATATCTTGCACATGCTAAAAGACTATCCTCTGCAGATAACTCTATAGCTCCAACCAAAGATGGAACAGTAGGTAGAGGAGGCACATCCTCTGGAGTAGCTAAACCAGAAGCTTGTATATTGGTACTCACGAATACATCTGATGTGTCTACAAATTGTCGTCGAGCACGAGCTTCTTTATGCAATACTACTTTCCAACCTTCTTTCCTTACATCATCAGCAAAGAACACTTGGGTTGCCTGGCTTGAAAATATGAAAGGATCCAGCATCATACGCATTTTGTGGTGGAAGTTCACTACAAGAAAACCAGCCTCATCTCGAATGTATGTTGCATTTCGTCGATTGTCTGTTTTCTTCACCCATTCACATCGCATTAGTATCACAGGGTTGCTAAGAGACCCATAGTCTAATTTCAAAATATCTTTTAGTACTCCAACATAGTGACCTGACACATCTCGAAGATCAGAAGTTGGAATTTGGAATACAGATGCAACCCCGCAATCGTATGTTTGAAATTGGTTGGATGCATCGTCATCCACCCTGAAATGGTTTCCAAAAGCTTTCATACGAGAATATCGAAGTGCCTTTTGCGATGGTTTTGTGGATAATAATATCCTATCTCTATCTTCAGAACTGTGTGCATCAATGTCATTATTGCGAACAACCGTTTTTATCCACACATCAAGTGGTGCGGTGCTTGAATCCATTTGACAATCCTCCTTCCACTTCCTGCAAGTGCATGAAAGAAGTTAAAACTAACATTGTTACAATTTGTTGTAGCCTAATTAGATACAACTGCAAATGCTCACCGAAGACATCCCTGGACACCTGACAATCACTATTGTTGCATGGTAGTTGCATTTCAGTTGCATTATAGTCGCCTGATAGTTGCATGTCAGTTGCATTATAGTTACATTTCAGTTGCATTATAGTTACATTTCAGTTGCATTATAGTCGCATGATAGTTACATTTCAGTTGCACAAGATTATTAAAACCAATTGCATTCTAGTTCCATCGCTGCTACTGCAACCAATTGCATTGAACTTCCGTATCTTTGTTCTACTAATCAGATTATAAAAGATGAACAGGCTAGTCAAACTTACTTCACAAGTGGCTCCAAAATGGCAACATTGTTCAGTACATAATTATGTGCTGCATCCCGCAGTGCAGTAGACATTACAAACTGTCGACCCGCACCCTCTAGAACTTCTTCAGCATCACCAAATTCCTCCTCTGCATCCCAGACGCGCCTCTTGACAACATCAAATCCTTGCAAATACTCTGTAACAAAGCCAAGGCATTCTTCCTTCAAGTACCCTTCTGCCATGCAAGCCTCTGGTCTAGCCATACTCTGGACATAATTCTTCAATGTTTTCATATACCTTTCAACTGAATACATCCACCTTGTGCTAACAGGGCCACACAAGTCTAATTCTTGGACTAGGTGATATGGAAGGTGTGTCATAATGTCAAAAAAAGACGGTGGGAACTCCATCTCTAGTAGTGCCATACTCAACGAAGCTAGTATACGAGCGTAGAGCAAGAGCGTAGAGCGTAGAGCGTGGAATTGGAGCATGGAGCATGGATTTAGGGCCTTTTTCTGTAATTTGGTGCGGTTTTAGGGTATTTATTTATTTATTTATTTTATTAAATTTGGGTGTTTACTTTCAAAAGTCGACTATAAGTTTTGGGCCTTTTTTCCATAAATCAACATACTTTGGGGGTAATAAAAAATCCAGTCTAAAAATTTGGGGATTTAAAAAGTCTACCCTCAAAAGTTTAGGGTGGACTAATATTTGAATATGTGTGAAAATATTTTATGACCATTGACCACATGGAGGGAAGGGTTATATTCATTGAACTTAGAAGAATTATTTGTTATTGTTGGTGAGTAACTTCAACAATGACATTGGACACCTCTACGGTGGGATTATGACAAACCAATTTGTGTAGGGGATCGGTCTTTTAATGCTATATCAATTTATTGGTTCATGTGCCAAAGCTTAGTGGCCTATCTTTTGAGTGGATAGTGAGAATGTCTCCCTATCCACTCCCAAAAAAAAATGAAATTGATTTTTTCTACCTCCCACCAATAAGGCAATAAGCTCAAATTTTTGGTATATTAAATTTCTCGTTTCCCCCTCTCCCCCCCTTCTCTAATTTTCAGGTGGGGCTAGGGATAACATTTGATATGGGATATATCCGTATCCGTACCTCATATTTTGTATCTACATTGTATTGTATTTATATTGCATTTGAACTATATATCGTATCTCATATCTGTACCGTACTATATTTGTATTGTATTTGAACTATATCTTGATTCTCGTATCTGGATCGGGTCTATATTATATCGTATTTGTCTGTGTATAGTATCCCTACCCATATCCAGATCAACGGCATGGGAGGGAGAAAGGAGTTTGTTTTCTTCAAGGATTGGCCTTCCAAAGTTTTACAAAGTAGAACATGATGACTTTATATTCATGCCCCCATGACCGTGAAAATGGACCTATCACCGTGGATCCAAGACAGGAGACCCGAAATCTACACCAAAAAGATTATTTGGGTGTGAACCTATAACCGTGGTATCAAGCCACATAATATAACCTTTCACCACGGTTTTAGGGTTTAGGTGTGCCCCCTATAGCTGTGGTTTTAAGATCTCAATGTAATTGTGGACCTCAGACTGTGAACTAGTAGAACTGCTCCTTTAAAGGTGAAAGAAAGGCATACTTCTAGGGTGAAGGTTCAAGGTTTAGGGTATTTATGATTGCCTTCATGGCCTGTTTATAGAATATCTGTTAAATTTTTTAGGAGGATTATATTTAGGGTTTAGGGTAACTTTCTTTTGCTGGATGGACATCTGCTTATTGTATTGTTAAATGTATGGTTAGGTGAACAATTTTACTTAAACTATTGAACAACCGTAGTTAGAAGGCTTGGAATTAGGCTATCATTTCCATGTGATAGGGTTTAGGGTGATTAATTAAGTTCATCCATGCGCGACCACTTTACCAATTTATCATATAAAAGGCATTAGCATGTTGCCAAACTTCCTATTGATAATAATGCATTTCAATTATGTTTGCAATCATGTCATCAATAATTAGTACTCATATGTATTGCAAGGGAAGACAACTTCTACCAATGCTAGCATGAGATAGTGCTAATAAAAAATGGGTTTACAACCATAGCAAGTTTAGATAAATGTTGCAGAATTTTGAATGCATAAGGTGACCACCTCTAGATTACCTCTCAGTACCGAGAGGAACCTTAGAGGTGGTCACCTTATGCATTTAGAAGTTTGCCGTTGTCCTACTCCATTCATTGTGAAAAGGGAATTCAGGCAAGGTCATTTTTAGTGGATTGGGACGAGGGAAGGCCATTTTATTTTGTTGCAATTATCAATAACAATCTAAACAACCCTCTATGAATATTTTATATCCAGATATATATACAAATCATACTAGAGAGTGTGGATGGGCAATCATGCACGAATGCATGATAGTGCAAGGTGCAATGGACAAATGACAATTGAAATGAAGTAGTGGCCCTTTTAGTCTCACTACAATTCTTACATGAAACAAGTTTGGAGCACATCATCCAAAGCTACACTACAATATGCTAGCACCAACCGGCAAGAAGTAGAAATGTATACTAATTGGATTTAAGCTTCAAGATACCACTCTGAAGTATGCATTTCACTTCGTTAAAGCTAAAGCTTGGAGCATGAATAAAAAGATCTACTTCTGCATCCAATTGGCAAACTCCAGTGAACAAAAAGTACAAGTGCTTGCAATTAGCCCATTGCCCTCTTTTTCCTAGAGCCTTTGTTGCCATCTCCTTGAAATAAGGGCAAGTGCATTCAGGGAATGCACTTACAGTGATCATGTAACATTCAATGGCAGGCGATGTACCTGAGTCCAGGGCAATGATGCATCCAAAGCCTGGATGCGGTACCATAGTAACTTCACGAACCACTGCTTTCATTGTAAGTGCGGAGGCGCAATTGTTTGCTTGCTTTGTTGTAGGTGCTTTTGGATTCCTCCGAATCTTCTTTCCTGACCGTGTGCTAGGGTGCTCTGCAGGTGACTCTGGAACTTGAAGTCCCAAAACATCAAGTGGCAGATCATGATTTCCAAATAGCCTACGAGGGGAAATTTCAAGACGCTGCGGAAGACAGAACCCTGCATTTTGAAGATCTAGGATCTCTTTAGGCGTAAGATTGGTTCCAACTTGCACCGGCCATATGTCTGGTACTTCCGGTTTTGATAAAACCCATTTCCGTCGAGAACCTTTGACGCACCGCGATATATCATCATTGCAGAAAAAAAATTGCATTCTCTCAATCCTATTTTTCTTATAGTTGTCCATGCTGCCGGTATATGTAGGTGCAGCTGTTCCCCTATTGCCTTGCACTATCTTTGCAACACACTTTTTTCGCGTAATGGCCTGCAATGCAAAACATGCCTTTGAAGACGTCTTAGGCAAGCGGGCAATATGCCATTCAGACTCATCACAAACTATTTCTTGAACAGTCCTCACATGGGAGGCCACCTCAGTTGAAGGAATTGACCTTGTCTTAGGTGATTCCAACAAATCCGGATAATCTTCATGCGTCATAGGCCATGATTCTTCAGAAATCCGATCCAAGGAAATGACCGATGTGGGTGCAGGGGTGGCCCTTGTTCCAACACGGGGTCGAGAGAAATTCACTTTGTCGGGACGATGTGAATCATATTCAGAACCAGGTGGAAGATTGGGCATTCGCTTCTCAGATCCAAAAACTTCCTCGCCTTCCAAATGGGGCTTCCTAGTGCAGTACTCTTGAACACCTGGTACAGATGCCATGGCATCATTCAATCCTTTCGGATTACCGGTACGTTGGGCATATCTCTGTGCTACACAAAGCAAGAGCTCTTCTTTTCCTGGACCAGTTCCCGGCTTCTCACCTTTTAGAAACTGGTAATATCTAACCATTTGCATGAACGCCCGAACATAGTCATCCACAGTGGCGACATACAAATCAGAGCCACGTTTTCCAGATTGTTGCAACCATTTGTTATGTACGGTCTCCGCGAGGTTGCAAGTAGGAACAAGCCCGAGTTCATCTTCAGTGAGTCCCTGTTTTGTGGAGCATGGATTAAAACTATTACAAATAAAGAGTACCACTCTTTCCTTGATTGAACGTCTACAGGGCAGGGTTGTTACATGAAGTACTTCAATAATTGAAGACAGGAAGCATTCATGGAAGAAACGAATAGCAATGATGTAAGATAACCTAAAAATCTGAATCCTAGCTTGGCAAAACAAACAAATGAAGGATAGGATGATTAAGAATCTTACAGTGTCCATGAATGCTCCCCATTGTCTATACCGGAAGTGCCAAAACGCTAACCACAACTCCAAACGGCGAAGCCCCTCTTCGGTTGTGGCTCCAGATGAATGCCACCACGTTCGAATTGCATGAAACCTAATCTTTGCCTGTGCTAAGGAATTTGCATCCTTATATTGTTTGCACAACTTTCGATGTTGGTCTTGAAGGTCACTGCGAATGTCTGCTTTCGTGTGTTTCTCCATTGACTGAGTCCAATGAAATAAACATGTACGTTCTCGATTGGGCATGGGCTCTGTTGGGTCACCACTTCCGTAAATAATGCGCACCGCATTCCAGTTTGCTTGTGCCGAATCAGCCATGAAGCCTTTAAAATAGGGCAAGGTGTTTCCATGTCTACCCATCACGACGTTTAAGTTTTTCCAGAAGTCGCATTGGGCAACTACATCTTCTGATTGCATATCGCAAACCGCAATAGTCATAACTCGGCAATAGGTTGTGTCATAAACATGACACGCAATTGTAGTCTAGAGCTTCACTCGCCTAACATGATCAAACATGATCCATGCGTCCTCAAGGTCACCACCAGGTTGCATACGTGATACCAAGTCTACGCCACTTCCAGGGCCAACCTCTGACATTTTGAACACGAAGACTTTGTCAGAGTCAGATCCCTGTCCAGGGAATTTGTTCTCTTGTACAAAAGCCCAATTGCTGCAGCCACGAAGCTTTGTGATGCTGTCCATGACTCCAAAGCGGCGGAAGTACTTGAATGTACTAACTTCATTGCGAATACTTGGGGAACTCATGAATTTGCATTTCTCCAAAACAGGCATTAATTCTTGTAATCCGAATGGGGTAGGCGTAGCTCCTTCGGCTCGAAGTAGCATCTCTCCAAGGAACTCCTTGCTAGCCTCCAAGACAATAGCGGAATTTGTTCCAGAGGGGTTCCGCTCAACTTGGTCTGATATCAAGGACCGAGTTCTCTCCTTGGAGTCCCGGCAGTCTCCATCTTTCACAGGGTGGTTGTGAATACCGAAATGAACACAAGCCCGAGTCATGTCCTGTGACCCAACTACATAATATATTTTCGCAAGACAACTACCAATACACGATGGAGCAGTCGCACAAATCTTGCATGTGATAGTGGAACCAATAGGAGGAATGGCACAAACCTCAAATGGAGCAGGAGAACAACCATCCCATTCAGTCTCGTTGATAAGAGCTACACGGTGCTTTCGAGTTAGGTAGTCACAACTCGGGTTGTCGCATCGTAGGTGGCCCACGCAAGATGCCAACCGAAATGTCAGACCATCTGCATTCTTTATATTTGTCGTATGAAGATTTGTCCAAACGTGACCATCGTAGCGTTTCTCCATTCCGGTGAGAAGCTTAGCCTGACTGTTAATTCCCGAAACATCTCCGACGGGTGGTAATTCAAATATCACATCACCATTGAACAAAGGTGGAACAAATTGGACTACACAGACTCTAATTGAGTTCCAATCGACCTTCTTAAACGGATTCCTAGAACCTTTGGCGTAGCACAACTTCTGTAGACATGAAATAATAGAGGATCCACGAGAAGTTGAGGATGGTGTCCCTAAGACTGGAGTAGGCGAGATAGATGAGGATGCCCCATGAACTCCTAAAGACAGAGTTGGTCGTAGAACTTTATAGGGTGGCGACGAACCATCAGAATCATCACTGTCAATGGCAATGACCTCAACACTTGGCTCGATCTTTACAGTGTTAAGCAACGCTGTCTCAAAAGTACTAGTGCTAGATATTCTAGTGGTACCTTCTAGAGTTGGTGCTCCAACCATGGATTTGGATAAGCCATATGCTAAATACCTACCCGGATGCAGATGCCACTGCCTCAGTGGGGAAGAGACAATCGGCTCTTGACCTATAGTATGCGTGAGTTCACCACTTGAACTATCAAAAACTTCCTCATCAATATCTAACGAGTTTTCAATAAGAAGAAAGCGAGCACTTAGTCGAGAGGAACTCACAACAGCGTATCCCAAATCACCAATCGGAAAAGAAATTGGAACCCCTTGACCATTTACCCTAACAGTTGCCATTTGATTGTATTCCATTTAGACGCTTCATGCACTCTACTTCTGAAGCACAAAACTGCATCAATCGCATACCGCACGAGCTACAATAATCATATGACAAGGAACTCAGTGAACCTGAGTGTCACTGCTTCAGTTGCTTTGGTATTAACCGAAACACCCTCTAGAACACGTAAATCCGCTGAGAATGTAGGGAGGACCGCTAGAGTTGTAATAAATGAAATCCGTGCAAATATACAAAAATAGAATGCAAGATTAAGAGATGTTCACTTGGTGCTCTCAGCAATAACTAACATTAAAAGTACAATATTTCATTTCAATGAGAATCAACCATTTAATATTTTAGACTAGATTTGTATATCAACGGCAACAATCATGACGGTCATTGGCTTTAATGACTGACGAAAAGAAGGAAAATAACCACCAATGATTATGAGAACAAGTACGATGAAGAAGCCGGTGCAATATGAGTCAGGGAGCTCAGTTCAGGAGTTTGGTAATGTGGTGCTCATACATTCAACGAGATCAGGGTTTTAATCATCACGGCAGATTGTGTCTGGAAGTATATAGTGTCAGTTAGATTGTAGTGTCTAGTAGATCGCAATGTCCAGTGATGGATGCTAGACGTTTGAATTGATAATGTCCTGTACGAAAATATTACCTAGCACAATTTTTTGTTATTGATAACTTGCTCACCATGTGGCAATGGGAATTTATATTGGAGAAGAAGTTTATTAAATGCCCACAAACACCTCCACTTTAAAGCTAATAGGACAATGGTATTAAAATCATAAATCCACTTCAGAAAGAATATGGAGAGTAAGACGACCAGAAATCACAAAGCACTTATTAATAGGAAACATATAACATGTCTTCCAGTTGCAACAGGAAAATTCCAAAATACATGAAGACTAGGAACTATACCAACGTTATAGGGGATCATACACTGACAATGAAGCAGTAGTTCCTGCCTAATGATTATAGTTAGATGTATTCTATTCCAACAATAATTCCAAATACCGAATTCAATTTTACAATTCACATAAGCCTTGATGTACAACTGAGATTCACCAATTTAATTCAAGAACACGATAATTCTGAAAATGTAAAATAATATATAATAAACCTCCACATGCCCAATCTAGAACACCACACAAGTTTGTTCCGAACTAGAAATCCAACCCTCCCAACTACAAGACCTAATCGTGCGACCCCAAACTAAGAGACCCAAACAAAGAGATCCAATCGTACACCTTCAATCCGAAACTCCTAGGTAATGTCCAAACATGAATTTTTATATCATTCTTGTGAACCCTATGTTGGTATTCGTCGTGGTCCTGGTCAAGTCGCATACTGCGGGTGCCCCGAGGAACCTCTCGGTGCCGAGAGGCATCTAGGAGGGGATGGGGGCATACGCCCTATCCCCAATTTTTTTTTATTTGAGTTCGGGAACCCTGACTGGTGCTCGTCATGGTCCCGCTCGTGTCGCATACTGGGGGTGCCCCGAGAAGCCTCTCGGTGCCGAGAGGCATCTGGGAGGGGAGGGGGGCATACGCCCTATCCCCAATAATTAACTTGGTTTCATTAGGTGTTTACAAATTGAATGCAATGGAGAAAACCTTTCAGACCAATCTAATTGTAGGTCATTAAGTTTGAATAATACATCATTGAAATATCATTACACACGAGAAGCCCCATGACAAATTGAGAATTCTGAGTAATACAATTATTTCATATAAACACAGAGTACTAATAGGCCTTATATATGATATAGAGTTGAACAAAATTCTCTATACTAGTGCAATTATATGTATAAATAATGCCTCCATTTCAAAAATGTAGAATCCGAGTTTGACATTGAAAGTAATCAAAGCATCAATGACCAAAAAAATGAGGTCAATGCTAAGCACCCAATAACAGTGATGTAGTGTATACAATACATCAAATAGAGCTATTCGACGTTGAACTATCCTCTGTAGCCGATGAATCCAAATCTGTCTCTATTGCATAATCATCTATAAATTCTAAAGCTCGAGGTTGCACTGAACGTGCTCGTGAAGTTGGATTTGGATCCATTGCCACAAAGTCTCGTGACAACGCCTCAGCATACACAAGTAGGTGAAAAGATTTGGGAGGACTTGGAAAAAATCCTGGTCTTCCAAAAAAAGGCACATGCTGGAAGTTCCTCACTTTTTGGGCTTGCCTTTAAATCCAAAGAAACAGGAAATTAGACAAAAATTCCCAAATTGATTATATAACAAAAAATGCATCAATAGCAAGATAGACTTACTTACTGAATCGGGCTGTCTTCACGATACGATCAGGAACAACCACTTCTTCATCCACGTCAAATGTTGAAGGAGTTGATTGGGTTGGTTCGGGAGGTACCATAGTTTTGCGCATGACAGGTGCAATGAGGGCATCAAATATCAATTTATCCTCCTCAAAGGCTAGTATATGTCGTCGAGTTGCACGACATGCTTGAATAGTTGAACCTGAAATGAACCAAACACAGATAAGAAAAATATAGTATGAACACATTTTAAATTACATAAGAGTCCCACAATTACTAAATTCAAAGAAGGAATTACCTGTAGCTGCTGCGCAATCAACAACAACGTCGCCTGGTTGTGATAGCCCTTCTATAAGCATTTGCATGAAGTGTCGAGATTTTTCCCGAGGACCTCGCCACGGAATGTCTCCATTCATGGTTACATCATCGCGGTTGCAAAAGTTTTGCAAGATGTCATCACGAGCAATATTGACACCTACCTCTTCATGGGAAGGAACATGTTGGAATGGAAAATCAATATCAGTCTTTGGCCCAGATTCCCTCACAAGAAGAGAGATAGAAAATCGCATCGTCTGCAAAAATTCAGAAGTTAGAAAGTAGCACAAATGCAAATCAATTGTAAATCAAAGGAAATAAAATATGAAGTTACGATTAATCATACCGTCTTCTTTGGATCGGCTGGTGATGTCAAATGCAGATGATTCATCCCTAACCATGTCATGATTATTCTAAATCCGTAGGTTTCACAACAACCAAGAAGAAAGCTTCTGTGACGAACAGAAGCTGCTGGATACATGATAAGAAGGCCCCCCTTGTCATGGAGATATTCCTGAGCAAAGTCAAAAATAGGAACCAATGAATCTTTTTTGAACTCATTCCATTCTGGAATAGGGCTCGGCGGAGCTGAAACGGTTGGAACATGAAGGCCTTCGGGGACATCCACGATGATGAGGTCCACCGCCTGCTTCGTGTTTAACATACCATCAAAATATCTATCCTTATCGCTAGAATGCTGTAGAAGACATTAATGTTTAAATATCGTTAGTTCCAAATGAATAAGAAACTAAAATAATATGTAATAAAGCACATTTGAATTCTAATTGAATTTGGAAACTACTTAACAACAAATTGGAACACAATATTAAAAGTATACGAAATAGAAACTTACCATGTCTAAGAATGTCAAGACAGCATCAAAGGCCTTATTATCACTCGGGAGACTCTCCACCGATAAGTTGAGAATGCACTCGTCAATATCAGGTATAGGGCCAAAATTTTGAATGGTTGTTGTCAGACCATGTACTAAAAGATCCTGTGTGAGGGAAAATCCGGATGAAGTATCCTTCATTCCAATGCCACTTGTTGCTGGTTCATGCACCGACTCCTCTGCCTTTCGTTTTGTGCCTTTTTTCTTGGACTTCTCCTCTTCTCTATCAACCTTCTTGGCCAAGCGCTTCTTCTTGTTCTCTTCCATCCGCTTCTTTGTCTCCTCCAATCGATCCACTTTTTTCTTGTCAGCTACTTCTCGTCTGATTATAGCTTTGGCTTTGGCCTCCGGGTCCAATCCAGCAAATTCATCGAACTCCGGCTCCGTAATAGCATTCTCTGTCAATGTCTTGAAGAGAGCTTCTTCTTCAGCAGGAGTACATCCTATATTGCATTCCAAGTACCATGGGCAAGCTTGGAGATGTGGAGTCGTCCAATTTCGTAGCTGATAAGCTGAGAACATACAATCCGATGATGATCTATCTAACCATGTTGTAAGAAAAGGTGGCAAATCCTTCTTCTCGATAGCTTTCTTGGCGTACAACTCAAACTTGAAATACCTATTCATATTAAATTCAAAATCAATTACCTAAATAAAATAGTATATAAAGTCCATAGAGATTCCAACATAATTATTCCAAGAATATGAAAGACAAGAACTACATTAAACAATGAAAGCTACATTGGTTAAGCTACAATTTGACGTCCTACTAGCTAGTTCATCTAGATGTGCCTGTAATCTATAACATCAGCCTCAAAACATAAGTAAGTAAAATGGCAAGTTTTGAAACCTATATATCAAGCGCTTGACAGCGAGCATAGCTCCTTTGAACTCTTTGAAATTATCGGATTTTTTAAAAGTATCTCCTCCCTTGAAAACACCTGTATAAGCTGTCTCCCAAAGTTTCATTCTCCAACCTTCAATATACTCCATCAATGATTCTGGCTCGGCAGGAACGGACATGTTGATTGGAATATTGTCAGATTGAACAATGTTGTCGAACATTTCGCATGATGCCTCTTCCATCTAAATACAAAGTTAGACATCAATTTTAGGTCATTCCTGTACGTTATACACAATCATACTAATATAATTGAAGGATATTGAAATAAAATATAATTAAACATTTATCAAAAGAAAACTTACCCCAGCATACCAAGAGGCCTTTGCCAAAAAAATCAGTAATTTCTCTTCATTGACAGGACGAGAAGGAAAGCGTCGGGCCTCTCTAGTAGGACCAGATGCATTCATCCACTTGAGCCACTTAATCTTGTTTTCCGCACTTGTAGAGGCTGTGGCTATCATTTGTAATTTTTCTAAGGTTAATTCCGGAGTTGCAAAAAGGTTCCAATGCCTTTGGATCTGCAAGAATGCAATGCATGAGAATTAGAACTCAATATACATCATGTATGAAGATATGAGCAGATTTGATCAATGATGGTTTAGGCATACCTCAAGAAGCCAGTCTTTTCCCAAAGCCGGATTAGCAACAGCCACCATCTTTGACATTTTTTTATAAAACTTCTCGGTGGAATCCTTGATAGAGCTCCTCATTGCGGCTGCAACACCATCTGACGTCACCTCTTCACAAGGAGTGTCCTCTTTGTATTTACGAACAGCAATATCGGCTGCTGCAGATATGTCTTGCTACAAAATTGCAAATAGACACGAAAAGAACATAAACATAAACATTTTTATATCGACATATAAAAATTCATATAAAAACACTTGAAATCAATACAAAAATATGGTGGAAGTAATACCTTGAAAATGAATGATGTGAAGACTTCGAGGGACATAGAGTACCACTTAGACCGGGTAACCATCAAACAGGTGTTCACATCTTCCGGTGATAGAAGTTCTTTAAACTTCTCAATGTCCATGACACCATACTTCTGAACTCGATATAACGTGTGTACGAGATTGGTCTTCACATGATAACTCTCTGTTTGCCTATCACACCATGGGATAAAATCATATTATATCATATTACAATTCATAGAATTTGAGTACATCATAAAAATGAAAGCATAGTGGAGAATGGAACACTCACATATTAATATCATGCATAGCCTGCATCGTCAAACCGATTCGATTCCGTGTGTCTAAAACGATTGAATCCACAGAGATGTGCCATATTTTCTCTGTTGCATGCAATCGCATAATGTGATTCATCCATGCAATTCTTCTATGATTTCCATCGCATACGTAAAACTTGTGATCCACCAAATGTCGCAATGCTGCCTGTGACATGAGGTAAGTGTTGAAATCATGGTTGATTTCATTCCAAATTGGTCCCCACTCGTCCTTCTCGGCAGGTGTGAAAACACCACTCTGGCCATCTTCGTTTGATATAGAAACATAGAAGACTCTAGCTCCTTCCTCGTAACCTCCACTGAATTGATTTTCTAGCAAAGTCAAGTCACAAGCAAGAGTAGGTCGCACCATTGGCATCGGAACCAATCTACATAAAGGAATTTTCATCCGAGAAGTATCATTAGACGTCAATCTCAATCCATGAAGGATGGACACAGTGTCAAGCTTTTGGGACCGCCTGATGTCATCTTCCATTGCATCCTTGGGCACTCCTTGAATCTCATAGTCCTCTAACTCATCATCGGAAATAATCTCCGGTTGGAGACTACCCTCTTGCAATATAGATCCAGACACTTGGTGAGAAATTGGCATTACTTCTGAGTCTTCGGGGCGTCCATCATGCACCATTGCTTCAGGTACCACATCAATAAGTAGTACTGGATGTTCCTCGGCCACTAGAGCTTCAACCTACAACACAATCCAAAACAAATCATTGGCCTATTTGTGATTATCTTGGACAAATGCAAATATCAGGTGTTTCAAATAGTCTTCTCCGAAAGAGGCCTCTCGGGCCCGAGAGGGTTTCCAAAGGATACTACCCTTTGCACATATTAAGGCTTCAAACTAACAATAATCACTTTTCAAGCTCAAGATAATGATCCAAATAAATCCATAAACATCTAGTGAAGCTCCAATGACGTTCACAACCCAAGCATTCAGCACCTTCAAAGCTCCACCTTAGCTAGAATCTTCGAAATTAATCAAACAAGAGATATTCTCCGAAACTAGGCCTCCCGAGAAAGGCCTCTCGGTCCCGAGACGGTATTGGATGGTCATTAGTGTTTACGCATGGACTGAAATCAGATTGAGAATTAATTTTTATGATGTTGTATATGAAGCTCCGATCATCAATATTGTGCTACATTTGACGCTATGACAAGGCTCTCATCTAAGACCTCACATCTCATAGACAAATGCAAAAGAGAGTGTGCGTTGAGGCAGACCCCTAGAGAGAGCCTTCTCTAGACCGAGAGGATACTTTACTGTCTCCTACCTTCGAGCATTTCGCAACTAGAAGCTTAATAAGAATTTGTTACTATATCCCAATGCACCGAAACCAATCATGTAACTCTATCGAAGGTTCTTTATATTTTGAGAAGGACATTTCACGAGACAGGGTTGTCCGTGCCTGACTCCCCGAGAGAGCCCTCTCGGTCCCGAGACGGTAACCTCAAGGCAACAGACTTTGCGCAATAATGAACCCAAATACTTTTCACGAGACAGGGTTGTCCGTGACCGACTCCCCGAGAGAGCCCTCTCGGTCCCGAGACAGTATCCTCAGGGCAGCGGACTTCGCGCAATCATGAACCTACATACTTTTTAGAAGACATGGTTGTTCGTGCCCAACTCTCCGAGAGAGCCCTCTCGGTCCCGAGACGGTAACCTCAGGGCAATAGACTTTGCGCATCATCGATCCCACTTACCTCTGATAGTACGCTGGGAGCAGTCTTCTCCGCTTCGCCGTCCTTTGCTAGCACGCTGGGAGCAGTCTTCTCCGCTTCACCGCCAGAAGTTTCCCCTCGTTGCGCGCTCCTCGACCTCAGGACCCTCTCCGCCATCTTCAGCAAAATATCCACAACTAGCCCTATTCGAGAAATTTGGAGCATGTACACGGCAGTCCGCAGTTGAATTTCGATGGCCGAAGTAGAGTCGGTGCAAGAGAAGAAGAAGGAGGTGGGGAAGGGCGGCAGAGCAAGTGTAAGTCAGGCCGTCATCGTCGCATGAGGTTAGGGTTACCTGAAAATGGATGAAGTCTGTCCCACGTCTTATTGCGGTATCTTACAATTCCTACAGCTTGAGTTCAATCCACATTGTGGAGCACGATTTGTGGTGTCGGTTGCTGCATTTTGGATTTAGGTGAAGTCCAAAATGGCGGAAGGTTGGGCCGCGGTCTGGCTAGGATAGTGGAGCAAAATCAGCTCACACGGAAGTGGAGCTTTCATTTTCAAGGAGAGCAAGCTCCTGCGATGGCGGAGCCTTGTTTCGTGTTTAGCAGCATGTCTTATCAACAAGTGAAGAATTTCCCTGCCCGCTTCTGTTTCTGCATCTTCTGTCATCTTGTTGACGTTTTGCTCTGCATCTGATTTCAATTGCGTGTGTTGCTGCCAAACACAGATTGCCACGGCGCCTTCAGGCTTATTAACAGGTGCGATATCTGAGCCGACTTTCTTATTTCATTTTTTCGAAAAATTTCCAGTGAAGCAGGAGCACGATCGTGAACAGGATTGAGGTACTTTTGGTATGGTGTTATGATCGTCTTGTGTATTTGATCGCTCCGTGAGCTCTGAATTTTCTTATTTCTTAAAAATTAGGTGCAAGAATGGCGGTTTAGTTTTGTGAAGCAGGAGTTCGATTATGCAGAGGATTGATGCGCTTTTGGTATGATTGTCTTGTGTGTATGATTGTTTTGCACTTCGTGAGATGTGGATTTTTTTATTTGGGTTTTTTTCGATTTGGCGCGAGGATGACTGTTTAGTTTTCTTCGGTGGCGAAGTTTTATTGATCGGAGTTTCAACCTGAGTTGCAAAATAGTTTTATTGCTGCTGTGTTTTTCTTGTTTTTAGGTTGGGATGTGTGATATCGGAATTGGTAGCTTGATCGCCTTCTTTTCTTAGAAAACTAATTTAACGAGGTCAGGGTTTGGTAGGTGTGTGTAACTAATTTGTTCGTAGTTTACGTAATTGTGAGTGTAATCGTGTTGGTTTTTCCTCGCAATTTTATACTATCTACTGGAAACTCTGTGAGCTCTTGAATTTAGAATTTGTTATTTCGATTAGGTGCGAGAATGGCGGTTTGCTTTAATTCCGACGGAGTTGTATTGATCGGAGTTTCAGCCCGAGTTTAGTTGAATTTTTAATGCTGCTAAGGTTCATTTCTTTTAGGTTGGGAATTTGGAAGTATGCGATTGCCTTCTCTTTGTAGTGAACGAATTTTACTATTTCAGGTCATGGCAGGTGAGTGTAACGAGTTTGTTTATAGTTTTCCCAATTGGCATAATCGTGAGTGAAATCTTGTTGCGCAATTTTAGTTTATATTTCTGGAAAGCCGGGAGTTCTTTTTCACTGATTGCTACCTCTGCTTTTTGATCATTGGTGTACGGATGATGTAAGTCATTGTTGAATTCTCCAATGCAATAGAAGTTTTTTATCGGCGGAGTTTGATGATTAGTGTGTATTCCTGTAGATTTTTGGTTCTGGTTCCAGCTTTAGTCGGAAATACTTCATTCATAGTGTGATTAGGCAGATGTTCACGAGTGATTGACCTTTATCTATTACTGTCTTTGTTGCTGTTTCAGCTTGAGCGGTATGAAGTTTTTGACTGACATTAGTTGTTGGCTGTGGAGGATCGATGGATGCTAAATTTCTGCGAACAAAATAGACAGGACTGAACGGGGTAGGGAGGGAAAATGATGATTGAAGGACTCAGATAATTGAGCATATAAGAATGTAAATAAGCCTGAAGGTTGGATAGGGAACATAAATCTCAGGGAGTTAGTATGTACTTTTGATCTTTAGGAAATGTGCGAAACGTCCTAATGTCCTCTGCAAGAATACTTGGACACTTTCCTTGGGAAGTATAACAACGGAAACCGGAAAATGGCTTTGAAAAGATCATTATTATGAGAATATGCTTGGACGTTGAAGACAGTGAGATCTTCACTGAGTTTAGATTGGAGGACTATAGTGATGGATTCACTTAATGTGTTGGATGGCAGGTCTCTCGTTGGTTTGTCTCTGCTTATGAAAAAGTTGTTTATGATGTAGCCTTCTGTTTCTCTTGTCTATTTGCTGGCGTCACAATTAGTGAAGAGGACCTATTCAGCTTTTCTTATCAAAACTGTTTTTCACACGAGACTCCTGGTGTCTGATCTGTTCTGTTTTGTAGATATGGAGCAAGCTCATAGCGCCTCAGAGATGTCTGCCTCGAAGAGACTATCGATCTTGCAAGGTCGTTTAGAATCAGGGAGCTCATCTTGTTCTCCAATGCTTGAAGCATTCATTGTATCAGCTCAAACCGCACCAAAATTTTCAGGTGGAGCAGGGACTTTGACAATCGTGGACAATCGGACTGGGAAGAAGTATGAAATTGGAATCAGTGAAGGAGGAACAGTAAAAGCTACAGATTTCAAGAAGGTAAGAGGTTGAGTTTAATTTTTAATCGTTGCAGTGATTTGTTTTGTTTTGTACGTGGTGAGAGACTCGGAGATACGTTTGTTGGATATTTGATGACGTACTAGGAAAGTCTTAAGACATCCGACAGCTCCCATAACTTATCACATGGCTGTTTAACGAGTGGTGGTGTGATTTCCTGCAGATTACTGCTGGTGGAGATGGAAATGGACTTAGACTGTTCGATCCAGGATATTTGAATACCGCACCCGTGCGCTCAACAATATCATACATTGATGGAGACAAGGGTATTTTGCGATACCGAGGTTATCCCATTGAGGAGCTTGCTGAAAAGAGCACCTTTCCTGAGGTTGCTTTCCTTAAGTAAGTGTCTTTCACGTCTGTTTTTCTGAACACACACTGGTGATGGATATAGCTGTGATTGACGGGGCCTTGACGACCTCATTGTTATTCATTATTTGGGTCATACTTCTATATGTCTGAGTGTCATTGGAAAACGCGGTTTTGGGTTTTGCTTCAATGAGTATTAGTAAATTCTGAGATCAGAATCCCTCATTTTACATTTTTTGTGAGGCCAATCAATCTGAATATTAGATGCTGATCACATTAGGGATCTTTTATATAATGTGATGTTTTGACGAAGTTTGGTATCTGCAGTGTACGTCAATTTACCGACAAAAGATCAGTTGTCTGACTGGGAGGCTTTTATATCCCAGCACTCTGCTGTTCCAGAAGGAGTACTAGTGTATCTTGTTTTCCTCTTCAAATCATTCTGTTATCTAGATTGTAATACAGAGTCGTCAAGCTTTTAAAAAAATAATTACACTTCAGTGTTAATTGATTGTCTCTTCTTGAGATTTTGTTCACGAATCTGCATTTAAGACTTCCAGACTTAACCTGTGAAACTGCACTATGGTAACATGTGATGGGTTCTGCATCTGCTCATGTGGGAGCAGAATGTTTTAGCTGCGCTACCACATGACGCTCATCCCATGGGAATGCTAGTTGGATCCATCTGTGCTCTGTCGTCTTTTCACCCAGATGCCAACCCTGCTCTTCAGGTACAATTTATTTATCAGATATTAAACTTCTTAACTTTCGTGATTTGTCTTGATGTAAAGAATAGTTTAGTTTAGTTCCGTGTTTTATTCTGTGCGAAGCATGTGCAGATTGTACAATACCCTCTTTATAGTCATGCGGGATTGTTGCAAGAGACATAGTTTTTTCTCATTGACTCTGAAGTTCATGCGATCTTACATTTTGGTTGGATGGACGATTCTTGCACATGAGATGCGAGTTCTCGAGATTTTACCGAGTGGGGATTGTTGATGTAGATCTCATTGATTCAAATCATCTGGGTATTTCAACTGGTCAACAAGGCTGACATATGTTGTTTGGAAATTTTGGTGTACTATGAGGGTCAAGATTTGTACGCAAACAAAGCTGTGAGGAACAAGCAGATTATGCGCATTCTTGGAAAGGTCAGATCGATCTGGGACAAATTGGTGTGGTTCCATTTTTTGATTGCTTTTGTATTCTTTACCTTCTGACTAGAGGATGCCCAATGTTGTGACTAACCGGAGAGTGACGTTTACGTTCTTGTTTTTGCGTGCAGGTGGTGGTTGCTTTGGAGAAGGCTGCTCTTGAGGATGAATATTTTGTAAAGAGGAAATTATACCCGAATGTTGACTTCTATTCGGGTGTCATTTACAGGTGTGTAACTTGTTAGATGTTGTGCGTTTTTTTTCCGGCTAACCTTCGAAAATGTTGGGTGCTGGCAAGTGATTAGATAACATATACTTAGATTTTGGTTTTCGGAAAATTCATAGGTAATCCCTACAATATTGCTCAGGAGAAGAAGCTTGTCACTTTTACATTAAGTCGCTAGGGTGAACTGCTTTTAGAACGTCCGTTGTGTTGAGCACAGTCAGATGCTTTTGCTTGGATTGAATATTTTTTGCTCGTTTATTGCTTTTCTGCTTTGCTTGTTGTATGGTCAAATGCTTAAATCTTAGAACCTTTTGCGTTTCTAATAACTTTTTGAGTCGTCTGGCTTCTCTATCTATCCAATCGTCTACCCTCTTAGACTTGTTTTTTGGCTCTATTCGTGCAGGGCACTGGGATTTCTAACTGAGTTTTTCCCAGTACTCTTCGCCATTCCCCGTATGGCTGGATATCTTGCCCACTGGAAAGAATCCATTGACGACCCTGACACAAAAATCATGCGTCCTCAGCAGGTTAGCGATTTATTCAGCACTTTGTTTCAAATCCTGCTGAAAACCATACGCAAGCCATTCTGGATGGATGAGGAACTCTAATATTCGAAATGGTATTGATAGTCTTGGCCACAAAAGCGAGTTTGAGAAGACCTTATCGGTACGAAATTTTCTGCCTTATTATTTCTACTTTTCTAATGCTGGTATTGCCATTGTGCAGTGGTATCAAGGGGAGTGGCTGCGCCATTACTCTCCTAACAGCAACCGTATTGTTGCTGAAAACACTGAGAAACGTAGCAAAATCGCTGTCTCAAACGCAACGAAGCGCAGGCAGGCGGGAGCAGTATGAGAATGTTGCAATTCCCAATTTCCAATCATTCCTTTCAATGAGGAAGTGTATTGAGTGACTAGAGGGTTCCATCTTTCAGTCATGCATTCGACACATGGTATCTTGTAGTGCAGTCTATTAGTAGGATGAGTTACTCTATTGCCTAAGCTATCGAGTCTCAGTAGTAGACGATCTCTGGCTTCACACAAAAGATTTGGCAAAAGATTTTGTGTCAGTTCCTGCACTTGGATTCTAGAACTTAGGTCACACAGAAAGCTGCCTTATATTGAGGTTGATATAAGTGGACTAACATTCCAAATCTGGAATATTCTTTTTCATTTTTTTTTCCAGCTTGCTAGTACGTCGTCAAATCTTCGCGTGTCAGTTGTGTTCCGTATCTTTGCATGCCTGTAACGCTTAAATTTTACGAAGCTTGTTGCAGCATCTGTACTACTCCAGATACTAATGGACAGGAAGCCTTCCCTTGACGCAGATTTCAAATAAGGTCAAGTCTGTATAACTTACTGTAGATTCGGGTATGAGTCGGTGCATCCTAATAGAAAGGAAATTTTGAGTGCCTGCCCTACTTTTACTTCTGAATTTTTTATGAATACCTGCATCGCGCTCAGTAATCTGCGAACACCAAGGGAGGTCGGTACAAAATTGAATCCAATAATGAACGAAGTATTTATTCTTGATATGATCTCTAAGAAATTAGGTGTTAGTGTAAATCCAAAGTCTCAAACGAACAAGTATACCTGCATGCTCAAAATCTCATGGGTCTTCATTGCTGTCAGCCAAAACTCTGGCACTCCCTTGACTGCAAAACAAGGTTTAAGTACGTACAACATCAGTAATGAATCTGGACAATAGGACTGCTACCACCATAATGCATAAGAGCATTCTAACATTCATAAGAACAATAGAGTGAAAAGTAGAACCATAAGAACACGTGCAAGACCTCAATCTTTGCACAATAGAAAGAAAATGGCATTCAAGCCTGAGCTATACCGTTTACCCTAAAAAATACTACTGGTACAAAGAGATATGCACCTTCCTCCTTGCCCTCTGCCGTGGAATCTTCAGGTTCAGGAGCTTCATCCTTGGCAGCTTCAACCTCAACAGCACCACTAACAATATCCGCTCTCTGCAACAACAGCAGATATTTATAAAATTACCCTCCGAATTCAAGTTTGGAAAGAATCAGGTAGACAAGCCCCAAACCAGTATGTGAGGCCGGAAGCTGCCCAGTGTACTCTACTATTCCTCAATTAAGATAAATTTACATACCTTTACATAAAGAGGTTCATATAATTTCGCATACTTGGCTTCAAGCGCCGCTCTCTCCTCATTGAACTTCGCGTCGAGCTCATCGTGATCAGCCTGTATGCCACAAATGGGAAAACTCCTTGAGATGGTAATACAATCCAGAAGAATATTTTTATCCACATTGAGCAGGCCAAAACATAAGTTGTGCTTCCTAAACCCTAAACAAATGAACTCTCCAATGTGACCTCCTGAGTCCCGAAGAGACCGACCTGGAGCTCCTGGAGAACTGCCACACGTCGCTTCACTTTCTTGGGAAGCGAATCTAAATAGCCAGATGCTTGTCCCGCTAGCGACTGCAGCTTGTCATGAAATTCCACCACTCAGAACCGAATTGCCACCATAATACAAAAATGGTAATATAATTCCAGAAATCAAAGGTCTGAGGTCAAAGAAACAAGTTGAAAATTTATAGATATTCTTATACTTTTGATTTCAGTAACTTGGACCAGATGAAAACAGCCTAAACCAAAAGAGGGAAGTCAAATGACAGCAGAACACTGAGGTTAGAGAAAGAACTGATACTCACCTTCAATACATTCACCACACCTGCACGGTCTGCGGCACTTAGAGCAGCAAATCATATAAGTACCCAGGATGTAAGCAAAAACCAGGTGCCCAAAACGCACGTCTCAATAATCATGAATAAGTTCGTTCCATTAGTCACATTAATGATAAATAATCAAAACCTTGGAAATTAGCACGCCCATTAACAGCATACTTTAAGGTCTCAAAACACTACGTAAACATCACCAAAATAGACTCATATAAAAGCAGAATATCATTTCCAGAGAGCAACACCTTATGGGTGAGAAGCCAGCCAGCCACTTTTTGATTTTCAAAGTTTTAAAACTAGATTCTCAACTCAATTCTCCACCACAATGATTTAAACTCCAAACTCTCTGGCTCATAAATTTCAATTAAAAGGATTTGAAGTCTAAAAAACCTAAAATAGCAAGGTGCAAATTTTTTCTTTTCACTTTGAATACTAATCTTACAATCTGCTTGGTTGAAGTTATGAATTTTTTCTTGACATATTCTCATGCAAGTTTAATGCAAAATCAATGCAATATTTTTGCATTGAAAATGGTAGCTTTGGAATGGAATTTAAGGGTTAAAAAATTCAAAATCAAAAAAATCAAATCAAATATACCATGACTTTTCAAGTACCCCTTATATAGAATTTATCCTAGCATAAGAGTGCAAAAATGTGACTTATAAAATTAGTATCCATATAAACTTGTGATTTGTAAAAACTAGAACAATACACATTAGAAAAAAAATGAGGCCACGGGAAGGTTGCTAACTTGGGTGTGTGTGGAATGATTTACAATGCCAACCTATTGATTGCCTGTGTATGTCCGAGTTGGCACTACTTGTGCCAGCACAACTTTGGAAAGTTCAAAAACCTATGGTTCTTTAATTTCCCGCGTATTAGGACTGTCAGTGTGGACACATGGTTTACATTTTTGGATAAAGGCGCTTTTGCACTTGGCGCTAAGCTAGAGTCTTTTAGGGGTTGTTAGAAAGAGAATCGTGTGTGTTCGCACTTTCGCTCTTTAGCAAATGCCGATCCTAGGTGGACGTTGAGTTGGCAACAGAAAAGAACGATGGTCAAGTCAATGAATGAAGACACTGTTCATTCAGTTTCGTGAATCCCAAGAAATGTTACATAGCACCTCAATCAGTAGAAAACGTAGATTCTAGATTGTGAAGAGCGATGTTAGTTAATTGAGCTCCAGATGAGCAATTAGTCATAGGGGACGAAAAACGTCCTCACAGTCTAAAAGTCAAATTCAAAGGGCTATAACTTTTGCATCCAATGTCCAAATTCAATAAAACTTATTGGAAAAGTTGCACATACTAGTCTAGTTTGTGTGATAAAATTTTTAGATCAATACAAGATGTATAATAGTTTTGGGAGCCAGTCGAAGTTCACAGGTTCAATTTGAGCTCACCAAATTGCATTTGATGGCTGCAACTTTTGGGGCTTGTATCTTTGTAATCTAATGTTTGTTTTCAATCAAATTTGTTGGGTTTTGTTTCCACTGAAGTCTAATTATTGTGGTAAAGTTTTCATGTCAATCCAAGTTGTTTCGAATGATTGGGAGCAATTCAAAGTTCAAAATCCAAACGTTGGTGAATTCCAATGAACTTCGGCGGCTTATAACTTCTTCATGTAATGTCCAAATCCAATAAAACTTGTTGGAGAAGTTGAGCATACTAGTCTAGTTTGAGTGGTTAAAATTTCATAGCAATCCAAGAAGTTATGACTGACTGAGAAGCATTTTAATAGAAGGAGGTTCAGTCATAGATGTGATTTTTTGTTACTTTTTTCACTGTTTTCTAAGATTTCAAATCCATTTTGCAGACACAATGATTCATTTTGAATGATATTTTTTTTCACCAAATTGTATGTATTCTAGTTTTGACTCACTTTGTAGTTTAAAGTTTTTTCATTTGAGTAGGTTTAGAAATCGAATTTCACCTCCAAATGTGTTTTTAAGAAAATTTCAGCACCTTTTTTCATCACTAAAACATTATAATCTTTCAATTTATATGGTCAAATGACCCCAACTTTGTTCCACACCATCTACAACATGCACACTACAATATTGTACGGTTAAGATCTTCATACCTTACTCTAATTTTGATTTTTCGGACTTGCAAAGGAAGGCAGTTTTTAAGCTTGGTTAGACCTCTGATGTTTAGGGATTAACTAAGAACAACTACTACCCATTATGAGGTACTGATGACGGATTTTTATGGGCTACTCACACCTTTGGGTTGTTCTAGAAAAAACAAGCTCTTAATATACAAGAGGGGTGGTAGTAAGTAAAACAATCTAGGTGGGATATGTAAATGAAAATTAATATGAGCTCAATTGCTCATAATTAAGTCAAATATAGGAATTGTGTTTGAAGTAGAATTTCAAACCTCATTTAAGCATAGAAGAATGATTTTTTTTCAAAAACTTTTGAACTAAGAAAAGTTGGGAAATCAAATTAACATTCATCAACAAAAATCTATTTGATATTTAAAGCCTCTAGTCAAAGTTATGAACAAATTTCAGAGAGGGGTTGGAAGGGATATTTTCCTTGACATTTTTAAACACCTCTCTCTATAATTTTTTCATAACTTTTGATTAAAGAATTAAAATTACAAACAAATTTTTGAAAATTTAATTTAACTTGGTTCTCCAACTTCTCTTAGTTCAATTCTTTTTTGAAAAAAGATATTCTTCTCATCCAAATTTTCAATCACACTCACCCACTTTTTCATCCACATTCATCCAAAATCCCAATAACTTTCATCCATTTCTCATCCATGTTCATCCAAAATCCAACTACATTCATCCACTTTCATCCACTTTCAACCCTAAACCCAACTACATTCATCCATTGTCATCTACTTTTTCATCCATTTTTCAAATCCGCTTTCATTCCTTCTTTCATCCACTATCTCATTTTTTTAATCCTATTTTTTTCTTAAACCCATTCTTTTTTCTTCCAATATTACCACTCCTTGCTCACTAATGCCCGCTTCCAGCTCGCCGCTCACAGACCCCCGCTCGCATACCAGCATTCCCCGTGCCATACTTTCAGCCACATCTAATTGAAGAGACTCAAAGTCTGCTGGGTTATAAACCTTCGTACATATTCTCCTGAATACTTTACAAATCCGCATGACGGCCATACGCGGTCCGGGTTTCAATAGACCCCTCAATGCCAATGGCATCAATTGCTGCATTAACACATGATAACCATGCGATTTGAGGCTTCCAAATTTTTTAGCCTTTATATGCTTCCCAAATGATGAGGAGTATCCTGAAGGAAGCTTCACAGAGGCAATAATGTCTGCAAATTGCTCGTACTCTTTCTCAGAGAGCACATATCCAGCAGCAGGTTTCAACATTTTACCAACTCTACGAGGATTTGGTATCAACCACAAATGTTTCGTATACCTCTCCTTTAAAGATCTCGTCGCACCTTCACCGTATCTTTTTTTCTACTTATTGTTTTTAAGAAATTCTTGGCAAGATTCATCTCGTAGTGCATGACATCTAGTGTATAGCGGATGAGAAGCCTCTGGTCACATGAATAGCCTTTGAGTAGTTAGTATGGGATTGACAACGGACATGGAAAGACACATTCACTTGTACATCTCCCTACCAAATGCTTTTATTATCACTTCATCTCTGTTTCAAATAGCATGCAACAAGACTCTAATACAATGTAGGCACTTTAGTGTTCACTGCAAACGCTCTTTACAAGCATCTCAAAACGAATATGACACAATTGATAGGCGACTAAAATACATCTGGTTTGCGACTAAAATACAACTGCTATGCAACTAAATCACAACTAATATGCGACTACAACACAACTGATATGCGACCAAAACACAACTGATATGCGACTGCAGTACAACTGAAGTGCAACTAAGATACGACTGATAAGCGACTATAATACAACTGAAACGCAAGTAATCCATTGTCATTCTTCTTGACACTTTAATGGTACTACTAGTTTGCTATTTAGTCATTCGACTTGAAAGACTACTGCAACTCACCTTCCAATACGGCAACCTCAAAAGAATGCTAGACCGCTTCACTCCATGCAATTTGGACGGATCCCCTAGAGCTCCGTCTCTATTTCCTGCTGCTTTCCAAGTCTTATACTGCTCTGCATATTCCAACTGTTCTTCTACGGATACAATTTTGGGTCTTCCTCGCACTTCCACTTTTCCATCAAAGTGATCCTTCATACGCTCTGAGCGGTAAGGATGATTAGTAGGCAACCATCTGTGAGTCCCTTGATAAATTTCCTTACATAGCTCCATTGAATGCTCTGCTCCTAAATTAGAACCGCACCATGGACACCTTGCATAGCCTTGGTGCGCAAATCCTCCTACCGTCCCATATCCTAGATAGTCATGAATTGTCCACATAAGAACTACTCTGAGGTTGAAAAAGCGGGCACCAACTTCTTGTACAACATCATATGTTGGCACTCCTTTCCACAATTCCAGCAATTCATCCACCAAGGGTTCCAGATACACATCAAATACTTCTGCAGTTACAGATTGCTTTCCAGGAATCAACAAAGCTAACATCATAAAAAAAAATTTGGTGCACAACCAAGGCGGCAAATTATAATTTAGCAAGGTCACTGGCCAAGTAGACCAACTTGAACGAGTCTGCTTGAAAGGATTTACTCCATCTGCAGCAAGAGCAAAATGGATATTTCGCGAGTCTTCACCGAAGGTTGGGTCCACATTTTCATGGAAGTGGCGCCACACTTTTGAATCGCATGGGTGACGCACTAGATTGTCTCCTCCTGGACGATTGCTTCCATTCTCGAAATGCCATAGCAACAATTTCAAGAGAGCTGGGCTACGAAACATGCGCTGCAATCTTGGAATGATAGGAAAATGCCTCAAAACTTTCACTGGAAACTTCTTTCTAATTTGATCCCTGTACCTTGGACCATTGCACTTTGGACAACTTATAGCACCTTCAAGTTCTCCTCTAAACAGTACACATTCTTTTTCGCATGCATGGATGCTATTGTAAGCCAATCCTAATTTGCCTGTTAGTCTTCGAGCTGCATAAAAATTCCTAGGCAACGTATTATTCTGTGGCAAAATGTGTCCTTGGAGAAGAGTGAATAATTCATCAGCAAAATAGTTACTCACCCCATGGACTGTGCACACGTTCATGATAAGGATGGTGGCTGCCAACTTGGTACATTGAGCACCTTTATATAATTCATGCAAAGCCTCTTCCAAAATGTCGGCATCAAAATTGTTTTGACCTTGAACTTCTAGTTGCTCATTTGTATCACCTACCGGTTCTTCCTGCGGCAATGCATTTTCGACCTCCAAGTCATCACCTACAGTTGGTCTAGAGTTGCATGCGTTGGTTACATTGTCTGCTACTGTAAAGGCTTCCACTACTGTGTCATGCAAGCGTTCTTCCATGCCCTCTATGTCATGGAGCCATTCTTCCATGGGCTTTGAGTTTTCAACGTCTTCAAATAAATTGTCCAGCATATTCCTAGTGTCCACTTGATTATCGACCTGCATTGCTCGACCTTCTGTTGAACTCCAGAAACCAACCTCCCATTCTTCGTTTGATGTCTCCGGACTCCCAGGTCCTCACCACACTCGAAATTTTGAATCTTTGCCGTTTCGGATTAGATGTTCCCTCACAGTGGGAACTATCCACTTCCTGCGACCTTGACATTTACAACAAGGACAACTTATTCTATGCAAATTTAAAAACCTAGCTCGCCGATATTCTCTCACCCAAAGTCTGTCATCACGTAGTTGCTTTCGCCTCTCATCTGTGACTTGTATGTAGTCGTCTTCTCTATCCATCCCACTTTGGCAAAATTTCCAATGTCGTAAAGGAACTAAAAGTAGTTCCAAAATGCACTTGTATCCTCGAAATGGACTAAATTAGGGTTTGGAAGAATAAACCCTAAACCTTCTCCACTACAACCAAAATCTTCAAAAGAAAGAATATCATCGTCATATGACATGAAAACTAAGTACTCTTGTTCACCTTCTTCTGTTGGTGAGACATTTTAGTCACTCTTGGAGGCTACGTAGACCAACGCCTTTCAATTGTGAAGTAGTCTGTACCTCAACAACTTCTGGAGCAAATGACTTTCTATCCTTTTCCAGTTTTGCTTTGTAGAACTACGAATGGGTGAAGTGGGGCAACTTCTGTCCACAGTTTCCATCCTCTACCGACATGATTTTCATTACAGGGAGTGGCTTAGATAGAAAGCATGTGTCATGATAGAGGATTTCCCGTTGGGATCACTGAACGGTAAACTTGAGGTACAAAGTGTAACATCTTACCGTACAAACTGAGTCTTCTGTGTATTGAATCGACTGTCTTTTGTCAAAATCTGTCACCCTCTCCCTCTCCCATTATCGGAACCTCTCCATTCCTCATGCATACTTTTTTACGAAGTCACATACCTCCATATTGAAGATTGAAAAACTTGTTCCCTTGATTTTCAACTTCCAGGAAGTTTTCACACAGTTTTCCCGATGCTTCGTTTTGTGTTTCTGTGTGTTTAATGTTTGTACCTGCTTTGTGTTGTGTTTGGTTTCCGTGTGCCTTTCCTCTGCTACATTTGAAAGATGTCTGAGGGTTCGAGAAATCAAAATTTGTCAAGGGATAGTATTGAGGAAAGATACCCTCTCCGAGCTTGTGTTCACTTGTCTTCTTGGAGCACTGGTTGCAATGTACGAAATGAACCACATAGCGAGGTCTGCACTACTATTTCGAAGGAGGTGAGTTGATATTTTGCTTTCTATGTGACTTCCAAGATAGGAGTAACATTAATTCCATTCTATCTACTGTACATAATGTCCTTTTATTGCCTACTTATTTCTCATTGCTACGTTTTACTTCTTGTTGTAATTTGCATTTAGGAAAAAAAAGGAGTATCTTAGCCCTGTGCTCTGAAGTGGTGCTTTCTCAGCTAAATCGTGTCTGCTGTACTTTGTGAAATCGTTTGTAAGTGTTTATTTGTGACGTGATTCGTTTCCGTGTACGTTGAGAAGCACAAATTCGAATTGTTTTTATGTTGTGTGTGTATATGTGCGCTGTATTCTTTGTCTTAAAGCAGAGATCTAATCCAGCTGCCGGTGGTTTTAATATTTGCATGTTTTTTTCTGTTTTTCTTATGGGTAAGTTTAGGTCTCAGCGACAATAAAGCAGATTATCACTTCTTTGACACTTGGGCTTTGCAGGGTGTACCTATTCATGTGAATCACAATTTCAGTGTGGACTTCATTTGGAAAAGTAACAGTTCTGATCGGATGCAAGTTGCGATGAAGACATTTGTAGTCGATGAACAGAGTATCAGTGGTAATCCCTCAATACTTTTATTGAGGAGTTTGGGTTTCTTATGTGAAATTTATTCATTCTAGAAATTTTTCCATAACGAATACACTGTTCTCTCCCAAGTGTTTTATTGTTGCACAGTTCATGAACTACTTTCTCTAAGATATACGCTCTGTTCTTGCAGATATATCTATCATCGTCTTGTTGGTCATGAAGTACAGCTGCAAACAGTTCGGAATACACTGCCACGGCAATTTGGAGCTCCTGCACTTCCAGAACTCAATGCTTCATAGCAATGGTTGAGTCACCTTACTTTTGTTAAACAGGTTACGAATCATAATGTACTGGGTTCTATTTCTCACATACAGCTACAAATTCAACATGGTATTATGCATGGTCTGTCTTTGAGGATATTAAGGTAATTGGAAATAATGTAGCTGACCATCCTTATTGTAAGTCTGTAAATACTTTTTTGGTTACTTTTGTCCAGGCTGTAAGATTGTGTGCGAAGTCAAGAGAGGCAGTTAGCTCTCCTGTGGAGCACTTAACACTTCATTACCAAGTAAGTCTTGTTGCTTGCTTTGTTTTAACTAATCAAATCCTCCTTTGAGTGCTTGGCTGATGTGTTACGTTTGGCATGTCTTTGACTTGTTCTTGCAAATGTAAATGTAAATAGTATCAGCAATACCTTGCATGCTTGAGATTTGTGGTTATGTTTTAGCCTTAGGTCTGAGAAGGAAGTTTCGATTACTCATTCCAGATATTTGAATTTGGTACATTTGTGTTGATGTCATAGGTTTCTCAATTGGACACCACGGACAAAAGTGAGCTGCACAAACTGCAGCTCTTGAAGGATGAACTAGGTAATTACATCTTCTCCGTGCGAATGCTGTGTCTTTACTAGCACGGTTCTGAGAATTTTGTAGTCTGCGTGTGGGAAGCTCTCGAAGCTGCATCAAGAGATTAATACTGGTTCCTTGATTGCATTCACCTGGTTTACGATTGAATTGCTGCTAGATTGAGTTGATTCCTATTTCTGCTTCAACTGCAATAAGGTAATTCGGTGGCACAAATTTGGATTTCCCTTTTGCCGATTTTCCCTGATTCCCTGTTCCTAGTGAAAATTCATTGATATGCCGAAAGAGATGCATGGTTAATTCATCTAAGGACACCCGCTTTTGGTAGACACAGTAAGTTACTTTGTGTTCAATCTTCTCTAATGATGATTAATTAAGGGTCTCAAATGAAGGGCACCATAGCTGCAAATCATCCAGCCTTGCTTATGGGAGATAGCTTGCCCTCCTTTATTTAATACGTAGTTTCCACCCACCATTGAGATTAAGCTACGTCTAATGTGAAAGTCAAGATTTATTACGAGACGTAAAATTTCGAGTCGAGAATGGCAAAGAATGCTATTGTCATTACGAGACTATACTTTGACGGTAGCAGACATCACCAAAGGTCTACATCTTGAAAGGAACCACATGCTAAAGAACAAGGTTCTGTGATAAAAACATGCTCTTCCTATTCAATTCTTGATGCTTTCCTAACTTGAAGTTATGTAACGGTAGTATGATTGTGTGCATTGACTGCACTCATCTTGAAGATACTCAGGCCTTCTGTATGAATGCTGTTCTCAGAGCCGTTGATTGTGCCCTCACCAAGCTTGCATGAACTAAAACTTCCTTCAGTACCTTACTGCACCCGGCTGAAACTACAGTACAAATGGAGGTGAAATCAGAGTACAACCCACCCAGTTACTGCAACCACCGTGACTATGCCGGAACTACCCCATTGTAGTGGATGTGCCGCAATCAGATTCCAAGATGCATTCACACGGAGTGTGGTTGATTCCAATCAATGCTCTTGCACCTTTCCAAGGCCACTATTGCACAACAGCAGCTCGGGCAACAGCTATGGCTTTTTTCAGCATCCGCCGAATCATTCAAGCGCTGGAGAATAATGGCATTGTTACTGTAATTCACCCCATATAGCCTTCCACCGTGCGCACTTGGAAACACGCGGATGCCAGTTTTGGAATAGCCTAGTTGATTATTTGAGCTTGGATGCACGCCATCGCTTGCAGGGACTCATAATTCCACGACCTCGGAGGTACTTGATCACTCTGCATCTTCTGGCACTGCAGCAGAGCTGAGCATTTGGGCAATCTGCAGAGAAAGCTGTGCAGACATGCCTTTGCCTTTGTTGGATCTAGTTGTAAGTCCATGTACTAATGGATTGTGTCGTGGCAGATTGTTGCAGAGCTTAATAGCTTGGTTTTCTGTGAGAAGGTGCTCGCCATCGTTGCAGCTGCAGTTGAGTTGTTCATGGCGATACTGTCCGGATTGCGACACTCGATCTTCGTCTCTTAATCTTGAGATTCTGACACCTTGCATTCACTGGAGCGCTCTTGCTTTGTAATCATTCTATTGATCTATGCTAAATTCTGGATATGGCACCCCATGAGAGAGTGATGATGCTCTGGCTAGATCTCCTCGTGCTGCTTCTCTTTGTCTCGCTCTATTCCGGTCAAAGCCACACAAAATTTGTCAGGGGAAGCTTCAGCAATAAAAATGTGGAACCTGAAACTTTGAAGAAAAGGGAGGATCATCACACGAAAGTTGTGAATCCCGGAGGAAATCACTTGTATGTGTCTAAGACGGGGAACGCGAATTTCAATAGAATTCAAGCTGCCATCGACAGTATTCCGGAGTACAATGAGTAGTGGGTTCAGATTGACATTGCGGCCGGCGTGTACCAGTAAGTCCCCTTCCAAGGTTGTTGTTTGAAATTTTTTGTGAGAATCAATGGCAACTACTGTCAAGGAAATTGGAGTGTGCGAATTCATAAATTTCTTGCAATTGGTTGACTTAGGATTTCATGTTTTCTGCAGCGAGAAAGTAATCATCCCTTACAACAAGCCATTCATCTCGTTGCAAGGAGCTGGATTGACGGTCAAAACAATTATCAACTCCGACACCGCCAGTAAGAGCGGGACTGCGGATAGCGCCACGTTCACAGTCTGGGCCCCCAATTTCGTCGCCAGAGGCCTTGGTTTAGGGGTGAGCAGGCTTTTTTCATTATGGTTACTTCGGTAGCTACAACACGACTTTCTTTGAAATTGACTACAGAATTGCATTGTCCTCCATAACATTAATCATTAAGCTGGGTCGCCATTGTTCACAAGAGTAACAAAACACAAGCAGAACATTTTGCCTCTTCGAATGACTAAAAATCCAGCTAGAAGGTTTTCAAGGTTGGAGGATTGTCTTCTGTTGAATAACATTACATCCTTAAGTTTCTTATACGGTTGCTATACTCAAAAATTGTCGAAACCTGGCGATATTTAGCCAAAATCACTGGTGGAGAGCATGTCATGTCTGGAATTAAATGCCGGAGTGCAAGTCAACTACTTCTCTTGATAAGAACCTTCAGTTTGTGCTTGAGAAGGAGTGATTCTTGTGCGACCTAAGATGAGAACATGCATTCATTCATTTCAGGAACTGTTGCAGAATGCAGCTCCAGCAGCAGATCCTGGGGCTGTGAATGGGCAGGCGGTGAGATTTGAGCTTTCGTCACCATGTTGAGCTTTGCAGATGTTTGATGATTTCGCTGGGTACATGGTTTTGTGCAGGTGAATTGTCAAGTGCTATTGAGAAGAAGTACAAGTCCATGAACTGTGTGCATCGAAAGAGATGGACTTTGATTCTGTAAGACATTGCAACAAACTTGAATGCACATTGTCATTGTTATGCTAGACTCTTGCATGTTATTACAGCAAAAACTCATACATTTGTTAATACTCTGCATCAGTATGTCATGAATTGGGTAAATTCATCGGGCTCCACAATGCGTACGCCAATGGATTGAGTGCTTGAATTGACTTTGCTCTTAATCTATTAGTGGTCTCATGCATTTCTTAATGGAACAGGCTCTATAAAGTTTTTTGCTCGAGCTTTCTGAGGGAGTGGCTTCGGAAAGGTCACTGATGTCGTTATTGCCTGGCATGATGTCTACCTGGTATCGATTCAACGACAATGTGTACTTATCCTTGACAAGCTGGTAAAGAATCGCTTCCTTTCTTACTTGCATAGCAACAATTTCATATTCGGTGCTGGACACATACCTTGGACCGCAATACCAAGAAATATTGGAGGAATTAGAAATTCCATGTTGAAAGAGGACGTTAGTGAAACTTCCTTTGCATATCAAAGAAATATAGGTACACGAATGAATTGATGAACACCGTTTAGTTCCTAACAAATGCAATTTTGGACGAGCAGTGGACTCTCATTGTAGGTCGGGTGAAGACCATATTGAGGCTTGCGTTGGACTACTACTCAATCCAGAGGTCTTTGTGATGGAATAGCAGCTCCTAACATAACTGCTCGCTGTGAGTCTGAGAAAGAGTGTGTAGAGCGCAAATTTGACGAGTGCATGGTTTTTCTTTGACGGGTATGATTCTTCCTGAGTACTGTGTTCACAATTTGTCTGAGTTGATATTTAATCTGCTCACCATCTGAACGGTTGTCTAAGATACTATACTGCTCACTACCTATTATATTTAAGCCAGCCTACTCATAGCCAGCACACTAATGTTTCTTCTGTAGCAACGGCCCCAAAGTTGTATTGTAATGATTTAGGGCCCCACCGATAATTTTGGATTTCTAACTATCACCCTCGGAATTCAGGTGTTGTCGTTGAAATGGAATGTGGGCCACTTCCCGCACTTGAGTGACCTGGTGACACGGATCAACTACAACGCGGGCTTACGAGCACGGCCACAGTCAAAGGTACGAGGTGACGTGTCAATGATGTAGGCCTAGAATTTGATTCGGAACCCTCGTTTTGTTGCCACTTTCTTTGGGCTGCAGTTGCATTGTTCTCTGCTTCTACTAGGGTTTTCTGTTGCTTTTCCAAAGCTTCAGGGAGTTCTCGGTTTCCAAAGCTTCAGGGAGTTTGCTATAGTCCAAAGCTTCAGGGAGTTCTCGCTTTCTAGAGCTTTAGGGAGTTCTCGCTTGTGAATTGCAGTTTTTACTTTCTCAGCATATCAGGGAGTTCTCTATTTTCTAGGGTTTCCGCTTCTTGTTTATTTCTGCTACAGATCGGTGAGCGCCCTTGTCTCCGTCATTGTAAAACAGTTGATTCCACATCTCTTTGTTGAGCTCTGTTTAATTTGACGTCGGACCATTTGTTCGGGGGAAACCTTCTTCCAAATAACTAGTCCTCCGCTACAAATTGAAACCGAGCTCCGGCAAGTCCTCCGTATTGGAGAGCATCGTTCAGAGAGACTTCTTGTCCCGTGGTTCAGGTAAGTTACATACATTCATTCGAACTTCACCGTCTATTGCCGCAATGTAACCAAGAATACTTTCAAATTGTATTGCCACAGATCTGGTTTTCAGTTGTCGTTTTTATGGAGCCACGAATTGTTATGAGGCGTCCTCTTGTGCTTCATTTGCAGAAGACCCGTTTGGAATTCACCCTAAAATCAATTTTGTATGGTTCATGTGCTAGATTTTGGGTGTAGCAGTCGGCTTCTGATCTGCGCGAACAACGGTGTAAGTTGCGTGAAGTTGTGTGCCATCTGTGAAAACTGTGAGATCTAATTTTACTTTCAATCGTAAATTCCAAGGTTCTATTCGAGGGTATGAGGTACTAGGTTTAGAATCACACCTCCCAGAGGAATTGGAAGGTCTGAGGTACTAGGTTCAGAATCACACCTCCCAGAGGAATTCGAAAGTTATGTGGAAAGAATTGGAATTAGCTTACGAGTGATGCTGGAGCTTCATTGAATTTCGTTTGCGGAGAGAGTTATACCGATTGTCTTTCCTGCATTAGCCTAGGGTTCTTTCACAAGTACCTCATTTACCTCTTGAGTAACGTCTGATGTTAGGTACTCTGTCATTTCGGTCTGTACAGGGGAGGACAGCCTTGGCGGCTAGTCGTCGCCAAATTTTGCGAGCTTCAGAGCTTGTGGCTGAAGTCGCGCTCATCGCCTTCGTGAGTTGAATAATTCAGATTTGTACAAACGTGAGCACAGAAGCATTACGAAACCTACATTCGTCTCTCGAACGGCATCATTTTAAATTGATTTCTTTTCTTGACTTCAATTGCAAGTTCTAGCCCTCTCATGTTTAGTTTCTTGCTAGTTTTGCTCGTCTTTAATGTTACATGAATTTTAATTCTGCATTGATGCTGGAGCTTCATTGCATTTCGTTTGCGGAGAGAGTAATACCGATTGTCTTTCTTGCATTAGCCTAGGGTTCTTTCACAGGTACCTCATTTACCTCTTCAGTAACGTCTAATCTTGGGTACTGTGTCATTTCGGTCTGTACAGTGGAGGACAGCCTTGGCGGCCAGTCGTTGTCAAATTTTGCGAGCTTTAGAGCCTGTAGCTGAAGTGGCGTTCATCTCCTTCGTGAGTTGAAGAATTCAACTTTGTACAAACGTGAGCACAGAAGCATTACGAAACCTAGATGCGTCTCTGGAACGGCATCGTTTTGAATTTCTTTCGTTTCTGGACTTTAGTTGCAAGTTCTGGTCCTCTCATGTGCAGTTTGTTGCAGGTTGTGCTCGTCTTCAATGTTAAATGAATTTTAATTCTGCATTCAATTGTCTTCGTGATCTCACATTGACTGTGCGACTTTGGATGCAGGTGACTAGAATTTGGTCGACATGGATTCTAGTGACCATCAGAAGACAGAGATGGAATTGCGTCGAGATGCCAGAATAGCGGAGCTAGCTGCTGCCATACAACCAATTGAAGAAGCAGCAAAGGAATTGTAAGAGACTCTCTAGAAATTGGAACTTCGAGTTCGTTATAGTCTTCTTGTACTCCTATGAGACTATCCTCTCTGTGGAAATTTTTAGCATTGTTATAGTTAGTTACATGAGTGTTGCAAGACTTGCAAACAAATTAAAATAAGATGTATAAGGGTAATATTTGAGTTCTATAGAAGAAGTGTAAGGCTGTTGTATGCGTTGCAGAGATTTTGAGAAGACTACCATAGATAGAAGTTGCAACTTAGTGACAATGTAGTCGCAAATAAGTTACAATGTAGTCACAAATAATAGTTGCACACAAGTTGCTTTCCAATTGTACGGAAGTTGCAAAGAAGTTGCATTCTAGTTGCACAGAAGTTGCATTCCAGTAGCAAAGAAGTTGCATTTCAGTTGTTCAGAAGTTGCAATCCAGTAGTACAGAAGTTGCATTCCAGTTGCATAGAAGTTGCAATCCAGTAGCGCAGAAGTTGCATTCCAGTTGCAAAAACGTTGCAAATAAGTTGCATTCTAGTTTGATAAGAGTTGCAAATGAGTTGCAAGCAAGTTCCAATCCAATTCAATAAGAGTTGCAGAAAAGTTGCATTCCAGTGGCATAGAAGTTGGAAATAAGTTGCATTCTAGTTGCACAGAAGTTGGAAAGAAGTTGCATGCAGTTGCATAAAAGTTGGAATTCAGTTGCATTCTAGTAAGTTGCATCCTAGTTGCACAAAAGTTGGAAATCAGTTGCATTCAAGTTGTACAGGAGTTGCAAACAAAGTTGGAAAGAAGTTACATTCTAGTTGTACAAGAGTTGCAATGAAAGTTGGACATAAGTTGCATTGTAGTTGTACAAGAGTTGCAAATTAGTTGCACTTCAGTTGCACAGAAGCTGGAAAAAAAGTCACATTGAAGTTGAAAATTAGTTGCCCAAAAGTGGCAAATGAATTCCATTATAGTTGAATAGGAGTTGCAAATGAGTTGCATTTTAGTTACATAGAAGTTAGAAATAAGTCGCATTTCAGTTGGAAATAAGTTGCCCAGAGATTGCAAACAAATTGCATTATAGTTGAAAAGGAGTTACAAATGAGTTGCTTTCTAGTTGCACTGAAGTTGCATTCTAGTTGAACAAGAGTTGCAAATAAGTTGCATTGAAGTTGCATTCTACTTGCACGGGAGTTGCAAACTAGTCGCATTTTAGTTGCACAGGAGTTGCAAGTGAGTTGCAATCCAGTTCTCCGAAAGTTAGGAATAAGTTGCATTTCAGTTGCACAAGAGTTGGAACATAGGAGTGCAAATAATTACATTCCAGTTGCATTCTAGTTGTATTCCAGTTGCAAATAACTTGCATTTCAGTTGCACTAAAGTTTCAAACAAGTTGCATTCTAGTTGCACAAAAGTTGCATGAAGTCTAACAGAAGTTCAAATGAAGTTGCATAGCAGTGGCATTGAAGTTATAGATGAATTACAATCAAGTTGCATACAAGTTGAAAACAAGTCACAAGTGAGTGAAATGTAGTTACGTGGCAGTGAATACCACATCAGCAACCACGTCACAGTAGTTCATCGACGAAGTTCTCCATTACCTATCGAATGGCAAACATCCTCGCGACTGCAGTGCAACTCATGCGACTTGTCCACTGCGACTGCGGACTCCAGAATATCACCAACTCGCAAACGTCCGATACGACTGCAAACCAGTCGCAAAACGCAGTCGCAAAACCCTGCTTTTTCTTCTAGTGAATGTCCGAAACCGGTTGTACCAAGACCGGTGTATAAACAAGTGCAAATTCTTCCAAGGGAGCAAACCGCCCTCAATTACGGACACATGGCCGGCACGGAGAATCCAGAAAAATGACGGTGTCAGGTGGAGCTGCCAGAGGAAGTAGGCACTATGGTAAACCAGGCATCCACCCGCAGCTCCACCCAGAATGAACCGGATCAGTCGAATAGGAGGAGAAGGAAGAAAAAGCATAGGGAGAAACCAGAATCAAGTAGTGATTCCGACCCAATCCCCATAGAGGTAAGACCGGAACCGGATGAGGTTTAGTCTGAGGAAGGGGTGGAGAGGAATCGGATTCCACGAGACATTAGTGCAGAGATCCGAGCGGAAATTTCCGGATCGGATCCTGTACCTAAACCAAAGAGGGTGAGTTTTAGTGACACCCCAGTCATTATCAACCTGGATGTGAGTACACAAGAGTACAACATCATCCAGGATATTAAGGATCAGAAGGCGAACGTGACTATCGGTCAGCTACTGCATGACAATGTGACGTACCAAAAGCTGATCTGGGAGGCGTGGACAAGGAGACGGAAGAAGTGAGTGAAACTTCCGTCCGTTGCAGTGAACTTCGCAAGACCGGAAGATTCCGGAGCACTAGAAGTCACTATGGAAATAGAGGGATGCTCGATTCCGCATGTGCCTATAGATGGAGGATCCGGAGTCAACTTAATGTTGGAAGAGACGGCATTTGACTTAGGTTTCACCACTCTTGAAGCCACGGATCAAGTCCTTAGAATGGCGGACTAGTCTCGGGTGAATCCGGTCGGAAGATTGTCGGATGTACCAACCCGGATCGGGGGGATAGATTACTTGCTGAACTACGTGGTTATCCGAGTTAACAAGGGAAGGCCATTTCCAATGTTGCTCGGAAGACCTTGGTTATATTCTGCCCGGGTACTAGTAGATTGGGGAGCCAAGGAGTTGGTGGTAGGAAAACCTCCTGTCCGAATTCCTTGGACGACGGAAATACATCTGGGGGAAACCAGCGACTCGGAAGGATACACCACGGATTGGTCGGAACCGGAGGATTCCGCTCCTAGCTATTATATGGACTCATTTGGAGACCAGTCTGAGACTAGCTATGGTTTCCCCAATGCAGTTCTGGAACATGTTCCGGACACAACGAGGGATCCGGTGGTGGAAGACCGATCGCTGGGAGAGTCAAGCGTTCCACTTACAGTTGAATGGATCGCAGGACAAATCCAAACCGGAAATCTTCCGGTCAATATCCTTGGAACGGGAACGGCAGAGTGGGCAGCGTTAGATTCAGATCCGGAAGGGGTCCATCTGGAAAAGATCAAACCAGTCGTTTCACCCATAGATTATGAGAAAGTGGAAATCGACCCTGGTAAGAGCTTTTACATCAATAGGCTGTTACAAGGGAAAAGAAGATCCGGATACAGTCAGCTGTTGAAGGAGTATCTCGACATTTTCGCTTGGGAGCCATCCAATTTGAAGGGGATTCCCCCTCATTTAGAAGAACACCACATCGACTTGACGGAAGGATCCATTTCGGTCCGTCAACGACAATATCGGCTCAACCCCAGGTACTCATTGATGGTGAAGGAGGAAATTACTCGATTATTGGAAGCTGGATTCATATATCCGGTTAACAATTCCGAGTGGGTTTCCCCTATCGTAGTGGTCCCGAAAAAGGTGGGACCGGACGGTAAAGTCAAGATCTGGGTTTGCCAGGATTTCCGGAAGTTGAATGCAGCCACGAAGAAAGATTATTTTCCTCTTCCGTTCACGGATATCATTTTGGACCAAGTAGTCGGACACGAGTGCTACAGTTTTCTAGACGGATTTTCCGGTTACAATCAAGTCTTCACGGATGCCGTTTGGATTGTGCAATGCACCCGGGACCTTCCAGCGTCTCATGATGGACATTTTCAGAGATTTTCTTCGACATTTTATTGAGATATTTATCGATGACTTTGCGGTTTACAGTGACCGGAAAAGTCATTTGGACTGTTTACAGAAAACTTTTGAGAGATGTCGAGAAACCAACTTAAAGTTGCATCCGGGCAAGTGTTTTTTCGGGATGAGTTCCGGAATACTACTCTACCTCCAACCAACGTTAGAAAGATCTGTGGATTTCTTGGATGTGTCGGGTACTACCGCCGGTTTATTGACGGATATGCTAAGAGAGCGATTCCTCTTACAGAACTCCTTAAACAGGATACGGAATTTGAGTGGACCGGAATCCGGCAGCAAGCTTTTGAAGATCTCAAAATCCATCTTGCTAAAGCTCCGATCCTCTGTGTTCCGGATTGGACAAAGGAATTCCACGTCACCATCGATGCATCCGGTTGGTGTCTCGGATCTATTCTTTGGCAGTTTGATGGAATAAAACGTGAGAATCCGATTTACTACGCAAGTAGGCAAATGAGTATGGCGGAGCAGAATTACACCACCACGGAATGGGAAGCGTTGGCTGTGGTGTACTCTTGTAAAAAGTTCCGACATTACCTTCTGGGTTACAAGGTAATTTTTCATACAGACCATGATTCTTTAAAGTACCTTGTGAACAAACCGGATTTGTCAAGCCGGATTGCTAGATGGATTTTGTTGTTACAGGAATTTAACTATGAAGTGGTAGTTAAACCCGGAAAGGAAAATTCAAACGCAGATTACCTTTCCCGACAAAAGGGACCGGAATCCGTAGCGGATATATCTGCTAGGTTTCCGGATGAGTTTCCGGAAACTTTCTCACTAAATGTCTTTCACCTCAATGATGAGTCTATATCGGAATATCAGGATATCATAGATTACTTAGTGGAATCTAGATATCCGGATCAGATGAGCCGAGAAGAAAAAGAGATTTTTCAGAGAAAAGTGGCTCCATATACCTTGATTAGAGGAATTCTCTTCAAGTTAGGACCAGATGATATACTCAGAAGATGCTTAGAACTTCCGGAGCGGAAAAAAGTAATCCGAGCGCTTCATTCCGGAAGTTCAGGAGGACATTTTGCGTTTGTCAATACTATCAACCGGATCCGGACAGCCGGATACTGGTGGCCAGGCTTGCACCACAATGTGAGAAGTTATGTTCGGAGTTGTGATCAGTGTCAACGGACCGGAACACCATCTTTCCGGAACCATTGGCCGCTCACCCCAATCATCCCTTTAGCACCTTTTGAGAAATGGGGGATAGATTTTATTGGACCTATCTTTCCGGTCACTACACGGAAGAAGAGATACATTATCCTAGCCACGGATTACGCAACCAAATGGGTGGAAGCCAAAGCAACTAGGAAGAACGACGCGGAAACTTCAGCGAACTTTTTGTTTGAAGAAATCCTCATGCGGTTTGGGCACCCGTTGGAGTTAGTTAGTGACCGGGGCACTCATTTTCTCAATGATGTCATCCTCGACCTGACAAGCAAATATCTCATCAAACACCGGAAGACCACTCCTTACAACCCAAAGGCGAACGGATTGACGGAGCGAGCGAACGGTATCATTGGTAAGATCCTGAACAAATTGGTTTCCGCTCACAAGACGGATTGGGACTGGAAACTACCTTCGGCAGTCCATGCATACAACACTACGGAGAAAACCACGACCGGAAAGACACCATACTTCCTGGTCTTCGGACAAGAAGCAATACATGGGGTGGAATTAGAGGTGGAAACATTCCGTGTAATGGCAGCTCGGAATGCCATATCAAGAATGGAAACACTTCCAAGACTCATTGCCATCGAAGAACTGGAGGAAATCCGAGATGCAGCGCTGGAGAAAACCTTGGGCGTTCAAGAGAAGCGGAAGGAAACCTACGATCGGAAACTTCCGGCTGACCACGGAATTCGAGAAGGAGGATTGGTCCTTCTATACGACAATCGTCACAAGGATTTTCCAGGTAAATTACATACCAGATGGATGGGACCATTCCGGGTGAATCAAGTTTTTCAGAATGGCTCCTTGCAACTGGAAACATTACGGGCCCAGTGGCTTGATACTCGGGTGAACAGATCGAGAGTAAGAAGTATAATGCCGCTACTTCTTCCGATGATGAGGAATGATGTTCGCGGGGACGCTCACAGATGAGGAGGGGGTAATGTGGCAACTCATATTTTTTATTTTTATTTGTTTACCTTTTTGAGCGAACCGGAAATTAGAAATAGGTATCCGGATTCATCTAGAGAGAAGAATAAAATCCAAAAATAGTCACAAAAGGACCTTACGGAACTAATCCGGTTTTAGGTAGAAGCGGAACGAATTAGATGTACAACCGGATAAGTATTTCCGACCGGAATCTTGCTGACCGGATTGGAGTTAACCGGATGTCAAGAACCGGACTAGATATCCAACCGGTCATAAAGATAGTCCAAAGCGTCAGGGCTATATAAAGCCTGGCCCTGCCCATTTTCAGGTCTCTGGATTTCCACGTGTTATTATGACTTGATTTAGCGCCTGGCGTTTCTATCGTTGACCACGGCCAGGAAGAGGAAGTACAAGAGGGTCCGGAAGTGAGAGAGGGGTGTGAGACGGAGAGATCTCCTCCGGGCATGAGTGGGTGAGACCTTGAGTGAGAGTGGATACGTGAGAAGCTAGGAGTGTAAGCATGCCAGTAGGATAGTTTACAGGCGGAGCGGAACATCTGAGTGTCAGAGCTCCCTTGTTAGGACTATAGAGTGAAAACCGGGTAGGGCTACCCTCATGCCGCGGCTGAACCGGAAGAGAGGTTCTAACACTCCACCCCCGAGTGAAGTTAAGCTTAGAAAAGTAGTTCCGGTCATGCCGACCAAGGAACCGGAACAGGGAGAGCTCAGAGAGGATTTGTCATTGATGGGTTGTTAGGGGTTAGCTTTGAAACCTTGGGGTTTCAAAGATGAGAGGATGGTTAGAGAAATCCTGAGTGGCGTATCGAATCAGTTCGATAACACCTTGAGAGGGAATCCGGTCCAATGGACCGAGGCTTTGTGGCGGAACGTATACGGGTTCCAACCAGGAGGACTCGAACTGGCCAACCGGAAGGACGATTTCATCCAGGGCAAGTTCGGAAGCGTAGTAAACCCGAAGGATGGCTACGCGGTCGAAGACTGCCTCGATGACCGGGAGCGACGCTTGCTCCAGTTCCTGGTTCCGGTTTTGCATCCGGAAAAGCCCACCAGGGTGACTATCACCTTGGCCAATACGATTTTTCGGAGCACTGAGCGGAACCCGGAAAGTAGACTGGGGCCGGATCTTCTTTGATCTGGTATCCCAGCTTACTACACGAGTGGGGAAAAGTAGGGCTACCCCACTGTGCCCTTACGTTTACCACCTCTATCAGCAACAGGAGCTGCTGACGGAAGTGGAGTTGAAGGTATGGAAGGCCCAAGAGCGGACCATGAAGTACGGAGAATCCGAGTCCGATCAAGAAGCGGATTCCGGAAACGAAACCGAGGAGGAAGAAGAAGAAGACGAAGAGGAGGAACCGTATGTTCCCACCAAGAGACAGAAGACCACACCAGCTGGAAATCGAGGAACGCCCTCGAGACATCCGCGGCCGCACAGAAGTGAGACTCCAACCGGACCGGATGTGGCATCCGGATCCGGGACCGCAAATCCGTTCGACGAGTTGGTTGGGATCCTCTGTGGAATCCGGGCAGATTGGGAAGTTAAGAAGCGGACGCTCGGGGAGATCACGGAATTAATCGGAGCGGAACCGGACAGCCAGTTGCCACAGAAGGTGGCTGAGTGTGTGATCAATCCGGAAGAGCTCCGGAAGTTGAAGGAGGACAGCAAGCGGCAGCACGATGAGGTGGACACCCTCAAGGCCAAACTATTCGCGTTACTTGAGAACGCCAACGCGACAAAGGAGATGGCAGAGGAAATGAAGAAGTTGGCCGCGGAAGTGAAGGACGTGTTTGGAGGACCCGGAGCAGCAATCACCAAGGCGCGCTTATTCGAAGAGGAGGTGCACAAGGACAAGAAGATATCCGGGACCAGGGTGGTGCACATCCTCACGGATTTTGAGGAGCAGATAGAGAAGCTCCTATCCAAAGCACGGGAGTCGGCGGACCGGATCATGGAGAGCAGCCAGAAATTGACGGAGATTCCGATCCGGCTCTCTGAGATTTCACTTCCGGACTTGTTTCCGGAAGACGCCGCTCAGGAGCTTGGAAAGGACAAGATGCCCCAGTCAAGCAAGGCAAGGAAGGATACGCCCTCGACCGGACATCAGCCGATAGATTTGGACTCCCCGGAAGCTGAGGAAGAACATCCGGTTCTACCTACGGATGGGGAACGGAACCGGAATCTGACTGAGGTCTTCGAGCAGTTGGAGAGACCTGATGAGAGCCCAACCATTGGATCCCGAGTGTATGAAACGGAACAGGAAGGATTGTAAAAATAGGACTTATAACTAGGAACCGGAATAGAATCCGGTTAGGATAAGGTAGGAGCGGATTGTCAGCGCCTTCAGAGGCGGAAATCATGTATTTGCTTTTTGCTTTTTGTATATAAAACAGTCTCTGAGCTGGAGACTGAGAGAGTTCTTTTGGCATTTCCTTGTGTACCTTCTATTGACTTTGTTTTGTGTATTCCTCCCGAGTGTTGGCAAGAATGTACAAAGTTGAAGTAAGGTGGTATGCACGGATGTGTGGGTAGAGTTCTCCCTTTGATGCATGTTTCCGGTCCTAAGTACATCTGAGTAGGTCATGAAGAGCTAGAAGTGGATTCCAGTGCCTCAGCATCTGTAGAAGTTTAGTATTCCGGGTAAGAAAGCCGTTGATTAGGCTAGGCGGATAGGGAGGGATTCCTTAACTGCGCTAGAACTCCTGGGTGGGAAATCCGGTCGAGTGTCTTGACTCCTGTGAGGTCTTGCCCCCGTTGTGGGTAAAGCGGAAGAACTTCTGTAGTTGATGGAACGGACGGGTGCACTTGTAGTCACCGAAACTTGTACGGAACGGATCAACATCAAAGTCGTTGTAGTATGAGAGGATCGTACGGGGGGTCTTTGTGTGACCTGTGATCCGGATTGCCATCCGGATTGTTGTGAAGAACCAAACCGGATCCGGATTAGAGTAGGAGGATAGGAAGATAGGAAGTGGGTCTTCAGCCACTATAAGTCACGGAAGGAGTGGTGGGCCTACCACTTTCAAAAGCAAGCGACGAACCCTCTGATGGTAAAATAGAGGCAAAACTAAACCGGGGTTAGAAGGACGGACCGGAACAGATCCGCTCCGTAGACACTTAGGTCCAGAAGTAGAATGGTCCAGAATTGAGAAGTTGATCAGAGATCGGGGAACTAGTAAAACCGGAAATAGGATACAGTCCGGTCTTAGTTTTCCGATTGGGGTTTGGCTATTCCGGTTTTCCGAGATACAACTGGAAAGTAGAATTGAAGGGTTTTATTGGGTTTATCTCCTTAATAGAGTTAGCTACTTTACAGAATCTCGTGGGTTCGATCTTTAGGGTCATTTTGTTATGCTCTAGAGTGATTTTTGAGGGTATAACAAGGAATTTACTTACTCTGTGCTACGACAGAATAGCAAGAGCAAAAGAGTCTCCTCGGCATGTTTGTGGAAGAAGGCGTGTCTGGCAAGTGAAGTTGTCCGTGGCAAGAGATTGTCAAAAAGTTGGAGAAAGCGGGAAAATTTTAGCGGGCAATTCAAAATTTCAAAATTCCTGCGAACTCCTTGATTCCTGGCTGATCAGTTATTCGCTTGAAGGCGCTTTTGCCAGCTTTCTACAAACAAGATGTGGCTCCACTAATGCTTTCTCCAAAAAAAAAGTGTCCATATACAGAATTGTCTGCTATAGTTCTAGTAGGTTGACTTCTCAGGTCATGTGCCCATCAATTGCTCAATATTTTTAGGCCTTTTCTTGGTGGCATATTTTCTTTCAAATTCATTTTTGGGTTTTAGGATTTCGGCTATTTAGGCTATGAATTTTTAAAGGTTTACGGCTTCTAGGGTTTAGGGTTTAGGGTTTTCAGGCTATGAATTTGTAGGAGTTTAGGGTTTAGGGTTTAGGGTTTTCAGGCTATGAATTTGTAGGAGTTTAGGGTTTAGGGTTTTAGGGTTTTCAGGCTATGAATTTGTAGGGGTTTAGGGGTTAGGATTTAGGATTTGTAGGCTGTAAATTTTTAGAGGTTTAGGATTCGGGGTTTTAGGGTTAATGCTTTAGGGTTACGGTTTGGAGCATGACAAATGGGTTTTGAATATATTTAGGGCTGTAGGTTTTAAGGTTTATGTTCTGTCATTTCATCATGCAAATAGGGTTTACGGTCGCATTGATGATAAAAAATGGAGGTACTCTTCTATTTCTTCATGAAGGTGCAATGGAATAATGTACCAATGAATAAGATGGAAAATAGTATTGTTGAATTTATATTCCATTTATACATGCACGTTTGGTGGAATACTGGAGAAATGAAAAAAAATTGGGACATTTTGTTGCTCAATTGTTCTCCCATTTTTTTATGCAAGTGTAATGGAATAATGTAGCAATGAAAAATATTGGGAAACAATGCAACTCAATGTATTTGCCATTTAGTGATATACGTTTGATGGAATTCCAGAGGAATGAAAAAAAATGGGGAGATAATGTGCTCAATTACTCTCCCATTGTTTTTTTCATGCAAGTGTTTTGGAATACCATAGAAATGAAAAGAAATGGAGAGATAGTGTTGCTCAATTAATTCTTCATTTATTTATAGAAGAGCCAAAGTCTTGGCTTAAGGATAAGGGTTTTATGCTTTAGATAATATCATATAATTAGGGGTATGTTGTACGTTGTGGTTTTGTGGGCATTTAAACTAAAAAAATGTGGTGTAAATAAGACATTTCACTTCTAAATTTGTCCTTTTCTTAAATATATAATAACCGGAAACACCAAAACAAAATGGGTCATTATGAATCATGTAAGCATAGCGTAAAAATGAGCTCCCGCTCATTGAGAATATTTTTGGTTCAGTGCTTAACGTGACTTATTAGTGTCATAATCATTTATTTGGGTATGATTCAAAAGTGGACGACATCCACAAGAATGAGAATTCATTGCAAAATTTGAAGACTTGTAAGTTATGAGATTCAACCTAAAGTAGTAGTACATCCATAGTTCTCTTAATACCCCCCTAAACCATAACATGGTTAGGGGCTAATTAACAAAAACTAAAGACTTAAGCGTAGCATCTTCAATAATAAGTCCAAAATATACTACTAAAATTGATTTCGTTTTTAGAATGAAACATTTCAATTCCAAAGACAATGGTGTAGTCATTTACAAAGAATTTTAGGAAATATGCATTTGGTGGACTTTGGTGGCATATCCATCTAATCCTATCGAAACAAGACCGAATTGGTCATTAAAAAATTGTTGTAATTGCCTGCCAAATTGATCCAATTGCATCCAAATAGAGGAAGCAATGCTATCACCAAGTCCTTTAAAACTTCTTTGAATAGAATCTGGTATTTTATTTTGATGGTACTTTACTAAAACCCTTTTGATTTTGCTCCACCATGTGCAACATTGCCGTGACTTACAGATTTGTATCTCCCCCGCTTTGGATTTTTTTGATTATCTTTTGCTAGATATTGGGATGTTTCATAATAGTGATTTACTTCAACTAGAGTTCGTTGGTAATCAAGGTCAGTAGTCCACATATTGGGAATATATATCATTATGACATGGTCGTAAATGTCTTCCCAATTTTCTTGGAAAGTTAAAGTACATTCATTAATAGAAAAGACCACAACATTACTGAACTGCCAAGCTAAAATGATGCTTTACTTCGGGCCCCAGTTGTAGCACTTGGGGCCCCGAGTGTCTCAACTGGGGCCCCAAGTGCTACAACTCGGGCCCCAAAGTGTCTCAACTGGGGCCCCAAAGTGTCTCTACCTTTTACATTTCTAATTAAAATAGATATGTAGAAGTTCTTTTGTTAAACTTAAAAATCTTTATATAAATAGCTTGTATTATAAATTTAAAAAACCTAAATTGAATGAAGAGATGTATTTAAGAGCAAGTTTTCTAAAAGAATTATAAATTTGCTTTAACCAAACTCAACAAAGAGATGTATTTGAGTGAAGTTATCTAAAAACATCATGAGTTTACTTTAATCAAGTTCAACAAAGAGATGTATTAAAAAGCAAGTTATCTAGAAATAAGTCATTTTCTATTATTGCAAATATATTAAAACTTTTATATACAAAATATTATAAGAAGACCTTTGAAACAAACTACTGATTTAATTTGAATGTCTTATTTGTTTGTCTTGTTTGTGAGAAGTTCTTTTTATACAAGTTTCTTTTATAGGATGCAGGTTACAAATCCAAGGGAGGTTTGCTACCTACTTCCATCTTGTATGCTTATATGTATGTATTAACTGTTTATGAGTTACAAATTTGTAATGAAGTTATTGTATAAAAACTAAGAAGATAATATAGATTATAATATAGTATAATATAGTATATGTAGGTTTAATGATTTGTACGTTTAGGGAAAGTAAGAAGGTAAGAGGCCTCCTTACCTTTCTTTATGTAGTTTATTTTGAAGTACATTTAGATTTGCTAAGTTTTTAAGTTTAGAGGAAGTAAAAAAGTAAGAGGCCTCCTTACTTTCCCTAGTCCATGAGAACTCTTCTCACTAAGTACCTCTCGGTACCGAAAACACCTTTTCAATAAGCGGGCCATGCATACCAAATGATTATGGCCCAACTATTCTCATAACAATTTTAATTTTAGAGGAAAAATATTATGGAAATTAGATGATGAATAGAAAATGAAATATTCAAGAAAATTAAAAAAAATTGGAAATGAAAAAATATAGGTATTAATAAAAATTTAAGGTTCATAAATACTTGACTTTTTTTCACACTAATGTGTTGCAATGCTAGTTTTTGAACAAAATGTGATTGTTTTCCAAACTTTTTATGTGTGAGTTTTGAAGTCCTACTAATTACAAATAGAACCCTAGTATGCCAGACTCCGTTTAAAAATTCATAAGTAATTCATAAATTCTCCAAAACTTATGAAACGACTTGGGCTAGAATCCTCATCACATTTTCTTTAACTGAAAAATGAGCTAAAAATATTCCAATCCAAGGAAATACATGAAAAAAGGGGACTGGCTTAGAAACCTCCTCCCTTAGTTACCTTGACAATGCCATCTTGAAATTTTCTTCTAGTGAAAGAAAGGGCAAAATAAATTTAAATCCTCCAAAATCTCTGGAAGGCCTAATTTCCTTTAGGTGAGCACTTTCAGGACCTTCTACCTTAGGTAAGTCATAGGGAGGTTCGGGTGTTGTAAGGGGAGGTTTGGATACTAGCGCAAGAGGTTCGGGAATGTAGGACGAGGTTCGGGACGAGGTTCGGGAATGTAGGACGAGGTTCAGGAATGTAGCACGAGGTTCGGGAATGTACGACGAGGTTCGGGACGAGGTTCGGTTCGACCGTCAAGTTCAGGGTTTTCGTCGTCAACCTCCTCACGCGGTGCAAGTTTCCAGTTGCTGCGACTCTTGCGGTGGGTTTTCAGCTGCCTCACTTGTGTGCGCAATTGTGTTTTATGTTGCATGAAGTGCGAGTGATTGCGTTTTCAATTGGTGCATGGACGTTTGTAATGGATGCGTCAGTTGTTTGAACTCCATTTTGCGAGTTGATTGAGGGTCTAGGGTGAGGAAGCTGAGCTCCAGCCCGCGACTTTGTGAGCGGCTGACCTTGATTCTGCAAGTTTGTAAACGGCTGAGCTCGATTCCACGAGTTCAATCGGGAGCGGTTAGGATCTGCGAGTTCAATTGGGAGCGACAACATTCCATTTTCTGAGGTCAATCGGGGTTTCCGGTGCTTCGCAAGGTATGAGGTTCTTACGGTGTTTTTGAGAAGTTGGGTTTGTGAGTGAATTTGTAAGTGCTCACATTCTTTTGGGCGCTTGTTTTTGCGGTTCAGGGTTTCTGTTTGGCAGCGATTGTTTTAAGCGCTTTTCTTTGTGTTTGTGAGCGTTCATAATTTTGAGGGCTTCTGCTTCTCCATGCCGCGTTCGTCCCAGCGAAGTGGTTTAGAATTCATGGCTGTTTTTTAGGGTTTAGGGTCTAGTTCTCTACTTTGTGAACGCTTGTTGTTTCAACCAATTGATTGCTTTAATTATTGTTGCGACTTGATCATGTTCAGGGTTTAGGTGCTACCGTCAAGAAGAGGGGCACGAGATTGCTGGAATTGTGGAGTACCGTCACCTTTTCCTTCGAACAGCGTCAAGGCAGGAGTTTGTAATAGGTGCTTCCAATTTGTGCTTCTTGTACAGGTATAGTCAGTTTTTGAACCCTTCCTATTGTGGTTCAAGACTTGATGTTGTTCAATTGTATAGTTGTATGTGTTTAGGGTTTAATTTTAATTTATACAAATGTGACGATACCTCTGCAAGTAGTCTAAGACCTGACATACTCGTTCTGGATTTCAGGTTGTAGTTTGTAGTATCTTGCATGGTTTAAGACTTGAATTGTGCATAATCACATCATTTCCATGTCATGCATCTTACATTTCTCTAATGGAATTGCTTTGTGGCCATGGCATTTTCAGAGTTTGTCTACTGCAGTAGAAAAACAAAAAGTTAATTCTTTTCATCATGCAAGCATTTAGGGTTTAGATGCAGAAATTAGGGCTTCCACACAATGCCCAGTGAAGTGCACGACAAAAGTCTAGGTTATCCTCGAGTCGAGGATAACCTCGGTCCATCGCAAAACTCAGGGTCATCCTCGGGTCGAGCAAAACCTAGGACCAACGTCGAACTTACGGTTATCCTCGAGTCGAGGATAACCTGGTTCTAACGCAGAACTAAAGGTTATCCTCGACTCGACGATAACCTACATCCATTGTAGAACTCAGGATTATCCTCGACTCGAGGATAACCAAGGACGACCATAGAAGTCAAGGTTATCCTCGACTCAAGGATAACCCAGGTCCACCGTCAAAAATAACGACCCTTAAACTGTAGAACTCAAGGTTATCCTCGAGTCGAGGATATTTTGGTTCCCCCTCAAAATTGAGGGGAACCCTCGAGTCGAGAATAACCTGGGAGACATCACCGCTATCCTCAATTCCAGAATTCATTGGTACATGAGAAGTCCCCCTGGTTATCCTCGACTCGAGGATAATTTGAAAGAATTTGATGTTAGCCAATAGGAAGCAAACAATCATTCATAGAAGATAATCAGAAAATTATTATCAAAAAAACAAAACTGAACTCAAATAGGGGTGAAGAACATTATTCTGCAAATAATCAAAAAAATTTAGAATGTTGTATTATACAATCATCGATACAACAAACAGAACAGAAAATCATATTGCTTCATAGCCACGAACGTCCTCAATGTAGCATTTAGTCATTCACATGAAATGACCATTGAAATTCATAGTTCGTGCTATGAGTCCCCTCACTCCAATTATCCTTGAGTCGACGATGCACTATCCAATAATGCGACAAAAACAACAACAAACAAATAAGACTTCCTTTGAAAATTAAATATAGCGACCTATAACTAAATGCCTATAATGTACGTCTTTTGACAGGACCTGAGAATGGATTCGGAAGATGCGTACGACTATTCAGTGACAAAGCACCACCTTGAACCCTTCGTCAATCCTATCGAAGATGGACCCTTCATTTCGGAAATGGAAGATAGCTACGGGAAACTATTCCAGTTCAAATCGCATGTTGCGAGCTGGAGTTTTGGTGTCAACCGATGGAAAGACTACGTCTTTCTCCGGTACAAAGTCTCTGGGCAGCCGGGTTACCTAGTGTGGAATTTGAATGAGAAGGTCATGTTCATAGATGCTCACCACAACAACTACATTGCGGTCGTCCTACGTGAGGTAGATGACGCTGGGAAAGCCGGAAAACATTGTCACTCAATTGTGCTCAATGTCACCTCAAATCAAGCAGAGTTTGACCTTGAGAACCTCATGACATTATTGGAGGGCCCTGAAATGGAGTCCCTCAATCAGCAATTCATAGATAGCGGATATCTTCCATGGAAAACCGGGACCAACAAAGCTACTGCGACCAAGCTCAGCCTTATCTTCTAGACATTAGATAGGTACGCTTTGTCAAACGTTCAGGCTCCTCCAAGTGTGGGAGGGCAAATACATAATATTCAACAACGAGAATCGACTGGAAAGCGGAACCTGCCATCTGGAAGCGGAGGAGGTAGAAGTAGAGGGACTCAACCTAGTCAGCCCATGCCGGAGACTCAAACTCAGGGTTCCATTGATCTGAGCCCAACACCACCAAGTAAGAGAAGAAGGAAAAGTTTAGTGGGAGGTGCCACAGGTGCAGGTAGCTTGGGGTCTGCATTGACATCAGTTGGAACTCAATTAGAAGAGCCGATGGAAGAGTTTCAAAGGCACGCACTCATTCAGAGGGAGTTCTGGGCAGAACACAAGCAGTGTTTCCTCTTCGATCAGAACACTGTCAGTGTGGACATCAAGCAATGAGTGATTGCAAAAGAACAGTATATAATCCGTGCACTGCAAGAGGACATGGTCAAGTCTATGAAAGAGCAGCTCATCCAACTCATCGACATCAAGCAACGGCAGAAAGTATGCTTGACTCCAGTGGACAGAAATAATCAACTCTTGAAAATGAAACCCCAGAAGTGGAAAGACATTGAAAATGGCCAATTCACGATTATCAATGGCCAACACAGTATAACAGCATCCAAGGAGCTTCAGAAGCAAGGGTGCGGTGAAAGCAGGCATGTGGAACTGCAAAGGTGGGACGCATACATTGTTTGGACGTTGGACCCAAACAAACTTCGACACATTTCGCGCTTCTACAATGCAACGAACCACCTAGATCATGCGCAGTCGACGTGGGGGAATCAAATAATCAACTGTAGGAACATCTGGATCGCCTGCAAGCGTCCCACTCTTGAAGTGACCGATCATGTGGTGCGACAGAACAAGGCTGTATATAGTCCGGTCAACTACAAGGTGAGCAAGAGCTTACCACCATTGTCGACTCGACGATACATACTGCACTACAGCATTGAATTCCTTTAGTCTTGTATTCATTGGTCAATAGTTTGAATTTTATGTAGAACTCAATTTCATCATGGATTCAATGTTTTTATTTAAACATTCTTTCTTTCTTCCCTCATTTTCCCATCACCTCTTTTTGCAGAGCTTTACTGATGCAGTTGTAGATCGTTTCCAGAATATTAATCCAAAAGGAGACGATGCAACAATAAGAGGTCCGTCAGACCTGAAGAACGAAATCCAGATAATAACCCTCTCGGACAAGTTGTGGGATCACTGGAAACTCTTCCTGACAAAGGACGGTGAAGGCGAGCTCATTGACCCAGCTACCCTTAAAATGTATAAGGAAAATAAAAGGTACAAATTGAAGCCTGCCGGATTACGAAGAGAGTTCTTCAAACATGCTGGCCATTTCACTGACAAGGATTTCGGAAAACAGGCACAACATCTGCTTGGGATTACTCCTAGTCGGTCTGCACCATATCCCAAGCTTTCAGTTTCAAGAATGAAGGTGTTAGCAGTGGACAACATGACAAGTACGGACTAGACTGAGCGAAGGAAGAGGAAGAAAATCGTGATTCAAGACTTGATGAGCATCAAGCCTGATTTAAAGCTTGTAGATAGCCGGAAGGACATAATCGATGAGCGGTGGAGGTCTTGGAAGTCTCGCCACCGATTCTCATCTGCTACATGGGATTTCCTCCTTTCACACATCAAGGCCGACTATTTTAAAAAGCGCCTACGGAATGATCCATGGCTGAAGCGCGTAACGGACCTCGAAAAAGAATTTCCAGACGTTCTGCACATGTACAATCGCTTCATGAAGCTGAAATATAGTCTTCCTGAATTGAGCAGTGGAGTGGAGATGCGCGGCATGGATGTCACGGCGAAGGCGCTTGTCACCATTAATTGATTCACTTACTGCCGTCGGGAGGTGAATCTTGCAGTGGTTGACACTAGAGAAGTCCCTCGATCAAAACCCACAGCAGTCGAGGCAGCCATAGACCCATTTCTGGACTTCTTGGACGACAAGCTGGAGCCAAGTATGAGTGCAGCCAACGTGTGGCTTTTCATATTACGTGACAGTGAGGATGTGAGCGCGGCTGTTAGCTTCGCTGACATGAACATGGCGGAGTACGACATACTGAAGTCCAAGTACATCCCATGCAAAGCGAAAATGCTCAACAACGTGACGAACCAAGGCGCCGCCCCAGATGTGCCTCTGCTCTTCCTCTTCAAGAAAGAGAACGAATTCGCTTCATCTGTATGGGATTTCATGAAGCCAGAGTATCGAGCGCCTTCGGAAACATGTCCGTATTACAAGGATGCGCACAGGAACACAGAATGCAAGTGGAGAATTCACCCCACTGAACTCCGAATGGAGTTCTATTTAGAGATCCTCCAAGCATTTGCAGTCCCTGGCGAGAACGTGCTTGGAATTTATACCGGAGTCAAGCTCATGCTTGCTGCAAAGGTATGTCACATTAACATTGTCATTTACTATCATTGACTCGAGGATAATGGTCAATTTGCGGAGTGGATTTGTTAGGCTACTGTAGTTCATGAAATCTATTGAGCAATTGTCACAGTTACCCTCGATTCAACGATAATTACCTATTTTGTATAGTCTGTTTTTCTGTCATATTCTTGTCCTTGCTCTTCATACATAACAAAAGATGTAGGATGCTCTTGTTATCCTCGACACCACGATAACCTCTCCTTACTCCCCTATAGATGACTGATATCCTCTTCTCTTGATTCAGATGTTTGGGGCATTCTTCTATGGTTATGTCGACAAGCACGATGCAAAGGGATATAGAAGTATATCCTACTTTGCAGATAAACTTGACAAGAATGACTTCATGCATTCAAATTCGCCGTACTCACTCACGTATGTCCAACCCCCTCGTCGTGGACCCGTCATGGTGTTGTCTGACTCGCCTCCGTCGCCTCCCATGACATTGGAATCACCCGTTGGGACCTCCGTGACGGAAAATCGAGTGCAAATTGAAGAGCTCGTTAGCTCCGATTCGGGATTGGATGGAATAAACGAGTTCGGAACAAATACGTTCCAAATGCGTGCGTGGTTGTCCTCGGTGTCGATGCCAACTCTGGATTCGACTACTGATCCCGTCACCTCTGAGAATTTGAACATCCAACCTCTTGGATTGGTAGACGTGTCTGGTGTGTCTGACAAGAATGAACCTGCCCAACCTCCTTGTAATGAATCACAGGCACTCGCGGATGTGGATCCTGTTGCGTGTCATGTCGTGGAGGATATTGAATCAGACACGGAATTTGACAAAATGTTGGAGGACGACGCAAGGAGGGCTGAAAATGCTGGGGATGGCGGCCAAGCACAGGTTCAAGAGGCTGTTGGGGCGGATGATGAACTCATCGTTGATGCCCATGTTCCAGACTTGCCCAACTTCATTGACCTGGGTAGTGATGATGATGTTGTAGAGCATCCTCGAGAATCTGATGACGATGAAGAAAACGACGATGGCGCTTCCAAACAGAAGGAGATGAAGCCACTGCTCTTGCCCACGGGTTCCATCATCAAGGTGGAGAAGGACTATTGGAGGCTAGAAGAGGAGAAGAGGGCCAGAAGAATTGAAAGAATTGCAGCAAGGGCAGCAAAAGACAAAGAGTTGGCCGATGCGAATGCAAAAATAATGGAGTTGCAGATAAAGTCGCAAGCCCAAATCTCGGATCTATCGTCCCAGTTTGAGCAACTCAAGCAGCTCCTGTCATCCCAGTCTAGTCAACAACTTGGAAATCCCTTGGTTGTATCCCAGGCTGGGCCTTCACATCCTCCGTTGCCTGTTTCTACATCACCAATCGTGCAGGAATTGGTCGGTGGGCTCCCTCATCCTCATGTCGATGATAATGAGGGTGGTTGTGCAGTGACACCGGAAGATGTCGTTGTTTGCACACCAACTTCGCAAGTGCCAAGGATATCTTCGCCAATCCCTTCAGCATTTGAAGTTGTTGTTCCGGAGCCATAGATTGCCCTACAAGATGCAGGACATCATCCTCGTGTCGACGATGCTGATCGTGTTGTAGAGGTCCCAGCGTCTCTGATTGAAATGACCTCCGTCCTTGAGTCGGCAAAGGCTGTTGTGGAACGCCATTCTCCCTCCTTTGATGAAGAGGAGGAGAAGGTGGACTACGGCGAGGGCGAAGAAGATCTTCACGATACTCCTCCGTTCAAAAAGAAAGGTCCTTCTTCCAAGCCCGTTGAGGGGGAAGACGATTCCACCCAAGCGGGTGGATCTTCGCACGTAAACTCCTCAAATCCAGAGTATTAATCCAAGGTGGAGAGTCTGATAGTCGTTTGTTATTGTGTGGATGTGTGGAATGCGATGCACATGAACTGCCGACTCTTATTCGAATTCATGATGCTTGACAGGATGGCGTGCCTATCCTTGAATGAATTGCGCGGACGGATCCTGTGTCCATGGTCGACATGTGTGTAGAATAGTATAGCGTAGGCCTCAATGCGCAGTCTTGATGACCCATACTTAAACGAAATTTTGACATGTATTTTATAATCTACCTTAAATAAAGTATAAGCGTTTCAATAGATTGTGTACAATGACGTCTAATTGATCCGATTTGTGCATGTGTTCATGCTCAGCTCAATACACATAGAAATGTGCAACGTCCGGTACCAATGAAAGCACTCCCTCGCGGAAGTCCCCAGTCAATTAGTGGAATGAAATGCATCTGTCCGCTTGCTGGCTCTCCCACTTCTGCATTTATTCAGGTAACTCCAATTCTCATTTGTTTTGCTTTGATCAGGTAGCATCGGAGGGGCGAAGAGAGGTCTTACGAACGAGCTTGCGTCCTTCGATGCCTCCACCGCGAAGAAAATGGCTGAATATTGTCTTAGACCTGAACGGCGTGCTTTGCCAGAGCATGCCGAGGGCGTTCGCTGATAAATTGAAGTCTTATAGGCTTGAAGACAACGTTCTTAGCCATCGGTACCCGACTGTCATCGGATCGAAAGCAGTATTCGCTAGACAGAATGTCAGGGAATTCTTGCGGCAGGTGTCGGAAATTGTGCATAGGGTCATTGTGTGGTCCACCATGATGAAGCATAATGCAGAACCGATTGCTGGGCACCTGTTCAGCAATTGCAGGGCCCCCTTTGATATACTAGGCCAGGAGAAGTGTTCGAAGGTAGAAGTCGCTCCTGGAAAGTTCTTCCATCGCAGAAACAAAGTGTTCTGCTTGAAGATTATTGAAGATGGCCTGTTTTCCGTTCATAGTCAGGACCCGTTCTTTAACGACCGGAATACCCTTCTCATTGATGATTCTCCTGAAAAGAGTATTTGCAATGATAATGGGAATGCCTTGTTCCTCGAGACTTGGAGTCATTCCAAGCGGAGGGACGACGTGCTCATGGACGAGCTGCTCCCTTGGCTCCGGAGGTTGCATTCCAACTATCCGGACGACGGGATGCAACAATACGTCAATGAGAATCGGATCGAGTTAGACCCCCCCGGTCCCGATGACGATTCCCTCCAAGATATCATTGAGGGCATGAAGGAGTCCGCAAAGGTCATGAATTGCTCTTACGAACTTTCTGCATTAGGTCTACGTGTTGAGACGCGTCGCCGTAGAGTTTAAAATTCGACTTAGAGTTTACACTTCCGTGTGATTGAGCATTTTGTACTATGTATTTCAAGTGAATGACCATTCTTTGAGATTAATATATGAAGCTCTTTTTTTATCAATCATCTTCTGGCACAATGTTTCAGAATTTGTTTGCCCTCGAAGTCCTACTTGATCGATGCAAAAGGCAGGAATTGAGCTTATTAATAATTATTTAGTGCAGGTCGAAGGTGTTCGCTTTTTGGGATCACTTGTGAAGCAAAAAATCACAAGGAGCCTCCTCTCTGGATCGGAAAAGGCACGATCGAGTGACTCCAAATCCGATGGTGGAAGTTGTGAAACGGCTCCCTTCTCTAAGCCCTACATGTTGCGCTCTGCCGCGGATGCCGCATCGGCTGCCATCGACTATTCAAAGGGAGATATTGAGGACGGCGTTGTGGACAGCCCCCCGAGTCGTGGACCCGGAAGGACTCCTATCTGTTCTCCGTCGCCGTTGAAGCGCACGTCCTCGAGCCACGGACGATCCGCATCACCAACTTCGTGCATGGGCACTTCCACAAGTCGGAAACTAAAGCTCCCGGTCGACAACGTTGTGAGATTTCCTCGGCTCGAGGATGACGTTCAAACTTCAACTCCATTAGCATCTATCCCCATTGTTGGAGTGGAATCAGATCCACTTCTAAAGGGAGATAAGGAGATTTTACTTCACGGGAAGGCTGTTTCGTTTTGTAAAACTTCGTGTGATGGTAATCCATCACCTCATTTGAAGTCTCGGGGAGCAAGGCGAACGCCGTCATCGGATAGTCTTCTTCGACAAAGAATTGTCAAAGAGCAAAGACATAGTATGGGCTCAAAATCTACCAAGGCTGTAGTTGTAGACCTAAACCCTAAACCGATTCTACCAAGGCCGCCCCTCAAAGGTCCAAAATCTCATTCTGCTTTGGAGGTTCCCGAAAACATGAGGAGGCCAAAGCGGAAAGCTAGGGCTACGCAGAGTTTGAATGATTGGGATACTTCTGATAGTCGAGGTCGGCTGCATTATCCTTCGAGGCGTGACGATATCCTACGAGGGCTTGCAAAGGTGCAAGCAATGGAAGCAGCAAAGATTGAAAGTTCAGAAACCAAAGAAAAAAAGTGGGAGAAAATGTGCGAATAACAAAGACAAGTTTTAGAATCCATCAATTTTGTAGTCTCTTTTACCATGAGTAGAATGATTGTCAAATTGTAAGTACTCAGAGAAATTGAGTATGTACGGGCATATTGTAGTTACTATAAATAGCATAGCAAATATACAAAAACTAAACACGGAGGAGGTGCTACGACATTTAACTATGAAGCACTTTATTGTTTTCACATGGATTTCGGAAAATCAAAAATAAACTCAATGATTCGTTTGTTTTCACTGTAAATGATCTATTCTATTGCAAATGACACAGTTCCTCAAAGCTTCTTAATTGATCATGAACTCATTCGCTTGATTAATTTCCTTGAAAGCACCTTTTGAACCATCGCATTATTAAATTGATTGTCATCATATAAAATCACCTCTTCTATCTCTTTAGATGCAACTTCTTGTTGATGTTGAGAAAACAGTTCTATTTATCATTGAGTTCAACAACTCTTTGTGAAATGAGGCTTTGGTTTTCAATTTTTGAAGTCTTAAAATGACCATTTTGTCTCATTTTAATGAATAAGGCCATCTTCCATAAATAGTCGACATGTTACAACAAAGAATTCTACCTACTACACTAACCAAACTAAGAGCACACTCCAATATTGAAGGCAACTAGACAAATCTGGTGGTTAGTTTAAAGTTAGCTAAATGTAATTGTCAAATTTCCTATTTTACTTTGGAAGTTTAGGCTATTTTCCTGTTGAAATCTAGAAATTATTTGAGTATCATATGAGCATCATCCGAGCATCATCAGGTTTCAAATAGAAATTGCTGAATAATTTCACTCAAAAGAGGTTGATAATTGGATCATTCCAGAAACTCCTCGATCAATACATTTGGCCCTGCGAGTCGGCTACCGCCCTGGGCCCTCACATGTTCCGGCTTCGAGCTAGGGCTCCTGCATAATGTCATCGCTGAGAAGATGCAGACCAGGTTGCGAGGAGGCTGAGGGCGCAGACTGACAGAGGGCGCCATTCTTATATTTTTGATGTAATTTGGGGAGTGATTCGAGCTACTTGGCATGTGCTTGTGTCGTGCTGCCAACTTGTATTTGCAAGGTTTGAAACGCGGTTCAATTGGCGGTTGTCGAAGGGGGAGTTTGACGTTTAGAGTTTGACAGGGATTCGTGTTTCGTCTTTGTTGGTTCGGGTTTGGGCACAAGCTGCTCGGGTTGAACGACTCCATGTAGTTGGAGGAACTTGTTGTGTGTGGTTCTGCAATTGACGAGTTGCCCAATTTACACTTGTTGAGGCATTTACAACAGCTGGAAATGGAATGTATCGAGTCTACGGTGATGCCGTGGTTTGGCAGCTTCATTGCCTTGGAAGCACTCGTCCTTCATAATTTGCCAGAGGTTACGGACATACCTGGCATGCGCTTGTTGACAAGGTTGAAAAGGCTGACAATATATTCTACCCCTAATCTATTACAGTTGCTTGAGTTGGGTGACTGGATGGCATTACAATACCTCTGGCTACAAGACTGGTGTAGTGTGGTAGGGAACCTTGAGTTACCAGATCTTCACAACCTCATACACTTGGAAGTTTTGTGGATTTCCGCAACCCCAATCAGAAGGTTACCAAGCTTGGAACGCCTTCCACAACTCAGGGAGTTGCATTGCTCTGACACTTTGTTAGCGGAGTTACCCGTTCTCAATGGTTTGGACAAATTGGAGTCAATCAACCTTGGCAAATGCCTTGAGCTGACAAGCTTGGAGAAGTTGGGAACCTTGCCTGCATTGACAAGCCTGAATGTTTCATTGTGTCCTAGTTTGACGAGATTGCCAGATTTGAGAGGCTGCAGGAGTATGGAGGATATCGAGTTTAGTAGGAGCCTGGGTCGAGAAGACATGAGGGCCCTGGCAACTTTACCTGCGCTCGACATGTGGGGTTGGGACGATGTTTGTGTGCCCTTCTCTGAGTTATTAGAAACGATGTCATTGGATGAGGTCGTATTGCATTTGGAAGCAAAGCAAATGAAGTATTTCACCACGTTTCAGACAAGGACATGAACTGATCCGGAGACCTGGCTAGTGATGGCCAGTGATGGCCGGTGATTCCCATTCTTGTTTGCAACGATCCCTTTTGGCTTAGCTGAAAAGGGATACTAATTTTGAACGAGACTTATCAGCAATTAAAGGTATTTTATCAAATATGATCTGATTTTTGAATCAGTAAACGTATTCTTCGTTTGCATAGTGTTCTTGAAAGTCATCCATCATGCTTTGGGGCTAAGACACATTCGTCATAAGCTTAGCAGGTAGTGAGCATTAATTATCAACTTTTTTGAATAGGTTCGTTTTTTTGTTTCCATAGTGTATCCAACTATCATTTATCAATCACTTTTTGGCTACACATTCCTTGAAGGTGAATACCTAAAGGTAGAAAGTGTTCTCCACAAGTGACAATTTGAGAAGAGTTTTTGTAAAGTACTATTTGGAAGAGTGTATTGGAATTGATATTCAAATAAAAGTTTTAGATTTTTTGTTTTAGACTCCATTGGTATTGCCTAGATTGGTTAACAGGGTTGCTAGCAGGCGAGCTTGTGAGCGTGAGCCCATGAGCCTGTGAGCCTGTGAGCGGGAAATTTTTTTTATTAAAAAAATGTGAGGGACCTTTGACCATGGATGTAGGTGTCTTTTTTAAAAAAAAAATATGAGTTCATTATTAAAAAATTTAACTTACTTACAAACTTAAATGAAATAAAAAATTGCAACAATCAATTATGATTAATTTTTATAGAAAATATAGAATGCAAAATTGTGAAGGGAAATAAATCATACTAAAGATGTAGCCATAAAACACACAATGAAATCAAATCATATTGAAAATGAATACGTAACTATTTGACTCATAAGATATGTCGATCTCATGAATCTAAGTTGCAGTGGACTCAGTTGCAGATGCCAAGCTATTCTCAGACTCTGAAGTCTCTTTTCCCTCTGATGTTGATCCATCTATGAATTGCAAAACATTAAGAGCATATGTATCTTTTATACGTTTTGGTTCTAAGCTACCAAAGTTTGCAAACGCTGATGCTAATTGCTCTACATAAATTGGGAGATCAAAAGACTTTTCCGGACTTAGAACAAGTTTGCGTCTCTTCCTCAATGCATTAGCGGACATCAGTTTTTGACGCCTGCAAAAAGAATAGATAGAATATTAGAATTACAAAATAGAAGAAGTAGTATGTAAAGGGAGACTCCAAAAATATGAAAAACTTACTTACTAGGTTTAGTTCGGCGAGGAAATTTTCGAGGCACTATAGTCATGGCGTCTGGATCTTGTGAAGATGTAATTGGTGGTGGTGGTTGCGTTTCAGTTATTATCACATCTACTTCAGTGGTTTTCTTCGTGGGTCTAAGGACACCATTAAAGACATTATTGTCCTCCTCCAAAGCCACTATATGTCGTCCCGTACCGCGACATGCTGTAATCGATGCACCTACAATTTACAAAATGCAATTCATGATATGAATGAATCACTATGTCAATAGATATATAAAAAATCAATTATTGAAATGAAAACTAACCAGTAGATGCTGTGCAGTCCAAAACCAAGTCTCCTTCTTCAGTTGTCCCTTCTATAAGGAATTGGAAGAGCCTACTATCTTTTTCGCGAGGGCCTCGCCATGGAATTTTGGTTTCTGGATTGATCAACATGGTATCTTCAGTTGTGTAGTTAATTAATGTGTCATCCTTGCGGAGGTCTACTTTCGCCTTCTGCATTGCTTGTGACCGCTTCAAAAAGAACTTCGACTTTTGTTTATCACCAAGGTCCTTCACTAGAAGAGTGATTCCAAACTTCAAAGTCTGGAGTCATAAAAAAATATATATATTAGAATTGAATACAACAATTTCAGAATGCCAATTTCCATTAAAATCATGAAAACATTTGAAAACACTAACCGTTTCGGAGTCATCCACAGCTGAGGTTAAGTGCATACGATTGATGCCCAACCATTCCTTCTTCTTCACCAATGAAGGATAAGACTCACACAATCCTGCAATAATGCCCTTTGAATCGGCACACCATGACTGAAATACTATCATGCAACCATGGTCTTGTAAGTGCATATCTGCAAAGAGGAAGGCCGATTGAATGGCCTCATACTCTGGGTCTGAATTCCATGAAGGTATTGCATTCTCTAAAGCAGATACCTCTGGAACAGGTAAATTCTCTTGGCAGTCAAAAAAGATGAGGTCCACTAAGGGTGCTCGGCTCACTTTACCTCCATACATACAGGGCTTCCCTAATGCGAACTGCAGAAACAAATTAATTGAAATAATCAATATTTCATATAGCAATTGAAAATTTTAAAAATCCCCCCCAAAAAGATTCAAAGTTTTAGGAAAAAAACAATGCTTACCTTGTTTAGAAAGGTCTCAACTTCACTATAGCATGTAGGTCCCTCAGACTCCATGTTATCCATAATATCAGCAATAGAGACGTTCAAGATCAATTCCTCTGAAGTAACGTCTGCATCATCACTAACAACTATGACCTCAATACCTTGTGTCACCATATCCTCTGTGAAATCTGGAAGTACTGCCTTTCTTTTCATTCCACTTTGCGATCCACTTTGCATGTGCGAGTTTTGATCAACCGTTGAAGAGGTTGGCACTTGTTTGTTCCCTTCTTCCTTCTTTTTGCCTTTGTTTTTTCCCTTGCCCTCCTCTTTTTCCTTCTCCTTCTCTACCAACTTCGCAAGTCGCTCTGCTTCTTTTTTCTCCTTGTTCTCACGAATCTCCTGCTCTTTGTTTTCTTTCTTCTTGTCAACAACCATCCTCCTTGCAATTGCTCTCTTCTTCTGTTGATTAGTGTAGTTGTTGAATTCGGGAACCTCTACATCAATGACGCCGAGACCATCTAATGATTTTCGAAGTTCCACCTCTGATGGATGAGTGAATGTCAATGGACAATCTAAATACCATGCACCACCACTAAGATGAACTGTGGTGAATGTCTTCAGTTGGCTGGATGTATACATGCATTCTTCAGAACTCTGATCCAACCATGTGGTCAGAAATGGAGGAAGATCCTCCCTAGAGATGGCGTTCTTTTGTAAGAGCTCATACTTGAAGTACCTATGATAAGAACATAAAAAATTTAATAATAATGACATATCAATATTTGAATACTCATTAAAATATCAATGTTTAGGGTTATTTCACAGAACTGACCACTTCAACTTCAAAAAACGAATCAGAAACATGTGTTCACTACAAAAGTATTCTAGGCATCCAAAGAAGTTCTACTATGCACGACTATTCTATAAAATAATGCTATAGTGAGGGTACAATGAAGGTTTACGACTCCCCCTGTTGGACCTAATGCAGGTTTGGGGGGGGTTTCATCGTACCGTAGCCTTCAATGTTGTCATTGTATTTTAGAAACTAATTCACTTCATTTAAAAAACTCAAACACTCAAAACAAATAACCACATATACTAATCTTCTAAGAAATTGATGAAACATAATATCTAAATTCACTTAAACATACCGGAAAATAACTCTACGAACAGCGTCATTTGAGCCATCATAATTTAAGAAGGTTTCGGACTTCTTGAAAGGATTCGATCCCTTCAAAGTTGGGCCGAAACCTTGATCCCAAATCTTCCTCCTCCATCCCTCTATATACTCTGAAAGATACTCCGGTTGAAGAGGGACTGCCATATTGATTGTGAGGCCATCTTTCTTCACCACATTGTCGAAGTATTCCACTACGCAATCCTCAATCTACAAGATGTTCTTGTTAAATAATTTTCATTGTTATCAAACATTAATAAAATGCACCACTTCAAGAAAATGACATTACAGACATAAAGCTATTTCACATGAAAAAAATCACTTACCCCTGCCCACCAGACCCATTTATTGAGGAAGGGACCCAACTTCTCTTCAGAAACTGGCTTTGGAGGGAAGCGTCTAGCATCCCGTGAAGGTACGGACGAGTTCCACCACTTCAACAACTTTATCTTCTGAGTTGCAGAGGTATTGCAAGTAGCTATCATCTGGAGCTTTTCCAAAGTCATTTCCGGAACTTCATTTGTGGTCCAATGCTTTTCAACCTTCAAAGTCACATAAGATTTTATCAACATCAAATTAACAATTCAAATAAAACATGCAACAACAAATTCATGCTTCAAATGCATTCAGCACCTCTTCCAGAAATCCTGGACCATGAGCAGGGTTTGCCACTGCAAGCAATTTCCCCATTTTCACGTATAACTTAGCTGCCTTCTCTTTAGCTCTTGTCCTCATGGCATTAGCCACTCCCTCATCGCTTTTATCATCCACTGCTGTCACTTCATTGTACTTTCGTACTGCAGCATCCGCTCCTTGTGCTATCTCTTACTACAAAATATCATCAGTATCATTTCAGTTACATCAATTTTGTTAATGCTTTAGCCTTTGCTATCCAATAATGATAAATACTGAAAGATATATAACATTGTCAGAACATTGAGACTCTCACCCGAAAAACAAATGCTGTGAAGACCTCAATTGGCATGGAATACCATGTTTTCCTCACTCCTTGCATACCACAACGTTTCCTCTCAGAAGGTCTCAACATTTCATTGAACTTTTCAAAAGGCAGAAGTCCATATTTTTGAACACGGTACAGAGTGTGAACCAAATTGGTCTTCACATGGGAATCCTCCGTTGACCTACAATTCATACAATACAATAAGTATTTTGCTGAGACATATACAAATTCAACCTAGGAATTCTGAATGTCAAAGCTCAGAAACCAAAAACCTTCAAATTATGATGTCATTTTACTTACTTGTTGATGTCATGCATAATTTGCATGACCAACTCTATTCTGCTCTTTGTATCCAAAATTATGGTGTCCACCGAAATGTGCCAAGACCGGTCCGCAACATGCAACCTAGAAATATGATTCATCCAAGCCAAGCGACGGTGATTTCCATCGCAGATAAAGAACTTGGAGTTCTTTAAGTGACTCAGCTCCGGGACAGAATTAAGAAAATCATTGAAGATTTCATTTTCTGCCTTCCATATAGGGCCCCAAGCCTCCATGTCAGCTGCTGAGAATTCCGAGGACTCCCTAGCCTCATTAGTTGTGGACACATAGAAAACTGCGGCTCCATCCCGATATCCATGAACAAACTCTTGCTCAAGTTTAACAAGATCACAAGAGAGGGTGGGTCTAACCATTAGCATAGGTACCAATCTACACAAAGGTATGTGCATTCGTGAGTGTTTTTGAGGCCTCATCCTCAAACTCTCAATAGTGGCCACAGAGTCCACCTTCTGCAATCGTCGAAGTTCATCTTCCAGCAACTTCGTCTCCTCCTCCTCCTCCTCAACATTCACCTTTGCATTTCTTTCTTCCTGAGTGCCAATTTCTGGTTGACCTCTTTCATTGGTAGGTGGAGATGATAGAACTTCCTCTGGCTGTGATAGATTAATTGGTGACTCCTCCATCTGCAATATCATGTACATTTTTTAAGTCAATCAAGAAGTATGAATATGTCTTCATGAAATTACAATTTAAATTTATACAACAAATCTTTACTATGATGGTAAAAAGTGTCTCATTACAAAAAATTGTAAAAGTAATACGTAATGAAAAGAAATATGATAACACCAATGGTTAAGTAATACAAATGTTGAAGCAATGGAATGGTGTCTACTCCTTCTAAACTCAATCAATTTCTATAGTACCATCTAAGTCGGAGCTCAAGTGGATGAGGACAATTTCATGCTTGCCCAAACCAGAGCTGCAAGCACAATCTCTAATATCCTCTATTATTGGACTAGAAATTGAGATTGACGTTTCAGAATTCGAGCTACTATACTCAGTCTCAGAACTCTCAGGAGAAAACACTGGTTGTTTTCGTTTTCGTTTGTTGGGGTCGCTGAACCTACTGCAACAAGGTTCATCTAATTCATCAGCGGCTCGGTCACAAGCATCAAGAATGTCTCCAAGGCTTACCAAGTCAGTGTCTTCATGAGGCAATGATTGGCTACCTATGTTGACAATCCTGTCTTCTGGAGTTGTAAGTTCCGAAGTACGCGCAACATCTATAATATGGGTTGCCACATTGCTTGGCAATGATAAAGGTGCATGCTCGTTCAGACTCTCATCTATATCCATCTGCACAAGCATTATAAGAATGAGGTAGGCCAATGACAATGAAAACAAACAAAAAAACTTTTATAACAAATAGGAAGAAAAACCAAATGACAAATGGGAAGATAAAATAAATATCAAAACGTTGCTATATTATTGTAAATTCTATTGACTTCATAAATGTATACAACTTAAATTGAACTCCATAATTGCTTTGTAGAACTTACCTTATGCAAGAAAACACTAAAAAAGTGGAAACTCTAAATTACCCCTCTCAATTCCTCCTATTTCTCATGACATATTTTTATTCAACACTAAAAATGAGAATATCATAATTCTACAAGTCTTTCTTTGGTTTGCAAGACCAGATATGGGGGTACATTAAGATACTCCTAGGAATGTCGTCGGATCCGACGGCCTTCCTGGGGTTATGTAGCCATACCCCCATTATTGGTCTTGCTGACAAAACATGACTGTCAATTTGGATTTATTTACATTACAACATGAAATTCACATCCCCGTGAAACTCTCACATAGACACAACTAAGACTAACATTAATGTATGAATATAGCAAGATTATAGACAATATAAATATTTATCTCCTCACATTTCAGCTTCCACGAACAAATAACAGGCATTTATATGAATATTTCAAACATTTTCTTCGAATATATGGTTAAACGAGCAAACACTGTCATAGTCATTCCAAGAGAAAATGTTCTACCAAAACCAAGTGATTGAAATTGGCATCTCCCTCCACGTGGCATGCCACTAACGCTGACAAGGACCATTGATGTTGAAGTATTAAACTAATTAAAACATTCAACATGGAAAGAGAGAAAAATTAGGACAACTTCAAGGAGGTTTAAAAAGCCCTACAGTCACTTCCACAAGACAAAAAAGAATTATTTTCCTAAAAACATTGGATTGGTTGGTCGCCTCATCATCCGTACACCTTCTTCCAAGACCAAAAATGGGGGTAGCGGGAGCTACCCCAAGGAACCCTATCGGACCCGACGGGGTTCCTTGGGGTAGCTCCCGCTACCCCCGTTTCTGGTCCTCCTGCCCGGTTGACTTGTTGGCCGTTCAAAGATATCGGGGAAATCTCTAGTTAAATAATTTAAGTAATGTTAATCAACTAAATAAAAAAAATATTTATTAAAAAAAATATTTTATTTTAAAAACAAATTACTAGATAATATGTGTACCGATCGATAATATCCATTACAGATGTGGTACCCCTCACACTTGCATCTATCTACCGATCAAAGAATCAAAGAACACTAGCATTAGATATTTTACAGAAATTCATCATTCTCAAATTTTTGGAAAGAGAACATGTGAGAATTTTTTCAAGACTATTGCTTTGCCCAGTTGCATTGACGTCTGAGGCGGTGGTAAGATCGAATTCAGTAAAACACGGGACGAGCTGCACTGCTATTTAGGGTTAAGAGTATGAAGCATCTATTTAAGGGGAGGATCGAAAGAAAATTTAACCCTGCAGGCAATAGTTGGTTAGGGTAGGAAGCATCTGTTCGATTCAAGAGAATCTAATGGGGCCAGTAAGTCCAGAAAGGGGGGTAGCGCGAGGTACCCCCGACAACCCCGTCGGGTCCGACTGGGGTCCCTGGGGTCCCTGGCGCTACCCCCCTTTCTGGACTTCGAAGTGAAACCATTCATCTTCCGAGTATTCCAGGGAGCGTAGGCGTAGGCTCCGGAGATGCACTGGGGTCCTTCCAACTTCGCTTGAACCACATTTCCCACGTCGATCCCCGGTACGATCGAAGCAGGGAAAGACCCATCGATGACGGTGTAAGACGGTCCGTTTTTTTACTATACAAGAATCGATTCCCGGAAATCATAATTCACTGAACTAAAATCTGTAATCAGATCTACGCTTCAGACTAGTAAAGAGCTGCACCTTCCAAACTGAATTTGACGAACATCAATGATGATCGATGTGCATGGGGAACACAACTGGAAAGCGGACAAATTGAAAAACTCGGAACTGCTACCCCCGTTTGCAGACTTCGAAGATAGAATTATGAACTTACAGTTTTGCGGTTTAGGGGGGTGCAGGTTGCAGACATGTACTGGGGTCCTCTCAACTCCGACTACTAGATATTTTCCACATCGACCTCTGGTACGACCAAAGTAGGAAGACTAATCGATCAGGCGTTACGACAGTCCGGGTATTTTTAAAATACCCGAAACCTATGTCATTCAACTGCCGGCAAATGCAGAATTACTTAACTGTGTAGAGAATCTGCAATGGAATCTACGATTGAAACTTGGAAGGAGCTGCACCTTCGAAATAAGATTCGACAAACATCAGGGTGATCAGCAGTACGATGTGCATGGGGATAGAATTTACGACCTGAGAAGCAGTTCGATCCTCTGAACTTGACAAAAGCATCTGCCTATGCGTCCATGGATCTTAACTTGTATGCATTCGGAGTTCAACCGAGGCTTTCACTGCTTGCCTAATAATTATTCAGGACCAAGAAATCATCTCCAGATGGAACTTCAACAAGAATACCTCAAGTACAAAATACTAAGTTCACAAGATTTCTAAGTTCGTGTGTGTCTAGAAATTAATAGCACCTGTAGCCAGTCGCTTCGAGGCCAGTAGGTTTCAAAATTACTTAAGACGAAGATTGGATTTGTACACTAGCTCAATATCTACAGACTTGAAACAGCGAGAATGAGGCCGGCTCTTAATCAAGAACATCCTGTACAAGTGCTGTCCATCATGACTGCACCGAACAAATCTCTCTTGAAAAAAAAACTACATGTATCAACCGGACTGCATGAAAACAAAAAAAAATATAAGATGAGGTCGGTGATTACTTGCTCTGTGTCTTCGATGCGAGCCGCCAACCTTGTTTGCGAATCTTCACTTCCCAGTCTTCCACGCCTCCTCGTATTCCTCATTGTGAAGTAACGGTGCTCATGCTGCCAAATCGTGAATAACAGGAACAGGAACCCAAGTGCTTCAGAATTGAAGGCACCACGGAATAGATTGCAAAGACCACCAGATGTGAGAAACCGACGAGTTCAAGCCGAGATTTATACCACAGGTTGTCATAATCTGAAATTCAGAAGGACTTCGAGAATTACATGTGGACCCTCAACCGCAACCATGTGCAGAGGAGCTTTCATGGACGCCGGCAATCCAGGTTCATTCACTGGCGGCTTCCTATCCCAAAATAACCAGCCGTCTGTAAAGGTGAGGCGTTCAAATTCTTCAGCGATGTCGCGACCCAAATGACACCTACTAGCTCCCAGCAGCTCACTAGGTTCACCCCAGTCCACTTACAGCGTCACTTGGTCACCAACTGCCTAACACTGCACATGCCAAGCACCCACAATGTTAGTCCCCATTTCCAACTCATTTGCCAAGTCCCAGTCACCGGGACTACTAGCACACACTCCCATCGTGACACCGGGCATGTCACTTAGTAACATGGGGCGGAACTTCCACCTTAATGTGCAAGAACCCATGGTGGCACTACTCACCATGGTCCTAACCGCCCTTGAGTGTCACCCCGCTCCATGCTAGCCCTTTTGCATTTGCTACTCATTCACTAGAGGTAACCGGCACTCACAACTCGGGACACATCCAATGAGGCCTAGCAAGGAGTGGGACTCCACCCAACCGATGCCACGGGACACACACAAGTGTCCCATGGTGCCTTGAAGTGGTGGTGAAGTCACCACCACCAACCATGAGTCACCGGGACTCACCAAGGCTTCAAGAGGGAGTGAGGAGGGAGACCAACCCCTCCTATAGTACTCTCTGTGGTATTCGGCAGACCCCCCCGTCCTAGGTCGAAGGAAGTCCTTGGATAACCTTGGGTTGTGGAAGACCACCCACTTCCAACCCAAATCGCCAAGTTTCGTCACCGTTTGGACTCCCGAACTTCCAACCGGCGTAACTTTGCGCTCCGAGCTCCAAATCCAACATGCGAGCCCATTTTAGACATCTACGCGACGAGTAGATGCCGATGGACTGCTCACTCGTCCCATTTGGACAAGTTCTCGCAAAGTTATGGCCCTCTAAAGATTCGGATGCACCGGGGGAGGCGTCACGCCTTCACCACGGCTCTTCTTTTGGCCATAACTTTTGACTCATATCTTAGAACCTCGTAATGCTTGTCATTCTAGGTTCCTTGTGTTCATAGCTTTCCAATGATATGCCACATGCCATACTTTGTTGTGGGCTTCATTGAAAACCCCTCACACCTAGCCCTCAAGTGTCCCGGCGCCACCGGGACCCAGTCAACTTTGAGCGGCCATAACTTTTCGCTCACAACTCCGAATTGCGCGTTCTTTGCGCCATTAGAAGCGTATTGTCAAGAGCTTTCCAAGCATGTGTGGCACTCTCATGTTCATTTCAAAACCAGGGCGCTATTGCGCCCTGTTTGATCGGGAGTCTCTTCATTCTCCCTACCTAGTCTATTGCAAGGCTTGGGAAGTCACCCCCAAGGTCCCCCCTTGCGCACTAAGGTACATTTGGGCACCCCAAGTAGATAGGGGCGTGACAAGCGAGGTATTCAAGGGTACTTTGAATCATGATGTGCCAAAAATATAAAGGGAGATGGTACATGAGTTAAGGCTGGTTCGCACCACGTCTTAAGGGAGTATTGTTGCAAGGAATAAAATGCTGTAAAAGCCTGGCGACTCCTGGATTTGGTCCGGGAATTTTGATGAGACATTCTCACTGCGCACTACTGAGAAGATTCTTCTCGCACTGCATGGTTTCGGAGAAGTCCAAGTGAGCCATGGGATGGCCAGGGTGAATTGACCCCCGTCCTTGCCCTTGCCTTGCAACCCGTGGAATTTTCTATTTGCAAGGTTTAATTTTTTTTAAATTTTGAATTTATTTTTGCAATCAGAGGCCCCAAATTACCTCGGAGGAGATGCAAGAATTCTCAAAAAAATGGCACAACATAATTTTTTTCTGTCAAACCAAAGTTGACCGGGCCAATGAAGGGGCCAATTCTCCCTACGCCCATGGGACTGGTCTTATAAGTTGAATATCATGAACGCATGATACTGATTAAAAATTTGAGCTTGTTTCGTTTACCTTTGCAATCTAAAGAAGCCCAAAGACAATTGAGAACACCTACGAGCAACACTCCAAAGTTTTTTACTTTCAATATAGCGCACCAAAATACATGCTCAGTTGTGTTGGGATCTTCTTTCGATTACCAACAAGATTCAACAAAATTGAAGTTAGAGTAATAATAGGAACTATGATCAAATCCTTAGTAGGGTGCTCATGGATGTACATGTCTTACTGCTGGGTAACATTTGTATATCAAATCAGAACTCAAGTTAATTCAAACAATGCAAGATACATTTTTTGCTACATTTTTCTAGTAGAAACAATTTTATTTTCAACTATTTAGTGGCTACTTGGATAATAAGGAAGTCTTGTCTTTGCCCTTAAGTCATGAGCATTCTGGAATTTTTTACAGGTAAAACACGCAATATAAAATAAAATAAAACATCTAGCAATTGAATTAACCTCTAAAGTCCCAAGGCATGTTTCGGGAAGAAATTGTAAAAAAATGTGACATTTTTGTGTAGTGAGCAAAAAATTAAAGAAAATATTATTTTTCCTAAAATTCAACTATATAAGTTGGAACTAGAATACTATAGGAATGTAGGGAAATGAATCATTTCTTGAAAATGAGGAAGGAGGGATTCAATATGGACTCCGCATAGAGGACTTGCCCTCTAGTACAAAAGAAGTGCAAGTAAACAGTTGGACTTATCAGGTCTTGCCTTTCTGCATTACAACCTTAATACCCACTCGATTCCTCTTGGTTGTGTCTCCATGGTACTACCTGCAGCTATGATTTAGGAAATAGAATGTTTTCATTGAAGGGGCCCCCTAGATTGTGGAAGAATAATCCAAGCTCAAGTTCATTCCTTTGGTTCTATTTTTGCCTCTGATAATAATTATAAGTGAACTCCAAGTAAAAGGCGGATTCTATGCAAATTATTTTATTAATAATGCTTTAAAAAACCAGAAGGAGCATCATGGATTAAGAAAGCAACCATGAAGTTGGAGAAGACATTGGATTCTGATCTGTAAAGATTTTTATTCTAATTTGGTAAAAGCCATGATGTTAGTGACATTTTGAATTTTGATTCTCATTCTTCTAGATAGTATTTGATTCTATAGGCTTCTTGTCGTACACAAAGAATAGGTTATTCTATGGTATTTTATTGTTTTCTTGTCCTATATGAAGAGTTGATTTTCCCATACTTAGTTGCATTTAGAGATTTTTTCCCGTGAACATCAGAAGTGCATTGCTTCAAACATTGCATTTAGACCGTGCATCCAAGTACATCAATGATATGGAATACACGTACGAATTTATAGCAAAGGATGTTTCAAACCTATTACACTCTTACAAGACATGTCATAACCAAATGTATTGAAAGAATTTGGACTTATGTTTGTCTCAGTAGCTTAGTCTAAGTCATGTCATTTTATTTTGTATGATTGGCGTGCAAGTACTTCTATTGTGGATGCATTGAATGTGTTGATTAAAGCCGCCAACAACAATAAATGCTTCACTGTATGGCACTATGATTGGAATTTTTTTAAAGTTATTTTCCAACTGTTATTTTTCCAGACACTTCCAGTTTACTTAGTAACTTCCATCCTCCTTTATTTTCACTAGTTCCACAGTAACAAATCCATACACTATAAGAAAGCAAATATTCATTGACAAGAGATCAAAGACTGCCTTCTTTGATCCATATTGTTCTCCAAGAGCAAAGTTTGAATCATGGCTTGTATTCGTGTAGATGGCCATGACATTCCCCTAGTGTTTCCAGTAGATGAAGGTGGACATGCTAGAGTTCTAAGCCATCTATTGCACGTCCGCTTTAGATTTGTAGAGTCTTCCATCTATGTCGAAGAAGAGAGAATGTCTGAATCAGGAGAAGTGCAGCAATCAATTCCAATATTGAAGTCTACAGAGGAAGGAAGGAAGTGTTGGTATCTTCCTATTGGAAACTATAGAGCGTATGGACTGCCACTGTCTATGGTAGGTGCATCAACAGGAATTCGAAGTCGGCAGTCAGATAACTCTTCTGTAGATATGCCATACGTTGCTCATATGGTTTCACCCAGTCCTAGTCGTGAAGCTCTTCCAGTCCTTCTTGATAATTCTACTCTCCGCCCAGTGAAAATTGAGAAGTTAGATGCCATCATAGAGTTGTCAAGTGAATCAGAAGGAGAGTCCCCTGACTTAGCAGTTCACAAAAATGCATGCAATATCAAAGTTGCATGGCAAGAAAATACTTTGGTGAAGCCACTGTCAAGCACCCCATCAAACAGTGGAGGTCGAACTCAAGTGTCCCGTCCTCCATTGCATCCAGATGTAGGGAATCGAGTGAGTATAATGGAGTCTTTGAGGGGATTAGGGAAAATGCATCGTTCACGGAATGAGTTGTCGATGACGGACTTGAACAGCATGAAGCACCATCGCGTACAGTTTCTTCCACCCGTCTTCAATGGAAATGTCATATTTGAGTTGCCTCCATGTCGTTCATCTTCTTCTTCATCAGCGGCCAAGAACTTGGAGGGAATGGACAAGAGATATGATGGACACCCATGGTGCAAGTTGGTGACCACAAACATTCACAACTCCGATAAGTTGAAGTTCCGTAAGTCATACTGCGCTGGTCATCTTATTTGTCTAAATGTAGAGTGTGACTATCTGAAGAGGGCTTCAAAGCACAACGAAACTGAGTGGAGTGGTTCAACAACCTTCGCTTTCACAATAGGGGATACTCCTCCCAGAGACTGCACTCTAGTTTGCAAACTTTGTAAAAAAACTCCTACGTGTCTAAGCACCTGTGATGCTAGGATGTACTACTACTATAGTGAGAATCCAAAAATGACTAGGGCCGCTATTCATTTCGGAGATCATGCTCACCCTATTGCTAAAGGCATGTATAGAGATTCTGCAGAGAAGATTAGTGAATTGATTGCAGAACAAGTGGCCCGAACACCAACGGCGACGAACTCCGCCATTGCTCTATCGGCAAGCAAAGACTTTCTTACAAACTATCTATTCCACAACGGAAATGGAGAGAAGAAGATGTTGGAAGGGGAGGAATTGGAGGAAGTAATGGATCGTTTCCAGTATTTGAGTAGTCCCAACATTCGGAATGTGATTTCTTCATTTCGCTCAAACAATAGAGGAGGAGTCATAGACAACATTATGACCATGAAGAGAGACTCAAAGTTTGAGTACATTCATGATAGCGTTTTTCCTGGACAAGGAAAGGAGAAGGTATACCTTTTCAAGATGCTCACCGAAGGACCTGGTAGTGGAGTAGATTTGGTGAAGCGTATGCAACCAGGGGGAAATCTGCAGAATGCATGGATGATGTTTGACCACGTGAAGCGTGTGAAAGATTGGACCACAATGGCTTGCCACGTGTACGATTCTGAGTACAAAAAGGTAATGACCATTGCAACATGTGATATGCAGTCCGAAGACACAGAAATTCAAGTGCAATTTTGGAGGTCATTGAATGTTGTAATGTCAAGACATGGACTGGATCAACCAAACTTCAAAGGGTTCATGGCAGATAGTGCTATGGCCAATTGGAACGTAGTTCGAATTGTTTACGGAAGTGGATGTGCCAATGACAAAATGGAGAATCGGGAGAGGACATGCTTATTGCATTGGAGTACTTCTCTCCAAAAACATACTCAGAAATACATAAAGGAAGCATTTCAACAACAGCACAATACACTGTGCAAACAGTATAAAGATGCGAAAAGTATAGAAGAGGCAGAGACACGTTACCTAGCAATTCGTTCATGGTGGTTATCATCAGGTGCTACTACGGAAGATGCACTTCATCACTTGGAGCATTGGTTGGCATTTTGGCATTTCAGATATCGACAGTGGGGGGGCTTCATGCAAATGGTAAGTAAATATTTACTTTTGTGTATGTCAGTTTGTGAGCATACAAAGAAGTTGTAGTCATGTTCGACTTGGAAAATGCAAATTGTAATTAAGTTTAGTGATTAATGAATAGCCATGTGTATGCATATTTGTAAGCAAATGGAAATTGTACCTAAAATCCGAAGTAGGGGTATTGTTGTGGACCTTGAAACACTTGTCGGATTTGATAGGTGTTTACATGATAATTCACGGTTTCATTCAATTTTAGTGACAAAGGTAATTCTGAAGAGGGGTTTGGATACAAGATTCTATTGTCATTGTGAAATAATTTACTTCTTGACGTACTTGTTTGAATACAAATAGTATTCTTTTTGTAGTTCATTCAGTAGGAATGCCTTTCATCCCATATGAACTATACATGCACATAGTTGATGGTGTTCACAATTTTCTGTAGTTTTAATGAATAAAAGTAATTATGAGAAGTAATTTTGATTATTGGGTGTATGTCTAGGATTTGAATTTGGAGGAAATGGCAGACATGCCTTCATGCAATCTATCAGAGACGGTTCATAATAAGTGGCTTCAAATGTCTGGCAACCAAGGAAACAATTTGTTTGATGCCACATGTGATGATAGCATCCGTGCATGGATGCAAATGACAAACTATCGTGCATATTTGAGAGGCCATGCCTCTGGTTCCGGTCCGTCAAAGGGGGAGTTGAAGTTGAGAGCTGCAAGACGAAGTGGAGACCCTAAAAAAATGGCTGAAGCGTTGAATTCCTTACCCGGGTCTGAAGGAATTGGAAGTCGTATACCACATTTGGAAGGAGAAGAGATCTTTAGAAGCACAAAGAGGAAATTGGACGTCCCGATTGGCGACGCAGGAGACTCACATCGACCAGACAAAGTGAATTTCTCTCAACCTCGTGTCCGAACAAGGTCTGCTATTCCTCCTACAAACTCTTTAGAGGGCAAAGGAAAAGAACCAGAGTCAAATAGGTATAACCATGTCACAATTGCTTTTGAAAGCGATTATAACACATCAAAATGGCACATTGCAAGGATCAGCCACAAATCTAATGCTAAGTGTCAAGCTCAGCAGCGAGGGTCAAATATGAAGTGCATTGCTCGAATTGCAAGAGGACGAAAGGGAACACCAGCTCCAACTTATCGTAGTAGAAAAGAAGATTATGGAACTAAACGAGAAGTATTTGCAGACTTCTGGTTTTGTGCAGATGATATTGAACGATGTGTGAAGGGTACAAAGCGTAAGTGGGTAATAGATTGGCCAGATGTCCCAGAAATTTGGCCTATTTTGACAGGGACAAACCTCAGTCGAGATGAGACTTTGCTATTGCAACATGCTGGCTTTCGGCTACAAGAACAACCGACATTGTCACCACGTCGCTTGTTCAGTATGTCAAAGATATTTGAAAGTATTGTGTATAATGAGGTCCCGCCAACAAATGCAGATGTGTACCCCACAGTGAGGAACAATCGAACCATACGTCGAATAGCAAATGCACCAACTGCAGAACAACGCAATAAGTGGGAGAGTGCAGGCAATGTTAGAGGTCAAATTCTGGAAGTGACTTTGCTTCCTTTCCCGGGACTAGGTGCAATCATATCTCTGGAGACTGGGATAGATCAGAACACAAATGTGTATCGAGTAACAGTGGGTATGTTCCCTTCTTGCACATGCCCAGACTTTGTGAACATGTCTACTTCAGCTATTGGAGGACGTCAACAGTATGTGAATTGCAAGCACCTGTACTACTTGTATCGATATTTCTGCAAGATGGACATCCATAACGACAAATTCATTCATGCACCGAGTTATAGTTTCAATGAGTTGAAACTTCTTTTACTTCAAGCAGGAATAATCACTATGCCAGAATAGGCATGTAGTAGACTTCATATGTATTTCAGTGGTATTTTATTAATATATTTAAAATACTATTTAATTGATGGAAACTTAAAAAAAATGGAAGCTTGAAAATTGCAATTGAAAGCGAGAATGTAGTTATAAAAATATGAACATGAATGACATTTTCTTTTCCTTCTTTTGTGGTTTTTTTTTTTTAATTGTATTTTTCTAGTCTTTCTCCTTTTTTTTCCCTTAGTTATCCATTAGTATTTCATTCTTCTTGAAATTGACTTTCTCATGTTTCGTCATGCACTTGTATGTTTTTTAATTTTTTCCGTGCCCTAAGTCCATACTAATTTTTTTTCCTCCACTATTACTTGTAAACCCTTTTATTTTTCTATTATCTGTCATTTAGTACCCTCCTTCTTACACTGTACTTCCCTTTTTTTCCTTTCCTTTTTCTTTTCTTTTCCATGTCATTTCTTTTTCTTGGTTGCTTACCCATTTTCTAGGAAGACGTCTTCTATGCTTTATGTTTATTTTTTTCACTTGAGCAATCACTCCATTAAGTTGGAGTATATTAGCGAGAGGTCTATGAGACTGAAATGTGATGGCCCGGGTTCGAATCCCGTGAGGCCCAAAATTATGCCGTTCGGCGCAATCCCTATATTGAACTAAGTCTTAAGAGTGCTTGTAGCGCAGCTATAGTGGAGGATAGGTAATGTCCATCAAATATTTTTTATAGTATTCTTTGCTAAACTAATTATATTTTTTCTTATAAATGATTGGTCATTGCATGCATAGTTGCATTATAGAGTTGGAAGTACAGGCCTAACTATATACTAATGTTCAAGGAAATTTTCACATTTCAAATGGTCATTATTGAAACAACTTGTTTTTAAAAAATTCACGGTTATAGGTGGCTTGGTCATAGGTCCCAAATTTTACTAAAAATAGTAAGTACAAGTCTTTTTTTAGAATTTTTTTTTTAAAAAAAATTGGGGAGTTTTTTTTGTTTTTTTTCCTAATTTTTAGGGCTCCACGCTCGCAAGGCCTACGCTCGCAGCTCACAAGCTCACCGCTCAAGGCTCGCATGCTAGCGTCGTTGGTTTTGAGATGAGCGGGCAAAACTTCGCTCTGCTTCTTCCAAGAATTTGAACCTTCTAATTGAACATTATTTGCAAAAGTTGATCAGGAGAAAAATAAAAAATTGAGCAATTTTGCCGTGCTGACTCTCGTTGAATCATGACAGAGGTGGAGTTAGTAGTCACAATCATCCCTTAAAGGACATTTCATGTCTGGGCTTGGTCAAACTTCATTACATACGACTACAAAAATGCTTGACATAGTATAAAAATTTTCAAGAAATATGGAAATAATTGTGAGAAACATGATGGTGTAATTTATGTAGTCCTGGAGATCACTCCAAGAGAAATTCACCAAAAAAAAGGATCAAAAAGTGGTGTGTTTAAAACTTTCAAGATCATGTTGTCTTCAAAGTGTCACAAAAATTATAATTTTAACAATTTTGAAAAAATAAAATGGAATAAAAAGTAGATTATTGGAGCTACATTTTCTTAGTTAAGTTTAAAAACATTCAAAATCAAGAACTACATGAGAATTAAAGTTTTGACTTTCAAAATGCCCATGCAACTTGCAATGCCCTTCAACCCCCAAATGCCCAAGCTTTTTAAAGTTTGTTTTTCCTATGGAAAAAAAAGCATGGACTTATAGACATTTCTAATGAATCAAATTGTATTCTATTTTTTAAAAATTTAACCGTAAAGATGTTAAATAAACTTGCTTCTTAAGTGTTAAATTATATAGGAGTTGTGGGATTAGAACAAAACAAATGTAATTATCTTATTTTTAATATGCTTTTCCCCTTCACAATTTTTGAAAAATTTGCACATAAGAATTTGGGAGGACTAGAGGTCCGTGACATGAACAACTAGAAATTGTATTTGCACACTAAAATGCACTTCCAAACACTTTAAATTTAGATGAAGAGCTTTCAAATTCATTACACAATCCACCTTGCAATTGTTAAAATGCAATCTTTTGAATAAGTAGAAATCCTAAATAACTCCATATCAACACTTGCATGTCTGAATTTTCAATTATAAAAATCATGAAAACACTTACTCTTTCCATTGTGACCACTTTCAAAGCACATGGATACATACAATTTTTTAGATCTGCAATCAAGTAAAATTTACAAACTCTGTTGAAAGCACGGAAATGAGGTAAATCTAGAAAGCTTTACACTTCATTAAGTGTTTGAGAACCTTTCCAAAATTAAATATTTACTTCTTTCAACAAAAAGTAGAAGTTTCAAATAGTTAACCTTCAAATTTGCTTGTAAAAGAATTTAAAACAAGTACAACAATTTATTTGCCTACACCAAAATGAGCTTGAAATTTAGATAAACCATAAATGGTCAATTGGATAGTTTGATGTTAAGGGTTAAATGTATTTGATAATGGCCATAGAGTGATTAGAAACTACAAAAGGAACTTCCACTTTTAAAGTCTAATTTCATCACAAGAAAAGGTTTTTTTATTCCTTGAGGTAATGGCCATGTTAGAAGATTTTATGCGTTGCTTTAGATGGATAAGATGATGAATTATGAATACACTTTATGGTGGTTGGGAGATAACTTAGACTCTTTAACACCTCAAGGACCAAGAAGCCACTATGTGTCTTTATTAAATTCTTGTAGAGTAACAAATTTACACACTTGCTACATTTATTGATTTTCATATTTTGAATGTGAGAAGTATTTTAAAAATTCATTTAAGAGATGTAGTCTAATAGAAAAAGGAATAAATATAATGTTTTTCCAAAAATAAAAATAGTAGGCATGGAAAAAAAACATTTTCCTAGGCATTTCTAGTCTTTACACTACACAAACAAACCGGGTTTAGAGAAGTTTTTTCAAACTTATATTTTTAGCAATTTTAAAAATGAAAGAGTCAATTTGGTGTGATTAAGAACACAAAAGAATTAGAATGATTCCAAATTTTTTAAAGATGTCCAAAACAATATGCTAACAATATCAATTGTGAAATTTTGAAAATTAATCATATATGAGTTCTAAATTTTTTTGTAGAATCCAATTTGGTTAATTTTGGCTTTCTATTCCTTTTGTTTGAAAATATGTACAAACTTGAGAGAGTTTTTCATTTCTCAATTTTTCAAATTAAATAAGTGCTACATTGGCCTTAGAATCCAATTTTTAAAAATTGGAAAGGTGAAAGAGCATTATTCATCTTTTCATAATTTTTCTTTCCCAAAATTGTGTTTTTTGCCAAATGTTGATTATCCAAAATTGTTATAATTTTAAAATTCAATGGTCAAAATTCTCGACAATTAGTTCCGTGCATACTAGACAAAGTAGTCTTTACTTTTGTACAATTAAAATGAAAAATTTCAAGTACATCTGTATACAAAAAAATATCAAAGAAGGACAATTAATTCAAAATCTCCATTGTCAAAAAATTGTTAGGTCCTAAGTGGTTGAGGTCAATTGAACATCACATCTCAAAAATTTAAAATAAATTCATACTTTATCAGAAAAATAAGAATTTCAATTATTCTGTCCATTTTGCACATTTGTCTTTATATAGAAAAAATATATAGAATTTTTAAAAAAATTTCAACAATGCCAATAGATCAAAACAATCATTCTATGTGTCATAGGTTGGTTTAGCTTAAGTTACCACACTCCAAAGTAGTGCAAGAAAATTGAAGAATGAAATTCAAGTTTTGTCTCCAAAAACCAAAATTAACCTATAAGTGACATTTCGGTCATTTTTTGTGGATGAATGATAGAGAATTTTTGAATGCAGGACAAAAATGCAACTATTTGTCTTTGAAATATTGCATGAAAAGGGGAGGTCTACTACAAATGAATACTTTGTCTTCCATTGAATGCTTTTGCAATTATTGAAGCCATTAATTCACACGATACCCAAACAATTGATTTCTATGGTAATTGGCTTGTCATTTAAGGGTTAAGCACTACACATCTTGCCACATCCAATTTATCTTTTTGAAGCTTGTCATTAAATAATGCAAAAAAAATCATATCATAAATCTTTGTATTACATAGAAAATGCAATTCATAATAAGAAAATCATTGCATTTGTATTAAAATTTCATCTTCACATATAAACCTTGTGATCCACAAACATTGAAAGTGCAACAAAATGCACAATATTAGGTCATTTTATGCCCTAAAGTCACAAGGCCTTTTTTCCATCAAAACCTACTCAAAACTACCATTTCTATTGCAAAGAACAAAAAACTTTACGAATTGTTTTTTCCTACATATGTAACCGCAAGATCTTGTACTACACTAGTATAGGAATGTGTGGAAAAAGTTTTAAAAGCTTTGACCTCATAATTTGCAAAATATTTGCATTCAAATTGCAAAGAACCAAATGCAGTATCACTAGAGAAATCGAATCACCCATGTTCTATGGCATCCAAAGTTTCGGAGGGACAGACACTTGATCACCCCAGTCTCAAGGAAGATCACCCAATTTGGAAAATAATACAATTGTTCTTCGTTCCTTAGTGTGGAACTCACTCCTCTTCAATCGCATGAGCACCCTATCTCTCACACTCCGATGATCTGAATCTGTCATCTCTCACAACCGCATTTGTAGGAAACTAAACAGTATCCAATTGAGTCATCTACTCCGAGTCTGGCCCTGTGAACTCAATAGATTTCTCCCAATGACGTAACTTCAAAAGGTATTCCCTTATCACGTATTCGTCACTAAATACCGTCTCCACTAGACAGCTTGTTTTCTACAAGCAAGCTCAAATTCTGCACTGCCTTAACAAAGGCTTGAATCTGAGCAGCGTCTTTGCAGATTCCATCAGACCCCGCAATGCCACTCGAAACATCCACAGCAGCAGGAGTTAAAAAAGAAAGATCAGAGGCCGCTTTACTGGGAGTAAGTCCCCCTGCCAAAACCCAGCCTATCCTGCTCTTCATACTTGGAGCTTCAAAATTTCTCCAAGCAAACTACTCCCCACTCTGAGCTTGTGCAAAGCATTTCGGTTAAAGCACCAGTCAGTGCAGTCGCCTTTCTCCTGGAAAAAGTTCATAAAAAACTGGCATTTTGGTGCACGGTTAAGATTAACACCACAAGGAGGATGATTGTAGTAAATCACATGTTACTATCAACTCTCTATTTTTTCATTGTCATTTGGGCTGGATCCCTTATAGGAGTGATAAAGTGTAAGAGAGCAATAATGAGTTTTATGTGGTCAAAATCATTACATCGGTTTTGGACTAAATTGGCATGGGTGCAATGCTGTTAGAGCAAGATGGCATTGGGCTTGTCAATCTAGTTGATGCTCTAATAGCACTCTTAGTCAAGTAGGTTTAGAAAGCTTGTGAAATATTCCCTACAAGGCCGCCCTTGAACCAAGCATCTAATCCACCTGATACATGTACGCACCTGCAAACCCGAACCAACAGAGACGAAACACGAATCCCTGTCAAACCCTAAACGTCAAACTCCCCCTTCGACAACCGCCGATTGAACCGCGTTTCAAACCTTGCAAATACAAGTTGGCAGCACGGCACAAGCACATGCCAAGTAGCTCGAATCACTCCCCAAATTACATCAAAAATATAAGAATGGCGCCTGCTCTCAGTCTATGCCCTCAGCCTCCTTGCAACCTGGTTTGTGTCTTCTCAGCGATGAAATCATGCAGGAGCCCCTGGCTCGAGGCCGAAACATGTGAGGGCCCAAGGCGGTAGCCGACTCGCAGGGCCAAATGTATTGAACGGGGAGTTTCTGGAATGATCCAACTATCAACCTGAAAATTGCTCATCAGGAGTCCCAAAGCTGGCGAGCAGAAGCAGGCAGTTTCAGAATCAGGTTCCCAAACTCTACAAGGGGCCTCGAACTTTGTGCACTGAGGAATCGCATTGGGTGTGACCCGATTTGAAATCTCGACGACGAAGGCTACTGCATGGAGTTAAGATTCTGAAGTTCAGAATGCACCGCAGCGCAGATTTGGAAAGAAACGACTTGATTACGTGGCTGAGAACTCCATTGTGTCCTACAAGGGTGTCACAAGAACTCAACCTCAAATGCAAGATTTCACAAATTCCTTTCCACTCTGACCCACGCAATTCATATCCGCAGAATTTTTCACAAGTTGTACATTCGTTGACAAGAGTCGAAGCAGAACGATGCTCCCACTGTGATTCCAAAACTCCTTAATTTATTTGAAGATTTAGAAACTCAATTGTTTGCATCTAATGCTACTTGGACCACAGGCAACTTGACCAACTTTTAAAATAAAGTTTATTTTCTGAGTTAGTTATGGCAATTTGAGAATCGTGAGAATTAAAACTGTTGACAGCAATTGCATGTACATTTCATTGCCTTTTGATGATAGAAATTGTATGGTACCATGATGAATTTTCCTCCGATGCCAAAAATGTGTTCCACGAAGGTCATTGATTGCATAATATCTAGGGGTCAATCAACATTGTTCATTTTTATTTTTTGCATCTCTTTGAATATTGCCCGATTGAAGACAATGAAGCTATGGAAACCGGAACCAAGGGCCACACATAGTCTTGGGCATCCACTACATGCGTACAAAATGATGACCTCATACTCAACAATGAATTGACCAATGGCACTCCTTGAAAATGGCCTCCAAATTCTACTTTTCAATATTCCCAAACTATACTTTGAAAAGGGCTCGAAAACTCAAAGTTTTTAAAATTCTTGGAAAGCACCAAACTCTATTTACAACCCAAAATTGGTTTTCAAAATGTTATTTGTAGCCTTAATTTGGAACATTTTATTCACCAAGAAGATTGTTTGAGAGTGGGGGTAGTAATGAAATGCAAGCTTAGGAAGCTCTCACTTACATTTTATATTTTTTAATTTTAAACTTTGTACAAGTAAAGAATGGATACAAAAAACATTATAGATTTAGTTTGATACATTGTACATATGATTGATATATATATATATATAAACAAAAATAAAATGTGACAAATTTACAATGGATCAATGTTGTTTTGTTTACTTGTTGATTTCTTTTCATTTTGTTTATGTAAAAAATGGATAAATAAAAATCCATCCTATAGGTAATTTAAATACAATTCAAAGATATGAAGATAAATAATGATATTTTTTCCTTCATAATTGCTTTATATTAGAATTACATCAACAATCCAAAAAACCATTGTAGAGTTAATTTCAATTTCAACATGTCTTCTAAACAAAGTTAAATTGTACAAAAAATGGTATATATTGGATGAAGGACACGATAATGACAATGAAGAATTTGACTTCATTTTAGATTATAAATTTCATTTGAAAGTTTGAAAATTTCAAAATTAAAATCAATGTTGTTCTTAAGGAAAAGAAGTTACATGCAATCAATATATAGAAAAGTCAAGAATTGGGTGGTTGCCAAAAATACTAAATGATTTTGATAATGGATTTGTCAAATTGGTTTTGTCTTTTGTTATAATTTTTGAATTTTAACTACAATGCCAAAAAATTTAAGAATTTATTGTTGGATATTTTGAATGTTGTTTTTTCCTATTTTTTAAAAGAAATTTAAAAATCAATTTATATTTATAATTCAATTTCTTTAATTTGTCACACTTTGAAGGGGGGATAAAATCATAGAGTACCCAAATTTAATATGGTAGAGCTAAAATTTTGGTCGACTATTCCCATACTAATGAGACATGTTTCATACAAAGGCCATCAAAAAATATGTTATATTATGTCCTCTACATTTGTGCATATAGGCCAAAAAAAGGGCTTCATGGCATACACACTTTTTAACCTAAATGATGGTTTTAAGTTCATTTTTTTGGTGAAATTTCATCACCATTAGATCCTCACAAATGGCCAATTTTGAGATTTTAAAATTTGTTATTATCGATTTATTAAAGATCAACATGTTGAAATAGCACTATTTTACTTACAATTCTAAATGCAATTCTAGAAGACATATTTTAGTTTTTGATTTCAAATAATTTGATAAAACAAAATTACATATTTTCCTTACATTTCAAATGTAGAAGCATTTCAAGTTGTTGAGAGAGTCAAAATTGTATTGACTCTAGTTCAAACCTACCATTTTGATTGTAATTAAATTTAGAAGAAATTTTAAAATTTCCTTTTTGAAATTTATTAAATAAAAAATATTGGTAATATTATTAACAAATCTAGGCAATACCAATGGAGTCTAAAACAAAAAATCTAAAACTTTTATTTGAATATCAATTCCAATACACTCTTCCAAATAGTACTTTACAATCCAATTGTGCACCCATTCAGAATCTTTTCGATACTTTTTGATTCTCATTGTCATAAAGGATCAAAATCACATCGATGACAAATAAGGCAGCGTCCATCAACCTCGCAAACGAAAAAAATGTGAGCTAGAAATGACTCTCTGAAACCGGATGAATTTTACCACGGAGATTGTGTAACCAAGCTCGTTTGGGACACAAGCTCCGCATCCGGTCGGCGATCATGGCACCGGCTAGTAATCTGTCCTGTCCAAGCATACATCAACCTTGTTAGTTGCACACATCTTGAAGACTTGGCAGGTCAATGAAAAAACTGGTATACGCACAAGTAAGAGTAATACCTGCGGTCGTAAGCATTGTAAACACCTTCAATCAACATGACAAGAACTATCGGATGTACTATCGGACCCGGCAGGTTCAAGAAGCCGATGCAAGTCGCCTTCCCAATCGATGGCTTTCTCTAGCATCTCTTCAACCTGCTCATGGATCCCCATTATCATTGCAAATTCAACAATTGATCATACACCATCCCAGTTTGAAGGCCATTATTAGTACTCTTGGCCTGTCAGATTGTCTCAATTGCAATTTATGTACCTCCATTACCTGCTCCAAAACGTCAAGATACACTTCGTCGATACTTGCTCTCTCGCAAAGCTTGGAATATCGACGGAAGATGTTCAACACTTTACCGGATGCCTCCACAATTGAAATCAGATAGGCTGAACAGGACCACCTTTCCAACTACCACGGCTCAATACATGCAGATCAGAGAAAGATAGAGGATTGCCAGCACTTCCGACTTCAGAAATTTAAAAATTAAAAATATAGAAAATTTTAAATTTTAAAAATTAAAAAAGAAAAAGAAAAAGAGACGATAGCAGCCTCCTCAGGTTCTCAACTTGATCATTCAGTGGCTGATATTGCCGAGCAGGTCTACACAATACGTTCTCCACTTCATTCTGCACACCCTCAAAGATCAACACCAAATCCATATCGATGCTCCGCCACACACATGGCTAGGTAGCTGTTAAGCACAAGCAAAAGAATCATTAACCCTCAACCATACCACAATAAAGGCAAGACTGCTGGAGTTTTTAGACAACTTGCAAATGATTTTTGCAAAGCTTCTTGAAGATCCCAACCAAGGGTCTCATGCAGAAAGTGCAGCAAATCCATGTACATATAAGCTACTAACTAATGAACACACGCAACTTACAGCAAGACATGAACACCGTTGTGAGCCTACCAACCAAACAATTAACCCTTGCATCCACAATATGAACAACTGACGACCACAACCACCCTTGCATCCACAATATGAACAACTGACGACCACAACCTGGACACAGAAACACCTCACCAATTGCAATCCAATTCCCTTCACCTCCTTGATTACTCTACCTATCTGCACTTATGACAAAATTGGACTCTACACCTTAGTCCATCACAAAACTGGTTTGCAACTCTAATTACATCGCAAAATTTGGTTACAAAATTGGTTCGAAGGTCTCATGTCCACAGCACCTAGTCACAGTCCTGATGCCAATGGCAGAAACAATGCAGTCATAGATTCCTAACTACCAGAGGAACTCGATGCATAGGTGAGAACGCAGGTATGCTTCACAAAGTCGCAGTTCGCCTGTTTCATTCTACTTCCACCCAACGCCGCAGGTTCATAGCTCTCAACATAATGGAGCGGATCACTCCAAGCTTGACAGAAGTTTGACAAATGCTCGGAATTCTGCGAATCCTCAGTAGCTCCATAGGCTCTTCTTACTTCGTCACGAAGACAAGGATAAGCCGCAGGCTTTAGTGAGAAAAGGCCAACAATCATTTGAAAGGGGTCCTCATCGCTTTTGCTTGCTTCTCTTCTGGCGCCTGGTTTTGCACGAGAGACAGCAACATCGTGCTGCTCATATTTGAGATTCCATACTTTCGCAGTTTTATACCCAAGCTGAAGATAAAGAGCAAGGTATGGATAGTCCGCCGGCTCCGTTGATAAACCTGCATATTCGGGCCTAACTGCCATGCTGGCCCACTTGTAATTTGCATCTGAATTGGTGTAGTTACGCACCTGAACCAGAATGCACGACATATCATCTTGACATAACCGCACGGGAATTATCATGTCAATGGCCGTCTGATTACGCTTGCACAAAATGGCAACACCACGCTCGTAGAAATCTATCAATTCAGACCGTTGGACACTGTGGGTGACTGAGGTAAAGTGGGTAAAGAATACCCTCCCTTTCAGAAACCTCTCCATTTCTTCCTGATCAATTTGCCCTTTAAGAGCATCATCGAATTGATCTTTGTCAGCCAAGGAATGTAGAAACTCCCGCACCACTAGAGGCCTGGTGTAGAGTACCTTATAATCACGGAAGATGGCGAACCGTGGTTCGTATCTAGACTTATCATTCTTGCAGGCGCGATCCCAAGCTAAGAGGAAAAGAATTCGTGCCACCAACTCACCTCGTGCACCCCCTTCAACAATTCCCTCCCGTACGTAAGTTAACATGGGACCAAGGATTTCACCCAAATGTAACTTCGACCGTCGATTCATTATGCGACACGCAGCTTCAGCCAGCACTGGTTCCGATGGATACCCGGTGAACACCAAGCGCCTGTCAGGGGAAATAGCAAGGCACATGCCAAGGTGCTGGGCAACCAAGGACGATGCCAACTCCGACTGGGGTTTAACAAAAACAGCGGCACGCACAGAAAGCAATGCAACCACTAGATTATGGTCCATATTTACTTGCATATCTTGTTCTACAGCGATTCCCCCAATTAACTTCTCCACAGCCAGTTGCACCACATCAGCCAATCTCACCACTTCACTAACTTTGGCGTCCGACCCAGATTGAATGCAACTTGCAAACAATGGTCGCCCTTTCATGAAATGCTTGAGCAACACACTTGTCAAGTCACAAGGAGAATCACCTAACACAGTCCAAATCTTCTCCTTGGGAGCCAAGATATTGAAGGTGTCGACTGCGTAGAATGCTGGAAGCAGCTGCTTGCCCTTTTCACGGTACCGGAACGATTTATCTGGAATCTTGGAGGGCATGAAGTTGCTGATTTTGGAAGTTGTATCAAGCAGTACTATAAAGATGCCACAGCCCTCCTCAAGAGAAGAGGCCATCCACCGGAATATGCTGAAGTGTGTCGTGGCACCATAATCTCCAAGGAGGCTGTTAGACTCGTCCAGTGCAAAGGTAAGCAACGCCTTACCCTTTGTCTCTAAACCAGAGATCCTGAAACTTTCCACGAGCTTCGTACAGGAAGATCGTACCTTGGACTGTAAGAGATTCGTGAATGGTATCCCTTCTTCGAAAGGGCCTTCTCCAAGAACAGTCGTTCGAAATTCGGTCATCCTCTCGTGGATTTCCTTCCAAAAAGCAACTCCACTGACATTGATCTGTCCAGACTCCTCCATTAGTTGCATCTTGCACCATTCTCGCTCAGTACGGTTTGCGCCGCTCTTCACAAAATCGGCCAGATGATCCATGCAGGCACAAAAAAATGAAGCATAAAGAAGGAACCCCATCGATCTCTCATGGTCATCGCCTGTCTTGGAAGCCGGGACAAGGGTGTCCGCTATCCAGGAACGCGCAGGAATGCCGGAACTACCCTTCTCTCTAACACAGCAGTATATCACATACCGTTCGTTGGCAAATTCCTTCACCAGTCGGCTTTTCCCGGTACCTGAGCTTTGCACAAGAGACGTATAGGGGGCAAGGTAATTCCCGCGCCTCCAGTCAGCTGCACATCTGTCAATAAAATTGGTAAATGTCTTCAAGCAGGAGCGATCATCTTTATACTCATCAGAGAAAGCCTTCAAAAAGCTTTCTCTAGCATTACTACCCACAGCAAGCTTGGGGGAAAGCTTCGAGGAAACCTTGGGGGAATCGGAATCCAAAATGGACTTGCACGCCTTCCTGTCTACGTCAGACTTCGCTTCATAACAGGCTCGAACGTAGGACTCCAAAGTATCAGAGTTGCAATTAAGGAAAGCAGAAACCGCTGGAAAATTCCCTGGTACAACGTCTATACCATAATGCGTCGCTAGATACGATAGTACTAAACCTTTCCAAACTGGATCATCATTGGCGGCACGTGTCGGAGGCGCCGGAATGGCTTCAGTAGGGCCAGGGCTCCTCTTGCGTTTTCCACTAGGGTTAGGGTTAGAATAACGGCTCCTCTTGCGTTTTCCACTAGGGTTAGGGTTAGAATAACGGCTCCTCTTGCGTTTTCCACTAGGGTTAGTGTTAGAATAACGGCTCTCCATTGTGCCGAATTAAAAGAAATCAACCAGAATCCAAACGACCTCTCTCCTGTCGAAATATTCGCTACAAGGCCGCCCTTGAACCAAGCATCTAATCCACCTGATACATGTACGCACCTGCAAACCCGAACCAACAGAGACGAAACACGAACCCTGTCAAACCCTAAACGTCAAACTCCCCCTTCGACAACCGCCGATTGAACCGCGTTTCAAACCTTGCAAATACAAGTTGGCAGCACGGCACAAGCACATGCCAAGCAGCTCAAATCACTCCCCAAATTACATCAAAAATATAAGAATGGCGCCTGCTCTCACCCTGCTCTCACCCTGCTCTCAGCCTGCTCTCAGCCTGGTCTGCGCCCTCAGCCTCCTCGCAACTCTGCGTCTTCTCAGCGATGAAATTATGCAAGATCGAGGCCGGACATGAGAGGGCCCGCCCAACGACAAGGAGGGACTTGCAAGGAGGAGGTGGGCCAGAAATTGTTCTCTTTTTTTCTCTCTTGTAGTAAAGGCTCCTTTCCTTATGTCAAAATAAATAAATAAACAAATAAATTTAAAAAAACAAAAAAACAAAAACCACGACCACTACCAGGCGCTGCAAGAGCTTTCAATCCCTGGGGGAGTTCAAAACCTCTCGCAGTCAACTCACAACACGAACTCGACTTGTCTCATGGAAGGAAAATTGCTCATCAGGAGTCCCAGAGCTGGCGAGCAGAAGCAGGCAGTTTCAGAATCAGGTTCCCAAACTCTACAAGGAGCCTCGAACTTTGTGCACTGAGGAATCGCATTGGGTGTGACCCGATTTGAAATCTCGACGACGAAGGCTACTGCATGGAGTTAAGATTCTGAAGTTCAGAATGCACCGCAGCGCAGATTTGGAAAGAAACGACTTGATTACGTGGCTGAGAACTCCATTGTGTCCTACAAGGGTGTCACAAGAACTCAACCTCAAATGCAAGATTTCACAAATTCCTTTCCACTCTGACCCACGCAATTCATATCCGCAGAATTTTTCACAAGTTGTACATTCGTTGACAAGAGTCGAAGCAGAACGATGCTCCCACTGTGATTCCAAAACTCCTTAATTTATTTGAAGATTTAGAAACTCAATTGTTTGCATCTAATGCTACTTGGACCACAGGCAACTTGACCAACTTTTAAAATAAAGTTTATTTTCTGAGTTAGTTATGGCAATTTGAGAATCGTGAGAATTAAAACTGTTGACAGCAATTGCATGTACATTTCATTGCCTTTTGATGATAGAAATTGTATGGTACCATGATGAATTTTCCTCCGATGCCAAAAATGTGTTCCACGAAGGTCATTGATTGCATAATATCTAGGGGTCAATCAACATTGTTCATTTTTATTTTTTGCATCTCTTTGAATATTGCCCGATTGAAGACAATGAAGCTATGGAAACCGGAACCAAGGGCCACACATAGTCTTGGGCATCCACTACATGCGTACAAAATGATGACCTCATACTCAACAATGAATTGACCAATGGCACTCCTTGAAAATGGCCTCCAAATTCTACTTTTCAATATTCCCAAACTATACTTTGAAAAGGGCTCGAAAACTCAAAGTTTTTAAAATTCTTGGAAAGCACCAAACTCTATTTACAACCCAAAATTGGTTTTCAAAATGTTATTTGTAGCCTTAATTTGGAACATTTTATTCACCAAGAAGATTGTTTGAGAGTGGGGGTAGTAATGAAATGCAAGCTTAGGAAGCTCTCACTTACATTTTATATTTTTTAATTTTAAACTTTGTACAAGTAAAGAATGGATACAAAAAACATTATAGATTTAGTTTGATACATTGTACATATGATTGATATATATATATATATAAACAAAAATAAAATGTGACAAATTTACAATGGATCAATGTTGTTTTGTTTACTTGTTGATTTCTTTTCATTTTGTTTATGTAAAAAATGGATAAATAAAAATCCATCCTATAGGTAATTTAAATACAATTCAAAGATATGAAGATAAATAATGATATTTTTTCCTTCATAATTGCTTTATATTAGAATTACATCAACAATCCAAAAAACCATTGTAGAGTTAATTTCAATTTCAACATGTCTTCTAAACAAAGTTAAATTGTACAAAAAATGGTATATATTGGATGAAGGACACGATAATGACAATGAAGAATTTGACTTCATTTTAGATTATAAATTTCATTTGAAAGTTTGAAAATTTCAAAATTAAAATCAATGTTGTTCTTAAGGAAAAGAAGTTACATGCAATCAATATATAGAAAAGTCAAGAATTGGGTGGTTGCCAAAAATACTAAATGATTTTGATAATGGATTTGTCAAATTGGTTTTGTCTTTTGTTATAATTTTTGAATTTTAACTACAATGCCAAAAAATTTAAGAATTTATTGTTGGATATTTTGAATGTTGTTTTTTCCTATTTTTTAAAAGAAATTTAAAAATCAATTTATATTTATAATTCAATTTCTTTAATTTGTCACACTTTGAAGGGGGGATAAAATCATAGAGTACCCAAATTTAATATGGTAGAGCTAAAATTTTGGTCGACTATTCCCATACTAATGAGACATGTTTCATACAAAGGCCATCAAAAAATATGTTATATTATGTCCTCTACATTTGTGCATATAGGCCAAAAAAAGGGCTTCATGGCATACACACTTTTTAACCTAAATGATGGTTTTAAGTTCATTTTTTTGGTGAAATTTCATCACCATTAGATCCTCACAAATGGCCAATTTTGAGATTTTAAAATTTGTTATTATCGATTTATTAAAGATCAACATGTTGAAATAGCACTATTTTACTTACAATTCTAAATGCAATTCTAGAAGACATATTTTAGTTTTTGATTTCAAATAATTTGATAAAACAAAATTACATATTTTCCTTACATTTCAAATGTAGAAGCATTTCAAGTTGTTGAGAGAGTCAAAATTGTATTGACTCTAGTTCAAACCTACCATTTTGATTGTAATTAAATTTAGAAGAAATTTTAAAATTTCCTTTTTGAAATTTATTAAATAAAAAATATTGGTAATATTATTAACAAATCTAGGCAATACCAATGGAGTCTAAAACAAAAAATCTAAAACTTTTATTTGAATATCAATTCCAATACACTCTTCCAAATAGTACTTTACAAAAACTCTTCTCAAATTGTCACTTGTGGAGAACACTTTCTACCTTTAGGTATTCACCTTCAAGGAATGTGTAGCCAAAAAGTGATTGATAAATGATAGTTGGATACACTATGGAAACAAAAAAACGAACCTATTCAAAAAAGTTGATAATTAATGCTCACTACCTGTTAGGCTTATGACGAATGTGTTTTAGCCCCAAGGCATGATGGATGACTTTCAAGAACACTATGCAAACGAAGAATACGTTTACTGATTCAAAAATCAGATCATATTTGATAAAATACCTTTAATTGCTGATAAGTCTCGTTCAAAATTAGTATCCCTTTTCAGCTAAGCCCAAAGGGATCGTTGCAAACAAGAATGGGAATCACCGGCCATCACTGGCCATCACTAGCCAGGTCTCCGGATCAGTTCATGTCCTTGTCTGAAACGTGGTGAAATACTTCATTTGCTTTGCTTCCAAATGCAATACGACCTCATCCAATGACATCGTTTCTAATAACTCAGAGAAGGGCACACAAACATCGTCCCAACCCCACATGTCGAGCGCAGGTAAAGTTGCCAGGGCCCTCATGTCTTCTCGATCCAGGCTCCTACTAAACTCGATATCCTCCATACTCCTGCAGCCTCTCAAATCTGGCAATCTCGTCAAACTAGGACACAATGAAACATTCAGGCTTGTCAATGCAGGCAAGGTTCCCAACTTCTCCAAGCTTGTTAGCTCAAGGCATTTGCCAAGGTTGATCGACTCCAATTTGTCCAAACCATTGAGAACGGGTAACTCCGCTAACAAAGTGTCAAAGCAACGCAACTCCCTGAGTTGCGGAAGGCGTTCCAAGCTTGGTAACCTTCTGATTGGGGTTGTAGAAATCCACAAAACTTCCAAGTGTATGAGGTTGTGAAGATCTGGTAACTCAAGGTTCCCTACCACACTACACCAGTCTTGTAGCCAGAGGTATTGTAATGCCATCCAGTCACCCAACTCAAGCAACTGTAATAGATTAGGGGTAGAATATATTGTCAGCCTTTTCAACCTTGTCAACAAGCGCATGTCAGGTATGTCCGTAACCTCTGGCAAATTATGAAGGACGAGTGCTTCCAAGGCAATGAAGCTGCCAAACCACGGCATCACCGTAGACTCGATACATTCCATTTCCAACTGTTGTAAATGCCTCAACAATTGTAAATTGGGCAACTCGTCAATTGCAGAACCACACACAACAAGTTCCTCCAACTACATGGAGTCGTTCAACCCGAGCAGCTTGTGCCCAAACCCGAACCAACAAAGACGAAACACGAATCCCTGTCAAACTCTAAACGTCAAACTCCCCCTTCGACAACCGCCAATTGAACCGCATTTCAAACCTTGCAAATACAAGTTGGCAGCACGACACAAGCACATGCCAAGTAGCTCGAATCACTCCCCAAATTACATCAAAAATATAAGAATGGCGCCCTCTGTCAGTCTGCGCCCTCAGCCTCCTCGCAACCTGGTCTGCATCTTCTCAGCGATGACATTATGCAGGAGCCCTAGCTCGAAGCCGGAACATGTGAGGGCCCAGGGCGGTAGCCGACTCGCAGGGCCAAATGTATTGATCGAGGAGTTTCTGGAATGATCCAATTATCAACCTCTTTTGAGTGAAATTATTCAGCAATTTCTTTTTGAAACCTGATGATGCTCATATGATACTCAAATAATTTCTAGATTTCAACAGGAAAATAGCCTAAACTTCCAAAGTAAAATAGGAAATTTGACAATTACATTTAGCTAACTTTAAACTAACCACCAGATTTGTCTAGTTGCCTTCAATATTGGAGTGTGCTCTTAGTTTGGTTAGTGTAGTAGGTAGAATTCTTTGTTGTAACATGTCAACTATTTATGGAAGATGGCCTTATTCATTAAAATGAGACAAAATGGTCATTTTAAGACTTCAAAAATTGAAAACCAAAGCCTCATTTCACAAAGAGTTGTTGAACTCAATGATAAATAGAACTGTTTTCTCAACATCAACAAGAAGTTGCATCTAAAGAGATAGAAGAGGTGATTTTATATGATGACAATCAATTTAATAATGCGATGGTTCAAAAGGTGCTTTCAAGGAAATTAATCAAGCGAATGAGTTCATGATCAATTAAGAAGCTTTGAGGAACTGTGTCATTTGCAATAGAATAGATCATTTATAGTGAAAACAAACAAATCATTGAGTTTATTTTTGATTTTCCGAAATCCATGTGAAAACAATAAAGTGCTTCATAGTTAAATGTCGTAGCACCTCCTCCATGTTTAGTTTTTGTATATTTGCTATGCTATTTATAGTAACTACAATATGCCCGTACATACTCAATTTCTCTGAGTACTTACAATTTGACAATCATTCTACTCATGGTAAAAGAGACTACAAAATTGATGGATTCTAAAACTTGTCTTTGTTATTCGTACATTTTCTCCCACTTTTTTTCTTTGGTTTCTGAACTTTCAATCTTTGCTGCTTCCATTGCTTGCACCTTTGCAAGCCCTCGTAGGATATCGTCACGCCTCGAAGGATAATGCAGCCGACCTCGACTATCAGAAGTATCCCAAGCATTCAAACTCTGCGTAGCCCTAGCTTTCCGCTTTGGCCTCCTCATGTTTTCGGGAACCTCCAAAGCAGAATGAGATTTTGGACCTTTGAGGGGCGGCCTTGGTAGAATCGGTTTAGGGTTTAGGTCTACAACTACAGCCTTGGTAGATTTTGAGCCCATACTATGTCTTTGCTCTTTGACAATTCTTTGTCGAAGAAGACTATCCGATGACGGCATTCGCCTTGCTCCCCGAGACTTCAAATGAGGTGATGGATTACCATCACACGAAGTTTTACAAAACGAAACAGCCTTCCCGTGAAGTAAAATCTCCTTATCTCCCTTTAGAAGTGGATCTGATTCCACTCCAACAATGGGGATAGATGCTAATGGAGTTGAAGTTTGAACGTCATCCTCGAGCCGAGGAAATCTCACAACGTTGTCGACCGGGAGCTTTAGTTTCCGACTTGTGGGAGTGCCCATGCACGAAGTTGGTGATGCGGATCGTCCGTGGCTCGAGGACGTGCGCTTCAACGGCGACGGAGAACAGATAGGAGTCCTTCCGGGTCCACGACTCGGGGGGCTGTCCACAACGCCGTCCTCAATATCTCCCTTTGAATAGTCGATGGCAGCCGATGCGGCATCCGCGGCAGAGCGCAACATATAGGGCTTAGAGAAGGGAGCCGTTTCACAGCTTCCACCATCGGATTTGGAGTCACTCGATCGTGCCTTTTCCGATCCAGAGAGGAGGCTCCTTGTGATTTTTTGCTTCACAAGTGATCCCAAAAAGCGAACACCTTCGACCTGCACTAAATAATTATTAATAAGCTCAATTCCTGCCTTTTGCATCGATCAAGTAGGACTTCGAGGGCAAACAAATTCTGAAACATTGTGCCAGAAGATGATTGATAAAAAAAGAGCTTCATATATTAATCTCAAAGAATGGTCATTCACTTGAAATACATAGTACAAAATGCTCAATCACACGGAAGTGTAAACTCTAAGTCGAATTTTAAACTCTACGGCGACGCGTCTCAACACGTAGACCTAATGCAGAAAGTTCGTAAGAGCAATTCATGACCTTTGCGGACTCCTTCATGCCCTCAATGATATCTTGGAGGGAATCGTCATTGGGACCGGGGGGGTCTAACTCGATCCGATTCTCATTGACGTATTGTTGCATCCCGTCGTCCGGATAGTTGGAATGCAACCTCCGGAGCCAAGGGAGCAGCTCGTCCATGAGCACGTCGTCCCTCCGCTTGGAATGACTCCAAGTCTCGAGGAACAAGGCATTCCCATTATCATTGCAAATACTCTTTTCAGGAGAATCATCAATGAGAAGGGTATTCCGGTCGTTAAAGAACGGGTCCTGACTATGAACGGAAAACAGGCCATCTTCAATAATCTTCAAGCAGAACACTTTGTTTCTGCGATGGAAGAACTTTCCAGGAGCGACTTCTACCTTCGAACACTTCTCCTGGCCTAGTATATCAAAGGGGGCCCTGCAATTGCTGAACAGGTGCCCAGCAATCGGTTCTGCATTATGCTTCATCATGGTGGACCACACAATGACCCTATGCACAATTTCCGACACCTGCCGCAAGAATTCCCTGACATTCTGTCTAGCGAATACTGCTTTCGATCCGATGACAGTCGGGTACCGATGGCTAAGAACGTTGTCTTCAAGCCTATAAGACTTCAATTTATCAGCGAACGCCCTCGGCATGCTCTGGCAAAGCACGCCGTTCAGGTCTAAGACAATATTCAGCCATTTTCTTCGCGGTGGAGGCATCGAAGGACGCAAGCTCGTTCGTAAGACCTCTCTTCGCCCCTCCGATGCTACCTGATCAAAGCAAAACAAATGAGAATTGGAGTTACCTGAATAAATGCAGAAGTGGGAGAGCCAGCAAGCGGACAGATGCATTTCATTCCACTAATTGACTGGGGACTTCCGCGAGGGAGTGCTTTCATTGGTACCGGACGTTGCACATTTCTATGTGTATTGAGCTGAGCATGAACACATGCACAAATCGGATCAATTAGACGTCATTGTACACAATCTATTGAAACGCTTATACTTTATTTAAGGTAGATTATAAAATACATGTCAAAATTTCGTTTAAGTATGGGTCATCAAGACTGCGCATTGAGGCCTACGCTATACTATTCTACACACATGTCGACCATGGACACAGGATCCGTCCGCGCAATTCATTCAAGGATAGGCACGCCATCCTGTCAAGCATCATGAATTCGAATAAGAGTCGGCAGTTCATGTGCACCGCATTCCACACATCCACACAATAACAAACGACTATCAGACTCTCCACCTTGGATTAATACTCTGGATTTGAGGAGTTTACGTGCGAAGATCCACTCGCTTGGGTGGAATCGTCTTCCCCCTCAACGGGCTTGGAAGAAGGACCTTTCTTTTTGAACGGAGGAGTATCGTGAAGATCTTCTTCGCCCTCGCCGTAGTCCACCTTCTCCTCCTCTTCATCAAAGGAGGGAGAATGGCGTTCCACAACAGCCTTTGCCGACTCAAGGACGGAGGTCATTTCAATCAGAGACGCTGGGACCTCTACAACACGATCAGCATCGTCGACACGAGGATGATGTCCTGCATCTTGTAGGGCAATCTGTGGCTCCGGAACAACAACTTCAAATGCTGAAGGGATTGGCGAAGATATCCTTGGCACGTGCGAAGTTGGTGTGCAAACAACGACATCTTCTGGTGTCACTGCACAACCACCCTCATTATCATCGACACGAGGATGAGGGAGCCCACCGACCAGTTCCTGCACGATTGGTGATGTAGAAACAGGCAACGGAGGATGTGAAGGCCTAGCCTAGGATACAACCAAGGGATTTCTAGGTTGTTGACTAGACTGGGATGACAGGAGCTGCTTGACTTGCTCAAACTGGGACGATAGATCCGAGATTTGGGCTTGCGACTTTATCTGCAACTCCATTATTTTTGCATTCGCATTGGCCAACTCTTTGTCTTTTGCTGCCCTTGCTGCAATTCTTTCAATTCTTCTAGCCCTCTTCTCCTCTTCTAGCCTCCAATAGTCCTTCTCCACCTTGATGATGGAACCCGTGGGCAAGAGCAGTGGCTTCATCTCCTTCTGTTTGGGAGCGCCATCGTCGTTTTCTTCATCGTCATCAGATTCTCGAGGATGATCTGCAACATCATCATCACTGCCCAGGTCAATGAAGTTGGGCAAGTCTGGAACATGGGCATCAACGATGAGTTCATCATCCGCCCCAACAGCCTCTTGAACCTGTGCTTGGCCGCCATCCCCAGCATTTTCAGCCCTCCTTGCGTCGTCCTCCAACATTTTGTCAAATTCCGTGTCTGATTCAATATCCTCCACGACATGACACGCAACAGGATCCACATCCGCGAGTGCCTGTGATTCATTACAAGGAGGTTGGGCAGGTTCATTCTTGTCAGACACACCAGACACGTCTACCAATCCAAGAGGTTGGATGTTCAAATTCTCAGAGGTGACGGGATCAGTAGTCGAATCCAGAGTTGGCATCGACACCGAGGACAACCACGCACGCATTTGGAACGTATTTGTTCCGAACTCGTTTATTCCATCCAATCCCGGATCGGAGCTAACGAGCTCTTCAATCTGCACTCGATTTTCCGTCACGGAGGTCCCAACGGGTGATTCCAGTGTCATGGGAGGCGACGGAGGCGAGTCAGACAACACCATGACGGGTCCATGACGAGGGGGTTGGACATACGTGAGTGAGTACGGTGAATTTGAATGCATGAAGTCATTCTTATCGAGTTTATCTGCAAAGTAGGATATACTTCTATATCCCTTTGCATCGTGCTTGTCGACATAACCATAGAAGAATGCCCCAAACATCTGAATCAAGAGAAGAGGATATCAGTCATCTGTAGGGGAGTAAGGAGAGGTTATCGTTGTGTCGAGGATAACAAGAGCATCCTACATCCTTCGTTATGTATGAAGAGTAAAGACAAGAGCATGACAGAAAAACAGACTATACAAAATAGGTAATTATCGTTGAGTCGAGGGTAACTGTGACAATTGCTCAATAGATTTCATGAACTACAGTAGCCTAACAAATCCACTCCGCAAATTGACCATTATCCTCGAGTCAATGATAGTAAATGACAATGTTAACGTGACATACCTTTGCAGCAAGCATGAGCTTGACTCCGATATAAATTCCAAGCACGTTCTCGCCAGGGACTGCAAATGCTTGGAGGATCTCTAAATAGAACTCCATTCGGAATTCAGTGGGGTGAATTCTCCACTTGCATTCTGTGTTCCTGTGCGCATCCTTGTAATACGGACATGTTTCCGAAGGCGCTCGATACTCTGTACAAATGAAGCGAATTCGTTCTCTTTCTTGAAGAGGAAGAGCAGAGGCACATCTGGGGCGGCGCCTCGGTTCGTCACATTGTTGAGCATTTCCGCTTTGCATGGGATGTATTTGGACTTCAGTATGTCGTACTCCGCCATGTTCATGTCAGCGAAGCTAACAGCCGCGCTCACATCCTCACTGTCACGTAATATGAAAAGCCACACGTTGGCTGCACTCATACTTGGCTCCAGCTTGTCGTCCAAGAAGTCCAGAAATGGGTCTATGGCTGCCTCGACTGTTGTGGGTTTTGATCGAGGGACTTCTCTAGTGTCAACCACTGCAAGATTCACCTCCCGACGATAGTAAGTGAATCGATTAGTGGTGACAAGCGCCTTCACCGTGACATCCATGCCGCGCATCTCCACTCCACCGCTCAATTCAGGAAGACTATATTTCAGCTTCATGAAGCGATTGTACATGTGCAGAACGTCTAGAAATTCTTTTTCGAGGTCCGTTACGCGCTTCAGCCATGCATCATTCCGTAGGCGCTTTTTAAAATAGTCGGCCTTGATGTGTGAAAGGAGGAAATCCCATGTAGCAGATGAGAATCGGTGGCGAGACTTCCAAGACCTCCACCGCTCATCGATTATGTCCTTCCGGCTATCTACAAGCTTTAAATCAGGCTTGATGCTCATCAAGTCTTGAATCACGATTTTCTTCCTCTTCCTTCGCTCAGTCTAGTCCGTACTTGTCATGTTGTCCACTGCTAACACCTTCATTCTTGAAACTGAAAGCTTGGGATATGGTGCAGACCGACTAGGAGTAATCCCAAGCAGATGTTGTGCCTGTTTTCCGAAATCCTTGTCAGTGAAATGGCCAGCATGTTTGAAGAACTCTCTTCGTAATCCGACAGGCTTCAATTTGTACCCTTTAATTTCCTTATACATTTTAAGGGTAGCTGGGTCAATGAGCTCGCCTTCACCGTGCTTTGTCAGGAAGAGTTTCTAGTGATCCCACAACTTGTCCGAGAGGGTTATTATCTGGATTTCGTTCTTCGGGTCTGACGTACCTCTTATTGTTGCACCGTCTCCTTTTGGATTAATATTCTGGAAACGATCTACAACTGCATCAGTAAAGCTCTGCAAAAAGAAGTGATGGGAAAATGAGGGAAGAAAGAAAGAATGTTTAAATAAAAACATTGAATCCATGATGAAATTGAGTTCTACATAAAATTCAAACTATTGACCAATGAATACAAGACTAAAGGAATTCAATGCTGTAGTGCAGTATGTATCGTCGAGTCGACAATGGTGGTAAGCTCTTGCTCACCTTGTAGTTGACCGGACTATATACAGCCTTGTTCTGTCGCACCACATGATCGGTCACTTCAAGAGTGGGACGCTTGCAGGCGATCCAGATGTTCCTACAGCTGATTATTTGATTCCCCCACGTCGGCTGCGCATGATCTAGGTGGTTCGTTGCATTGTAGAAGCGCGAAATGTGTCGAAGTTTGTTTGGGTCCAACGTCCAAACAATGTATGCGTCCCACCTTTGCAGTTCCACACGCCTGCTTTCACCGCACCCTTGCTTCTGAAGCTCCTTGGATGCTGTTATACTGTGTTGGCCATTGATAATCGTGAATTGGCCATTTTCAATGTCTTCCCACTTTTGGGGTTTCATTTTCAAGAGTTGATTATTTCTGTCCACTGGAGTCAAGCATACTTTTTGCCGTTGCTTGATGTCGATGAGTTGGATGAGCTGCTCTTTCACAGACTTGACCATGTCCTCTTGCAGTGCACGGATTATATACTGTTCTTTTACAATCACGCATTGCTTGATGTCCACATTGACAGTGTTCTGATCGAAGAGGAAACACTGCTTGTGTTCTGCCCAGAACTCCCTCTGAATGAGTGCGTGCCTTTGAAACTCTTCCATCAGCTCTTCTGATTGAGTTCCAACTGATGTCAATGTAGACCCCGAGCTACCTGCACCTGTGGCACCTCCCACTAAACTTTTCCTTCTTCTCTTACTTGGTGGTGTTGAGCTCGGATCAATGGAACCCTGAGTTTGAGTCTCCGGCATGGGCTGACTAGGTTGAGTCCCTCTACTTCTACCTCCTCCGCTTCCAGATGGCAGGTTCCGCTTTCCAGTCGATTCTCGTTGTTGAATATTACGTATTTGCCCTCCTACACTTGGAAGAGCCTGAACGTTTGACAAAGCGTACCTATCTAATGTCTGGAAGATAAGGCTAAGCTTGGTCGCAGTAGCTTTGTCGGTCCCGGTTTTCCATGGAAGATATCCGCTATCTATGAATTGCTGATTGAGGGACTCCATTTCAGGGCCCTCCAATAATGTCATGAGGTTCTCAAGGTCAAACTCTGCTTGATTTGAGGTGACATTGAGCACAATTGAGTGACAATGTTTTCCGGCTTTCCCAGCGTCATCTACCTCACGTAGGACGACCGCAACGTAGTTGTTGTGGTGAGCATCTATGAACATGACCTTCTCATTCAAATTCCACACTAGGTAACCCGGCTGCCCAGAGACTTTGTACCGGAGAAAGACGTAGTCTTTCCATCGGTTGACACCAAAACTCCAGCTTGCAACATGCGATTTGAACTGGAATAGTTTCCCGTAGCTATCCTCCATTTCCGAAATGAAGGGTCCATCTTCGACAGGATTGACGAAGGGTTCAAGGTGGTGCTTTGTCACTGAATAGTCGTACGCATCTTCCGAATCCATTCTCAGGTCCTGTCAAAAGACGTACATTATAGGCATTTAGTTATAGGTCGCTATATTTAATTTTCAAAGGAAGTCTTATTTGTTTGTTGTTGTTTTTGTCGCATTATTGGATAGTGCATCGTCGACTCGAGGATAATTGGAGTGAGGGGACTCATAGCACGAACTATGAATTTCAATGGTCATTTCATGTGAATGACTAAATGCTATATTGAGGACGTTCGTGGCTATGAAGCAATATGATTTTCTGTTCTGTTTGTTGTATCGATGATTGTATAATACAACATTCTAAATTTTTTTGATTATTTGCAGAATAATGTTCTTCACCCCTATTTGAGTTCAGTTTTGTTTTTTTGATAATAATTTTCTGATTATCTTCTATGAATGATTGTTTGCTTCCTACTGGCTAACATCAAATTCTTTCAAATTATCCTCGAGTCGAGGATAACCAGGGGGACTTCTCATGTACCAATGAATTCTGGAATTGAGGATAGCGGTGATGTCTCCTAGGTTATTCTCGACTCGAGGGTTCCCCTCAATTTTGAGGGGGAACCAAAATATCCTCGACTCGAGGATAACCTTGAGTTCTACAGTTTAAGGGTCGTTATTTTTGACGGTGGACCTGGGTTATCCTTGAGTCGAGGATAACCTTGACTTCTATGGTCGTCCTTGGTTATCCTCGACTCGAGGATAATCCTGAGTTCTACAATGGATGTAGGTTATCGTCGAGTCGAGGATAACCTTTAGTTCTGCGTTAGAACCAGGTTATCCTCGACTCGAGGATAACCGTAAGTTCGACATTGGTCCTAGGTTTTGCTCGACCCGAGGATGACCCTGAGTTTTGCAATGGACCGAGGTTATCCTCGACTCGAGGATAACCTAGACTTTTGTCGTGCACTTCACTGGGCATTGTGTGGAAGCCCTAATTTCTGCATCTAAACCCTAAATGCTTGCATGATGAAAAGAATTAACTTTTTGTTTCTCTACTGCAGTAGACAAACTCTGAAAATGCCATGGCCACAAAGCAATTCCATTAGAGAAATGTAAGATGCATGACATGGAAACGATGTGATTATGCACAATTCAAGTCTTAAACCATGCAAGATACTACAAACTACAACCTGAAATCCAGAACGAGTATGTCAGGTCTTAGACTACTTGCAGAGGTATCGTCACATTTGTATAAATTAAAATTAAACCCTAAACACATACAACTATACAATTGAACAACATCAAGTCTTGAACCACAATAGGAAGGGTTCAAAAACTGACTATACCTGTACAAGAAGCACAAATTGGAAGCACCTATTACAAACTCCTGCCTTGACGCTGTTCGAAGGAAAAGGTGACGGTACTCCACAATTCCAGCAATCTCGTGCCCCTCTTCTTGACGGTAGCACCTAAACCCTGAACATGATCAAGTCGCAACAATAATTAAAGCAATCAATTGGTTGAAACAACAAGCGTTCACAAAGTAGAGAACTAGACCCTAAACCCTAAAAAACAGCCATGAATTCTAAACCACTTCGCTGGGACGAACGCGGCATGTAGAAGCAGAAGCCCTCAAAATTATGAACGCTCACAAACACAAAGAAAAGCGCTTAAAACAATCGCTGCCAAACAGAAACCCTGAACCGCAAAAACAAGCGCCCAAAAGAATGTGAGCACTTACAAATTCACTCACAAACCCAACTTCTCAAAAACACCGTAAGAACCTCATACCTTGCGAAGCACCGGAAACCCCGATTGACCTCAGAAAATGGAATGTTGTCGCTCCCAATTGAACTCGCAGATCCTAACCGCTCCCGATTGAACTCGTGGAATCGAGCTCAGCCGTTTACAAACTTGCAGAATCAAGGTCAGCCGCTCACAAAGTCGCGGGCTGGAGCTCAGCTTCCTCACCCTAGACCCTCAATCAACTCGCAAAATGGAGTTCAAACAACTGACGCATCCATTACAAACGTCCATGCACCAATTGAAAACGCAATCACTCGCACTTCATGCAACATAAAACACAATTGCGCACACAAGTGAGGCAGCTGAAAACCCACCGCAAGAGTCGCAGCAACTGGAAACTTGCACCGCGTGAAGAGGTTGACGACGAAAACCCTGAACTTGACGGTCGAACCGAACCTCGTCCCGAACCTCGTCGTACATTCCCGAACCTCGTCCTACATTCCTGAACCTCGTCCTACATCCCCGAACCTCGTCCTACATTCCCGAACCTCTTGCGCTAGTATCCAAACCTCCCCTTACAACACCCGAACCTCCCTATGACTTACCTAAGGTAGAAGGTCCTGAAAGTGCTCACCTAAAGGAAATTAGGCCTTCCAGAGATTTTGGAGGATTTAAATTTATTTTGCCCTTTCTTTCACTAGAAGAAAATTTCAAGATGGCATTGTCAAGGTAACTAAGGGAGGAGGTTTCTAAGCCAGTCCCCTTTTTTCATGTATTTCCTTGGATTGGAATATTTTTAGCTCATTTTTCAGTTAAAGAAAATGTGATGAGGATTCTAGCCCAAGTCGTTTCATAAGTTTTGGAGAATTTATGAATTACTTATGAATTTTTAAACGGAGTCTGGCATACTAGGGTTCTATTTGTAATTAGTAGGACTTCAAAACTCACACATAAAAAGTTTGGAAAACAATCACATTTTGTTCAAAAACTAGCATTGCAACACATTAGTGTGAAAAAAAGTCAAGTATTTATGAACCTTAAATTTTTATTAATACCTATATTTTTTCATTTCCAATTTTTTTTAATTTTCTTGAATATTTCATTTTCTATTCATCATCTAATTTCCATAATATTTTTCCTCTAAAATTAAAATTGTTATGAGAATAGTTGGGCCATAATCATTTGGTATGCATGGCCCGCTTATTGAAAAGGTGTTTTCGGTACCGAGAGGTACTTAGTGAGAAGAGTTCTCATGGACTAGGGAAAGTAAGGAGGCCTCTTACTTTTTTACTTCCTCTAAACTTAAAAACTTAGCAAATCTAAATGTACTTCAAAATAAACTACATAAAGAAAGGTAAGGAGGCCTCTTACCTTCTTACTTTCCCTAAACGTACAAATCATTAAACCTACATATACTATATTATACTATATTATAATCTATATTATCTTCTTAGTTTTTATACAATAACTTCATTACAAATTTGTAACTCATAAACAGTTAATACATACATATAAGCATACAAGATGGAAGTAGGTAGCAAACCTCCCTTGGATTTGTAACCTGCATCCTATAAAAGAAACTTGTATAAAAAGAACTTCTCACAAACAAGACAAACAAATAAGACATTCAAATTAAATCAGTAGTTTGTTTCAAAGGTCTTCTTATAATATTTTGTATATAAAAGTTTTAATATATTTGCAATAATAGAAAATGACTTATTTCTAGATAACTTGCTTTTTAATACATCTCTTTGTTGAACTTGATTAAAGTAAACTCATGATGTTTTTAGATAACTTCACTCAAATACATCTCTTTGTTGAGTTTGGTTAAAGCAAATTTATAATTCTTTTAGAAAACTTGCTCTTAAATACATCTCTTCATTCAATTTAGGTTTTTTAAATTTATAATACAAGCTATTTATATAAAGATTTTTAAGTTTAACAAAAGAACTTCTACATATCTATTTTAATTAGAAATGTAAAAGGTAGAGACACTTTGGGGCCCCAGTTGAGACACTTTGGGGCCCCAAGTGCTACAACTGGGGCCCGAAGTAAAGCATCATTTTAGCTTGGCAGTTCAGTAATGTTGTAGTCTTTTCTATTAATGAATGTACTTTAACTTTCCAAGAAAATTGGGAAGACATTTACGACCATGTCATAATGATATATATTCCCAATATGTGGACTACTGACCTTGATTACCAACGAACTCTAGTTGAAGTAAATCACTATTATGAAACATCCCAATATCTAGCAAAAGATAATCAAAAAAATCCAAAGCGGGGGAGATACAAATCTGTAAGTCATGGCAATGTTGCACATGGTGGAGCAAAATCAAAAGGGTTTTAGTAAAGTACCATCAAAATAAAATACCAGATTCTATTCAAAGAAGTTTTAAAGGACTTGGTGATAGCATTGCTTCCTCTATTTGGATGCAATTGGATCAATTTGGCAGGCAATTACAACAATTTTTTAATGACCAATTCGGTCTTGTCTCGATAGGATTAGATGGATATGCCACCAAAGTCCACCAAATGCATATTTCCTAAAATTCTTTGTAAATGACTACACCACTGTCTTTGGAATTGAAATGTTTCATTCTAAAAACGAAATCAATTTTAGTAGTATATTTTGGACTTATTATTGAAGATGCTACGCTTAAGTCTTTAGTTTTTGTTAATTAGCCCCTAACCATGTTATGGTTTAGGGGGGTATTAAGAGAACTATGGATGTACTACTACTTTAGGTTGAATCTCATAACTTACAAGTCTTCAAATTTTGCAATGAATTCTCATTCTTGTGGATGTCGTCCACTTTTGAATCATACCCAAATAAATGATTATGACACTAATAAGTCACGTTAAGCACTGAACCAAAAATATTCTCAATGAGCGGGAGCTCATTTTTACGCTATGCTTACATGATTCATAATGACCCATTTTGTTTTGGTGTTTCCGGTTATTATATATTTAAGAAAAGGACAAATTTAGAAGTGAAATGTCTTATTTACACCACATTTTTTTAGTTTAAATGCCCACAAAACCACAACGTACAACATACCCCTAATTATATGATATTATCTAAAGCATAAAACCCTTATCCTTAAGCCAAGACTCTGGTTCTTCTATAAATAAATGAAGAATTAATTGAGCAACACTATCTCTCCATTTCTTTTCATTTCTATGGTATTCCAAAACACTTGCATGAAAAAAACAATGGCAGAGTAATTGAGCACATTATCTCCCCATTTTTTTTCATTCCTCTGGAATTCCATCAAACGTATATCACTAAATGGCAAATACATTGAGCTGCATTGTTTCCCAATATTTTTCATTGCTACATTATTCCATCACACTTGCATGAAAAAATGGGAGAATAATTGAACAACAAAATGTCCCAATTTTTTTCCATTTCTCCAGTATTCCACCAAACGTGCATGTATAAATGGAATATAAATTCAACAATACTATTTTCCATCTTATTCATTGGTACATTATTCCATTGCACCTTCATGAAGAAATAGAAGAGTACCTCCATTTTTTATCATCAATGCGACCGTAAACCCTATTTGCATGATGAAATGACAGAACATAAACCTTAGAACCTACAGCCCTAAATATATTCAAAACCCATTTGTCATGCTCCAAACCGTAACCCTAAAGCATTAACCCTAAAACCCCGAATCCTAAACCTCTAAAAATTCACAGCCTACAAATCCTAAATCCTAACCCCTAAACCCCTACAAATTCATAGCCTGAAAACCCTAAAATCCTAAACCCTAAACTCCTACAAATTCATAGCCTGAAAACCCTAAACCCTAAACCCTAAACTCCTACAAATTCATAGCCTGAAAACCCTAAACCCTAGAAGCCGTAAACCTATAAAAATTCATAGCCTGAATAGCCGAAATCCTAAAATCCAAAAATGAATTTGAAAGAAAATATGCCACCAAGAAAAGGCCTAAAAATATTGAGCAATCGATGGGCACATGACCTGAGAAGTCAACCTACTAGAACTATAGCAGACAATTCTGTATATGGACACTTTTTTTTTGGAGAAAGCATTAGTGGAGCCACATCTTGTTTGTAGAAAGCTGGCAAAAGCGCCTTCAAGCGAATAACTGATCAGCCAGGAATCAAGGAGTTCGCAGGAATTTTGAAATTTTGAATTGCCCGTTAAAATTTTCCCGCTTTCTCCAACTTTTTGACAATCTCTTGCCACGGACAACTTCACTTGCCAGACACGCCTTCTTCCACAAACACGCCGAGGAGACTCTTTTGCTCTTGCTATTCTGTCGTAGCACAGAGTAAGTAAATTCCTTGTTATACCCTCAAAAATCACTCTAGAGCATAACAAAATGACCCTAAAGATCGAACCCACGAGATTCTGTAAAGTAGCTAACTCTATTAAGGAGATAAACCCAATAAAACCCTTCAATTCTACTTTCCGGTTGTACCTCGGAAAACCGGAATAGCCAAACCCCAACCGGAAAACTAAGACCGGACTGTATCCTATTTCCGGTTTTACTAGTTCCCCGATCTCTGATCAACTTCTCAATTCTGGACCATTCTACTTCCGGACCTAAGTGTCTACGGAGCGGATCTGTTCCGGTCCGTCCTTCTAACCCTGGTTTAGTTTTGCCTCTGTTTTACCATCAGAGGGTTCGCCGCTTGCTTTTGAAAGTGGTAGGCCCACCACTCCTTCCGTGACTTATAGTGGCTGAAGACCCACTTCCTATCTTCCTATCCTCCTACTCTAATCCGGATCCGGTTTGGTCCTTCACAGCAATCCGGATCACAGGTCACACAAAGACCCCCCGTATGATCCTCTCATACTACAACGACTTTGATGTTGATCCGTTCCGTACAAGTTTCGGTGACTACAAGTGCACCCGTCCGTTCCATCAACTACAGAAGTTCTTCCGCTTTACCCACAACGGGGGCAAGACCTCACAGGAGTCAGGACACTCGACCGGATTTCCCACCCAGGAGTTCTAGCGCAGTTAAGGAATCCCTCCCTATCCGCCTAGCCTAATCAACGGCTTTCTTACCCGGATTACTAAACTTCTACAGATGCTGAGGCACTGGAATCCACTTCTAGCTCTTCATGACCTACTCAGATGTACTTAGGACCGGAAACATGCATCAAAGGGAGAACTCTACCCACACATCCGTGCATACCACCTTACTTCAACTTTGTACATTCTTGCCAACACTCGGGAGGAATACACAAAACAAAGTCAATAGAAGGTACACAAGGAAATGCCAAAAGAACTCTCTCAGTCTCCAGCTCAGAGACTGTTTTATATACAAAAAGCAAAAAGCAAATACATGATTTCCGCCTCTGAAGGCGTTGACAATCCGCTCCTACCTTATCCTAACCGGATTCTATTCCGGTTCCTAGTTATAAGTCCTATTTTTACAATCCTTCCTGTTCCGTTTCATACACTCGGGATCCAATGGTTGGGCTCTCATCAGGTCTCTCCAACTGCTCGAAGACCTCAGTCAGATTCCGGTTCTGTTCCCCATCCGTAGGTAGAACCGGATGTTCTTCCTCAGCTTCCGGGGAGTCCAAATCTATCGGTTGATGTCCGGTCGAGGGCGTATCCTTCTTTGCCCTGCTTGACTGGGGTGTCTTGTCTTTTCCAGGCTCCTGAGCGGCGTCTTCCGGAAACAAGTCCGGAAGTGAAATCTCAGAGAGCCGGATCGGAATCTCCGTCAATTTTTGGCTGCTCTCCACGATCTGGTCTGCCGACTCCCGTGCTTTGGATAGGAGCTTCTCTATCTGCTCCTCAAAATCCGTGAGGATGTGCACCACCCTGGTCCCGGATATCTTCTTGTCCTTGTGCACCTCCTCTTCGAACAGGCGCGCCTTGGTGACTGCTGCTCCGAGTTCTCCAAGCACGTCCTTCACTTCCGCGGCCAACTTCTTCATTTCCTCTGCCATCTCCTTTGTCGCGTTGGCGTTCTCAAGTAACGCGAATAGTTCGGCCTTGAGGGTGTCCACCTCATCGTGCTGCCGCTTGCTGTCCTCCTTCAACTTCCGGAGCTCTTCCGGATTGATCACACACTCAGCCACCTTCTGTGGCAACTGGCTGTCCGGTTCCGCTCCGATTAATTCCGTGATCTCCCCGAGCGTCCGCTTCTTAACTTCCCAATTTGCCCGGATTCCACAGAGGATCCCAACCAACTCGTCGAACGGATCTGCGGTCCCGGATCCGGATGCCACATCCGGTCCGATTGGAGTCTCACTTTTGTGCGGCCGCGGATGTCTCGAGGGCGTTCCTCGATTTCCAGCTGGTGTGGTCTTCTGTCTCTTGGCGGGAACATACGGTTCCTCCTCTTCCTCTTTTTCTTTTTCTTCTTCCTCCTCGGTTTCGTTTTCGGAATCCGCTTCTTGATCGGACTCGGATTCTCCGTACTTCATGGTCCGCTCTTGGGCCTTCCATATCTTCAACTCCACTTCCGTCAGCAGCTCCTGTTGCTGATAGAGGTGGTAAACGTAAGGGCATAGTGGGGTAGCCCTACTTTTCCCCACTCGTGTAGTAAGTTGGGATACCAGATCAAAGAAGATCCGGCCCCAGTCTACTTTCCGGGTTCCGCTCAGTGCTCCGAAAATCGTATTGGCCAAGGTGATAGTCACCCTGGTGGACTTTTCCGGATGCAAAACCGGAACCAGGAACTGGAGCAAGCGTCGCTCCTGGTCATCGAGGCAGTCTTCGACCGCGTAGCCATCCTTCGGGTTTACTACGCTTCCGAACTTGCCCTGGATGAAATCGTCCTTCCGGTTGGCCAGTTCGAGTCCTCCTGGTTGGAACCCGTATACGTTCCGCCACAAAGCCTCGGTCCATTGGACCGGATTCCCTCTCAAGGTGTTATCGAACTGATTCGATACGCCACTCAGGATTTCTCTAACCATCCTCTCATCTTTGAAACCCCAAGGTTTCAAAGCTAACCCCTGACAACCCATCAATGACAAATCCTCTCTGAGCTCTCCCTGTTCCGGTTCCTTGGTCGACATGACCGGAACTACTTTTCTAAGCTTAACTTCACTTGGGGGCGGAGTGTTAGAACCTCTCTTCCAGTTCAGCTACGGCATGAGGGTAGCCCTACCCGGTTTTCACTCTACAGTCCTAACAAGGGAGCTCTGACACTCAGATGTTCCGCTCTGCCTGTAAACTATCCTACTGGCATGCTTACACTCCTAGCTTCTCATGTATCCGCTCTCACTCAAGGTCTCACCCACTCATGCCCGGAGGAGATCTCTCCGTCTCACACCCCTCTCTCACTTCCGGACCCTCTTGTACTTCCTCTTCCTGGCCGTGGTCAACGATAGAAACGCCAGGCGCTAAATCAGGTCATAATAACACGTGGAAATCCAGAGACCTGAAAATGGGCAGAATCAGGCTTTATATAGTCCTGACGCCCTGGACTGCCTTTATGACCGGTTGGATATCCGGTCCGGTTCTTGACATCCGGTTATCTCCAATCCGGTCAGCAAGATTCCGGTCGGAAATACTTATCCGGTTGTACATCTAATCCGTTCCGCTTCTACCTAAAACCGGATTAGTTCCGTAAGGTCCTTTTGTGACTATTTTTGGATTTTATTCTTCTCTCTAGATGAATCCGGATACCTATTTCTAATTTCCGGTTCGCTCAAAAAGGTAAACAAATAAAAATAAAAAATATGAGTTGCCACATATTCTCTTGCGCTTCAAGTGTGTCTGCATAGCACATTGACAAGTTCAGGTCCTCAAAGTTTTTTCTTCTTGTTTGTGAGTTCTTAGATAGAAGGTGTAGTTTGTATTTAAATTAGTTGCCATTGACCTCGTTTGGTGGTGAGTTAGTTTTGTACATATTGATGTCAGGAAGTACGTGAAACTAGTCATTGAAGGTCCATGTTTGTGACATCTCAATGCGTGAAGACGTTATATTTGTTGAGCGAGCCTGTAGACTATAAGGAATTGGTTACTCTTGCTTTTGGTGAAGAGAGTTGTAACAAAGTTGTTTGCAATGCCCATTTTTTGCGGCGTGAATGTCGGAGCATTTCATGGATAATTCCATTACCTCAATACTGTCATTGAGGGTACTTATCGTTGAGTCAACGATAACTGTGATCTCTTTGACTTCTGGTTATCGTCGAGTCGATGATAACGTAGTCAAATTTTTTCAATCGGCATTCCTAGCAAATGTGTAGCTACTTCAGTTTCTTTTGATTTCAAAGCAAAATCAGCATCGGGTTGAATTATTTCTTTGCCAAATTGAACAAATCATGAAAGGAGTTTTGTTGAGGATAGTTATCGTTGAGTCAATGATACCTCTGATTTCTTTTGCTCCTAGTTATCATCGAGTCGATGATAACGTAGTCAGATTTTCTCAATCGGTATTCTTAGCAAATGTGTAACTACTTCGATTTCTTCTGATTTCAAAGCAGAATGTGCATCGGGTTGAATTATTTCTTCGTCAAATTGAACAAATCATAAAAGGAGTTTCGTTGAGGATAGTTATTGTTGAGTCAATGATACCGCTGAATTTTTTCGCTCCTAGTTATCGTCGAGTCGATGATAACGTAGTCAGTTTTTTTCAATCGGCATTCTTAGCAAATGTGTAGGTACTTCAATTTCTTATGATTTCAAAGGAGATTGTGCATCGGGTTGAATTATTTCTTCGTCAAATCGAACAAATCATAAAAGGAGTTTCGTTGAGGATAGTTATCGTTGAGTCAATGATACCTTTGAATTCTTTCGCTCCTAGTTATCATCGAGTCGACGATAACGTAGTCAGTTTTTTTCAACCGGCATTCTTAGCAAATGTGTAGCTATTTTAATTTCTTATGATTTGAAAGAAAAATGTGCATCGGGTTGAATGTTTCCTTCGTCACAACCAACGAATCATGAGAGGAGTTTCATTGATGATCGTTATCGTTGTGTCAACGATAACTTTGAGTTCTTCGAGTTCCAGTTATCGTCGGGTCGATGATAATCTTGTCAGTAATTTTCAAAGGTGTACATACTTCAATTTCTTATGGTTTCAAATGAGATTCTGCATTGGGTTGAATTATTTCTTCATCACATCCAACAAATCGAGAAATGAGTTTTATTGAGGAGAGTTATCATTGAGTCAACGATAACTCTGAGTAACAACAACTTCCGGTTATCGTCGGGGCAATGATAATGTCAACTATAAATAAAGTGTTTGCAACTTTGCATTGAAAAGTATTTACTTAGATGAAGATGAATGACTGAATCATAGCACAAATCATTGGATCATCCATTCAACGATGTTGTATTCGTAAGAAATTATAGAGACATGATGTTAATATTAGTGAATATAGAGTATGTTTAGTTTCTAGTATACTAGAAGTTGCTGCAATAGAACATCTTTATCTTTGACTCAACAATGAATCTAAGGATTGGTCTTCGTGCTTGCAGAATGGGTTTCCATGGGGTTGATGAGTTTGCGAATCCAGTTCCCCCATTTCCACCTGATGTTCAGGTATGCGAGGGGATTGCTCGTGCAAAATGGGTGTTACGATTTGTCACTCTTCGAAACGAAGATGGGGTGGACCTTGCAAGGGGGGTTTGCCAAAATGTTGACCCAGAGTTAATCATTGACCAAGATGGAAAGCCTCTTAGCGATGACCGGGTTGCCATTCAAATCGCTGAGTCTCTGAACGAGGAACTCTTCTCATCGGGCAATGTATGGTCACTTCGTTCCTGGGACATCAAGAGAGTTTTTTTAGATGACGATGTCAGCTTATATGACCATGACCAAACCCATGTATATAACGCAGCCATGAACCCATCAAGCAGAAGAATTCGTAAGGGGGTTCGATCATACGAAACAACTCGTGAAAGGATTGATCCAGAGATTCCACCCAAGAAAGAACTTCTCCTCTCTATGGAATCGATCACATTAGTGTCTACAAAATCATGTTGTGAGAAAAATTGTGTTCAACCTTTTCTGTGTGGGCAAATCCAAGCGATAAGGACTGAACTATATTCAGGTGAGGACTTCAAGGCGCGTAGCAAGACACTTTTGGAGGTGCACAGACAAATCCATAAAGACAGTGGTGGCAAAGAGTGGATTACCTTGAAAGGTAGAGAAGTGTGCCCCACTGCATGGTGGATCATTCATGGGATTGCAAGAGCTACGTTCTATAGGTACAAAGAGAAGGCTAGAATTGGGAAGCAAGCTCAGGTGCATGGAAATGTGGGATCTAAAAAACCCCACATGCATACTCTTCAAGCTACTGCCACGCTTCGAACTCTTATTGAGTCTGATGCCGATCGAATGCCACACAAAACAAGGACAATAGAGTCTGGAGAGGAAGTTGCAGCGATGGTTCTACCTTCTGCTTTTCGTTGGAGTGACCAATTACCTAAAATCAATGAGTCCAATGCAGAGTTCAATTTGCAGCCGATTTCTTCCAGTGGCTTGAGCAACATTCGCCGTCAGAATTTCCCTGAATTTGCTGCCAAGGCTCGTGGGGATAGTTTTGCTAGGTGTGGCTTGTGCGATGAGTATAAGCAATTGAGGAGCGCTTGTTGGAAATCAGAGTCGTTTGATAAGTATACCAATATTTTGAATACCCATGTTGCAGGTCAGAGGGCTCATAGAGAGTACTACTATGGAAATCGGGAATTTTCCCTGAGATGCCCGGACAAAATGTTGTGCATCATTCATGATAAAATGGATCATTCAAAAACGGCTTCTCCACACTTTTCTCACAAGAACAAGTCGACGGAATCCTTCATGAAAATGCCTGCTGCTGTCACACGTATGATTGCTCATGGTCATGGCGATGCACGATATGCACACTATGGTGTGGGCATTTTCCCAACAGATTCGAATCATACCATTGGGTCTATTGCAAGGTTGTTGCCGGATTTGGAAGGCCCGCCTAAAAATTCATCGAGGGCGTTATTTTCTATTGAGGAGGGGCAATCCACATTGACAAAGGCGCTTTTAAAAGGAGCATAAAATTGCTTGGACTCCCTCCTTCCACCTCCAAAACAGCCACTTCCAGCTCAACCTCTCCCACCAATATTAATATTGCAATTGGACAATGTGTCAGGGGACAACAAGAATCGATATGTTTTTGCTTTCTGTTCTTTGCTTGTATACAAAGGCATTTTTCGTGAGGTGTACATCAACTTTCTTATTGTGGGACACACTCACGAAGACATTGATGCTCTTTTTGGTCGATGGAGTTCAAGATTGAAGACGAATGACTATCCAACACTTCCAAAGCTCATGAAGTCCTTTATGGATTGTGAAACGCACCCTGTGATTCCTCATCTCATTGAGGAGCTCCCTGATTTCAAGAAATTTGTGGAGGGTTATTTGGGCACTGGTGGAGATGAATTAGGAGGGCATTCGAAAAGTCAACAATTCAAGTTTTTTATGGATTCTTTAGGATGGCCTTTGATGGAGTATAAAAATTTGTGTACTGACCCAAAGTGGTTGCCAGAGCACGGCAATGGGATTAGAATGTGGTCAGAGACTGAGGATGGACTTCCTAAAGTACCAAGTGGTAGCCCTAAACCTTTGGCTCCAGTTCCAATGAAAGCTCTTGAAGAGATAAAGAAAGGTTTGAATGGCTATGTTAAACATTGGAACAAAATGGCAAACAATGATCATAGTGGAGAGTACAGGTGGAAGAATGGTCCACTAGAAGAGTATTAGAAAGGCATCAAAGCTGCTCTAGATGCACCTCTTCAGGTGCGAGAGGCATTACTTGATGGATTTTGGCCAGCTTCAAGGATTGCCAATGATGAAACAGATCAAATGCAAAGAAATGGCACATTGCGTGAAGAAAATGCCGAGGATGCCAACTTTGTTGGACGTAAGCGTGATCGTCCACGTTCTTCGTTTCGTGTTGCTCGTGATACACACGCAGGTTATTTTGTTGCAGTGCATCCTGCTGATGGTGATCCAAAACCATTTTGGCTCGCTAGGGCTATTACGGCTCCGAGTCTCGATCCAGGGCATATGCATATGATCAAAATCCAATATTGGAGGCCTACTTCGGATCGGCACATTAATATGGAGACATATGAGGGTTGGGACACCAAACAAGGAAATGTGTGGCGTGAAGATAGCGTTATACCTTCACCATGGTCAAGCACAGATTGTATCATGACAGCTTGGAAGCCACGGTTTCGTGATGGAACTAAAAATCCAAAGGTGACGGTTCCAAGTCTACAAATTCAAATTATTAAGGCATCAGTGGCAGCCTTCACGACTACTGCAAATAACGATGGTTCTATGATTGAAGAATGACTTATAGTTCATAATTTTATTAGACAAATGTTGTTTTGGTAGTTCAATTAGAGCACTCATTGTAATTATTAACAAGTTCGGGCATGTTTACATTCATATATGTATTGGTTACTTTTATTATGGTAGTGTGCCTATGTATGAGAAATTTATTTCTATTAATAGTAAATTTTTTTATTACTATTGCGTCTCCAAGTATTGTATTCTAAATGTTTTTGGTGAATTTTTGGTAATTCATATGCTTAATTTCATGTTAAAGTTTGCTATCCTCCATGTATACATTAGTTTTTTGACATATGAAAGTTTTGATTTTTAAAAATGTCTCACTTCATAATGTCTTTGACTATTTTGTTTTCTTTTTTACAAAGGAATTAGTAAATCGAGATGTACTTTTGAGTTTGTGCTACTTTAGTTAATAGTCTAAAATTAATGAAATACATATTTGACATTTTCAAGTCTCAATTTAATGAACAGTCTCAATTTAATGAACCCTTCTTCCACCTTGCATGTATGAAAAATTAAAATGAGACTGCAATTTGTCTCATTTTAACGAATAAGGCCTTGAAGAATGGTTTTGTCTGGTTGATTTGTGTGAAGGGTGGAATGTGTGATTGGAGTAATTAGTAGATAGAGTGAATTTAAGCTATTTACAAAAATATAAATTGGTTCTTATGCATATTCATTGATGTTCATTTTGATGGTGGTGTATTTAACCTTTAACTTGATCCAAAGTATATTTTATATGCTAGATAGTCTTTTTTATATGCGAAGATCTTTTTTTGGGTTACAAATTCCATAGAAAGCCGTTTCTACTCTCCATCTATCAATACTAAATTCTACTAAGAGAAAAAATGATCCATCGATGTAGTAATTGTATTGTCTTGGGAATTTGAGATTTGTAGGAATGTTGTAGGGTGGTAGTGGAGGTACAATGTTATAATTAAAAGGAGGGTCATTTCTTTTTAAGGTATTATATTAGATATGGCTATTATTTATTGGAATGTTTGGTGGTGTAAAAGATATGTATTTCATATATGGTATAGATATGTTTAAGTTTGTGAGAATACTTGTTATGTTCTAAATTTGTTGTGTATGTCAAGCCATACAAGACTCCTCAGCTCTCCAAGGCTTCCACTTTTATAACTTCCATAGCCTTCATAATCCCACCTTAGCTCCATGCTTTCCAGGCATTGTAAACCTCGCTAATCAACACTTCATTCCTTCCAATCAAAAGCTGAAGCACCATAGCATTCGAAAAGTGATGCCACTTCATTCCTTTTCTAGTTCCCATCCATTGGATTGACTCATCATATCCATCATTGTCATACTTCATGGAGATTCTCTCGACATTGGACCAACAATTTCCGGATGGTCTCCTCGCTAAGTCGACAAGGTACATGGCTTCTTTATTATACCACATCCAACGTCTGATATCTAAAGCACCCCTCTTCACCTTGGATTTGGCCAACCCAAGATACAAGTCATGAACAATGACACCATTGAAACCATCACCAACATCTTCAATCAACGATTTGGCCTTCAGAGCTTGCAACTGTAATTACCACACAACACAATACCATGTCGGAAATGTCAAAACGTAAAAGCAACCAAACCAAATGGATTAAGAAATTTGGCTCTACTTGGTTATGGAGAAATTACCAACCAAGAACCTTTTCTTCACTATCTCAACCTTCAATTCTCGTACCACCAACTACTTTACAAAAAAACGCATATGAAGGTAGCTTGAATTGGGCTACCAAACTAAACATCATCAAACATAATGGATAGATACCATGGATTCAAACCAAGATCAAGTAGAATTAAATGGCAAGAAATTGCAAAAGACAAATGATTCAAACAATCATAATTCAAAATTCATACATAATCCTTGATAAATCTCCCTTTTCACAAGCTTTGCACGATACTTAACCATTTGTATATATCAAGGGAAAATATATCATGCTAAAATGTTCCCCAATTAACAAATTCATCTTCAATAAATTCATCTTCATATTCAATGAAAATTTTCCTTTGCGATGGATGAAAAAGAACTACATCCATAACAAAAGTTGGTCCTTCTCTCACAATCAATCAAAACCTTTTCAAAGGATGTTGAATACCAGATGGTCCTTCACTCGAAAGTGGTTGAATCTGTCATCATGTTGCAAGTTCTCCACCCAAACATTTGGACTCTACAAATTATACCATGATGTTTCTCACAATTATTTCCATCTTTCTTGAAAACTTCATATTATTTCAAGCATTTTTGTAGTCATATGATTTTTACAAAGAGATTTCCTTACAAAATCATATAAAATTCAATTTTTTGTTTCTAATTATAAAAAATTGATATTAAATTTTAAACATATATTACTACATGTGATAAGTAGCAAATTTTATAAATGTGAATTTTAATGTAGAAATCTAATGAAGTTTGACCAAGCCTAGACATGAAATGTCCTTTAAGAGATAATTGTGGCAAGAATTCTACTTCATAGAGTTTATAACATTCAATAGCCTTTAGAGAGATTGCCTTTCCTTCCTTGGAGGCATTATCCACAAAAAACATTCACACGGGGAATTAAAGTAAGTTCCAATATCAAGTGTCAGGACCATAGCAATAGACTTATGGTTTATACTTTTTTTTTTCTCTTCTAAATCTCGGACCAGCCAAACAAATATTCAAAGAAACATTAAAATGATTTGCCAAACCCCATGAGAATCCTTTGAATCAAAATCCCAATGTCTATTAACCCTTTGCCATCCCCAAAATAATTTGGGTAGCCCTATAAAGGAATTGAGTGGGAAACATTTGAGGAAATGAAGGTTGGAGATGTCATTGTTATATTGAAATTGATTTTTCACCATGAATCCTCAAAGAATATGTGATAATTTGAAAATGAGTGCTAACTTGCTTATTGTCAAAATGTGAAAATTATGTTTATGTAGAATTTCAAACCTCATTTAGTCATAATATAATAATTTTTTTCAAAAAACTTTGGACTAAAAAAAGTTGGGAAATCTATTTGAATTTCATCTCCAAAAATTTGTTTCATATTTCAATCCTCCAATCAAAAGCTATAGACAAAGTTTAGAGAGGATGTTTCAAGATGTAAAAGAAAATGTTATTTTCAACCCCTCTTTGAAATTTGTCTTTAACTTTTAATTGGAGGTTTGGAATATTAAACGAATTTTTGGAGTTGAAATTTAAATAGATTTTTCAACTTTTTTTGTCTAAAGTTTTTTGAAATTTTTTGAAATTTTTTATTTTACTATGACTAAATGAGGCTTGAAATTTTAATTCAAATAAAATTCTTGCTCTAATTTGACTTAACTATGAACGGTTGAGCTCCTATTAATTTTAATTTATTTATCCCACATTATTTACTTTACCTCCTACCACCCCATATGTATATAAAGATTTGTGTTCTCATTCCTAATACACAAATCTTGAAAGGCATTCAAAATGTATGATGAAACTAAAGCATTAGTTTCAATGAGTAGAATGCTAATTTCATGAAATTTTTAATCTTGAAGGTTGATTTTGTTTCTAATCCAGTTGAATGCATTATTTTTTCAATAACCCATTTTGTTATTAGACTTAACTACACTTTTATCCTAGGTACCTAGGTGAGCGAGCTTCAATTTTCTGACAATTTGTGATGCGTGGATTATTGGATACTGATGGGTGTGGAATATTTCACACCATATCATCCCGGGATGAAATGGTGTGGACTATTCCACATCATTCTGTCTCACTAGTCAATCCTTTTCACTGCTCCTGAATGTTATGTTCAAATCTCATTATTTGGAAAAAGGCCGTCATGATCGTCAACAGATCATTCAACGTTTCAAAACTTTGCTCTGGTTCTTCCAAGATTTTGAACCTGCTAATTGTGCATTCTTTGCAGAAATTGATCAGGATTAAAATAAAGATTTGAGCAATTTTGCGCTACTAATTCTCATTGTCTGTTGGGATTTCACTGTCAATCTTCATCTCTGTTTTCCTTTGAGGTGTGAGCAACGTATGCGCAAGCATGGAGCTACATTGGTGGCGGTTTGTCAATTCTGTATGCGTTGATCTAAAAACTTGCCGCCAAACCAGCCAACAGTGTTGCAACAGCAGCAACGAACGCAACTAACATAGAAAGACAAATCCCCATTTTTTGACAAATTTCTTCCATCACTGAGCAATTCTACCAAGGGCGACTGATGAAAATGAGCCCTGAACTTCTGAACTTGTCGCAAGTTGCGCTTTATACATACCAGACCCCCAAAAATTTATGCACAAGTCAGCCTTTTCTTTCCAAATTTGTCAGTCGGTTTTTACAACTACAACTCCATTTCTCGGAAATAGCCCCGTGTCAAATACGGTTATAGCCTCGTCACGAATTACCGTGAGTATATTCTGCTGCTCAAAAAGAAAGTCTCCCTCGATGCGGAACCCTAACCAAATCCGGAGCAAGCAGAGCGTGCTCACAACGGTAGCTAATCTTCCGAACGAGAACCCTGGATTGGTCAGGATCGTGAGCACGAGTGTGTAGCCGTAGACGCGCTTGCGGCCGAGGCGGTCGCTCAACGAGCCGAAGTAGAGCTACCCGCAGAAGGTCCCATAGAGGGCGACGCCATTCACGGCTGCGGCCACGTTTAGGGGAAGATCGCTGGGGGTGTGAGAATTCGGGTCGTAGTGAGGCACCGGTACTATAAGCGCCCAAGGAGACAAGCCACCGTGGAGATACTCCTGATGAGGGTTATGAAGGTCCAAAGGAGCCACGAGCAGTCTAGGGTCATTGCCAGCCTCGTCTGCACTACCTCCAACTAGCGAAGTACGTCAGTAATTCTGAGCATGAGACGGTTTCGTCAATTGATCTCATTTCCTCTTCTTGAGTTGTGTGTATGGTGTAGAATTACCTTGTGCGCTTTTATCCTTATATATTGCTGGTATCTACTTGCGTAGGACCTAGCACGCTGTTGAGAGGGTTTTTCCGATGAACATGTTTTGATCAAATCCAGTTGCAGATGGCAGTGATGAGCAAGAAGGATTTAAAATGAAAAGGGGTCGTGAACAAGAGGAGGATCTCGCTGAGGTGCGTTTCATTGTTATGGATTTGTGATTTTGAACTATAGGAAGGACCCACCTAATGATTGGCTTTAAGGAATCTTTTTTGTGTGCATGATGAATAGCGATTCGTGCCTTTCGTATTTTGCAGCATGTTGTTTAGATTGAAATATGGAAGAGAAAAATTTGAATGGGCCACCTAATTTTGGTGCTGGATCATCTATGTTGTATCACTACAGCTGCTCCAATTCTTGGATGCTGAAGCGGCGACTCACGAAAATTAGCCCAGAATTGTACATACACTAAATTTCTGAACTTGTCGCAAGTTGCGCGTTACTAGACCCCAAAAATTTATGCATAAGTCCACCTCTTTTTTTCCAAATTTGTCGGTCAGTTTTTACAACTGCAACTCCATTTCTCGGAATAGCCCTGTGTCAGATACAGGTATAGCCTCATTGCAAATTACTGTGAATGTATTCTGGGGTCGGTGCTACTCAAAAAGGAAAGTCTACTCCGATGCGGAAAGTCTCCTTCGATGGCCAGATTTAAATTTGATAGTGTTTGGTTGTGGACACCAAACTTGAATTTCTTTCTTCAATTTTCTTGCACTATTCAATAGTGTGGAAGGGTCAAACCAGACCCTGACAGTATTTTCAAGTACGGAGTCTAGTCATTTCCATACTTTTTACTCAAAATAATCTTTTTATGAAGTTTTTCAAAGGTTATTTTTTGCGAATTGCAGCCGGTTTTTCACCTAAACTAGCTATTGCTTATTTCCGAACACGGTCTCCACTACCTAACCCTAACCAAATCCAGAATAAGTAGAGCGTGCTCACGCTAATCTTTTGAACGAGAGCCCCGAGGTGATGGAAGTCAGAGTTGTGAGCACAAGCGTGTAGCCGTAGACACGCTTGCGGCCAGGTGGTGGCCCAGCCAGCTGACGTAGAGCTGCCCGCAGAAGGACTCGTAGAGGGTGACGCCGTTCACGGCTGCGACCACGACCGAGTGTTAGAATTCCGGTCGTAATAAGGTAGTATCCGCGCCAAAGGAGACGAGCCACCATGGAGATACTCCTGATGAGGGTTATGAAAGTCCAAAGAAGCCGCGAGCAATCCAGTGACATTGCCAGCCTCGTCTGTACTAACTCAGACTAGCGAAGTACATCAGTAATTCTCAGCTTGAGCCGGTTTCATCAATTGATCTCCTCATTTCCTCTTTTTGAGTTGTGTGTATGGTCCGCTCAGTCCCTGTCTTGAGGTTGAGTTCCCTTATGTGCTCTTTTCCTTATATATAGCTGGTACCTGCTTGCGTAGAACTTAGCACAAGGTTGAGAGGGTTCTTACGACAAACTTATTTTGGTCAGATCCAATTGCAGATGGCAGTGATGAGCAGAAAGGATTTACAATGAAGAGGGGTCGTGAACAAGAGGAGGATCTCTCTGAGGTGCGTTTCGTGCTTCTGGGTTTGTGATTTTGAACTGTAGGAAGGACCCACCTAATGACTGGCTTAAAACGATCCTTTTTGTGTGCATGATTAATAGCAATTCGTGCCTACCGTCTTTTGCACCATGTTGTTTAGATTGAAATATGTAAGTAAAATAACGTAGAAGGTCCACCTAATTTTGGTGCTGGATCATCTATGTTGCATCACTACACCTGTTCCACTTCTTGGCTGATGAAGCGGCGGGTCCTTCCAACGCTGCTGACAATCAGGGGTGAGATGCTGATGAATGAATACATGATTTCTCAAAATGGCTCGTTTGTACTCTAGAGGACCTAGAGGAAGAAACGAAGAAACCTGGCGAACCCTAGGGTTTCTTCCTGCAAGCCTGATGCTTTCGTGAGAACCCTAAAAATGAAGATGTCCTCTGGCTTTAGGGTGTTCTTTCAAGTCGAAATGCCAAACCCTAAGGCATGCAACAAGGAGGGTTTGAGATAAGCATAGAACGGCTCGCTTTAGGGTTTAATCATTTTTTGGAAAGGAGTAGGTTATCTTGCATGTCATGAACCTTTGATTTTTAAAAATTTAGTAGGATCCACCTCAACTTGCATTGGACATTCTAGCCTTTCCAAACCTAATATAACACTGGGTTTGTTCAGCATGATCCACTTCACTGCCCTTGTCCCCTGAGACTTGTTATTTATTGGCATTTTTGAATTGTTGGTTTTGTCGGTTTTGTTGTGGAACCGGAATTGGAACCAAAGCATCAAATATTTCTAAGCCACAGTGGAGTTCAAAAGAAATTTATTGAGCAATTGTGCGTCGATTTGGAAAGGTGGGATTACTTGGTGTTCTTTGACAAAGAGCTTGGTAGTTTACCAAAGGGTCAAAAGTTTCCTTAACTTATATTTCAAGTTGCTTGACAATTTTGCGTTGCAATATTGGTATTATCTAAAGATTATTTCACTCGGTCAAAGTGGTCCATGCTAGAGTTGGCGGTGTTTGTGCAAATTCAAAAAGAAAAACCTGGGAAGCTTGCCATTCTCCCTATGTATTTGGGACTCTCACCAAATGAATGCACAAGGAATGAAGAAAGACGACAGCGTTGGCTATCTATGTGGAGAGATTGGGCAGAAGATGATGCTAGGATTGATGTGCACAATTGGGAGGATGCATTGAAGGTGTTGCACCCACTACAAGGGAAATGGACCCTAATCTACAGAATTTTTGATAGAGAAGTGTCCAAAATGACAGCCTAATGTCCAAAATGACAACTAGAACTTTTTGTTGATTTTTTGTCAATATCTTGTCAATTTTTCAATCAATTTTGACAAACAAGGTAAAAGTCTTCTACAAACACAGCAAGATTTTACATATAATTTAATTTATATTCAAAATGATGAAAATATATTTTACTGACACTAAGAGAAATTGTACTTCTTTGCAACCTTTAACAACTCACAACCAACATATTCAATTCACATATCAATTCATCTGAGCTCCTTCTATATATTTGAAGTGGTAGGAAATCGACCAAACAATGTGGGATATATGAATTGTTGAAGTTGTGAGGGCTCGTAGTGAAGTTAGAAACCCGAAATTTTGTATTAAAAATACAATTTCAGACCTCATTTAAGCATAGTAGAGTGTCTTTTTTTAAGAAACTTTAAACTAAGACTAGTTAGAATATACATTGAAGTTTCAATTAAAAAACTACTTTTGACATTTGAAGTTTTCAATAAAAAGTTATGGACCGATTTCAAAGAGCATTTTGAAAAAATATAATAAGAATAATTTCAAACACCTCTTTGAAATTCCATAACTTTTGATTTAAAGCTCAAAATGTCAAAATTATTTTTGTATGAAAAACTTTAGTTCATTTTCTAACTAATATTAGTTGAATGATTTATAAAAAAACACATTATAATATGCTTAAATGAGGTCTGAACTCCTATATTTAACACAGAATTTCGGGTTTCTGACTAAAAACAGTAAGTTAAAAACCCGAAATTCTGTGTTAAATATAGGAGTTCAGACCTCATTTAGGCATAGTATAATGTGTTTCTTCATAAAACATTTAACTAATATTAGTTAGAAAATGAACTAAAGTTTTTCATACAAAAATAATTTTGACATTTTGAGCTTTAAATCAAAAGTTATGGAATTTCAAAGAGGTGTTTGAAATTATTCTTATTATATTTTTTCAAAATGCTCTTTGAAATCGGTCCATAACTTTTTATTGAAAACTTCAAATGTCAAAAGTAGTTTTTTAATTGAAACTTCAATGTATATTCTAACTAGTCTTAGTTTAAAGTTTCTTAAAAAAAGACACTCTACTATGCTTAAATGAGGTCTGAAATTATATTTTTAATACAAAATTTCGGGTTTCTAACTTCACTACGAGCCCTCACAACTTCAACAATTCATATATCCTATATGGATTGGTTGACCTCCTACCTCCATATGTGTATGTATATAAAGAGTTTCTCTTCCCCATTCTCAACACTGAATACAAATGGTTCATGGAGTGAAGTAATTTAGTAAATAAATTATCACCTAAAACGCGGGTTTCTTCTAGTGCTTGCTTTAGGTGAATATGATGACTAGTTACACCATATAGTCTTTATACTCCACTAACAAATTGGGTCTATGGAAATTTCTTCCAAATTTATATTTTTAGCAATTTTTAAAATTAAAGTTTCAACTTGGTGTGGTTAAGAATAAAAAATAACTCGAATGATTCTAAAATTTTTTGAAGATGTTTCAAACAACATGCTATGAGTATCAATTGTAAAATTTTAAAAACTAATGCATTTATAAATTTTATAAATTTTTTTAGGATTCAATTTAGTGCATTTTCACTCTAACTAAGAGATATTAATAATTTGGAATTTCCTTCTATCTCATACCTACTTCTACATAACAATTTTTTTAAGAATGAAAATTAATATTTTTAGAATTTTTTTCTTTTTCTTGGACTCTCAACTCAATTCCTCATTGCAAAGATTTAAAGCTCAAAACTTTGTAGTGCAAGAAACTTAAATTAAGAAGGTTCAAAGTCAAATAATCTAGTCCCACAATGTATTGAATAACTTTTGTTATTTCAATTAAACATAGATATCTTGCAATTTGTGCGGTCAAATTTTCTAAAATTTTTTCCACACATTCTCCTGTTATATAGGTGTAGGATCTTCTAGTTAGATGTGCAAAATAAACAATTTTTAAATTTTTTTTTCTCTTTGTTATAGAAATGACAGTTATGAGTGTCTTTATGGCAAAACAAGCCCTTGGCCCTGTAGGGGTTAATTCATGCACTCCAAGTCTGGCTCTGTGAACTAAGTAAATTTCTCCCAATGGCCTGACTTCAAAAGCTATTCCCATATCACCTATTTGTCACTAAATACCGTCTCAACTCGACAGCGAGCTCGAATTCCGCACTGCCTTAACAAAGGCTTGAATCCGAGCAGGGTCCTTACGGATCCCACGGTCCTTGCCCACTTGCATCCTGTACAGATGGTAGGCAGACTGTACAGATGGTAGGTAGAGAGAAAGCCATGGTAACAAATGAGTGTCACCTTCACACATGAGTGGTGATAGTTGCCAAACCGAGCCCGAACCTATGTGGCAAGGCTTGGTAGTTGCCAGAAAGTTACTTATCATCTAGTTATCGAGGAATAGTTTGTATCATGTCAATTTATCGAGGAATTTTTGAAATCTATGAAATTCCAAGATTTCCAAAACATGGCTGTGATGGTTGCTACCTTGTCTCGATCTCACACTTTTCCAATTGTTCTATGGCCCTGTGCTTCTCCGATCGTCTTCCTAGACCTTGCACTTTTCCAACTGTCCTCACAATTCACAGTCTATTGCGCGCAAGTTTAATTCCTTTGATTACAATTGGTTTCACTCACTCCTTGCATTCTTTGCTCGCAATCAAATTGCATCCTCGCTTCATTGCTTTTGCACGGTATGCTCATTTGTCACAATTTTTGGATGTTGTGCTTTCAGTTCCTGCTTCTTTTGTAAAATTTGGTCGTGGGTTTTCTTATAGTCAATGCAATGGAAGCTGCACCAAAATCATGCACTACAAGAGATTCCCAAAAATCTGATTGGAGCATAGAATGTAAATTCTAGAGTATGTTGAATCCTAATGTTAAGAATGTAGTAACTGAGTCTAATTATTTGAATTTGAGAGTTGATAAGTATTGAAAATGTCAATAGTATGTGCTAATTGAATGGATCGATATGGCCTGTTGATTGATTTCTTAAGCTTAGAATCCAAGGAGATTATTTCTAGTCCGTTCCCCATTGAGATTCTCGGTTCTTTATTAGTGTTGCCATCGAATTTCTGGAGACATTTTGCTAGGAGAGAGATCGTCAATTAATTAGCGAGTTCATTAATTCAAGGAGGGAGCAACTTCGTCTATGATGACTGTGATGATTGAGGATCTAAGTAAGATTTTGGTTGAGGAATTGAAGTTGCGATCGATTGAGTGCATGAGATACATTTATGATTTAAAAGAGACAAATTTCATATGTTCGTACTAGCTAGTCCAACTGTGAGTTTTGGCTCAGTGACTTCCAATTCCAGATGTGGAAATCAAATTAGAGGACTCTTGAGATCATGACTCAGAGTTTGAGTTACAATTGCAGACCGTAGTTAGATGATCTAGTTTATGATCTTGATAATGGAATGCGATCTGGGGTTTTAGAGGCTCCACTCGAGAATCAAAGAGGGAAAAAAACTTCTTTTGCTGTGAGAAAGAGGTCTTTGTGAATAGTTAATGAAAGTGACTAAAATTGAGAAGACCATTGTGTTTTAGATGATCTAAGCTTCTCGAACAATGATCCAAACCTTGACCAATGCTTCAATTCATCTCTATTATCAAGGAAGTGAAAGACAACTGCATCAAGATCAATTACTAGGAAAGAAGGTGTGAGAAAGGAGCGACAACCCAATTGGACACAACTTGAAATAGCAGCCCTGATTCAGGCGAAAAGAGATAAGTTTTTTCAGAATCTGGACAACGTTTATGAACCAAATCTTATGCGTAGAGAGGCCACTCAATGGAGTGAGATCTCAGCAAAAGTCATGGAGATTTGTGGTGAACATGTAAAGTATGAACACCACAAACGTTCTTGCAAAGAGAAATGGGGCCCCCTAATCTTGGATTACAAGAAGATTTTTGACCACCACAAGGGTACTACAACCAGCTCATATTGGGGTATGATTCTACTTGAACGTGTGTTGCTTTAGCTACCTTGAAATTTCCTCCATGAAAACTACAATAACATAGAAAATTGGCATCATATCAAACCAATTATGAACCCTCCACATTCACGAGATTTGAGCCAACTTGGGGATGGGGTGTATAATTGACATGGTCAAGCATTGACACTTGTGAGACCCCATGGCATGGATGTTTTTGTCATGGAAAGTTCTCTGGATTACCCATCTCTCCTAATTGACCAATATTTTCTCCTAATCATTTGATTGCCTCTCAAAGCCAACAACCTTCACCCTCTCTTAAGTTTGTAAAATTCTCATTCTCCTAAGCTTCATTCATGGACCTTACAAAGAAGTTTGGAAATATAGACTAGCGTTGAAAATCAATTTCCGTTTACAGACAAATTGCAGAGGCTATGCAAAATTCTAGCGAAGTTTTGGTGAATACAATGTAAAAACTAAATGAATAAGATAGGAAACTACAATGGGACATCTTTTAGGAGCAACTAAAGTACAACAAAGAACAAGACATGATTGCTCTACAAATTGCTTGTTTGATATATATCAATTAAGTATCTCTTGTTCAAGCGATCATTGGACTTACACAAGTTCTTAGTGTTGGTTTGCACTGACCTTCACTTTATCCACAGTGAACGGAAATTGATTTCAACACTACTCCTGACCCTATGATATATGAAGGTGAACTTGTTCACCCCCTCTATCATTCTACTACTAATCATAAATATGGAGATAGTGCTAGTCCTACTACAGGACACCAGTAAGTTGATGTTGCCATAGAAATGGAAAATCACCAAACTGGTACATGAATTTCAAATTGTACTTTGACGTATTTAAACTGATCCAATAGTGTTTCACAATAACAAAACCAATGCTGTTAAGAAGGCAACAACCTTTTCCAGCTTTAAAATCATCGTAGGAATTCATATTCAAAGCAACACTTTACAAAGACCGTCGCAACACCTATTCCAAAGTCTGTGACTATTTGCACACAAAAACACAATAGATTTGCATACAGAGGTTCAAATGTACCAACAACACCAACATTGAATAGAAATCATGTTGCATACTGAGACGCTGGAATTGAAATGGGTGCTCAATTTGAAACATGCCATTTAAAGTCAATGAGTACATAAGAAAATTTCAAAATTTAATTTTGGCGATTATTAGCGCCAGAGAGTTCAAATGTTTAATAGCTAACATCGATTTTCTTATGTGAGTGCAATTTGACTCATGGTAGCAATATGGAAAGGAGTTTGATAAGTTTTGCCCTGATGCGAAGGGAACATTTGCTAACTATACGATACTTAATCTATGCAAACCTAAACAAATTCATCGAACCTCACAATAATTAGTTCTTAATAAGACCAACTTTAAATCTTCCTTGACTATTTAGTGTACATAAGTTATGTGAAGCTCAAATAATAACTCACATGAAATTATTGGGTATCATGAAAGCCATAGAATAGCACAGCTATGAGACATTGGCGCGCTTGACTAGATTTCGCCATTTGTCCTTCATGTCTACAGAGGTGCGACTTGGGATCAAATGCACCTTGTCCAAACTCTAGAATACGGATCCACCGATTCCCTCCCCATGCTCTGTTGCATGATAAATATAAGTTACATCCTTCTACAAAATCCCAACTTCAGTTTAAACTCTAAAAGTGGAGAAGAGAGTCGAAAGAATTTCCTAGCAAACAACAATAACTTAACTTACAGAGGATCCCGCTTGTGACACTATCATTGACTGTAGCACACATGGCACTAACAAAGTTGAAACTCCAAGTGGTAAGATTAAAGATCTAGCCCACGGAACTAGGCTATTCCAATGTTTTCAGACCTAACTAATACGTTAATCTCGCAGTGATACTTAGAGAAATAAAAAGTAGAGGTCTCTTCTTCCTCCCTTGTCTAAGGTAGGGGCGTCCTGCGAAGATTAGGTATTTTGTAGTGACCGCTGCGAAGGTATGTAGCTTTCTACAAGGCAAGACTAGTCAAATTGAAGTGTTGTTCTTTAGTGTATTCAAGGCTTGATTCTTCATCACTTTCTTGATTTGGCTTCAAAACCCTGTCAACATTTTCTTTAGACTACAAGGAATTAATTCGAAGACTAAATTGTTTGATTCCATTTTCCTACCTTTTAAGGCATTATGCCCAAACAACCAGTTCAAAGTGCTAAATCCGTCGACACCAAACAAAGTGATAGCAATTAGCTAACTTGAAAGCCTAACTCTTGAATAGGTAGCCTGTAAGTGTGGTCACACAACAGCTTGGAGGGTACACTCTCCTTTTTTTGATGTTAGCATGTGAACAAAATTTTGGACCTCCTATAGCCTTTTTGAATTTTAAATAAAATTAAATGAAAAAAATATGAATAGATTTTTTTACTTTGAAAATTTATGTTTTGAATTATTGATATTTTTATTTTTTAATAAAAATTATTTATAAATTTTTGAACTAAAAAGATACATTGTAGAACTGAAAAATAACTTTCACACCCCTATATTATATAAGAAAAAATTGTCTAAAAAATGAAAAAAATTCTAAAAATAACTCTCTATTGAAAGCTCATTTTGAAATGAATATTGATGCAATGTTCATCTAAATGTGTTTTCTAAAAATATTTGAGTTAAAAAAACATCCCATTTTAGTGCATTTTTAACCTCTTCTAAAAATCATTCCATATTTTATTTGAGTTTGAAATTTGGAGAGTAGAATCCTATAGTTATCAGTAACAATGCTCAAAATTTGAAGTTAACATTATAGTTTATTAGAAACCACTTGTTTGCACGTGGTTTGTTGTCATAGAATTAAGTACACCCCCCAAACACAAACAAGTTATTTCACTTCCATCTACAAAAGCCTAGTTAGCAAACTAGTGCTATTTGGTGAGCAAGGACCCAAGAATGACAAGATTGAGTCATTCAGAATTCAGGTACAAATTTTGGACTTCGAAAATCCACAAAAAAACTACAAAAGAAACTCCAAAATATGTAATTCTTTCTCTAAAATTTAACCATCTAATTTGTTGGCGTGCAATACATAGATCACCTTCAAGGACGCGGGTAAACCTTGTAGAAGTGAAGCTCCTGTGCCATCGCCGTGCAACTGCAAATCCACGACCACTATCAAGAGTTGCAAGGACTTTGAATCCCCGAGAGCAAAACCTCTCGCAATCAACTCACACCATGAACTCGACTAGTCTCATGGAAGGAAAATTGCTCATCGGGGGTCAGAGTTGGTGAGCAGAAGCACGCAGCATCAGAATCAGGTTCCAGAACTCTAGAATCTGGGGCCCAGAACTTTGTGGAATGCAGAGTCCCATTGGGTGTGACCCGATTCGAAATCTCTACAACGAAGACCACTGCATGGAAGAGAGATTCTGGAGTTCAGAAGGCACACAGCGAGATTTGGAAAGAAACGACTTGATTGCATGGCTGAGATCGCAAACTCCATTGTGTCCTACAAAGGTGTCACTGAACTCAACCTCGAATGCAAGATTTCACAAATTTGGCCCACGCAATTCATATCTGCAGAATTTTTCACAATTTTCACATTCGTTGACAAGACCCGAAGCAGAATGATGCTCCCACTCTTGTGATTCCAAAGCTTCTTAATTTTTTTGAAGATTCTAAAACTCAATTATTTGCATCTAATGCCACAACTTGACCAATTTTTAAAAATAAATTTTATTTTCTGAGTTAGTTATGGAAATTTGAGAATTGTGAGAAACCTGTTGAGGGCAATTGTATGCATATTTCATTCCCCTTCGATGATAGAAATTCTCATGTCAAAAACGGTCATTGATTGCATAATATCTTGGATTGTATTCCCTCCATTCCAAAATGATCTTCATGTTGGCTTTAATTTTTTGTCCCAAAATGATTTTAGTGCTACACTTTGTGACGTTGTGAATTGGTCAAATTTGGTTTTCAGTTGCTATTTGGGCAACTCCAAGTAGTATTTTCTCCTCCATCCATGCAATGATCAATCGAAGGGAACTGGAACCAAGGGCCACACATAGTCTTAGGCATATATTAAATGCCTACAAAATGATGACCTCACACTCAACAATGGAGTGACTAGTGGTACTTCTTGAAAATGTCCCCCAAATTGTACTTTTTTATATTTCCAAACTCCACTTTAAAAAAGGTTGGAAAACCCAAAATTTGTAGAATGTTAAAAGTGCACTAAATTCTATAGTTTTTAAAATTTTATTTTTAGCCTTAATCTTGAACATTTTGTCCAACAAAAAAAGCATTTTTTAAACGGAGGTAGTAATAAAATGCAAGCTTAAGTAGCTCTCTTTTACAATTTGAATGTTTTAACCCTAGACTGCCCAAGGGGACAGATCCTGGCCGTTCATCGTTTGGAAGTACAATTCAAAGTGCTGTAACTTTTGCATCCAATGATCAAATTTAGTAAAACTTGTTGGAAAAGTTGCGCATACTAGTCTAGTTTGTGTAGGAGAATTTTCAGATCAATCCAAGACAAATTGAGTTTGTGAAAGCCATTCAAAGTTCACAGGTTTAGTTTGGGTTCAACACACTACATTGTGATGGCTGCAACTTTGAAGGCTTGTATTTCCTTCATCCAATGTTTGTTTTCAATAAAATTTGTTGGATTTTGTTCCTCTAGAAGTCTAGTTATTGTGGTAAAATTTTTATAGGAATTCAAGTTGTTTTGAATGTTTGGAAGCAATTCAAAGTTCAAAACCCTAACATTTTTTTGGTTAGTATGCACTTCGGCGACTTGTTACTTCTTCATACTATGTCCATTTTCAAAACTTTTTTGGGGGAAAGTTTCACATACTTGCCTAGTTTGTGTGGCTAAAATTTTGTGTAAATCAAAGAAGTAACGAGTGACTAAGAAGCATTTTAGTAGAAGTAGGTTCTGCTTGAAATGTGTTTTTTGTACCCTTTTTGGCTATTTTTTTGACATTTCAAAGTCATTTTGCAAACACAATGAGTCACTTTCATGAATTTTTTTCCACCAATGAGTTTGTATGTTGATTTCAAAGCACATTTTAGTTCAAAATTTTTTCATGTGAGTAGGTTTAGAAATCAAATTTCACCTCCAAATGTGTTTTTAGGAAAATTTCAGCATCTTTTTTCAACACTAAAACATTATAATCTTTCAATCCGTGCGGTCAAATGACTCCAAATTTGATCCACATCATCTACAATATGTACACTACAAGATTGTACGGTTGAGATTTTCATACCTTAGTGAGATATAGACTTACAAGGCTTGAAAAGCAAGGAAGCTTTCATACCCAAAATTGCCTTGGGCCTTCTAGGGTTAATTTCTAATTTTATACATGTAAAGAATGGATACAAAATGGTACATATAATATATAGATATATGTATAGATGGGAATTTTTTTTGACAAATTTGGAATGGATGAACGTTGTTTTGTTTACTTGTCAAAAAAATTTTGCCTATATAAAAAATAGATAAATAAAAAATCATCTTGTAAGTAATTTCAATTCAATTTGAAGATATGAAAATAATATTTGATATTTTTGCCTACATAAATGCATTTTATCCTACAATGAGATCAATGGTCAAAAGACCATTGTAGAGTTAATTTCAACTTCAACATTTCTTCTATAACTAAGTAAAATTGGACAAAAAATGGCATATGTTGGATCAAAGACATGCTAATGACAATGAAGAATTTTACTTCATTTATATTGTAAGTTTGAAAATTTCAAAAATTTAATTTAATTTTTTCAAAATCAATGTTGTTCTCAAAGGAAACAAGTCACATGCAACCAAGAAATAGGAAAACCAACAACTAGTTGATTGCAAAACAGACCAAATGATTTTGTAAGGGTTTTGCAAAAAACTTTAATTTTAGATGTTTAAATTGCAATTTATTCATTATTTTCAAAAAAATATAAAAATCATTTTATATTTAAAATTTAATTTCTCTAATTTGTCACACTTTTGGAGGGGTTGTTTTTAGAATTATGGCATACCCAAATTTAATATACCAAGGCTAAAATTTTAGTAGTCTATTCCCATACTAGTAGAGAATGTTCCATACTATAAAGAACATCAAAAAATGTGTTGATTTATATCTCCTACATTTGTGCAAATAGGCCACAAAAGGAGCTTGCACACTTTTGAACCTTGATGAAGGTTTCAATTTCATATTTTTGGGTGAAATCTCATGACCATGAGGTCCTCACAAATGGCCAATTTCTACAGTTTTTTAATTTATTATTATGAATTTATTAAAGATGAACATGTTGAAATAGTCCTATTCTACTTACAATTTTGAATGTCCCCCAAAAGGCATATTTCACATTCTAATTTGTAATAATTTGGTGAAAGTAAATCACCTATTTTCCTTACATTGCAAACATAGAAGCAAGTCAAGTTGTTGAGGAAGCCAAAATTGTATTGACTCTAGACTCTAGACTCTAGTTCAAACTTACCATTTTGTTTGTAATTGAATTTAGAAGGAATTTTGAAATTTCTTTTTCAAAATTCAAAAAAATATATTGATAATAGCATTGGCAAATCTAACAATACGGATGGAATCTAAAACTCAAAATCTAATACTCTTATTTGTATATCAATTCCAAAACATTCTTCCAAATAGTACTTTCTGATTATTTTTCTCAAATTGTCACTTGTGGAGAACACTTTCTACCTTGAGGTGTTCACCTTGAATGACTATGTAGCCAAAAAGTGATTGATGAATGACTATCAGAGAAACTAAGGAAACAAAAAATGAACTTGTTCAAAAAAGTTGATAATTAATTCTAACTACCTCAATGATAGGCCTCATTCTTGTAGGCTTAAAACACATGTCTCTTAGCCCCAAGCCAAGATCGATGACTTTCAAGAACACTATGCAATGAAGGATACATCTATTGATTCAAGAGAAAGATCACATTTGATAAAATACCTTCAATTGCTGATGGGTCTCAAACTTTCAGATTGAAAATGAGTATCCCTTTCCAGCTACGTCCAAAGGGATCATTGCAAACAAGAATGGGAAACATCATGATAATCACCGGCCATCACCGGCTAGGTCTCCCGATCAGTTCATGTCTTTTTTTGAAATGTGGTGAAATACTCCAGTTGCTTGGCTTCCAAATGTAATACGACCTCATCCATTGACATCCTTTCTAATAACTCAGAAAAGGTCACCTCAACAAGGTCCCAACTCCACATTTTGAGTGCAGGTAAACTTGCTAGGGCCCTCATGTCCTCTGGACCCAAGTGCACTCCACTATGCCAAAACCTAAGATACACCAGATCCCTGCAACCTCTCAAATCTGGCAACCTCGTCAAACTCCAACACTCTAAAACATCCAAGTCTATCAATGCAGGCAAGGTTCCTAAACTCTCCAAGCTTATCAGCTCAAGGCATCCAACAAGGACGATCGGCTCCAATTTGTCCATCCGCTCCAATTCGAGCAGCTTGAAATATGAGTTGAGGCAACTTTTATCAGGCCATTTGTCAAAGAATGGTGAGTAATCCCACCTTTCCAAATCAATGCACTATTGCTCGATAAAGTTCTTTTGAGCTCCACTGTGGTTTAGAAATATTTGATGCTTTGGCTCCAATTCCGGCTTCCTGACAAAACCAACAATTCAGAAATGCCAACAAATAACAACCACAAGTCTCAAAGGTTAACAGCAGTGAAGTGGATCAGGTTGAACAAACCCAGTGTTATATTAGGTATGGAAGGCTGCAAAGTCCAATCCAAGTTGAGGAGGACCCTGTGAAGTTTTAAAAATCGAAGGTTCACATTCAATCGAAGGTTCACATTCAATCGAAGGTTAACATTCAGGATAACATACTTCTGTCTAAAAAAATTATTAGACCCTAAAGCGGTCCGTTCCATGCTCATCTCAAACCCTCCTTGTTCCAAGCCGTAGGATTTGGCATTCCCACATGAAAGAACACCCTCAAGCTAGGAGGACATCTTCATTTTCAGGATTTGTATGGAAGCAGCACGCTTGGAAGAAGAAACCCTAGGGTTCGCCATGTTTTATCGTTTCTTCCTCCAGGTCCTCTAGAAGTACAAACGAGCCATTCTGAGAAATCATGTGTTCATTGATCAGCATCTCACCCGTAATTGTCAGCAGTGTTGGAAGGACCCGCCGCTTCATCAGCCAAGGATTGGAGCAGCTGTAGTGATACAACATAGATGATCTAGCATTAAAATTAGGTGGCCCATCGAAGTTTTTCTCTTCCATATTTCAATCTAAACAACATGCTGCAAAACACGACAGGCACGAATCGCAAAAATGATTCTTTAAAGTCAGTCATTAGGTGGGTCCCTCCTACACTTCAAAATCAAAAATCCACAAGCATGAAACGCACCTTAGAGAGATCTTCCTCTTGTTCACGACCCCTCTTCATTTTAAATCCTTCTTGTTCATCGCTGCCATTTGCAACTGGACCTGACCAAAACAAGTTCGTCTTAAAAACCCTCTCAGCCTCGTGCTAGGTTCTACGCAAGCAAGGACCAGCAAAACATAAGGACAAGAGCACACAAGGGAACTCAACCTCAAGACAGGGAGTGAGCAGACCATACACACAACTCAGGAAGAGGAAATGAGGAGATCAATTGACGAAACTGGCTCCAGCTGAGAATTACTAACGTACTTCGCTAGTTGGAGGTAGTGCAGACGAGGCTGGCACTGAACTGCTCATGGCTCCTCTGGATCTTCATCACTCTCATGAGAGGTACCTCCACAGTGGCTCGTCTCCTATACTATGGGTTCCTCACTACGACCCGAATTCTCACACACCTGGCGTGCTTCCCACGAACGTGGCCACGCGTGAACGGCGGGACCTTCTGCGGGCAGCTCTACTTTTGCTCAGCGCAAGCGCGTCTACGGCTACACGCTCGTGCTCATGATCACTGACCTCCATCGCCTCAGGGCTCTCGTTGGGAAGCTTAGCTAAAGGCGTCATGAGCGCGCTCTGCTTCTATGGGTTAGGGTTCGGTCGCGCATAGAGTAGTTGACGAACATCTGTCGCGGTGAGGTCTCCGAGCCGGGTAGCCAGGGCAAAAGAAAGCCGGGCCCGCTCCGCCGAACGCGCTGCTCTCTCAGCAGTATCACCAGACGGACCAGATCCGATTTCCTCGGTGTGGCCTCGTCTATGTCTCCTTCGTCGCTTTCTCCTTCTCCTGCCCACCTGGCTCTTCCGTTGCGGTGTGCGCAATTGGTGACTGTCGTGGATCATTTTGCAGTACTTTGATTGCAAATGCAGGCTTCTGGAAATTTTTTGTTCTCGTTCTCAGTGGAAAACTTCCTCCTGGGTTTCTCACCATGTTACTCCAATGGTGCAAATTGGAAGTGCTGGTTGCGGGAATTTCGCTACTAAATTACTGTAAAGCAGCCTGAGATGCACATCGGTGTCTCAATAATTGAGGGTGGATAATCAGGACGAGCCATTGATCATGGAGTGTATTGGCTTGTCCGGATCTTCTATTTCACGGCTATTGAGTTCAGCGAATGTTTTGTATACCACATTTTGCGTCATTCTCATTAGAGTCTTAATGATAATGGGAGTTCATTTCATTGTCATTCTTCCTCATAAGTATATGAGAGATAAATCCATCTCAGGAATACAAATGGTGGTGAAGCAACGATGTGCACGACTCTTGCGCATGTAACAACAAGAGTTTTTGGGCAATGATTTTTTAGTGGCCCCGTCATCATGCGGTTGGCCTACGTGTTGACATGGTGCATTAGCATTGGAGCTGCTTTAAGTCCACTACTTCTTGCCTTGGTGTGCAGATGCCATCATAAATGTTGTACATTGGGTGCATGGCTTCACACAAGAAACCCGACGCCTAGTGGAATTACATTCACTATAAGAAAACCTTGTTTTACGTGACGGATTGACATCAAAAGGAACGGATTTTAGGTGACATCAAAGGTGACATAAAAAAAAAATGTTTTTATGTCAACAACAATGTCCATTGATGTTATATTGGACATCATTGTTGACATAAAAACATGGGTTTGTTTTTTTCAATATCACCTAAAATCCGTTCCTTTTGACATCAATAAATTTTGGTTTCTTATAGTGATTGGTGCAAGCTCCTTTGTAGGATTGGGGTGAACCAACCCCCTCCCCGTCCCCGAGAGAAAACGCTGGATTTTTTTATTTGCCACACATGATAAAATTTGCAAATTTTGGATACATATTTGCAATCAGAGACACGTAAACCATGTGATCCACAAGGATTGAAATTGCAACAAAATACACAATATTAGGTCATTCTATGATTAATAAACTAAAGTAGAAACTGGAAGAGAGTAAATACAGAGTTTATATGCTTGAACACTACTTCAGCAGTATCACTAGAGATTTCGAATCACCCATGTTCTATGGCATGAGTTACACCAATCTGAATCTGTCATCTCTTACAACCGTATTTGCAGGAAACTAAACACTATCCAGTTAAGTCATCCACTCCGAGTCTAATCCTGTAAACTAAATAAATTTCTCCCAATGGCGTAACTTCAAAAGCTATTGCTATTCGTCACTAAAATACCGTCTCCACTAGACAGCTTGTCTTCTACAAACAAGCTCAAATTCTGCACTGCCTTAACAAAGGCTTGAATCCGAACAGCGTCTTTACAGATTCCATCAGACCCCGCAATGTCACTCGAAACATCCACAGCAGTAGGAGTTAAAAGAAAATGAGCAGTAGCAACGTTACTGGAAGTAAAAGGCCTTATTCGTTAAAATGAGACAAATTGCAGTCTCATTTTAATTTTTCATACATGCAAGGTGGAAGAAGGGTTCATTAAATTGAGACTGTTCATTAAATTGAGACTTGAAAATGTCAAATATGTATTTCATTAATTTTAGACTATTAACTAAAGTAGCACAAACTCAAAAGTACATCTCGATTTACTAATTCCTTTGTAAAAAAGAAAACAAAATAGTCAAAGACATTATGAAGTGAGACATTTTTAAAAATCAAAACTTTCATATGTCAAAAAACTAATGTATACATGGAGGATAGCAAACTTTAACATGAAATTAAGCATATGAATTATCAAAAATTCACCAAAAACATTTAGAATACAATACTTAGAGACGCAATAGTAATAAAAAAATTTACTATTAATAGAAATAAATTTCTCATACATAGGCACACTACCATAATAAAAGTAACCAATACATATATGAATGTAAACATGCCCGAACTTGTTAATAATTACAATGAGTGCTCTAATTGAACTACCAAAACAACATTTGTCTAATAAAATTATGAACTATAAGTCATTCTTCAATCATAGAACCATCGTTATTTGCAGTAGTCGTGAAGGCTGCCACTGATGCCTTAATAATTTGAATTTGTAGACTTGGAACCGTCACCTTTGGATTTTTAGTTCCATCACGAAACTGTGGCTTCCAAGCTGTCATGATACAATCTGTGCTTGACCATGTTGAAGGTATAACGCTATCTTCACGCCACACATTTCCTTGTTTGGTGTCCCAACCCTCATATGTCTCCATATTAATGTACCGATCCGAAGTAGGCCTCCAATATTGGATTTTGATCATATGCATATGCCCTGGATCGGGACTCGGAGCCGTAATAGCCCTAGCGAGCCAAAATGGTTTTGGATCACCATCAGCAGGACGCACTGCAACAAAATAACCTGCGTGTGTATCACGAGCAACACGAAACGAAGAACGTGGGCGATCACGCTTACGTCCAACAAAGTTGGCATCCTCGGCATTTTCTTCATGCAATGTGCCATTTCTTTGCATTTGATCTGTTTCATCATTGGCAATCCTTGAAGCTGGCCAAAATCCATCAAGTAATGCCTCTCGCACCTGAAGAGGTGCATCTAGAGCAGCTTTGATGCCTTTCTAATACTCTTCTAGTGGACCATTCTTCCGCCTGTACTCTCCACTATGATCATTGTTTGCCATTTTGTTCCAATGTTTAACATAGCCATTCAAACCTTTCTTTATCTCTTCAAGAGCTTTCATTGGAACTGGAGCCAAAGGTTTAGGGCTACCACTTGGTACTTTAGGAAGTCCATCCTCAGTCTCTGACCACATTCTAATCCCATTGCCGTGCTCTGGCAACCACTTTGGGTCAGTACACAAATTTTTATACTCCATCAAAGGCCATCCTGAAGAATCCATAAAAAACTTGAATTGTTGACTTTTCGAATGCCCTCCTAATTCATCTCCACCAGTGCCTAAATAACCCTCCACAAATTTCTTGAAATCAGGGAGCTCCTCAATGAGATGAAGAATCACAGGGTGCGTTTCACAATCCATAAAGGACTTCATGAGCTTTGGAAGTGTTGGATACTCATTCGTCTTCAATCTTGAACTCCATCGACCAAAAAGAGCATCAATGTCTTCGTGAGTGTGTCCCACAATAAGAAAGTTGATGTACACCTCACAAAAAATGCCTTTGTATACAAGCAAAGAACAAAAAGCAAAAACATATCGATTCTTGTTGTCCCCTGACGCATTGTCCAATTGCAATATTAATATTGGTGGGAGAGGTTGAGTTGGAAGTGGCTGTTCTGGAGGTGGAAGGAGGGAGTCCAAGCAATTTTCTACTCCTTTTAAAAGCGCCTTTGTCAATGTGGATTGCCCCTCCTCAATAGAAAATAACGCCCTCGATGAATTTTTAGGCGGGCCTTCCAAATCTGGCAACAACCTTGCAATGGACCCAATGGTATGATTCGAATCTGTTGGGAAAATGCCCACACCATAGTGTGCATATCGTACATCGCCATGACCATGAGCAATCATACCTGTGACAGCAACAGGCATTTTCATGAAGGATTCCGTCGACTTGTTCTTGTGAGAAAAGTGTGGAGAAGCCGTTTTTGAATGATCCATTTTATCATGAATGATGCACAACATTTTGTCCGGGCATCTCACGGAAAATTCCCGATTTCCATAGTAGTACTCTCTATGAGCCCTCTGACCTGCAACATGGGTATTCAAAATATTGGTATACTTATCAAACGACTCTGATTTCCAACAAGCGCTCCTCAATTGCTTATACTCATCGCACAAGCCACACCTAGCAAAACTATCCCCACGAGCCTTGGCAGCAAATTCAGGGAAATTCTGACGGCGAATGTTGCTCAAGCCACTGGAAGAAATCGGCTGCAAATTGAACTCTGCATTGGACTCATTGATTTTAGGTAATTGGTCACTCCAACGAAAAGCAGAAGGTAGAACCATCGCTGCAACTTCCTCCCCAGACTCTATTGTCCTTGTTTTGTGTGGCATTCGATCGGCATCAGACTCAATAAGAGTTCGAAGCGTGGCAGTAGCTTGAAGAGTATGCATGTGGGGTTTTTTAGATCCCACATTTCCATGCACCTGAGCTTGCTTCCCAATTCTAGCCTTCTCTTTGTACCTATAGAACGTAGCTCTTGCAATCCCATGAATGATCCACCATGCAGTGGGGCACACTTCTCTACCTTTCAAGGTAATCCACTCTTTGCCACCACTGTCTTTATGGATTTGTCTGTGCACCTCCAAAAGTGTCTTGCTACGCGCCTTGAAGTCCTCACCTGAATATAGTTCAGTCCTTATCGCTTGGATTTGCCCACGCAGAAAAGGTTGAACACAATTTTTCTCACAACATGATTTTGTAGACACTAATGTGATCGATTCCATAGAGAGGAGAAGTTCTTTCTTGGGTGGAATCTCTGGATCAATCCTTTCACGAGTTGTTTCGTATGATCGAACCCCCTTACGAATTCTTCTGCTTGATGGGTTCATGGCTGCGTTATATACATGGGTTTGGTCATGGTCATATAAGCTGACATCGTCATCTAAAAAAACTCTCTTGATGTCCCAGGAACGAAGTGACCATACATTGCCCGATGAGAAGAGTTCCTCGTTCAGAGACTCAGCGATTTGAATGGCAACCCGGTCATCGCTAAGAGGCTTTCCATCTTGGTCAATGATTAACTCTGGGTCAACATTTTGGCAAACCCCCCTTGCAAGGTCCACCCCATCTTCGTTTCGAAGAGTGACAAATCGTGACACCCATTTTGCACGAGCAATCCCCTTGCATACCTGAACATCAGGTGGAAATGGGGGAACTAGATTCGCGAACTCATCAACCCCATGGAAACCCATTCTGCAAGCACGAAGACCAATCCTTAGATTCATTGTTGAGTCAAAGATAAAGATGTTCTATTGCAGCAACTTCTAGTATACTAGAAACTAAACATACTCTATATTCACTAATATTAACATCATGTCTCTATAATTTCTTACGAATACAACATCGTTGAATGGATGATCCAATGATTTGTGCTATGATTCAGTCATTCATCTTCATCTAAGTAAATACTTTTCAATGCAAAGTTGCAAACACTTTATTTATAGTTGACATTATCATTACCCCGATGATAACCGGAAGTTGTTGTTACTCAGAGTTATCGTTGACTCAATGATAACTCTCCTCAACAAAACTCATTTCTCGATTTGTTGGATGTGATGAAGAAATAATTCAACCCAATGCACAATCTCGTTTGAAACCATAAGAAATTGAAGTATGTACACCTTTGAATATTACTGACAAAATTATCATCGACCCGACGATAACTGGAACTCGAAGAACTCAAAGTTATCGTTGACACAACGATAACGATCATCAATGAAACTCCTCTCATGATTCGTTGGTTGTGACGAAGGAAACATTCAACCCGATGCACATTTTTCTTTCAAATCATAAGAAATTAAAATAGCTACACATTTGCTAAGAATGCCGGTTGAAAAAAACTGACTACGTTATCGTCGACTCGACGATAACTAGGAGCGAAAGAATTCAAAGGTATCATTGACTCAACGATAACTATCCTCAACGAAACTCCTTTTATGATTTGTTCGATTTGACGAAGAAATAATTCAACCCGATGCACAATCTCCTTTGAAATCATAAGAAATTGAAGTACCTACACATTTGCTAAGAATGCCGATTGAAAAAAACTGACTACGTTATCATCGACTCGACGATAACTAGGAGCGAAAGAATTCAGAGGTATCATTGACTCAACGATAACTATCCTCAACGAAACTCCTTTCATCATTTGTTCGATTTGACGAAGAAATAATTCAACCCGATGCACAATCTCCTTTGAAATCATAAGAAATTGAAATACCTACACATTTGCTAAGAATGCCGATTGAGAAAAACTGACTACGTTATCATCGACTCGACGATAACTAGGAGCGAAAAAATTCAGCGATATCATTGACTCAACGATAACTATTCTCAACGAAACTCCTTTCATGATTTGTTCGATTTGACGAAGAAATAATTCAACCCGATGCACATTCTGCTTTGAAATCAGAAGAAATCGAAGTAGTTACACATTTGCTAAAAATACCGATTGAGAAAATCTGACTACGTTATCATCGACTCGACGATAACTAGGAGCAAAAGAAATCAGAGGTATCATTGACTCAACGATAACTATCCTCAACAAAACTCCTTTCATGATTTGTTCAATTTGGCAAAGAAATAATTCAACCCGATGCTGATTTTGCTTTGAAATCAAAAGAAACTGAAGTAGCTACACATTTGCTAGGAATGCCGATTGAAAAAATTTGACTACGTTATCATCGACTCGACGATAACCAGAAGTCAAAGAGATCACAGTTATCGTTGACTCAACGATAAGTACCCTCAATGACAGTATTGAGGTAATGGAATTATCCATGAAATGCTCCGACATTCACGCCGCAAAAAATGGGCATTGCAAACAACTTTGTTACAACTCTCTTCACCAAAAGCAAGAGTAACCAATTCCTTATAGTCTACAGGCTCGCTCAACAAATATAACGTCTTCATGCATTGAGATGTCACAAACATGGACCTTCAATGACTAGTTTCACGTACTTCCTGACATCAATATGTACAAAACTAACTCACCACCAAACGAGGTCAATGGCAACTAATTTAAATACAAACTACACCTTCTATCTAAGAACTCACAAACAAGAAGAAAAAACTTTGACGACCTGAACTTGTCAATGTGCTATGCAGACACACTTGAAGCGCAAGAGAATAGCAAGAGCAAAAGAGTTTCCTCGGCGTGTTTGTGGAAGAAGGCGTGTCTGGCAAGTGAAGTTGTCCGTGGCAAGAGATTGTCAAAAAGTTGGAGAAAGCAGGAAAATTTTAGCGGGCAATTTAAAATTTCAAAATTCCTGCGAACTCCTTGATTCCTGGCTGATCAATTATTCGCTTGAAGGCGCTTTTGCCAGCTTTCTACAAATAAGATGTGGCTCCACTAATGCTTTCTCCAAAAAAAAAGTGTCCATGTACAGATTCGTCTGCTGTAGTTCTAGTAGGCTGACTTCTCAGGTCATGTGCCCATCGATTGCTCAATATTTTTAGGCCTTTTCTTGGTGGCATATTTTCTTTCAAATTCATTTTTGGATTTTAGGATTTCGGCTATTCAGGCTATGAATTTTTATAGGTTTACGGCTTCTAGGGTTTAGGGTTTAGGGTTTTCAGGCTATGAATTTGTAGGAGTTTAGGGTTTAGGGTTTAGGGTTTTCAGGCTATGAATTTGTAGGAGTTTAGGGTTTAGGGTTTTAGGGTTTTCAGGCTATGAATTTGTAGGGGTTTAGGGGTTAGGATTTAGGATTTGTAGGCTGTGAATTTTTAGAGGTTTAGGATTCGGGGTTTTAGGGTTAATGCTTTAGGGTTACGGTTTGGAGCATGACAAATGGGTTTTGAATATATTTAGGGCTGTAGGTTCTAAGGTTTATGTTCTGTCATTTCATCATGCAAATAGGGTTTACGGTCGCATTGATGATAAAAAATGGAGGTACTCTTCTATTTCTTCATGAAGGTACAATGGAATAATGTACCAATGAATAAGATGGAAAATAGTATTGTTGAATTTATATTCCATTTATACATGCACGTTTGGTGGAATACTGGAGAAATGAAAAAAAATTGGGACATTTTGTTGCTCAATTGTTCTCCCATTTTTTCATGCAAGTGTGATGGAATAATGTAGCAATGAAAAATATTGGGAAACAATGCAGCTCAATGTATTTGCCATTTAGTGATATACGTTTGATGGAATTCCAGAGGAATGAAAAAAAATGGGGAGATAATGTGCTCAATTACTCTGCCATTGTTTTTTTCATGCAAGTGTTTTGGAATACCATAGAAATGAAAAGAAATGGAGAGATAGTGTTGCTCAATTAATTCTTCATTTATTTATAGAAGAGCCAGAGTCTTGGCTTAAGGATAAGGGTTTTATGCTTTAGATAATATCATATAATTAGGGGTATGTTGTACGTTGTGGTTTTGTGGGCATTTAAACTAAAAAAATGTGGTGTAAATAAGACATTTCACTTCTAAATTTGTCCTTTTCTTAAATATATAATAACCGGAAACACCAAAACAAAATGGGTCATTATGAATCATGTAAGCATAGCGTAAAAATGAGCTCCCGCTCATTGAGAATATTTTTGGTTCAGTGCTTAACGTGACTTATTAGTGTCATAATCATTTATTTGGGTATGATTCAAAAGTGGACGACATCCACAAGAATGAGAATTCATTGCAAAATTTGAAGACTTGTAAGTTATGAGATTCAACCTAAAGTAGTAGTACATCCATAGTTCTCTTAATACCCCCCTAAACCATAACATGGTTAGGGGCTAATTAACAAAAACTAAAGACTTAAGCGTAGCATCTTCAATAATAAGTCCAAAATATACTACTAAAATTGATTTCGTTTTTAGAATGAAACATTTCAATTCCAAAGACAGTGGTGTAGTCATTTACAAAGAATTTTAGGAAATATGCATTTGGTGGACTTTGGTGGCATATCCATCTAATCCTATCGAGACAAGACCGAATTGGTCATTAAAAAATTGTTGTAATTGCCTGCCAAATTGATCCAATTGCATCCAAATAGAGGAAGCAATGCTATCACCGAGTCCTTTAAAACTTCTTTGAATAGAATCTGGTATTTTATTTTGATGGTACTTTACTAAAACCCTTTTGATTTTGCTCCACCATGTGCAACATTGCCGTGACTTACAGATTTGTATCTCCCCCGCTTTGGATTTTTTTGATTATCTTTTGCTAGATATTGGGATGTTTCATAATAGTGATTTACTTCAACTAGAGTTCGTTGGTAATCAAGGTCAGTAGTCCACATATTGGGAATATATATCATTATGACATGGTCGTAAATGTCTTCCCAATTTTCTTGGAAAGTTAAAGTACATTCATTAATAGAAAAGACTACAACATTACTGAACTGCCAAGCTAAAATGATGCTTTACTTCGGGCCCCAGTTGTAGCACTTGGGGCCCCAAAGTGTCTCAACTGGGGCCCCAAAGTGTCTCTACCTTTTACATTTCTAATTAAAATAGATATGTAGAAGTTCTTTTGTTAAACTTAAAAATCTTTATATAAATAGCTTGTATTATAAATTTAAAAAACCTAAATTGAATGAAGAGATGTATTTAAGAGCAAGTTTTCTAAAAGAATTATAAATTTGCTTTAACCAAACTCAACAAAGAGATGTATTTGAGTGAAGTTATCTAAAAACATCATGAGTTTACTTTAATCAAGTTCAACAAAGAGATGTATTAAAAAGAAAGTTATCTAGAAATAAGTCATTTTCTATTATTGCAAATATATTAAAACTTTTATATACAAAATATTATAAGAAGACCTTTGAAACAAACTACTGATTTAATTTGAATGTCTTATTTGTTTGTCTTGTTTGTAAGAAGTTCTTTTTATACAAGTTTCTTTTATAGGATGTAGGTTACAAATCCAAGGGAGGTTTGCTACCTACTTCCATCTTGTATGCTTATATGTATGTATTAACTGTTTATGAGTTACAAATTTGTAATGAAGTTATTGTATAAAAACTAAGAAGATAATATAGATTATAATATAGTATAATATAGTATATGTAGGTTTAATGATTTGTACGTTTAGGGAAAGTAAGAAGGTAAGAGGCCTCCTTACCTTTCTTTATGTAGTTTATTTTGAAGTACATTTAGATTTGCTAAGTTTTTAAGTTTAGAGGAAGTAAAAAAGTAAGAGGCCTCCTTACTTTCCTAGTCCATGAGAACTCTTCTCACTAAGTACCTCTCGGTACCGAAAACACCTTTTCAATAAGCGGGCCATGCATACCAAATGATTATGGCCCAACTATTCTCATAACAATTTTAATTTTAGAGGAAAAATATTATGGAAATTAGATGATGAATAGAAAATGAAATATTCAAGAAAATTAAAAAAAATTGGAAATGAAAAAATATAGGTATTAATAAAAATTTAAGGTTCATAAATACTTGACTTTTTTTCACACTAATGTGTTGCAATGCTAGTTTTTGAACAAAATGTGATTGTTTTCCAAACTTTTTATGTGTGAGTTTTGAAGTCCTACTAATTACAAATAGAACCCTAGTATGCCAGACTCCGTTTAAAAATTCATAAGTAATTCATAAATTCTCCAAAACTTATGAAACGACTTGGGCTAGAATCCTCATCACATTTTCTTTAACTGAAAAATGAGCTAAAAATATTCCAGTCCAAGGAAATACATGAAAAAAGGGGACTGGCTTAGAAACCTCCTCCCTTAGTTACCCTGACAATGCCATCTTGAAATTTTCTTCTAGTGATAGAAAGGGCAAAATAAATTTAAATCCTCCAAAATCTCTGGAAGGCCTAATTTCCTTTAGGTGAGCACTTTCAGGACCTTCTACCTTAGGTAAGTCATAGGGAGGTTCGGGTGTTGTAAGGGGAGGTTTGGATACTAGCGCAAGAGGTTCGGGAATGTAGGACGAGGTTCGGGACGAGGTTCGGGAATGTATGACGAGGTTCGGGACGAGGTTCGGTTCGACCGTCAGGTTTAGGGTTTTCGTCGTCAACCTCCTCACGCGGTGCAAGTTTCCAGTTGCTGCGACTCTTGCGGTGGGTTTTCAGCTGCCTCACTTGTGTGCGCAATTGTGTTTTATGTTGCGTGAAGTGCGAGTGATTGCGTTTTCAATTGGTGCATGGACGTTTGTAATGGATGCGTCAGTTGTTTGAACTCCATTTTGCGAGTTGATTGAGGGTCTAGGGTGAGGAAGTTGAGCTCCAGCTTGCGACTTTGTGAGCGGCTGATCTTGATTCTGCAAGTTTGTAAACGGCTGAGCTCGATTCCACGAGTTCAATCGGGAGCGGTTAGGATCTGCGAGTTCAATTGGGAGCGACAACATTCCATTTTCTGAGGTCAATCGGGGTTTCCGGTGCTTCGCAAGGTATGAGGTTCTTACGGTGTTTCTGAGAAGTTGGGTTTGTGAGTGAATTTGTGAGTGCTCACATTCTTTTGGGCGCTTGTTTTTGCGGTTCAGGGTTTCTGTTTGGCAGCGATTGTTTTAAGCGCTTTTCTTTGTGTTTGTGAGCGTTCATAATTTTGAGGGCTTCTGCTTCTGCATGCCGCGTTCGTCCCAGCGAAGTGGTTTAGAATTCATGGCTGTTTTTTAGGGTTTAGGGTCTAGTTCTCTACTTTGTGAACGCTTGTTGTTTCAACCAATTGATTGCTTTAATTATTGTTGCGACTTGATCATGTTCAGGGTTTAGGTGCTACCGTCAAGAAGAGGGGCACGAGATTGCTAGAATTGTGGAGTACCGTCACCTTTTCCTTCGAACAGCGTCAAGGCAGGAGTTTGTAATAGGTGCTTCCAATTTGTGCTTCTTATACAGGTATAGTCAGTTTTTGAACCCTTCCTATTGTGGTTCAAGACTTGATGTTGTTCAATTGTATAGTTGTATGTGTTTAGGGTTTAATTTTAATTTATACAAATGTGACGATACCTCTGCAAGTAGTCTAAGACCTGACATACTCGTTCTGGATTTCAGGTTGTAGTTTGTAGTATCTTGCATGGTTTAAGACTTGAATTGTGCATAATCACATCGTTTCCATGTCATGCATCTTACATTTCTCTAATGGAATTGCTTTGTGGCCATGGCATTTTCAGAGTTTGTTTACTGCAGTAGAGAAACAAAAAGTTAATTCTTTTCATCATGCAAGCATTTAGGGTTTAGATGCAGAAATTAGGGCTTCCACACAATGCCCAGTGAAGTGCACGACAAAAGTCTGGGTTATCCTCGAGTCGAGGATAACCTCGGTCCATCGCAAAACTCAGGGTCATCCTCGGGTCGAGCAAAACCTAGGACCAACGTCGAACTTACGGTTATCTTCGAGTTGAAGATAACTTGGTTCTAACGCAGAACTAAAGGTTATCCTCGACTCGACGATAACCTACATCCATTGTAGAACTCAGGATTATCCTCGACTCGAGGATAACCAAGGACGACCATAGAAGTCAAGGTTATCCTCGACTCAAGGATAACCCAGGTCCACCGTCAAAAATAACGACCCTTAAACTGTAGAACTCAAGGTTATCCTCGAGTCGAGGATATTTTGGTTCCCCCTCAAAATTGAGGGGAACCCTCGAGTCGAGAATAACCTAGGAGACATCACCGCTATCCTCAATTCCAGAATTCATTGGTACATGAGAAGTCCCCCTGGTTATCCTCGACTCGAGGATAATTTGAAAGAATTTGATGTTAGCCAGTAGGAAGCAAACAATCATTCATAGAAGATAATCAGAAAATTATTATCAAAAAAACAAAACTGAACTCAAATAGGGGTGAAGAACATTATTCTGCAAATAATCAAAAAAATTTAGAATGTTGTATTATACAATCATCGATACAACAAACAGAACAGAAAATCATATTGCTTCATAGCCACGAACGTCCTCAATGTAGCATTTAGTCATTCACATGAAATGACCATTGAAATTCATAGTTCGTGCTATGAGTCCCCTCACTCCAATTATCCTCGAGTCGACGATGCACTATCCAATAATGCGACAAAAACAACAACAAACAAATAAGACTTCCTTTGAAAATTAAATATAGCGACCTATAACTAAATGCCTATAATGTACGTCTTTTGACAGGACCTGAGAATGGATTCGGAAGATGCGTACGACTATTCAGTGACAAAGCACCACCTTGAACCCTTCGTCAATCCTGTCGAAGATGGACCCTTCATTTCGGAAATGGAGGATAGCTACGGGAAACTATTCCAGTTCAAATCGCATGTTGCAAGCTGGAGTTTTGGTGTCAACCGATGGAAAGACTACGTCTTTCTCCGGTACAAAGTCTCTGGGCAGCCGGGTTACCTAGTGTGGAATTTGAATGAGAAGGTCATGTTCATAGATGCTCACCACAACAACTACGTTGCGGTCGTCCTACGTGAGGTAGATGACGCTGGGAAAGCCGGAAAACATTGTCACTCAATTGTGCTCAATGTCACCTCAAATCAAGCAGAGTTTGACCTTGAGAACCTCATGACATTATTGGAGGGCCCTGAAATGGAGTCCCTCAATCAGCAATTCATAGATAGCGGATATCTTCCATGGAAAACCGGGACCGACAAAGCTACTGCGACCAAGCTTAGCCTTATCTTCCAGACATTAGATAGGTACGCTTTGTCAAACGTTCAGGCTCTTCCAAGTGTAGGAGGGCAAATACGTAATATTCAACAACGAGAATCGACTGGAAAGCGGAACCTGCCATCTGGAAGCGGAGGAGGTAGAAGTAGAGGGACTCAACCTAGTCAGCCCATGCCGGAGACTCAAACTCAGGGTTCCATTGATCCGAGCTCAACACCACCAAGTAAGAGAAGAAGGAAAAGTTTAGTGGGAGGTGCCACAGGTGCAGGTAGCTCGGGGTCTACATTGACATCAGTTGGAACTCAATCAGAAGAGCCGATGGAAGAGTTTCAAAGGCACGCACTCATTCAGAGGGAGTTCTGGGCAGAACACAAGCAGTGTTTCCTCTTCGATCAGAACACTGTCAATGTGGACATCAAGCAATGCGTGATTGTAAAAGAACAGTATATAATCCGTGCACTGCAAGAGGACATGGTCAAGTCTGTGAAAGAGCAGCTCATCCAACTCATCGACATCAAGCAACGGCAAAAAGTATGCTTGACTCCAGTGGACAGAAATAATCAACTCTTGAAAATGAAACCCCAAAAGTGGGAAGACATTGAAAATGGCCAATTCACGATTATCAATGGCCAACACAGTATAACAGCATCCAAGGAGCTTCAGAAGCAAGGGTGCGGTGAAAGCAGGCGTGTGGAACTGCAAAGGTGGGACGCATACATTGTTTGGACGTTGGACCCAAACAAACTTCGACACATTTCGCGCTTCTACAATGCAACGAACCACCTAGATCATGCGCAGCCGACGTGGGGGAATCAAATAATCAGCTGTAGGAACATCTGGATCGCCTGCAAGCGTCCCACTCTTGAAGTGACCGATCATGTGGTGCGACAGAACAAGGCTGTATATAGTCCGGTCAACTACAAGGTGAGCAAGAGCTTACCACCATTGTCGACTCGACGATACATACTGCACTACAGCATTGAATTCCTTTAGTCTTGTATTCATTGGTCAATAGTTTGAATTTTATGTAGAACTCAATTTCATCATGGATTCAATGTTTTTATTTAAACATTCTTTCTTTCTTCCCTCATTTTCCCATCACCTCTTTTTGCAGAGCTTTACTGATGCAGTTGTAGATCGTTTCCAGAATATTAATCCAAAAGGAGACGGTGCAACAATAAGAGGTACGTCAGACCCGAAGAACGAAATCCAGATAATAACCCTCTCGGACAAGTTGTGGGATCACTAGAAACTCTTCCTGACAAAGCACGGTGAAGGCGAGCTCATTGACCCAGCTACCCTTAAAATGTATAAGGAAATTAAAGGGTACAAATTGAAGCCTGTCGGATTACGAAGAGAGTTCTTCAAACATGCTGGCCATTTCACTGACAAGGATTTCGGAAAACAGGCACAACATCTGCTTGGGATTACTCCTAGTCGGTCTGCACCATATCCCAAGCTTTCAGTTTCAAGAATGAAGGTGTTAGCAGTGGACAACATGACAAGTACGGACTAGACTGAGCGAAGGAAGAGGAAGAAAATCGTGATTCAAGACTTGATGAGCATCAAGCCTGATTTAAAGCTTGTAGATAGCCGGAAGGACATAATCGATGAGCGGTGGAGGTCTTGGAAGTCTTGCCACCGATTCTCATCTGCTACATGGGATTTCCTCCTTTCACACATCAAGGCCGACTATTTTAAAAAGCGCCTACGGAATGATGCATGGCTGAAGCGCGTAACGGACCTCGAAAAAGAATTTCTAGACGTTCTGCACATGTACAATCGCTTCATGAAGCTGAAATATAGTCTTCCTGAATTGAGCGGTGGAGTGGAGATGCGTGGCATGGATGTCACGGTGAAGGCGCTTGTCACCACTAATCGATTCACTTACTACCGTCGGGAGGTGAATCTTGCAGTGGTTGACACTAGAGAAGTCCCTTGATCAAAACCCACAACAGTCGAGGCAGCCATAGACCCATTTCTGGACTTCTTGGACGACAAGCTGGAGCCAAGTATGAGTGCAGCCAACGTGTGGCTTTTCATATTACGTGACAGTGAGGATGTGAGCGCGGCAGTTAGCTTCGCTGACATGAACATGGCGGAGTACGACATACTGAAGTCCAAATACATCCCATGCAAAGCGGAAATGCTCAACAATGTGACGAACCGAGGCGCCGCCCCAGATGTGCCTCTGCTCTTCCTCTTCAAGAAAGAGAACGAATTCGCTTCATCTGTACAGAGTATCGAGCGCCTTCGGAAACATGTCCGTATTACAAGGATGCGCACAGGAACACAGAATGCAAGTGGAGAATTCACCCCACTGAATTCCGAATGGAGTTCTATTTAGAGATCCTCCAAGCATTTGCAGTCCCTGGCGAGAACGTGCTTGGAATTTATACCGGAGTCAAGCTCATGCTTGCTGCAAAGGTATGTCACATTAACATTGTCATTTACTATCATTGACCCGAGGATAATGGTCAATTTGCGGAGTGGATTTGTTAGGCTACTGTAGTTCATGAAATCTATTGAGCAATTGTCACAGTTACCCTCGACTCAACGATAATTACCTATTTTGTATAGTCTGTTTTTCTGTCATGCTCTTGTCTTTGCTCTTCATACATAACGAAGGATGTAGGATGCTCTTGTTATCCTCAACACAACGATAACCTCTCCTTACTCCCCTACAGATGACTGATATCCTCTTCTCTTGATTCAGATGTTTGGGGCATTCTTCTATGGTTATGTCGACAAGCACGATGCAAAGGGATATAGAAGTATATCCTACTTTGCAGATAAACTCGACAAGAATGACTTCATGCATTCAAATTCGCCGTACTCACTCACGTATGTCCAACCCCCTCGTCATGGACCCGTCATGGTGTTGTCTGACTCGCCTCCGTCGCCTCCCATGACACTGGAATCACCCGTTGGGACCTCCGTGACGGAAAATCGAGTGCAGATTGAAGAGCTCGTTAGCTCCGATCTGGGATTGGATGGAATAAACGAGTTCGGAACAAATACGTTCCAAATGCGTGCGTGGTTGTCCTCGGTGTCGATGCCAACTCTGGATTCGACTACTGATCCCGTCACCTTTGAGAATTTGAACATCCAACCTCTTGGATTGGTAGACGTGTCTGGTGTGTCTGACAAGAATGAACCTGCCCAACCTCCTTGTAATGAATCACAGGCACTCGCGGATGTGGATCCTGTTGCACGTCATGTCGTGGAGGATATTGAATCAGACACGGAATTTGACAAAATGTTGGAGGACGACGCAAGGAGGGCTGAAAATGCTGGGGATATCGGCCAAGCACAGGTTCAAGAGGCTGTTGGGGCGGATGATGAACTCATCGTTGATGCCCATGTTCCAGACTTGCCCAACTTCATTGACCTGGGCAGTGATGATGATGTTGCAGATCATCCTCGAGAATCTGATGACGATGAAGAAAACGACGATGGCGCTCCCAAACAGAAGGAGATGAAGCCACTGCTCTTGCCCATGGGTTCCATCATCAAGGTGGAGAAGGACTATTGGAGGCTAGAAGAGGAGAAGAGGGCCAGAAGAATTGAAAGAATTGCAGCAAGGGCAGCAAAAGACAAAGAGTTGGCCAATGCGAATGCAAAAATAATGGAGTTGCAGATAAAGTCGCAAGCCCAAATCTCGGATCTATCGTCCCAGTTTGAGCAACTCAAGCAGCTCCTGTCATCCTAGTCTAGTCAACAACCTAGAAATCCCTTGGTTGTATCCTAGGCTAGGCCTTCACATCCTCCGTTGCCTGTTTCTACATCACCAATCGTGCAGGAACTGGTCGGTGGCCTCCCTCATCCTCGTGTCGATGATAATGAGGGTGGTTGTGCAGTGACACCGGAAGATGTCGTTGTTTGCACACCAACTTCGCAAGTGCCAAGGATATCTTCGCCAATCCCTTCAGCATTTGAAGTTGTTGTTCCGGAGCCACAGATTGCCCTACAAGATGCAGGACATCATCCTCGTGTCGACGATGCTGATCGTGTTGTAGAGGTCCCGGCGTCTCTGATTGAAATGACCTCCGTCCCTGAGTCGGCAAAGGCTGTTGTGGAACGCCATTCTCCCTCCTTTGATGAAGAGGAGGAGAAGGTGGACTACGGCGAGGGCGAAGAAGATCTTCACGATACTCCTCCGTTCGAAGAGAAAGGTCCTTCTTCCAAGCCCGCTGAGGGGGAAGACGATTCCACCCAAGCGGGTGGATCTTCGCACGTAAACTCCTCAAATCCAGAGTATTAATCCAAGGTGGAGAGTCTGATAGTCGTTTGTTATTGTGTGGATGTATGGAATGCGGTGCACATGAACTGCCGACTCTTATTCGAATTCATGAATGATGCTTGATAGGATGGCGTGCCTATCCTTGAATGAATTACGCGGACGAATCCTGTGTCCGTGGTCGACATGTGTGTAGAATAGTATAGCGTAGGCCTCAATGCGCAGTCTTGACGACCCATACTTAAACGAAATTTTGACATGTATTTTATAATCTACCTTAAATAAAGTATAAGCGTTTCAATAGATTGTGTACAATGACGTCTAATTGATCCAATTTGTGCATGTGTTCATGCTCAGCTCAATACACATAGAAATGTGCAACGTCCGGTACCAATGAAAGCACTCCCTCGCGGAAGTCTCCAGTCAATTAGTGGAATGAAATGCATCTGTCCGCTTGCTGGCTCTCCCACTTCTGCATTTATTCAGGTAACTCCAATTCTCATTTGTTTTGCTTTGATCAGGTAGCATCGGAGGGGCGAAGAGAGGTCTTGCGAACGAGCTTGCGTCCTTCGATGCCTCCACCGCGGAGAAAATGGCTGAATATTGTCTTAGACCTGAACGGCATGCTTTGCCAGAGCATGCCGAGGGCGTTCGCTAATAAATTGAAGTCTTATAGGCTTGAAGACAACGTTCTTAGCCATCGGTACCCGACTGTCATCGGATCGAAAGCAGTATTCGCTAGACAGAATGTCAGGGAATTCTTGCGGCAGGTGTCGGAAATTGCGCATAGGGTCATTGTGTGGTCCACCATGATGAAGCATAATGCAGAACCGATTGCTGGGCACCTGTTCAGCAATTGCAGGGCCCCCTTTGATATACTAGGCCAGGAGAAGTGTTCGAAGGTAGAAGTCGCTCCTGGAAAGTTCTTCCATCGCAGAAACAAAGTGTTCTGCTTGAAGATTATTGAAGATGGCCTGTTTTCCGTTCATAGTCAGGACCCGTTCTTTAACGACCGGAATACCCTTCTCATTGATGATTCTCCTGAAAAGAGTATTTGCAATGATAATGGGAATGCCTTGTTCCTCGAGACTTGGAGTCATTCCAAGCGGAGGGACGACGTGCTCATGGACAAGCTACTCCCTTGGCTCCGGAGGTTGCATTCCAACTGTCCGGACGACGGGATGCAACAATACGTCAATGAGAATCAGATCGGGTTAGACCCCCCCGGTCCCAATGACGATTCCCTCCAAGATATCATTGAGGGCATGAAGGAGTCCGCAAAGGTCATGAATTGCTCTTACGAACTTTCTGCATTAGGTCTACGTGTTGAGACGCGTCGCCGTAGAGTTTAAAATTCGACTTAGAGTTTACACTTCCGTGTGATTGAGCATGCAGGGGTCCAGGCATTTTGTACTATGTATTTCAAGTGAATGACCATTCTTTGAGATTAATATATGAAGCTCTTTTTTTATCAATCATCTTCTGGCACAATGTTTTAGAATTTGTTTGCCCTCGAAGTCCTACTTGATCGATGCAAAAGGCAGGAATTGAGCTTATTAATAATTATTTAGTGCAGGTCGAAGGTGTTCGCTTTTTGGGATCACTTGTGAAGCAAAAAATCACAAGGAGCCTCCTCTCTGGATCGGAAAAGGCACGATCGAGTGACTCCAAATCCGATGGTGGAAGCTGTGAAACGGCTCCCTTCTCTAAGCCCTACATGTTGCGCTCTGCCGCGGATGCCGCATCGGCTGCCATCGACTATTCAAAGGGAGATATTGAGGACGGCGTTGTGGACAGCCCCCCGAGTCGTGGACCCGGAAGGACTCCTATCTGTTCTCCGTCGCCGTTGAAGCGCACGTCCTCGAGCCACGGACGATCCGCATCACCAACTTCGTGCATGGGCACTCCCACAAGTCGGAAACTAAAGCTCCCGGTCGACAACGTTGTGAGATTTCCTCGGCTCGAGGATGACGTTCAAACTTCAACTCCATTAGCATCTATCCCCATTGTTGGAGTGGAATCAGATCCACTTCTAAAGGGAGATAAGGAGATTTTACTTCACGGGAAGGCTGTTTCGTTTTGTAAAACTTCGTGTGATGGTAATCCATCACCTCATTTGAAGTCTCGGGGAGCAAGGCGAATGCCGTCATCGGATAGTCTTCTTCGACAAAGAATTGTCAAAGAGCAAAGACATAGTATGGGCTCAAAATCTACCAAGGCTGTAGTTGTAGACCTAAACCCTAAACCGATTCTACCAAGGCCGCCCCTCAAAGGTCCAAAATCTCATTCTGCTTTGGAGGTTCCCGAAAACATGAGGAGGCCAAAGCGGAAAGCTAGGGCTACGCAGAGTTTGAATGATTGGGATACTTCTGATAGTCGAGGTCGGCTGCATTATCCTTCGAGGCGTGACGATATCCTACGAGGGCTTGCAAAGGTGCAAGCAATGGAAGCAGCAAAGATTGAAAGTTCAGAAACCAAAGAAAAAAAGTGGGAGAAAATGTGCGAATAACAAAGACAAGTTTTAGAATCCATCAATTTTGTAGTCTCTTTTACCATGAGTAGAATGATTGTCAAATTGTAAGTACTCAGAGAAATTGAGTATGTACGGGCATATTGTAGTTACTATAAATAGCATAGCAAATATACAAAAACTAAACACGGAGGAGGTGCTACGACATTTAACTATGAAGCACTTTATTGTTTTCACATGGATTTCGGAAAATCAAAAATAAACTCAATGATTCGTTTGTTTTCACTGTAAATGATCTATTCTATTGCAAATGACACAGTTCCTCAAAGCTTCTTAATTGATCATGAACTCATTCGCTTGATTAATTTCCTTGAAAGCACCTTTTGAACCATCGCATTATTAAATTGATTGTCATCATATAAAATCACCTCTTCTATCTCTTTAGATGCAACTTCTTGTTGATGTTGAGAAAACAGTTCTATTTATCATTGAGTTCAACAACTCTTTGTGAAATGAGGCTTTGGTTTTCAATTTTTGAAGTCTCAAAATGACCATTTTGTCTCATTTTAACGAATAAGGCCATGTAAGTCCGCCTGCCAAAAGCTAGCTTGTCCTGTTCTTCATACCTGGAACTTCAGAATTTCTCCAATCAAACTGCTCCCCATTGCGAGTTTGTGTAAAGCACCAGTCAGTACAATCACTTAGTGTTGTTCTCCAAAATCAGCTTCCGAGCTCTCAATAACATGGACCTGAATCTCAGATCCTATAGCTCGAATAGCTGAATTAGGTTTTAGGGTGAACCAATACAAGGAATCCATGGAAGGAATCTCGCTTCCAATTGCACTTCGACAGTATACACTAGTTCGCCTTTTAGGCGATCTAGTGAAAATGAATTTAGAAGCCAGGGTTTCGACCATAACAGAATGTTTGAAGAGAAGCATCCTTGTCAGTGCGCTTTCTGAACGTGGTCATGTCGACAGTGGAGCCCTGAGCTACCCAGAGAAAGCGTTGTTCTGCTGTTCGTTTGAGTGGAACTCATTGCAATGACTGCAAGTCGATGATGAATTAGAGTTTCACCGGATCTGCACTTTGTTGCTGTTGTAGACTTGAAGGTAACTTAATTTCTTTGATTTTTTCCGACCTCCACTAGGCACTGGAAATGAAGTACGTGCAGGGGGCACATCCTGCCCGTACTAGTTGACGCCCCTGCTGCACTAGAGAAACGTTATAATCTGTGCATCCAGTAAGCAGATCATGCGGTTCACTTCCATGCGTGCCAGATTACTAACACACTCACTCAGAGAAACCCATGCAAGATTTACACGTTTTCACACTACTTCACCGCTCAGTGAGTAGGTCCACTAAAGGGTTAGTTGCCCAGTGGTGCTTCTTGAAAATGCCCCCCAAAATCTACTTTTCAATATTCCAAAACCACATTTTGAAAAGGGCTCTACAACTCGAAGTTTTTAGAATTTTAGGAAAGCACCAAACTCTATTTTCAACCCAAAATCATTACAAAAAATTTTAGGCCTCTAGAGGGTTGTTAAGGTTTTGATTTTCGGCATGTTGTAGTGCAATTACAGGAAAAATTTTAAAAATATTTTTTTAAATATTAAAAAAATACTAAAACTTGATGTGGTGCTGATGTGGCACAAGTAGTGCCACATCAGCTGCTGTCATTAAAAAAATAATAAACAATAAAAAACAGTTTTATTTCTTCTATAATTGCACCCGGGGGGGTGATACTAATGGCCTTTTGGAGGCCTGACATTTTTTGTAATGTGGTTTCCAAATTGTTATCTTTAGTCTTAATACAGAACATTTTGTCCAACAAGAAGATCATTTGGAAATGGAGGTAGTAATGAAATAGAAGCTTAGGTAGCTCTCTTTCACAATTTGAATTTTGTAAATTTCTAATTTTGTACAAGTAGAGAATGGATACTAAAAAATATTATGGATTTAGTTTGACACATGGTACATATAACATATGTAGATGGAAATAAAATGTGACAAATTTGTGATGGATCAATGTTCTTTTGTTTACTTGTTGGTTTCATTTCATTTCATTCTATCTATGTAAAAAATAGATAACTAAAAATCCATCTTGTAAGTAATTAAAATTCAATTCAAAGATATGAAAATAATCATTGGTATTTTTATGTATATATATATCCTAGAATGAGATTAATTGTAAAAAAACATTATAGAATTAATTTCAACTTCGACATGTCTTCTGTAACGAAGTTAAATTGGACAAAAAATGGCATATGTTGGATCAAAGACACGCTAATGACATTGAAGAATTTCACTTCATTTTGTATTATAAATATCTTTTAAAAGTTTGAACATTTTAAAAATTAAATTTAAGTTTCACAAAATCAATGTTGTCCTCAAGGAAACAAATCACATGCAACCAACACATAGAAAAGCCAACAATTCAATGATTGCGAGAATGACCAAATAAATTTGGTAGGGATTTGCCAAATTCCACTTCTACATTTTTCAATTGCATTTGTATTTTTTATTTTTCAATAAAAAAATTAAATCATTTTATATTTAAAAATTATTTTTTGTAGTTTGTAATACTTTGGAGGGGATAATATTGGGGGGTATCCAAATTTATTACACTATAGTTTTAATTTTGGTGGTTTATTTTCACACTACACTAAAATTGGTAAATAGTGTTGGCAACACTAATTGTCAACAATAACACTAATTGTGATTTGCAAGGTTAGTGTTAGAACATTATTTACCCATTCTAACATTATTTTAGCTCTATAGTAAAATTTGATCATTTCAACATTTCTACAAGAGTGCATTTAGTATTAGATGGGAATAAAATATAGAAGTTGTAATGGTGGAGAAAAAGTAGTGTATGAAATGCTAAAATAAGCAATGAAATGTTGAAATGCTGAAATAGACAATGAAATGCTAAAATGTTGAAATAGACAATGAAATGCTGAATTGTTGAAATAGACAATAAAATGTTGAAATGCTGAAAATTTTCATAGTGTATGTATAAGTTGTTAAATATAGCAAAAATAAAAAACACAACATAATAATCCTAGTTGTAGGCCAAAAATTAAAGAAAAAATGTAGTAAAATATCAAAAAAGGATTTTAAAACTACCCTATTGAAATTGGACAGTTCTTGTCTTTGGAAGTATTGCAAATGTTTTGCAATTATCTAGTGGAGATGTAAAAACAATTATCCTACATTCTAAGATCCATCAAGTCCTAATGTCAAGCCACAACGAATCATTGTTTTTTTACCATAGAACATGTTGTCACAATTCACCTCTCAATTAACATCTTCTACACTATTAGCAACCAATTGCAGAAAAAAACGTTTTCCAGGATTTGTCAACTTTCCTAACCATTGTCCATCTGCTCAGGGTACATTTTACTAAGCATTTTATTGTATCAACTCAATTTTCTTGGCTTCCCACTGTCTTGTCCATGCATCTTTGATTTTTGAAATGAGGAATGTATCTATTGGTTGGCAAAGGTGAGTAGAACATGGAGGCAAAAATTTGATAATTGTGTTTTTGGCAGTTAGGACAGCAACCAATCTAAGAGTCACAGTATGGCCACTACAATTATCAAGCCATATGATCTTCATGCGTTGACGAAGATCGGCTTGATATGCACAAGGTTTCAAAAAGTATTTGGGGAAGATGGTTTGGTCCATCTAACCTTTAGGGCCCGTTCCATTAGAAACCTCAGGAATATTATCAATCAACCTTCGTATAAGATAGCTCCTATTTTCATTTGAAAAAATGAGCATAGGAGCTTCTGTTGTAGCACAACGGCCTCTTGAAATGTGAATCACCATGGTCATGAACTCCCTACCTAAGACAACTTCAGTGTATTTGACAGTTGTATCTCTTTCAAACCCTAAAGTTCAACCATTGTCAAAATTGACAACAAAATGTGTTTCATCTAGGTTTTTCATGAGATTTTTATGAAATTCCCCAGATGAAAATTCCCTTCGCAAGCCCCCCCAAATGGTAGACAATTTTGATTTTGATTTGAAAACATAATATTCATTAAAATGAGAGTATTCCACTTAAATGAGAGTTATAGAAATCTAATTTCATTCAAAAACGGAGAAGAAAATTCCTCAAACAATATTCAAATCATACAAGAATTAAAATAAGATGAACACAAGTAAGAACCAAATATCAGAACCAAAAGGTAAACTTTCATATTGACCTTTCGCTTGTACACCATGAGTTGTTCTATACATCTCCAACTATGTTTGAGTAGGGGTAGTGACACTATATTATAGGCAAGAAACTATAAAGGCCAGTAATGTAATTCATTACATTGCACTATGTACACTATAAAAGTTGCGAGTGTGATTCACTCGAGCGTTGAGTTGTTTTGTAATATGCACATTGAGCTTTAATGAAGCATGAATGCATGACTCTACACTATGAACAAGTACTATACATGTCATTTACTCTTGAGCTCCACGATTGCCTTTGTCATCTTTAGCCCGTGGCTGTACTTGCTTGTAATCCATGAGCCTAGAAAGCCTTTATACTTCCTTGAACATCTAATTCTATGGATAAAAAAAAGAAGCGCATGCTCTTCGTGGTATACTATTCTCTATATTGGGCCATCCAATTCTTGGTATAAAGAGTCTTGTAAAATGAGGCTATTGCGCAAACCACCTCCTTGTGCTAAACCTCTAGCAATACCACAGTCAACATTTCCACATGTAAAGAAGGACCCATGTCCTCACCATACAATTTCTACTGTGTTGCTCTATCGCAGGGTGAAGACGACATTGGTGTAGCAAAAACATCACTAGACTTCATGGGCGAAGGAGAACATGATTTTGGAAGTTGCGGAGCTAAACCTGGGGGACTATCCACCACCCCATCATCAACGGACTTTATGGGGAAGTCCATTGTCGAATTTGCAATGGTAGCCGAATACATGAAGTTTCTTGTACTCAGAATTAGGTTCTGCCCGTAGTCGAAAAACGAATCAGCTGATGCAGTGCACAGAAGACTGGTGTGTTGAGCAAGAGAGGACGATGTTCCCAAATTCTAAGAAAAAAAAGAGATTAGAACAATTAAAAGGAAAACTATAACTGTAATTACATTTATAAGTAAACTCCAATAACAAATATGTAGTTTAGAAAATTTTGACCATCGAATGAGGTCAACCCGACCTAAACTGGAGGAAGAAGAAAATACAGAAAGGTGTTCATGATAATAAAAATATATATTATAGAAATTACATATATTTCTAACCATACATGCAAATGTATGAGCCATTAACCCTTTAGTGACCGGTTGACCACTTTTGGGTTGATTTTTGCACTTTTGGTTTAATATTGTTCAAAATACATTTGATCACAAAAATCTCAAAGAGTAATGCAATTAGAATGTCTTCATGCGCTTCAAACAAAACCAATTTCAAGAAAATTGGAGCATTAATGCATTAGCTATGAGGTTGCAAATTCAAATGGCCTGAACTTTCAAATGGGAAGTATTCAACAAAAATATGAAAAAGTATCAACCAATTTGTGAGATTTTTTTGTATCTTGATGTTTTGACAAGGCATAAGTGTTGCTTTGTAATCTCATGAATGCCCAAAGTGAATGGTCAAGGTGAACTAGGAACTCAAATCCACATGCCAATCAGCACGACTCGACCTGAACGAAAGCAATAATTAAACTACCCTCTTGTAACGCCGATTAGACGATGACACAGTCATTGCATCGACGTGGTTGATGAACATGCAATGAAATGTAGTGCACTATCGATATGTAGGGTTGTCATACTAGACGGGTCAGGGTGATCGGACAGGACGGACGGACGGTCCAAACATTTCAGACACCTTTCATTTTTGAAATTTTCCAATTAGGAAGTCGCTTCCACGTTGGTAGTCCACGTTGGAATCAGGGCGTGGACGTCATTGTCAGGGTGGGGACTATACTAGGCACGAACGTTTCCGTCAAGGCGCGGACAGATTTGTCGGGGCGCGGATACATTCGTCGGGGCGTGGACTCATTCGTCAAGGTGCGGACTCATTCGTCGGGGTGCGGACAGATTCGTCAAGGTGCGGACGCATTCATTTGAGCACGGACGTCTTGAAAAGGGCAGGGATGTTGTAGTTTAATTCAAATGAAGTAGAAGTTCTACTTTTCTAGGTTCATGTTCAAGGTTATATTTTGGAAAATAGTGGCTACAAGTGTTTCAAATTTATATCCAATACAAAATGACTTCTTTGTAGTCATCTTCAAAAGGGTTTAGGATTAAAAATTTGAGGGTACAACTATACAAAGGTTTGGAAATCCAATCATATACAAGTTATGTCATTTTCGGTTTCAAGTGCAATGAGTTCATTTTCGTTGTTGGATGCTAGAATGTTTGGATTTGAAATTCAGGTACATTTTTTGGGTTGTATTTGAAGTTTTCATTTTTGTAAATAGAAGCTCAAATGGTTTGGAGTTGATATCAAATGCGTTTGGTATTTGTTGTCCATCTATGTGAATGATTTTTTTTTGGAAATGGGCACTAAATTGCTAGTTTGTTAGAAGGGTTTGGATTTAAATCTAATACAATTTTTTTTTCTTGGTTTCCTACGAAGGATTTAGGGTTTTCAAATTTCAACCCCTTAGTGCCTGAGGCACCAAAACTTGGTGTTCGTAAAATTTTGAAGTTCAATACATCCTAACCAAGTCACTATTTGGAATGGTTAATATTTTTGAAAAGTTTTTGAAGTCTAGTTTTACCACCAAAAGTCCAATCCGGTAAAAAAAATATAGTGATTTTTCTATTCTAGATTTCATGCAAGTATATTGCCGTACCCATTGAAATTTTGACTTTTCATGGTGTTCAAACCTCTCCTAAATGAACCTTAAATATGCCGGATTGAAGAGGAAGAATCACATTATAAATTAATTTTACAAGGGTATATTATAGATTTTGAGAATTTGTAAATCGATTGGGGTTATACATGTTAGGCCCTTTAACCTTCATCAAGCACTTGAGAACTAGGACAAATGTAGCGAAGTTACAACAACAGGGTTGCTTTTTGTGAGCGCTTATTTACCCACCTTTGGTAATATGCGTGCACAACCAGGTTTTAGAAAATTCAAGTTAACCGCTATGGGTGCCTAACATCGGTCCATTGTGCCTTCCAAGCAATGGATCTTTTCTAAGTTCCTAAATTTCACATAATTCCTCAAAGTCCTACCCTAAATGCAAAGGTCAATTCTAACTATTACCAAGTCTTCAAGCCATTGTAGTTTCTAGGAAAAACTTGAGACAATCTAAATTTAGTCACATAATATGGAAGAACATGTCATGCCATTTCTAAAATTATAAAGTTCATTGGATTTGGAGCTTCCTAGCCAAAGTTATATGCGGATGAAGTTTGGCCTTTAAAAGGCTATGAAAATTTCATCCAAGGTTGACTTCTACTTCCCTATTTTAATTCACTATGAATTTTGACCTATGACTTTAAGTTATTTATCACTACTTATATTTCAAATTTCACCCTTGATGGATGATTTATACTACTTATCATCCAACTTCTTTTCTAAACTTCATCCTTCTATAATTTCTTCATTTTTACTCCAAATTGGTCGTATGATATCTTTCTAGAAAGATATGACTCTATTCTACAAGGTTATGACTTGAAACTTCACACTTGTTCTAATCTAGACTCACTGAATTGGACCTCTAATTCAGTTACTATGTATAAATACTACTTTTGAAAGCTAAAAAGAAAATACAAGAACTTCAAATCATGCCTTGGTTTGGAATTCAGCGAGTAGGTGGTCCGTCACTCCCACAAACTCTCTATCATTCGCCATGTTTCGGAATGATTAAGTAATTTTGCCAACGGCTTAAAAAGGGGTCTGAAATTACAAGACTAAATTCCCGAAGTCTTCTTCATCTTTTTCTTCTACCTCCTTTCTTTCCCTTCTACTTATCTCTTCTTCTTTTCTTTTCCTATATTCTATTCTATCCTGTTCAATTATTTCTTCTCCTCCTCCTTCCTTCACTTATTTTGCATATTTCGATAAAAATACGTCATTTGACTACATTCACTTGATCAATCTTCTCTCCTTCCTTATCTCAATTCTAATTGGTTGTTTTAGATATTTTTGATCTCTCTTCCTTCTCCAACTTCAACTATAATAATTTCAATATTTTTGCAAATCTTCACAACTACCAATTCTATTGAGTTTTTGAACTCCACTTAGTCTAAGCTAGAAGAGAGAAAGAGTGGTGAGATAGGAGGAAACTAAATACTACTTCTTGCTTGCTAATTCATACTTCTTCCTCTAATTTCTACTTCTATATGCTCTTGCTCTCGGTCTGACTTTTGAGAGATTACTATTTTTAGAAGTTTTTTGTTTTTGATGGATAGAGCCTGTTTCTAGCTCTCCGAAACTATAAGACACTTGTAATTTGGACTTTCCTACTAAAAGTTATGCATGGATGAAGTTTTGATTACTAATTAGTGTTTGAAACTTCATCCGCTTATATCTTATTCAATTTAACTCATATTTTTGTGTATTTTATGTTTTTGGAAATATCTTGACCTCTACTATTAGATTCTTAACTCAAATCTATACTATAATCCCCTTATAATGATTTGAATTTGTTTTTTAGTCTGGGCTCTACATACACTTTAACTCTCGGACTAACTTTTGATAGATTACTATATTTAGAAGTTTGTTGTTTTTGATGGATAGAGACTGTTTCTAACTCTCTGAAACTATAAGACACTTGTAATTTGGACTTTCTTACTAAAAGATATGCATGGATGAAGTTTTAATTACTAATTAGTGTTTGAAACTTCATCTGCTTATATCTTACTCATTTTAGCTCGGTTTTCTTTGTGTTTTATGTTTTTGAAAAGCTCTTGACCTCTACTATGAGATTCTGGACTTCAATTTGTACTGACCCCCTACTCTTAACGGTCTGACTACACCCTTGGTCTTGGTCCTAAAGAAAGATTAATAAAAAATAACAATTTGACCAAACTAAGGCCAAAGGGCCTAACTACATAGAAAAGATCAAGGAGGGGTGGGTGGGTTCAAAGCTTTGCCATCATTTTTAAATACTCTAAATTCTAGTATTCCCAACTCTTTCCAAAGCCCAAGCTTCGCCATGATTTTGTCAAATTACCAAAACAACTACTATAACTTCTAAATAAGCAAAGTCAAGGCTTTGTTGTCCCCAATGGGACAAGAAATTTAAAACAAAAGAATTTCTACTTTCCACTAGAAATTAGTACAAGTTCCTATACATGTATTAGTACAATCTTTTAAGACAATGGGTTAGTACAACACAAATTTGAACAAAAAACAAAATCTTTGGAAACAAGGATTGTTAGTACAACACAAATTAACTCTAGAGACCCCCACAAAGCGGCATCGTCAAGGTACGGAGTGGGGTTTCTCTCTAGGATTAGTACAAGCCAAAAATCCAACAATAATGACCAAAAATCCAAGTTTCAATGACAAAAAACAACCAAGATGAAGTCAAAATTTGAAGGAACTTGGCCAAGGATAACACGAAGGAATTAGCTTATTAAAAGAAACACACATTCATGGGCTAAAGTCTCCCCTAAGTGGCATCGCCAAGGTACGGAGGGGAATTCCTTTAGGATTAGTAAGATAATTCTACAACAACTCAAATCCAACACAATAAGTCCACAAAAACACAATGACTCAAATCAAACTTGAAGGGACCCCAATGTCCTTCAAGAGAGCTTGAAAAGTATCAACAATGTGCTTAAAATGCCCGAAAAATACAAGAATTTAGCAACGTGGCCAAAAATTGACCAAATCCAACTTAATGGATTCAAATGAAATGGGGCGATTCAAAATGAACCTAAGGGGTGATTTGAGAGAAGAATGAGCCCCCTTATATATTCTTCCAAGGTGGCTCACCCCCTCTCAATTCGTAAGCCGTAATCTTATCAACTAAGATTTTCATCCTAATCTCCATTTTTTGACTTTCTACACTGGTCTAAACTTCTAATTTTTGGAGAAATGCTCCAAATCACAAACGGATTGTGCCATTGGCTTCAGAAGTCCATTTTTAGTCTAAATGAATCCCCCCTCCTCTTTTTCCTACGTCAAAATCACAAAGATTTCTAGTGCTAACTAGATGACCCAAAATGGATAAAAACCCAACTTTTGGAGATCAACTTTTCTAGGAAAAGTAACTAATCTAGGCTCTTTAGTAGGTGTAAGGGAGTAAAAAAAGACCCCAATTTGACTTCAATCCAATGCCGTATGCTCCCGATACGTTGGTCAACTCCACGATTAATCTTCAATTTTGCCAATTTTGGAGGATCTTGTCAGTTTTGCATCTTCTGACTATCGGAATGCCACAAAACTTGTTGAAGCTTGTTATTAATACAAAGGAAGCTACTCTAATTTTTAGTGAGATTTTACTACAGTTTGGGTAATTCCTAAGAATTTCCCATCATTACTTCCAACGGTTGACTACTCGGAAAAAGATCTTTTGAAGATCAGAAAAAATCGAGAATTTTCATGGAACCTCTCATAGAATTCCACAAGGGATTTGCAAACTCATTTTTCCATTTTTCACATCTAAGGAAGGAGAATCAAATCCCGCTATCTCCTTTAACTTTTGATAATTAGGGAATCTTCTACATGGAAGGGAATCTTAGCGATCCGATTGCTCCGTTGGACTCCTGGCATATTTCCCACCTTAAATTACCGTACTTAGGTTGTAGATGCCCTCCTCTGGTCCGCCTTGAGTTTTCTTCACCTGTAGGCTAATAATTGGAGTTTCTACTATTTTGCCAATGAAATGGAAAAACTGAAACCTATATTTGGAAATTTATACTAGTATTCTCACCTAATTCCATCGGACCAATTTGGTTAAGATTTGTCACTGAAAGGCAGGTTCAGACAAGTTGGGCAATTTTTACTAAACATGGTTATTTTATACAATTTCTGGGTTTCTACCCTATTTACATGCAGGATTTGGTTACAAATAGCAAGAAATGCCCCATCTAGGACCAATTGCTATATTAGTATGTGACATCTCCATTCTGGTTATTCACTCTTTTGGGGGCTTTTTGTATATAAAACTATATTGAAAACTAATTATAATACATTGAAATATACTTGAAGGGTTTGTTTTCGGAAAAAGAGGCTACAAGGGTTTGGATCTTCAAGACTTCAACGGTATATTCTTGTAATGGGGATACCAGAAGAAGTTGGTATTGAAATGAAATACTAGTTATGTTATTTTGAAATTCAAGTTCAATGGTTTATTTTTGTAATGGGGATATCAATCCAGTTTGGAATTGAAATGAAATACTGGTCAAGTTTTATTGGAATTCAAATATTCAATCAGTCAACTAGAAAATTTTATTTGTATAATGGGATTCTAAAAGGATTTGGTATTGAAATCAAATACTGCTTAAGTTACTTTTGAATTCAAGTTCAATGGTACATTTTTGTAATAGGGATACCAAAGCAGTTTGGAATTGAAATGAATAGTCAAGTTATTTTGAATTCAATCATTCAACTAGAAAATTTTATTTGTGTAATGGGATCTTAGAATGGTTTGGGATTGAAATCAAACACTAGTTACGTTATTTTGGAATTCAAGTTCAACGGGTTATTTTTGTAATGGATAACCCAAAGTAACTAGTTTGGGTCTTTAGGATTGAAAGGAAATACTAGTCAAGTTATTTTTTTAATTCAATCATTCAACTAAAATTTTTTATTTGTGTAATGGGATTCTAGAAGGGTTTGGTATTGAAATCAAATACTGCTTAAGTTATTTTTGAATTCAAGTTCAACGGTACATTTTTGTAATGGGGATACCAAAGTGGTTTGAAATTGAAATGAAATACTAGTCAAGTTATTTTGAATTCAATCATTCAACTTGAAAATTTTATTTGTGTAATCATTAGAAAAAAAATGGGCCCTCTAAAGGGCCGCGTAAGGGCTCCAAGTACTGTCTCCCAGCTCCACTGCTATTGGCTGCTAGATCCAGGAAACTAATAAAAAATTCTGGAGGAACAATAAAAAATTCGTGGTACGAGACAAATGTGGAGCTATCTGTCAGAAACAACGCTTGCACCAAAGCCTCCACATTACTTCCCGCGTCGCGAGACAAAAAAATTGCCTCGCTGAAGGTACAGTTGGCTCCGGCACTTGATGTGCTGGCACCAACGCGAGGATGGCAAAACATTAAAAATATGGAAAGGATTTGATGGAGGACACTAAAACTCGTTATGACTCCAAGTGAACTTATAGTACGTACCCGTTTTGGCCAAGTACCATTTAGAGACTCGGAGTTTTCTCTATTATTTTAGTGCCTCCATCATCCACTGAGTGCTCTTTTCTGTAGATGACGGATGAACCAAGAGGATGAACTTGGATGAATCAGGGTGGCATGAGACCAAAGTTCGTTAACGTCCTCTTCTTGGTTTAGGCGCCAATTCTCTGTTGGCGCCAAAGTTGGCACTGCCACTGCCACGTGGGTTTCGGTTGAATCCAATTGCTTGGATTTTGGAGCAAGGACTTCAATTCGTGTAATCTCAAATTTGTCAAATTCAGAGGTTTGGTTTCTTTTAATGTCTATTGGTTTGCCAGAGATGTGTGTTACTTCACTTTTAGAAATTGGTAATGGCTTTAAGTGAGATCACAAATAGGGTGGAGGTTGCAAACCCATACACTGTGAATGTGTTGCTTGCTCCACGATTTTCTCCATTGATAAAGAGGGGTCGTCAACTACATGAGCAAGTTCCAAGACGTGAGTTCTGTTTCTACAGATCTCGAGGTGCCACCAATATTGATTTGTGGGTAGACGGAGAAATTTACCCTCTAGATCCTCGTACAGGAGTGCCTCCAACTTTTAGAACGATCAAACAGTTTCTTGAATACATCTGCCTAGGACAAGAAGGGTTGCTAGGATATTGTAAGAGGCTTGCCAACTTTGGTAGTGGTTTAGAGGGGAAAAATGTGGCATTGGAGGAAACAGTTCGGAACTACCAGGTCCATATGGACCTTCTAAATAACACAGTCTCAGTCCTTCATGCACAATTGCAGGAGGCCAAGGGTCAACTCCAATTAGCTCTGGAAACACCTCGTGGACGATGTTTACAACATCAAATTGCTATTGAGAAGGGTAGGGAGCTAGAAAGGCAATGCGGAGAATTGAGGGAGAAAGCCGTTGGGTTCGGGAACCGTAACGAGGAGTTAGAGGAACTAGTGAGAACATTGATGGAAGCTTCAAGTGCAGGTAGAGTAAATGAATTGGAGGTGGAGGTAGCACACTATGAAAAAAATGATGGATGCGGAATCAAGAGTGTCTGTACTGAAGGAGGGTCCGCTTGGCTCGCGACTCCATAGTCGTCATTCGAGAGGTTTAGATGAACTATCTCAGGATGGCGGGCAAGCCAAGAGAAGGAGAAAGCAGTTGAGATCAATGCTACAACCACAAGCTGTTGATTCCATTCAGTCGTTTAACAAGGCTTGTAGGGGGCAGAAGAGACTATGGGGATGTGACATGACCCAAAGGAAAACTGTAGTTGCATTGGCGAGAATTTTATCAAAGCGAGAAGCTTTGGCACTGGTGGAAGAACCAAGGATGTGTTCTGTTGGCACCAGCATCGCAAACACTGTCTTGAAGAAAATTAGAGCTGAGATTGGAGTAGATTCAATGTTGGCAACGTGTGACATGGCCGGTGTTCCACAAGAGGCATATGGCTTGGTATTCAAGACCATGAAAAGACGGGTGAAACTCGTGGACCCAACACTGAAAGCTGATTTGCTGCCCAAACCACATAAGGTACCAAAGGTTGCATAAAACTTTACTTTTGTCTTGATTTACAAATATATTTTATAATATACGTCCTTCAACAATTTCATTGAGTGGAGTGGACTTGTTGCTGAAACATTTAGGTTGCTCTACGCGGAGGGAGCTCAATGCCAACCTTCCACAATTTATCGGAGAGTACAAGCACATTGAAGGCAGATTCACTCCACCACCTCCAACAAGGTCAAGTGGCAAAGCTATTCCAATCAAAGAGGTGAAATTGGATGACAAAAACTCTCTCTTTGTTGACCTCGAGGCCGTCTAGAGAAGTATGGTTCTGTTCTACCAAATCACGGAAGAAGGTATGCTTCAAGACCCTCTATAGCATTTGGTTTGGTCCATTTCTTGTGGAGTCGATTGGCGTTTAATGGATCCACCACTCACCTGGGTGTCAATGATACTGACCAAGTTGTGATTTTATGTTCATTCCAGAGCTTTATGGTAAATCCCTCATATTTATTATGAAGTTGGATGAAGCGGAGATCATGAAAGGCAAGAAATTCGAACGAGTGAGCCTGACACTCATGAATAGAGCGCTGGATCCAAAAATTCAAAGGGATGCCTCTAAGTTTTTTTCGGTCCAATCCGAACAAGAGATCTAGCTGGTTGGGTGTTTCCAAGTCCAGAAGGAGTCATACCCTATTCTGAAATGGGTGTTTGACAGGACTAAATTTCCAAGCTTGATCCAAGCTCAAGAAGATGGCCAAGTTTTGATGGTCGACGGAGTAGGTGAATTCCAGGTGGAGTGGCACTTCAATGCGGATATGAAGACAATAAAATGTATGTATGGATTGGGGCATGGAGCCAACGCCACTTTTTCCTGCATCTACTGCATGCAGGAGCGGACGAAGCCTCAACAGGGAAGTAACTAGACTGCTATTCAAGCATCTCGAGCGCGGATGAAGCACACATGGGAAGCCAGGGGGTTTGTTTGGAGGAACTGTTTCGGCAAAACCAGTAGATATGGAGGCACACTCGCGGTGGAAGCCCATTCTGCCGATTCTACTCACAAGGGTGCACATATGCACACTCCATGCGCAAGTGCGCATGTGTGAGAAGATCATACACCATCATTTTATGTTCGTGTGGAACATGCACAATGAGGTGCAAAAAACCCTTGCGATCCAACAAATGGAGAAATCATTGTCGATGGTTGGTACTCATGGTGGGAATGTGGAGATTCACTATAAGAAAACCTTGTTTTACGTGACGGATTGACATCAAAAGGAACGGATTTTAGGTGACATCAAAGGTGACATCAAAAAACAAACCCATGTTTTTATGTCAACAACAATGTCCATTGATGTTATATTGGACATCATTGTTGACATAAAAACATGGGTTTGTTTTTTTCAATATCACCTAAAATCCGTTCCTTTTGACATCAATAAATTTTGGTTTCTTATAGTGATTGCAGTGGATCCGCAACGCTCTGAAAGAACAATAGTGTTCCTCAAAAGTCGTCCATCAATGGAGTTGTTGCATCCAGGTTATTCCAAGCAAGCACATGGTCTGGAAAGGATAAGGCATGGATGGACATCTGCCAATCGGAGCACAACTACTTGACTGATGGAGGCTACAGGATAACCAAACTCGAAATTTGGCAGGCCTTTGACAAGTTACAACCTTACCTCACTGGTCTCACCTTGACTTTGGAGCAGAGGAATACTTTCAAGCGAAAGGTGGAGGAGTGGGGGAAATTATACATCAAGGCCTTTGGGGAAGAACATGTTACTCACTACATGGTAAGTTCACAGCAAACGTTCAAATTTATTCCAGTGGAAACTGATGTCTCTACTGAATGGTACTGATGCTAACTCCAGATGAGAGATGATTATTCTCAGCTGCATGGTGCCTAAACATTCAAAACGTCTTAGGGCCTTTCTAACTTGTGGATTGGTGATGACTGGATGCAGCATAATTTTGTGAGACATGCTCCATACTTCGTTGAGAAATACAGTAGTTTGTCAGTGTGGAGTTGTCAAGGCATGGAAAAGAGTCATTATGCAGCAAAGGCAGCCAACCAGCGGCATACACAACATGGAGGTGGCCGAGCTCGGAAGAGTTGCATTTTGCAACAATATGAACATTGGTATAGGAACATACAACATCGTTATGCAGCAAAGTTACGAGTGGAGACACTTGAGAACGACGTTATTCGTGAACTTGGGGATGGATCCACTCAAGTCGAAAGAAGACGTACTGCCTCCAACAATTCCAATGCTTCATTGGAGCACCAAAAGTGGCGTGCTACTCGAGTTCGATCCGGAAGTGTTTACATTGCGAGGGAGCAAGTGGAAGAAGATCAAGACATTTGAGTGAGAGTTGTGAACAGAAGTGTAGATTTTCAGTCGGAAGGATTTGACATAGATTTAGTTCCAGAATACATGTACATTGATTTCTGACGAGACTGTGTTTAAATGTCGCATTAACCTAAAATAATCAAAGTGGAAGGTGAATTGTGCATAAGCGAGCTTATAAAGGTCAAGCACATTCTCATATTTGATCATGGACGTAAAAAGCTGGAGGGAGTGGACTTGAGTGGTGTCCACTACAAAAGGGCAGCCACTATGCACAATCCAACACTATAAGAAAACCTTGTTTTAGGTGACAGATTGACATAAAAAAAACTGGATTTTAGGTGACATCAAAGGTGACATCAAAAAAACAAACCCATGTTTTTATGCAGGGTTACATGGACATCCGTCCGGACGTCCAGCGTCTACGTCTGCCGGTTCCCGAACGTCCGCCAACATAGGACGTTCTGACCGTCCAGCGGACGGGGAGGCGGACGGGGCGGACAGGACGGCGGACGGGGAACCGGACGGGAGGGCGGATGGGGAGGGCGGACAGGGAGCTGGACGGCAGGGCGGACGGGGAGGGCGGACGGGGAGGGCGGACGGGGAGGGCGGACGGGGAGGTGGACGGGGAGGTGGACGGGGAGGTGGACGGGGAGGCAGACGGGAGGGCGAACCGGGAGGCGGACGGGGCAGACGGGTTGGTGTGGGGTCGTCCGATCGGGGCATCTGGCGGAAAATGGGGTAAACTTCGGTGTAGGTTTAGATGAGTTACATTTGATGTGCGCAATTTCATCCAATTTTTTTTCTTTCTAATTCGAGCAATTTGGCATTATCATCCAATTTTTCTTCAAATTTAACCTATAGATTTGGTGCAGTCCATTTTTTTTTAGGCATTTGGGCCTTCAATTGGCCCAAGAAAACAATGGTTCATGGTTCAAACAAATTCAATCATCCAAATAACCATAGGATGTTGTAACCCCTACATGCCGAAGCCTTATTTTCAAATTTAAACTTCCTTTAATTTGCTCTAAATTGAACAAAGAGCCCACATTTTGGTAAGATGTATCAATTTTTTTAGAATTGTAACCATACAAATTCAAACTAGACTTGTTAGAGATTACATAGGAAAAGAAAGCACAACAATATCACTTGTACAGTGAAAGATTATAACATTTGACAATGATGCTGTTAAAATCACAAAAAAAAGTTGAAGCCTTTTTGGCAAGGCAAATCTAAAATGTTGGGGACCCAAAGAATATGAGGTTAATGGGCCAAACTTGCCCAATCAATTTACAGCTTTGCAAAATTTACTCTATAATTTTTTAATATGAATTTCTAATATGAATTTTCCTCCAAGACCTACTGTATTTGAGGCTCATTTCCAAAAGCTCTTAACACAAAAGAAAAGTCAAGATTGCACAAGGTATCCTTGCATAATATCTCTTTCAGAAAAATCATTGTCCTTTAATTGCAAGATCGGACTTCTCAATTCTAGAGCCAAAAGTAGACTTCAAAAAGAATTTCCCAAAATTATTACCTCACTAAAATGATGAAAAATAGTTAGGTTTTACTGAACTTCTAAGTTTTGCAAACACCATATTCAATATTTTGGGTCCTCAAGCATTTAGGGGGTAATTACTATTTTTTTTTAACATGTTAATGAAGCCGATAAACTCGTTGCATGCAAAAAATTAACAACACACCATTAATACCAAACAAAAAACCATGCTTCTAGAATCTTGAAGACAATTTACAATTATACATAATACATTGTCCAATTGAATATCTTCAACCATACATGGCAAATTAAAGAATTGGAAGACCATACAATTTAAAACAAAAACTTCCCAATCTTGCAAATACCAACTTAAAAAATCACAATTTCCGTAATTGAAGGGTTTTAGACTTTTCTATGCAAAATTGCAAACCAACAATGACAAAAGATAGGGACAATTCACACACTTTAAAAATCATTATCAATTAAAATATCCTCGTCAATTACAAAGGCACATAAAAGTCCAACTACATTGGCATTCATTGGTCTTAAAAAATCAAAATGGTGCACATATGCTATGCAACTATGTAATTCGCATACATACTACATTACTACTTGGCATCTATGCATACTACCAGCCTATATACTTATATGAACTATTCTTGAACTTCAATATGAACCACGGAAGTGTTCATCTGGAACAGGCCAGTTGAATGAAGTACTAAAACGGAAGATGACTTGTGCCAAAGTACTCTCTTTGTTCTGAACGCGCTTCAAGTAAGTATCAAACACCTGTGCAAATTGTGGATGGAGGTACTTGACATGTGAGCTACTTGATTCACGCTGCAATTTGTGATACGCCTCCGACATGCACTGCCTACTGATCCGTTCAACTAATTTAGCAATAGCATATTGCTCGGATAGCATGGAAAGAGAAGGGATGTTTTGCACATCCGCATCTCTTCCGTGTACATAAGTAATACTGGGATCCACCCACCACCTCCTCTTTATAGCTTCGTCCTTTTCAGCTGTTGATGTGAATGTATACAACGACTTCATAGGCTCGCTCAACACTGTAGTCATCCCCCAATCACAAACTCCAATGTAAACTCGGGACTCATCTTCAGGAAAATGAAACATGATGTTGTCCGGAGAAATGTCGTTGTGGAGATGTCCAGCGGTGTGTACCGCAATCATGATGTGTAGTAATGCCCATGCAAGCTCCACGCGTTTGGCTCTAAATCGCTTCAGATTTTTAGCAGCAATGATTTCTTCTTCTGTTATACGCGGCTCATACAGCACTCGAAGGGCTATATTGTCTGGATAGTCGTCATCCCGACGCATCATTTCACGCAATGTACCGCCGTTCCACCAGAATGAGTATCCTTCATTCTTTTTGGAATGCACTGCAAAAAAACGTATCACTCCAGCATGCGGAATCCTTATTGCCATAGTCTCAGTATTGTGTTCCATCTTTGCAAAAGCAGGTCGTTCACCTTCTTGGAGAGACATCTTTGCTGCAAACTCCCATGATGGATGAATCTCCCCACATCCTTCTATTCGCACTCTCCGAATTGTAGCATAGCCACCCCGCAAGATTTTGTTATTTACGGGAATCACCGTGGCCGTTTCCAGAAGGGCTATTAGAAGGCGACGTGCATTTTGTGCTTGGTCCATTCCAGGCTTGCTCGTCCACCAACCAATTGACCCTGCTCTATTCTGCCTCCTCTTAAATGGTTGGCACCTTTTGGTGAATAAATCCGCTTTCATAATGACATGCTCGAAGGCTTCATCATTTTCGCGTTTCTTCCTCCAATATTTATTCAAAATGACCGAAGCATTCCATAATGCATCATGCACCTTGCTGTCAAGAAATTTGGGGAAATTCTTCTTCTCCGTTTCATCAATCCACTGCGGTACGTGCAAGGCGTTCAACATCCTCTGCCTCATATCCACGAAGAATTTATCGATGCAGTCCTCTTCATATCGCACATATTTAGTGTCAAGAGACACTGTAGTCTCTGTCTCATAAAACTTCACAATCAATTCGATTAAGAATGCTTTGCAACTCTCCGAGGGATTCTCCCTTGTCCACTGAATAGAGGGGGCTTCTTCTTTTCCCTTCGACTCCTTGGAAGCCTTCTTCGCCCTCGGCATGTTGATAACCCGGTAGAATGATGAACGTCAAAGTTTTATAAAAAAATTGGCAAGAGTTACCCCAAATATTAGACTCTTACCCACCCAAAGAAAGGAGCCATTGGAGGTCAAACCATCAGCTCTCCGCTCTCTCTTGCATGCAAGGGGGAAGGCAAAAGTGAGAGCGGACGGTCCGTCCGCTTGTCTTATATGAGGCGGACGGCCTCATTCCAGTCCTACAGCGGACGGAGGCCGTCCGATCGGGCGGACGGACTGGCCGTTCGCCTCTTCCTGGCCATCCGATCGAACGGTCTAGGGTTGGCGGCCGCCTTGTCTAGTCTGCACGGTTGAACAGAGGCTGTCCGCCTCTTCTTGGCCGTCCGAGCGGACGGTTTAGGGTTGGCGGACGCCTCGTCCGGTCCGCACGGTCGAACAGAGGCCGTCCGATCGGGCGGACGGATAGTCTGCGTGATCGGACGGTCCAGAGGGGGCGATTTTTAGATCGTCCGCTTCATTTCTACTGTCTCATTTTTAGGGTGATTTTTCCCCCTTTTCATTCAATAAGCTTCATGTAGGTCTTCTTGTTTGGGAGGAATTGGGCATTTGAGCATTTCAATGCCTAATAATTAAAAAAATAGACCCAAGGCTTCTTCTCAACTTTCTTCAATTTCTTGAAATTTTTACTTCTAAAGAAATGTCAATATTTTCATTACATTTATCATTTTCTTGGAATTTCGAGTTTTTAACCGTACAAATTCAAACTAGACATGCTAGACATTATGGAAAAAAAGAAAGCACAACAATATCCCTTATGGAGTTAAAAATTATAATGTTTACCTATGAGGGTGTTCAAATTGCAAAAAAGAGTTCAAATATTTCTTGCAAGTCAAACCATTGAACTTCGTGACACAAAAAATTGGAAGGCTTAATGTGTATAAGCTCAATTACATTAGGGCTAATCAAAATCTACAATACTATTATACAATTCTTCCAAATGAATTTGGATTCTAATTTATTTTCCAGAACTAATTGCATTTCAATCTCATTTCCAACTTCCAAGAGCAGGTAAAGAATACAGAAAGTCAACATTGCATTCGGTACCCTTGCACTAAATCTAAAAAAGAAAAAACAGTGTCAAGCATTTCCAAGAAGAGATTTTTGATACTACAACTAAACATGTTCAATAGATGTGCATGTTCAAAGTTTTAAATAGTGACATCATTGACCACTAATGGTCACAAAAGTGGTCACCAAAATACATTTAAACAATAATAGTAAATCCATAACCTCCGAATAAGTCAAAAGACATCTTCTACTCTACCCTTAAATAGTTAAACTACATTATACTCTATTCTGAATCCGAACTACTATCGTCATTTCGACCTTTGGGTGTGGGACCAAAGCCACCACATTGCCCATATCCGCCAGACCCTCCTCCTTGTCCGTAATCGGAGAAGTATGGACCCCCAAATGGTGGAGGTGGAGGAGGTGATGCATTTGCCTCGGCCCCTCTTGTCCCTCGTTCACTTGAGCCGGTGTAGTATGAGCTTCCACGAGGCCCATATGAGTCCGGCCCTCCCGTCCCCGGATAGAATTGCGACCCACCATATTGAGATCCACCGTAGTCCGTGAACCTTGTGCTTCCATGGCTTCCTCGTATGTTTTGGAAGTCATCGTGGGGGCCAGGGCTAAAATGCAAACTTCCTCCTCCATATTGCGGGCAACGCACATCACGATCATGACGAGGTGGTGACCGTTGTTGACGCGGGCGACCTTGATCCAAAATACTATTTCTTGTTGCCTCTCGCAATTGATTTTGGAAGTCCAAGTCTTCGCTCTTCTCGACATACGTGCCTTTGTGGAAGTGGAGGTGGAGGTGGTAAGTCTTTTTCGTCATCATCATCATTGTCCTCTGCATCTGGCAATGGTTCCGGAGGAAATCCAAATTGACCCCGATTAGACCACTCCGGCATGCAATCGCTTGGGCCAACCCAATTGGTGTCTATCACCGCTTTGTCACAGCTCAATTTGGTCTTCTTGTCCTTTGCAGGCACCGTACGCCAATCCACATCTTTCTGGAGTACAATCTCCGCCCAAATCATTGCCATGGTGGAATAGTTCATGATATTTGGTTTGGAAGCACCTAGACCACAAGATGCCCAAATCTCCTCGTATCTCTGCTTGAAATGTTCACTCTTGCAAGTGTTCATGGGACCTTCCCATCGTCTCACTTGTCTCTCTAATACAACCGTGTTATCTGCTGGCCAGAGTTTCGCAATGTGTGACATTTTCACATACTCTCGGCACGTTGTGCAAGTCCATACTGCTTTGGGCTCGTATTGCCATCCCTCTTCAGCCACACAGAAGTGGTTGAAGTAGGCGTCCCAATCCATGTCTTGTGATTTTCCCTTTGTACTCTTCTTCAGCGGATTGGCAAATCCTTTTGGAGCCATGGTAATCCTTCTTTTCCGCACCGAATGCAATGTTTGAGTGAGAAGTTTACAATTTCTATAATTGAGAAGGTGATGAAGAGATTACAAAAAATTAAGTTAATTCATTCACAGTTGTTCACGCTCCAAGTCGGAAGGGACTCACAGATACCAATTGGCGCTGGATGTGCCCACTCCGCAAGGGAAACAACTGCGCGGAATGGGCCATCCGCGCCCCTCTTTATACTGTCCACCGATGCTGACATCACTGCCCAAATCCGACGGGCGGACGGGCGGACCGCCAGATCGGACGGGCAATATGCCCCGGCGCGTCCAATCGCACGGCCTCGACGGACTGCGGACGACTGCATCGGACGGAGCCCGCGGACGGACAGCGGGCGGCGGACTGTCGGACAGATAGCGGACGGGAGGACGGACAGCGGACAGGCGGACAGGTGGACGGCGGATGAGCGGACGACGAACGGGCCGTTCTTATACACATTAAAGTTCATCATGCTCGAGTCAGATTCGTTAAAAATTAATTAAAAAATAAAATAAATATGGCATGTAGTAAAATTTTCAGAATTTATAACAGGACATAAGTTGAAATCTCAAAAAAAATTGATGAAAACAAATTGAAATCTCATAACAAATCTTAATTAAATGAATTAAAGCGTCCTAAATACTAAATAAGAAAGAAAATTATCTATGAGAATAGAGATTCTAAGTCTAATAATACTTAACCAAGTTGCTATTCTTAGTAGTTTATATATATATAAGTTTATTTTAAATCTAACTTTAGCATCAAAAATCCAATTTTCAAAATGATTGATTATGATTTTCTTATTCAAGATTTTGTACAAGAGTTTCCATCACAAACTTGACTTTCATAGTGTTGAGGGCTTTTGAAAATGAGCCTCAAATATACTAACTCTTGGAGAAAAACCACATTAAAGATTCATTTAAAAAATTGTAGAGTAGATTTTGAAATGCACGTTAGGCCCTTCATCCTCATATTTTTTTGGTGACTTGATTTCCTTCATATTTTTTAAATCATTCTGTAATTAGTTATGGAGGGCGAATAAGTTGAAAGGCAACGGTCATTAAAAGTGACCATGTCCTAAAATGTGCTAGTACATTCACTAAAGCAAAATGTACCTCTCCGTCATGATCACTCTTAGAGCACGGGTGTTCTTAGAGCAACTCCCTTATGGATTTACTTAATTTAATTTTAAAGGAAAATCATCTAAGTGACTACAATAAAGTACCTATGTTTTAGCATTAAACATGTTGATTACAAATGCATATTCTATATAAGAAGAAAACCAAAATATTAAATTTTTATTTTATTTTTAAGTAATCAATAAATAAGCTTCTTTTTGTATTTTAGAAATAAAATGTATAGAAACAAAAAGAAAAATGAAACAAAAGAAAAAAATCTTTGTTTTTAATTAAAAAAGAAATAAAAGATAAACATGCATATTTTTATTGACGTTTTTTAATTGAGCCTTGATAAAATTGAAGAGCACATGAATTGAAAATCCGGCCCAAGGGGTTTAGACTTTAGGTTAAGTAGGGCCGGATGGAAAAAATTGGGGCCGGATTGAAGAATGGATCGAAGGCAAATCCGGCCGGACTTTCATCCAGCCTTAGGCACAGTATAAACCCAGGCTTAGATAAAAGAAGAACTTATACATCATACAAATAGAAACTAAATTTTTTTTATTGCTTCACGTTGCAAATTCTCCAAGAAAATAAAATAAAATATATATACATATATATATATATATATATATATATATATATATATATATATATATATATATATATATATATAACAAAAAAAAATGAAAACAAAAACAAAAAACACAAAAATATATCTTTTATGGATTAGAAGATTATAATACTTTTCACAATGAGTAAGGATTTTACAGTTCTACTAATTTCAGAAATGTTGTAAAGTCTTACACTCTTTGTATATCCTTACTTTTAAAACAATCCTAATCAAAAAAGGGCATTACAAAATACAGTACAAACATGGCGTTGCAGTGTGTGACATGCATAAGTTATATACATTTTTGGCTTCTCTATAAGTCCATATGTACAAAACACCTTGAAGTCAATGGAAATTGTCCATGACGTTCAAAACTAGAACCAAAACCAAACCCCTTGAAGTAATTGTTGTGATTGTAGCACCATCTCAATTTGGTCAATTGGGAATTATAACGTTTCACTTCATCACTAATATTGATCATGTTTTTGTTTTTTTCTTTCCCTTCGAAATATCCTACATGATGAAAAAATAAATCAAAAAATAATATCCTTTATATCTAGTTAAAATTTGTATGCATACAATTTCAAATGAATATTACAAATTTACAATTTGCTCAAAACAATGGCATAATTTGAAATGTAAGAGACTAAGAGTTGAGGGTTCTAGGGTTCTAGGGTTTAGGGTCTCAGTGTAAACTTCAAAGAACTCTAAATGATTATTTAAAATCTGATTATAACTTGTCTATTTCTTATTTTTTGGGTTAATAAGAAAAGCATAGGATGCTGAAACTTTAATTGACCCCCAAAAAATGACAGTAAGTAAAGGCGGACGAGAAGAATCTTAGGCTTCATGCCAAATTGTCAAAAATTTGGATGCCTCGAAATAATAGGCGACGGGCTAGGGGGATGGGGCGGACGGGACGGTCGGACACAGTCGGGTCGTCCGCTTGGTCGGCGGACGGGGTAGCTTTGTCTGCCCGGCCGCCGGCCGCTTCGTCGGTGGACGGGGCAGCTCCGTCCGTGCGTCCGCCGGGCGGACCGGGACCGGGCCAACCGTCCGCTTGGTCGGCGGACGGGGCAGCTTCGTCCACCCGTCCGCCGGGTGGACCTGGATGGCCGGGCTGGCCGTCCGCTTCGGCGGCGGACGGGGCAGCTCCGTCCGCCCGTCCGCCGGCTCGGGCCACGTCCGCGTGGTCCGGGATAGGTTCGGTCTCGGGCCTCTTTTAGGTCTGGGAGCGGACGGGTATATTGGCGGACGGCCAACACACATCTCTTCACTTTCACTCTTCCATTTGGGAATCACTGCCACGTCAGATGTGCTACTATTGCTTCACGCGCTAGTTGCTCCTATATGGTGAAGAGTGGAGGTCATATTTTGATCATACTACATTGGATTTTGGTCCTTGGTTATTTACATACGTTTGGAGACAGTGAAGCACATTATATATTTTAAGAGAACGGGGATTATATATTGGAAATTTCCATTCTAAAATTGCAAGTGAATACTCGACAATCAAGTAGTCATGGCGGGGGCAAGTAGTGCTGCAACTGAAGGCAAGAAGAAGTCAAAGCCGAAGGGCGTTGGTCATGAGCTACGGTTTGACATTTTGAATGACGTCAGCATCAAGGCTGAGACGGGTTTGGAAAAAGAGGATGTGGAGTATTGGACCTCTAAATTGTGCCTCTAAATTGTGCCGCAAATACGTGAAAATGTATCACATTGGGAAGTTGTGGCCTCGAGAGTGTCACCCTCTTCACACTCGTGAATATTGTTTTAAACCATTGAATTGCCTCAATGATCATTTTGTGCACCGTTCGATGGAAGTGTGGAAGACCTTATTTCCGGAGAAGGCTATGAGCAAGGGCAAAATTAACTACAGCTTGGTAGGCATAGTTTACGTGAACTCATACTGGGCCATCAAGTGGATTGGAGTACGTATCCTACGATAGCAACATTGCCACTTGTGATTGGCAGACGTCAGAAACATATCCCTGATATGTTTTTTCCGAAGGCGCAACTTCCTGAAGTAAGTGAAAAAAAGAAAGCATTAGAGGATGCTGTGGAATCAATTCAGATCCCTCTTGAAATCCAAGTGCATCGTACGGAAGTACTGAATGGAAAGAAAATGGCGGTAGAACCGGTTTGTATGGGGGACCCTACAAAAGGAAGCACTTGTCTTGTGGACGATGTGGAGGGAGAGGTGTTTTTAACTCCACCGACAGATTTGAACCCTACACAAAACGTGTTAGAAGGGGTGCTAGAAAGCAACATTGCAATGAAGCTCCCTCGGCCAACAGAACATGGATCTACATCGATGTCACAGAAGTACCAAGAAGAGGATCCTATAAAAGACATTGAAGATAGAGAAGACATTCAAGACGTGAAGGAGGCTCACGCTTGTATTGACCGGTTTTTAGTAGACACAACACAAGACATCATGTTTTATGTCCCTCCGTCTCCTAAATCAAGGAAAAAACCAAGCCTACTGTCCAAACCTGAAAATGCAATTCGGACTTCACCAAATCAAAATGAAGAGCATCCAACTCAACCGACAGATGTAAGGATGGACTCTCAAGACAAGGTTGCTGTAAACAACGACAAAGAGACCCCGATTATCCAAGATCATCCGTTGCTAGCTTTGTTGGGCCCAGAGGATCTCAAGACTCTACAAAAGATGCCTCCATTAGAAGAGATGGAGAACTTGTTGCAGTGTTCCCTCCAATGGAATCAATTTGAAATTCAGAGAGAAGCAACAAATGGCGGAAATGAAGGGAGCACTATAAACGAAGGTGGCCCTGAGCATGTAGGAGGAAATCCTAATGAAGGTGGCACTACAAATGAAGGACGCAGCTCTACTTCAGGCAATTCAACATCAGGATTTGGCGAGATATTTAGAACGGCGTATTCTCTATCATGTACAACTAGAGTTGTGGCTGTATTGACGCCTGCTCTTGCGCAAATAACTGATACATTTATGAAAATGACACCATCCGTTCTTCATGGTGCTTTGGCTTTCAGAAAGTTTGTCGAGTTTGCGGACAAACTACAAGACGAGAAGTTGGAAGACCTTAAGCATAAAATTTTTTTGGAACAGCAGAATTTGGAGTTGAAGGAGGTGCGTTACTCCAAAGAAGATCATGATGACCTCAAGGCAAAGTATGAGATATTGGAGAGAAAATACAACACGTATTGGAGGCCGACCCCAAACTTGAAGCCCTTGGGTAATGCCTATGAGAGTGTCAAGAAAAATAACAAGACTTTAAAGCGAACGAATGACAATTTGAAGGCGATGAATGAGAATCTCAAGGCTATGAATGAGAAGTTGGTGTTAGAGTTGAAGACATGCAAAGAGATGTTAGAAGAGCATCGCAAAACATTGTGGACATTACAGAACGAGAAGGCAGGTCAACAATCGCCTGGCAGAATAGGGCTATTAGAGGCAAGTGAACCAACACAAGAGAGCGATCAACTATCTCTTCCTTTTGACGAGGGCAAAGCTGAGGATGGGACCGTAGAACTCCGACAGTGCATTCCGAGTCCAAAATCCATAGTTCTCCCCTCATTTGAAGATGCTTCCATGTAGTCCCTAAATCTGGAAGTTGAAGAGTTAAAGCATCAATTGGACTTGGCAGTTCGAGGAAAGAATGAGGCCGAATCAACAATGAAACGAATGATGGAAGTAGGGGTACTAAGTGAAATCCTTCCAAAGGAAAATGCGGATTTACGGTGGATGATGTGGGCGCGACAACTACAAGATCATTCCTCAGTATCATCCGGACTCATGAACGGGCTCTTGAGGTATGCATTGCAATCAGACACAGCATACAAGAATGTCAAGAGTTCTTATGAGCGTTTTGTGGAGAAGTTGGAGGAGGAAAGAAAGGACCCTAATTTAAAACTTACGATTTGGGGGAACATGGATAGGATGTATGAGCGGCTAAACCACGGAAAGACCTATGATACGGAGAACATTGATTGGACTTTGGAAGCGGAGGAAGGATGGGTCCCTTATGGCACGTTGTCAGCTCACTTCCAGCAACATGAGAAGGAGCTTGTGCCAGGAAGTTTTCCAAATACTCCCATCTTGGAGGATCATTGTTCTCTTTGCCAAGGTTGTTTTGGGCCCGAAGGAGCTATAGCATTGGGATAGTGTCGCCATACATTCCATGTGTTTTGCATTCAAAGATCGGCGGAATTTCAACGCCGTTGTCCCGAATGCCGTATTCCTCTGAGTCCAAGGCTGTATGAAATGCTAGGGATTTTGTACCGTATGCCTACGGGGCACGAATACAATCGATGGAACCTTCCACTTGACCAAGAGCCATACAAATTTCAGAACTATTTGCATTGGGGGAAACCAATGAAGTGGGATGCTCGATCACAAATATATGAGTTATGCGATGGCCCATTTCCCACCAAAGATAAATTCTTTTGGATGACGTCTGACGTGGAGGTTGAGTTGCGTGCCTTCGAGATTAAGAACAACGAGGCTCGAGAGTTGTTCTGTCGCAGCATGGGCGGACATTGGAGCACACAGCACCAAAAGTTCTTTCGAATTCCCGAGAAGGAATGGAAGAGAGAGGGTCCAAATGACCTCTTGGTCGAGGTTGAGCGTGATTCAAAAGTCATAAAGCAATTTGTGGGCTACAATACGGATTTGATAGGGCGGGCCCTCATTTTGTTGAAGTTGGAAGAAGCAGCAAGAGTTCGTTCTGTGGTGGACCTAAATGGTAAATCATCTACAGAGCATAAGATGGAAGATGTTGCAAGGGCATTTGACATGAACATGAAGGACATTATAACCAAGTGGAGGAAGTATTTAGGAGAGGGAGGCGAACAAGCTTGGATGATGAAAAGCGAGGATGAAATGATAAAACAACTAATGGATGACATAGATTATGCTGTGAGGGCTTTGAGGGCCCACGAAGTGGAGCTGTCTCCGAAGAAGAAGAATAAATGGAAGATTGAAGAGGAGGATGACCACTCTCCGGAAACCAAACGACAATTTGAGAGGGTTGACATGCAGGTACAAGCTAACCGCGGAGGGAGCAGCCATGGAAATAGTCCGCAACCGGTGCCTCGTCGAACAAATAGAAGACTCATGGCGAGGGAGGGGACATCTCGTGATGCCGAAGAAGATAATAGTGTGTTGAAGTAATTGTAAAATGTTTAATTTCCTATGTAGTCGTATTTTAATGGCACTCAAGATATAATTATGTAGTGTGGGCTTCATTTTTTTTTATGACTAGTAGTATTGTACGTGGCCACCATGTCCATCATGACTTTTTTGTATTGCATATACATGTAGTGAAGAAAAACATGTTGCAAGTAATTATTTATTTATTTGAATATATATATATATATATATATATAATATTTTTATCATAAAATTCATTTTCTTGGACTAAGTTTTATTGAAAATTTGAAATGTGCATGTTATGCCCAATTTTTAGTGAATTGTGTCGTTGATTGAGAATTTTGTTGTAGTACTTAACACTTGTTTTCTACTACTTTCGTAATCTAGTTATCCCTAGGATGGAATGCAACCAACTGAACCAAGAGCCCAAAAGTTCGAAGTAAAGAAATAACTAAGTAAAATTGACCACCCTAAAAGGCTAAAACCGCCCTGTCCGCACGACCGCTCGTCTGACCCGTCCGCCCCGTCCGCCTGCCCGACCGCCTTGACCGACCCGACCGACCATCCGTCCGCCCTGTCTACCCACCCCGTCCGCCGGGTTTTCTGACCGTTGGCAACGGTTACTTCTAAGGCATACAACATTCAACAAATTAGGAGTATAAGAGCAAGGAAGAAGGCATTTACAAGCACTTCTGAGAAACTGAACGCTAAGATTTCCAAGGGCTAGGAGCTGCAATCTTTGTGTCCCTTGCTTGGTAATGCATAGTTCAGTGGACAAGGGGGCTTTGGTTTCCAAGGCTTTGCTTACAGACTATATTTGATACATGTGACATGGTGATTTGAACCTAAACATTTGGAACTAAAGACAAGATTGGAACTTGAACTTGGACTTGAACTTGAACGGAGCTTTCCACAATGAGTAAGGATTTTTCCGGTTGGTATGTTGTTCCATCAAGCGGTAAAGTGCAGTGCAAGGCATGTGACTTGGTGTTTGCAAATCGTAAGTGTCGCATGTTGAGCCACCTTGGATATGAAGGCAAAGACGATGTTCGCGACAGGGGGGTAAGTATATGTCCAAAATTGACTTCGTCAATTTGAACTCTTTTTGCCGGTTGTAATGGGTTATTTCCACGAAGATCGGCCCTTGACAATGTAGATGGTGAAAACATAGGGAGGGTTGCAAGCAATGCCTCAAATGGAAGGGATTTTTCACGTTCAATACAAGAGGACTCGTGTGCAGCGCCGTCTGAAATTCATCGTGCGTCTTCAAGGGTACATCAAAGTGTGGAAACATCAAGTCAACAATGTCCAACTCCACCCTCTTCCATCAATCGGTCCCGAAGACAAAGTCGGCTAGTAGATGGGTTTGAACAAGCTGATAGATGCAATTTGAATGCGTTGTGGGCCAATTTCTTCTATTCAGCCAACATACCATTTGCGGTAGCTCGAAGTGAGGCCTTCAAAGAAGCAGTGAAGAAAACAGCTGAGTTTGGTAAGCCATACAGCCCACCATCGTACGACGCTCTACGAACCAAATTACTAGAAGAAGCAAAAGAAGATGTCAAGCTAAAGTTGCAAAAGAGGACCGAGGATAGTATCAGAAAGTTTGGAGCAACCTTGTCTATTGATGGATGGAGTTCGGTTACAAATCGGCCATTGGTGAATTGTATGCTTGTATCTTCTGCAGGGGAGCAATTTTTGGGATCGGTGGACACAAGTGGGTTCGTAAAAAACGTAGAGTACTTGGCCTCTATTTTGGACAAATTCATATAGGAGGTGGGTCTGTATAATGTGGTGCAAATAACAACGGACAATGCTACTGTAAACCCTCGAGCATGTAGAATCATAAAAGACAAATATCCTCACATTTCTTTTCAAGGTTGTGTGGTGCACGCCTTGAATTTGTTGCTAAAAGATTGGGGGAAGGAAGCATGGGTGGCGGATGTCGTGACCAAAGCTTGTATGGTTCTTACGTTTTTTAGAAAGTGGCACATGCCGCTTGCAATATTTCGTTCATACGAAAAAGAGCACAGCTTATTGATGCCAGGCAAAACAAGATTTGCTTCAAATTTCATTGCGCTTGAACGCTTGTTGAAAGTGAAGGGAGCACTTCAACAGAGTGTGATAGATCCGCGTTGGGAACAATATGTGAGGACGTTGGATGACAAGAAAAAGAAGAACCGTACAAAGTCTCGGTGTACAAAGAAGATAATAAACAATGAGCATTTCTGGAGGCGTTGCACGAATTTTGTGCAATTGATAGGCGTTGTTGTGTATGGCCTTCGTGATTTAGATGCAAAGACGCCATGTTCAGGGAAAGTTTTGCATATTATGAGGAAGATACGGTCGCATGTGGGGGGGTTAGAAAATCCGCCTTTTCTATTGAGCCCCGAATTTGCCAAACCATTGAAGGAGGCGTTCAACGCTAGATGGGAAATGGTAGAGACCGATCTCCAATATGCAGGAGCTCTTTTGAATCCCTATCTTTTGCACGATAAAGAACTAGCCGACGATTCAGAGGCCACCGAGGCATGCAAGCGTGTTCTCATGCGAATATGTAAACCTATGGACTACGCGAACATCGTCAAGGAATTCATGGCGTTTCGACATAGGGAGCCTCCCTTCCACAACATGTTGGATCCAAGTGAACAAAAATTATCGGCACACGCTTGGTAGGATTTTGAAGGCGCATGTGGGAAGCTCATTGCTCCAATTGCAAGGAGAATATTGGGCCAACCGGTATCTTCATCTTCATGTGAACGGAATTGGAGTAGCTATTCTTTTGTTCACAACAAATCTCGGAATAAGTTGAGAACAAAGAGAGCAACGGATTTGGTGTATGTGTACACTAATTCAAGAGTGTTGGCCGCATCCAAGGAGAGGGATGAGAAGAAGTGGTACCTTGAAAATGTAGATTCAGAAGAATCGGAGGGACCAAACGAAGATGACGAGAGCAGCGAAGATGAAGAAGAAGGTGTTCGTGTGGACGGGAATGAAGCACATGGACAAGAAGCAAATTGGTACGACCCAATATTCGATGAAGAAGAAGATTTGGATGGCAACACATACAATTTTGGAGGTGAACCGTTTGGAAGAGTAAATATGGATGATAATGACATGGGCAACAATGACCGAGACGAGTATGACTTTCCAATGGACGATAATGATTGTGGAAACGATGAAGGCGTACCTTCCATAGCAAGGTTTGTAGATGGAAATCGATTTCTAAGTAGTGACAAGGTCCTCAATCTAAACGAAGAGGACGCAAATGTCCAAGTCTTGACTTCTAATGGAACCATAGCATCCAATGCTAGAACTTCCAAAATAGATGAAGTGATTAGAAGCGGTAGGTCTCCATCCATAGTGGTGGCCCAACTAGAAAAGAATGACAACGTTGAGGACCGCGAGCAAATGAATGTGGACAAGATAAGCGTGGAGTCTCTAGGAGGATTGGCAAGCAAAAACAACGGGGAACCAAGTAGCCTAAACCATGAAGCGAGTGGGACACAAGACAATGTATGTTCGTGTTTGATAGAATGTGGAAGTCCGAACTTGCTTCACAGTGGCCAAGGCACAAAGGAAAACATGACCAGTTTTGTACGTCCACCGCGTAGCATTCCTCCAATAGGTGCACACTCACTATTTAATAGTGTAAGCACTACTTTGGTGGGTTCAGGAAGTTCTCAACGTCCGACACGAGCTTCCATCATTTCGAAAGAAATAGAACGTACCGAAAATCGAAGATTGCAGATTTCTTCATTCACCGATGACGAGGAAGATGAGACGTTGGCCTCAATGTTAAAAAAGCAAGGAAACCGCCTACCAGCATCTTCAACAAGGCTAGCGGACCCGACACTGGAATCTTCAAATGCTATAGAGGCATTCACTGAAGAAGGGAGAAAGGCAGGGATGACAATGATGATGGAAGAACCCTCTAAAGCAAAGAACAAACGAGTAATGGAGCCGTTTGCTATCTCAACACTATATTCATTAAAATGAGAGTTTTCCAAGAAAACGAGAGGTTCTAAATACATAGTTTTCTTTAAACATAGGTGATTTTGTTCTATACAGAGAGAGAAAAGCAATGCATCATTAGGAAAGAGTCTAAATACTAGAAGTCCATTATAAGAAGAATGGAATTTACTGATAATATCCATCAAATATACAAGTAATAGTGTGTACACAATGGAATGACACTTTGGATTCTAGACTTTACAATAGCCTTTTATAAGGAACCCAAAATTACATTTGGATTCTAGACTTTACAGTAGCCTTTTATAAGGAACCCAAAATGTTATCATGGTCAACAATTGTTGATGTTCAACTGTACATCTACATTGTACCGGATGATGTAGCTCATGCTCCGTAATAATCATAATGTGCTTTACTACTGTGACATACTCTTCAACTTCTCATATGCTTTCAATATTTTTGGTCCTCTACTGTACCCAGTACAAATTGCGGACCGCTCTCGAATGATGTCCCACTTTTGCTTCTCCAAGGACCTTTCTTCCGCAGCATCCCATAAACGACGGCTCCCTTCTAGTCGGGACTCTCCACTAAGACTTGAGCGCTGACGTTTTGGAACATTCAAGTATCTGCGTCTATGAATTGGAGGTAGTGGAACCTCCGATGTGGTTGCCTCTGCAATATACATGGAAGAGCTCCGAGATCGCTTCGTTTGGACACCCTCCATCAGTGGAGGAAGGCGGGGAAGAGAGGAAGCAATATCTGGACGCACTTGGCAAATCTCACTTAGAATGCCTAAAGTTACATTTGTTCCAATGCCTGAACAACCTTCCTCCCCGTAAAGCTTCCTTTGAGTCATTCGATCAGAAGTAGATGGTAAAGCACGTTGGCCAACGGATCGCAGCGGCGACGGGGAGCAAGAAAGCCGCGGACGCGTCCTACCACTCGGAGGACTGTCGACCACGTTGTCCTCAATAGGCTTCGTCGAGAAATCCATGGTGGAATTTGCAGTAGCGGCCGAACACAATAAATTTCCAGTGCTGGGAATGATGTATTGCCCATAGTCTAAGATGGAGTCAGCAGAAGCTGCACAAGCGAATCCACCTTTCGGAACATGGGCCTCCGAAGTTCTCATCATCTATCAAGCAAAGAAAGGCACCAATTGAAGAAGAACATAATTCAAATTGAGAAAACACTGCCGCGCAATACACAGACCTAACAATATAAGAACTAAAACAGAAGACAACACCCAGCAAAAAGCTCAAAAGAACTTTGACATGTATATAAGCCAAGCATGTGCTGTTTAGGTCGGACCGACCTAAACTGCACAAGTTGAAACGAATGAAGTGGATCACACATCATACTGGAACAAAGCAGTTCAAACATATCACACACAAAACTGATATCGCTTAAACGTTCTGAATGGATTCATTCAATCCACCAGTCTACTAGTATCAATTAAAAAATAAGTATATACAATTTAAGGCGGACCGAGCTAAAATGCGCCAATCTTGCAGTCGAACTACACTTCCCTAGGAAACCATAGACCATGACCTAACTCAAACTAGACGAAGCGCGAACTACTTCCATTAGCACTTCGTATTCCTTGCGGTTCCTTTTGTCACAAAGCATTTGTCGCCCAATTCTTCCAGGACCATTTTCCTTGAATGCCTTCAAACCTTGGTCTCGAGCTATGTGTAAACGTTGAAACCAAGGAAGCAAAACATCGAAAAGAAAGGAGTCCCGCGAACCATTCCCTCTATAACTCCACGAATCAGGCAGTATGACATTATGAGGCCTGTTCATTATATGCTTCACAGGACTGTCATCTACAATGACAGTATTGTCAGACGAGAAGCTTCCTCTTCTATCTTTAAATAACCGGTCTAGATTTTTGAGGAATAAGTCCTTGTCCGTTCCTGGTACTTTGAAATAGGTCAACCTTCCCGATCTATCTCTTTGTTTTAGTGTTTGGCAGGAGTCCTGCCCAAGTATTTCTGAAGGCGGCAGTCTGTCTCGGAAAAGATATTGAGAAATCAGTTCAGTGGTAGACTTCTTCATAGAACTCCACACTGAAACTGTTGCAAATTTTTGAAGCTCTGTAATGAAATTAGAACAATGAGGCCGCACCCATACAGCCTTGAGTCCGACTAGCGCGGGCTCAGTTGCGGAGTGCGGCTGCGAGAAGTCTCTCAATTTTTTGTGCGACAATCCCTTGGACTTCCAATCTTCGCAGACACATAGAATGCCATTTAGGTCCAGGACAACATTGATCCACTTGTCCGCCACCCTGGACCTGAATGGACGATCGACGCCCTCCGAAGTCCCTCCACGACGACATGGAGGATCGGATTCCTACTGTCAAAAGGAATAGAGCGAGGACAGTTAACATTCTGCATGTCCTCTTCTTGTCGACACTACAAAGATACGAATTCCAGAACCCGTGGACAATAGGGAAATGAACATATCTGCTGCAGAGAGGACTCAGCAAGAACATCAAGTTCAGTCTCGGGTTGAATGTCAGTCGTAACCACCTTCTTTGATTCACTTTGAGGAGGTCCTAGCACCGGTATTTCATCAAAGGCAACAAACTCATTTTCCAACACAGGAATTGATGGTGCTACAGAAGAAGCGCGAGTTGTACAAACATTGAAAGCATTTTGAAGCCCTGCAATAGAAGAATTAAGATAGAATGTTGTGTAAGACAACGATATATTACAACCTCAACAAATGAGTGTTAAAATACAAAATTGATTACAAAATTTGGAACTCCATGGTTCAGTCCACTAGAAGTTCCCGTGTCCATAAAAAAACTCTATACACTATATCTACAAATGCAGCTCTAGAATACACATCAGCTCGAGTCGAGCTACAACAAATGACATCGAGTGATTACTTGGCACAACCTGTTGGTGGATCATTGGCGCGGTCGGTGGTACTCCTGGGCACTACCCCTTCTGGATCCACAGACAATTTCTGCCCACTATCACACTGCTGATCTCCCTTCGATATCCCCTCGCTTGCAGCTTGCGCGCTCTCCAAGGTCGATGTGACGTTCTTGGGCGATGAGGAACTCTGACCTCCACGTGTTTCTCTCACAGGAATAGGCGGAGGGATAAATTCTGGAGGCCCCGGTGGAAGAGGCAGAGTCGCAGCAGCATCCCTCTGTGGAACGGAGACAGCACTATCATTGGATCCTGATGGGTTGTTTCCAATGAAGAGCTGCTGCGAAGCTGTTGGTGGTGGAAGCGTGGCAACAAGCTGGGCTTGATTTCTATCCAAGTACGATTGCCACATTACCCGATTATGCTCACGCTCCTCCCTATTCAACCTTTGTTCCTCTAGGAAGGCCTGCGCTAGACCCGCAAAGTTTTTAGTTGATTCCTTTTGGAACTCTAAATTTTCCTCCCGGTCTTTCTTTTGTTCGCGCCTGATTTCCTCTTGCTGCTTCAAGACCACCGCCAGCGACATCGACAAGGCCTGCATATGGTCTACCTTCTTTTTCTTAGCAGGCCTAGTTCTGGAAACCGGAGTTTCAGCATCAACGGGTTGGACTGCCGTGTTCTGCAGCCTTGTTGAGCTTGACGACCCTAAATTGGTCTGCGATGCACGAGCACCTGGCGTGGTGATTTCGTCAAACACGTCAAAATCCACCGCAATGTCTTCTACGTCGAAGTCATCCTCTTCCTCCTCATTTTCATCTTCCTCGACGTCTTCCTCCATGCGCCTCTTCCCCCGGTTTTGGCCAGGCGAGGCAGCAGTCTCCGAGCGCCCCCTTGGTCTGGTCGAATCAGGGTTGGATTGCGACTCACGTTGAGTGGATACAATGTCTTCGTCAACAGCGTATGAGGAGTTGAGGAAGTCATCCTTGTCCAACGATAAACCGACCATGGCAATATTTTGCCAGATGTCTGTTTCGCAATCCGGGACAACAGCGAAAACATCTACCCAGCTCATCTGCAGCCAAACACAGCATGCAGAATCTCAGAGTTACTGACTTGCAATTTAGGACGGTCCGACCTAAACAGCATCGAAGGAACACAGGCTAGGATAGGAAAATAACGTCGACTATTATGACAATTAATCATTGAGTTCCAGACTATGTATGCATTTTAGGGCGGTCCTCCCTAAACTGCAACCAAGATCTAGAAATTGTTCATTGACTACAAGTAAGCAGTAAGCGTCAAGTGTAGGTTTGCAGTTTAGGTCGGTCCAACTTAAATTGTAGCGATGTACTTACCAGGGCAGCATATGTCAATTTTCTCCCAGCAAAAACAGAGAATACGCTTGACCCCGGATGGCAGAACTTCTTGATGATACCAAGGTAGAATTCCATTCGCAGCTCCATAATATACATTCTAAACGGTAGCTCATTGTACCTCTTAGATTCTTTATAAGTGATTGTATTTGGAGCTCGAAATTCCGGTTCAATCCGGACCTGCGTTGGCAGGTCTGGGCTTTGGAGAAAAATGAGCGGTACTTTCCTCAGCGCCCTTGCCGAATTCGCTGGGAGATCATAAAGTCTCTCATTTTTTGCTGGGTAGTAATCGGAGAAACTCCGATTATATGTGCGTAAGACCTCATTTTTCTCAACGAACCCGAGGACTTGAGATAAGTCGGTCTCGTCCTCAACGATGAACAACCAGGTCTTGACTTTTTCAAGCAGAGGTTCTTTCATTTGCTGCTGAGACATTAGTACTTCCAGGAAGAACGGCTTTTCCATCGTGGAATTCTCCTTCTCCAGCACTCCGGGAATCGATCGAAAATCGATCACTCCCAAACCGATCAAGCTCACTGTCTCCGGCGTCCAAACATCCGCCGGCCAGTTCTCGTGTGTGTTGTAACGTATGCTGTAAGGACGCAAATGTGCGATCGACGAAGGAATGCAAAATTGGTTCTTCTTTTCTAGGAAGACTTTGAAGAAGGTCCCTATCTTGGGATCGATGGTTGCTGCTGTCTTATTTCTCCCTCGGGTTTGCTTGGTCATCGAAAAATATGCTTCACCCGGCCTTTCGAGCAACAGATTCATCGTTGCACTAGTGAAGCAGCGGCTTCTCTTGAACTGTCGCCAGTTCTCCGAAATGAGCTCATTCCTTGCATTGAACAAGTTCAGTTCTGGACAGATTAGGTGAATCTCTTTTTTCACCATCTTCTCCCACTTCACTCTCTCCACCCATTCCTTGGCGCTATAGCAATCTTGTACAACCGTAGACACCGGTTTGATTGTCACTTTCGGATATGGGTGGTGGCGACTTGGGCCGGAGCGATTGAGAATGTGCTTCGCCAATCTCTTCATATCGTCGTAGCTCAGATTTCCAAGGGGCCTGAAGAAGTCTCTGCTCATTGCGCAACTTTCTTGTTTTTAGTTTTCCTTCTCATTGAACTTCATCTTCGTCTCTGGATCAATGAGCTCCCCGTGTGCAGCACTGATGATAACTTCGCTCCAAACCTCGTAAACGTCGTCGGGCGCAGAAATTATTTTCAGTTCGTTTGTAAGCTTCAGCTTCTCGTCTGCACCCTTCTTTGAGAATCTTTGAGATCGTGAAGCTTTTATTCACGTCAATCATGGCGAATCTGAGATTAACTGCCTTTTCAAAACTCTGCACAAGGATTGACCAAATTCATTAAATTATAATCTTATCATAAACTACACTTCAGAAGGAGCTCTCTCAGAGAGCAAGTACAAAACTGTAAACATATGCAGTTTAGGGCGGTCCGCCCTAAAATGCTTACCTTGTACTTTTGCGTTAGCGCAGTATGGGCTTTGCCTCGTTCTGAGGGTCCACCAGTTTTGTCTCCTTTCAGAGGTGCCGGTCTTCCCATGGAAACCCACACAGTCCTTGCTCCCAAGATATTTGTTGCCCAAGATGGCGTAGCAGGCTGAAAGTGGTTGGTCCGATTATAGTATGCGGAGATTGTCCTCAACATCTCTTTATCGAGTGACCAAACCACGTAGCATTTCCAGGTTCTGAAGTGTTTCTTCACTTCTTCGTTCACCATGCTTTCCTCTTGCATCATCAGGTGGCTTGCAGCTACACTGTGCTGGCCATTGATGATATAGAAGTCTCCGTCCATCACCTCCTCCCATCGAGGTGGATCTCTTCTGCCTTTTGGCAAGACCGGTGTGACGCAAAGAGTTTGCTTCACGCTCTTGTCCGGCATGTTGACAAGATAATGGAGCATCTCTTTAACAATTTTGTCCTCCTTCACGCATATGTTGAGTTCGGCAGGTGCCTCCTTCAATTTTCCAATCGGCAGCTCTTTCTTCTCACCAACTCCATAGATAAACGCGGTGGAGTACTTCTCCCAGAAGTTCTTATACAGAGCGCTTATATCTTTGTAGTTTGGCTTCCGCTCCGTCTTAAGGGCTTCCGGAACGACATTCATTTCTTCGAGATAGCTTGCCGACTCCACGCCTGACTGCTCCGATGTCCTCTCCACTGCCTTCCTTGCTGACCCGGATGCCAGCGGACTGCTTTGAGGTGCTGTTGCTGGAGATGGTGGGGGCTTCCTGTTTTTCTTGCCTTTACTTTGTGACCCACCAGCCTTCTTCCCCGTTGATGGCTGACCTTCATCTTGAGCAGCTGTCTCAACGGATACCGTCCGTGGAGCCATGAAGGATCTTTGCATTGCTATCTTCTCTTTGATGACTACGAAGGAGTTCATCAGGAGCGTGATCTTTGTGCATAGTCTGCTTCCCGTCAGTGGAGTTCCGTCCATGTTGTGGTACTCGCCACTGTCTATTTTGCGCTCCAACTCTTTGATCTCCGATCTATATGGCGTTGGCTCTAAACTTTCCAAGAATGGCGATATGTTGAACCAAATCTTCTCTGAGTTCAAGAGTAATGTGAAGTGGTACTGATTGCCCACTGGGAATTCGTTGGTGGTGGTGACGCAGTGAATTTTGATAATAGGGAATTTATCCGTAGACACTCGCTTCACTTTCTCGTCAAATGAGATCGGCAGATACGTCTTTGAATTCCGGTACTTCATGTTGAAGTGCATGTTGTCTGTATGGGGCACCATCTTCAGACACCATGCGTCCACCTCTTTTGGATTTTCGAACTCCCACCAGTCCCCTTCTATCATATCCTCGTCTACATTTGGACTTTCTTCTTCGACATCCTCTACTCTTTTGAAGTGCGCCTTGAGTTGATCCATGTATTCCTCCATTCTGCGCATGGACAACTAGAATTCAGTCTATTGTTGCGGTTTAGGACGGACTGAGCTAAACTGTTGCTAGACGTAGACGCACATTTTTCTTGTTGATATTTCGTAAGTCAATTATGATTATGCCATTATTTATTTTTGATTTTGTAGTCTTTTGTTTGCTGGCTACGTTTCTATATTAGTCTGCAGATTAGGGCGATCCGCCCTAAACTGTTGGGATTATTCTTTGGTTTGTAAGCTTTTTTGTTTAATTAGTATATGAGCCATTGAGTTTTAGAAGTATTTTATCTACCAATCATCACTGAATTTCTTCAATGTGTCTGATTTCTTTAATCATTTTATGGTAATGTCTATGCTTCTATCGTTAGTGTAGTGCTTTGGAGTGCAGTTTAGGGCGGTCCGTCCTAAATTGCGCGTGGTCTATATTCTCGGTTTTTATATGTAGCACATATATGGGGTTGATCAATTCTGAATTTCAACGGAAAGGCGGTTTAGGGCGGTCCGTCCTAACTTGCACATAGACTATATTTTTTATTTTTCAACGTAGCATATGCATAGGGTTCATCAATTCACGTGATTTAGAGAAATGCAGTTTAGGACGGTCCGCCCTAAATTGCAGACATTCTATTTCCAACTTTGCACTCAATAGCCGCTTGATATCCGGAGATATCTAGGTGATACCCACCTAAGACCCGGAGATATCATGGTCATATCCGTCAAATTCTATGCGAGGGTTAACACGTTCTTCAGCTGTAAAGCTTGATAATTAGAACCCTAAACCCTAAACCTCTAATACTAAACCCTAAACCCTAAATCCCTTAAACCCTTAAACTTGAACCATTTATTAACATCCAATGCAGAAGTTATGAATTAGATGAACTTTAAGATTTTATAATAAAAAGCACTAGTGCTTCTTTTATACATTTTTGCAAGCAAAAATAATATGTAATTCAATAACTCATGTGCTGTAGTATAGAAATACTAAAGTCCAGAAACCATGATGTATATGAAAATAATCAAACGCAAAAGACATGTACAAGTTGCATACTAATTGAACATTTAGATTTCATGATAAAACATTATTGATGGTCATTTCATTCATTTTAACACGCAAAAGAATTCTAATTGAATAAGTCATGTGTTGTAGTTTACAAATATTGAAGCCCAAAAGCCATGACATATATGAAAATAATAAATGAACGAAATACATGTACAAGTTGCATACTAGATGAACATCTAGATTTCATGATAAAACAATATTAAAGGTCCTTTTATGCATTTTTACATGCAAAAGAACTTCTAATTGAATAACTCATGTGCTGTAGTTTACAAATAATAAAGTTGAAAAGCCATGACATATATGAAAATAATAAAACCCAAATACATGTACGAGTTGCATACTAAATGAGCAATTTAGATTTCATAATAAAACGAAACTAATGTTCCTTCTAGGCACTTGGAGACATGCCAAAACAAATTAATTGCAATAAATGATATTGAGAGACTTCGAATTTTTATCCATATGAAATTGTAGTTCCATTTCGAATAATTAAAAGGTATGAAAAAAAAATATATTACAATCTACAAATTTATATTTATTGGGTTGAATTCAAAGAATCTTGTTACAAATCTTGAACCCAAATTTAAAATTAGGAACATTCCAATTCATTTTATTGATTAAAAAATTGTTGAGAAGAATTTATTACATTGGTCCACCGATCCACGATGCCAACACTAGCTCTAAGCGTTATTACAAGTGTATATTATTTGAGTCTGGAAAGCTACAAAAAAAGGTTTTGCACGCAACGACGCTAGCGTGCGAGCCTTGAGCGGCGAGCTTATGAGCTGCGAGCGTAAGCCTTGCCAGCGTGGAGCCCCAAAAATTATAAAATCCACCTCCCCCCCCAAAAAAAAAAGTTAAAAATTTTTGTTCTAAAAAAAGACTTGTACTTACTATTTTTAGTAAAATTTGGATCCTATGACCAAGCCACCTATGACCGTGAATTTTTTTAAAAAAATTATTTCAATAATTACCATTTGATATGTGAAAATTTTCTTCAACATTAATATACAGTTAGGCATGTACTTCCAACTCTATAATGCAACTATGTATGCAATCACCAATCATTTATAGGAAAAGATATAATTAGTTTAGCAAAGAACACTATAAAAAATATTTGATGGACATTACCTAGCCTCCACTATAGCTGCTCTAGAAGAACTCTTAAGACTTAGCTCAATATGGAGATTGCGCCCAACGGCATAATTTTGGGCCTCACGGGATTCGAACCCGGGCCATCACATTTCAGTCTCATGGACCTCTCGCTAATATACTCCAACTTAATGGCGTGATTACTCAATTGAAAAAAATAAATATAAAGCATAGAAGACGTCTTCCTAGAAAATGGGTAAGCAACCATAAAAGATAAATGACATGAAAGACAAAAGGAAAACAAAAGAAAGAAATGGGAAGTAAAATGTGAAAAGGAGGATACTAAATTATACAAAATAGAAAAATAAAATGAAATACAAGTAACAGTGGAGGAAAAAAAATAGTATGGACTTAGGATAGGAAAAAAATAAAAAAACATACAATTGCATGACGAAACAAATGACAGTCAATATCAAGAAGAATGGAAATACTAATGGAAAGCCAAGGTAAAAAAAGGGGAAAGACATGTGAAATACAATTCAAGAAGAGAAAAAGAAACAAGAAGGAAAAGAAAATGTCATTCATATTCATATTTGCATAACTACATTACCGATTTCAATTGTAGTTTTCAAGCTTCCATTTTTCTTTACTTCCCATCAATTCAATGGTATTTTAAATATATTAAAAAAATACCATTCAAATACATATGAAGTTTAATACGTGCCTACTGTGGCATAGTGATTATTCCTGCTCGAAGTAAAAGAAGTTTCAACTCATTGAAACTATAACTCGGTGCATGAATGAATTTGTCGTCATGAATGTCCATCTTGCAAAAATATCGATACAAGTAATATAGGTGCTTGCAATTCACATACTGTTGACGTCCTCCAATAGCTGAAGTAGATATATTCACAAAGTCTGGGCATGTGCAGGAAGGGAACATACCCACGGTTACTCGATACACATTTCTGTTCTGATCTATCCCAGTCTCTAGAGATATGATTGCTCCTAGTCCCGGGAAAGGAAGCAAGGTCACTCCCAAAATTTGACCTCTAACATTGCCTGCACTCTCCCACTTATTGCGTTGTTCTGCAGTTGGTGCATTTGCTATTCGCCGTATGGTTCGATTGTTCCTCACTGTAGGATACACATCTGCATTTGTTGGCGAGACTTCATCATACACAACACTTTCAAAAATCTTTGACATGCTGAACAAACGACGTGGTGACAATGTAGGTTGTTCTTGCAACCGGAAGCCAGCATGTTGCAACAATAAAGTCTCGTCTCAATTGAGGTTTGTTCCTGTCAAAATAGGCCAAATTTCTGGCACATCCGGCCAATCTATTACCCACTTACGCTTCGTACCCTTCACACATCATTCAATATCATCTACACAGAACCAAAAGTCTGCAAATACCTCTCGTTTTGTTCCGTAATCTTCTTTTCTACCACGATAAGTTGGAGCTGTTGTTCCCTTTCGTCCTCTTGCAATTCGAGCAGTGCACTTCATATTTGACCCTCGCTGTTGAGCTTGACACTTAGCATTAGATTTGTGACTGATCCTTGCAATGTGCCACTTTGATGTGTCACAGTCACTTTCAAATGCGATTGTGACATGGTTATACCTATTTGACTCTGGTTCTTTTTCTTTGCCTTTCGAAGAGTTTATAGGAGGAATAGTAGACCTTGTTCGGACACGAGGTTGAGAGAAATTTACTTTGTCTGGTCAATGTGAGTCTCCTGCATCGCCAATTGAAACGTCCAATTTCCTCTTCGTGCTCCCAAATATCTCTTCTCCTTCCAAATGTGGTATACGACTTCCAATTCCTTCAGACCCAGGTAGGGAATTCAATGCTTCTGCCATTTTCTTAGGGTCTCCACTTCGTCTTGCAGCTCTCAACTTCAACTCCCCCTTTGACGGACCGGATCCAGAGGCATGGCCTCTCAAATATGCACGGTAGTTTGTCATTTGCATCCACGCACGAATGCTATCATCACATGTGGCATCAAACAAATTGTTTCCTCGGTTGCCAGACATTTGAAGCCATTTATTATGAACTGTCTCTGATAGATTGCACAAAGGCATATCTGCCATCTCTTCTAGATTCAAATCCTAGACATGCAACCAATAACCAAAATTACTTCTCATAATTACTTTCATTCATTCGACCTACAGAAAATACTGAAGACCATTAATTATGTGCATGTATAGTTCAAATGGCATAAAAGGCATTCCTAAATAATTAATTAGAAAACACATACTATTTATGCTGAAACAAAATAATACATCATCAATATACAATTCATTTTTTACATCGAATATGACTACAATTTGCTTGTACGGTAACAACTTCACATATAGAAAAGTTAATATTCTCTTACCATTTGCATGAACCCCCCCCACTGTCGGTATCTGAAATGCCAAAATGCCAACCAATGCTCCAAGTGATGAAGTGCATCTTCCGTGGCAGCACCTGATGATAACCACCATGAACGAATTGCTAGGTAACGTGTCTCTGCCTCCTCCATAGTTTTAGCATCTTTATACTGTTTGCAGAGTGTATTGTGCTGTTATTGAAATACTTCCTTAATATGTTTTTGAGTATGTTTTTGGAGAGAAGTACTCCAATGTAGTAAGCATGTCCTCTCCCTATTCTCCATTTTCTCATTGGCACATCCACTTCCATAGACAATTCGAACTGCATTCCAATTGGCCATGGCACTATCTGCCATGAACCCTTTGAAGTTTGGGTGATCTAGTCCATATCTTGACATGACTACATTCAATGACCTCTAGAATTGCACTTGAATTTCCGTATCTTCTGACTGCATATCGCATGTTGCAATGGTCATTACCTTTTTGTACTCGGAATCGTACACGTGGCAAGCCATTGTAGTCCAGTCCTTCACACGCTTCACGTGGTCAAACATCATCCATGCATTCTGCAGATTCCCCCCTAGCTGCATGCGCTTCACCAAGTCTACTCCACTACCAGGTCCTTCGGTCAGCATCTTGAAAAGGTATACCTTCTCCTTTCCTTGACCAGGAAAAACGCTATCATGAATGAATTCAAACTTTGAATCTCTCTTCATGGTCATAATGTTGTCTATGACTCCTCCTCTATTGTTTGAGCGAAATGAAGAAATCACATTCCGAATGTTTGGACTGCTCAAATACTGGAAACGATCCATCACTTCCTCCAATTCCTCCCCTTGCAACATCTTCTTCTCTCCATTTCCGTTGTGGAATAGATAGTTTGTAAGGAAGTCTTTGCTTGCTGATAGAGCAATGGCGGAGTTCGTGGCCGTTGGTGTTTTGGCCACTTGCTCTGCAATCAATTCACTAATCTTCTTTGCAGAATCTCTATACATGCCTTTGGCAGTAGGGTGAGCATGATGTCCAAAATGAATAGCAGCCCTAGTCATTTTTGGATTCTCACTATAGCAGTAGTACATCCTAGCATCACAGGTGCTTAGACACGTAGGAGTTTTCCTACAGAGTTTGCAAACCAGAGTACAGTCTTTAGGAGGAGTATCCCCTATTGTAAAAGCGAAGGTTGTCGCACCAGTCCACTCAATTTCGTTGCGCTTTGAAGCCCTCTTCAAATAGTCACACTCTACATTTACACAAACAAGATGACCAGCGCAGTATGACTTACGAAACTTCAACTTGTCGGAGTTGTGGATGTTTGTAGTCACCAACTTGCACCATGGGTGTCCATCATATCTCTTGTCCATTCCTTCCAAGTTCTTGGCCGCTGATGAAGAAGCAGATGAACGACATGGAGGCAACTCAAATATGACATTTCCATTGAACATGGGTGGAAGAAACTGTACGCAATGGTGCTTCATGCTGTTCAAGTCCGTCGTTGACAATTCATTTCGTGAACGATGCATTCTGCCTAATCCCCTCAAAGACTCCATTATACTGACTCGGTTTTCTATATTTGGTGGCAATGGAGGACGGGACAGTTTAGTTTCACCTCCACTGTCTGATGGGTTGCTTGACACTAGCTTCACTGAAGCATTTCCCTGCCATGCAACTTCAATTTTGCATGCAGTTCTCCGGACTGTTAAGTCAGGGGACTCTCCTTCGGATTCACTGGACAACTCTATGATGGTATCTAACTTCTCAATTTTAACTGGGTGAAGACCTGAGTTATCAAAAAGGACTGGCAGAGCTTGACGACTAGGACTGCATGAAACCATATGAGCAACATATGGCATATCTACAGAAGAGTTATCTAACTGCCTACTTCGAATTTTGGTTGATGCATTTACCATAGACAATGGTAGCCCATAAACTCTATAGTTTCCAATAGGAAGATACCAACACTGACTTCCTTCCTCTATAGACTTCAATATTGGAATTGACTGCTGTACTTCTCCTGATTCAGACATTCTCTCTTCTTCTACATAGATGGACGACTCCACAAATCTAAAACGGATGTGCAAGAGATGGCTCAGAACTCTAGCGTGTCCACCCTCATCAACTGGAAACACTAGGGGAATGTCATGGCCATCTACACGGATGCAAGCCATGATACAATCTTCACTTGAAAACAATAGTCAAGATCAACTACAAATTAGTCTTTGGTGTTCTGAGTATGAATACTCACTCTTTTATAGTGCATTTTCATGCATATTGATTTTACTATACAACTACTGAAAACTGAATAGGATACTAGGAAGTAGTTAAACTTCAAATTTACCAGACATTAACAACTGTCTTGCAACTTCTACAACATTCTCATAATAGGGCCCCACAGTTAAACATTTATTGATGTTGGCGGCTATGCCTGGCACACTTATACTACGTATAGAATAAGTACTTGCGCACCAATTTCAAATAATAGAATAATTGGCAACTAAGCCTAGTACTCTAGTAGGCTCAGATTGTCTACAATAGAATTATTTGCGCAACAATTTCAAAAAATAGAATAATTGGCAACTAAGCCTAATACTCTAGTAGACTCAGATTGTCTACAATAGAATTCTTTGATTTTTTTCTGCACCAATTATTTGAAAGTTGATAACATGACTACCACTGAGGTATACAATACAAAAATATAATAGAATAACCTATTTTCCACATACAATAAAAAGGGATTGCATTGCAATTTTATGTACATAAATGAACACATCCATTTGTACTGTCTATGCTTCAGTAATTAGAACTGCTTCCAAAGCACTTCCTAAAGAAAGAAGATGGTTTATATATTCCCTCGGATTGCCTCATGGGGATTGCATATATGTTTCTTCAAATTCCCTCATGGATGGCCCAAATGTCTACATTCATTACAATTGTGATGAATATGAAACTAACTTCTGATTGTGAGTTCTAGGCTAAACTTTATTTATAATCCTATTTAACTTTCATAGTTTCTGGTAACTATAAATCATGTCCAATGTTATGGATATAGTACAATAAACAATGAAATAAGCCAATCAACCTGCCTCTTTAATTAGGTTCCTTCATCATGGCAAGTTCCTTTATCATTCATTGGCTTCGACATACGGTGGCACACACCATTTTATAAGCCCAAGCCATTAACCTTACACAAATCCACATAACCCATATAGTTGCATCCTTTGACAGGAAATGAAAATATTTATCTAGTGTAGACTGTGAAGAGAGTATAGTGGTATCGTAAAACTTAATTTTTCTATTCACTGTAGTGGGAATGTAATTATTCGTATAGAGTAAAAATTGAAGATAATAGTCAGAAGAGAACTAATCAGCATAGCATTCGTGAACATTCTGTGAAATTATGAATGAATCTTTCTATTCCATATTTGACAGTAGTCATAATGATTATTCTTTCATTTTGTATTCAACAAAATGCACTTCAAGTTTTTGGTTTCATGAAGTTCGGACCTGCATTAGAAAATTGATTCATTTCTAAGTATGCTTTGAGTTGTGGCAACGGCACAGGGCACTCCAGTATTCTCATGATATAAGGTAGGTGGCTCTTAAACCGACCCTTAAAGAGGTCATTGCATTTTTGGGAAAGCTAAACAAATCGAAACAATTTTTAGTGAATTGGCGTAGAAAAAAAAATTTAATTGACATCTAATCCCAGTCGATTCATATTCTCTGGACCTTTGTGGAATTAGTTACAAATTTATGAAGCTGGAAAATAGTGGTTTATAAATCCGACTCCCTTCTAAAATGTACGCATTTGATACACTCAAGAAGTAAAATCTACCAAATCGGTTTTAGGAGCGGGTCCAGATTAGAGCCACCTACCTTACGGTTCCGGGTGCAATTTGAGAGTATCGACTGACGGGCATTAAAATGACACACTCCTCTTCATGTAAAGGAAAACCTGAATTCATAAGTAGAATACACATTTGATTGAGATTCAACAGTAAACAGCCGAGCTCATCCAAATGCATGCACCGAATTCATAACGACAAACCAAATTTCATTGACATTCTTCCGTAAACAGCCGAGCTTGCGCATGCAAATGAGCTTTTTTTTAAATCAGCATATTCTCAATTCAAACGTCCAAAATTACAGCACATGACGACGTCGCATGCAGGACGTGCCATCTCAGGATCTAAACTCGCTAAAAGTGAAGGCCACCGAAAATTCTTTTCCCCTGAACTAGCTGTACTCCATGTGCACCATTATGAGAGTGGAATCTCCTACCATACTGGAATGACGGACCGCATGTGGCCATATTGAAATCGAGGGAAGGAATGTTCTATATTTGAAATGCGTTTTCGAAGGTTCTTCCTGTGAATCTTCCGTAAGAACTTCCTTCCTCCAGCTTCGATTGCCAGTATATAATTACTGTGTCTCCCACACATCCTCAAGTGCTTGCTTCGTGCCTTCAGTACTTGAGCATAGTCGTCCGAGGTACAAGGTCCACGAGTTTCCTGTAGTATCCCTGAAGTCCCCTTCGGTAAGTGTTCTCTCTTGTCTTACTGTAGTTTTCAGTTCCCATTTCCCGTTCATTGAAGCTTCATTGAGTTGCTCTTCTACTGTAGCTGAAGGCTTGTAGTCCTGCAGGTGGCTTCGAACTTCGGCGGTACGCTCCATCTTCCGAGAATGCGGAACACTAGGAGACGACAGCGGGTGCAGTCGGAAGAGGTGGATCCGGCACCGACTTTAAATGACGCTCACAACAACCAGGTTAGCATGGTACTTCCATTTTGATGTCTAGCTCTCATTGCGAAAGATCGCCCAGTCTTCGTTTCGATCAGTAATATGAACTCGATCATTAGATTCTAGTTCAATATCATGAACCGCTAGTTCCAAGTTCGAAGCCGACGTTCCAAGTTCTCGATCAGTTGGGCTTCTACGAGGTTATAGCGGGGGTTATAGAACTGAGAAGTTGGAGAGATAGTTTGGCACAGTGATCACAATGCAAGTTAAAGTGCGCAGATCGATCCCACTTACGATGTCCACTGCAATGGAATGATAGACAATGATTGTTTGTCTGGGACGGACCGGACTTAGTCGCCAAACTGCAGCTCATCAACAATAGTAGTTTACGTCGGCAGTTGAACGTCCTAGTTCTGAATTCCTCCCACGGCTTCTAGCTTAGGTTGCGTGCTGGAGTCGAACTGAGTCTAAGTTCATCTCTCCAGTTTAATTTCTGAGTCCACCATACAGAGAAAGAATGATAAAAATGGGCAATCTCGTCTGGCCGTAGTCATTGCAGGAGCTTACGATCCCACTTACGATGTCGGCAGCTCCGTAGGTAAAAAATTAAAAAATCAATCTTTTAGATCGAGGTAGAATTCAAGCAAGGCCACAGAGCCAAAAGGTCCGGAATATGCTGGAGGTAAGAAGGGCAAAGTGACCAGCAAGACAGGAATTGGGGGTAGCGTGAGCTACCCCAAGGAACCCTGTCGGGTCCGATAGGGTTCCCTGGGGTAGCTCACGCTACCCCCAATTCCTGTCTTGCAGTACTGCAGTGAGGATTCAACATGGTCCTTCGATTCTTTATTTTTTTTATTTTCCATTCCTCCGATCTTGTCATGAGTAGTTGATTGGGTACAGCACGCTTCGTTTACCATTCCTCCGATCTTTGTCATGAGCAGTTGATTGGGTACAGTGCGCTTCGGTAGCAGTATAGTAGTGGTGATAAATACTAGTACGTATACTAATTGATTTAAAAAAGTCAAAAGTTTTTACTCTTGATGAATATTTTTACCAAGTGTGGTTGTATATTTTTTCCTCCTAGAATAATACTAAGATTTATTATTTTCACGAATATTTTTACCAAGTGTGGTTGTATATTTTTTCCTCCTAGAATAATACTAAGATTTATTATTTTCACGAATATTTTTACCAAGTGTGGTTGTAGAGTTTTCCTACTTAGAATGATACTAGGATTTATTATTTTCGTGAAAATACCTACAAGGAGTGAAAAGTTATAGCATTTCTAAAGCAGTTAGTGTTACATATTATTTCATCAAATTACAATGAAAAAAATAAAAACCTAAAAATATGAATTCAGAAATGGTGAACACAACACTAAATGCAAAGCAATTGAAATTTTGAGTGGGTGTGGTAGAAGTTCAAGTAAAACTATTAGTAACATAACACTAAATACCATCATTAGTGTAGTCGACGTGACTTCAAGTTCATTGAGAAATTCATGGTCAATGCAAACGCCGTGGACGAAAACGCACACGCCATGAAAAAGCAAGACCAAAACCAAGGGTAGCGTGAACTACACCAAGGAACCCTATCGGACCCGACAGGGTTCCTTGGGGTAGCTCACGGTACTCCTATTTCTCGTCTTGCTATCCTAGTCTCCATGGTGAGGGACACTGAATATGGACGTTAGTAGTGGGTTTACAGTACGTTTCAGCAGCCATGTTTGGGTGCATTGACCGGGAATGACCTCAAGTGATGTCCACGTGATTTTGTTTTGATTCTATTGAAAAAAAGTTGGATTTTGACTTCATTTTCCTCCAAGTCTAATTTAGTTTCTTGTCATACCTTTAATGGAAAAATCACCAAAAATTAATTGTTTATTCTTTATGGAAGTTTACGAAATCCATTGTGAGGAAGCAATGAAGGGAACTACTGTAAATTAGTCGTTTACTTTGACCTTTAATGTATTTATTAGATATGAAGTGTCCAACCTCTACCTTTAAGTTTTTGTGAGTGCTGGACTGTAAGACAAAAAAATAGGGTAGCGTAAGGTACTATATAAGCCCCCGTTGGACCCGACAGGGTTTATGGTGGTGGGTGGCATTACACTTCATTGTGGTCTTGTAGAAAGAAGTATATTTTTAATTTTAGGAATGTTTCAATGTGCATGAGTTCTATTTTTTTAATTGTTTCGATTCCTTGAGTTTCCTCCTTCTATGATTATAAGGAAGGGGTAGGCATATGTCATAAGAGGGCTTTCCCTATTTTCGTGCAAATTACAGAATTTATAAATATTTGGTATTCTAGCTATGGGAATGCTGAAATGGAAGTCAAGTAAGTTTGAGATGTCAATTTCTGTTTTTAATATTGATTTTTTCTTCTTACTTTTCATTGATGTACACTTAGTATTATTTTTTAAAAATTTATTCGATTGTAACTAACATTGGCCTACCTTATTATTAAAATGGTTTTGCAGATGAATACACATGAGAGTCTGAATGACCATGCCCTTTTACCAATACCTTCCAATATGGCAATCCATATTGCAGATGTTGCGGAAACTTCGGAACCTAGGACTCCAGAAGATAGAAACATCAACATTGCTAGCGAGTCATTGCCTCATGAAGACACTGACTTGGTAAGCCTTGGAGACATTCTTGATGCTTGTGATCGAGCAGCTGATCAATTAGATGAACCTTGTTGCAGTAGGTTCAGTGATTCCAAAAAACGAAAACAAAAACAACCAGTGTTCTCTCCTGAGAGTTCTGAGACTAAGTATAGTAGCTCTAATTGTCAAACATCAATCTCCATTTCTAGTTCACCAATTGAGGATATTAGAGATACTGCTGGAAGCTTCGGATTGGGCAGGCACGATATTGTCCTCATCCACTTGAGTTCTGATTCAGATGCTAGTGTAGAAATTGATTGAGTTTGAAAGGAATAGAGGCAGCTGTAGTGTTGCAGCATTTGTATTACTTAGTCATTGGTGTTATTATGATACGAGCGATTATGTATTACTTGTACAATCTTTTGTATTGAGAATTTTCTTACCATCATAGTAAAGATTTGTTTTGCAAGTTTAACTTGGAACTTCTGGAGGACTTCCGTGTATTTCGTAATTTCTCTAAAAAATATACATGATCTTGCAGATGGAGGAGTCACCAATTAATCTATCACAGGCAGAGGAAGTTCATTCAACTCCACCTACCAGTGAAAGAGGTCAACCAGAAATTGGCACTGAGGAAGAAGGAGATGTTGAGGTGAATGATGTTGATGAGGAGGAGGAGAAGGAGTTGCTCGAAGATGAACTCCGACGGTTGCAGAAGGTAGACTCTGTGGCCACCATCGAGAGTTTGAGGATGAGGCCTCAGAAACACTCCCGAATGCGCATACCTTTGTGCAGATTGGTACCCATGCTAATGGTTAGGCCCACCCTCTCTTGTGATCTTGTAAAACTTGAACAAGAGTTTGTTCATGGATATCGAGATGGAGCCGCAGTTTTTTATGTTTCCACAACTAATGAGGCGGGGGAGTCTTCTGAATTCTCGACAGATGAAATGGATGCTTGGGGTCCTTTGTGGAAATCAGAGAATGACATCTTCAATGAGTACTTAGATTCATTACCAGAATTGAGGTACTTGAAGAACTCGAAGTTTTTTATCTGTGATGGAAATCATCGTCGCTTGGCGTGGATGAATCATATCTCGAGGCTGCATGTGGCGAATCGAGCTTGGCACATTTCAGTAGACAGCATCATTTTGGACACGAAAGGGAGAATAGAGCTTGTCATGCAGATTATGCATGACATCAATAAGTAAGCGTGTATCATATGATGTTGTTTGATTGAACTTAATCTTTGACTTTTATTATTTTGTTATTCAATTTATTCATATGTATGAAATGATTTTGTAGCCTAATGTGAATTGTACGTCAACGGAGGATTCCCATGTGAAGACCAATCTAGTTCATACTCTTTATCGTGTTCAAAAGTATGGGCTTCTTCCCATGGAGAAGTTCAATGAAATGTTGAGACCTTCTGAGAGGAAACGTTGTGGTACGTAATCAGTGAGAAAAACATGGTACTCAATGCCAATGGAGGTCTTCACGGCTTTTGTTTTTCGGGTAAGAGTGAGAATGTTCTAACTATTTTATATATCTTTCATTTTAGGTCATTACAATATAGGAAGGGCTGAAGAATGTGCAAATTTGGTATAATTGAAATTGTGCTAATGTTATTTTTTAGCAAGAGATAGCTCAAGGAGCGGATGCCGCAGTACGGAAGTACAATGAAGTGACAGCATCTGAAGATAAAAGTGATGAAGGGGTGGCTAATGCCATGAGGGTTGGAGCTAAGGAGAAGGCGGCAAAGTTGTACGTGAAAATGGGAAAATTGCTTGCGGTGGCAAATCCTACTCATGGTCCAGGATTTCTGGAAGAGGTGATGAAGATTTATGATGTAAAAAACGATTGTCTTATTTTTTATTATTGTGATTTATTTAATGCTGAAATTTTTTTATTTCCTTGTGAAGGTTGAAAAGCATTGGACCACAAATGAGGTTCCTGAAATGACATTGGAAAAGCTACAAATGGTAGCCACTTGCAATACCTCTGCAGCACAGAAGACAAAGTTGTTGAAGTGGTGGAACTCGTCTATGCCTTCACGGGATGCCAGACGTTTCCCTCCAAAGCCAGTTTCTGAAGATAAATTGGGGCCTTTCCTCAATAAATGGGTTTGGTGGGCAGGGGTAAGTGTTTGTATTTATGTAAATGATATTTCATGTATATAATGACAAAATCATGAAGTACTACATTTTGCAGTTTTGGTTTTTCATGTATACGAAATGATAATGGAGTTGTACTGATAAGAATATAATGCAGATTGAGGATAGTGCGGTAGAGTACTTTGACAATGTAGTCAATAAAGATGGCCTAAAAATCAATATGGCATCCCCACTTCAACCGGAGTATCTTCCAGAGTATATAGAAGGATGGCGAAGGAAGATTTGGGATCAAGGTTTTGGCCCGGCTTTGAAGGGATCAAACCCTTTTAAGAAGTCGGAGACCTTCTCAAATTTTGATGGATCAAATGATGCTGTTCGTAGAGTTCTTTTCCGGTATGTTTATGTAAATATGAATTTTATGTTTCCTTACTTTCTTCGAAGGATGAGCATACGTAGTTATTTGTTCAGTGAATTTGTGTTATTTGTAACAAAGAATTCGGCTATGTGATTGTTACTAATTTTTTGAATGTTCTTATTGTAGGTATTTCAAGTACGAGCTTTTAGGGAAGAACGCCATACCTAGGGAGGATCTTCCTCCATTTCTAACCACATGGTTGGACCGGAGTTCTGAAGAGTGCATGTTCACGTCAAGCCAATTGAAGACATTCACGACGGCTCATCTGACTGGTGGTGCGTGGTATCTAGATTGTCCGTTGACATTTACTCATCCATCGGAAGTAGAACTTTGGAAATCACTAGATGGTCTTGGCGTCATTGACTTGGAGGTTCCCGAATTCAATAACTACACTGATCAACAGAAGAAGAAAGCAATTGCAAGGAGAATGGTTGCTGACAAGAAGAAAGAGAACAAAGAGCAAGAGATTCGTGAGAACAAGGAGAAGAAAGAAGCGGACCGTCTTATGAAGTTAGCAGAGAAGGAGAAGGAGAAAGAAGAGGGCAAGGGGAAAGGGAAAGGCAAGAAGAAAGAAGAAGGCAATAAACAAGTACCGGCGTCTTCAACGGTTGATCAGAACTCGCACATGCAAAGTGGATCCCAAAGTGGGTTGAAGAGGAAGGCGATACTTCCAGATTTCACAGAGGACATCGTAACACAAGGTACTCAAGCCATAGTTCTTGGTGATGATGCAGACGTGACTTCAGAGGAATTGATCTTGAACGTCTCTATAGTGGACGTGATGGATAACATGGAGTCCGAGGTGCCCAAGTGCTATACTGAAGTGACGACCTTTTTGAAGAAGGTAACCATGATGCTTTGTCTAGAACTATGAATCCTTTTTTTTGTGGACCTTTGAAAAAAAGTTGTATAAATAATTGATTGTTTGCATAAATTCATTTCTGCAGTTGGCACCAGGGAAGTCCCGTATGTATGGAGGTAAAGTGAGCCAAGCACCTTTAGTGGACCTCATCTTCTTTGACTGCCAAGAGAATTTACCTGTCCCAGATGTATCTTCTCCAAAGAAAGCAATACCTTCATGGAATTCAGATCCAGAGTATGAAGCCATTCAATCGGCCTTCTTCTTTGCAGATATGCACTTACAAGACCATGGTTGCATGATAGTATTTCAGTCGTGGTGTGCCGATTCAAAGGGCATTATTGCAAGATTGTGCGAGTCTTATCCTTCACTGGTAATGAAGAAGGAATGGTTGGGTATCAATCGTATGCATTTAACTTCAGCTGTGGAGGACTCGGAAACGGTTAGTGTTTTTCAAATATTTTCATAATTTTAATGGAAACTGGCATTGACAGATGGTTGTATTCTTTTCTAATACATAATTTTTTTGTGACTGTAGACTTTGAAGTTTGGAATCACTCTCTTGGTGAAGGACCTCGGTGATAAAGAGAACTCAGGGTTCTCTTTGAAGCGATCACAAGCAATGCAGAAGGCAAAAGTAGACCTACGCAAGGATGATACATTAATTAACTACACAACTAAAGAGAGCATGTTGGTCAATCCACTAACCAAAATTCCATGGCGAGGGCCTCGCGAAAAGGATGCTAGGTTCTTCCAATTCCTTATAGAGGGGACAACTGAAGAAGGCGACTTGGTTTTCGACTGCACAGCATCCACTGGTTAGTTTTCATTTTAGTAACTGGATTTTCATATATGTGTTCATATAATGATTCATTGATATGAATTGCATTTTGTAATTTGTAGGTGCATCAATTACAGCATGTCGCGACACGAGACGACACATAGTGGCTTTAGAGGAAGACAACACTGTTTTTCACGGCGTCCTTGAACCTATGAAAAGGAACACTGAAGAAGATGTGATAATAACTGAAACGCAACTGCCACTGCCGGCTGCATCTTCACAAGATCCGGATGCAATGATAGTGGTTCCTCGGAAATTTCCTCGCCGAACTAAACCTAGTAAGTAAGTTTTTTATATTTTTCAAGTGCTATTTGACATCCTAGTTCTTCTATTTCATGACTCTAATATTCTATATGTTTTTTTTGTAGGCGTAAGAAACTGATGTCTACAGATGCATTGAGGAAGAGACGCAAACTAGTACTAAGTCCAGAGAAGCCTTTTGATCTTCCAGTTTATGCTGAGCAATTAGCATCAGCATTTGCAAACTTTGGTAGCTTAGAACCAAAACGTAGAAAAGATACCTATGCTCTTAATGTTCTGCAATTTATAAATGAATCGGCAACAGAGGGGAAAGAGACTTCAGAGTCTGAGAGTAGCTTGGCATCTGCAACTCAGTCCACTACAACCTAGATTTATGAGATTGATATATCTCATGAGTCAAATTGTTATGTATTCATTTACATTATGATTTGATTTGATTGTGTGTTTTATGGCTACATCTTTAGTATAATTCATTCCCCTTCAACATTTTGCATTTTATGTTTTCTGTCAAAATTAACTCTTGAACGTCGGATAGGGTCCCGTAGAAATCAATGATTCTAGAACCGTGTGACATCATTTACTTTAACAATACCAAAAATAATTATTGGGAGTCAAAGTATTGTAGAAAATCTCTCTTTTCCACCTTTAATTATGTCGATGAATAGTTGCAGTTACGTCCTACATATGAGATTATTTTGTCATTCATTAGACATTTGACGTCCTGTATGGCCTTTCTGGGTTGAACACAATTGGTTGTTGCAATTTTTTATTTCATTTAAGTTTGTAAGTAAGTAAAATTTCAGAAGAATGAGCTCAAATCTTCCCAAAAAAAAATACACTTACATCCACAGTCATAGGTCCCCCACATTTTTTTAATAAAAAATCTTTCCCGCTCATAGGCTCACAGGCTCATGGGCTCATGCTCACAAGCTCGCCTACTAGCAACCCTGGAATTCAGTCTATTGTTGCAGTTTAGGACGGACTGAGCTAAACTGTTGCTAGACGTAGACGCACATTTTTCTTGTTGATATTTCGTAAGTCAATTATGATTACGCCATTATTTATTTTTGATTTTGTAGTCTTTTGTTTGCTGGCTATGTTTCTGTATTAGTCTGCAGATTAGGGCGATCCGCCCTAAACTGTTGGGATTATTCTTTGGTTTGTAAGCTTTTTTGTTTAATTAGTATATGAGCCATTGAGTTTTAGAAGTATTTTATCTACCAATCATCACTGAATTTCTTCAATGTGTCTGATTTCTTTAATCATTTTATGGTAATGTCTATGCTTCTATCGTTAGTGTAGTGCTTTGGAGTGCAGTTTAGGGCGGTCCGTCCTAAATTGCGCGTGGTCTATATTCTCGGTTTTTATATGTAGCATATATATGGGGTTAATCAATTCTGAATTTCAACGGAAAGGCGGTTTAGGGCGGTCCGTCCTAACTTGCACATGGACTATATTTTTTATTTTTCAACGTAGCATATGTATAGGGTTCATCAATTCACGTGATTTAGAGAAATGCAGTTTAGGACGGTCCGCCCTAAATTGTGCATGGACTACATTTTTGATTCCTTACCGAGTTAGTGTACCTTATATGTAGAGTTTATGAGTTCTTATTATGAACAAAAATTCAGTTAAGGATGGTCCGCACTAAATTGCGCATGGACGACATTTTTGATTTATCAGCGTAGCATATATATAGGATTGATCAATTCTCATGATCTACAGAAATGCAGTTTAGGACAGTCCGCCCTAAATTGCAGACGTTCTATTTCCGACTTTGCACTCAATAGCCGCTTGATATCCGGGGATATCTAGGTGATACCCGCCTAAGACCCGGAGATATCATGGTCATATCCGTCAAATTCTATGCGAGGGTTGTCATAGCACAAGGAAGTACAAATCCTACCCTTAGGTGTTAAATTGATGTAAAACACCTTAGATGACTCGTGTATCGTTCCCACAGGATTTCAACGTTAGTTTCCTCAAGATATCCGGATCAGGATTCGGAAAACACCAAACCCAAGCAAAACCGGACCTAAATATTCGCAACATAAAACTCTCTCAATATCCTTTCTTCTCCATAATCCAATTCCCTTACATCCACTCCAAATCTTCCACCAGTAATCGAACAAGGAGGATTGTCATAATCCTGTACTTCTCTCAATCCGGATCAATTTAGACGGATGTGGAATCGGAAGGAGGATTCCTATCCGGTTATAGTAACTCACAAAATCTTAGTTTAACCTCTACCAAGAGGGTTCCGCTCTTTGGTTTTCGGAAGGGAACGTAAACCCTACCCTTCAAACGTGTTTAGAGTGAAATGAAGATCTACTTTAAATAACAACAACAAACACCAGAATAGGAAATAGTTACTTCCTCACAACTATCCCGGATGTTGATCCAGACTAGTAGGTCATTCAGGAAACCCCTATTATCCTCTCAGTACTACAACGACAGACCTATCCGGACAGAATTCCAAGAGCGTGATCTAGCACCCGATAACTGAGAGATCCTAACTACCTTCCTGTTCCTCTCTTCCGGATTCAGTAGAACCTCATCAGACGTCAGTTGGCGTTCGTTCTCCCTCCTGAAGAATTCACCCAACCTAAGAATGGCTATCCTACTCAGAAGACACCCAAGGAACTTCAGCAACCAGAACTCCCTCTCAGTACACAAAGTTTTTCTTAACCAAACCTCAATGCTCTCAAATTCAGATCCTAGACAGAATCCGGGGGCTACTTGTCTTCCTCCACACCTGCAAACCAGCTACCCGCACTAAACAATGGTTCTAGCATTGTACGGCATACCAACACAGAACTTAGCCTTTTCAGGCCAGCACTTATGAAGTGGAAATTTGAAATCAATTTGCAAAGTGTTGAAAAACACAAATATGAAAACACAACCGCCCGGGGCTTCAAGCAAACTTCAGCCCCCTAAATACACCCCCCCAAGGAACCCTAAAAGTCCCCAGGAATAAAACCAAAGGACAGGAGAATGACAGGTGTCATTCCTTATCCTTCTAAGTTGACTTTCCTACCAACCCCATCCGATCCGCAAAATGTGGATCTCAGATCCTAAAAATCCGGAAAGTGCAGTCCAAGTGCATGCACCTGAAAAGCACCTCCCAAGCTACTTCCTACCTACCAAAAACTTGGGTTTTCGGCTGACCATGCTAGGATCGCTTCCCAGAAACTTCCTAACTACTTTCCCACCTATTTCCTAGCAATCGCAGCCATTGAGAAAGTAGCCGTTTCCGCAATCATCGCGGAGGAATCTAGCCGTTGAACGGTCCTCCGTGATGTATGGGATTACCGTTGGATTCGAGATTTCCTCTTCCCGTCCCGATAATCTTCCGATAGCGTGCGGATGCGTTTGCTTCCGGCCCCGATATATTTTTCCGATCCCTGTTTAGTTCCTTGGATGCGGATCCGGTTCCGGATCTTTAGGAAAACAGGAAACATATAATATCTTTCTTAACCAAATTATCTATCTACTACTAATCCAATAGTGAGGTAGAGTTAATATTGGTAATATGATTAGTTTACCATTTTGTAAATCAAAAAATTTTACCAATGTCAACTCTTTACTTCTAAATTCTCTATAACCAACTTCATCCTCTCATTTTGGTCTACGACATCACCCCATTTTCAAATGTGAGCGTCCCTGCGAACACTAAATTCTAGGATTCTAAGGTTGGTCAGGATTAAAACTATCCAGATCCGAATCTGATTCAGAAAATGTCTCTAGGTTGTATCGTTTGATCCTGGATCCATTGGTCCGAGTATCAAGCCATACTCCTTGTAGATCCTCAAGCTGGAGTGAACCATTGGGAAAGATTTGGCTTACCCGGTAAGGTCCCATCCACCTTGTATGGAGTTTCCCCGGAAACTCCTCATGACGGTTGTCATATAGTAACACTAGTCCTCCTTCCAACACACCATGATCCTTTGGTAACCTAGCATCGAAATCCTTCTTTCTCTTGTGTTGGACAGCTATGGTACGTTTCAGAGCATCGATTCGAGTTTCCTCCAAATCCTCAATCGCCAGTAACCGGAACTTCGGATCCGGAACTTGACTTCCTCTTCTGGAGGCCATGACCCTCAATGTCTCGATCTCCATCTCGATTTTGTGTAATGCTGTTTGTCCAAACACCAAAAAGAAAGAACTCTTACCAGTGGTGGTTTTATCTGAAGTGTTGTAGGCATGGACTGCGGAAGCTAATTTCCGATCCCAATCCGTCTTGTGCGCGGAAACCATCTTGTTCAAACTCTTCCCTACAATCCCATTTGCTCTCTCAGTGAGACCATTTGCCTTTGGATTGTAAGGTGTTGTTTTCCTGTGTTTGATTTGGTAAGTGGATGTTATCTTTTCAATAACATCGTTGAGGAAATGAGTTCCTCTATCACTAACCAATTCTAACGGATGACCAAACCGCATCATAATTTCCTCAAAAAGGAAAGAGGCTGCAGTAGAGGCATCATTCTTCCGAGTCGCCCTTGCTTGCACCCATTTGGTCGCATAATCTGTCGCTAGAATGATGTACCTCTTCTTCCAGATGCTGGCCGGATTGATTGGTCCATTAAAATCAATTCCCCACTTCTCAAACGGAGCAAGCGGAATGATTGGAGTTAGAGGCCAGTGATTTTTGAATGCAGGACCTCCCGTTCTCTGGCACTGATCACAACTCCCCACAAACATCTTCACATCTCGAATCATGGAAGGCCACCAATATCCGGATGTGCGGATTCGATTCACAGTCGTCATTGCTGCAAAGTGTCCACCTGAGGATCCCGAATGTAGAGCACTCATCACTTGCTTCCTTTCTCTTTTCTCCAAACACCTTCTGAGTTGTTCGTCTAGTCCTATTTTGAACAACACCCCATGGATCAAAGAATAAGGAGCCACCTTTTGATGAAAGATGATCCTCTCTTCTCTCGAAAGACCATCCGGATATCGATTCTCCATGAGATAGTCGATAATCTCTTGGTACTCTGATTCAGCTCCTCCTTCCAGATGGTATACCACTGCCTCTGGTGTAGAAGCAGATTCGGGCTGCAAGACCTCCTCGTCCTCCTCCAGAAACTCATCCGGAAAGTTTGCGGAAATACCCTCCACTGCTTCCGGTCCTCTTTGCCTGGAGAGGAAATCAACATTGGCATTTGCCTTGCCAGACTTCACTACTACCTCGTAATTGAACTCCTGCAGCAGAAGTATCCATCTAGCTATCCTACCAGATAGATCCGGTTTATTTACTAGATACTTCAAAGAATCATGATCCGTGTGGAAGATGATCTTGTATCCTAGAAGGTAATGCCGGAACTTCTTACAAGCATAGACTACTGCAAGTGCTTCCCTCTCAGTTGTGGTATACTTCCTTTCAACTAGACTCATTTGCCTACTAGCATAATAGATAGGGCATTCTTTCTTTTCCTCATACTGCCAAAGAATCGCCCCTAAACACCATCCGGATGCATCTATGGTTACATGAAATTCCCGGATCCAATCCGGTGGAGAGAGGATAGGAGCTTTTACCAATTTGCTTTTCAAATCCTCAAAGGATTTCTGTCTCTCCTCAGTCCAGACAAACTCTGTCTCTTTCTTCAGAAGTTCAGTCAAAGGAATAGCCAGTTTGGCATACCCCTCTATGAATCTTCTATAGTAACCTACACATCCTAGAAATCCTCGGATTTCCTTAACACATGTTGGAGCAACTAAAGTCAATATAGCCTTGACTTTATCCACATCAACCTCCAGCCCATTCTTGCTAACAACATGTCCTAACAAAATCCCAGATTTCATCCCCATGAAACACTTACCCAGATGTAACTTCAATCCGGTTTCCTTGCAGCGGATGAAGGTCCTCTCCAAGTACTCTAGGTGTTGATCTTCATCACTGAATACTGCAAAGTTGTCAATGAAAACTTCCAGAAAATGTCTGAGGAAGTCACGGAATATGTCTATCATCAATCTCTGGAAGGTTCCGGGTGCATTACATAATCCGAATGGCATCCGGTTGAATGCAAATGTCCCCCACTCCGTCGTAAAGGTAGTCTTCAACTGGTCCTCTAAACGGATGGACACTTGGTTGTATCCGGAAAATCCATCCAGGAAACTGTAACATTCCTGACCGGAAACTTGATCGAGGATGATATCCGTGAATGGTAATGGGAAATAATCCTTCTTCGTGGAAGCATTCAGTTTCCGAAAGTCTTGACAGACTCGGATCTTGACTTTTCCGTCTGCCCCTACCTTCTTGGGAACAACCACAATGGGTGAAACCCATTCTGAATTGTTCACCAGATAGATGAATCCGGCTTCCAACAATTGGTCTATTTCCTCTTTCACCATGAGGGAGTACTTCGGATTCAGTCTGTACTGACGTTGCCGGATTGGAACTGCTCCATCAACAAGGTCAATCCGGTGTTGCCCTAGATCCGGTGGAATCCTAGTAAGATCCGTTGGAGTCCATGCAAACACATCCTTGTACTTCCTCAGCAACCTAACATAATTCCTCCTTTCATTTCTGTTCAGAGATTTTCCTGGTTCAATCTCTACCTTCTCATAATCAGATGGATTGACAACATTCTTGATCCGTTCTGGTCCCAGTTCCTCTGATTGTACTTGAAAATCACTCCATGGAACATCGGTCTTGCCCTCAGTCAAGCTGACTGTAGACAGATTTCCTTCAAGAATCTGTTGTCTGATCCAATCTGATGTTAGCGGAACATTGGCCTCTCCAAGTGAACGATCCTCTGTTTGACTGACTGTAGATCCTCTTTCCGCATCCGGTTTCTTCTCGGATGTCAACTCGCCTAACTCTTCAACAGTTTTAGGAAACTTGAAATCTACCTCCGTCATTCCACTGAATTCTTCCACCACATGTACTGATGCTGATGAGTAATCCTCTGGTTCTGTCCAGTCTGAGGTGTAGCCTTCCGATTCACTTGTTTCTCCCATATGTTCCTCATTCTTCCAGGGAATTCGGACACCAAGATTCCCAATAATGAATTCTTTGTGTCCCCAATCCACAATTACCCTGGCAGCATACAACCAAGGTCTTCCTAAAAGCATAGGAAATGGCCTTCCTTGGTCTACCCGGATAATGACAAAGTTAAGAAGATAAGTTACCTTCCCTACTTGGGTTGGTACTTGGGATAATCTTCCAACTGGAATAACTTTGGACTGATCCGCCATCCGCAATACTTGGTTGGTAGTTTCAAACGTGGTAAATCCCAAGTCGAATGCCGTATCCTCCAACATCAAGTTTACTCCACATCCTCCATCCACCAAAACTTTGGGAATGGAACATCCTTCAATCTCCACGACCAGCTCAGGTGGTCCATAGTCTTCAACTTGAGCAAAGTTGATTGCAACACCCGGAAGCTTAAATCTTCTTTTCCTCCTCTTGGTCCATGCCTCTCGGATCAGCTTCTGATAATTGGCATTATCATGAAGAAGCTGACCAATCGTGACATTGGCCTTCTGGTCTTTAATATCCTGAAGGATATTATACTCTTGCTCTTCCTTTCTCTCAGGCTCAATAAAAATGGGTTGATCATTGAACTTCACCCTCCGGGGTGAATGCGGAAATGCGGAACTCGGAAACTCCTCATCCTGTCGACTGGACTGGGAACCTCTAAGTTCTTTTCTGACTTCTGCACTCACATCCTCAGGTATTCCCTTAGGCTGTACCCCATTTTCAAGAGGTACTACGGGTTGAGCTAGATCAGGTTCATCCGAGTGATTAGAATCACTGGATTCTGGTTCCTGCTTTATCCTAATCCTAGATTTTCTACCTTTATTCCTAGCTAACTTCCGGTTCTTGGTGGAGCTACGAGTTTCTACTCTAAGAACTGTATTTCCTACTGTTTTTGGCAGCTCCATCGCTACGGGTCATTTATCCGGATTTTCAATCCCGGATTTGGATCCGTAGTTTAGTGCTGTCTGATCTCTAGGAGGAATCTCTACTTGCTTATAGACGATTCTATTCTGCTGGGGCTTGGGACACTGGTGTAAACCATGCCCATACTCTTGACAGTTCTAACAAGGGAGGATCATGGGTGCACCCTACCCTTGTCCTTTGAATTGACAATTGTTGGCATAGTGATCCGGTTCTCCACAAATAAAACAACATCCGAAGAGTTTTGGCTGAGCCATCATACATGGGTTCATTCCAAGTGGGACGGATCTTGGTATGACATTGGCTCGTACCAACTGTTGAGGTGGTTTTCCTCTTCCGTATGAGGACTGGATCTGAAACACTGGATTCAAATCCGCATCTTCCTCTTCCTCTTCCATAGTAACGTACACCTCTCCTGACGGATCAATGTAATGAACTTTCTTTAAAGAAGGTCTGTTACATTCATTCGGATAATGTCCTCTCTCTTGACACCTTGGGCACCAAACGTTGGCTCGGATCGAAGGAGTAGTCCTTCGAGGATTCCGGTTTTCAGCCAAATTGACCTTGATAGCCTCAAGTGACTCCTGGATGCTCTTCATGAACTTCTTGGAGTCGTCCTTCTCCACCTTCACCACGCCCTTCCCTTTATCTGCCTTGGAGCTTTTGTGTTGATGATGGTGTCTATGGCGCGATCCGGATCCGGATCCAACACCAGGATCCGAATCCGAACTCTCTGATTGAGAAGTTGGAGTGGTAGATCCACTACTCGAACTTGAGCTGTTAGAGTATCTTCTCCTTCTTCTCTCCTTCTTGTAATGCTTCTTACTCTTCCGCTCACTTCTCTTCAAAGCATTCCGGAGGGATTGAGCTGAATCTTCATAATTTTGGGCTGCCTCCATAGCCTCCCTCAATTTAGCTGGGCGAGCTTGACGGATCTGGAATCCCATCTCTTCCGGAAATCCTGCAACATACCACTCCACTTGCACACTAGGAGCAATGTCCGTGGTTAGTTTTAGAATCAGAGCTTTCACCCTCTGTCCATACTTCCGCACTGACTCATCCGGCTTCATGGTCATCCTACTCAAACGGCCTAAGGCTCGGGCCTCACCTCCTGCTTCTCTAAAAGTTCTCACAAACAAATTAGTGAGTTGGTTCCAGTTATCCCGGATCTCTTCCGGAACATCTTGGTACCACTTCAGAGCTTCTCCTTTGAATAAGCCCTAGAAAATTCTTCGTTTGGCATCAAAGTCCTCCTGATTTGCAGTAGCAATGGACTCGAACTTACAAAGCCAATCATCAACATCATCTACTCCATCTCCCTTAAATCTACTATACTTCAAGCGAGTGGAGGGAGCCATGATAATGAGTTCAAGCTCAGAGTTGACTCGTTCTTCTTCCTCGTCTATAGGAACCGGAAACTCTCCGGTGGTAACCGGATCTGGTTCCGTTTTAGGAGTATCAAACACTTCTTCAGCTGTATCGGTGGCAAACTCTTCTTGAACTTCAAACACAGAACTAAGCCTTTGCTCTGTGTTTATACCAGGTATCCCGTGAACAAGAACTTCCCCTCTTCTAATCCGACCAGATCTTCTTTCTGAAGTTCCTCCTTTCTCCGTCCTTTTCATGAGGAAGTATTCCTCTATAACCCTCACTTCAAAATTTCTCTCAAACAGAAAGGATTCTAACAATGTTTCGTACGTAAAGAAGAACAGCCCTGCACTATCCGTGACAGAAGAATCAACAAAAATGGCAAATCCTAACACACCCCGGAATCTCTAGGATGCTAGTCTAGAAATCCCCGGCAGCGGCGCCACTTCGTCGTGTCATAGCACAAGGAAGCACAAATCCTACCCTTAGGTGTTAAATTGATGTAAAACACCTTAGATGACTCGTGTATCGTTCCCACAGGATTTCAATGTTAGTTTCCTCAAGATATCCGGATCAGGATTCGGAAAACACCAAACCCAAGCAAAACCGGACCTAAATATTCGCAACATAAAACTCTCTCAATATCCTTTCTTCTCCATAATCCAATTCCCTTACATCCACTCCAAATCTTCCACCAGTAATCGAACAAGGAGGATTGTCATAATCCTGTACTTCTCTCAATCCGGATCAATTTAGACGGATGTGGAATCGGAAGGAGGATTCCTATCCGGTTATAGTAACTCACAAAATCTTAGTTTAACCTCTACCAAGAGGGTTCCGCTCTTTGGTTTTCGGAAGGGAACGTAAACCCTACCCTTCAAACGTGTTTAGAGTGAAATGAAGATCTACTTTAAATAACAACAACAAACACCAGAATAGGAAATAGTTACTTCCTCACAACTATCCCGGATGTTGATCCAGACTAGTAGGTCATTCAGGAAACCCCTATTATCCTCTCAGTACTACAACGACAGACCTATCCGGACAGAATTCCAAGAGCGTGATCTAGCACCCGATAACTGAGAGATCCTAACTACCTTCCTGTTCCTCTCTTCCGGATTCAGTAGAACCTCATCAGACGTCAGTTGGCGTTCGTTCTCCCTCCTGAAGAATTCACCCAACCTAAGAATGGCTATCCTACTCAGAAGACACCCAAGGAACTTCAACAACCAGAACTCCCTCTCAGTACACAAAGTTTTTCTTAACCAAACCTCAATGCTCTCAAATTCAGATCCTAGACAGAATCCGGGGGCTACTTGTCTTCCTCCACACCTGCAAACCAGCTACCCGCACTAAACAATGGTTCTAGCATTGTACGGCATACCAACACAGAACTTAGCCTTTTCAGGCCAGCACTTATGAAGTGGAAATTTGAAATCAATTTGCAAAGTGTTGAAAAACACAAATATGAAAACACAACCGCCCGGGGCTTCAAGCAAACTTCAGCCCCCTAAATACACCCCCCCAAGGAACCCTAAAAGTCCCCAGGAATAAAACCAAAGGACAGGAGAATGACAGGTGTCATTCCTTATCCTTCTAAGTTGACTTTCCTACCAACCCCATCCGATCCGCAAAATGTGGATCTCAGATCCTAAAAATCCGGAAAGTGCAGTCCAAGTGCATGCACCTGAAAAGCACCTCCCAAGCTACTTCCTACCTACCAAAAACTTGGGTTTTCGGCTGACCATGCTAGGATCGCTTCCCAGAAACTTCCTAACTACTTTCCCACCTATTTCCTAGCAATCGCAGCCATTGAGAAAGTAGCCGTTTCCGCAATCATCGCGGAGGAATCTAGCCGTTGAACGGTCCTCCGTGATGTATGGGATTACCGTTGGATTCGAGATTTCCTCTTCCCGTCCCGATAATCTTCCGATAGCGTGCGGATGCGTTTGCTTCCGGCCCCGATATATTTTTCCGATCCCTGTTTAGTTCCTTGGATGCGGATCCGGTTCCGGATCTTTAGGAAAACAGGAAACATATAATATCTTTCTTAACCAAATTATCTATCTACTACTAATCCAATAGTGAGGTAGAGTTAATATTGGTAATATGATTAGTTTACCATTTTGTAAATCAAAAAATTTTACCAATGTCAACTCTTTACTTCTAAATTCTCTATAACCAACTTCATCCTCTCATTTTGGTCTACGACAAGGGTTAACACGTTCTTCAGCTGTAAAGCTTGATAATTAGAACCCTAAACCCTAAACCTCTAATACTAAACCCTAAACCCTAAATCCCTTAAACCCTTAAACTTGAACCATTTATTAACATCCAATGCAGAAGTTATGAATTAGATGAACTTTAAGATTTTATAATAAAAAGCACTAGTGCTTCTTTTATACATTTTTGCAAGCAAAAATAATATGTAATTCAATAACTCATGTGCTGTAGTATAGAAATACTAAAGTCCAGAAACCATGATGTATATGAAAATAATCAAACGCAAAAGACATGTACAAGTTGCATACTAATTGAACATTTAGATTTCATGATAAAACATTATTGATGGTCATTTCATTCATTTTAACACGCAAAAGAATTCTAATTGAATAAGTCATGTGTTGTAGTTTACAAATATTGAAGCCCAAAAGCCATGACATATATGAAAATAATAAATGAACGAAATACATGTACAAGTTGCATACTAGATGAACATCTAGATTTCATGATAAAACAATATTAAAGGTCCTTTTATGCATTTTTACATGCAAAAGAACTTCTAATTGAATAACTCATGTGTTGTAGTTTACAAATAATAAAGTTGAAAAGCCATGACATATATGAAAATAATAAAACCCAAATACATGTACGAGTTGCATACTAAATGAGCAATTTAGATTTCATAATAAAACGAAACTAATGTTCCTTCTAGGCACTTGGAGACATGCCAAAACAAATTAATTGCAATAAATGATATTGAGAGACTTCGAATTTTTATCCATATGAAATTGTAGTTCCATTTCGAATAATTAAAAGGTATGAAAGAAAAATATATTACAATCTACAAATTTATATTTATTGGGTTGAATTCAAAGAATCTTGTTATAAATCTTGAACCCAAATTTAAAATTAGGAACATTCCAATTCATTTTATTGATTAAAAAATTGTTGAGAAGAATTTATTACATCGGTCCACCGATCCACGATGCCAACACTAGCTCTAAGCGTTATTACAAGTGTATATTATTTGAGTCTGGAAAGCTACAAAAAAGGTTTTGCACGCAAGCACATAAATATAGTGCAAGTTGTAAACGTTTTGAATTCTCAAATTCCATGGATTGAGCATTCAGACGTCCAACTCATTTTTGAAGAAGTAAATAAAACCTTAAAATTTTAATGTACTACAGATGCCTTTCAAATTTTGGCTACTTTCTATAGATAACTAAGAAAATAACTTGCATGATTGGTGGCACATTTCAAATAATTATAGTGCTAGTGCCTTCATGATTGAATGGCACTTGCAAGTGTGAATTACCATAATGTAAGCTTATAATTTATAATTGAGAGTGTGATGTGAATGCAAGGTGGACTCCACCATGATGGGTTTCCCAACTTAATCATTTCAATAATTAATGTTCTTCACTTCAAGAGATGACCTCACCTTTTGCCACTTCCAAAGTTCATTGTATGTGTCAATCACCCAAATTTTCAGTTAAAAATGATTGTTTAGTCATGTGTTTATGTTTAAAAAAGTTGAAAAGTCCATCATATAGGATCTTCATACACCATAATTATTATTTAGTGCAATAGGAAAGTCCTTTGCAAAGGGTGTTCATGATTCCATTGAACATCCAAAAAAATATACAATTACATAATTTTTAACATGAGTACCAAATGCATCTTTCATTTTATGTGCTTATCTTTCTACATTCTCATGTGGAATGTAAAAATTCACGTAGTACATTGTAAAAAAACAAAAAATTATTTTTTTTATTGTATGTGTACTTTGTTTTCAATATAATGCTCAGTACTAATTTGAATATAATGCCCACAACTAATTTGAACTTCCTTAATGAAAATTTTGAGTATTCACGTTAAAAATTTCATGACATTTTAAATTTTGGACATCTTCAGTCCAGTGGCCATGAAACGTGTACATGATTTATTAAATGGGCAAGCATTGAAAATTTGCTTGGAATGCAATGCATAACTTTAGTTACAGTAATTTTTGGCTTTGCCAAGGATACTAATTGGTTTATTGTATGTCTTTCATAATGTTCTATTATTTTAAACAAAAAGAGTAATTCATGGACTTTTACATTTTTTTAACTACTCAAACCCATTTGAAAAAGTATCAATTAATTTTTTTTAAGTTCATTTGTAAGGCTTTGGTTTATGCCAAAGTGTTAAAACTTTTTTTTTCTAGTTTTTTCAATGTTTATGTATGTACGCTTTTTTCGAATGTTGAACATTTAATCCAAATTTTTAACACTGGACCCTATACCCTAAACCCTAAACCCTAAAGCGTTGTTTACATTTTGTACACCAACATTCATAAACAAAGAGATTTTATTTTTAAAATGCAAAGTCAACAAAGTTACAAAAGTTCAATACATTCTTTGCACATGCATTGTTGCGTGGCAAGGAAAAGGAAGGAGAGAATGTCTCACCTACTTCTGGAAATCTTTAATGTTAGGCAAAAAATCGCGCGCAAAATTTGCTTTGTCAACACTGTGATTTGCGAAAAAAAATTCCAGTAGTTGACTTTGCAAATCCGCAAACACCTGAAATAGGCTTGAATCTGAAGTAAGCACTGTCAAGTGGACGACTATTTTTCTAATGAAAGACTGCACGAACTTCTTCCAAAGATCGTGTGACCTGAAAAAGTGCTACAAAGTGGAAAACGAATCTCCCAAAAAAAAATTTGAAATTTGAATTCATTTTGTTTTGGCGCGGCCCCCTTCCGGCGCCAAAACTTTGCTCCCCCCAACGCGGGTGGCCGGGTGCTTTGTGTATGCGCGTTGAGATTGTTAGTGTCGTTCTCATTCTCATTTGGCTTTTCTTATGTGATCGTGAACCTGTTCAAGCTCTCTGTTATTCATTGTTGTCATTTTCTTTTGTTGTGGTTTGAAGACTTTAAACGTGGCACAGTTGGACGAGGCGTTCTGCAGTTCAAGGTGCGCTTTGCGTACAACCAACAGATGAAAGCATTTTCTTTGTCCAGACATTTGTAGCACTCCAGTACTTTGTGCATAGTCATAGAACGCAACAGATTTCAAGTTCGACAGAGTTCTCCTCTTCTTCTTGAACATTTTAATTTTGTATTGAGGAATTTGCAATGTGCTCATACATTTTCAAGTACAAGTTCAGTTTTAAGTCATCATACTGAATTCAATTTCTACGGTATGAATAGGTACCCTGGTTTATAGCCGTAAAATCCGGGTCTATATTTAGAAACTTCAGTGGGCTACATGTTTTTGAAGACGTTCAATTTAGGACGGTCCGTCCTAAAACGCAAGTAGACCATGTCATGACTTGTATTTCATGTCGAGCATATTACGTTTTTGTAAGAAGTGCAGTTTAGGTTGGTCCGACCTAAACTGCACTGCGATGGGAAATAATTTTATGAATATGACAACAAAATACAATAGCACTGAATCCAATTTCCTTGACCCTATTCATGCAGTTTAGGGCGGTCCGCCCTAAATTGCAGATTGACAAACCTAAATATTTTCTAAAGACTTGAATAAGTTGGGGTTTCTAATAAATAATCACAAAATCAACAGTTTGGATATGCACTTTAGGTCGGTCCGCCCTAAAATGAAATGCATCAACGCCTTAATTTATATTCTATATAGTAAAATTTTTACTAGTGGGACGAGCAGTTTAGGTTGGTCCGCCCTAAATTGCAATGCATCATTTACCCACTGAAATGAAGACAATTTATATTTACGCTATATATACTGTCATTGCAGTTTAGGGCGGTCCGTCCTAAACTACATACTGACAAACCTGAATGTTTTAGAAGCATTAACTAAGTAGGTATTGCTATATCTTCAATACACGGAGAGTTCGGACATACACTTTAGGACGGTCCACCCTAAATTGCATTGCAATAGTTTTTTATTGCACAACAGTGAACAAAGCAGGTTCTTGTTCAATTTAGAAAGGACTTCGACTACCTTCACGCAGTTTCTACCGGTCATGCAGTTTAGGGAGGTCTGCTCTAAAATACACTTCTTCCTTGTTCAATTTATAGGGTTTCAGCATGTCGAGTCTAGAATATTTCACACTATGTTCATGCAGTTTAGGTAGGTTCGCCCTAAATTGAAATGCCACAATTTTTGTACTTAAGAAATAAAATATGAGGGGATGTCTTATTTAGTTTCTAAAATCTGACAAAGTGGTCATGCTATTCGCCTCAAAGCGCCACACCATTGATATTGACAGATTAAGAAAATGAATCAGGTCTGCGGCATCTGTGTTCAGAAAATTTCACACTACTGTGAAGCAGATAAGGGTTGTTAGCCGTACAATGATCATTTATTTCGATCAGATTGGTCTTCATTGATCTAGAACTTTGTCTGTCTAGTTGTGCAGTTTAGGGAGGTCCGCCCTAAACTGCATTTATATAAATTAAAAAATTACATTAAATAAAATTTGACAGGTCTTTCTTCATCTATTAATTTTCTATTCGGATTGTGGTTTATGGTTACAGATAATATGGGCTCCGTTGATGTCCCACTTGACCTCATGGACTCATCAGACGATGAACTCCAGGTACTTCAAGAAATGAGTGCTGGCATTCCTGAGTGTGAAGGGCTTCCTCAACAAAAATGGAATGCAAAGTTTGTTACTTTGTATAATGGAGAGGGTGTTCTTGTTGGAGAAGGTACTTGTCATAGTGTGAATTCAGATCTTGTACTTGGTGTCACTGGACCTCTTGGAGACACTCATGTGTCAGTGCACATTTCAAAATCACATTCTGAAGTGGACATTTCTGAAGAGAATGTCTTCTCATTAGTAGCTTGGTCTATTGAGCTCGTGCACTGTCGTGGTGCTAGTTTACGCGATCATGAACAGAGAGACAAATTCAATCGTCTGCAAGTAAGTTTAATGAATCCACCATCATCCAAATCTGCTAGGCCCTATGCAAGTGCCAACCGAAATCCGCCTCGTCAAATTGCTGTCAGAGCAAAAGACCTCCTTACACAAGAGTCAATCAACATGGTGTCTAGCAAGGTCTGCTGCAATAAGAATTGTGTCCAACCGTTCCCAAGGGAGAAAATTCGGGCATTTCGAGAAAGAATGTACAGAAATTCAACATTTAAACACCGTGCCTTCATGAAGACTGATGTGCACAGACAAATTCATAAAGGTGCACATCGAAGGAAGATGGTTACAATTGAAGGCATAAATGTGTGTTTGCGCGCATGGATGCTTATTGCGGGAGTTGCTGAGTCTACATTCTATCGCTACTCAAAATACATGAAGCTCGATCGAGAAGCAAGGGATCACAGTAATACAGGACTGTTGAAGCCTAGAGAACATACCCTACAAGCAATAGCTTCTTTAAAGTGCATCCTTGACAGGGAAGCCGATCATATGCCGCATTGCACCCGAAGTCTGAAGGCAGGTGAGAAGGTCGTGTCAAAGATTCTTCCGGCCTCATTTCAATGGAAAGACCAATTGAAGAAACTCAATGATTCCAATGCGGCCTTCGGATTGAAGGAGATCTCCACTTCGAACTTGAGTAAAATAAGGTCCACAAAGTTCTCAGAATTCGATGTGAAGAAGCCAGGGGATAATTTTGCTCGGTGTGCTACTTGTGACAAGCTAAATGAGCTTGTTAAGGGTGCTATCAGTGGATCTCAAACTGCTTTGAAATGGGCAAGAAGATTGGATAGGCATCTTACCATTGCTCGTGCCCATAGGGATGTATATTACATCAATCGAGAGTTGTCATTCAAGTCTCCGCATGAATGTCTTACAATCATACACGACAAAATGGATCACTCGAAAACCGCTTGTCCTGTGTTCTCTCACAAGAGTAAAGAACTCGATGGCCTCATGAAGCTACCAGTTTCTGTGACGGGCATGCTTGCACATGGTCATGCAGATGTACGCTACGCGCATTATGGCTTGGATGTCTTCTCCCATGACTCCAACTATACCGTTGGATCAATGGCAAAGTTGTTGCGAGATTTAGAGTTAGTTCCGAAGTCTTCTTCTAGAGAGTTGTTCAAAAATTCAAAGTCCACTACTTTGTTTAAGGCTGTACTAGAGGGTGCAGACATGTGCAACGTGTCACTACCGCCGTTGCCAAATACTTTAGCTCCAGCCATGCGGCTACTGCCCATTTTGAATGTGCAGATGGACAATGCCACTGGAGACAACAAGAATAGATATGTTTTCTGTTTTTGGTCTTTACTTGTCGCAAACAAAATCTTCCGGGAAGTGTACGTGAACTTCATGATTGTGGGTCACACATATGACGATATAGATGCGTTGTTTGGAAGATGGAGCATGGATTTGAAGAAAGACAACTTCTCAACAGTACCAGCACTAATAAAGTCGTTCATGGATGTGGATTCCATCCCTGTTATCCCTCACCTTATTGAAGAAGTGCCTGATTTCAAGGGTTTTATAGTAGGGTCGCTTGTTGATGGTGATGACATCCTCGTTGGACACACAAAACCACATCAGTTGAAGTTCTACCTGGACTCAATGGGGTGCCCTGTCATGAAGTACAAACTTCTTTGCACTGATGTAGAGTGGTTAGGAGAAGACGGAAGAGGCATCAAATTATGGAAAGAAAATGTTGAAGGGCAAAGTTTGTGGCCACGGGGTGAACCGCTGCCTATTCCGTTGAAGCCTATGAAAGGCTTAAATGACATCGTCAAAGGTGTGTCGAGGTTCGTGAAATATTGGGACAATTTATGCAATGCAGATGTCACTGGGGATTACCTAAGACGTTATGAGCACATAGTGAGGTACTGGCGTGGCGTCAAGACAGCGTTGATGGAACCATTACCTACCTTTGGTGTTTTGAGAGATGGTTTTTGGCCAACTTCACGAGTAGTAGCAGATCGAGCGGATGAATTGAACGAGGATGGTGAAGAGCGTGAAGAGTTTGGGGAAGATGACCCATACGTTGGGCCGTTGAGTAGTCGTCCAAATCCATCCTTTCGGGTAGCTCGAGATTTGTTTGAAGGCTATTTTGTTGCGGTTCGCCCCGCAGATGGTGACACTCATCCGGTGTGGATTGCAAGGGCATTGTCTGATCCGAACTGCAGCCCAGAAAATCCGAATTGTGTCCGTATTCAATACTTCCGTCGAACATCAAGGAATCAAGATGTTATAGATTTCTACACCGGATGGGACAGCGAAAGAGGTCTGTGTTGGAAGGTAGATGAAACTGAACCTCCTGTTTGGCAACACACTGATGCTCTTATGACAGCGTGGAAGTCGAGGATCAAGAAAGACACTCAGGAGTGCATGATTAAGATCCCTGCTATACAAATTGAAGTCATTAACGAGAGCTTGAGTTCCTATAATTGAGAAGCCATATGTACATAAGGGTATATGTGGTATGCTTTATTTTGTATTTCCCATCCACATATTCTGTATAATGGATGGAATTTATATATTGTAGTAGATGGCATATACTTTAATTATGTTGGTTTGGATTTATAGTTTGGTATTGTTTATATGCTTTGAAATGTAGCTTTTGTTTTTACAAAACAAGAGGATTCAATTTCAATTATAATAAATTGCTTCTAAGTACATTTGAGTTTTATTATTTTTCTATGTTTTAATTTATTTTTCTTGAAGCACTTATGTTATAATATCTATGACTAATATTATTGATAATTTGAAGCAACTGGAAAAAATGGGTAGTGGTTCTAATGACTATGTGTTTGATAATTGTGTTAAGTAATTGTCACAATTCAGGTAGGGGCCGATTCATTGTTACAACTTTCCTAGCTGCATGCATAGGTCATTAGGCAGCACCAAGTCATGCCTCTCCCTCAACCACTTATTCATATTCAATGAGAATAGAACTCAGACCGTTTGAATGACATGAACCATCTTTTACAACCAACTTCAAAGCTCATGACATGGTGTTCAAAAAGTATGTCGCGACCCAAATGACACCTACCAGCTCCCAGCAGCTCACTAGGTTCACCCCAGTCCACTTACAGTGTTACTTGGTCACCAACTGCCTAATACTGCACATGCCAAGCACCCACAGTGTTAGTCCCCATTTCCAACTCATTTGCCAAGTCCCAGTCACCGGGACTACTAGCACACACTCCCATCGTGACACCGGGCATGTCACTTAGTAACATGGGGCGGAACTTCCACCTTAATGTGCAAGGACCCATGGTGGCACTACTCACCATGGTCCTAACCGCCCTTGAGTGTCACCCCACTCCATACTAGCCCTTTTTGCATTTGCTACTCATCCACTAAAGGTAACCGGCACTCACAACTCGGGACACATCCAAGGAGGCCTAGCAAGGAGCGGGACTCCACCCAACCAATGCCACGGGACACACACAAGTGTCCCATGGTGCCTTGAAGTGGTGGTGAAGTCACCACCACCAACCATGAGTCACCGGGACTCACCAAGGCTTCAAGAGGGAGTGAGGAGGGAGACCAACCCCTCCTATAGTACTCTCTGTGGTATTCGGCAGACCCCCCCGTCCTAGGTCGAAGGAAGTCCTTGGATAACCTTGGGTTGTGGAAGACCACCCACTTCCAACCCAAATCGCCAAGTTACGTCACCGTTTGGACTCCCGAACTTCCAACCGGCGTAACTTTGCGCTCCGAACTCCAAATCCAACATGCGAGCCCATTTTGGACATCTACACGACGAGTAGATGCCGATGGACTGCTCACTCGTCTCATTTGGACAAGTTCTCACAAAGTTATGGCCCTCTAAAGATTCGGATGCACCGGGGGAGGCGTCACGCCTTCACCACGGCTCTTTTTTTGGCCATAACTTTTGACTCATGTCTTAGAACCTCTTAATGCTTGTCATTCTAGGTTCCTTGTGTTCATAGCTTTCCAATGATATGCCACATGACATACTTTGTTGTGGGATTCATTGAGAACCCCACACACCTAGCCCTCAAGTGTCCCGGCGCCACCGGGACACAGTCAACTTTGAGCGACCATAACTTTGAGCGACCATAACTTTTCGCTCACAACTCCGAATTGCGCGTTCTTTGCGCCATTAGAAGCGTATTGTCAAGAGCTTTTCAAGAATGTGTGACACTCTTATGTTCACTTCAAAACCAGGGCGCTATTGCGCCCTGTTTGATCGGGAGTCTCCTCATTCTCCCTACCTAGTCTATTGCAAGGCTTGGGAAGTCACCCCCAAGGTCCCCCCTTGCACACTAGGGTTCATTTGGGCACCCCAAGTAGATAGGGGCGTGACAAAGTAAAGATTTTATGTATATTAATGTTAGCATTGGTGCTTGAAATTTGACCTAATGTTCAAATTAGAGACTTTGTATGTCACTACACTCTCATTTTAATGGAAATTACATTAAAAAATTAGTATGTCTAATATTTTTCAACTTAAATTATATACAAAACATCCATTCGTATTGGTATCAAAATCGACAATATTATTTTGGGAGAGTCCTAAACTCCCAAAATTTTGAATATAGCGTTTCTCTCCAGCGAAGAAAGTGAATGCAGGAAAAAAAACCCTTGATAAGCGTTTGTCTATTCCAGAACTTCCGTTGAGAAAAGGAAAAGCGGTTGATCGCCTCTGTGAACGTGTAGGGAAAACCTTGATGAAAATAAAGAACGAGCAAATGATGGGCAAGCCTAAAAAAGCTCGTGTATCTTCAACAGTACAAGAGAAAAGAGGGGAAACTCAAACACTTTCATCAAACGATGAAGAGAACACCATGAGTGATGAAGATGATGGATTCCAATCAAGAGAGTACAGTAGCGGGGCAGAGGTGAAAGGAGATAGTAATTACCACCCCTAGGCATTCAAATTTAGAAAGGATTTGAATGAAGAACATTTACAGAACTTGGTGCTCAAATGCTTACGATTTAGAGAGATGAATAGCTAAGATTTATTAGTTCTCGGAGCATTTCATAGTAGTACAAGGTTGCCAAATTATCTTGAAAAAATTAATGAAACTATCATTTTTGGGGGATTTTGTCCCAAGTGATATTGAAGAAATCTTCATTGTGTTATTTTTTGTTCTCAATTTCAAGTGTGTAGCACGTAAAAGTTTCTGAAGCGCCAAAATTCACAAATATGTAAGAAGAATCCTAAAACAAACTGAAAATCATGCAAAATTGCAAAATGCAAAGTTACAAACCCTCACTCTCTCAGTCGGTCACTCCCAGACTCCCTAAACCCCTTGGCCCTTGAACCGTTCGCGCGTCCGCTCGTTCGCCAATCTGTCCGCTCTCTTGTCCGCTCGCCCATCCGCTCGCCCGTCCGCCCATCCGTCCACCCGTCCGCCAAGAAAAACGGCCGTTTGTCCGCCCGCCCGTCCGCCAATCCGTCCGCCTGCCCGCCCGCCCGCAGGACGGCGACCGAGGACCGTCCGTTTGCGTCCGCAGGGTCCGGACGTCCGATTTTGGACACAATTTCGCCGCGGACGCACGTCCACGACAACCCTGTTTTTATGTCAACAATGATGTCCATTGATGTTATATTGGACATCATTGTTGACATAAAAAAATGGGTTTGTTTTTTTCAATGTCACCTAAAATCCGTTCCTTTTGACATCAATAAATTTTGGTTTCTTATAGTGCAAGCCGCGAGTTGAGCTGAGAATACACTTGCTCCAAGAGCACATTTAGACTGGACATGGATAACATACTTAATTTATACAAAAATAGTGACCGGTATATTTCAAAATTGAGTGAATGGCATATTTACATATTGGAGATCCATACCCCCGGTGATCCATAAAGTTTGTAGCATGCCTATAGACTATAGAGTGTCTATCCTAATCTGCTACTGTTCACTCCAATGCATGGGTGGTAGTGCATCAAAAAAGATATGATAAAGATATCTAAAACATTCCAAAACATAGAAATAAGTAGACTTATTTAAACTATTGGCTTGTAATGGCCGAATTGGAGGATTCTGAAAGCTGTGATGATGTAGTGTCTGCGGTTGGAGCATCCGCAAATGCATAAGGCGTCAGTGCCCGGGTTCGTAAGTATTGCTCATAGTGCCAAACTGTGAAGTCGAGGTGTTCAAAGGGGGCATCGATAGTGACGGATGAAGCGTTTCGGCTGGTCTTGGAGACATTCGACATGGACTTGGTGTCACAACACAGAGTAAGCAATTTCCCTATTATACTCACAAAAATCACCCTAGAGCATAACAAAATGACCCTAAAGATCGAACCCATGAGATCCTATGAAGTAGCTAACTCTAATAAGGAGATAAACCCAACTAAACCCTTCAATTCTACTTTCCGGTTCTACCTCTGAAAATCGGAACGTCCAAAACCAACCGGAAAACTACGACCGGACCGTATCCTACTTCCGGTTTTTACTAGTTCCACGATCTCTGGACTAACTTCTCAATTCTGGACTCTGCAACTTTCGGTCCTAAGTATCCTCTTGGGCGGATCCGGTTTGGTCGACCCTTCTGTACCCGGTTTAATTTTGCCTCTGTTTTACCATCAGAGGGTTCGCCGCTTGCTTTTGAAAGTGGTAGGCCCACCACTCCGTGACTTATAGTGGCTGAAGACCCACTCTCCTATCCACTGATCCCCTAACTAACACGGATCTGGTTTGGTCCTTCACAACAATCCGGATAGCAATCTAGATCACAGGTCACACAAAGACCCCCCATACGATCTTCTCATACTACAACAACCTTGACGCTGATCCGTTCCATACTAATTTCGGTGGCTACAAATGCACCCGTCCGTTCCAACACCTACAAAAGTTCTTCCGTTTTACCCACAACGGTGGCAAGACCTCACAGGAGTCAGGATACTCGACCGGATTTCCCACCCAGGAGTTCTAGCGCAGCTAAGGAATCCCTCCCTATCCGCCTAGCCTAATCAACGGATTTCGTATCCGGAATACTAAACTTCTGCAATTGCTAAGGCACTGGAATCCACTTCTAACTCTTCATAACCGACTCACATGTACTTAGAACCGGAAACACCCATCAAAGGGAGATCTCTACCAACACCTCCGTGCCTACCTTCTTACTCCAACTCTGTGCATTCCTGCCAACCCTCGGGAAGATTACACAAAATCAAGTCAATGGAAAGTACACAAGGAAGTGCCAAAAGAATTCTCTTAATCTCCAGCTCAGAGACTGTTTTATATACAAAAAGTAAAAAGCAAAAAGTGAATACATGATTTCCGCCTCTGAAGGCGCTGACAATCCGGTCCTACCTTATCCTAACCGAATTCTATTCCGGTTCATACTCTATAAATCCAGTTCCTATTTTATAATTCCTATTTTTACAACACTTTCCTATTCCGTCTCATATACTCGGGATCCAATGGTAGGGCTCTCGTCAAGTCTCTCCAACTACTCGAACACTTCCGTTAGATTCCGGTTTCGTTCCCCATCCGAAGGTGGAGCTGGGTGTTCTCCCTCCGTTTCCGGGGAGTCTAAATCGATCGGTTGCGGTCCGGTCGAGGGCGTCTTCTTCTGTGCCCTACTTGACTGGGGCGTCTTGTCCTTCCTCGGTTCCTGAGCTGCCTCTTCTGGAAACATGTCCGGAAGTGAAATTTCAGAGAGCCGGACCGGAATTTCTGTCAACTTCTGGCTGCTCTCCACGATCCGGTCCGCTGACTCCCATGCCTTGGACAGGAGCTTCTCTATCTGCTCCTCAAAATCGGTGAGGATGTGCACCACCCTTGTTTCGGATATCTTCTTTTCCTTGTGCACCTCCTCCTCGAACAGGTGCGCCTTGGTGATCGCGGCTCCGGGTCCTCCGAGCACGTCCTTCACCTCCGCGGCCAGCTTCTTCATTTCCTCCGCCATCTCCCTTGTCGCATTGGCGTTTTCGAGTAAGGCGAAAAGTTCGGCCTTGAGGGTGTCCACCTCATCATGTTGCCGCTTGCTTTCCTCCTTCAGCTTCCGGAGCTCATCCGGATTGATGACACACTCAGCTACCCTCTGCGGCAATTGACTATCCGGTTCCGCTCCAATTAATTCCGCGATCTCCCCGAGCGTCCGCTTCTTAACTTCCCAATCTACCTGGATTTCGCAGAGGATCCTGACCAACTCGTCGAACGGATCTCTGGTTCCCGATCCGGATGCCACATCCGGTCCGGTTGGAGTCTCCCCTCTGCGCGGATGGGGTTGAACGGGAGACGTCCTTCGATTCCGGATCGGCGTGGTCTTCTGCCTTTTGGAGGGGACATACGGTTCCTCCTCTTCCTCTTCTTCTTCTTCCTCCTCCTCGGTTTCGTTTTCGGAATCCGCTTCTTGGTCAGACTCGGATTCATTGTACTTCATAGTCCGCTCCTCGGCCTTCCATACCTTCAGCTCCACTTCCGTCAGCAGTTCCTGTTGTTGGTAGAGGTGGTACACATAAGGACACAGTGAGGTAGCCCTACTTCTCCCTACTCTTGTAGTAATCTGGGACACCAGATCAAAGAAGATCCGGCCCCAATGTACTTTCCGGGTTTCGCTCAGCGCTCCGAAGATCGTGTTAGCCAAGGTGATGGTCACCCTGGTGGGCTTTTCCGGATGCAGAACCGGAACCAGGAACTGGAGCAAGTGACGCTCCCAGTCATTGAGGCAGTCCTCTACCGCGTAGCCATCCTTCGGATTTACAACGCTTCCGAACTTGCCCTGGACAAAGTCATCCTTCCAACTCGCGAGCCCGAGTCCTCCCGGTTGGAACCCGTACACGTCCCGCCACAAAGCCTTGGTCCATTGGACCGGATTCCCTCTCAGGGTGTTATCAAATTGATTCGATACGCCACTCAGGATTTCCCTAATCATTCTCTCATCTTTGAAACCCCAAGGTTTCAAAGCTAATCCCTGACAACCCATCGACGATAAATCCTCCCTGAGCTCTCTCTTTTTCAATTCTTTGGTTGGCATGACCAGAACCACTTTTCTCAGCTTTACTTCACTCGGGGGCGGGGTATTAGAGCCTGGTCTGTTCCGATTCAACCGTGGCATGAGGGTAGCTCTACCCGGTTTCGCTCTCTACGGTCCTAACAAGGGAGCGCTTACACTCTGGTCTTTCGCTCCACCTGCGAACCAACCTCCTTGCGTGCTCACAATCTTAGTCTCTCACTGTTCTGTATCCGCTCGCGCTCAAGTCTCTCCTACTCGCGCCCAGAGGCGATCTCTCCGTCTCACACCTATTACTCACTACCGGGCCCTCTTGTACTTTCCCTCCTCGCTGCTGTAAACGGAAAAGCGTCAAGCGCTAAGACAGGAAACGACAACACGTGAAAACCAGAGACCTGAAAATGGGCAGGGTCAGGCTTTATATAGTCCTGACATCCCGGACTGGTCATTATGACCGGTCGGATATCTGGTCCGGTTCTCGACATCCGGTTCTCTCCAATTCGGTCAAGGAGAATCCGGTTGGAAATCTAATCCGATCCACTTCTGCCTAAAACCGGATTAGTCCCATAAGGTCCTCTTGTGACTATTTTTGATTTATCTTTCTCTCTTCAGATGAATCCAGATACCTATTTCTAATTTCTGTTCCACTTAAATCTGTAAACAAAGAAAAATAAAAAATATGGATTGTCACACTTGGTTTAACCGGTGCTTGGGGTGGAGCCGCAGTCGCTTCAACTGGTGTGGGCGGACCCAACTCGATTCGATCAGTGCTTGACGGTTCTGAAATGAATGCCTTGTGGCATTCACTTGTTCGAGTCCATTCTAAATCCCTTCCTCTGATCCAAACTGTTAGGCTCCGCAGTTGAAGACCAACAGTGAATCTGCTATCAGCTACATCTAAGACCCATGCGTTTGGAGTACCACAGAAAGTATCAAACTTTGGCCCCCACCATGAAGCTTGAAGGATCGGTGGCGTCTGCAGATAGTTGTTTGTGTGCACGATCACAAAAATGTTTTGAGAAGACGGTTCCGAGTTTTGACCACATCCCAATCCACCCTCCTCGATAATTAGTGGAAACAAAGGTTTAGGACTTTGGTCGGACATCCTTAATCCATCACCACTCAGCTTGAAGGTCATTAGACATCTACATCGTTTTACCCAACCTGGAGGCAGCAACTACCCATCAGTTAATACCACTGGGAGATCAACAACAACTATGAGCCATGCACCTCGCTTCGACTTAACTAGTTGGTGGGGAACTACTGACTCGTCCCACAGACCTATCTCTGCAAAATTGTTCGGATCCAGCGTGACCAAGATGTCTCCAGCAGTCGGTTTGTGAAAGACAAGTTGATGACCTTTCCACCAGGTCGCAGAGCAAGCATCTTGGACTGACTTCCCTGGAATCACTTTGCGGCCTGCCTGCAAAGGTTCTACACCTTGAAGCGGGATTGCGCTAGGTTGCGGTGGTCCTTGAGAGGACAAACTAGCTGACTGGTTGACTCTAGGTGCCGAAACATGGCGCAAGGCAGTTTTGTTGAAGAAACCACCCTTCATATCGAACGAAACGCAAGAAAACTCTTTGAAAACACGTTCACAAGAAAAAAGGAGACAACAATAGTGGAGAAGTGAAGCGCGGTGCAGCAAAAACATTGTCGCCAGGAACTTGTTGACTCCAGTAGCCTATAGGTAGTACTTCTAATTTGAATCTAGGGAAGCCACCATCATTCCAATACGTGGAATTTCGGGGGGAAGACCATGTTAAGTATTAACAACTGTTTTATATGCTCGGTACTTGGTATTCTTAAAATTAAAAAAAGGTTTTTCCGTGGAAGGGAAGGGAGTAGAGTCTAGGAGGCTCAAAATGCAACGTGACCATTGGCTGCTGAATCAAAGAACAATTACTGAACTCGCGAATGGAGTCAGAAGTGGAGCAATCAGTCAGAATGCACCTCTGCACCAATTCATTTTAGTGCCTCCACCACGGTTCAAGGACCCCAAAAAATAAAAATAAAACATACAAATGATTACTTCGTTTCACAAAGAGAATAACAGATCCACAAAATTAGTAAAATAAAATAATTTGTACTCGACTATATGGTGATGCATCCATGAGCATGGAGGGTCCAGGAATCACGTCCAAGAAATTAATCTTAGTCCTAAACTCAGAAGGACATGTAATGACGTAGATTTTTCTAATTTGTTAGGAATTGGATCCATAATATTTTCAATGGCTTACATTAAATATACAAATGATCAATTCGAGTTTCCACATTTGCTGACTCCAAAACACCTTGTGAGAATAACATGTTGTCCAAACGGATCCACGGAATTAAGAAACTAAAAGAACTTATACTTGGCTAGATGGAGATGCATACATCAGTGTGGAGGGTCCAGGAATCACATCCAAGAAAATAACCGTAGTCCTTAACACAGAAAGGTGAGAAGCACTGATGTAGTTTTTTCTAGTTAACTGTTAAGAATTGGATCCATAATAATTCCAACGGCTTACATTAAATATACCTGAAATGATCACTTTGATTTTGCATTTGTTGGCTCCAAAGTACTCGCCATCCGTTCAAAAACATTGCCCAGGTTCACAAATCATTACTCCAACGTAACTGTTGACACACAACAGCCATACAAAAGCCGAATCACAATGGATAAATGTACACAAATTCCATTTGATTACTACTTTGGTATTGAGTTTCAAATAATACTACCCACTTTAGCCAAGTGCTTTAGAAAGTAATAGACACAAAATGAAGCCTTTCCATTAACATTCGTTTTATACACTGTATGAAAGTCAAAACCAATGCCATGGGGTATCAAAAAAGGTCTATACCTAATCCTCATACATAATTCCGCATTTGCTGGTTCCAAAGTACTCGCCATCCAGCCAAATAAATCCTCACAGTTCTAAAATATCACAAATTTCTACTCTGACAAGACAATTGACGGTGCATCGATCTTCTGCTTCGCTACATCAGCAACCAACCAATCCAGTGCTACATCCACCAACATAAAGAAGAGAGATAGGGCTAGGGTTTAGAGGTTATTCCAAGCAAGCGTTCATTTTTAATAGACTAATTAGGAAATTTGAGGGTAAAGTGTGTGGTACTCACTCATGGTTGTGGATGGAGCATGGGTCGGCTTAGCCGGTGCAGCTTCCGCCACTGGCGGGGTGATTAATCCACCTTCACCGTCAAGTGTCGCAGCACAGAGTAAGCAATTTCCCTATTATACTCACAAAAATCACTCTAAAGCATAACAAAATGACCCTAAGGATCGAACCCACGAGATCCTGTGAAGTAGCTAACTCTAACAAGGAGATAAACTCAATTAAACCCCTTAATTCTACTTTTCCGGTTCTACCTCTAACGACCGGAATATCCAAAACCAACCGGAAAGCTTTGACCGGACTGTATCCTACTTCCAGTTTTACTAGTTTCCCCCGATTTCTGGACTGACTTCTCAATTCTGGACCCTGCAACTTCCGGTCCTATGTACCCTCCTGGGCGGATCCGATCCGGTCCACCCTTCCATACCTGGTTTAGTTTTACCTCTGTTTTACCATCAGAGGGTTCGCCGCTTGCTTTTGAAAGTGGTAGGCCCACCACTCCTTCCGTGACTTATAGTGGCTGAAGACCCACTTTACTATCCACTGATCCCCTAACTAACACGGATCCGGTTTGGTCCTTCACAGTAACCCGGATAGCAATCCGAATCACAGGTCACACAAAGACCCCCCGTACGATCCTCTCATACTACAACGACCTTGACACTGATCCATTCCGTACGAAGTTCGGTGGCTATAAGTGCATCTGTCCGTTCCAACACCCACGAAAGTTCTTCCGTTCACCCCCAACGGTGGCAAGACCTCACAAGAGTTAGGATACTCGATCGGATTTCCCACCCAGGAGTTCTAGCGTAGCTAAGGAATCCCTCCCTATCCGCCTAGCCTGATCAACGGATCTCTTACCCGGAATGCTAAACTTCTGTAGCTACTGAGGCACTGGAATCCACTCCTAACTCTTCATAATCTACTCACATGTACTTAGAACCGGAAACATATATCAAGGGGAGAAACTCTACCAACACCTCCGTACTCACCTTCCTATTCTGACTCCATGCACCCTTGCCAATACTCGGGAAAAATACACAAAAGTTGTAGCGATTAGTCGGACCAGTATTCCTCCAATTAGCCCTTAATTCACACCAAAGGCCTTCTTAGAGTAAACCGCTCCGGAATCGTTCTCACGAGGACTTGTGGATTACAAGTTCATAGGCTATCCCGGTCTAAGCATTCACTGTTCTCTCCGTCGGCTTAGTCCGGACTTTCGGTCTAGTCCGGACACTAGGGCCTGGTGGGTTCCGGAAGGATCCGGAAACCGTTTCAGTGTCCCTTCCGGGATCCCTGGGTTTGGATGACGAGTGGCTAGATCCACCGTCCGGATGCTTACCGTGTCCGGAAACACGCTCTCTTTCACTCTCTCAGTCTCTCTCTTTCTCTAATACTTACAACGACCTAACTCTTCATGGACCGGAAGTGTTCTCCTATTCCGTCGTCTCACAAATCCAGAAATTCTTCCGGTTTAGGTCACACAAGGACGGTCAAGAACTACAACGACATTCTAACTTTTAACCGAACACTGAGCCTTCTGTCGACCGGCTGGTTTCTCCTGTACTTTCTTGGGCTTGTGTCGGGGCTTAACTCTATTCTACGTGGAATTTCGGCAATCCAGAATTCGGGCACGTCCGGCAATACCTCCGTACACGGAAGTTTTGCTAGCAGCCTCTCAAATACCCCTTTTTCCCTTAGGGCTATATCCTACACGCAGGCTATACCGGCATCCGAGCAGTACTACCCTAACCTTACTGCCGGAACCATCCGGTTGATCTCCCCCTCAAGTTAATACATCCGGATACTCTCACAACATCGACTCTTGCCACACAAGGTAAGTTCTCAATCCCGAAAACGCAAGAATGGACTCACACCTCTCACAAACATATACCGGACACAAGAAAGATAAGAGATTGGATAATCCAACACACTTTAGAATTAAACTCCGCAAAAGGTACAATGCTGAAACTATGAGATGGTTGTGAATGACCAGAAGGGTCATTAAAAATCCTACTTATACTAAGACTAACGTCATCCTAAAAATCCTACAAAGCATTCCTACTGGTCCGCTAGATTTCCAGAAGATTCAAGATCCTATTTTTCCGGCTTTGACGGCCAGACTCCGGTAGTATACTACACTACGGTTTACTATTCTTTTGAATCTGGATCTTTAGGAGGAACATAGTCCTTTAGAAGATCCAACTTTACTTCTTTTCGGCTACCCTCCGGAGAAAACAGATTCGGACCCCTTTGGCCCCACCTTGGGATTTCCACAATGCTAGTGTTCCTGTCTACACTTCTAGTTCCGACCACCTGAGTGTCCGGACTCCCTCTCACATCCTTTTGAGTCTTCTTATGACGCGGAGAAGACTGTACTGTCCGTCCAATGTAAACTTCCGGAGAAGCACCTGTCAGGTCAATGGTCGGAGTCACCGGCAGCAGGTCTTCACTTCCCGGAGGTACCACTGCTCCCCAGTCCACTCCTTCTGGTCTTCTAGTTGGTGGTGAAATTTCTGGATTTACCGGAACCACCGGTGAGACCTCTGTAACCATAGGTTCCGGATCGCTGCTTTCCGGAACCACCAAAGTCTGTGCTGACGGGGAAGATTGAGGTGCCGGATCCGACTCCGTGGACATAATGTACTCCAACATCTCCCTCATTGCGGCGCGGGATGTATCCATTCGTCTTGCCTGCTCCAGTAAGCATTTGACGATAGGAACCCGGCTTGAGCTGGCGGCTGCATCGAGGTTAGTTTCAAACAGCCGGGCCTTATTGATGTAGTCTGCCGAGACCTCTAGAGCGCTCCGGAGCTGAACTACGCTTTCGCATAAGGCCGCTATCTGCCTGCGATGAGCTTCTTCTGTGAGCCGGGCTGTCTCCTTAGCGGTGCGGATGGTGCTTTCTAAATCCACACAGCGGGATTCCGAGTTCCGGACTTGGTCTCGCAACGTCCGGTTTTCTACGCTCAACGCTCCCAACTCTGTTACCAAATTCTTCTGTTCTGCTATGAAGAGGTTGTTTTGTTGCTCCGCTGCCACCAATGTATCCGTCCTCCGGAAAATGGCATTCCGGTCAGTTAGCACCATCTTCCGGCACATTCGTTTGAGGGCTCCATCATAGTTCTTGTAGATCTGGAAGAGATCGTCTGCCCGCCACACCAGATGTTGAGCCATCTCCTGGATGTCTTCTAGAGGCGACCCTCCCAATCGCATGGTTGTCCGATCCCCCTCCTCCACCTCTATCATCCGGGTCCGGGAAGGTCCGGCCTCAGCCTGAGTGGCGACGGTGTGCGATCGTATCAGTCCAACCAGTTGTAAGGATGGTTGGACTTCCTTCGGAACAGGTCCGGTTTCCGTCTTTACGTCTTGGACCTCTTCCTGTGGTTCCGGTGTAGGAGGCTCCTCTGACGGACTTACTAGCGGCGTCCTATTCCGCCGTTTCCTCTTCTTTAGTGGAGAGACAAGCTCCTCTTCCTTAGTGTCATCATCGTCCGGTCCGTCTTGAGGTGAGGGCTCCTCTCCTCCATACTGCTGCAGTTGGACTAGGTCCTGGTACGCACTCTCCTCATTCGCCTTGAGCAGAGAGTGGTGGGCGTACAAATGAGACAAATATGCCGGAAGAGGACTCTGGTTCTTTTTTCCGGACCGGAGGGCACGTACTAAGTCTCCGACTAGCTCGTGGATGATGGCTGCCCAGTCCATCATCATCTTTCCCTGGAGGCTCCCCAAGATGGTGGAGGCTACCTTTGCTACAACTTGTCGCGGCTTGGTGGGATGGAGGATAGGGTTGAGAAACGCTACTACATCCCGGTACTCCGGATTCACCAGGTCGGAAACCTGGTTACCTTCCTTCGGATTGGCGGGCGCCTGGAACTCTCCCTCCATCACCTCCTGATTCTTCTCCATGACCTTGTCCGGCGCCTCCTGGAACTTGTAGACGGCCCGCCAAGTGTTCACCGTCCATTGGTCTGGTTTCGCTCGAATGGCGGTATCCAAGATACCAATTTCTGGACAAAGTATGTCCGAAACCAGGCTCTCCTCTCGGATTCCCCATGGCACTTCTAGGAGTCCGTTACACCCCATGTTGCGGAGATGCTCCCGTAGGCGCGCCAGCCGGTCCTCCTCCGTCGGAACCTCCGGAACCACCTTCATCACCGGGATGGCCTTTGGTCGAGGTACAGGTACCGGCGCCTTGTCCTTTGAGTCCTCAGGCAAGTCCTTCAACTTTTGCCGGCTTGCCCTAGAAGTCATTGCGCTCACGATCAATCCTCACACAATCTCTCCCTAAATCTCTGCTCACAACTGTCACTCCGGTAACCCCTGCACGATCGCAACTCACACAGTCCCTTAGTCTACCGGAATTCTTAACGAAGCGAGGAAGATGGAATACGCTGGCGGAAGAACAAAAGAAAAAGGATGAGTGTACCTGCGGTCGGCTACAGTCCCCCTCTTATACGGACCCGATGTACGGGACAGGTTTTGGCGGCAAAACCCTATCTTTAGTACGGATCCGGTTTCCGGTTTAGGGCCGGCGCCGTCATCCGATATCTGGAACTTTCTAAGGTTCCGGATTTTAGGTTTTTAGCCCTAATGAAATATTTCCGGATCTGGAAATCCGGTTTTCCTAATTTGCCCTAACTTCCTAAGAGAACTCAAAAACTTTCCTTCTGAAGGAGGCAATTTTTTAATTTTTCTGTCCTATGCTAGTATTATGGGTCTAGCATGTGGGACCGCATTCCCACAAAAGTTAGTTTAAAGGAAAGTACACAAGGAAATGCCAAAAGAACTCCCCCTCGTCTCCAGCTCAGAGACTGTTTTATATACAAAAAGCAAAAAGCAAAAAGTGACTATATGATTTCCACCTCTGAAGGCGCTGACAATCCGGTCCTACCTTATCCTAACCGGATTCTATTCCGGTTCCTATCTATAAGTCCTATTTTTACAATCCTTCCTGTTCCGTCTCATACACTCGGGATCCAATGGTAGGGCTTTCATCAGGTCTCTCCAACTGCTCGAAGACCTCATTTAGATTCCGGTTCCGTTCCCCATCCGTAGGTAGAACCGGATGTTCTTCCTCAACTTCCGGGGAGTCCAAATCTATCGGCTGATGTCCGGTCGAGGGTGTCTCCTTCTTTGCCCTACTTGACTGGGGCGTCTTGTCCTTTCCCGGCTCCTCGGCTACGTCTTCCGGAAACAAGTCCGGAAGAGAAATTTCTGAGAGCCGGACCGGAACTTCTGTCAACTTCTGGCTGCTCTCCACGATCCGGTCCGCTGACTCCCGTGCCTTGGATAGGAACTTCTCCATCTGCTCCTCAAAATCGGTGAGGATGTGCACTAACCTGGTTCCGGATATCTTCTTGTCCTTGTGCACCTCCTCTTCGAACAGGCGCGCCTTGGTAACTGCGGCTCCGGGTCCTCCAAGCACGTCCTTCACTTCTGCGGCCAACTTCTTCATTTCCTCCGCCATCTCCTTTGTCGCGGTGGCGTTCTCAAGCAACGCGAATAGTTCGGCCTTGAGGGTGTCCACCTCATCGTGTTGCCGCTTGCTGTCCTCCTTCATCTTCCGGAGCTCTTCTGGATTGATAACACTCTCAGCCACCTTCCGCGGCAACTAACTGTCCGGTTCCGCTCTGATTAATTCCGCGATCTCCCCGAGCGTCCGCTTCTTAACTTCCCAATCCGCCCGGATTCTGCAGAGGATCCCAACCAACTCGTCGAACGGATCCACGGTCCCTGATCCGGATGCCACATCCGGTCTGGTTGGAGTCTCACTTCCGCGCGGCCGCGGATGTCTCGGGGGCGTTCCTCGATTCTGAGCCGGTGTGGTCTTCTACCTCTTGGCGGGAACATACGGTTCCTCCTCTTCCTCTTCTTTTTCTTCTTCCTCCTCCTCGGTTTCGTTTCTGGAATCCGCTTCTTGGTCGGACTCGGATTCTCCGTACTTCATGGTCCGCTCCTGGGCCTTCCACACCTTCAGCTCCACCTTCGTCAGCAATTCCTGTTGTTGGTAGAAGTGGTACACATAAGGGCACAGTGGGGTAGCCCTACTTCTCCCCACTCTTGTAGTAAGCTGGGACACCAGATCAAAGAAGATCTGGCCTAGTCTACTTTCCGGGTTCCGCTCAGCGCTCCGAAAATCGTATTAGCCAAGGTGATAGTCACCCTGGTGGGCTTTTCCGGATGCAAAACCGGAACCAGGAATTGGAGCAGGCGTCGCTCTCGGTCATCGAGGCAGTCTTCAATCGCGTAGCCGTCTTTCGGGTTTACTACGCTTCCGAACTTGCCCTGGACGAAATCATCCTTCCGGTTGGCAAGCCCGAGTCCTCCTGGCTGGAATCCGTATACGTCCCACCACAAAGCCTCGGTCCATTAGACCGGATTCCCTCTCAGGGTGTTATCAAACTGATTCGATACGCCACTCAGGATTTCTCTAACCATCCTCTCATCTTTGAAACCCCAAGGTTTCAAAGTTAACCCTTGACAACCCATCAACGACAAATCTTCTCTGAGCTCTTCCTGTTCCGGTTCCTTGGTCGGCATGACCGGAACCACTTTTCTAAGCTTAACTTCACTCAGGGGCGAGGTGTTAGAACCTCTCTTCCGGTTTAGCCGCGGCATGAGGGTAGTTCTATCCGGTTTTCACTCTTCTACAGTCCTAACAAGGGAGCGCCAACACTTAGATGTTCCGCTCCGCTTGTAAACTAACCTACTGGCGTGCTCACACTCTTAGTCTCTCACGTATCCGCTTACACTCAAGGTCTCACCCACTCATGTCCGGAGGAGATCTCTCCGTCTCACACCCCTCACTCACTTCCGGACCTTCTTGTACTTCCTCTTCCTTGCCGTGGTCAACGATAAAAACGTTAGGCGCTAAATCAGGACACGACAACACATGGAAATCCAGAGACCTGAAAATGGGCAGGGCCAAGCTTTATATAGCCCTGACGCTCTGGACTATCTTTATGACCGGTTGGATATCCGGTCCGGTTCTTGACATCCGGTTAACTCCAATCCGATCAACAAGATTCCGATCAGAAATACTTATCCGGTTGTACACCAAATCCGTTCCGCTTCTACCTAAAACCGGATTAGTTCCGTAAGGTCCTCTTGTGACTATTTTTGGATTTATCTTTCTCTCTAAATGAATCCGGATACCTATTTCTAATTTCCGGTTCGCTCAAAAAGGTAAACAAATAAAAATAAAAAATATGAGTTGTCACATCAAGCAAGTGGTCGAACGACGTGTCCTCTGTAAGCAAGGGGTCAGGATCAACAGGGGCTAGCCGGGCTGCCTCAAGCTCTGTCAAGTCCAATTTCCGCTTACCTGTTGGCTTCGATGGTATAGGTTTCAGTTCATCCACCTTCTTCGAGGCTGCTTTCATATCTTGCTCCGTCTGCTGTAGCACCTTCAAAGTTTCATTCATAGTAATCTTGGCCGCAATCGTGCGCTCGTGTGCTTGCTTCAAGATTGTAGAAGTTGCCTCCTTTTCCTCAACCGCTTTTGCCTCTTCCACCTCGTCTTCCTCCATTTCGCAGTCACAGCGTTTGGCACTCCACTTCAACATGTTTTCTTCAAACACAAACTCTTCCTTGACCAACTTCCGCCATTCCACCTTCGCCGCCTCGTAAGAATCCCGAGCCTCTTTGTTTTTGGACACGGCCAATTTCCATTTGGCCGCCACGACTGCAAAACTTACTATTGAAGGCCACCGTCTTCTTTGCCGATGGTGGGGCCTCCAACACTGACGGTGGAGGCTCCGAGGCAGATGCTTCAACTACTTTAGGGTCGGAGAGCTGCGCGAAGTATTGCGCCGTAAGTGTCACTATAGATTGAATCTGCTTGATTATTCGTGGAGGAGTTAACTTCGCAGGGTTTTGTGTAGCTGAAATCAAAACACAATGGGATTCAGTACCACAATTAACTGGAATTTCGTAAAAAGATGGATAAAGCAAGATTGTAAAGTGGAGTAAACAAGTACATACAAGCTGGTTTGGGGTACACTTACATTTCTTGATGCGGTCTTGGGTGATCTTCGCTGCAAAGGCAGCCCAATTATATAAAACACGCGGATCTCCACATAAGTAGCCTAATGCCGCCATTAGGAACTTCTTCCCGATCATGCCGTTGTCCGGGAGCCCACCATAGCAAGAGACGTATAACTCGGTGATGTCTTGTTTGAAGGACTCATCTTTGCAGTCCTTCAACAATATACGCGCTACTTGCATGAAGTTTCGCTTCTTTGATGAGTGGGTGGTAGTCTAGTACTTTGTGTACAGGTTGGTGTCGAAGTCTTCTATCTTCACCGAGTCTGGACTTAGACCCTGGATCTCCAAATGGCCACATTGGTGGAACCACTTTGCATCGTACATGGAGCCTCCGAATCTAAATCTGGACACCAGTGGAACTCTCTCCTTCAGCAGAGAGATAAGGGCTGGTGGCACGCACTCTAGTGTCTCCAACTCAAGGCCAGAGCTCCAAATCGATTTGCCATGGAGGTCGTCCTTGGAGGTTCCGCTTCCACTGGACCCTTCCGCGTCTGAATCTCCCACTGGGTACTGAGATTCCTCGCCTGAGTCCCCATCGCTCTCCTCCTTGTCGCTGTCCGATGGAATTTTCTCCACTTCGTTAGAGTCAGTGTATTTAGAAGAGGTTTTGTCAGCCTCCTCGGTCTCTTCGGAATCAACACTCTCCTCATCTGAAGAGTCAGAGGAGGACCAAAGAACCATGGGCAACTTCTTCTTGGATCCCGCGACTTCCGCTTGGCTGCTACTCGACTTCTATGGGAATTTGCGGACAAACACTTTGTCTTCCTGCTCGGATGAAGTGGTCCGACGCTTGGAAGACTTCGGAATGTGCGGAGGCAGTGCCGATTTCGGAGCAACTACAATCGATGGCTCCGATTCTGACCACTTCTCTACCTTGTCCAACTTCGCCGAGCCAGACTTCACGGACTTGGTTGGCTTCTCCTCTTGCGCCTTCTCCTTCCCCGACCTCTCCTTCACCGACGTTTCATCCCGCGCCTTCTTCTTCCGAGGGCTCTCCCTCACCGGCTTCTCCTCCTGCGCCTTCTCCTTCCGAGGGCTCTTGGAATCCTTGCCCTTGCGAGAGTGAGCGGCTGCCTTCTCTCCAGATCTTTGCTTCCGTTCCGAACTATGCTTGCGGACCTTCTTCGATGCCCCGCCTTTCCTTGGAGAGGGTTCTCCTCCCGCGCCCTTCTCCATCTCTGCAACAAACTCTCCTCACAGTCCGCTAGAGTATTGGAACCGGCAAGTAAATTCTCCTCCCACCTCCTTCTTTGAGAGCTGAATACCCAACGACTAAAGAACTCACAACATGGAAGATGAGATGCAGGATGCAGCCCGTCTAGGGAATTTAAGGTTTCCAATGGAGCATTGAACACCATTGAATTCCCATGAGCCAAGAATGATCCAAGATGTCAAATCCGCATAGCTTGAATCATTGCATTGTGTGTAGAACTCAAGTTTTAGGGTTTAGGGATTGCTCAGTGCCCTGTGACACGAGTGACCTATGCATGAAATGAGTGTTCGACTTGACATCTTTGGCAAGTGCGAGGCGAAAGTGGCTCCAAGCCAAGTTTCTAGAAGAAGGCGAACGGAGTGGATGATCCGCCAGTGTTTCTGGATATGTCCTCGGGATCGGATAAGGGTTATGATTCAATTCTGTTGGCTCTGCTTTGCGGGAAGTGACTTGGAGGCACCGGTGCCTCCAAGTGCTGTTTCTTACTGTTGGCTCCATATTTGTCTCCTAGCATGAAATTTTTTATGTTTTCTCCAAGAATTTTTTTTCTAAATGTATGTATGGATCCCAATAGCCAATAGCAATGGCGCTGCAAGAGCACTGGAGACAGTCTTTTGGAGGGCCCAGTTTTTTTGTAATGGATGGTGGCATTTATCAAAGTAATATTCAATACCGTAATGTGATGGTTCTCCATTGTAAGATATTGGATAGACTACTTAATATTAGCACATACTCCATGTCTTTAGCTCTATTTTCATCCAATATCTTGCACTCTCATCCAATATGTTTTCAAAATTGAATTTTATTGATTGGAAGTGTTCATCATATGATTGGTCCTTCATGCATTGGCACTATCCATTGAGAATTTCCCCATCCAAAATCAAAATCAAAATCAATACATTAGTTGATGTGGCCTGACTCTATGATGCACTCCCAAATGGTACTCAAAGGTGATTATGTGACAGTTGGTAGTCTTTCAATTTTAGAAATTCCTAACAAATTCTTGGAAGGTCCACAAAATATGAAGCGACTTAGAGTATAGTGTTACTGAATTTTACATGAAAATTGAAAGGGGGGTGTATCAATGGTAGTTGTAGAGTGTGGAGTCATAGAATACTTTTTTCATTTAAGAAAAATTGTTTTTTATGTTTTTAATAGCCGACCCAATTGGTGTCTACCTTGACTATTTTGGAGGTTCATGCGGGTATTGTTTTTGATCCAATAGTGCACAGTTTGAAGCTCAGAATTACAATATTTGGACTTCTACTAAAGTGATACAAGGCTTTATAAATAATACATATTTTATATCATGTGGCAGGCCTTTATCTTCCACAAGTCATAGTACTCACTAGAAATATCATTGAAGAATCAAAGAATGGAGCCATGGCCAATTGCAAGCAATAGATGGTCCAAACCTATTTTGATGAAGCCGTGCCGTTGCAAACAATATAGGATTGATTAGAATGTGTACTAAAAATATCTTTCGCGAATTACAGAATAGAACCATCCAATTTCACTACTGGATGGTCCAAACCTATTCCAATGAAGCCTAGTTTCGAATAGTACAACATTGGGTTTAAATTTCTATTAGCAAATATCTCCCAGGCAACGGATGGCCCAAACCTATTCTGACTCCACTGCCCTCCCTCCTATGACCTGGATGCACTCCTTCACCAATTCTTCATGCTCATCTCCGTCGGTTCTGTTGCTCGTCTCCGTTACTCCATCAGTCTCGGCCTCCAATGTTGGACAAATCTCTCCTGCCTACCGTAGTGCAATCTCCCATCTCCCCTCAACACTCCTATTTTCTATTTGTTCTTCCTGTACTGTAGACGGGTTGTCGAGCACTATATCTTGGCTTCTCTTTCTCGAAGAAAGTGATTCTACAGTAGAGGTCACTACAACAGCATAGGGTAACGCGAAATTTGACACACTAGTTTGTTCAGTGACTTCGTCTATGCCTTCTTATAGTACCCTTTGTTTTTTACCCTCTACCAAATCAGTGGAAGAATCTGATGCGTTGGACACTCCTAGAGACAGTGATTCAGGGTCACGTGGATGAATCATCTTCAATTGGGTGATCCGCGAGATCACGTTCTTCCCCTTCATGCCAACTCAAGGTTTGGGGAGCTTCAGCTGTGAGATCCCAGAAATAAGGGCCTTTTGGGGGCATCCAGTTCAGGGTGGGATCACTTCTAATCAAGGAATTAAGTTCCGCAATCTCCACAGCACTCTCAAGCGACAAACCCCATTGTGCACTCCACGCTCCATGAAAACCCTTCCTACAATCTGGGCATACCCGAGAGACAACCTTTTGGGGATGGCCGATCAACTTCCACATGCAATAAAGGTGCAACAAACACGCATACGAACAAATAACGGCACATCTTCCAATAAATGCCCTTAAACATACGACACAAATTGCTTGCTCCACAGTTATGTCCAATGGAGGCACTGACTCCATAGTTGGATAAACAGAAAAGGGATTAGTGGGTACCACCTTTAGGGACTCAAATAGAAGTCTCTCCCTCTCAGTACACGACCGTGCATGGAGTTCTTGGTATGCAGTGAGCTCACTCTCGACTTCTGATTTCAATTTCTCTAGAGAGAGGACTGAAGCTAGAGCATTAGCAACATTTAACCCTGCGGTGGTAATGGCGGGATGCAAACCTCTTGCCTTCACATCGAACTGTCCTTTTCCATGCCAATCACCTTTGGATGCACAAGTTCTGGACGCTCCACGATATTCCGTCAACTCTTCTTCAAGTTTCGATTCAACCGCTTCCGCATTAATAACTTGACCTTTTGCTACCTCCAACTGTTCTTCACAACGTTGTGCTTGCTGATGGAGGCCCTCCACCTTTGCCTCTAGGGACTTCAGGAGAGCTTGACATTCATCGAGAGCTGAAAGTGCACCGTCAGATTTGCCTGACCGGATTCGCTCTCTAGCCAAGGCAATTGGTGGAGCTCGCACGACTTTGTCCTCCTTGGTGTGCACCGCCCTGAGGACCTAGGCCGTTGCACAATAAGCTGTTGGTCTCCTAGAGACTCCATGTTTAGAGATGCTAGAGCTAGCACCATTGCTTCAATCTGCTCCCGAAGAGCTGGAGGAGTCAACTTCCACGGATTGTCCTTTGCCTTCCGAATGCGGTCCTTAGTGAGTTTGGAGGCACACTCAGCAAAATTCACGGGCTGCTTCATGGTGAGATGCAATGTTGCAGCGCGTACAAATTTCTTGGGAAAAAATCCATAATTGTCCGGCCTCTGACCATACACCTTCTTGTAAAGTTTCATGAAGTTTGTTTGGATCTCCGGGGTCTTGCATCCAGAAATTTTTATCCTCGCGGACTGACCATCTTCATGGAGAGGCCATGTAGATGACCACAACTTGTCCGGGCACTCCGTTGCTGTCACTTCGTCCACCATTACTTCAGAGTTGCATAAGCCCACAAGCTTTGAAAAGAAATTAGTATCATACATTGTAGATTTGGAACCACGAAGAAATGGAGCTGCTTCTACCATTCGACTAGCTACGTCCTCTGGGATTCCGCTCAAGTCAATTGGCTCAGACCAATCACCCTTCCTCATCTCTTCCTGAATGGAGACTTTGCAACTACTCAGATCATCCACCACTTCAACATCAGAAGGACCTCTCAGCTCATTGACAGAATCCGGTTCAAACAGTCGGCACCTCTATGGTTTGAGGCTGGATCTTCGATTCAGCATCTTGAGCGGACTTCAGTCAAAAAGTGATTGAAACACAGAATAATCGTGACAAAGCTAAAGACGAAGAGAATGCTTGTCAGAAACGAACACTAGACACAATGGATAAAGCACGCCACACTGTGGTGATGCAAGCCTCTTGGACTTGAAGGTAGCTCCCTCAAAAAATGGAGTGAGGCATACGGAATTTGGGAGGCAACTGTTGGTATGATGGTTTCTTATGGACCTCTTTGCCATCCGAGTACAATTGGAGGGAGTAAGGTACATCCACCTGGTGAAGAAGACCTCTTAAGTTCCGTTGGTTAGGACGAGTAGTGGAATTTCCTTGGGCCCAACGGCTACCTCTTGGACCCTCCAAGTGATTGTTTATTTTATACACCAGCTTATCCATTAGTGATTTCAGTTTTCAGGTGGCTCAGTTCCAGTGGACACAATCCATATCCTACTAGGTTCTCCACTAGAACATTGCCATAAGGATGAAAGATTTGTCGGAGGCCAGAGCATCCATGCTGGCATTCCCAATAGTGTTCTTCCAAAGCCATGGTTCCAGGCCGTGCCACTGACGTGACTGCTACTGGAGAAAGCACTGTCTTTATGATTTCTGCCTATGCATCTATCATGTTATGGAGCCCGGTGGCATTCAGGTTACTACAACAATGGCAGTGTTTTATGACTGCAAAATTATGATTGAGGATGACTGGCAACTGTTTGCAGTCATATTCTTGAAGGCCAACACTTTGGGAAGAAATATGACTGCAAAATATGACTACCAGTTATTTTTACGCCTTGTACTTCACAAGCGTATACTATACGGGCATTAGGAATACCAAAGTACTTCATAGGGAACGTAGGGAACATGTTTGGAAACATTGAGTCATATTATCACTAATATTTTCATATAATAGTGATTTTTTTTGTTGTGGGCAATTCAAGAAAAATTTGGGCAATTCCAAAAAAATATAGAGAAGTCATTGTTTAGAATTTTGAAATCCTAGTCACCTACTTTTTTGGATTTTGAATCCTAGTCACTATTTTTTTAGGGTTTTGAAACCCTAGCCACCACTTTTTAGGGTTTTGAAACCCTAGCCGTCACTTCTTGTAGCTCTTCTTCCTTATTTTTTATTGTCTCTTAACTCTCACTTGTTGTTGCTTTTTGTTGGATCTTAACTCTTGTTTCTTGTTGCTCTCTAGTTCATGTTTCTTGTTTCTTATTGTTGCATCTAAATTCTTTCTTTCTCTTGCATTTGAACTCTTTCTTCTTCCTAGTTCTTGTTTTTTTGTTTCCTCTTGTTTTGTAGTTCTTGCTTCTTATTTCTTTTTGTTGCATCTATACTCTCATTTTTTATTGTTTCTTGTCATGTCTTAGTTGGTGCTTCTTGTTTCTTTTTGTATCTTAGTTGTTGCTTTTTATTTGTTCTTATGTCTTAATTGTTGCCTCATATTGTGTCTTAGTTGTTGCTTAGTTGTTGCTTCTTATTTCTTATTGCATTTTAACTTTTGATTCTTGTTATCTCTTAGTACTTATATTTTTTTTCCTGTTTCTTCCATCATCAATTTTATTCTTCCTATCCTAAATTTGAGCTACATATTTTGTGTTGATTGTAAATCTTTGAAGGTTAGGTTTTGTTGTTCAATCACTAAAAACTAACCTCTCATTTTTTTGATTGTATATGCAGGCATCAAAAGTTGAAACAAAGACATTGGAAGCTACTTGCAACTTCATGAAGCCAAAAATATGACTTACAGAAGTCATATTCCATAAAATATGATTGACTACAATCATATTCCACGTCATCCAAAAATATGATTGACTACAGTCATATTCCACGTCATCCAAAAATATGACTCACTATAGTCATATTCCATGTCATCCAAAAATATGATTGACTGTAGTCATATTCCACGTCATTCAAAAATATGACTGACTGCAGTCATATTCCATGTCATTCAAAAATATGACTCACTGCAGTCATATTCTATGTCATCAAAAAATATGACTCACTGCAGTCATATTCCATGTCATCAAAAAATATGACTCACTGCAGTCATATTCCATGTCATCAAAAAATATGACTCACTGCAGTCATATTCCATGTCATCAAAAAATATGACTAACCGCAGTCATATTCCACGTAGGATTTTTTTGTTTGCCCGAGCAACTCAAGAAAAAGTCAAGACTCCCCTAGGAAAGTCAAAGTATACGCCATGTTGGCATACTATGGCTAAAAATGGATATTTATACCCCTCGGAAAATATGACTGATGTCTGAAGCGACTGCTTTTAAACGACTGGAGTCAGTTATATTCCGAGTCATCTATAGTGATTTCTACATGAGTCGTATTTTTTTATTTTACGACTCACTGTAGTGATATTTTGCAGTCATAAAACACTACATTTGTTGTAGTGGGTTGTCAGTAGAAATACAGAAAATGAAAGACCAGCCAATGTCCAATGTCAATACAAGCCACTTATGCACTCAGAATATGATTTATCCATTAATTTAGACGCAACAAGGGAAGGACGAGAGCGGATATGGAACGGCTAGTGTATAATGGGTTATGGTGGGTTGGAATTCAGTACCTAGTACATTTGGCATGTGTACTACTAGTTCTAGCTTGACTCCTAGTGTCATGGAGGCCGTTGGCCGCCTAATCTAGAAGTGGACCATCCATCCTGTTTCTCTTTGACTTCTTGCCAAAATCCGTCTCCTTCTCATTTGTAGCACCAAGGCGGTTACTGGTTTAGAGTCGGTTTGAGCGTTCGTTGAGGGACTTAAGCAATTGCTGTTAGATTGGTGTACTGTTACCAAAGCCGATTAGTGGATATGGCACGTCACCCAAGAGATGAGATAGCTTCGGTTGTCGTCCACAATGACAAAGACATTTCAGGGAAATGGATTCCCATAAAGCTAGAATTGGGATCTTGGGTGACTCTTCAACCCAAGAGCACCGGAGAGTGGGGAAGAGACACCACAAGGCATGGGGGTGACTCATTTGGTGGAGCATACAAGGGGAAGATTTTGAAGTTCCGCTTCAAAATGACATATGCTTCGGATTCATCACGGGCACCAAAGATGGAGCTGGATGCAATGAAGATTCGCCATGCTTACATGCGTCGGCAATTGCAGTTGGAGGCAGCGGAGGACCTCGCAGAGCCAAAACATGTCAATTACCTCTATTTATCTTACTTTGACAATTGGGTGCATCCAGAGTCCATTTTAAGTGTCGTCTATGTGCTTCATGTTGAGATTGGAGAATCCATCCGAAATGGAAGATCTCACCGTAGCTTATTGGAAAATGGCACTTTCTTTCTTCGAGCTGTGTATGTTCCTCCAACTCGGCCAGAGTTGTTTGGAACTTTGGAGCCTCTACCTCTGCCGGACCTGCTGGATCCACACTGGCCCCTTCTAGATATGCACAACAGCGAGGCTTACCGCACGAAATTCCATTGTGACTTTTGTCAAGTGATGAAAGCTTCTATTGGCTCCAAGTTTGGGCGCATTCAGTGGTTCATCCCAATTCATGTCTTTGTCGACCTTTTTGCTGTTGCAAGCGCATACGTGCGTAGGACACCTACGCTATACGTTATTAACGAACCATGTGTGAAACTCCTTCAAAGCTTGATGGATCCAGGGTGGAACGAGAAGATTGTAATTGATGAAGACATTGTGAAGTGTCTCGTGTCAACCCCTTCTATAACTTTCAGATATGGCATCCACTTCAAGTATCTTCATGGTTCAAGCAGTTCAAAGGTCGTCTTAGTTCTAGCGTGCAGAAGGGGTAATTAGAAAGTTCACTAAAATTGATGGTGCTTCCGAGTGCAGGTATCACCTTGGAAGACAAACATTGTACACCAATTTTCAATACTCAAGGGAGCGCATGCTTCCAAGGAGCAAAACATAGGAGCCAATTGACCAGGTGGAGGCAATGGAGACCATGTTGATGCAGTGCGTGTTTCATGGTGCGTAGCTCCCAGTTTTTGAAGTTGGAAAGACGTGGCCTTTGTCCTATATGCAGCAGGAGCTGCGCATCGCTCTTGGAGATGATGCGCCACTAGATTTCAGCTTCAAGGTGGTAGAAGAAGGTTGCCCAAATCTCAAGCTCAATGTGTGGAATGAAGGGAAAATTCTTGCTCAGCAAATGCTGCATCCAAAGTTCCTGCTGGTAAAGGAGCATGCTTGATAGAATTCTGGATCATCCGAGAGCATAACAGTGGAACCGATTGAAATTGAATTAGAAAAATCAGTTAGGGTAGGAGACATGACTATGCTCAGTCTAGGAATTAGTGAACATCCAGGAATTATCAATTCAATCATCAAATTTTCTCACAATTTGTCTCATGGCATCCATGTGCTGGTTTCTCCATCCATTGCACTCAATGCATGTCACCGTTGCCTCCGAAACTGCCGTTCAATGACTCTGCCTTCTTCTCATTCTAGAGTGCCTCCACATCACTTCCACTTCAATCACACCTGTTTTCCAAAGTTTGATTCTATCTCTGAACTAGTTGAATCATGGCATTACTCATGCTTTTCCTTGAAGTTTTGGTTGCTTAAGTGACTCCAAGTACGTCTTGGATACTCCAGAAGAGTGCCTTATAAACGGCAAAAAGGTAATGACAGACCAAACTTGCTGCTCAAACCAGGAGCTCTGATGTGAGTTGTGAACTAGAAGAAATAGTACCTTTAGAGTCCAAAATAGCGGGCCAGGTGTCACTTCCAAGCAATGGAGATACCAAGCTTCTGGCATTCCCGCCACTCTCCAACCTCGGCTTCATTCCATCCATTGTTTACCGGAATAAGCAAGTACTAAGGATGATATAACATCTAGGATGACCATCATAAGAGGACTAGTGCACACTAAAATAATATAAAGCACTGTTGGTACCACGACAATAGTGGAATAAACTATTAAAAGCTGCTGGTACCATCATTCGGGCTGTTGGTACCACCAACTCCCCCAAACGTCGTTGTTGGATCCAACCTGTTTCTGGCATTTTCTACAAGTGGCACATGGTGTGCCACATAGGATCTGACACTCCGTATGCAAGGACGAGATAAAACAACTAATATCTGGGGAGCCCTTAGACGGCCCTTTCCAGGGTCCATTTTTTTCCTAATGGGGATACTTAAAGGGTTTGGTATTGAAATCAAATACTAGTTAAGTTATTTTAGAATTCAAGTTCAACAGTGTATTTTGGGAATGGGATTGTAGAAAGTTTTGGAATTGAAATGAAATACTTGTTAAGAGTTTTTTGGAATTCACACCTTCAACGGGTTCTTTTTGCAAGGGGCTAGTAGAGGGTTTGGGATTGAAATGAAGTACTAGTTCAAATATTTGTGTGTTCAAGTTTGTGAGTTCGCATGTTCAAGGTTGTCATGGAGAGTTGAAATTTGGCTTGGAGGGAGTTCAGGTCTGTCACTTGGATAAGTTTCCACATATACGTCCAAGTCAGGGCGCTGTTGATTGGACAGGGCACGGATGGTTGGGCGCGAACGTCCTGTAGGGGCGCAGACAGATGGGCACAAACATCTTGTAGGGGCGCGGACGCCTGGGTATGAACGTTCAACAGGACAATAAGGGGGAGTGAAATTCAGCTTCAACATTTGAAATTGGCAAGGGATTCTTCCTTCCCATGGAGAGGGAGAAGCCATTAATGTAGTCAGCCCTTAATTTGAGCTCGGGGAATATCTGCAAGTCAATGGCTGCATGAAGATGTCCAACTACCTTTTGAGTTTAAAGACAATTCATGGAAGGATGTGGCTCCTTTCTTGTGCCGCACTTGTCCTTTTTGGCTTCCCCAAGGACTTGAGAACTAGTCCCCCCCCAAAAAAGGAGATTTTAGAAAATGAAAATTAACTTGCACACTTCAAGAAAATAAAATTTTAAATTAGACGCTAGAAGTTTTTGGATTTATAATGAAAGACAAGGTACATATTTTTAAAATTCAAGTTGAAGGATGCATTTTTTAATTCTCCAAATAGAAACTAAAAGGGTTTAGAGTTAAAAAAACAAATCAAACATGTCTTATATTTTGTAGAGTTCTAATTGAATGGGTTTATTTTTGGTAATGGGGGCTACAAGGATTTGGAAATTGGAATTCACATCATTAACGTATTACAATGTATTCAAATGTAGTTCAAGGATTTATTTTTTAAAATAGAGGCTACAAGGATTTGGAAAAGAAACAAAATGCAAGTTCTAGTGGTTTTGAAGCAAGTTCAAGGCTTTAGTCTTGTTACTAGATGCTACTAACAAGGGTTTTGATTTTAAATGAAATAGAAGTTATGTTTTGTTTAGTTATAGTTGAAGGCTTTATGTGTTTATGGTGTTGGTAAATTGTTGTTCCAAGTATTTAAAATTCAAATCAAATACAAATTAAATGTTTTGTGCTTGTACTTCAAGGGCTTCAAGTTGAAGTACGAGTTATAAAGATTTGGAAATCCCTTCAAATACAAGTTAATATTTTTGGGTTCTACTTCAAGGGTTCATTTGTGTTAATGGAAGATACAAGGATTGGGATTTCAAACCAGATACAAGTTATTTTATATTTGGTTAGGATTAAAGGGTTTACTTTTGTAAGCACTACGTAGAGGCTACAAGATTTTGGAATTCCTATGAAATACAGGATATAGTTCTTGGAGATTTAAGTTGCAGCCTTGTAGGGTCTACTTTTGTAATCAAAGGCTATGAGGGATGGGGTATTCAATTCAAATCTAGAATCCTAAATCTTCAGTTCTAGTTCAAGGGTCAATTTCTGTAATTAGCAATTACAAGTTATATTTTTTTGTAATTTGTGGCACTCTAGTTAGAAAAAAGGATTACTTTATGACGAAAATAGAGTAAGGGGATCCATTACTAGCATATTTTTTTGGTTAGGATAAATTATTCAGCCATTAAAATGCTAGATTCAGACTTAAGGACCTTCGGAATTCCTTAATATGATAAAGTAGTTAAAAAGGAAGATAGTCCATTCGGAATCAGAAACCGGATTATAGTCCTTTTCTAGGAAATTCAATTAAAACCGGAATTAGGAATAACGGCGAAATAGACTTATAGGCTAATCCTATCGGAAGCCTATGCTTAATGTTAATCTCCTAGTGGGAATGATGGGTTACCGAGGAAATCCTATCCGTTAGAAAAGTACCAACGGTAGGAACCTTAATGGATATTGGGACCGGAATTCGAGGAAAGGGAAAAAGGGAAATTCTTTTCCGTTCGGGATCATTCTAGATTGTCAATTTTCCGTAATTCCGAGGTGATCTCTGAGCAAGAGAGAGAGGGAATTCTATTCCGGATTCTCGAAAGAGAGACGTGGGGTGATTTACTCGTCTTGTCCGGAGTAGAGTTGTATGTTTTTGGAGCAGTTGGAGGAATCATTAGTCGCCATGAGTGATAGGGAGGGCTCTAAGGATATGAGCAGTGAGGAAGGAGTACTGTTAGCACTCCGGACGGTAGTTCCTATCATTCCGGAAGATGAGACCGAGAAGGCGCAATTGGAGGAGGATTTTACTCGTATCGGTTGCTTGGGACTACTCAAGGTACCTTGGAACCTACGGGATGAAGCGATGGTGCAGGAGCTACTCGAGGAGGCAACTGAAGAAATGAAAAGCACAATCCGGGGGCAGCTAGGGAGGTGGACGGCAGAGCATTGGAAAAAGGCGTATGGCTTCACTGCATCCGAAGAAGGTTTGAACACGCAGCGGGACAAATACAAGGGTAAGTATACCCGAACCATTCACGCAAAGAATGGGTACATGATTGTGCATTGTGGGGATGAGCGTGAAAGGAGAATTTTAGAATTTCTAGCTCCGATTTTCAATCCGAACAGGCCAACTTGGCTCACATTCACCTTGTCTAATTGCATCTTTGATGCACTAATCGAAGCGAAAGAGATAAGGTGGGGGTTAGTGATCAAGGAGACAGTGAGGAAGATGGTTGTTGTTGTAGGGAAAACTAAATCCTCCGGTTTAACACCCTTCCTCTACCACCTCTATGATTCCTTAGAATTCCTGAGTGAGAAAGAATATGAGACTTGCCAATCTGCCTTAGTGTCATAGCACAAGGAAGCACAAATCCTACCCTTAGGTGTTAAATTGATGTAAAACACCTTAGATGACTCGAGTATCGTTCCTACAGGATTTCAACGTTAGTTTCCTCAAGATATCCGGAACAGGATTCAGAAAACACCAAACCCAAGCAAAACCGGATCTAAATATTTGCAACATGAAACTTTCTCAATACCCTCTCCTCTCCATACTCCAATTCCCTTACGTCCACTCCAAGTCTTCCACCAGTAATCGAACACGGAGGTTGTCATAATCCTGTGCTTCTCTCTATCCGGATCAATTTAGACAGATGCGGAACTGGAAAGAGGATTTCTATCCGATTGCAGTAACTCACAAAATGTTAGTTTTACCTCTACCAAGAGGGTTCCGCTCTTTGGTTTTAGGAAGGGAACGTAAACCCTACCCTTCAAATGTATTTAGAGTGAAATGAAGTTCCACTTAGAATAACAACAACAAATACCAAAAAGAAATAGGAAATAGTTACTTCCTCACAACTAATCCGGATGTTGATCCAGACTAGCAGGTCACTCAGGAAACCCCTATTATCCTCCCAGTACTACAACGACAGACCTATCCGGACAGGACCCCAAAAGCGTAATCCGGCACTCGATAACTGAGAGATCCTAACTACCTTCCTGTTCCTCTCTTCTGGATCCAGTAGGACCTCATCAGATGTCGGCTAGCATTCGTTCTCCCTCCTGAAGAATTCACCCAACCTAAGAATGGCTATCCTACTCAGAAGACTCCCAAGGAACTTCAGCAACTAAAATACCCTCTCAATACACAAAGTTTTCCTTAACCAAATCCTCAAAGCTCTCAAAATCAGATCCTGGACAGAATCCGGGGGCTACTTGTCTTCCTCCACACCTACAAACCAGCTACCCGCACTAAACAATGGTTCTAGCATTGCACGGCATACCAACACAGAACTTAACATTTTCAGACCAGCACTTATGAAGTGGAAATCTGAAATCAATTCGCAAAGTGTTGAAAAACACAAATAAGAAAACACCCGGGGCTTCAAACTAACTTCAGCTTCCTAAATACACACTCCAGGGAACCCCAAAGGTCCCAAGGAATAAAACTAAAGGACAGGAGAATAACAGGTGTCATTCCTTATCCTTCTAAGTTGACTTTCTTACCAACCCCATCCGATCCGCAAAATGTGGATCTCAGATCCTAAAAATCCGGAAAGTGCAGTCCAAGTGCATGCACCTGAAAAGCACCTCCCAAGCTACTTTCTACCTACCAAAAACTTGGATTTTTGGCTGACCATGCTAGGGTCGCTTCCTAGAAACTTCCTAACTACTTTCCTATCTATTTCCTAGCCTTCTTTGGAGAAGGTTCCTCTAACTTTGTTGTCCCCTTCCTAGCTGGCTGTTTCCTACTGGCTGATGGTTTCCCACTCAAGGGCGGCTTCCCCTTAGACGGTGTTGAAGTTCTCCCTTTGATCTTTGTTGGTGAGATTTGCTCAGGTTCCGATTCCTCTTTTAATCCGGTGTATTCCGAATCCTCTTCTCCGGATCTCGACAGACTTTCCTCCCGCTTGGATTGGCTTGGAGATTCGTCCTCCGCGGATTGTTGACTCCTTAGAGGCATGTCTCTTCCTCTGACGGGAGTAACCTTCTTCACAGTCTTCTTAGCGGGTGAGGGTTGAGAGCCTTTAGTCTGTGGTGTGCCTAAGTCGGATTTTGACTTCCGAATTCGATCCTTTGATCCGGATCCGTGCACTGATCCTTCTTTCCTCCCCTCCATACCCTTAGAGGTTGGTGTCAACTCATTCTCCTGCCTTTCTCGCTTGGCTGGCGTCTTTGTTGGAGTCTTTGTGGGCGCATCCTTTTTGGTTGGCTCCATCTCTTCATCCTTCCTCTTTATTCTAGATTCCGGAAACCGTTCTGCTTGGTGAAGAACATCTCGGACTTCAAACATGAACTTCTCCATCTCTTCGGAATACTTTTCCAAAACTAAGACAGCCTTACCTGCGGCTTCCGGTCTTGCCTCATGGATTCCCGCATCATAGAGTTTGGCTTTGTTTACAACATCCGCAGTGTTGGAAACAAAGGCCCCAACTCTCCTAATGGCCCCCTTAAACTCTGAGGTAAGCCGTTCCACCTCTCTCTTCTTTTCCTCACCCTTCTCAATTTGCCGCTGGAGATCCCCATTCCTCTCAGTCAACTCCTTGATGCGGGTCTCCTACTTCCGGTTTTCACTATCCCGGATCAATCCTTCTACTTTCTCTACGAGCTCTAACACATTGATCCCTCCAAGCAGTCCACATACATTCCTCACTGCTCCTCTCTCCATGTCAAGTTCCTCTCAGACTCTCCCTAAGTCCGAAATGATCTTCTCCAAAGAATCCTCTTCTAGAACTTCAGGTTCCAGCGAGACTTTCCTCTTCTCTCTGGATTCCTTCTTAGAAGAGACTGAAACCCTCTCAGCCTCTGTCCTCCTTTCGGAAGGCTCCTTCCTTCTCTCTGAGGATCTCCTCTCAGATCCCACATCTGGTCCCTCCTTTCTCTCTTCTTCTTCTTCCTCTCGGGGTGGAGTAAGATTATATTTCACTAGGGTGGTTGCGGCCTTATACATGGTCTTCTCTGAAGTTTTCAGAGTACCTAAGAAGTCATACAGGTGAAAGAGGAATGGCCCAATGGAGGTGGCCTTTGCGTTTCCTAGGGCGTTCACCATCTTCCCTACCAGATCTTTCACTATTCCTCCCCAAAACACTTTCCTTTCCCCACTCAACGCTCCGAAGATCGTATTGGCCCAAATTACCGTGACCCGGTTTGGCCGTTCTGGATACAGGATCGGTACTACAAATTCTAACACCCTCCTCTCTCTTGCCACCTTGCAATCTACTACTGCGTAGCCATCCTTAGAGTGAGGAGGATTAGAAAATTTACCTTCCACGAACTTGTGTACCTGCGAAGCCATCCCCTCTCCAGGTCGAGGAAAATCGTAGACCCTCTTCCAGATGTCCTCAGTCCACCTTCCGGGCAGAGCTCGGACGGTCTTGATCCATTCGTTCGACTGCTCATTCATCAACTCCCAGATCATTTCCTCGTTCTTCAAGGTCCATGGTCGGCAAAGGAATCCCGCACACCCGAGTTGGCCCAGATCCTCCTCCAGCTGCTTCCGCTCTCCGTCATCCTTCGGAATCACTAGACAGATGCTCTTGATCTTGAAAGGAGATGACCCGCTTGCTTCGGCCTTCACCATGGTTGCAGAACTCTCCAAAACACTCACCACTCAAACCTCCTACCCTTTTCTTGCCACAGCTCCCAATCAATCCTCTTCCTCTCCACGACAGGATCCGGAAAGTAAGATCACCCAATCCTCTGACACCTCTAAAGGCAAACCTTGCTCTGAGAACTCTCCCAAACCACAAAGACACAATGAGGTTTGAGGAACCAAACCCTTGCGTATCCTTTCCTAGCAGTCACAGCCGTTGGAAAAGTAGCCATTTCCGCAATCATCGCGGAGGAATCTAGCCGTTAAAACGGTCCTCCGTGATGTATGGGATTACCATTGGATCCGGTATTTTCTATTCCCCTCCCGATAATCTTCCGGTAGCGTGCGGATGCGTTTGCTTCCGGTCCCGGTATATTTTTCGACCCCTGTTCTGTTCCTTGGATGCGGATCCGGTTCCAGATCTTTAGGAAAATAGGAATCTTACAATATCTTTTTTAACCAAATTATCTATCTACTACTAATCCAATAGTGAGGTAGGGTTAATATTGGTAATATAATTAGTTTGCCATCTTGCAAATCAAAATTTTTTACCAATGTCCACTCCTTACTTATATATTCTATATAACCATCCTCATCCTCTCATTTTGGTCTACGACACTTAGTGATGTTAGAGTTTGATATTGAAGACGAGCAGAAAGGGAAAGAGAGAGATTCAATTCCGAAACCGGAATCCAAGGAACTGAAACCCAGTCGTAAGGATAAGGGTCCAGAGGTAGGAACTAAGAAAGATGAGCTGACATGGGATTTAGTCCGGAAGGAAGATGCTTTAGGGCAGATCATTGAGGAGTTAACCAAGATCCGCTAGCACATAGCCAAAGAATGGTAAACCATTCAAAAAGTCAGCAAGGCATTAGGAGTAGATCCCTCCCAGCTCACGAGAGAAGTAGATACTTTGCTACCTGGGAAGAGTGTCCGGAAGTTGGAGAGTAAAGTAGAAGAGTTGACCGGGACCATAGGAGAGCTCCAGAATCAGGTCAAGGAGAAAACAGATGAATTAGAGAGGAGTAAGAAATTCTCTGTTGAATCTGTGGACCTACTTGGGCGGATTGGGGAATTCCTTGGGAATACCGGAGATGTGGTGAATCGGGCCCGGTTGTTTGATGAGGGCGTTCACAAGGAAGGAACGCAACTGGGGCCAAAGTTGGTCTCAGTTCTGGTTAGTTATGGTGCAAAGATGGAGAAGACTTTGAGTGAGATGAGAGACCTGTTGGGATTAAACCAACCAGGGAAAGGAATGGGAGGAATCGGTGGTGCCACCCCCTCCAAGGCTCATTCTCCTTCTCCCATATCATCCAAGAAGGGGAAAGGGATTGAATTCACCCCTCCCCGAATCCCACCATACGGGAAGATGGGGTCTGAGCTGGCAAAGATTCAACACCCGGATCACATACTCGAAGTCACTCAAGGTTGGGCGAAAGTTTGGACTCTCCTGTTAGCAAAAAGCTGAGTTCGGTTCAACCAAGCGCTACCAAGAAGAAGCAAACAAACAAGAGGGTGAGGTCACCAGACGTTATTCTGGTTTCAGATGAAGAGGAGGAGGATTTGCCCGAGGTCAATGACAAAGAAGGCAGCACAGTTGAGTCTTCAAAATTAGAGTCGCCTCCCAAGAAAGGTAAATTGAAAGGGGCCCACTCCAGGGAAGGGCCAGACATCATGAAGAAGGAAGACTACGACCGGAAGGAAGCAACCAACCCGGGAAGGAGGGGCCAAGAATTTGGAAGACACCCCTAAGCGACCGAAGAAGTAGGGGCTAGGCATAAGAGTTAGTCAAGACCAGAGTTGTTAAATAGAAATAGTTAGGAAGGTACTTTCCAGTGCAGATGTATCCGGACTTCTTGATCTGGATTCTTAGGATCTGGATTCCTTCTCTTTGTTTCTTGTCTTTTAGTGAAAGTCAAGGATATGCTTTGGGATGGCACGTGTCACTCCCTTGTGGTTAGTTAGGATTCTCAACTAGGGACCGTTGTGTCCCTGGGTTTGTTATTTAGGAGGTGACGATCAATTGTTTCCTCGGACAATTTCTAGTTGTGAGAATTTCGTCTTGATTTGAAGTAAAAATCAGTATTTCCACTTCACAAGTTGATGTGTCTAGTGTATTGTACTTGTGTTGGTATGCCTAGTGGTGAGTTATTGCTGATCTGTGCGGGTAGCTGAGGCTGCTGTAGTTGAGAGAAAGGAAAGAGGAAACAGTCCCCGGATCCTAGCAGATCCGATTCTATGAGTAAGAATTGTACACTAAGGTACTGAGAGTACGAGGAAGATAGGGAAAGATTGTTTGGAAGTCCTTCTCCATATGTTTGAGTAGGGTGCAGGTATAAAAACGTAGTTAAGTGGCGGTAGTCGGGATACTAATCCGGATATCTTCCCGGAGGAAGTGAGTAAATCTGAAACCATCCAGTGAGCAATACGGAGTATGTTAGAATAATTGAGTAACTGCTACTCCCTTTAAAGCTCTTGAGCATCTCCTTATAGAATTGAGTCGACTTAGGATTTGTCATTGTAGTAATTGAAGAGGGTAAGGCTTCTTGCATGACCTACTGATTTAGTGAACAAACCGGATTAGCTGTGAGGAAGTCATTACCCGAATATTTCTTGGGGTTGTATAAGAGTATAGGTGTGGGTGAATGAGCGTTTTCTCTGAGTCCCTAAATACTCAGAGGGTAGGATTTACGTGTCCTCCCTTAAATCTAAGCACGGAACCCTCTTCCCTAGTTCCCTAAGAGGTTATATTACTTTGTATAACTAAACCGGAATACGGACTAGGCACAGGTCCTGGTTGTTCTTTCTTAGATTCCAGATAACAGTGGAAGATATTTTGAACTAAAATAAGAGAGAGATTTAGTAGATTAAAGAGGAAAGAATGATAACTGGAATACATTCCTAATCCGGATGTTTAAAGGAGTTACAAACTAAATCCCTATGGAACCACTATAAGAAACCAAAATTTATTGATGTCAAAAAGAACGGATTTTAGGTGATATTGAAAAAAAAAAACCCATGTTTTTATGTCAATAATGATGTCCAATATAACATCAATGGACATCGTTGTTGACATAAAAACATAGGGTTTTTTTTTTATGTCACCTTTGATGTCACCTAAAATCCGTTCCTTTTGATGTCAATCCGTCACGTAAAATAAGGTTTTCTTATAGTGAACGATACATGAGTCACTTAGTGGTATTTTCATGCCATTAGGAGTAATTGTGCTTTCTTGTGCTACGACATAATTGAAGGATAAAACTAGTGCAAGGGTTTAGGGATTGTCATCAATTTCAAGTTACTTGTTTTTTGGATTCGAGTTCAAACATTCAATGCTTCATTTCAATGTTTGGATTTAGGAATTGAAATCAAATACCTCTTCTTTTATTTTTGGGTTTAGATTGTTTTTAAAAATAAATAAAATTGGTTACTATAATTATTTTGGAAAAAAATCGAATACAATTTGTTTTATTTTTGGATTCAAGTTAAGTGGTTCTTTTGATGATTGTAATCTAGACATCTACTTATGTTTGGAATTGAAGTAAAATACAATCATTTTTTGCTTGCAGAAAAGTTCAACAGTTTTGGGTTTGGTAATAGGATAGTACATCAAGTTTCAACCTCTAAAATCCTACTTTAATTTGAGCTCACCATGAGCAATGGAACTCGTAAGCACTAATTGTAGTTAACATATCTCATGTGGGTTGTTGTACCTCCTACCACCTCATATGTATATAATGAGCTCCTCTTTCTACCCTAAAATTGAAAATAAGATGATAAATTATTTTTCAATTTTTCTTAGATATTGTATGTAACCAAATTTTTTTTCCATATCTAACTGTAGAATATTGTATTAGAGTAGTATAAAAATGTTTGGACAAAATCCCTAGAAATTTGAGCAAGTAGATTGCAAGGTAGTTATGTTCAACCCCTGAAGGCCTAACAATGTTTTGACAATGAAATTCTCCAATGAATCTTTCCACTTTGATATTTTTTTGTGTATGGGATGTATTTGAAATTCTTTATAGAAGTGTACAAAAAAGAAGACTACTATGTCTAGGATAGTAGGATGTGTGGAATTAATTATAAAAAATGTTGACCGTTGGATTTTTAGATAATAACAATTTTGGAATTTGGATGATCAATTGTGTAGGCAAAAATTGCAGCTTTTGGAGAAGAAAAATTATAAGAAGATGAATAGTGCTTTCCCCCCTTGGAAAAAAATTGTTTTGGAATCTAAGGCAAATGCAGTATTTTTTAATTTTTAAGAATGAGAAATAAAAAATTCTCTCAAATTTATACAAATTTTGAAACAAAACAAGTAGAAAGTCAAAATTAACCAAATTGGATCCTACCCAAAAAATTTATATATGCATTTTTTTAAAAATTTAATGATTAATAGCATAGTGTTTGGAACATTAGCATAATGTTTGGAAGATTCCAAAAAAATTGGAATCAGTCCAATTATTTTTGTGTTCTTAACCTTTAAAGTCCCAAAGTCCCTACAAGGGTTGGGGACTTTTAGGATTGTGGACTTCAGAAATTAGTAAACGTACAGATGAAGATGGGTTCATTTTCAATGAGTACAAGGAACACTTCAGGTCAATCCGACCTGAAGTTGAGGGATGTACTCAATTTTCAAACGTATACTTCCTCAGCGATCAAAAATTAAATAAGGCAAGGGTCAGGCACTTCAGGTCAATTTGACCTGAAAATAGAATTCACATATATCTAAATTTATAAACAATTCTAATGATTTCAATTATAGTTGAATCTTAGGCTTCAAAAAATGGGTTTGTTGGTGTCATAGATGTAGCTATAGCATTTGATCATTCAAATCGAGTCGACCTAAATATGAATGAGACTACATGATCTAAGCTTTAATTTACTTCCCTTGTTTCACATTGCATTTTTCGGGTATCCATAGATACTACGGATGATCCTGATGACATGGACGTGTCATCGGGTTCTGAATCTAGTGAATTTAGACATGATGAAGAAGATTTTATGGCATTTTCAAAAGACAAATTTCAGAATGTCGAAGTAATGAATGTTGGGGTCCCAGAATGCAAAGGTCTACCGTGTCGGCTTTGGAATACTCGGGTTGTCACCTTGTACAATGAGGTTGGAGTGCTTGTAGGTGAAGGTGTTTGTTACAGTGTGAACTTTGACCTTGTTCTAGGTGCCAATGGCCCTCTTGGTGACACCCATGTGGTGATTACATCTCCAAAACGCATAGCAAAAAGGACCTACCGGATAAACAAGTGTGCTCATTGTTGGCTTGGCCTATCCATCTTGTCTATTGTCGTGGAGCTAGCCTTAAAGACCATGAGGCTAGGGACAACTTCAACCATTTCCAATAGGCTTTTTTGAATCTGCCCTCTTTGACGTCTTTCAAACTATACACAAGTATCATTCGAAATGCGCCCCGCAAGGCAAGTTTGAAATTGAAGGAGCTACTTACTCAGGATTCCATCTACGCAATGTCTATCAAATTATGTTGTAGTCAGAACTACGTTCAGCCATTTCCTAGGGATAAGATTCGAGTCTTTCGTGAACGCATGTATCACAACTCCATGTTCAAGCACAGGGCCTACATGAAAATGGATGTGTACAGATAGGTGCATGTTGACGAGTGTGGTAGACGAATGGTGTCAATTGACAACACACCAGTATGTATGCGAGCATGGATGCATATAGCTAGGGTCCCTAAGGCCACATTCTATCGCTACCAATCGTACATGAGGCCTGGTTGAGAGGCAAAGGACCATGGCAAATTGGCAATAAGGGAACAGTGAAGCCAAAGAAGCACATTCAACAAGCTATAGCAACATTGAAGTACATTCTAGAAAAAGAAGCAGATCACATGCCTCATCGTACGAAAACCCTGAAGTCAGGAGAGAAAGTTGTGGCCAAGATCCTACCTTCTACCTTCCAGTGGAAGGGTAAGATGAAAAGAATTCAATGATGTCAATGTTGTTTTTGGATTGAGTGAGGTGTTAGCTTTGAACTTAAATAAGATTAGATGCTGTAAGTTCCTAGAGTATGAGGTGAAGAAGCCTGGAGACAATTTAATTTGCGTAGTGTGGCACATGTGACAAATTGCAATACCTCAAGAAAAGTGCTATAAGTGGGTCTCACAATGAACTGAAGTTTTCTTGGAAGTTGAATAGGCACATTGAGATTGCTCGAGCCATCAAAAGTTGTATTATGCAAATCGTCACCATTCGGTAACTTTTCCACACGAATGCCTCATAGTTATGCACGACAAGATGGATCATGTAAAGACTGCTTCTCCAGTCTTTTCCCACAAGAGTAAAGAACTTGATGGCCTTGTGAAATTACCTGTGTCTATCACTGGTATGATTGCTCATGGTCATGGAGATGTGCGTTACGCACATTACAGTTTGGATCCTTTAAACACCATTCAAACTATACAATTGGTTCTATGGCAAAGTTGTAAGTTGCGGAATTTAGAATTGCCATCAAAGTCTTCTTCTCGGCAATTATTTTTTGGGTCAGGGTCTTCAAATTTGTTCAGGGTGGTGTTACAGGCACTATAAGAAATAATTGTTTTTTTTAACAAGTGAAAAAACGTGCCGTGATGTCTAAGTTAACAAGGACGATGCCTGTAGTGACGTCTAAAAAAATCCGTTTAAAAAAACAGGCCAAAAACGTGCCATGTTATGTGCTGAAACGTGCTTAAATTTTTTGTGACATCGAAAACAACAGGGTCACCCAAGAGTTTCTGAGAGTGCCATGTGGAGGGGTTTTGGCATCACGTAGGATTTTTAACAATGGGCAGGGACACGTTGGACAACTTTTTCATCCAACGACGTTGTGACGTGTCCAATGACGTGGACCCCTGAATATCCGACGTGGAAAATAATTTCCGGTGCACGCAGCCTACGTGGTAGCTGACGTGGCACTCTTTTGCAGTACATGTCGGTGTTCTGTGTGATGTTCTCTGGGACGTCACATTTGACAGGAGGATGTTTTAAATGACATCAGAGTCAACGAGAATGTGTGCTTTAGGAAACGACCTGGGTGGACAATATTGTAGAATTTATTCGTTGCTGAAATCGCAGACATCGTCCACATACACGTCTATTGTGACATTAAGTAGAGCAACCCGTGTACTGGGGTATGCATTGCATTGCGCTCAGTGTTCCGTTCGACATGCATAGTGACATCTACAGTGTTTTCTTGAGCATTACAGAAGACATACAATGCGAGAGGAAGGATGTTTTCTCGAACGAAATGAACAACGTGAATCATAAACCTCAACATCAAAGACGATGTACTCTACAACCCATATACATGAGTGAATGGAAGATTGAGATATGCCATTAAAAGATGAATTATGTGTCTTTGTAAGAGATGTCCAAGCATAGAAGCCTGTGTTTTCAATGGCATTGGGATTATAAGGCCACTTGCCAACTTCTGCACAAAAATGCCATAGTCTAGTACTACGAAGAAATCCACAACAACATTAACTACAGCACTTTCGATGAAAACATGGTGCGTTCTACTCAATGTTCTGAATAACATGCTTGACCATCATATGCGATGTGAAGTTGGACACGCTGTGGCAAATAGAGACTCACTTCTTCCGAGGTGCATCCGATTTCTTGACAACAACAGCCTGCATCGTACCACACCAAGTCAAAACCAGCAATACCTACTCATGCATATTTATTTCTGAGACTCTTATACAGCCACAACAGATGTCAAGGAATGCTACACTTGCATTACTCTTATAAGTTGCATACAGAAACAAATGAAAGTATGGGTGAATAGAATGCAGGCTTCCTAACCTTTTTAGTGGGTTGGGTAGGTTTAGGAAGACCCACCGCTTTGGAAATTGCTGCCTTCGGTGTAGCCTTCGTGCCCTTCGCAGCTTGCGTGGTCCTCACAACACGTCGAGGCCGGCTTGAGGACTCACCAAGGACTTCAATGTCTTCCTGCAACACCATCACACAATTGTTATTCACTTCTGACATCCTCTAATCACCTACACTTCCTAGCCTTACCTGAGCACCATTGAGGCACTTGCTTTCCTGTAAGATGCACATAGTTATTGTAAAACATTCCTGCGCATTCAATGGAATGGGGGACTGAAAGGAAACTTCGACTTCCGCTTACATAGTATTTTGATGTATTGGCTTTGAAAAGAACAGGCTGAGCCCTAGAGTGCATCAGCGTCTGCCACTAGTGACGTTCACTTTGATGTCCAATTTGACACGCACTTGTAAAAAAAAATTGAAGCATTACAAGGCATCCGCTACTATGCTATGACACCATCCTCATACAAGGCAATTCATGGAAATAACGTCACTAGCCTAACAAAGGGAGTGCTTCACGTCAATCACTTGGCACTTAAAATGGAAAGAGAGACGTTGCATCACCTGTTGCTCCGTGGAGGTCTCCATCGTGTTTTCTCGCCTCTCAGATGTTGCCTGCACCTCGGAGTCTTTCACTATGGCGTACACATCTTCCACTTCTTGCTGACCTTCAGCAGTTTCAGGGATGGCAACTTCACCGGCGCCTTGTACCTGCCCTCCTCAGCGTTAGCTACAACGTCGTGAACAACATCGTCTGCAACAGCCCGCTTGTCGGCGTTAACGTCAACAAGAACATCGTCTTCGACATTGCTTTGGACAGCTATGGGGACTGGCTCAACGACATCTACAGGAGCTGTGGGCTGCAACACGGGCATAGGACAGTCCTTCTGTGCCATTTTCGATGCCTCTGCCCTAGGTGACGTCAGAAGTGGTGCATTCCCTGCCTCCATTGGCGAGGATGGCTCCGGGGTCCCCCCAGCACTTGCTTTACACTGACTTGCGAGGATCTGACGTAGCATTTCTTCCATGCTTTTGTGGGACGTGCTCACGGCCTCAGTAAGGCGACTTACACTGAGCTCAAGCTCATCTAGCCGACTGCGCATATCTTGCAGCTCTTTGCCATGGGGACTTCGACCTCTACGCTTCTCTTCTTCCAGACGTTGCAACTCCTTGGCCATTTCTGCGTCCACCTCTGCTTCAAACGGTGCTCTGTTCCGCAACAAAGTCTACAAGGGGAAGAAGAATATGCACTTAGAGTTCACATGCAAAGCTTACATGCTTCAATGGCACCGTACAAGGGGAACAAGAATATGCACTTAGAGTCCACATGCAATGATTACATGCTTGAATGCCACCTGACAAGGGGAAGAAGAATATGCAGTTACAGTTCAGATGCAATGATTACATGCTTCAATGCCACCCCACAAAGGTCCTTCCACGTGCAAAGAAGAAGGCCCAGTCCTCTACATCTACCACCATTTCTGACATTTTTTGGAAAAACAAACGCAACATGTGTGATGAAAGTGGTGTCGACTTGGGCAAGTAGGTGGACGTCTGTTACTACATACTTACCAGCCTCGAGATGACTTCTCTCTCGACGGCCTTATGTTGGGCTGTGCTGGATGCCTTGCCCTTAGAAATGGCAGACATATGGGCTGACTTCTCTTGGGAAGCATCGGTCGCACGAGCCTCCTTCAATGCCTCCCACACATCGTCATCCATTCCCATCGGCTTGGGTTTTCCGCCATCAATCAATCGATTGAGCTTCCAACGAATATGAATGAGCGCTTTTGTGATGAACGGCTGCATCCACTTCTCCGACACGCGCTCGGATTCTCCCTCTATACGCCAATCTGCAAGCCAGAGAACTTAGTATAGCTACCTCTGCATTATGTATGACATTGTTGTGCCAAAGAATAACAAGAGAATTTACATGGACAGTACTATGTCTCCAGAAACTCACTACACGTCCCTGTGGTGCGGACGACCATAGGGAGCACCCCTCATTGTAGAGGATCCTGCACTGACGTCAGGCGTGACATTGTATTCGACGTTGCTGTGGACATTACAGGTGACATCCACTGCCCCACCTCATGGCCAATGAGCTACCTTCCACAACATTTACAGTCTTTTGAACTACATGCAACAGTGAACTACAAGGTCTGTAGTCGTCTTCATTTCACAGAGAAGGACTGAATACAAACCTGTATAGAGGCGCCTAAATAAGCGCCGTCTGTCTTTTTTGGGCTGACCCTCCCATCCAAACCTGGGGTCAAGGTCTCTCGCATATTTCTTAATGTCGTTGGAGAAAGGAACCCTCATAGGTCCGAATGGTTCCCCCTGTCGGTCGATTTCCACAAGTTTCTTTATTACAGTGCTTACGCTTTTTTCGCGAGACTGTTCGGGGATCAGCTGCTTGATCATCTCTTCAGTATCAGCATCCGAAGCTGGTTCATCAGACCCTGTGTTGTAGCCCTTACTGTAAAAAGGTCAAATGCACTATCAGCTTGGGAAGAAAATGGGGCTACATCAGTACAAACAAATCAATCTCGCAACTGGACCCCCGCAAAAGACATCCACATACGCTATTTTTGGCTTCACAGTTCTGTACATGCGACTCTGTTGCTCACGACGTTGAACCTAACGTCAATGTAAACACGCTTGGACGTTGTTTTAAACATGACAAGAACTTCCTCTTGATAGAAACTAGGAAGCTGCCGTGGTTTAGGGTCTACCACCCTTGTAGAGGGATGACTCCCGAACGTCTTCATTGATCACTCCGGAATTCAATATGATTGCTCTCTGAGGAACAAACAATCACCTTTCTTTGTACAGAGTTCAACTCAAAGAACATGTCCTTCGTGACGCAGACATGAACGTCACACAATTTATGCGGACGTCACATTAAACGTCTATGACGTTTAACATGATAGAGTCGACGTCAGAAGCAACATGGTGTGCGTTGCAGTTGACGTCCGTACCAACGCGCGCCTCCCCAAAAACCTTGAATATCAGTGGTTCTATACTCAAATTATGTCTGCTCCCAAACTTACCTCCAAGACTGCTCTCCGAGTTCCTCCTCTTCCTCTGCGTCGTGCCCTGCCTCCTCCGACAAGTCCAACTGCACCTAAGGGGTCCTCTTCCTCTTCGCTGGAGGATTGCTGTCCCGGTTTCGTTCCTTCCCCGCCGACGCAGCAGGCCAAGGGTCTCCTCTGGCCTTGGAGTGGCGCTCATGCTCCCCGCGCATGCAGATTGGCTTTGACGGCGGCGTTTCTTCATGTTCGCTGGAGTCCTCTTCACGCCGCTGACTCGCGTTCCTCTTCCGCGCAGGGGCCTGAGCGCGAGGCATGTCTGCACCTGCCCCTCTCCACTGCACGTAGAACTCACCGTTCTGTACCCTCCTCACACACAAACGCACACATGAGCGTCCACAACAAAGGTCACACATTGGGGAGGCATCCTGGCAACCTGAAAACCTGCGCGCAATCGACTTGGTGCAAGGCGTGTTCTAGCCTCCGATGAAGCTGTGGCAGAAGATTGGAACCCTTGTTGCTCCAGATCGGTGGAGAGCTGCGCCCCTTGCAACTTCATGTAAGAACGCCGCCCTTGCCAAATTGACACAAAAATGAAAATTTCAAACTACAAAACCGATGCCGATTGGGGAGCACCTACCTCACCTCTCTCACATTAGCAAGGCTGGCTCCAAAGACGAACGCAATTGAAAGATTACACACACGCTGAAATTTCAGGGTTGTGCAAGGCCGCGCATTCAAAGCAACGTAGCGTGGTGGAAGTGAGTGTGCTGTGGAATTGAAGGCCCGCCCCCGCGTACAGCTGAGGTGGCCCCCTACGAGCCCCCTACAACCCCGCTACGAGCCCCTATGGCCGTCACGGCGCAAGCCTCAGTCGCGACCGCACCACCGGAAGCCCGTGCAGGAAACCCTAACTCCGCACGGAGCGGCAGCGGCAGTCCTCCCTGCAAACCCTAATGCGACCTGCGAGGCTCGCCATTATCCCAATTACACGATATTTCATCGTTTCGTGAAAGAAGTTGTGTACATTGGAAAGTACCTGCTGGACGGCACCTTCCTTTGGAATGCCCTCATGCCTTGGAGGCAATGTTTGAAGTGGGAGAGCATCCTGGATGGTGTGGCGAGAGCTGCGTCGAAGGATTCCTCCAGCAGTACTTCTTTGTGGAGTCTTCAGAGACTGACCTTCTAGATTGGTACATATATGCCCACAGACAAGACTAGTGAGCAACGAAGCCGCCTCAGAGTCTTCCGCCGGGACGACAAACGCCTCCTGGCAAGGCTCCGCAAATCGTACCACCCTACGACGCAGTGGCACTTCACAGTATACAGCCATATTGGTGAGGAACGTGTACACTCTATGGTATAAGGTGGTGCGCCCTCAACTCATGAGACACAGAAGATAGTAGTCATGGGCAATGTGGTCACCTCTGTCATTGTGGGCCAGCCCTTGAACACGTGGGGAAAGTCCTAAGCTTGGACTCTGGTCGTACGGACTCCTGTTGTCGATGATGTCACAATGGACATCCAGCCTGTCATTTTCGTGTTGAAGAATATGTCTTCTTGTACACAATGCTATCACTTACAACATACTCTGTGAGGACTTCGGATGAGGCATGTGCGGCTTGTGTTTATACAAACTCAAGTTGACGTCATTGTTGACGTCACTTTTGACATCCTCTTTGACAGTCAATATAGGGCTCGAAGTGCCATCAATGGAAATTTACATTTCGATCCTTGGATGACATAGTATGGGCCTAGAAGTAAAACAATGAACTCATTTCCAGTAATGCTTGCATTGCGAAAGGCACGCTCATTGTGAAGGAATCTTAACGCACGTCTTTAGTTGTGATTTGAAGATCGAGGTTGTTCTACAATGACGGAACTTGGCCATGGAAGCAATGTGCGTTGTATGTCACAGTCACATTTGTATCATTCTGAACCTAAACACTCTTTAACACTTGGTTGCGACCTTGTATTCACTTCGTAGATGGCATGGCGTCTCAATTCCCAAACCCGCCGACAAGGTGCAACTATCCGTATTTTAGAAGACGGACGCACGTTATGGAACATTCCACTTGGTGACTTGATTTTGCACACTGAGTTGAGAGTGGCCACAGAGGAAAACATTCGATCCTTCAAGTGTCCCTGCAGGGATTGCAAGGGCGGTTTACAAAAAACCATTCAGGTTATTCGCCGGCACCACGGAGAGGTTGGTCGGGATCCATTTCTCACAAAATCCTTACTGGGTGGAGACCCCCCCGAGGGCTATCCACGGCGGGGAATGTGGGTAGAGGACATTGCTTATGACGATGATGTCATTGACAATGCTCCCTCTGACATTGAGCCTGACATCAACAACAACGTCGCACAGCCTGAAAATGCAGGGCAAGCTGATTCAGAGCCCCACATCCCTTTAGATGCATATCACGAAGTCCACCAGCAGGTCCTTGAGGCATTGGACAGAGGAGACGCACTCCACGGAGAGGCTGAAGGTAGTGTGGAGTTTCCCGACAACGATGACGTTGGTGGTGATAGTGTGGACGGATTGATGGACCTTTACAGACAAGCTACTACCTCGTTGTACAATGGATCAGGGACAAGTGTTGTCTCAGCCACCATCATAATTATGAACATGTGTACGGTGTTTCGGGTGAGCAATAGGTTTAGTGATGAGTTGTTCCGGTATTTGTCTGTGGACTTACTACCAAGAGGTAATCAGCTGCCGGGATCCCATTACGAAGCACAAAAGACCATTAGGAAATTAGGCTTGCATTACAACAACGTGCATGGGTGTCCAAATGGTTGTATCCTTTTTGAAGATGAATATTCATCATTGGAGATTTGTTCCCATTGTAGTAGCTCCCGGTGGATGGATGGCTCCAATAACATTCCCTCCAAGGTCATTCGGCACTTTCCACTCATTCCTCGACTCAAACGAATGTGGCGCTCACCAGAGATAGCTCGGATGTTGACTGGCTACCTCAAGCATGTTAGTGATGACGGGATCATGCATTCAGTTGTCGATAGTCCTGCCTGGAAGCACATTGACACAGACGTTGCATTCGGCACCTTCAGCTCTGAGGTGCGAAACATGCGGCTGGCTCTAGCTTTAGATGGTGTGAATCCATTCAAGTTGAACAACAGTAATTGGTCGACTTGGCCAGTGCTAATTCTAATATACAACTTTGAGCCTTGGTTAGTGACCAAGAAATTTTTCATTTCACTATCCATACTAATTTCGGGAAAGCACTCACCTACATCTAAAGGCGTTGGTGTCTTCATCCGTCCATTGCTAAAGGAGCTCGAAGAATTATGGCAAGGTGTTCCAGCCCTTGATTTCTCCCAAGTAGAAGGGAATTGCAATTTCACCTTACGCGCTGTATTGATGTGGACGATCTCAAATTTTCCGGCCTTGGGCCTCATATCCGGCTTGTGCTGTAAGGGATACAAGGGTTGTCCTTGTTGTGGAAAAGACACCGATGCAAGGATGGCTAAAATGGGAGACGTTCTTCCTAACAGGAGAACAAAGGGCTCAAAGATTGTGTATGGTGGTGTTCGTCGTTATTTACCTCGGCATCACCCTTACCGACGCAATTTGAGGTTTAATGGTCGAACGGAGCCTTATGATAGGCCCCGGAAACAAACCACCGAGGAAACCATCGCATATGCAGCGTGGCGGCAATCGTACTTGGATCTAGGAGGGAGAGAAAACGGGCCTGATGACCCAGTTCATGTCACTAGGGTGAAGCACCTGTGTCCTCTGTCCCAGTTGCCGTATTGGAAGGTCAGTGGGTTTCTAACCATCTGTATGTCACAGTTGTTATTCCTGACGTCTATTGGGACATTATGGTTGACATTATATCAGACATTGGGAGTAACGTAGTTGTCACTGCCTTGGATGAACAACACTCTGTTTTGAGAAGTGAAGAGCACGTCAGCACTTGAAGAGTACATGCTTGACAGTAGTGGTACACATGTTTTGGAACTCTGCTTTCTTTTCTTTAATTCCCAATTTTTTTTTTGCTTGTGGCAGCATCTGTTGGAGCCTCACATCTTGGATGTCATGCATTGCGAAAAAAATATGTGTGAAAACATAGTCAAAACTTTATTGGGCATGAAGGACAGTGCTGGAAGTAGAGTAGATGCAGAGGAATTAGGCATTCGAGAAGAGATATGGCTACAACCTCCACGACGGCAAAATGATCAATACTACATGCCACGTGCACCTTTCATACTCACACCAAATGAGCGCAAAGAATTTGTAGCCATTGTCTCAAACATTCGGACCCCTACAAACTATGTGGGTAGCATTTACAAGCGCTTAGAGGACGGGAAGCTGCAATATATGAAGACACATGATTATCATGTCCTCATGCAACAAGTGAGGGAACCACCTACACTCCTTTCTTGGTGTACACGTCAATGTCGACAATATCCAACAATTCAATAACTTTGTTTGTGTGCGTCCACATGTTTTGCAGATTCTTCCCATTGCGGTTCAGAACATATTAGATGAGAGGGTCCGCCTAGCTATTATTAAAATGAGCAGGGTTTTCCAAAGGCTATGTGCAAAGGAGGTGCGACCTGATGACAAGGAAGACATGATGCGCGATGTTGTCATGGCGACATGCGAGATTGAGAAGGAGTTTCCGACAACGTTCTTGAACATCATGTCTCATTTGCCTGTGCACCTAGTAGAGCAACTTTTCACTTGCGGTCCTGTGCATTGCCGGTGGATGTACCCAATTGAGCGATATATGAAAACACTCAAAGACTATGTGCGGACGTATGCACACCCCGAGGGTAGCATTGCTGAAGGCTATCGAATGGATGAGACGTTAGGATTCTACACAGAGTACATGCAGCAATATGGAGCAACAACGCAACGGGTGTGGGATGCTACCGAGGAACCCATCATGACTGATGAAATTATTTCAAGCAAGAAGATGCAAAAGCGGAAAATGTCCAATGAGTTTCGCAACAACGCGCATGCCTTCGTCCTAGACAACGCAGCGTGCTTAGAACCATGGCGGGAGTGAGTGCTCTTTTCAACCTTCTTGACATTGTTTCCCTGGAGTTTACTATGAGATCATATTTGTACTTCTGTTGTCTAGTGACCTGGACGATAATGTGCACAATGTCAGAGATCATGTCTTGATAAACATTTATTATAACGTTTCAGCTATATACGTGTTCGTGTCGACGTCACAGTGAACATCTCTGTCAATGCATAAAACTTGCAGTCCACGTCAAAACATATGGTACCTTCACAATGCTTCTTCACTGTGCCTTGGCATTGTAAGCGTCGTCTAACAATGCATGATCTGAATGCCTTGTAGGGAGTATGTGTTAGCGAGAGGCCTCATCTGGGAAGAAAGGGAGGCCTTTCGAAGACAATTTCGGCGTCAACATCCGTCAGTGCCAGTGCGGTATCCCAGCGAGCTCTCCGATTTGCCTTCGTTTGCATTGTGGCTGAGTGAAAGAGTTCAGAGTCTGCGACATGCTGGTGAACATGTTGACCCCGATGTTGTAGAGTACGGGCAACCTCCTGAGCGGTATGCAGTCTCACATTGCCAAATGTATGCGTTTGGCATGCACCTCCGTGTTCGTAGTGCAGAGAGGGGCTGTGTCACATGCGACTCCGCAATTGTGGCCTCATTCACTGAGCAACTGCATTGGGGGCTTCTCAATGGGCGACCCATAGAGAGAACCAATGAGTGCGTGGGGTATATTCAGGAGATATTGGAGTTGGACTACCGAAATCATTGCACGACAGTGCTGGTGTGCGATTGGGTTCGATCAAACGAAGATGTTCGATATGCAAACATCCGCAAAGACCAATATGGGTTTACAATAGCAAACTTCACTCGCATGGATGGCAGAGTCCACGCTGACTCTTTTGCTTTCCCATTGCATTGTCAACAAGTATTCTTCTCCAATGATCCGCACAGGCAAGGTTGGAAAATTGTGTGTCGCACAGATGTCCGGGGCAGACGTGGGCAGCTACAGGTGAACCAACCTATGCCTACCATAATTAATGTTGGCAGTGACACAGACTTCCCCGGTTTGCAACCTCAGTTGGTAGACGTGGAGCCTCAAAGGCAACCGGCCGAAGATGGTGGCACATACATTTGATCGTGGATGCGGTTTTGAAGTGAGTAGGAGAGAGATGGACGGCAGTAGGCAAATGGAGGCTAATCTGTTATGAAACGGCCGCTACACACTCATTGTCGATGTTGACATTGCACATGATGTGCGAATGGATGTCAAGGAGGACGCCCATTCTAACACGCTTGTTGAAAAGGACGTTGGATATAACATTCCAATGGACACATTTAAACCAAGGTCGCAGGCACGCTCGCTCGAATTGGGGCACCTTCCATTCTGAATGTTCTTTTCTTTACAGTAAAAAAGTTTTTTGTTTCCTTCCCATGGAGTTCTGAGGTGAAAGTTGCATGGAGAATGTCTCAAACACCATATTTGCTGTTGCCTTCACCCCAGAACCAGGTCTAGGTACTTGCATGTGCTAGCCCAAGACCTTCTCATAGATCTTAGGAAGATTGTTTAGTGGAGCATGGTGATGCAATGGAAGAAGTCGTCTATGCATTGAATAGAAGGATTATCAATGTCTTGTATAGAATGGAATGTCACACCCCATGTTCCGTAGTAGTGAGAGGAGTTGTACTTGTAATTATTGTATTCTACCATATTCTAAGAGTGGAAAATAGTAATGAATCAGATTGGGTTGAGTACATAATGTGCTCTATATTTTTCTGTAGGTAGAGATCTCCCCACCTAGAAGCCAATGGAATGAACTTGGCCGGAACACCCCCATGTTGTCCCCATTTAATTTTCCTCCCAACTCCCTAAATCTGAAAAGCAATAGAAGGAATGCACTATGGAGTGACAGCACACAACACTGAATACACGTTCGTAAAAAATTAGGAGTACTTTCAAGTGGACATGAAGTACTTGAAGTATATAAAGTACCTTGGTGGAAGTACCATTAGAACTTAAGGAAACTTTAAATGGATGCTTGTACATTCTTGCCATTACAAAATAACATACTTATAGACAATAGTTTCTTAATGAACATCTTCATTTGAACTTGAGTTTATTGGAAGTGCATTTTAGTGTGTTAACACAATTTCTAGTTTTTCATGTCACTTCGAACCTTAGAAAACTTATATGCAAATTCTACTTCCTACAGTAATCTCACTATTGGGATTAGTGCAATTGAAAGCTATCCTGGAGGTATTAATAATGTAAATTTGCCTTGTATCTTGATGTTTCTCCTATTTATGAATTTTTTGAAAATGAGAATGAAGTGCCACATGGGAATTTTTTCCCTTAGATTCTCAACTCCATTTTCCAACATAAAGATTTAAAGTTCATAACTCTGTAGTACCCAAATTTCAGATTAAGATTAATATTCCAAGTCAAATATTTTAACTGTACAATGCATTAAAAGATAAACGAAGCCAAAAAAAAAAAAAAGTTCCTTGAAGTTCCTAGATTGTGGGAATTTTCCACATTAGCATTTAATGCAAACCATGCCACAGTACATAATATTAATTCATAATTTTTTTAAAATAAAATTGTAATTTTTAAAAAAAAATTAACATTTTCAATTATAAGAAAGTAATTAAAATTATTTGACAGCAATGCCTAATTCGAAATTCTTAGGCAACAAAGGGAAATTGAACAACCTTGAAATGCCCCTCCCTTGCCTTCAAAAATCTCTTTAGTAGTGTTGAAGAACTTGTGTTTTAAAATTTGAAAACAAAGAGTGGAGATGAAGTTGAAAGTTTAAAACTACCCTGAAGTACCATAAGTAATTCTTCACGAATAGAAGCAAGGAAAAAAGTCAAACAAATATTCAAAATTTTGGAGATTTAAGCAGTAGCCATGCTACAGTATGTGAATGTAGTGCTTTACTCATAAAAAATTGAACGTAAATATTATTTTTTGTGTCTTTTTCCTCCGCAAAAGATAATACCCATCTGACTTCCACATTCCAATAGATATTGTAATTATAGTTCTACTATGACCAAGAAGCCCTTGCATAGTATATATATTCTATCTTTGTACAAACTAATGTGCTTTTTGTATCATTCATTTGGCCTGTACAAAGTCATTTGTAATTATTTTGCAAACCTAACACACTTTTATTGTTGGTAAAGTACTTTGTAGAGGATGGATGAAACACTAAATTGGATTAGAATGTGGTAGAATAGCTTCTCTACATAGATACCTACCAATTGGATCAATTGAGAAGTGAAAATAATGTTTATTTTATCTAAGAAAAAGTACGTTATATAAATACATCTTGAAAAAGTACTTTTTTGACGTACTTTGTAGGGGGGTGTAATGTGCTTTCACCCCAATTTTTTGGAGAGAACCCCCGAGCCCGAACGCAATGGAATGAACTTGGCCATAACCCCCCCATGTTCTTTCCATCTAAATTTTTTCCCAACTCCCTAAATCCAAAAAGCATTGGGAAGAATTCATTGTGGGGACTTCAAATTACTCCCAAATTGTTTGGGCCATCCACGAACCCCCAATGGAAAGCACTTCTTCGCACTTCCCATACTACCATTCACCCCCATATTGGGGGGACCCCCAAGCCCCATTCCAATGGAATGAATTTGAACTGGACACCTCTATATTCTCCCCATTTAATTTTCTCCCCATTTAATTTTATCCCAACTCCGTAAATCCAAAAAACATTGGAAGGAATTCACTATGGGGACTGCAAGTCACTCTCCATTTTATGGGGCCTAATTTGCAATTTCAAAGCCAATGGAATAAGGACACATTGATCCCAACACTTCCAAGTAATCCCCATTTTTTGTTCTCAAAACCCGTCTCCAAATAATATTGCGTAACTTCACCTCTGTGATAAGGTTATCCCAATGAGTCTCCATTTTTATTTCCCATCTTTCATGTTTTAGGACCTAAAATATTTAATTCTGTACATCCTTTTTATTTTAGCATACCCTAGACTTGTAACACCAAAACACATTTCTTGAGTCATTACATGTGTTTATGTCACTTTCATCCTACCTTGTACCCATGACTTCACATCCTCCCAGAAAGCCTGAAATTTTACACCCTGGAGCTCTTTCCTGTACTGATCAGGTGTTTTCCCTGTACGGCAGCACCCCCCCTGCCCTCTCAGTGCCAGCAGTGCACCTGCCCGCAGTGAAAGACGCGCCAGTGGCTGACGTGGCCGATTCGTGTTTTTTTGGACGTCATCTGAAACGTCCTTTATTTTTTTGGACGTAGTGATAAACACGTCCGTTCAAAGTGACATCCCTATATTTCCTGACGTCTATTATGACATTTCAGATGACATCACAAAAAATTGTCCCTGAACTGCGCGTTCGTCCAAAAACGTAGTGACGTCAAAAGTAACGGTGATGTCACAACGTAACGCAGAGAAAAACACGGGTTTCTTATAGTGAGGATAAAGAGATGTGCAATGTGTCACTGCCACCACCTCCAATGAATGCAGTTTTAGCAATGCCTTTATCTTCTATTTTGAACGTGCAAATGGACAATGCCACTAGTGACAACACGAACATATATGTTTTTTGTTTCTGGTCTCTACTTGTTGCTAGTAAGATCTTCAGAGAAGTGTATGTCAACTTTATGATTGTTGGTTACACACACGACAACATTGACACATTGTTTAAAAGATGGAGCATACTGTTGAAGAAGGAAAACTTTCCAACAATCCCGACGCTCATGAAGTCATTCATGGATATTGAATCCATTCCTACTATCCCTCACCTCATAGAGGAGGTGCTTGATTTCAAGCGTTTTATTGCAAGAAAATGAATGGATGGTGATGAAATCCTTGTGGGGCACATAAGACCGCAACAAGTGAAACTTTACCTTGACTCTACTAGATGCCTAGTCATGAAGTACAAGTTGAAGTGCACGAATGAAAACTAGTTAGGCAGGCATGGTCAAGCTATTAAGTTGTGGAAAGAAGACGATGAAGGACAAAGTCTATGGCCATGTGGTGTGCCTTTGCTAGTACCACTCAAGTCAATGAAAGGTGTCAATGACATTGTCAAAGGTTTATCAGGATTCATAAACTATTGGGACAACTTATGCAAAGTAGATGTGAGTGGAGAACATCGTAGGCGCTATGAGAATGTGGTGCACTATTGGCATAGTGTGAAGGCAACTCTTCAAGAGTCGCTTCCTGTTTCTAGTGCTCTAAAAGACGGTTTCTAGCCAACTACTCGTATTCGAGCGACAGAAGTTGATCATTTAGACGAAGATGGCGAAGATCTTGAGGAATATGGAGAAGATGAGCCTTATGTTGGATCCTGGAGAAATCATCCACAACCATTGTGACATCTCATACTTTTGATTTTTTTTCATTTACCTTTTGAGTGGAACAGAAACTAGAAACAGGTATCCGAATCCAACTAAAGGGAGGGAGATAAATCAAAAATAGTCACAAGAGAACCTTACGGAACTAATCCGGTTCTAGGTAGAAGCGGACCGGATTGGATCTCCAACCGGAAGGAAATTCCAACCGGATTCTCCTTGACCGGATTGGAGAGAACCGGATGACAAGGACCAGACCGGATGTCCGACCTCTCATAATGACCAATCCAAGGCATCAGGACTATATAAGGCCTGACCCTGCCCATTTTCAGGTCTCTTGTTTTTACATGTTGTCGTTTTCCTGTCTTAGTGCCTGAGCTTTTCCGTTTGCGGCGACGAGGAGCGGAGAATACGAGAGGGCCCGGTAGTGAGTGAGAGGTGTGAGACAGAGAGATCACCTCCGGCCACGAGTGGATGAGATTGGAACGCGAGCGGATACGGAACATTGAGAGGCTGAGAGTATGAGCGCGTAAAGAGGTTGGTTTGCAGGTGGAGCGGAAGACTAGAGTGTGAGCGCTCCCTCGTTAGGTCAGAAGAGAGTGAATCCGGGTAGAGACACCCTCATGCCGCGGCTGAACCGTAAGAGACCAGGCTCTAGCACCCCACTTCCGAGTGCAGTGAAGTTGAGAAAGGTAGTTCTAGTCATGCCAACCAAGGAACTGAAACAGGGAGAACTCAGGGAGGACTTAGCATCCATGGGTTGTCAAGGATTAGCCTTGAAACCTTGGGGTTTCAAGGATGAGAGAATGATTAGGGAGCTTCTGGGTGGCGTATCGAACGAGTTTGATAACACCCTGAGAGGGAATCCGGTTCAGTGGACCGAGGATTTGTGGCGAGCCGTCTACGGATTCTGGACGGGAGGACTCGGGCTTGCCAGTTGGAAGGATGATTACATCCAGGGCAAGTTCGGAAGTGTCATGAATCCAAAGGATGGCTACGCGGTAGAGGACTATATCGATGACCGGGAGCGTCGCCTGTTGCAATTCCTCGTTCCGGTCCTGCATCTAGAAAAGCCGACCAAGGTGACCATCACCCTAGGTAACACAATCTTCAGAGCACTGTGTGGAAACCGGAAAGTAGACTAGGGCCGGATCTTCTTCGATCTGGTGTCCCAGCTTACTACAAGAGTGGAGAAAAGTAGGGCTACCCCACTGTGCCCTTACGTGTACCACCTCTACCAACAACAGGAACTGTTGACAGAAGTGGAGATGAAGGTTTGGAAGGCCCAGGAGCAGACCATGAAGTATGGTGAATCCGAGTCTGACCAGGAAGTGAATTCCGGGAATTAAACCGAGGAGGAGGAGGAAGAAGAGGAAGACGAAGAGGAGGAACTGCAGTTCACTTCCAAGAGGCAGAAGACCACGCCGACTCGGAATCAAAGAATGCCTCCGGTTTAACCCCGGCCGCGCAAAGAGGAGGCTCCAGCCGGACCGGATGTGCCATCTGGATCGAAAACCAGAGATCCGTTTGACGAGTTGGTTGGGATCCTCTGCGGAATCCGGGCGGATTGGAAAATCAAGAAGCGGACGATCGGGGAGATCGCGGAATTGATTGGAGCGGATCCGGACAATCAGCTACCACTCCGGATAGCTAAAAGTGTCATCAATCCGGATGAGCTCCGGAAAATGAAGGCAGAAAGCAAGCGGCAGCATGATGAGGTTGACACCTTCAAAGCCGAGCTTTTCGCCTTGCTCGAGAACGCCACCACGACAAGGGAGATGGCGGAGGAAATGAAGAAGCTGGCCGCAGAGGTGAAGGATGTGCTCGGAGGACTCGGAGCCGCAATCACCAAGGCGCGCTTGTTCGAAGAGGAGGTGCACAAGGAAAAGAAGATATCCGGAACAAGGGTGGTGCACATCCTCACCGATTTTGAGGAGCAGATGGAGAAGCTCCTGTCCAAGGCTCGGAAGTCAGCGGACCGGATTGTGGAAAGCAGCCAGAAGCTGACAGAGATTCTGGTCCGGTTCTCTGAACTTTCACTTCCGGACTTATTTCCGGAAGAGGCAGCTCAGGAACTGGGGAAGGACAAGACACCCCAGTCCAGCAAGGCACACAAGAAGACGCCCTCAACCGGACCGCAGCCGATCAACTTAGATTCCTTGGAAACTAAGGAAGATCGCCTAGCTCCACACTCTATGGGAAACGGAATCGGAATCTAACTGAAGTGTTCGAGCAGTTGGAGAGACCTGACGAGAGTCCTACCATCGGATCTCAAATATACGAGGCCGAATAGGAAGTGTTGTAGAAGTAGGAGTTATAAAGCAGGAACCGGATTGATAGAGTATGAACCGGAATAGAATCCGGTTAGAATAAGGTAGAACCGGATTGTCAGCGCCTTCAGAAGCGAAAATCGTGTATTTACTTTTTGCTTTTTGTATATAAAACAATCTCTGAGCTGGAGACTGGGAGAGTTCTTTTGGCATTTCTTTGCGTACTTTCCATTGATCTAGCTTTGTGTGTTTTTCCCGAGTATTGGCAGGAGTACACGGAGTTGGAGTAAGAGGATATGTACGGGTGTGTTGGTAGAGTTCTCCCTTTGATGTGTCTTTCCGGTTCTAAGTACATGTGAGTGGGTCATGAAGAATTAGGAGTGGATTCCAGATCCTCAACATCTGCAGAAGCTTTGCATTCCGGGTAAGAAAGTCGTTGATTAGGCTAGGTGGATAGGGAGGGATTCCTTAGCTATGCTAGAACTCTTGGGTAGAAAATCCGGTTGAGTATCCTGACTCCTGTGAGGTCTTACCACCGTTGTTGGTAAACGGAAGAGCTTGGTAGAGGTTGGAACGGAAAGGTGCACTTGTAGCCACCTAACTTCGTACGGAACGGATTCAGCATCAAGGTCGTTGTAGTATGAGAGAATCGTGCGGGAGGTCTTTGTGTGACCTGTGATCCGGATTGCTATCCGGATTGCTGTGAAGGACCAAACCAGATTCGGGTTAGTTAGGGGATTAGCAGATAGGAGAGTGGGTCTTCAGCCACTATAAGTCACGGAAGAAGTGGTGGGCCTATCACTTTCAAAAGCAAGCAGCGAACCCTCTGATGGTAAAACAGAGGCAAAACTAAACCGGGTATGGAAGGGTGGACCGGAACAGATCCGCCTAGGAGGACACTTAGGACCAAAAGTTATAGGGCCCTAAGTTGGGAAGTCAGTCAATAAACCGGAAAACTAGTGAAATCGGAATTAGGATAAACTCTAGTCGTAGTCTTCATGTGGGTTTTTGGATGTTCCGGTTTTCAGAGGTAGAACCGAAAATTAGAATTTAAGGGATAATTGGGCTTAGCTCCTTGTTAGGGTTAGCTACTTCACAGGATCTTGTGGGTTCGATCTTTAGGGTCATTTTGTTATGCTCTAGAGTGATTTTTGTGAGTATAATAAGGAAATTGCTTACTCTGTGCTGCGACAACCATCCTTTAAGGTGGCTCGAGATTTATACAAAGGGTATTTTGTTTCAATTCGCCTTGTAGATGGTGACAGCAAACCAGTTTGGATTGCCAGAGCATTGTCTGATCCAAATTGTAACCCCAAGAAACCAAACTGTGTACTCATTTAGTACTTTCAGCCAACATCACGTAATTAGAAAATTCAAGACTTTTATGCAAGATGGGATAGTGATAGAGGTTTGCTTTGGAGGGTTGATGAAATCGAAGAACTTGTGTGGGAGACAACAAACGTTTTGATTACAATATAGAAGTCTCAAAATAGAAGAGGTACTCGCCAATGCAGAATCAAGATCCCTACAGTTCAAATCGAAATCATCAACCAAAGTTTGGCTTCATATACATAATATGGAGAAATCATGTACATACATCGGATGCATTTTAACTATGACATTTATATAGAAGATATTGTTTTTTTCTACATCTTATATTAAGTTATTTTCATTGCATAAGTATTGGACACTTAATATTATAATAGATGATAGTCATTTCAGGTTTTTTTAGAAGATATAGGTTTTAGTTGATTGATTTTATTTTATTGCTTGATATTACATGAATGTTTTTAAGTGTATGTTTTGTGTTTACAAAACAATGGAATTTAAATATAGTTTTAATATAATTTTTAAAATATTCTTGAGCTTTATTTTTTCTATTTTTTAATTCATTTGTTTATTTGTTTATCACTAAATATATTTTATTTGAAATTACATTGCTATTGGAGAAAAAAATGTAGTGGATATATCCACTATTTATTTGGTTAACATATAAAGCACTTGTCACATTTCCGATAGAGGGCCAGTTGGTTGTTACAACTTTCCTGCTTGCAAAGCTCACTTAGCAGCACCAAGTCATGTTCTTTCTCTCATGCGCTCATACAAACCCAATGTGAATCGAACCCGAACCGCTTCAATGAGATGAACAACCCCTTATAATCAACCGTCACTATTAGAAAATGGTGTTCAAGTCAACAAAAATTTAACAATTTTTTATTGATTGAGATACTATATTGACCATTTTAATAATTTTTCCTTAATTTGAACAAGCTAACAAAATGGTCACTAAATTTTTGTGGATTCAAATAATACAACGTTCAAATCAACAAAAAAGTTAAGACTTTTCTATTAAATAAACATGCCTCTCACATGTTGGTGATGTAAGAGAGGTGACTTTGGTGACATACAAGAAGAAAAGACAAGCTCTTTATACAAATGGGGTGATAAAAGGTTAAAACAAACCATATGGGATATGTGAATTATTCATAGTCTTAATTCACATATCCCATATGGTTTGTTCTACTTTCTATTACCCCATTTCTATAAAAAGATTGTCTTCTCTATTCTTCTATCACCAAAGTCACCTCTCTTTTATCACCAAATACTAACTTCTAAAAGACTTATCTCTTAAATTAATTGTAAAATTCAACTTTCTTCTAATTAAATTGTAAAATTTAATTTTTGGTTTTGTTTATGTGTTGTTTGTAGTCTACATGGCAGTTTGTACTGAGCTGATTATTGTCTTGCCATGTGGCAGCCATTCATAGACCAAATTTTAAAATGAATTAATATTATTATTTTTCTGATTTGACGACTATAACAAAATGGACAACAGATTTTTGTTAGGTACTCTCCAAGACAACGCAACCATGGATACAAACGCCCTCAACCTTTTTTTGTTAATTTTTTATTGACATGGTCACTGTATTTCTACTAGTGCATAGAGCTTATGACTTGGTGTTCAAAAGATGTCATTCTCTTCACTTATATGAATCAAAACATTTATCCTAAAACAAACTACATGTATTTGAACAATTCATCATTCAAAAGACTCTCATTTTAATGGAAATTGTACATTACAACTAGCAAAGTTAGTGTTTGCCCGCCTAAACTAGCTAACATTACAATTCACTTTTTAGGGCCTAAACGGACAATATTATTATGAAAGGCCCCAAACCTCTCAAAATATTGAATATAGTGTTTGAAGCACCTTTTCAAGGCTACAAGTCAAATGCCAACGTTGGAATAGAAGGACTATATTGTGGTTATTCATAAGCTGATTGACCTAATTTGCTGTGATTTTGTTGACCAACAGAACATTGTCTTTGGGATCGACAGAAAGGGCTATGAAAATGAACTTAGGAGTTTCAAGAATGGAAAGGGTCAATTCACGAAGTAGGTGAGAGGAAAATTTGACACATGCTTTGCAAAGGCAGTTGAATTCTTCAAGTAAAATAGGGTACAAATATTGCACCTATTCGCTTTTTTTTTTGCCTCGACTTGGTCTGGCCTTTGGAAAATGACGCCTCTTTTTGTCCCAACGACTTTGGCTATAAGAGAATGGAGTGATGAGACCAGAAATATCTTCAATGAATTGATGGCATTATTGCCACCATCGGCTGGCTTTAATGAGGTTGGCATGGCGTTGGCCACAAAAGTGTTCTGAAAATGCTTGAATGACTCAAGCATTGAGGCCAACGAAGCCATGAATAGCGACGTCCTCAATCATCCAAGAAATGATAGATCGGCGAATGACAAGGCTGAAAATTTGTTGAAGACGGTGGGGAAGGGCTTTGGAAGGAATTGCAGCAAGTGGGAGGCGGTCCATGGTCAGCTACCAAAAAAATAGGAAAAATGTGACTTTAAAAAAAAGTGGTGACAAAAAAAAAACATTTATTTAAAAAAATAGAGGAGAGAAAGACAAATTCAATGGTGTCATCCAATGTTCAATCACATACTGCAATTAAAAGATATAGGCGTCATAAGTTTGAATTTGAATTCAAGCAGCAGGAACCACGGAGTATATCTCCCCCCCCCTGCGTAGAAAGCTCTTCACTTCTCTTCTTTTCATAGTATCTCCAAGGCCGCCACCGGGGAGCTCTCCACCTCTCTGCACAAACTCTCCAAGGCAGTCACCAAGCAAGGGAAGAATGGAGCAAGCAAGCAAAAAAGAAAGTTTCTCATGGGAGGCAAAAATTGGAGTTTCTTAGGGAAGGACCAAAAAATGACGTCGGGAGGTGAAAATTTCAGTTTTTCAAGGAAGGGCCAAAATTTGTTGGCGGTCAGCGGAAATTAGAGCATTCCAGGGAAGGATTAGGATTTGATAGCGGAAGTGAAGTGCCCCAACACTATTTACACATAAGTTGAAAAATAGTGTTGGGGATAAAAAACAGGGAACAACACTAATTATCATCCAACTCTATTTACCAATTTTAGTGTAGTGGGAGCATGTTCCATATAAAGGGCATCTAAAACTTTTATTTATATATCAATTCCAAAATATTCTTCCAAATGATACTTTACACTAATTTTTCTCAAATTGTCACTTTTGGATAACACTTTGTATCTTTAGGTGTTAACCTTCAATGAATGTATAGCTAAAAAGTGATTGATAAATGATTATAAGAAAAAATATGAAAAACAAAAAATGAACCTATTCAAAAAAAAAGTTGATAATTGGCTAACTATCTCAATGATAGGCCCCATTCATGTAGGCTTAAGACACATGTATTTGAGCCTCAAACCAAGATGGATGACTTTCTAGAATTCTATGCAAATGAAGAATATACCTATTGATTCAAAAATCAAATCATATTTCACAAGGTACCTTCAAATACTATCTTATGCTTTTGAGTTTAAAACTAAGGATCCCTTTTCAGCTAAGCCAAAAGGGATCAATGGAAACAAAAATGGGAAAGATCACAATAATGTATTCCCTTCTCCGACCAAGTCTCTAGATCAATTCTTGTCTTTGTTTGAAATGTAGTGAAAGAAGATAGTGTGCTCATAAACTAACCCTTCCAGGTCTGATTGGCCCTTTTAATAAGTTTTACGTGCCATAAAATATTTTCCCTTATTTTTCACTTGAAAAAAAATTGATGCTATATCTAATACGAGTGGTTTTATATTTATCAGAGCATTTATGAATTACTTATGAATTTCAAAAGAATTATTAAGTAGGCACCTATTCTTGATCATAGGCCTTGCAAAATCCACATACGCACAATCTCATAAAAAGATATGGCTTGACTCAAAACAAGCATTACGGCATTCAAAAAGTAACATACAAGGTTCCTAAATGCAACCCTTACTAAACTTAAACTAACCCTAAACTCTTTGAACATTTATAAGAAGGCAATTGGGCAACCAATTCTCATTTAGAAAAATTAAGTAGACACACCCTAGTTTTGAAACAAACCCTCCTTGCCTCTTACTCCATTCATTGGAAAAGTATGAACCAATATTTAAGAAATCTAAGTATACTCTCACATTGTTGGCAATCCATTTTGTACTCACTTACTGTCCATTTTAGAGCTTCCAACAAGGACTTCTTGAAGACGAGGATCTTTATCACCACCAATTCCTTGCCTCTAGTTGCTTGGCTTGCAAATGCAATACAACCTCATCCAATGACATCTTTTCTAATAACTCTGAAAAGGGCACAAGAACCAAACCAAGATCAATGACTTTCAAGAACACTATGCAAATGAAGAATACATCTATTGATTCAAAAATCAGATTATTATATTTGATAAAACACCTTCAATTGGTGATAGGTCTCCAACTTTCAGGTTCAAAATAAGTATCCTTTTTCAGCTAAGCCAAAAGGGATCATTGCAAAACAAGAATGGGAAACATCATGATAATCACCGGCCATCACTGGCCAAGTCTCTCGATCAGTTCATGTCCTTCTCTGAAATGTGGTGAAATACTTCATTTGCTCTGCTTCCAAATGCAATACGACCTCATCCAATGACATTCTTTCTAATAACTCAAAAAACGACACCTCAACATGGTCCCAACCCCACATGTCGAGTGCTGAAAAGGTTGCCAGGGCCCAGATGTCTTCTGCACTCAAGCGCACTCCACTGTTGTTAAATTCGAGGTACTCCAGACTCCAGCAGCCTCTCAAATCTAGCAATCTCTTCAAACTAGAACACCTTGAAACATTCAAGCTTGTCAATGCAAGCAAGGTTTCCAACTTCTCCAAGCTTGTCAGCTCAAGGCATCTGCCAAGGTTGATCGACTCTAACTTGTCATAACCATTGAGAACGGGTAACTCAGTCAACAAAGTGTCAGAGCAACGCAACTCCCTAAGTTGCGTAAGGCGTTCCAAGCTTGGTAACCTCCTGATTGGGGTTGGGGAAATCCACAAAACTTCCAAGTGTATGAGGTTGTGAAGATCTGGTAATTCAAGGTTCCCTACCACACTACTACACTTATCTAGATCGAAGTATTGTAATGCCATCAAGTCACCCAACTCAGGCAACCGTAATAGACTTGGGGCTTCACTTATTCTCAGTCATTTTAACCTTGTCAACGAGCGCATGCTAGATATGTCCGTAACCTCTGGCAAATTATGAAGGTCGAGTGCTTCCAAGGCAATGAAGCTACCAAACCACGGCATCACCGTAGGCTTGATACTTTCCATTTTCAGCCGTTGTAAATGCCTCAGCAAGTGTAAATTGGGCAACTTGTCAATTGCAAAACCGCGCACAACAAGTTCCTCCAACTGCATGGAGTCGTTCAACCCAAGCAGCTTGTAGAATCCATTCCACCTTACATTCAACCGTCGTAGATTTGTAAGCTTGTGCACGTCAGGAGACTGCGTGAGTTGGTTACAACCTTCAACAACGAGTTGTTGCAACAAAACCACATCGCCCAGACCAGGACAGTGGCATAACGAACTACAACCAAACAACAATAGCTCTTGCAGGGAAGCCATTTGTGAGCTCAATCCAACCAACTGTTCAACTTCCTTGCATCCGTCAAAGAGAATCTTTCTCAACGATGTCAACTTGCTCAAATCTGGAAATGATACAAGACACGGGCATTCAAGCACGAGCTCCTGTAAGTGAATGCATTGGTCAAGATTCAGTGGCTCTAAACGTTCTGAGGGTGAGCAATCACTGCAACAATTCATATCCAACTGCAAAACCTCAAGCCTTGTCAATTGACCAATTTTCTGGAAACATGGTGCAAAATGAATGTTGTGCATGTCAAGCCATGCAAGACTCCGCAGCTCTCCAAGGCCAATTACCCGGCCTCCACTTTTAAAACCTACATAGCCATCATAACCCCACCTCAGCTGCATGCTTTTCAGGCATTGTAGACCTCGCAAATCCAACACTTCATTCCTTCCAATTAGAAGTTGAAGCACCACAACATTCGAAAACTGATGCCACTTCATTCCTTCTAGAGTTCCCATCCATCGGATTGACTTGTCATATCCATCATCGACATACTTCACGGAGACTCTCTCAACATTGGACCAACAGTTTCCGGATGGTCTCCTCGCTAGGTCAGCAGGGAACGCGGCTTCTCTGTCATACCACACCCAACGTCTAACATCTAGAGCACCCCTCTTCACCTCGGATTTGGCAAACTCAAGATACAAGTCGAGAACAATGACACCATTGAAACCATCACCGACATCTTCAATCAAGGATTTGGCCTTCACAACTTGCAACTGCAAGTATCACATAACACAACACCATGTTGGAAATGCCAAAACACAAAAGGGGCCAAATGGATCAAGAAATTTGGTACTACTTGGTTATGGACAAATTATCAATCAGTAATTTTTCTTTACTATCTTGACTTTGGATTCTTGTATGACCAATTACTTTGCAAAAAAATGTATATAAAGGTAGCATGAAATGGGTTACCAAATTTAACATCAAGAAAGGTAATGGATAGTTACCATGGATTCAAACCAAGATCAAGGAGAATTAGATGGCATGAAATTGAAAAAAACAAATGATTCAAACAATCATGATTCAAAATTCTTACCTGATCTTGAATGAACCTCCCTTCTGACAAGCCGTGCACAATATTTAACCATTTGAAAATACCAAGGCAATCAATATACCCACCAATATCAAATGCAACATGAATGGCAATTTTTCTTTCGGAAGGCTAAAAAAGAACTGCATCCATGAATAAAAGTTGGTCCTCTAGACACAATGAATCATAACCTTTTCGAAGGATGTTGAATACTGGATGTTCCTTCTCTCGAAAGTGGTTAAATTTGTCATCATTAGACAAGTTCTCCACCTACACACTTGGATCACAACCAAGGCATCCCAATTGAGCACCCAAAACTTTCAATGCTAAAGGATGAAAATGCTCTTGTTTACCAAAACCTTTGTGAAATTTGCATTGCATAATGCAATATTGGATTTTAGACTCATCATCTTCACTTGTGAAATCCATGTGAGGTGCCACACTATGAAGGAATAGTTGCTTTGCATCTCCCTCTTCCAAATTAGGCATCTCTAGACAATCACTTTCAGCAATACCTAAGCGATCAAGTATGTCAATAGAACGAGCCGTCACCATCACAACGCTACCAAGGTGAAAACCTACCCTTAAATAATCCTTGGCTTGTTTTAGTGACTCTTGCCACACATTATCCAAAGCTAGAAACACTTGTTGCTCACGTATACGTCGCTTGAGAAGATTCATAATCTGCAATTACACATTTATAGATTCATAACTAGCATTCATTTCCTTAAATAATGCAATGCTTTATTACATGAGGTTGACTAATTTGAATCCCGAACCACTTTTTAAAGATTCATGCCTTGTTTAAAATCAAGGTATCTAAATATAAATACATCAACACACCTAATCAACATCTGGTTCAACAAAGGTAGGATATGTGCAACTAACCTTAGATTCCGTCTTGAACATTAGACTGTCATGGTTTATATCAGTCAATCTTCGCAACACTTCCTTGTGCAACTCAATTGATTCACTCTTGCTTCCCAATTCAACATGGCATACTCTCCCTTGGAACTTCATATGCAACTCATCATAGAGCACTTTGCAAAAAGTGGTCTTTCCAATTCCTCCCATACCATAAATACCCACTACACAAACACCATAAAATGGTGATGGTTTTGTACTTCCAAGCTTCTTGATTATAGCCTACAATCAAGCAAAAGCAATATAAACATATTAGATATATGCAACTACTTCTTGTTGAATTGTCAACTATACTCTAGTATTTACATATATTGTGGAAAATAGTGGGGTTCAATTATGTTATATATCTTGGTGTGACTTTATACTATAAGGAGTTCAACAATGTGTGAAGGGCTAAAGTTTATTTTTTATATTAAAATATTTAAATGTGTATAAGTTCAAAAATGAAAATTTTAAATTAAACAAATATTACAACTAAATATACAAAAACTTACTAGAACCACTTTTGTTTGAAGTAATTAGTGTGGAAAACATAGTACCAATCCATCATGTTCTAGCCCAAGAGTGCACCCAAAATGGTTGGAATTGGTTATTGATGACAAAACCAACCAAATTTGATGCACTCCTTTGCTCAAATTGGACATGATTTATTGCATTACATTGGGCATGTGGGACCATACACATGTGTGGTCAGCATAGGCCAAGGGAAAAACAACAATAAATCCCACAAATTCAATTACAAGTCTTCTTGTGAATCATTCTCCTTGTCTACACAAACCATATTTTCACTCACAATAAAAATCATCCCTTGCATTGTCCAAGACCATTCACATTTATAACCTCCAGTGTATTCACAATGATTTCTCACCTTGAATATGCGTGTTCTCCCTTGGACATGTGCATCACTCCATGAACTCTCCGGTGGAATTAGGCAACGAATAGCACTTACAATTTGCTCTCTCAATGCAACTTCATCCAATGAATCCACATACTCAATGCCATTGGAAGGACCCAACACCTTCAATGCATCCTCCCACTTACCCACATCAATCCTACCATCGTCTTCTGCCCATCCTCTCCACACAGATAGCCAATCCTGTTGTCTTTTTTCATCCCTTGTACATTCTTCCCGTGAAAGTCCCAAATACACAAGGAGAATTGCAAGCTTCTCAAGATTGTTTTTTTGAGATTGCACAAATGCCTCCAACTTGAGCATGGGCCACTTCGTCCAGGTTAAAAAGTCTTTCGATAATACCAATATTGCAACACAACATTGCTGAGCAGCTTGAAATATTAGTTCAGGAAAATTTTGACCCTTTGGTAAACTATTAGGCCGTTTGTCAAAGAATGGTGAGTAATCCCACCTTTCCAAATCGATGCACAATTGCTCGGTAAAGTTCTTTTGAGCTCCACTGTGGCTTAGAAATATTTGATGCTTTGGTTCCAATTTCGGTTCCTTAGCAAAACCAACAATTCAGAAATGCCAACAAATAACAAACACAAGTCTCAAGGGTTAACAACAGTGAAGTGGATCAAGCTAAACAAACCCGGTGTTCTATTAGGTATGGAACTTAAGGCTAGAATGTCCAATGCAAGTTTAGGAGGACCCTACTGAATTTTTGAAAATCAAGAGTTCATGACATTCAGGATAACCTACTCCTTTCCAAAAAAATTATTAGACCCTAAAGTGGGATGTTCCATGCTTATCTCAAACCCTCCTTGTTCCGAGCCTCAGGATTTGGCATTGCAACACGAAAGAACACCCTATAACTACGAGGACATCTTCATTTTCAGGGTTTTATGAAAGCAGCAGGCTTGGAGGAAGAAACCCTAGGGCTTGCCATGTTTCTTCGTTTCTTCCTCCAGATCCTCGAGAGTACAAACAAGCCATTCTGAGAAATCATATGTTCATTCATCAGCATCTCACCAGTGATTGTCAGCAGCGTTGAAAGTACCCGCCGCTTCATCAGCCAAGGATTGGAGTAGCTGTAGTGATACAACATAGATGATCCAGCATTAAAATTAGGTGGCCCATCAAAAAAATTCTCTTCCATATTTCAATCTAAACAACATGATACAAAAGACAAGAGACACGAATCGCAAAAAAGATTCTTTAAAGCGAGTCATTAGGTGGATTCCTCCTACACTTCAAAATCATAAATCTACAAGCATGAAACGCACCTCAGAGAGATCCTCCTCTTCTTCACGACCCCACTTCATTGTAAATCCTTCCTGCTCATCACTGCCATTTGAAACTGGATGTGACCAAAACAAGTTCGTCTCTCAGCCTCGTGCTAGATTCTACGCAAGCAGGTATCAACAATATATAAGGACAAGAGCTCACAAGGCAACTCAACCTCAAGACAGGGAGTGAGCAGACTATACACACAATTCAAGAAGAGGAAATGAGGAGATCAATTGACAAAATCGGCTCAAGCTGAGAATTAGTAACGTACTTTGCTAGTCCAAGTTAGTACAGACGAGGCTGGCAATAGAACTAGATTGCTCGCGGCTCCTCTGGACCGTCATAACCCTCATCAGGAGTATCTCCACGGTGGCTCGTCTCTTTGGGCGCTGATACTACCTTAATACGACCCGAATTCTTGTACACCCGGTGTGCTCCCCCCGAATGTGTCCGCGGCCGTAAATGGCGTCGGCCTTTGCGGGATCTTCTGCAGGTAGGTCTACTTCAGCTGGCTGGGCGACCGCCTAGGCCGCAAGCGCGTCTACGACTACACACTTGTGCTCACGATTCTGACCTCCATCGCCTTGGGGTTCTCATTCGGAAGATTAGCTATCGTTGTGAACACGCTCTCCTTGTTCCGGATTTGGTTAGGGTTCCGCATCGGAGCAGACTTTCCTATTTGAGCAGCACTGATCCCAGAATACACTCACGGTAAGACATGGGGCTATTTCCGAGAAATGTAGTTGTAGTTGTAAACACCGACCGACAAATTTGGAAAAAAAAGTGGAATCGTGCATAAATTTTTCGGGGTCTGGTGAAGCGCAATTTGCAACAAGGTTAAGAAACTTAGTGCATATATAGTTCAGAGCTCATTTTTTTTAGTTGCCCTTGGTGGAATTGCTCAATGATGAAAGAAATTTGTTAGAAAATGGGGATTTCTCTTTCAATGTTGGTTGCGTTTGTTGTTGCTGCAATGCTACTGGCTCGTTTGCTGCCAAGTTTTGAGATGAGCGGGCAAAACTTCGCTCTGCTTCTTCCAAGAATTTGAACCTTCTAATTGAACATTATTTGCAAAAATTGATCAGGAGAAAAATAAAAAATTGAGCAATTTTGCCGTGTTGACTCTCGTTGAATCATGACAGAGGTGGAGTTAGTAGTCACAATCATCCCTTAAAGGACATTTCATGTCTGGGCTTGGTCAAACTTCATTACATACGACTACAAAAATGCTTGACATAGTATAAAATTTTTCAAGAAATATGGAAATAATTGTGAGAAACATGATGGTGTAATTTATGTAGTCCTGGAGATCACTCCAAGAGAAATTCACCAAAAAAAAGGATCAAAAAGTGGTGTGTTTAAAACTTTCAAGATCATGTTGTCTTCAAAGTGTCACAAAAATTATAATTTTAACAATTTTGAAAAAATAAAATGGAATAAAAAGTAGATTATTGGAGCTACATTTTCTTAGTTAAGTTTAAAAACATTCAAAATCAAGAACTACATGAGAATTAAAGTTTTGACTTTCAAAATGCCCATGCAACTTGCAATGCCCTTCAACCCCCAAATGCCCAAGCTTTTTAAAGTTTGTTTTTCCTATGGAAAAAAAAGCATGGACTTATAGACATTTCTAATGAATCAAATTGTATTCTATTTTTTAAAAATTTAACCGTAAAGATGTTAAATAAACTTGCTTCTTAAGTGTTAAATTATATAGGAGTTGTGGGATTAGAACAAAACAAATGTAATTATCTTATTTTTAATATGCTTTTCCCCTTCACAATTTTTGAAAAATTTGCACATAAGAATTTGGGAGGACTAGAGGTCCGTGACATGAACAACTAGAAATTGTATTTGCACACTAAAATGCACTTCCAAACACCTTAAATTTAGATGAAGAGCTTTCAAATTCATTACACAATCCACCTTGCAATTGTTAAAATGCAATCTTTTGAATAAGTAGAAATCCTAAATAACTCCATATCAACACTTGCATGTCTGAATTTTCAATTATAAAAATCATGAAAACACTTACTCTTTCCATTGTGACCACTTTCAAAGCACATGGATACATACAATTTTTTAGATCTGCAATCAAGTAAAATTTACAAACTCTGTTGAAAGCACGGAAATGAAGTAAATCTAGAAAGCTTTACACTTCATTAAGTGTTTGAGAACCTTTCCAAAATTAAATATTTACTTCTTTCAACAAAAAGTAGAAGTTTCAAATAGTTAACCTTCAAATTTGCTTGTAAAAGAATTTAAAACAAGTACAACAATTTATTTGCCTACACCAAAATGAGCTTGAAATTTAGATAAACCATAAATGGTCAATTGGATAGTTTGATGTTAAGGGTTAAATGTATTTGATAATGGCCATAGAGTGATTAGAAACTACAAAAGGAACTTCCACTTTTAAAGTCTAATTTCATCACAAGAAAAGGTTTTTTTATTCCTTGAGGTAATGGCCATGTTAGAAGATTTTATGCGTTGCTTTAGATGGATAAGATGATGAATTATGAATACACTTTATGGTGGTTGGGAGATAACTTAGACTCTTTAACACCTCAAGGACCAAGAAGCCACTATGTGTCTTTATTAAATTCTTGTAGAGTAACAAATTTACACACTTGCTACATTTATTGATTTTCATATTTTGAATGTGAGAAGTATTTTAAAAATTCATTTAAGAGATGTAGTCTAATAGAAAAAGGAATAAATATAATTTTTTTCCAAAAATAAAAATAGTAGGCATGGAAAAAATACATTTTCCTAGGCATTTCTAGTCTTTATACTACACAAACAAACCAGGTTTGGAGAAGTTTTTTCAAACTTATATTTTTAGCAATTTTAAAAATGAAAGAGTCAATTTGGTGTGATTAAGAACACAAAAGAATTAGAATGATTCCAAATTTTTTAAAGATGTCCAAAACAATATGCTAACAATATCAATTGTGAAATTTTGAAAATTAATCATATATGAGTTCTAAATTTTTTTGTAGAATCCAATTTGGTTAATTTTGGCTTTCTATTCCTTTTGTTTGAAAATATGTACAAACTTGAGAGAGTTTTTCATTTCTCAATTTTTCAAATTAAAGAAGTGCTACATTGGCCTTAGAATCCAATTTTTAAAAATTGGAAAGGTGAAAGAGCATTATTCATCTTTTCATAATTTTTCTTTCCCAAAATTGTGTTTTTTGCCAAATGTTGATTATCCAAAATTGTTATAATTTTAAAATTCAATGGTCAAAATTCTCGACAATTAGTTCCGTGCATACTAGACAAAGTAGTCTTTACTTTTGTACAATTAAAATGAAAAATTTCAAGTACATCTGTATACAAAAAAATATCAAAGAAGGACAATTAATTCAAAATCTCCATTGTCAAAAAATTGTTAGGTCCTAAGTGGTTGAGGTCAATTGAACATCACATCTCAAAAATTTTAAATAAATTCATACTTTATCAGAAAAATAAGAATTTCAATTATTCTGTCCATTTTGCACATTTGTCTTTATATAGAAAAAATATATAGAATTTTTTAAAATTTTTCAACAATGCCAATAGATCAAAACAATCATTCTATGTGTCATAGGTTGGTTTAGCTTAAGTTACCACACTCCAAAGTAGTGCAAGAAAATTGAAGAATGAAATTCAAGTTTTGTCTCCAAAAACCAAAATTAACCTATAAGTGACATTTCGGTCATTTTTTGTGGATGAATGATACAGAATTTTTGAATGCAGGACAAAAATGCAACTATTTGTCTTTGAAATATTGCATGAAAAGGGGAGATCTACTACAAATGAATACTTTGTCTTCCATTGAATGCTTTTGCAATTATTGAAGCCATTAATTCACACGATACCCAAACAATTGATTTCTATGGTAATTGGCTTGTCATTTAAGGGTTAAGCACTACACATCTTGCCACATCCAATTTATCTTTTTGAAGCTTGTCATTAAATAATGCAAAAAAAATCATATCATAAATCTTTGTATTACATAGAAAATGCAATTCATAATAAGAAAATCATTGCATTCGTATTAAAATTTCATCTTCACATATAAACCTTGTGATCCACAAACATTGAAAGTGCAACAAAATGCACAATATTAGGTCATTTTATGCCCTAAAGTCACAAGGCCTTTTTTCCATCAAAACCTACTCAAAACTACCATTTCTATTGCAAAGAACAAAAAACTTTACGAATTGTTTTTTCCTACATATGTAACCGCAAGATCTTGTACTACACTAGTATAGGAATGTGTGGAAAAAGTTTTAAAAGCTTTGACCTCATAATTTGCAAAATATTTGCATTGAAATTACAAAGAACCAAATGCAGTATCACTAGAGAAATCGAATCACCCATGTTCTATGGCATCCAAAGTTTCGGAGGGACAGACACTTGATCACCCCGGTCTCAAGGAAGATCACCCAATTTGGAAAATAATACGATTGTTCTTCGTTCCTTAGTGTGGAACTCACTCCTCTTCAATCGCATGAGCACCCTATCCCTCACACTCCGATGATCTGAATCTGTCATCTCTCACAACCGCATTTGCAGGAAACTAAACAGTATCCAATTAAGTCATCCACTCCGAGTCTGGCCCTGTGAACTCAATAGATTTCTCCCAATGACGTAACCTCAAAAGGTATTCCCTTACCACGTATTCGTCACTAAATACCGTCTCCACTAGACAGCTTGTCTTCTACAAGCAAGCTCGAATTCTGCACTGCCTTAACAAAGGCTTGAATTTGAGCAGCGTCTTTGCAGATTCCATCAGACCCCGCAATGCCACTCGAAACATCCACAGCAGTAGGAGTTAAAAAAGAAAGATCAGAGGCCGCTTTACTGGGAGTAAGTCCCCCTACCAAAACCCAGCCTGTCCTGCTCTTCATACTTGGAGCTTCAAAATTTCTCCAAGCAAACTGCTCCCCACTCTGAGCTTGTGCAAAGCATTTCGATTAAAGCACCAGTCAGTGCAGTCGCCTTTCTCCTGGAAAAAGTTCATAAAAAACTGGCATTTTGATGCACGGTTAAGATTAACACTATAAGGAGGAGGATTGTAGTAAATCACATGTTACTATCAACTCTCTATTTTTTCATTGTCATTTGGGCTGGATCCCTTATAGGAGTGATAAAGTGTAAGAGAGCAATAATGAGTTTTATGTGGTCAAAATCATTACATCGGTTTTGGACTAAATTGGCATGGGTGCAATGCTGTTAGAGCAAGATGGCATTGGGCTTGTCAATCTAGTTGATGCTCTAATAGCACTCTTAGTCAAGTAGGTTTAGAAAGCTTGTGAAATATTCCCTACAAGGCCGCCCTTGAACCAAGCATCTAATCCACCTGATACATGTACGCACCTGCAAACCCGAACCAACAGAGACGAAACACGAATCCCTGTCAAACCCTAAACGTCAAACTCCCCCTTCGACAACCGCCGATTGAACCGCGTTTCAAACCTTGCAAATACAAGTTGGCAGCACGGCACAAGCACATGCCAAGTAGCTCGAATCACTCCCCAAATTACATCAAAAATATAAGAATGGCGCCCTCTCTCAGTCTGCGCCCTTAGCCTCCTTGCAACCTGGTCTGCGTCTTCTCAGCGATGAAATTATGCAGGAGCCCCTGGCTCGAGGCCGGAACATGTGAGGGCCCAGGGCGGTAGCCGACTTGCAGGGCCAGATGTATTGATCGGGGAGTTTCTGGAATGATCCAACTATCAACCTGAAAATTGCTCATCACGAGTCCCAAAGCTGGCGAGCAGAAGCAGGCAGTTTCAGAATCAGGTTCCCAAACTCTACAAGGGGCCTCGAACTTTGTGCACTCAGGAATCGCATTGGGTGTGACCCGATTTGAAATCTTGACGACGAAGGCTACTGCATGGAGTCAAGATTCTGAAGTTCAGAATGCACCGCAGCGCAGATTTGGAAAGAAACGACTTGATTACGTGGCTGAGAACTCCATTGTGTCCTACAAGGGTGTCACAAGAACTCAACCTCAAATGCAAGATTTCACAAATTCCTTTCCACTCTGACCCACGCAATTCATATCCGCAGAATTTTTCACAAGTTGTACATTCGTTGACAAGAGTCGAAGCAGAACGATGCTCCCACTGTGATTCCAAAACTCCTTAATTTATTTGAAGATTTAGAAACTCAATTATTTGCATCTAATGCTACTTGGACCACAGGCAACTTGACCAACTTTTAAAATAAAGTTTATTTTCTGAGTTAGTTATGGCAATTTGAAAATCGTGAGAATTAAAATTGTTGACAGCAATTGCATGTACATTTCATTGCCTTTTGATGATAGAAATTGTATGGTACCATGATGAATTTTCCTCCGATGCCAAAAATGTGTTCCACGAAGGTCATTGATTGCATAATATCTAGGGGTCAATCAACATTGTTCATTTTTATTTTTTGCATCTCTTTGAATATTGCCCGATTGAAGACAATGAAGCTATGGAAACCGGAACCAAGGGCCACACATAGTCTTGGGCATCCACTACATGCGTACAAAATGATGACCTCATACTCAACAATGAATTGACCAATGGCACTCCTTGAAAATGGCCTCCAAATTCTACTTTTCAATATTCCCAAACTATACTTTGAAAAGGGCTCGGAAACTCAAAGTTTTTAAAATTCTTGGAAAGCACCAAACTCTGTTTACAACCCAAAATTGGTTTTCAAAATGTTATTTGTAGCCTTAATTTGGAACATTTTGTTCACCAAGAAGATTGTTTGAGAGTGGGGGTAGTAATGAAATGCAAGCTAGGAAGCTCTCACTTACATTTTATATTTTTTAATTTTAAACTTTGTACAAGTAAAGAATGGATACAAAAAACATTATAGATTTAGTTTGATACATTATACATATGATTGATATATATATATATATAAACAAAAATAAAATGTGAAAAATTTACAATGGATCAATGTTGTTTTGTTTACTTGTTGATTTCTTTTCATTTTGTTTATGTAAAAAATGGATAAATAAAAATCCATCTTATAGGTAATTTAAATACAATTCAAAGATATGAAGATAAACAATGATATTTTTTCCTTCATAATTGCTTTATATTAGAATTACATCAACAATCCAAAAAACCATTGTAGAGTTAATTTCAATTTCAACATGTCTTCTAAACAAAGTTAAATTGTACAAAAAATGGTATATATTGGATGAAGGACACGATAATGACAATGAAGAATTTGACTTCATTTTAGATTATAAATTTCATTTGAAAGTTTGAAAATTTCAAAATTAAAATCAATGTTGTTCTTAAGGAAAAGAAGTTACATGCAATCAATATATAGAAAAGTCAAGAATTGGGTGGTTGCCAAAAATACTAAATGATTTTGATAATGGATTTGTCAAATTGGTTTTGTCTTTTGCTATAATTTTTGAATTTTAACTACAATGCCAAAAAATTTAAGAATTTATTGTTGGATATTTTGAATGTTATTTTTTCCTATTTTTTAAAATCAATTTAAAAATCAATTTATATTTATAATTCAATTTCTTTAATTTGTCACACTTTGAAGGAGGGATAAAATCATAGAGTACCCAAATTTAATATGGTAGAGCTAAAATTTTGGTCGACTATTCCCATACTAATGGGACATGTTTCATACAAAGGCCATCAAAAAATATGTTATATTATGTCCTCTACATTTGTGCATATAGGCCAAAAAAAGGGCTTCATGGCATACACACTTTTTAACCTAAATGATGGTTTTAAGTTCATTTTTTTGGTGAAATTTCATCACCATTAGATCCTCACAAATGGCCAATTTTGAGATTTTAAAATTTGTTATTATCGATTTATTAAAGATCAACATGTTGAAATAGCACTATTTTACTTACAATTCTAAATGCAATTCTAGAAGACATATTTTAGTTTTTGATTTCAAATAATTTGATAAAACAAATTACATATTTTCATCACATTTCAAATGTAGAAGCATTTCAAGTTGTTGAGAGAGTCAAAATTGTATTGACTCTAGTTCAAACCTACCATTTTGATTGTAATTAAATTTAGAAGAAATTTTAAAATTTCCTTTTTGAAATTTATTAAATAAAAAATATTGGTAATATTATTAGCAAATCTAGGCAATACCAATGGAGTCTAAAACAAAAAATCTAAAACTTTTATTTGAATATCAATTCCAATACACTCTTCCAAATAGTACTTTACAAAAACTCTTCTCAAATTGTCACTTGTGGAGAATACTTTCTACCTTTAGGTATTCACCTTCAAGGAATGTGTAGCCAAAAAGTGATTGATAAATGATAGTTGGATACAGTATGGAAACAAAAAAACGAACCTATTCAAAAAAGTTGATAATTAATGCTCACGACCTGCTAGGCTTATGATGGATGTGTCTTAGCCCTAAGGCATGATGGATGATTTCAAGAACACTATGCAAACGAAGAATACGTTTACTGATTCAAAAATCAGATCATATTTGATAAAATACCTTTAATTGCTGATAAGTCTCGTTCAAAATTAGTATCCCTTTTCAGCTAAGCCAAAAGGGATCGTTGCAAACAAGAATGGGAATCACCGGCCATCACTGGCCATCACTAGCTAGGTCTCCGGATCAGTTCATGTCCTTGTCTGAAACGTGGTGAAATACTTCATTTGCTCTGCTTCCAAATGCAATACGACCTCATCCAATGACATCGTTTCTAATAACTCAGAGAAGGGCACACAAACATCGTCCCAACCCCACATGTCGAGCACAGGTAAAGTTGCCAGGGCCCTCATGTCTTCTCGACCCAGGCTCCTACTAAACTCGATATCCTCCATACTCCTGCAGCCTCTCAAATCTGGCAATCTCGTCAAACTAGGACACAATGAAACATTCAGGCTTGTCAATGCAGGCAAGGTTCCTAACTTCTCCAAGCTTGTCAGCTCAAGGCATTTGCCAAGGTTGATCGACTCCAATTTGTCCAAACCATTGAGAACGGATAACTCCGCTAACAAAGTGTCAGAGCAACGCAACTCCCTGAGTTGTGGAAGGCGTTCCAAGCTTGGTAACCTCCTGATTGGGGTTGCGGAAATCCACAAAACTTCCAAGTGTATGAGGTTGTGAAGATCTGGTAACTCAAGGTTCCCTACCACACTACACCAGTCATGTAGCCAGAGGTATTGTAATGCCATCCAGTCACCCAACTCAGGCAACTGTAATAGATTAGGGGTAGAATATATTGTCAGCCTTTTCAACCTTATCAACAAGCGCATGCCAGGTATGTCCGTAACCTCTGGCAAATTATGAAGGACGAGTGCTTCCAAGGCAATGAAGCTGCCAAACCATGGCATCACCATAGACTCGATACATTCCATTTCCAGCTGTTGTAAATGCCTCAACAAGTGTAAATTGGGCAACTCGTCAATTGCAGAACCGCACACAACAAGTTCCTCCAATTGCGTGGAGTCGTTCAACCCAAGCAGCTTGTGCAATCCGTTCCACCTTACATTCAACCGTCGTAGCTTTGTAAGCCTGTGCACGTCATGTCGGTTAGAAGACTGTGTGAGCTGGTTACAACCTTCAACAATGAGTAGTTGCAACGAAACCACATCGCCTAGACCAGGACAATGGCATAATGAACCGCAAGCAAACAACAAGAGCTCCTTCACGGAAGCCATTTGTGAGCTCAATCCAGCAAACTCTTTTGCACTCTCGTATTCCTCAAAGAGAATCTTCCTCAACGATGTTAAATTGTTCAAATCTGAAAATGATACAAGACACGCGCATGCAAGCACGAGCTCCTGTAAGTGAATGCATTGGTCAAGATTCGGTGGCTCTATACTTTTTGAGGGTGAGCAATTCGTACCCAACCGCAAAACCTCAAGCCTTGTCAACTGACCAATTTCTTGGAAACATGTTGCAAAATGAATGTTGCTCATGTCAAGCCATGCAAGACTCCGCAGCTCTTGAAGGCCAATTACCTGGCCTCCACCTTTGGAATGTTCATGGCCATCCTAACAGTTTGTCTTCTAATGAATGCTTCTGCATTTATTGAAGCCAACAATTCACAAGATACACAAACAGATGATTTCCACGGAGACTAGCTTGTCGTTTAAGGGTTAAGCACTATACGACTTGCCACATCTAATTTTCCTTTTCGTCATTTATACTTCGAATGTGTCTTAAAACAAAAACCACACTCGATTTTGTATGTATCCAAATCGCCATTAAGCGATGGGTTACCCAAGCCTCTCATATCGGCACCACAGGAGAACGCACTTCCAATAGAAAAGAAATGTACAATTCAGAAACCAGTCAGTCGTACATACCTACCCCCTTGTAAGCCATCAGCTAGCACCCAGTCAACGAGAGGGCCACCCTCACTTGGGGGGAAGGAAGTGTGAATGACTCCACTTTTGTCGCCGTGCAATACATAGATCACCTTCAAGGACGTGGGGACGCAGGTAAACCTGTAGAAGTGAAGCTCTTGCGCCATCGCCGTGCAACTGAAAACCCACGACCACTACCGAGAGCTGCAAGGACTTTGATCAACAGCAACACTCAGCATGTGCGATACCAGCACGAGCAAATCGTGTGCCAGTGCACTCTCACATGCGACCAGATCGCCAAGCATATAAAAGGACTCAGATACTTGCTATGGTAACAAGTTTTAAATTTGTATTCAAGAGACGAACCTACTTCTGCAATGATGCACCTGCACTTTGACTGCGTCTAGATCGATATATTCCTTCTAAAATGTGCCGCTGCTCGTCGACGTCACCGTCTCCAGATCGATACCTCCATCATGCCCCTCAGATTGGTCACAGGGTCTAGTGCCATCGTCGACCACATCCAAGTGCATGGTAAAAACAAGGTGTTACCTCAGGAAGGGGCAGGCTGGCGAGAATGAAAGAATGAACGAGATGACATGGGCACATAGTACAAACCTGGCTGGGAGGTTCCTGAAAACCAGTTACAACTATGGCAAGTCGTGTGCATGGGAACAATCCATCAACGGACTCGAGTATTCGGAGAGCTGGGGCTTCAAGGACCTTTGCCAATGCTTTTGTCCCCTTTGTAATACCGCCTGGCACACCACTATCTAATGTGTCCTTTGCAGTAGAGTCAGCCTGGGCCTCAGCATCTCCACATCCACACCCTCTGATAATAATTCTACTTCTCACCTGTGATACATTTCAATATCCACGTCCCCATCCGTGTCCAGAGTATGCAGGTGATGAAAGAATTTGCAAAGCACTTGTAGGCATAGCCGCCGATCGAGAATGATCGGCAGAATTCTTGAACTTCCCAGATCGATAGCAAAGCTGAAACAACTTGGGTTGCCTCTGGTTCATTTCAAAATCACGATGCATCCTTATTGCAAGTTCTTGGGCTAGTACCGACAGCCATTTCCTGATACAATGCGAGACAGTGCAAACTCTTCACAAACTTGCCGGAAGTCAAGCTTTATATATCCAAGAACACAAGAGTGAAGTACATGGATACGCAACCGAAAGAGGATGATTGTTTAGCAGACTCAGAGATATTCGCGACTGCATTGGCATGAATAATAAAATGATGGGCGCAACTTGGGTCTGTTAACATTTGTACCTGATATCCGAGAGGTCGGTTTGTGGCTCCAAAGCTTTTAGACGCCAGCATGGACTTCATCAAATCCTTCACTTGCACTGCCAATGAGGCATTGTCCACTTGATAAGACACGCACAATCACATATTCAGCGAACTTGGTACTGTTAAACCTGACCACAGCACTACGATTGAGAATCCGACCACGACTCTAACCTTTTCCAGCTTCAAGTCCCTACACTGCTTTCCAGGCATAAGTTCCAAGACCATCGCCGAAGCAAGCCACAAGTGCTGCTTGTGGAATCTGCTGCGCATCGCCTGTTGTTGTGCAGCCCCACCTCAGCTTCATCTCCTGCAAGACTCCCGTCAAACATAAGCCATCAAACATTACGCAAAATACTGAAACATAAACCTCTGAGCCTGACTACAAATCCATATGACACGTTTCTGCCAGGGTGCGAGAACGTAGTGATGAGGTCTTCCATTGCAATGGCCTTTAAAATTAGAGTGCGGAAGTCCAGACATCACCCATGCTACTTATATTAAACGAATGCCCAGAGTCGTGAATACGGTAAGAGACATGATACCTCTCCAAGCGTACCACCGAGAGGTTTGTTCTTCTGCAAAGGAAGATCCTTCATCGGACCTGGAACAAATCTCGGGGGAATCTGCACATTAACGCTCCATCATCAGCCAGAGATATTATGCAAATTAAGACGTTTTGCTCATGTGTAAATCCTGATTATAGATTATGTCAACCAATCAATTGGAACTATGTGGTTTCAAGTGAATCAGAACTGAACGGGTAGGATGGGATACCGTGATAAGGACCTACCAAGGTTCGCCGATCTGGTTTGTTTTTTACAAGTTCACCAGCAGTTTACTTGACGCAATGCCCCTTTTCACAGCCAAAGCATGATAGGCAACCCTAAGAAATAGAGAAGAATAATAACAATCCAATTGTGCACCCATTCAGAATCTTTTCGATACTTTTTGATTCTCATTGTCATAAAGGACCAAAATCACATCGATGACAAATAAGGCAGCGTCCATCAACCTCGCAAACAAAAAAAATGTGAGCTAGAAATGACTCTCTGAAACCGGATGAATTTTACCACGGAGATTGTGTAACCAAGCTCGTTTGGGACACAAGCTCCGCATCCGGTCGGCGATCATGGCACCGGCTAGTAATCTGTCCTGTCCAAGCATACATCAACCTTGTTAGTTGCACACATCTTGAAGACTTGGCAGCTCAATGAAAAAACTGGTATACGCACAAGTAAGAGTCATACCTACGGTCGTAAGCATTGTAAACACCTTCAATCAACATGACAAGAACTATCGGATGTACTATCGGACCCGGCAGGTTCAAGAAGCCGATGCAAGTCGCCTTCCCAATCGATGGCTTTCTCTAGCATCTCTTCAACCTGCTCATGGATCCCCATTATCATTGCAAATTCAACAATTGATCATACACCATCCCAGTTTGAAGGCCATTATTAGTACTCTTGGCCTGTCAGATTGTCTCAATTGCAATTTATGTACCTCCATTACCTGCTCCAAAACGTCAAGATACACTTCGTTGATACTTGCTCTCTCGCAAAGCTTGGAATATCGACGGAAGATGTTCAACACTTTACCGGATGCCTCCACAATTGAAATCAGATAGGCTGAATAGGACCACCTTTCCAACTACCACGGCTCAATACATGCAGATCAGAGAAAGATCGAAGATTGCCAACACTTCCGACTTCAGAAATTTAAAAATTAAAAATATAGAAAATTTTAAATTTTAAAAATTAAAAAAGAAAAAGAAAAAGAGACGATAGCAGCCTCCTCAGATTCTCAACTTGATCATTCAGTGGCTGATATTGTCGAGCAGGTCTACACAATACGTTCTCCACTTCATTCTACACATCCTCAAAGATCAACACCAAATCCATATCGATGCTCCGCCACACACATGGCTAGGTAGCTGTTAAGCACAAGCAAAAGAATCATTAACCCTCAACCATACCACAATAAAGGCAAGACTGCTGGAGTTTTTAGACAACTTGCAAATGATTTTTGCAAAGCTTCTTGAAGATCCCAACTAAGGGTCTCATGCAGAAAGTGCAGCAAATCCATGTACATATAAGCTACTAACTAATGAACACACGCAACTTACAGCAAGACATGAACACCGTTGTGAGCCTACCAACCAAACAATTAACCCTTGCATCCACAATATGAACAACTGACGACCACAACCTGGACACAGAAACACCTCACCAATTGCAATCCAATTCCCTTCACCTCCTTGATTACTCTACCTATCTGCACTTATGACAAAATTGGACTCTACACCTTAGTCCATCACAAAACTGGTTTGCAACTCTAATTACATCGCAAAATTTGGTTACAAAATTGGTTTGAAGGTCTCATGTCCACAGCACCTAGTCACAGTCCTGATGCCAATGGCAGAAACAATGCAGTCATAGATTCCTAACTACCAGAGGAACTCAATGCATAGGTGAGAACACAGGTATGCTTCAGAAAGTCGCAGTTTGCCTGTTTCATTGTACTTCCACCCAACGCCGCAGGTTCATAGCTCTCAACATAATAGAACAGATCACTCCAAGCTTGACAGAAGCTTGACAAATGCTCGGAATTCTGCGAATCCTCAGTAGCTCCATAGGCTCTTCTTACTTCGTCACGAAGACAAGGATAAGCCGCAGCTTTAGTGAGAAAAGGCCAACAATCATTTGAAAGGGGTCCTCATCACTTTTGCTTGCTTCTCTTCTGGCGCCTGGTTTTGCACGAGAGACAGCAACATCGTGTTGCTCATATTTGAGATTCCATACTTTTGTAGTTTTATACCCAAGCTGAAGATAAAGAACAAGGTATGGATAGTCCGCCGGCTCCGTTGATAAACCTGCATATTCGGGCCTAACTGCCATGCTGGCCCCCTTGTAATTTGCATCTGAATTGGTGTAGTTACGCACCTGAACCAGAATGCACGACATATCATCTTGACATAACCGCACGGGAATTATCATGTCAATGGCCGTTTGATTACGCTTGCACAAAATGGCAACACCACGCTCGTAGAAATCTATCAATTCAGACCGTTGGACACTGTGGGTGACTGAGGTAAAGTGGGTAAAGAATACCCTCCCTTTCAGAAACCTCTCCATTTCTTCCTGATCAATTTGCCCTTTAAGAGCATCATCGAATTGATCTTTGTCAGCCAAGGAATGTAGAAACTCCCGCACCACTAGAGGCCTGGTGTAGAGTACCTTATAATCACGGAAGATGGCGAACCGTGGTTCGTATCTAGACTTATCATTCTTGCAGGCGCGATCCCAAGCTAAGAGGAAAAGAATTCGTGCCACCAACTCACCTCGTGCACCCCCTTCAACAATTCCCTCCCGTACGTAAGTTAACATGGGACCAAGGATTTCACCCAAATGTAACTTCGACCGTCGATTCATTATGCGACACGCAGCTTCAGCCAGCACTGGTTCCGATGGATACCCGATGAACACCAAGCGCCTGTCAGAGGAAATAGCAAGACACATGCCAAGGTGCTGGGCAACCAAGGACGATGCCAACTCCGACTGGGGTTTAATAAAAACAGCGGCACGCACAGAAAGCAATGCAACCGCTAGGTTATGGTCCGTATTTACTTGCATATCCTGTTCTACAGCGATTCCCCCAAGTAACTTCTCCACAGCCAGTTGCACTACATCAGCCAATCTCACCACTTCACTAACTTTGGCGTCCGACCCAGATTGAATGCAACTTGCAAACAATGGTCGCCCTTTCATGAAATGCTTGAGCAACACACTTGTCAAGTCACAAGAAGAATCACCTAACACAGTCCAAATCTTCTCCTTGGGAGCCAAGATATTGAAGGTGTCGACTGCGTAGAATGTTGGAAGCAGCTGCTTGCCTTTTTTATGGTACCGGAACGATTTATCTGGAATCTTGGAGGGCATGAAGTTGCTGATTTTGGAAGTTGTATCAAGCAGTACTATAAAGATGCCACAGCCCTCCTCAAGAGAAGAGGCCATCCACCGGAATATGTTGAAGTGTGTCGTGGCACCATAATCTCCAAGGAGGCTGTTAGACTCGTCCAGTGCGAAGGTAAGCAACGCCTTACTCTTCGTGTCTAAACCAGAGATCCTGAAGCTTTCCACGAGCTTCGTACAGGACGATCGTACCTTGGACTGTAAGAGATTCGTGAATGGTATCCCTTCTTTGAAAGGGCCTTCTCCAAGAACAGTCGTTCGAAATTCGGTCATCCTCTTGTGGATTTCCTTCCAAAAAGCAACTCCACTGACATTGATCTGTCCAGACTCCTCCTCCATTAGTTGCATCTTGCACCATTCTCGCTCAGTACGGTTTGCGCCGCTCTTCACAAAATCGGCCAGATGATCCATGCAGGCACAAAAAAATGAAGCATAAAGAAGGAACCCCATCAATCTCTCATGGTCATCGCCTGTCTTGGAAGCCGGGACAAGGATGTCCGCTATCCAGGAACGCGCAGGAATGCCGGAACTAGCCTACGTCTTGATTGATCACTTCTGAATTCAATATGATTGCTCTTTGAGGAACAAACAATCACCTTTTTTTGTATAGAGTTCAATTCAAAAAACATGTCCTCCGTGACGAAGACATGAACGTCACACAATTTATGCGGACGTCACATTAAACGTCTATTACGTTTAACATGATAGAGTCGATGTCATAAAAAACAGGGTGTGCGTTGCACTTGACGTCCGTACCAACGCGTGCCTCCCCCAAAACCTTGAATACCACTGGTTCTATACTCAAATTATTTCTTCTTCCAAACTTACCTCCAAGAGTGCTCTCCGAGTTCCTCCTCTTCCTTTGTGTTGTGCCCTGCCTCCTCCGACAACTCCAACAGCACTTGAGGGGTCCTCTTCCTCTTTGGTGGAGGATTGTTGTCCCGGTCTCATCCCTTCCCTGCCGACGCAGCAGGCCAAGGGTCTCCTCTGGCCTTGGAGCGGCGCTCATGCTCCCCGCACATGCGGATTGGCTTTGGCGGCAGCGTTACTTCATGTTCGCTAGAGTCCTCTTCACGCCGCTGACTCACGTTCCTCTTCCGCGCAGGGGCCTGCGTGCGAGGCATTTTCTCACCTGCCCCTCTCCACTGCATGCAGAACTCACCGTTCTGCACCCTCCTCATACACAAACGCGCACATGAGCGTCTACAACAAAGGTCACACATTGGGGAGGCATCCTGGCAACTTGAAAACCTGCACGCAATCGACTTGCTACAAGTCGTATTATAGCCTCCAATGAAGTTGTGGCGCAAGATTGGAACCCTTGTTGCTCCCGATCGGTGGAGAGCTGCGCCCCTTGCAACTGCATGTAAGAACGCCGCCCTTGCCAAATTGCCACAAAAATGAAATTTTCAAACTACAAAACCGATGCCGATTGGGGAGCACCTACCTCACCTCTCTCACATTAGCAAGGCTGGCTCCAAAGACGAACGCAATTGAAGGATTACACAATATGGGCAGAAGAGAAACTGCATGGTGGTGCAAGGGCCGCGCGTTCAAACCAACGCAGTGTGGCGGAAGATGCCACTAGAATTGAAGGCCCGCCCCCGCCCCTACAAGTGAGGTGGCCCCTCTATGAGCCCCCTATGAGCCCCTATTGCCGTCACGGAGAAGGCCTAACTCGCGCCACCGGCAGCCCGTGCCTGCAAACCCTAATTCCACGTAGTGCGACACCGGCAACCTTGCCTGCAAACCCTAATGCACTTGCGAGGGTCCCGATTAGCCCCATGACACGATATTTCATCGTTTTGTTAGTGAAGTTGTGTACATTGGAAATTACCTACTGGACGGCACCTTCCTTTGCATTGCCCTCATGCCTTGGAGGCAATGTTTGAAGTGGGAGAGCATCCTGGACGGTGTGGCGAGAGCTGCGTCGAAGGATTCCTCCAGTAGTACTTCTTTGTGGAGTCTTCACAGACTGACCTTCTAGATTGGTGCATATATGCCCAGAGACAAGACTAGTGAGCAACGAAGCCGCCTCAGAGTCTTCCGCAGGGACGACAGACGCCTCCTGGCAAAGCTCCGCAAAGCGTACCACCCTACGACGCAGTGGCAATTCACAGTATACGGCCATTTTAGTGAGCAACTTGTACACTCTATGGTATAAGGTGGTGCGCCCTCAACTGATGAGACACAGAAGATAGTAGTCATGGGCATAAAGGTCACCTCTGTCATTATGGGACAACCCTTAAACACGTGGGGAAAGTCCTAAACTTGGACTCTGTTCGTACGGACTCTTGTTTTCGATGATGTCACTATGGACATCTAGCTTGTCATATTCGTGTTGAAGAATATGTCTTCTTGTGCACAATACTATCACTTACAACATGCTCTGCGACGACTTCGGATGAGGCATCTAAAGTTTGTGTTTAAACAAACTCAGGTTGACGTCATTGTTGACGTCACTTTTGACATCCTCTTTAACAGTCAATACAGGGCTCGAAGTGCCATCAATGGAAATTTACATTTCGATCCTTGGATGACACAGTATGGGCCTAGAAGTAAAACAATGAACTCATTTCCAGTAATGCTTTCATTGAGAAAGGCACGCTAATTGTGAAGGAATCTTAACGCACGTCTGAAGTTGTGATTTGAAGATCGAGGTTGTTCTGCAATGATAGAACTTGGCCATGGAAGCAATGTGCATTGTATGTCACACTCAGATTTGTATCATTCTCAACCTAAACACTCTTTAACACTTGGTTGCGATCTTGTATTCACTTTGTAGATGGCATGGCGTCTCAATTCCCAAACCCGCCGACAAGGTGCAACTATCCGTATTTCAGAAGACGGACGCATGTTACGCCACATTCCACTTGGTGACTTGATTTTGCACACTGAGTTGAGAGTGGCCACAGAGGAAAACATTCGATCATTCAGGTGTCCTTGCAGGGATTGCAAGGGCGGTTTACAAAAAACCATTCAGGTTATTCGCCGGCACCACGGAGAGGTTGGTCGGGATCCATTTCTCACAAAATCCGTACTAGGTGGAGACCCCCCCGAGGGCTATCCACGGCGGGGAATGTGGGTTGAGGACATTGCTTATGACGATGATGTCATTGACAATGCTCCCTTTGACATTGAGCCTGACATCAACAACAACGTCGTACAACCTGAAAATGCAAGGCAAGCTGATGCTGAGCCCCACATCCCTTTAGATGCATATCACGAAGTCCACCGACAAGTCCTTCAAGCATTAGATAGAGGAGACGCACTACACGGAGAGGCTGAAGGTAGTGTGGAGTTTCCCAAAAATGATGACGTTGGTGGTGATAGTGTGGACGGATTGGAGGACCTTTACAGACAAGCTACTACCCCGTTGTACAATGGATCAGGGACAAGTGTTTTCTCAGCCACCATCATAATTATGAACATGTGTACGGTGTTTTGGATGAGCAATAGGTTTAGTGATGAGTTGTTCCAGTATTTGTCTGTGGACTTACTACCAAGAGGTAATAAGCTGCCGGGATCCCATTACGAAGCATGAAAGACCATTAGAAAATTAGGCTTGCATTACAACAACGTGCATGGGTGTCCAAATGGTTGTATCCTTTTTTAAGATGAATATTCATCATTGGAGATTTGTCCCTATTGTAGTAGCTCCCGATGGATGGATGGCTCAAATAACATTCCCTCCAAGGTCATTCGGCACTTTCCACTCATTCCTCGACTCAAATGAATGTGGCATTCACCAGAGATAGCTTGGATGTTGACTAGCTACCTCAAGCATGTTAGTGATGACGGGATCATGTGTTCAGTTGTCGATAGTCCTGCCTGGAAGCACATCGACACAGACGTCGCATTCGGTACCTTCAGCTCTGAGGTGCGAAACATGTGGCTGGCTCTAGCTTTAGATGGTGTGAATCCATTCAAGTTGAACAACAGTAATTGGTTGACTTGGCCAGTGCTAATTCTAATATACAACTGTGAGCCTTGGTTAGTGACCAAGAAATTTTTCATTTCACTATCCATACTAATTTCGGGAAAGCACTCACCTACATCTAAAGGCGTTGGTGTCTTCATCTGTCCATCGCTGAAGGAGCTTGAAGAATTATGGCAAGGTGTTCCAACCCTTGATTTCTCCCAAGTAGAAGGAAGTCGCAGTTTCACCTTACGCGTTGTATTGATGTGGATGATCTCTGATTTTACGGCCTCGGGCCTCATATCCGGCTTATGTTGTAAGGGATACAAGGGTTGTCCTTGTTGTGGAAAAGACACCAATGCAAGGATGGCTAAAATGGGAGACGTTCTTCCTAACAGGAGAACAAAGGGCTCAAAGATTGTGTATGGTGGTGTTCGTCGTTATTTACCTCGGCATCACCCTTACCAACGCAATTTGAGGTTTAATGGTTGAACGGAGCCTCGTGATAGGCCCCGGAAACAAATCACAGAGGAAACCATCGCATACGCAGCGTGGCGGCAATCGTACTTGGATCTAGGAGGGAGAGAAAACGGGCCTGATGACCCAGTTCATGTCACTAGGGTGAAGCACTTGTGTCCTCTGTCCCAGTTGCCGTATTGGAAGGTCAGTGGGTTTCTAACCATCTGTATGTCACAGTTGTTATTCCTAACGTCTATTGGGATATTATAGTTGACATTATATCAGACATTGGGAGTAACGTAGTTGTCACTGCCTTGGATGAACAACACTCTGTTTTGAGAAGTGAAGAGCACGTCAGCACTTGAAGAGTACATGCTTGACAATAGTGGTACACATGTTTTGGAACTCTGCTTTATTTTCTTTAATTCCCAATTTTTTTTCCCCTTGTGGCAGCATTTGTTGGAGCCTCACATCTTGGATGCCGTGCATTGCGAAAAAAATATGTGTGAAAACATAGTCAAAACTTTGTTGGGCATGAAGGACAGTACTGGAAGTAGAGTAGATGCAGAGGAATTGGGCATTCGAGAAGAGATATGGCTACAACCTCCACGACAGCAAAATGATCAATACTACATGCCACGTGCACCTTTCATACTAACACCAAATGAGCGCAAGGAATTTGTAGCCATTGTCTCAAACATTCGGACCCCTACAAACTATGTGGGTAGCATTTACAAGCGCTTAGTGGCCGGGAAGCTGCAATATATGAAGACACATGATTATCATGTCCTCATGCAACAAGTGAGGGAACCACCTACACTCCTTTCTTGGTGTACACCTCAATGTCGACAATATCCAACAATGCAATAACTTTGTTTGTGTACGTCCACATGTTTTGCAGATTCTTCCCATTTCAGTTAAAAACATATTAGATGAGAGGGTCCGCCTAGCTATTATTAAAATGAGCAGGGTTTTCCAAAGGCTATGTGCAAAGGAGGTGCGAGTTGATGACAAGGAAGACATGATGCGCGATGTTGTCATGGCGACATGCGAGATTGAGAAGGAGTTTCCAACAACGTTTTTGAACATCATGTCTCATTTGCCTGTGCACCTAGTGGAGCAACTTTTCACTTGCGGTCCTATACATTGCCGGTGGATGTACCCAATTGAGCGATATATGAAAACACTCAAAGACTATGTGCGGATGTATGCACACCCCGAGGGTAGCATTGCTGAAGGCTATCGAATGGAGGAGACGTTAGGATTTTGCACAAAGTACATGCAGCAGTATGGAACAACAACGCAACGGATGTAGGATGCTACCGAGGAACCCATCATGACTGATGAAATTATTTCAAGCAATTCAAAGCAAAAGTGAAAAATGTCCAATGAATTCCGCAACTACGCGCATGCCTTCATCTTGGACAACGCAGCGTACTTAGAACCATGGCAGGAGTGAGTGCTCTTTTCAGCCTTCTTTACATTGTTTCCCTGGAGTTTACTATGAGATCATATTTGTACTTCTGTTGTCTAGGGACCTGGATGGTAATGTGCACAATGTCGGAGATCATGTCTTGATAAACATTTATTGTAACGTTTCAGCTATGCACGTGTTCGTGTCGACGTCATTGTGAACATCTCTCTGAATGCATAAAACTTGCAATCCACATCGAATAGGACATATGGTACCTTCACAATGCTTCTTCACTATGCCCTAGCACTGTAAGCGTCGTCTAACAATGCATGATCTGAATGCCTTGTAGGGAGTATGTGTTAGCGAGAGGCCAGATCTGGAAAGAAAGGGAGGCCTTTCGAAGACAATTTTGTCGTCAACATCCGTCAGTGCCAGTGCGGTATCCCAGCGAGCTCTCCGATTTGCCTCCGTTTGCATTGTGGCTGAGTGAAAGAGTTCAGAGTTTGCGACATGCCAGTGAACATGTTGACCCCGATGTTGTAGAGTACGGGCAACCTCCTGAGCGGTATGCAGTCTCACATCGCCAAATGTATGCGTTTGGCATGCACCTCCGTGTTCGTAGTGCAGAGAAGGGTTGTGTCACATACGACTCTGCAATTGTGGCCTCATTCATTGAGCAACTGCGTTGGGGGCTTCGCAATGGGCAACCCATAGAGAGAACCAATGAGTGCGTGGGATATATTCAGGAGATATTGGAGTTGGACTACCGGATTCATTGCACGACAATGCTGGTGTGCAATTGGGTTCGATCAAACGAAGATGCTCGATATGCAAACATCCGCAAAGACCAATATGGGTTTACAATAGCAAACTTCACTCGCATGGATGGCAGAGTCCACGCTGACTATTTTGCTTTCCCATTGCATTGTCAACAAGTATTCTTCTCCGATGATCCGCACAGGCAAGGTTGGAAAATTGTGTGTCGCACAGATGTCCGGGGCAGACGTGGGCAGCTACAGGTGAACCAACCTATGCCTACCATAATTAATGTTGGTAGTGACACGGACTTCCCCGGTTTGCAACCTTAGTTGGTGAATGTGGAGCCTCAGAGGCAACCGGACGAAGATGGTGGCACATACATTTGACCGTGGATGCGGTCTTGAAGTGAGTAGGAGAGAGATGGACGACAGTAGGGAAATGGAGGCTGATCTGTTATGAAACGGCTGCTACACACTCATTGTCAATGTTGACATTGCACATGATGTGCGAATGGATGTCAAGGAGGACGCCCACTCTAACACGCTTGTTGAAGAGGACGTTAGATATAACATTCCAGTGGACACATTTAAACCAAGGTCGTAGGCATGCTCGCTTGAATTGGAGCACCTTCCATTCTGAATGTTCTTTTCTTTACAGTAAAAAAGTTTTTTGTTTCTTTCCCATGGAGTTCTGAGGTGACAGTTGCATGGAGAATGTCTCAAACACCATATTTGTTGTTGCCTTCACCCTAGAGCAAGGTCTAGGTACTTGCATGTGCTAGCACAAGACCTTCTCATAGATCTTAGCAAGATTGTTTAGTAGAGCATGGTGATGCAATGGAAGAAGTCGTCTATGCATTGAATAGAAGGATTATCAATGTCTTGTATAGAATGGAATGTCACACCCCATTTTCCGCAGTAGTGAGAAGAGTTGTACTTATAATTATTGTGTTCTACCATATTCTAAGAGTGGAAAATAGTAATGAATCAGAATGGGCTAAGTACATAATGTGCTTTCTATTTTTTTGTGGGCAGAGATCTCCCCACCTAGAATCCAATGGAATGAACTTGGCCGGAACACCCCCATGTTCTCCCCATTTAATTTTCCTCCCAACTCCCTAAATCTGAAAAGCAATGGAAGGAATGCACTATGGGGTGAAAGCATACTACACTGGATACACTTTCGTCAAAAATCAGAAGTACTTTTGAGTGGACATGAAGTACTTGAAGTATATAAAGTACCTTGATGGAAGTACCATTAGAACTTAAATAAACTTTAAATGGATGCTTGTAGATTCTTGCCATTACAAAGTAACATACTTATAGACAAGAGTTTCTTAATGAACATCTTCATTTGAACTTGAGTTTATTGGAAGTGCATTTTAGTGTGTTAACACAGTTTCTAGTTATTCATGTCACTTCCAACCTTAAAAAACTTATATGCAAATTCTACTTCCTACAATAATCTCACTATTGGGATTAGTGCAATTGAAAGCTATCCTAGAGGTATTAATAATGTAAATTTGCCTTGTATCTTGATCTTTCTTCTATTTATGAATTTTTTGAAAATGAGAATGAAGTGCCACGTGGGAATTTTTTCCCTTAGATTCTCAACTCGATTTTCCAACATAAAGATTTAAAGTTCATAACTCTGTAGTACCCAAATTTCAGATTAAGATTAATATTCAAAGTCAAATATTTTAACTCTACAATACATTAAAAGATATTCGAAGCTAAAAAAAACCCAAAAGTTCCTTGAAGTTCCTAGATTGTGGGAATTCGCCACATTAGCATTTTATACAAACCATGCCACAGTACATAATATTAATTCATAATTTTTTAAAAATACAATTGTACTTTTTTTTTTAAATTTTAAATTTTAAATTATAAGAAAGTAATTAAAATTATTTGACAGCAATGGCTAATTCGAAATTCTTAGGCAACAAAGGGAAATTAAACAACCTTGAAAAGCCCCTCCCTTGCCTTCAGAAATCTTTAGTAGTGTTGAAGAACTTGTGTTTTAAAATTTGAAAACGAAGAGTGGAGATGAAGTTGAAAGTTTAAAACTACCCTAAACCATAAGTAATTCTTCACGAATAGAAGCAAGGAAAAAAGTCAAACAAATATTCAAAATTTTGGAGATTTAAGCAGTAGCCATGCTACAGTATGTGAATGTAGTGCTTTACTCATCAAAAAATGAACGTAAATATTATTTTTTGTGTCTTTTTTCCTCCGCAAAAGATAATACCCATTTGACTTCTACATGCCAATAGATATTGTAATTATAGTTCTACTATCACCAAGAAGCCCTTGCATAGTATATATATTCTATCTTTGTACAAACTATTGTGCTTTTTTGATCATTCATTTGGCCTATACAAAGTCATTTGTAATTATTTTGCAAACCTAACACGCTTTTGTTGTTAGTAAAGTACTTTGTAGAGGATGGATGAAACACTAAATTGGATTAGAATGTGGTAGAATACCTTCTCTACATAAGTACCTACCAATTCATTTGGATCAATTGAAAAGTGAAAATAATGTTTATTTTATCTAAAAAAAAGTACGTTATATAAATATATCTTGAAAAAGTACTTTTCTGACGTACTTTGTAGGGGGGCGTAATGTGCTTTCACCCTATGGAGACTACAAGTCACTCCCAAATTGTTTGGGCCATCCCTAAACCCAGGTGGGAAAGCACTTCCTGGCACTCCCCACACGACCATTCACCCCAATTTTTGGGGGGGAACCCCCGAGCCTCAACCCAATGGAATGAACTTGGCCATAACCCCCCATGTTCTCTCCATTTAAATTTTTTTCCAACTCTCTAAATCCAAAAAGCACTAGGAAGAATTCACTGTGGGGACTTCAAATTACTCCCAAATTGTTTGGGCCATCCACAAACCCCCAATGGAAAGCACTTCTTCGCACTCCCCGTACTACCATTCACCCCCATATTGGGGGGGGGACCCCCAAGCCCCAACCCAATGGAATGAATTTGAACTGGACACCCCTATATTCTCCCCATTTAATTTTCTCCCCATTTAATTTTTTCCCAACTCCGTAAATCCAAAAAATATTGGAAGGAATTCACTATGGGGACTGCAAGTCACTCTCCATTTTATGGGGCCTAATTTGCAATTTCAAAGCCAATGGAATAATGTCACATTGATCCCAACACTCCCAAGTAATCCCCATTTTCTGTTCTCAAAACCCGTCTCCAAATAATATTGCGTAACTTCACCTCTATAATAAGGTTATCCCAATGAGTCTCCATTTTTATTTCCCATCTTTCATGTTTTAGGACCTAAAATATTTAATTCTGTACATCCTTTTTATTTTGGCATACCCTAGACTTGTAACACCAAAACACATTTGTTGAGTCATTACATGTGTCTATGTCACTTTAATCCTACCTTGTACCCATGACTTCACATCCTCCCAGAAAGCCTGAATTTTACACCCTCAAGCTCTTTCCTATACTAATCAGGTGTTTTCCCTATAGGGCAGCACCCCCCCTGCCCTCTCAGTGACAGCAGTGCACCTGCCCGCAGTGAAAGACGCACCAGTGGTTGACATGGCCGATTCGTGTTTTTTTTGACGTCATCTAAAACGTCCTTTGTTTTTTTGACATAGTGAAAAACACGTCCATTCAAAGTGACATCCCTATATTTCCTGACGTCTATTATGACGTTTCAGATGACATCACAAAAAATTGTCCCTGATCTGCGTATTCGTCCAAAAACGTAGTGACGTCAAAAATAACGGGTGATGTCACAACGTAACGCAGTCAAAAACATGGTTTTGTTATAGTGTTGGTATATGATGGTATTAGGTTGTTCCACCTTAGTGACGGAATTGGATTAATTTATGGTACTGGGCTATTCCACCTTCATTACTATCAGTAGATGTTTGAATAAATGTCACCATAAGGTGCAGTTATCTTGGTGGCGGAATTCGGTTAATGATGGTCCTGGGCTGTTCTACCTTAGTTACTATTTGGTGATGTTTGAGTAGATGTCGCCATTAGGTGCGGTTATCTTAATGGTGAAATTGGATTAATTTATGGTACATGACTGTTCCACTGTCATTACTATCAGTAGTTGTTGGAGTAGATGTCGCCATTAGGCGCACTTCCTTTGGTGGTAGAATTAGGTAATTGATGGTACTGCTCTGTTCAACCTAAGTTACTATCGATAGATGTTTAAATAGATGTCGCCATTAGGTGCAGTTATCATGGTGGTACAATTGGATAATTGATGGTACTGGCCTGTTCCACCTTAATTACTTACAGTACTTGTTTGAGTAGATTTCGCCATTAGGCGCACTTACTTTGGTAGCAGAACTAGATAAATGATGGTACTAGGCTATTACTCCTCAGTTACCTTTAGTAGATATTTGAGTAGATGTCACCATTAGGTGCACTTACCTTGGTGGCGGAATTGGGTAAATAATGGAATTGGGTTGTTCCACCTTAGTTACTATTAATAGGTGTTTGAATAGATGTCGCCATTAAGTGCACATATCTTAGTGGCGGAATTGGATTAATTTATAGTACAGGACAGTTTCACCTTTATTACTATCAGTAGATGTTTGAGTAGATGTTGCCATTTGAAAAGATGTCGCCATTAAGTGCAGTTACCATGGTGGTGGAATTGGGTAATTGATGGTATTGGCTTGTTCCACCTTAATTACTAACAATACTCGTTTGAATAGATTCTGCCATTAGATGCACTTATCTTGGTGGCGGAATTGGATAAATGATGCTATTAGGCTATTCGACCTTAGTTACTATCAGTAGATGTTTGAGTAGATGTCGCCATTAGGCACACTTTCTTTGGTGGTAGAATTAGATAAATGACGGCACTGGCCTGTTCGACATAAGTTACTATCAGTAGATGTTTGACTAGATGTCGCCATTAGGCGCATTTTCTTTGATCGTAGAATTACGTAAATGATGGCATTGGCCTGTTTGACAAAAGTTACTATGAGTAGATGTTTGAATAGATGTAGCCATTAAGTGCACTTATCTTGGTGGCGGAATTGGATTAATTTATGGTATAGGGCTGTTGCACCTTCATTACTAGGGTGATTGCAAGAAACACTTGTACTATTTGTTGCGTTTTTCATAATACTCATTAAATTTTTTAGGAATACTTTAAAATTAGAAAACTAATTTTTAAAAAATCTTAAAAATACGATTTATGTATATACCTCTAAAATGAAGGTTTTCACCAAAGGAAATGTGTAGGAAAATTCTCTAAGTAGGAGAACTTGAAAAGTGCCAAATCTCAAGAAAATAGGACCTTTGATTCAAAAATTAGTTAAAAATAGTAAAAATAAGTAAATACAAAAAATAAAAAGTGGACATTTTTAAGAACTTTATGAAGATGGTCATTCACCAAAAAATTTACAAAAATAATATTTTATATGTTTCAAAATGCAAGCAAAAGGAAGCTCTCTTCATAGACTTCTGCACCACACAAAATTAATTATTTTTAAAAATCCTTCGATGAAAAGTTGTATTTATATGTAAGGAAGAACTCCATATAATTTTCTTGATGTAGGGTGTATGAAAAAGGTACTCAAAAGTACTAAAAACCTCCAAATTGGTAAGTGTGACATTTATTTCGGGCCTATTTTTGGATAGTAAATTATTTTTGAAAATTACCAAAAAATCAAAGAAGTTGTAGGATAGTCATGAGTACCTTCCTTGTAAATCTTAAGTCATTCGAAGTTAAAACACAAAAGTTATGGCCAAAAAACAACTCAGCCTGCAACGTGTGACAGAAAATAGTACAAGTGTTTCTTGCAATCACCCACTATCAATAGATGTTTGAGTAGATGTCGCCATTATGTGCACTTATCTTGGCGGCGGAATTGAATTAATTTATAGTACAAGGTTGTTTCACCTTCATTACTATCAGTACATGTTTGAGTAGATGTTGCTATTATGTGCACTTATCTTCGTGGTGGAATTGGATTAATTCATGGTATAGGGTTGTTTCTCCTTCATTACTATCAGTAGATGTTTCAATAGATGTTGCAGTTTGAGAAGATGTCGCCATTAGGTGTAGTTACCATAGTGGTGGAATTGGGTAATTGATGGTACTGGCTTGTTTCACCTTAATTTACTAACAGTACCTGTTTGAATAGATTTGGCCATTAGATGCACTTATCTTGGTGACGGAATTGGGCAAATAGTACTACTAGATTGTTTCACCGTAGTTACTATCAATAGATGTTTGAATAGATGTCGCCATTAGATGCACTTATCTTGGTAGTGGAATTCGGTAAATGATGGTACTAGGTGTCGCAGCACAGAGTAAGCAATTTCCCTATTATACTCACAAAAATCACTCTAGAGCATAACAAAATGACCCTAAAGATTGAACCCACGAGATCCTATGAAGTAGCTAACTCTAACAAGGAGATAAACCCAATTAAACCCTTTAAGTCTACTTTTCCGGTTCTACCTCTGACGATCGGAATGTCAAACACCAACCGGAAGACTACGACCGGACTGTACCCTACTTCCGGTTTCACTAGTTCCCCGGTCTCTGGACTGACCTCTGAATTCTGGACCCTGCAACTTCCGGTCCTATGTACCCTCCTGGGCGGATCTGATCCAGTCCACCCTTCCGTACCCGATTTAGCTTTACCTCTATTTTACCATCAGAGGGTTCGCCGCTTGCTTTTGAAAGTGGTAGGCCCACCACCCTTCCGTGACTTATAGTGGCTGAAGACCCACTTTCTTATCCACAGATCCCCTAACTAACACGGATCCGGTTTGGTCCTTCATAGTAATCCGGATAGCAACCCGAATCACAGGTCACACAAAGACCTTCCGTACAATCCTCTCATACTACAACGACCTTGACATTGATCCGTTCTATACGAAGTTAGGTGGCTAGAAGTGCATCCGTCCGTTCCAACATCTACGAAAGTTCTTCCGTTCACCCACAACGGTGGCAAGACCTCATAGGAGTCAGGATACTCGACCGGATTTCCCACCTAGGAGTTCTAGCGCAGCTAAGGAATCCCTCCCTATCCGCCTAGCCTGATCAACGGATCTCTCACCCGGAATGCTAAACTTCTGTAGCTGCTGAGGCACTGGAATCCACTCCTAACTCTTCATAACCTACTCACATGTACCTAGAACCGGAAACATACATCAAGGGGAGAAACTCTACCAACACCTCCGTACTCACCTTCCTATTCCGACTCCGTGCACTCTTGCCAATACTCGGGAAAAATACACAAAAGTTAGTTTAAAGGAAAATACACAAGGAAATGCCAAAAGAACTCTCCCTCTCGTCTCCAGCTTAGAGACTGTTTTATATACAAAATGCAAAAAGCAAAAAGTGAATACATGATTTTCGCCTCTGAAGGCGCTGACAATCCGGTCCTACCTTATTCTAACCGGATTCTATTCCGGTTCCTATCTATAAGTCCTATTTTTACAATCCTTCCTATTCCGTCTCATACACTCGGGATCCAATGGTAGGGCTCTCATCAGGTCTCTCCAACTGCTCGAAGACCTCATTTAGATTCCGGTTTCTTTCTCCATCAGTAGGTAGAGCCGGGAGATCTTCCTCAGTTTTCGGGGAGTCTAAATCTATCGGCTGATGTCCAGTCGAGGGCGTCTCCTTCTTTGCCCTACTTGACTGGGGCGTCTTGTCCTTTCCCGGTTCATGAGCTACGTCCTCCGGAAACAAGTCCGGAAGAGAAATTTCTGAGAGCCGGACCGGAATTTCCGTCAACTTCTGGCTGCTCTCTACGATCCGGTCCGCTGACTCCCGTGCCTTGGATAGGAGCTTCTCTATCTGCTCCTCAAAATCGGTGAGGATGTGCACCACCCTGGTTCCAGATATCGTTTTGTCCTTGTGCACCTCCTCTTCGAACAGGCGTGCTTTGGTGACCGCGGCTCCGGGTCCGCCAAGCACTTCCTTCACTTCTGCGGCCAACTTCTTCATTTCCTCCGCCATCTCTTTTGTCGCGATGGTGTTCTCGAGCAACGCAAAAAGTTCGGCCTTGAGGGTGTCCACCTCATCGTGCTGTCGCTTGCTTTCCTCCTTCATCTTCCGGAGCTCATCCGGATTGATAACACTCTTAGCTACCTTTGTGGCAACTGACTGTCCGGTTCCGCTCCGATTAATTCCGCGATCTCCCCGAGCGTCCGCTTCTTAACTTCCCAATCCGCCCGAATTCCGTAGAGGATCCCAACTAACTCGTCGAACGGATCTCCGATTCCCGATCCGGATGCCACATCCAGTCCAGTTGGAGTCTCCCCTCTGCGCGGTTGCGGATGTCCCGGGGGCGTTCCTCGATTCCGAGTCGGCGTGGTCTTCTACCTCTTGGCGGGGACATACGGTTCCTCCTCTTCTTCTTCTTCTTCTTCCTCCTCCTCGGTTTCGTTTCCGGAATCCGCTTCTTGGTCGGACTCGGATTCTCCGTACTTCATAGTCCGCTCCTGGGCCTTCCACACCTTCAGCTCCACTTCCATCAACAGTTCCTGTTGCTGGTAGAGGTGGTATACATAAGGGCACAGTGGGGTAGCCCTACTTCTCCCCACTCTTGTAGTAAGCTGGGACACCAGATCAAAGAAGATCCGGCCCCAGTCTACTTTCCGGGTTCCGCTCAACGCTCCAAAGATCGTGTTAGCTAGGGTGATAGTCACCCTGGTGGGCTTTTCCGGATGCAAAACCGGAACTAGGAACTAGAGCAGGTGACGCTCCCGGCCATCGAGGCAGTCTTCTACCGCGTAGCCGTCCTTTGGATTCACTACGCTTCTGAACTTGCCCTGGACGAAATCATCCTTTCGACTGGCAAGCCCGAGTCCTCCTGGCCGGAATCCATATACGTCCCGCCACAAAGCCTCGGTCCATTCTCAGATCCATTGGACCGGATTCCCTCTCAGAGTGTTATCGAACTGATTCGATATGCCACTCAGGATTTCTCTAACCATCCTCTCATCTTTGAAACCCCAAGGTTTCAAAGCTAACCCCTGACAACCCATTGACGATAAATCCTCTCTGAGTTTTCCCTGTTCCGGTTCCTTGGTCGGCATGACCGGAACCACTTTCCTAAGCTTTACTTCACTCGGGGGCAGGGTGTTAGAACCTCTCTTCCGGTTCAGCCGCGGCATGAGGGTAGCTCTACCCGGTTTCCACTCTCTATAGTCCTAACAAGGGAGCGCCGACACTTAGATGTTCCGCTCCGCCTGTAAACTAACCTACTAGCGTGCTCACCTTCTCAGTCTCACACTCATGTCCGGAGGAGATCTCTCCCTCTCATACCCCTCACTCACTTCCGGACCCTCTTGTACTTTCTCTCCTTGCCGTGGTCAACGATAAAAACGTCAGGCGCTAAATCAGGACACGAAAACACGTGGAAATCCAGAGACCTGAAAATGGGCAGGGTCAGGCTTTATATAGTCCTGAGCCCTGGACTTTCTTTATGACCAGTCGGATATCCGGTCCGGTTCTTGACATCCGGTTCTCTCCAATCCGGTCAACGAGATTCCGGTTAGAAATACTATCCGGTTAGAAATCTAATCCGATCCGCTTCTACCTAAAACCGGATTAGTTCCGTAAGGTCCTTTTGTGACTATTTTTGGTTTTATCTTTCTCTTTAGATGAATCCGGATACCTATTTCTAATTTCCGGTTCGCTCAAAAAGGTAAACAAATAAAAATCAAAAATATGAGTTGTCACACTAGGCTATTCCACCTTAGTTTCTATCAATAGATGTTTGAGTAGATGTCGCCATTAGGCGCATTTTCTTTGGTGGTAGAATTAGGTAAATGATGGCACTGGCATGTTCGACATAAGTTACTATCAATAGATGTTTGAGTAGATGTCGCCATTAGGCACATTTTCTTTGGTGGTAGAATTAGGTAAATGATGGCATTGGCCTGTTCGACATAAGTTACTATCAATAAATGTTTAAATAGATGTTGCCATTAGGTGCACTTATCTTGGTGGCGGAATTGGGCAAATGAGGCTACTAGGTTGTTCCACCGTGGTTACTATGAGTAGATGTTTAAATAGATGTCGCCATTAGGTGCACTTATGTTGGTGGCGGAATTCGGTAAATGATGGTACTAGGCTATTCCACCATAGTTACTATCAATAGATGTCTCCATTAAGTGCACTTATCTTGGTGGCGAAATTGCATTAATTTATGGTACAAGGTTGTTTCACATTCATTACTATCAATAGATGTTTCAATAGATGTTGCTGTTTGAGAAGATGTCACCATTAGGTGCAGTTACCATGGTGGTGGAATTGGATAATTGATGGTACTAGCTTGTTCCGCCTTTATGATGTCGCCATTAGGTGCAGTTACCATGGTGGTGGAATTGGATAATTGATGGTACTGGCTTGTTCTGCCGTTATTACTAATAATACTCGTTTGAATACATTTCGCCATTAGATGCACTTATCTTGGTGGCGGAATTGGATAAATGATGCTACTAGGCTATTCCACCTTAGTTTTTATCAGTAGATGTTTGAATAGATGTCGCTATTAGGCGCATTTTCTCTGGTGGTAGAATTAGGTAATTGATGGCATTGGCGTGTTCGACATAAATTACTATCAGTAGATGTTTGAGTAGATGTCACCATTAGACGCATTTTCTTTGGTGGTAGAATTAGGTAAATGATAGCATTGGCCTGTTCGACATAAGTTACTATCAATAGATGTTTGAATAGATGTCACCATTAGACGCATTTTCTTTGGTGGTAGAATTAGGTAAATGATGGCATTGGCCTGCTCAACATAAGTTACTATCAATAGATGTTTGAATAGATGTCGCTATTAGGCGCACTTATCTTGGTGCCGGAATTGGGCAAATGATGCTACTAGGTTGTTCCACCATAGTGACTATCAGTAAATGTTTGAATAGATATCGCCCTAAGTGCACTTATCTTGATGGTGGAATGGATTAATTTATTGTATAGGGATGTTCCGCTTTCATTACTATCAATAGATGTTTGAGTAGATGTCGTCATTAAATGCACTTATCTAAGTGGCGGAATTGGATTAATTTATAATACAGGGCTGTTCCACCTTCATTACTATCAGTAGATGTTTGACTAGATGTTGCCATTAGGCGCACTTTCTTTGGTTGTAGAATTAGGTAAACGATGACATTGGCCTGTTCAACATAAGTTACTATCAATAGATGTTTGAGTAGATGTTGCCATTAAGCGCATTTTCTTTAGTGGTACAATTAGGTAAATGATGGCATTGGCATGTTTGACATAAGTTACTATCAATAGATGTTTGAGTAGATGTTGCTATTAGGCGCACTTATCTTGGTTGCGGAATTGGGCAAATAGTGCTACTAGATTGTTTCACCGTAGTTACTATCAGTAGATGTTTGAATAGATGTCGCCATTAGATGCACTTATCTTGGTAGTGGAATTCGGTAAATGATGGTACTAGGCTATTCCACCTTAGTTTATATCAATAGATGCTTGAGTAGAGGTCGCCATTTGGCGCATTTTCTTTGGCGGTAGAATTAGGTAAATGATGGCACTAGCCTGTTCGACATAAGTTACTATCAATAGATGTTTGACTAGATGTTGCCATTAGGCTCATTTTTTTGGGTGGTAGAATTAGGTAAATGATGGCATTGGCCTGTTTGACCGTAGTTACTCTCAATAGATGTTTGAATAGATGTCGCCATTAGGCGCATTTATCTTGGTGGCTGAATTGGGCAAATAGTGCTACTAGATTGTTTCACCATAGTTACTATCAGTAGATGTTTGAATAGATGTCGCCATTAGATGCACTTATCTTGGTAGTGGAATTCGGTAAATGATGGTACTAGGCTATTCCACCTTAGTTACTATCAATAGATGTTTGAATAGATGTCGTTATTAGGCACACTTATCTTGGTTGCAGAATTGGATAAATGATGGTACTAGGCTATCCGACCGTAGTGACTATCAATAAATGTTTGAGTAGATGTACCCATTAAGTGCACTTATCTTGGTTGCGGGATTGGATTAATTTATGGTACAGTGCTTTTCCACCTTCATTATTGTCAGTAGATGTTTGAGTAGATGTCGCCATAAAGTACACTTATTTTGGTGGTGGAATTGGATTAATTTATGGTATAGGGCTGTTTCACCTTCATTACTATAAGTAGATGTTTGAGTAGATGTTGCCATTTGAGAAGATGTCGCCATTAGGTGCAATTACCATGGTGGTGGAATTTGGTAATTGACGGTATTTGTGGGAATCCGGAATCTGGAAACGGATCAATAATGCAAGAAATAGGTGTGAAAAAAAAAAAAAAAATAATAGTTAGAGTGTGATTTTTGGACCAGGTAACTTGAATTAGGAAATAAGCGTTCCGACACCACCCATAACCGGAACTTATCCGGATCCGGAATCCGGACTCATCCGGAACACAAGAACCTACCGTATAGGTCCCGTAGCTACGGAAGTAGGATACCGTTGAGACAACGGACCTGTAGCCGTTGTCCTTAAGACCGTAGAGAGACAGTTTAGTACTTAAGCTGTCTTCCTAGGGTTTCCTCTTCACTTTTCTGTTCTGTGTACCCGAGACTGTTTGTGTGAGTAGTTGAGAGAAAGAGTGGTGAGTTAGCGACTGAGGTAGAACTACTTTCCCTATGTTCTCACTTAGATCTTATGGCATCCGGACCAGTACGGAAGATAGCGGTATCTGCCCGGGTTATCTCTCCGGCCATTCCGGATAGCCCGGAACTACACAAACAGTTAGAGGAGGACTTGACTAGGTTAGGATGTATTGGTTTACTACACTGTGACAACTCATATTTTTGATTTTTATTTGTTTACCTTTTTGAGCGAACCGGAAATTAGAAATAGGTATCCGGATTCATCTAGAGAGAAAAATAAATCCAAAAATAGTCACAAAAGGACCTTACGGAACTAATCCGGTTTTAGGTCAAAGCGGAACGGATTAGATGTTCAACCGGATAGTATTTCCAACTGGAATCTTGTTGACCGGATTAGGAAATAACCGGATGTCAAGAACCGGACCGGATATCCGACCGGTCATAAAGACAGTCCAGGGCGTCAGGACTATATAAAGCCTGGCCTTGCCCATTTTCAGGTCTCTGGATTTCCACGTGTTGTTGTTTCCTGATTTAGCGCCTGACGTTTCTATCATTGACCACGACAAGGGAGAGGAAGTACAAGAGGGTACGGAAGTGAGTGAGGAGTGTGAGACGGAGAGATCTCCTCCGGACATGAGTGGGTGAGACCTTGAGTGCGAGCGGATACGTGAGAAGCTAAGAGTGTGAGCATGCCGGTAGGGTAGATTACAGGCGAAGCGGAACATCTGAGTGTCGCGCGCTCCCTTTTTAGGACTATAGAGAGTGAAAACCGAGTAGAGCTACCCTCATGCCGTGGCTGAACCGGAAGAGAGATTCTAACACCCCGCCCCCGAGTGAAGTAAAGCTTAGAAAAGTAGTTCCGGTCATGCCGACCAAGGAACCGAAACAAGGAGAGCTCAGAGAGGATTTGTCGTTGATGGGTTGTCAGGGGTTAGCTTTGAAACCTTGGGGTTTCAAAGATGAGAGGATGGTTAGAGAACTCCTGAGTGGCGTATCGAATCAGTTCGATAACACCCTGAGAGGGAATCCGGTCCAATAGACCAAGGCTTTGTGGCGGGACGTATACGGATTCCGGCCAGGAGGACTCGGGCTTGCCAACCGGAAGGATGATTTCGTCCAGGGCAAGTTCGGAAGCGTAGTAAATCCGAAGGACGGCTACGCGGTAGAAGACTGCCTCGATGACCGGGAGCGACGCCTGCTCCAGTTCCCGATTCCGGTTTTGCATCCGGAAAAGCCCACCAGGGTGACTATCACCTTGGCTAACACGATTTTCGGAGCGCTGAGCGGAACCCGGAAAGTAGACTGGGGCCGGATCTTCTTTGATCTGGTACAAGAGTGGGGGGAAGTAGGGCTACCCCACTGTGCCCTTATGTGTACCACCTCTACCAACAACAGGAACTGCTGACGGAAGTGGAGCTGAAGGTGTGGAAGGCCCAGGAGCGGACCATGAAGTACGGCGAATCCGAGTTCGACCAAGAAGCGGATTCCGGAAACGAAACTGAGGAGGAGGAAGAAGAAGAAGAGGAAGAGGAGGAACCGTATGTTTCCAACAAGAGGCAGAAGACCACTCCGACTCGGAATCGAGGAACGCCCCCGGGACATCCGCGTCCGCGCAGAAGTGAGACTCCAACCGGACCGGATGTGGCATCCGGATCCGGGACCAAAGATCCGTTCGACAAGTTGGTTGGGATCCTCTGCGAAATCCGGGCGGATTGGGAAATTAAGAAGCGGGCGCTTGGGGAGATCGCGGAATTAATCGGAGCGGAACCGGACAGTCAATTGCCGAGGAAGGTGGCTGAAAGTGTTATCAATCCGGAAGAGCTCCGGAAGATGAAGGAGGAAAGCAAGCGGCAGCACGATGAGGTGGATATCCTCAAGGCCGAACTATTCGCGTTGCTTGAGAACGCCACCGCGACAAAGGAGATGGCGGAGGAAATGAAGAAGTTGGCTGCAGAAGTGAAGGACGTGCTTAGAGGACCCGGAGCCGCAGTCACCAAGGCGCGCATGTTCGAAGAGGAGGTGCACAAGGACAAGAAGATATCCGAAACTAGGGTGGTGCACATCCTCACCGATTTTGAGGAGCAGATGGAGAAGCTCCTATCCAAGGCACGGGAGTCAACGGACCGGATCGTGGAGAGTAGCCAGAAGTTGACAGAAATTTCGGTCCGGCTCTCAGAAATTTCTCTTCCGGACTTGTTTCCAGAAGACATAGCTCAGGAGCCGGGAAAAGACAAGACGCCCCAGTCAAGTAGGGCCAAGAAGGATACACCCTCGACCAGACATCAGCCGATAGATTTGGACTCCCCGGAAGCTGAGGAAGACCATCCGGTTCTACCTACGGATGGAGAAAGGAACCGGAATCTAAATGAGGTCTTCGAGCAGTTGGAGAGACCTGATGAGAGCCCTACCATTGGATCCCGAGTGTATGAGACGGAATAGGAAGGATTGTAAAAATAGGACTTATAGATAGGAACCGGAATAGAATCCGGTTAGAATAAGGTAGGACCGGATTGTCAGCGCCTTCAGAGGCGGAAATCATGTATTCACTTTTTGCTTTTTGCTTTTTGTATATAAAACAGTCTCTAAGCTGGAGACGAGAGGGAGAGTTCTTTTGGCATTTCCTTGTGTACTTTCCTTTAAACTAACTTTTGTGTATTTTTCCCGAGTATTGGCAAGAGTGCACGGAGTCGGAATAGGAAGGTGAGTACGGAGGTGTTGGTAGAGTTTCTCCCCTGGATGTATGTTTCCGGTTCTAGGTACATGTGAGTAGGTTATGAAGAGTTAGGAGTGGATTCCAATGCCTCAGCAGCTACAGAAGTTTAGCATTCCGGGTGAGAGATCCGTTGATCAGGCTAGGCAGATAGGGAGGGATTCCTTAGCTGCGCTAGAACTCCTTGGTGGGAAATCCGGTCGAGTATCCTGACTCCTATGAGGTCTTGCCACCGTTGTGGGTGAACGGAATAACTTTCGTGGGTGTTGGAACGGACAGATGCACTTGTAGCCACCGAACTTCGTGCGGAACGGATCAGTGTCAAGGTCGTTGTAGTATGAGAGGATCGTACGGGGGGGTCTTTGTGTGACCTGTGATTCGGATTACTATTCGGATTATTGTGAAAGATCAAACCGGATCCGTGTTAGTTAGGGGATCAGTGGATAGGGAAGTGGGTCTTCAGCCACTATAAGTCACGGAAAGAGTGGTGGGCCTACCACTTTCAAAAGCAAGCGGTGAACCCTCTGATGGTAAAACAGAGGTAAAACTAAACCGGGTACGGAAGGGTGGACCGGATCGGATCCGCTCAGGAGGATACATAAGACCGGAAGTTGTAGGGTCCAGAATTGATAAGTCAGCCCAGAAATCAGGGAACTAGTAAAACCGGAAGTAGGATACAGTCCGGTTGAAACTTTCCGGTTGGTTTTGGTTGTTCCGGTCGTTAGAGGTAGAACCGGAAAAGTGGAATTAAAGGGTTTAATTTAGTTTATCTCCTTGTTAGAGTTAGCTACTTCACAGGATCTCGTGGGTTCGATCTTTAGGGTCATTTGGTTATGCTCTAGAGTGATTTTTGTGAGTATAATAGGGAAATTGCTTACCCTGTGTTGCGACATACATCGACCGTGGAATCTCAAGAGTGAAGAGATGATTCAAGAGCTACTTCACGGTGTTCCGAATCAATATGAGCTTACTTTGAGAGGATGACCAGTCGCGTGGACCGAGGACATCTGGGCAGATGTTTATCAGTTCCAGAAGAGTGGCAACAGTTTAGCATCGAGGACGGACCGTTTTGTAGCCGGGAAGTTCACCGGGACTGCAAACCCTAAGGATGGATTTGCTATCAACGAGTGTAAGGACGAGAGATATAGGCGGATCCTAGAGTTTCTGATTCCGATCTTATATCCGGAAAAGCCAACGCGGGTTACCATTACGGTGGCCAATACTATCTTTGGGGCTATGGAGAACCGGATAGTGCACTGGGGTAGGGTCATAGCCGGGATAGTGGCTAAATTAGCGGATCACGTGACACGAGCTAAGGCGAGTCCAGTTAGCACGTATTTGTTTCATCTGTACCATCAACAGGAACTTTTGAGTGCGGCGGAAATAATTCAATATGACACCGGAAAGACACTCTTGTCATACGAACTTTCCGGGGAGGAAGCGAAAGATCCGGTCGAGTCTGAACCGAAGGATCTTCCCCAGGAACATCTGACCAATCCAAGGACCAAGAAGAGAAAGTCAACCGATCCGGGGTCAAGAATCAAGCCACCGACAATGGAGAGGGGGGAGTCCAGCAAGGGACCTGAGATGGAAACAGAATCCGCATTTTTCAATGCAGGGCTCGAGTGGATACGTGAAGCCAAGGTACTTCACGACGGATTGTCGGATTTGGTGATAGATACCGCGAAAGTATTGAAGGTGGATCCGGATCAGATCGTGGAAGCTGTCAAGCGACTGCCCAAGCCGGAGGACCTGAAGAAGAGGGATGAGCGGATCCAGGAATTGGAGGTGGAACGGAATCTACTCCAGGCCCGGGTGAATTGGGCGGAAGGAGAAATAGTAGCTGCGAAGGAGAAAGAGAAGGAGGCTCTCGCGTTGGTCAAGAATCTAACCGGGGCAGTCAACATCAAAGCCGACATCATCACGAAAGCTGCCTTGTTTGATTCAAAGATGATATCAGAAGGCTACATTACCGGAACCAAGGTAGTTACCATCCTCGTAGACTTCACCGCGAGAATAGAGCGAGTTTTCAAGGAAATCCAGAAGTTGCTGGCGGCCATCAACCCAAACCATGCGATGGATTTCTCCACCTTTCCGGAACTTCCTTTTGTCGCAGGTACCCCAGGAAAGCCAGTGGCGTATCAGGCAACCCGGATGGAGGGATTGAGGGGGATACTCACACCAGCCGAGCCTTCTACCAATAAGATACGGATGACGGAGTTGAATTTGAGGCCAGCCTCGGAACCGGAACCGGAGTCTAGCGCGAAAACGGTTCCGGTGCCATCTAAGTTCTCAACTCCAGAAGTTCCCAAGGCACAAACAATGCCAAATTTGATGACCGGATCATTCAAGGTTCCGGGACAGCAGGTTAGGGGAGATCTCATCAACCGGATCGGTGGGATGACCAATCCGGCTCGGACTAATCTGAAAGGATTTGTGCACATGCAAGAGACCACGCCGAAGAAAGGAAGCGAACCCGCGACATTGGAGGATACAACACCAGAGAAGGAGAAGGAAGTCCAAGTTATTGAAGATTCTGACGAGGAGAGTGCCCACTCCACTTCCGGAACCGAAGGCGACAGCGATCCGTCTCCAGCAACGCGCCATATCCAGACTCCGGCCACAATAAAAACTACGCTAGCCAAGAATACGAAGGAGACGCCGACCAGCCAAGCGGGGAGTCGTTCAAAGAAAGGGCGGAAGCCAAGACATTAGAATTGGTAGGAGAAGAAGTAGAGGATCCGGAGTGGGGTTCCGAGCTTGGACCCGGTTTCCCAAATTTTAGGCGGATAGTAAGGAAATCCGGTTATCTCGGTCGGCTGTTAGCAATCTTTCCGGATATCTCGAGAGATTCAGGGATTGGTGGCTTGGATTTCTGGGTTTTCCTTTTCAGGCTTTTAGGAGTTGACTTTGGGTTTTTGTGTTAGTATTTTAAAGGGCAGACAAATTAGTTGTCGACGATTCCATTCCATCCTACTCCATTGGATTTTAGTGCTTTCACGTATGTATTACAATTTTCTTTTCTTAATCTAAGTTAGCGAGGATACCTTTAGCTGCACTTTTGCTTAGACAGGGTCTTTTTGGGCTGGGTGTATGCATGGGTGTATGATCTGGTACTGGAGAAAGAGAAGGGAGGGAGAGAAGGAATCCGGATCTTGAGCTACGGATCGTCTGGGGGTGGAGCTAGTGAGAAGGAATGCAAAGCTGAGTAAGGGAGTGCAAGTGCAACGTGCTTTTAAACTGCTGGAACAGTAATCCGGAATAGAGGGTAGAGGTCCGTGCGAGTCCGGAACCAGGAGGGTTCTGTGCGGAGTTAAGCAACCGCCAAAGGAAAGGATCTCCCGCTACTTCGGAAAGTCTGCCAACCTCCCCCTTGGTAAATTGTCTTCTCCTTGAGATTCTATTCTTTTAGGTCTATAAGTTCTGATCCATCGTTGTAGTAAGAGAGGTGTGAAAAGTGCTCTGTATGACCTGATTCCGGATCGGCCAATCCGGAAACTGTGAGAGAATACTCCTCCCTCCTCCTACAACTGTGTTGTCTTGGGTGTGTTGTTTAGTAGATTTAGAGTACAGAGAGGATAATTGTACAAGTGGTGAGTCCCCACCCCTTTCTAGATCAAGGGCGGACCCTCTGAGGGTAAAACAGAGGCAACAAAACCAGTGACGGAAGAGAGACGGAACTTAGTTCCGGGTGTGTCCGGATCCGGAACGGAATCCGGAATGTACTAAGTTTCCGGAATAAGATAGTGAAGTGAAACAAGGGAGATTAAGTGAGTAGTCACAATCCGGATACTTCTCATTCAATCGATATCATACTAGAGTTCCCTGGAACGATAATTCGTGTCATCTTGCAACCATTTGTCGTTGTAAGGATACTTACGGCTAACTGCGCGTACGACAGTATTGGCTTGTTCCTCTTTAATTACTAATAGTACTCGTTTGAATAGATTTCGCCATTAGATGCACTTATCTTGGTGGCGGAATTGGATAAATGGTGCTATTAGGCTATTCGACCTTAGTTACTATCAGTAGATGTTTGAGTAGATGTCGCCATTAGGCGTACTTTCTTTGGTGGTAGAATTAGATAAATGATGGCACTAGCATGTTCAACATAAGTTACTATCAGTAGATGTTTGAATAGATGTCATAAGTTTTTATCAATATATATTTGAATAGATGTCGTTATTAGTTGCAGTTATCGTAGTGGTGGAATTGGGTAGTTGATGGTACTGGCCTGTTTCACCTTATTTACCAAAAATACTTGTTTGAATAGATTTCGCCATTAGGCACACTTATCTTGGTGGTGGAATTGGATTAGTTTATGGTACTAGGCTGTTCCACCTTAGTTATTAACAATAGATGTTTCAGTAGATGTTGCCATTAAGAGTACTTACTTTGGTGGTGGAATTGGTTAAATGATGGTACTAGGCTGTTCCACCTTAGTTACTATTAGTAGACGTTTGAGTAGATGTTGGTATTAGATGCAGTTAGCATGGTGGTGAAATTGGGTAATTGATGGTCCTGGCCTGTTTTACCTTAGTTACTATCAATAGATGTTTGAGTAGATGTCACCATTAGGTGCACTTACCTTGGTGGCACAACTAGATAAATGATGGTATTAGGTTGTTCTCCTTAGTTACCATCAGTAGATGTTTGAGTAGATGTCCCCATTAGGTGAACTTATCTTAGATGCGGGATTGGACAAATAGTGGTACTTGGTTGTTCCACCTTAGTTACTATTTGGTGATGTTTGAGTAGATGTCGTCATTAGGTGCATTTATCATTTTATCTTGGTGGCGGAATTGGATTAATTTATGGTACTGGCCTATTCCACCTTCATTACTATCAATAGATATTTTAGTAGATGTAGCCGTAAGGTGCACTTACATTGGTGGTAGAATGAGGTAAATGATAGTACTAGCCTGTTTGACCTAAGTTACTATCAATAGATGTTTGAGTAGATGTCTCCATTAGGTGCACTTATCTTGCTAATGAAATTGGATTAATTTATGGTACTCGCCTCTTCTACCTTAGTTACTATCAATAGATGTTTGAGTAGATGTTGCGATAAGGTGTATTTAGTTTAGCAGCAGAATTGGGTAATGGTAGTACTGGGCTTTTCCACCTCAGTTATCGTTAGTAGATGTTTGAGTAAATGTTGCCATTAGGTGCACTTTCCTTGGTGGCGGAATTGGGTAAATGATGGTACTAGATAGTTTACCTTAGTTATTGTTAGTAGATGTTTGAGTAGATGTCATCCTGAGGTGCACTTACTTCGGTGGTAGAATTGGATAAATTTATGGTACTGGTATGTTCCACGTTAGTTACTGTCAAAAGATGTTTAAGTAGATGTCCCTATTAGGATGTTTAAGTAGATGTCCCTATTAGGTGCAGTTACTTTGGTGGTGGAATTGGGTTATTGATGGTACTAGCTTATTGCTCTTTAATTACTATCAATAGTTGTTTGAGAAGATTTCGCCATTAGGCGCACTTACTTTGGTGGAGGAATTGGATAAATGATGGAACTGGGCGTTCAATCTTAGTTACTATCAGTAGATGTTTGAGTAGATGTTGCCATTAGGAGTACTTTCCTTGGTGGCGGAATTAGATAAATGATGGTATTGGCTTGTATTACTTGAGTAACTATAAATAGGTGTTTGAGTAGATGTCGCCATTAGGTGCACTTATTTTACTGGTGAAATTGGGTAAATTTATGATATTGGCCTATTCTACCTTAGTTAGTATCTGTAGATGTTTGAGTAGATGTCGCCATGAGGTGCACTTAGTTTAGTAGTGGAATTGGATAATAGTGGTATTGAACTGTTCCGCCTTAAATACTATTAGTAGATGTTTGACTAGGTGTCGCCATTAGGAGCACTTACATTGCTGGCAGAATTGGGTAAATAATGGTACTTGGTTGTTCCACCGTAGTTAGTTTCAGTAGACATTTGAGTAGATGTCACCATGAGGTGCACTTACTTTGGTGGTGGAATTGGGTAATGATGGTACTGTGCTAATCCACCTTAGCTACTATGAGTAGATGTTTAAATAGATGTCGCCATTTGGAGCACTTTCCTTGGTGGCGGAATTAGATAAATAATGGTACTGCCTTGTTCTATTTTAGTTACTATTAGTAGATGTTTGAGTAGATGTCGCCATTAGGTGCACTTATCTTATTGGTGAAATTGGATAAATTTATGATACAAGCCTATTTTACCTTAGTTACTATTAATAGATGTTTGAGTAGATATTGCCATGCAGTGCACTTACTGTGATGGTGAAATTGGGAAAATGATTATACTATACTAATCTACCTTAGTTACTATCTGGAGATATTTGAGTAGATGTCGTTATTAAGAGCACTTATCTTGGTGGCGAAATTGGTGAAATGATGGTATTGAGTTGTTCCACCTTAGTTACTATTAGTAGATGTTTGAGTAGATGTCACCATTAGATGCAATTACCTTGGTGGTGGAATTGAGTAAATGATGGTACTAGGCTATTTCACCTTAGTTACTATCAGTAGTTGTTTGAGTAGATGTCGTCATTAGGAGCACTTTCCTTGGTGGCAGAATTGGGCAAATAGTAGTACTTGACTGTTCCACCTTAGTTACTATTTGGCGATGTTTGAATAGATGTTGCCATTAGGTGCACTTACCTTAGTGGCAAAATTGGATTATTTTATAGTACTGGACTGTTCCACCTTCATTACTATCAGTAGATGTTTGAGTAGATGTTGCCATGAGGTGCACTTACTTTAGTAGTGGAATTGGATAAATGATGGTACTGTGCTAATCTACCTTAGTTACTATGAATATATGTTTGAATAGATGTCGCCATTTGGAGCACTTTCCTTGGTGGAGGAATTGGATAAATGATGGTACTGCCTTGTTCTACTTTAGTTACTGTTAGTAGATGTTTGAATAGATGTTGCCATTAGGTACACTTATCTTGCTAGTGAAATTGGATAAATTTATGGTACTAGCCTATTCTACCTTAGTTACTATCAATAGATGTTTGAGTAGATGTTGCCATTAGGAGCACTTATCTTGGTGGCGGAATTGGGTGAATGATGGTACTAAACTTTTTGTCCTTAGTTATCGTTAGTAGATGTTTGAGTAAATGTTGCCATTAGGTGCATTTATCTTGGTGGCGGAATTGGATTAATATATGGTACTAGGCTATTCCACTTTCATTACTATCAATAGATATTTGAGTAGATGTTGCCATTAGATGGATTTACATTGGTGGTAGAATTTCATAAATGATGGTACTGGGCTGTTCGACCTAAGTTACTATCAATAGATGTTTGAGTAGATGTTGCCATTAGGTGCACTTATCTTGCTAGTGAAATTGGGTAAATTTATGGTACTGGCTTGTTCTACCTTAGTTACTATCAGTAGATGTTTGAGTAAATGTCGCCATTAGGAGCACTTACCTTGGTGGCGGAATTGGGTGAATGATAGTAATGGGCTGTTTGTCCTTAGTTATCGTTAGTAGATGTTTGAGTAAATGTCGCCATTAAGTGCATTTACCTTGGTGGCGGAATTGGGTAATTGATGGTATTGGGCTATTCCACCTTCATTACTATCAGTAGATGTTTGAATAAATGTAGCCATTAGGTGGACTTTCTTTAGTGGCAGCTTTTCCCTAGGGGAAGTGCAAGATTTTCAAAAGGCCCCTAAGTTAGTGGAGTGATTTCAAAGCATTGTTTAGCAACCCTCCCTCTCTCTCTAGTACTAGGCTATTCCACCTTAGTTATTGGTACTAGACAGTTCCACTTTAGTAGTTACTATCAGTAGATGTTTGCGTAGATGTTGCCATTAATTAGGTGCACTTTCGTTGGTGGTAGAATTGGAGAAGTGATGGTAATGGGTTGTTCCACCTTAGTTACTATCAGTAGATGTTTGCGTAGATGTCGCCATTAGGTGCACTTATCTTGCTAGTGAAATTGGTTATATTTATGGTATTGGCTTGTTCTACCTTAATTACTTTCAGTAAATGTTTGAATAGATGTTGCCATGAGGTGCACTTATTTTAGTAGTGGAATTGGGTAATGGTGGTGTTGGGTTGTTCCACTTTAGTTACTATCAGTAGATGTTTGTCTAGGTGGCGCCATTAGATGCACTTACCTTGGTGGTGAAATTGGATAAATAATGGTACTAGATTGTTCTACTTTAGTTACTATCAGAAGATGTTTGAGTAGATGTCTCTATGAGGTGCACATATTTTGGTGGCGGAGTTGGGTAAATGATGGTACTGTACTAATTCACCTTGGTTACTATGTGAAAATGTTTGAGTAGATGTCGCCATTAGGAGCAGTTACCTTTGTGGCGGAATTGGATAAATGATGGTACTGCGCTGTTTCACCTTAATTACTATCAATAGATGTTTGAGTACATTTCACCATTAGGTGCAGTAACCTTTGTGGCGGAATTGGGTAAATGATGGTGCTGGCCTGTTTGATTACAATTACTATCAGTAGATGTTTGAGTAGATGTCACCATTAGGTGCAGTTACCTTAGCCCTAGCTCCCATTTTCATTAAATTTATGAAATGACTACTCAGAAATTCAAATCCAACATGCAAGGCTAATCCATCAATCCCTGACACAGCTCATAAAGGCATCTGCTGATAACGTACCAGTCAGAGCATCAGATAACAGCAGCTTTTGGGAACTCAATATCCAAAGGCCTCCGCCTAATTGGCACCATGACAGATCTTCTTCCCATGAAAATTAAAGGCAATTCAGGTTCCGTAGTAACTAATATATATTCATTAAGGGGGGAGACCGAACAGGGTTTCTATTTCCCCATCAACAAACTCACACGTAGTTATTTGAAGAGAATCTTTTGAGAATCCATATATATTCTCTTTACTCTATGGATTCCATGAAATTCCATTAAAAATCACCCCAAAATCAATAGTATTCTTTCAGGATGAATGCCTGTCTATTTTCCATCCTTCTTTCACAGATTTTCATCCACGTTCATGGATGGAGAATTCACTGCCCGGAATAATAAACGACTGAAATAAAAAAAAGAGAGAGAGACCCTCCACAAGCATCGCATGGGGGTTCCTCTTCAATGCATGTGGAAAACATTACCCAACGAATCCTCTCGGACCCCACGCACCGTCCGATGGCCCACAACGTGGCCACAGCCGTCCGATCTCTTTCGACGCCTTCCCTGCATACTGGCAAACGACCCGGACGGCGACGATGTACTGCGACTGACGATCGTTCGTTTCGTCCGTCCGTGTCCCTTCCGTCATCCACCGAACCTCATCCACCAGCATATATATACAGTCATCGGTTCCCACCCCTCCCTTTCCACGTCGACTTACGAAGGGAAGCAACCAGTGTGCGGATGACGCGTGGAAATCCGACCAGAAACGATCTCCGTGGACGAACGACCGGAGAAGCCTTGCGGTAGGTCCGTCAGTCCGTCGTCGTGGCGGAACTTATTACCGGCAGGGTTTGGGTTGCATTCGAGGGTGAAAGATCAACGACGACACGGGTGTAACGGCAAATTGATCATTGCATGGTGCGCGTCCGGGAGATTAGTTGCGACGTCGTTGCTGAGTGGGTGGGCATGGTGGAATGGAAAAAGCTTGCAGATCGCAAGTCGACTGACAGACGAGACGGGACGCGCCACAACAACCGGAAGCTTGTTGCAGCAGCACTCAGTCAACCTGCCTAACATTTACTTACTTAGAACTCCAGCCTGGCAACAACAAGCAAACGCACGGATTTATTCGGAGGGGTCGGGGAGGAATCGTCGTATCGGAGATGGCGATGGAGGGATGCTGGTCGGGCGCTCTCTAGAGCAACGACAAAGGAAAAACAGGGGGAAAAAGCTGGGCTTGAGGGGCTGGAGTTGGGGATGGCGGTGCACGTTTTCTTCTTATTATTCGTCAGTTCTTTCGCACTTCCAATTTACGAAGTTTCAGGGCGGGATGCGGATCAATGCGAATTAGCTGGTGCGCTTGAGAGATTTGTATTTGTTTATTGTTTGATTTTTTTTGTTGACGTGCGATGTGCGCAATGACGAGGAGTGATTGCTGTTTTTCCTGTTTGCCCTAGCTTCAGATGACACGTGAAGTCTTGGTTGCTTGAGGTTTTGGTTGCGTCGTTCATGCATTAGGTAGCTAAGCTGATTTCGAATATCGGGGACGTGTACGGAAAATGTGGCCGTCGGTCGAGCGCGGGGGCACCGGGAAGGCGGAAAAGTGGCGTGACGAATGTTCGTATTTCTAGAGATTATGGCGAGTTCTAGATGAGGGTTTTCGAATTTTAGTGGATTGGTTGGTTTTAAGTGCATGGGGTTTGTGCACGAGCTGAAGTTCTTGGGTATGGCTGATGATGAAAGAAGCTGTGTGGGAGAGACGTGAGAATGCGTGGTAATAGTGCGTTGGATCTACGGGTGATGGATGGCCATGGCGGCGGAGGGTGTCTGTGGGCGAAGATTTAATTTTCTTGACGTGAGGATCGCATTTGATTTTTCGGCGTCCGCGTCTGCATGATGGGTTTGATGAAATCATGTGCATGCATGCGCTCGCATCTAATTGCATGTGGGCTGATCTATTATTTGTGAGTGCAGTGAAATGGGTTTGAATTTGCACTGGGGAGGGTGACGGGGTATCGGAGCGATTGGGCGAATTGGCCGTATTATTTAGGGTGCAGAGGAGGGTGGTGTATACGGATGCGTTGAATTGCACTGAAGGGGGTATCTGGTTGGGAGAAAACGATGCCCTTTGGCGGGAGAGACGGCGTGGCTTTCATGGAAGTGCGCGTTCCGAAGGCCCCGCTCTTGACGTGCCTGACGTGCCCACTGTGCCATTACTTGATCCGCGAGGCCACCACCATCTCGGAGTGCCTGCACACGTTTTGTCGCGAGTGCATCACCGCGGAGCTCCGCCATGGCGAGTCGGACTGCTGCCCCATGTGCCAAGTGAACCTGGGCACGCTGCCGCTGGAGAAGCTGCGCGCGGACCACCAACTGAACGACCTCAAGGAGAAGCTCTTCCCCAGCAACGCGAAGAAGCGCAAGCCCGGCGTGTCGATCGGCAGCCCCGGCACGTCGAACGCCACTCGGCGGAAAGAGAGGTCGCTGTACTCGCTCGGAGTGAAGGGCCCGCCAGCCGTGAATCCGGGCTACGCCAGTCGCAAGACGCGAGCATTGCCAAGCTCGCATGGCAGCAGTAGCTCAGACGAGGAGCTCGAGGATGAGGGCGACGATGACGACGAAGACGACGTCTCAGATGACTCGCCCACCACCATTCTGAAACTCTCTCACAACGGCGGGTCCCGACGAGCTTCGCCAGACGAGGCTCCCGAAGCGAAGGTGTACCCGCATTCCGAGCCTCGACGGCGGGCAGAGGACTCGTCCTTGACACCCTCGAGAGGCGACGGGGAGCTGCACTTGCGAGGATCGATTGCCGGGCCCTGGACCACATCCAAGCTGAGCCACCGACTGGCGCAGACCGTCTCCAATGGCAACAACAAAGCCTCGGGATCGTTACCAGGGCCTAGGATCGTGCGATCCCGAAAGAGCAACGGGTCGTCCATTCCCACTCGTGCTCCTCGCGCCACCGAGTTTCCCTCGGCGCTGGACGCTCTGGCGCAAGTGGCCAACGCAGATGCCGCCATGGAAGAGACGGGCTCCGGGGCTGCTTCCCAATCCCCCCCGCTCGACCTGCGCACCCCAGGCAAGGCCTTGCCTGGCCACAGGGACAGCAAGGATGGTGTGCTGGCCAAAGGGGGCTCCGGCCTCATCAAGGACAGCGCCCCAGCAACTGCAAACGGGCAGTCGTTGCAATCACGTCTGAAACAAACTCTGAACGGTGTGATGGACCGACCCTCCATCTTGCGCAACAACTCCCGTCCATTTTCGGGAGCCACGGCTGCAGGCCAATCATCCAGGACTTCTACGAACGGGATATGGTTTCACTTGGAATCAGGAGATGCTCAAGCCAACGATGATGCCCTCCCACCCTTGTCCTCCCCTTATGTGCGAATCAAGGACGGAAAGCTGCCGGTGTATCACGTGAAGACTTATCTGGTTCAGAAGCTGGCACACAAAGTGAAAACCGAGATGGAAGTGGAGATCACGTGCCGAGGTCAGCCGGTGGTGTCAAGTCTACCCTTGGAGAGCATCCGTGACATCTGGTTCAGTGCCCAGATTTCGGATCAACCGCAAGCTCAAGCCCAAGCACAAGGTGAGACTTCAACGGCTCCAGCAAATGGAAGCAGCGCTGCAGACTTTCCTACGGCAAAAGACTTCCTGATGGTGCTGACCTACAGACGGCATCGGAAACCTAGAATCAATTGAGGGAATGGATTCGGTTATGGTTCATTTTTATTTTGTGCTTCTTGATTGGTGCATATGTATGCAAGTTCTTGACAGCGCTTGCTTCAAAGACGCTTGTCCTCCGAGGAAAGGCTACTGCACGTATCAAACACTTTTTTGAGTAAGTAATTAGGAGCTTTAGAGAGTGCATTCGAGGCTGGCAGGTAAGTAGTGAGCATGTTGAGCCCAAGGTTCGGCGATTTTGTAGATTGATTGATTGATTGACTTGTACCGTTTTGTTTTTTTAAAACTGTATCAGACATCGAGTGGTGTGGCATTTTGATTTCAGAGATGGAAGTGTAGATGACTTTTTGGCCTTAGGTGCAGTGGTTTGCTTCTTACTCATAGAATGGGAAGAGGACTCGTTTTGTTGCTAGGAATTGATGAGAAGTCGAGAATACTTTTGCATGTTGAATTAATAGGAGGTTTGCCTGATCAGAGCTTATGGACTGAGACTAGGATCATTTTTTTTGCGTGATGGATTGGCTTGAAACAGCTTGTTTCCAATGTTGGGATTTGGTTCTGCTTACAACGTCTGTGCTGCCTTTTCTAGTCATGAATGTGCTTGCTCGTTTGAATCTTTTAATGTTTGTTGTGGGTGCGTGTCTTGGACTTAACAGGGTAGAACCATGTGTTAACTTAAGCAATACTCAATGTAGTATAGACTCATGAAATAGTCTGTAAGAAAATGTAAACAAGTCTATGTACTTGTTGAGTACAATGCAAATGTGAAATATAATTTCTCCTATCAAAATGTGGCTATGGACTAGGTTACTAGCAAGAGTAGTTTGCTTATAGATGAACAAAAAGAGAGAAATTTATGGGTCCAAGGTGGCTATGGACTAGATTACTAGCAAGAGTAGTATTTGAGTAGGGTTGGTTGTGAGATTCTTTTTTGGAATGTGATTGTTCTTGTAGATATGAAATGTGTTAAATTGGTTCACACCTTGCTTATAAATGAACAGAAAGAGAGAAATTTAAGGGTCCGAGGTGGCTATGGATTAGGTTACTAGCAAGAGTTATATTTGAGTAGGGTTGGTTGCGAGATTCTTTTTTGAATGTGATTGTTCTCGTAGATGATGGGATGTGTTAAATCGGTTCACACCTTGCTTATAGATGAACAGAAAGAAAGAAATTTATAGGTCCGAGGTGGCTATGGATTAGGTCACTAGCAAGAGCAGGGAGCAAGAGTAGTATTTGAGTGAAGTTGGTTGTCAAATTATCTTTAGAAACTTGATTATTCTTGTTGATCATGAGATGGATTAACTCCTAAAGGAGAATGGGTGTTTCTCAATGGTTATTTTGCAAAACTTGCCAACTTTTGGTACATTGGCCAAAACTGAAAATTAGAACTTTAGAAAAAAATTTAACAAGTACAAAAGTATAGTAAACTATCAATGAGAGCAAACAAAAGTGTAGTAGACTATTAAAGAGAGCAAGGGTGCAAAGAGTAGTTGCTGTCTCAATGGCCATGATGGTCCTTTAGCCCATGATGAAAGTCCTTCAAAGGACATAGTACCTACATGCTACAAAAAGATGTGATGGTTTCTTCTTTTCAGGTTCCTTGTTGTCTTGTCAACGTAATAGTCTTGATGACAAGTTGCACATGCCCTTCCTTTGTTGATTGTGTGCCTAGACATGTTAAGAATATTAATGAAAACAATTGACGTCTTTTAGAGGGTCTAACTCAATCTTTTGTAATGATTTTATTAAAATTTTATTTATCTTCCTAAAATTTTAAAATTTAAATATCATTAATCTAAAATATATATATAAATTAGATTTTCAAGACTCATAAAATTAAAAAAGAGGACATTCTACTAGATTTGTATATAGTTGTGACCTAATGACATTTTAAATGAAGAGACCGTATTCAATGGCTTAAGAAATCATACATAAAAAATGAAAGGATACACAAAACTCGGTGGTCTTAAAATGACTATTGTTATAAATGGATCCTATATTGTTTGAAATTTGGCATTTTATTAATACAATGTTCAAAATAATACAAGAAATAATACTTAAAAGAGAACTTTAAATTTAAAAAAAATCCAACAATAGAAATTCAATCATATTTATTAATAAGAGCCATCATCATATTTTTTGGGGACACTTTTAGGTTTGTTCACCTTAGAATATTATACTAAAATCCATTGAGCTAGAAGAAAAAAGTCACTAGAGTCTATTAATTTTTTTAGAAAAAAGAATTCTTAATTTTTTTGAATTGCTATAAATTCCAACTCCATTTGAAATAAATATCTTGGCTACAATAAATGGAGGGATCTTTTGTCTAATATTAGACAAGCTTATTATAGACTTATTAGACAAGCTTATTATAGACTTATTAGACAAGCTTATTATGGTTGAGGGTTAATGATTCTTTTGCTTGTGCTTAACAGCTACCTAGCCATGTGTGTGGCGGAGCATCGATATGGATTTGGTGTTGATCTTTGAGGGTGTGCAGAATGAAGTGGAGAACGTATTGTGTAGACCTGCTCGGCAATATCAGCCACTGAATGATCAAGTTGAGAACCTGAGGAGGCTGCTATCGTCTCTTTTTCTTTTTCTTTTTTAATTTTTAAAATTTAAAATTTTCTATATTTTAAATTTTTAAATTTCTGAAGTCGGAAGTGCTGGCAATCCTCTATCTTTCTCTGATCTGCATGTATTGAGCCGTGGTAGTTGGAAAGGTGGTCCTGTTCAGCCTATCTGATTTCAATTGTGGAGGCATCCGGTAAAGTGTTGAACATCTTCCGTCGATATTCCAAGCTTTGCGAGAGAGCAAGTATCGACGAAGTGTATCTTGACGTTTTGGAGCAGGTAATGGAGGTACATAAATTGCAATTGAGACAATCTGACAGGCCAAGAGTACTAATAATGGCCTTCAAACTGGGATGGTGTATGATCAATTGTTGAATTTGCAATGATAATGGGGATCCATGAGCAGGTTGAAGAGATGCTAGAGAAAGCCATCGATTGGGAAGGCGACTTGCATCGGCTTCTTGAACCTGCCGGGTCCGATAGTACATCCGATAGTTCTTGTCATGTTGATTGAAGGTGTTTACAATGCTTACGACCGCAGGTATGACTCTTACTTGTGCGTATACCAGTTTTTTCATTGACCTGCCAAGTCTTCAAGATGTGTGCAACTAACAAGGTTGATGTATGCTTGGACAGGACAGATTACTAGCCGGTGCCATGATCGCCGACCGGATGCGGAGCTTGTGTCCCAAACGAGCTTGGTTACACAATCTCCGTGGTAAGATTCATCCGGTTTCAGAGAGTCATTTCTAGCTCACATTTTTTTTGTTTGCGAGGTTGATGGACGCTGCCTTATTTGTCATCGATGTGATTTTGGTCCTTTATGACAATGAGAATCAAAAAGTATCGAAAAGATTCTGAATGGGTGCACAATTGGATTGTAAAGTACTATTTGGAAGAGTGTATTGGAATTGATATTCAAATAAAAGTTTTAGATTTTTCATTTTAGACTCCATTGGTATTGCCTAGATTTGTTAATAATATTACCAATATTTTTTATTTAATAAATTTCAAAAAGGAAATTTTAAAATTTCTTCTAAATTTAATTACAATCAAAATGGTAGGTTTGAACTAGAGTCAATACAATTTTGACTCTCTCAACAACTTGAAATGCTTCTACATTTGAAATGTAAGGAAAATATGTAATTTTGTTTTATCAAATTATTTGAAATCAAAAACTAAAATATGTCTTCTAGAATTGCATTTAGAATTGTAAGTAAAATAGTGCTATTTCAACATGTTGATCTTTAATAAATCGATAATAACAAATTTTAAAATCTCAAAATTGGCCATTTGTGAGGATCTAATGGTGATGAAATTTCACCAAAAAAATGAACTTAAAACCATCATTTAGGTTAAAAAGTGTGTATGCCATGAAGCCCTTTTTTTGGCCTATATGCACAAATGTAGAGGACATAATATAACATATTTTTTGATGGCCTTTGTATGAAACATGTCCCATTAATATGGGAATAGTCGACCAAAATTTTAGCTCTACCATATTAAATTTGGGTACTCTATGATTTTATCCCCCCTTCAAAGTGTGACAAATTAAAGAAATTGAATTATAAATATAAATTGATTTTTAAATTTCTTTTAAAAAGTAGGAAAAAATAACATTCAAAATATCCAACAATAAATTCTTAAATTTTTTGGCATTGTAGTTAAAATTCAAAAATTATAGCAAAAGACAAAACCAATTTGACAAATCCATTATCAAAATCATTTAGTATTTTTGGCAACCACCCAATTCTTGACTTTTCTATATATTGATTGCATGTAACTTCTTTTCCTTAAGAACAACATTGATTTTAATTTTGAAATTTTCAAACTTTCAAATGAAATTTATAATCTAAAATGAAGTCAAATTCTTCATTGTCATTATCGTGTCCTTCATCCAATATATACCATTTTTTGTACAATTTAACTTTGTTTAGAAGACATGTTGAAATTGAAATTAACTCTACAATGGTTTTTTGGATTGTTGATGTAATTCTAATATAAAGCAATTATGAAGGAAAAAATATCATTATTTATCTTCATATCTTTGAATTGTATTTAAATTACCTATAAAATGGATTTTTATTTATCCATTTTTTACATAAACAAAATGAAAAGAAATCGACAAGTAAACAAAACAACATTGATCCATTGTAAATTTTTCACATTTTATTTTTGTTTATATATATATATATATATATATATATATATATATATATATATATATATCAATCATATGTACAATGTATCAAACTAAATCTATAATGTTTTTTGTATCCATTCTTTACTTGTACAAAGTTTAAAATTAAAAAATATAAAATGTAAGTGAGAGCTTCCTAGCTTGCATTTCATTACTACCCCCATTCTCAAACAATCTTCTTGGTGAACAAAATGTTCCAAATTAAGGCTACAAATAACATTTTTAAAACCAATTTTGGGTTGTAAATAGAGTTTGGTGCTTTCCAAGAATTTTAAAAACTTTGAGTTTTCGAGCCCTTTTCAAAGTATAGTTTGGGAATATTGAAAAGTAGAATTTGGAGGCCATTTTCAAGGAGTGCCATTGGTCAATTCATTGTTGAGTATGAGGTCATCATTTTGTACGCATGTAGTGGATGCCCAAGACTATGTGTGGCCCTTGGTTCCAGTTTCCATAGCTTCATTGTCTTCAATCGGGCAATATTCAAAGAGATGCAAAAAATAAAAATGAACAATGTTGATTGACCCCTAGATATTATGCAATCAATGACCTTCGTGGAACACATTTTTGGCATTGGAGGAAAATTCATCATGGTACCATACAATTTCTATCATCAAAAGGCAATGAAATGTACATGCAATTGCTGTCAACAATTTTAATTCTCACGATTTTCAAATTGCCATAACTAACTCAGAAAATAAACTTTATTTTAAAAGTTGGTCAAGTTGCCTGTGGTCCAAGTAGCATTAGATGCAAATAATTGAGTTTCTAAATCTTCAAATAAATTAAGGAGTTTTGGAATCACAGTGGGAGCATCGTTCTGCTTCGACTCTTGTCAACGAATGTACAACTTGTGAAAAATTCTGCGGATATGAATTGCGTGGGTCAGAGTGGAAAGGAATTTGTGAAATCTTGCATTTGAGGTTGAGTTCTTGTGACACCCTTGTAGGACACAATGGAGTTCTCAGCCACGTAATCAAGTCGTTTCTTTCCAAATCTGCGCTGCGGTGCATTCTGAACTTCAGAATCTTAACTCCATGCAGTAGCCTTCGTCGTCGAGATTTCAAATCGGGTCACACCCAATGCGATTCCTCAGTGCACAAAGTTCGAGGCCCCTTGTAGAGTTTGGGAACCTGATTCTGAAACTGCCTGCTTCTGCTCGCCAGCTTTGGGACTCGTGATGAGCAATTTTCAGGTTGATAGTTGGATCATTCCAGAAACTCCCCATTCAATACATCTGGCCCTGCGAGTCGGCTACCGCCCTGGGCCCTCACATGTTCCGGCCTCGAGCCAGGGGCTCCTGCATGATTTCATCGCTGAGAAGACGCAGACCAGGTTGCAAGGAGGCTAAGGGCGCAGACTGAGAGAGGGCGCCATTCTTATATTTTTGATGTAATTTGGAGAGTGATTCGAGCTACTTGGCATGTGCTTGTGCCGTGCTGCCAACTTGTATTTGCAAGGTTTGAAACGCGGTTCAATCGGCGGTTGTCGAAGGGGGAGTTTGACGTTGTTTGACAGGGATTCGTGTTTCGTCTCTGTTGGTTCGGGTTTGCAGGTGCGTACATGTATCAGGTGGATTAGATGCTTGGTTCAAGGGCGGCCTTGTAGGGAATATTTCACAAGCTTTCTAAACCTTCTTGACTAAGAGTGCTATTAGAGCATCAACTAGATTAACAAGCCCAATGCCATCTTGCTCTAATAGCATTGCACCCATGCCAATTTAGTCCAAAACCGATGTAATGATTTTGACCACATAAAACTCATTATTGCTCTCTTACACTTTATCACTCCTATAAGGGATCCAACCCAAATGACAATGAAAAAATAGAGAGTTGATAGTAACATGTGATTTACTACAATCATCCTCCTTATGGTGTTAATCTTAACCGTGCACCAAAATGCCAGTTTTTTATGAACTTTTTCCAAGAGAAAGGCGACTGCACTGACTGGTGCTTTAACCGAAATGCTTTGCACAAGCTCAGAGTGGGGAGCAGTTTGCTTGGAGAAATTTTGAAGCTCCAAGTATGAAGAGCAGGACATGCTGGGTTTTGGCAGGGGGACTTACTCCCAGTAAAGCGGCCTCTGATCTTTCTTTTTTAACTCCTACTGCTGTAGATGTTTCGAGTGGCATTGCGGGGTCTGATGGAATCTGCAAAGACGCTGCTCAGATTCAAGCCTTTGTTAAGGCAGTGCAGAATTCGAGCTTGCTTGTAGAAGACAAGCTGTCTAGTGGAGACGGTATTTAGTGACGAATACGTGATAAGGGAATACCTTTTGAAGTTACGTCATTGGGAGAAATCTATTGAGTTCACAGGGCCAGACTCGGAGTGGATGACTCAATTGGATACTGTTTAGTTTCCTGCAAATGCAGTTGTGAGAGATGACAGATTCAGATCATCGGAGTGTGAGAGATAGGGTGCTCATGCGATTGAAGAGGAGTGAGTTCCACACTAAGGAACGAAGAACAATCGTATTATTTTCCAAATTGGGTGATCTTCCTTGAGACCGGGGTGATCAAGTGTCTGTCCCTTCGAAATTTTGGATGCCATAGAACATGGGTGATTCGATTTCTCTAGTGATACTGCATTTGGTTCTTTGCAATTTGAATGCAAATATTTTGCAAATTATGAGGTCAAAGCTTTTTAAACTTTTTTCACACATTCCTATACTAGTGTAGTACAAGATCTTGCGGTTACATATGTAGGAAAAAACAATTCGTAAAGTTTTTTGTTCTTTGCAATAGAAATGGTAGTTTTGAGTAGGTTTTGATGGAAAAAAGGCCTTGTGACTTTAGGGCATAAAATGACCTAATATTGTGCATTTTGTTGCACTTTCAATGTTTGTGGATCACAAGGTTTATATGTGAAGATGAAATTTTAATACGAATGCAATGATTTTCTTATTATGAATTGCATTTTCTATGTAATACAAAGATTTATGATATGATTTTTTTTGCATTATTTAATGACAAGCTTCAAAAAGATAAATTGGATGTGGCAAGATGTGTAGTGCTTAACCCTTAAATGACAAGCCAATTACCATAGAAATCAATTGTTTGGGTATCGTGTGAATTAATGGCTTCAATAATTGCAAAAGCATTCAATGGAAGACAAAGTATTCATTTGTAGTAGACCTCCCCTTTTCATGCAATATTTCAAAGACAAATAGTTGCATTTTTGTCCTGCATTCAAAAATTCTCTATCATTCATCCACAAAAAATGACCGAAATGTCACTTATAGGTTAATTTTGGTTTTTGGAGACAAAACTTGAATTTCATTCTTCAATTTTCTTGCACTACTTTGGAGTGTGGTAACTTAAGCTAAACCAACCTATGACACATAGAATGATTGTTTTGATCTATTGGCATTGTTGAAAAATTTTAAAAAATTCTATATATTTTTTCTATATAAAGACAAATGTGCAAAATGGACAGAATAATTGAAATTCTTATTTTTCTGATAAAGTATGAATTTATTTAAAATTTTTGAGATGTGATGTTCAATTGACCTCAACCACTTAGGACCTAACAATTTTTTGACAATGGAGATTTTGAATTAATTGTCCTTCTTTGATATTTTTTTGTATACAGATGTACTTGAAATTTTTCATTTTAATTGTACAAAAGTAAAGACTACTTTGTCTAGTATGCACGGAACTAATTGTCGAGAATTTTGACCATTGAATTTTAAAATTATAACAATTTTGGATAATCAACATTTGACAAAAAACACAATTTTGGGAAAGAAAAATTATGAAAAGATGAATAATGCTCTTTCACCTTTCCAATTTTTAAAAATTGGATTCTAAGGCCAATGTAGCACTTCTTTAATTTGAAAAATTGAGAAATGAAAAACTCTCTCAAGTTTGTACATATTTTCAAACAAAAGGAATAGAAAGCCAAAATTAACCAAATTGGATTCTACAAAAAAATTTAGAACTCATATATGATTAATTTTCAAAATTTCACAATTGATATTGTTAGCATATTGTTTCGGACATCTTTAAAAAATTTGGAATCATTCTAATTCTTTTGTGTTCTTAATCACACCAAATTGACTCTTTCATTTTTAAAATTGCTAAAAATATAAGTTTGAAAAAACTTCTCCAAACCTGGTTTGTTTGTGTAGTATAAAGACTAGAAATGCCTAGGAAAATGTTTTTTTTCCATGCCTACTATTTTTATTTTTGGAAAAACATTATATTTATTCCTTTTTCTATTAGAATACATCTCTTAAATGAATTTTTAAAATACTTCTCACATTCAAAATATGAAAATCAATAAATGTAGCAAGTGTGTAAATTTGTTACTCTACAAGAATTTAATAAAGACACATAGTGGCTTCTTGGTCCTTGAGGTGTTAAAGAGTCTAAGTTATCTCCCAACCACCATAAAGTGTATTCATAATTCATCATCTTATCCATCTAAAGCAACGCATAAAATCTTCTAACATGGCCATTACCTCAAGGAATAAAAAAAACTTTTCTTGTGATGAAATTAGACTTTAAAAGTGGAAGTTCCTTTTGCAGTTTCTAATCACTCTATGGCCATTATCAAATACATTTAACCCTTAACATCAAACTATCCAATTGACCATTTATGGTTTATCTAAATTTCAAGCTCATTTTGGTGTAGGCAAATAAATTGTTGTACTTGTTTTAAATTCTTTTACAAGCAAATTTGAAGGTTAACTATTTGAAACTTCTACTTTTTGTTGAAAGAAGTAAATATTTAATTTTGGAAAGGTTCTCAAACACTTAATGAAGTGTAAAGCTTTCTAGATTTACCTCATTTCTATGCTTTCAACAGAGTTTGTAAATTTTACTTGATTGCAAATCTAAAAAATTGTATGTATCCATGTGCTTTGAAAGTGGTCACAATGGAAAGAGTAAGTGTTTTCATGATTTTTATAATTGAAAATTCAGACATGCAAGTGTTGATATGGAGTTATTTAGGATTTCTACTTATTCAAAAGATTGCATTTTAACAATTGCAAGGTGGATTGTGTAATGAATTTGAAAGCTCTTCATCTAAATTTAAGGTGTTTGGAAGTGCATTTTAGTGTGCAAATACAATTTCTAGTTGTTCATGTCACGGACCTCTAGTCCTCCCAAATTCTTATGTGCAAATTTTTCAAAAATTGTGAAGGGGAAAAGCATATTAAAAATAAGATAATTACATTTGTTTTGTTCTAATCCCACAACTCCTATATAATTTAACACTTAAGAAGCAAGTTTATTTAACATCTTTACGGTTAAATTTTTTAAAAATAGAATACAATTTGATTCATTAGAAATGTCTATAAGTCCATGCTTTTTTTTCCATAGGAAAAACAAACTTTAAAAAGCTTAGGCATTTGGGGGTTGAAGGGCATTGCAAGTTGCATGGGCATTTTGAAAGTCAAAACTTGAATTCTCATGTAGTTCTTGATTTTGAATGTTTTTAAACTTAACTAAGAAAATGTAGCTCCAATAATCTACTTTTTATTCCATTTTATTTTTTCGAAATTGTTAAAATTATAATTTTTGTGACGCTTTGAAGACAACATGATCTTGAAAGTTTTAAACACACCACTTTTTGATCCTTTTTTTTGGTGAATTTCTCTTGGAGTGATCTCTAGGACTACATAAATTACACCATCATGTTTCTCACAATTATTTCCATATTTCTTGAAAATTTTTATACTATGTCAAGCATTTTTGTAGTCGTATGTAATGAAGTTTGACCAAGCCCGGATATGAAATGTCCTTTAAGGGACGATTGTGACTACTAACTCCACCTCTGTCATGATTCAACGAGAGTCAACACGGCAAAATTGCTCAATTTTTTATTTTTCTCCTGATCAATTTTTGCAAATAATGTTCAATTAGAAGGTTCAAATTCTTGGAAGAAGTAGAGCGAAGTTTTGCCCGCTCATCTCAAAACTTGGCAGCAAACGAGCCAGCAGCGTTGCAGCAGCAACGAACGCAACCAACATTGAAAGAGAAATCCCCATTTTCTAACAAATTTCTTTCATCACTGAGCAATTCCACCAAGGGCGACTAAAAAAAATGAGCTCTGAACTATATATGCACTAAGTTTCTTAACCTTGTCGCAAATTGCGCTTCACCAGACCCCGAAAAATTTATGCACGATTCCACTTTTTTTTCCAAATTTGTTGGTCGGTGTTTACAACTACAACTCCATTTCTCGGAAATAGCCCCGTGTCTTACCGTGAGTGTATTCTGGGATCAGTGCTGCTCAAATAGGAAAGTCTGCTCCGATGCAGAACCCTAACCAAATCCGGAACAAGGAGAGCGTGCTCACAACGACAGCTAATCTTCCGAATGAGAACCCCAAGGCGATGGAGGTCAGAATTGTGAGCACAAGTGTGTAGTCGTAGACGCGCTTGTGGCCTAGGCGGTCACCCAGCCTGCAGAAGATCCCACAAAGGCCGACGCCATTTACGGCCGCGGACACGCTCGGGGGGAGCACGCCGGGTGTACAAGAATTCGGGTCGTATTAAGGTAGTATCAGCGCCCAAAGAGACGAGCCACCGTGGAGATACTCCTGATGAGGGTTATGATGGTCCAGAGGAGCTGCGAGCAATTTTGTTCTATTGCCAGCCTCGTCTATACTAACTTGGACTAGCAAAGTACGTTACTAATTCTCAGCTTGAGCCGATTTCGTCAATTGATCTCCTCATTTCCTCTTCTTGAGTTGTGTGTATGGTCTACTCACTTCCTGTCTTGAGGTTGAGTTGCCTTGTGAGCTCTTGTCCTTATATATTGCTGATACCTACTTGCGTAGAATCTAGCACGAGGTTGAGAGACAAACTTGTTTTGGTCACATCCAGTTTCAAATGGCAGTGATGAGCAGGAAGGATTTACAATGAAGTGGGGTCGTGAAGAAGAGGAGGATCTCTTTGAGGTGCATTTCATGCTTGTAGATTTATGATTTTGAAGTGTAGGAGGAATCCACCTAATGACTGGCTTTAAAGAATCCTTTTTGCGATTCGTGTCTCTCGTCTTTCGTATCATGTTGTTTAGATTGAAATATGGAAGAGAATTTTTTTGATGGGCCACCTAATTTTAATGCTGGATCATCTATGTTGTATCACTACAGCTGCTCCAATTCTTGGCTAATGAAGCGGCACGTACTTTCAACACTGCTGACAATCATTGGTGAGATGCTGATGAATGAACACATGATTTCTCAGAATGGCTCGTTTGTACTCTCGAGGATCTGGAGGAAGAAACGAAGAAACATGGCAAGCCCTAGGGTTTCTTCCTCCAAGCCTGCTGCTTTCATAAAACCCTGAAAATGAAGATGTCCTCGTAGTTATAGGGTGTTCTTTCGTGTTGCAATGCCAAATCCTGAGGCTCGGAACAAGGAGGGTTTGAGATAAGCATGGAACGTCCCACTTTAGGGTCTAATAATTTTTTTGGAAAGGAGTAGGTTATCCTGAATGTCATGAACTCTTGATTTTCAAAAATTCAGTAGGGTCCTCCTAAACTTACATTGGACATTCTAGCCTTTCCATACCTAATAGAACACCGGGTTTGTTTAGCTTGATCCACTTCACTATTGTTAACCCTTGAGACTTGTGTTTGTTATTTGTTGGCATTTCTGAATTGTTGGTTTTGCTAGGGAATTGGAATTGGAACCAAAGCATCAAATATTTCTAAGCCACAGTGGAGCTCAAAAGAACTTTACCGAGCAATTGTGCATCGATTTGGAAAGGTGGGATTACTCACCATTCTTTGACAAACGGCCTAATAGTTTACCAAAGGGTCAAAATTTTCCTGAACTAATATTTCAAGCTGCTCAGCAATGTTGTGTTGCAATATTGGTATTATCGAAAGACTTTTTAACCTGGACGAAGTGGCCCATGCTCAAGTTGGAGGCATTTGTGCAATCTCAAAAAAACAATCTTGAGAAGCTTGCAATTCTCCTTGTGTATTTGGGACTTTCACGGGAAGAATGTACAAGGGATGAAAAAAGACAACAGGATTGGCTATCTGTGTGGAGAGGATGGGCAGAAGACGATGGTAGGATTGATGTGGGTAAGTGGGAGGATGCATTGAAGGTGTTGGGTCCTTTCAATGGCATTGAGTATGTGGATTCATTGGATGAAGTTGCATTGAGAGAGCAAATTGTAAGTGCTATTTGTTGCCTAATTCCACCGGAGAGTTCATGGAGTGATGCACATGTCCAAGGGAGAACACGCATATTCAAGGTGAGAAATCATTGTGAATACACTGGAGGTTATAAATGTGAATGGTCTTGGACAATGCAAGGGATGATTTTTATTGTGAGTGAAAACATGGTTTGTGTAGACGAGGAGAATGATTCACAAGAAGACTTGTAATTGAATTTGTGGGATTTATTGTTGTTTTTTCCTTGGCCTATGCTGACCACACATGTGTATGGTCCCACATGCCCAATGTAATGCAATAAATCATGTCCAATTTGAGCAAAGGAGTGCATCAAATTTGGTTGGCTTTGTCATCAATAACCAATTCCAACCATTTTGGGTGCACTCTTGGGCTAGAACATGATGGATTGGTACTATGTTTTCCACACTAATTACTTCAAACAAAAGTGGTTCTAGTAAGTTTTTGTATATTTAGTTGTAATATTTGTTTAATTTAAAATTTTCATTTTTGAACTTATACACATTTAAATATTTTAATATAAAAAATAAACTTTAGCCCTTCATACATTGTTGAACTCCTTATAGTATAAAGTCACACCAAGATATATAACATAATTGAACCCCACTATTTTCCATAATATATGTAAATACTAGAGTATAGTTGACAATTCAACAAGAAGTAGTTGCATGTATCTAATATGTTTATATTGCTTTTGCTTGATTGTAGGCTATAATCAAGAAGCTTGGAAGTACAAAACCATCACCATTTTATGGTGTTTGTGTAGTGGATATTTATGGTATGGGAGGAATTGGAAAGACCACTTTTTGCAAAGTGCTCTATGATGAGTTGCATATGAAGTTCCAAGGGAGAGTATGCCATGTTGAATTGGGAAGCAAGAGTGAATCAATTGAGTTGCACAAGGAAGTGTTGCGAAGATTGACTGATATAAACCATGACAGTCTAATGTTCAAGACGGAATCTAAGGTTAGTTGCACATATCCTACCTTTGTTGAACCAGATGTTGATTAGGTGTGTTGATGTATTTATATTTAGATACCTTGATTTTAAACAAGGCATGAATCTTTAAAAAGTGGTTCGGGATTCAAATTAGTCAACCTCATGTAATAAAGCATTGCATTATTTAAGGAAATGAATGCTAGTTATGAATCTATAAATGTGTAATTGCAGATTATGAATCTTCTCAAGCGACGTATACGTGAGCAACAAGTGTTTCTAGCTTTGGATAATGTGTGGCAAGAGTCACTAAAACAAGCCAAGGATTATTTAAGGGTAGGTTTTCACCTTGGTAGCGTTGTGATGGTGACGGCTCGTTCTATTGACATACTTGATCGCTTAGGTATTGCTGAAAGTGATTGTCTAGAGATGCCTAATTTGGAAGAGGGAGATGCAAAGCAACTATTCCTTCATAGTGTGGCACCTCACATGGATTTCACAAGTGAAGATGATGAGTCTAAAATCCAATATTGCATTATGCAATGCAAATTTCACAAAGGTTTTGGTAAACAAGAGCATTTTCATCCTTTAGCATTGAAAGTTTTGGGTGCTCAATTGGGATGCCTTGGTTGTGATCCAAGTGTGTAGGTGGAGAACTTGTCTAATGATGACAAATTTAACCACTTTCGAGAGAAGGAACATCCAGTATTCAACATCCTTCGAAAAGGTTATGATTCATTGTGTCTAGAGGACCAACTTTTATTCATGGATGCAGTTCTTTTTTAGCCTTCCGAAAGAAAAATTGCCATTCATGTTGCATTTGATATTGGTGGGTATATTGACTGCCTTGGTATTTTCAAATGGTTAAGTATTGTGCACGGCTTGTCAGAAGGGAGGTTCATTCAAGATCAGGTAAGAATTTTGAATCATGATTGTTTGAATCATTTGTTTTTTTCAATTTCATGCCATCTAATTCTCCTTGATCTTGGTTTGAATCCATGGTAACTATCCATTACCTTTCTTGATGTTAAATTTGGTAACCCATTTCATGCTACCTTTATATACATTTTTTTGCAAAGTAATTGGTCATACAAGAATCCAAAGTCAAGATAGTAAAGAAAAATTACTGATTGATAATTTGTCCATAACCAAGTAGTACCAAATTTCTTGATCCATTTGGCCCCTTTTGTGTTTTGGCATTTCCAACATGGTGTTGTGTTGTGTGATACTTGCAGTTGCAAGTTGTGAAGGCCAAATCCTTGATTGAAGATGTCGGTGATGGTTTCAATGGTGTCATTGTTCTCAACTTGTATCTTGAGTTTGCCAAATCCGAGGTGAAGAGGGGTGCTCTAGATGTTAGACGTTGGGTGTGGTATGATAGAGAAGCCGCGTTCCCTGCTGACCTAGCGAGGAGACCATCCGGAAACTGTTGGTCCAATGTTGAGAGAGTCTCCGTGAAGTATGTCGATGATGGATATGACAAGTCAATCCGATGGATGGGAACTCTAGAAGGAATGAAGTGGCATCAGTTTTCAAATGTTGTGGTGCTTCAACTTCTGATTAGAAGGAATGAAGTGTTGGATTTGCAAGGTCTACAATGCTTGAAAAGTATGCAGCTGAGGTGGGGTTATGATGGCTATGTAGGTTTTAAAAGTGGAGGCCGGGTAATTGGCCTTGGAGAGCTGCGGAGTCTTGCATGGCTTGACATGCGCAACATTCATTTTGCACCATGTTTCCAGAAAATTGGTCAATTGACAAGGCTTGAGGTTTTGCAGTTGGATATGAATTGTTGCAGTGATTGCTCACCCTCAGAACGTTTAGAGCCACTGAATCTTGACCAATGCATTCACTTACAGGAGCTCGTGCTTGAATGCCCGTGTCTTATATCATTTCCAGATTTGAGCAAGTTGACATCGTTGAGAAAGATTCTCTTTGACGGATGCAAGGAAGCAGAACAGTTGGTTGGATTGAGCTCACAAATGGCTTCCCTGCAAGAGCTGTTGTTGTTTGGTTGTGGTTCGTTATGCCACTGTCCTGGTCTGGGCGATGTGGTTTCGTTGCAACAACTCGTTGTTGAAGGTTGTAACCAACTCACGCAATCTCCTGACGTGCACAAGCTTACAAATCTATGACGGTTGAATGTAAGGTGGAATGGATTCTACAAGCTGCTCGGGTTGAACGACTCCATGCAGTTGGAGGAACTTGTTGTGCGCGGTTTTGCAATTGACAAGTTGCCCAATTTACACTTGCTGAGGCATTTACAACGGCTGAAAATGGAAAGTATCAAGCCTACGGTGATGCCGTGGTTTGGCAGCTTCATTGCCTTGGAAGCACTCGACCTTCATAATTTGCCAGAGGTTACGGACATACCTAGCATGCGCTCGTTGACAAGGTTAAAATGGCTGAGAATAAGTGAAGCCCCAAGTCTATTACGGTTGCCTGAGTTGGGTGACTTGATGGCATTACAATACTTCGATCTAAATAAGTGTAGTAGTGTGGTAGGGAACCTTGAATTACCAGATCTTCACAACCTCATACACTTGGAAGTTTTGTGGATTTCCGCAACCCCAATCAGGAGGTTACCAAGCTTGGAACGCCTTACGCAACTCAGGGAGTTGCGTTGCTCTGACACTTTGTTGGCCGAGTTACCCGTTCTCAATGGTTATGACAAGTTAGAGTCGATCAACCTTGGCAGATGCCTTGAGCTGACAAGCTTGGAGAAGTTGGGAACCTTGCTTGCATTGACAAGCTTGAATGTTTCAAGGTGTTCTAGTTTGAAGAGATTGCTAGATTTGAGAGGCTGCTGGAGTCTGGAGTACTTCGAATTTAACAACAGTGGAGTGCGTTTGAGTGCAAAAGACATCTGGGCCCTGGCAACCTTTTCAGCACTCGACATGTGGGGTTGGGACCATGTTGAGGTGTCGTTTTTTGAGTTATTAGAAAGAATGTCATTGGATGAGGTCGTATTGCATTTGGAAGCAGAGCAAATGAAGTATTTCACCACATTTCAGAGAAGGACATGAACTGATCGGGAGACTTGGTCGGTGATGGCCGGTGATTATCATAATGTTTCCCATTCTTGTTTTGCAACGATCCCTTTTGGCTTAGCTGAAAAAGGATACTTATTTTGAACCTGAAAGTTGGAGACCTATCACCAATTGAAGGTGTTTTATCAAATATAATAATCTGATTTTTAAATCAATAGATGTATTCTTCATTTGCATAGTGTTCTTGAAAGTCATTGATCTTGGTTTGGTTCTTGTGCCCTTTTCAGAGTTATTAGAAAAGATGTCATTGGATGAGGTTGTATTGCATTTGCAAGCCAAGCAACTAGAGGCAAGGAATTGGTGGTGATAAAGATCCTCGTCTTCAAGCAGTCCTTGTTGGAAGCTCTAAAATGGACAGTAAGTGAGTACAAAATGGATTGCCAACAATGTGAGAGTATACTTAGATTTCTTAAATATTGGTTCATACTTTTCCAATGAATGGAGTAAGAGGCAAGGAGGGTTTGTTTCAAAACTAGGGTGTGTCTACTTAATTTTTCTAAATGAGAATTGGTTGCCCAATTGCCTTCTTATAAATGTTCAAAGAGTTTAGGGTTAGTTTAAGTTTAGTAAGGGTTGCATTTAGGAACCTTGTATGTTACTTTTTGAATGCTGTAATGCTTGTTTTGAGTCAAGCCATATCTTTTTATGAGATTGTGCGTATGTGGATTTTGCAAGGCCTATGATCAAGAATAGGTGCCTACTTAATAATTCTTTTGAAATTCATAAGTAATTCATAAATGCTTTGATAAATATAAAACCACTCGTATTAGATATAGCATCAATTTTTTTTTCAAGTGAAAAATAAGGAAAAATATTTTATGGCACGTAAAACTTATTAAAAGGGCCAATCAGACCTAGAAGGGTTAGTTTATGAGCACACTATCTTCTTTCACTACATTTCAAACAAAGACAAGAATTGATCTAGAGACTTGGCTGGAGAAGGGAATACATTATTGTGATCTTTCCCATTTTTGTTTCCATTGATCCCTTTTGGCTTAGCTGAAAAGGGATCCTTAGTTTTAAACTCAAAAGCATAAGATAGTATTTGAAGGTACCTTGTGAAATATGATTTGATTTTTGAATCAATAGGTATATTCTTCATTTGCATAGAATTCTAGAAAGTCATCCATCTTGGTTTGAGGCTCAAACACATGTGTCTTAAGCCTACATGAATGGGGCCTATCATTGAGATAGTTAGCCAATTATCAACTTTTTTTTTGAATAGGTTCATTTTTTGTTTTTCATATTTTTTCTTATAATCATTTATCAATCACTTTTTAGCTATACATTCATTGAAGGTTAACACCTAAAGATACAAAGTGTTATCCAAAAGTGACAATTTGAGAAAAATTAGTGTAAAATATCATTTGGAAGAATATTTTGGAATTGATATACAAATAAAAGTTTTAGATGCCCTTTATATGGAACATGCTCCCACTACACTAAAATTGGTAAATAGAGTTGGATGATAATTAGTGTTGTTCCCTGTTTTTTATCCTCAACACTATTTTCAACTTATGTGTAAATAGTGTTGGAGCACTTCACTCCCGCTATCAAATCCTAATCCTTCCTTGGAATGCTCTAATTTCTGCTGACCGCCAACAAATTCTGGCCCTTCCTTGAGAAACTGAAATTTTCACCTCCCGACGTCATTTTTTGGTCCTTCCCTAAGAAACTCCAATTTTTGCCTCCCATGAGAAACTTTCTTTTTTGCTTGCTTGCTCCATTCTTCCCTTGCTTGGTGACTGCCTTGGAGAGTTTGTACAGAGAGGTGGAGAGCTCCCTGGTGGCGGCCTTGGAGACACTATGAAGAGAAGAGAAGTGAAGAGCTTTCTACGGGGGGGGATATACTCCGTGGTTCCTGCCGCTTGAATTCAAATTCAAACTTACGACGCCTATATCTTTTAATTGCAGTATGTAATTGAACATTGGATGACACCATTGAATTTGTCTTTCTCTCCTCTATTTTTTTAAATAAATGTTTTTTTTTTGTCGCCACTTTTTTTTAAAGTCACATTTTTCCTATTTTTTTGGTAGCTAACCATGGACCGCCTCCCACTTGCTGCAATTCCTCCCAAAGCCCTTCCCCACCGTCTTCAACAAATTTTCAACCTTGTCATTCGCCGATCTATCATTTCTTAGATGATTGAGGACGTCGCTATTCATGGCTTCGTTGGCCTCAATGCTCGAATCATTCAAGCATTTTCAAAACACTTCTGTGGCCAACGCCATGCCAACCTCATTAAAGCCAGCCGATGGTGGCAATAATGCCATCAATTCATTGAAGATATTTCTGGTCTCATCACTCCATTCTCTTATAGCCAAAGTCGTTAGGACAAAAAGAGGCGTCATTTTCCAAAGGCCAGACCAAGTCGAGGCAAAAAAAAAAGCTAATAGGTGCAATATTTGTACCCTATTTTACTTGAAGAATTCAACTGCCTTTGTAAAGCATGTGTCAAATTTTCCTCTCACCTACTTCGTGAATTGACCCTTTCCATTCTTGTAACTCCTAAGTTCATTTTCATAGCCCTTTCTGTCGATTCCAAAGACAATGTTCTATTGGTCAACAAAATCACAGCGAATTGGGTCAATCAGCTTATGAATAACCACAATATAGTCCTTCTATTCCAACGTTGGCGTTTGACTTGTAGCCTTGAAAAGGTGCTTCAAACACTATATTCAATATTTTGAGAGGTTTAGGGCCTTTCATAATAATATTGTCCGTTTAGGCCCTAAAAAGTGAATTGTAATGTTAGCTAGTTTAGGCGGGCAAACACTAACTTTGCTAGTTGTAATGTACAATTTCCATTAAAATGAGAGTCTTTTGAATGATGAATTGTTCAAATACATGTAGTTTGTTTTAGGATAAATGTTTTGATTCATATAAGTGAAGAGAATGACATCTTTTGAACACCAAGTCATAACCTCCACGCACTAGTAGAAATACAGTGACCATGTCAATAAAAAATTAACAAAAAAAGGTTGAGGGCGTTTGTATCCATGGTTGCGTTGTCTTGGAGAGTACCTAACAAAAATCTGTTGTCCATTTTGTTATAGTCGTCAAATCAGAAAAATAATAATATTAATTCATTTTAAAATTTGGTCTATGAATGGCTGCCACATGGCAAGACAATAATCAGCTCAGTACAAACTGCCATGTAGACTACAAACGACACATAAACAAAACCAAAAATTAAATTTTACAATTTAATTAGAAGAAAGTTGAATTTTACAATTAATTTAAGAGATAAGTCTTTTAGAAGTTAGTATTTGGTGATAAAAGAGAGGTGACTTTGGTGATAGAAGAATAGAGAAGACAATCTTTTTATAGAAATGGGGTAATAGAAAGTAGAACAAACCATATGGGATATGTGAATTAAGACTATGAATAATTCACATATCCCATATGGTTTGTTTTAACCTTTTATCACCCCATTTGTATAAAGAGCTTGTCTTTTCTTCTTGTATGTCACCAAAGTCACCTCTTTTACATCACCAACATGTGAGAGGCATGTTTATTTAATAGAAAGGTCTTAACTTTTTTGTTGATTTGAACGTTGTATTATTTGAATCCACAAAAATTTAGTGACCATTTTGTTAGCTTGTTCAAATTAAGGAAAAATTATTAAAATGGTCAATATAGTATCTCAATCAATAAAAAATTGTTAAATTTTTGTTGACTTGAACACCATTTTCTAATAGTGACGGTTGATTATAAGGGGTTGTTCATCTCATTGAAGCGGTTCGGGTTCGATTCGCATTGGGTTTGTATGAGCGCATGAGAGAAAGAACATGACTTGGTACTGCTAAGTGAGCTTTACAGGCAGGAAAGTTGTAACAACCAACTGGCCCTCTATCGGAAATGTGACAAGTGCTTTATATGTTAACCAAATAAATAGTGGATATATCCACTACATTTTTTTCTCCAATAGCAATGTAATTTCAAATAAAATATATTTAGTGATAAACAAATAAACAAATAGAAAAAATAAAGCTCAAGAATATTTTAAAAATTATATTAAAACTATATTTAAATTCCATTGTTTTGTAAACACAAAACATACACTTAAAAACATTCATGTAGTATCAAGCAATAAAATAAAATCAATCAACTAAAACCTATATCTTCTAAAAAAACCTGAAATGACTATCATCTATTATAATATTAAGTGTCCAATACTTATGCAATGAAAACAACTTAATATAAGATGTAGAAAAAAACAATATCTTCTATATAAATGTCATAGTTAAAATGCATCCAATGTATGTACATGATTTCTCCATATTATGTATATGAAGCCAAACTTTGGTTGATGATTTCGATTTGAACTATAGGGATCTTGATTCTGCATTGGCGAGTACCTCTTCTATTTTGAGACTTCTATATTGTAATCAAAACGTTTGTTGTCTCCCACACAAGTTCTTCGATTTCATCAACCCTCCAAAGCAAACCTCTATCACTATCCCATCTTGCATAAAAGTCTTGAATTTTCTAATTACGTGATGTTGGCTGAAAGTACTAAATGAGTACACAGTTTGGTTTCTTGGGGTTACAGTTTGGATCAGACAATGCTCTGGCAATCCAAACTGGTTTGCTGTCACCATCTACAAGGCGAACTGCAACAAAATACCCTTTGTATAAATCTCGAGCCACCTTAAAGGATGGTTGTCGCAGTACAGAGTAAGCAATTTCCTTATTATACTCACAAAAATCACTCTAGAACATAACAAAATGACCCTAAAGATCGAACCCACGAGATCCTGTAAAGTAGCTAACCCTAACAAGGAGCTAAGCCCAATTATCCCTTAAATTCTAATTTCCGGTTCTACCTCTAAAAACCGGAACATCCAAAAACCCACCAGAAGACTACGACCAGAGTTTATCCTAATTTCGGTTTCACTAGTTTTCCGGTTTATTGACTGACTTCCCAACTTAGGGCCCTACAACTTCCGGTCCTAAGTGTCCTCCTGGGCGGATTTGTTCCGGTCCACCCTTCCATACCCGGTTTAGTTTTGCCTCTGTTTTATCATTAGAGGGTTCACTGCTTGCTTTTGAAAGTGGTAGGCCCACCACTCCTTCCGTGACTTATAGTGGCTGAAGATCCACTCTCCTATCTGCTAATCCCCTAACTAACCCAAATCTAGTTTGGTCCTTCACAGCAATCCGGATCACAGGTCACACAAAGACCTCCCGCACGATTCTTTCATATTACAACGACCTTGATGCTGAATCCGTTCCGTACGAAGTTAGGTGGCTACAAGTGCACCTTTCCGTTTCAACTTCTATCAAGCTCTTCCGTTTACCAACAACGGTGGTAAGACCTCACAAGAGTCAGGATACTCAACCGGATTTTCCACCCAGGAGTTCTAGCACAGCTAAGGAATCCCTCCCTATCCGCCTAGCCTAATCAACGGCTTTCTTACCCGGAATGTAAACCTTCTGCAGATTTTGAGGATCTGGAATCCACTCCTAACTCTTCATGACCCATTCACATGTACTTAGAACCGGAAAGACACATCAAAGGGAGAACTCTACCAACACACCCGTACATACCCTCTTACTCCAACTCCGTGTACTCCTGCCAATACTCGGGAAAAACACACAAAGCTAGATCAATGGAAAATACGCAAAGAAATGCCAAAAGAACTCTCCCAGTCTCCAGCTCAGAGATTGTTTTATATACAAAAAGCAAAAAGCAAAAAGTAGATACACGATTTCCGCCTTTGAAGGCGTTGACAATCCGATTCTACCTTATTCTAACCGGATTCTATTCCGGTTCATACTCTATCAATCCGGTTCCTGCTTTATAATTCCTACTTCTACAACACTTCCTATTCGGCCTCGTATATTCGAGATCCGATGGTAGGACTCTCGTCAGGTCTCTCCAACTGCTCGAACACTTCAGTTAGATTCCGATTCCGTTCCCCATAGAGTGTGGAGCTAGGCGATCTTCCTTAGTTTCCAAGGAATCTAAGTTGATCGGCTGCGGTCCGGTTGAGGGCGTCTTCTTGTGTGCCTTGCTGGACTGGGGTGTCTTGTCCTTCCCTAGTTCCTGAGCTGCCTCTTTCAAAAACAAGTCCGGAAGTGAAAGTTCAGAGAACCGGACCGGAATCTCTGTCAGCTTCTGGCTGCTTTCCACAATCCGGTCCGCTGACTCCCGAGCCTTGGACAGGAGCTTCTCCATCTGCTCCTCAAAATCGGTGAGGATGTACACCACCCTTGTTCCGGATATCTTCTTTTCCTTGTGCACCTCCTCTTCGAACAGGCGCGCCTTGGTGATCGTGGCTCCGAGTCCTCCGAGCACATCCTTCACCTTTGCGGCCAGCTTCTTCATTTCCTCTGCCATTTCCCTTGTCGTGGTGGCGTTCTCGAGCAAGGCGAAAGCTCGGCTTTGAAGGTGTCAACCTCATCATGTTGCCGCTTGCTTTCTGCCTTCATTTTCCGGAGCTCATCCGGATTGATGACACTCTCATCTATCCGGAGTGGTAGCTGATTGTTCGGATCCGCTCCAATCAATTCCGCGATCTCCCCAATCGTCCGCTTCTTGATTTTCCAGTCCGCCCGGATTCCGCAGAGGATCCCAACCAACTCATCAAGCAGATCTCCGGTTTCCGATCCAGATGGCACATCCGGTCCGGCTGGAGCCTCCTCTTTGCGCGGCCGGGGTTGAACCGGAGGCATTCTTCGATTTCGGGTCGGCGTGGTCTTCTGCCTCTTGGAAGTGAACTGCGGTTCCTCCTCTTTGTCTTCCTCTTCTTCCTCCTCCTCCTCGGTTTCGTTCCCGGAATTCGCTTCCTGGTCAGACTCGGATTGACCATACTTCATGGTCCGCTCTTGGGCCTTCCAAACCTTCATCTCCACTTCTGTCAACAGTTCCTGTTGTTGGTAGAGGTGGTACACGTAAGGGCACAGTGGGGTAGCCCTACTTTTCTCCACTCTCGTAGTAAGCTGGGACACCAGATCAAAGAAGATCCGACCCCAGTCTACTTTCCGGTTTCCACACAACGCTCCGAAAATTGTGTTACCCAGGGTGATGGTCACCCTGGTCGGCTTTTCCGGATGCAGGACCGGAACGAGGAACTACAGCAGGCGACGCTCCCGGTCATCGATACAGTCCTCTACCGCGTAGCCATCCTTTGGATTCATAACACTTCCGAACTTGCCCTGGATGTAATCATCCTTCCGGCTGGCAAGCCCGAGTCCTCCCGTCCGGAATCCGTAGACGGCTCACCACAAATCCTCAGTCCACTGAACCGGATTCCCTCTTAGGGTGTTATCGAACTCGTTCGATACGCCACCCAGAAGCTCCCTAATCATTCTCTCATCCTTGAAACCCCAAGGTTTCAAGGCTAATCCCTGACAACCCATGGATGCTAAGTCCTCCCTGAGTTCTCCCTGTTCCGGTTCCTTGGTTGGCATGACTGGAACTACCTTTTTCAACTTCACTTCACTCGGAGGTGGGGTGCTAGAGCCTAGTCTCTTACGGTTCAGCCGCGGCATGAGGGTGTCTCTACCCGGATTCACTCTCTTCTGACCTAACGAGGGAGCGCTCACACTCTGGTCTTCCACTCCACCTGCAAACCAACCTCCTTACGCGCTCATACTCTCAGCCTCTCAATGTTCCGTATCCGCTAGCGCTCTAGTCTCATCCACTCGCGCCCGGAGGCGATCTCTCCGTCTCACACCTCTCACTCACTACCGGGCCCTCTCGTACTCTCTGCTCCTCGCCGCCGCAAACAGAAAAGCTCAGGCGCTAAGACAGGAAAACGACAACACGTAAAAACAAGAGACCTGAAAATGGGCAGGGTCAGGCCTTATATAGTCCTGACGCCCTGGATTGGTCATTATGAGAGGTCGGACATCCGGTCTAGTCCTTGTCATCCGGTTCTTTCCAATCCGGTCAAGGAGAATCTGGTTGGAATTTCCTTCCAGTTGGAGATCCAATCCGGTCCGCTTCTACCTAGAACCGGATTAGTTCCGTAAGGTTCTCTTGTGACTATTTTTGATTTATCTCCCTCCCTTTAGCTGGATTCGGATACCTGTTTCTAGTTTCTGTTCCACTCAAAAGGTAAATGAAAAAAAATCAAAAGTATGAGATGTCACAATGGTTGTGGATGATTTCTCCAGGATCCAACATAAGGCTCATCTTCTCCATGTTCCTCAAGATCTTCGCCATCTTCGTCTAAATGATCAACTTCTGTCGCTTGAATACGAGTAGTTGGCTAGAAACCGTCTTTTAGAGCACTAGAAACAGGAAGCGACTCTTGAAGAGTTGCCTTCACACTATGCCAATAGCGCACCACATTCTCATAGCGCCTACGATGTTCTCCACTCACATCTACTTTGCATAAGTTGTCCCAATAGTTTATGAATCCTGATAAACCTTTGACAATGTCATTGACACCTTTCATTGACTTGAGTGGTACTAGCAAAGGCACACCACATGGCCATAGACTTTGTCCTTCATCGTCTTCTTTCCACAACTTAATAGCTTGACCATGCCTGCCTAACTAGTTTTCATTCGTGCACTTCAACTTGTACTTCATGACTAGGCATCTAGTAGAGTCAAGGTAAAGTTTCACTTGTTGCGGTCTTATGTGCCCCACAAGGATTTCATCACCATCCATTCATTTTCTTGCAATAAAATGCTTGAAATCAAGCACCTCCTCTATGAGGTGAGGGATAGTAGGAATGGATTCAACATCCATGAATGACTTCATGAGTGTCAGGATTGTTGGAAAGTTTTCCTTCTTCAACAATATGCTCCATCTTTTAAACAATGTGTCAATGTTGTCGTGTGTGTAACCAACAATCATAAAGTTGACATACACTTCTCTGAAGATCTTACTAGCAACAAGTAGAGACCAGAAACAAAAAACATATTTGTTTGTGTTGTCACTAGTGGCATTGTCCATTTGCACGTTCAAAATAGAAGATAAAGGCATTGCTAAAACTGCATTCATTGGAGGTGGTGGCAGTGATACATTGCACATCTCTTTACCCTGTAACACCGCCCTGAACAAATTTGAAGACCCTGACCCAAAAAATAATTGCCGAGAAGAAGACTTTGATGGCAATTCCAGATTCCGCAACTTACAACTTTGCCATAGAACCAATTGTATAGTTTGAATGGTGTTTAAAGGATCCAAACTGTAATGTGCGTAACGCACATCTCCATGACCATGAGCAATCATACCAGTGATAGACACAGGTAATTTCACAAGGCCATCAAGTTCTTTACTCTTGTGGGAAAAGACTGAAGAAGCAGTCTTTACATGATCCATCTTGTCGTGCATAACTATGAGGCATTCATGTGGAAAAGTTACCGAATGGTGACGATTTGCATAATACAACTTTTGATGGCTCAAGCAATCTCAATGTGCCTATTCAACTTCCAAGAAAACTTCAGTTCATTGTGAGACCCACTTATAGCACTTTTCTTGAGGTATTGCAATTTGTCACATGTGCCACACTACGCAAATTAAATTGTCTCCAGGCTTCTTCACCTCATACTCTAGGAACTTACAGCATCTAATCTTATTTAAGTTCAAAGCTAACACCTCACTCAATCCAAAAACAACATTGACATCATTGAATTCTTTTCATCTTACCCTTCCACTGGAAGGTAGAAGGTAGGATCTTGGCCACAACTTTCTCTCCTGACTTCAGGGTTTTCGTACAATGAGGCATGTGATCTGCTTCTTTTTCTAGAATGTACTTCAATGTTGCTATAGCTTGTTGAATGTGCTTCTTTGGCTTCACTGTTCCCTTATTGCCAATTTGCCATGGTCCTTTGCCTCTCAACCAGGCCTCATGTACGATTGGTAGCGATAGAATGTGGCCTCAGGGACCCTAGCTATATGCATCCACGCTCGCATACATACTGGTGTGTTGTCAATTGACACCATTCGTCTACCACACTCGTCAACATGCACCTGTCTATACACATCCATTTTCATGTAGGCCCTGTGCTTGAACATGGAGTTGCGATACATGCGTTCACGAAAGACTCGAATCTTATCCCTAGGAAATGGTTGAATGTAGTTCTGACTACAACATAAATTGATAGACATTGCGTAGATGGAATCCTGAGTAAGCAACTCCTTCAATTTCAAACTTGCTTTGCAGGGCGCATTTCGAATGATACTTGTGTATAGTTTGAAAGACGTCAAAGAGGGCAGATTCAAAAAAGCCTATTGGAAATGGTTGAAGTTGTCCCTAGCCTCATGGTCTTTAAGGCTAGCTCCACGACAATAGACAAGATGGATAGGCCAAGCCAACAATGAGCACACTTGTTTATCCGGTAGGTCCTTTTTGCTATGCGTTTTGGAGATGTAATCACCACATGGGTGTCACCAAGAGGGCCATTGGCACCTAGAACAAGGTCAAAGTTCACACTGTAACAAACACCTTCACCCACAAGCACTCCAACCTCATTGTACAAGGTGACAACCCGAGTATTCCAAAGCTGACACGGTAGACCTTTGCATTCTGGGACCCCAACATTCATTGCTTCGACATTCTGAAATTTGTCTTTTGAAAATGCCATAAAATCTTCTTCATCATGTCTAAATTCACTAGATTCAGAACTCGATGACACGTCCATGTCATCAGGATCATCCGTAGTATCTATGGATACCCGAAAAATGCAATGTGAAACAAGGGAAGTAAATTAAAGCTTAGATCATGTAGTCTCATTCATATTTAGGTCGACTCGATTTGAATGATCAAATGCTATAGCTACATCTATGACACCAATAAACCCATTTTTTGAAGCCTAAGATTCAACTATAATTGAAATCATTAGAATTGTTTATAAATTTAGATATATGTGAATTCTATTTTCAGGTCAAATTGACCTGAAATGCCTGACCCTTGCCTTATTTAATTTTTGATCGCTGAGGAAGTATACGTTTGAAAATTGAGTACATCCCTCAACTTCAGGTCGGATTGACTTGAAGTGTTCTTTGTACTCATTGAAAATGAACCCATCCTCATCTGTACGTTTACTAATTTCTGAAGTCCAAAATCCTAAGAGTCCCCGACCCTTGTAGGGACTTTGGGACTTTAAAGGTTAAGAACACAAAAATAATTGGACTGATTCCAAATTTTTTAGAATCTTCCAAACATCATGCTAATGTTCCAAACATTATGCTATTAATCATTAAATTTAAAAAAAAAATGCATATATAAATTTTTTGGGTAGGATCCAATTTGGTTAATTTTGACTTTCTACTCGTTTTGTTTCAAAATTTGTATAAATTTGAGAGAATTTTTTATTTCTCATTCTTAAAAATTAAAAAATACTGCATTTGCCTTAGATTCCAAAACAATTTTTTTCCAAGGGGGGAAAGCACTATTCATCTTCTTATAATTTTTCTTCTCCAAAAGCTGCAATTTTTGCCTACACAATTGATCATCCAAATTCCAAAATTGTTATTATCTAAAAATCCAACGGTCAACATTTTTTATAATTAATTCCACACATCCTACTATCCTAGACATAGTAGTCTTCTTTTTTGTACGCTTCTATAAAGAATTTCAAATACATCCCATACACAAAAAAATATCAAAGTGGAAAGATTCATTGGAGAATTTCATTGTCAAAACATTGTTAGGCCTTCAGGGGTTGAACATAACTACCTTGCAATCTACTTGCTCAAATTTCTAGGGATTTTGTCCAAACATTTTTATACTACTCTAATACAATATTCTACAGTTAGATATGGAAAAAAATTTGGTTACATACAATATCTAAGAAAAATAATTTATCATCTTATTTTCAATTTTAGGGTAGAAAGAGGAGCTCATTATATACATATGAGGTGGTAGGAGGTACAACAACCCACATGAGATATGTTAACTACAATTAGTGCTTACGAGTTCCATTGCTCATGGTGAGCTCAAATTAAAGTAGGATTTTAGAGGTTGAAACTTGATGTACTATCCTATTACCAAACCCAAAACTGTTGAACTTTTCTGCAAGCAAAAAATGATTGTATTTTACTTCAATTCCAAACATAAGTAGATGTCTAGATTACAATCATCAAAAGAACCACTTAACTTGAATCCAAAAATAAAACAAATTGTATTCGATTTTTTTCCAAAATAATTATAGTAACCAATTTTATTTATTTTTAAAAACAATCTAAACCCAAAAATAAAAGAAGAGGTATTTGATTTCAATTCCTAAATCCAAACATTGAAATGAAGCATTGAATGTTTGAACTCGAATCCAAAAAACAAGTAACTTGAAATTGATGACAATCCCTAAACCCTTGCACTAGTTTTATCCTTCAATTATGTCGTAGCACAAGAAAGCACAATTACTCCTAATGGCATGAAAATACCACTAAGTGACTCGTGTATCGTTCACTATAAGAAAACCTTATTTTACGTGACGGATTGACATCAAAAGGAACGGATTTTAGGTGACATCAAAGGCGACATAAAAAAAAAACCCTATGTTTTTATGTCAACAACGATGTCCATTGATGTTATATTGGACATCATTATTGACATAAAAACATGGGTTTGTTTTTTTCAATATCACCTAAAATCCGTTCCTTTTGACATCAATAAATTTTGGTTTCTTATAGTGGTTCCACAAGGATTTAGTTTGTAATTCTTTTAAACATCCGGATTAGGAATGTATTCCAGTTATCATTCTTTCCTCTTTAATCTACTAAATCTCTCTCTTATTTTAGTTCAAAATATCTTCCACTATTATCTGGAATCTAAGAAAGAACAACCAGGACCTGTGCCTAGTCCGTATTCCGGTTCAGTTATACAAAGTAATATAACCTCTTAGGGAACTAGGGAAGAGGGTTCCGTGCTTAGATTTAAGGGAGGACACGTAAATCCTATCCTCCGAGTATTTAGGGACTCAGAGAAAATGCTCATTCATCCACACCTATACTCTTATACAACCCCAAGAAATATTCGGGTAATGACTTCTTCACAGCTAATCCGGTTTGTTCACTAAATCAGTAGGTCATGCAAGAAGCCTTACCCTCTTCAATTACTACAATGACAAATCCTAAGCCGACTCAATTCTATAAGGAGATGCTCAAGAGCTTTAAAGGGAGTAGCAGTTATTCAATTATTCTAACATACTCCGTATTGCTCACTGGATGGTTTCAGATTTATTCACTTCCTCCGGGGAGATATCCGGATTAGTATCCCGACTACCGCCACTTAACTAAGTTTTCATACCTGCACCCTACTCAAACATATGGAGAAGGACTTCCAAACAATCTTTCCCTATCTTCCTCGCACTCTCAGTACCTTAGTGTACAATTCTTACTCATAGAATCGGATCTGCTAGGATCCGGGGACTGTTTCCTCTTTCCTTTCTCTCAACCACAGCAGCCTCAGCTACTCGCACAGATCAGTGATAACTCACCACTAGGCATACCAACACAAGTACAATACACTAGACACATCAACTTGTGAAGTGGAAATACTGATTTTTACTTCAAATCAAGACGAAATTCTCACAACTGGAAACTGTCCGAGGAAACAATTGATCGTCACCTCCTAAATAACAAACCCAGGGACACAATGGTCCCTAGTTGAGAATCCTAACTAACCACAAGAGAGTGACACGTGCCATTCCAAAGCATATCCTTGACTTTCACTAAAAGACAGGAAACAAAGAAAAGGAATCCAAATCCTAAGAATCCGGATCAAGAAGTCCGGATACATCTGCACTGGAAAGTACCTTCCTAACTATTCCTGCTTAACAACTCTGGTCTTGACTAACTCTTATGCCTAGCCCCTACTTCTTCGGTCGCTTGGGGGTGTCTTCCAAATTCTTGGCCCCTCCTTCCCGGGTTGGTTGCTTCCTTCCGGTCACAGTCTTCCCTCCTCGTGATGTCTGGCCCTTCCTTGGAGTGGCCCCTTTCAATTTACCTTTCTTGAGAGGCGACTCTAATTTTGAAGACTCAACTGTGATGCCTTCTTTGTCATTGACCTCGGGCAAATCCTCCTCTTCGTCTGAAACCGGAATAACGTCTGGTGACCTCACCCTCTTGTTTGTTTGCTTCTTCTTGGTAGCGCTTGGTTGAACCGGACTCGGCTTTTTGTTGACAGGAGAGTCCAAACTTTCGCCCAACCTTGAGTGACTTCGAGTATGCGATCCGGGTGTTGAATCTTTGCCGGCTCAGACCCCATCTTCCCGTATGGTGGGATTCAGGGAGGGGTGAATTCAATCCCTTTCCCCTTCTTGGATGATATGGGAGAAGGAGAATGAGCCTTGGAGGGGGTGGCACCACCGGTTCCTCCCATTCCTTTTCCCGATTGGTTTAATCCCAACAGGTCTCTCATCTCACTCAAAGTCTTCTCCATCTTTGCACCATAACTAACCAGAACTGAGACCAACTTTGGCCCCAATTGCGTTCCTTCCTTGTGAACGCCCTCATCAAACAACCGGGCCCGATTCACCACATCTCCGGTATTCCCAAGGAATTCCCCAATCCGCCCAAGTAGGTCCACAGATTCAACAGAGAATTTCTTACTCCTCTCTAATTCATTTGTTTTCTCCTTGACCTGATTCTGGAGCTCTCCTATGGTCCCGGTCAACTCTTCTACTTACTCTCCAACTTCCAGACACTCTTCCCAGGTAGCAAAGTATCTACTTCTCTCGTGAATTGGGAGGGATCTACTCCTAACGCCTTGCTGATTTTTTGAATGGTTTCCCATTCTTTGGCTATGTGCTAGCGGATCTTGGTTAACTCCTCAATGATCTGCCCTAAGGCATCTCCCTTTCGGACTGAATCCCATGTCAGCTCATCTTTCTTAGTTCCTACCTCTGGACCCTTATCCTTACGACTGGGTTTCAGTTCCTTGGATTCCGGTTCCGGAATTGAATCTCTCTCTTTCCCTTTCTGCTCGTCTTCAATATCAAACTCTAACATCACTAAGTGTCGTAGACCAAAATGAGAGGATGAGGATGGTTATATAGAATATATAAGTAAGGAGTGGACATTGGTAAAAAAATTTGATTTGCAAGATGGCAAACTAATTATATTACCAATATTAACCCTACCTCACTATTGGATTAGTAGTAGATAGATAATTTGGTTAAGAAAGATATTGTAAGATTCCTATTTTCCTAAAGATCTGGAACCGGATCCGCATCCAAGGAACGGAACAGGGGTCGAAAAATATATCGGGACCGGAAGTAAACGCATTCGCACGCTATCGGAAGATTATTGGGACGGGAATAGAAAATACCGGATCCAACGGTAATCCCATACATCATGGAGGACCGTTTTAACGGCTAGATTCCTCCGCAATGATTGCGGAAACGGCTACTTTCCCAACAGCTGTGACTGCTAGGAAAGGATACGCAAGGGTTTGGTTCCTCAAACCTCATTATGTCTTTGTAGTTTGGGAGCGTTCTCAGAGCAAGGTCTACCTTTAGAGGTGTGAGAGGATTGGGTGATCTTACTTTCCGGATCCTGTCGTGGAGAGGAAGAGGATTGACCGGAAGTTGTGGCAAGAAAAGGGCAGGAGGTTTGAGTGGTGAGTGTTTTGGAGAGTTCTGCAACCATGGTGAAGGCGGAAGCAAGCGGGTCATTTCCTTTCAAGATCAAGAGCATCTGTCCAGTGATTCCGAAGGATGACGGAGAGCGGAAGCAGTTGGAGGAGGATCTGGGCCAACTCGGGTGTGCGGGATTCTTCTACCGACCATGGACCTTGAAGAACGAGGAAATGATCCGGGAGTTGATGAATGAGCAGTCGAACGAATGGATCAAGACCGTCCGAACTCTGCCCGGAAGGTGGACTGAGGACATCTGGAAGAGGGTCTACGATTTTCCTCGACCTGGAGAGGGGATGGCTTCACGGGTACACAAGTTCGCGGAAGATAAATTCTCTAATCCTCCTCACCCTAAGGATGGCTACACAGTAGCAGATTGCAAGGTGGCAAGAGAGAAGAGGGTGTTAGAATTTGTAGTACCGATCATGTATCCAGAACGGCCAAACCGGGTCACGGTAACTTGGGCCAATACAATCTTCGGAGCGTTGAGTGGGGAAAGGAAAGTGTTTTGGGGAGGAATAGTGAAAGATCTGGTAGGGAAGATGGTGAACGCCCTAGGAAATGCAAAGGCCACCTCCATTGGGCCATTCCTCTTTCCAACGAAGCTAGTATACGAGCGTAGAGCAAGAGCGTAGAGCGTAGAGCGTGGAATTGGAGCATGGAGCATGGATTTAGGGCCTTTTTCTGTAATTTGGTGCGGTTTTAGGGTATTTATTTATTTATTTATTTTGTTAAATTTGGATGTTTACTTTCAAAAGTCGACTATAAGTTTTGGGCCTTTTTTCCATAAATCAACATACTTTGGGGGTAATAAAAAATCCAGTCTAAAAATTTGGGGATTTAAAAAGTCTACCCTCAAAAGTTTAGGGTGGACTAATATTTGAATATGTGTGAAAATATTTTATGACCATTGACCACATGGAGGGAAGGGTTATATTCATTGAACTTAGAAGAATTATTTGTTATTGTTGGTGAGTAACTTCAACAATGACATTGGACACCTCTACGGTGGGATTATGACAAACCAATTTGTGTAGGGGATCGGTCTTTTAATGCTATATCAATTTATTGGTTCATGTGCCAAAGCTTAGTCTCTCTAGCTTTTGAGTGGATAGTGAGAATGTCTCCCTATCCACTCCCAAAAAAAAATGAAATTGAATTTTTCTACCTCCCACCAATAAGGCAATAAGCTCAAATTTTTGGTATATTAAATTTCTCGTTTCCCCCTCTCCCCCCTTCTCTAATTTTCAGGTGGGGCTAGGGATAACATTTGATATGGGATATATCCGTATCCGTACCTCATATTTTGTATCTACATTGTATTGTATTTATATTGCATTTGAACTATATATCGTATCTCATATCTGTACCGTACTATATTTGTATTGTATTTGAACTATATCTTGATTCTTGTATCCGGATCGGGTCTATATTATATCGTATTTGTATGTGTATAGTATCCCTACCCATATCCAGATCAACGGCATGGGAGGGAGAAAGGAGTTTGTTTTCTTCAAGGATTGGCCTTCCAAAGTTTTACAAAGTAGAACATGATGACTTTATATTCATGCCCCCATGACCGTGAAAATGGACCTATCACCGTGGATCCAAGACAGGAGACCCGAAATCTACACCAAAAAGATTATTTGGGTGTGAACCTATAATCGTGGTATCAAGCCACATAATATAACCTTTCACCACGGTTTTAGGGTTTAGGTGTGCCCCTATAGCTGTGGTTTTAAGATCTCAATGTAATTGTGGACCTCAGACTGTGAACTAGTAGAACTGCTCCTTTAAAGGTGAAAGAAAGGCATACTTCTAGGGTGAGGGTTCAAGGTTTAGGGTATTTATGATTGCCTTTATGGCCTGTTTATAGAATATCTGTTAAATTTTTTAGGAGGATTATATTTAGGGTTTAGGGTAACTTTCTTTTGCTGGATGGATATCTGCTTATTGTATTGTTAAATGTATGGTTAGGTGAACAATTTTACTTAAACTATTGAACAACCGTAGTTAGAAGGCTTGGAATTAGGCTATCATTTCCATGTGATAGGGTTTAGGGTGATTAATTAAGTTCATCCATGCGCGACCACTTTACCAATTTATCATATAAAAGGCATTAGCATGTTGCCAAACTTCCTATTGATAATAATGCATTTCAATTATGTTTGCAATCATGTCATTAATAATTAGTACTCATATGTATTGCAAGGGAAGATAACTTCTACCAATGCTAGCATGAGATAGTGCTAATAAAAAATGGGTTTACAACCATAGCAAGTTTAGATAAATGTTGCAGAATTTTGAATGCATAAGGTGACCACCTCTAGATTACCTCTCAGTACCGAGAGGAACCTTAGAGGTGGTCACCTTATGCATTTAGAAGTTTGCCGTTGTCCTACTCCATTCATTGTGAAAAGGGAATTTAGGCAAGGTCATTTTTAGTGGATTGGGACGAGGGAAGGCCATTTTATTTTGTTGCAATTATCAATAACAATCTAAACAACCCTCTATGAATATTTTATATCCAGATATATATACAAATCATACTAGAGAGTGTGGATGGGCAATCATGCACGAATGCATAATAGTGCAAGGTGCAATGGACAAATGACAATTGAAATGAAGTAGTGGCCCTTTTAGTCTCACTACAATTCTTACATGAAACAAGTTTGGAGCACATCATCCAAAGCTACACTACAATATGCTAGCACCAACCGGCAAGAAGTAGAAATGTATACTAATTGGATTTAAGCTTCAAGATACCACTCTGAAGTATGCATTTCACTTCGTTAAAGCTAAAAGCTTGGAGCATGAATAAAAAGATCTACTTCTGCATCCAATTGGCAAACTCCAGTGAACAAAAAGTACAAGTGCTTGCAATTAGCCCATTGCCCTCTTTTTCCTAGAACCTTTGTTGCCATCTCCTTGAAATAAGGGCAAGTGCATTCAGGGAATGCACTTACAGTGATCATGTAACGTTCAATGGCAGGCGATGTACCTGAGTCCAGGGCAATGATGCATCCGAAGCCTGGATGCGGTACCATAGTAACTTCACGAACCACTGCTTTCATTGTAAGTGCGGAGGCGCAATTGTTTGCTTGCTTTGTTGTAGGTGCTTTTGGATTCCTCCGAATCTTCTTTCCTGACCGTGTGCTAGGGTGCTCTGCAGGTGACTCTAGAACTTGAAGTCCCAAAACATCAGGTGACAGATCATGATTTCCAAATAGCCTACGAGGGAAAATTTCAAGACGCTGCGGAAGACAGAACCCTGCATTTTGAAGATCTAGGATCTCTTTGGGTGTAAGATTGGTTCCAACTTGCACCGGCCATATGTCTGGTACTTCCGGTTTTGATAAAACCCATTTCCGTCGAGAACCTTTGACGCATTGCGATATATCATCATTGCAGAAAAAGAATTGCATTCTCTCAATCCTATTTTTCTTATAGTTGTCCATGCTGCCGGTATATGTAGGTGCAGCTGTTCCCCTATTGCCTTGCACTATCTTTGCAACACACTTTTTTCGCGTAATGGCCTGCAATGCAAAACATGCCTTTGAAGACGTCTTAGGCAAGCGGGCAATATGCCATTCAGACTCATCACAAACTGTTTCGTGAACAGTCCTCACATGGGAGGCCACCTCAGTTGAAGGAATTGACCTTGTCTTAGGTGATTCCAACAAATCCGGATAATCTTCATGCGTCACAGGCCATGATTCTTCAGAAATCCGATCCAAGGAAATGACCGATGTGGGTGCAGGGGTGGCCCTTGTTCCAACACGGGGTCGAGAGAAATTCACTTTGTCGGGACGATGTGAATCATATTCAGAACCAGGTGGAAGATTGGGCATTCGCTTCTCAGATCCAAAAACTTCCTCGCCTTCCAAATGGGGCTTCCTAGTGCAGTATTCTTGAACACCTGGTACAGATGCCATGGCATCATTCAATCCTTTCGGATTACCGGTACGTTGGGCATATCTCTGTGCTACACGAAGCAAGAGCTCTTCTTTTCCTGGACCAGTTCCCGGCTTCTCACCTTTTAGAAACTGGTAATATCTAATCATTTGCATGAACGCCCGAACATAGTCATCCACAGTGGCGACATACAAATCAGAGCCACGTTTTCCAGATTGTTGCAACCATTTGTTATGTACGGTCTCCGCGAGGTTGCAAGTAGGAACAAGTCCGAGTTCATCTTCAGTGAGTCCCTGTTTTGTGGAGCATGGATTAAAGCTATTACAAATCAAGAGTACCACTCTTTCCTTGATTGAACGTCTACAGGGCAAGGTTGTTACATAAAGTACTTCAATAATTGAAGACAGGAAGCATTCATGGAAGAAACGAATAGCAATGATGTAAGATAACCCAAAAATCTGAATCCTAGCTTGGCAAAACAAACAAATGAAGGATAGGATGATTAAGAATCTTACAGTGTCTATGAATGCTCTCCATTGTCTATACCGGAAGTGCCAAAACGCTAACCACAACTCCAAACGGCGAAGCCCCTCTTCGGTTGTGGCTCCAGATGAATGCCACCATGTTCGAATTGCATGAAACCTAATCTCTGCCTGTGCTAAGGAATTTGCATCCTTATATTGTTTGCACAACTTTCGATGTTGGTCTTGAAGGTCACTGCGAATGTCTGCTTTCGTGTGTTTCTCCATTGACTGAGTCCAATGAAATAAACATGTACGTTCTCGATTGGGCATGGGCTCTGTTGGGTCACCACTTCCGTAAACAATGCGTACCGCATTCCAGTTTGCTTGTGCCGAATCAGCCATGAAGCCTTTAAAATAGGGCAAGGTATTTCCATGTCTACCCATCACGACGTTTAAGTTTTTCCAGAAGTCGCATTGGGCAATTACATCTTCTGATTGCATATCGCAAACCGCAATAGTCATAACTCGGCAATAGGTCGTGTCATAAACATGACACGCAATTGTAGTCCAGAGCTTCACTCGCCTAACATGATCAAACATGATCCATGTGTCTTCAAGGTCACCACCAGGTTGCATACGTGATACCAAGTCTACGCCACTTCCAGGGCCAACCTCTGACATTTTGAACACGAAGACTTTGTCAGAGTCAGATCCCTGTCCAGGGAATTTGTTCTCTTGTACAAAAGCCCAATTGCTGCAGCCACGAAGCTTTGTGATGCTGTCCATGACTCCAAAGCGGCGAAAGTACTTGAATGTACTAACTTCATTGCGAATACTTGGGGAACTCATGAATTTGCATTTCTCCAAAACAGGCATTAATTCTTGTAATCCGAATGGGGTAGGCGTAGCTCCTTCGGCTCGAAGTAGCATCTCTCCAAGGAACTCCTTGCTAGCCTCCAGGACAATAGCGGAATTTGTTCCAGAGGGGTTCCGCTCAACTTGGTCTGATATCAAGGATCGAGTTCTCTCCTTGGAGTCCCGGCAGTCTCCATCTTTCACAGGGTGGTTGTGAATACCGAAATGAACACAAGCCCGAGTCATGTCCTGTGACCCAACTACATAATATATTTTCGCAAGACAACTACCAATACACGATGGAGCAGTCGCACAAATCTTGCATGTGATAGTGGAATCGATAGGAGGAATGGCACAAACCTCAAATGGAGCAGGAGAACAACCATCCCATTCAGTCTCGTTGATAAGAGCTACACGGTGCTTTCGAGTTAGGTAGTCACAACTCAGGTTGTCGCATCGTAGGTGGCCCACGCAAGATGCCAACCGAAATGTCAGACCGTCTGCATTCTTTATATTTGTCGTATGAAGATTTGTCCAAACGTGACCATCATAGCGTTTCTCCATTCCGGTGAGAAGCTCAGCCTGACTGTTAATTCCCAAAACATCTCCGACGGGTGGTAATTCAAATATCACATCACCATTGAACAAAGGTGGAACAAATTGGACTACACAGACTCTAATTGAGTTCCAATCGACCTTCTTAAACGGATTCCTAGAACCTTTGGCGTAGCACAACTTCTGTAGACATGAAATAATAGAGGATCCACGAGAAGTTGAGGATGGTGTCCCTAAGACTGGAGTAGGCGACATAGATGAGGATGCCCCATGAACTCCTAAAGACAGAGTTGGTCGTAGAACTTTATAGGGTGGCGACGAACCATCAGAATCATCACTATCAATGGCAATGACCTCAACACTTGGCTCGATCTTTACAGTGTTAAGCAACGCTGTCTCAAAAGTACTAGTGCTAGATATTTTAGTGGTACCTTCTAGAATTAGTGCTCCAACCATGGATTTGGATAAGCCATATGCTAAATACCTACCCGGATGCAGATGCCACTGCCTCAGTGGGGAAGAGACAATCGGCTCTTGACCTATAGTATGCGTGAGTTCACCACTTGAACTATCAAAAACTTCCTCATCAATATCTAACGAGTTTTCAATAAGAAGAAAGCGAGCACTTAGTCGAGAGGAACTCACAACAGCGTATCCCAAATCACCAATCGGAAAAGAAATTGGAACCCCTTGACCATTTGCCCTAACAGTTGCCATTTGATTGTATTCCATTTAGACGCTTCATGCACTCTACTTCTGAAGCACAAAACTGCATCAATCGCATACCGCACGAGCTACAATAATCATACGACAAGGAACTCAGTGAACCTGAGTGTCACTGCTTCAGTTGCTTTGGTATTAACCGAAACACCCTCTAGAACACGTAAATCCGCTGAGAATGTAGGGAGGACCGCTAGAGTTGTAATAAATGAAATCCGTGCAAATATACAAAAATAGAATGCAAGATTAAGAGATGTTCACTTGGCGCTCTCAGCAATAACTAACATTAAAAGTACAATATTTCATTTCAATGAGAATCAACCATTTAATATTTTAGACTAGATTTGTATATCAACGGCAACAATCATGACGGTCATTGGCTTTAATGACTGACGAAAAGAAGGAAAAGAACCACCAATGATTATGAGAACAGGTACGATGAAGAAGCCGGTGCAATATGAGTCAAGGAGCTCAGTTCAGGAGTTTGGTATTGTGGTGCTCATACATTCAACGAGATCAGGGTTGTAATCATCACGGCAGATTGTGTCTGGAAGTATACAGTGTCAGTTAGATTGTAGTGTCTAGTAGATCGCAATGTCCAGTGATGGATGCTAGACGTTTGAATTGATAATGTCCTGTACGAAAATATTACCTAGCACAATTTTTTGTTATTGATAACTTGCTCACCATGTGGCAATGGGAATTTATATTGAGCGCAAGTGTTAACAAACTTGGAGAAGAAGTTGATTAAATGCCCACAAACACCTCTACTTTAAAGCTAAATAGGGCAATGGTATTAAAATCATAAATCCACTTCAGAAAGAATATGGAGAGTAAGACGACCAGAAATCACAAAGCACTTATTAATAGGAAACATATAACATGTCTTCCAATTGGAACAGGAAAATTCCAAAATACATGAAGACTAGGAACTATACCAACGTTATAGGGGATCATACACTAACAATGAAGCAGTAGTTCCTGCCTAATGATTATAGTTAGATGTATTCTATTCCAACAATAATTCCAAATACCGAATTCAATTTTACAATTCACATAAGCCTTGAAGTACAACTGAGATTCACCAATTTAATTCAAGAACATGATAATTCTGAAAATGTAAAATAATATATAATAAACCTCCACATGCCCAATCTAGAACACCACACAAGTTTGTTCCGAACTAGAAATCCAACCCTCCCAACTACAAGACCTAATCGTGCGACCCCAAACTAAGAGACAAAAACAAAGAGATCCAATCGTACACCTTCAATCCGAAACTCCCAGGTAATGTCCAAACATGAATTTTTATATCATTCTTGTGAACCCTATGTTGGTATTCGTCGTGGTCCTGGTCGAGTCGCATACTGCGGGTGCCCCGAGGAACCTCTCGGTGCCGAGAGGCATCTAGGAGGGGATGGGGGCATACGCCCTGACCCCAATTTTTTTTATTTGAGTTCGGGAACCATGACTAGTGCTCGTCATGGTCCCGCTCGTGTCGCATACTGGGGGTGCCCCGAGGAGCCTCTCGGTGCCGAGAGGCATCTGGGAGGGGAGGGGGGCATACGCCCTATCTCCAATAATTAACTTGGTTTCATTAGGTGTTTACAAATTGAATGCAATGGAGAAAACCTTTCAGACCAATCTAATTGTAGGTCATTAAGTTTGAATAATACATCATTGAAATATCATTAGACACGAGAAGCCCCATGACAAATTGAGAATTCTGAGTAATACAATTATTTCATATGAACACAGAGTACTAATAGGCCTTATATATGATATAGAGTTGAACAAAATTCTCTATACTAGTGCAATTATATGTATAAATAATGCCTCCATTTCAAAAATGTAGAATCCGAGTTCGACATTGAAGGTAATCAAAGCATCAATGACCAAAAAAATGAAGACAACATCATGAGGTCAATGCTAAGCACCCAATAACAGTGATGTAGTGTATACAATACATCAAATAGAGCTATTCGACGTTGAACTATCCTCTATAGCCGATGAATCCAAATCTGTCTCTATTGCATAATCATCTATAAATTCTAAAGCTCGAGGTTGCACTAAACGTGCTCGTGAAGTTGGATTTGGATCCATTGCCACAAAGTCTCGTGACAACGCCTCAGCATACACAGGTAGGTGAAAAGATTTGGGAGGACTTGGAAAAAATCCTGGTCTTCCAAAAAAAGGCACATGCTGGAAGTTCCTCACTTTTTGGGCTTGCCTTTAAATCCAAAGAAACAGGAAATTAGACAAAAAATCCCAAATTGATTATATAACAAAAAATGCATCAATAGCAAGATAGACTTACTTACTGAATCGGGCTGTCTTCACGATACGATCAGGAACAACCACTTCTTCATCCACGTCAAATGTTGAAGGAGTTGATTGGGCTGGTTCGGGAGGTACCATAGTTTTGCGCATGACAGGTGCAATGAGGGCATCAAATATCAATTTATCCTCCTCAAAGGCTAGTATATGTCGTCGAGTTGCACGACATGCTTGAATAGTTGAACCTGAAATGAACCAAACACAGATAAGAAAAATATAGTATGAACACATTTCAAATTACATAAGAGTCCCACAATTACTAAATTCAAAGAAGGAATTACCTGTAGCTGCTGCGCAATCAACAACAACGTCGCCTGGTTGTGATAGCCCTTCTATAAGCATTTGCATGAAGTGTCGAGATTTTTCCCAAGGACCTCGCCACGGAATGTCTCCATTCATGGTTACATCATCGCGGTTGCAAAAGTTTTGCAAGATGTCATCACGAGCAATATTGACACCTACCTCTTCATGGGAAGGAACATGTTGGAATGGAAAATCAATATCATTCTTTGGCCCAGATTCCCTCACAAGAAGAGAGATAGAAAATCGCATCGTCTGCAAAAATTCAGAAGTTAGAAAGTAGCACAAATGCAAATCAATTATAAATCAAAGGAAATAAAATACGAGGTTACGATTAATCTTACCGTCTTCTTTGGATCGGCTGGCAATGTCAAATGCAGATGATTCATCCCTAACCATGTCATGATTATTCTAAATCCGTAGGTTTCACAACAATCAAGAAGAAAGCTTCTGTGACGAACAGAAGCTGCTGGATATATGATAAGAAGGCCCCCCTTGTCATGGAGATATTCCTGAGCAAAGTCAAAAATAGGAACCAATGAATCTTTTTTGAACTCATTCCATTCTGGAATAGGGCTCGGCGGAGCTGAAACGGTTGGAACATGAAGGCCTTCGGGGACATCCACGATGATGAGGTCCACCATCTGCTTCGTGTTTAACATACCATCAAAATATCTATCCTTATCGCTAGAATGCTGTAGAAGACATTAATGTTTAAATATCGTTAGTTCCAAATGAATAAGAAACTAAAATAATATGTAATAAAGCACATTTGAATTCTAATTGAATTTGGAAACTACTTAACAACAAATTGGAACACAATATTAAAAGTATACGAAATAGAAACTTACCATGTCTAAGAATGTCAAGACAGCATCAAAGGCCTTATTATCACTCGGGAGACTCTCCACCGATAAGTTGAGAATGCACTCGTCAATATCAGGTATAGGGCCAAAATTTTGAATGGTTGTTGTCAGACCATGTACTAAAAGATCCTGTGTGAGGGAAAATCCGGATGAAGTATCTTTCATTCCAATGCCACTTGTTGCTGGTTCATGCACCGACTCCTCTGCCTTTCGTTTTGTGCCTTTTTTCTTGGACTTCTCCTCTTCTCTATCAACCTTCTTGGCCAAGCGCTTCTTCTTATTCTCTTCCATCCGCTTCTTTGTCTCCTCCAATCGATCCACTTTTTTCTTGTCAGCTACTTCTCGTCTGATTATAGCTTTGGCTTTGGCCTTCAGGTCCAATCCAGCAAATTCATCGAACTCCGGCTCCGTAATAGCATTCTCTGTCAATGTCTTGAAAAGAGCTTCTTCTTCAGCAGGAGTACATCCTATATTGCATTCCAAGTACCATGGGCAAGCTTGGAGATGTGGAGTCGTCCAATTTCGTAGCTGATAAGCCGAGAACATACAATCCGATGATGATCTATCTAACCATGTTGTAAGAAAAGGTGGCAAATCCTTCTTCTCGATAGCTTTCTTGGCGTACAACTCAAACTTGAAATACCTATTCATATTAAATTCAAAATCAATTACCTAAATAAAATAGTATATAAAGTCTATAGAGATTCCAACATAATTATTCCAAGAATATGAAAGACAAGAACTACATTAAACAATGAAAGCTACATTGGCTAAGCTACAATTTGACGTCCTACTAGCTAGTTCATCTAGATGTGCCTGTAATCCATAACATCAGCCTCAAAACATAAGTAAGTAAAATGACAAGTTTTCAAACCTATATATCAAGCGCTTGACAACGAGCATAGTCCCTTTGAACTCTTTGAAATTATCGGATTTTTTAAAAGTATCTCCTCCCTTGAAAACACCTGTATAAGCTGTCTCCCAAAGTTTCATTCTCCAACCTTCAATATACTCCATCAATGATTCTGGCTCGGCAAGAACGGACATGTTGATTGGAATATTGTCAGACTGAACAATGTTGTCGAACATTTCGCATGATGCCTCTTCCATCTAAATACAAAGTTAGACATCAATTTTAGGTCATTCCTGTACGTTATACACAATCATACTAATATAATTGAAGGATATTGAAATAAAATATAATTAAACATTTATCAAAAGAAAACTTACCCCAGCATACCAAGAGGCCTTTGCCAAAAAAATCAGTAATTTCTCTTCATTGACAGGACGAGAGGGAAAGCGTCGGGCCTCTCTAGTAGGACCGGATGCATTCATCCACTTGAGCCACTTAATCTTGTTTTCCGCACTTGTAGAGGCTGTGGCTATCATTTGTAATTTTTCTAAGGTTAATTCCGGAGTTGCAAAAAGGTTCCAATGCCTTTGGATCTGCAAGAATGCAATGCATGAGAATTAGAACTCAATATACATCATGTATGAAGATATGAGCAGATTTGATCAATGATGGTTTAGGCATACCTCAAGAAGCCAGTCTTTTCCCAGAGCCGGATTAGCAATAGCCACCATCTTTGACATTTTTTTATAAAACTTCTCGGTGGAATCCTTGATAGAGCTCCTCATTGCGGCTGCAACACCATCAGACGTCACCTCTTCACAAGGAGTGTCCTCTTTGTATTTACGAACAGCAATATCGGCTGCTGCAGATATGTCTTGCTACAAAAATGAAAATAGACACCAAAAGAACATAAACATAAACATTTTTATATCGATATATAAAAATTCATATAAAAACACTTGAAATCAATACAAAAACATGGTGGAAGTAATACCTTGAAAATGAATGATGTGAAGACTTCGAGGGACATAGAGTACCACTTAGACCGGGTAACCATCAAACAGGTGTTCACATCTTCCGGTGATAGAAGTTCTTTAAACTTTTCAATGTCCATGACACCATACTTCTGAACTCGATATAACGTGTGTACGAGATTGGTCTTCACATGATAACTCTCTGTTTGCCTGTCACACCATGGGAAGAAAATCATATTATATCATATTACAATTCATAGAATTTGAGTACATCATAAAAATGCAAGCATAGTGGAGAATGGAACACTCATATGTTAATATCATGCATCGCCTGCATCGTCAGACCAATTCGATTCCGTGTGTCTAAAACAATTGAATCCACAGAGATGTGCCATATTTTCTCTGTTGCATGCAATCGCATAATGTGATTCATCCATGCAATTCTTCTATGATTTCCATCACATACATAAAACTTGTGATCCACCAAATGTCGCAATGCTGCTTGTGACATGAGGTAAGTGTTGAAATCATGGTTGATTTCATTCCAAATTGGTCCCCACTCGTCTTTCTCGGCAGGTGTGAAAACACCACTCTGGCCATCTTCGTTTGATATAGAAACATAGAAGACTCTAGCTCCTTCCTCGTAACCTCCACTGAATTGATTTTCCAGCAAAGTCAAGTCACAAGCAAGAGTAGGTCGCACCATTGGCATCGGAACCAATCTACATAAGGGAATTCTCATCCAAGAAGTATCATTAGACGTCAATCTTAATCCATGAAGGATGGACACAGTGTCAAGCTTTTGGGACCGCCTGATGTCATCTTCCATTGCATCCTTGGGCACTCCTTGAATCTCATAGTCCTCTAACTCATCATCGGAAATAATCTCCGGTTGGAGACTACCCTCTTGGAATATAGATCTAGACACTTGGTGAGAAATTGGCATTACTTCTGAGTCTTCGGGGCGTCCATCATGCACCATTGCTTCAGGTACCACATCAATAAGTACTACTGGATGTTCCTCGGCCACTAGGGCTTCAACCTACAACACAATCCAAAACAAATCATTGGCCTATTTGTGATTATCTTGGACAAATGCAAATATCAGGTGTTTCAAATAGTATTCTTCGAAAGAGGCCTCTCGGGCCCAAGAGTGTTTTCAAAGGACACTATCCTTTGCACATATCAAGGCTTCAAAGTAACAATAATCGCTTTTCAAGCTCTACATAGTGATCCAAATAAATCCATAAACATCTGGTGAAGCTCCAATGATGTTCACAACACAAGCTTTCAGCACCTTCAAAGCTCCACCTTAGCTAGAATCTTCAACATTAATCAAACAAGACACATTCTCCGAAACTAGACCTCCCGAGAAAAGCCTCTCGGTCCCGAGACGGTATTGGATGGTCATTAGTGTTTACGCATGGACTGAAATCAGATTGCGAATTAATTTATTTGATGTTGTATATGAAGCTCCGATCAGCAATATTGTACTGCATTTGACGCTATGACAAGGCTCTCATCTAGGACCTCACATCTCATAGACAAATGCAGAAGAGAGTGTGCGTTGAGGCAGACCTTTACAGAAAGCCCTCTCGGGACCAAGAGCATACTTTACTGTCTCCTACCTTCGAGCATTTCACAACTAGAAGCTTAAAAAGAATTTGTTACTATATCCCAATGCACCGAAACCAATCATGTAGCTCTATCGACGGTTCTTTATATTCTGAGAAGTACATTTCACGAGATAGGGTTGTCCGTGCCTGAGTCCCCGAGAGAGCCCTCTCGGTCCCGAGACTGTAATCTCAAGGCAGCAGACTTTGCACAGTATTGATCCCGAATACTTTTCACGAGACAAGGTTGTCCGTGCCCCACTCCCCGAGAGAGCCCTCTTGGTCCCGAGACTATGTCCTCAGGGCAGGGGACTTCGCGCAATGTTGAACCCACAGACTTTTCAGAAGACAGGGTTGTCTGTGCCCAACTCTCCGAGAGAGCCCTCTCGGTCCCGAGACTGTAACCTCAGGGAGTACACTTTGTGCATCATGGATCCCACTTACCTCTGATAGCACGCTGGGAGTAGTCTTCTCCGCTTCACCGCCCTTTTCTAGCACGCTGGGAGAAGTCTTCTCCGCTTCACTGGCGGATGTTTCCCCTCGTTGCGCGCTCCTCGACCTCAAGACCCTCTCCGCCATCTTCACAACTAGATCCACAACTAGCCCTATTCGAGAGATTTGGAGCATGTACACTGCAGTCCGCAGGTGAATTTCGATGGCGGAAGCAGAGTCGGCGCAAGAGAAGAAGTAGGCGGTGGGAAAGGGCGGCAAAGCAATCATCGCATGAGGTTAGGGTTACCTGAGAATGGATGAAGTCTGTCCCACGTCCCATCTCAACATTTCAAGGGAATCGCAATGCATCAAAGTATTTGCTCATTTGGATTCTGTTTGCGAAATCTGTAAGGGTTTATTGTTGATGAGACACGAGTTCTAAGGCTGAGGTGGTGTACACTCGTGCAATCGCAAAATCAATTTCCACACATCGTGCAAGATTTTAGTGTGTCGCAAATATGTATCTCTACCTTATTGTGGATTTGGTGTTCAAGCAGAAATGCTCTTGGGACCAGATCGAGTTGGGGATTGGGGCGGCGTACATTGCAGAGTGTAAGAGCTTGAGCACAATTGCGTTGATCATTGTATTCAAACCGCTGCGCTCTACAGGGCGCTAGAGCGTCGACAAAGAGGTACTTGCCTTTAATCCAGTTCGAATACTTTTTTTGGCTGTGCTAGTCGTGACTGATGTGGTTGCAAGAGGTGATAAGCTTACCAATTTTCTAAAGATCCTATTGGAAGTACCGAGGTTGTCCTCGAGTTGCACCTTGTAGACTTAATGTGAAAATTTTGCAAGGAATTAAATTTAGCAAGGAGTTCTACAATCTGTAAGATGCTCGATTCTACAGATCTTATCTATTGTGCTGAAGTGCGCAATCAACATTATATGATCGGAAGTCACATTTCGCTCTCCTTTTGTAGGGGAAACCCTATGTCACAAAAATAAGCTTAGTCGTTGTTGGACATGTTCTGCCTCGCCAACTTTGCATTGTGTCTATTGCGTGCTCTGGTGAGAGAGTGTCAAATTCTCTCATCTCCTCGTAAATTTAGGGTTTGTCTTTTATCTGTCCATTTGGCAGCACTTCTTCACGTTCCCAATTTAGAAAAATTAGATTGTCGTTTGGACTTCCTACCAACTTGTGAGGCGGAAGTATGTTCAGTTGTCTCCTCTCAGGCTTGAATTTTTTTTATGAACGTTTTTTCTGTTTATTTCAGTTTGATGCCTCCACTGACTGGTTGGGGAGGTGCGGGACTTTCATTTGAAACAAATGATGATGCAAACTCGCCGGCATTGTTGGGTGTTTCTTCTAGTGTGTTTGATGTGGCTGCTATGTGCTTGCGCGTTGCAAGCGGAAGGTGCAGATACATTGGAGAGGTGAGCCTTCAGTCTTCAACATGACTGCTTTCAGTGGTCTGTTTTGGTTAGTTTATGTAATGCCTCGTTGTTGATCTTTTGTGTTGCTTTTACCATATAGTACTGATGGTTATGATAATGGCGTTGGCGATGACGGTGAAGTTGTAGTTATTTGTGAAGCAGTGAAATGTTTACGATTTTGAATGTAAGGTTAAGTGTTGTTTCTGAATGTGGAGGATTTCCATGTCATTTACTTAGAATTAGGGTGCAGTAGGGTTGATGTTGATAGAGAAAGATGAGGATACTGATTTTTGTGGCACAAATTATTACAGTTCAGAGTTGCCAGTACTAAAAGTTGGAGAGGAGAGAATACGGGAAAGTCTCGCATTCTTCGATGGGAGCAGCTGCGAATATGAAGTTCAGGGCTTGCAAAATGGCAAGTGGTACGAAATCAAGTTATCTTACCCTGCCTCTGTATGTTCCTTCTCTCCGCTTGCTACGAATATTAACATTGCATTGGCTTTGAAAAGATCATTATTATGAGAATATACTTGGACGTTGAAGACAGTGAGATCTTCACTGAGTTTAGATTGGAGGACTATAGTAATGGATTCACTTAATGTGTTGGATGGCAGGTCTCTCGTTGGTTTGTCTCTGCTTATGAAAAAGTTGTTTATGATGTAGCCTTTTGTTTCTCTTGTCTGTTTGTTGGCGTCACAATTAGTAAAGAGGACCTATTCAGCTTTTCTTATCAAAACTGTTTTTCACACGAGACTCCTGGTGTCTGATCTGTTCTGTTTTGCAGATATGGAGCAAGCTCATAGCGCCTCAGAGATGTCTACCTCGAAGAGACTATCGATCTTGCAAGGTCATTTAGAATCAGGGAGCTCATCTTGTTCTCCAATGCTTGAAGCATTCACTGTATCAGCTCAAACCACACCAAAATTTTCAGGTGGAGCAGGGACTTTGACAATCGTGGACAATCGGACTGGGAAGAAGTATGAAATTGGAATCAGTGAAGGAGGAACAGTAAAAGCTACAGATTTCAAGAAGGTAAGAGGTTGAATTTAATTTTTAATCGTTGTAGTGATTTGTTTTGTTTTGTACGTGGTGAGAGACTCGGAGATACGTTTGTTGGATATTTGATGACGTACTAGGAAAGTCTTAAGACATCCGACAGCTTCCATAACTTGTCACATGGCTGTTTAACAAGTGGTGGTGTGATTTCCTGCAGATTACTGCTGGTGGAGATGGAAATGGACTTAGACTGTTCGATCCAGGATATTTGAATACCGCACCGTGCGCTCAACAATATCATACATTGATGGAGACAAGGGTATTTTGCGATACTGAGGTTATCCCATTGAGGAGCTTGCTGAAAAGAGCACCTTTCCTGAGGTTGCTTTCCTTTTGAGTAAGTGTCTTTCACGTCTGTTTTTCTGAACACACACTGGTGATGGATATAGCTGTGATTGACGGGGCCTTGACGACCTCATTATTATTCATTATTTGGGTCATACTTCTATATGTCTGAGTGTCATTGGAAAACGTGGTTTTGGGTTTTGCTTCAATGAGTATTAGTAAATTCTGAGATCAGAATCCCTCATTTTACATTTTTTGTGAGGCCAGTCAATCTGAATATTAGATGCTGATCACATTAGGAATCTTTTATATAATGTGATGTTTTGACGAAGTTTGGTATCTGCAGTGTACGGCAATTTACCGACAAAAGATCAGTTGTCTAACTGGGAGGCTTCTATTTCCCAGCACTCTGCTGTTCCAGAAGGAGTACTGGTGTGTCTTGTTTTCCTCTTCAAATCATTCTGTTATCTACATTGTAATACAGAGTCGTCAAGCTTTTAAAAAAATAATTACACTTCAGTGTTAATTGATTGTCTCTTCTTGAGATTTTGTTCACGAATCTGCATTTAAGACTTCCAGACTTAACCTGTGAAACTACACTATGGTAACATGTGATGGGTTCTGCATCTACTCATGTGGGAGCAGAATGTTTTAGCTACGCTACCACATGACGCTCATCCCATGGGAATGCTAGTTGGATCCATCTGTGCTCTGTCGTCTTTTCACCCAGATGCCAACCCTGCTCTTCAGGTACAATTTATTTATCAGATATTAAACTTCTTAACTTTCGTGATTTGTCTTGATGTAAAGAATAGTTTAGTTTAGTTCCGTGTTTTATTCTGTGCGAAGCATGTGCAGACTGTACAATACCCTCTTTATAGTCATGCGGGATTGTTGCAAGAGACATAGTTTTTTCTCATTGACTCTGAAGTTCATGCGATCTTACATTTTGGTTGGATGGATGATTCTTGCACATGAGATGCGAGTTCTCGAGATTTTACTGAGTGGAGATTGTTGATGTAGATCTCATTGATTCAAATCATCTGGGTATTTCAATTGGTCAACAAGGCTGATATATGTTGTTTGGAAATTTTGGTGTACTATCAGGGTCAAGATTTGTACACAAACAAAGCTGTGAGGGAGAAGCAGATTGTACGCATTCTTGGAAAGGTCAGATCGATCTGGGACAAATTGGTGTGGTTCCATTTTTTGATTGCTTTTGTATTCTTTACCTTCTGACTAGAGGATGCCCAATGTTGTGACTAACCGGAGAGTCACGTTTACGTTTTTGCTTTTTCAGGTACCAACACTTGCAGCAGCTGCATATTTGCGAATGGCAGGCAGGCCACCAGTGGTGCCGTCCAACCAACTCTCGTATGCAGAGAACTTTTTGTACATGCTGAATTCTTTGTACGTCCCTTAAATTTTAGTTTTCACTTAGACTATGCATGAGTTCTACCTATGCGAGTTGTGCTGTTAGTCCCTCGAAAATCATGGAGAAAAATTAGATTGTTTTATGGGATGTAGCATTTAGCGAATTGAACTGTTTAATTTCCCCTTTGCATTTGTAAGCTTGTGATATGAATGACTATCATGTTGCATGCTTTATTTTTGCTTTCGTTATGCTTTTTGTTACTACATGAGTCGTAATGTTACACTAGAGGCCAGACTCAGCATCAATAACAGATTGATCCACCTTCCCAAGTTTCTTATTTTTGCGTGCAGGTGGCGGTTGCTTTGGAGAAGGCTGCTCTTGAGGATGAATATTTTGTAATGAGGAAATTATACCCGAATGTTGACTTCTATTCGGGTGTCATTTACAGGTGCGTAACTTATTAGATGTTGTGCGTTTTTTTTCTGGCTAACCTTCGAAAATGTTGGGTGCTGGCAAGTGATTAGATAACATATACCTAGATTTTGGTTTTTGGAAAATTCATAGGTAATCCCTACAATATTGCTCAGGAGAAGAAGCTTGTCACTTTTACATTAAGTCACTAGGGTGAACTGTTTTTAGAACGTCCGCTGTGTTGAGCACAGTCAGATGCTTTTGCTTGGATTGAATATTTTTTGCTCGTTTATTGCTTTTTTGCTTTGCTTGTTGTATGGTCAAATGCTTAAATCTTAGAACCTTCTGAGTTTCTAATAACTTTTTGAGTCGTCTGGCTTCTCTATCTATCCAATCGTCTACCCTCTTAGACTTGTTTTTTGGCTCTATTCGTGCAGGGCACTGGGATTTCCAACTGGGTTTTTCCCAGTACTCTTCGCCATTCCCCGTATGGCTGGATATCTTGCCCACTGGAAAGAATCCATTGACGACCCTGACACAAAAATCATGCGTCCTCAGCAGGTTAGTGATTTATTCAGCACTTTGTTTCAAATCCTGCTGAAAACCATATGCAAGCCATTCTGGATGGATGCTGAACTCTAATATTCGAAATGGTATTGATAGTCTTGGCCACAAAAGTGAGTTTGAGAAGACCTTATCGGTACGAAATTTTCTGCCTTCTTATTTCTACTTTTCTAATGCTGATATTGCCATTGTGCAGTGGTATCAAGGGGAGTGACTGCGCCATTACTCTCCTAACACTGAGAAACTTAGCAAAATCGTTGTCTCAAACGCAACGAAGCGCAGGCAGGCGGGAGCAGTATGAGAATGTTGCAATTCCCAATTTCCCTATTTCCAATCATTCCTTTCAATGAGGAAGTGTATTGAGTGACTAGAGGGTTCCATCTTTCAGTCATGCATTCGACACATGGTATCTTGTAGTGCAGTCTATTAGTAGGATGAGTTACTCTATTGCCTAAGCTATCGAGTCTCAGTAGTAGATGATCTCTGGCTTCACACAAAAGATTTGGCAAAAGATTTTGTGTCAGTTCCTGCACTTGGATTCTAGAACTTAGGTCACACAGAAAGATGCCTTATATTGAGGTTGATATAAGTGGACTAACATTCCAAATCTGGAATGTTTTTTTTCATTTTTTTTTCTAGCTTGCTAGTACGTCGTCAAATCTTCGCGTGTTAGCTGTGTTCCGTATCTTTGCATGCCTGTAACGCTTAAATTTTATGAAGCTTGTTGCAGCATCTGTACTACTCCAGATACTAATGGACAGGAAGCCTTCCCTTGACGCAGATTTCAAATAAGGTCAAGTCTGTATAACTTATTGTAGATTCGAGTATGAGTCGGTGCATCCTAATAGAAAGGAAATTTTGAGTGCCTGCCCTACTTTTACTTCAGAAATTTCAAAGATTTTAATGATTAAGAGAGAAGTTCAAAAATCTTATATTAAAAACAATGTATTAAATGTCAACATTTGTTATTTCTATCTATTAGGAGAGATTTAAAACTTTTGAAAGTGCAAAAGTTATGAAGCAATATTGTTAGCTTTGAATTATTGGTTCCAACATAACACTTTGAAAATTCATAATTCATTCATTTAATGTTGAAATTTGGTACTTGTAGTAGAAATGGCAATTCTGAAGTGGTTTTGATAAAAACATAGTTAAGAACCTTTAGGGGTTAAACATTCCCACGGTGATAGGATTCTATATTACTATGGACTATGGACTATGGCCTTGTAGTATAAAAAACACCAAGTTAATGTATACTTTCATCCAAAATTATATACTTTCATCCAAATTTTCAATCACACTCATCCACTTTTTCATCCACATTCATCCAAAATCCCAATAACTTTCATCCATTTCTCATCTATGTTCATCCAAAATCCAACTACATTCATCCACTTTCATCCACTTTCATCCACTTTCATCTAAAAACCCAACTACATTCATCCATTGTCATCTACTTTTCATCCATTTTTCAAATCCGCTTTCATTCCTTCTTTCATCCACTATCTCATTTTCTTAATCCTATTTTTTTCTTAAACCCATTCTTTTTTCTTCCAATATTACCACTCCTTGCTCACTAATGCCCGCTTCCAGCTCGCCGCTCACAGACCCCCGCTCGCATACCAGCATTCCCCTTCCTCTTTCACCTGTATGACTTCCTAGGTACTCTAAAAACTTCAGAGAAGACCATGTATAAGGCCGCAACCACCCTAGTGAAACATAATCTTACTCCACCCCAAGAGGAAGAAGAAGAAGAGAGAAAGGAGGGACCAGATGAGGGATCTGAGAGGAGATCCTCAGAGAGAAGGAAAGAGTCTTCCGAAAGGAGGACAGAGGCTGAGAGGGTTTCAGTCTCTTCTAAGAAGGAATCCAGAGAGAAGAGGAAAGTCTCGCCGGAACCTGAAGTTCTAGGAGAGGATTCTTTGGAGAAGATCATTTCGGACTTAGGGAGAGTTTGAGAGGAACTTGACACGGAGAGAAGAGCAGTGAGGAATGTATGTGGACTGCTTGGAGGGATCAATGTGTTAGAGCTCGCGGAGAAAGTAGAAGGATTGATCTGGGATAGTGAAAACCGGAAGTGAGAGACCCGCATCAAGGAGTTGACTGAGAGGAATGGGGATCTCCAGCGGCAAATTGAGAAGGGTGAGGAAAAGAAGAGAGAGGTGGAACGGCTTACCTCAGAGTTTAAGGGGGCCATTAGGAGAGTTGGAGCCTTTGTTTCCAACACTGCGGATGTTGTAAACAAAGCCAAACTCTATGATGCGGGAATCCATGAGGCAGGACCGGAAGTCGCAGGTAAGGCTGTCTTAGTTTTGGCAAAGTATTCCGAAGAGATGGAGAAGTTCCTGTTTGAAGTCCGAGATGTTCTTCACCAAGCAGAACGGTTTCCAGAATCCGGAATAAAGAGGAAGGATGAAGAAATGGAGCCAACCAAAAAGGATGCGCCCACAAAGACTCCAACAAAGACGCCAGCCAAGCGGGAAAGGCAGGAGGATGAGTTGACACCAACCTCTAAGGGTATGGAGGGGAGGAAAGAAGGATCAGTGCACGGATCTGGATCAAAGGATCGAATTCGGAAGTCAAAATCCGACTTAGGCACACCACAGAGTAAAGGCTCTCAACCCTCACCCGCCAAGAAGACTGTGAAGAAGGTTACTCCCGTCAGAGGAAGAGACGTGCCTCTAAGGAGTCAACAATCCACGGAGGACGAATCTCCAAGCCAATCCAAGCGGGAGGAAAGTCTGTCGAGATCCGGAGAAGAGGATTCGGAAGACACCGAATCAAAAAAAGAATCGGAACCTGAGCAAATCTCACCAGCAAAGATCAAAGGGAGAACTTCAACACCGTCTAAGGGGAAGCCGCCCTTGAGTGGGAAACCGTCAACCAGTAGGAAACAGCCAACTAGGAAGGGGACAACAAAGTTAGAGGAACCTTCTCCAAAGAAGGCTAGGAAATAGATAGGAAAGTAGTTAGGAAGTTTCTGGGAAGCGACCCTAGCATGGTCAGCCAAAAACCCAAGTTTTTGGTAGGTAGGAAGTAGCTTGGGAGGTGCTTTTCAGGTGCATGCACTTGGACTACACTTTCCGGATTTTTAGGATCTGAGATCCACATTTTGCGGATCGGATGGGGTTGGTGGGAAAGTCAACTTAGAAGGATAAGGAATGACACCTGTCATTTTCCTGTCCTTTAGTTTTATTCCTTGGGACCTTTGGGGTTCCCTGGAGTGTGTATTTAGGAGGCTGAAGTTAGTTTGAAGCCCCGGGTGTTTTTTTATTTGTGTTTTTCAACACTTTGCGAATTGATTTCAGATTTCCACTTCATAAGTGCTGGCCTGAAAAGGCTAAGTTCTGTGTTGGTATGCCGTGCAATGCTAGAACCATTGTTTAGTGCGGGTAGCTGGTTTGCAGGTGTGGAGGAAGACAAGTAGCCTCCGGATTCTGTCCAGGATCTGATTTTGAGAGCTTTGAGGATTTGGTTAAGGAAAACTTTGTGTATTGAGAGGGTATTTTAGTTGTTGAAGTTCCTTGGGAGTCTTCTGAGTAGGATAGCCATTCTTAGGTTGGGTGAATTCTTCAGGAGGGAGAACGAATGCTAGCCGACATCTGATGAGGTCCTACTGGATCCGGAAGAGAGGAACAGGAAGATAGTTAGGATCTCTTAGTTATCGAGTGCCGGATTACGCTTTTGGGGTCCTGTCCGGATAGGTCTGTCGTTGTAGTACTGGGAGGATAATAGGGGTTTCCTGAGTGACCTGCTAGTTTGGATCAACATCCGGATTAGTTGTGAGAAAGTAACTATTTCCTATTTCTTTTTGGTATTTGTTGTTGTTATTCTAAGTGGAACTTCATTTCACTCTAAACATGTTTGAAGGGTAGGGTTTACGTTCCCTTCCTAAAACCAAAGAGCGGAACCCTCTTGGTAGAGGTAAAACTAACATTTTGTGAGTTACTGCAATCGGATAGAAATCCTCTTTCCGGTTCCGCATCCGTCTAAATCGATCCGGATAGAGAGAAGCACAGGATTATAACAATCCTCCGTGTTCGATTACTGGTGGAAGACTTGGAGTGGACGTAAGGGAATTGGAGTATGGAGAGGAGAAGGTATTGAGAGAGTTTTATGTTGCAAATATTTAGATCCGGTTTTGCTTGGGTTTGGTGTTTTCTGAATCCTGATCCGGATATCTTGAGGAAACTAACGTTGAAATCCTGTGGGAACGATACACGAGTCATCTAAAGTGTTTTACATCAATTTAACACCTAAGGGTAGGATTTGTGCTTCCTTGTGCTATAACACTAAGGCAGATTGACAAGTCTCATATTCCTTCTCACTCAGGAATTCTAAGGAATCATAGAGGTGGTAGAGGAAGGGTGTTAAACCGGAGGATTTAGTTTTCCCTACAACAGCAACCATCTTCCTCATTGTCTCCTTGATCACTAACCCCCACTTTATCTCTTTCGTTTCGGTTAGTGCATCAAAGATGTAGTTAGACAGGGTGACTGTGAGCCAGATTGGCCTGTCTGGATTGATAATCGGAGCTAGAAATTCTAAAATTCTCCTTTCATACTCATCCCCACAATGCACAATCATGTACCCATTCTTTGCGTGAATGGTTCGGGTATACTTACCCTTGTATTTGTCCCGCTGCGTGTTCAAACCTTCTCCGGATGTAATGAAGCCATACGCCTTTTCCCAATGCTTTGCCGTCCACCTCCCTGGCTGCCCCCGGATTGTGCTTTTCATTTCTTCAGTTGCCTCCTCGAGTAGCTCCTGCACCATCGCTTCATCCCGTAGGTTCCAAGGTACCTTGAGTAGTCCCAAGCAACCGATACGAGTAAAATCCTCCTCCAATTGCGCCTTCTCGGTCTCATCTTCCGAAATGATAGGAACTACCGTCCAGAGTGCTAACAGTACTCCTTCCTCACTGCTCATATCCTCAGAGCCCTCCTTATCACTTATGGCGACTAATGATTCCTCCAATTGCTCCAAAAACATACAACTCTACTCCGGACAAGACGAGTAAATCACCCCACGTCTCTCTTTCGAGAATCCGGAATAGAATTCCCTCTCTCTCTTGCTCAGAGATCACCTCGGAATTACGGAAAATTGACAACCCAGAATGATCCCGAACGGAAAAGAATTTCCCTTTTTCCCTTTCCTCGAATTCCAGTCCCAATGTCCATTAAGGTTCCTACCGTTGGTACTTTTCTAACGGATAGGATTTCCTCGGTAACCCATCATTCCCACTAGGAGATTAACATTAAGCATAGGCTTCCGATAGGATTAGCCTGTAAGTCTATTTTGCCGTTATTCCTAATTCCGGTTTTAATTGAATTTCCTGGAAAAGGACTATAATCCGGTTTCTGATTCCGGATGGACTATCTTCCTTTTTAACTACTTTATCATATTAAGGAATTCCGAAGGTCCTTAAGTCTGAATCTAGCATTTTAATGGCTGAATAATTTATCCTAACCAAAAAAATATGCTAGTAATGGATCCCCTTACTCTATTTTCGTCATAAAGTAATCCTTTTTTCTAACTAGAGTGCCACAAATTACAAAAAAATATAACTTGTAATTGCTAATTACAGAAATTGACCCTTGAACTAGAACTGAAGATTTAGGATTCTAGATTTGAATTGAATACCCCATCCCTCATAGCCTTTGATTACAAAAGTAGACCCTACAAGGCTGCAACTTAAATCTCCAAGAACTATATCCTGTATTTCATAGGAATTCCAAAATCTTGTAGCCTCTACGTAGTGCTTACAAAAGTAAACCCTTTAATCCTAACCAAATATAAAATAACTTGTATCTGGTTTGAAATCCCAATCCTTGTATCTTCCATTAACACAAATGAACCCTTGAAGTAGAACCCAAAAATATTAACTTGTATTTGAAGGAATTTCCAAATCTTTATAACTCGTACTTCAACTTGAAGCCCTTGAAGTACAAGTACAAAACATTTAATTTGTATTTGATTTGAATTTTAAATACTTGGAACAACAATTTACCAACACCATAAACACATAAAGCCTTCAACTATAACTAAACAAAACATAACTTCTATTTCATTTAAAATCAAAACCCTTGTTAGTAGCATCTAGTAACAAGACTAAAGCCTTGAACTTGCTTCAAAACCACTAGAACTTGCATTTTGTTTCTTTTCCAAATCCTTGTAGCCTCTATTTTAAAAAATAAATCCTTGAACTACATTTGAATACATTGTAATACGTTAATGATGTGAATTCCAATTTCCAAATCCTTGTAGCCCCCATTACCAAAAATAAACCCATTCAATTAGAACTCTACAAAATATAAGACATGTTTGATTTGTTTTTTTAACTCTAAACCCTTTTAGTTTCTATTTGGAGAATTAAAAAATGCATCCTTCAACTTGAATTTTAAAAATATGTACCTTGTCTTTCATTATAAATCCAAAAACTTCTAGCGTCTAATTTAAAATTTTATTTTCTTGAAGTGTGCAAGTTAATTTTCATTTTCTAAAATTTCCTTTTTGGAGGGGGGGACTAGTTCTCAAGTCCTTGGGGAAGCCAAAAAGGACAAGTGCGGCACAAGAAAGGAGCCACATCCTTCCATGAATTGTCTTTAAACTCAAAAGGTAGTTGGACATCTTCATGCAGCTATTGACTTGCAGATATTCCTCGAGCTCAAATTAAGGGCTGACTACATTAATGGCTTCTCCTTCTCCATGGGAAGGAAGAATCCCTTGCCAATTTCAAATGTTGAAGCTGAATTTCACTCCCCCTTATTGTCCTGCTGAACGTTCATACCCAGGCGTCCGCGCCCCTACAAGATGTTTGTGCCCAACCGTCTACGCCCCTACAGGACATTCGTGCCCAACCATCCGTGCCCTGTCCAGTCAACAGCGCCCTGACTTGGACGTATATGTGGAAACTTATCCAAGTGACAGACCTGAACTCCCTCCAAGCCAAATTTCAACTCTCCATGACAACCTTGAACATGCGAACTCACAAACTTGAACACACAAATATTTGAACTAGTACTTCATTTCAATCCCAAACCCTCTACTAGCCCCTTGCAAAAAGAACCCGTTGAAGGTGTGAATTCCAAAAAACTCTTAACAAGTATTTCATTTCAATTCCAAAACTTTCTACAATCCCATTCCCAAAATACATTGTTGAACTTGAATTCTAAAATAACTTAACTAGTATTTGATTTCAATACCAAACCCTTTAAGTATCCCCATTAGGAAAAAAATGGACCCTGGAAAGGGCCGTCTAAGGGCTCCCGAGATATTAGTTGTTTTATCGCGTCCTTGCATACGGAGTGTCAGATCCTATGTGGCACACCATGTGCCACTTGTAGAAAACGCCAGAAACAGGTTGGATCCAACAACGACGTTTGGGGGAGTTGGTGGTACCAACAGCCCAAATGATGGTACCAGCAGATTTTAATAGTTTATTCCACTATTGTCGTGGTACCAACAGTGCTTTATATTATTTTAGTGTGCACTAGTCCTTTTATGATGGTCATCCTAGATGTTATATCATCCTTAGTACTTGCTTATTCCGGTAAACAATGGATGGAATGAAGCCGAGGTTGGAGAGTGGCGGGAATGCCAGAAGCTTGGTATCTCCATTGCTTGGAAATGACACTTGGCCCGCTATTTTGGACTCTAAAGGTACTATTTCTTCTAGTTCACAACTCACATCAGAGCTCCTGGTTTGAGCAACAAGTTTGGTCTGTCATTACCTTTTTGCCGTTTATAAGGCATTCTTCTGGAGTATCCAAGACGCGCTTGGAGTCACTTAAGCAACCAAAACTTCAAGGAAAAGCATGAATAATGCCATGATTCAACCAGTTCAGAGATAGAATCAAACTTTGGAAAACAAGTGTGATTGAAGTGGAAGTGATGTGGAGGCACTCTAGAATGAGAAGAAGGCAGAGTCATTGAACGGCAGTTTCGGAGGCAACGGTGACATGCATTGAGTGCAATGGATGGAGAAACCAGCACATGCATGCCATGAGACAAATTGTGAGAAAATTTGATGATTGAATTGATAATTCCTGGATGTTCACTGATTCCTAGATTGAGCATAGTCATGTCTCCAGCCCTAACTGATTTCTCTAATTCAATTTCAATCGATTCCACTGCTATGCTCTCAGATGATCCAGAATTCTATCAAGCATGCTCCTTTACCAGCAGGAACTTTGGATGCAGCATTTGCTGAGCAAGAATTTTCCCTTCATTCCACACATTGACCTTGAGATTTGGGCAACCTTCTTCTACCACCTTGAAGCTAAAATCTAATGGCGCATAGTCTCCAAGAGCGATGCGCAGCTCCTACCGCATGTAGGACAAAGGCCACGTCTTTCCAACTTCAAAAACTAGGAGCTCCGCACCATGAAACACGCACTGCATCAACATGGTCTCCATTGCCTCCACCTGGTCAATTGGCTCCTATGTTTTGCTCCTTGGAATCATGTGCTCCCTCGAGTATTGAAAATTGGTGTACAATGTTTGTCTTCCAAGGTGATACCTGCACTCGGAAGCACCATCAATTTTAGTGAACTTTCTAATTATCCCTTCCGCACGCTAGAACTAAGACGACCTTTGAACTGCTCAAACCATGAAGATACTTGAAGTGGATGCCATACCTGAAAGTTATAGAAGGGGTTGACACGAGACACTTCACAATGTCTTCACCAATTACAATCTTCTCGTTCTACCCTGGATCCATCAAGCTTTGAAGGAGTTTCACACATGGTTCGTTAATAACGTACAGCGTAGGTGTCCTGCGCACGTATGCGCTTGCAACAGCAAAAAGGTCGACAAAGACATGAATTGAGAGGAACCACTGAATGCGCCCAAACTTGGAGCCAGTAGAAGCTTTCATCACTTGACAAAAGTCACAATGGAATTTCGTGCGGTAAGCCTCGCTGTTGTGCATATCTAGAAGGGGCCAGTCTGGATCCAGCAGGTCCGGCAGAGGTAGAGGCTCCAAAGTTCCAAACAACTCTGGCCGAGTTGGAGGAACATACACAGCTCGAAGAAAGAAAGTGCCATTTTCCAATAAGCTACGGTGAGATCTTCCATTTCGGATGGATTCTCCAATCTCAGCATGAAGCACATAGACGACACTTAAAATGGACTCTGGATGCACCCAATTGTCAAAGTAAGATAAATAGAGGTAATTGACATGTTTTGGCTCTGCAAGGTCCTCCGCTGCCTCCAACTACAATTGCCGACACATGTAAGCATGGCGAATCTTCATTGCATCCAGCTCCATCTTTGGTGCCCGTGATGAATCTGAAGCATATGTCATTTTGAAGCGGAACTTCAAAATCTTTCCCTTGTATGCTCCACCAAATGAGTCACCCCCATGCCTTGCGGTGTCTCTTCCCCACTCTCCGGTGCTCTTGGGTTGAAGAGTCATCCAAGATCCCAATTCTAGCTTTATGGGAATCCATTTCCCTTAAATGTCTTTGTCATTGTGGACGACAACCGAAGCTATCTCATCTCTTGGGCGACGTGCCATATCCACTAATCGGCTTTGGTAACAGTACACCAATCTAACAGCAATTGCTTAAGTCCCTTAACGAACGCTCAAACCGACTCTAAACCAGTAACCGCCTTGGTGCTACAAATGAGAAGGAGACGGATTTTGGCAGGAAGTCAAAGAGAAACAGGATGGATGGTCCACTTCTGGATTGGGCGGCCAACGGCCTCCATGACACTAGGAGTCAAGCTAGAACTAGTAGTACACATACCAAATGTACTAGGTACTGAATTCCAACCCACCATAACCCATTATACACTAGCCGTTCCATATCCGCTCTCGTCCTTCCCTTGTTGCATCTAAAATAATGGATAAATCATATTCTGAGTGCATAAGTGGCTTGTATTGACATTGGATATTGGCTGGTCTTTCATTTTCTGTATTTCTACTAACAACCCACTACAATAAAAGCAGTGTTTTATGACTACAAAATATGACTGCAGTGAGTCGTAAAATCAAAAAATACGACTCACGTAGAAATCACTATAGATGACTCGGAATATGACTGACTCCAGTCGTTTAGAAGTAGTCGCTTCAGACATCAGTCATATTGGCAGTCATATTTTCCGAGGGGTATAAATATTCATTTTTAGCCATAGTATGCCAACATGGCGTATACTTTGACTTTTTTAGGAGAGTCTTGACTTTTTCTTGAGTTGCTCGGGCAAACAAAAAAATCCTACGTGGAATATGACTATGGTCAGTCATATTTTTGGATGACGTAGAATATGACTGCGGTCAGTCATATTTTTGGATGACGTGGAATATGACTGCGGTTAGTCATATTTTTGGATGACATGGAATATGACTACAGTGAGTCATATTTTTTGATGACATAGAATATGACTGCAGTCAGTCATATTTTTGGATGACATGGAATATGACTGTAGTGAGTCATATTTTTGGATGACGTGGAATATGACTGCAGTCAGTCATATTTTTGGATGACATGGAATATGACTGTAGTGAGTCATATTTTTGGATGACGTGGAATATGACTGTAGTCAATCATATTTTTAGATGACATGGAATATGACTGTAGTCAGTTATATTTTTTAATGGCATGGAATATAACTGAGGTGAGTCATATTTTGCAGTAATGTAGAATACGACTCTCGTCAGTCATATTTTATGGAATATGACTTCTGTAAGTCATATTTTTGGCTTCATGAAGTTGCAAGTAGCTTCCAATGTCTTTGTTTCAACTTTTGATGCCTGCATATACAATCAAAGAAATGAGAGGTTAGTTTTTAGTAATTGAATAACAAAACCTAACCTTCAAAGATTTACAATCAATACAAAATATGTAACTCAAGTTTAGGATAGGAAGAATAAGATTGATGATGGAAGAAACAGGAAAAAAAATATAAGTACTAAAAGATAACAAGAATCAAAAGTTAAAATGCAATAAGGAATAAGAAGCAACAACTAAGCAACAACTAAGCAACAACTAAGACACAATATGAGACAACAATTAAGACAAATAAAAAGCAACAACTAAGATACAAAAAGAAACAAGAAGCACCAACTAAGACATGACAAGAAACAACAAGAAATGAGAGTATAGATGCAACAAAAAGAAATAAGAAGTAAGAACTACAAAACAAGAAGAAACAAAAAACAAGAACTAGGAAGAAGAAAGAGTTCAAATGCAAGAGAAAGAAAGAATTTAGATGTAACAATAAGAAATAAGAAACATGAACTAGAGAGCAACAAGAAACAAGAGTTAAGATGCAACAAAAAGCAACAAGTGAGAGCTAAGAGATAATAAAAAGTAAGGAAGAAGAGCCACAAGAAGTGACGGCTAGGGTTTCAAAACCCTAAAAAGTGGTGGCTAGGGTTTCAAAACCCTAAAAAAATAGTGACTAGGATTCAAAATCCAAAAAAGTAGGTGACTAGGATTTCAAAATTCTAAACAATGACTTCTCTATATTTTTTTGGAATTGCCCAAATTTTTCTTGAATTGCCCACAAAAAAAAAAATCACTTTTATATGAAAATATTAGTGATAATATGACTCAATGTTCCCAAACATATTCCCTACATTCCCTATGAAGTACTTTGGTATTCCTAATGGCCGTATAGTATATGCTTGTAAAGTACAAGGCATAAAAATAACTGGCAGTCATATTTTGCAGTCATATTTCTCCCCAAAGTGTTGGCCTTCAAGAATATAACTGCAAGCAGTCGCCAATCATCCTCAGTCATAATTTTCCAGTCATAAAACACTGCCATTGTTGTAGTGACCTGAATGCCACCGGGCTCCATAACATGATAGATGCACAGGCAGAAATCAAGAAGACAATGCTTTCTCCAGTAGCAGTCACGTCAGTGGCACGGCCTGGAACCATGGCTTTGGGAGAACACTATTGGGAATGCCAGCATGGATGCTCTGGCCTCCGACAAATCTTTCATCCTTATAGCAATGTTCTAGTGGAGAACCTGGTAGGACATGGATTGTGTCCACTGGAACTGAGCCACCTGAAAACTGAAATCACTGATGGATAAGCTGGTATATAAAATAAACAATCACTTGGAGGGTCCAAGAGGTAGCCGTTGGGCCCAAGGAAATTCCACTACTCATCCTAACCAACGAAACTTAAGAGGTCTTCCTCACCAGGCGGATGTACCTTACTCCCTCCAACTGTACTCGGATGGCAAAGAGGTCCATAAGAAACCATCATACCAACAGTTGCCTCCCAAATTCCGTATGCCTCACTCCATTTTCTGAGGGAGCTACCTTCAAGTCCAAGAGGCCTGCATCACCACAGTGTGGCGTGCTTTATCCATTGTGTCTAGTGTTCGTTTCTGACAAGCATTCTCTTCGTCTTTAGCTTTGTCACGATTATTCTGTGTTTCAATCACTTTTTGACTGAAGTCCGCTCAAGATGCTGAATCGAAGATCCAGCCTCAAACCACAGAGGTGCCGACTGTTCGAACCGGATTCTATCAATGAGCTGAGAAGTCCTTCTGATGTTGAAGTGGTGGATGATCTGAGTAGTTGCAAAGTCTCCATTCAAGAAGAGATGAGGAAGGGTGATTGGTCTGAGCCAATTGACTTGAGTGGAATCCCAGAGGACGTAGCTAGTCAAATAGTAGAAGCAGCTTCATTTATTCGTGGTTCCAAATCTACAGTGTATGATGCTAATTTCTTTTCAAAGCTTGTGGGCTTATGCAACTCTGGAGTAATGGTGGACGAAGTGACAGCAATGGAGTGCCCGGACAAGTTGTGGTCATCTACATGGCCTTTCCATGAAGATGGTCAGTCCGCAAGGGTAAAAATTTCTGGATGCAAGACCCCGGAGATCCAAACAGACTTCATGAAACTTTACAAGAAGGTGTATGGTCAGAGGCCGGACAATTATGGATTTTTTCCCAAGAAATTTGTACGCGCTGCAACATTACATCTCATCATGAAGCAGCCCGTGAATTTTGCCGAGTGTGCCTCCAAACTCATTAAGGACCACATTCGGAAGGCAAAGGACAATCCGTGGAAGTTGACTCCTCTAGCTCTTCGGGAGCAGATTGAAGCAATGGTGCTGGCTCTAGCATCTCTAAACATGGAGCCTCTAGGAGACCAGCAGCTTATTGTGCAACGGCTTAGGTCCTCAGGGCGGTGCACACCAAGGAGGACAAAGTCGCGCGAGCTCCACCAATTGCCTTGGCTAGAGAGCGAATCCGGTCAGGTAAATCAGACGGTGCACTTTCAGCTCTCGATGAATGTCAAGCTCTCTTGAAGTCCCTAGAGGCAAAGGTGGAGGGCCTCCATCAGCAAGCACAACGTTGTGAAGAACAGTTGGAGGCAGCAAAAGGTCAAGTTATTAATGCGGAAGCGGTTGAATCGAAACTTGAAGAAGAGTTGACGGAATATCGTGGAGCGTCCAGAACTTGTGCATCCAAAGGTGATTGGCATGGAAAAGGACAGTTCGATGTGAAGGCAAGAGGTTTGCATCCCGCCATTACCACCGTAGGGTTAAATGTTGCTAATGCTCTAGCTTCAGTCCTCTCTCTGGAGAAATTGAAATCAGAAGTCGAGAGTGAGCTCACTACACACCAAGAACTCCATGCACGGTCGTGTACTAAGAGGGAGAGACTTCTATTTGAGTCCCTAAAGGTGGTACCCACTAATCCCTTTTCTGTTTATCCAACTGTGGAGTCAGTGCCTCCATTGGACATAACTGTGGAGCAAGCAATTTGTGTCGTATGTTTAAGGGCATTTATTGGAAGATGTGCCGTTATTTGTTCGTATGCGTGTTTGTTGCACCTTTATTGCATGTGGAAGTTGATCGGCCATCCCCAAAAGGTTGTCTCTCGGGTATGCCCAGATTGTAGGAAGGGTTTTCATGGAGCGTGGAGTGCACAATGGGGTTTGTCGCTTGAGAGTGCTGTGGAGATTGTGGAACTTAATTCCTTGATTAGAAGTGATCCCGCCCTGAATTGGATGCCCCCAAAAGGCCCTTATTTCTGGGATCTCACAGCTGAAGCTCCCCAAACCTCAGTTGGCATGAAGGGGAAGAACGTGATCTCGCGGATCGCCCGATTGAAGATGATTCATCCACGTGACCCTAAATCACTGTCTCCAGGAGTGTCCAATGCACCAAATTCTTCCATTGATTTGGTAGAGGGTAAAAAACAAAGGGTACTATTAGAAGGCATAGACGAAGTCACTGAACAAACTAGTGTGTCAAATTTCGCATTACCCTATGCTGTTGTAGTGACCTCTACTGTAGAATCACTTTCTTCGAGAAAGAGAAGCCAAGATATGGTGCTCGACAACCCGTCTACAGTACAGGAAGAACAAATAGAAAATAGGAGTGTTGAGGGGAGATGGGAGATTGCACTACGATAGGCAAGAGAGATTCGGCCAACATTGGAGGCCGAGACTGATGGAGTAACGGAGATGAGCATGAAGAATTGGTGAAGGAGTGCATCCAGGTCATAGGAGGGAGGGCAATGGAGTCAGAATAGGTTTGGGCCATCTGTTGCCTGGGAGATATTTGCTAATAGAAATTTAAACCCAATGTTGTACTATTCAAAACTAGGCTTCATTGGAATAGGTTTGGACCATCCAATAGTGAAATTGGATTGTTCCATTCTGTAATTCGCGAAAGATATTTTCAATACACATTCTAATCAATCCTATACTGTTTGCAACGGCACGGCTTCATCAAAATAGGTTTGGACCATCCATTGCTTGCAATTGGCCATGGCTCCATTCTTTGATTCTTCAATGATATTTCTAGTGAGTACTATGACTTGTGGAAGATAAAGGCCTGCCACATGATATAAAATATGTATTATTTATAAAGCCTTGTATCACTTTAGTAGAAGTCCAAATATTGTAATTCTGAGCTTCAAACTATGCACTATTGGATCAAAAACAATACCCGCATGAACCTCCAAAATAGTCAAGGTAGACACCAATTGGGTCGGCTATTAAAAACATAAAAAACAATTTTTCTTAAATGTAAAAAGTATTCTATGCCTCCACACTCTACAACTACCATTGATACACCCCCCTTTCAATTTTCATGTAAAATTCAGTAACACTATACTCTAAGTCGCTTCATATTTTGTGGACCTTCCAAGAATTTATTAGGAATTTCTAAAATTGAAAGACTACCAACTGTCACATAATCACCTTTGAGTACCATTTGGGAGTGCATCATAGAGTCAGGCCACATCAACTAATGTATTGATTTTTATTTTTATTTTGGATGGGAAAATTCTCAATGGATAGTGCCAATGCATGAAGGACCAATCATATGATGAACACTTCCAATCAATAAAATTCAATTTTGAAAACATATTGGATGAGAGTGCAAGATATTGGATGAAAATAGAGCTAAAGACATGGAGTATGTGCTAATATTAAGTAGTCTATCCAATATTTTACAATGTGTCGCAGCACAGAGTAAGCAATTTCCCTATTATACTCACAAAAATCACTCTAGAGCATAACAAAATGACCCTAAAGATCGAACCCACGAGATCCTGTGAAGTAGCTAAATCTAACAAGGAGAGAAATCCAATTAAACACTATAATTCTACCTTCCGGTTCTACCTCTGACGACCGGAATGTCAAACACCAACCGGAAGACTACGACCTTACTATATCCTACTTCCGGTTTTACTAGTTCCCCGGTTTCTGGACTGACTTATCAATTCTGGACCCTGCAACTTCCGGTCCTATGTACCCTCCTGGGCGGATCCGATCCGGTCCACCCTTCCGTACCCGGTTTAGTTTTACCTCTGTTTTACCATTAGAGGGTTTGCCGCTTGCTTTTGAAAGTGGTAGGCCCACCACTCCTTCCGTGACTTATAGTGGCTGAAGACCCACTTGCCTATCCATTGATCCCCTAACTAACACGGATCCGGTTTGGTCCTTCACAATAATCCGGATAGCAACCCGGATCACAGGTCACACAAAGACCCCCCGTACGATCCTCTCATACTACAACGACCTTGACACTGATCCGTTCCGTACAAAATTCGGTGGCTACAAGTGCATCTGTTCGTTCCAACACCCACGAAAGTTCTTTCGTTCACCCACAATGGTGGCAAGACCTCATAGGAGTCAGGATACTCGACCGGATTTCCCACCCTGGAGTTCTAGCGCAGCTAAAGAATCCCTCCCTATTCGCCTAGCTTGATCAACGGATCTCTTACCCGGAATGCTAAACTTCTGTAGCTGCTGAGGCACTGGAATCCACTCCTAACTCTTCATAACCTACTCACATGTACCTAGAACCGGAAACATACATCAAGGGGAGAAACTCTATCCACACCTCTGTACTCACCTTCCTATTCTGACTCCGTACACTCTTACCAACATTCGGGAAAAATACACAAGAGTTTGTTTAAAGGAGAGTACACAAGGAAATGCCAAAAGAACTCCCCTTCTCTAACTTAGAGACTGTTTTATATACAAAAAGCAAAAAGCAAAAAGCGACTACATGATTTCCGCCTCTGAAGGCGCTGACAATCCGGTCCTACCTTATCCTAACCGGATTCTATTCCGGTTCCTATCTATAAGTCCTATTTTTACAATCCTTCCTGTTCCGTCTCATACACTCGGGATCCAATGGTAGGGCTTTCATCAGGTCTCTCCAACTGCTCGAAGACCTCATTTAGATTCCGGTTTCGTTCCCCATCCGTAGGTAGAACCGGATGTTCTTCCTCAGCTTCCGGGGAGTCCAAATCTATCGGCTGATGTCCGGTCGAGGGCGTCTCCTTCTTTGCCCTACTTGACTGGGGTGTCTTGTCCTTTCCCGGCTCCTCGGCTACGTCTTTCGGAAACAAGTCCGGAAGAGAAATTTCTGAGAGCCGGACCGGAACTTCTGTCAACTTCTGGCTGCTCTCCACGATCCGGTCCGCTGACTCCTGTGCCTTGGATAGGAGCTTCTCCATCTGCTCCTCAAAATCGGTGAGGATGTGCACTACCCTAGTTCCGGATATCTTTTTGTCCTTGTGTACCTCCTCTTCGAACAGGCGCGCCTTGGTGACTGCGGCTTCGGGTCCTCCAAGCACGTCCTTCACTTCCGCGGCCAACTTCTTCATTTCCTCCGCCATCTCCTTTGTCGCGGTGGCATTCTCAAGCAATGCGAAAAGTTCGGCCTTGAGGGTGTCCACCTCATTGTGCTGTCGCTTGCTTTCCTCCTTCATCTTCCGGAGTTCTTCCGGATTGATAACGCTCTCAGCCACCTTCCGCGGCAACTAACTGTTCAGTTCCGCTCCGATTAATTCCGCGATCTCCCCGAGCGTCCGCTTCTTAACTTCCCAATCCGCCCAGATTCCGCAGAGGATCCCAACTAACTCGTCGAACGGATCATCGGTTTCCGATCCGGATGCCGCATCCAGTTCGGTTGGAGTATCACCTCTGCGCGTTCGTGGATGTTTCGGGGGCGTTCCTCGATTCTGAGCCGGTGTGGTCTTCTGCCTCTTGGCGGAAACATACGGTTCCTCCTCTTCCTCTTCTTCTTCTTCTTCCTCCTCCTCGGTTTCGTTTCCGGAATCCGCTTCTTGGTCGGACTCGGATTCTCCGTACTTCATAGTCCGCACTTGGGCCTTCCACACCTTCAGCTCCACTTCCGTTAGCAGTTCCTGTTGCTGGTAGAGGTGGTACACATAAGAGCACAGTGGGGTAGCCCTACTTCTCCCCACTCTTGTAGTAAGCTGCGACACCAGATCAAAGAAGATCCGGCCCCAGTCTACTTTCCGGGTTCCGCTCAGCGCTCCGAAAATCGTGTTAGCCAAGGTGATAGTCACCCTGGTGGGCTTTTCCGGATGCAAAACCGGAACCAGGAACTGGAGCAGACGTTGCTCCCGGTCATCGAGGCAGTCTTCGACCGCGTAGCCATCCTTCGGGTTTACTACGCTTCCGAACTTGCTCTGGACGAAATCATCCTTCCGATTGGCAAGCCCGAGTCCTCCTGGCCGGAATCCGTATACGTTCCGCCACAAAGCCTCGGTCCATTGGACCGGATTCCCTCTTAGGGTGTTATCGAACTGATTCGATACGCCACTCAGGATTTCTCTAACCATCCTCTCATCTTTGAAACCCCAAGGTTTCAAAGTTAACCCTTGACAACCCATCAATGATAAATCCTCTCTGAGCTCTCCCTGTTCCGGTTCCTTGGTCGGCATGACCGGAACCACTTTTCTAAGCTTTACTTCACTCGGGGGCAGGGTGTTAGAACCTTTCTTCCAGTTCAGCCGCGGCATGAGGGTAGCTTTACCCGGTTTTCACTCTCTACAGTCCTAACAAGGGAGCGCCGACACTCAGATGTTCCGCTCCGCCTGTAAACTAACCTACTAGCGTACTCACACTCTCAGTCTCTCACGTATCCGCTCGCACTCAAGGTCTCACCCACTCATGTCCGGAGGAGATCTCTCCGTCTCACACCCCTCACTCACTTTCGGACCCTTTTGTACTTTCTCCTCCTTGCCGTGGTCAACGATAAAAACGTCAGGCGCTAAATCAGGACATGACAACACGTGGAAATCCAGAGACCTGAAAATGGGCAGGGTCAGGCTTTATATAGTCATGACGCTCTGGACTGTCTTTATGACCGGTCGGATATCCGGTCCGGTTCATGACATTCGGTTATCTCCAATCCGGTCAACAAGATTCCGGTCGGAAATACTTATCCGGTTGTACATCTAATCCGTTCCGCTTCTACCTAAAATCGGATTAGTTCCGTAAGGTCCTTTTGAGACTATTTTTGGATTTATCTTTCTTTCTAGATGAATCCGGATACCCATTTTCTAATTTCTGGTTCACTCAAAAAGGTTAACAAATAAAAATAAAAAATATGAGTTGTCACACAATGGAGAACCATCGCATTACGGTATTGAATATTACTTTGGTAAATGCCACCATCCATTACAAAAAAACTGGGCCCTCCAAAAGACTGTCTCTAGTGCTCTTGCAGCGCCATTACTATTGGCTACTGGAATTCATACATACATTTAGAAAAAAAATTCTTGGAGGAAACATAAAAAATTTCACGCTAGGAGACAAATATGGAGCCAACGGTAAGAAACAACACTTGGAGGCACCGGTGCCTCCAGGTCACTTCCCGCAAAGCGGAGCCATCAGAATTGAATCATAACCCTTACCCGATCCCGAGGACATATCCAGAAACACTGGCGGATCATCCACTCCGTTCGCCTTCTTCTAGAAACTTGGCTTGGAGCCACTTTCGCCTCGCACTTGCCAAAGATGTCAAGTCGAACACTCATTTCACGCATAGGTCACTCGTGTCACAAGGCACTGAGCAATCCCTAAACCCTAAAACTTGAGTTCTACACACAATGCAATGATTCAAGCTATGCGGATTTGACATCTTGGATCATTCTTGGCTCATGGGAATTCAATGGTATTCAATGCTCCATTGGAAACCTTAAATTCCCTAGACGGGCTGCATCCTGCATCTCATCTTCCATGTTGTGAGTTCTTTAGTTGTTGGGTATTCAGCTCTCGAAGAAGGAGGCGAGAGGAGAATTTACTTGCCAGTTCCAGTACTCTAGCGGACTGTGAGGAGAGTTTGTTGCAGAGATGGAGAAGGGCGCGGGAGGAGAACCCTCGCCAAGGAAAAGCGGGGCATCAAAGAAGGTCCGCAAGCATAGTTCGGAACGGAAGCAGAAATCTGGAGAGAAGGCAGCCGCTCACTCTCGCAAGGGCAAGGATTCCAAGAGTCCTCGGAAGGAGAAGGCGCGGGAGGAGAAGCCAGTGAGGGAGAGCCCTCGGAAGGAGAAGGCACAAGAGGAGAAGCCGGTGAGGGAGAGCCCTCGGAAGAAGAAGGCGCGGGATGAAACGCCGGCGAAGGAGAAGGCGCGGGAGGAGAAGCCGACAAAGGAGAGGTCGGGGAAGGAGAAGGCGCGAGAGGAGAAGCCAGCCAAGTCCGTGAAGTCTGGCTCGGCGAAGTTGGACAAGGTAGAGAAGCGGTCGGAATCGGAGCCATCGATCGTAGTTGCTCCGAAATCAGCACTGCCTCCGCACACTTCGAAGTCTTCCAAGCGTCGGACCACTTCATCCGAGCAGGAAGACAAAGTGTTCGTCCACAAATTCCCACAGAAGCCGAGTAGCAGCCAGGCGGAAGTCGCGGGATCCAAGAAGAAGTTGCCCATGGTTCTTTGGTCCTCCTTTGACTCTTCAGATGAGGAGAGTGCTGATTCCGAAGAGACCGAGGAGGCTGACGAAACCTCTTCTAAGTACAGTGACTCTGACGAAGTGGAGAAAATTCCATCGGACAGCGACAAGGAGGAGAGCGATGGGGACTCAAGCGAGGAATCTCAGCACCCAATGGGAGATTCAGACGCAGAAGGGTCCAGTGGAAGCGGAACCTCCAAGGACGACCTCCATGGCAAATCGATTTGGAGCTCTGGCCTCGAGTTGGAGACACTAGAGTGCGTGCCACCAGCCCTTATCTCTCTGCTGAAGGAGAGAGTGACACTGGTGTCCGGATTTAGATCCGGAGGCTCCATGTACAACGCGAAGTGGTTCCACCAATGTGGCCATTTGGAGATCCAGGGTCCAAGTCCAGACTCGATGAAGATAGAAGACTTCGACACCAACCTGTACACAAAGTACTGGACTACCACCCACTCATCAAAGAAGCGAAACTTCATGCAAGTAGCGCGTATATTGTTGAAGGACTGCAAAGATGAGTCCTTCAAACAAGACATCACCGAGTTATACGTCTCTTGCTATGGTGGGCTCTCGGACAACGGCATGATCGGGAAGAAGTTCCTAATGGCGGCATTAGGCTACCGACGTGGAGATCCGCGTGTTTTATATAATTGGGCTGCCTTTGCAGCGAAGATCACCCAAGACCGCATCAAGAAATGTAAGTGTACTCCAAACCAGCTTGTATGTACTTGCTTACTCCACTTTACAATCTTGCTTTATCCATCTTTTTACGAAATTCCAGTTAATTGTGGTACTGAATCCCATTGTGTTTTGATTTCAGCTGCACAGAACCCTACGAAGTTAACTCCTCCACGAATAATCAAGTAGATTCAATATATAGTGACGCTCACGGCGTAGTACTTTGCGCAGCTCTCCGGACCTAAAGTAGTTGAAGCATCTGCCTCGGAGCCTCCACCGTCAGTGTTGGAGGCCCCACCATTGGCAAAGAAGACGGTAGCCTTCAATAGTAAGTTTTGCAGTCGTGGAGGCCAAATGGAAATTGGCCGTGTCCAAAAACAAAGAGGCTCGGGATTCTTACGAGGCGGCAAAGGTAGAATGGCGGAAGTTGGTCAAGGAAGAGTTTGTGTTTGAAGAAAACGTGTTGAAGTGGAGTGCCAAACGCTGTGACTGTGAAATGGAGGAAGACGAGGTGGAAGAGGCAAAAGCGGTTGAGGAAAAGGAGGCAGATTCTACAATCTTGAAGCAAGCACACGAGCGCACGGTTGCGGCCAAGATTACTATAAGTGAAACTTTGAAGGTACTACAGCAGACAGAGCAAGACATGAAAGCAACCTCGAAGAAGGTGGATGAACTAAAACCTGCACCACCGAAGCCAACAGATAAGCGGAAATTGGACTTGACGGAGCTTGAGGCAGCCCGGCCAGCCCCTGCTGATCCTGACCCCTTGCTTATGGAGGACCCGTCGTTCGACCGCTTGCTTGACAGTGAAGGTGGATTAATCACCCCGCCAATGGCGGAAGCTACATCGGCTAAGCCGACCCATGCTCCATCCACAACCATGAGTGAGTACCACACACTTTACCCTCAAATTTCCTAATCAGTCTATTAAAAATGAATGCTTGCTTGGAATAACCTCTAAACCCTAGCCCTATCTCTCTTCTTTATGTTGGTGGATGCAGCACTGGATTGGTTGGTTGCTGATGCAGCGGAGCAGAAGCCGGTGGAGAAGAAGTAGAAGATCGATGCACCGTCAGTTGTCTTGTCAAAGTAGAAATTTGTGATATTTTAGAACTGTGAGGATTTATTTGGCTAGATGGCGGGTACTTTGGAACTAGCAAATGCAGAATTATGTATGAGGATTAGGTGTAGACCTTTTTTGATACCCCATGGCACTGGTTTTGACTTTCATACAGTGTATAAAACGAATGTTAATGGAAAGGCTTCATTTTGTGTCTATTACTTTCTAAAGCGCTTGGCTAAAGTGGGTAGTATTACTTGAAACTCAATACCAAAGTAGTAATCAAATGGAATTTGTGTGCATTTATCCATTGTGATTCGGCTTTTGTATGGCTGTTGTGTGTCAACAGTTACGTTGGAGTAATGATTTGTGAACCTGGGCAATGTTTTTGAACGGATGGCGGGTACTTTGGAGCCAGCAAATGCAAAAACAAAGTGATCATTTCAGGTATATTTAATGTAAGCCGTTGGAATTATTATGGATCCAATTCTTAACAGTTAACTAGAAAAAACTACATCAGTGCTTCTCACCTTTCTGTGTTAAGGACTACGGTTATTTTCTTGGATGTGATTCCTGGACCCTCCACGCTGATGTATGCATCTCCATCCAGCCAAATATAAGTTCTTTTAGTTTCTTAATTCCGTGGATCCGTTTGGACAACATGTTATTCTCACAAGGTGTTTTGGAGTCAGCAAATGTGGAAACTCGAATTGATCATTTGTATATTTAATGTAAGCCATTGAAAATATTATGGATCCAATTCCTAACAAATTAGAAAAATCTACGTCATTACATGTCCTTCTGAGTTTAGGACTAAGATTAATTTCTTGGACGTGATTCTTGGACCCTCCATGCTCATGGATGCATCACCATACAGTCGAGTACAAATTATTTTATTTTACTAATTTTGTAGATCCGTTATTCTCTTCATGAAACGAAGTAATCATTTGTATGTTTTATTTTTATTTTTTGGGGTCCTTGAACCCTGGTGGAGGCACTAAAATGAATTGGTGCAGAGGTGCATTCTGACTGATTGCTCCACTTCTGACTCCATTCGCGAGTTCAGTAATTGTTCTTTGATTCAGCAACCAATGGTCACGTTGCATTTTGAGCCTCCTAGACTCTATTCCCTTCCCTTACACGGGAAAACCTTTTTTTAATTTTAAGAATACCAAGTACCGAGCATATAAAACAGTTGTTAGTACTTAACATGGTCTTCCCCCCGAAATTCCACGTATTGGAATGATAATGGCTTCCCTAGATTCAAATTAGAAGTACTACCTATAGGCTACTGGAGTCAACAAGTTCCTGGCGACAATGTTTTTGCTGCACCGCGCTTCACTTCTCCACTATTGTTGTCTCCTTTTTTCTTGTGAACGTGTTTTCAAAGAGTTTTCTTGCGTTTCGTTCGATATGAAGGGTGGTTTCTTCAACAAAACTGCCTTGCGCCATGTTTCGGCACCTGGAGTCAACCAATCAGCTAGTTTGTCCTCTCAAGGACCACCGCAACCTAGCGCAATCCCGCTTCAAGGTGTAGAACCTTTGCAGGCAGGCCGCAAAGTGAGGCCAGGGAAGTCAGTCCAGGATGCTTGCTCTGCGACCTGGTGGAAAGGTCATCAACTTGTCTTTCACAAGCCGACTACTGGAGACATCTTGGTCACGCTGGATCCGAACAATTTTGCAGAGATAGGTCTGTAGGACGAGTCAGTAGTTCCCCACCAATTAGTTAAGTCGAAGCGAGGTGCATGGCTTATAGTTGTTGTCGATCTCCCAGTGGTATTAACGGGTGGGTAGTTGCTGCCTCTAGGTTGGGTAAAACAATGTAGATGTCTAGTGACCTTCAAGCTGAGTGGTGACGGATTAAGGATGTCCGATCAGAGTCCTAAACCTTTGTTTCCACTAATTATCGAGGAGGGTGGATTGGGATGTGGTCAAAACTCGGAACCGTCTTCTCAAAACATTTTTGTGATCGTGCACACAAACAACTATCTGCAGACGCCACCGATCCTTCAAGCTTCATGGTGGGGGCCAAAGTTTGATACTTTCTGTGGTACTCCAAACGCATAGGTCTTAAATGTAGCTGATAGCAGATTCACTGTTGGTCTTCAACTGCGGAGCCTAACAGTTTGGACCAGAGGAAGGGTTTTAGAATGGACTCGAACAAGTGAATGCCACAAGGCATTCATTTTAGAACCGTCAAGCACTGATCGAATCGAGTTGGGTCCGCCGACACCAGTTGAAGCGACTGCGGCTCCACCCCAAGCCCCGGTTAAACCAAGTGTGACAACCCATATTTTTTATTTTTCTTTGTTTACAGATTTAAGTGGAACAGAAATTAAAAATAGGGATCCGGATTCATCTGAAGAGAGAAAGATAAATCAAAAATAGTCACAAGAGGACCTTATGGGACTAATCCGGTTTTAGGTAGAAGCGGATGGGATTAGATTTCCAATTGGATTCTCCTTGACCGGATTGGAGAGAACCGGATGTCGAGAACCGGACCAGATATCCGACCGGTCATAATGACTAGTCCGGGACGTCAGGACTATATAAAGCCTGACCCTACCCATTTTCAGGTCTCTGGTTTTCATGTGTTGTCGTTTCCTGTCTTAGCGCCTGACGCTTTTCCATTTACAACGGTGAGGAGGGAAAGTACAAGAGGGCCCAGTAGTGAGTAATAGGTGTGAGACGGAGAGATCGCCTCCGGGCGCGAGTAGGAGAGACTTGAACGCGAGCGGATACGGAACAGTAAGAGACTGAGATTGTGAGCACGCAAGGAGGTTGGTTTGCAGGTGGAGCGGAAGACCAGAGTGTGAGCGCTCCCTTGTTAGGACCGTAGAGAGCGAAACCAGGTAGAGCTACCCTCATGCCGCAGCTGAACCGGAAGAGACCAGGCTCTAATACCCCGCCCCCGAGTGAAGTAAGGCTGAGAAAAGTGGTTCCAGTCATGCCGACCAAGGAACCGGAACAGAGAGAGCTTAGAGAGGATTTGTCGTTGATGGATTGTCAAGGATTAGCTTTGAAACCTTGGGGTTTCAAAGATGAGAGAATGATTAGGGAAATCATGAGTGGCGTATCGAATCAATTTGATAACACCCTGAGAGGGAATCCGGTCCAATGGACCAAGGCTTTGTTGCGGGACGTGTACGGGTTCCAGCCGGGAGGACTCGGGCTCGCCAGCTGGAAGGATGACTTTGTCCAGGGCAAGTTCGGAAGCGTTGTAAATCCGAAGGATGGCTACGTGGTAGAGGACTGCCTTGATGACTGGGAGCATCGCTTGCTCCGGTTCTACATCCGGAAAAGCCCACCAGGGTGACCATCACCCTAACTAACACGATCTTCGGAGCGCTGAGCGGAACCCGGAAAGTACATTGGGGCCGGATCTTCTTTGATTTGGTGTCCCAGATTACTACAAAAGTAGGGAGAAGTAGGGCTACCCCACTGTGCCCTTATGTGTACCACCTCTACCAGCAACAGGAACTGCTGACAGAAGTGGAGCTGAAGGTGTAGAAGGCCGAGGAGCGGACTATGAAGTACGGTGAATCCGAGTCTGACCAAGAAGCGGATTCCGGAAACGAAACCGAGGAGGAGGAAGAAGAAGAAGAAGAAGAGGAGGAACCGTATGTCCCCTCCAAAAGGCAGAAGACCACGCCGATCCGGAATCGAAGGACGTCTCCGGTTCAACCCCATCCGCGCAGAGGGGAGACTCCAACCGGACCGGATGTGGCATCCGGATCGGGAACCGGTGTCGTACGCGTAGTTAGTCGTAAGTATCCTTACAACGACAAATGGTTGCAAGATGACACGAATTATCGTTCCAGGGAACTCTAGTATGATATCGATTGAATTAGAAGTATCCGGATTGTGACTACTCACTTAATCCTTCTTATTTCACTTACCCTATCTCGTTCCGGAAACTTAGTACATTCCGGATTCCGTTCCGGATCCGGACACACCCGGATCTGAGTTCCGTCTCTCTTCCATCACTGGTTTTTGTTGCCTCTGTTTTACCCTCAGAGGGTCCGCCCTTGATCTAGAAAGGGGTGGGGACTCACCACTTGTACAATTATTCTTTCTGTACTCTAAATCTACTAAACAACACACCCAAGACAACACAACTGTAGGAGGAGGAAGGAGTATCCTCTCACAGTTTCCGGATTGGCCGATCCGGAATCAGGTCACACAGAGCAATTCTCACACCTCTCTTTACTACAACGACGGATCCGAACTCATAGATCCCAAGGAATAGAGTTTCAAGGGGAAGACAATGTACCAAGGGGGAGGTTGATAGACTTTCCGGAGTAGCGGGAGTTCCTTTCCTTTGGCGGTTGCTTATCTCCGCACAAAACCCTCCTGGTTCCGAACTCGCAGGGCCCTCTATCCTCTTACCCGGATTGCCGTTCCGGCAATTTAAAAGCACGTCACACTTACACTCCCTTACTCAGTTCGCATTCTTCCCACTCAGCTCAACTCCAAGAGATCAGTAGCCCAAGATCCGGATTCCTCCTCTCCCGCCCTTCTCTTTCTCCAGTACCAGGTCACACACCCATGCATACACTCAGCCAAAAGACCCTGTCTAAGCAAAAGTGCAGCTAGAGGTACCTTAGCTGACTTAGATTAAGAAAAGAGAATTGTAATACATACGTGAAAGCACTAAAACGGGATGGAATAGGATGGAATGGCATACAACTAACTTGCCTGCCCTTAAAATACTAACACAAAAACCCAAAGTCAACTCCTAAAAGCCTGAAAAGGAAACCCGGAAATCCAGGCCACCAATCCCTGAACCTCCCGGGATATCCGGAAAGGCTAGCATCAGATCCTATAAATCCGGAAATCCCTAAAATTCCGGGTCTTCCTAAATTTCCGGAACATCCTAAATTTCCGGAAATCCCTAAAATTCCGGAAATTTCTAAAATTCCGGATCCATTCCGGAATTGTCCATTCTGGATCTGCCCGTTCCGGATCCGCCCTTCCGCTTCTAGCCGGAGTCGTCTTCGTTGCCGATTGGTATGAGGCTTTTGTTCCGAATCATTTTCCGGATTCCGGATCCTATCTGGATCTTCATCCAGATCCTAGACATTTCCGGATTCCGGATCCGTTAGTTCGGAATAGTTCCGGATTGATTCCGGATCTAGTTCCGATACTACAAAAAGTCTTTGAAAATACTTTTTGGACAACTCTCCAAGCTCCGGTTTCCGGTTAGGACGGAAAGTGCAAACTTCCTCCTTAACCATTTTACCGCAATTAAGAGCCTCTACAGTTGTTAATCCATAACTCTAGTAATTTCTCTATTTCTATCCCACAGAATACAGAAAATGTACTATGAATGGATTTCTTACTTCAAATTCCATTTGAAATAGATAAAATCTATTTTCTTCGCTTCTGACAACCGGAGATCCGTTCGACGAGTTGGTTAAGATCCTCTACGGAATCCGGGCAGATTGGGAAGTTAAGAAGCGGACGCTCGGGGAGATCACGGAATTAATTGGAGCGGAACCGGACAGTCAGTTGCCACAGAGGGTAGCTGAGTGTGTCATCAATCCGGATGAGCTCCGGAAGCTGAAGGAGGAAAGCAAGCAGCAACATGATGAAGTGGACACCCTCAAGGTCAAACTTTTCGCCTTACTCGAAAACGCCAACGCGACAAGGGAGATGGCGGAGGAAATGAAGAAGTTGGCCACGGAGGTGAAGGACTTGCTCGGAGGACCTGGAGCCGCGATCACCAAGGCGCGCCTGTTCGAGGAGGAGGTGCACAAGGAAAAGAAGATATCCGGAACAAGGGTGGTGCACATCCTCACCGATTTTGAGGAGCAGATAGAGAAGCTCTTATCCAAGGCATGGGAGTCAACAGACCGGATCGTGGAGAGCAGCCAGAAGTTGACAGAAATTCCGATCCAGCTCTCTGAAATTTCACTTCCGGACTTGTTTCCGGAAGAGGCAGCTCAGGAACCGGGGAAGGACAAGACGCCCCAGTCAAGTAGGACACAGAAGAAGACGCCCTCGACCGGACCGTAGCCGATCAATTTAGACTCCTCGGAAATGGAGGGAGAACACCCGGCTCCACCTTCGGATGGGGAACGGAATCGGAATCTAACGGAAGTGTTCGAGCAGTTGGAGAGACTTGACGAGAGTCCTACCATTGGATCCCGAGTATATGAGACGGAATAGGAAAGTGTTGTAAAAATAGGAATTATAAAATAGGAACCGGATTTATAGAGTATGAACTGGAATAGAATCCAGTTAGGATAAGGTAGGACCGGATTGTCAACACCTTCAGAGGCGGAAATCATGTATTCACTTTTTGTTTTTTACTTTTTGTATATAAAACAGTCTCTGAGCTGGAGACTAAGAGAATCCTTTTGGCATTTCCTTGTGTACTTTCCATTGACTTGATTTTGTGTAATCTTCCCGAGGGTTGGCAGGAATGCATAGAGTTGGAGTAAGAAGGTAGGCACGGAGGTGTTGGTAGAGATCTCCCTTTGATGGGTGTTTCCGGTTCTAAGTACATGTGAGTCGGTTATGAAGAGTTAGAAGTGGATTCCAGTGCCTCAACAGCTACAGAAGTTTAGTATTCTGGGTAAGAAATCCGTTGATTAGGCTAGGCGGATAGGGAGGGATTCCTTAGCTGCGCTAGAACTCCTGGGTGGGAAATCCGGTCGAGTATCCTGACTCCTGTGAGGTCTTGCCACCGTTGTGGGTAAAACGGAAGAACTTTTGTAGGTGTTGGAATGGACGGGTGCATTTGTAGCCACCGAAATTAGTACGGAACGGATCAGCGTCAAGGTTGTTGTAGTATGAGAAGATCGTATGGGGGGTCTTTGTGTGACCTGTGATCTAGATTGCTATCCGGATTGTTGTGAAGGACCAAACCAGATCCGTGTTAGTTAGGGGATCAGTGGATAGGAGAGTGGGTCTTCAGCCACTATAAGTCACGGAGTGGTGGGCCTACCACTTTCAAAAGCAAGCAGCGAACCCTCTGATGGTAAAATAGAGGCAAAATTAAACCGGGTACAGAAGGGTGGACCGGACCGGATCCGCCTAGGAGGATACTTAGGACCGAAAGTTGCAGAGTCCAGAATTGAGAAGTTAGTCCAGAGACCGTGAAACTAGTAAAACCGGAAGTAGGATACGGTCCGGTCGTAGTTTTCCAGTTGGTTTTGGATGTTCCGGTTTTCAGAGGTAGAACCGGAAAGTAGAATTGAAGGGTTTAGTTGGGTTTATCTCCTTATTAGAGTTAGCTACTTCACAGGATCTCGTGGGTTCGATCTTTAGGGTCATTTTGTTATGCTCTAGGGTGATTTTTGTGAGTATAATAGGGAAATTGCTTACTCTGTGTTGTGACACCAAGTCCATGTCGAATGTTTCCAAGACCAGCCGAAACGCTTCATCCGTCACTGTCGATGCCCCCTTTGAACACCTCGACTTCACAGTTTGGCACTATGAGCAATACTTGCGAACCCGGGCACTGACGCCTTATGCATTTGCGGATGCTCCAACCACAGACACTACATCATCACAGCTTTTAGAATCCTCCAATTCGGCCATTACAAGCCAGTAGTTTAAATAGGTCTACTTATTTCTATGTTTTGGAATGTTTTAAATATCTTTATCATATCTTTTTTGATGCACTACCACCCATGCAGTGGAGTGAACAGTAGCAGATTAGGATAGACACTCTATAGTCTATAGGCATGCTACAAACTTTATGGATCACCGGGGGTATGGATCTCCAATATGTAAATATGCCATTCACTCAATTTTGAAATATACCAGTCACTATTTTTGTATAAATTAAGTATGTTATCCACGTCCAGTCTAAATGTGCTCTTGGAGCAAGTTTATTCTCAGCTCAACTCGCGGCTTGCACTATAAGAAACCAAAATTTATTGATGTCAAAAGGAACGGATTTTAGGTGACATTGAAAAAAACAAACCCATGTTTTTATGTCAACAATGATGTCCAATATAACATCAATGGACATCATTGTTGACATAAAAACATGGGTTTGTTTTTTTGATGTCACCTTTGATGTCACCTAAAATCCGTTCTTTTTTATGTCAATCCGTCACCTAAAACAAGGTTTTCTTATAGTGTTGGATTGTGCATAGTGGCTGCCCTTTTGTAGTGGACACCACTCAAGTCCACTCCCTCCAGCTTTTTACGTCCATGATCAGATATGAGAATGTGCTTGACCTTTATAAGCTCGCTTATGCACAATTCACCTTCCACTTTGATTATTTTAGGTTAATGCGACATTTAAACACAGTCTCGTCAGAAATCAATGTACATGTATTCTGGAACTAAATCTATGTCAAATCCTTTCGACTGAAAATCTACACTTCTGTTCACAACTCTCACTCAAATGTCTTGATCTTCTTCCACTTGCTCCCTCGCAATGTAAACACTTCTGGATCGAACTCGAGTAGCACGCCACTTTTGGTGCTCCAATGAAGCGTTGGAATTGTTGGAGGCAACTCGTCTTCTTTCGACTTGAGTGGATCCATCCCCAAGTTCACGAATAACATCATTCTCAAGTGTCTCCACTCGTAACTTTGTTGCATAACGATGTTGTATGTTCCTATACCAATGTTCATATTGTTGCAAAATGCAACTCTTCCGAGCTCGGCCACCTCCATGTTGTGTATGCCGTTGGTTGGCTGCCTTTGCTGCATAATGACTCTTTTCCATGCCTTGACAACTCCACACTGACAAACTATTGTATTTCTCAACAAAGTATGGAGCATGTCTCACAAAATTATGCTGCATCCAATCATCACCAATCTACAAGTTAGAAAGGCCCTAAGACGTTTTGAATGTTTAGGCACCATGCAGCCGAGAATAATCATCTCTCATCTGAAGTTAGCATCGGTACCATTCAGTAGAGACATCAGTTTCCACTGGAATAAATTTGAACGTTTGCTGTGAACTTACCATGTAGTGAGTAACATGTTCTTCTCCAAAGGCCTTGATGTATAATTTCCCCCACTCCTCCACCTTTTGCTTGAAAGTATTCCTCTGCTCCAAAGTCAAGGTGAGACCAGTGGGTAAGGTTGTAACTTGTCAAAGGCCTGCCAAATTTCGAGTTTGGTTATCCTGGAGCCTCCATCAGTCAAGCAGTTGTGCTCCGATTGGCAGATGTCCATCCATGCCTTATCCTTTCCAGACCATGTGCTTGCTTGGAATAACTTGGATGCAACAACTCCATTGATGGACGGCTTTTGAGGAACACTATTGTTCTTTCCAGAGCGTTGCGGATCCATTGCAATCTCCACATTCCCACCATGAGCACCAACCACCGATAGTGATTTCTCCATTTGTTGGATCGTAAGGGTTTTTTGCGCTTCATTGTGCATGTTCCACACGAACATAAAATGATGGTGTATGATCTTCTCACACATGCGCACTTGCGCATGGAGTGTGCATATGTGCACCCTTGTGAGTAGAATCGGCAGAATGGGCTTCCACTGCGAGTGTGCCTCTATATCTATTGATTTTGCCGAAACAATTCCTCCAAACAAACCCCCTGGCTTCCCATGTGTGCTTCATCCGCGCTCGAGATGCTTGAATAGCAGTCTAATTACTTCCCTGTTGAGGCTTCATCCGCTCCTGCATGCAGTAGATGCAGGAAAAAGTGGCGTTGGCTCCATGCCCCAATCCATACATACATTTTATTGTCTTCATATCCGCACTGAGGTGCCACTCCACCTGGAATTCACCTACTCCGTCGACCGTCAAAACTTGGCCATCTTCTTGAGCTTGGATCAAGCTTGGAAATTTAGTCCTATCAAACACCCATTTCAGAACAGGGTACGACTCCTTCTGGACTTGGAAACACCCAACCGGCCAGATCTCTTGTTCGGATTGGACCGAAAAAAACTTAGAGGCATCCCTTTGAATTTCTGGATCCAACACTCTATTCATGAGCGTCAGGCTCACTCGTTCGAATTTCTTGCCTTTCATAATCTCCGCTTCATCCAACTTCATAACGAATATGAGGGGTTTACCATAAAGCTCTGGAATGAACATAAAATCACAACTCGGTCAGTATCATTGACACCCTGGTGAGTGGTGGATCCATTAAACGCCAATCGACTCCACAAGAAATGGACCAAACCAAATGCTGTAGAGGGTCTTGAAGCATACCTTCTTCCGTGATTTGGTAGAACAGAACCATACTTCTCTAGACGGCCTCAAGGTCAACAAAGAGAGAGTTTTTGTCATCCAATTTCACCTCTTTGATTGGAACAGCTTTGCCACTTGACCTTGTTGGAGGCGGTGGAGTGAATCTGCCTTCAATGTGCTTGTACTCTCCGATAAATTGTGGAAGGTTGGCATTGAGCTCCCTCCGCGTAGAGCAACCTAAATGTTTCAGCAACAAATCCACTCCACTCAATGAAATTGTTGAAGGACGTATATTATAAAATATATTTGTAAATCAAGACAAAAGTAAAGTTTTATGCAACCTTTGGTACCTTATGTGGTTTGGGCAACAAATCAGCTTTCAGTGCTGGGTCCACGAGTTTCACCCGTCTTTTCATGGTCTTGAATACCAAGCCATATGCCTCTTGTGGAACACCGGCCATGTCACACGTTGCCAATATTGAATCTACTCCAATCTCAACTCCAATTTTCTTCAAGACAGTGTTTGCGATGCTGGTGCCAACAGAACACATCCTTGGTTCTTCCACCAGTGCCAAAGCTTCTCGCTTTGATAAAATTCTCGCCAATGCAACTGCAGTTTTCCTTTGGGTCATGTCACATCCCCATAGTCTCTTCTGCCCCCTACAAGCCTTGTTAAACGACTGAATGGAATCAACAGCTTGTGGTTGTAGCATTGATCTCAACTGCTTTCTCCTTCTCTTGGCTTGCCCGCCATCCTGAGATAGTTCATCTAAACCTCTCGAATGACGACTATGGAGTCGCGAGCCAAGCGGACCTTCCTTCAGTACAGACACTCTCGATTCCGCATCCATCATTTTTTTTTATAGTGTGCTACCTCCACCTCCAATTCATTTACTCTACCTGCATTTGAAGCTTCCATCAATGTTCTCACTAGTTCCTCTAACTCCTCATTACGGTTCCTGAACCCAACGGCTTTCTCCCTCAATTCTCCACATTGCCTTTCTAGCTCCCTACCCTTCTCAATAGCGATTTGATGTTGTAAACATCGTCCACGAGGTGTTTCCAGAGCTAATTGGAGTTGACCCTTGGCCTCCTGCAATTGTGCATGAAGGACTGAGACTGTGTTATTTAGAAGGTCCATCTGGACCTGGTAGTTCCGAACTGTTTCCTCCAATGCCACATTTGCCCCCTCTAAACCACTACCAAAGTTGGCAAGCCTCTTACAATATCCTAGCAACCCTTCTTGTCCTAGGCAAATGTATTCAAGAAACTGTTTGATCGTTCTAAAAGTTGGAGGCACTCCTGTACGAGGATCTAGAGGGTAAATTTCTCCGTCTACCCACAAATCAATATTGGTGGCACCTCGAGATCTGTAGAAACAGAACTCACGTCTTGGAACTTGCTCATGCAGTTGACGACCCCTCTTTATCAATGGAGAAAATCGTGGAGCAAGCAACACATTCACAGTGTATGGGTTTGCAACCTCCACCCTATTTGTGATCTCACTTAAAGCCATTACCAATTTCTAAAAGTGAAGTAACACACATCTCTGGCAAACCAATAGACATTAAAAGAAACCAAACCTCTGAATTTGACAAATTTGAGATTACACGAATTGAAGTCCTTGCTCCAAAATCCAAGCAATTGGATTCAACCGAAACCCACGTGGCAGTGGCAGTGCCAACTTTGGCGCCAACAGAGAATTGGCGCCTAAACCAAGAAGAGGACGTTAACGAACTTTGGTCTCATGCCACCCTGATTCATCCAAGTTCATCCTCTTGGTTCATCCGTCATCTACAGAAAAGAGCACTCAGTGGATGATGGAGGCACTAAAATAATAGAGAAAACTCCGAGTCTCTAAATGGTACTTGGCCAAAACGGGTACGTACTATAAGTTCACTTGGAGTCATAACGAGTTTTAGTGTCCTCCATCAACGCCTTTCCATATTTTTAATTCTTAAAAGTGCAATGCACTCATCAAGAAGTCCATGTCCTTGCGGGTTCCCCATTATTTTTAATGTTTTGCCATCCTCGTGTTGGTGCCAGCACATCAAGTGCCGGAGCCAACTATACCTCCAGCAAGGCAATTTTGTTGTCTCCGCGACGCGGGAAGTAATGTGGAGGCTCTAGTGCAGGCGCTGTTTCTAACAGATAGCTCTACATTTGTCTCGTACCGCGAATTTTTTATTGTTCCTCCAGAATTTTTTATTAGTTTCCTGGATCCAGCAGCCAATAGCAGTGGAGCTGGGAGACAGTACTTGGAGCCCTTATGCGGCCCTTTGGAGGGCCCATTTTTTTTCTAATGATTACACAAATAAAATTTTCAAGTTGAATGATTGAATTCAAAATAACTTGACTAGTATTTCATTTCAATTTCAAACCACTTTGGTATCCCCATTACAAAAATGTACCGTTGAACTTGAATTCAAAAATAACTTAAGCAGTATTTGATTTCAATACCAAACCCTTCTAGAATCCCATTACACAAATAAAAAATTTTAGTTGAATGATTGAATTAAAAAAATAACTTGACTAGTATTTCCTTTCAATCCTAAAGACCCAAACTGGTTACTTTGGGTTATCCATTACAAAAATAACCCGTTGAACTTGAATTCCAAAATAACGTAACTAGTGTTTGATTTCAATCCCAAACCATTCTAAGATCCCATTACACAAATAAAATTTTCTAGTTGAATGATTGAATTCAAAATAACTTGACTATTCATTTCAATTCCAAACTGCTTTGGTATCCCCATTACAAAAATGTACCATTGAACTTGAATTCAAAAGTAACTTAAGCAATATTTGATTTCAATACCAAATCCTTCTAGAATCCCATTATACAAATAAAATTTTCTAGTTGACTGATTGAATATTTGAATTCCAATAAAACTTGACCAGTATTTCATTTCAATCCCAAACTGGATTGATATCCCCATTACAAAAATAAACCATTGAACTTGAATTTCAAAATAACATAACTAGTATTTCATTTCAATACCAACTTCTTTTGGTATCCCCATTACAAGAATATACCGTTGAAGTCTTGAAGATCTAAACCCTTGTAGCCTCTTTTTCCGAAAACAAACCCTTCAAGTATATTTCAACGTATTATAATTTGTATTTGGTTTCAATCCAAACCCTTGTAGCTATTTATTTCAAAAATAAAGCCTTGAACAAAAAGCCAAAAAACTATAAGTTGATTATAATTTGATTTGTAAACTCCAAACCCTAAATCCCAAATATGTTCAATTTAGAAGAATAAAAAATGAATCCTTAAACTTGAATTTAAACAAATATGTACCTTGTCTTTCATTAGAACTCTAAACCCTTTGGAATTGTACTCACACAAATTTTGTCCTTCTTGTTTGGAAGTTCAGTTTCATTTTCTAAATTTTCTTTTTGGGCGGGTCCTAGTTCTCATGAAGTCAAAAAGAAAATGTTTGGCCCCAAAAAGGGAGGACATGCTTCCATACATTGTCTTTGCACTACTAGAAAATTTCGTATTTCTGTTGTTTTGGTCGCATTGATCCGGTCAAAATCTGACAGAAATCTATTGGTTTCAACAGATTTCTATCAGATTTTGACCGGATCAACGCGACCAAAACAATAGAAATACGAAATTTTCTAGTAGTGTTGAACTCAAAAAGTGGTTGGACCTCTTAACCCCTAAAGGACCGTTGTCCCCTCGGGGGACAATTTGGAGTTTGGGCAAGTTCCTATGATCTCAATTTTTAATGAAACTTCTTGAAACTCTTATATGAGGTAGAAAAAGTGATTAGCTTTTTGGGAATATAATTTTTTTTCAATCGGTGCCCGGGATCAAAAGTTATACCACAAAAAGTCCAAATTTCAATTTAGCAGGCAGAAAAATAATTCCTCAAAATATTGAAATTAATATTTTTAGTTTTTTTCCTTATAGGTCATATTTTTGTCTATGTTTGAAGTTTTGATTCATCCCATTTGGATTTGTTATGAGAATGTTATAAACACTCTTGTTTTTTGGGCAATTTAAGAAAAAATAACTTATAAGATTCAATTCTAAATGCAATTTTTACAATTTTTCCAAAAAAATTGTTGGATAAGATTAAAATTGTTTTCTAGTACAATCTTATCTTTGGGATTATTGTGCTTCAATCCCATCTAAGAGTTATTAATGATTTGGGTTTTCTTTCAATGTTGAATGTGTTTCTACTTAACAATTTTTTAAAGAATGAAAATCAACTTGTTTTTTTGTGGATTTTTTTTCCTAGACTCTCAACTCAATCCTTCAACCAAAAAAACATTAAATTCAAAATCTATAGAGTAAAGAATTTCCATAAATGGCAATCAAAGTGATCTAAAATTGCAAACCAGAGTTGAAAAAATCTTTCTTTTTCAACTTTGAATGCTCATATCTTCTAATCTATTTGTTTAAACTTCTTGAGATTTTTACTATGTGATCTCAGACAAATAAATTACAAGATCCTACGGTTAGATTCTAAGAAAAGTATTTTTTTGGTTATCTTGGATGAACACAGCAAAAATGACAGTTTTGAGTGGTTTTTGACAGAAAAATGCCCTTGGTTCTTTAGGGATTAATGCAGCCATTGACTTGAAGATATTCCTAGAACCCAAATGAAGGGCTAGCAGCATTAATGGCTTTCCGCTGTCCATGGGAAAGAAAAATCCTATGACAAAGTTCAATGCAAATTTGACTTTTCTCCATACTATGGTTGAAGAATGGGACGTCTGCGCCCTTACATCCAAGCCCTGACAAGAAGTCTGCGCCCTGACAGCAAGTCCACGCCCTAACGTCTGCCCTTTGATAAGAAATCCACGCCCTGACGTCAGCGACCCCTTGACGTCCTCGCCTGTACATGCCATCCGCGCCCCGGTAGAAAGAAGCATGACAATTTTTATTAAACTTGTTCTTCTTTGACGTCCCCGCCCTTGCACAATAGGTTTGCACCCTTGCACTCCCAGGGTATAAAGGTGTGAGTGCCCATTTGGTCACTCATGACTCAGGAATTGTTTGTTTTGGATTTTGTTAGTTTTCAATATAGTTTTATATACAAAAAGCCCCCAAAAGAGTGAATAACCAAAATGGAGATGTCACATACTAATATAGCAATTGGTCCTAGATGGGGCATTTCTTGCTATTTGTAACCAAATCCTGCATGTAAATAGGGTAGAAACCCAGAAATTGTATAAAATAACCATGTTTAGTAAAAATTGCCCAACTTGTCTGAACCTGCCTTTCAGTGACAAATCTTAACCAAATTGGTCCGATGGAATTAGGTGAGAATACTAGTATAAATTTCCAAATATAGGTTTCAATTTTTCCATTTCATTGACAAAATAGTAGAAACTCCAATTATTAGCCTACAGGTGAAGAAAACTCAAGACGGACCAGAGGAGGGCATCTACAACCTAAGTACGGTAATTTAAGGTGGGAAATATGCCAAGAGTCCAATGGAGCAATCGGATCGCTAAGATTCCCTTCCATGTAGAAGATTCCCTAATTATCGGAAGTTAAAGGAGATAGCAGGATTTGATTCTCCTTCCTTAAATGTGCAAAATGGAAAAATGAGTTTGCAAATCCCTTGTGGAATTCTATGAGAGGTTCCATGAAAATTCTCGATTTTTTCTGATCTTCAAAAGATCTTTTTCCGAGTAGTCAACTGTTGGAAGTAATGATGGGAAATTCTTAGGAATTACCCAAACTGCAGTAAAATCTCACTAAAAATTAGAGTAGCTTCTTTTGTATTAATAACAAGCTTCAACAAGTTTTGTGGCATTCCGATAGTCAGAAGATGCAAAACTGGCAAGATCCTCCAAAATTGGCAAAATTGAAGATTAATCGTGGAGTTGACCAGCGTATCGGGAGCATACGGCATTGGATTGAAGTCAAATTGGGGTCTTTTTGTACTCCCTTACACCTACTAAAGAGCCTAGGCTAGTTACTTTTCCTAGAAAAGTTGATCTCCAAAAGTTGGGTTTTTATCCATTTTGGGTCATCTAGTTAGCACTAGAAATCTTTGTGATTTTGACGTAGGAAAAAGAGGAGGGGGGATTCATTTAGATTAAAAATGGACTTCTGAAGCCAATGGCGCAATCCGTTTGTGATTTGGAGCATTTCTCCAAAAGTTAGAAGTTTAGACCAGTGTAGAAAGTAAAAAAATGGAGATTAGGATGAAAATCTTAGTTGATAAGATTACAGCTTACGAATTGAGAGGGGGTGAGCCACCTTGGAAGAATATATAAGGGGGCTCATTCTTCTCTCAAATCACCCCTTAAGTTCATTTTGAATCGCCCCATTTCATTTGAATCCATTAAGTTGGATTTGGTCAATTTCTGGCCACGTTGCCAAATTCTTGTATTTTTCGGGCATTTTAAGCGCATTGTTGATACTTTTCAAGCTCTCTTGAAGGACATTGGGGTCCCTTCAAGTTTGATTTGAGTCATTGTGTTTTCGTGGACTTATTGTGTTGGATTTGAGTTGTTGTAGAATTATCTTACTAATCCTAAAGGAATTCCCCTCCGTACCTTGGCGATGCCACGTAGGGGAGACTTTAGCCCATGAATGTGTGTTTCTTTTAATAAGCTAATTCCTTCGTGTTATCCTTGGCCAAGTTCCTTCAAATCTTGACTTCATCTTGGTTGTTTTTTGTCATTGAAACTTGGGTTTTTGGTCATTATTGTTGGATTTTTGGCTTGTACTAATCCTAGAGAGAAACCCCACTCCGTACCTTGACGATGCCGCTTTGTGGGGGTCTCTAGAGTTAATTTGTGTTGTACTAACAATCCTTGTTTCCAAAGATTTTGTTTTTTGTTCAAATTTGTGTTGTACTAACCCATTGTCTTAAAAGATTGTACTAATACATGTATAGGAACTTGTACTAATTTCTAGTGGGAAGTAGAAATTCTTTTGTTTTAAATTTCTTGTCCCATTAGGGACAACAAAGCCTTGACTTTGCTTATTTAGAAGTTATAGTAGTTGTTTTGGTAATTTGACAAAATCACGGCGAAGCTTTGGCTTTGGAAAGAGTTGGGAATACTAGAATTTAGAGTATTTAAAAATGACGGCAAAGCTTTGAACCTCCCCCCTCCTTGATCTTTTCTATGTAGTTAGGCCCTTTGGCCTTAGTTTGGTCAAATTGTTATTTTTTATTAACCTTTCTTTAGGACCAAGACCAAGGGTGTAGTCAGACCGTTAAGAGTAGGGGGTCAGTACAAATTGAAGTCCAGAATCTCATAGTAGAGGTCAAGAGCTTTTCAAAAACATAAAACACAAAGAAAACCGAGCTAAAATGAGTAAGATATAAGTAGATGAAGTTTCAAACACTAATTAGTAATTAAAACTTCATCCATGCATATCTTTTAGTAAGAAAGTCCAAATTACAAGTGTCTTATAGTTTCAGAGAGTTAGAAACAGTCTCTATCCATCAAAAACAACAAACTTCTAAATATAGTAATCTATCAAAAGTTAGTCCGAGAGTTAAAGTGTATGTAGAGCCCAGGCTAAAAAACAAATTCAAATCATTATAAGGGGATTATAGTATAGATTTGAGTTAAGAATCTAATAGTAGAGGTCAAGAGATTTCCAAAAACATAAAATACACAAAAATATGAGTTAAATTGAATAAGATATAAGCGGATGAAGTTTCAAACACTAATTAGTAATCAAAACTTCATCCACGCATAACTTTTAGTAGGAAAGTCCAAATTACAAGTGTCTTATAGTTTCGGAGAGCTAGAAACAGGCTCTATCCATCAAAAACAACAAACTTCTAAATATAGTAATCTCTCAAAAGTCAGACCGAGAGCAAGAGCATATAGAAGTAGAAATTAGAGGAAGAAGTATGAATTAGCAAGCAAGAAGTAGTATTTAGTTTCCTCCTATCTCACCACTCTTTCTCTCTTCTAGCTTAGACTAAGTGGAGTTCAAAAACTCAATAGAATTGGTAGTTGTGAAGATTTGCAAAAATATTGAAATTATTATAGTTGAAGTTGGAGAAGGAAGAGAGATCAAAAATATCTAAAACAACCAATTAGAATTGAGATAAGGAAGGAGAGAAGATTGATCAAGTGAATGTAATCAAATGACGTATTTTTATCGAAATACGCAAAATAAGTGAAGGAAGGAGGAGGAGAAGAAATAATTGAACAGGATAGAATAGAATATAGGAAAAGAAAAGAAGAAGAGATAAGTAGAAGGGAAAGGAAGGAGGTAGAAGAAAAAGATGAAGAAGACTTCGGGAATTTAGTCTTGTAATTTCAGACCCCTTTTTAAGCCGTTGGCAAAATTACTTAATCATTCCGAAACATGGCGAATGATAGAGAGTTTGTGGGAGTGATGGACCACCTACTTGCTGAATTCCAAACCAAGGCATGATTTGAAGTTCTTGTATTTTTTTTAGCTTTCAAAAGTAGTATTTATACATAGTAACTGAATTAGAGGTCCAATTCAGTGAGTCTAGATTAGAACAAGTGTGAAGTTTCAAGTCATAACCTTGTAGAATAGAGTCATAGCTTTCTAGAAAGATATCATACGACCAATTTGGAGTAAAAATGAAGAAATTATAGAAGGATGAAGTTTAGAAAAGAAGTTGGATGATAAGTAGTATAAATCATCCATCAAGGGTGAAATTTGAAATATAAGTAGTGATAAATAACTTAAAGTCATAGGTCAAAATTCATAGTGAATTAAAATAGGGAAGTAGAAGTCAACCTTGGATGAAATTTTCATAGCCTTTTAAAGGCCAAACTTCATCCGCATATAACTTTGGCTAGGAAGCTCCAAATCCAATGAACTTTATAATTTTAGAAATGGCATGACATGTTCTTCCATATTGTGTGACTAAATTTAGATTGTCTCAAGTTTTTCCTAGAAACCACAGTGGCTTGAAGACTTGGTAATAGTTAGAATTGACCTTTGCATTTAGGGTAGGATTTTGAGGAATTATGTGAAATTTAGGAACTTAGAAAAGATCCATTGCTTGGAAGGCACAATGGACCGATGTTAGGCACCCATAGCGGTTAACTTGAATTTTCTAAAACCTGGTTATGCACGCGTATTACCAAAGGTGGGTAAATAAGCGCTCATAAAAAGCAACCCTATTGTTGTGACTTCGCTACATTTGTCCTAGTTCTCAAGTGCTTGATGAAGGTTAAAGGGCCTAACATGTATAACCCCAATCGATTTACAAATTCTCAAAATCTATAATATACCCTTGTAAAATTAATTTATAATGTGATTCTTCCTCTTCAATCCGGCATATTTAAGGTTCATTTAGGAGAGGTTTGAACACCATGAAAAGTCAAAATTTCAATGGGTACGGCAATATACTTGCATGAAATCTAGAATAGAAAAATCACTATATTTTTTTTACCGGATTGGACTTTTGGTGGTAAAACTAGACTTCAAAAACTTTTCAAAAATATTAACCATTCCAAATAGTGACTTGGTTAGGATGTATTGAACTTCAAAATTTTCCGCACACGTTGTTTTGGTGCCTCAGGCACTAAGGGGTTGAAATTTGAAAACCCTAAATCCTTCATAGGAAACCAAGAAAAAAAAATTGTATTAGATTTAAATCCAAACCCTTTTAACAAACTAGCAATTTAGTGCCCATTTCCAAAAAAAAATCATTCACATAGATGGACAACAAATACCAAACGCATTTGATATCAACTCCAAACCATTTGAGCTTCTATTTACAAAAATGAAAACTTCAAATACAACCCAAAAAATGTACCTGAATTTCAAATCCAAACATTCTAGCATCCAGCAACGAAAATGAACTCATTGCACTTGAAACCGAAAATGACATAACTTGTATATGATTGGATTTCCAAACCTTTGTATAGTTGTACCCTCAAATTCTTAATCCTAAACCCTTTTGAAGATGACTACAAAGAAGTCATTTTGTATTGGATATAAATTTGAAACACTTGTAGCCACTATTTTCCAAAATAAAACCTTGAACATGAACCTAGAAAAGTAGAACTTCTACTTCATTTGAATTAAACTACAACATCCCTGCCCTTTTCAAGACGTCCGTGCTCAAATGAATGCATCCACATCCTGACGAATCTATCCGCACCCCGACGAATGAGTCCGCGCCTTGACGAATGAGTCCATGCCCCAACGAATGTATCCGCGCCCCAACAAATCTGTCCGCGCCTTGACGGAAACGTTCGTGCCTAGTATAGTCCCCGCCCTGACAATGACATCCACGCCCTGATTCCAACGTGGACTGCCAACGTGGAAGCGACTTCCTAATTGGAAAATTTCAAAAATGAAAGGTGTCTGAAATGTTTGGACCGTCCATCCGTCCTATCCGATCACCCTGACCCGTCTAGTATGACAACCCTACATATCGATAGTGCACTACATTTCATTGCATGTTCATCAACCACGTCTATGCAATGACTGTGTCATCGTCTAATCGGCGTTACAAAAGGGTAGTTTAATTATTGCTTTCGTTCAGGTCGAGTCGTGCTGATTGGCATGTGGATTTGAGTTCCTAGTTCACCTTGACCATTCACTTTGGGCATTCATGAGATTACAAAGCAACACTTATGCCTTGTCAAAACATCAAGATACAAAAAAATCTCACAAATTGGTTGATATTTTTTCATATTTTTGTTGGATACTTCCCATTTGAAAGTTCAGGCCGTTTGAATTTGCAACCTCATAGCTAATGCATTAATGCTCCAATTTTCTTGAAATTGGTTTTGTTTGAAACGCATGAAGACATTCTAATTGCATTACTCTTTGAGATTTTTGTGATCAAATGTATTTTGAACAATATTAAACCAAAAGTGCAAAAATCAACCCAAAAGTGGTCAACCGGTCACTAAAGGGTTAATGGCTCATACATTTGCATGTATGGTTAGAAATATATGTAATTTCTATAATATATATTTTTATTATCATGAACACCTTTCTGTATTTTCTTCTTCCTCCAGTTTAGGTCGGGTTGACCTCATTCGATGGTCAAAATTTTCTAAACTACATATTTGTTATTGGAGTTTACTTATAAATGTAATTACAGTTATAGTTTTCCTTTTAATTGTTCTAATCTCTTTTTTTTCTTAGAATTTGGGAACATCGTCCTCTCTTGCTCAACACACCAGTCTTCTGTGCACTGCATCAGCTGATTCGTTTTTCGACTACGGGCAGAACCTAATTCTGAGTACAAGAAACTTCATGTATTCGGCTACCACTGCAAATTCGACAATGGACTTCCCCCTAAAGTCCGTTGATGATGGGGTGGTGGATAGTCCCCCAGGTTTAGCTCCGCAACTTCCAAAATCATGTTCTCCTTCGCCCATGAAGTCTAGTGATGTTTTTGCTACACCAATGTCGTCTTCACCCTACGATAGAGCAACACAATAGAAATTGTATGGTGAGGACATGGGTCCTTCTTTACATGTGGAAATGTTGACTGTGGTATTGTTAGAGGTTTAGCATAAGGAGGTGGTTCACGCAACAGCCTCATTTTACAAGACTCCTTATACCAAGAATTGGATGGCCCAATATAGAGAATAGTATACCACCAAGAGCATGCGCTTCTTTTTTTTATCCATAGAATTAGATGTTCAAGGAAGCATAAAGGCTTTCCAGGCTCATGGATTACAAGCAAGTACAGCCACGGGCTAAAGATGACAAAGGCAATCGTGGAGCTCAAGAGTAAATGACATGTATAGTACTTGTTCATAGTGTAGAGTCATGCATTCATGCTTCATTAAAGCTCAATGTGCATATTACAAAACAACTCAGCGCTCGAGTGAATCACACTCGCAACTTTTATAGTGTACACAGTGCAATGTAATGAATTACATTACTGGCCTTTATAGTTTCTTGCCTATAATATAGTGTTACTACCCCTACTCAAACATAGTTGGAGATGTATAGAACAACTCATGGTGTACAAGCGAAAGGTCAATATGAAAGTTTACCTTTTGGTTCTGATATTTGATTCTTACTTGTGTTCATCTTATTTTAATTCTTGTATGATTTGAATATTGTTTGAGGAATTTTCTTCTCCGTTTTTGAATGAAATTAGATTTCTATAACTCTCATTTAAGTGGAATATTTTCATTTTAATGAATATTATGTTTTCAAATCAAAATGAAAATTGTCTACCATTTGGGGGGGCTTGCAAAGGGAATTTTCATCTGGGGAATTTCATAAAAATCTCATGAAAAACCTAGATGAAACACATTTTGTTGTCAATTTTGACAATGGTTGAACTTTAGGGTTTGAAAGAGATACAACTGTCAAATACACTGAAGTTGTCTTAGGTAGGGAGTTTATGACCATGGTGATTCGCATTTCAAGAGGCCGTTGTGCTACAACAGAAGCTCCTATGCTCATTTTTTCAAATGAAAATAGGAGCTATCTTATACGAAGGTTGATTGATAATATTCCTGAGGTTTCTAATGGAACGGGCCCTAAAGGTTAGATGGACCAAACCATCTTCCCCAAATACTTTTTGAAACCTTGTGCATATCAAGCCAATCTTCGTCAACACATGAAGATCATATGGCTTGATAATTGTAGTGGCCGTACTGTGACTCTTAGATTGGCTACTGTCCTAACTGCCAAAAACACAATTTTCAAATTTTTGCCTCCATGTTCTACTCACCTTTGCCAACCAACAGATACATTCCTCATTTCAAAAATCAAAGATGCATGGACAAGACAGTGGGAAGCCAAGGAAATTGAGTTGATACAATAAAATGCTTAGTAAAATGTACCCTGAGCAGATGGACAATGGTTAGGAAAGTTGACAAATCCTGGAAAACGTTTTTTTTCTGCAATTGGTTGCTAATAGTGTAGAAGATGTTAATTGAGAGGTGAATTGTGACAACATGTTCTATGCTAAAAAAACAATGATTCGTTGTGGCTTGACATTAGGACTTGATGGATCTTAGAATGTAGGATAATTGTTTTTACATCTCCACTAAATAATTGCAAAACATTTGCAATACTTCCAAAGGCAAGAACGGTCCAATTTCAATAGGGTAGTTTTAAAATCCTTTTTTTGATATTTTACTATATTTTTTCTTTAATTTTTGGCCTACAACTAGGATTATTATGTTGTGTTTTTTATTTTTGCTATATTTAACAACTTATACATACACTATGAAAAATTTCAACATTTCAACATTTTATTGTCTATTTCAACAATTCAGCATTTCATTGTTTATTTCAACATTTTAGCATTTCATTGTCTATTTCAGCATTTCAACATTTCATTGCTTATTTTAGCATTTCATACACTACTTTTTCTCCACCATTACAACTTCTATATTTTATTCCCATCTAATACTAAATGCACTCTTGTAGAAATGTTGAAATGATCAAATTTTACTATAGAGCTAAAATAATGTTAGAATGGGTAAATAATGTTCTAATACTAACCTTGCAAATCACAATTAGTGTTATTGTTGACAATTAGTGTTGCCAACACTATTTACCAATTTTAGTGTAGTGTGAAAATAAACCACCAAAATTTAAACTATAGTGTAATAAATTTGGATACCCCCCAATATTATCCCCTCCAAAGTATTACAAACTACAAAAAATAATTTTTAAATATAAAATGATTTAATTTTTTTATTGAAAATAAGAAATACAATTGCAATTGAAAAATGTAGAAGTGGAATTTGGCAAATCCCTACCAAATTTATTTGGTCATTCTCGCAATCATTGAATTGTTGGCTTTTCTATGTATTGGTTGCATGTGATTTGTTTCCTTGAAGACAACATTGATTTTGTGAAACTTAAATTTAATTTTTAAAATGTTCAAACTTTTAAAAGATATTTATAATACAAAATGAAGTGAAATTCTTCAATGTCATTAGCGTGTCTTTGATCCAACATATGCCATTTTTTGTCCAATTTAACTTCGTTACAGAAGACATGTCGAAGTTGAAATTAATTCTATAATGTTTTTTTACAATTAATCTCATTCTAGGATATATATATATATACATAAAAATACCAATGATTATTTTCATATCTTTGAATTGAATTTTAATTACTTACAAGATGGATTTTTAGTTATCTATTTTTTACATAGATAGAATGAAATGAAATGAAACCAACAAGTAAACAAAAGAACATTGATCCATCACAAATTTGTCACATTTTATTTCCATCTACATATGTTATATGTACCATGTGTCAAACTAAATCCATAATATTTTTTAGTATCCATTCTCTACTTGTACAAAATTAGAAATTAAAAAAATTCAAATTGTGAAAGAGAGCTACCTAAGCTTCTATTTCATTACTACCTCCATTTCCAAATGATCTTCTTGTTGGACAAAATGTTCCGTATTAAGACTAAAGATAACATTTTGGAAACCACATTACAAAAATGTCAGGCCTCCAAAAGGCCATTAGTATCACCCCCCCGGGTGCAATTATAGAAGAAATAAAACTGTTTTTTATTGTTTATTATTTTTTTAATAACAGCAGTTGATGTGGCACTACTTGTGCCACATCAGCATTTTAGTATTTTTTTAATATTTAAAAAAATATTTTTAAAATTTTTCCTGTAATTGCACTGCAGCATGCCGAAAATCAAAACCTTAACAACCCTCTGGAGGCCTAAAATTTTTTGTAATGATTTTGGGTTGAAAATAGAGTTTGGTGCTTTCCTAGAATTCTAAAAACTTCGAGTTGTAGAGCCCTTTTCAAAATGTGGTTTTGGAATATTGAAAAGTAGATTTTGGGGGGCATTTTCGAGAAGCACCACTGGGCAACTAACCCTTTAGTGGACCTACTCACCGAGCGGTGAAGTAGTGTGAAAACGTGTAAATCTTGCATGGGTTTCTCTGAGTGAGTGTGTTAGTAATCTGGCACGCATGGAAGTGAACCGCATGATCTGCTTACTAGATGCACAGATTATAATGTTTCTCTAGTGCAACAGGGGCGTCGACTAGTACGGGCAGGATGTGCCCCCTGCACGTACTTCATTTCCAGTGCCTAGCGGAGGTCGGAAAAAATCAAAGAAATTAAGTTACCTTCAAGTCTACAACAGCAACGAAGTGCAGATCCGGTGAAACTCTAATTCATCATCGACTTGCAGTCATTGCAATGAGTTCCACTCAAACGAACAACAGAACGACGCTTTCTCCGGGTAGCTCAGGGCTCCACTGTCGACATGACCACGTTCAGAAAGCGCACTGACAAGGATGCTTCTCTTCAAACATTCTGTTCTGGTCGAAACCCTGGCTTCTAAATTCATTTTCACTAGATCGCCTAAAAGGCGAACTAGTATATACTGTCGAAGTGCAATTGGAAGCGAGATTCCTTCCATGGATTCCTTGTACTGGTTCACCCTAAAACCTAATTCAGATATTCGAGCTATGGGATCTGAGATTCAGGTCCATGTTATTGAGAGCTCGGAAGCTGATTTTGGAGAACAACACTAGGTGATTGTACTGACTGGTGCTTTACACAAACTCGCAGTGGGGAGCAGTTTGATTGGAGAAATTCTGAAGTTCTAGGTATGAAGAACAGGACAAGCTAGCTTTTGGCAGGCGGACTTACTCCCAGTAACGTTGCTACTGCTCATTTTCTTTTAACTCCTACTACTGTGGATGTTTCGAGTGGCATTGCAAGGTCTGATGGAATCTGTAAAGACGCTGCTCGGATTCAAGCCTTTGTTAAGGCAATGCAGAATTCGAGCTTGCTTGTAGAAGACAAGCTGTCTAGTGGAGACGGTATTTTAGTGACGAATGGCAATAGCTTTTGAAGTTACGCCATTGGGAGAAATTTATTTAGTTCACAGGGTCAGACTCGGAGTGGATGACTTAACTGGATAGTGTTTAGTTTCCTGCAAATACGGTTGTAAGAGATGACAGATTCAGATTGGTGTAACTCATGCTATAGAACATGGGTGATTCGAAATCTCTAGTGATACTGCTAAAGTAGTGTTCAAGCATATAAACTTTGTATTTACTCTCTTCCAGTTTCTACTTTAGTTTATTAATCATAGAATGACTTAATATTGTCTATTTTGTTGCAATTTCAATCCTTGTGGATCACATGGTTCACGTGTCTCTGATTGCAAATATGTATCCAAAATTTGCAAATTTTATCATGCGTGGCAAATAAAAAAATCTAGCGTTTTCTCTCGGGGATGGGGAGGGGGTTGGTTCACCCCAACCCTACAAAGGAGCTTGCACCAATGTAATTCCACTAGGCGTCGGGTTTCTTGTGTGAAGCCATGCATCCAATGTACAACATTTATGATGGCATCTGCACACCAAGGCAAGAAGTAGTGGACTTAAAGCAGCTCCAATGCCAATGCACCATGTCAACACGTAGGCCAACCGCATGATGACGGGGCCACTAAAAAATCATTGCCCAAAAACTCTTGTTGTTACATGCGCAAGAGTCGTGCACATCGTTGCTCCACCACCATTTGTATTCCTGAGATGGATTTATCTCTCATATACTTATGAGGAAGAATGACAATGAAATGAACTCCCATTATCACTAAGACTCTAATGAGAATGACGCAAAATGTGGTATGCAAAACATTCGCTGAACCCAATAGCCGTGAAATAGAAGATCCGGACAAGCCAATACACTCCATGATCAATGGCTCGTCCTGATTATCCACCCTCAATTATTGAGACACCGACGTGCATCTCAGGCTGCTTTACAGTAATTTAGTAGCGAAATTCCCGCAACCAGCACTTCCAATTTGCACCATTGGAGTAACATGGCGAGAAACCCAGGAGGAAGTTTTCCACTGAGAACGAGAACAAAAAATTTCTAGAAGCCTGCATTTGCAATCAAAGTACTGCAAAATGATCCACGGCAGTCACCAATTGCGCACACAGCAACGGAAGAGCCAGGTGGGCAGGAGAAGGAAAAAGCGACGAAGGAGACATAGACGAGGCCACACCGAGGAAATCGGATCTGGTCCGTCTGGTGATACTGCTGAGAGAGTTCGTCAACTACTCTGTGCGCGACCGAACCCTAACCCATAGAAGCAGAGCGCGCTCATGACGCCTTTAGCTAAGCTTCCCAACGAGAGCCCCGAGGCGATAGAGGTCAGAGATCATGAGCACGAGCGTGTAGCCGTAGACGCGCTTGCGCTGAGCAGAAGTAAAGCTGCCCGCAGAAGGTCCCGCCATTCACGCACGGCCACATTTGTGGGAAGCACGCCGGGTGTGTGAGAATTCGGGTCGTAGTGAGGAACCCGTAGTATAGGAGACGAACCACTGTGGAGGTACCCCTCATGAGAGTGATGAAGATCCAGAGGAACCGTGAGCAGTTCAGTGTCAGCCTCGTCTGCACTACCTCCAACTAGCGAAGTACGTCAGTAATTCTCAGCTGGAGCCGGTTTCGTCAATTGATCTCCTCATTTCCTCTTCCTGAGTTGTGTGTATGGTCTGCTCACTCCCTGTTTTGAAGTTGAGTTCCCTTGTGTGCTCTTGTCCTTATATTTTGCTGGTCCCTGCTTGCGTAGAACCTAGCACGAGGCTGAGAGGGTTTTTAAGACGAACTTGTTTTGGTCAGGTCCAGTTGCAGATGGTAGCGATGAACAGGAAGGATTTAAAATGAAGAGGGGTCGTGAACAAGAGGAGGATCTCTCTGAGGTGCGTTTCATGCTTGTGGATTTCTGATTTTGAAGTGTAGGAGGGACCCACCTAATGACTGGCTTTAAAGAATCCTTTTTGCGATTCGTGCCTGTCGTGTTTTGCAGCATGTTGTTTAGATTGAAATATGGAAGAGAAAAACTTCGATGGGCCACCTAATTTTAATGCTGGATCATCTATGTTGTATCACTACAGCTGCTCCAATCCTTGGCTGATGAAGCGGCAAGTCCTTCCAACGCTGCTGACAATCACGGGTGAGATGCTGATCAATGAACATATGATTTCTCTGAATGGCTCGTTTGTACTTCTAGAGGACTTGGAGGAAGAAACGATAAAACATGGCGAATCCTAGGGTTTCTTCCTCCAAGCGTGCTGCTTCCATGCAAATTCTGAAAATGAAGATGTCCTCCTAGCTTGAGGGTGTTCTTTCATGTGGGAATGCCAAATCCTACGGCTTGGAACAAGGAGGGTTTGAGATGAGCATGGAACGGCCCGCTTTAGGGTCTAATAATTTTTTTAGACAGGAGTATGTTATCCTGAATGTCAACCTTCGATTGAATGTTAACCTTCGATTTTTAAAACTTCACAGGATCCTCTTCAACTTGGATTGGACTTTGCAGCCTTCCATACCTAATATAACACTGGGTTTGTTCAGCCTGATCTACTTCACTGCTGTTAACCTTTGAGACTTGTGGTTGTTATTTGTTGGCATTTTTGAATTGCTGGTTTTGTCAGGAAGTCGGAATTGGAGCCAAAGCATCAAATATTTCTAAGCCACAGTGGAGCTCAAAAGAACTTTATCGAGCAATAGTGCATTGATTTGGAAAGGTGGGATTACTCACCATTCTTTGACAAATGGCCTGATAAAAGTTGCCTCAACTCATATTTCAAGCTGCTCGAATTGGAGCGGATGGACAAATTGGAGCGGATCGTCCTTGTTGGATGCCTTGAGCTGATAAGCTTGGAGAGTTTGGGAACCTTGCCTGCATTGATAGACTTGGATGTTTCAGAGTGTTGGAGTTTGACGAGGTTTCCAGATTTGAGAGGTTGCAGGGATTTGGTGTATCTTAGGTTTTGGCATAGTGGAGTGCACTTGGGGCCAGAGGACATGAGGGCCCTGGCAAGTTTACCTGCACTCAAAATGTGGGGTTGGAACCTTGTTGAGGTGACCTTTTCTGAGTTATTAGAAAGGATGTCAATGGATGAGGTCGTATTGCATTTGGAAGCCAAGCAATTGGAGTATTTCACCACATTTCAAAAAAGGACATGAACTGATCGGGAGACCTAGCCGGTGATGGCCGGTGATTATCATGATGTTTCCCATTCTTGTTTGCAACGATCCCTTTTGGCGTAGCTGGAAAGGGATACTCATTTTCAATCTGAAAGTTTGAGACCCATCAGCAATTGAAGGTATTTTATCAAATGTGATCTTTCTCTTGAATCAATAGATGTATCCTTCATTGCATAGTGTTCTTGAAAGTCATCGATCTTGGCTTGGGGCTAAGAGACATGTGTTTTAAGCCTACAAGAATGAGGCCTATCATTGAGGTAGTTAGAATTAATTATCAACTTTTTTGAACAAGTTCATTTTTTGTTTCCTTAGTTTCTCTAATAGTCATTCATCAATCACTTTTTGGCTACATAGTCATTCAAGGTGAACACCTCAAGGTAGAAAGTGTTCTCTACAAGTGACAATTTGAGAAAAATAATCAGAAAGTACTATTTGGAAGAATGTTTTGGAATTGATATACAAATAAGAGTATTAGATTTTGAGTTTTAGATTCCATCCGTATTGTTAGATTTGCCAATGCTATTATCAATATATTTTTTTGAATTTTGAAAAAGAAATTTCAAAATTCCTTCTAAATTCAATTACAAACAAAATGGTAAGTTTGAACTAGAGTCTAGAGTCTAGAGTCAATACAATTTTGGCTTCCTCAACAACTTGACTTGCTTCTATGTTTGCAATGTAAGGAAAATATGTGATTTACTTTCACCAAATTATTACAAATTAGAATGTGAAATATGCCTTTTGGGGGACATTCAAAATTGTAAGTAGAATAGGACTATTTCAACATGTTCATCTTTAATAAATTCATAATAATAAATTAAAAAACTGTAGAAATTGGCCATTTGTGAGGACCTCATGGTCATGAGATTTCACCCAAAAATATGAAATTGAATCCTTCATCAAGGTTCAAAAGTGTGCAAGCTCCTTTTGTGGCCTATTTGCACAAATGTAGAAGACATAAATCAACACATTTTTTGATGTTCTTTATAGTATGGAACATTCTCCACTAGTATGGGAATAGACTACTAAAATTTTAGCCTTGGTATATTAAATTTGGGTATGCCATAATTCTAAAAACAACCCCTCCAAAAGTGTGACAAATTAGAGAAATTAAATTTTAAATATAAAATGATTTTTATATTTTTATGAAAATAATGAATAAATTGCAATTTAAACATCTAAAATTAAAGTTTTTTGCAAAACCCTTACAAAATCATTTGGTCTGTTTTGCAATCAACTAGTTGTTGGTTTTCCTATTTCTTGGTTGCATGTGACTTGTTTCCTTTGAGAACAACATTGATTTTGAAAAAATTAAATTAAATTTTTGAAATTTTCAAACTTACAATATAAATGGAGTAAAATTCTTCATTGTCATTAGCATGTCTTTGATCCAACATATGCCATTTTTTGTCCAATTTTACGTAGTTATAGAAGAAATGTTGAAATTGAAATTAACTCTACAATGGTCTTTTGACCATTGATCTCATTGTAGAATAAAATGCATTTATGTAGGCAAAAATATCAAATATTATTTTCATATCTTCAAATTGAATTGAAATTACTTACAAGATGATTTTTTATTTATCTATTTTTTATATAGGCAAAATTTTTTTGACAAGTAAACAAAACAACGTTCATCCATTCCAAATTTGTCAAAAAAAATTCCCATCTATACATATATCTATATATTATATGTACCATTTTGTATCCATTCTTTACATGTATAAAATTAGAAATTAACCCTAGAAGGCCCAAGGCAATTTTGGGTATGAAAGCTTCCTTGCTTTTCAAGCCTTGTAAGTCTATATCTCGCTAAGGTATGAAAATCTCAACCGTACAATCTTGTAGTGTACATATTGTAGATGATGTGGATCAAATTTGGAGTCATTTGACCGCACGGATTGAAAGATTATAATGTTTTAGTGTTGAAAAAAGATGCTGAAATTTTCCTAAAAACACATTTGGAGGTGAAATTTGATTTCTAAACCTACTCACATGAAAAAAATTTGAACTAAAATGTGCTTTGAAATCAACATACAAACTCATTGGTGGAAAAAAAATTCATGAAAGTAACTCATTGTGTTTGCAAAATGACTTTGAAATGTCAAAAAAATAGCCAAAAAGGGTACAAAAAACACATTTCAAGCAGAACCTACTTCTACTAAAATGCTTCTTAGTCACTCGTTACTTCTTTGATTAACACAAAATTTTAGCCACACAAACTAGGATAGTATGTGAAACTTTCCCCCCAAAAGTTTTGAAAATGGACATAGTATGAAGAAGTAACAAGTCGCCGAAGTGCATACTAACCAAAAAAATGTTAGGGTTTTGAACTTTGAATTGCTTCCAAACATTCAAAACAACTTGAATTCCTATAAAAATTTTACCACAATAACTAGACTTCTAGAGGAACAAAATCCAACAAATTTTATTGAAAACAAACATTGGATGAAGGAAATACAAGCCTTCAAAGTTGCAACCATCACAATGTAGTGTGTTGAACCCAAACTAAACCTGTGAACTTTGAATGGCTTTCACAAACTCAATTTGTCTTGGATTGATCTGAAAATTCTCCTACACAAACTAGACTAGTATGCGCAACTTTTCCAACAAGTTTTACTAAATTTGATCATTGGATGCAAAAGTTACAGCACTTTGAATTGTACTTCCAAACTATGAACGGCCAAGATCTGTCCCCTTGGGCAGTCTAGGGTTAAAACATTCAAATTGTAAAAGAGAGCTACTTAAGCTTGCATTTTATTACTACCTCCGTTTAAAAAATGCTTTTTTTGTTGGACAAAATGTTCAAGATTAAGGCTAAAAATAAAATTTTAAAAACTATAGAATTTAGTGCACTTTTAACATTCTACAAATTTTGGGTTTTCCAACCTTTTTTAAAGTGGAGTTTGGAAATATAAAAAAGTACAATTTGGGGGACATTTTCAAGAAGTACCACTAGTCACTCCATTGTTGAGTGTGAGGTCATCATTTTGTAGGCATTTAATATATGCCTAAGACTATGTGTGGCCCTTGGTTCCAGTTCCCTTCGATTGATCATTGCATGGATGGAGGAGAAAATACTACTTGGAGTTGCCCAAATAGCAACTGAAAACCAAATTTGACCAATTCACAACGTCACAAAGTGTAGCACTAAAATCATTTTGGGACAAAAAATTAAAGCCAACATGAAGATCATTTTGGAATGGAGGGAATACAATCTAAGATATTATGCAATCAATGACCGTTTTTGACATGAGAATTTCTATCATCGAAGGGGAATGAAATATACATACAATTGCCCTCAACAGGTTTCTTACAATTCTCAAATTTCCATAACTAACTCAAAAAATAAAATTTATTTCTAAAAATTAGTCAAGTTGTGGCATTAGATGCAAATAATTGAGTTTTAGAATCTTCAAAAAAATTAAGAAGCTTTGGAATCACAAGAGTGGGAGCATCATTCTACTTCGGGTCTTGTCAACGAATGTGAAAATTGTGAAAAATTCTGCGGATATGAATTGCGTGGGCCAAATTTGTGAAATCTTGCATTCGAGGTTGAGTTCAGTGACACCTTTGTAGGACACAATGGAGTTTGTGATCTCAGCCATGCAATCAAGTCGTTTCTTTCCAAATCTCGCTGCGTGCCTTCTGAACTCCAGAATCTCTCTTCCATGCAGTGGTCTTCGTTGTAGAGATTTCGAATCGGGTCACACCCAATGGGACTCTGCATTCTACAAAGTTCAGTAAAATATATTTTCATCATTTTGAATATAAAGTAAATTATATGTAAAATCTTGTTGTGTTTGTAGAAGACTTTCACCTTGTTTGTCAAAATTGATTGAAAAATTGACAAGATATTGACAAAAAATCGACAAAAAGTTCTGGTTGTCATTTGGGACATTAGGCTGTCATTTTGGACACTTCTCTATCAAAAATTTTGTAGATTAGGGCCCATTTCCCTTGTAGTGGGTGCAACACCTTCAATGCATCCTCCCAATTGTGCACATCAATCCTAGCATCATCTTCTGCCCAATTTCTCCACATAGATAGCCAATGCTGTCGTCTTTCTTCATTCCTTGTGCATTCACTTGGTGAGAGTCCCAAATACACAGGGAGAATGGCAAGCTTCCCAGGTTTCTCTTTTTGAATTTGTATAAACACCGCCAACTCTAGCATGGACCACTTTGACTGAGTGAAATAATCTTTAGATAATACCAATATTGCAATGCAAAATTGTCAAGCAACTTGAAATATAAGTTGAGGAAACTTTTGACCCTTTGGTAAACTACCAAGCTCTTTGTCAAAGAACACCAAGTAATCCCACCTTTCCAAATCGACGCACAATTGCTCGATAAATTTCTTTTGAACTCCACTGTGGCTTAGAAATATTTGATGCTTTGGTTCCAATTCCGGTTCCACAACAAAACCGACAAAACCAACAATTCAAAAATGCCAATAAATAACAAGTCTCAAGGGACAAGGGCAGTGAAGTGGATCATGTTGAACAAACCCAGTGTTATATTAGGTTTAGAAAGGCTAGAATGTCCAATGCAAGTTGAGGTGGACCCTACTAAATTTTTAAAAATCAAAGGTTCATGACATGCAAGATAACCTACTCCTTTCTAAAAAATGATTAAACCCTAAAGCAAGCCGTTCTACGCTTATCTCAAATCCTCCTTGTTGCATGCCTTAGGGTTTGGCATTTCGACTTGAAAGAACACCCTCAAGCCAAGAGGACATCTTCACTTTTAGGATTCTCACGAAAGCATCAGGCTTGCAAGAAGAAACCCTAGGGTTCGCCAGGTTTCTTCGTTTCTTCCTCCAGGTCCTCTAGAGTACAAACGAGCCATTCTGAGAAATCATGTATTCATTCATCAACATCTCACCCTTGATTGTCAACAGCGTTGGAAGGACCCGCCGCTTCATCAGCCAAGAATTGGAACAGGTGTAGTGATGCAACATAGATGATCCAACACCAAAATTAGGTGGACCTTCTACATTATTTTACTTACATATTTCAATCTAAACAACATGGTGCAAAAGACGGTAGGCACGAATTGCTATTAATCATGCACACAAAAAGGATCGTTTTAAGCCAGTCATTAGGTGGGTCCTTCCTACAGTTCAAAATCACAAACTCAGAAGCACGAAACGCACCTCAGAGAGATCCTCCTCTTGTTCACGACCCCTCTTCATTGTAAATCCTTTCTGCTCATCACTGCCATCTGCAATTGGATCTGACCAAAATAAGTTTGTCGTAAGAACCCTCTCAACCTTGTGCTAAGTTCTACGCAAGCAGGTACCAGCTATATATAAGGAAAAGAGCACATAAGGGAACTCAACCTCAAGACAGGGACTGAGCGGACCATACACACAACTCAAGAAGAGGAAATGAGGAGATCAATTGATGAAACCGGCTCAAGCTGAGAATTACTGATGTACTTCGCTAGTCTGAATTAGTAGAGACGAGGCTGGCAATGTCACTAGACTGCTCGCGGCTTCTTTGGACTTTCATAACCCTCATCAGGAGTATCTCTACGGTGGCTCGTCTCCTTCGGCACGGATACTACCTTATTACGACTGGAATTCTAACACTCGGTCGTGGTCGCAGCCGTGAACGGCGTCGCTCTCTACGAGTCCTTTTGCGGGCAGCTCTACGTCGGCTGGCTGGGCCACCGCCTGGCCGCAAGCGTATCTACGGCTACACGCTCGTACTCACGACTCTGACTTCCATCACCTCGGGGCTCTCGTTCGGAAGATTAGCGTGCTCTACTTGTTCCGGATTTGGTTAGGGTTAGGTAGTGGAGGCTGTATTCGGAAATAAGCAGTAGCTAGTTTAGATGAAAAACCGGCTGCAATTTGCAAAAAATAACCTTTGAAAAACTTCATAAAAAGATTATTTTGAATAAAAAGTATGGAAATGACTGGACTCCGTACTTGAAAATATTGTTAGGGTTTGGTTTGACCCTTCCACACTATTGAACAGTGCAAGAAAATTGAAGAAAGAAATTCAAGTTTGGTGTCCACAACCAAACACCGTCAAATTTAAATCTGGCCATCGAAGGAGACTTTCCACATCGGAGTAGACTTTCCTTTTTGAGCAACACCGACCCTAGAATACATTCACAGTAATTTGCAATGAGGCTATACCTGTATCTGACACAGGGCTATTCCGAGAAATGGAGTTGCAGTTGTAAAAACCGACCGACAAATTTGGAAAAAAAGAGGTGGACTTATGCATAAATTTTTGGGGTCTGGTAACGCGCAACTTGCGACAAGTTCAGAAATTTAGTGTATGTACAATTTTGGGCTAATTTTCGTGAGTCGCCGCTTCAGCATCCAAGAATTGGAGCAGCTGTAGTGATACAACATAGATGATCCAGCACCAAAATTAGGTGGCCCATTCAAGTTTTTCTCTTCCATATTTCAATCTAAACAACATGCTGCAAAATACGAAAGGCACGAATTGCTATTCATCATGCACACAAAAAGGATTCCTTAAAGCTAGTCATTAGGTGGGTCCTTCCTACAATTCAAAATCACAAATCTAGAACCATGAAACGCACCTCAGCGAGATCCTCCTCTTGTTCACGACCCCTTTTCATTTTAAATCCTTCTTGCTCATCACTGCCATCTGCAACTGGATTTGATCAAAACATGTTCATCAGAAAAACCCTCTCAACAGCGTGCTAGGTCCTACGCAAGTAGATACCAGCAATATATAAGGATAAAAGCGCACAAGGTAATTCTACACCATACATACAACTCAAGAAGAGGAAATGAAATCAATTGACGAAACCGTCTTATGCTCAGAATTACTAACGTACTTCACTAGTTGGAGGTAGTGCAGACGAGGTTGGCAATGACCCTAGACTGCTCGTGGCTCCTTTGGACCTTCATAACCCTCATCAGGAGTATTTCCACGGTGGCTTATCTCCTTGGGCGCTTATAGTACTGGTGCCTCACTACGACCCGAATTCTCACACCCCCGGCGATCTTCCCCCAAACGTGGCCGCGGCCGTGAATGGCGTTGCCCTCTGCGGGACCTTCTGCGGGCAGCTCTACTTCGGCTGGCTGAGCGACCGCCTGGGCCGCAAGCGCGTCTACGGCTACACACTCGTGCTCACGATCCTGACCAATCTAGGGTTCTCGTTCGAAAGATTAGCTACCGTTGTGAGCACGCTCTGCTTGTTCCGGATTTGCTTAGGGTTCCGCATCGAGGGAGACTTTCTTTTTGAGTAGCAGAATATACTCACGGTAATTCGCGACGAGGCTATAACCGTATCTGACACGGGGCTATTTCCGAGAAATGGAGTTGTAGTTGTAAAAACCGACTGACAAATTTGGAAAGAAAAGGCTGACTTGTGCATAAATTTTTGGGGGTCTGGTAAGTATAAAGCGCAACTTGCGACAAGTTCAGAAATTCAGGGCTCATTTTCATCAGTCGCCCTTGGTAGAATTGCTCAGTGATGGAAGAAATTTGTCAAAAAATGGGGATTTGTCTTTCTATGTTGGTTGCGTTCGTTGCTACTATTGCAACACTGTTGGCTGGTTTGGCGGCAAGTTTTTAGATCAATGTATACAGAATTGACAAACCGCCACCAATGTAGCTCCATGCTTGCGCATACGTTGCTCACACCTCAAAGGAAAACAGAGATGAAGATTGATAGTGAAATCCCAGCAGACAACGAGAATTAGTAGCGCAAAATTGCTCAAATCTTTATTTTAATCCTGATCAATTTCTACAAAGAATGCACAATTACTGTCGTACGCGCAGTTAGCCGTAAGTATCCTTACAACAACAAATTGTTGCAAGATGACACGAATTATCGGTCCAGGGAACTTCTAGTATGATATCGATTGAATGAGAAGTATCCGGATTGTGACTACTCACTTAATCCCCCTTATTTCACTTATCCTATCTCGTTCCGGAAACTTAGTACATTCCGGATTCCGTTCCGGATCCGGACACACCCAGATCTGAGTTCCGTCTCTCTTCCGTCACTGGTTTTTGTTGCCTTTGTTTTACCCTCAGAGGGTCCGCCCTTGATCTAGAAAGGGGTGGGGACTCACCACTTGTACAATTATCCTCTCTGTACTCTAAATCTACTAAACAACACACCCAAGACAACACAGTTGTAGAAGGAGGGAGGAGTATTCTCTCACAGTTTCCGGATTGGCCGATCCGGAATCAGGTCACACAGAGCACTTTTTACATCTCTCTTACTACAACGACGGATCAGAACTTATAGACCCAAAAGAATAGAATCTCAAGGAAAAGACAATTTACCAAGGGGGAGGTTGGCAGACTTTCCGAAGTAGCAGGAGATCCTTTCCTTTGGCGGTTGCTTAACTCCGCACAGAACCCTCCTGGTTCCGGACTCGCACGGACCTCTACCCTCTATTCCGGATTGCTGTTTCGGTAGTTTAAAAGCACGTTGCACTTGCACTCCCTTACTCAGCTTTGCATCCCTTCTCACTCATTCCACTCCCAGACGATCCGTAGCTCAAGATCCGGATTCCTTCTCCCCCTCCCTTCTCTTTCTCCAGTGCCAGATCATACACCCATGTATACACCCAGCTCAAAAAGACCCTGTCTAAGCAAAAAGTGCAGCTATAGGTATCCTGGCTGACTTAGATTAAGAAAAGAAAATTGTAATATATACGTGAAAGCACTAAAATCCAATGGAGTAGGATGGAATGGAATGGCAGACAACTAACTTGCCTGCCCTTAAAATACTAACACAAAAACCCAAAGTCAACTCCTAAAAGCCTGAAAAGGAAAACCCGGAAATCCAGGCCACCAATCCCTGAACCTCCCGGAATATCCGGACAGATTGCTAACAGCCGTCCGAGATAACCGGATTTCCTTACTATCCGCCTAAATTTCCGAAAATCGGGTCCAAGCTCGGAACCCCATTCCGGATCCTATACTTCTTCTCCTACCAATACTAATGTCTTGGCTTCCGTCCTTTCTTTGAACGACTCCCCGCTTAGCTGGTAGGCGTCCCCTTCGTGTTCTTGGCTGGCGTAGTTCTTGCGGTGGCCCGAGTCTGGATATGGCACGTAGTTGGAGACGGATCGCTGTCGTCTTCGGTTCCGGAAGTGGAGTGGGCACTCTCTTCATCCGAATCTTCAATGACTTGGACTTCCTTCTCCTTCTCTGGTGTTGTATCCTCCAACGTCGCGGGTTCGCCTCCTTTTTCCGGCGTGGTCTCTTGCATGTGCACAAATCCTTTCGGATTGGTCTGAGCCGGATTGGTCATCCCACCGATCCGGGTGATGAGATCTCCCCTAACCTGCTGTCCCGGAACCTTGAATGTTCCGGCCATCAAATTTGGCATTGTTTGTGCCTTGGGAACTTCCGGAGTTGAGAACTTGGATGGCACCGGAACCGATTTCGCGCTAGACTCCGGTTCCGATTCCGAGGTTGGCCTCAAATTCAACTCCGTCATCCGTATCTTACTAGCGGAAGGCTTGGCTGGTGTGAGTATCCCCCTCAGACCCTCCATCCAGGTTGCCTGATCCGCCATTGGCTTTTCTGGGGTACCTGCGACAAAAGGAAGTTCCGGAAAAGTGGAGAAATCCATTGCATGGTTTGGGTCGATGGCTGCCAGCAACTTCTGGATCTCCTTGAAAACTCGCTCTATTCTCGCGGTGAAGTCTACGAGGATGGTAACTACCTTGGTTCCGGTAATGTGGCCTTCGGATATCATCTTGGAGTCAAACAAGGCAGTCTTCGTGATGATATCGGCTTTGATGTTGACTGCCCCGGTTAGATTCTTGACCAGCGCAAGGGCCTCCTTCTCTTTCTCCTTCGCAGCTACCATTTCTCCTTCCGCCCAATTCACCCGAGCATGGAGTATATTCCGTTCCGCCTCCAATTCTTGGATCTGCTCATCCCTCTTCTTCAGATCCTCCGGCTTGGGCAGTTGCTTGACAGCTTCCACGATCTGATCCGGATCCACCTTCAGTACTTCCGCGGTGTCTATCACCAGATCCGACAATCCGTCGTGAAGTACCTTGGCTTCACGTATCCAATCGAGCCCCGCATTGAAAAATGCGGATTCTGTTTCCATCTCCGGTCCCTTGCTGGACTCCCCCCTCTCCAATGTCAGTGGCTTGATTCTCGACCCCGGATCGGTTGACTTCCTCTTCTTGGTCCTCGGGTCCGTCAGATGCTCCTCGGGAAGTTCCTCCGGTTCAGACTCGACCAGATCCTCCGCTTCCTCCCCGGAAAGTCCGTATGACAAGAGTGTCTTTCCGGTGTCATACTGAATTATTTCCGCCGCACTCAAAAGCTCCTGTTGATGGTACAGATGAAACAAATACGTACTAACCGGACTTGCCTTAGCTCGTGTCACGTGATCCGCTAATTTAGCCACTATCCCGGCTATGATCCTACCCCAGTGTACTATCCGGTTCTCCATAGCCCCAAAGATAGTGTTGGCCACCGTAATGGTAACCCGCGTTGGCTTTTCCGGATATAAGATCGGAATCAGAAATTCTAGGATCCGCCTATGTCTCTCGTCCTTACACTCGTTGATAGCAAAGCCGTCCTTAGGGTTTGCAGTCCCGGTGAACTTCCCGGTTACAAAACGGTCCGTCCTCGATGCTAAACCGTTCCCATTCTTCCGGAACTGATAGACATCCGCCCAGATGTCCTCGGTCCACGCGACTGGTCGTCCTCTCAAAGTAAGCTCATACTGATTCGGAACATCGTGAAGTAGCTCCTGAATCATCTCCTCACTCTTGAGATTCCACGGTCGGTGTAGTAAACCGACACATCCTAACCTAGTCAGGTCCTCCTCTAACTGTTTGTGTAGTTCCGGGCTATCCGAAATGGCCGGAGAGATAACCCGGGCAGATACCGCTGTCTTCCGTACTGGTTCGGATGCCATAAGATCTAAGTGAGAGCGAAAAGAAAGTAGTTCTACCTCAGTCGCTAACTCACCACTCTTTTTCTCAACTACTCACACAAATAGTCTCGGGTACACAGAACTGAAAAGGGAAGAGGAAACCCTAGGAAGACGGCTTAAGTACTAAACTGTCTCTCTACGGTCTTAAGGACAACGGCTACAGGTCCGTTGCCTCAACGGTATCCTACTTCCGTAGCTACGGGACCTATACGGTAGGTTCCTGTGTTCCGGATGAGTCCGGATTCCGGATCCGGATAAGTTCCGGTTACGGGTGGTGCCGGAACGCTTATTTCCTAATTCAAGTTATCTGGTCCAAAAATCACACTCTAACTATTATTTTTTTATTTTTTCTCTATTTTTCGTACCTACTCCTTGCACTATTGATCTGTTTCCGGATTCCGGATTCCCACAATTAGCAGGTTCAAAATCTTGGAAGAACCAGAGCGAAGTTTTGAAACGTTGAATGATCTGTTGACGATCATGACGGCCTTTTTCCAAATAATGAGATTTGAACATAACATTCAGGAGCAATGAGAAGGATTGACCAGTGAGACAGAATGATGTGGAATAGTCCACACCATTTCATCCCGGGATGATATGGTGTGAAATATTCCACACCCATCAGTATCCAATAATCCACGCGTCACAAATTGTCAGAAAATTGAAGCTCGCTCACCTAGGTACCTAGGACAAAAGTGTAGTTAAGTCTAATAACAAAATGGGTTATTGAAAAAATAATGCATTCAACTGGATTAGAAACAAAATCAACCTTCAAGATTAAAAATTTCATGAAATTAGCATTCTACTCATTGAAACTAATGCTTTAGTTTCATCATACATTTTGAATGCCTTTCAAGATTTGTGTATTAGGAATGAGAACACAAATCTTTATATACATATAGGGTGGTAGGAGGTAAAGTAAATAATGTGGGATAAATAAATTAAAATTAATAGGAGCTCAACTGTTCATAGTTAAGTCAAATTAAAGCAAGAATTTTATTTGAATTAAAATTTCAAGCCTCATTTAGTCATAGTAAAATAAAAAATTTCAAAAAATTTCAAAAAACTTTAGACAAAAAAAGTTGAAAAATCTATTTAAATTTCAACTCCAAAAATTCGTTTAATATTCCAAACCTCCAATTAAAAGTTAAAGACAAATTTCAAAGAGGGGTTGAAAATAACATTTTCTTTTACATCTTGAAACATCCTCTCTAAACTTTGTCTATAGCTTTTGATTGGAGGATTGAAATATGAAATAGATTTTTGGAGATGAAATTCAAATAGATTTCCCAACTTTTTTTAGTCCAAAGTTTTTTGAAAAAAATTATTATATTATGACTAAATGAGGTTTGAAATTCTACATAAACATAATTTTCACATTTTGACAATAAGCAAGTTAGCACTCATTTTCAAATTATCACATATTCTTTGAGGATTCATGGTGAAAAATCAATTTCAATATAACAATGACATCTCCAACCTTCATTTCCTCAAATGTTTCCCACTCAATTCCTTTATAGGGCTACCCAAATTATTTTGGGGATGGCAAAGGGTTAATAGACATTGGGATTTTGATTCAAAGGATTCTCATGGGGTTTGGCAAATCATTTTAATGTTTCTTTGAATATTTGTTTGGTTGGTCCAAGATTTAGAAGAGAAAAAAAAAAGTATAAACCATAAGTCTATTGCTATGGTCCTGACACTTGATATTAGAGCTTACTTTAATTCCCCGTGTGAATGTTTTTTGTGGATAATGCCTCCAAGGAAGGAAAGGCAATCTCTCTAAAGGCTATTGAATGTTATAAACTCCATGAAGTAGAATTCTTGCCACAATTATCTCTTAAAGGACATTTCATGTCTAGGCTTGGTCAAACTTCATTAGATTTCTACATTAAAATTCACATTTATAAAATTTGCTACTTATCACATGTAATAATATATGTTTAAAATTTAATATCAATTTTTTATAATTAGAAACAAAAAATTGAATTTTATATGATTCTGTAAGGAAATCTCTTTGTAAAAATCATATGACTACAAAAATGCTTGAAATAGTATGAAGTTTTCAAGAAAGATGGAAATAATTGTGAGAAACATCATGGTATAATTTGTAGAGTCCAAATGTTTGGGTGGAGAACTTGCAACATGATGACAAATTCAACCACTTTCGAGTGAAGGACCATCTGGTATTCAACATCCTTTGAAAAGGTTTTGATTGATTGTGAAAGGAGGACCAACTTTTGTTATGGATGTAGTTATTTTTCATCCATCGCAAAGGAAAAGTTTCATTGAATATGAATATGAATTTATTGAAGATGAATTTGTTAATTGGGGAACATTTTAGCATGATATATTTTCCCTTGATATATACAAATGGTTAAGTATCGTGCAAAGCTTGTGAAAAGGGAGATTTATCAAGGATTAGGTATGAATTTTGAATTATGATTGTTTGAATCATTTGTCTTTTGCAATTTCTTGCCATTTAATTCTACTTGATCTTGGTTTGAATCCATGGTATCTATCCATTATGTTTGATGATGTTTAGTTTGGTAGCCCAATTCAAGCTACCTTCATATGCGTTTTTTTGTAAAGTAGTTGGTGGTACGAGAATTGAAGGTTGACATAGTGAAGAAAAGGTTCTTGGTTGGTAATTTCTCCATAACTAAGTAGAGCCAAATTTCTTAATCCATTTGGTTTGGTTGCTTTTACGTTTTGACATTTCCGACATGGTGTTGTGTTGTGTGGTAATTACAGTTGCAAGCTTTGAAGGCCAAATCGTTGATTGAAGATGTTGGTGATGGTTTCAATGGTATCATTGTTCACGACTTGTATCTTGGGTTGGCCAAATCCGAGGTGAAGAGGGGTGCTTTAGATATCAGACGTTGGATGTGGTATAATAAAGAAGCCACATACCTTGTCGACTTAGCGAGGAGACCATCCGGAAATTTTTGGTCCAATGTCGAGAGAATCTCCGTGAAGTATGACAATGATGGATATGACGAGTCAATCCAATGGATGGGAACTAGAAAAGGAATGAAGTGGCATCACTTTTCGAATGCTATGGTGCTTCAGCTTTTGATTGGAAGGAATGAAGTGTTGATTAGCGAGGTTTACAATGCCTGGAAAGCATGGAACTAAGGTGGGATTATGAAGGCTATGGAAGTTATAAAAGTGGAAGCCTTTGGAGAGCTAAGGAGTCTTGTATGGCTTGACATGCACAACAAATTTAGAACATAACAAGTATTCTCACAAACTTAAACATATCTATACCATATATGAAATACATATCTTTTACACCACCAAACATTCCAATAAATAATAGCCATATCTAATATAATACCTTAAAAAGAAACGACCCTCCTTTTAATTATAATATTGTACCTCCACTACCACCCTACAACATTCCTACAAATCTCAAATTCCCAAGACAATACAATTACTACATCGATGGATCATTTTTTCTCTTAGTAGAATTTAGTATTGATAGATGGAGAGTAGAAACGGCTTTCTATGGAGTTTGTAACCCAAAAAAAGATCTTCGCATATAAAAAAGACTATCTAGCATATAAAATATACTTTGGATAAAGTTAAAGGTTAAATACACCACCATCAAAATGAACATCAATGAATATGCATAAGAACCAATTTATATTTTTGTAAATAGCTTAAATTCACTCTATCTACTAATTACTCCAATCACACATTGCACCCTTCACACAAATCAACCAGACAAAACCATTCTTCCATAAATAGTCGACATGTTACAACAAAGAATTCTACCTACTACACTAACCAAACTAAGAGCACACTCCAATATTGAAGGCAACTAGACAAATCTGGTGGTTAGTTTAAAGTTAGCTAAATGTAATTGTCAAATTTCCTATTTTACTTTGGAAGTTTAGGCTATTTTCCTGTTGAAATCTAGAAATTATTTGAGTATCATATGAGCATCATCCGAGCATCATCAGGTTTCAAATAGAAATTGCTGAATAATTTCACTCAAAGAGATTGATAGTTGGATCATTCCAGAAACTCCTCGATCAATACATCTGGCCCTGCGAGTCGGCTACCGCCCTGGGCCCTCACATGTTCCGGCCTCGAGCTAGGGGCTCCTGCATAATGTCATCGCTGAGAAGACGCAGACCAGGTTGCGAGGAGGTTGAGGGCGCAGACTGAGAGAGGGCGCCATTCTTATATTTTTGATGTAATTTGGGGAGTGATTCGAGCTACTTGGCATGTGCTTGTGTCGTG